>JAUMIR010000004.1:160025000-162547500 GCA_030847615.1 Gambelia wislizenii | reverse complement strand
TGAGCTTTTCTACTATGGATAGAAGATATTCTCAATAATGCAAACTGGACAGTTTTCATAACATACATTCTATTGGGCACATTTCACCCAAGATGCTATATTCTCTATAGTTTGCTCCATCACAAATTATATGATGTAGCACATGTTCTCTGGCTCAGGGACTGGAATGTAAATGTCTCTTTTTATTAGGAATTTCAGCACTTTAGCTTTTAAGGGAGCATGTCTTTTCATATAGGAGGTGCTCAATGACGCCCTATTTGAGAGTAGGGGTAAAAAGATAGTATATTTCTTTAGTACAAAATTTTAAGAAGACAAATGAGTTGCTAGAAAGTGAAATTCTTCAATTTGCAGCCATGGGGAAATTACTGACATTAGGACTGAGACTATGGAACCTATTTTTTCAGGTCTATTCCATTTTATTTGCAAAGAAGTGAAGGGACTGGAAAGCTATCCTAGACTTTAAATAATAGTAATACAGTTGACTTTCATGGGTTTCCCTTTTGCAGATTTGATTATTTGTGAGTTCGTACAGTTCTGCAGCAGCTGCTAAACTGGCTCCATCTTCTCTGCTGCTCCCCCTCCTTCTCCCCCTCCTATCCTGCCAACAGCCCCAGGACCTACCTCCCAGTTTTAGAAACAGCCATTGCCAGTGCTACTGGTGGATCCATCTCCTGAGGTTGTTGACAGAACAGGAGGGGGAGATGGAGGAGGGGGTGAGGAGATGGATCTGCCACCAGTGGCTACTGCTTTTAAATCCAGGAGGTAGGTGCTGGGGCTGTTGGCAGGACAGGAGTGGGGGGAGGAGGAGGAGGAGCAGGTGATGAGATGGATCTGCTAGTGGTGGCAGCTGATTTAAATGCTCTGTAGCATGCATGTTTTGTGAGGGAGGGGTTACAGTAATTGTGCTTTTCCAGTTTCACAGGGGGATGCGCCCCTAAGCCTGTGAAAGTGGAGGGCCAACTGCAATAAAAAAAGTAGTAGTAGTAGTAGTAGTAGCAGCAGCAGTAATATTATTATTTTATTTTTATTTTTATTTATTTTTTATCTAGTTATTTATATCCCGCTGTTCAGCCACAAGGCTATCAGAGCGGCTTACAAATTGCTCTCTCTGTATAAACTACTTGGTGACACTCTGTAAGTTTCAGACAGAAACCCTCTACACTAGTGCAGGTATCTCATATAGGGGACTATTTTTTCCCTCCAGTGTGCCAGGGAGCAATACCATATTTGTGCCAATTGGCTACAGTTATATTTTTCATTCCTGGAAACTTGTCAGGTACTAGTAGCCAATAGTTTATGGTCTACATAAAGGAGATCTTTCACAAGAATGACGTCTGTGTATTTGTAAGTCTTACATATGCTTCTATACGTGTGCTTTCCCCCCAGCCTCATCAGAAATGCCAAAGATTTTCTTGCTGGTAGATGAATTATCACTACAAAGCTTTGCCTTTGGTCCACTGCCTATCCCTAGAGTATTCTTGAAGCTGATGATTTTGGTGGTGTCCCATATAGATCTCCAGGGCATTTATAATAGTCATATTTGGATGAACTACTCACGTTCTTATTTCTACAACAGTCTTGTCTTACCCTGTCCAAAGCCTTGTTTGTCTTGTTCTGGGTTAATGGTTCTTGATCAACACCAGAAGGAGCTACATCTGCCTGTCACAAATGCTTCTTTATTTGGGGATACTCTTAGACAAGGGTAAGGCTCTTTTGACAGAGAGGGTCAACATTCTTGTTTAGAAAATCAGTGCACTTATGGTTAAGAGACCAGTGGATTTGATGCCCATATTAGAAACCTTGGGTCTCATCGTTTCCTGTTTAGAAGCCATCTCTTAGACATGTCTGTGGTCTCAGCTGCTACACTGATAGTTTCTTCTTCCTTTCTAAAATCAGACTGCTTATAGTGCTGTTTCAGAGTCCCTCTTTTCCCTAAAACCAGATGTTTTCTATTATGGTATGGAAAATCATGCAACTTGCTCAAAGTTACACCATTTCAAGGCCTTCAGAGGAAGACTACGAGTATGGCTATCAGCTTCTCAGATTTAAGAGCAGATTATAATGGACAAGCAGTAGAGTGGATGCAGTTGGAATCTGAACATGCACGTGCTGGTGAGAACAGACTTTGTCTCAGCAAAAGAACATCCAAATAATCAAGGCTTTCTCCCTCAGGAAGGAAGCAGGGCTCAAAACATGGGCTGAAAGGACAGTGATGTTTATCATGGCTCAAAAATTCAAGGGTCTCTCAGTATAACACCAGATATCATAGGACACAAAAATACATACAGGGGACCAACATGCTTATCAAGTTTGCAGATGACACCAAATTAGGAGGGGTAGCTAATATCCCAGAGGACAAGATCAGAATTCAAAATGACCTTAACAAATTAGAAAGCTGGGCCAAAACTAACAAAATGAATTTCAACAAGGAGAAATGAAGGATACTACACTTTGGTAATAAAAAAGAAATGCACAGATATAAGATGAGTGACACCTGGCTTGATGGCAGTACATGCAAAAGAGATCTAGGAGTCTCAGTGGACCACAAACTGAGCATGAGTCAGCAGTGTGATGTGGCAGCTAAAAAAACCAATACAATTCTACATTGCATCAATAGAAATATAGTGTAGATTAAGGGAAGTGCCATTCTTTTCTGCTATAGTTAAACCTCACCTGGAATACTGTGTCCCATTCTGGGCACCACAATTCCAGAAGGATATGGACAAGCTGGAATGTGTCCAGAGGAGGGCAACCAAAATGGTGGGAAGTCTTGAAGCCATGCCCTATGAGGAGTGGCTTAGGGAGCTGGGTATGTTTAACCTGGGGAAGAGAAGGTTAAGAGGTGACATGATAGCCATGTTTAAATATTTGAAGGGTTGTAATACTGAGGATGGAGCAAGCTTGTTTTCTGCTTCTCCAGAGAGTAGGAGATGGAGCCATAGACTCAAACTACAGAAAAAGAGATTCCACCTAAACATTAGGAAGAACTTCCTGACAGTAAGACCTGTTCAGCAGTGGAACGTGCTGCCTCGTAGTGTGGTGGAGTTTCATTCTTTGGAGGTTTTTAATTAGAGGCTGGATCGTCATCTGTCAGTTATGCTTTGATTGTTTATTCCTGCATGGCAGGGGGTTGGACTGGATGGCCCTTGTGGACTCTTCCAACTCTATGATTCTATCTCCATGCAGACATCTTTCAAGAACTCCAGCAATGTTTTGATCCTATAAAACTCAAACTACTTACACCTTAAAACAATCACAAAATGACCCGTTGTTATCCAAGAGACAAAGCAGATGGAACAGAAGCCCTGCATACAGGAAATACACCATGGGCAAAAATATACTTTTTATGGTTAAAATCCCGTTGGTATACTTTTGGGGTTCTTGTGGAAGGAGGTATCCATTATGTCCATCCCCCTGGCCACAGATTACCTCTTGTGGCTGTACCCAACAGCCACATTGTGTATGTTCTTGAGTACCCAGGGAAGAAGGGCAGCCTTAATGCTGGGGGTTGAGGCTATTCCTTATAATCTAGGTGAAAGATGGCAGCCAAACCTATCAATCTCTGGGGAAGATAAAGTTCTGCCTTGGAGCATTGCCACCCCAACTGTTATTGTGCAGAAGCAGAAAAGAGGGAGCAGCCTATGTCCCCTAGATGATTGAATGAGAATGCTGATGGAGACTTAAGCTCTGCCAGCATGCTTAATGGATTTCTACATTTGTGATTGTCCAAGGCAGCTTTCCTTCCTAGAAACACCCTTACCTCTGAGGACCTACCCACAAGGCAGGCACTGAGGAAATAGGCTACTCAGGAGTTGGAAGCTTTTTCTTTGGATGGTGATGGAGATGACTTCCCTCTTTCACCACTCTGCATCTCTGAAAAAACGTACTCTGCTAAGTATAACAGGCTTTTACGCCAGCGTGGTACACAATCGGATTTTAGCCATAAAGTAATAGGAGAATTTTAATCTGCCTAGCTGTAGTTCATTGTTTTTCTTCACAGAATTTGCTGTATTTTCAACAAATTCTTCCCCATCAGAAATGTTGGGCGACCATGTGATTAAATTCTGTTACATTTACCAAGCATTGCAAGTTAGTCACTTTGCCTCTGCAGAGGCAGCCTTTGAGAGGAGGAGCCTTTGCAGCAGCAGCTCCTTTTTTTCAAACACTTAATCTAAAGTGCACCCAGGTGTGAAGGAGACATCCAGACCACACTCCAAGAATCTGGATAATTAGAATTGAGCATGCCTCATTGGTGAACTTATGGCATCCTTTCCTAATTGTTTCCTCTGTCTATCTACATTTCTATTTGTTTTTCATGGGTTTCTCAGTATGTGTCCTGTCTCAAGCTGAGCGATAGACAGGACTGAAGAAGAGGCAAGGTTCCACAGTACCAAGGCAAAGTTCTTGGTCACATGATCCCTGCCTTTTCTGGGCAGTGGAGAGGCTTAAACCCTTGTGGATACCCCCTTTTCACTAAAAAGAACCATCTTGGTAAGTTGCCAGTGTCCTGTCTCCAGACCTCCCTATACCTTTTTGAAAAGTAAAAAAAATAAACTTGGCATGTTTTAATAATTTACATCTCATTGTTAATTTTGGTTTGAAAACAATATGATATTTGTCAACATTCTGATGGACTAGAGATTATGAGGTCTGCTTTATTAAATAATGAGACTGTGTTTCCACCTTTCAGACAAGTCAGGGAGAACTGATTGTGAATGCTTGAGTGGTGACCTTGTACATGTCTGAACCTGCATGCCAAACATCAACACTCTCGGCTGTTCAGTTAATTGTCAGTCGTCGTTTAAAGCAGCTGTGTTGTCTGTTGTGTGCCGGAAAAATGTTACTGTATGTTCCTGCGTATAATACTGCTTTTTAACACTTGAAAATCTCCTCAAAAGTGGGGGATCGTCTTATACGCCCAGCAGATCTTTCTCCCTGCTGGGAGAATGACTGCCTTGTGTTTGAAGTGTTAAATTGCCCTCCATTTAGCTCAGGAGAGAAGAAAAGCAGTGCTGATGTTTCTTTTCAGCACAAGTTAGCCTAAAATTAGAATTTCTGGATTCAAACTTAGCATTTTGCATCAAGTTTTGTCTATGGTGTAATTCTCTTATCTGAATAAAAGCTTCTGGCAGAGTTAAATCATTCTTACATTGCAAGGTATTTATTAGAGGATTGTATTCTGGTAAACTTGCCAGGAAAATTCCCATTTGCATAGCTTTCCTCTCCAGGAGTTTGCAAGTCTGCCAATGTGGCTCTAAAATCATTAATGTGCTCTTTCAAAAATTTGGGATTTGATAGCTTCATATTAACCAACTTCATTATTAATGCAACCTTACTTTCCAAAGATTGAACACCACAGAGATTTTTCAAAGTATCCCATGCTTTTTTAGCTGTTCTCAGTCCTTTAATTTCACAGACTATTCCATCATCTACAGCCACTGAGCTGGCTGGCTGGTGGGGGGCAGGCTTTCCAGCTGGGCAGCTGGCTGGACTTGGGGGGCAAACTATATATTTTAAAATAATAATAATAATAATAATAATAATTAAAAAAATATTTTTACCCTGCCCCTCTGCTAAAAACAATCAGGGTGGCTAAATTTAAAAATTGGGGGGGAGGTTGTCTTATATGCCCAGTCGTCTTATACGCTGGAGTATATGGGTAAGTTTAAAAGTCGAGCAACGAGTCAATTTGAATTTTTTCGTAAAATTGAACAAAACGCCAACAGAATCTTTTCAAATGCTTACTGAGGCGTACAGGGAAGACTGCATGTCTTATATGCATGTGTTTGAGTGGCACAAAAGATTCAGAGAAGGACGTGAAAATGTGGAAGACAATGAACACCCTGGACGACCTTCCACTTCAAGAACCGAAGAAATTGTTGAAAAAATCAGCCAGATTGTTCGAGAAGACTACTGACTCAGTGTCCGAATGATAGCTGAAGCTGTGAACATTGCCAAAGACACACTGTGGAAAATTTTGCATGAGGTTCTTAACATGAGAAAAGTTTGTGCCAAGATGATCCCTAGAGTTCTCACACCAGAGCAAAAAGAATACACAGGAAAATTTGCACTGACATTCTGCAGCAACTTGAGGCAGACCCAAATCTTTTTCAAAATATCATCACTTGTGATGAAACCTAGATCTTCTAATATGATCCTGAGACAAAACGACAGTCAATGCACTGGAAAACACCATCATCACCAAGAATGAAAAAAGCACATCAAAGCAAATCCACATTCAAAGCCATATATATTGTTTTTTTGACATCAAGGGCGTACGATTTCATAATTTTGGCAGAAAGTGTTCCAGAAGGCAGAACAGTGAACCAGCATTATAGTAGGACCCCTGTATCTACTGGGGATTGGTTCTGGGGTGTGTGGATACCAAAAACCGTGGATAATAGCGAATACCATTGAAAATAATGGGACTTCTGGTTTAAAATACCATAGAGTTGCCTTGGAGGACCTAGAAAATGGCTAGAGGACACATTTTCTAAAAAGACTCTATGGTAGGTGTGCTGTTTTGTTTCTCATGGAAAATTGAATCAGTGGATAATGAATCAGTGGATACGGGAGTCCTACTGTATTATAAGGAAGTTTTGACAAAGTTGAGAGAAAAATTCAGAAAAAAAAGTCCAGAACTGTGGAAAAATGGTTTCATTCTCAGTGAGGCTGAAGGACCAATTGACTACCTGTGGGTTAATCCCTCGTGCCAACCAGGAAGGCAGGATGTCCAGAATTCCATAAATGTTTGAACCATTGCTGCACTCTCTCCCTCCCTCATTTTTTCAAATCCTGCCTTGCCAACTGGGTCGAGCAAATTATCCCTCTCACTTCTATCTTTTATATTACCAAAATGATATCAGTTATGTCTTCAAAATCATCAAACAAGAAACTAAAACAAAATGAGTTGGAAGCAGCCTCTGTTGAGTCCAGTTTACCTTCAGAGAAACGAATGTGCAAGGAGAAAGGAAAAGCGTTGGTCCCCCCCCCCCACTGCAACTGCAAGTAAGGAGATCATGGACGGTGTTACTCACAAGGAATGTAAGAATAAAAATCGTCAAGAATAAAAATCGTCAAGAATAAAAATAGCCAACAGTTGTCTCAGTGACATTCCTCCGAGCAAGGAGGGGAATTGCTGTTGCAGAAAATATTCCTCTCATCTAATGAGAGTGAATCAGAATCCTGGTCTTGTAGCAGTGGGTAGTACCGGAAAAAACAGAGTAATGGTAAGACAGAAAAGAAAAAATCTAAGTTGTTTAATAAGGATAAGCCCTCACTTGGTAAGTCCGTTAAAAATGGCTCAGGAATGGAGCTAAAAGGTTCAGATGTGACTTTGGGTTGCCATCTTGGAATGGGGGATTCTTCCCGGAAAAGTGAGGCGGAGCTGAAGAAAGCAGGCAACCAATCAGCGGACACCAGCAAGTTAGGGAATCAGCAGGTTTCTGTGACTGACAGGCACGGGGAATTGCAGCCTCTAGAGCTACAAATAACACATACAAAGAGAGAGAGGCAGCACAGTCTGCTGTGCAAAATCAGTTTCTATTTATTTAACTTTTGTTTTACAAGAGAATCCAAGTCAAGGGCAACAATTTCATGCACGCACATCCAAAAATGGCAATTCATCATCTCAGGCAACTTTGCCAATAGAAAACACTCAATCCAACATTAGAAATCAGTTCATTAATTCTACAATTTCAGATGTTTTAAGAGAATTAATTAGGACAGAGATACAAGAAAGATTTCAATCGTTGTTAAATGGTCAACATGTAATTAATATAATTAATTTGTCAAATTCAAGTAATCAAAATAGTTCAGGTATGTCAAGCAGTGTAAATAATTTTTTTCCTTAAGGTGTTTCACCACAAGAAAATACAGTTCATGAATTGAATGAAATACAATCTAATGGTCAAGAACAACAGCTAATAGCATCTTCAGTTAAACCTAATGCAACATATTTAAAGTGCAAGGAAAAGACTAAGCATTTAGATTCTACAGTCTCAATAAATAAGAGGAAAAACTAAGAGTTATTTAGTTCCAGCAGACATGGATTCTGCTGCTGCTGAGGAGATGGAGGATGTGAATACTGCAACTGATGAAGATACAGATGATGAGTTAGAATCTGAGATTACTAATGCGAGGGTTTTTGAACTTGATCATTTTAAGAGCCTGTTAAAGAAAGTGTTAGATACTTTAGGTTTCAGTTCAGGAGAATCATCCCAGGAGAAAGGCTAAGGTCAGAGTCAAACAAGTAGAATAGCAACTGCTGTATATTCCGGCGTATAAGACAACTGGGCGCATAAGACGACCCCCCCCATTTCTAAGTTAAAATATAGACTTTGCCCCCCCCCCATCCACCCAGTCCCCCACCAGCCACCAGCTCAGTGGCTGTAGATGATCTGGGAAATTAAAGGACTGAGAACAGCTAAAAAATCATGGGATACTTTGAAAAATCTCTGTGGTGTTCAGTCTTTGGAAAGTAAGGTTTCATTAATAATAAAATTGGTTAATATGAAGCTATCAAATCCCAAATTTTTGAATGAGCACATTAATAATTTTAGAGCCACACTGACAGACTTGCAAACTCCTGGAGAGGAAATCCCTAAAACTATGCAAATGGAAATCTTCAAAGGCAAAGCAGTCATTCTCACAGCAGGGGGAAGGATCTGCTGGGGAAACTACCCAGGGAATTTACCACTTCAAAGACAAGGCAGTCATTCTCACAACAGGGGAAAAGATTTGCTGGGCATATAAGACAACCCCCCACTTTTGAGGAGATTTTCAAGTGTTAAAAAGCAGTCTTATACGCAAGAATATAGGGTATATTACAACAGGTGCCTGCACAGGATGCTGAATTTCCATTGCCAGAAATGTTTAAAAGGCTATTAGAACAGGAATGGGAGAATCTATTAGGTACTAAGAGATTTACTAGCTACGGGGGGGGGGGAACCTATTATCTGTATAAAAAGGAACTGATGGAGCAGTTGGCAACTCCATTGGTCAATGGTCCTGCTTCAGCTCTCGTATCTAATATATAGCAGATGTTACTTTTGATGCTACAGCATATTCAACCAGAGCAATATCAGCAGTGGTGGTAGGTAATAATAATAATAATAATAATAATAATAATAATAAAATGTATTTATATCCCGCCCCTCTGCGAACAATCGGGGGGGCTTACAACAGTAAAATAGTACATGGTATAAAACAATTCAAAATCCCTTCCCCCCCTTAAAACATTATTAAATCAATACAAATTAAAATCAACATATAATACAATTGTTATTAAAAACCCTTCCCTAGCGAGCAGCATCAGGTAGGAGATTTTTATGGCTAAAACATTGGGATGTTGACTATAAGGCCAAGAACAATTTAGTTAATATGCCATTCACAGGTAAACTGTTATTTGGCAAACAAGTACTAAGTAAAGTATTGGTGGAAGTTAAAGATAAAAAACAAGTTTTACCAATGTCGCAGAAGAAAAAGGTGGAGAAGAAATATTAGGAAAATGAAAATTATTCCTTTCATAGAGGAGAAAATTATCAAAAACAAAGAGACTATAGATCATTCAGAGCAGCATTACATTCTTCATCAATGGTTCATAGGTTTCCCTCTTGAGACCTTAACTTAGTGCTGAATGTTTTGACAGGCAGTCCTTTTGAGCCTTTGAAGGAAGCATCCTTGAGGCCTTTATCATTTAAAGTGCATCCTTGAGGCCTTTGTCATTTAAAGTGCTATTTCTGGTTGCCATAACTTCAGCTCAGTGTGTTTCGGAATTAGTAGCCCTATCTATTAATCTGAATCTGTGTAGATTTGAAGATGATAAGTTATCCTTAGTTATAGATCCAGCCTTCATACCTAAGACTATGTGGACAAGGGCAAACAGTCAGGTGTTGGGTTTACCTATATTCTGTCCAAATCCGAAGCACCCACTTGAGATTAAATGGCATTCTGTGGATGTCAGAAGGGCTGTACATATAATAAAATAATAATAATAAAATTTATTTCTATCCCACCCCTCTGCCACTCAGTCGGGGCGGCTTACAATATAAAAACTCCATAATTACAGTACCCTAGCCCATATATATATATACATATATACTTAAGTATACATATATTTTTAAAAAGTATACATATATACGTGTGTGTGTGTGTGTGTGTATAGAGCCATTGTACTGTCTATCCTCCTTTATGGATCTGAAACATGGGTCACCTATCGCCACCACCTACGACTCCTCGAGCGCTTTCATCAGCGCTGTCTACGCACAATCCTAAATATACACTGGACTGACTATGTGACGAATGTTGCTGTCCTTGAGCAAGCAGGGATCACCAGCATTGAGGCCATGATATTGAGAACACAGCTGCGCTGGGCAGGGCATGTTTCTAGGATGGAGGACCATCGCCTCCCAAAAATACTACTCTACGGTGAACTCGCCACGGGTCAGCGTAAGAGGGACGCTCCAAAAAAGCGATACAAAGACTCCCTGAAACAAGATCTCAGGCTCGGCCAAATTGATCACCAACAGTGGTCCGCGCTGGCCTCACATCGGGAGGCATGGAGAGGCACTATCCACAATGCTGCAGCCTTATTTGAGAACTCACGACGAACAAGTCTTGAAGAGAAACGACAACGCAGAAAGAATCACAACCCAAAAACATCACCCAAGGAGACCTTCTGCTGTGCTTTTTGCAACCGGACTTGTTTATCTCGGATTGGCCTGTTTAGTCATCAGCGCGCTTGCAGAAAGCGCGGGATGAGTCCTTCCTGAATCTTCGTTTGCAAAGAAAAGCCAGAGGATATACACACTTAAAGTGTGTGTGTGTGTGTGTGTGTGTGTGTATATATATATATATATATATATATATATATATATATGTTTTTAAGTATACATATAAACTTAAAAAGGACAAAATAGGTTAGAAGAACAGGGGCACTGTTTGTGTCTTACAACCCGAGAACATTGGGTCACAAAGCTTCAATGCAAATGTTATCCATATGGCTGAAAGCTTGTATTCATCAGTGTTATGATCTTGCAAAAGGTCCTAGACCAGAATGTGTGTGGGCTCACTCCACCAGGTCTATGGCGACAACAACTGCGTATAGAGTGTCCGCATCAATTGAAGATGTTTGTAAGGCTGCTGAGTGGAAAGAGGCAACAATGTTTGTGAGGCACTACAAGGTGGACAAATTTAGGTCTAGTCAAGCAGCCTTTGGTAGAACAGTGCCTCGGGCTGTTGTAAATGAGCAAAAACATTAGACCTGCCCTGGAGATGGTGGCTTTGGTACATCCCATAGGTTGTGGATTGGTCCTTTAGCTTCAGTGAGAATGAGAGGTCGATACTCAATGTGAATGGTCATTCTAGTGAGGCTGAAGGACCAATCCACCCCCACCCAGGGAAAGAGAAAATGAAGTAAAACAAAAGAAGTGAAACAAACAGAAAAGGCAAACACAGCAACACTATATTAAGTTATTGAATGAAATGAAGCAAGCAAAGATGACAAAGCATAATTCTACTTTTATAATTTGTTTGAGCGGTCAGCAAGGCCCCTTCACATTCGCAGGGGTTAGGGGCAGACAACCCCCACGAATGTGAAAAAAACCGCGAATAAGATATGAGCCTGCGGGCCAGCTGCTTCCCACCCCCCTTCCCAAGGCACCGAAGTGCTTTCTCAGAAGCCCTTTGCTGCCTCAGGAAGGGAGTGGGGCGCAGAACCAGCTGCCCAGCTGCTTCCCACCCCTCCTTCCCAAGGCACCGAAGGGCTTCTTCAGAAGCCCTTCGCTGCCTTGGGAAGGGAGTGGGGTGCAGAGGCAGCGCGCCAGCTACTCCCCACCCCTCCTTCCCAAGGCAGCGACGGGCTAAGCCCTCTGCTGCCTTGGGAAGGGAGGGTGTGTTGAGCAGCGGGGGGGGGGGGAAGCAGCCTTCCATGAATAATCAAAACCGCGAATGTGAAAGTCGCGAATGTGGAGGGGCAACTGTACTACCCTTGAACATCCTCCATATTGCCAGCTCTGGAACCATGTAACTTCTTTCTTTTCCCTAAAGTGAAATTGGTGCTTAAAGGAACATGGTTTGAGTCAGTTGATGCAGTAAAGAAGAAAATGGCAGATGTGTTGACACAGCTGATAGAAACTGATCCGCTCCACACCTTCGACCAGTGGAAAACAAGACTGCATTGGTGTGTGATTGTGAACAGGGAATATAGTCAATGGGACAAGCATTAGAATTTTAATACATATAAATAAAGTGTCCACTTAGTATAGGCACACTGAGATGCACCTTGCACAGCCTGTGGACAGTCTAACTCAGGAGTAGCCAAACAGCAGAACTGCACAGCAGATAGGGCACAAAAACAAAGGCTTCAGCTAGCAGCCATTTCACTGTTCTGACCCACTTTCACACACAATAAGAGACTTACAGGCAGTGATGTTCATCCAAAGATATCTGGAGGCCTTTAACTTCAGTTTCAGTATAAACAAACACAGTATATACACAGCAAACCTCAATAACAAACTCAAAAGCAATTTCTCCAACATGCACCAACACTCATGTTTCTCCACGACAGCAACCCACACACAGTGCATTTTGTGCTTCAGCTATATAGGAGTGTTTGATTGTCAGCCTTCTGCCTAGCCACAGCTCTGAACAAACTGACTTCAGCTGTGCTAGTCTGTGGTCTGTTGCTCCAACATTTTTCCTTTTGCACTTAAAGCAATATTACCCTGACATAAAGATGGGTTATTGTATCACTCTTATTATTTAATAGACAGACTTCGTATAGTCTAGTCTATCAGAGATTAACTGTTGATATATTTATGATAATGCATCTGATAAACCAAGCCTTTGTGTAGTATTCTGGTTGTGTTACTAGTTCTACCTCACTGTTTTTCAGAAGAGGATTTGGCTGTGAAAGAGACTCCTCCTGAAAAAAGCAAGGAGAGAAAAGCAACCAAACCAGTACGCAAAATCCAGAAAGTGATCCATCATTCTAATCCTGATTCTAAACCAGGTGCATATGAATTTATGTCTAATGTTTATGTGCAAATGTTGGCCTGAGCTCTTGAAAGAATGGTCAGATTATTACTTTTCTTGTACCAAGCACATTATCTTAGGCTGAAGATAAGGGCAAAATGACAACTGTATTCTTTTATTTATTTCCCATGTTGTTGTTGTAAAAATGCACCACAATGTACCATGTCAAAACACACATTAAATCATAAAAGATATTAAAAACAGTAAAAAGAAACAAAACATTGAATTTTTTTGTAGTTTTTTTTCCCCCGGGCTGTGAGGCCGTGTTCTGGAAGAGTTTATTCCTGACGATTCGCCTGCATCTGTGGCTGTCATCGTCAGAGAATGGTGGCATAGGGGTGTGTGGGGTTTATATACTGTGAGTCCCTGTTGGAGAGTATATGTAAATGTCAGAATGCACAGAGAAGCTGTTGAAATCCACAAACACCTGGACAATTTCAACAGGAAAGAAGAAACCATTAAAATAAACAAAGTTTGGCTACCAGTCCTGAAAAACACCAAAATCAAAACTCAACACATGCAAATGAACTTCACCCAGAGATGGGGGATTTCCAGCAGACAATGGATCATTAGCCAGACACTAATTCTCTTTGCATATGCTCCCACCTTAGGAACTAACCATTCAAATACACAAATTTACATATCCTCTCCAACAGGGGCTCACAGTATATAAACCCCACACACCCCTACACCACCATTCTCTGAAGATGCCAGCCACAGATGCAGGCAAAACGTTAGGAATGAACTCTTCCAGAACATGGCCTCACATCCTGGGAAAAAACGCACGAAAAACCTATGTATGCCGGCTGTGAAAGCCTTCGACTTCACATAAAACACTGAAGCACTGGACTACCAGATAAATGCTAGTGTACAGTATCTTCCTCTGCATTTGAGGGCATAAGGCTACCTTAGGAAGGAGAGTAGTCCTATAGAGGAATCAGGTCTCATAAGGTTGGAGTGATGGAAGTCTCTGGTTAGGAGTTTTATGGCATGATACTCTGCCCTCCTCTACCTTGTTCCCTCTGAGCTTTGCTGCAGTCCTCACAGTAACTAGAAGGAAAATAAATTTTGCCACCAACATTTGAATCTATACCGTCAATAGATACAATCTTAGAGAGAGAAATCTATTTCGTTGTAATACAAAATATTTTGGTGTGGTTTGGTCTGGAATAGGCAGTTAAGACTTGTTAATTTTATATTAGCTGGTGGAGATGATAACCACTAAGACTTGTTTGTAGATAAGGATCCATCCAGCTACGTGCATTTTTGATTCTCCTTGCAGAATGGCTATAGGGACTGTTATGATGAGGGCTGCATTTCAGAATGTATCATTTTAGTACTGGGTGGAAGGCAAAGTGATACACACAGCTCTGTTTTCTAGCACCTTACTCATGCTTCTTCATAGTTCACGTACGCCCCGCTGTGTAACAGCAGCAGCATGCAACATATGAACAGACCAACACATGAGCACATCTGATTCCTTCAAGAGTGTAAAACCTGGACTGGGTTGCATCTCTGCCTGCACGCTCAATTAGTGGTGCTGTCTGAGACTCATCGGGAGAAGGTTGGAGAAAAAGACTCCAACAACAACAGGCATTGCAAGTAATCATTGCCAACACTGATTCAAAATGCCCATAGAAAGCAGGGAGGAACAACTGATGGCACTGTTGTTGCCACAGTCCCCAGTGTTTACCAGTTGAGGCCTGATGATAGGGCCAGCTCCATTTGAAGAGCCATTCCACTCTGGGTTTGTCTTCCATTTAACATACCCTTGTGTCCTAAAAGTTTACATTAATGAAACTTTACATTATTTATGATTTTTAAAAGAAGCACTGAAAAATTACACAACTTATCATTTTTTGTTTTTTTGTTGAGGTGGTACCAATACAATAAGTACATATTCCTGGCGAGATGGACAGAGACTGGCAAAGAAGATATTGGGTCCAGCACCAAAAGTAGAACAGCAGGACAAGCAGCTATCATCTAGTGACAGAATGGGGAAAGATAGACCCACTAAATCTGGTAAGCTGCGCTATATGTAGCATCACCTTTTTCTGCTGAAAAGTTGCATAGCATTTTGTTTAGTCTTATGACACAAAAATAGCTTGTTTATTTGCCTAAAGTTCTTTGTCTTGGAGAAACTTCCAAGTTAAAAACAAAAGCAAACCAACTTCTCCTCATTGGGACTCAGTTCCAAGTAACTATTAGGATTATGCTCCACACACAGTTCTTACACTACAAGAGGATAGACTTGTTTACTTCAGTGAGCACTGTACAAAGTATTTATAGGCATTACAGAGACTTAGTCGTGTTGTACTGGACTTTGTCTAATTGTTTTTACAGAATTGCTGTGTGCAATTTTGAGAGTACGATGATGACATTTCATAGATCTTTGTAAAAAGTATTCAAAAGCCCTGAACATCACCAATGCACCAGAGTTTAACAAGGGCTAGAGAGTTTCACTTAATTAAATGATGAGATTTTCTTGGAAAGAAGATGCTGCTTTTTTTTCCTGCCCCAAACTTTCATGATGAGACAGACTAACTATGCTTACAACACTTGCGGCATATTTCTTTTTCTTTTGTACGACTTCCTGTGTAAATCAGTACTTTCAAATATGCTGAATGCTAGTTGTTTTTCAGTAAAGCTGAAGGTAAGGGTTTCAGGACTTGTGAAAAAATGTATGTAGTAAAAGTATGGGATTTCCTACCACAAGCTGTAGTGATGTCTGACAACTTGAATATCTTTACAAGTAGATTAGACAAATTCATGGAGGGCCATCATTGGCCATTAGTAATGATGGTTATGTAGTACCTCAGTATGGCTGTCAGTGCCAATTGCTGGAGAACATGAATGGAAGGTTCTTATTGTATGCATACCCTGTTTGGTTTGTTTAAGAATTTAACCCACCACTATGGAACAGAATGCTGGATGGCATGGGTGTTTGGTCTAATTGTCTAGCATGGCTGTTATTTTATTTATTTATTTATTTATTTATTTATTATGCGCTTTGTTTACTTGTATCCCATTATTTGCTGGAACTCTGGGGCAATTGAGCTATCTCTATAGATTTCTTGAAGTAGTAGCAGAGCAGTAGAGAGACTAAGCAAATAACACAATATGATCTTCATTAGACAGTTCAAATAGTGAACAAATAGTGACTCTTTGGTGATTTCTTGATCTAGTAACAGGGCTGGGATGGTTTGTGCACAACAAGTTGTATGTGATTATCATAGTAACACAGTAATCGTGTGGGACTGACATGGTGTTACTTAGTTAGGTTTTAATAAGTAAAGGGGCCTTTGACCGCTAAAACTAATCAAAGCTTGTTTTTCCAAACTACATACTGAGTTAAAATGACTATTCTTTCTCCTATAAGATCATATGGCTTAATTATATTTCCTCTTTCAAATCTATTCAGCTTTAATTTTCAAGTACTTCCTTAACTGGGTCTTCAGTATTATTCGGTTAGTGTTATATACAGTATTATCTCTAACTTTAATCCCTTTCTTCCTTGTATTCTACTAATAGCATTTGTTCCCATGATGACTACATACACTTTTGAGGGCTAATGCAGCTTCGTTTATTATCGAGAAAGGATTAGGTCTTTTGCTTTGACTTTATGGAACGTAGTCAGAGTTGAAGTCCTCCAATGCCAGGAACATGTTCTTGTTTCAGAGGATTTTATACTAAAAATGCCAAAATCTGGATCAATTTTCTTTAAGACTAAGACTAGTAGACTCTGTGCTACTAATACTAATTTGGCTATCTTTAAAAGAAGAAAAAGTTATAAATGCCGGTAAGGCTAACTATCTCCCCCATCCCCAACATTTTGTACAGTTGACATTGTAGAAAGACTGTACTCTCCAGTTTGCTATCACTGAAGTATCCATCTTCTAATTTTTACACCCCCCAGAACATGAATATGTGACTATATCCTCAACACCTACCATGTGGGAATGATTTTTTTACTACTCATAGTGGATGCAGGCTCTCACACCATTGTGTTAAAGAGGAAAGCTCAGAATTTAAGTTGTGCTTTCTTTATCTAGAAAGGCTGTAATAATCTTGGCCTCCATGCTTAGTAAGTGAGTAAAACTAAAAATGTTCATTGAGGCAGTCCGCAGAACCATGTTAGTCCAATTTCTTACAGGGAATAGCTGCTGAACAATAATCACTTTAACCAGAACTATGATATAAATTATTCACCTAAAATACTTTGAGAACATGTGTGTATAGTATATGCCAGTAAATTGCAAGCCTTCAAACCTACAGCTACTTAGATTTTTTTTAAAAAAACTCCTTGTTATCTCTGTTCCAAACATTCAAAACTGTAAAAACCCATCTTTAATTGCATAAGCTTTCTAGTTCTGTAGAACCCTTTATTAGGTTAGGCAGTACAAAAAGCAGGGGATGGTGAAAGAAACAAAATCCAAAGATTAAGTGACAGATGGCAGTTGGCCCTAGTCCCTCTTCTTTCAGTGTTTTCTTTTAAACTCCATCTTACTTGACTTTTTCTGGTGTAGTATGAGGTCATTAAGAAGATCTCTTGGGAAGTGGGGGGTGGACAATCATGAGATGAAACAATCAAGATAATGAAAATGACTTTGTGTGCAGGAGCAAAGAGAAGAAGGGGATATACTTTGGGGTGATATTCCCCCTCCCCCCCATCTGCTAAGCTGAAAAGAAAGTGCTAGGCAGGCATTTGTCAAGGATGTAAAATAAGCTACCAAACCATTCAAAGGAAGAAGAGACAAGTACAGCAAGCTTATGGAGTTGGGGGGTTAGATGTGACTTCTTGTAGGGGAAGAATCACATTGTAGGAGTTACATTGCTGCTCCAAATCCTGTGTGTCAGTTAAATATATGGAAATAATTGGAGACTGACACAAGTTTTGTTATTTTGGCTGTTTACCAAAATAAACCCAAGTTACAGTTAAATAATGAGTATGGGCTTAAAGTGCAGTCTCTCAGCTTTAATTTGAAGATATTCACATCCAAATTGGAGGAAGGGTTTAGGAATTACAGCTCTTTAGTATGTAGCCCCCTCTTTTTCAAGGGACCAAAAGTAATTGGACATAGTGAACCTAACTATTCACTTCTCTTTGTAAAAGGAAATAGAGGTTACCCACCCTCTCTCCTACTGTTGCAGAGTTAGAAAAAGGAAGAGCCACCTGCACCCCATTCACAAGTTGGGAAGAATCACAACCTCTTTCCCTAACTTCTCAGAGGAAGAAAGACTACTTCTTCCTCTCATTAAGTGGGTGAGAAGGACCCTGTATTTGTCTGCTCACCACCCTGTCTATCAAAAAATCACTCCTCCAATCTCCCCCTCCCACTATTTGAGGGTTTCCCTTGCCCTCCATATTTGTGTTTCTATAATACTTTCTTGGTTGTAAATGCCATTGAACTCAATGTAACTTATTGATGAGAAAATTTCCAGAAGATTAGGCTTCATAGTAACATAGGAATGGAGCTATAACTTTACAGGGAAGCTGGGATTTGAACGTGGTTTCTTATGTGCAGTGTCCATAAGGAAGTGGGAGGAATACACAGTTGATGCAGTAATCCATAGTCTGGAAGAAAGTTGGATACACTTTGGCAAAATCAGATTAAGAAAGTATATTACTTTTTGTCTTCCAAAATGCATATTAGTTTAATATTGTTATTAAAACAACCAAACATCACAAACATCAGCAAGCTTCTGAGATCTTCAGATTGATTCATCTAGGCATTATGCTTGAAAAAGACAGCTATATTTTTGACAGTGTAGTTGTTGGTAAAGGTATGTTAGTTTTAAAAACACCAAGGTGAGTCCTAGCACAAAACAAGCTTTCAGATCTAGTTGTTCTTTTGAAAGGGAATTAGCAGGCATGTCAGCTGGATAGTCCAAAAATAAGTTATGCATTTAGTCATTCCAAAACAAGTTGGAATTGTTAAAGTTGAATTTTAGTTCAAAAATAGAAAGTGTTCATAAAATTCATCACAAGATAGTTGGATATTTTTGTATATACAGACTAAATTGTGTGTGGGGAGCAGAATGTATTTTGTACAGGGGCCTTGCGTGCTTTGCACTACAAAAATTAGAGCTTGTTCGTTTTTGTTGTTATCTAATCCATCATTTTTTATGTGCTCAAATCTTTGCAACTGTTTTCCTATAGTGGATACTTCTATTCTGCAATCTCTTTGACCTTCCTAGAATACTTCACCTGAAAGAGTTTTAATTCCCAATAAATATTTTCTGTTACATGAAAGGTCGAATTTAAAAATAGCATTTTAACTCTCATCTGCTTTAATGGGATTTGTTTGAATCTCAAGGATCCACACTCTCCAACTCCAGTCACTGCCACACTGCTGAATTTTGACTAAAAACAGGAAGAAGAAAAACTAAAGCAAGCAAGCATTAAAAAAATAAGCAGCAAATTGCTACAAAATGTTTAAAGTAAGAGAGTCACAAAAATTCCCTTGCAGAGGTGTCCATGTTGTTCATGTATTGCTTTCCACAGTTTAAAACAAAACAAAATGCTATTTCTAATAGATTGTCTATATGTATCACCCATGAAAATCACACTTGTAATATATTAAACTACTTTTGTCTCTACTCCACCCACACCTTTCTTGCATCCCACATAGGAAAGACAGAATCTGATTTCAATCTGGATATCACCATCAAAACTCTATCAAAAAGTCCTGAACGATCACGGAGTAAAGTAAGAGTGGAGAATAATCTGAAGAAAAAAGATTCTGCTTTTCAGGATATTAAACTGGGAGAAGACCATGTAAATAAGGAATTTTTGCCAGTGGAGATCCGTGGGATTCTTGATGACCTACAGCTGGACTCTGCGTCTCAGCAAGAGAGGAATGAAAAGAGTCAGAGTCGGAAATCAGCACCTTCTTCAATTACTAGGAGTCACAGCCCAACAAAAAGAAAACCAGACAAGCTGTCTGCTAATGAGGAGCCCCAAATCACATCTAAGAAACGACACTATGATACTGATGAAGTTCGGCAGTATATTGTTAGACAACAGGAGGAAAGAAAGAAAAGACAAAGTGAAGAGAAGAAAGCACAGAAAGAGGCAACTGAACAAAGGAATAAGAGACTTCAGGAACTTTACAAGAAACAGAGAGAGGCTCTGGCTAACAAGACAAAGAGCACACCAGCTCCTGAATTAGCCAACAAGCAGTTACAAGAAACTTACTCTAAGCTGTTACTGGAAGAGACCTTGCTGGAGGAGCCAGTGCCCTCTGTGCAAGAGGGAGAGGTATAGCTATTTGGAAAGAGAGGCTGGGGTATTTCCTGACCAATGGAAAGTTTTTTTTCATGTTAGCTTTCATAGAAGGATCTTTACAGAATCACCTGTAGTAAACAGCAGATAGTTGTTTTTTCACATCTTGAAGAGAGATTTGTTTTGCAAAGATAAGATGTTGCAGTAGTTACCTATTGCTGTAGATGATGCTATACATGTGACAATAATATCAGTCTATGTGGTGTAGTGGTTAGTGTTCCAACTAGAGCTGGGGAAACTTAAGGTCAGGTCCGTATTCAGCTGTGGAACAGTGGATGACTTTGATCAAGTCAATATTTACCAGCCTAACTCACATAGGTAGCTGTGAGGATAAAACTTCAAGGGGAAAAAAACTTGGCCTCCTTGGGGAAAGGTGTGATACAAATGTAACAAAAATTGGTTTAATTAATTTAAAAGCTGCTATCTGTGACTGAATCTGATCAGTTTTCATACTACAGTTGTCCCTTCACATTCACTGGGGTTTGGTTCCAGGACCCCCCGTGAATACCCAAATCCGTGAATACTCAAGTCCCATTATATGCAGTGGCATAGCAAACTGGTGCCCCTTATATAAGATGGCAAAATCAAGGTTTGCTTTTGGGTTTGTGGTTTTTTTTAAGAACATTTTCAAGCCGTGAATACTTAAATCCGTGAATGCCAAATCCATGAATGTGGAGGGACAGCTGTACTTAAGGCAGGGTTGTAACCAATCATTTGAATTTTTAACTATCATAAACAGGGAGAAGGTTGTACAGGGAAATTTCCCATCCTGGTTCCTCTTTGGAGTGCCAGGGAAGCATCCTGGCTAGCATGGAATAGCACTGAGGAACTGGTGTGGGGAATTGCCTCATATATGGCATAGTCATCTTGTGGCTCTGTCTGATTTATCTTTATCCAGTCATCTTGCACTGTTCAGGAAGATGTTCTGGCCCTCCAAGGAGGTTGTTGGGTGTTTCTGGAGTGCTGAGAAGGGTACAGGAAAATACCCTTTTGAGTGATTCCTTTTATTTATAGTAATTAGACTCTGAGCTGTGTATTAGATATGAAAGTGAGGTTTACTTACTACATGACCAATTAATGCTCAGATTTTATTATTCCTAAATGACCTGGTACTACCATCTTTGCAAAATGGATACCATTTGTTGGCTCAGTCAGTTGGGATTTTGTCACTCTTTTAAAAATACAGGAGTTGTTGTTGACTCCATGTTGACAATGTACTTTCATTTTCTAAAACTGCTGTTTACTTTCCAGTCCAAACCTGGTTATCAGCCATCTGGGGAATCTGACAAAGAGAACAAGGTGCAAGAGCGTCCTCCCAGTGCATCCTCCAGTAGTGATATGTCTCTTTCTGAACCTCTTCATCCTGTTCTCAGGTAAAAGAGCAGCAGTGTGTTTAAGACTTTTTGAGCATCAGAAACTTGCTATAAAAAACCAGTGACCTTAGCAGGCAGTGTTGCAATAGAACCTATATACCAACAGATACATTTGAAATCTCTCCCTTGCCCTGTTAATTTGAAATTCATTACTTAAATTTCTGTACCTTGAAGACTTCCTGCAATAAGAGTGACATGAAAAGCAAGGGGTCAACGTACAAAATACAGTATGTGAAAACAAGGATGTCACTTTCAGTCAGATGGAATTGACTGTACAAATATGTTGGATTTTACAAGTATAAACTGCATTTAAGTGTTACATTCATGCTTTGACAAGCAGTGCAAGTGGGAGAGAGTGTCCTATCATTGGGGCAGGAAGGTGTATTCTCATTGCGTCTGCCATATGTAGGAGAGATCAGGGAAAATATCATCTGAACTGAACGTAAAACTTAGTTTAGAAAATGTGTTCAAATACATTCATGTATGTAACTGTTAATCATGAAATCTTGTCCAGATTCTGTTCTTGTATGCTTATGAGAATTCAACCTTATATCTCTAGGAATAAATTATTGGACCCTTTGTGGATTCAGCCAGATAGGTTGAGTTCAAAAACCCAGCTTCCTTGCTTACAGTCTTCTGCTATCGTGAATGGAAGTGTCTTCTCTCAACAGTTATCCCTGGATCACAGGGGTCTCTTGCAAAAGGACTTTGATACTGTATTCTCAACTAGGAGAAGCTATAGCACTGCTGTGGGTTCTATACCTCCAGGATCTCAATTTTTCATGCCATCTGCTGTACAGCCAACCATTAACGCGTATAAAAGTAAATTGGACCGCATTGAAGCCCTGAAAGCAACAGCAGCCTCTTTGTCAAATAGGATTGAAAATGAAGCCAAGAAATTAGCAGGGGCTGGCATTAACTATGGTGCAGTGTGGAATTCTGAGTGTGACTTGTTGCAAGGAGACCAAAGTAATGGATACTGGGCGAAGTCAAGTAGCCCCCCTGTGAGAGAAGATGATGTTTTTTCAGCCAGACTTCAAAAGATGTTGGGTACCTGTATTTCTCATGCAAGTTTTGATGACAACCTTCCTGGAGTGGGAAATCTTAGTGAATTTAAAAAACTTCCAGAGACCATCAGTCCTCATACTGCTGGTATCAGCCTTCCAGGCAATCACCGATCTGAAGGAATCCTAGGAAGTCTGTCCAAGAAGCAAGCGTGCTCCCCCAGTGTTGAAAGTAAAGTTGCACTTCGACATGATGGCAGTGTAGATTCAATAAGTGATGGGCCACTCACTGATGGTCTTCTGTCTGAGGAGGAAGGAGAAAAGCATGAACACCCAGCACTGAAGACAGCTGAAATACTAAAGGAAAAAGAATTCTGTGTGGCAGAAAAAACTGGTTATGAGCCCATAAAAGAATTTCAGAAAGAGGCAGAGAAGTATTTACCTATTTTTACACAGCTAAAGAGTGTGCAAAGACCTTGGGAAGAGCTATCCAAGGGAAGTCCGCATAGTGTCATCAACATTTTTACAAAATCTTACCAGCTGTATGGAAAAGGTAAGGAATGAGAGACTTACTATTGTTTATGATATTTTGCTTTTAACTGCCAAAAGATTTGGACTTGCATGATGTTTACTGGCAATCCTGAGCTTCAACTGTTTATGGAAGTAATAAATCTGCAGTTTACTTTTGTGGATATCCATGTTTGCTGAAATATAGGAAGCTTCCAATCTCTCTTGGTAATACCAGCCTTTCCTCTTTACACTGGAGTCAATGTGTTCGTATTGCTCCACTTCTGCACATTGTACCTTGAAAGTAAATTTGTTGTGTCAGCTTATTGAAGGAGAGAAGAAATTTAGATTCTAGTCATTTGTCTAAATGGTATTTCATTCTGTATAAGTTTGCTCACTGGACACACCCTCAGATGAGTTTTGCTGATAAGTAGATCCCTCTGAAATACAGATTGCATTCAATTTTCACTTTCTGTTCTATAGGATTTGAAGAATGGTCAGGACAAAGATCACCAACCCAGAGGTCTTCACTTCCCATCATGAGCCCTTCCGTTAGTATTGTTTCATATGATGATGATTTCATTGCATCACAGGGAAGTGGAACTGCAACAGACAAAAAGGTTACTCTTGAGCCCAGGTACTTATTGAGTTTATAAATGGTTGTGGAACTAAATTTATGAAAATTATGTGTATTAGAGAATATTTCGTTAAATGCTGCAGTATCCTGGTATTTCTCAATTAAAGGGATTTTTTCCTTGGAGAATGTTTCCTTGGAGAAAACATATCACGATTAGTGGGTTGTGGCATAGAACAGAATAAATGAAAGTATACCTATTTAAAACAGCTTTCTGGTCTCAGCTTAATACGTTTGTGTTAGTACAAATGGTAGTTACCTTGCTTTTCTTTAAGAATCCTGAATTTTCATATTGAGTAGTTTAAGTGTTGCAGAATTTTCTTAAGTGTTTCAGAATTTACTTACTTTTTAACACACTTAGCTATTTAATTTTAAATAAATATGCATACTTCCAAATTTCAGTATAGATGTGTTTTTGAGAATTCATTTTTAAAAACAGAAACTATCACCTTCCTTGAAACTCCACCAGTCAAAACCCCATCATGGCTCCACCAGCCCCGTTTGGCTCCGCAGCCCCGATCCCTCCTTGGGAAGGGAGCCCAGAAGGAGGGATCGGGGCTGCGGAGTAATCAAGTCTTTCAAGAAGTGTGGCATATCAAATTCATTAGATGGTATGGAGGATGCCTACTTGTGGCAAGATGAAGAGGAAGCGGAAGCTGAGACCACACCTTCTGATACAGAATTTGATCCATATGATGACTGCCTTACAAATGTATCACAAGATAACATTGATTTATTTATGATATCAGATTATGAACAGGAGGATTTTGAAGGCTTTTAAAGGGAAACTGTCACACCAGCAAAACCTGTAAAAATAACATACCGTAGCTTGCAGTTATGACAGGTGTTACTAACTCGCCAGGGTCTAGCCTGGCACTTGCTCTTTATTGTTTGTAACCTTCCTCCTATCATTATCAGTTCCAGTTTGGTTGACAACTTAGAAAACAAAGAGCATGGTAGCTCCCATGGGCTTATTGTCTTATCCTTCCTTTCAGCTTTAGAGTGATTTAGGAAAAGTTTAATCCTCTTGCACTGTTTTGTGTTTACATGTTTGATGACAAACTGCCTTATGTTTATAAGTGACAGTTTTCCTGCTAAGTACCTGCATGTCATAAGCATTTGAATTAAAATTACCATATTGAAATCAAATATGATGTTTTTAAAATTTTTATTTGGGGTGCGTTGGAAGAGGGGGGTCATCTTATATGGCGAGTATATCCCAAACTCTATATTTTAACTTAAAAATTTTGGGGGGGTCGTCTTATACGCAGGAATATACGGTAGATTCCTAAGAGTCAGTCCACAGATTACATGTCTTGCCTAGATGCTTATCTTCAGCAGTTACTAATGCGGTCTGAAATGCAGCTGCTTTTAAGATTAGGTAAAAGTCCTGATCTGGTGCTTAGTATGGCTCTGTCAGGCATTTCTCATATTACTTTCTAAAGGAGTTATAACAGTAAACTGTTGTAATTGGCCATAATTTTGTTTACTGTGGCACAGGTTTATGTAGTTGATAATGTCAATACATTTTAGTTCCCTGGTTGTTTTTGCAGTAGAAGCAGCAGCCCCAGCTTGAAAGAAGAGTTGGCCAGCAGAAAGTCACCTTATGAACTGCAAGCTATAGAGTTTACCCACCATTCCTCAGGAACACCATCTACGAGTTCTTCTCATTCCTCTGCATCTTCTAAAAAAAGAGGGAAAACTGGAAGTAGGTGTTTGTAGCTAGGCATGTCTTTTTGTTTATTGCTATTAGTAATATAAACATATGGGGTTTGAGGGGTGTGATAGGGCCTAAATACCTTAAAGGCACCAGATCCCATCTGGTCTTGGAAGCTAAGGAGGGTGAGCCCTGTTAGTACTTGGATGGGAGACCACCAATGAATACCAGGAGTTGTAGGCTATATTTCAGAGGAAGGAACTGGCAAAACCCCCTCTGAGTATTCATTGTCTAAGAAAACCTTATGAAAGTCATGGGGTCACCATAGGTCAACAGACAACTTGAACACACACACACATCCCTTATACAAGCATGTAGCCAGGAAGTGCTTCTAGAATAGCACTCAACATTGTGGAGCAGTCTCTCTTGTTACCTTTCTTCACCCAAATATGGCCCCTAGACAGTAATCAAAGACTGAGATTGACATTCTCTGAAGATGCCAGCCACAGATGCAGGCGAAACATCAGAAATAAAACTCTTCCAGAACAGGGCCTCACAACCTGGGAAAAAAACCACGGAAAACCTATGGATGCCGGCCGTGAAAGCCTTTGACTTCACAAAGACTGAAAATGTTGCTCCAAGGTGAAATATAAATCACATTGATCACTGGGGTAGCAAAACAGGGACATTCACAACAGGCAGTATGTCTATATGCATATTGAGAGAAACTCCTAGATATATAGAAAAACACTAGTTAAGGAGACATTTCCAGAAACAATCCAGCTAGTGGCCACTGCACAGATTTTAACGGTAGTAGAAATTTGAAAATCTTTGCCATCAGTAGAGTATGTTCTAACCTGTGCTCTAGCCAGATTCAATCAGTCTTGTTGTGAGTCTTCCTCCACCATTAACCTGGTAGCTTTACCTGTCATTTTATTACTCACAGCTTCTCAGAAATTGATTTTTAATCTTCAGAGTGACTTTCCTCCCAGCACAACCAGATCACCATCCTCAGTGCACTTAGTAAAAATCACCAATGTGTGATGTGCAGAAAAAAATTGGATCTTCTCTCTCTTGTGAACTGCTTAGGGCAGACAGTTAGTGAGTCTTAATGTACAGCAGTGTGCATGTCAGGGCATGCGTGCAAGTCCCTCCTGAACATGTGCAGAGGGCCAAGCTGCACTATAGTTGTAGGCACATGTGGCCTGCGTAAGGCTGATGATAAAACACACAGACATAGCATGTGTCTAAACTATTAGTTTTTACTAGAGCATAGTAGAGTATATACGGGGTGATCCATGAGGATCCAAATACAAGGTGCACAAATGTGCAGGGAGCAAAAAGCAAGAAGATGCAAGAAGGTGGGACAAAGGATTGCACTGCTATTTATACATGATATGATGGGTTTGCAATCATACCCATATAGCTGATTCCCAAACTCATAGTTTGCACAATCCTTTCCCATAGAGGTATGAGTTATATAGTCAATACTGTGATCACTTCTACACATCCAGTTCTAAGCATACAATAACAGTAAACACCAGCTGTGCTCATAGGCCATCTCTACTGGCCACAGCTTCTTTTAATGTAAAATTTCCATACATGAACTTGACAATCCTTGACAATGCATCATTTAGATACAGCTCTAGTATAGTGTTCATAATTGGGCTTCCACAGCCAGCTCCAAATTTGAACAATATAACCTGCCTGAATGTGAGCACTATAGAAATAACCCTACAAAACACATTGCAGTGCTTGGCTGTGGAATCCCTCTAGTTATCCTGCTGGTGGTACTTAATTCTAAATTTCTAGCTCCTTACAAATTTTGATTACAATTGAAGCAACCATCAGAGGTGCAGTTTCCTCTCATTATGACCTTTTGGGTATATATAGCTCTCATTTTACAATGATATCATCATGCAGGCATAATGGTATTATATCATATCATATATAGATATATTTCACATTTTATATCTTTTAGGTACTTGGTATATAAAGACTTTGGTCATTATTTGATACATGATCCAGACAAAACCTAGAGCAGATTTGCATAGATCTCACATGATTGAATAGGGCTTTTTTAGGTTGTGTCTTGCTTTGTTTTGCTCAAACTATTCTTTCCCTGGCCATTATTAATACATATAGCACCATTTCATCCATGTCTGTCTGTCTGAATGTGTAAATGTGTACTTTTCTCTTTTCTCTTACAGTTTAGTTTTTGAACCAGTCTGTACAATAGGTTAGGCAGAATGACTGTTCCAAGATGACACATCAAGCTCAGTGGCTGATCTTTTTCAAGAGTGTTTCATGGGAACATACTACAGTAGCATGCCCGCATCCATGGGGGATTGGTTCCAGGGGCGCCCGAAGATGGCCAGTTCCACAGATAATAGCGAACACCATCCTGAGGGGCCGTCCTGGGGGAAAGGGGGGCGAGTTTGTTCCTCCGCCCCCTTAGCCCCTGCCATGGCCCCACCACGGCGGTGATTGCGGGGGCAAAGGGGGAAGAGGATGAGACCAGTTTGCTTCTCTGCCCCCTTCGCTCTTTTCGCATGGCCCCGCTGTGGCGGCAGTCGCATGGGCAAAGAGGGAAGGGGATGAGGCCAGTTCGTTCCTCCACTCTCTTTCCCCTTCGCCCCCACCATGGCCCTGCCACAATCGCAGGGGGAAAGGGGACGAGACCATTCGCTCCTCCACCCCCTTCATCCCCGCCATGGCCCTGCTGCAGCGGTGATCATGGGGACAAAGGGGGAAGGGGATGAGGCCAGTTTGCTCCTCCCCCTCCCTTTGCCCCCACGATCACCACCTCGGTGACAGGAGCCCTCCCAGGGGAAAGGATGGGGGAGGTAAGATCCCTCCTCCCTCTCCCTCCCTCCTTCCCGCCATTGCCAACCACGGATACGGGGGTGCTACTGTAGTTTATTTATGTAGTACATCTCTGTTAGAGCCCTTATTCTAGGTTGAAACTTTCAACATAGCTTTGAAATCTAAAAAATATTCAACATTTTCAAGTTGTCATTTTTAAAATTCCTTCCCCGCAAAATTTGTTGCAGAGCTGGATTCTTTCAATGGAGTTCCAAATGTCCCTTTGTGGGAAGAAAACAAAGTATCTCCAGGCTCAGACTATGGACTACACCAGGCAATGAACTCAATATCTGGTAATGGAATATCTAATAGAGAACAAGAGCAGAATCTAGATTCTGACAGCACTTTAGAGGAACTCTCTGGTCACTCCTTGATGAGGTAAAGTGAATCACTAAAGTAGCATATTGTCAAATATTTAATTGGTATATGGTCTAGTAGCTTTTATTATTCTAAACATGTGATATAGAGGATTAAAAATAATGGCTGATATTCTAGATCAGCTACTTAGCTATGTAACTTCCTTGGTTACATAGTTAAGTAGCATTTCCCAGCCACCCCCCCCCCCCACAATCCTGACTTACCAGGCAGCAGCCACTGCAAGTGATGGTGGTTTGTTATCCTGTCAGTCATTCCAGTCCCCTTCCATCCAGTGATCCAGTGATGCAACAACCAAAAAAAGCAGGATCCTTATCACAATTCCTCCTTACACCACAGTTCACTGGAGGGAGTGGGTGGGAACATCAGTCTGCTATGTCCTAAGGGACAGGAGAACGAATTCCTGTTGTTCACAGTTGTTGCAGCCCAGTAAGTCAGGTCTGGGGGACTTTTAACAATCCCTTTGAATTCCATACACTATTGAATACATAGGGGTCGTGAATACGAATCAGTTATGACAGGAGAACAGATTCCCATTGTTCACAGTGGCTGTGCCCAGTAAGTCAGGTCTGGGGAACTTTTATGATCCCTGTGCATTCCACACACTATTGAATACATAGGGATTGTGAATACGAATCAGTTATGAATGCGTAACTCTGGGTTATGCATGTGTAACTGTGATCATTAATTCCAGACATGATTTATTATTTAAATAGGCCTTTTAAAATATACATTAACTTAGTAACAACAAAATTATGATAGCATGCACAGTGTTATCTATTCTTGCCTTATGTTCTTGAAGATTTGAAATAAAATATTGCAGTGCAGGAGCAAAAGTCTAACATCTTATGCAGATTCAGACAGATTCACCAGTCAGATACACACTGGAAACAGTACATCTAAATATAAGTAACATGCTATTCAGTGAAGCAGGGTCTGTGGGCTGCATCTGACTTTCATGTTAGGTTACACCAGCCTTTCTCAATCTTTTTATCCTGGAGAAACCCTTGAAATACTTTCAGGTCTCAGGGAACCCCTGCATAAACATTATTCTATATATTACTATTACTTTTCCCCCACAGTCACAATCTCTTGAGGAGTCCCTAGCAACCTCTTGGGGAACCCTAAGGTTCCAGGGAACCATGGTTGAGAAACACTGGGTTACACACTCACTCAGAATAGTTACAAACTCAACACAAGTCATGACTGTTGAACACAGCATCTACTAGAGAACTCTTACAAGTAGTGGCAAGCCTATATGTTCTTGCATGTAGAACAGGGATAGACAGCGGTTGAGTGGATGGGAGCCATTTTTTACCCCTGCTCTCAGTGCTTCCAGTGTTTTGAGGGGGCAGTTTTAGGCTGATTTGGGGGGGATGCATTGGAAGATTGTGGGGGTGGAAACACCGCATCTGGTGGTGGTGGATTTTGGCCCCCCAAAAATCATTTTTTGAAAAGTTCTTTTGGGTTTTTTTGGTGTGTTTTAGAGGTGTTTCAGGAGCCACAAAAGGGCCCACAGACCCCTTTGGCATCTGTACTCTGGAACAGCAGTGCTTTACTCCAACACTAAGTTTCACATTAGCCAGACTGAATTGGCATGATGCATAGTACAAATGATCACAGCATTAAGTTCAACAGTAGTAAATCATAACTGTTTCATGAGTGTAAATGTATGCTCACCCCCAAAGTTCTAGATTCTTCTTCAGAAGACTGGTTCTAGGCAGATTATGAACTGGATGCTTAAAGTGCCATAATTATGCTGTAGTTGCATGTGTTTCTTCTTTTATATATGAACACTTTGAAATTTTAGTAGAAATTAGGGAATGATGCTAGATGTTTTTTTAGTTCAAAGGTGAGAGTCTTTGTTCATAATAATACACCCATGAATTTTTAAAAAGCTTACTTCTCAGCTAATATCTCACCAGGATAGGCAAACTGAGACTTCTATATGCAAGATGATTCTGACAGGCATGCTCTCAGGTCTTGCTTTAGACAAACCAGACTATCTGAAAGACCTTATATCTCCATACGAAGCTACAAGGGTTCTAAGATCTTCAGGGGAAGGCTTTCTCTTAGTCAGACCACTATCACAGGGTTGTTTGGTGAGGACACAAGAGAGAGTCTTCTCAGTGACTGCTCCCACCCTCTGGAACTCCCTTCTGCGGGAGGCTAGGCTGGCCCCCTCCCTACTTTCCTTTTGCTAGCAAGGCAGAGACACTTTTATTTAAACAGGCTTTTAATCTGTAGCGGCACTCACAGAGGCTTTTCATTGGGGTGTGTTTTTATTTATTTTTTAGATGTTATATGTTTTAATTTTTTTAATTGTGATTATTTTAATTGTAAATTGTATATGTATTTTTACTGATGCTTTTGTGAGCCACCTTTAGGAGAAAGGCAGCATATAAATATAATATAATAATATAAAATAATGAATAAATAAACCTTACAAAGACAGTGAAAGTAAAATATGAAAGGATAGACTGTTCCCTTCCTGCCCATAATTTCTGTATAACACTCAACTGCTTGTTCAAACTTAAGATTGGATTTGCACGTACATTTGTATCTGCTTTAAGGACCTCTATTGTTCCATATTAACCAGTGTACCTCAACCACTTAGCATAGTTTTTATTGAAAATAGTCTTTGTTTCAGTAAAATTTTGACAAAAATGATTGGTGCAAGGGGACTGTATTAAAACCTGTCACTATTTTCCTTTCCTTTTTATTTATATACACAGTGTGCTGAGAGAATAAATGTTAACAGAATTTTGATCCCTTTGGATACTGACAACATTCAAACAACTATGCCACTCTGGCTCCTATTTTTGTTATCTCTGTCTGGCTTTTCTTCGCAAACAAAGATTCAGGAAGGACTCATCCCGCACTTTCTGCAAGCGTGCTGATGACTAAAAAGGCCATTCTGAGATAAACAAGTCCAGTTGCAGAAAGCACAGCAGAAGGTCTCCTTGAGTGATGTTTCCAGGTTGTGATTCTTTCTGCGTTGTTGTTTCTCTTCAAGACTTGTTCGGCGTGAGTTCTCAAATAAGGCTGCAGCATTGTGGATAGTGAGGCCAGGGCGGACCATTGTTGGTGATCAATTTGGCCGAGCCTGAGATGTTGTTTCAAGGAGTCTTTGTATCGCTTTTTTGGAGCGCCCCTCTTACGCTGACCCATGGCGAGTTCATCATAGAGAACTATTTTGGGGAGGCGATGGTCCTCCATCCTAGAAATGTACCCTGCCCAGTGCAGCTGTGTTCTCAATATCATGGCCTCAATGCTGGTGATCCCTGCTTGCTCAAGGACAGCAGCATTCGTCACATAGTCAGTCCAGTGTATATTTAGGATTGTGTGTATACAGCGCTGATGAAAGCGTTCGAGGAGTCGTAAGTGGTGGCGATAGGTGACCCATGTTTCAGACCCGTAAAGGAGAATAGACAGTACAATGGCTCTATACACACTGATTTTTGTGCTTCGCTTCAGGTGTTTATTACTCCAGACTCTTTTGTAAAGTCTTTGAAATACGCTGTATGCCTTTGCTAATCTGTGATTGATCTCTTTGTCAATCTTGGCATCTGAGGAGATGATGCTTCCTATCTAGGTGAACTGCTGAACGGACTTGAGCACAGATTTGCCGACGGCAATGTGGGGATGATGGTGTTCATCCTGTGGTGCAGGCTGGTTTTCTTCAGGTTGACTTCCAGCCCAAACAGCTCTGCAACTGTTGCGAAGCAGGATAAAAAACCAAAACAAAGAACAAAACAGAACCCCAACCCTTATAAGCTTTTTTTGTGTATTGATGGAGATGTATGGTACTTTCAAACTATTTTTGGCTAATGTTGTGCAACTACCCTATGTTGGAAGAATTAAAAATGTTCCATTCTGTTTTTATTTTTCTGTTAAGTCTCCCAGATAAGGTAAGGTCCCCAAGGACTGCAAGCTCACCTCAGTCTCCACACATACAGAAACAGTCAGATCTGGTAATAAATGCAACAGAAAAAAACAGATCTTCAAGCTCTTCAGTGACAGTAGCTTCTGGACCTAAGCCAAATGCTGCCTTCTCTGATTTGAACTTTGGAACCAATAGGGCTGGAGCTGGGAGCATGAATGGTGAGCTGTCTAAAAGAAAAAAGAATATAGAACATGATTTTTTAAAAAAGGTTGATTTAAGGACATGTATTTTTGTGCTTGATTTTGTGATCTTACAGGTTCCATGCGCTTCTCACCTGCTGGTCTCCAGCATCGTATGTCAGCAGAACTTAGCTACTTAAGTGCCATTGAGGAGTCTGTACGCCAGATTTCTGATGTAGAACGTGTACGAGGCATATCACTTGCACAACAGGAAAGTGTTTCTTTGGCTCAAATCCTAAAGGTAACTGGTGAAGGGTTATATTTCTGCCTTGGTCTTTGTACTCACTCTCATGTATTACAGCAAAAAGTTCAATGCCAGCAAAAAGTTGACATATAATAAAGAAAGTAAGAAAGGTTAGAGCAGTTGTGATGAGATGGAGAATTTTCATCAAGAGATAATAGAATCATAGAATTGTAGAGTTGGAAGAGACCACAAGGGCCATCCAGTCCAACCCCCTGCCACGTAGGAAATCACAATCAAAGCATCCCTGACTGATGGCCATCCAGCCTCTGTTTAAAGACCTCCAAAGAAGGAGACCCCACCACGCCCTGAGGGAGTGTATTCCTCTGCCGAACAGCTCTTACTGTCAGAAAGCTCCTCCTAATGTTGAGGTGGAATCTCTGTTCCTGGAGCTTGCATCCATTGCTCTGTGTTCTAGCCTCTGGAGCAGCAGAAAACAAGCTTGCTCCATCCTCAATGCGACACCCTTTCAAATACTTAAACAGGGCTATCATATCGCCCCTTAACCATCTTTTTCCAGGCTAAACTCTTCACTTGCTCTTCACTCTTTGAGATCAGCTCAAAAAGAAAGCAGATATATCAAATAAGTACTGTAGCACACTTTTTATTACGTGCTACAAGATCAGATCAGTTTCATATTTGGGATTAATCATAGATGAGTATTAGCAAGAATCTCCCATTAGACAGTTCAATCACTACAGCATTACAAACTAAAACACAGGAGAGTAAAAGCACATGACAAATTGGGGGAAAACACATGCTGTAACCATAGTTTAATATATATTTTTGTCAGTTTTCCTGCTGAACAACATTTATATCCCGCTTTCCGTGCAAAAAAATGGGAATCAAAGTGGCTCGCAATTTAAAAAACAATACAATTAAAAACATACAAAAAGTGAGCATTAAAATAGAATTAAACTATTTACAGTATTAAAACAATTCAGACTACAGCAAAAGAATAAAATGCAATTAAGAGAGGAAAAAAGCTCTTAAAAACAGTTCAGTTAAAACAATGCAACACCCCCTATACTGTTCTTTTAAAACTTTCTGTTTTAAAAGCCTGGAGAATAACTCCAAAGTTAAATAGGCAGTGCTTTTTTATCCACTGTGGCAAGGATTTAAGGATTTAAACATCTGTTCCAGCATCCCTTCTATGCTTTTTATCAAGCCATAACTATCCAGCAGGTAGCAAAAGAACAAACTAAATATTGAAGGCTGAAGGATTGTTTTAAAGATAAATCAAAGGTTGTTTATTTCAGAAATATAACAGTCAATTTGTTAAGCCTCTTAAAAAAGAGGTGCCAAGACTTAAAGGGGGGGGGAGAAAAGAATGTCCACAACCTGCACATAAAAGAAAGAAACATTTGGCACCGATATAAATAAGCATCAGCAACAACAGTATTCAGTAACTCATCAGTTAGATAAACTTTTATACAATGTCACCATCTGGGCCACAACAGGTCACCTCTCATTGCCTGGCCTGCACTCATCCAAATCATGTATGCAGCTCCATAGCACCTTCTGTCCTAAAGCCCTTTTACACTTGCTAATGAATTAGGCCTGGCAAGATCCCCAAAATCAAAGAGAAAGATTTATTTGGATCAGGGGAGAGCAATGGGTGGTCAAGCCTAAACAATAGGAAACCAAAGTGAGACTTGCCCAAGGTCGTACAAGAAGGTCTGTGGCAGAAGTGTGCATCATGGCAAACATATTACCACAGAAGCCAAAATGCAGGAATTCTTAAATATCAGTCTGACACAATTACTAGTCAGACAGCTGCTGTCACTGAGCACTGGGTGAAATATGCCACAAGAGATATGGGTTAAACAAAAATTTCACCCTTGTGAACTGTGTTAATTAAACAGATTCACTGATGTTTAGATTTTCCTTGGTTTTTTTCTGGTCTGTGAGGCCGTGTTCTGGATGGAGAACTTTCATCAAGAGATCCCCTGATGGTTAATGTACATTTTGGCATATTTCCATTGAAGCCACTAAACTATTGTTGTTAACTGCCATCATGTCAGCTTTAACATATGGCGATCCTATGAATGAGAGATCTCCAAGTCCCCCTATCATCAACAACATAATGCCTTGCAGACTCAGGGCCAAGACTTCCTTGATTGAGTCTATCCATCTGGTATGCAACCTTCCTCTTTTCATACTACCTTATACCTTACTAAACATTATTGTTTTTTCTAGTGAGTCATTTCTTCTCATGATATAGCCAAAGTGCGACAGTCTCACTCATCTTGGCTTCTAGGAAGAGTTCGGGTTTGATTTGCTGTGGTACCCATTTCTCTTTTTAGCAGTCCATGGTATCCCTAGAACTCTTCTCCAGCACCACATTTCCAATGAGTTAATTCTGTTCCTATCAGGTTTCTTCACTGTCCAGCTTTCACAACCATACATAGAGATACGAACTATGAGGCATGGACAATCCTAACTTTAATATTCAGTTATATATCTTTACACTTGAGGATCTTGACTAGTTCCTTCATAGCTGCCTTTTCAAATTGTAGTCTTCTTGATACAAAACAAGAGTAGGAAATAATTTTTTAAAATTAAAACTAAACTTAATTTGTAGGCACAGCAGCAGCGACATGAACGGGACATGGCTCTTCTGAAGCTCAAGGCAGAGCAGGAGGCTTTGGAAAGTCAGAGGCAGATGGAAGAGACAAGGCAGAAAGCAGCTCAAGTAAGAGGGTGTTTCAAAAAGCCTGAAAAAAATATGCTCTCTTGTAGAGAAATAGCTGGAAATCAATGCAAGTATGAGGCCCTTGCCCCACGTTAGGCATTATGTTTAGAAAGTAGGAGATTTTGAGACACATCAGGGGGGAAAAATGTACCAGAAGTTAGTAATTTGGAAAACCGTTTTTTGTTTTTTTGAGGGGGGGTTGTTTTGTTTTTGTTTTTGTTTTGGGGGTTTTTTTTGGTAAATTTTACTGAACTTTTCTCTGTATTGTCAGAAGTGGCTATAATTTCAGAAGGATAATATAAGCTTGTGGATCTGAACTTAAATTGAACTTCTGCCAAGATGGAACAATTTTTTGTGGGAGTTTGTCTGACCTCTGAGATAATGTACAGCCTATATTGGATGAGGTTGTACACCCCCTCAAAAGAATCAGGCATGGAATCTGCATATATAAATGGAGCTTGATGACTGGAGGTGCATTTAGTATCCATGACTAAAATTAGTTCACCTGCTGTGACCTCTCCTGTACAAGTAGAGCCTGGCCAAAGTTATTCATGCACTGGTAACGTGCAGCTGAGATTACTGCTCTTTGCTGTGTGGGGGGCTACCTGTAAAAACTACCTGAAAAATTTTGTTAATCCAGAATATTAACTGCTGGGTTGTTTCTCCATGCAGTTCATGGTGCTGCTTATGACCGTCAAAATCTTTTTAATGGATTTTAATGGGTTTGTTTTAAAAGCTTTTGATTCTGTGGTTAGTTTAATTACAATTTGATGTTTGTATGTTTTTACTTAGTCTTGTGTGGTTTTATTTTTATCTGTGTTTGTTTTAAGCTGTCTTTAGTCCCAGTTCTGGGGGGAAATAAGGAATATAAATGTATAGGCGGTGGTAACAGCGATAGTAGCGGTGACAACAATCACAACAACAACAATAGGGTCTTCACTGTAATGGTGCCTGTCATGTAGAATTTTTTGTGTGGCAAAGTAGACATCCATGGTTTGGGTTAGCTCCTATCATTGCCCACGTGAGACAAGGGATTGTGTGACTAACTCTTAAGACTAACTCTCTAGTTCTCTCCCCTACCCCACCTATCCCAGTTCTTTCCCTTTGCCTTAGGCCAGAACCGATCATATTTTTTACTCCTTCTGTTTTTCTCTTTACCTTTTCATTCGCTTCTCTCTATCTTTCTATTTTACTCCCTCTAGCTTTGTGCCTTTGCAATTAAAAATCAAGCATCTCCTTGTGAGTCTTTCTCCAACTGTTTCCTTTCCTAATATTTTCTTCAGTCCATTTTTTCCGTCTTCCCCCTTCCTATCCTTGGTATGGCTCCAATAGAGAAAGCTTCAGTTAAATAGTGCAAGGCTTCATTGGACCAGACGTGCCAGTTGCCTGTAAGGCACATCTGAATGCTAAAGGATTTTTTTCACGCTCTTAGCCGTCTCCTCCAGGAATCATATAAACAAAGCCATATGATTCCAACCTCCCCACTTCCATTCCAGTTGGCATTTCAGTTGTTGCAGAAACCTATAGCAGTCTCTGTGTCAGCAGCCACTTCCTTCTTTCAAGTTAGATTTCATTCTGTAGAGGGATCTTCCACAATAGCAAACCCCATTTTGGAGAGAGAGAAAACTCATTGAAATGAGGAAGTGAAAGGAACAGATGACCAAGACAGCAAAGAGGACAAAGGTTTGGAGGACAGGCATGGGGAGGTGCTCAAGACATGGCTTGGCTTTGCCATGGTAGAATTTTCCCCAAAGTCACCTTTTTGAGCTCTGCCTTGTCTTTTCAGAGGCAGTTAAAACAGGCACCAGATTTAGCAAACCTCTCCAGAAGGAACACTGAATACCTGCCTTTGACAAGGCAGCCATTTTCAGCAGTACTCCGGGCAGCAGTTCGCTGATCATATGATGCCACCTTATTTTATTGCATTTCCCTTATTTTATTGCATGGTCACTTCATGTCTATGTCTTATATGTTTACACTCCTGTTTAATGAAGAATCTTTGATACAGAGAATTAGTTTACTGGTTAAGAAGATTTTGGGTGTGGATCAGCCTCAGTGTTAGGCCAAAATACCCCAGCTTTCTTCCTGTCATGCCTCCCATTGAAGGAATGGAGAATTCATCTGTTTCTACACAAGTCAATGGAGAACAAGCTAAGGGTGAAGTTTTCAACTCTGACACATCAGGCAATCTGCACCTGACTGCTCAGAGCAGGAGACTCGGGTATTTCCAGACCTAAGACCCTTGGTAACTAGTAAGTAGCATGACCAGGGCAATGATTTACAGTTCATTTTCCTCTCTCCCCTTCAGTCAGTGTTTGGTCTGATAGGGAAAAGGATGTGTGTTCAAACTCCACCCAACAGAAAGAAGGTGCTGAGGACAAACAACAGTGATACTCCACTTTCATTTAAAGCTGTAGATGCTTTGGGATGCATCTAAAAACACAAACCTCCATATGTGCTATCTCTGAGGGACTCTCATGAGGAATGACAGAGTTTTAAAAAACCAAAGGCTCTACCAGAAAAACTCCATTTCCACAGAATTTTTATGAGCTGATAAGGGGTGAACTGATACAAGATAGGCTATGTTTTAATTTATCGTGGAAACTGTCTAACTTAGTTACTGTTGCATTCATAGGAGGAAGCCTTTTCAGGGATTATATCCTTCAGGGCATCCTTGTAGAGGCAAAGGTTAAAGAAAGGCTGTGCCTTCAGTCCAGTATCAGGAAGGGAAATGTCAAACTAAGCTTAGGTAAATCCAAACAATGGCCCCTTTGCTGCAGAGAGAATAATAGGCTAAAATGTACTATGGAGGTGTTCCCTGTAGAAGAGACATTCAGATCCACTGTAGCAGTGGCAGAATTCTCTAGCTGTTTTTGAGTACACGCATCTCCCATTTCAGTCCTTATACTTGCTGCTGGGAGTCTCTTTTGCTTACCTCTGTGTAATGGCTTTGGAAAAAGAGCTGGAGGGAAGTCCTGGAGATTTAATTTTTAGCGTTCAAGTTAGTCATGTGACCCCTGATCTCACCTGGTCAGTGATGATGGGAGCTAACTCCATCCATTGATGTCTCCTTCTCTGCAGACATGAACAGCACTTCATTTTAAGTCCAAACATATACCCTATCCAGAGAGATTGAATGAGCTGCACAGGTGCCGTATGTAGCTTCTACTGTGGAGAAAAGAACAGAAGGGAAAACAATTGATGAAAACCTGGGGAATGACAGCTTGCTTGAGAGATGGGAGGGGGATATGGTGGGTGGGTGAAAAAAGTGAGTACTTGTCTCCCTGCCTGCTTCTGCTGAGAAATTGCCACAGTTGCCTTGCCTTGCCTTGCCTTCTGAGAGAAGTTGAATGGTAAATGAAAAAGTCATTTTCAGTTGTGGAAACTTTCTTTAGAATGCTTTCACCAGAAAGCTTTCAGTTGGTGCTTACTCATGCCTCTTGGTACTAGGCAAATATTTACTCACCTAGGTCTCCTAAAATATTATTTGGACTAATTGTCTAGCTGTTGACATAGTATTTATTCCACTTCTATTTTAATGTTTTTATTTATTGTTTTTATATTCTGTTTGTGTTTAATGAGTTATTTCTCAACTACCATAGAAGTTATACTAAAGGATAGACTACAGTTACCCCTCCACATTTATAAACTTAGCATTCGCGGTTTTGATTATTCGTGGTTATGGGAGGGGCCCCCGCCCTCCCAAAACCGTGACAAGGGGCCTCCGGGAGGTCCCGTGAAGGCCCGGGGGGGAGGGGGGAGGCCAGGGGTGAGAGGGGGGAGGCCCAGGGAGGCCTTCATGGAGCCTTAGAAGGCTCCGTGAAGGCCCAGGGTGGGAGGGGGGAAGCCCGGGGAGGCCTTCATGGAGCCTTAGAAGGCTCCGTGAAGGCCTGGGGTGGGAGGGGGGAGGGCCGGGGAGGCCTCCACAGGGCCTCCGGAGACTCTCCGGAGGCCCCGTGAAGGCCTTGGGAGGGAGGGGGAGGGCTGGGGAGGCATCCACAGGGCCTCGGGAGGGTCTCCGGAGGCCCCGAGAAGGCCTTGGAAGGGAGTGGGGAGTCCGGGGAAAGCGACTATGGGTCCTCCGGAGGCCCCGTGGTCGCTTTGGCGGGGGAGGGGAGTCATTATTTGCGGAATTTTCACATTAGTGGGCGTCTGGGGAACCTAACCCCCGCAAATGTGAAGGGACGACTGTATATTATATTATATTATATTATATTATATTATATTATATTATGAAATAGAGTAAAAAGTTAAGAATTACTGTTTGGGAACAATATATATGTTTGGAGGGGATGTTGTAAGTTTATGCTTCCTCTAAGGTGCTCTGTCAACTTAATTGTACCATCTTTGTGTGTTCTTTCACATCTTTTTCTTTTACCCATCATCCTCACCTGTTGAGATGTTTCTTTATAGAGGATCCTTTCTTACTGTCAGATGGGTGGGCATTTAAATTCAGATTCCTTGGATGTGGAAAGTTTGCACTGTTGATGAATGAAAAAGAAGTGTATTGCTCTGTCTAGGCCCATGCAGAATCTCTGCAGCAGCTGGTGCAGTCACGGCAGGAGGCAACAGAGGCTCTACAGGAGACAACACGCAAAATTGCAGCTCAGCAGGTGGAGGCGGCTCTGCTCACAACAGATGCTGCTCGCCAGATACATGAGGTAAGATTCTACTATAAAGCTTTTGACAAACTTGACCTTGCATGAGAATTTACATATTAGATCAAAAGCTCTTTAGTAGAAAAGAGCATTTTACTCGTTCCTGCAGCATCTTTTTGGAAAAGAAAAGCTATTTTCTTTTGTTTGGGAGAGAAAAACTACTGAACAGATGGAACTAAAAAAAATCAATATCTGTTATTTGAGAATTTGTGACTTCTCATACATTAAATCATGGAAAGTGCTAAGATGTTTTTGAAATGTCTCTCTATGCTACTTTTTTTTCCCAGATGACAGAGCTTGCATGTGCCCAGATGTCTGATGCCGTTGGTGGTCCTGCAGCTTCAGTTACCTCACGGTTTGACCAAGAAAGGAAGCATCATACAGCATTCACAAAGCAGTTGAAATCTCACAATATGAGCAGGTATTTTATCTAACATTTTAATTTGGAGAGTAGAATAGTAGTTATACTTTTTTCTTTTATGGACAGTTCCTAAAGTAGGCATTGACTTTTCTTCATAGTCATAAATTGACTTACTGTAGGCCTTGGGAAAGGCCTCTCACATGGAGCTTTGCACCATCCTGCCTTCCTCTTCTACTACTACAGATTCTGTAAGAGGAGAAGAGTGGGGATGAAACTTCTTTAAGCAGTGGACCCCCATATTGAAGCTGAATCAGATGTGTACCCTATATTTCTTTTCCAAATTGCTGTGGCTGGAAGGACAAGTCTCTTAGTCACTGCCTGCCAGATCAAAGCCGTTGTTTCACAGGAAACCTGTCAGGAAACTTTATCTCCTGTTTCCAACTGATTAACCTATGTGACAATGGGAAGCCTTGTAAAGATGTGAAAGATACTTTTTAGTGTAAAGTGTCAGAAATTCTCCCCTATTCTCCAATGGCTTTCATGTCTGATAACAAGAAGGCTTTGTTTAGATTCACACAAGCTGCTGTTTGCACAAAATAGAGTCAAATATAATTTTTTGTTCACTTAGTTTTTACTGATGCTTCATTGGATGTTTCTCACCCATGTATCTAACCATCTTGTCTTTGAACTACTTAAGTATAGAACAGGGATGGGAATCAAACTGCCCCCCAGATGTTGTTGGACTGCAAGTCCAAGCATCCCTTGCAATGCTGGGAGTTGCAGTCTGACAAATGCCTGGAAGGCCATAGAAATCACATCCCTCAACTACAACATTCCTTTTGGTTTTCAAGGTAACTCATAACTTGCCTGCTTTTTTTAATAGGAAAGCAGAGTCGAATATTGCTTCACAAAGTAAAGGGGAGTTAGGAGACTCAAAGCATCATTATTCCCACTCATTTGATAGTTACTCTGAATCATCAAGATCAAAGACACATGATCAGAGGTGAGAACCAAGATTTATACAGTCAATATCAGGGATAGATTTAACAATGACTGAGTGTATTTGATGCAGGAGATGTCAATATTCAAATCACTTTCCTTTAGCTGGTTGAAATATTTCAAATACCTCCTTCTCAATGTATTTCATATTTCTGTATCTTTTTCTGAAATCAAAGCCAGTTTAGAATACACTTAACATGGTTGTAATACAGAGAAAAACAAGATCATGCTAGTTTAGTCCCAAAAATGTTAAACTTGGTAACTAGAGGAAGGGCCATTGAGGTAAATACAGGCTGCATTCTCTGGCTGGGGCAGAGGAGCAATCCACAGCCATGTGGGTTATTTGCCTCATGCATAGGCTCCCCTACTGCAGTTCTGTGGGTCAACTGGATCATAATTGTATAATAGTGCTAATAGGCACTCACATGGAGCATTTACTTTGTAACTTGGCCTGACTTATATAGTGACTTTTCTGGTGCATCTTCTTGAAACATGAAAGGAACTTGCACTAACTTCATATTTAGCATTACAGTAATGGTTAACAAAAGGAAGAATTAGAAAAGAACCAGATGATGGTATCCTGCTTGCTTTTTCCCCCTGAGACTTGGAACCATACTTGTAGAGCTAATGCTTTTGGATTAGCTTACATTTTCTTAGTGCCATTTACATACAATTTAGATTCCCACCCCTATAAAAAAAAGATAGAAAACAGCTATCTTTGAGGTGCAGCAACCTGGTTTCCTGAAGTTGCGTGTAATTACTATGCTGGCCAGGCACTTTTATTTTCCTTTGTGTGACATGCCAAAAGAAGTAGAACCACATTGGCTAATTTCAAACTTATTTTCATAGACTATCAAATTCTGGAGTTAGTGTAGTGTTCCTGAAAACCAGGAGTAGCACATACATTTTCATCCGTTTTTATTCTTGGGATGGCATGGGAGGATCAATCCACTTACGAATAGGTTTACCCCCAAATACCATCTGAACAGACAGGTTGTCCCTCTGTATCCACGGATTTAGTATCCACAGATTTAAGTATTCACGGCATGAAAAGATTCTTAAAAAATAATAATCCAAAAAGTAAACCTTGCTTTTTCCATCTTATATAAGGGCCCCCGTTTTGCTATGCCATTGCATATAATGGGACTTGAGTATTCACCGATTTTGGTATCCACAGTGTGTGTGTGTGTGTGTGGGTGGGTGGGTCCTGGAACCAAACCCCAGCGAATATGAAGGGACAACTGTAATATTGTAGCTTACTTCCCATCAGGACCAGAAAAGTTACTTTTTAAGACTACACTGTTTTTGAGCCCACAACTCCCAGATCTCCCTGGAGGATTTGGGGAGTTCCAGTCCAAAAAGTAATTTGTCCATGCCCTGATTCCAAACTTTTCTGTTGATACCCTGCTCAGATTTGGAGAGCTAAAAAGGCCAATGCAATTTTGGGCTGCATCAATAGAAGTATAGTGTCCAGATCAAGGGAAGTAATAGTGCCGCTCTATTCTGCCTTGGTCAGACCTCACCTAGAATACTGTGTCCAGTTCTGGGCACCACAATTCAAAAAGGATATTGACAAATTGGAGCGTGTCCAGAGGAGGGCAACTAAAATGGTGAAAGGTCTGGAAACCATGCCTTATGAGGAGAGACTTAGGGAGCTGGGTATGTTTAGCCTGGAAAAAAGACGGTTAAGAGGCGATATGATAGCCCTGTTTAAGTATTTGAAGGGGTGTCACGTTGAGGATGGAGCAAGCTTGTTTTCTGCTGCTCCAGAGATTGGAACACGGAGCAATGGGTGCAAGCTCCAGGAACAGAGATTCCACCCCAACATTAGGAGGAACTTTTTGACAGTAAGAGCTGTTCGGCAGTGGAACACACTCCCTCGGAGCGTGGTAGGGTCTCCTTCCTTGGAGGTCTTTAAACAGAGGCTGGATGGCCATCTGTCGGGGATGCTTTGATCATGATTTTCTGCATGGCAGGGGGTTGGACTGGATGGCCCTTGTGGTCTCTTCCAACTCTGCAATTCTATGATTCTATGATTCTATTAGTCCAAGTTATTTCCCAGTAAATTCTACACTTAGCCATTAGGTCCTAAAGTTTCTTCTAGTTCATATCTGCCAGTATTTTGTGCCACCAAATGGAACACAGTTTACCAGCTATGTGGGGTGGCATGCTACAGTTCAGTACAGTACAGTACCTCTCTAGGACTGAAGAACAGGGCATTTCCAAACACAGAAAAGGCTATAGCATATAGCTGATGGCTCACTAACTGTGCAGACATGTCCAAGCCCCCATTACAACTTTTGTGTTAAGATGGCATAACATTACATTGAAATGAAATTTCTTCAATTTTTAAAAAATATAACTTGATATGCTATGAATGTGATTTTATTGCAACCCATGAGGGGTGAAAGAACATACAGAGCTATTGTATGATGTGTGATGTATGATGCACATTATTCACATAAAACATATTCAAGTGTGTTGACTTGATTATTCTCATGCCTGCTTCAGTTTTGATGTTTGGAACCCTAATTGAAGAGTTGCTTGTCTTCTTTCATTGTGCCTCTTTCTGAAACAGCAGCAGCAGTAGCAGTAGTCGTCAGGAAAGTCCATCTGTTCCCTCTTCCAAGGAAACCAAGAAACTTTCCCGTCGTGAAAAGCCTAGCAGCTCTGTTGAAGAGGAGGCCCCTACAGCAGTGAATGATTCCATACAGAGTAATGGTATTCCATGCATTCCTGATGAGAGAGGTTAGAACTCAGATGACTACATTAAGTACCTGATGTTCACCTATTATTCCAATCTAAGCTTTAGTTATTTGTATGTTATCTCTTTCTCTGTCAATGGTTCAACTGGTGGAGTCACATATAAATAGTATAAAACTGGGTAAAACATTTCTCCCTCTGTTATACGCACTCTCCTTCACAAACACCAAATCACCCTCCATTAGTTTTATATGCTTTCTTTGGCTTAACCAACCATGAAGATAGATGCAGACATGGTTTTTACTGGCTTTCAATACATTTATATGGGATAAGTGGATGAGTTGAAATTTGCAGTACTGTTGGGGTCTTAATATCTATCCCAATAAATTTGCACCATCAGGAGGCAAGTTTTGCTACCATCCCAGTTGAATGCCTTTGAATCTTTGCTCATATTCTTTTCAGCTATCCCTTTTATTGGGAAAATGGGGATATCTGCCCCATCACTCATGAGTGGATATCCAGACTGCCATTGTAAAGACATGGGTATAATTGTTTGCCTTTTCTCAGGGTTCTGGCAGTATATGAACATTTTCCCTCAGAAGGTCAGGAACTTTGCTACTTATATACCATTTTCACTCATGCTTACAAGTTCTGCAGTTTTGATTGAATAATCACCTCTTGTTTATCTACATTGCTTAGTTTGGTAAGCTGTGCATCCCACCTTTTATGAAACCTGTTTCAAAACACTTCTTGTTGTATAATGAAAGTTTCCCCTTAAATAAATCTCCCCTCCCCCTTTCAGATTCTACCTCTGTTGCAACAGAATATTCCCTGAAATTCGATGAATCTATGACAGAAGATGAGATTGAGGAAAAATCCTTCCGATCTTTGTTACCTTCTGAGAGTCATCGTCGAATCAATTTGAAAAAGCGAGTTCACCATGATTATTCTGATGAGGAGGCTTCTCCTGGAAAGCCCACATTGTCACCTGTTAAAGCAAGTATTCAGTACTCTGTGGCCATGAGCATTTAGGGTCTTCTAACTGTTTTCAGAGCCTGGTTGTGAATTTCAGTAGAGATGTCTTGTTGTTGCTTTTTAAAAGCATGCATGTGTACTCACCATTAGGTATATGATAGGCACCATTAATTCAATATGCATGCTTTATTTTATTGATTCATTCTGAGAGTGGAGACTTCCAGAATACCTAGACTTACTATCTCAAGGACCCAGTTTTGCATTCTTAATATCACATGTTCTAGCTAAGAATGAGGTGGCTGCTCAATACTGGTTGAACCAGTTTGGATACTTGGGTAATTTATTAGTAGTCTGTTGCATTGCTTTGAAGATACATTTTAGAATATTACACTGGGAAAGGTAACATTTTGACTGCACAATTAATCTGTCTTAGACTTTCTGTGAAACAGTCTCAAAAGTGCTTGGTACCATTATCCTGAAATACCATATGGTCTGCTCAGTGGTCTTCTAGGAACCAGGGGAAAGAGTTCTGATCTCTGTATTTATTTTACATAATTTAAGGCTGACTTGGGGCGGGGGGGCGGCATCCAAGCAGCACACAAGTGCGTAAACCACAAAATTGAAACAATATACAGTAGCACCTCTGTATCTGCAGGGGATTGGTTCTGGACCCCCCCGCGGATGGTGAATTCCGCAGATACTAATGAACACTATCCCAGGGGCTATCTAGCCTCCTCCCCCCTTCGCCCCCGCCATGGCCCCACCGCGGCAACAGAGCCATCCTGAGGGAAGGGGGGGCGAGATTGCTCCTCCCCCTCCATTCACCCCAGCCACGGCCCTGCTGCAGTGGTGATCTCGGAGGCAAAGGGGGATGGGAAGGAGGCTAGATTGCTCCCCCCTTCGCCCCAGCCATGGACCCACTGCTGTGGCGATCACGGGGGCAAAGGGGTAGGGGTGAGGGCTAGATTGCTACCCCGTTTGCCCCAGCCACGGCCCTGCTGCAGCAACAATCACAGGGGCAAAAGGGGATGGAGAGGAGGCTAGATCACTCCCCCTCCCTTCCACCTTCACTCCCGTGACTTCTGTCACGGCAACTGGAAAATTCCCCCCTCCCCAGATGGACAACTGTATTGAATCTTTTACAGCCAGTTACAATGTTTTCAAAACATTTTCAAAACTAAATATTTTATTATTGCATAAGTTTTCATGGATTTGAATGCTGGTTGCTTCATATGACTAAATGAAAAGTAGCTTGAGTAATCCCATCTGGTCACTGTATGGTAACTCATTGTTTATATTATATATGACATAATTATTTCAGTTTGTTCTTTATGGAAATATAATCTGCTGCTCCAGAGACTAGAAAATGGAACAATGAATGCAAGCTCCAGGAATAGAGATTCCACCTCAACATTAAGAGGAACTTTTTGACAGTAAGAGCTGTTCGGCAGTGGAACACACTCCCTTGGAGCATGGTGGGGTCTCCTTCCTTGGAGGTCTTTAAATGGAGGTTGGATGGCCATCTGTCAGGGATGGTGTGATCGTGATTTCCTGTGTGGCAGGGGGTTGGACTGGATGGCCCTTGTGGTCTCTTCCAGCTCTGAAATTCTATGATTCTATGACCAGGAGCCCTCCCAGGGGAAGGGACAGGGGAGGTGAGATTCCTCCTCCTCCCTTCCCCCCGCCATCGCCAACCACAGATAATTGAATCCGCGGTTGGTGAATCAGCGGATGCAGGGTGCTACTGTAACATTATGAACACATTTAAAATTCAAAGATAAACAACATCTGTGAATGTACAGAAAAGCATCTGAAAGTAATCACAAACCACAATGAAGTAATAAATCAGCAGGAAATCCCATAAAGTCACATATAAAAGCCGTGTGGAATGGGTAAGTCTTCAAAGTCTTTTTTGAAATGCAATATTGAAACTCCTTTTTTCATAAAATTGGAGCCCTTACTGTGAAATATGTTTTCCCTGACAGGTGCAGAGGGACAGGCTACTAGAATGTAGGTTATGCCTTACAGGAAACCGTTTAATTAAAGAGAATTGCTGTGTTCTAAGGCATATCTAGCAAAATTTTCTCTTTGTTTCTCCAATTTTTTTTTCTCTCTGATATTGGCTTAATGAGAATTTACATATACTATATGATTTCTTGTAACAGGAGCTAAGCCTGCCATTTTCAGGAGGACAAGACAGCTTTTCTAGATTTACAATGGAAATGGTACGACAGTACATGAAGGAAGAAGAAATGCGAGCAGCTCACCAGTCCTCATTGCTCCGACTACGTGAAAAAGCATTGAAAGAGAAGACTAAGGCTGAGTTAGCTTGGCTGGAACACCAGAAAAAGTAAGTGAACCTGGTAATACAATGGTTTATAATTCTAAAACTTCGTTGCTTTTGCTTTCAGTTCTGTTAGTTTTACATATAAACTCTTTTTGCAAATGTTGTGAATGTCATTTAGTGATTATTTAACAAAAGAATATGGTTTTTCTTTTAGTTACAGAAATTGATGTTCTGGAGCAGGCTTGGTCAGTCTAGTGACACAAACTAATTTTGGTCCAGAAGCAACATTGGCAAGAGTACAAAGAGCAAAATAAATTTAACTGAGGTGTGATTTTCAGTGTGTATGCTCTGAGTCACTTGTAAGGAAAGAATCTATTTTATATGAATGTTAATGCATATATGTCTTGTGTGCCTCCTTGAAAGGCAAAGTATATTGCCCATCTCTGTCTTGAAATGGATGTTTCAGGAAAATTATTGATTCTTTGGTTGACTATTTTATTTCCTTGTGCACTTGTGTTCTATATTTGTCAGGGTCTTATTGCTACCTGATGCCAGGGGCCCACCTACACAACAAAGAAAAATCTGGCAAGAATGCAAGCAGAATATCTTTAGTTTAGATGAGTTCCTGCTGGGATTCACCATATTCAGAAGGAGGGGGGCTGAAAAGTCTAAATAGCTTTCGCTGTTTCTAATGGTCTTTTTAAAAAATTGTGTGAAAATGCGCATAATAGGTTGTCTGTACAGCCAGTTTGGAAAGGGGCACAGAGCAGAGCTGAAAACTGATTGGTCGGACCTCGGCAGGAGCGGGCTTGCAAGTGAGGAAGCAGCCGGAGCTGCCATTGTTATTGTTTTTGCTGGCTGAACAAACCTGTGTATAGTCATTCAAGCGGCAGAGCAAAAGTAAGACTTTTTTTAAGCAGAAAATATCTCTTTCGCATCTGTTATTTTAAAAAAGGTGGGAGGGAATGGAGATTTTCCGGATGCAACTCACTCGCAGCCACCATTTTTTTGGGGGGGATGCTGCTCTGTGTAACTTGCTAATTTTCCCTTCCAGCAAGCTTGCAAATGAGTCACAGGCACAAATGAACACTGCAGCGATAGGGAGGTAAGGCGCTATTTTTCGCAACAAATTCTCCTGTCTAGCTGAGCCCCAGCTTTTATTACAACTCAGCCATCTCTGGTGAGGTTGATTAGTTCCTCTTCATGGAGTAGTGTCTGGAAAGCTTGGGGCTTGTCTAGACAAGAAGATATAATCCTGATTCCTGTGCTTTATTGCACATTCGCAGCAGCGTTCTTTTGTCTCCATGGTCTTTTGGCAAAAAATGGTAGTATGTGAAGCTATTAGCATTTGAAGTGCACACACCCACGAATCAAGATAGTGGCTGAGTAAATTAGTGTGTTATTATTCTCCACACATTGCCAGTGCTGCACAGTATTTATTTATTTACTTTTACTGTAAAGCAAAGGTGTGCAAATGTGACCTTCTGCTTTAAAAAGTTATTTGGGCACCTCAACGCAGTAAAAAGTGCAATGTTGCTAATGCAAAAATCCAAAATGTTACTTCCGGCTGCTTCTTTGCAAGCCCGCCCCCATGCACATCCGACCAGTCCTCTCCCCAATTCCACCCTCTCCGAGAATGTGCAGTGATGTGAATTGGTTGTTCTAAGGAGCGCTAATGCGCATTCCCACACATTATTTTTAAAATTCCTGCATAGTTTTTAGAGTTTTTGCCCCCACTCCCCGAATAAGGTGAATCACAGCAGAATCTTGTTGGGACAAAAGATATTCTCCTTGAATTCTATGAGTATTTTCACCATCTAGACAACCCCATGGTCTCCAAGAATATTGTTTGTCTCTGTGTGCTCCATAGAATCTAAGATAGCTGGTTAATCTGCAAACGTAGCACAAAATCATTTATAGTTTAACCCATGATAATGTACTCAAAGATGAGTTGATACTGCAATACCATTGAGAACAATCACTACATTCACCAGATGGCATGAAGTAGCAATATACACACACGTTATTCTCCATGCACCTGTTGATGAGGCAGATTCTTCAATATGATCTCTGTGTATAGGTCTGTGCAAAGTAACCCTTCAGAAGTTCTCAAAGTTAAGCTGTTTAATGTTAACTCCATACCTCCTTTCTATCATGCATTCTGAGGCAGCACAGCACAGCAGATCAGTTCTGCTCCACCCCCCATGTGTCTTCGGACTTCTCTGTCAGAGCCTTTCTTGTGGATAATTATTTCTTCTTTGTGGTGGCTGTGCCTCACACAAATAGGTTTTGCACCTGCACAGAAACCATGACTTGGAAGTTCTAGAGCAGATTATGCACCCATATGCACAGTACTCGTCATGAGTACTTGTAGTTTGGCATGAATCCCTCCCCACTACCACACATGTCCTAGTTCACAAAAAATACTCTCGATCAGTTTCTCTCCCATCCAATGTGAGATCAGCATCAATTGGTTATTTCTCACTAAGAAGCCTACCTCCTTCTTCTTCATCTTTCTTTTGTCTTTTTTCCTTATTTCCCCTTTTTTTTCCTCTCAACTGCATTCATAAATTTGTTTAAAAAAATGTTATCCCTTACCTCAGGGCTTTGACCCAGCTCCTCCACCTTTTCATGGCCTTCACCTCTCTTTTCAGGCTGTGTACTGCTTATGGCAAGAAAATCTCTCTACCTGATGATCACTTTTTCTGTCTTGGCAAGTCTCACATTCTCAGGATTGATGAGAGGAGGACTCTACAAAGTGGATTTCAACATATCACCACCCCAGAAAAAGAAAGGGAAGATGATGTCATCAAACCAAGAGCATTCAGGCAGCCACCATCTTGGTTCATCAGTTCTTTCCCTGCCTCTGTGCAGAGCAGAGCTCTTTTTGTCTCCTCTCCTTCTTTGTCATTGCTTGTCCTTTCTCATTATCTTGCTTCTAAACAATGTTTTTTCCTCAGTTTTTCATTTTTCATCATTTTAAAAACCCTCTTTTACTTGCTTCCTCCTATTTTCTTCTCTTTCCCACTCTTCTGATGGCTCTGGTGGGGGAAAGAGATGATGTTGTGTCTAAGAAGACAGAAAGTCTTCTCACTCTTCTTCTGACTGCCCTAAAGAGCAGAATTGGAAAAGCTCCACCAGCTACTTACTACAAAGCAGTAGGCACTTGGAGGGGATTGCACATGCTCACCTCCACATGCAGCTGGTGCTGCACCTGGTGTGGAGTAACAAACAGGTTGGAAGCTTATTTTGGACCTAGTGATGCTGAATAGCAGTACCAGTAATCAAGACTCTCCAAGTAGCCTTGCATGAGACCCCCCCCTCCATCCTTCCTTGGCAAGTTTTCGCCTCAAAAAACAGATCTGCTGTGCTCGCTGATCACAATAAGCAGGGAGAGGGTTGTCATGTTTCCCCTGTGCTGCTCATTCTATGCATGCTTGCACAGCTTCTGGCCATTCCTCTCCAACTCTCTTTGTGCTTTTTTCCGCAGCAAGCAGTAAGATGCCATTTTGAGGAGGTCCTTTCCAACCACCATTTTGAAGGCTCCTCCCAGGCCTATGGCACCCATTTTCAGAGCCACCAATAGTGCTATTGTGATCATGCCAAGATTCACCATAGCCAGCATGGTCAATCACAATCCTTCTTAACAATGGTTTTGCTTTTGCAGTGTTTGCTTGAGGGGGGTTTAGATTTGCCATCTTTTGTTGCGGGATGATAGGACTCTCAATCCCTGCAGCAGACTTAGCAGCAACTTGTTCCAAAAATGATACTCACACACAGTGTTTTTCTTCTAAACAATAGGAGTCACTTTATCTTCAGCTCAACGGCAGTTGCAATAGTTACAGTACATACACACTGCTATGCCAGGCTTCAGGTTTCAGGTTTGGTCGAGACAATATCTCTCCAAGTGTACATTGGTACATCCCGTCTAGTGTCCCGTGTCTAGCCTCTAGCTAGTCTTGTCCCATGTCTAGTTAGCTCAGCAAGCTTCTAGCACTTCTAGCCAGTCTAGTAAGTCTAGTAGAGTAGTCACATCTAGTCACACACAATAAGCTCTGGGCACAGCCTCCTTTTTAGACAGTTTCACAGGTGTAACAGGGCACTGGCTCCTCCAATCACCTAGGAGCCATACATCTTGTATAAGTTCTTTGCACACTGCCCTATTGCACACCTTCCTTTTCTTTGCACTCATCACTAGTATAATGACTAATATAAGGATAACGTGTGCAGCTTTGGCCTCCAGGCTCTGTAGCCTTGGCCTTGGCCTTGCTTGGCAGTGACTTTGCTACTTTGCAGTTGGTTGACCATTCTATAAGGCGTTCAGGCCTCTAACTCCTGACATCTTTGCCCCCACTTCCCCGGGAACAACCTCAGCCTTTTCAGGCCAAGAGGTACTTACTGCTTCCTCCACATGTGCTTGCTCTGCCCTTCTACTCCCCCCACCCCCAGGAGATTTGGTGTTCCAACAATTAAAGCAATGGATCTCATCTGAAGTTGCTTTCCATCTCTCTGTGCAGCCTCCTAGGATTCAGGAAACTGAGGGTTTTCCTTCCAAGTCTCATGGTGACGAGAGGTGGGTGACCCATATGCACAGTACTCATCATGATAAGTCAGCAGTGATGGGTTTGGCTCAGGCTGCTTCTAGAAGCAAACAGCTTACTATTAGAGATCCCCTTGCCAGGAAGCATAGGGCTCGCTTTTCTCATGTTTCTGATCTATCTGATGATGATTTAGATCTAGACTTCAATTAGAGCTGCTCCCTAGCAGAAATAAACTCTGCTAAAGAGAAGGGGGGAGTGGTCAGATTCACAATTTGTTCAGGAAGGTCTCTCAGAAAGGCTTTTTCATGGTAATGACATTTCCCCTTTGCTTTCTGAAGTGATTTCTACATTAGGTGTTTCTGTTCCGAAGTCTTCTTCTGAACAACAGCAGCCAGAATTTAGCAGCAGTGGGGCATTGGTCCTTTATCAGCTGAAATCATCTGTGTGAGAGGTGCCTTTCCCATCCATCAGATTGTGTGATCTGAGTGGGCTGCTCCATCCTAAGGCAAGAGAGCTTTCTTGGTAACCCAGAGGTTTTACACTCTGAGCAAGCAGGTGATATAGGAGTTAAAAGTCTTGGTCATGGATTCTCCTGTTGTGGCTCTGGTCTTGAGGGCCTTCATGTCAAAGGAAGATGAGGGGTTCTTTAAGGGCTCAGAAGAGAAATGTATTGTGGAGTCACTTCAGAAAGCCTGTGAAGCATCTACCCTGTCAAAGAGGCCTGTCAAAAGAGCCATTGTCTCTCAGGAAATCAATCCCTGTTGGCCATAGGAGCCTTAAGAGGAGGTTCCTGTTCTGCAGTACTTTTCAGGTATATATTCAGTGTTTTTACAGTACTCAAGCACGGGGTTCTGTATTGGACAGCATGCTTTCCATTTTGGACTCAGATTCGTGAACATATTCCTCACTGTTAAGCGCTTCATAATTAAAATACTCTATTTGAGAGGCTCTCAGACAAGGCAATTTCCTCATTTATTTAGACCTCCAGGAAGTGTGCTTGCACGTACTGATTGGTGTGAGCAGTCAGAAATGTCTGCAGTTTGACTTTGGGAACTGCCACTACAAGTTTTGTGCAATGCCATGTAGGCTGTCATCAGCCCACAGGATATTCATAAAGCTGATGGTGGCATTGTTTGCTCACTTGGGATTGCAGGGGGTACATCTATACCCCTATTTAGATGATTGCAGGGGGAGCTCTCATCAGCAGACGCTACACAATCTGAATGTCACTCTCTCAAGCCTCCAGAAGCATGTTTTATTGGTGAACAGCAAGAAAAGCCATTTGGTCCCATCTCAGACATTTACCCACCTGGGGGCACTCCTCAATGCCAAATACATAATGGTGTTTCTCTTGACCAAGAGGATCACGGCCCCTTCTTCCACCCTGAAGCTATAACAACCGCTACTAGCTGAGTGTCAATACCTGGCTGGGAAGGGTCAGCTTTTACCTGGGAGCCAAGCCCCCTTCTTCCACTCTGAAGCTATAACAACTGCTACTAGCTGAGTGTCAAGACTTGGCTGGGAAGGGTGAGCTTTTACCTGGGAGCCATACCTCCTTCTTCCACCCTGAAGCTATAACAACTGCTACTAGCTGAGTGTCAAGACCTGGCTGGGAAGGGTGAGCAACATAGCGGCGGCGGCGGCAGCGACTGGGCCACAGGAAGGACAGGTGGAGGCCTAAACCACACAGAAAAACACCATCTAAAGTGCCATTAAAGCCCTTTGTTAAGGTGGCCATGAGAACTTAGGGTGGGAACACAGCTGGATCCTTTGCCATTCTTATTATCTATGGGGGTCGGGAATGATCTGGGAGCGGGAATTAAGGTTGTGCGTGGGAAGGGAAGGTATGGCGGTAACAGAGTGAAGAGTTGTTACAAAAGAAGGCGGGATCGATGCTTAATATCTATCCTGCTTTCAGTTCACTCTGTTTCCTGGAATAAATTGGAGAGCGCACCAACCATTCCACAGACCCTCACTCTGCTCCTTTGCAATGCCAGGTCAGTTAAAAACAAGACTCATATCATCCATGATCTTTTATTGGATGAGGCTGCCGACCTGGCATGCTTTATGGAGACCTGGCTGGGAGAGGCCAGTGCTGTGACTTGGGCGCAGTCACTCCCGGCCGGGTACTCAGTGAGCAGGTAAGGAAAAGTGGGCGGGGGGGGGGCGGAGTGGCTCTGGTTCATAAAAATCTAACCTTAACCAGGAAGCCTATCCGGAACACAGTCCACATCGAGTGTATGTACCTAAGCCTGAGGACCAGGGATAGTTTAGGGATTCTGTTAGTATACTGGCCACCCCGTTGTCTAACAGACTCTCTAACAGAGCTGACACAGCTGGTCTCAGAGTTGCTGCTAGAGTCGCCCAGACTTTTAGTTTTGGATGACTTCAACATCCCACTCGAGACCAGCTTGCTAAATCTAACTGGTGCAGCTTGGGAGTTCATGGAATCCATGACAAACATGGGCCTATCCCAATTGGTTGTCGGGCCTACTCACTGTGCAGGTCATACCCTAAATGCGGCCTTTAGTACGGAACAGGAATATCCGTGGGCAGAGGTTATTAAAACCACCGCATTGTCATGGATGGATCATTTCCTAGTCAAGATGGAATTAAGAGCCACTGTCTGCCCCACCGGGGGTAGAGGACCCATTGGAATGGTCCACCTTTGAAGGCTAATGGAACCAATTGGATTCCAGGAAGCCTTGGAGGGTTTAATGGTTGGTAACACCGGTGAGTCTACCGTAGCTTTGGTTAATATTTGGAACACTGACCTCATCAAGACTATCGACATAATCATTCCCAAACGTCCTTTCCAGCCTGCTCCTAACCATAAGCTCTGGTATTCAGAGGGATTTAGGAAGATGAAGCGGGCTGGACAATGACTAGAGCGCACGTGGCGGAAGACTCGACTCTTATCCTACAAGACTCGTCATAGGAATTTTCTTGATTCCTGTCGAGAGGCGATACGTGCAGCGCAGAAGTCTTTCTCCTCTGCACGTATTGCATCTGCAGAGTCCCATCCATCTGAACTGTTTAGGGTGGTGGGGGAGCTGATGCAGGTTCCACCTGCGCAGAACCCCTTACTTAACCCGACAGCAGCCTGCTGTGATGCATTCAACAGCCACTTTGCAGATAAAATCTCTCGGATAAGAGCCGACTTAGATGCCAGTGTTATGACAGAATCTATAGACGAGGTGTCCAGCAACTCCGTTGATGAAATTTTATTGGATCAGCTTCAATCTGTGAGTACCGGTGATGTGGACAAGCTTCTTGGTAGAGTGAGGAAGACAACCTGTCCACTTGATCCTTGTCCATCATGGCTGGCCACCCAAGGGGATGACACATTGAGATTATTCCTTAGGAACATTATCAATGCGTCTTTCAGGGAGGGGTCCGTTCCATCCTGTCTGAAGGAAGCAGCGGTTAAGCTGCTCATGAAAAAGCCTTCCCTGGATCCCTTGGACAGGAATAACTATAGGCCAGTCTCCTTGCTGCCTTTTTAAAGCAAGGTGATGGAGAGGGCGGTCGCTTGGAGAGGGCAACTCCAAGCTGTTTTGGATGAAACTGATTATCTAGATCCATTTTAAACTGGCTTTAGGATGGGATATGGAGTTGAGACTGCCATGGTTGCTGTGGCTGATGACCTTTGCTTGGAGATCGACAGGGGTAGTGTGACCCTGTTGGTGCTCTTGGACCTCTCAGCGGCCTTCGATACAATAGATCATTCCATCCTCTTGGATCACCTGAGAAGGTTAGGAATTGGAGGCACTGCCTTGCAGTGGTTCCTTTCCTTCCTCTCGGGCAGATCCCAGAGGGTGAGGCTCAGGGACAGGTGCTCTACTAGAATAGAGCTTAATTGTGGCGCCCCTCAGGGCGCCCTCCTGTCCCCGATGCTATTTAACATCTATATGAAGCCGCTGGGAGAGATCATTCAGAGGCATGGAGTGTGGTGTCATCAGTATGCTGATGACATTCAGATATATTTCTCCATGTCTCGGTCATCAGCTTCGACTTCAGATGGCGTCTCTCCTCTCAATGATTGTTTTAGGGCAGTAATGGACTGGATGAGGAAAAACAAATTGAGACTGAATCCAGACAAAACGGAGGTACTAACAGTTACGGGCCCGAAACCAGGTCTGGAAATACAACTTCCAATCCTGGATGGAATCACACTCTCCTCCAAGGACTGTGTCTGCAGTCTGTGGGTGCTTCTGGACCCTTCACTCCAGATATCTAATCAGGTAAATGCAACGGTCAGGAGTGCCTGTTTTCAACTTCGGATGATACGCCAGCTGCGCCCTTTCCTGGAAATCAGGGACTCGAAACTGTGGTACATGTACTGGTAACCTCTCGTCTCGACTTTTGTAATGCGCTCTACATGGGGCTTCCCTTGTGCTTGATTTGGAAACTTCAGCTAGTTCAGAACATGGCAGCCAGGTTGATTTCTGGTGTTTCCAGAAGAGAGCCTATAACACCTGTGTTAAAAGCTCTCCACTGGCTGCCTATTAGTTTCCGGGCACAGTACAAGGTGATGGTTATGACCTTTAAAGCTCTACATGGCTTGGGTCCAACTTACCTCCCGGACTGCCTCCTCTCATACAACCCTCCCCGCGCACTTCGGTCCTCTGGGAGGAATCTGTTACAATGTATGAAAACAAGGCTGTCGGTGACCTCCCAGAGGGCCTTCTCTGCTACTGCTCCCAGATTATGGAATGGCCTGCTGGACGAGATCCGTCTTATTACCTACCACCTTAGAGAGCTTCAAAAAAGCTGTCAAGATGGATCTTTTTCGGCAGGCCTTTCCCAAATAGCTATTCTAGCCTGAAGATTCAGCTGTCTTTTCCCTTAAGCTGCCATTGAATTATTCCATTTTTTTCTCTTTTTAATTATTGTATGTTTTTAATCTTTTTAATTTAATATTGTTTTAGGGGGTGGGTGGGTTAGGGTACCAATGTAATTCCCTTGACCTGTGATTTAGCCAAACATTTCTTCAGGCTTGTCTAGCCAAATAATCACTCTGTGCGAACCATGGCAATCTTGGTGGCATTTCTGAGGAGGGTTCCTCTGTCAGAACTTTGTTGTGCAGTTATCTGAGCTTAGCCATTGACCTTTGTTAAACATTACTGACTGAACCCCTAAACTCAGATGCTGCTGCTTTTGACAGGGTAGTACTTTCTTTAGCATTGCTGTAATGTGCTTTCCCATCAGCCTTTGTTCTGAAGTAAGTTTGCTAATCATTAGCCATATATGTGAGGTACAGTAACTACAACGAGGAGACAGATTGCTTACTTGTAATGGTTGTTCTTTGAATAGTAATCTGTGCATTCACACAATCCGTCCATCCTTTGGTGGGACATAGTTATGTGATCTTTGGTATTTGTTGGAGGTTCACTGTTAAAGTTCTGGGAGAACTGATCTGATCTGCTGCTTGAAAATTCATGGTACAGAAGACAGGCAAGTCTATTACCGAGAAACTTAGCGCTGGAATCTTCTGGGGATGTGCTGTGCACAGGCAGAGATCCATATATGTGTGAATATACAAATGACCACTCAAAGAACAATACAGTTGTTCCTCCGTATCCACAGATTTGGTATCCACAGATTTAAGTATTCATGCCTTGAAAACATTCTTAAAAAAATAATAATCCAAAAAGCAAACCTTGATTTTGCCATCTTATATAAGGGACACCATTTTATTATGTCATTGTATATAATGGGACTTGAGTATTCACTGATTTTGATATCCACGGGGGGTCCTGGAGCCAAACCCCAGCAAATATGAAGGAACAACTGTAGTTACAGATAAACAGACTTCCTTTACTACAGAATATTAAATCAAGTTGCATTCATCTTTTATAATAGGTTATAACATTCACAAGGCCTAGCCAGTTAGACTTGTCACATTTTGCTTGTGCAAAGCTACATGGCATTGATGATGCAGAGCACTTTATATGCTATTGCAGCTATATGTATATTTAAGACTAGGGTTCCAATATGTATTTTTAAATGTTACATTCAGTATACATTTTGGAAATCTAAGTTCAATCAAATGAAGAAGGTTGACAAAAATAACCAACTGTAAAACTATAACTCATTCTTGAGATTATTTCCCAGTTGAAGAAAAAACGTTCTTGTCTCTTTATGCGAAAGGAGCCAGCTTTGGTGGACTTGGGGGCTAAATTTTACTGCCAACACTCATTAGGCCCTGAAGTGTGCCAAAATTACCAAAATAAAACCCAGAAGAAAGCAGAATTCTACTTTTTGGTTTCTTGGTGTTTTTTTTTTTTTTTTTTTTTTTTTTTTTTTACTTTTCAGGAGATTTAATCAGTTTTTGGACAGTGTTGTGCCCTGTGTGTGTGTGTGTATGTGTGTGTTTTAAAGTAGTTTATAAAGGCCTCCAGAAGCAGGAAGTTCCCTTTCCCCACCACCACCATTTCTTTTTCTTTTTCTTTTGGTCATGGGAGTCCTGAGCATGGAGAACATACGGCCTGTGGACTGTAGTTTGCCCAACCTTGCTTTATGCATTTGCTAACAGTATAGAGAAGAATGCTGAGGAGAGTTACACTACTATTTTATCAGTGGTGTATAAATAGTGGAATTTAAAACAGTGCAGCAAATATGGGTACGTATGTGACAGAAACTAAATTTTTCTGCTATTAATTTTTCCAGGCGTTTACGAGACAAAGGAGAAGATGACAAAATGCCACCTATCAGAAAGAAACAACGTGGCCTGCTTCTGAAGCTACAGCAGGAGAAGGTAAAAATTACTTTTAAGCCTGATTGCACTGAGGTACTGCTAGTTAATCAGTGAATTTTGAACTATGTAAGCTAGGAAATTCATCTAATCCTGTTCTCTGCACATGTACAGTGGACATTGCATAGCAACGTTAGCAATGTGTTCCCTCTCATTAGTAAAAAGGTTTCATTTGTTGTTGAATGGCTTGAAGCAATGGCCTTGGCAGCATATTCATTAATGTTATAGCACATTCATATTATTTCTGTCTTACTCCCATGTGAGTGTAACGATGTTGATGTTCTTTACAGCTGAATTTGTAATCAAAGATGTATCTAAAAAAATCAATCCTATATACTGGGCGGTGGGAGAAGACAACCATGGTGGAGCCATTCATACATTCATGGCCCTCATAGTGCATCGAGGGAGCAAAGGAGAGGATCCAGTTCATCACTGGCACATCCCCAAATGTCCCCATTTTTGCTACATTGCCATCAGAGCACCACCACCAGGGCAGTAACAACAGAGGAACTTTCCACTACTTTATTGAGGAAACCTCTCATAGGAGGCTTCCCTCTGTGGTGGAAGAGAATGAAGTTCTTTAGTAACCATACCAGGCAAAAAAACAGTTTAATTTCACTTTTGCAAAGCACTTGTAGGCCTCTTGTAGGAGAATATAGGCTATCTTTCTACATTAAGCTAAATAGTCAATTAACACATGTGAAGCTCTGGAGGTCTCCTATGCACGTGCACATGCACCCTGGGAACTCCAGAGTTCATCTAAAAATCTGCTGCCACCACCCATTGACTTACCTTTCCCCTTTCAATGTAACCCAATGGGAACTTGCAGGGTTCAGCTTGTGCTCTCCACTCTGATTCTGTAGAGCTTCACCTCCCCACCCCCTTGTAGAAGGAGAGCTGAGTGAGGCATGTGAAGATAAGAGTACTACTGTGGAGAGTTTTAAAGGAAGTTTATTCTAAGCAGATTACATAATGTAGCATAGTAGAAATACTCTATAATGAAAGGCACCCTCATTTTGGGCACACTTAAGACCTACAAGTTACAGATAGGTATAGTCATTTCAGCCAAGTTTATAAAATAAACATAGCCCTGACGCGATTTTAAGCTATACAGTTCCCTAATCTCACAAGAGTGCAGTCCAAATGTGCTGGATGTTCATGAGGGTTGGGAGTCTAGGCCTTTCAGCCCAGCCTCTAGCAAGTGCCTCCCTTAGCTGGGACAAGAATCCCATGGCTCAGGTCTCTCTTGTTCTTCTTTGTTCTTCTCCCTGCGTCGTGCCCCCAAGGCGGTATTTATCACCTTTTCCCAGAAGCATCTTGAAGCACCCTCCAGGCTGTCATCTCTTTCACAACACATAATTTTTATTTCTATACAATGTGAAATTTACAAAAAAAAAAAAAAAAAAGAATATATTGCTACTAGACCCTATCAAGCTACTTTTCTTGATATATAATATGCATAATAAGCACATTTTGACCAATATCCTCCATTATCTTGACAAAGCATAAAGCTCCACCAAGTATGTCTTTACCTCCTCCCTCCACCCCCCCCCCAGCATATGGACAACTTACCATTCTGCTGCAGTGTGGCCAGTTAGCTTTTTAGTGGCAGAGGGAGAGCAAAGGCAGCCAAAACACAGCTAGCATCTGCCTGGTTTGCAGCTGGATGCACAAAGTAAACATCTTCCTACTGGACCTCAACAGGACCTCTAGGAGGAAGCTGCCTTCTTTGTGTATCTGGCTGCAGAAACACAGCCATACACTCACTGCCTGGCTACTCCCTGCTCTTCCTCAGCCACTAAGTAGCCATTGGGGTGTGTTGCAGAATAGTAGGTTGTGGAGGCATGGGATTGTTGCCCAAAGCAGGTGCTGGACGCCTTGTTCCACAGTGACTTTAAAAGGCCATATGAAGGCATAATGCCTGTATATGTCACCAAGAGGATTCTAGCCATTGTATAAGAACAATAAGTTGCAGAACAAACCTACTTGCCTACTGGGGAGTGGGATGCAGACCTGTGCAAAGCCATCACCATGTTCAGAGCCTTACCAGCTCACAATGGCTAAGGTAGATGTTCTTTGTTTCCATTATGTAGCAGCTGTTCAGATGACTGATAATGAATACATGAAGCATTTTTTTGTTTTTAATTTACTCCAGTCTAATCAAATTCACTCTAATTAAATGTTTGTAAAATATGTTACAATGAGATTAGGCTTCTCAGCTAACTTGTTAGGTATCAAGGGCAGCTACAGTTTATGGACCACTGTTTTCCTATGGCTTTTGACATTATTTTTCCTTTTCAAATCCTACCCTAGTTAATAAAAGCCTAAGATACTAAATAACATTTAATTGACTGTCCAAGAAATGCAATGTGTAGAATATCCAGTTTGTCAAGAGGAGTCTTGTAGTATCTTTTAAATTAGTAACATTCTTAAACACTAGTTTTTAATAGGCTTTAGATGTCATTTATATGAGTCCTTTAGTTGACATTTTCAAGTTAGAGAAACTCTTTCCTCATGGAATCTGGAAAAGTAATGCTTGAATGATACATTTTTAACCAGCATTCATGATGAAATCAGGCTTTGGTACTAAGGTTTCTTCATTTATGAGTCTCTGAGTGGCCCAAAAAGTTATATTCAAGTTGTTTAAAGGGAAGAGTGAAAGAAATTTGGTTCATTCAATTTATATCTCCCATATGTTCCCAAGTGCAAGATTAGCAGTGACCGCTGAACTTTGGAGGCTCTAGTGCACATTGAGGTGCTTAGCCTTCCTTGCTCCTAAAAAGTGCTGGGCCCTTAATATTTTGAGTTGATCTTAGGAAAATATTCATGTACACTTATACACACACTGAATTGGGGTCAGGTTCTTGGCCTGATATCCATTATATATACTATTGTGTATACAGTTTCAGACCTTTAAGATAATAACTCAAGTTTCCATACTCAGGAAGTGACAAATCAAAGCAAACAAATATAACAGATTTAAAAATAGCAGTACTAATTAAATAACTAAAATAACTGTATAAACCAAACATGAACAACTGTTGACAGCATAATATCTATAATGTGCTGTTTAAAGCTAGAACAGTACATTACAAATATATTGTTAAGAGGACAGTAGTAGTCACTCCTGCCGCTTCCCAAACAGTTATTGCAGGCCTCTGTTCTTGACTCTCACCATTCCTCCCTGATTAATGGTTGTTCTGTCTCTTCACCACAATACTGCCTTTCCTGAACTGTCGTCTCAGTAGATCTGTTTCACACTCCTACTGCTTCCTCTTTTCTTTCTCCTCACTTGCTTTTTTCTGTTTCTGCAACCATCTCTATTTTCTCTCATACCTACCACCAGGCTGTATTCTTCTTAAACTCATATCACACTGTGATCACGGTCTCTCCCTCTCTCCATTCTTTACCTCCCCCCTCACTTTACTTAGCTACCTGCACAACTGGCCCACTACAGTTTTTTTTATGTATAACGTTTATTGTAGGACTTTAATTTTCAAAAGCCACATTTTATGTTAGCATTGAAATTCAAGTTGGAAAGCGTCGAATAGTTGTTGATCATACACTGTTTTTATGATAGCTAAAACCTGTAGTCCTGTGAATATTTATTTGGAAGCAAGTCTTGCTGGACTTAGTGATTTGAGTTCTTAACTCGAGCTCTCTCAAAAGTATAGAGTTTGTCTTCCTGGCTTTCCTGTATCCCCCTTTTTTCTATAGACTCCTATGTTCCCTGAAAATCTGCTCCTTTAGACTAGAGGAGACTTGAGAATGTTGTGGATTATGATGTGAAGAGCAGCAAATGGAAGGAGAAATTCATAGAAATGTGTTGTGTGAGCAGAGGAGCAGTCCAAGATAGTGAGATTTTTTTCTTAGTAAACTTGCATAAAACCAGACTTATAATAATAACTACAAGAATTAGGTATCGGTCACAGAATGCTTAAGTAGACATGGTCCTTGCTTTGAAGTTGAAGTAGACGTAACCTATAAGGAAAATGAGATTCATTGGGTGAAAGAAATTGAAAACTGATCATAAGGTGCTGTACTCAGAGAGTCAAGAAAGGAAAAACAGAAATCATGGGAGAAAAGGTAAGCTTCAACCAGTGCGTAATGGAAGAGGCTTGGAAAAGAACAGAGAAAAGACTATTTTTAACAGGACCAGATGCAGCAAAATGAAGGGACTGGGAAAGTATGTAGAATGACAAAAGAGAGTATTAGAAAGGCAAGAGCTGAGGTACATAAATGTTAGAATAAGCAGCGTATAATGAATAGAAGAAAAACAATGAAGATAAAGGGTGTGGGTAGTGAAGAGATGGTTGAATCAGCAAGCAGAAAAGAGTGAGCAGTGACAGAATGAAGAGCAGAAATAAGAAGCTGGAGATGAGCAAGAGATTCACCAGTATGAAAATTATAGCTTTTGTTTTGCTTTATTGTGCTTACCCATAAAGGCTGAAATTAAGCGTCTTCAGGAGGCCAATAAGGCAGCCCGGAAAGAGAGGCAACTGATCCTTAAGCAACAGGAAGAGATAGAACGAATACGCCAAACCACTATGAAATTGCAGGAAAAACTGAAGTCTGCAGGGGAAAATAAGTTGGTAAGTTGTATAGCAAGTGATGGAATCATTGGTCTGGCAACTAGCCAGTTAATTTCATTTGTGCTATTGTAGTTCTCAAACTGAATAAAATAGTCAATATACTTACGAAATAAAACAATATATAACCAGTAGCAGAGTGCTTGCAGTACTGCTACTCAAAACACCATCTTGCTTCTCAACCTGCTAGGATTCACCATCATAGTCAAAAAGACTATTTAAAACAAAATAGAAGGGTGAACTACAAATGATAACTTACAGAAATATGAAAACTCTGTTGTTAGAACTGCAGGTGGTGATTATGAGCTTACATTTTTCTGGCTGTACTTTAAAACGTATATGCGTTTGTGTGTGTGTACATAGCAAAGTCCCCTATATATGTGTATGTGTGTATACACATACAGGGACTTTGCTATGAAAATTAAAAGATCAATCATTTGTTTTCAAATGTACTTACTTAAACCAGTTAGCAAGTTTTGATGTTCCAAAAGTTCAATTTTCAATAAATTTCTGTCCTAAATTTCTTTTTTGAGATAAGAAGTTTGTTTTTCAATATGAGAAATTGACAAAACTAGAAACCAGAATAATTTTTATATTTTTATTATTTTTATACTAATTGTATATTAATTTTAAGTTCTTACTGTTGTAGGAGCATCGCAGTGAGGATGATGTAAAACAAACCCATTCTTCAAGCCCACTACCAACAGATGGAGAGATGGGTAGCCCTTCTTCCATCTCCAGCTGTGAGACAAGTAGCATCATGCAGAAACTAAAGAAAATGCGTAGCCGGATGGATGAGAAGTAACTATTTGTGCTTATTTTATTGCTGACATGAGGTTATGCAGTTACTCTGTTCTTCATAATATGGTTTTGCTTCGTATAGGTGTAGAGGTAGTTTGGTTTAACAGGTCTTGCTGGTGGTTTGGCATTGTACATTGAACATATGACTGAATACAAACATACAAAATTGCCTTTTCATCTAGTCTAGTTACTGTCTACTCTTCCTGGCAGCAAGAGGTTCTTTGGGTAGAGAAGAGTCCTCCCTGTCCTGCTATGTGAAGTGCTCTTTAACTGAAGATGCTGAGGGTTGAATCTGGGAACTTCTGCATGCAAAGCATGTTTATCTCCAGGCAACTAGGAACTTGGATACTTAACCATGATGATACAGATTTATCTGAAGAAAAATTGGTTCATACTATAGCATACTAGAACATTAATTGAGCAGTATATTCACAAATTATGGACAAAATATCTCTTTTCATTGAGACATATTTTGTGTATCCTGTGTAACAGGCATCTGGTGAGAATTTGCAGCTAATACAACCATCATATAGAAAAAGCTGACAGTTGTTTTGTCAAATAACTGCTTTTGCAAATCATTCTGAATGTAGTTGTGAATATTTCAGATGCAAAAAATGTCTTCTTTTGTCTCTCCCCCATTGTTAGAGGTTCAGATCAGCAAATGGGCTCAGGTGTGTGCGTCCTCAGTTAAGTGTATTACAATTTTCTTCCCTGTCCTAGCTTTTCCAAAAGCTGCCCTAAAAATAAGAAAATCCTCTGGAGAGGTTTCCTCTGTAGTAGAAATTTGGAAAGCCCCTAAGGAAAAACAACTTCCTAGGCATGCATGTGGCTTTGGGGAATTCCACTGTATAGTAGGAGAAGAAATACAGTTGTCCCTCCGTATCCATGGATTTGGTATCCACGGATTTAAGTATTCACGGCTTTAAAATATTCTTTAAAAAATAATAATCCAAAAAGCAAACCTTGATTTTGCTATCTTATATAAGGGACACCATTTTGTTATGCCAATGAGTATTCATGGATTTTGGTATCCACGGGGGGTCCTGGAAACAAACCCCAGGGAATATGAAGGGACAACAGTAGTTTGCTGCCCAAACAACAGTTATGGAGGCACATCAGTTTCTCTCTTCTTTGTTTAAAAGAAGCACCCAATGTGTTTCAAAATAGTGATTTTCTTAAACATCAGATTATTGTAAAGAGTAGAAAGTACGAATCTCCTAAGCCAAGTCATTTAGTGAGATTAATGAGAACTAAACAATATTGATACTTGTTGCATTTTCATAAAGACCAGTTTTATGTCTTCTCTTTTCAAATATGACAATAAGGCAATGCAATATTAATACAATATTTTATAAAGTGCCAAAAAGATAAAGACAGATTGAAGAATTGTGCTGGCTTTTGATCTTTCCACAGACACTCAGATTTAGCTGGCAGTTTGTAAGAAATACTAGGATTAATTGTGGCTAAAGAGGAAAAAATGTCCTGTGGTTTGCATGTGAACAGGAGCATGCTCTGTCAAAGAATTAACATCTTGGGATTCAACTCCTAACATGGAACCACCTAAACAAGAATTATTCTTTGTGCTACTTTGTCTTAGCTAGTCCTTTCTGTGCTTTATAACTCCTAATGCCTAAGAATAGCATGGCTTTTACTTTCTAACAACTTTCTCAGCCAGGTAGTTTCGTCTGGTTTTTTAAATTTTGCCATAAAGGTATTTCACAATAAAAATTCTGTTCTGGTATAGAGTGTCACTTGAAAATGAAAGTGTAAGTGGACTGTGTAATCCAACGATTAAAGCCAACAGCTTTTGCAAGATGGCACCTTATGAATTCATTGAGTTTACACACTTTTTTGTTATCATTATTGACGTTTTTAGATAGTTGATGCTATAGCTCCAGCTTTTTCTTTGGAAGAGTTAGTTCATTTAGTTTAGTTGACTAAACTAAGTCTTAATTAGTATGAGTGGGACTAGAACACAGCTTTAAACTCTGGTTCACATGGTCAAAATACTTGGCCTTTTAAAATTCAGTTCTGAAGCCAATAGGTGTGATCACCTTCTTTAAGTACCAGAAAAGAGGCTCCAAAAAGCAGAAAATAAGAGAGATTTACCACTGCGGGACGTGGTAAGCTTTTGACAGAGAATAGAGGATTGTAGTGAAAATATGGTTTAGTTTTGTTGGCTTTAGAGTCTTCTGCTTGTGGAGTGATGGTATGTTTGACATTTTGAGACTCATTTAAGACAAGACTCTGTGCTAGATACTTCTCTACTCTCGCTTTTCTGTCTGTTTCTTGCTATCTTGGCTTAAAACTCTTCCTCCTTATTTTGTAGACACTGCTCTCCTGTTCACTACTTCTTCTCTGTCTTTACGTCTCACCACTGGGCTTCTCTCAGTGTATGTTTCCCCAACCTCCATCCCAAATTCCAGCTGTATATCTACAACCAATTGGTCAGGTAACTTTCTACCTTTTTCAGTGGTAGACTCTTTGATCGAGCATGCTCTGTTCAGTTTTACATGACTAGGAAACTTCATAAGAATTTTACCCCAAAAAACTTTCCCTCTCCTGTGTAAAGTTTTAAGGCTGGACCTGCTGCATATAGTCATTGGCAGTCTCTTGCTGTTAAGCTAGCTAATGTATAAATGGGTGTTAGGAATAGACTCTGGAATTCAATTTGTTTTTTAGCATCTTAACACTGAGATCACCAGTTTAATTTTTTGAAAACTCTATACAAGTAAAATTTAATTCAGTTGCTTCTTGTTAACCTTTCCAATTTGGTATTGAATATTGAAAGTTCTCCATATAAATGAGTCCAAGCCATAGGTCAGAATAATAACTAATCAAACTTATTTCTGTTTCTGGTAGTTGTATTTTCCTGTAATCATTTGGAATGATTCCATGTTCTAAGGTTGTAAAAAGGCATGGATACAGGGAGAAGGCAAAATACAAAAATGAAAGTCTTGGCCAATAGAAGGGTTACGTAAGAGGAAAAACTGAATTACAGAGGATTCTGCTTTTTTCCTACCAATTTGATTGCTTCATGACCAAACTTTTTATTCGTTCAGTGTTCCAAGTCTTTATAAATTAGTTCCTACATATTTTCAGAATCGTCTCTGTGATTGTGAATTTCAGGCTTGGCTTTTTAACTGAATGTGATCGGTCTCAAATTTTTAATTCATGTGAGAGAATGATTTCAAGTGAGAGAATGGAGAGGACCATGCCAGGATATATAATTTTCAGTGCAACATACTGGCAAAACAAAGAATCACAAGCAATCATTGCATTCTGGGTTCTGATGCCAACATTCTTAAAACTTTGGAGCTTAAAGTTTCATTTCAAGGTTTGTTTTAACCATAGAAGTACCTAAGTGAGCAGTAAAGGGAATTGCGTTGGTGCAGGCCTTAGGACAATCTCACTGAACGTATAGACCACACCTGGGTATTTGTCTGTCAGCTGTCACTGCATTGGTTTTAAAGTCGTGTGCATTCTAGTTAAGCACAGGAACATGTAAGCCTACCCACCAGCACACAACTATAGCATACCATTACTTTTCAATCCCATTATTAAGAGGGATTCTGCACCCTATTGTGAACCTTTTCATGTTGTACTTTGTGAGTGTTTGTTACAACATAAACTTATGTAAAACTGAACAAGCTACATTTGGGGCTCCTCTACCTTAGCATGTTAAAGAGAAGCAGTGAATGCCCTCTTAAGAAAGAGATCCTCCTATGCCTATGCCTGTGCCCTTGCTTTCTTTTGATGGATACACATGGAATTCCTTTGTTGTATTGCATAGACGTTTCTGGTACTGCTAGCAAAAAGCCTTCGGTATTGAATGGTTTCAGTTTATGCCAAGATGTATTGGAAAGTCACAATATCAGTTAGCAAAATATTTGATTTATAATAGCTTGGTAATTTTTTGCCATCTTCCCTTTGTGTCACATTGTATCTGATCCAGTTCTACTATTAAGAAGAATGAGGGCTTATCTCCAGAAAGAACATTTAACATCTTCAGTTGTTATGTGTGCTCACCATAGAGAGATGCTATTTGTATTTTCTGGCTTGGACAACAAAGTGCTGAGGCTGTGTCTGCCAATTATAACATATCAAACCATTTTGCCATTTGGATTAGACTAGAGTTGGCCTTCTGTATCCATGGGTTCTGCATCCATGGATTCAAACAACTATGGCTCAAAACTATTTGTTTAAAAAAAATCCAAAAAGCAAACCTTGCTGTTTGCCATTTTATATAAGGAACACCATGTTTACTACTCCATTGTATATAATGGAACTTGAGCATCCACAGATTTTGCTATCTACAGGGGTTCCTGGAACCAAACCCCAGTGGATACTGAGAGGCCACTGAATTTCTTGGAGCTTGTTTTTCTTTGATGGGAAACTGGAAACAAGCTGTTTGATGGAGAGGGCTTAATGCTATCTCAGTAGCATCTTTCCGGAGGATTAAACTGTGATGTCTTAGAGAGTGGAGTGTAACCAGAAATAAAGCTTGGTATGCAGTTCTAGATTACAGTTGTTGGTAAAAGAGACCAACTGATTTTTATAATTGTGTGAAAAGCTATATTGGGGTAAATCTTTCTCCATTTCTGTGCAGAAATGTGTGGAGTGGGAGGTATTAACCTCATGGCTAATATCTCCTACTCCTTCATCTGTCCAGGGTGTATTCAATCATAGCAATAATTGAAAAATTCTTTGGAATAATACATCTTACCACATTATAATTGACAGAGCGCTGGTGACCAATTTCTCATTGTTTCTTTGCCAGGTTCTTAACTAAGCGAGAACAAAAACTGATGCAACGTCGACAGCATGCTGAAGAACTGCTGCAGTGGAAGCGCCGTTTAGATGCAGAAGAAGCAGAGATACGTCAAATAGAGAAACAAGCATTGGCTGCCTGGGACAAAGAGCTGCTCAAAGCAAAGGCAAACAAAAAGGGTGCAGGAGACCAGAAATCTGATCAGAAAGGTACGAATATGAAAGCTACCTTTGAAAGGACGGTCGTGATTTTGTGTTTCATTCCAGGAGAATGCTGATTGTGTGGGAAAGGCTATTAATCTTTTCTTTTCCAGGGACCCCTTTTAAATATCTTTTGTTGCCGCAGACCCCCAAGACTTAACTCAAGATTTAAAACCATAATAATAATAATACCCAATAATAATAATAATAATAATCATACAATTACATCATTCATTAAACCTTCCCTCAGAGGCAGTGGGGCTGGGGGAGACCTTTCTCCTGCTACTTCCTACAAGTTTGTGGCTGGAGTGGATTGAACGGCAAGGCGCAGGCCAAGCCAGTCAGCCTCTGCCTTGGTTCCTGTCACGTGGCTGCTTCATTGTCTGGAAGAGGTGGGTCAAGCAGTCTTCAAGCCTTCGTGGACTCCCTGTGAGGACCGCAGACCACAGATTAAGAACCACTGGTCGATACAATTGACTCCACCCATGTGATCATTGTTGTGTGCCCTCAAGTCATTTCTGATTTATAGTGGGCCTAAGGCAAACCTGTCACAGGGTTTTCTTGGCAGGATTTGTTCAGAGGGGGTTTGCCTTTGCCTTCTTCTGAGGCTGAGGGAATGTGACTTGCCCAAGGCCACCTATGGCCTTATCCTGTTGTCCTTTTGGTTCCTGTTTTGGGCTCTGATGGAAGGAGTCATTTTGGGTAGGGTTCTTGCAAGTGCTGTGACATGACAGCAATAGATTTAAGACTGAATCCCCTTTTGCATATCTTTTTCCCACTGCTTCAAGGTTTTTGTCCTCATCTGGGTTACATACATTAGGCTTGTCAATGTAACATGGAGGGGAAGACAAACTAGGCATATTAATTGTGATAATGGGTCCTCCCATTATCTGGGCAACACAGCTTAGCAGTATAGTCTCTCCACCAGGTAGACAATGGAGTAATGAGATGTGGGCTTAAAGTTAAATTTGTTGCCAATCAATGTCACAGAAGACCATCAGAGATCACAGGAGACACTGACCTAGTGAGAGTGACCAGGAGCCAAAGTTTCAAGATGCTTCTAAGGAAGTTATAAAAACCTCAGGGGATCATGTGGTGAGAAAGATGAACAACGCAAGACAACAGGCAGGGGTTCTTGTCCCATCTAAGGGGATGCTTGGTAGTAGACTGGGCCGAATGCCCAGGCTCACAGCCCCCATGAAGAACCAGAGCAGAACTCCAGCTGCATTGTGAGTAGACTATGACATGAAAGTTAGATGCGTTAGGAAATTGTGTTTCTTTTGTACCTTGGCTGAACATGACCTGGTTTGTTTGTAACTTGTAACTAAGAATGCCTGAAGGAAGGTGCCTTCATGTGAAAGAGACCTGGTTGCTAATGTAGATTGCTTGCTTGGAATAAAAGGTCCCCTTCTTCCCACATTCTTTCAAGTGCTTTGCTCAGCGTGTGTGTGTCTGCATAATCAGGGACAGAAAAAGTGCAAGTTAAAGTTTCTCAGAAATTTTCCGCTGAGCTACTGGTCATCGGAGTTTAAAACCAGTGGGTGTTGCAGCTACAGTCATGTGGAAAAAAAAGTACACCGTCTTTGAATTCTATGGTTTTACATAGGACATAATAACAATGACCTGCTCCTTAGCAGGTCTTAAAATTAAGTAAATACAACCTCAGATGAACAACAACACATGATATACAGTAGGACCCCCATATCCACTGATTCATTATCCTCACCTACCATAGAGTCTTCCTAGAAAATGTGTCCTCTCTAGCCATTTTCTAGGTCCTCCAAGGCAACTCTATGGTATTTTAAACCAGAAGACTAATAATTTTCAATGGCATTCACTATTATTTACAGGGCCCCCCAGAACCAATCCCCAGTGGATATGGGGATCCTACTGTATTATTCCATGTCATTATTTAGTCAACAAAAATAAAGCCAAAATGGAGAAGCCATGTGGGAAAACTAAGTACACCCTTACTACTGTACATAAACAAATACCCGCAAACCTCAATGACCTGAAGCAATGTTGTAAAGATATTTAGGGCAAAATTCCTGCGCAATGATGTGAGAGACTGATAAAGTCATACAGAAAGTGATTATGTCAAGTTATTGCTGCTAAAGGTGGTTCTACAAGCTATTGGATCATAAAGTATATATCTCTCATCTTCCAACAGTTTACAGTGTCTTTCCCTCTGTCGTCACTCATAAACTGGCTGGGCATCACTTCTTTGTGCAACATTGCTGACAGTGGCAGGAAAGATCTGGCTGGTGCTATCTCTCTTTGGAGGCATGCTTGGCTCAGGTCCTCAGGAAGTGAAATGATCAAGGACCTCCCTTTTGACAAGATGGGCCCATTCCATGCTGAGACTGATAGTAAGCTTGAACATACCCAGAAGATGCGGTCCACATTAAAAAGTATGGCTTCAGTCCCCTGGTTCAGCCTCTGTCGAAACCTAGGTCTATCTGGTATAGGTACTGCTCGATGTCAAGGCGTGCTTACAGTTCATCTCAAGCATAGTCCCATCGCACTCGTCTGCGCGAAAGCTGGTAGCTGGCCACAAATGCTCTGATGACTACTCCAAATATTGCCTTTGGCTCCCACCAGGATGACTGCCTTGTTCCCATTGTGTTGCCACCATCTACACAGCCTTTTCACAACAGGCTCGAGATGTTCCACCATGCTTGGTCCTCTGTCACCTCCAATTCATGGATTCTTAACACTGTCACATTGCCATCAAGATCAGAACTCCTCTCTCGGGAGTATATTGCTCCACCCCCCTTCCACCATTCTGTTACAAGAGGTGGAATCTCTTCTTCCAAAAGGAGCTATTGAATCCGTCCCTCTCATCCCAGCTCTGTTGAGGGTTCTTCTCCAGCTGTTTCATTGTAATCAAGAAGGATGGGGGTCTCTGTCCCATATTGAACCTTCAGGGCATAAATTGTTACATCCTCCTGAAATGCTTCAGAATGGTGACCTTGGCTTCCATACTTCCTCTGATGCAAGGAAGGGATTGGTTTGCCACCCTGGACTTGTAGGATGCCTACTTCTATGTGTCGATCTGTCTGTCCCATTAGAGGTTCCTCTGTTTTGCAATAGGCCAACAAGCTTATCGGTTTTGGGTTCTTCCCTTCGGCCTCAGTACTGCTCCTCGTGTATTCACAAAGGTAATGGTGGCGGCAGCATTCTTACAGCAGCAAGTTGTGATCCTTTATCCATATATAGATGATTGGTTGATCACAGCTCCTAACAGGCAGCAGCTTCTGTCAGACATCGACCATTCTCGGTGCCTTCTTGATCATCCCAGCCTCCTTCTAAATCGAGAAAAGTCTTCATTCTTCTGACCCAACAAATTGGATTCATTGGGAGGATTCTGGACTCAAGACCCAAGCTGTGTTTCTCCCCATTGACAGATTCTCAGCTCTTTGCCAATATGTTCTCCTCTGCCTGTGCTACAGATGGCTCAGTCAGGTACTCGTAGCTCTTGGTTATATGACATCCATCATGTCCGTGATACAAGGCTCCGCATGCAGCCTCTGCAAGCCTGGTTTTTCCTCAGTTTTGCCCACTTTGAGACCCTCTCTGAAATTGGCTCATGATATCGAGGCCTGTCCAGCACTCACTACAGTGCTGGTTGGAGGCAGCCCACATTCAGAAGGGAATTCCTTTCCTTCTTTCTCAGCCTCGACCTTCTATCACTACCTTGCTGATCAGCTGGGGAGCTCACCTCGAGGGTCTTTCTATTCAAGGCAGTTGGTCCCCAGCAGAACGGACCCTTACATCAAGGCATTGGGAATTTTGGCAGTGGAAAAGTCTTTCCATTCTTTCAAGACTCTCCTTCAGAACAAGGTGGTGGAGCTCCTCACTGATAATACCATGACCGTATATTACCTCAACAAACAGGGCGGTACCAGATCCACAATTTTCCTCCACCTCACCCTATGTCTGTAGGAGTAGTGTATTGAGAGAAATATCATTGTCTCAGCAGTCCACCTTCCCAGGGAAGAAAATACCCTGGCAAACATTCTAATCAGGATGTCAAATTCGTTCCACAAGTGGATGTTCCATCCCAAGGTGTTGATACCAATCTTCCATCATTGGAGCAAGCCTGTGATAGACCTTTTTGCATCTGAGGTGAACACTCAGTGCCAAGAGTTCTGCTCTTAGACTGCTCAGGGCAGGTCACGAGGTGCCTTCCTTTTTCACTGGGGTGGTGTTGTCTTCTATGCTTTTCCTCACTTCTGCTCCTCACCAAGGTCATAGCCAAGCTTTGTCAGGACAGGGTGAACTGCATACTGATTTTACCGTGGTAGCCAAGGCAGCCGTGGTATGCCCCTCTCCTTCACCTGTGTCAAGGGGTGTACTTTGACTTCCACAGAGACCAAGGGCCCCCCAGTACCAAGGTCTTGTCCGGCATCCTGATCCCAATACCTTCAATCTCATGACTTGGAGGGTTGACTGATACTGTTAAAGACATCATCTCTGCAGCAGAGACTTTATGACTCTACTTCACGTTTCCCCTTCCAGAACAAAAACTAAACATGTTTTGCAGTTCCTGCTGGCTTTGTCAGATACTGGTTGTCCCTTTCCTCCATCCGCTGTTACCTGGCATCGATTTCTATGAATTTTCAGTTACTGGGTAAAGCTTCCTGCTTTCACAATCCCCTGATGAAGAGGTTTCTGAAAGGCTACAGAAACTTCCAACTTCTGGTTTTGGGCTTGATGTCACACTAGAATTTAGATTTAATTATGTCCCTACTCTCTAGGAGGCTTTTTTTTGCCCATGGCTACTTGTGATCTTCACCTCCTCTCTTTTTAATTGCCATTGTATCTGCTCATCAGTCTGGTGATTTCTAATCATTGATGAGAAATCAATAATCATAATCATTGATGAGAATTGCCATTGTATCTGCTCATCAGTCTGGTGAGCTTTGGGTGTTCTGGGTGGACCGTCCACACCTGAACTTCTATCCCAACCAGGCTGTTCTCCATCCCAATATATTTTCTTACTGAAAGTTGTGCCGTCTTTCCATATCAACCAAGACATTGTTCTGCCTGCTTTCATGAAGCATCCAACTTCTGCATTCAAGCAGATGTTGCACTGCCTTCATGTCCTGAGGGCTTTGGCCTTCTATGTCAACAAGAGTTCTGCTTTCAGGACTTCCCAAAAACTCTTTGTTTCAATGAAGAAGGGACTTCCTGCTTCCTCTTAAGATTTTTCAAAATGAGTGGCTTCAGCTATCCATCTCAGCTATGAACTGGCCCATTAAGGCCCTCTGACTTGAATTTGGGGCCACTCCACATGGCTGGTGGCTACATCTTCTGCTTTTCTGGCTAGTGTGCTGCTTGAGGACATTGGTCAGGCAGCTACCTGGTCACAGCCTTTGACATTTATCACTCATTACAGAATAAACTCCAGGTCCAGGGCCGATTCTACCTTGGGAGATCTATACTTTACTCTTTTATAACTTGAATGTACTGTTGACACTTCACAAGCTGTGATAATGGACTTATCTGTCTAACACAGCTGGGGGGTAGAATGGCCCCAGCTAAACAAAGGGTTAAGGATGTATCAGGTTACGTTACAGTTCTTTGGGGGGTCAGTGTTATGAAGGAGGCACAGGTCATGAGATACAGCTGACCAATGAAGATGACCAGCAGAAAAACTATGAGATGCTTCTGTGAAGAAGTTATAAAGGGAGGAAGTAGCAGCTCCTGGCTGTCTATATACAGTAGCTGTAGCCACAGTCCCTGGAGCTCAGAGTATAGGAGCAAGGCTAACAGGTGAGGCCAACAGGGGTGTTTGGTGTGGGTGTTTAGCAGAGGGTGAGGCCTGGAGTTCTGGTTTTAATGCCTACTTCAGATTACTCAATATGGACAGTGAGGGAGCTGCTGCAGTCACCTGCAACAGCTGTAGTATATTTGTCTACTTGCTGGCGGATCTGCATAGCTACACCTGCAGTAAGTGTAAGTTGGTTGTCTTGTTGATAGAGAAGGTCCAGCAACTTTAGCCCCCTTTATCTGCTCTCCAGCATATTAGGGAGCAGGAGGTTTTCTTAGACAGAGCAGAGTATACTGTCCTGGTTGGGGAACACACAGGGGATGTCTCTGTGGAGGAGGTTAGTTCCCATGCACAGGAGGTAGACATTTGGAGAAATATGACTCCTAGAAGCAGAAGGAATAGGAGTCATTCTATGCATTTGGCACTACAGAATTGATTTGAACCTCTCTCTCTCTTATCAGTGATGGTAAGGCAAAAAGAGCAGCAGTATTAGTCCTCAAGAAAATGTGCATGAGACTTTGGAAGGTTCAGCACACAGATTGGCCTCTACCACTCTTTGGAGGAGACATGTGGTGGTGGTACGGGACTCCCTGCTGACGGTTGCAGAATCAATAGTTTGCAGGCCTTACAAGATGACTTGAGGTGTGCTGTCTCTCTGGGGAGAGGCTGACAAGACTCGTCAAGCCGACTGACTGTTATCCCTTGCTTTTGATCCACACGGGAACCAATGATACTGCAAAGCATAGCTTTCAGAAAGGGATTATGAGGCTCTGGATAGGAAGCTGAAGGACTTGGATGCACAGGTACTCATTTTGTCTGTCCTTCCAGTGGAAGGGCATGGTCCCGGAAGAGAGAGAAAAATAGTGACGATGAACAACTGGCTCCACAGATGGTGCCACCGGGAATGATTTGGCTTCCTGGACCATGGTGTGGAATTTCATGAAGATGGACTGCTGGCAAGGGATGGGTTGCACCTCATAGCAGTTGGCAGGAGCAAGTTTGCTAGGAGTCTTAAATATCTGATCAGGAGGGCTTAAACTCCTGTGGGGGAGGGAGGCAATATTCTTGAGGGCAGGATTTTATCAACTGCTGGAGGTAATAGCCTAAATATTATACAGAGAACAAGGCAAATAGTACAAGAACCCAGCAGTGGGAGCGGAAAAAAAATCTTTAAAAGGCAGATGGGGGAATGGCCAATGGTCTTAGATGTCTCTATAGTAATGAATAGAGCATGGGAAATAAACAGGATGAACTTGAACTCTTAGCACAGCAAAGCAAATATGATATAATAGGCATCACTGAAACTTGGTGGGATGTGTCTTATGATTGGAATGTAATAACAGAGAGGTGTAACCTATTTCAGAGAAATAGATCAAACAGGAAGGGAGGTGGAGTAGCGTTATACATTAAGGATGTGTACACTACTGAAGAGATCCATGACTTAAACCCTGGGAGCCATGTTGAAAGCATCTGGATAAAAATCAAGGGGGAGAGATACAAGGATGTTGTTGTGGGGATCTGTTACAGACCTCTAAGTGAAACTGAGGGCTTGGATGATGCCTTCCTGAAACAAATGACCACACATTCAGAAAAGAGAGATGTAGTAATAATGGGGGGTTTTAACTATCCTGATATTTTGTTGGAAATCCAACTCTGTCAAAAATTTAAGGTTCAACAAATTCCTCACTTGCCTTGCAAACAATTTCATTGTCCAGAAGGTAGAAGAGGCAATAAGGGGATCAGCTATTTTAGATCTGATTCTAGCCAACAATGATAATCTGGTGAATGGTGTAGAAGTGGTGGGATCCTTATGGAGGAGTAACCATGTTCTCCTGGAGTTTGTTATACGGAGGAAAGGGGAAGCCATGGTCCTATGGTCAGGAATGCTAATAGAGAAGGGAATTTATGATGGATAGTTGTTTCTTAAAAATAAGATATTGAAGGCTCAGTTTCAAACAGTTCCGGTGATGAGAGATGTCTAGTAACTTTTTTAATAACTAGCTGGACCCAGCATACTATACTCCATTAAAAAACTCCCCCCCCCAGTGCCCAGGAGACCTCATGAAAACCCTTTGAAGTGGGCTGGTGGGTTTAACTCGCCCACCCACTGCTCGTTCTGCCCCCTGCTGCCCCTACCATTCGTTCTGTCCCTTGCCACCTCCCCACTGCTCGTTCTGCCCCTCCACTACTTGTTCTGCCTCTTCACTCGTTCTGCCCCTCCCACCACTCGTTCTGCTCCACCCACCACTCGTTCTGCTCTGCCCCCCCACTCATTCTGCCCTTCCCACCCCACCCCATGCACTCCAGAACACACAGGCACACACCACATCCACCCCCATGTTACTCACTCTCCAGCTCCAGCCGCCATGTTTGAGATCTACATGGTCCTGCCCCCAGTGTGCTGATTGGTTGCCCAACAGACCTGTGATTGATTGGTCAGTTCCCTAAGCAGCCAGTCAATAACCTCTGTATTTACATATACATAGAATATTTAAAAACAAAATAACATAAAATAAAATATCTCAAAATTTAACATCTCTTCCCCCCCCTTTTTTGTCTATTTCATAAAGTATTATAAATTCAGGCTATTAATATATGAAACACAATTTAAATCACAAAGTCAAGGGCCGTATGGGTCTAGTATAGCACATACAATTGTCTAAACAGAAGGAGATGTCTGGTAACTTGAAAATGGGAGATGTCTAAAGAACTCTCAACTGAGCTAAGAATTAAAAGAGACATGTACAAGAAATGGGAAGAGGGGAAATCACCAAAGAAGAATTCAAGCATGTCTGTAGTGAAAAGAAGAACAAGGAAGTGGCATGGCCACTGCACAGAGAAGATAATAATAATAATAATAATAATATTTATTCATACCCCGCCCCTCTGTTAAAACAATCGGGGAGGCTTACAAAAATTAAAATACAATACAGATAAAATCCCCAAACACCCCCCACCCCACCCTCCCCCATAAAAAAATATTAAACAATTATAAATTAAAACCAACTGATATAAAATCACAATTAAAAACGATAAATACTTTAAAATACTATAAATGGCCAGCGTACTAAAAGAAGCCAGGATCCCCTGAGGCCGGGATCTAATTAGGAAAGGCCTGCCGAAAGAGATCCGTCTTTAGTGCTTTTTTAAAGCTACTCAGGGTTGTTATCTGACGGATCTCGTTTGGCAGGTCATTCCACAATTTGGGGGCAATTACCGAAAAGGCCCTCTGGGAGGTTGCAGACAGCCTAGATTTTTCTGGCTGAAGCAAATTCCTCCCAGAGGACCAGAGTGTGTGGGGAGGATTGTATGGGAGGAGGCGGTTCCGGAGATAAGTTGGACCCAAGCCATTTAGGGCTTTAAAGGTAATAACCAACACCTTATACTGGGCCCGGAAACTGATAGGCAGCCAGTGGAGAGATCTTAACACTGGAGTTATATGGTCTCTCCGAGATGTTCCCGAGACCACTCTGGCTGCCATATTTTGTACCAACTGAAGTTTCCGGACCAAGCATGAGGGCAGCCCCATGTAGAGCGCATTGCAGAAATCTAGACGAGAGGTTACCAGCATGTGCACCACAGTCTCGAGGTCCTTTACTTCCAGGAAATGGCACAGCTGGCGTATCAGCCGAAGCTGCTAACAGGCGCTCCTGACTGTCGCATTCACCTGACTCGTCATCTGAAGCGATGAATCAAGGAGCACCCCCAGACTGCGAACACAGTCCTTAACGGAGAGCGTGACCCCATCCAGGACTGGAGGTTGCAACCCAACTCCTGGTTTCGGGGCCGCTACCGAGAGCACCTCCGTTTTGTCTGGATTTAATCTCAATCTGTTTTTCCTCATCCAGCCCATTACTGCTTTAAGACAGTCATTAAGAGGAGAGACACCATTGGAATTCGAGGCCGACGATCGAGACAAGGAGAAATAGATCTGGGTGTCATCAGCGTACTGATAACACCCAACCCCATAACTCCGAATAATCTCACCCAGCGGCTTCATCTAGATGTTAAACAGCATCGGGGACAGGATGGTGCCCTGCGGAACACCACAAGTAAGCTCCTTTCTGCTGGAGCAACTGTCCCCGAGCAACACCCTCTGGGACCTGCCCGAGAGGAAGGACCGGAACCAATGGAGCGCAGTGCCTCCGATTCCTAACCCTCTCAGGCGATCCAAGAGGATGCTATGATCTATCGTATCGAAAGCTGCTGAGATGTCCAAAAGCACCAACAGGGTCACGCTACCCCTGTTGATGCTTAGACGCAGGTCGTCGGTTAAGGCAACCATGGCAGTTTCAACTCCAAATCCTGTCCTAAAGCCAGTTTGAAATGGGTCTAGATAATCGGTTTCATCCAAGACCACTTGGAGTTGAAGCACAACTGCCCTCTCGATCACTTTGCTCAAGAATGGTAACATAGAAACCGGCCTATAGTTGTTCATGTCCAGGGGGTCAAGGGAAGATTTTTTCAGGAGCGGCCTAACGGCTGCTTCCTTTAAACAAGATGGAACACACCCTTCTCTGAGGGGTGCATTGATGATGTCCTTAAGGAACACCATCAAGGCAGTCCCCCCCTGGATGGCCAGCCATGAAGGGTAAGGATCGAGCGGGCAGGTCATCTTCTTCACCCTACCAAGCAGCTTGTCCACATCCTCGGTACTCACGGATTGAAATTCATCCAGTAAACTTACATCAGCGGAGTTGCTGGACACCTCGTCAATTGTTTCTGTCAAATTACTGGCATCTAAGTCGGCTCTTATCCGAGAGATTTTATCTGCAAAGAAATTGTTAAACGCGTCACAGCAGGCTGTCGTTGGGTTAAGCAACGGGTTCTGCGCAGGAATAACCTGCGTCAGCTCCCTTACCACCCTAAACAGCTCTGCTGGACGGGACTCTGCAGACGCAATACGTGCAGAGGAGAAGGATCTCTGCGCTGCACGTATTGTCTCTCGATAGGACCAAAGAAAGTTCCTATGACGAGTTCTGTCGGATAAGAGTCGAGTTTTCCGCCAGTTGCACTCTAGACGTTGTCCAACCCGCTTCATTTTCCTAAGCTCTGTTGTATACCATGGCTTACGGTTTGGAGCGGGTTGGAAAGGACGCTTGGGAGCGATCGTGTCAATAGCCTTGGTAAGGTTGGTGTTCCAGGTATTAACCAAAGCTTCGACAGGGTCACCGGCATTACCAACCATTAAACCCTCCAAGGCTTTCTGGAATCCTCTTGGTTCCATTAGCCTTCGAGGGCGGGCCATTTTAATGGGTCCACCACCCCCGGTGGGGCGGGAAGAGACTCTTAGTTCAGTCTTGACCAGGAAATGATCCGTCCATGACAATACGGTGGTTTTTATAATCTCCGCCCATGGATATTCCTGCTCCGTACTAAAGACCGCATCGAGGGTATGACCCGCACAATGTGTGGGCCCAACAACCATTTGGGATAAGCCCATGTGGCAAAATGCTAACAAGGAACAGAGAAAAGGTAGAACTACTCAACATCTTCTTTGCCTCGGTCTTCTCCCAAAAGGAGAACAGTGCTGAACCTGGAGTAAATGGGGCAGATGAAGCAGTAGGAGAAATGCAGCACAGAATAGGTAAAGAGGTAGTTCAGGAATACCTGGGCAATATAAATGAATTCAAGCCTCCAGGGCCAGATGAACTACATCCAAGGGTATTAAAATAACTGGCAGAAGTAATCTCAGAACCACTGTTAATAATATTTGAAAATTCCTGGGGAACAGGCAAGGTCCCAGCAGACTAGAGGAGGGCAAATGTTGTCCCCATCTTCAAAAAGGGGAGAAAAGAAGACCCAAATAATTACCGTCCAGTCAGTTTGATATCAATACCAGGAAAGATTCTAGAGCAGATCATTAAACAGACTGTCTGTAAGTACTTACAAAGGGATGCTGTGATCATTAAAAATCAACGTGGGTTTCTTGAAAATAAGTCATGCCAGACTAATCTCATCTCATTTTTTCATAGAGTTACAAACTTGATAGATGAAGGGAATGCTGTGGATGTAGTGTATCTTGATTTCAGTAAGGCCTTTGACAAGGTCTCCCATGATATTCTTGCAAAAAAGTTAGTAGTATGTGGCCTAGACAATGCAGCTGTTAGGTGTATTTGTAATTGGTTGACCAACCGAACCCAAAGGGTAGTCACCAATGGCTCCTCTTCATCCTGGAGAGAAGTGACCAGTGGGGTGCCACAGTGTTCTGTCATTGACCCAGTGCTATTTAACATCTTTACAAATAAGTTGGATAAAGGAATAGAGGGCATTCTTACTAGGTTTGCAGATGACACCAAATTAGGAGGGGTAGCTAATACCCTGGAGGACAGGGTCAGAATTCAAAATAACCTTAACAGATTAGAAAGCTGGACCAAAACTAATAAAATGAATTTCAACAGGGAGAAATGTAGGATACTACACTTGAGTGGTAAAAATGAAATGCACAGATCTAGGATGGGTGACATTTGGCTTGATGGCAGTACATGCAAAATGGATCTAGGGGTCTTTGTGGACCACAAACTGAACATGAGTCAGCAGTGTGATACAGCAGCTAAAAAAGCCAATGCAATTCTAGGCTGCATCAATAGGACTATAGTGTCTAGATCAAGGGAAGTAATAGTGCCACTCTATTCTGCTTTGGTCAGACCTCACCTGGAATACTTTATCCAGTTCTGGGCACCACAATTCAGGAAGGATATTGACAAGCTTGAACATGTCCAGAGGAGGGCGACCAAAATGGTAGGAGGTCTGGAAGCCATGCCCTATGAGGAACAATTTAGGGAGCTGGGTATGTTTAGCCTGGAGAGGAGAAGGTTGAGAGGTGACATGACAGCCATGTTTAAACTTTTGAAGGGATGTCATACTGAGGATGGAGCAAGCTTGTTTTCTGCTGCTCCAGAGACTAGGACATGGAGCAGTGGAGTCAAACTACAGGAAAAGAGGTTCCACCTAAACTTTAGGAATACCTTTCTGATGTTAAGAGCTGTTTGACAGTGGAATGTGCTGCCTCAGAGTGTGGTGGAGTCTCCTTCTTTGGAGGTTTTTAAACAGATGGATGGCCATCTGTTGATAGTGCTTTGATTGTGTATTCCTGCATGGCAGGAGGTTGGTCTAGATGGCCCTTGTGGTCTCTTCCATCTCAATGTTTCTGTGATTCTAATACCTCATGGGCCAAGAGGTGGAGAGAAGAACAGAGAGGGAGAACAAAGAGAAGAACATAAGGAACACTTTGGAACTGGGGCCTCCTAGCCCACCTAGGAAAGCTGGTTGAGGCTGGGCAAAGATGTTCAGATGCCCAGTTTTCTCCATGAACATCCAGGACTCCAAATCCCATCTGTAGTGAGAGTAGAATAGGAAAATGTATCTAGCTAGTCATATTAGGGCTTATGCTTTGTTTTTAAACTTTGCTGGAATGACTTAGACTATCTGTATCTTGGCAACTTTCTAAGCAATGCCTGAAAGGAGGTGCCTTTCATGTAAAGTGATACCCTTTTTTGCATAGATTCTGCTTAGACTATACTTCCTTTAAAACTCCTTTCTTCCACATACTCTTCACATGCCTTGCTTGGTTCACTCCTCACAGTGGTGGTGGGGAGGCGAAGCTCTGCAATCACAGAGAGGAAAGTACGAATTGAACCCCGTAACTTCCCATTGAGTTATACTGAAGAGGATTAAAGTCAATGGGAGGTGGCATTATAGATGATCTCTATGGGTATCAGCCTACCCAGGTAGAAGGAGGAGGCAAGAACTCCTAGAAAATTGTAGCAGATGCATTATACAGTATGTCTTGTTTGAACTTTTGAGATTTCAGATTAATTCTGTATTGTGAAACTTGCTCTGCATTTGAAATTCTTTCTCTGTATCAGTATTATGCTCATGCTGAATGTATTTGTTTGTATTTATTGATGTTCAGTAAACCTCTGATTGGTTTGCAATTAAACTCCCGTCTCCTGCTTGTGTAGCTTGCTAGTCTCCCATTTGTGTGAGTCATAGAGACCACAAAGGAGAACAGGTTGCATACCTGTAACTGTACCTCTTCAAGTGGTCATCTGTGAACTCACACAACTCCGCCCATCCTCCACTCATCATGTGTTGCCTGTCCTTTGGACTGCTGCATCAGCATCCATGGAACTGGTTGTTTTGGTGGTAAGGCCCCTATATAGTAGCACTGGAGATGGGTTGGGCTAATAAATAGACCTTGAAGCCTCCCCACCCATATGAAACATTTAAAATGTACAACTGTAGATCGATGTGAATTAAGATGTCAGGATTTCTTGCTAGACTGACCCTTCTATAATCTTCTCTCAGAAACAGCCAGTGAAGAAGATTCTTCAGTTCCCCCTTGTTCTCGCCTGAATAGTGAAAGCTCTGTGCCAGAAGAATTGGGCAGCCTACCTGTTGAGTCTAGGCCATCAACGGTCCCTGAGGACCAAGAGCAGTTTGGAAGCCTAAACCATACACTTACAGAAGAAATGGTTTATACACAAGAACTAGAGTCCTCTGCCTCACCTGGAAAACATGTGAGAGAATTTTTTTAAATCAGATCTAAGTGCAACATGTAAGCTGTATTTGTTTTGTCACCAAAGATAGGTGTTTTTGGTTGAGCTGTGAACTATACAAGACAAGAAAATGTCTGAAGTCATATTTTTCTTTCTTATGTGATAAAGGATTAGCCTCCAGATTTCTCCAGCTTTTAATACATGTGGTATAACAGTTCTTGTGTAAAATTAGCAGTATTGAATACAGCTCTGTCTTATATTTAAACTAGACTGCCATAATCTTGTTGAAACATACAACATGAGGCTCTCTCATTTGACTCTATTTTGTACTTGGAAGGTCTTCTTTCTTGGACAGATAAAATTTTATGAATAAGAGTCTTGTGTCAGCTTACAGCCAAGTTTGTATTTAAGGTGCTCCAGCACTCTTTCTTGGTTTTGCTGAAAGTAACTGACATGGACCCTCTATTTGTGAATAAACCAGTTACATAGCATACAGTTGTTGTGTTCTTAAAGAAGTGCTGTCCATGTGGATCAGTACTTGCATATTTAGTTGTATTCATATCTACTGTAGTTTCTTTCTTATATCATATTTATTTTGAGTGGCCACAGTTGTGGGAATCATAGCATCCCAAAATACAACCCATACAAGGGCCAAAGGGGCACCTCTATTTGAGTGTGACCTGTTCATGAGCCTAATGGTGGTCCTGTTTCCCCAACACACTCCCAAAGCCCTGGGCTTTGCCCCAGCAGCCAGTCTTTATGTTTTAGTCACACGATATAGGACGAGAGATTTCAGCCTTCCAGGATGTACTTTGTTGTTGTTGTTGTTGTTTGTTCTAAATGTGGTTTGGTGCAAAAGCCATTCAGTTGGGGTTAAAACATTCTAAACCTGGGAATTATTTTTTCAGTTCCCAAGCTTAATAGGTCTCACAGTTTTTCCACACATACATCCACTGTTGGTTACCCTCATATACTACTTCATTTCAGTAATATAATTTAGAGAGAAAGGGGCAACCTAACCCTGTTAGGAAAAATATTTGGAGATGGAGATCTTTACCAGTCCACTGCACACCATGCAAGGTTCTACCAGTGGATCCAGATCAACCTTTTACCTACCTCCAATTCTTGTGAGTAGAAATGAGAACCATTAGCTTGTTATCTATGAAGACAAGTAGAACTGAGTCACCATTCACTCTTAAGAATTTGGTAATATTCATTTGTTTTACTGAAGTGTAAATAACATGGTGTCAGGATTTGTGCTAGTAGGTATGCTTAGAGTAATAAGAATCATAAAATTAACAGGTAGACCTAAAATTGTGGCTGTTGATGTTACTATTAGGTATTTTACTTGTGTTTTGATCTCTTGTCACAATTACCTAACTTTTTTCTCTGCAGTCACAGAAAACAGAGACATACTTTAAAAGAAAAAAAAACTAGGATTCTCAGGGCTAAGGGGTCATAAAGTTAGTGCTCTAAAGCATCTTTTGTGATGGAAAGTTCCCTTCATTATTTTTTCCTGTCTAACTGGAGATTGGGAATTTGCTGTATTTTAAGTTTGAAAGGGTATATCAGCTTAGGTTTTAATATACAAATAAAATTCTGTCAACAAGTACAGAGTATGATCTGAAACCAATTGGGATTAAGCAACAGTGTTTTCTATTGAAAATTACTACTGTAAATTCTCTGAAATATGATGTTTGCAGACAGTATGGTTATTATTTAAAGTACTTGCATGCCATTGTTTAACGATGAAGCCCTCAAGGGCAACGTATAAAAGATTTGCTTTATTTTTTGGTTATAGACTCCATCCATTATATGCAGTATAACAGGCTTGTGTCCTGCCAATAGCTGGAGTTTGAGACAGAAGCACTGGCAGATTAAAAAGTGTTGGGCAGGAGGCTGTAACTAAGGAAAAGTGAACTGGGTAGCTGGCTGAAAAAATAGCTATGACATGTGGACAGATAATCCTTTGCTGTTATTGACTTTTAGATAATTTCCCATTCCACCCTTATGCATTATACATGTCACTTTCCATGATCCCTCATGTATTTTCTCCCCTCTACCTTACTTCTTTTTATTTCAGTTTGCTTCAGAACTTACTGTGTCTAGTCCAAAACTTACCAGACTTCCTAAACAAAGTATAAGTTGAAGCGAACTCACAGCTATTCTTGTTTATTCAATGTTGTAAACTTTTGCGTATTTTAATAGTTTCCTCAATCTAGATATTTATGATCAGAGACTGTTTTCCATGCCTGTAATTAGTTTATTAAAGCCATGCATGTTTTTCAGAATACAAGTTTTACAAACATATTACTCTTTTTCCTTCTGGATAGTCTCCTTCCAAGAATAGTACATCCCTCTCAAAGCAAGTGTCTAGCAAAGCAACCCACAGAACAGGAGGGCAGCCTCATTTATCTACAAAATCTCAAGATGTTTTCTACAGTTGGTCCGATGAGTCTTTGTCCATGACCCAGTCAGGTAAGCATTAAAGCTCCAAGGTTACTGTGTTATATTTCAGCCATCATCTGCCAAACTCAGCTTTTAGGCAGTACCTTATATTCTTAACTTTTCTCTGTAAAAATGGTGTGCAGTTGTTAAGCTGAGTATTGCTAGGAGAAAATGCAGAGTCAGGCTACGTTATGTTCAGTGCCAGTGTTTCTTTTTGCCCACCATTTTGAGGTGCAGACGGCCTGGCTCTGTGTTTGTGATATTTATGTATAAAACCTTAATACAGTTATTACTTATAACTGAGAATGAGAATGCTATCAGAGTTTCATTGATGTCATAGAATCATAGAGTTGGAAAAGACCACAAGGGCCATCTAGTCCAACCCCCAGCCATGTAGGAATACCCAATCAACGCATTCCTGACAGCCTCTGTTTAAAAAATCCCAAAGAAGGAGACTCCACCACACTCCGAGGAAGTGCATTCCACTTCCGAACAGCTCTTACTGTCAGGAAGTTCTTCCCAATGTTTAGGTGAAATCTCTTTTTCTGTATTTTGAGTCCATTGCTCCGTGTCCTAGTCAATATTAAATGAATATTGTGTAAGTTGTAAGTGTTTAATTTCATTTAAGTTCATTAGTGTATCTGCAAGACTTGATAGCCCCTAAGCTGATGAACAGTGCAACATTAAAAATTTTTTTTATTTAGTTATTTATATCCCGCTCTTCAGCCACAAGGCTATCAGAGCGGCTAACAAATTGTTTTAAGCAATAGCAATTTACACATCTACACTGCATTAAGCAGTGTCCAATGTGTGTTAGCTAATTGCCCCCACAAGCTGGGTACTCATTTTACCAACCTACGAAAGGATGGAAGGCTGAGTGAACCTTGGAGCCACCTGGAATCGAACTTGCAACGTGGTGGCTTGCAGTACTGGCAATTAACCACTGCGCCACCGGGGCTTCCTATTCATGTATTGTCATAAAATTAGGTGCTATTTTACAGCATGAGTAAAAATCACAGGGCCATGTTCAAAAGATGTTACAAAGGGATCAGATAAATGGGCAAAGCATGGGTAAAAAGAGTATAACATAACATGAACAAACGCAATGGCATGTACTTAAACTTTTATTAGAGTTTTAATATTGATTAGGGACTTAAGTAATGACTACTGAGAGAGATTTTTTTTAAAAAAATAAGTGTTCTGGGATACATTGTAGGTGATTGATTTTTGTAAGGTAAGTATACATTTTATCTTAAAGCATTAAAATATACCTTGCCAGAAACTACATCTGATCAAAGTGATATTGAAAGCCGAATCAGAGCCCTGAAGGATGAGCTACGGAAGAGAAAGTCTGTTGTTTACCAGCTGAAAAAGGAACAAAAGAAGAGGCACAAGGAGAGACTGAAAGCCCAGGAGGCCAGTTTGATCAAACAGTTAGAAGTAAGAATTTCTTGAAAAAGGTCTTGCATAAAAATCATATGTTAAAGTGACAATATTTTTCTTGCCTGCCTTCATATAAACAATATCAGTGTTGTAAATTAATATCCTCATGTTTCCTTTAAAACCCATTTTGCAATGAATTAGTAGGTATACTTGAAAATTTAAGGTATTTAAAAAAAAATTCTCACTGACCCTGGCTGGTAATATAGTGAAGCTAAGAAGAAGAATTAGAAATAAAATATTCTTAATGCACTTAGGATACTTAGAGGGTATCTGCACTAGATAAATAAACCATCTTGAAACTGGATTATTTGCCATAGCTCTTTCCTGTGAAATCCTGGGATTTGTAGTTTGGTGAGGCACCAGCACTCTTTGTCAGAGAAGGCTAAAGACCTTGTAAAACTACAAATCCCAGGATTCCATAGGAAAGAGCTATGCAAATAATCCAGTTTCAAACTGGATTATTTGTGTTGTGTGGATTCCCCCTTAATAAACTATCTGTTGAAATCAAAAGTTATCCCAGATATTCTGTAAAGCTAGGATGTATCAAAGTAAATTCAATATTTAAAACCAAGCAAAAGGAAATTTTCACAAGAAAGCCATTCTTCATTTGTATCTGTGAGTGGCTGATTTCCAAGATGAGAGACTTCAGGCTCACAGAGTCTTTACAACCTCTTTCATCCATTGCCAGACTTATGATGAATTCATCAAAAAGACTGAAGCAGAACTGAATCGGGATCTGGAGGCAACACCTACAACTAAACCTCAAATCAAAACACTGTCTTCAGCTACTGAGAAGCCAAAGATCAAACCACCTCCACTTCATAGGTAATATGGTGGCTTAACGTTAAATTTTCTAGATAATACACCATTATCTATTGTGAAAAACTTTCTGCCTCTTTTGTAGTTCTGTAAATCTGTAGATTTAATCTTCTGCATTATACTGAAAAAGAGATCAAAATGTATTGGGAAATTAATTTTTTAGAAGACCCTACCCAGGTACTAAGATTTTTCTTGTGTGCAGTATTGCACATCGAGTATTTTCAAAATTTTACCTTGCATTTCTTTTTAAACAAAGTTGGTGGGATAGTGTAAAGCAATAATTAAAACAAATAACTACAACAGTCAATATCCACAGTCAAATTCTGAAAGACTATCTTTAAAAACCTGCTGACAGAAAAGCCTAGGCTGCCCATTAATAAATAAGAAACAGAGGGACAAGCTAAATTTTTGCAAGGTGTTCAAGGTTTAATGCCATCTGGAAAAGACTCTGACCTTCATGTTTACCCTACATACTTCAGAACAGGATGAGAAGGGGATAACATGGAGCAGAACCCTACTAAACTGTCTCAAGGAATGGGCAGATATGTGGTGGCAATTATTAGGTCAAAAATGCATTTGACTTAAGCCATTTCAAGTTCTTAAAGGTGAGACCTAGCACTTTTACCATTTTTTTCTGGATTAAATTTAACCAGTACCAATTTTACAGAACTGGAGTGATACACTACACTGTGTCAGCTCCTAAAACCATTCTGGTAGCCATATGCTGGATCAGAGGGTGTGACAGCAGCACAGTCTAGACGTGACCATGACATCAATGGCTGTGGTCTAGTCTGACTTTTAGGAAAAGAGCACAGCACTGATACACCAGCCAAACTGATAAAAGTTATTGGTAGCTACTACTGCTACTATCCAAGAGTAAGGCTTTGTTCAGGAATAATAAAGCTACAAACCTGATTCTGGAAAGGCTGTATGACTACATCAGAATCTGGTTGAACCCAAAACCTTCCACTAAGAATAACTTTTTAAACTCTGGATTAAGATTCAAACTATTCTGTTCCGGAACTGAAATTAACCTGTACAAAATCCCTAACCTGGTTTGAGAACCAAACACCAGGCACAGACACCCCAAGCTGGAAATTTGGTATGGTGCTTGAAGATTGCTTGGACATGGTACCTGGAAAGAAATATGGTATCACAGTAGACTGGTGACACCTCTTCCTTGTTCATCACATCTGTCCATCAAGAAACAGTGGGGTGTGAGTCAGATTCACATCCCCTTTGTTATCCAGCCAGTATTGGTGACATTTGCCAGGTCAGCATAATTATTGAAAATATCATCCTGGATGATAACTGGTTGTTTTTTTTTCCATTCACTGACTTGAGTAGAGAACAAGTCTTCTCATAATAAGTACACATAGTACACATAGTAACAGGTGTCTGAGAGCTTGTCTATATGGAAGAAAAAATGTGGATTGCTGTGGGGTAATGTTAACTTGCAGCAGCTTCTATCTCTCTTAATGGTCTATTTGCAAGACTGCAGGCATGTGAAGCAAACCGCATTCGGTGTTTCCACAGACATGCCTACAAATCAAAATGGGGTGTGTGTGTGCAAGTGAATCACTTGCAATTTTATTTTCATCAGTTTGTCCCTGCCGAACATTTTTTTTTTTTTACAAAATACAAGGTGCGGAAGAATGACTTTCTGCTTTAGCGAACACACAAAAAAGAAAAAGGCTGTTTTCTCACTGTAGTACACAATTGCTATGGCGAAAATCTAAGATGACAGTTCCAAGCACTTGCCTTGTTAGCAAGCTCTGCCCCCACACATCTGACCAATCATCTGCTCATATTGGGAAAGTGAATCAATTCAGTTGCTTGTCCCTATGAGCAACAATGTGTATTCCCCCTCATGGCTTTTTCCATGGAGTATATGACATTTTGGGGGGCCCTCCTTCACAATGTGGCCAATAGACTCAGGATCCCATTGGGACAGATTGTATTCTCCTTGCATTCTGTGGGGAGTATTTTTGCCATTTAGACAATCCCAGAGATTTGTAAAGAACTGGAAAGAAAGTTTGCTAGTCCCTTCCTCCTTTTTTCTAGCCTAATCTGCCTCCATCACAATACCCCCTTCTCTGTTACTAGTGGTGGTCCCACAGTCACCTTCCCCATTCCCAATTCATAATAACAGCCAAAGGCTTAGAGATGCAGAAATTAGCCCCCTAGCTTTCTATATGTATGCAAATATATGATAGGAAAGCGCCATAGAAGGACACAAACGTCAGAGCATCATGACTCAACAAGCCTCCATCTAATCTTCTCTGTGAACTGACATTTCTGTGGGGTATCATGTCAAAAGAACTTGCACAGCCTGTAATGGACAATAAAAATTGAAAATGTAATTAAGACATTCTCTAAACAATGATATGCATTAACAGGGTCTCTGAAACTAGGAAACCTTGTGAGCTATTGGATAGAATGTTGCTTTTTGGGATAGCTGGGTTTGGCGCTTGACTTTCTGTCCTAATTCAGGCATGGACTTTGGCTAGTTCACAAGTGTTACTATCTTTAGATTTAATAGACTGAATGAGCATTAATGAATGAATTGCCCCTAATTCTTTGATAGGTGGTTCTTTTATTTTCTTCCCTAGTCAGCGTCTTATCTGTAGTACATCCTACTTTGTAGAGTTTTGTAATTCACTCATTTTTATATATCCTTCCCTATATCTAATTGTATTTTAGATCTGAGACATCAAAAAGTTGGAAATCACTAACTGATTCTGAACGGTCTAGAGGATCCTTGGAGTCCATTGCTGAGCATGTTGGTATGTAGCTTGCAAAATAAATGCTGTGAATATAGTCCATGCTGAAAACTTAGAATCTATTACTGTATGCAAAAAGTCTGAACCAGATTGCAGATATACTATTATCAAGCTAAAAACATTCTTCTTTTGGAGTATAAAGGTTAAATTACAAGGGATTTGGAGTTCACATTATTTTTTAACATTTTAATTTTTTTCAAATAATTAATTTCTGAAACTATAACTCCTTCACAGAAGGTTATTAAAAGTGAAGTAAGAAGCTGTTAACAACTATTTGACATTCAATCAAAGTGTGACTTTTAAAGAAACAGCTTATTTGAGTATTCTGCCTTCTAGCAGTTCCCACCCCTTTCTGGTGGGTGAAATTACATTGTATCTTTTCATTTTTCTGTACTTTCTAGTTTGAGATAGGCATTAGAAAGTACACCTGAGATTAAAACAGTGAAAATTTGGACAGTTTATCCTACCTGCAATATGTTTGACATAACTAATTATTCTGTTATGTTACATAATTAAAATGAATTCTTTTAAACTGGAAAGATTAGGTGAGGTAGAAATTTTAAAAGAAACAGAACATATAAGAGATGGAGGGGGAGAGGGAGGGGGAAAACAAAAGAGACAGTAACTTTACCTGTCATATGTTTATAAATAAATTAGTGGATACTTAAATCAATTTAAAATATAATGAGTTGAATGCTTATTTCCCTGAGATTAATAGAAATGGGCTTTCCTACTTCCCAATTCCCCTGTAGTTCCCTCCGCCTACAATCTGCTCCTTAGTGTTGAGCAGCCTTTAGAAATGGTTTGGGTTGTTGTGTAGAGACATTTCAGGCTGACAGGAAAGTTGTAGTCAGTAATGGAGAAGATAACTTTTGCAGTGATGGGGAAAAGAAACTTTAGATTTAAAGTGATAGATGTTTGACTTTTCTACTTCATTGTAAAACTATGAAATTGTATGAAAGATTATTGTTTATAATACAGAAAAGGTACATGGGGTCTCTATTTGATCTTCCCCCAAGTTAATTCTTTTAGGATCTTATACTAATCTTCTTCATGGTCTCTGTGAATCCACACAGCTGTGTTATTCCTGCACCTGTGCACAGCACTCAGGACCTTCTAGAATCGGTAGGCAGATGATTTTTGGCAGTAGCCCCGTCCACCCTCTTGAGGTGCTCCCGCCTAATTCCCCTCAGTTCCTTTTCGTCCGCTGCACAAGCAGCTCATAGGAACCTTCTCACTTCAGAGTTCTCTTTTGCTTTCGGTTTTTTGCTTCGGATTGACTCAGACTGTTCTTTGACTTCAATTTTTTGGATTTCCCATGGCTGTTGTTGACTATTTCTGGAATTTTTTGACTTTGGACTGGCTTTCGACTTCTCTTCTTCTTGGCCCTTGGACTTGGCTTTGGACTCGGATTTGGCTACAACCCAGGACTGTCTTGATTCTTCTTCCGTCTGCTCCTTGATTGTAAGTCACTTTGAAAATGTCTTCAAAGATCCACTGCTTTCAAACAGTGTTCCATTTGTCAAGCAAAGTTCCCGAGCTCTGACGGCCATTCTAAGTGCCTCATCAGCTTAGGTGAGACACATAACGTTGATGCCTGTACCCACTGCTGGGCTTTTACTCCTCAAGCATGTAAACATCATCTCTCTCATCTGAAGTTGTTCCTCTACGAGAAGACACTCCCGTCGCCCAGAGTTTGGCTCGCCCTCCAGCTCGGCAGAAGAGAGATCGTTCCCCATCGATTAGCCCAACTGCAAAATGTCAGCACCAATCTCCCAGCCTGTCTCATCACCAATCCATCGCATAGGATCCAGAGGCCATGTCTCGGATTCATAAGCAGTGAATAACCTCGGGCTTGAGTCGGGACCGTGACTCCTCCGTGTCATCCAAGCAGGAGAAGTCCAAAAAGAAGGACAAGCATTCTTCTCCGAGGCCTTCTGAGTAACCTCTGTCCACTGCAGTGACTACTTTGGCACATGAGCCTGTTGAGCACCTACAGCCCACTGAGATAGCTACCGTGGTGCGAGAGCCGACTCTGACACCAATTCCGGCTCCTTCAGTGGAACCCAAAGTTCAAGCACAGAGCTGTACTCCATCTAAGAGGTGACTCCTGCTCCCTTGCTGGAGATCATATAGGTTAAGTAGAGGTCAAAGAAGTGTCGGAAGGGCAGTTGGAGGCTTCCCCTATACCTCAGGCTCAGTCACCAATGCTCCTCGTATCCAGAGAGGAGCTGTTAGGAGGAGGTAATCGTCGCAGATCGTGGTTGAGAAGCCCGCCACCCCTTCGCCTTGTGTTTTGGAGCTCGTACACTCATATGGAGCATACGATGTTGCCCGTTCTGCTTTCTTGGCTCCATTATTGTCACCTCCATGAGCGCACGGACTGACCTTCGCCCAGTGACCGCAGTTCCTCATGGACATTGGGGCTGACCATGGTGGATATCGATCACCTCCTCAGTTATCGTTCCACACATTGGAACACACTTCTTGACAAAAGCACTGCCCTAGCAGGCCTCAAACTAAAGATGCAGGCAGTCAGGTCTCTCCCCTTCAGCAGGAGCTTCGTCCACTGCCTCCTGTGCCTCCTCCATGTCTGGCTTCACTCCGTCATCAGCCTTGTGGCCTGTTGCCTTCATCTTCCTCCTCGGTCTCCACAGGCTCCTTGGTTTCGTATGTGCCGTGGGTTCTATCTCCACCACTGGATCTCCTTGATGAGGATTCTTCATCCCCCAAAGACGATGTACATGCCTTCATAGAGCAGATGGTCAGGATGTCCCACGCCCTGGATTTGAAGGCCCCGGAGAAGGAGTCCCATCCTGTGGATCCCATCTACCACAGGATCAAGTCTAAGGCTCCTCCGATCACCAACATCCCGGTGCTGCTTTCCCTGCTGAATCTGACCCAGGGATTGTGGGAGAACCCCTATTCCATCCCCTCGACATCGAAGAAGATCAACCATCTGTACCATGTTGCAGGGAACAACATCGAATGACTCTGGGAACATCCTTGGCCAAACTCCGTGGTGGTGGAGGCTTCCCAGCAGAGAAGAGAACATCAGACTCAGACGACTCCTGCAGACCCCGAGGGGCGGAAGCTCGATATCATCAGCAAGAAGCTTTACTCAGCTTCTGGATTGAGCTTCTACTTTGCCAACTACTCAGCCTGCATGAGGGCTTACCAGCAGGTTCTGTGGGAGTGAATGGATTCTCTTCTCCAAGATCTGCCCGAGGAGCATCGATGGATGGTGGAAGCAATTCAAACCAAGGCTCAGCTTCTCGCCAGTCAACAGATGAACTCTGCAAGACATGTGGCTGACTTTTTGGCAAAGACGGTTGCTGGGTCGGTGGTGTTTCGAAGGCATGCCTGGCTATGATCATCGGGGCTCACTCCACAGGCCTCCGCCACTATAGAGGACATGCCCTTTGACCACTCCAGTCTTTTCAATAGCTCAACTGATGAGAAGCTGCAGTTTACACAGAAGATGAGGACGACTGCACGGAAGTATGGTATGCCTTCATCTTCGTCTTCTGCGTATCGGTTGAGGGGCTGGTCTAGGTGGCAGTGCATGTCCTATGCCCAGTCCTACTGGAGGGGGTACACGCCACAGTCATCATGGTGTTTCTGCTACCAGCCGCCTTTGTCATCCGCCTCTTCAGTGAGGAGTCAGGCTTCCATTTCATGGTACCAGCCACTGGCTAAACAAAGGACCAAGTCAGGAGAAGATTCTAACTGCCTCCTCTTCTTCCCTTCTTTCTCTTAGACCCCCCACTTTGGAGACCGCCTGTCAGCATTCCAGGAAGCCTGGTCCTCGATAACATCAGACTGCTGGGTGCTTTGCATTATCCAGGATGGCTGTTGGATCGTGTTCAAAGCATTCCCTCCGACAGGTTGGATCTGCATGTCACCCTCTCCTCCTCGAGGAGGTGCAGACATTGCTTCAGAAAGGGGCCATTGAACCTGTAGACCCGGACCAGCACCACCTCTGCTTCTTCTCGAGGTACTTCCTCATGACCAAAAAGGATGGAAGCCTCCACCCAATCCTTGACCTCTGCGGGGTGAATGAGTACATTGTCCCGAAGAGGTTCCAGATGGTCACGCTAGCTTCGATTCTGCCTCTACTCCAGCAGGACGACTGGTTCGCATCGATAGATCTCAAGGACGCGTACTTCCACATGGGTATTCACCCAGTCCACAGGTGGTTCCTTGCATTCCCGATTGGGGATGAGGCCTTCTAGTTCCGTGTTCTGCCTTTTGGCTTTGCTATGGCTCTGAGCGTCTTCACAAAGTGCATGGCAGTGGTGGCAGCCTTCCTTCGTCAGCAGGGAATGTTTGTCTTTCCCAACATCGACGACTGGCTCCTAGTAGCAGAGTCCCATACACAACTTCTGACAGACATTGACCTGATGCTGGACATACTGGATTCACTGCACCTAATTGTCAAGAAGTCTCATCCAATTCATAGGAGCCTGTCTGGATTTGACAACTGCTACTGCCTACCTACCAGAGACTCGTTATGATACTCTGTGAGCTCTGATCCATCGCTGCTGCCAATCCTGACACATGTCGGCGCACTCTGTCTAGGTCCTTCTCGGCCACAACATCGGTCACCCACTTCGCCAAGTTGAGATTTCGACCGCTCCAGTCCTGGCTTCTACGTGTCTTCGACCCGCTATGGGACTCTCCTTATAAGCTCCTTACGATGCCCAGCATGATCCAGCAGTCCCTGGACTGGTGGCTAGAGCCGGACAATGTCCTGCTGGGCATGCCGTTCGAGCCTCCGCAGCCGCAGGTCTCCATCACCACGGATGTGTCCCTCCTCGGCTGGGGAGCCCACCTCGAAGGGTTTTTTGTGTGGAGCACTTGGGATGCCCGGGAACGGGAGCTTCACATCAACATTCCGGAGCTCCTAGCAGTCCAGAAGGCACTTCTGACCTGCAAGACCATCCTGCTGGTGACGGACAACACCTCTGTCATGTACTACCTGAACAAGCAGGGTGGAATGTGATCCCCCACACTGCTCTCAATCACCCTTGAGATCTGGGATTGGTGCGTTCAGAGAGGGATACTCCTCTAGTCCATCCACCTTCCAGGGGAGGAGAATACTCTTGCTTACAGACTGAGCTGATCGAATTCGTCCGTCCCCAAATGGATGTTGCACCAGACCTTGGTACAATATCTGTTCCGGCTCTGGGGGACTCCGGAGGTGGACCTCTTCGTATCGCCAGCCAACAGACAGCGTCAGCAGTTTAGTACCAGATCCCGGACTCAAGGTTCAAGAGAGGATGCCTTCCTCTTCAAGTAAAGCGGATTTCTCCTCTACCTGTTTCCACCCATCCTGCTGCTGACACGGGTGGTTACCAGGCTCCTTTGGGACCGATCAGATGTGATCCTCATCACTCCATGGTAGCCCTGACAGCTGTGGTTAACTCCTCTCCTTCTCCTGGCCCATCAACATTTCTTTTGTCTCCCAGCCCACCCTGACTTACTCACCATTCAGAGCAGCAAAGTTCGACACCTAGATCTCGACATGCTCCGACTGACGGCATGGAAGATCCAGCCCTGAGTTCGTTGGGCTCGAGGTTCTTGGTGGCCCCACCTTTGCCTCCTGAGATCCAGACCATCCTCGACGCTTCTCTCCAGGCCTTGCCGCATCAATCCTACTTTTATAAGTGGAAACAGTTCGAATCCTTGTCAGAGCGTGGCCTCTCTGTCAAATCCTCCATGGTTACCTTCAGTTCCTGTTGCACCTCTCGGACTTGTGGTTGTCCACTTTGTCCCTGAAGTGCTATTTGGCAGCATTTCGGTTGAATTCCAAGCTAGGTGCCGACCCACTCCCTTTCAGAATCCGGTGGTCAAGAAGTTTTTGAAGGGCTACACCAATTTCCATCCACCAGTGGTCGAGCCCACTCCAGCCTGGAGCCTCGAATTCGTCCTCTCTCAACTCTCAAGGTGACCTTTCGAGCCCATGGCCACCACAGACCTGAGACTCCTTTCTTGGAAGACGGCCTTTCTCGTAGCTGTCACCTCTGCTTGACATGCCAGTGAGCTTTGTGCCCTGTGTTCTGATCCCCCGTACCTGGCGTTCCATAAGCACAAAGTGGTTCTTAAGCTGGACATGTCCTTCCTTCCGAAGGTGGTTTCCAGCTTCCATCTCAACCAATCCATCATCCTCCCTGTTCTAATGCAGGACCCAAAGGATGACTTTGAACAAACCCTCCACTCTGGATGTTCAGAGAGCACTCGCATTCTGTTCAGCGAACCGCTCCATTCTGTCAGTCCCCAAGACTGTGGCTTATGCGAACTCAAAATTGGCGCCCCTGTTTCTCCACAGTGCCTGTCCAAGTGGGTGGTTTCGACCATCTCCCTGCATACGAACTGACTCGAAAGTGGTTGCCATCACAGATTCGGGGACACTCCACTAGAGCTGTTTCCACCTCAGCTGCCTTTATCTCCAGAGTTCCCCTGGAAGATATTTGCGGGAGCTACCTGGTCCACACCGCTGACTTTCATTTCCCACTACAGACTGGACACTCGTTCTCACAGCTACACTGCTTTTGGGAGGGCTGTTCTTCTATCCGCCATTCAATGAGTGAGTGTATTTGCTGTTGCCATTTATTGCGAATAAATGTTGCTATGTTTTTTTTTTCAGGACCATGATTGCCCTCGTCTTATCTGCTGGCATGACATACCCTCCTCCTAAAGGTAAAGTTTGCTAGTCTACCCAGCTGTGTGGATTCACAGAGACCATGAAGAAGATGGACAGGTTGCTTGCCTATAACCATAGATCTTCGAGTAGTCTTCTGTGAATTCACACAGACCTGTCCATCCTCCCCTCTGTGTCCTGCTATGGCATATGTTTTAATGTTTCTGATGCTGCTACTTGCAGCGTCCTTCGAGGAACTGAGGGGAATTAGGCAGGAGCCCCTCAAAAGGGACTGTTGGGGGGGGGGCTACCACCAAAAATCATCTACCTAGCGATTCTAGAAGGTTCCAAGTGCTCTGCACAGGTGCAGGAATAACCCAGCTGTATAAATTCACAGAAGACCACTCGAAGATCTATGGTTACAGGTAAGTAACCTGTCCTTACACCCTCTGTTCTTCAGCTCAAAACTTCCGTGAGTATGAGCCAGACTAATACAGAATAGTTAACATCTTAACGTGATTCACCATCTTTGCCATTCTTCATTGTGGTCTCTGAATCACACAATTGGGTCATTGCACCTGCTCAGAACAGCCTTCAGAACATTCTAAAGCAGTTAAAGAAAGCTTTTTGGTGGTAGCTTTGTCCACCTCCTTGTGGTATATAAATCTTCTTTGTGGTCTCTATGAATACACACAGTGGGTAACTCCGGTGCCTGCGCAGAGCACTCAGAACCTTCTGGAATTGGTAGACAGAATGGTTTTTTTATACATTTTGGCAGTAACTCCACCCATCGTAACGGTCCCTTTAAAGGCACTCCCGCCTAATTCTCCTCAGTTCCTTTCGTCCGCCGTGCGAGCAGTGCAAAGGAACCTCTATTGCTAGAGCTTTTTCACTTTTGATCTTACTTACTCCTGTCCAGAAAACAGGATGTGCTTTTAATCTTCAGTAGTTTCAGTATGTACAGAGACAAGGTGCTACGCCAGGCATCAGAGGATCGTAGGAAGAGAATGAACACTGATCTGGCTTTCTTATATACATCTCAGCAAACCATTGGCTTACCCAAGCACATGATTACATTGCATCCGATTTCCACCTTACATGGCTTTGTACTGTAGTAACCCTTCTTCTGATGCAGTCCTTCTCATGGAGCTGTAGCATGATTAGCCTGACTGGCAGTTCATGGAGTCATGGAGTCAGTCATCATGACTCAGCATGATTTCTGCAGTTGTTTGGGCATTTTAAAACTCAGGGTTCAGTAACCAATTCCTGACAGGAACACCGTCACCTCTGCTTCTTCTTGAGGTACTTCCTGGTCACCAAGGACGGTGGCCTCCATCCAATCCTCGACCTCCATGGAGTGAACGAGTTTGTGATCCCAAAGAGGTTCCGTATGGTCACCCTGGCTTCGATCCTACCCCTCCTTCAGAAGGAAGACTGGTTCGCCTCCATCGATCTCAAGGATGAGTACTTCCATGTGGGGATTCACCCGGCCCACAGAAGGTTTCTCGCCTTCCAGATCGAGAACGAGTCCTTTCAGTTCCACCATGTCTTACCGTTCGGACTGGCCGCGGCCCCGAGTGTTCACAAAGTGCATGGCACCGGTGGCTGCTTTCTTGCGTCGACGGGGTGGTCATCTTCCCCTACATCAACAACTGGCTCCTCGTGGCAGGATCTCACCCCCAGCTTCTCACGGACATCGACACCACATTATGTCTGCTACATGCACTTGGGCTTGTTGTCAGTTGACGCTGGTCTCATCTCAAACCAAAGCAATTTCTCCAGTTCATAGGAGCATGTCTGGACTCAGCACACAATGGCATACCTACCGGAGGCCTGCTTCGATACTTTAAGAGATTTCATCTATCGCTGCCGTCGATCCCGGAGGACCTCTGCACACTCTGTTCAAGTTCTTGGCCACATGGTGGCCACAACATTGGTCACCCGCTTCACAAGGCTTCAATTCCAGCCACTCCAGTCTTGGTTTCTGAGTGTCTTCGACCCGCTGCAGGATTCTCCTCACAAAATCCTTACTACACCTCAGGTAATCCAACGCTCCCTGGACTGGTGGTTGGTACCGGAGAACATTCTATTGGGCCTGCCTTTCTATCCTCTGCAACCACAGTTCTCCGTCAATACGGATGCGTCTTCACTCGGGTGGGGGCCCCACCTCGAGACATATACGGTTCGAGGCATCTGGACTGCCAAGGAATGAAAGCTCCACATCAACATCCTTGAGCTGCTGGCGGTACAGAAGGCGCTTTGGGCCTTCAAGAGCCTGATGACCAGAAAAATAGTCCTGTTGGTGACTGACAACACATCCGTCATGTATTACATCAACAAGCAAGGGGGAACGAGAGCCCCTTCCCTGCTGTCGATGACCCTCGAGATTTGGGACTGATGTATTCTGAGACGTGTTCTTCTCCACTCAGTTCATCTTCCGGGAGAGGAAAATACTCTTGCCGACGGATTGAGCCGTTCGAACTCGTCCATTCACAAGTGGATGCTGCATCAGTTGGTGGCTCAGTACCTGTTTCGATGATGGGGAACCCCAGAGATCGACGTCTTTGCAACTCTCGCCAACACACAGTGCTGTCAGTTCTGCACCAGGTCTCTGGTTCGGGGGTCAAAGGGAAATGCATTCCTCTTCTAATGGAATGGACCAGTACTGTACCTTTTCTCCCCATTCCTTCTGGTGACCAGGGTAGTGGCCAAGCTTCATCGGGACTGATCGGATGCGGTCCTGCTTGCCTCAACAACCTTGGATTGCTCCCCTTCTTTGTCTGGCCCACCGCTGATTCGTACACCTTCCGTTCCGTCCCGACTTATTGACCATTCAGGACAGGAACGTCAGACATCCAGACATACAAATCCTCAGGATGATGGCTTGGAGGGTCCAGCCTTGAATCAGTCCTCAGGTTCATACCATCCTGTCTCACCAGACATTCCTCCTGATGTTCGGACAGTACTTGATGCACCACTTCTGCCTTCTATGTGCCGTTCCTACTCCTATAAGTGGAACCGTTTTGAGTCCTTTTTGTTGGACCGTAGTCTCACCGTTGATTCCTCCTCCATGACCACCATTCTCCAGTTTCTCCTCCACCTGTCTGACTCAGGACTATTGCTTTTGTCTTTGAGATGCTATCTGGTGGCCACATCTACCGAGTTGCAGGCACGGGGTTGACCTTGTCCATTTTGTGACACAATGGTCAAGAAATTCCCGTAGGGCTACACCAACCTCCATCCCCCTGTGATTGAGCCCACATCGGCTTGGAGCTTGGAACTTGTCTTTTCACAGCTGTCGAAGTGTCCCTTCGAGCCCATGGACCTGAGGTTTTTGTCTTGGAAAACAGCCTTTCTCATAGCCATCACTTCTGCCCATCAGGCTGGTGAACTTTGTTCACTCCGTACCGATCCTCCGTATTTGGCCTTTCACAGGCACAAAGTTGTTCTGAAACCAGACATTTCTTTCCTCCCTAAGGTGGTTTCTAGCTTTCACTTGAACCAATCTATTGTCCTTCCTGGCCTCATGCAGGATTGTAAAGATGACTTTGAACAGTCTCTCCATTCTTTTTTTTTAATATATTTTTATTAATTTTATATTATACAATCAGTACTTAGTTAGTATAACACATAATATTACTATAAACATCGCAATTTTTCTATTAACTAATTTCAAAAGTTAACATAAATTCTTTACTATAATTTTATTCAAAAATATTAATTCCCCTATCCCCCCACCTCAGTGCTCCCCTTCACCGGAGCCATTATCCCTTACCTAATCTTTCCAGAATCTCATTTCTTCTCGTGGAGGTAACCTCCCATCTTTTGTCTGTAATACTTTTTCAACAAATACTTTCCAAATTTTATCAAAATCAGTTTCTTTCCAACTTCCTCTTCTTACTTTAATTCTACATCTTAACTTATCATTTATTGCCATCTTCCAAACTTCTTTATACCACTCCTCCACTTGTACATTTATTTGCATTTTCCAATGTCTTGCTATAATTAATCTTGCTGCCGTTAATAAATTTATTATTAAATCCTTTTCTGCTTGGTTCCCATTCTCCATTATGAATTGACATCAATGCTATACTCGGTTTCCTTTATATATTTCTATTCAGAATATTCTCTATTTCTATGAAAATCATTTCCCAAAACTGCTGTAAAAATTTACAATTCCACTACATATGCATATATGTACCTATTTCTTGACGACCTCTCCAACAATATTTAGAGTTATTCTTATCTATATTATGTATTATGCAATCTTGCTGGTGTCAAATACCATCTCCATATTATTTTATAATAATTTTCTTTTATCTGTATCGACATATTTTTTAGATGTCTTTGTTTCCATATCTTATCCCATTCATGTTCTCCAATTTTTTGTTTCAAATCTTCCTCCCATATTCTCCTTAAATATTCCCTTGTCTTTTTTCCCTTATTTTTTATCAATATTTTATATAATTCCCTTGTAATACCTTTCATATTTTCATTATCATCCCTCTTTTCACCAAATTTTCAAATTTTGTAACTTCCCTTGTTTCTTTATGATTCTTTTTCCAATTTTTAATCCATTGTTCTAACTGTATGCAATTAAACCATGAAATTTTCATTCCACATAATTTCTCTCTTATACTCCCTTTCTCATTCATCCATCCTATCCATCCCTCTATTTTATCTAGTCCTCTTTTCTTTAATTCCTTTCCCATTTTTTCCTTCAAATTATTTGGGAATTTTTTTCGCCATTATAACCGGTGTTAATACTGAATCAATAGGCAAAAATTCTCTCTTATATTTATACCATATTTCCCATATATTCTGCAGAAATGGGTTCTCAATTCCTTTCATTTCCTTTTTTGTAAAATTATCAAAAATATGTTCCATATTCTCTTTTCTATTCTCCCTATTTCTATCTCTAACCATTCTAAATCCCCCTGTCCTACAATTCCTTCTATAACATATCTCTATTGATTAGCTTCATAATATCCTTTTATTTTGGGAAGACCAAGTCCTCCCTCCTTCTGTGATATATACCAAAATAATTTATTTAATCTTGTCCTTTTCCCTCCATTACAATATTTATTCAACATATTTTGCCATTTTTTCAGTTCTACTTCTGATACTTTTATTGGTAATATTCTAAACAAAAAATTAAGTTTAGGTAATATTTTCATTTTAACTAAAGCTACTCTTCCAAACCGTGATAGTTGAATATTTTTGTATTCTTCCAACTTCTTTGCCATGTCTTTCCTTAGTACCATAATATTTTTCTCTTCTAGTTCTTTTAAATCTTTTGTAATATTTATTCCTAAATACTTAATATTACTTTTTAATCTTACTTCTAATTTTTTCTCTTTTACAAATATATTTTATTCTTCCTTAGTATAGTTAAACAACATCATATCTGATTTATTCCAATTAACCTGTAAGCCTGTCATCTCCCCAAATAATTTTAAATGTTCTTTAATTTTTTCTATTCCGTTAATCAGTTCCTTAATTGTTAGCAATGTATCATCAGCAAACAAGCTTATCTTATGTTTTGTTTCTACTCCAATTCCTTCTATACTATTATCATTTCTTATCACATTTGCTAGCAGTTCTATTACCATTGCAAACAATATTGGAGAAAGTGGGCAACCTTGTCTTGTTCCTCTCGTTATTTTTATTTCTCTTGTTATTCCATCATTAACCATCACTATCGCTGTGTTATGGGAATACAATTGATCTATTAATCCTCTAAACCTCTTCCCCATTCCAAATTCTTTCAATATTATTTTTAATGTTGGCCATTCCACACAGTCAAATGCTTTACATATATCTAATGCTAATATCCCTGCTTTTACTTTTGTTTTGCCAATTATATGTATTTTATTTAACACCCTTCCTATTAAATTTGATATTTGTCTTCCTTTCACAAATCCACATTGGTCCTTTAGTATATATTTATACATACAACTATTCATTCTCTTTGCCATTATTTCTGATAATAACTTTGCATCTTGATTTATCAATGATATAGGCCTGTATGATCCAGGGTCCAACAAATCCTTATCTGGCTTTGGTATCAATATTATCAATGATTGTTGCCATGATGGAGGGACTTTATCTCCCATTATTATATTATTATATAATTCTAATAATTTAGGTATCAACTTCTTTTTAAATACTTTATAATAATCTGGTCCTAACCCATCCATTCCTGGAGCTTTCCCGCTTTTTAAATTGTTTATTGCTTCCTCTATTTCCATTTTCGTAATTGGTTTTTCTAATAAATCCCTATCTTCCTCTTCTATTTTAATCTTCCATTTTTCCCCTACATATTTTTCTATTTGTTCCACTGATTTATTCCCTGACTGGTACAGGTCTTTATAAAACTCCTCAAAAATTGTTAGTTTTTCCTTCATTGTTCTAAACATTTTACCTGTTTTGTCTCTAATCCCATTTATCATATTTTCCATTTTCTTCTTCTGTGTGGATCTAGCCAACATTTTTGAATTTTTATTACTAAATTCAAAATACTCCCTTCTTAAATAAATTAAATTTTCCTGTACTTCATCTACTTCCATTTTATCCAATTCCCCCCTCTTTGCTCGTAACTCAATAGAAGTTTGTTTTTCCTTGTTTAATATATATATTTATTTTCCAATAATTCTATTTCCCTTTCTAATTTCCTTTTTCTTTCTTCTTGCCTTTTTTTTAAGTTAAAGGTTTCTTTTATGCCTATCCCCTTGTCATAGCTTTCATAGGATCCCACAAAATTCCTTTTGATACTTCTTTATCATTTCATTCCCATAATTCTTGCCATTCATGCTCAATTTTTTCTACTATTTCTCTATAATTTAAAATCTTTGTATTCAACCTCCACCTTTTCACCTGTTCATAATCTCTCTTCATTATAATCTCCACATTGACCAAGGCATGGTCTGTTACTTTTATATTTTCTATCTCTGAATTTATAATTTTATCAATCAAATTTTTTGATACAAAAATATAATCAATTCTTGAATAACTCTTATGTACCATTGAAAAGTATGTATATTTCCTTTCATCTCCCTTTACCAATCTCCACACATCTTTCAACCCCTTTCTTTTTATTATTTTATTTAAATTTGTAATATCATATTTATCCCTTAATGGATAATTTGATTTGTCTTTTATTCTTTCCATTTGCATATTAAAATCTCCTGCTACAACAATATTTTGTTCTTGCATATTCTCTATGTCTTTAAATACTTTCTCATAAAATTCCTCTTGTTTTTCATTTGGAGCATATACATTCATTAGAACATATTTATCTTCTCCCATTTCACCTTGCATTATAATATATCTACCATTTTCATCTTTTTTCACCTTTTTAATGACAAAATTACATTTTTTGCTATTAATATTGCTATCCCTCTAGCTTTTGAATTCCCATACGCTTTTTCATAAAGTCTTACCCAATTCAATTTCAATTCATTTACTCCTTCCCTTTTTTGATGTGTCTCTTGCAAAAATATTATATCCGCTTGATCCTTCTTCAATAGTGCTTCAATCCTTTTTCATTTTATTACCGTGCCAAGGCCATGAACATTTAAAGTTGATATCTTTAATTTATTAACCATTAGATTCCTTATTTCATTTTCTATAAGATCTTCTGGCTCCAAAAAGTGACCTCCCTTCCCCATACCCACCCCTTCCCAATTCTTCCCCATCCCCTTCCCCCCTCCCCCCTTTCCCTTCTTTACCTCTCCACCTTGTCTTTCCAAGGCAAATTGCCTTGCTCATGACCCCCCAGGTCTTCCAGGTGAGGAGAGGTGAAGAGATCATCCAATGGCCCAAAACAACTCCCTCCCCCCGAGTGCTCATAAAAATAAAAAAATAAAAACATTTCCCCTCTTTTTTCACCCCTGTAATTTTTTCCCTTTCTTCTTCCTTCTGTTTTCTTCATCTGTCTAAACTTTTCCTCCTCCGCTCCTCCATCAGCTCCATACTCCTTCTTATGTACTCCCAACTCCTCCAACAATCGCAGTCCTTCTTCTGGTGTTTCCATTCTATATCTTTTTCCTGCCCATTCAAATTTCAAAAACACTGGATATCCCCAAGCATATTCTATACCAGCTTTCAAAAGAGTAGCAATACAAGGCTTCATCGATTTTCTCCAGATTACTGTTTGTGGACAGTAGTCATTATATTAATTCCACCCTTACATCTCCATACTTCAGTCTCTCTGGATATTTCTTGACTGTTCTCATCAATTCCTCCTTGTTATTGTAATTAATAACTCTGACAATAACATCTCTTGGCAAAATACTTCTCCTTCCTGTCAGTTCTCTATGGATCCGCTCGATGTCCTCTTCCCTCCATTTCATAGCTGGGGTCACTTGCTGTAGCCATTTCAACGCTTTCAGGTTAGATCCTTGATCTTTCCCCACAGATTCTGCCAGGAACCTTATTCTGAAGTTATTCCTGCATTGATAATCTTGCATGTATATCAGTTTTTTTTTCCATATCTGTGATTTTCTTCATATTGTCCTAGATCTGACTGCCTTGAAGTGTTTGGGTTTTAATTATTTCTTTGTTCTCTTTTACTATATTAAGAATATCTCTTGTATTTTTATACTCATTTCCACAAATCTTTCTTCAGATCTTTTCCTCTCCTTCTGCATTTCTTCTCTTATGCTTGCAAACTCTGAAAACATTCTCTTTTTATCTTCTCTAAATTCTGTCATCATTTTTGTAAAGAGAGAATCCATATGAGTTTTAATATCCTCTATGCTTTCTCCCCTTCTTTCCCTCCCTTTTGGAGATGGGGGATTTAAAGCTGAGGCAGCTAATGGAGGGCTAATTTCTTTTCCCGTCTTTTGTCTTTCTGGTTCACCCTTGTTATTCTGTACTTCCGGAAATATCCTCTCCAATCTCTCCAATCTCTTGTGCGATCTATCTGATGGCTTGCTTAATACTTGTGGTCTCAACCAGCTTTTTCCTGCTGTATTGCTTCTTTTTTTAGACATAAGAAAATCAAAACACTCCAAACTTTCGTTTCTTCCCTTCTGTTAATGGCCCCTCCTTCCTCCACCACTTATTTTTTTAAAAGCTTTCCACTTATTCTCCAGTTAGATCAAATATTTCTTCCTCTGTTAAATCATCCTTTTCATTTGCCTACAATTGTTCGCTGCTTTCTCCAACCTTAGTGATTTATTAGCCAAATGTTCTTTTTAATTATGTTGGAGATAGTTCTAAGATCAAGATCGGACAAAACCAAAAGTAACTATCTGTTTACTTTAGGCTTCTTTGATCTGCAGTTTTCCCTTCTATTAACATTCCTTAGTCATTCACAACCATAAATCTTCCCTCAAGAGCTCTCCTCATGCCTTTTTTGGGGGGAAATATTCATTTAATTCCATTACCTTGAGCACCCGTCCTGGGTATTGTTCCTACGCCATTGAAGTTTGGCTCCTCCCCCCCCCAGTCTCTCCATTCCTTGGATGCACGGAGAGCCCTTGCTTTCTATGTACAGCAGACAACTCCATTTTGAAAGTCTCCAAAACTGTTTGTCTCCTATGCAAGCTCTAGGTTGGGTGTCCCTATTTCTCCACAGTGTTTGTCTAAATGGGTGGTTTCTCTCTTTGTTATGAACTGGCCCAGAATCCCTTGTCTTCTCGTGTTCAAGGACACTCCATCAGGGCTGTTTCCGCTTCATCTGCCTTCCTCTCGGTGATCCCGCTGGAGGATGTTTGCCAGGCAAGCTACATGGTCAACACCATTGATGTTGATAACACATTACAGATTGGACACTCGATCTCGTAATGAGGCTGCATTTGGGAGGGCAGTGTTGTTATCCTCTATTCAATGACTGAGTTATTGTTATGAACTACTTTAACACTGTATGGTTACTGGTTGCTCCAATATTAATACATGAAGTGCTTCTGTTCATGGTATTTGGTGTTCTTTATTACTTGTCCAACACTGTCCTTGTCTTACCAGTTAGCATGACATACCCTCCTTCTAAAGGTAAAGTTTGCTAGTCTACGCAGCTGTGTGTATTCACAGACCATGAAGAAGATTGTCAGGTTGCTTACCTGTAACCATAGATCTTCAAGTGGTCTTCTGTGAATTCACACAGACCCATCCATTTTCCCCTCAATGTCTTGCAGTGGCATGTGTGCTTAATATTCCTAATGCTGCTAATTGCGGCGTCCTTTAAGGAACTGAGGGGAATTAGGCAGGAGAGCCTTTAAAGGGACTGTTAGGATAGGCAGTGCTACCGCCAAAATGTATCAAAAACCATTCTGCCTAACGATTCCAGAAGGTTCCGAGTGCTCTGCACAGGCGCAAGAGTTACTCACTGTGTGAATTCACAGAAGACCATTTGAAGATCTATGGTTACAGGTAAACAACTTGACCATACCAAGCCCCCCAAAAGCACCTCAGTTCTTTTCTGTCAGCCACGCTAGCAAGCACAGAACATTCATCTCTGGCAATATCTCTTTCATTTTCCATTGGATATTGGATATGTCTTCTACATTGTTCGTCATTGGATATATCTTCTACATTGTTCAAGCATTGCTCAGTATGCAGCGCTAAAATTCTGGGCTGCAATGGACATTCGAAGTGTCTGCTCTACTTAGGCGAAGCTCGCATCATTACTTTGTGTCAGCACTGCAAGGCCTTCACCCCTCAAGCTCAGAGGAACAGGGAATCAAGGCTCAAGGCTCTGCTCTATGAGCAATCCTTGAAACTGGCTGAAAAACCATTGTCTACTCAGACGTTGAAGGATTCGGATCACTGTTGGGATTCAATGACTTGAGCTCTGTCCGTGCTGACTGCCTCGAAGGATACATCTAGACCTTCATCACAATGCTCGCTGCCTACTACTACTCATTCCAACCTAGCTTCAAAACCTCATTCATCATCAATACATTCACAGAGTGAAGCAGTTGCCCACTCCTCCACCACAAAAAAATCTGGTGCAGGTGTTTAATTTGAGGTCACTGTCACACCTCCATGTTCAAAGGGTCAGGAATCGCCTATTCTGATACCAGCAACTCCAGGAAAGTGGGTCAAGGCTGACCCCTGGTCCAAGGAGAAAAAGAAGCATAAGAAGCAAAAGAAGGATAAGTAGACTGACCATCCTTCCTCTTCCTCCCATTCTGGCAGACAAACCATTGCCACCTGCAATTATACTTATTAGGTTAGGACCCCGGTTCAAGTGTCAACCTCTCTAACTCAACCAGCTGTCGAACCTTTGAAGATAATTCAAATAGATCTACCACCTGTATCATCCACTCAACAAGACTGCTTTTGCAGAAGTACCTCAACCCTCTGCTCAGGTCTCTGTGGAAACCTCACAGCAGACCACTGTAGTTGTTGATGAGGCTCTTTGGGTAATCAAACAACCTCAGCCTCAACACCGCTGGCTACCTCTGCCACCTCCACTGAAACGCCATTCATGCTCTAAATGTACTGAATCCAGGCATGCAGAATCCTTGGTTTCAACAGTTGGACTCTTCCTACTCTTCCGACTTGAGGGGCTACTCCAGGTGTGGGCACTGTAGGCATAGATGCAAATCTGGCCACGACCGGGATCGATGTGGCTACTTGAGATCAAGGCATCGTCAACATCAACGTTTGTCCTCATATGACTCATACTATGGGAGCCTGGACAGTCTTTATGTTTACAATCTATGTGATGGCCATGAATATCGACTCCCATGTTGCCACCAGTCTTCTTCCTGTGGATACTCTCTGCCCAAGAAAAAGCATTGTTCTCTTCCTTGTTCTTCAGTTGCCCGTTCTCCAACAAAGAAAGGGCATCGGACATGGTCTCGTTCTCATTTTGTTTCAGTTGTCAGATCTCTGGTCAAGAGAAAGTGTCTGTCTTGGTCTCATTCTGTTTCTGTTGCCCGTTCTGTTATATTTCATCCTCCTTTGAAAGATCATCAGCTTATTGTTCTCCGCTACATGTTGTGGCGGACCGACCACTTGATGCCAATGCTATTCATACAGGCACCTTTGTCACTCTTTCACCTCTTTCAACTCACCGGTCTGACCAACAGTATGATTGGCGTATCAGATGTTCATTTCCAGACTACTCAGATTGATCTAGTCAAGACTCTGAAACACTTCAGTGATTCATCTCCTCACAAAATTTAAGGGAACATGAATCTTCTTCGCCAACTACTGATGTCAATGCTTTTGTGGAGCAGGTAGTTCGAATGGCGAATGCTTTGGATCTAAAGATGCATCACTCAGATGACAAACCCATAGATTCAGTTTATGGTCGGATTCAAACAAAAGTTCCAACCCCTCCTTCTACGCTTTTATTTCTTTCAATATTATGTATAGCTCACCAGTCTTGGTGTACACCATCTTCAATTCCATCAACCTCAAAAAATATCAACATCCTCTACCGGATTGTCAAACCCGAAGTGGACTGGCTCTCCCATCATCCAAAACCCAATTCTATTATTGTTGATGTTCCCCAGTCCAAGTCTCTGCAAAAGACTTATACCACCCCTGCAGACCATGAGGGGAAGAAGAAGACTTGATGTTGAAAAAATTCTATGCTTTTGTGGTGCTAGGAGTCAGAATTGCCAGCTACTCAGCTTGTATGTCAGCTTACGAGCAGCACCTTTGGCAGCAAGTGTTTCCTCTGTTGGAAAAGTTACCTGACAACGAAAAGTGACTGGCCGTGGCCCTGTACAATGAGGCTCATCTCTAGAGAGACACTAGATCAGTTCCACTTGCCACTCTGCAGATAGTGCTGCTAAGACTTTGGCCAGCTCAGTTGCTTTGCATTGTTACGCTTGGCTTCAGGCCTCAGGCCTATCTTCACAAGCAAAATCTACCGTTGACGATATGCCTTTCAATGAGGAGGGTCTTTTCCACAAGGAAACAGACAGCAAGCTTGGGCTAATGTAAAAGATGAGGATGACTGCCTGCAAGTTTGAACTCCCATCTCAACCACAATCCCATAAGAGTCCTGCTGTGGCTGGTCTCGGCCATCTTCCACACAAAGATCATCCAGTCCACTTTGGTACCGTGGTGCACTAAAGACCTGATCAATCAGCTCCTCTTCTACCTCCTCACAAGTCTCCATCACATTATCGCCACAACTTAAGTCAGCCGATTCCACCAAACATCAACTTTGACTTGTGGCTGGGCCTTCCTCCTTCTACAACTGGACTTTACTTTGGCAACAGGCTTTCTCACCATCTCACCACTTGGCAAGCCATTACAACCAACTCTTGGGTTCTAAACATCATGCGTTGTGCCTATGCCATAGAATTTGATGAGCTTCTACCCACTGGTTTCATTTCTATCAACCCTTTTTCCCATTTTTTTTACAAGAAGTCTCTTCCTTGCTGGAAAAAAGGGCTATCGAACCCATTCCCTTTCAGTTTCACACCCAGGTTTTTATTCCCGTTATCATCAATAAAAAAGACAGAGGTCTTCGCCGCACCCTAGACTTGAGAAAGCTCAACTCCTATATTCAGCCAAAGAAATTCCAGCTGGTGATGATTCCAACAATGCTTCCTCTTCTGCAAAAAGAGGACTGGATGGCAACACTCAGTCTAAAAGATGCATAATTCCAGATTGGTATCTGGGAATGTCATTGCCGTTATCTTTCATTTGCCATAGGAGGCAGGCCATTCCATTTCCAAGTCTTACCTTTTGGACTTTCCACCGCTCCACGTGTCCTTACAAAATGTATGACTGTGGTTGCCGCTTGGTTGTGACAACACAAAATCATTGTCTTCCCCTGTCTGGACGACTGGTTGTTCGTTGCTCAAGCTTGAGAAAAACTTCTACTCAACATCAACTACGCACTTTCTCTATTGGATTCCCTTGGTCCCATGGTGAACCTTGAAAAGTCCTCCCGTGAACCATCACAGAAGATGATTTTCATTGGTGCTTTCCTCAATTTGATGAAAGCCAAAGCCTTTCTACCAGGAGATCAGTATCAGAGGTTACTCACTCCTCTGTACCAATGCCTCAAATCTCGTGTGAGGTCTTGGCTCCTTCAGGTTTTACTGGGTTTCATAGCCTCAACAGCTTCTATTCATGAGGCTCCGTATGTGTCCACTCCAACTGTGGTTCGTCCATGTCTTTGATCTGCTTTGGGATCAACAGTCCTGCTGTCTCTTGATACCGAGTCTGGTCAGGCTGTCGCTTCTCTGGTGGAGAACCTCACAGTGTTCTGGTTGGGATGCCCTTCCAATCTCCAAAGCCTCAGTTGACTGACCATTGAAGCTTTCCTCTATGGCTGGGGGGCTCACACCCAAGGACTGCCTGTCAAAGGATCCTGGTCACCAATGAAGAGGAAATACCACATAAATGTACTGGAGGTGTTTGCAGTAGAGAAGGCTCTTTGGGTATTTGTTCAGGTGTTCAGAAATTGAAGCATCTAACTATTCATAGACAACACTACTGTGATGTATTATCTGAACAAGCAAGGAGGTACAAGGTCCGCACCCTGACTTTGCTCACTCTTCAGGTTTGGAACTGTTGCCTGTCAAAATGCATCATGATCTCGGTGAAACATCTCCCTGGTACTGAGAACACCATGGCAGATGCTTGTGAGTTGCTCAAAACACTCATGCCATAAGTGGACGCTTCACCTGGACATCCTTCTACCAATTTTTTCCGACTGGGAGAATCCTTGGGTAGATCTCTTCACAAGCGTGGAAAACATTTGGTGTTGAGAGTTTTGTTCCTGGATTCCACATCTGAAGTCAAAAGGGGATGTTTTCCTGTTCAACTAGAATGATCCTCTGCTGTGTGTGTTTCCACCATTCCCTCTGATCTCCAGAGTCATCATGAAACTCCATGCTGACTGCACCCACCATGGTGCCCTCTCCAACCATGGTTTGCAGTCCTCCTATTGCATTGGATGTTCAATTGTCTACCTCTCCGCCCCAACCTTATCTCAGTGTGCAACAGACAGGTACTACGTCCAGGGCTCAAAATGCTGAACCTCACAGTGTGGAGACTCTCCCTCTGATGTACTTACTGAATTGAATCCAGGACATAATCAACACTTCTCACAGACCATCGACAATCGGCTCACACACCTATCATTGGCAACATTTCATTTCTTTTTTGTTGGATAAAGGTTGTTCTCCAGATCGAGCTGGTATTCAGAATGTTCTTGAATTCCTACTCTCCCTTTTTGATGCTGGTCTCTTGGTATCAACGGTTAAAGTTTATTTGACTGCTATTTCTCATCACTTCCTTTTGTCTGGACTTTCTTGTTTTCAACACCCTCTTGTGAAAAAGAGGGTCCCATAACCGGCATCCTCCGGTTTTGGGTCCAACTTCACCTTGGAGTCTTGCTTTTCTGAAAATAAACTTGGGCTTCCTGTTTCTCCTCAGAGACTAACTAAGTGGGTGCTGTCAATGATCAACTTTGCATACAAACTGTCTCGTGTCGAACCTACTCCTTCAGTTCAAGAACATTCCACCAGAACTGTTGCTGCCTCTTCTGCCTTTTTGGCAGGTGTTCCTTTATCTGATGTGTATAGGGCTGCGGTTTGGTCCCAGCCCATGAGTTTTGTTTCACATTATTGCATCGATACTCAGTCTAAGACTGATGCTGCTTTCTGCAAAGCTGTCTTAATGTCATGTGCTCCTGCCATTGAACAATGATTTTCTGTTGGTTTTTCATGATGCATTTGTTGCAATGCCTTTTTATTTCCTTTGACTTGTACTTTATTGGGTTTTGCCTTATTTTCAGTCACTATACTGCTTGGTGATAGCCAATATATATTTGTATTATTTATTTGTCTTGGTTTGACACAATGCATTTTTCATCATGTAGGGTATTAGTTTGATATGCCCTATGGCCCAACCTTGTTGTTCCCTTGCCTTTTTCTGTCCTGTGCAACTAAGTTTCCAATACACAATCTCTTGTTTGCAACTTATTATGTGTCTTGAGTATCCTTTTCATTATGTGGTGCTAAGCTACCATGATGGTTGGTGCACGACACTCCCAGCACTTGCCAGGTGTAGCTTGCTGGCCTCCTAATTGTATGATTCACAGAGACCACAATGAAGAAGGACAGGTTACTTACCTGAAACTGTAGTTCTTTGAGTGGTCATCTGTGAAATCACACAAACCCATCCATGCTCCCCTCATTTGTCCTACCGTTCCTTGGTTTCATTGATGCTGCTTATGCGGCATACATGGAACTGAGGTGCTTTTGGCAGGCTCACTGTTTATATATCACAGGGAGGTGGGTGGAGCTACCACCGAAAAGCTTTGCCTAACTGCTTTAGAATGTTCCAAATGCTGTTCTGCACAGGGACAGTAACCCAACTGTGTGATTTTACAGACGACTACTCAAAGAACTACACTTACAGGTAAGTAACTTGTGCTTATTCAAACAACATAACAGTTAAGCCATTTATTGCACATAATACATGATGTATGAACTGGTATCAGTTATGAGAAAAGCTTTTACTTTTTTTGTGCACCTTCAGGAAAATTTTAGGGTCAATTTTGACCCCAAATGCATGTGTAGATTAAAATACTTGCGAAAAAAATTACCACTGTATTTTTAATTGATTATGATAACTAATACATAAATCACCTTTGGTTAATTTATTAAAGTAGGATATATGTTTTAAATAACAGCAACTTTAACCTTGCTGTTGAGCTCAGCCATTATAGTGTAGGTTTTCTTAGTATCTGCTTTAAATAGCAAATATTTTGCATAATGATTTAAGTATTCAGTTGTTTGTTTTTATTTTCCTAAGGTGCTCTTTCTCAATCTGAGAAATCTGTGTCTGCATACACCAAGAAATTTATTGAAGCAGAGACTCGGGCAGAAGGGCAGTCCCGAACTCCATCCCCAATCCTCAAAGATACAAGAAAATCTAGAGCAGAATCTGGTGATTCCTTGGACAGTTTGGTCTCATCATCAGCTCTTTTCCAAGATTTTGGAGACATAAACAGAACATTGCATGTGCCACCAAATAAGTTTGAAGATGCAACCAACTATGATTCCTTTATTTCTAGTAACAGATCTGCAGTACAAGAGGATGTGAAATCTGTAAAATCAGATTTATCTGAAGCAGTTGATAAGGCTTCTGAAAGACCTGATGCCTCTGCTTTCAATATAGAGCAAAAGAGTTTACCTTCAGTTTCTCTAACGACATGTGTGGGTCCTGAGGCTGATCCTTTGGAAAAGAAGCAATTTGGCTTGACTTCTGTAGGTATCCTTGAAAGAAAGAACATTCCAGATGAAAGGTCCAAGGATGATGAAAGTGCTGGGTCAGTCAAGCCTTTGAACAAAGTGAACAAGGGAATGCTGCAAGAAGAATCCTTGGTTTCAGAACAGATTTCCAGTAGCAAAGAGCCATTGTATTCCAATGATTTTGAAGGGTCTCCCTCAAGAAAAGAGATATCAAAAAATGCAGAACCTCTTTCAGAATATTGCAAGGGTGATCTTGATACATCTGCATTGTCTGTTGGAAAAGATAAATCCTGGTATACAAAAACTCCTAGGAGTAGATCTGCTAGTACTGGAAGTGATGATGAAATAAGTGAATGCCTAAGTGACAAGTCTTTGTCTGTGGCAGGCAGCATTCATTCAGAGAGATTGTTAGAATTGAAGTCACCAACAGAACTTATGAAAAGTAAAGAGCGCAGTGATGTTGAGAGAGAACCAGCTCCTGCTGATTTGTCACTTTGGGCTTCCAGTTCCACGGCAGAAGAAAAAGAAGAAGCTTTGCTTGATTTCCATATTGGTGACAGAGTTCTTGTGAGTAATGTCCAGCCTGGGACACTAAGATTCAAGGGCTTTACAAGTTTTGCTAAAGGTTTTTGGGCTGGTGTAGAATTGGACAAGCCAGAAGGAAATAATAATGGTGCTTATAATGGTATTCAGTATTTTGATTGTAAAGAAAAACATGGTATTTTTGCTCCTCCGCAAAAAATATCTCATATTACAGAAAGTTTTGATAATTACTTGGACTCAAATAAAGACTTCTGCAAACATAAACTAGACAATCACGATAAAGCAAATCAGAAAGACAGAGAGAGCCCTGAAGAAGAAGAAAGTGAGGGAAGAAATGCTAGTGAGAAATGCCTCCAGGATAAATTTCTGAGAGCTGTGTCTGATTTAGAGGGCTCCCTTGCAGCTGGAGACAATATAAAACTGATTTCACAAAGAAATCATGTGTCAGACGTTATTACAGCTGCTGAGGAGCTTGATCAAGAAACAAGTATTGTTGATTCTCTGAAATCCTCTGAAAATGATAATATTTTATCTGCCTCAATTTCTAATGCCGGTAGAGAGGCTTCTGCTGTTGCTGTAGAAGGCAATTTAGAAAGCTTCTTCCCTGAGAAATGGAAGCAGCAGCCTTCTTGGCAGGAATATACTGAGAAGTCAGATAGCCTTTCTCCTGGAGTTTTAGAGAAGTCTGCAACCCCACTCCTGGACTTACTAACAAAAGAACGAAGCCAGTTGGAAGCACAACTTAAGGTCCCATTGCAAGAAGAGAAAGAACTTGCAGATCAACAGGAAAAGGTTGGCTTGCTGGCTGACAGTCTGCTGCAAACTTTTGTGAAGGATACAGTTAGTCAACTGCAACAAATCAAGAAGGTCAGGAATGAGAAAATTCAATCTAGCAATAGAGAACTTTGTGCTGTCCAAGAGAAGACATTGGCAACTAATGACCTGCAGAGCCTTTTAATCAGTCCTGAACTGGATGATGGAGAAGAAGTTTCCTCTCCAGATATGTGTCCTAGGCCTGTAAGTACATTTTTCCAGGATGCTTTTGAAAATAAATACCATGATAGTGCTTCAGCCACAAAATGTAACTAGCCATAATATGGTGGATTACTACTTGTAATAACTGTTTGTGCGCATTTCCTGTTTCACATTCATTCCAATAAGGAGAATAATTTACTACTTCATACATATCACAAATGGTTTCTGGATCTTTATTGTTTCAGAAGCAGTTATAATGTGTATGTGAGGTTTCTATTTATATACATCCTTCTATATAAATGGCATCAGAAATAACAGATACTCCTGCTATATAAATCCCATTTAATTCTGTGGGATTTGTATTAAGAGCTAGTGACAGGAGTAGCCATAGTTGGATGCCTGCAGAGGCCACATCTAAGCATGGGACCTTCTACTAACTAGCACAAATTACTAGCTGTTGCCCTCTGTTTTTGCCTATTCATCTGCTTTTTCCAAACTTGTGATCAGTGAGAATAGCAAGGAGGAAAAAAGACAAGATGCCTCTTTAGTCCTTGTTCTTTACTTTCAGGCAGTGGTGTGGATTGAATCCAGAGAGCGAAAGAAAGTGAATTGGCAGTGACAGTAGGAAAAATGCAGCCCATGTTGGACATAATTTGCCAAGGGCCATCAGACTTCAAAGTTGACATTGTTCATATAGCAGCAAACTCCTTGTAACGTGGATTAGATGATACAATTTCATTCTGTAGTTAGAGAGCCCATTGACTAGGTTTACATTAGGAACCTTGATTTTAATTCCCTGAGATTGAAGTGAGAGCTGCACATAGCTATCAGTGGAGAAATTCTGGTTTTTAGTGGAGTTGTTATTGGGCAGTGCTGCATCAACAGAGAAATACAAGATAGCAATGAAGAGAGCCATTTGTATTTTTTCTAATTTATCTTGTTTCATGTAGAAAGTTAACTTTTTACACATTGTAAAAATGTGTAAAGGCTTCCAAGCCTTTAAAGATTTCTCTGCCAATTTGAATATGAGTTCTGTCCATTATCTCTATATGTAACTTAGAGAGGATGGTATGTGAAGTTCTACAATGTAGTCCTGTGTAAATATTACTGCTTGGACATGCAACTGACCATGGTTTGTTTTTTCAGGCCCATATTGCCATATACAATTCCTCTAGAATTGCCAGCAATAGTCAGTCTAATTTAAATTCCCACACTAAGCTCCACTCTCAGCCCAAACACAGTGTTCAATGATATGTAGAAGTCTGTTTCTTTAGAACAGAAGCAGAAGTATTATGCTGTTGTTATTATTAAAATCACAGGAAAAAAAGACTTGGATTAGAGTCAGCACTCCTGTCTTTGGAAATCCCTTTTATTTGTACATAGATATGCTGCTTACCAATCCCTTGCACTAAAATCTGGGCTTTCTCCATAGCTGCTGATGAGCATATCTCACTTTCACATTGGCAGAGGGGAGGGAGTGTAAAAACTAAATCCCTGTGTTTCAGTGTAGTAATTAAGTCTCTGACTATTGAAAGAAGTAGGAATTGTTCACTACTTGATACCTGATGGGTTTTGTGTATTGAAATGTGAAGCGTACGACAGGCAAGAGTTAATAACTGCTCTGATTAGTAACCGCCTTCTTATTGTACAGGAAAGCCCAGTGTTTGGTGCCAGTGGCCAAGAAGAGCTTGCCAAGAGGTTGGCCGAACTGGAGCTTAGCCGGGAGTTCTTGAGTGTATTAGGAGATGACCAAGATTGGTTTGATGAGGATTTTGGCTTGAGTACTCGCAAGCTTCCTCAGAAACAAGCTGAAGAATCAGCAGTTTTGCCTAAGATAGAGCCCCCCAAAGTGCCACCCAAGCCATGTGAAGAACCTTTGGCTGTTCCACACACTGCAAGGGAAGTGGAAGACCTGGTGCATGCAGCAGCTGAGGAATTATGGAAGTGTAAAGAAATGGGACATGACATTCAAGCTATCAGTGTTCCCAGAGGAATAAATGATTCTTCTGAAGATGACGACATTGAAGCTGTTAGCAAACAGATCTACAAACAGGTATCAGTAGGAGGACAAATGCTCTCAAATTCATGTTAAAAGTATATAGGGAAGCCACAGTTCTTTGAGAAAGAAGGAGTTCCCAGATTGGGGCCAAGGAAGCCTCCAGGATGGATTCTGTTGCTTTGCCACCTAGGACAAGGCTAGGATTTTGTCTTCATTTTGGAGATAATAGCTCCTTTCTTTCAGTTTTTGTTCTCTACCACATGAAGGATGGAGTTAACGTTTTCTTCTCTCTTGTATCTTGGTCTGTGAGAATAACAAGGAGGAGGACAAGATGCCTCTACTTTTCTTATTTCATCCTATGCTTACTTCAGGTTTTTTAGTCCTTGGCTTTCTTGTTTTATGTTTGGTTCATTCTAGTATGTTTGAAGAATATGATGGAAGAAACTCCACCTTTTTTTACTTTTTTTTCCCATCCTGCATTTTCCTTGTTTTGCCTGGGAGAAATTAAATGGGTTATTATATCAGAGTGGTGAGGGAGAGAGCTCACACTACAACAAGAAAAACTAGATTGTAAATTCTGTGGCTTTAATCAAAATGTTAATCTCTGCTGCAAAGGTAGTTCTTGGATGCCAAACAAATGCAGAAAGTAGTCACCATTTAGGTTCAAGCTGTTCCATACAGGTCAGCCTGGTCTTCCCTTAGCATTCATTGAAAACATTTTCTGTTGGCCACCACCATGATTAGTGATGGGATATAACATAAAACAGGATATGTTGTGTTTGCTAAAAAGTGTGTGAAGGTGAGAGAGGGAGTATGGCAAATTAGAAAGGAATTCTAGATTGTCTACACTTGCTCAGACAGAACTACCTCCTATTGCTTTCAAAAACTGTAGTCATTATGTAGGTAAAACTGTAATCGACAGGCTGTACAGTGAACATCCTAGAAAGATAAGATCAGAAGCAGAGTGGTGGTGGTTTTTGGATAATTTTTCTTTTTCTTATTTTTAAGGCTGTGTTTGATCTAACAAGAGAGATCTTTGGAGAGATCTTTGCAGAAGATCCAAATTTGAACCAGCCTATATGGATGAAACCCTGCAGGATCACTTCTGGTTACTTCCGTCGAGTAAAAGATCCAAATGACCTCGAAGAGATCAAGGTAGGAGTGATATGATTGTCTTGCTTAGTGACTTCATCTGTTAGGCCCCCTCCTCCATCTAAAAATAGGTTATAATCTGTCTAGAACCTAAGTTTAAAGTTTGGCTGTGAAAATGAACTAATAGTCTTACAAATTGATCTTCTGCATTTTAATTGAAAGTGAGTTCTATGCTAATGGACTTGAAGTTATTCCAAAGTAAATTGACACTGGTTTGCCTTCTTTCTGTTGATATCTTTGGTTACTTCTTGTTTTTCTTCCTAATTTTATCTATCATACCCCAGATCATGGACATGAGGGCAGGAGGGGCTTAAGCCCCCCTACAAGATTAAGCTACCCATATGATATAGCAAAATTGGACCATCAAGAGTCCTGTGCTGTTGAGCCTTCTCAGCAATTATCAGTCAGAATTGTATTAAATCTTTACCAGGGACCCCCTTTAAATATCTTGTGTTGCCATGGACCCCTCAAGACTTAACTCAAGATTTAAAACCCTAATAATAACAATAACAACAATAACAATACCTGATAATAATACAGTTACACCATCCATTAAACCTTCCCTCAGAGGCACTGGAGGGGGAGGGAAGACTTTTCTTCTGCTTCTTGGTGCAAGGTGCAAGCTTGTGGCTGGAGTAGATTGAATGGCAGTGTGCAGACCAAGCCAGCCAGCCTTTGCCTTGGCTCCTGTCACATGGGTTCTCCACTGCAGGAGGAGGTGGGTCAAGCAGCCTTCAAGCCTTCACGGATCCCCTATGGGGACATTGCAGACCCTTAGGGGTCCCCGGAGCACAGGTTAAGAATCACTGTACTAAATGATCAAACACTAAAAAAATTAAGGCAGCTGTTGTCATTGAGTCCTCCCAGGAATAATAAAAGGCTGCCAGCAATCCATCCTATGCACACTTAATTGGGAGTAAACCACACTGAACACATGAAGGGCACTTCTATGTACACACTGTGCTTGAGTCTTCATATTTAAGGATGCTTTAGTGATAATGGATGGGAAATTTGCCTTCCTCATGCAAGTATCTGCAAATAGGAAATTAATACAGGTACAACCTGCCTCACAATGCCTCCAAAAAAAAAGTTCTGCAGTCCCTACTTCAGATTCAAGCCTAGATCTTTTTTTGAAAGATCCTGACTGATTTTAATGGAGCAGTGTTTATGAGGGTTGTATGTAAATTTGGATCTTGATGAGGATGAATGGTGAACAAGTATATTTCCCTTGTTACAAACTAAAAGAAGTCAAGGGTGCTTAATATTTGTTACAGCTCCATGTAATCCATCTTTAAGGAAACAGATCCTTTCAAGGCACTTAGTCTGTACTATCAAAATATTTTTTTAAAAAAATCTACAATAAACAGTATCAGCATATAATAAGTCAGAATCCTTCCCAGAGAGCAACTGGTTGTAGATGGCTCTGTGTCAGAAGACAACAGTCTAGGTGAAACAGGAGCAGATGTTCATGCTGTTACCATCTCCCTCAGGGATGGGCAACTGCAGAGGACGTGGGGGCTCATCTTTGCATCCATGGGTTGTGCCCTGTGACAATCCAACAAGCAGCTAAAAATGAAACCAGAAGTAAGCAGCCAAGAATGAAACAGAAGGGCAGCAGTGGAGGCAACAGCAAATAATCTGCAAAATAATCAAATCCACAAAAGTTAAACTTGCAAATGTGGAGGACTGGCTTTATAGAACTTTTTGAAAAATTAAATTTCACCAACGTACTCTGTCAAATGATAACATTTTCTAACTTGTCTTCAGAAAGCAAGCAATATATATATAGTGTGTGTGTGTGTGTATATATATATATATATATATATATATATATATAGTAAATGTAAAGTATACACACACACACACACTTATTTCAGAAATGCTTATTTCTTTATATTTTTCCTGTAGTATGTTCCATGTTTTATGACTTGATGTGTAGACTGTAGGTGAGATCCTATGTTTTAGTTAGTGGCTCTGCACATATTCTGTGCTTATGGCACATTTATTGTCCTTGGCCAAAAGTGTAAGAAAGTTAGCCCATGGGCCCTGTGTGGTCTCAGTCCTCCTTTAGTAGCCCTCCAAACCCCAGGACCAAAACATTTAAATAAGCCACTGCTGAAATTCAGTGGCATGATATTTTGGCATTGAAGTTTGCTGACAAAATTTGGCAGCAAACAGAGATGAGAGTGTAGCTACAGTAACAATAAAATATAAAAAGGAAAAAAGATAAATCCTCTCACAAAGGTACAAAAATGAAATGATGGATTTTTCCCCAAGCCCCTTTTCTTACCCCCTTCCATTCCCTCTTCATAAAACTGAGACTGGAAATGGCAGAGCAGGAAAGACCAATGAGCCAGAGGTAGCAGAGCAACAAAGATTGCATGGGAGAAAAAAGGCACTTTAAAGTGGCAACTCATTGTCTTTATTAATTAATTTTAGTGGGGTTAATGAATTATAGAGAGTAATAAATTATTTACTAATTAGGTAAAGCTACATTTTTAAGTGGGAGAACTTTGGGATAACAGTTATAGAGAGGAAACAGTTATGTAAGAATTAATTAAGGTAGCTTATACCTGTAAGTGGAAAAAACTAAGGAGGAACAATTAATTCAGAAGTGAAGGAGTGGTGCAAAAAATAATTTAAGAGAACTTAGAGAGCAAAGCTTTCTCAGAGCTTTTCTCTTCCTCAAGCAGGGTAACAGTATACAAAATGTCATTGCACTTCCTGGATAACAAACTCCTGAACTCTACGGCTCTATCTATCTATCTATCTATCTACCTATCATCTTATACACATTGTTACATAGTTAAGCTAATTGTAAAATATATAACTAATTATTCTATTTTTAACGAAAAACAAAGAACCCCAAACAATTTCAAAATAAAATAATAAGAAAAACTTTTTTTAAAAAGTGTAACGCTCCAGCACTTCAGCAGCCTTGAAGTGGCCCCTGGCCTCACCCCTGCCCTAGGTTATGGTAGATGGATAGCAGTATCATCTGCTGAGGTCCACCTTCTTGAGTTAGATTTTACCCTTAGGCATATGCAAAGATACTTCTGTTAACTACAACCAGAAGCAAAGTCAATGGATGCCCTAATTTTGGACTTGTCTGTAGTATGTCTGCATGCTTTCTCATGAGCTGTTCAAACATTGCTTAGGAGACATGCCCAAGAGGCTATTGGTGATAGGGGCAGGGCTCTTTTATCACAGACAAAACTGAAACTAAGCAGTAGCCTTCTGAACAAATTATTGTTCGGAAGTATTCCAGCAAACTAAACCCTGATGCATAACTTTCATGGTACATTAATAAAAGACCCTGAACATCATATAGTCTCAAGCAGATGTTTGCCTCTCTGTTGATTGGATGGCTAAGTCCAGTTATTAGTCTCAGCTATGGTAGACCCATTGGATCATGAGTCTCACATAAGTGTTGATTTACCAAGTCCCATTGATTGTATGGGTCCACTCTAGCTGAGATTAACAATTGGATTTATCCCAATTACTTGACCTAGAGTTGGTGGTCAGACTTTGAAAAACTGTATGTAATGCCTATAAAATTCAGGATCTTGCAAGAAGATGTAGGTCATTATCAACACAGGTGATATGCACTCTAGGGTCTAAATCCTGCAGTTCACAACTAAATTCATAGTCACTGCTGCAGTTAGGAACAAATTTATTCATGGTAATTGAATGATTACATTCCAGTAAGTGTCTCTTCCTTCCTGGGGGGGTGTTATATCTGCTGTGGTTTTGTTTTATTGAAGGAGGGCCTACCTATGAGCACACAGAGGTGTTGAAGCTTCCTTTTTTCAACTGATGTTTAAACTGATAATGAGTTCTCAGAATAGTCAGAAAAAAGGAAACATATTGGATCTTCCAGTATGCATTCTGTATCAGCAATGTACAAGTTAAGAGATTTTTCCGTCTGTGAGTTGTATTGGTAGAGATGCTGCTGCGAATAAGAGAGATTTCTTTTTCCAAATAAGTTTTGCATTTGTTTGTATCTTCTCGGTTCTAGACCTTCATAGCAAATGAAGTGCTAAAGCTCTTAAACCTGAAAAAGGAACCAAACAATAAAACCGACTGGCAGAAAATGATGAAATTTGGACGCAAAAAACGGGACAGAGTGGATCATATACTGGTTAGTAACTTTCTTAAAGTTGTACACTGTATCCAGAAGTTAGTAACTGGCAGCTTTCTTGGTTAGATCTAAAGAAGAAAAATGAGAGTTTTATGTACAGTAGCACCCCCGCACCCGCTTGTTTGATTATCCATGGATGGCAATGGCAGGGGGTGGGGTGGGGGAGGGAGGGAGGAGGCAAGCTCACCTCCTTGCTCTCTTCTCCACAGGGATGGGGGAATCCAATGGTGCAGTCAGGGGGAGGGAGGGAGGAGGTGAGCTTGCCTTTCCCCTCCCTTCTGTGGGACGTTTCCGGTGGTGCAGTTCAGCGCAGCTGAGCTGGTGGCATGGTGGTGGAGAGGGGGAGGCGAGCTTGCCTCCTTTCTCTCTTCTCCAGCAGGGGGCAGGGTCTGGTGGTGTGGCAGAGCTGGCAGAGGGTGGGCGGTAAAGGGAGGGAGGAGGGAGCTCGCCTCCTTTCTCCCTTCTCCGGGGGGGGGGGCGGGGTCCGGTGGCGGCAGTGAGGGTGTTTGCTATTATTCGCGGATTTCAGTATCTGCATTGAGGCCCGGAATCATAGAATGAATTTGTTGAAGTCTTTTAACTTCTCAGTACATGTTGCTGCCACCCATCCACCCCCATATCTGTTGGTGATATGTTCCCAGACTTACTGCAGATATGCAAAACTGCTTATAATAGGGAACTGTCATAGAATACCATAGAATCAGGCTGGAGCACCTAGAAAATGCCTAGAGAGGATGCATTTCTAGGTATCTGGCATAATTCTACGGCCAACTTCCAGCAGAAGTTAGAGGACCTCCCAATGCCTAGAGAGACTTTCCCCCCTGACCATGGGTAAATGAAACCTCAGGTCCTGATCCTGTGCAAACAGCGGGGGGGGGGGGGGCTTTATATAAATGTGTTTTTTCTGAACTTCATGCATAGCCAAGGTGAAAGTTTTACTATCTTTGACTGACTTTGCTAGCCAAGCCAAAGATGCATTTTCCTTCCCTGCTGGTTTGCCTGTTTCTTTCCTGTGGAGAGAGGAGTGGGGGAACATGCTGCAGGGACCTTGGCCCTGCAACTGCAAAAGCCATCTCCAATCTTCCTTCCAAACCTGGAGATAGAGAGAGGAAAGGACTGTTGTATAGCTGCCAGGATAATCCCCAGGCACCTCTGCAGCTCCAGAGCCAGGAGGAAAACACGTGATTTGTCACATGTAGCACCACACTCACCAAGACAAGCATGATGGTTACTTCATCTGCCTGGGATTTTTGTTTGTTTAGTGAGAGCAGAATGGCTGTTTATGGAATTGGGAGAGCTTGCTGGGTTACTTCATATAAAAGAGAGGTTTGTATGGCCCTGCCACCTTGTGGCTGTTTTTGGAGCCCAACCCCCCTTCAGACTCCCCTGGACCATGAGAGGACAAAGAGTGATCTACCGCTCCTGAAAGCTTCCGGGAATAGCAGTCCACATTTGACATAGGTTATAGGTTATAAATGTGATTTTAGATTAGTTGTTTTAATTTATATTTGTTTAATGTTTTTTTATGGGGGAGGGTGGGAGTGGGGGTGTTTAGAGATTTTATTTGTATTGTATTTTAAATTTTGTAAGCCGCCCCGATTGTTTTAACAGAGGGGCGGGGTATAAATAAATATTATTATTATTATTATTATTATTATTATTATTATTATTATTATTGGGCCCTCCTGCATTGTTTAATAGCCTTTTTTTTCCTCTTCAAAACCAGAAGTGGACTTTCAGCCATTCCTGGATTTTTTTTCTACCATTTTTTTTTGAGGGGGGGGGCATTTTTTGTAGTCTGTGCACCACCAAGGGGGTTGTGAGCAGAAAACTGATCACCAGTCACACTGTAATTGCCCATCCTTGTCTTTTAATGTAATTGCCCAGTCATGCTGTAATCTCAGTACCTTGCACAGCATGGATGGGACTAAAACATATTCACTGTTAAGACTGACAGTTCACTGGGATTTGAGTAGCTTTATACAGAATCTTGGAATGCGTGTGGTCATTGCTTATTAGAATAACTCTCTGGATTTGATTTGGAAGTACAAAGTAACCAGCCGTTTTTGTTATGTTACATGTTTACATGGAAGCTTTCACAGAAAAAGTAAAGGCAGTTACCTTTTTTAAAGTACTTTTAGAAACATGTTTTTCCATACTCTTAAAAGAATATACTTAGCATTTTTATTTGCATGAATGTGTATTCAATAATAGTGACTCTCCTTCTCTCTCTTCCTAAATTCTAGGTGCAAGAATTGCATGAAGAAGAAGCTCAGTGGGTGAACTATGATGAAGATGAGCTATATGTCAAGATGCAACTGGCAGATGGAATTTTTGAGGCCTTAATTAGAGAGACCATTGAAGTCCTTAACCAGATTAATGAAAAACAGGAGAAGCTGATGCTTGTGTAACATCAAAGCTACACTTTTGTTATAGCGATTGGTTATTGGAGTATAGCAGGTGTGGGAATTGTATGGCTCTGCAGATGCTCTTGAACTATAATTTCCAGCTGCACTAGCTAGCATAGGTAATGGTGAAGAGTGCTGGGAGTTGCTGTTCAACAACATCTGGAGAGACACACAATTCTTACTCCTGGAGAACCATGAAATTTTAAAATAGCTTGAGAAGTAACATGGTATTACATCCCTTCCTTCCCATGCTGCCTTTGAAGAGTTTACACTGGATTTTTTCCAAACAGATTTTTACCCCATTTGACCTCCCCCCAACTTTTTTTTTTTTTTTTTTTTTGGCCAATTTAGTATAACAGTTGGCATCGTCTTTTGTTGTTGTTGTGGCAGTCTTGTTATAGGGGCTGCACATTTCAGATACATTTTGTAAATTGTTGGGTTGGAGCACTGGATACCCAGCACTAGAAACTTAAGTCATTAGTAAACATTTTCTTCATTTTAATAATTGCTTTTCTAGTCTGCTTTTTAACTATAATTAATTTTCTTAACTATCTTATTCATTTATATAACAGTGCAAACATACATTTGCCACCAGCCATTGATTTTGTTCTGTCTACCATTCATTTTCATCTTTCTGTCTCAAAATGTGGATTTAGGCAATGCAGCTAGATTAATGCAAGAGACACTGAGGTAAGGATGTATTCAGCTGAAAATGTATTCCTACTCTTGGAGCAGAATGAAATACTGTCAAAAAATATTAATCTGAGCTAATTTTCCTAGTTTTCCATTATATTCATCCTTCCCTCAGTGAACTACCAGCTGCTTCTAAGTAAGTGGATACTCAGGATTCTCTCAGGCTCTTGACATGTGAGAGTTGGAAAAAATTGCTTGTAAATGTAGGCCTTTTATCCCTTTTTAGTTCCCCCCTTGCTTATCACCCTACTGTGATGTACTGGTGGAGCCATTACTTGAACTATGTAGGGCTGGGAGAGTATGTACCAAAGAAAGTGATGCCCAGTGCTCGACTCTGGACTTGTTTTGTATGTGTGTAGAATTTCTTTTAACTTATTTTATAACATGTATGTTAGAAAAATGTCTAGTGCTACACTAATTGCACTACTATAGGATTTAAACTCCAGAATCTACAAAAAGTGTCTGTTTATTAAGACTGTATCTGTCTTATAAAAATAGAGAGGCATAGTCTTTGTGCAAAAATTCCATCTTAAAGAGACAGAGAGAATCTACAAAGATCCAAGTGCATGTTTTCCACTGTGGGATAGAAAAGGGACATGATGAAGCAGAAAGCATCTAAAACTGTTGGACTTACAGAGGGAGCACCTGGATTAAGTGTTAAAAACATCCCCCCTCACCCCCATCTCCCAAGATTTCCCACGGGACACAGCTGCTGTCAACAGTGTCCTCTTCTTCCCTCTCCCCCATGTTTCTCCAAGGGATCACAGATAATCTAGGCTTGAATGCTGATGCCTTAATTTGAAATCTGGTTTACTTGATATGAATCAAAGCTGATTCAAAATCTCTTGGCATGTCTTAATGTGGAGACAGCACTTGGAAGCATGGGAGGAGGCACTCCAAAGATTATTATGAACCAAGAGGTGCATGTGGGAAGAGCTATGCCCTTTCCCCTTTCATCTCATCTAGTTCCTTGGGCTTCCAACTAAACATACCTCTGCCAATACTCCTTTATTGGTTTCTTCTTTCAAAACCTTTGTGTGTGTGTTTGTGTGTGTGATTTATTTGCCTTTTGCACAATGACACACAACCAGGGTAGCTCCTTATATCCAGGGCTGCACAGAGAAGTGGTTAGAATCCAAACAAACATAAAGAAACACTTATGTGACATTGCCAGCTTCTCATTTTTAAATTTTCTATGGCTAGTCTTATTTATAAGAACTAAAAGAACAAAAGGACAGTGAAAACACCCAGCATGTCTGTTTGTTAGTGTATCTCCCTCACTTTAAGAGCTAGGTGCCAACTTCTAAAAAATATCTAGTGGAGTGAGCTGTTGGGCCTCAGAAGTTACCTTGATAGATTTTTGAACTCCCAAACAAAAGGTATTCTGTGTTTAACAGGTATGATGCCATTTTATCACAGTGTCTTAGGTTTTACCACTCTTGAGCCTCTTCTGCTTTTTTACTTTGATTTGAACCAAGGGAGTATTCAAGTAATATGGGGAAAACACACAAACTGATAGATGCATAAATAACAGCCATTCCCGAGGTTACTAGAAACAATAGCAGTAGTGATACACTTGCACATCTTAAAGCTCTTGCCTTGATAGTAATATAGAAGCCTCATTTTTGTCAAGGCATTGGAAAGGGCTGGAGATTTGCTTTTTAAAAATTATTGAAGTTTGTTGATTTGATTGAAGCAAGCTGTGACCTCCAGTTTGAACCACCACCTCTTTGAAGCAACAGCCTATACAAAGTCATAGCTTTTCCCCTAGAAATATTGGATTCTTCTTAAAGTTTTTACAGTAGAAAAGAAAAAATTGAAGGATCATTCTTCTAGTCTCAAACACAAAAAGGGGGAGCGCATATGAGGATGCATTAGAGTACCTCTAGTTCACCCGAAGAGGTTCTATGTTTGCATCCTTGTGAAACTGTATAGCCTATGTTTAAAACATGCCTTTGTCACCCAAAGATTTGTGAGCTTCAAAGCATAAGCTTACGTGTCTGTGAGTGAGGTATGTTTCATTTTTAGTGTCCTTTTCTAGGTTAATGAGATCTGGGAATGACCATTCTGTATATAGAGTACACATATATATGTTACATGAAGATGTGGCCTTTAACTTGGAGTCCACTCAGGACAGTAGAGGAATTGTCCTTTTTACATCATAGTTCAGGATGGAGCATTGAAGCAGCACAGGAGACTCGAATTTCAGCAGATGACAAAGGTTGTCATTCTTTGACCTTAGATACATTTGAATTATGTCCCACAGAATTCACATTGGAGATGAGTATGGGACCTGACAATTTTGAACCTAAAAAGAAACCACTCATAGCACAGCTAGAAAATATGGATCAAGTTAAAGATGTTCCCGTTGTTCCTGCAAAAGTCCTATTGAAGGAGTTAGATAAGAGTGCAGCTGTACTCATGTAGAATTTCCATTCATTAAGAAAAAGAGTTGGAATAGGTAAAATTCCCAGTGCATTGTGTCTCTTAGGCTTTTCACTATCTTAACTTTTTGGAAAACAACAACAAGGTTTTGTGGCCTGTTTGGTATGGGTGGGGAGAAGACCCATTGATGATCTTTTAAAACGTGGCCTTAGCAATTTTTGCAATACTGTACTTGAATAAAAGTGTGTTCACTACAGAAATTCCATAGCACAGCATTCAGAGACCATTGAAGTAACTGCACCATGAATATTTTTTCAATCACTTTTGGTACTTTAACAGAATTGAATACTTACGTTCCAGCAGCAAAAACAGTTGACACTTGCAAAGTGTTTCTATGTAAACTATAGGATTTTGTTTTTTGTAATTTACAAGCACTGGTAATGTGGATAAGCAGAACTCTCAACTAAACTAATTTGACATCTAATGTAGAAAAGGAAACAAAGGTGGAAAAACTGTACTGTAATACATTGAAGTAAATTGGAGTTTTTCCTTTGATTTTTGCAGAGCCTTTTTATATACATTTGCCAAGCCGTTTTGGGAAGACCTGTCTTCCCAGTGTAATATATTATGCAGATACTAAACTGCTCGTGTGTGTGTGTGTGTGTGTGTGTGTGTGTGTGTAAATAACCTTGTCATACTGGTTTCTAGGTCGATTTCAACCAATAATCACACATCCCTGTGCACGGCGCAGTAGATTACAGGGTGTTAAGGTTCTTGTAATTATGGACTGTAAAATAAGACAGGGTAGTCCCTGTGTACACCAGTGTAAATATCTTTGTTAATTTGAGATGTACTTTAAGAGAATAAAATCTGTAAATAAAACTGATTTATAAATTATCCAGTATCTTACTGTTCTTTGAAATCAAGTATGTTTACTCATATGGTGCTAATTCTGTGTGTTTCTTAGTCTTGTCAGTTATTTGTTCATGTAGAAGTCAATCCTATATCCACGGGGGATACATTCCAAGACACACACACACAAACACCCATGGATACCTGAAACCATGGATAATAGGGAACCTTGTTGTTTTCAATGAGATAAACGCTAGAAGTTGACCATAGTATCTTTCTCCTAGTGAGGAATTCAAGGTGGTTTACAAATGCAAAAATACAGTACAACTAAAAATGATTAATACCAAAGTTAAAACACAATTAAACCAGACTTCTATTTAAAAAACACAAGTTAAAAGTAGTTTTCAAAACACATTTAAAACATGAAATAGAAGCCCAGAATCCCTCCCTCCCCCATTTAAAAGCTCCATCTGCTGCAACATATCTAAAACCAAATGGCTCCATAAATAAAAAGGTCTTTACATGCTGGTAGAAAGACAGCAGGGACGGGGTCAACCAGACTTTCAAGGATAAAGAGTACCACAACTTGGGAGCAGCGACAGTGGTGGCTCTCTCCCGTGTCATCACCAAAGGTGCCTGTGATGGTGGTGAAACTGAGAAAAAGCCCTCCCACAAGAATCTTAAAATTCAGGCAGGCTCATACAGGGAGATTATGGTCTTTCAAATAGTCTAGACCCAAGCCATGTAGGATTTTAAAGGTCATAAGCAGCACTTTGAATTCTGCCTTGAATCAGACTGGCAGCCAGCAGAGCTGTCTCAGCAATGGTGTTACATGTTCCCTATAACCTGCCCCAGTCAGCAACCTGGCCACAGCATTTTGGACCTGCTGAAGTTCTCAGTTTCCAAAGGCAGCCCCACGTAGAATGTGATCCAATGGGATGTAGTCAAGGTGTGTCATTGTAGCCAGATCTGACACCTCAAGAAAATAGCACAGCCCTGGCCACTGCTGAAACCTGGACATCCAGGCTCAGGATCTGAGTCCAGGCACACACCCAAGTTGTGAGCCTGAGACTTCAGGGGGAGTATAACTCCATCGAACATGCTGAATCCCTATTCCCCAATTTGCCTTTTGACTCACCAGAAGCACCTCTGTTTTGTCTGGATTAAGTTTCAATTTGTTTGCTCTTATCCAGTCTACATCTGGCAACGGACACTGGTTTAGGACAGAAACTGTTCCTTGGAATTGGATGGAAAGGAGAGTGAATTTGCCATTACCAGCATACTGGTGACACTCCAGATAACCCCTCTCAGCAGTTTCATGTAGATCTTAAACATCATGGGGAACAAAATGAAGCCCTGAGGGACTCCACAGGCCAGTGGAATTCCCCCCTCCAGCACCACCTAAGTTTGCCCCTCCTAGAGTGACTGGAACCACTGCAGAACAGTGCCCCAAATTCCATCCCAGAGAGGCAGTTCAGAAAGATACCATGACCAATAGCCAGGCCTGAAGGCAGATTGAAATTGATCTAGATAATCCATTTCATCCATGTACTCTGGAACTGGAAGGTCACCACACACTCCAGAACCTTGCTTCAGAAAGGGATGATGGAGACTGATCAGTAGTTATCCAGTGTAGGTGGATCCAGGGAGGACTATTTTTAGTAGAGGCCTCACCACAGCTTATTTTAGACAAGATGAAACTCTGCCTTACTGCTGTGAGGCATTCACTACTGTTACCCACTAAGCCAGTCCTCATCTGGCTGCTTTTATAAGCCAGGAAGGGCAAGAATCCATTGCCCATGTGATGTCCACATCCTCAACCTGTACAAATATAAACATAGCCAATAACATGGAACAAGCAGAGCCAAAATTACACCCACTGAACCTGTATAAACCACAGCATCCAAGTGAGAGTTAAAATATTTTTTTTAAATATTTATTTGGTGCAGAATACTGTTTAATACAAAAATTCTTTTTCTTTAGGAAAATAGGTAACACATCCAGCATTCTGTTCATAACAGGAGCCACAAATACATCTAGGTACTGACATGCAAACTGTGAAAATGTAAAATACCCTATTTGGTTTCAGCATCTAAATGGGTACATTTCTTCTGAATATGAAGTTCTATGTGGCTACTATGGAGAATAGGCACAAACATCAGAATTTTCTCTTAAATTTTAGCAAATAGCTGGAGGAGAGGGGCAATTTGGATTGGTCCACAACAGTGAAGGAAGTAAGAGAATCTGCCACACAGCAGTAACTTCCCCCTCTTAAAATCCCTTCCAGAGCCACTATTTGCCCATTAGGGTAAAAAGTAGCATGTACTGTATAAGCCTGTTTGTTTTCCCTTTAGTTGCTCAGTGTGGATGAAATAGGCAATAAAAAGAATGCTATAAGAACCAGGCCCTCACCAACAAGGCTTTGGTGGGTGAAGAGAAAAGTGACTTCTTGGATCTCTTGGCTGGACATAAAGCAGAGTCAACACCTCTCTGCAAGAGAATGTGTTTGCCAGATCCATTCCATTGCTGCAAATCCAGAATAGCCATATTTTGTTGTTGTTAAATGCCATTAAATCAACTTTGTTTTATGGCAACTCTATGAATGTAACCCTGCTTTTCCTCAATAGTCATTCCAAGTCTGTTCTAATTTCTAATTTCTAGTGGTAGTGTAGTTTTATTTGTATCTTAAATTCTTGATGTTCCTTCCCCCAATTTCCACTTCTCCTTTGTATGATTCCAATCTGCTTTCTGTATATGTTCTGCTTATAAATTAATCAGATAGGGTGATAAAATGCAGCCTTGTCTGACCCCCTTGCCAATTGGAAACTATTCTGTTTCTACATATTCAATCCTGACAATGGCCTCTTATTCTGAGAATAGGTTACACTTCAGGATAATCAAATGTTGTAGCAAACCCATTTCTTTTAGAGGGATCCATAGTTTTTCATGGTCTGCACAATCAAAGGCTTTGCCATAATTTATAAAGCACAAGCTGATTTTCTTTTGAAATTCCTGGTGTACTCTATTAACCAATGGATGTTTGCAATATGATCCCTAGTTAACACACTTTGGAGAGTGCCTAGTGTGCTATAAAAACAGTGTAGATGTGTAGGTACTATTGCTTAACCATTTGTAAGCCACTCTCTGAGAGCCTTTGTGGCTGAACAGTGGAGTATAAATACCAACAACAATAGTGCCTCTGTGAAGTTGAAGGCTTTCACGGCTGGCATCCATAGATTTTCCTTGGTTTGTTTTTCTCCCGGCTGTGAGGCCATGTTCTGGAATAGTTTCTTTCTGACGTTTCGCCTGCATCTGTGGCATCTGTGCCACAGATGCAGGTGAAATGTCAGAAAGTATTCCAGAACACGGCCTCACAGCCCCCCCCCCAAAAAAACAACCAAGGAAAATCTGAACCCTGCTTGGACATCTGGCTTTTCTCTCTCCTTGTAAAATATTGAGGATCAGTTTGCTTTTGGGGGAAAATAAATGCCATGGTCTGATAGTTACTGCAATCCCTGGTGTCTCCTTTCTTGGGGATTGGAAGACATATGCAGTGCCTCCAGTCTGTGGGGTTTTGTTTTTGTTTCCATATTTGTTTTGCAGGTTTTGGGTAGAATACAGATTAATTGTGTCTCTGTAACTTGAAACAACTCTACTGATAGGCCATCTGTACTTGGTGACTTATTTCTCCCAGTGCTTTCACAACGTCTTCCACTTTCTAAAATTGTGGGTATATCAACAAAAGGTTCTTCCTTGAAATAGTCCTCCACCCTCTTGTGTGTTCATTCCATCATCTCCCCCCCCCTTGATCTTACGTGTGTTTCCCAGTTAATTATACAATACCCCCACTGTTGGTTTGCATTTCCCTTCAGTTTTGTGGCTCTTGTGGAAGAGGTCTCTTGTTCTACCTCCTTTGCTGTTTTCTTTTATTTTTTCCTATAGATTATTATAATAGTTCTTTTTGTACCTATGCACAAGTTGCTGAATACTTCCTTTCTGGACACCTTTCACTTCTTGTCTGTCCTTAACACGATTAGCAAAGGCATATAGCTAATCATTTGGAAGACTTTACAAAAGAGTCTGGAGTAATAAACATCTGAGGCGAAGCACAAAAATCCGTGTGTATAGAGCCACTGTACTGTCTATTCTCCTTTACGGGTCTGAAACATGGGTCATCTATCGCCAACACTTACGACTCCTCGAACACTTTCATCAGCGCTGTATACGCACAATCCTAAATATACACTGGACTGACTATGTGATGAATGTTGCTGTCCTTGAGCAAGCAGGGATCACCAGCATTGAGGCCATGATATTGAGAACACAGGTGCGCTGGGCAGAGCACGTTTCTAGGATGGAGGACCATCGCCTCCCAAAAATAGTACTCTATGGTAAATTCTCCGCAGGTCAGCATAAGAGGGGCGCTCCAAAAAAGCGATACAAGGATTCCCTGAAACAACATCTCAGGCTCAGCCAAATTGATCACCAATAATGGTCTGCCCTGGCCTCACATCAGGAGGCATGGAGACGCACTATCCACAATGCTGCAGCCTTATTTGAGAACTCATGCCGAACAAGTCTCGAAGAGAAACGACAACGCAGAAAGAATCACAACCCAGAAACACCACCCAAGGAGACCTTCTGTTGTGCTTTCTACAACCGGACTTGTTTATCTCGGATTGGCCTTTTTAGTCATCACCGCGCTTGCAGAAAGCGCGGGATGAGTCCTTCCTGAATCTTCATCTGCGAAAGAAGAGCCAGAGAGTGTCCTTTAACCACTTGAAAAGTTTGAGTCGTCATCCAATGAGGCTTTTCTTTCTTCTTAGCTACAGATTCTTCCCTGATAATGTCTCTGGTATTTGTCCAGAGTTCTTCTGGTTCCTGATTAGTTAGGCTTAATAGTGCAAATTTATTCTTTATTTGTTCTTTAAATTCTTCAGAGATCTTTTTCAGGTTGTATTTTGGTCTGACGTTTGATTTAGTGTACTTCTTTAGCTTTACTCTAATTTTTAATATTAGCAATTTATGATTTGTGCCATAATCTATTCCTGGTTTTATTTTTGCAGAGTATGGAGCTTCTCCATCTTCTGTTTCCAATTATATTACCGATTTCTGTGGACTTTATCAGACTAGCATCTAAGGACTTTATCACACAGGCTTAATAAACCAGAACAGAAATGCAACAGGATTGCTAAAGAGGGTTTTTTTCAGACAACGTTCTCCTCTCCCGTTCTGACCCGTGTGCTTTCTGTTTTGTTTTATTCATGGGGGAAAGTCATCAATAGATCTCCAGTTCCATTTCTGTAACGGAATCACGGGTGTGTGAACTGGTGTGTCGTTATGCTGGTGTGATGTTAGAACACTTCCGGGTACGATCTGGACATCCGGTTGAGTGACAGCCTTTTCTGTACCCTCCCCATGTTGCATTTAAAGCTTTAAACATGTTTTGGTGCTTGTTTTAATTTTTAGACGTCTGCTTGTATTTTTATTTTTAAATTTTCCCCTGGCTGCCTTCCTCTGTAAGGTCCTGGAAGGTAAGTAGAGAACACTTCTGGTGACGATCTGGACATCCAGGTAAGTGACAGACTTTTTTGTACCCTCCCCTGTTTACTTGTTTCTTTTAAAGGCTGTTTAGGTGCTTGATTTAATTTTTTGATGTCTGTTTTTTGTTTTTGTTTTAAATTCCCTGTGCGATGCAGGGCTCCCTACAAGGTCCTGGGAGGTCCCTGCAAATGCTTCCTGCTTCAATTGGGACAAAGAGGTCAGTGACAGCCTTTTTTGTTCACTCCCTGGGTTACTTGGTTTTTTTAAAGGGTGTTTAGGTGCTTGGTGTACTTCTTTTAGGTTTGGGGGATTTTTTATTTTTAAATTCCCCACACAATTTGGTCTCCAGGAAGGGGAGGAGGTTTTGATCTCCAGGAAGGGGAGGGGGCTCTGTGAGAGCTCCATTCCCTTCCTGGATGGCCGGAGGAGGGGGGAGCAGTTTCTATCCCGGGATTAAGGTAAGTGTATGAACATATTTTTTATTCTGTTACAGGGATGGGAGGAGGTTGGTTGGTTGGGTACTGGAACAGGAACGGGTTTTAAGGGCACGTCTGATAAAGTCCTACAACACTGTAATTCCATTATTGAGGGAAGCAGAAACATAGTGGCATTATTACAGTAATTATCATACAACCACCAGCAGCAGTTTAAGTGTGTTATAGTAACAATTGTCTTCGCGTTGCCTTCTAATGACAAAGTATTAATACTTCCTGCTGAAAAAATTTCTCTTACTTCCTGGATGACATTGCATGGTGAGATTTCAGCTATTCTCACAAGAAGACGTGACTTCACTTAAACACACCAGCAACAAACAGATAACAAAAGAACTGTACAAATAAACACTTAAACATAAAAACATACCAAGAAAAGGCAACAGTTAATTAAAACAGCATCCTGTTGGTCCTCTTCACATTCTCCCCCAGAAGTTGAAGTATGTGTTCTCGTTGGGAAAGGGGAAGGGGAAAAGAAGACCACCCATTCACTCTGTAATTGTGTGAATACAGCTGGACGTGATTTTGCACACTCATCAATACCATGAATAGAGCGATATTGAGGGCTATTGAGGGCTTTTGCCCATTAATTAAAAGTGGTGCCTGATGGAGCACAGACTCAGCATAAGAAGATAATGACTTCAAGCAATAATGGGATCCCATTTGTGCTACCATTCCATTGTAATTGCACAATTACAGCCTTGTGTGATAATGTCCTATGTTGGCCATCAGGTGGTGTCCAAATGTACAGTTGCCTCTTTTGTTGCTTGAAGAATGTGATTGCAATGAAACAAATTGCTGGCTTCATAAAATCATATAAGTCACTCTTCTGCATCATTTCTAGCTCCTAGGCCAAATTCTCCCACAATATTTGGTTCTGCTGTGTTTCTTGCTTTTATATTCCAATTGCCCATGATTATCAATATGCTCTGTGTTGGCATGCAATTGATTTCGTCCTGGACTCCAGTATGGAATCTTTCCATTTCTTCCTTTTCTGCCTCTTGTAGATGAAGCGTAAACTTGGATTTTTTTTTGTATAATAATTTTTATTTATTTTTAAAAACATACAAATTATAAACCCAACTCATACAACATACAACAATTATACTTATTAACATATAAGTGATTCCCACCACCCTGGGACCTCAACATTACATTCATCCCTCTTTCCAAAATTCAATTGTTTCCAATGCTGGTTTTTTTCCTATCCCCTTTATTAATACAAATTCTAAAAACTTGCTCCATTTCTCTCCAAAATCTTTCTTATTGAACATTCCCCTTTTTTTTCTTTAATACTGTTTGTTAATTTTTATTTATAGCTATATCCCATACTTCACTATACCATTCTATTTGATAGTTTCCTTGTACTTTCCACTTCCATGCTATTATCAACCTTGCTGCTGTCAACAAATTTGTTAATAAATCCTTAGTAACTTGGGACTCTTGTATTTTGTCATAATATGATAATAACACTATTTCAGGACATACGGGTATATTTATCTCCATTATCTCATTTATCTCCTTCATTACCATTTGCCAAAAACTCTGAACATATTTACAATGCCACCACATATAAATATACATCCCCAGTTCTTGACATCCCCTCCAACACTGTGCTGAATATTTTTTATCTATTTGGTTCAAACTTACCAGTGTTAGATACCATCTCCATATTATCTTATAATACTTTTAGTTTATTCTTACTGATAATGTTTTCAAATTATGCATATTCCATATTTTCTCCGACCTACATCTATCTATTACAGTTGCTACATTTGTTTCCCATATTTCTTTAAGATAATCTTGCAAATCTTCATTTTCCAATAATATTTTATAGATTTTACTTGTAATACCTTTTATAGTAGTTTTCTCTTGTGGCCTTGTAAAATTAATTCTTCAAATTTTGTATATTTTCTACAATCTCCCCCCCATTAACCATTTTTTTTGTCCACTGCTCTTAACTGTGTTAATTTGAACCATGTAATTTCTTGTTCTCTTAATGCTTTTTCAAACATTCCATGTTCCTATGATATGCATTATACACCTTCAGACTTTCTTTTCCCATCTGAGCATATTGGCAGCTGAACGTCCTTTTGGCTTGAGTCCAGTTGTGTCATTAGCTACTGCATTACTCCTACTTCTCCTCTGATCTTCCCCAGTAGCTGGTTGAGTGCCTTCTGACCTGGGAGTCTCATCTTCCAGCACTTATCTCTTGCTTCATTTCTCCTGCTCTGTAGGTATACCTCAGGCTCTCTTCCCCTTATGGCCATTTGGAAGATCAGAAGCTTTTGTTTCCACTTTTAAATTATACAGATTACAATTCCGCATTTAATCTGTGGTTCATTTAAAGCAGGGTTGGGAACTCCTGCTCCTATCAGGTCCAGCCACTATGATCAATGGTTACAAATGATGGGAACTAGTGTTTACCAACATCAGGAGGACCACAGATTCCCCACTCCACTGCAGTTTCAGAGCACACCGAGATCTGAAATTGCCATTTCAACTGGTTTTGTTCTCATTAAATATAGATTAAAACAGTCTTCCCTGGGCTGTTGCCCTCCAGATCTTTTGGATTGCACTTCCTGTCAGCCCTAGCTAACATGGCTAATGGTGAGAGATCATGGGACCTAAAGTTCAAACTATCTTGAGGGCACCAGGTTGGGGAAGACTGATTTAAACAAACCATGGTTCCCAAAGTTTGGGCATGAATGGAGAACTGTGGTTTGTTTAAATGCTGTAGAGAAAATGTTTATACCCTTTCCCAATGCCATAAAAAAGGAAGGAAGGGAAGAAACATGAGACTGTAGCTTGCTGTACCATGTTCACACAAAAAGAGGCCAGGATTTAGCTAACACACATTGGAACTGCTTAACGCAGTGTAGATGTGTAAATAGCTATTGCTTAAAAAAACTGTAAGCCGCTCTGATAGCCTTGAGGCTGAAGAGCGGAGTATAAATAAATAAATGGATTTCTCATTATGTCTGAATCAGGAGAATAAGTAGTAACAGTGGCTTATGAGGACTATGGTGTATGAAACTTCCTTAAGTTGTGAGGATAGGGCATCCTGGCTTACACAATAAATATGAAGACGTGCCTTGATCTTTCTTGATTTTGCCTTGAAGAAGAGTCGAAAAGAACAACTTTGAATCCAGAGGTTACATGTGAGCCTGAATTTTCTACTGCCAGTAGCAAACTAGCCTTCCAGCTATACTCAGCAAGCAAATAAAAGAATCCATCCTATGTCCAACAGGGAACACAATGTGAAAATGTCTTCTGACTTTCCCAGAAGGTTTATTCATCCTCTTTATCACTAATGTAATGCCATCAATTAACTATGAGCATGTACTGTTTGGGTCATTTTTTTTTTATGTAACCACTCAGAGCCTCTGATGTGACTTCAAAGGAAAACCACAAATTGTATCTAAGTCCAGTCTAAGGTCAGGGCTAAGGAGAAGGGGATGTTGAGAAAAAACCACAAAGTGGAGCATAATTCTCACCCTCCTACACGTGAGCCTCACAGACACGTGAGGCCTGAACACGAGAGTAACTGCCTGGTCCTATGCTCTCAGCTAAGTAGAACTTTATTCTAAATTAATGTCTATGATCAGAGCACAATGAGCAGAACATAATACAAAGATGATGAAAATAGCACAATATGAAAGAGATGAAAGGATGACAGATTCCTACAAGGAAAAATACAAAGTAGGAGAGAGGATCTCACAATTATTATTATTATTATTATTATTATTATTATTATTATTTAGAAGGTGAAGAAGAAGAGGCTCCTAAAGCATTTGGAAGAAAGAAATCACTAGGAACAGATGTCATACCAACAGACTATTTCAAGCTATAAAGACAGAATACAGTCATCCCTTCACATTCGCGGGAATTAGGTTCCACAGACCACCGCGAATGTGAAAATTCCACTAATAATGACTGCCCTCCCCCTCCCCCACCAAAGCGACCATGGGGCCTTTCCCCCGCCTCCCCACTTCCTCCCAAGGCCTTCACAAGGCCTCCAGAGACCCTCTTGAGGCCCTGTGGTTGCCTCCCCAGCCCTCCCCCTCCCTCCCAAGGCCTTCACGGGGCCTTCGGAGAGTCTCCGGAGGCCCGTGGATGCCTCCCTAGCCCTCCCAACTCCCTCCCCAGGCCTTCACAGGGCCTTCGGAGAGTCTCCGGAGGCCCGTGGATGCCTCCCCGGCCCTCCCCCTCCCTCCCAAGGCCTTCACGGGGCCTTCAGAGGCCCCTTGTTGCTGCTTTTGGGAGGGCCCGGGGGCCCTCTCAAAACTACAAATATTCAAAACTGCGAATGCTAAGTTTGCGAATGTGGAGGGTCAACTGTATATTTAAATTTTTTTTAAAAAAAAAACAAAACCCTGCAACAAATATGGAAAACAAAACAATGGCTCAATACATTCCTATGTCCCCAAAAAGGGATAGCAGGGATTGCAGTAACCACCAGACCATTGCCTTAATATCTCATGTAAGCAAAGTGATGCACAAAATTTTACAAAAAAAAAAAAATCCTTTATGATATAAAAAGTGAGAAAATCCAGAAATCTAAATTGAATTTTAAAAAGGATGAGGCACTAGAAATCATATTGCAAACATACATTGGCTACTGGAGTGCACCAAAGAATTTCTGAAGAAAATCAACTTGTGCTTCATAGATTATACCAAAACTTTTGATTGTGCAGTTGCTAACAAATGATGGATTGCTCTATAAGCAATGGATGTGCCTGCAAAGAGAGAAGCTAGGCAAGCCTGGTTGGAGCCAGCCAATGACAGCTCAGGGAATGCTGTGACAGGTGTGTGTGTGCTGCTATGGGGGAGAAAGGATAAAAATCTGAGGCTTGTCTCTGACTGAAGGCAAATAGGGGAAAGATGGGATAGAGACAGAGAAAGGATTGCAAAGAGATGGGGGAAAGCTGTAATAGAGATAGGACAGTCAGCCGGGGGGAAGAACTGAATAGGGTTTGGGGAAGTGGTGAATGATTAAATACTTACAGGGTTAATGTGTGATCTAATTGTGTATTAATAAACTTCTACTTGTTTATTCTTTTTTACCATTGTGTCTGGTTGTTTCTGTTAAGTTTTGGTAGACAGCCTGATTATGCTTACCACAGTGAACCCACTGAACAATACAGCCACTAGTCTATATAAGGATCACCTTGAGGCCCAAGTAGCCAATTCAAGGAGGGATCTAGAGGGGGAAAGGGCTAAAGTGAGTAACAGGAGTCCAAAGGTTAGGAACCGCAGAGTCGGGCTGGAGTGGAAATACATCACAGTGCCACAACATTGATTGTCCTGATGTGTAACTTCTACTCTGGACAAGAAAACACAGTGAGGACAGAATATGGAGAAACTCAATGGTTTCCAAGTTAGCATACAAGTCACACAAGGTTGTGTTTTATCACCCTAATTTAATTTATACATAGAGCACGTTATAGTCAAAGTGGGATTACACTCAGAGGAAAGAGGTGGATGAAAATTGAGGAAGAAGGTGCAACAACAGAGCAACATGACTAAACTGAGGCTTTGTACTTTGACTGCATCATGCTTGAAGTTGATTTGGTAGGTGCAGGTAGGATACATATTAGTTGTGTTCAGCTGCACTGAGTGCAGAGGCTGCAGATAAACAACATGAATGTATGGTGACTGTTTTCTTCATATATACAGTACCAAGTTGTGAAGATTTCTTTTTCAGCGGGTTTTCAATGTTATTCTTTCTCCTCTAGGGGAGGCTAAAGAGACTTGTTGAATTCCTATGAGTAAAACACTTTCAATAAGGACCTAAAGGCACCAGGTCCCATCTGATCTCTAAAGCTAAGCAGGGTCAGCCCTGGTTAGTACTCAGAATGGAGAATTACCAATGAATACCAGGTGCTGTACGCTATATTTCAGAAGAAGGAACTGGCAAAATCAGTTCCTGAGTATTCCTTGCCTGAGAGAACCCCTATGAAAAAAGAGAATATATGAAGCAAAGGGGGGAAATATGTAAGATTTATGCTAAGTGAATGCAAAGATGCCTATAAGTGTGAGAGCTCAATTCATGGGGTCTCCATAAGTTGACAGGCAACTTGAAGGCACATAAACACATACATTGTGGTTGAGTTATCCCACTTTATAGACATCTTTGCATTCACTTAGCATAAATCTTACATATTTCCCCCCTTTGCTTCATATATTCTCTTTTTTATCTACTCAGTGTAATCATTCATTATTTTACAATTGCTTTCAAGATTGTTTCCTGCTTGAGTTAATTGTCCTTGTTATTTTTACTACAATGCATTCTGCATTTTCATTGTTTTGTTAAATGAGAGAGAGAGAGAGAGAGAGAGAGAAGTATCTCTGAGTAGGCAAAATTAATAACTACCTGCCTGCCAGAGCTAAACTTTCCCCATTTTAAAAACAGTTTTGGGATCTTTGTTTGTGGGACATGATGCCAAGGTTTAAATCTGCAGGGAGAAGGAACAGCTGCAGCCAGTGTTTCTGCCTGTTTTGGAATGTGTTCCAGACAGAGACCAGCTAGTGTTGTGGAGCACATTGAATCCATTTGGATTAGGCATTAAGTGAGTTTTAATGATTTTGCCAAGTTTGTTAGCATGCCCTACTACCCCCTCCCAATGATATTCCATAACTGGAAATATTGGACACTTTTTGGGGTCATATTGGTTTAGGGAAACTGGAGGTCAGTTGGAGGTCACTATGCCTTGAGATGTGTCTAGAAATATAATAATGTGAAAGCCCAAATTAGGACTGAGCATAAAGCCCCCTTGATGGGTTTATGCTAACAACCCAGTCATTACAGGGGCATGTGCTAATCTTTTCTTCCAGCCTAGGGAATTTCCAGCAATAATTCAACCAAGCAATTAAGTGACCATTTCTCAGTCTATAGCCTATGGAAATCTCTCCTCACACCCCTTTGTGCCCAACCTTATGAGTTTGTCGCAAGACCATCAATGTTCTATCTCTCCACAGTTAAAGGAATCAGTTCAGTTTTGGTTTCCTTTGTCTATTCCATGGGAGAGTCATCCAAGCTTTGTTATTGCCAAATCTGCTCCTCCAAGGCACAGAATAGGGTATAAATATTAGAGCCCCAACAACAGCTAGGTGTGTCACAGTCAAGGTGTGCCACAGTGGATGGACCCACCCACTCTCTTTCTTGGCATGCCCCAGATTGGAACTCCTATACCACCTTCAGATGACTGGGTATCTTTGTTGCACCCTCTATCCAGCCTTTCTGTCTTATTCTTCTATAGCCTTGTAGTGTGTTGTGTATGTTAGTTTACTTTTTGTGTTATTTCAATAAAATACTTTATTTTATTTTAACTGGAGTGCTCTCTACAGTTAGTACTGGTACACATAGGTGAAAAGATCTCTGAATTTACCCTCCTTTCACAGGCTGTTACATACCCTGATAGCCCCCAGCTTGGAATATTAAATAAATGGCTACATTTAATAATTTGGCTAAATTGGCCATTCATGTGGTTACAGGTAAACCAGTGACCCCCGAACACTAAGGTGGGATTCATGCAAGACCAAGGAAAGGGCCTGTGGAAATTTCCAAAAACAAACACTCTCAAGTGAAACTCAACACCTCGAGGTGAGCCAATCACTAATCCACTTCCTTTTGACTCCATGTCACACTGTGTAGCCAGCCCATCACCTGGACTTCCCCGCTGTCAGCATACTTCATGATCTCAGCCCTGCATGATCAGTACAGTATAACCCGCTACTCCTCACTCTATTATCTATCCAAATACTTCTTACTATTTTCATTAGCCTTGTGTGAGTGCTTGAAGCCTGAGTGTTGGCATGAGTGCTGTGATATTTTCCAATAAAGATAATTTATTGTACGTTTTGGCGTAGAGTCTCCTGCTTAGTACCAGTATACATAGGTTAAAAGTTCCTGCTGTTACCTATCCTCTTGCTTCCATAATTGAACTAATTAAATATTCCCCATTTTTAATATTTGGACATTAGCGTGTCCCCATGGACTCCATGCAAACCGGGTAACAAAGCCTCCTGTTTGAGCTAATAATTCCCCCAGGTAGTACAGGAAATTTTGGCACAGGATGGATGGGACTCTAATGCACCCCACACCTCTCAGGGTAACAAGTTGTGTACAACATTTGCACCTAGATCCAACAGTTATCTGAAAATATGCCTGTCACAATGCCTAATTGGACCCCAAACTCCCAGAGGAGGTCCTATGCAATTGATAGAATTATATATTTTCTAAATCTTATTTACGTATTTATTTACAAATATGTATAGTATGTGCAGGCTGGTAAAGAACTTCTGTTTTCTTCAGGTTGACTTCCAGCCCAAACAGCTCTGCAGCTGTTGCGAAGCAAGATGTTAGGCACTGCAGAGCTGCTTCTGTGTGGGCAACAAGGGCTGCATCATCAGCGAAGAGCAGCTCACGGACTAGATAGTTTAGAGTCTTAGTGCGAGCCCTCAGACGGCTTAGGTTAAACAAGCTACCATCAGTACGGTAAGGTATATAGATGCCGTCTTCTTCTTCGAGCTCTGCCGTAGCCCTTTGGAGCATCATGCTGAAGAAGATTGTAAATAAAGTTGGAGCAAGAACACAACCTTGCTTCACTCCATTAGTTATTAGAAAGGGCTCTGAAAGAGCATCGCCATATCTGACTTGACCGCGCTGGCCCTCGTGTAGCAAGATAATCATTTTAAGGAATTTGGGGGGACAGCCTAGTCTTTCCAGGATCTGCCACAGACCTTTCCTACTCATGGTGTCGAAGGCTTTGGTGAGGTCAACAAATGTTACATAGAGACCCTTGTTCTGCTCTCTACATTTCTCTTTCAGTTGTCTAAGGGCAAAAACCATATCTGTAAACGACAACGCAGAAAAAATCACAACCCAGAAACATCACCCAAGGAAACCTTCTGCTGTGCTTTCTGCAACCGGACTTGTTTATCTCAGATTGGCCTTTTTAGTCATCAGCGCGCTTGCAGAAAGCACAGGATGAGTCCTTCCTGAATCTTCATTTGAGAAGAGAAGCCAGAGAGAGATAGTATGTTTAAATCTGGAACTCAGGAACATGTGGCACTATGAAGAGGTCCCAAGTTGTTCAGGCTTTTATAAATTCTAAACATTTCACAAAGTCTTAAAACTTGTCAAGTAGCAAATAGGCAGGCAGTACAATTTCTTCAGCAGAGGTGTTGTGCATTTCTAGAAGGTCATTCTTCTGCTAATGCAACTTCCAGGCTAGGCTAAAAGGCAGCCCCACATCTGTCTATATATATATTTCTCTTGGGTATGTTGCCTTTCCCAGTGTGCTGATTGGCTGCTCATAAAACACAACCAACCAATCACCACCCACATGCAAACTCCCTCTCCACTTCACAATCCACTCCTGCCACTCAGTCTGTGGCCCAGATTGGGATCCAGGCAGTCAACTGGCAGCAGTGATGGGCAACAGAGTGAGTCACCGTCAGCAATTCTGGGAAAAGTCTGGAATGCTGAGAAGGGGGAGGAGGAATTTAAAAACCCACTGGCCTACCTTACAGGGTTGTTGTGACATCTACTGGGCATTTTGGGGGGACTTTTTCAATGGTGTATGCTACACTGAGTCCAGCTAGTTACAGCATGTTACAATAGTCCAACCTTGAGGTCTCAAGTGCCTGGACCACCGTAGCCAAGTTGTCTCTGTCCAAAAACAGCTAGAATTTTTTTTACCAGATGAAAACTGATAAAAAGCACTTTGAGACACCAAATCACCTGGGCCTCCAGTGCTAATGATGGATCTAGGAGTGGCCCCAGGCTGTAAACTTGAGTAGGAGTTAAGTCCTGACTAGAACAAGCATTCTGTCCATCTCTCATACATGGGAACCACTCACTCACAGAGTCTTCATCCATTCAGGATTAAGCCTCAGTTTATTGGTCCTCATCCAGTCCACCATTGCACCAGATGCTGGTCCAGAACCTTCATGGCTGAGATTGAGATATGACAAAGAAACAGAGCTGAGTATAATCAGTACTTGGCTCCAAATCTCTGGATTACCTCTCCCTGTGGCTTTATATAGGTATTAAGCAGCATTGGATAATAAGAGGGTACCCTGTAGAACCCTATAGCACAGTTGCGAGCTGGCTGAGAAATAATTACCCAGCATTTCTGTGTAGAACCTGCTATATAAGTAGGCTATAGGCTAGTGCCAGGCCTTTTCTGGCCACTCTAGTCAACCAAGACGTTTAGAAATCAAGTAGGCATGCAGTAGGCCTTCATTCTTCAAGAATCTGATGTCCTCTGTTTGAAGAAACTATCTTGACAAGCGGAAATTATCCTGCATTCAGCAACATCTAACCCCCCGCCAACTTACCCCAGAACAAAGCATTCATGGAGCCAGCTACCCAAATAGTGAAGATGCAGCTGCAGAAGAAGAATATGGAGCCACATAAGGCCTTATGGAATGCAGAGTGTTTCTTCTGTCCAACAGATAGCTGTTAATGCATGAGGCAGCATATCTAGAGTTGCTCAGGAGCCACCATATCTTGACAATGCCCCATGCCAGCTTCTCCCTTGGAGAGGAGTTGTAAAGGAACTGATTAAATGGGGCAAATGGTAGATATGAGAGGAGATGGAAAAGGAGTGATGTTGATGTTGATGCAGGTTGTCTTGATTTGTGATAAAAGAAAGTGAGGAATTAAAGGAACTTCCACCTTTGCTCTTACCAAGTGGTTACTCCTTATGGGGAATGTAGAAGAATGGATTCCATTGGCAAAAGCCTTCTGTAAAAGCACTTCACAAGAGAATGTGAATAAATTCTGGTCAAAAATAATCAGCAGAGGGTGAACATCAGCATGCTATTCAACAGCTGAAAGGAGAACTGGTTAAATGCCAGTACTGCAAGTCACTACTTTGCAAGTTCGATTCCAGCGGGCTCCAAGGTTCACTCAGCCTACCATCCTTTCGAAGGTCGGTAAAATGAGGACCCAGCTTGTGGGGGCAATTAGCTAACACACATTGGAAACTGCTTAATACAGTGTAGATGTGTAAATTGCTATTGCTTAAAACATTTTGTAAGCTGCTCTGATAGCCTTATGGCTGAAGAGCAGGGTATAAAGAAAGAAAGAAAGAAAGAAAGAACTGCAGCCATTAGGGCCAATATCACTCTTTTTAGTGCACAGAACAAGGGTGAGGAAAGTGTGCCCTACCAGATCTTTCCCTTCCAGGTCACTTCCTGTTGTAAAAAAAAATGTCTCTCCTGGGCCTAAAACAGCCTGGAGAAGGCCAAAATGGGAGAAAAATCCCCCCTGAAAGGCATTTGGAGGTGTAATTTGATTTGGGGGAGAGGTACAACCCCCCCACAACTTGCCCATCCCTGCCACAGGAACAAGAAATGCATCTACTTTGGACAGAAATATCTTGATGGTATGCAGAAAGTTCTTCATGTGAGTGTCAAGAAGAAGGAGTATCTGGAAGAGGGAAGAACATAATAGAGAATGAAGAATTGTCTTGGGACGCTGTTATGAGCTGATAGCCCACAAATACAGTGGGCCCTTGGTATCCACTGGGGTTTGATTCCATGACCACCACCCCCAGTGGATACCCAAATATGTGGATGCTCAAGTCCCTTTATAGACAATGGCACAGTAAAATGGTGTCCCTTATATAAAATGGAAAAAATCAAGGTGTGTTTCTTGGAATTTTGGGGGGGAGGCATGGATGGTGAAATCATGGATACCAAATCCATGGACACAGAGGACCAACTGTATATGATCACCCTTTCCATATAATTGGCCTGTCCTCTTCACACCACCGCATCTCTCCCGATTCCACACACTTGGATGGGTTGTCAACTCTACTGTCACTTCCTGCTCTGCCAAGAACTTTCCCAGGCGTTTGCCCACAGTATAAAAATGAACAAAACAACCAAAAAATACAAGAGGTGTGGGACTCAGTGGAAATTCCTACAAGTTTCACAGAAGGAAAGTGGAAGACTGAACCCCTTGAGCACCCATACCCCACCCTTGATCAGCTATCAGGCAAGGACAAAGAGGACAAGGTAAATAGCCAGCCAGCAAATCCCTCAGAGGCAAGGATTTGCCCTGTCAGACTGGACAGCTAGGATCTATTGGGGACCTATGAGAAAAGGTGTGACTGATACCACCCCTAGAAACAGCCTGGTTTTTTGAAAACATGCATAATTTTAGCAGCTAACGTTATTTCCATATGCAACACTGAGGCAGTAGTCTTCTAACAGTGTGATTGCCTAAACAGTGAAAATACTTCTCATAGAATTTGAGGAGAATACAATTTGTCTTAATGGGATCCTGTATGAATACGCCGTATTCGAAAGGAGGAAGGCCAAATACTCCATATACTTTGCAGGAAAAACATTTGCGGCTTTTCCTGTAGTTTTTAAAATAATGCGTAGGAATGCGCACCATTGATTGTGCAGGGCAGGGCGTGGAGCTTGCTAACAAGGCGAGTGCCCAAAACCACCATGTTGGATTTTCGCTGTAGTGATCATGCGCGACGGTGAGAAAATAGCCTCCTTTTTTTTTTTTTTAATTAAAGCGGAAGATCGCAGCTTGGATGTAATTTTTTTTTAAAAAAAAAAACTGTTTGGTGGCAGCAACTGGAGGTAAATTAAAATGCAAGTAATTCACTTGCACCCACCAGCTTGATTCACAGGCATATCCGTTGGAACAGCAAAAGCACTTTATTCCACTTTAACTGCCATGCCGACTTCCCATGGAATCCTGGGATGTGTAGTTTAGAGAGGAGCATTTAGAATTCTCAGCCAGGGAGCTCCTTTGGCGTCTCTGGCCAAGCTACAAACCCCAGGATTTGATAGGATGTTGCCATGGCAATTAAAGTAGAATATAGCACTATATTTGTGTAGTGTGAATGGGCCCCGGGTTCCAATTCCTCTCATCTGAAACCATAAAATCCTGTTCAATGGCTGCACTTCCACATTTGAAACCTTTCTGCACTAAATTTGATGTCTGCAAAGTTTAGATTTCTTCTTTTTCAGCCATCCTTTCTCACAGAGTGATTGCTTATTTTCAGTGGTCATGGATGTGTTTTATAAAACATGTAGGCAATTGGCTCCATGAGAAGCCAAGGTGGAGCTTCCGTGCAACTTCCAATTCACTTCAGTACTAAGGAAAGCTCTATCTGCTCAGGGCCTGGGGTGGCGGGCACAAACACAGAACTGTGCCTAGTGCAGAAACAAAATGACATTCCCCTTGCTGACTTCTAGGATCTCCCAAGAGCACAAGGAGCTGCAACATTATGAAGTATCTAGCTTGGAGGAGCAGTCAAGGAGCAGAGTTTCTGTAATATCTGCATGGTTGTTCTTGCTCCAAGTTTATTTACAACCTTCTTCAACATGATGCTCCAAAGGGCTATGGCAGAGCTTGAAGAAGAAGACGGCATCTATATACGTTACCGTACTGATGGTAGCTTTTTAAACTTAAGCTGTCCGAGGGCTCTCACTGAGACTCTAAACTATCTAGTCCGTGAGCTGCTCTTCGCTGTTGCTGCTGCCCTTGTTGCCCACACAGAAGCAGCTCTGCAGCGCCTAACATCCTGCTTCGCAACAGCTGCAGAACTGTTTGGGCTGGAAGTCAACCTGAAGAAAACAGAAGTTCTTTACCAGCCTGCACCACAGGCCGAACACCATCAACCCCACATTGCCGTCGGCAAATCTGTGCTCAAGTCCGTTCAGCAGTTCACCTACCTGGGAAGCATCATCTCCTCAGATGCCAAGATTGACAAAGAGATCGATCACAGATTAGCAAAGGCGTATAGCACATTTGGAAGACTTTATAAAAGAGTCTGGAGCAATAAACACCTGAGGCGAAGCACAAAAATCAGTGTGTATAGAGCCATTGTACTGTCTATTCTCCTTTATGGGTCTGAAACATGGGTCACCTATCGCCAACACTTACGACTCCTCGAACACTTTCATCAGCGCTGTATACGCACAATCCTAAATATACACTGGACTGACTATGTGATGAATGTTGCTGTCCTTGAGCAAGCAGGGATCACCAGCATTGAGGCCATGATATTGAGAACAGCTGCGCTGGGCAGAGCACGTTTCTAGGATGGAGGACCATCACCTCCCAAAAATAGTACTCTACGGTGAACTCGCCACAGGTCAGCGTAAGAGGGGCACTCCAAAAAAGCGATACAAGAACTCCCTGAAACAACATCTCAGGCTTGGCCAAATTGATCACCAACAATGGTCCGCCATGGCCTTACATCGGGAGGCATGGAGACGTACTGTCCACAATGCTGCAACCTTATTTGAGAACTCACACCGAACAAGTCTTGAAGAGAAATGACAACGCAGAAAGAATCACAACCCAGAAACATCACCCAAGGAGACCTTCTGCTGTGCTTTCTGCAACCGGACTTGTTTATCTCAGATTGGCCTTTTTAGTCATCAGCGTGCTTGCAGAAAGCACGGGATGAATCCTTCCTGAATCTTCGTTTGCGAAGAAAAGCCAGAGAGACTGTTAGGATACTAGTTCCATTTCTTTTCTCCTGTAATGAACTTTCCTAGTCAGCATGTTTGCTTATTAAAGTACAGCTATTTAATCTACAGAAGTCACTTAAGGCTGTCAAAAAAAAAAAAAAGGAAAAAAGGAAAAAAGACTTTAGCAGGCACAAAGCAAGCAGAATAAGGAAGTACTATAAGCACATTTTTGAACAAATACTTAAAGCTTCTTTTATCTTGTGTGCTGCATTTGTATATTCCTCATCCAGAAGCTACATTTGGGGAGGGATGAAGTCATGTTCATTCAGGGATGCTTTTAATGTTCTGTATGATTCTTTCTTGTGTTGGTTCTGCAATCAATAGTTTCCTGTCCTCATTTGAATTCTTCTCTCTACTCTCTACTCCCAGTCACCTCTGGCCAGAGACAATTTTCTATTACCCATGAAAACTTGGAATATGTATACAGTATGCTCAGGATCCTCACTGCTTTGCCATTTTGTAGTCCCCCCGTCCCCCCCCCCCGTGTCACTGAGCAGCTCAGATATGTCCTGGAGCCAGTGGGCACTGACTAGGGTGGAAGCAGAGTAAAGGTATGTTGGAGGGATTTCATTTTTTGGAGACCATCTCTGGCTGCCACAGCCAGCTGTAGGAAGCCAGAGATTCTGCTTAACCTCTTGTCAGCATTTGGAATTTTAATTGCCACTTACCAATTCTTTCCCTACAGCTAGCAGAGCCTGTTGTTCAGAATGTTTGGGTGGAGTCCTGGGAGGACAATAGGCCCCACCAACAAACAAAGCCATAATAAACACAAACTATGTTAACACATCTTAGGGGATCACTGACTGGGAAAAGCAGTATACTGAAGGACTGATGGGTGCTAACCTGATCTGTGGCCCCCAGGGTCACTGTTGTTTGTTGGGTCCCAGTGCCCTGTGGAGTGTGCAAGCCCAGCATGAGGTGTTGCAGTTTGTGGGCCAGGCAACTGAGTGAGTCACACATGTCCGAGTGCGTGAGGTGCATGACAAGGGAGGGATCAGGACCAGATACAGCTGATAACCCTACAAGAATGTAGTTACTACATTTAGCTAGTTGGATGTCACACCATTGGTTTCAACTCCTATTTAAAAACACACGTACATACACACATCTATCTGGCATAAGCATGATAAAAACACAGAGCAATGGACACTTTTTGTGTTACATCTGACTAGCTGTTTAGGGATGTATGTGAATGTGACACAAAGAATTTTTTTCCAAGGAACCCTGTGTAAGAAATATTTTAGAGGTAGATCAAATGTTATGATCAGAACTAGAAGTTTATGAGAGTACAGAGGTGCCAAGTTTTAAATGTTAAAAAATTCTCCACTGATTTTTCTTCACTATTTTGAATGTTAACTGAAGGCATAGTTTAGTACGTATTATATGGGAAATCTGTGACTAGATTTTCTGATGGATTTTTTTTCTTTAGAAAGCAGCTGTAGACACAACCAATTTGTATTATGATTATGTGGGAGAACCTAATCCCCCCCACACACACACACACATTGTGGCTCCATCCATGTTGCTGCCTCTTGGGCCCTGTGCTAGGAGAAAGGTGAGGTAGAAACTAAACAAACAAATAAATAGAGGGGCTTTTAGCATTAGAGAGAAAAACCAATGAATGCCTTCATTTTTTGGCTCTACAGCTAATAGCATCATTGGGAGAAAGGTTGGATCAGGCCCACAACACTCTTCTCTTTGTGCTGTAGCCCTGTAGCTGTTTCTAAAGAAACAGAAAATTGCTTTGTGAGAGCCTGTCATGGGTTTTCCACATAATGTGTAGTTTGGCCCTGATAGTTCCATTCACAGCCTAAGCCCATCATATAGATCCACGGCTAAACCACCTGTATACATTACAAACCAGTCCCCCAATATTTATAACATCTCTTTATATGTACATTCTTAAAACTTCCTAGTTAGCCTCAAACACTACTCAAATTTGTCCCAGCTACTTCAACATCAATCTCTTTCCCCCTCTTTCAGAAAAGCTTTTCTTGCTAAAGACCTAACAGGTCTTTAAATGAATATGGGTTAGTGAAGGCACTGAATTGTATTTATTCACTTTATCTTCACTTGCTTCTCTTTGTTTCAAAATAAAATTCATAACAGAATAAAAGCAAAGAGTAGGGGCCCATCTAAACAGTGGAAATACCCCTTATGGAATTATCTGGGAATCCTACCAGTCTAAACAGGATCGAGCACCAATCCACACTATTCGGAAGGAGGTGGGTGGGCAAAATGGCCAAAACAATAGGTTAAAAGCCTTCAGAGATTTCCCCGTACTTTTCACAAACTGTGAGGCTGGTGCCTTTTTTGGTCTGTTGGTCTATTGAACAATAAAAATGTGAAGGGAAGCACAAAGCTGATTAGCTGGGTGAGACTGGGGGTGGGGCTTGCTAGGAGGGAAAGCGCCTGCTGCCGCCATGTTGGAAATTTGCCTTAGCGATCACTCGCTAAGGCAATTTTTAAAAAGGATCAGTATTTTCTGTTTTGCTTTAAAGAATCACTCTATTGTACCAGCACACCTTAGGACAATTAAAAAAACACAACCCGGCGGCACTGAAAAACTAACGTGAGTAAATCACTCACAGCCGCTATCAGGAATGCAAGGCTTATGGGGGCTTCTGAGGCCAGAAAAAACATTTGGTCTGGTCGCTCCTGCTGCGAGATGCCAATAGTACAAGGTATTTAGGATTTCCCCCCTCATATAGATGGGCCCTAAATAATAATAATATAATAATAATAATAAAATTTTATTTCTATCCCGCCCCTCTGCAACGCAATCGGGGCGGCTTACAATATAAAAACTCCATAGTCCCAGTACCCTAGCCCACCCACCCCTTAAAATAATATTAAATTATAAAAGATTAAAAACATAAAGTAATTAAAAATATATAAATTAGGGAAAAAAAGATTAAAACATACAATAGTTTTTAAAAAAATCTGATTACAGCTCAGGGAGGACAGCCGAGTCTTGGGCCGCGATAGTTATTCAGGAAAGGCCTGCCGGAAAAGATCCGTCTTGACAGCTTTTTAAAAGTTGTCTAAGGTGTTAATAAGATGGATCTCATCCGGCAGGCCATTCCATAATCTGGGAGCGGCAGCAGAGAAGGCCCTTTTGGACATCACTGACAGCCTTGTTTTCATAGGCTGTAACAGATTCCCAGAGGACCGAAGTGCGCGGGGAGGGTCGTACGGGAGGAGGCGATCCCGGAGATAAGTTGGACCCAAGCCATGCAGGGCTTTAAAGGTTATAACCAACACCTTGTACTGTGCCCGGAAACGAATAGGCAGCCAGTGGAGAGCTTTTAGTACAGGTATTATATGCTCTCTTCTGGAAACACCAGAAATCAACCTGGCTGCCATGTTCTGAACTAGTTGAAGTTTCTGAGTCAAGCACAAGGGTAGCCCCATGTAGAGCGCATTACAGAAATCCAGACGGGAGGTTACCAATGCATGTACCACAGTTTCGAGGTCCCTGGTTTCCAGGAAAGGGCGCAGCTGGCGTATCAGCCGAAGTTGATAACAGGCACTCCTGACCGTCGCATTTACCTGATTAGACATCTGGAGCATTGGGTCCAGGAGCACCCCCAGACTGCGAACACAGTCTTTGGAGGAGAGTGTAGTTCCATCCAGGACTGGAAGTTGTATTCCCAGACCTGGTTTCGGGCCTGTAACTGTTAGTACCTCCGTTTTGTCTAGATTCAGTCTCAATTTGTTTTTCCTCATCCAGTCCATTACTGCTTTAAGACAATCATTGAGAGGAGAGATGCCATCTGAAGTTGAAGCTGATGACCGAGACATGGAGAAGTATATCTGGGTGTCATCAGCATACTGATGACAACGCACTCCATGCCTCCGAATGATCTCTCCCAGCGGCTTCATATAGATGTTAAATAGCATTGGGGACAGGATGGCACCCTGAGGAATGCCACAGTTAAGCTCTATTCTGGTACAGCAACTGTCCCCGAGCCTCACCCTCTGGGATCTGCCCGAAAGGAAGGAACGGAACCACTGCAAAGCAGTGCCTCCAATTCCTAACCCCCTCATGTGATTCAGGAGGATGGAATGGTCTATTGTGTCAAAGGCCACTGAGAGATCCAAGAGCACCAACAGGGTCACACTATCCCTGTCGATACCCAAGTGGAGGTCATCAGCCAGAGCAACCATGGCAGTCTCCACTCCATATCCCGTCCTAAAGCCAGTTTGAAATGGATCTAGATAATCGGTTTCATCCAAGACAGCTTGGAGTTGGGAAGCGACCGCCCTCTCAATCACCTTGCTTAGAAAAGGCAGCAAGGAGACTGGTCTATAGTTGTTCCTGTCCAAGGGGTCCAGGGAAGGCTTTTTCAGGAGTGGCTTAAACACCACTTCCTTCAGACAGGGTGGAACGGACCCCTCCCTGAAGGACGCATTGATAATATCCCTAAGGAGTACTCTCGATGCGTCTCCCCCTTGGGTGGCCAGCCAAGATGGACAGGGATCGAGGGGACAGGTCGTCTTTCTCACTCTACCAAGGAGTTTGTCCACGTCATCGGTACTCACAGATTGAAGCTGATCCAATAAAATTTCATTAACGGAGTTGCTGGACACCTCGTCTATAGATTCTGTCATAACACTGGCATCTAAGTCGGTTCTTATCCAAGAGATTTTATCTGCAAAGTGGATGTTGAATGCGTCACAGCAGGCCGCTGTCGGGTTAAGTAAGGGGTTCTGCGCAGGTGGAATCTGCGTCAGCTCCCCCACCACCCTAAACAGTTCTGCTGGACAGGACTCTGCAGACGCAATACGTGCAGAAGAGAAAGACTTCTGCGATGCACGTATCGCCTCTCGATAGGAATCAAGGAAATTCCTATGACGAGTCTTGTCGGATAAGAGTCGAGTCTTCCGCCAGGTGCGCTCTAGTCGTTGTCCAGCCCGCTTCATCTTTCTAAGCTCCTCTGAATACCAGGGCTTACGGTTAGGAGCAGGCTGGAAAGGACGTTTGGGAGCGATTGTGTCAATAGCCTTGGTGAGGTCAGTGTTCCAAATATTAACCAAAGCTTCAACAGAATCACCGGCGTTACCAACCATTAAACCCTCCAAGGCTTTCTGGAATCCAGTTGGTTCCATTAGCCTTCGAGGGCGGACCATTCTAATAGGTCCACCACCCCCGGTGGGGCAGACAGTGGCTCTTAGCTCCATCTTGACCAGGAAATGATCCATCCATGACAATGCAGAGGTTTTAATAACCTCCACCCATGGATATTCCTGTTCCATACTAAAAGCCGCATCGAGGGTATGACCTGCACAGTGAGTAGGCCCGACAACCAATTGGGATAGGCCCATGTTTGTCATGGATTCCATGAACTCCCAAGCTGCGCCAGTTAGATTTAGCAAGCTGGTCTCGAGTGGGATGTTGAAGTCGCCAAGAACTAAAAGTCTGGGCGACTCCAGCAGCAACTCTGAGACCAGCTGTGTTAGCTCGGTTAGGGAGTCTGTTAGACAACGGGGTGGCCGGTACACTAACAGAATCCCTAAGCTATCCCTGGACCTCAGGCTTAGGTACATACACTCGATGTGGACTGTGTTCCGGATAGGCTTCCTGGTCAAGGTTAGATTGTTTTTATGAACCAGAGCCACTCAGAACCTTCAAATAGTAATAACATAAAATAATGAGATGTGTCTGTGGCTGGTCTCTGTTGCATATTTTACTAGAACATTTCCCCAGGGCCAGTCAGGCATGTCATATTGAAACTAGTCCTTTGTGGGTTGTCTGTGGTGTTCTTCCTTATTTGTAATTTATTTATATATTTATTTAGGTATTTATACCCTGCTCTTCAGTCACAAAGGCTCTCAGAATGGCTTACAAATTGTTAAGCAATAGCACTTTACACATCTACACCGCATTAAGTGGTTTCCAATGTTTGTTAGCTGATTGCCACCACAAGCTGGGTACTCATTTTACTGACCTACGAAAGGATGGAAGGCTGAGTGAGCCTTGGAGCCCTGCAGGAGCAAACCTGCAATGTTGTGGCTGCAGTACTAGCATTTAACCACTGCACCACCAGGGCTCCCTAATTTCCTGAGATGTTGATACTCCTTTTGGAAGACTCCATACAAGAGCACCAAACACCAATTGTTTCTTAGGAAACCTCAAAGCTTTCTTCTCCTGCAGCATGGTATCAAGCTAGCCAGGACTGGTGTAAGGCAATACAACTGTGTTGGCAGTGCTTGTTAAGTAAATGTGTCCTTCGTGCTTCTGGTGCGTTAGCCAGATACCCCAATTGTCCAATGGTTGAGCCAGCCCTGATTCAAACCAGCAGTCTTTCTTCTCTCTGGCTTCCACAGAAGATACTTAGGTCCAGGGTTCCCCCGCTATTCCAGCCTCAAAACAGAAGGTAATAATCTTTCCTGATGTCTTCACTTGAAAATCTCTTAAGAAGAACAGCCTCAAGAAGCTAACCACGTCCTCCTCTCCAGTGGACCCCTTTCCTCCATGTAGGAATTTACCCCCGCCCCCAATGTTTTCATTGTTTCTTCCTTTGGAGATTGACAACTGGCCTAGGTTAATTTTACTGGAGATTAGAGAAGAAACGGGAAACAGAAATAATTGTACGTCAGATGCCAAGGTTTGTACTGGGCTGGGATCCAATGCACAGCTGTTAACTTGACCTGCCACAAGTATTCAGCATCCTCATTATCAGCATCCACTGAGTCCCCCACTCTTTTCCCCTCTTCTCTCTGCTGTCCAAGTTCCAAACCAGGGAAAATTCTCTCACAGAAACCAACAGACTTCATTGCATGGGAGAACAGTAACTAGACCCCCTTAAACTTTTCCCCGGAATGAAGTGAAGGAAGGAGCCAAGGAAGGAAGAAAGGAAAAGAAAGAAAGAATCACACATAGGAAGCACTCCATTTATGTGAAGAATTATTATTACAGTTATGTGAAGCACAAGTAGAACTGGAAGTAATTACTCCTGGAAATTAGGCAGTGCTGATAAAGACAATACAATTTGTTCATTCAGTATTACAGTGAGAGTAATACTGTACAGTTGCCCCTCCACATTCGCGAACTTAGCATTCGCGGTTTTGAATATTCGCGGTTTTGGGAGGGCCCCCCGCCCTCCCAAAAGCAGTGACAAGGGGACTCCGGAGGCCCCGTGAAGGCCTTGGGAGAGAGAGGGAGGGCCAGGGAGGCGACCACGGGGCCTTGGGAGGGTCTCCGGAGGCCCTGTGAAGGCCTTGGGAGGGAGTGGGGAGGCGTGGGAAAGCGACTATGGGGCTTCCGGAGGCCCCATGGTTGCTTTGGTGGGGGAGGGGGAGGGCAGTCATTATTCGCGGAATTTTCACATTCGCAGGGGTCTGTGGAACCTAACCCCTGGGAATGTGAAGGGATGACTGTATAATACTTGCAATAATGAATACTTAATAATTAATACTTGTAATAATTAATTAATAATTTTAATTATTTAATTTTAATTAATAATAATATTACAGTGAGAGCAATACTATATAATGCTTGTAATAATAAATACTTAAGAATTCATACTTGTAATAATTAATTAATTAATAATTAATACTTGGCCATATTCAGTGCAGAATTACATGAATGTCAATGGGTATAAGTGTGGCTTCCTTTAGCACCTCAAAGCTTTAAAAAAACCAACTTTCAGTTAATATCATGATTACTAACCATTTACACTATTTTTAACTCTCAGTGGAAATATACAGAATTACCAGTATTGCTGAAGTTATATTTTCAAGCTGTAGGGCAGCAGTTCCCAAACTTTGGCCCTCTGGGTGTGTTGGACTTCAACATCCACAATTCTTGACTGTTGGCCTAGTTGACTGAGGCTTCTGAGAACTGAACTTGAAAACACATGAAGGACCAAAGTTTGGGAACCACTGCTGTAGGGCATGAAAAGAAGAGGAATTCCACAGATACATAACACATTAAGTAAGAGACACAAAATCTGAACTAAAATAATATTTGATAGGAAGAAGGTGGTTTGTGTCTCATATACTATATATTGCTCAAAAAGCTTTTTGTCTTCCTTCCATCCTGTAATTCCTTACAATGTGTCTCTTTGGCCAAATCCACACTACATAAATAAATCCAGTTTGAAACTGGATTATTTGCCATGGTGCCATCCTACAGAATCCTGGGATTTGTAGTTTTGTGAGGCACCAGCACTCTTTGACAGAGAAGGCTAAAGACCTTTTAAAACTACAAATCCCAGGATTCCATAGGATGGAGCTACAGCTTAAAGTGGTGTCAAAGTTCCTTATTTCTACAGTGTAGATGTACCTAGTCATACTTGAATGATTTCAAAATACATGGCTTCTGAAACTGGTTTAGGGAGGGAAGTAACATTGGAAGGAAATAATTAATGGCATCAAGTCTCAACAAGGACTTGGCCACTATGAAAAACTGTAGCTGTGCTGCAGCATTTGTAGTTTTTATATCCGCTACAGAATACCAAGAGCTTTTTTGTCATTAATTTTTTTTTTTACTTGTACCATGCTTTTGATCCCTCACCTAAACAGTGCTCTCCCAGTAGACACTGAGGCCATTGGCCAAAGGCAGATGATTGCTCCTTCCCTCTTATGGGGCTGGGGAACCTTTGCTACATAGGGTAAAGAAGGATGGTGCTAGTACTGTGGGTTGGCATTCATTCAGGGATGGTAGACCCCACTGCAGGGCCACTCTCTTGTCCAAATGTCAGTGGACAACAGGAAAAGGAGAAGAGCATTCTTGTAGATGGCACCTAACTTCAGAAATTCTCCACCAAAACCTGATCCAAGGTACTGTCTGAATTAAATAAGACAGATTGTTCAAATATACAAATATTTAATTCAGAAGTGGAATACTTTACTCAGCTTCTTGCACATTATTTTTGTTACGTTGTTATAGAATTATCTTTTAAAATATTAGTAAGCAGCCTTTTAGGCCAGTGAGATACTAGCCAAGCCCAAAGTATATGAGGGGGCCATTTCTGTCCTTGATAGTATGTGTGCAATACCTTGGGCCTTAGCATGATGGTGGTTCGAAAGATACACAATCATCCTGACTGTAGCTCCCAGCTACACTGAGTTCCTCTCAGCCACTCCTTCACTGTGATATGGAGGGAACCTCCATGTCACATAGCACATTGCTAGGCTTGACCTTTGCTGCATCATTGGGTCTTTCAGGAGAGGAAGCTGCCTCATGCAACACCTTCAAGATGTGGTGACTGGGATTGCCACAGCTACTGCTGCGCTGTAGATGGCTGGCAACAACTCAGGCAACAACGGCATAGGCAGCATTCTCAGATTATGCCTCTGCAATGCCACCTTCTAACTCCCTTTTCCCCCTGACCCCAGAGAAGTTTCTTTTCATGGGTGGATAACTGCCAGGATTGGGGGGCCACATAGGTCCCTCCAGAGGACTTGGAGGGCTCCATGAGCAACCATGTCCCCCACCTCCAGATTTTGTAGTATTTTATTTTAATTTGGTGCAAAATACATTCCTTGGGATGTGTGGGATTTTTGCCACATCCTCCCGCTTGGCTGTTTTTGGTCTGGGAGAGATTTTTTAAAAACAGGCTTTCACCTAAAGGTCAGCTTCTAGATCACTTTGCTTCTGGTTTGTTTAACTAGGCAGGAGTGCAGCACTGGGGGAGCTGGCTGGGAGATTCTGGGATCTGTAGTCCACAAAAGTGACTTTTTTCAAGATGTGGCCTGTTTTTATATCATAGCCAAGCTGCAAGCCTTCCTGTTCCTCTCTCAAGCATCCTCAACATTCTTGATTCCTGTGCCATTTGTGTCACAGCTTGCTGCAATTTGATTACCCATGTTTTAAAATATCTTAAACTGTCTTGAAATAAAAATGTACTTGATACAACAGCCTTGAATCAGATGACAAGAGCAGGGAGCTGACACAGGTGTCATTCCCAAGTGCAACTACAAATTAATTATCCTACATTACAATGCATCAAAGTGCAATGGATGAGGAATATATCTGTCCAGATGTTGTTGGTTCAGAACTCCCATGGTTCCTCACCATCATCTATGCTAGCTAGGGCTGATGGGAGCTGCACTCTAGTAACATCTGGAGGACTACACACTCTCCACCCCTGAAACCCATCAATGAGTTTTCAGGGTACTTGTTTCTGTGGCTTCTTAGACAAATTACAGAGAAGGAAGATGACAGGCTAACATAACTCCAGGAAATCACTCACTGAAAGTTAGGACATCACATGAAGACTTGGGAGATGCACTAGCAATACGAGGGTAGGAAGGAGCAGGCAAGGCCAGATAAAGGCACCACAAACCATGTCAATTAAAAACCACACCAAGTAATACAGAGATGCAGAGTCATCCTTCATCTCTGAGACTGACTCAGTAGTAGAGCCTTGGGTGGGTCCCTTAATCTTTGCCTCCGCATTTAGAACACCAAGCTTAATAATACCATTCTCTGAAAAAAATGTACTGAAGCACGGGAAGAAAATGTGCTTTGCAATGGCACAGTATTAATCATAACATGGACTTGTTTTTCTTCTTGGTTGCCAAGGTTGCTTTAACAACTATTCTTCTGTTGCAGGACTTTATTACAATACTGATAATTTCTACTGCCTATTGTGAAACATAACGCAAAAACAATTAGGAGTCCCATGGTACCATAAATGCTAATAAATTAGGCTTCAGTCTTATATCCATTTAGCTGCAAGTAAGCCCAATGGAAAACTCAACTGATTTACTTACAGTATGTGTCAATATATATAAGATTAAGCTGTTAATGTATCAAAAAGAACACAGATTTTCTATAGGAAACAATACAGCTCTAATTCACTCACATTGGCTGATATAATAATACGGGAGAGAGAGAGAGAGAGAGAGAGAGAGAGATGTTTATTATGCGACTGTAATTCTAGCTTCCACAGCAAGCTCTGTTCCAAGTCCCAAAATGTTGTTGCCCCAGCACCTTTTCTCCTTGGCCACATCCTTCTTCATGCTTCAACTACCAACTGCTTCCTCCCCTTGTTTCTTCCTGCCAACATCATACAACCTCCTATTCTGAGTCCTTGTAACATTTTATCACTACCACCTTTTTCTCACAACTCCCTATCGTTCTCTTTCTCTTCCCCCTCCACCAGCTCTGATACAGTAGTATCTATTGTCCCTATCTCATGTGATTCATATTCTTGTTTCTCATTCCAAGGCCAATTGTGTTATCCTGGGTCAGGCTTCCAGCCTTCAGGGTGTCCCACACATCTTCTCCTATCACTGGAGAGTGAGTGAGCTATCACTGAGTAAGAGTTGGGTAATCCAAATTATTTGGGGTCTGGAGCACATTTCCTATCAGGAAATTGCACAGCATTTGAGGCTTTTCATTAGAAACAAAGGCAATGAAGAAAGAGACATGACAAACGTTTGTAAAATTAGGTAAGGTTTGGAGAAGAAGGAAAGAGATTCCCCGTCCCACCCATCTTTTATAATACAAGTACCAGAACTCAGTGAAACTGATTGGTAGGAGACTTGGGATAGACAGAAGAAAATACGTTTTATTTTGTGGCAGTATTCATTGTCACAAGATACGGTTGGGGCCACTAGTCTAGATAGATATTAAAAATGCTTAGAAAAATGAATGAAACAAAAACTATTGGTAGCTTGTAGTCATGTGGACAGTACAGCACCTCCAGGATCAGAGGTATTAAGGTTAATTAATACCAAAACATTGCAACTTAGTCATTACTTCCAGATGATTTCCCACAAAACTTTTTATTTTTTTTATTTTTTAATATATAATTTTTATTTGACACATAGTTCGAAATACATACAAGTTAAGCATTTATACAATGTTTTCTTAATAATACTAACATAGTTTTCCAACATTTTCTCCCATCATTCCCTCACATCCATAACTAACCATCCATCTTAACTTCCAAAATTTTTACCCTTCATTTGGGTTGTGTCCGTATATTTCATTAGCTTCAATTTCTCTTTATCTCCCTCCTGTTTCACTTAGCCAAATAATATTCAAAAATTTCCAATATTTCCTTTTCCCTTCTTATTTGTTTTCTTTCTTGATTACTTTTGATTCTGTCGCTGAAATTTTTCTGCTAATTTGTGCCTCTAAATTTTATTCTTCTCTTACAATATTTCCTCTTTCCAATCCATTGACCGGTTCTACATAAATTTTTAAGTTTCTATTTTAATCTCCAGTGATCGCAGATTGGGTACCATTCTTCTTAAAAATTTCTTTGGGCTTTTTAAATTACATAATTACAGTACAACAGAAATGTAATATGTCAGTGAATTGGAGATAATATTTTTTTGGGGGGGACCTACTCATAATTCAGCTCTTGAAACACACATTCATGTTTGTTAGATATGAAAACAAACAATTGTTCCCAACTCTGACATGTACCAGGCAGACTATAATTATATGGTTAATAATTCAAGTTGCTGAAATATTTTCTCAGGTTCTTGATCTTATCTTTCATAGGCAAATTGTGCCCATTTATTCAACTCTTTTATTCAGGAATCTGTAGAATGTTTCATTGTGGCCTCCATGGACTTGAGCCTTTTTTCACACGAACTCTTCTCCTTCTGCACACTGAAAAGGATTATGAGATACACTTCCAGAACCTGGGTGCACACTACTCCTGTTGAGATAGTTTCGCAGCTGGTACAGGAAATATGAAAGGCAGGGGAGCATTGTAGGAGGTATGAGTCTAAAAATAAAAATGTATTAAAAATTCCAGGGATCTAGCCCTTTTAAAAAGAAATAAAAATATCTTCTTTAAAAAAAATAAAAGACTTTTACTTTCAAATTCATGCAGAGTGACGCTTAAGAATGCAGAGACAGACAGCTCAATTAACATTTAAAAGTGTGTTCTGAGGTCTGATCACCCAATGAATTAGACTCATTACAAAAACAAAGGAGTCAGTTTAAAAATGCATATCAAAAGTTTACTGAAGGTATATCAATCTTAATCTACATACTAAAACAAACTTAAAAAAAAGGGACCCTAACTAACTAGGAGGATTTAGGGTAGAATGACTCACCCAGCCTTTAGCAGTAGAGGCTGCATGGTGAACATCATGGCATAGCATCATAGCATGGCTTCATAGCAAGGCTTCATAGCATAGCTACAGCCGCATGGAGACTCTAACTTAAAAGAGAGTTACACAAAGAGCAATAATATTTAAATTAGGTCATGTGTTGAATGACCCATCTCTCCAGTTGGCTGGAATTGCCTAGTGAAATAAGAGAAAGGGAAATTGGGAGAACATAAGCATGCAGGAAAAAATTCCTAGACTTATCTTAGCACGTGAATGGAGTACACAAGATTGTTTTACATTACAATAATTATTTCCCCACATACTACAAGCATACCAGCCCTGTTAGTTTCTGTTTCTTCACTCTCCACATGTGGAGAGTACATCTTTGAAGGGAGAACTTCTGCTGTGTATGGAGCAGGGCTGGTCCAAGACATGGACTGGCATTTGAATGTTACTTCAACACTGGCAATGGGAAACAATCTTCCTCCGCAGCTGAGAGAAGCAGAGGGTTCAGGAGAGAGAGTGTAGTCTCCATAGCTCTGTTCTTCAAGAGAAGCTAAGGACTGGGAGCTCAGGCTGAACAGTTGGGAGAGGGGGCTTTGCTGCTTTAAGGATCCTGTCAGACTTCAACCCACTCAGACAACAACCACTAGTGAAAGTGTTTTATTGAAGAGGCACTGAAGTGAACAAGTCCAAAATATTGGCAGAACTGGTCCTCAAGACAAAAGGTGTAGCTTTTAAAATGCAGTTTGGCTGGCAAAGATCCCCTCTTCCCCTTGAATGCCAGGCCGTGGTGTTACCCAAAATGCTCCTTGGAAAATTCCAAGAAAATATCGAGTTTCTAATATGTTGGGGAAATTAGCAGCAACTTGACTTAGCTATGCAAAAGAGGGGGTAACAAGGGAATCTGAAAACCAATTATACCAGTACTCGTCTGGATGGAATACTTAGTACACATTTAAAATTAAGTATTGTGGGGTTTTTTTTATTAAGGAGTTCAAAAATAACACCAAACATACACCCATTCACCCAGAAGAAGCATTCACTCAAGGCTATAGAAAGAAACAGTAGGAAAACTTGGATAGGGGGTATCAAGAGGATCTTGAGGTGATACAGACCTGTTCTGTAGTCAATCTGGCAGAGTGGATGGAGGAAACTGCATGTGGCAACACATAGCAACAGAGTGTCCCCCTGTTACTGGATGTGCGCAAATGAGGCATGCTTTGGAGGGTCTTTTATACCTCCAAATACACCTGAGGGGATTGGTTGCTTCATGGGTTGAAACAATGAATTCCATGAGCCTTCATGGATTGCACAATGAATTTCCTGGTCTTGACAAAAGGTGAGGAAGATGCTAAATGTGTTTCTTAATGTCCACTGATTGGATTTTAACAGCTTTGAGCAACTTCTTTTAGGTTGGGAGCTGAGGAGAGGAAATTTCACAATCAGCAAGCACAAAAGGGTTTCTCCAACCTGGGCAGAGCATGTTTCTAGAATGGAGGACCATTGTCTCCCAAAAATACTACTCTACGGTGAACTCGCCATGGGTCAGCGTAAGAGGGGCACTCCAAAAAAGCGATACAAAGACTCCCTGAAACAACATCTCAGGCTCGGCCAAATTGATCACCAACAATGGTCCGCCCTGGCCTCACATCGGGAGGCATGGAGATGCACTATCCACAATGCTGCAGCCTTATTTGAGAAGTCACGCCGAACAAGTCTTGAAGAGAAATGACAACACAGAAAGAATCACAACCCAAAAACATCACCCAAGGAGACCTTCTGCCGTGCTTTTTGCAACCGGACTTGTTTATCTCGGATTGGCCTTTTTAGTCATCAGCGCGCTTGCAGAAAGCGTGGGATGAGTCCTTCCTGAATCTTCATTTGCGAAGAAAGCCAGAGAGAGAGAATCTCCCATTTATGTGGAATGTGTCTCCTTTTGGCTTCTCAGCCTCAGGCCTTCCTTTCCAGGGAAAAACCAGAAATGACCTTTTCTGAGACCATCCTGTCTTTTCCCTTGTAAAAGGCCACAGTAATGAACCAAGCCTGGCCAGTTTCTGAGGCCTATAGCCAATGCTAACATTCCAGAAGTGGGGTGCATTAGAATTAGGGTACAAGCTTTGCTTTACAGTGGCTGCTGAAGCTCCTGGGAACCACATCTCACTCACTTGCATTCCTCTCCCCTTCCCAACAGTAAACACTCCATCCCCCACCAACTGCATCTGGATGAGCATGGCAGGGAACTGACTGCAGGCAGGCCCAAGCGGAGACCTGACTACAGTCAGAACCTGACAGCTGCTACTTTCTCCAATATCTGCTTAATGTGACTGGCTTAATACAACCACAAATTTAATGCTATGATTCCACTCTAACTTCCATGGCAATATCTTATGGAATCCTGAGATTTCCCATTTAGGGAAATGCATTCGGAATTCTTACCTGAAGAGTTCCAGTGCCTTACCAAATGACAAACCCCAGGAATCCCACAAATGCAGCCATGGTAGTCAAAGTGGAATCACAGTGCTATGATTGTGTAATGGCTCCAGCTCTGGTTCTGATCAGATGCGAGATCACATGGAAGTCCTGGATTTCATGACCAAAGAAGGGCAGGATACAAATGGCAGAAACAAGAAGAATGTGGAGAACCCAGGGCTTATCAAATTAGACTTTGAAAGCTACAGTTTTTGAACATGTGTGATGAATGGGCATTTCACATTTCCATTTGCTCAAGTAAGGAAAGTTAGGGGCAATATAGGACCTGCAACGTTTTGTAGCATGGGATGCTTTTGTCCAGAGCTCAAATCATGCCCCCTCTTCTAGGATATTGTATTGTTTCCCTACTGTAATTTCCTCCCCCAAGAGTCAGTCAATGCTCTTTGGGTTTCCTCCTCCCTTTTCAGGAACTCCATTGCATTCTCCATCCCCCTTCACCAAGTTGTCAGGGCTTTTGACCCCTCAGTCACTCAGCACTAAGGGCTACTCATATTTTTATGTGGCTGTTTGTGAAGTGCTGTTCTGAAAGATTTTTGCACATTTAACACCGGAGTTATGCTCAGTGTGCTAATGCCTACTCAGTTGTGTGCACAGTCTGACTTTTGCTACAGTAGCAACAAACTTAAGGAAGAGGTGAACAGGATGCCCGTTAGATGGTAGTTTTTGTCACAGGGCGTCACAGGGCTTCTTGATCCTGTATTCGTCCCTCCCTGTTTACACGATCTTTGTCTCTGAACTGGATATCCTGGGATCATTGTTTACACAGCATCATGTCCTGCAATGTGTACCTTCTCCCACTATATACTACCCCGGTTTTTTTTTGTTTACATGAGTTTACGGGCCCAGGATTTTTTTTTTTTAGCTGTCAATCAAGGATGTGATTACTGGTTTTTTCACAACCTCAGTGACGTACTTCCTTTAGAGTTTCGCGCCACGAGCGATGCTATTGGCAGGCTCAAATGATTGTTAAAGCTTCTGAGTTGGGGATGAGGAGATGATTGAGTGTTGCATTGGGGATGAGGCGATGAGAGGATGAGGGGAGGAATGAGCAATTGTGGGGAGGAAGGAGCGATCAGTGGCTACAGCCTTTGTTGTCCTTCCAAATTGAAAGAACACCATTTAAATTCCATTGAAAGTGAGGAAGGAAGGGGTGCTCAGTGGCTACAGCCTTTGCTGTCCTTCTGAATTGAAAGAACACCATTTAAATCCCATTGAAAGTGAGGAAGGAAGGGGTGCTCAGTGGCTGCACCCTTTGCTGTCCTTCTGAATTGAAAGAACACCATTTAAATCCCATTGAAAATGAGGAAGGAAGGGGTGCTCAGTGGCTACAGCCTTTGCTGTCCTTCCGAATTGAAAGAACACCATTTAAATCCCATTGAAAATGAGGAAGGAAGGGGTGCTCAGTGGCTATACCCTTTGCTGTCCTTCCTAATTGAAAGAACACCATTTAAAGCCCATTGAAAGTGAGGATGCAGGCGTGTGTGTGTGTGTGTATGAATGGATCATCTGCTCAGATGATGGCATTTTTACTGTGCCTTTAAACAAATGGAGTGGATGCGGCATGTGGATGAATATGCGATTGTCTGCTCAGACGATGGCATTTTTTACTGTGCTTTTACACAAATGGAGTGGATGCAGGTGGGGGGGAATCATCTGTGATCTCTTTACAATTTACTCTCTCTTTAAAATTTAAACCAAACATGCAAAGGAGGGACGGGTTAAAGTAGAAGGGTTCCCAGTGTAGAAATCCATTGAACGGGGTGATTTAATGCAGACACACACAATCTACTTGCAGTTGGAATGGAAGCCTTTGTTTTCATCTGGTGAGGCTGAATCTATTGAGCGGGTGACTGACCCCTCCTCTCCTCTCTGAGCCCGCCCCTGGTCACATATATTTCCAGCCATCACCAAGTACTGAGATATCTTGTCTTGGGGTGTTTAGACGTACAATTTTCCGAATCCTCCTGTGACTTTTTTTAAAAAAACGGACAAACCGCAGGACTGAAAGTCCCGTGGGTTGAGTGATAAAAGGTGCCCCCCCTTCCCAAAATCCCATGCCTGACACAATGTACATGTAAACAGCCAGTGCTCGACACGAATTCCTCCCACTACTTTTTCATCGTGTAAATGACACCCTGGTATTAGCAGGAAACAAATTGTTGCTGGGAGGACCACAAGCCTTGAGCCTTTTTAGGCTGAGATTGGAGAAGGCCAGAATACTGGAGTGATTGCAGTCACATGGCTGCTTGTTTTTTTTTTTATGGCAGAATGGAGTTCTGTGACTACAATGTTTGGTTTTCCTCTGAAAAGTATACACAGGATAATGTTAGTAGGATCTTGTTCCGTCAGGGTAACAGGATGTGATGGGAATGTAAACAGGTTTCACTGACAATCTGGAATGTTTTCGGACAGAGTCCTGCTTGTTGCCAGGAGTGGACAGTGGAGAGCAACTGCTATGGATAGCAGAAGCAGTCATGAGGCAAAACATTGCCTTTAAAGCAATCATCTTGCAAACTGGGAACCCAGTCATCAGCCTTGGTGAGTTTCAGCTGAAGCCTTAACAGTTAACACTCAGCACTCACGTAGCACTTAAGAATGTCAAAGTGTTATCTTGTTCGTCCTAACAACAGTCCTGTAAAGCCATATATTGCAAAGATATTAAAGCAGCAGGATTTCTGAAGCTGGATTGGACTTAAATAAGGAAAAAACTGTTAGTGGATCTCCCACTATTTCTTTGCTTGTTTTCTAAAAACTGTAAAAAAGCTTTGGTAAGGAGAGATACTCTGTCTTTTCATTGGAGCATCGTTGCTGGGTGGGGCATGTAATCCCCAGAAGTCAAAGCTTAGAAACATTAGTGTTTGCATTAACATGTTAATAATACATTGTTAAGAATGGCCAGTAACCATTAAAAAAGAGAGAGCAAAGACTGGTGAGCATCCAATGAAATGGGGGGAGGGGTTGAGACACATCTCAAGTTGCTATAAATGGTATTTTATTTGCTTTAAAAAGCCCAATGCATTTCAGCCTGTAAATGCTATTAAGGTCTTCTGCAGGCAGTCTGATCCTAGTACAGATGAAAACTGCTAGAGATTTTAGATCAACAACCTGAACTTTTTGAGTCTCCCATTGGGTGTTGATATTGAAACACTCCTGGTGAGGGCCTCTCTCTCTCTCTCTCTCTGGCTTTTCTTTGCAAACGAAGATTCAGGAAGGACTCATCCCGCGCTTTCTGCAAGCGCGCTGATGACTAAAAAGGCCAATCCGAGATAAACAAGTCTGGTTGCAGAAAGCACAGCAGAAGGTCTCCTTGGGTGATGTTTTTGGGTTGTGATTCTGCGTTATCATTTCTCTTCAAGACTTGTTTGGTGTGAGTTCTCAAATAAGGCTGCAGCATTGTGGATAGTGTGTCTCCATGCCTCTCGATATTTTAGATCAACACAGCAACCTGAACTTTTTGAGTCTCCCATTGGGTGTTGATATTGAAACAGTCCTGGTGAGGGCCTGTACTTTAAAAGTTACTCCACCTAAAGCATTATTATATAGAAAGAAGGAAGAATGGGCTAATACAAACGACAATAAAAATAATAATATAAATGGTGAGCTTATATACATTAAAATGATGCTGAAAAGGTAGAGATACAAATTTAAAGAAATTTTTTACTGAAGTGCAAAAAGAAAGAAAAAGGGAAACAGACATGTTCGATGGTGGAATGGGAGGTCATAAAGAACAGAAGATTCTGTAAGAAAATGGTAAAAAGCATGTTTATGTTGGAGACGATATTTGAAAAGAAGAAAGCTGATAACAGTATTTAATTGAATACTTTTTGTTTTTATTCACTTGGCATTGAATAAAAACTGCATGCTAATGATTGACACCCAGCACCCCATCAGTTATTGGTAGATGAATGAAGCCCTAAGAGCCCCATAGGAAGAGACAAAGCCCCATAACATTACAGGAGAAAGAGGTGACTAAAAGCATATGAATAAAGGCTGAAAGTTTTCATTATATTTTATAAGTAATATTACCAGGTTTTCAAAATAGCAAGAAGGGACAGTTGAAATTCATGACTGTCAGGAAGTAGCCAATAAAAAATTGTGTTCTGCCTAATTACCAAATGAAAGTTTTGATTTCAGTTAACTTTGCATGTGTTTCTCTTTAAAATTAGCATATTCTACACATTAAAAATCACACAATGCACACATTTCTGTTTGTATGTAGGGCCCATACCCCAAAATACAGGATCTTTTGGCATCCATCTGCATTAAAGGAAAAAGCTTTCCAACCCTCAAATGGGAGACTTTCCTCATAATGTGGAACCCCTGGCAGCTGTATAAAGGACATGCTTTCTGGCCCTCAAATAAGAGACATGTCCTTAGAATAAGGGACACCTGCCAACACTGCTTATAAGTAGATGGTAGGAAAAATAGAGATCCAAGGACACAGCTGTATTTTAGGCTAATGGGGAAGGGACTGTCTAAAAACACAGGAAGTTTTTATAAAAGTGAGAGATAATTAACTTCCTCATTTAGACCTGAAGAGACTAAATATTTTAAAGTTCCACTTTATCCTTTTTCCCTGCAGAACCCTCTCATCAGTAGACTTTGCCTTCTGTATTTCTCAAAATCTAAGGGCAACAAAATTGCCTTGTTCCAAGAAGTGGCTTACCAAGAGAGCTCCTGTCTTGTTTTTTTTTATTATGAAGGTGTTCCCCTGTATGCTTCTAAAGAGGCCTGATTGTTTTCATCCCATAAACCTTTTGGCATTTGCAGTCCACAACATAAATAACAAAAGTACTGCTAGAGGTGATGAAATGATGTGAAGTATCTCTTTTAGGATTCTGTTGTCCTCAGTGGCTAACTTATGTGAGCTGTGTCTCTCCCCCCCCCCCCCACAGTAAACAAAGTAGTAAGAAAATTGTTGCTCCAAAACATTGGCATTTAGTGAGTAAAATAACAAATCTCAATTCCACTGTCAAATTTTATTGAATTAATTAATTAAATTAATTATTGAATTAATCTTTCAACAGTTTCTCCCCCAAAGGTCTGCCCAAAGCCAAAAGGCACTGTCTCTCACCCAGCACATTGCAAGCAAGGCCAACGCAGGGAGAGTAGCCCCGGAGGGAGATGATACTTTGAGCCCAGAGGTCCTGGGAGGGGCTGGTTTAGGCCAGGAAAAAAAAAGTCTAGATTGCAGATATAGATTAGACTTGAGGGGGTTTGTGCAATTTACTTTCCTGCATGTACAGTAGGATTGACAGAGCCAGCATGGCGTGGTGGTTTGAGTGTTGGATTAGAGCTCTGGAACACCAAGGTTCAAATCTCCACTCAGCCATGGAAATCCACTGGGTGAGATGACGTCATGTGATACGTACTGGCCAAAGTTGCTAATACCTTGGTGTAATTCCAGAATAGTAGCCTCATGTGATAATCTCTTTAGGGTTGTACTCAGCTGTATCAGATTAGTTGGAACACAGTGGTGCCTGGCGGCTTCATGTCAGTGGGGTGATGAATCTTGACCTAATGTTAAGGGATCGATCCAAGATTCTGAACTTATTTGGGGAATAAGTTAGCTATCTCAGATGGCAACTTTAAATTTCAGACTGAAGCCCAGATCTGATTCACCGCCTTACTAACATGGAAGCTACAGGCCACCACTGGCAGAACATATATCAGAAATGTGATGTCTATTTCCTTTGCAACTGAAGATACAAATACATTCACGCAAGCAAGTAATACAGTTGTCCCTTCATATTTGCTGGGGTTTGGTTCCAGGACCCCCTGTGAATACCAAAATCCGTGAATACTCAACTCCCATTATATGCAGTGGCATAGCAAAATGGTGTCCCTTATATAAAATGGCAAAATCAAGGTTTGCTTTTTGGATTATTATTTTTCTAAGAATATTTTCAAGCAGTGAATACTTAAATCAGTGGATACCAAATCCATGGATGCAGAGGGACAACTGTACACAGTAATGCACGGAACACTATTAAGGACAATGGGCTTTTTAAAACGAGGTAAAAATCCCCCGAGGAGGTTGGGAGAAGAATGGGGCTGTCGCGCTTACAACGCCTCATTTCAGATGCTGCTGTCTTCCTCTGTCCTCCTCCTGACCTCCTCCTGTGCTGCAGGCATCACTTTTTATTGACGGAAGTTTTCCGTCAATAAAAAGCAGCGCCCACAGCATGGAGGAACCATAGGGGAAGATCGGGAGGAGGACGGAGGAGGACGGTGGCGTCTGAAACGGGGTGCTGTAAGCGCGACAGCCCCATTCTTCTCCCGACCTCCTCGGGTTTTTTTACCCTGTTTGAAAAAGTCCTTTATCATATTATACTGTTATAGTGTTATTATTTCACTTTAACTGCAGTGGCTGCCTCCTGCGGAATTCTGGGGTTTGTAGTTTAGTGAGGCCTAAGAGCTCTCTGGCTGAGAAGGCTAAATGCCCCTCCCTAAACTACAAATCCTAGGATTCCACAAGGCAGCCAGAGCAGTTAAAGTGGAATAATAGCGCTATAACAGTGTAGTGTGATAACCTCCTTAGTGTGTGTTAGGGGGTGAGATCTGGTGACAGAGGACAGTTGTTTCTTCCCTGTGTTTCAGACCTTACTTTTATTATTACCCAGAAGTATTTCTACCTTGCTGATTCTGCACATTCACAAATGCTGTGCAGGGAGTGACCCTTATAAACACTGGGCCTGTAAATGCCAAAGATTCATATAATCATAGGATTGGTCATCCAGCCCAACCCCCTGCCATACAGGAATATACAACCAAAGCACACTCCTTGTGGTCTCTTCCAACTCTACAATTCTATGATTCTATGATTCTAATAGATGGCATACAATCTCTCTTTCAGGACTTCTAAAGGAGAGTCCACAACCCTCCAAGGTAATCTCTTCCACTGTTGAAGAGTTCTTACAGTAAGGAGGTTCTTCCTAATGTTTAGGTGGAATCTCCTTTCTTGTAATTTGAATCCATCGGTTTGTGTTCGTCTCTGGAGCAGCAGAAAACAAGCTCGATTCATCTTCTACTGACATTTCTGCAGATATTTAAAAATGGCTATTATGTCACTCTCTCAATGTTTTCTTTTCTCCAGAGTAAACATACTCAGATCCCTAAGCCTGGTTTCCCTTTAATGATGAAATGAATACCTGTGTTGATAATATTGTTGTAATTATTTATACAAATGAAAATAATTACAACAAATGCTTTTCAAAAACACTGCTTTTTTTTTGGTAATTGATAACATAATCTATTTAACAGTCGGCATACCTACTCCAAAGTAAACAGAACAGAATTCCTGGTTCGGTAAGTAGGAAAATGCAGGATATACAAAATATTTTGTTTATAATTGGTACCTGTCTGTGTATTTGATATTTTATGGTTGTAAGTTGGCTATGTCATTCTATTTTGTAAAGAATTTTATTTTGTGCAAGTGATGGCTCTCCACTAATAAAGGACTTTATCAGACTAGCATCTAAAAATGCTGTAATTCCACTAATGAGGAAAGCAGAAACAGAGTAGCATTGTTACATTTATTATTGCATGTTGCTGTAATTGCGTGATACTACCGCCACAGAATTATTGCACAACCACCACTAGCACTTGAAGAACAGGATTTTACTTCCATGATTTAGCATGGGCAAGATTTTGGCAGTTCTCATGAAAAGACCTGACTTCAGTTAAAAAGACCAAAAAAAAACCTTAATTCACAAACTAAATCAACACATAAACACTTAAACAGACTTTAAAATGTGCAAACAAAATGGAACAGTTCATAACGAGAGCGTACTGTAGATCATTTTCATGTTCTCACTCGGCGGTTTTCTTGCTGGGAACATTCACACTGTAATCTCACTATTACAGCGGGACGTGTTTTCGCACGTTCTTCAATACTGCGAAAACAGCAATATTCAGAGCTATTGACAATTTGTCACGTCAATTAAAAGGAATGCATTATTGGTGGCTGGAGCACAAAGTAACCACAGAAGGTTGTGTGATAGCAGGAACCCATTTGTGCTACCCGTTTGCGCTACCCTGATGCTGTAATTATGCAATTATAGACTCATTTCATAAAATCCTTTTAAAGTGTGAATGACTTTAGATTAAGGTGTTGTCTAGATGGTGAAAAAAATCCTCATGGAATGTGGGCAGAATACTTTTTGTCCAGATGAGCTCCCACCGGGATTTGCCGTATTTGAAAGGAGGCGGGCCAAAAACTACAAGTATTTCATGATAACAGCTTTCGCTGTTTCTCACAATCTTTTTTTTTTTTAAATACCCAGAAATGTGCATTACAGCCCATTTGAACAACCAATTCGAATTGGGGCGCATCCCGGAAATCAAAACATGATTGGTCAGATGTAGGCAGGGGTGAGCTTGCTGGCAATAAAGTCGCTGGAGCTGTCATTGTTGTCTTTTACAGAAGCAGTGTACTATTTTTGAGTGGTAGAGCAAAAAAAAAGAAAGAAGCTTTTTAAAGCATAAGATCGCTTTCCCACATCTCCCATTTAACAAGGGGGAAAAAAGGGAACTGGGGGGAGCTTTTGGGGAATAATAATGCAGGAATGCAGGTAATTCACTTGTGGTCACCGTCTTTTCTCACGGACACGCTCTGTTTGAACTTCAAACTTGGATAGCTTCCCATGCCACTGATATTGTGAATGCATTGTGGGGACAAGTGGATACTGCTGCGATAGTGAGGTAATGTGCTATTTTCTGCAATTAATTCTCCCATGTGGCTGAGCCCAGGACTTCAACTAGCCCTTTGCTCATCAGCCATGGCTTTCCAAGCCCAGTCCTGCTACCAGGAACAGAAACTTTGGGGTGCATTTGAGACTCTCTGACATCTGTAATATTGCGTGAGTGCATGCGGTGGGGACTGCGCAGTGCTTGTCAGCTGGCTGCCTTATGCTGGTCCAACCCCCTCTAACCCACTTAGGGTCACCTTGTGAAAAATTAAGAAGACTTGGGATAGGAGAGGGAAGGCTAAAACAGTCGGAGCTGTGGGGGTAGCAGTGGATTCGGCCTAGGGTTGCCATTTGTCCTGGAAAACCAGGACAATCCCAACTGAAGGGACTAAAAAATGTCCTGGCCAGCTGGGCCAGTTAAAGAAGCAGATCCTGGATTCCTCCTTAGTTGGAACACAGGTCATTCTGGGTAGTACAGCACTGCCATGCCAGAGTTGGAGCCCAGAAAGCAAGAGTGCTGAGTGCAAGAGAAGAGCCCAGAAGGTGGGAAAGGAAAAGAAGTGAGCGGAGACGCTGAGCCCAGGAAGCCTTATGTTGTGTGGTTAGTGTGGCAACGCCGAGTGTGGAACGTCACTTCCAAGCACCCTTGCAACCACAGCACAAGCACCATGTCAATTGATGGTGCTATATAAATAAAAATGATGATGATGATGACAACTACTACTGAAATATCTATGCAATAAAATAATAGGTTGTCTGTGGTTTTTTTCCAGGCTGTGAGGCCGTGTTCTGGAAGAGTTTATTCCTGACGTTTCACCTGCATCTGTGGCTGGCATCTGCAGAGAATGGTTGGGTAAGAGTGTGTCACGCTCCTACCCAACACTCCTGTCACACTCCTACCCAACCATTCTCTGAAGACGCCAGCCACAGATGCAGGTGAAACGTCAGGAATAAACTCTTCCAGAACATGGCCTCACAGCCCAGAAAACACCCACAGACAACCTATGGATGCTGGCTGTGAAAGCCTTTGACTTCACAATAAAATAATGTTAAATGTCAAAACGTGATTTGATTTTTTTTGTTTTGTTTTTTGTGTGTCAATAATCCTTCCAATCCAGTCCTGTATACTTTTGTCTGTGGGGTGTGTGGGTGAATCCACATGACACAAATAATCCGGTTTGAAACGGGATTATTTGTGTGGCTCCTTCCTATGGAATCCTGGGATTTGTAGTGGTACAAGGTCCATAGCTTTCCCTGCCCAAGAGTGCTGGTGCCTCACCAAACTACAAATCCCAGGATTCCATAGGAAGGAGCCATGCAAATAATCCAGTTTCAAACTGGATTATTTATCGAGTGTGGATGCTCACCCCTCCCACGGTTTTGTCGAAGAGAACGATGGCAACCTTGATTCGTGGGCAACATCACTGCGACCTTCCTCAGGGACCAGTTTAAGGAATTTGGGAGGGGCCTACAGCGCTTTATTTTGGGGGCCCCATATGTTTACCTCAGGTCAATGTAACCAAACCTATTCACAGTACAGGCTATTCAGATTATTACTAATACTGTTTTTTGCAGGAGGAGGGTTATGAGGGATGCCCCCCCACACACACAATGACGGGGTCTCCTTCGGCTGCAGGTGCTGCTGCGCCCTGAAACCGGCCCTGGCGGCCTCTCCATCGGGGAGCTTTCCCTCCCGCCTTCCCGCCGGTTCTGGGCGCTCCGGTCCGCGTCCGGGTCCGTTCCGCTGCGCAGAGCCTTCCCCTCCCGAGGCCTGCGGGGGTCCCGGAGCCTGAGGCGGGGTCCGGGGCGGCGGGGCGGCGGGGAGGCGGGTCTCCTGAGAGGGAGGCGCTTGCTTGGCCGCTCCTCCCGCCAGGCCCTCCTCGGCCACTTCCCGGCCGGCGGGCGCGCTGCTGGCCGTCTGTCTGCATTCGCCGCAGGACTGGCGGGACTGCCGCCGCCTCCTCCTGCTGCTGCTGCTGCCGGTGCCGCTTCTCGCCGCTGCCCCCGCTCTCGCCATGCCCCGGCGGAGGAGGGCGCCCTCGGGCTCCTTCTTCCCGGCCTCTTGCCCCGCGGTGGCGGCGGCGGCGACGGCGCTGCTGCTGGTGGTGGGGGCGCTGCCGGTGCCCGGGGCGCTCAGCCTCGGCCTCTACTCGCCCGACGACCCCCTGGCGGTGCTGGGGGCCGGCACCTTGGAGCTGAGCCTCTTCAACTCCAGCAGCGCCTGGGTGGTGGAGTTCTACGCCTCCTGGTGCGGCCACTGCATCCGCTTCGCCCCCACCTGGAAAGAGCTGGCCAAGGACCTCCAGGGTAAGTCCCAGAGCCAAGCCCAGCCCGGGGTGTGTGTGTGTTTATTTTTTATTTTACTTATTTATTTATTTATACCCCGCTCTTCAGCCACAAGGCTATCAGAGCAGCTTACAATTTGTTTTAAGCAATAGCAATTTACACATCTACACTGCATTAAACAGTTTCCAATGTGTGTTAGCTAATTGCCCCCACAAGCAGGGTACTCAGTTTACTGACCTAGGAAAGGATGGAAGGCTGAGTGAACCTTGAAGCCCGCTGGAATCGAACTTACAACATGGTGACTTGCAGGACTGGCATTTAACCACCGGGCCACCAGGGCTCCTGTTGGACTGTCAAGCCCCTGCTCCCCTGCCTAAACCCCTGCCAGCTGTGCCCGCAGGGCCTGGAAGCCAGTCTGAGGCACTCTGGACAAGCTCAGAGGCACTCTCTGCCTTGACAAGTTTTCCCCTGACCCTGGGGCGCTGGGTTCCCCCCGGCACTCGGTTGCCTGCCTTCTTGGATTGTGGCCCAAAAAAATCTCACATGGCCAAGAACAGAGAAAGGCGACCCATCCAGTGCGCTGACATGGTGGGCAGTCCAGGCGAGAGGAGCTGGCCAGGAGGTCAAGGAGAGGGCAGGAGAGCTGGGAAAGATGCCCTGCCTCGGCCCTCCTTTCTCACCCCTTGGGGGAGTCCCACCATCCTGCCTGTGTTTACAATTGTCCCTCCATATCACAGATTTGGTACCCACAGATTTAAGTATTCATGGCTTGAAAATATTCTTTACAAAATAATAACCCAAAAAAGCCAAGCTTGATTTTGCCATCTTAGATAAGGGACACCCTTTTGCTATGCCATTGCATATAATGGGACTTGAGTATTCACAGATTTTGATATCCACGGGGGTCCTGGAACCAACCCCCAGTGAATATGAAGGGACAACTGTACTTGGCAGTAAATCTCCTTGTACTCTGTGAGGGATTACTTCCAGGTAATTTGCATAAGATTGCAGTTTTAAACCTTGCTTCCTTCTCTTTACTTCTTTGTCCACTCTTCCCACATACTTGGGATGGAACCAGAAATATTAATTGTAGGCTGGCTTTCCTATAAATACCAAAACCAATGCTACACTTAGATCCGTCCTTATATCCTTCCATTAGGGAACCAGAAATCCATGCTTACAGCCTCCTGATAGCCCTTGGGGTTGCAGGGAGAAAACAGTATTTTAATATAAAAAATTAAAATGTGTGCCAGCTATCTCCTTGCCTCACCCATTGGTGCAAAGTATATAACAAGGGACATTGCAAGGTTTGGCGGCTACAACCCTTTCTCTCTCCCTTCCTTCCCCACATCTGTGCCCATAAACTCCCATGGCTCCTTGCTTCATTAGTTCTGCCCTGCTGTGCACTCTTCCTGTGCCAACCTCTTTGCCCGCTTTCCTCCTGTCATTTTGTCATCAGCTGTGCGTCCTTGCCAATTCCACTTGCCTGGATTTCTGTTCCTGTCAGTAGAGGACTGTCTCTGCACAGGATATATCACACTTCTCTGTCCTTTGAAAGGAGTGACTTCATCTAGTGCCAACCAAGGCCACATTCAGATGGTCAAACCTTGGCTTAGTTAAGGTGAGAAATGAACTAGCTTTTGGCACCACTTCCCATTGCTGCTCGCATGAGTTAGGGAAACAAGCTCCTAACAGTTAGCCGTAGCTTCTTAGCACATCCAAGATTGGAAACTTATGGTTAGTGGCTTTGAAATGAGCCAAAATACAGGCATTTATGGTTTAAAGTTGGTTTCTGAATCCTGGTCCATTTGGAAGGCCTTAACCATAGCCCTCTAAACATGGCTTCTCGGTGTGAAGCAAAGCAGACTGCACAAAGCTGGTTTGTATCTTAGTTTATTAAAGTTAAAGCCTTCGACTTCACAAAGTGAGATTTGATTTTCCAAACCTGGGTGTAGTGTCTGTATTAGCTACTTGTTTTAATTTTGTTCTCTTGCCAGTTTCTGAGTTAAGTGCCTTTTCATGCTGGCAATGGGTGTCTCTTACTTGGACAAACAGTGCATCCTAGGATGCTTTGTGTGTGTTGACAGAGATGTTAATCAGATTGTCACAAGATGGGTGGTGCCAGCGGGACCCTGGCTTTGATAGTTTTAGAAGGGGTAAAGGCAAAATTATAAGACAGTCGGTCTGTAAATAGCCAAATGGGGGTCCCTGGTTCAGAGGCAGGTTCCCACCCAGTGGCCAGGGAATAGGTTTTGCCTTCACGTCTGTCTCAGTGCTGACTTCCCTAATGGCATCCAGTAATGCGATTATGGGGAATAGCATGCTGGACTAGATAGGGCTTTGGTCTGATGTATCTCACAACTCTCTTTCAGGTGTTGTGGCCAAGTCTTTTCATCTAGCAGGCAGTTCCTCCACATAACCTGTCCTAATTTTTGCCTACTCTGTACAATTGTATTTTACAGAGCAATGTGAACAAAATACAGGTCCCTGCCCTGAGGAGTATACTGTACAGTCTAAATATAGGCTTGGAGCGGGAAAAGGAAAGACAGTTGAAGGAAGGAGCAGCAAGCATAAGGTTGGGGTGAATGCAAGCAAGTGCAGCTACAGTCCCTAGCAGTTACCTTTTTAGCTATCAGTCTCTTAATTCCTCCAGCTGTACTTCTTGGCATCTTTTTAAAATGGCCCTTTATCGCCAAGAAAACCCCAGAAATGACTTGAAGACACACAACAACAACTACTACAGTACTGCTAGATGCTTTCCCTTGTTGTTGTTGTGTGCCTTCATTTCCCACTTATGGCGACCCTAAGGCGCACCTATCACAGGGTTTTCCCTACCCTTCTATAAGTCATTCTGTTGAATTCCTTTGTATGAGAGTCATGCAAGTAATGGCTATGTGCCTCAGGCATGTACCATGGCCTATCAGGAGTTTATAGTGGTGTGAAAGCACTTAAGCATTTGTTTGCATCCAAGCATTTTTCTCTGAGTACAGTTCATCCTTGTGCTTTCCCCACAGTACTATCCCTGCATAGTTCTGATCTGTTTCAGTGTGGCTCCAACAGGAGAAACTTGGGTGAATTCTGCCTTGCCCTGTATGGTCTATGTCCGTGCTAAAGATGTAACATAAAACTTGGCACTAACAACCCCTTGTGTACGTTGTTATCTGAGTACAGTTAAGTTGCAAACAGCACCGACCCCACCCCTGTACACCACATTTATCTTTGTGTGGAGTGACCCTGTTGTGCATTATTTAATGTGGTGAATTGTTCAACAGAGTATTTTTTTGTCAAATTTTATTTTGTAAAAAATCTCAACCACAAAACCAAATCTCTTCTGCTTCCATGCATTTTAGTATGTTAACACTTTCTACATGATCATTCTTGACATTGCTGATTGCTTGGATTTAAAAAAACACACAGATTTTAAGTTATTATTTAACACAAAACAGTGGACTGTTAACTACTGTTTCTATTTTTAAAATCACTTTATTGCTGTTTCTCCCTCCCTCTCCTTAGGCTATTTGGTTGCTTTTCCTTATACTTTAGCTCTGAGTTTCCACTTCAGCAACTACTGGTTTGTTTTGTTGCCATTAGCTTTGTGGACTGTGGTCTACTCAGCTTCTTGGTACATTATAAAAGTGTTTTCACCATGTATTTCCTAATCCTTTTGCCTTTGTCCCAGTTCATCAAGGGAAATGAATGTGTTTAGAGTTAGAGAAAGCTTTAGCATAGAGGTCAGGAACCTTGTGTACAGATTACTTGCAGTTTTACATTCACATATGATTGGCAGTAGGATTCTACATCAGTCTATGCTAGGGTTGCCAGGGGCTTGTCTATACAGTGAAAATACTCCTCATGGAATTCGAGGAGAATTCCATTTGTCCTAATGAGATCCTGCATTGAATCACGGTATTCGGAAGGAGGGGGCCCAAAACCACAAAAACTACACTAGAAAAGACTTTGAGACTTTCCACAAGATTTTTAAAAACTGCAGGGGAAATGTACATTCCCACTCATTCAGATGAACGAATCACATTGCTGCGCATTCCCAAAATGGATAGCTGATTGATCAGATAAGGTGGCAGAGCTTGCTAGCAGCTTGGTTCTTGAAGTCAGTTTGTGCCGTCACCTTTAAGAAGTGATAATGATTTTCCTGAACTGTAACATTTTAGGGGCTGCAGGTGAGAGGATTTTCATCTGTAACATTCCCTGTTTCTTTCAGCAGCCTTGCAATATAGCCTCTTAACTGATTTATTTATATTCCAGAGCTGCTAAGATTAGAGCTATCTACTCAGCCTTGAACTCATGGAAGAAAGCTGGGATAGAAATGTAAAGAATTAATAAATAGTTTGAGTTTCATAAGTTGCAGTTCCAAGCACGATGACTGTGGAGTAAGCTCCATTGAGATTGATGGTATTTACTCCTTGGGTAGCCATGGTTCAAGAGCCAGCATGGTGTAGTTGGACTAGGACTCTAGGAGACCAGGGTTTAAAACTCCCCTTGGCTACAGAAACCCACTGGGTGGCCTTGGGCAAGTCATAGTCTCAGCTTCAGAGGAAGGCAATGACAATGACAAACCTCTTCTGAATAAAGCTTTCCAAGAAAACTCTGTGATAGAGGACTTAAAGGCATATAACAACAACAAACTATGCTTCAGATTGTATGGTTACTTCTTAGAATATTATCTGGATACACTGTACTCTTCTCCTGACCAAAATGGCTCCAAGTTCATTCAGGATGGAAGCTACTGGTCTAATTTAAGAATTGGCATGCCCTTCATGCCAGTTAAGTGGTGGTAAATGCCGTAAGGGCGTACATGAGTATAACAACTTTGTTCTTTGCATTTCTCTGCACCTGTTTGTGCATATATGTATGCTAACCATTGGTTTTTTCTTCTCCTGACCGGCTGCTGAAATAACTGTTTAAACAAAAGGTTGCATGCCTGTACAAAACAATTTTTTTTAACCCAGAGTGTAATCTGAATCAGAAGCATGTAGCCACAACAATCTTGCAAATAATTATTTCTAATGGCTTGCCTCTGTGCTTTGTATAACACTTGTAGGATGGCTTTTGTCCATGCTAGGTGGGGAACTCTGGATGTTGTGGTCTAAAAAAGTAACATTTCTAATTTCTGGCTCTGTTTACATTATTCTCTTACTGCCCCCCCCCCTGCTGTGTTGTATTGCTACAACTCATGTCTTAATTATTTCATTGAGTCTATACTGGAGCTTTGAATCTGTGGCTGGCAGCCCCCTTGGCATAGATAGTGTTCTCAATATAGTAAATTCTCTCTGTCTGTTGGCCTTGAAGCCTCATTTTGAGCAGATAAACTCAGTGTACTTACACATCTAAGCAGAAAGTCTTGATTTAGTTCATTAATTTTAATTAATTCTGTTTGTTCCTCACTTAGCTCTGAACAAAATGACTCTCATGGAATGACACTGCAATTAGAGCATGTGGCACTGAAAAATGCTGTTTCAAGACTATCTTTTTACAAGGCTGCACTATAACAATGTGATTAAGTAGATTTATTATAACTGCAGATCATACATCACACATACAACAGTGTGTTTTTTTTAATTGGGGCAATCTCATAGCTCGCTATACTCTGCTTTATTATTAATTGTAAGTTTTTAGTATGCTGGATTTGGCAGTTCTTACAAGAGTTAAATCACATTTGTAATTTTAAACTTTTTACAGAAGTCTTGAAACGAGTTTACTTCCTCTCCTTGCTATCAGCTGAAGCTGGAGGTAGCTAAGATGGTGCTATCTTAGTTTGTAGTGTGGATTGCATTTCCTTTGCAGTCTCAAATGTAGACTGTATCGTTGGAATGTATATTGCACATACAACTCTAGGGATATACATCATATAATTTAAGACTATATGTTGTTTGCCAAAATACACATGGCAACAATTTAGTGAGTTCTGCATCATAGGTGTATGTTGGGTGTACAATACAGACCACCTTCTCTGTGCTGCACAAGGCATTAGTGTTGCCAGTCATGCTATGTTCTCATTAGACCCTTCTTTTACCAAATAAGCCAAAAATAATAGGGTGGTGCAGGGCAGAGGCTTTTGAGAGGGCTGGAAGCAAAGGCCTAACTTATTTAATGGTTTTAACTGGTCTTTTGGGGTGACTATCAGACAGGAATAAGTTTGATTGCACGTGTATTCATACTTTTGCTCTGGTTGAATCACAGCTCAAATACCTTGTTTTAAAATTGGAACATGGAACTCTTCTAAGTAGGTTTGATAAGGATTAAGATAAGGATTAAGCAGTAGTTGTTGCAGCCAGGTTGGGCTGGTTGTTCACTGACAGGCAGAGTAGTCCTAACTGCAAGATGGAAGGCAAAGCAAGGAAGTACATGCCATTTGCCACATTGGAAGCCCTGCTAGGTCAAGGAGATGAGAGATGATTCCTTCTTTCTCTGTTGGTGGTGTCATCCCTCTTTCACCAGTTGATGGGCATTTCCATCCTATCCTAATTATTTCTAGCTCGTTGTTTGAGGGCTAGGATTGCTCTGTTGGCTAGGTTTTTGGCTAATTTCTTAACAAAGCCTTTACTTTTCAAACCATAAGTACTACAATGTGAGTTTTCCTTATTGGAGTGTTGAAAATATTTTTTTTACTCCATAATCTCCCACTCTTTGGCTCAGATTGTTTGTTCATATAGAATAATATAAATGGATAGATACTAATCAGATGAACTATTTTTCAGATATTTGAATGCTTTTATATTCTGGTTTTAAATCCTCATTACCTTTAGAAAGCAAATGAATCTAATTGAAGTTGGGATGGGGGATCCAAATATAAAACTTGGCATTTCTTCATTTAACCAAGAAGTTAGTATCGATGGATGGCATCCTCTTGGTTAGTCCCAACTAGAATAGACCCATTCAATCAATTGTTGAATGGTAAGTTAAAACATAGGTAAAATACCATTGATTCAATGGGTCTACTCCAGTTAAGATTAACAACAGGATTTAGGCCAACGTCATTAGTACCAAGCAAGACCCCTGCGGAAAGAAAGAAGCAGGACTGATCATTCGTTGTGACTGGAAGAGATGCCTTTTCACATGGAGAATGGATGTGTGTCTGAATGTGCTGGACAATACATTTGTTCTTAACTGATCAGAAATGGGAGTTTGCTGTCAGAAGTTGCCCATCGTTGAATAATTTTCTGTTCTTTAGCTCTAGAATTTGTGAAGTGGCTTAGAGAGATATTGAAAGTCATGATAGTAAAATTGCAGGAGAGGTTGAAAAGCTCTTTTGACTGACTGATGGTCACATTGACCATCATATTGGTAAGGGAGTCATTCTCAAGTAGACATCCAACATTGGCTAGAAATTGATGATAGATCTCTCTCTCCCCCTCCCCCCTCCCTCCCACTCACTCTCTCACACACATACACACCTTCTGTATATAGGCAACAGGCCCCCTTCTGAACTGGTGCTTAAGGCATATAGATGGAACTATGCATTCAAGATAATGCAGGTGGTAGAGGGAAAACCAAAATGATTCTCCCCCCCCCCAAAAAAAATTACCTCAGAGTCTGTACAATTATAGTGGTAGTGGGTGACTACTGTTTTAATTTCTGTGCAAGTGAATTTAGTATGGATTTACTGTATTATGTTGGCTTTTTCTACAAATGTCTGCTAAAGAAAAACGTACATATTTAAAATGTAGGTGGGATATTTGAACTCCCCCCTTTACTTCTTCCAGGGTGAATTAAATGAATAATCTGATATATCTTAACATTCCACTGTTCCCCAATAATGGCTTAATGGGACTGTGCCTTTATGGGACTGTATCTCTCCTGTCAAGGTTATCTCCTGAAATCTCTCTCTGGCTTTTCTTTGCAAACAAAGATTCAGGAAGGACTCATCCTGCGCTTTCTGCAAGTGCACTGATGACTAAAAAGTCCAATCTGAGATAAACAAGTCTGGTTGCAGAAAGCAGAAGGTCCCCTTGGGTGATGTTTCCGGGTTGTGATTCTTTCTGTGTTGTCGTTTCTCTTCAAGACTTGTTCGCTGTGAGTCCTCAAATAAGGCTGCAGCATTGTGGATAGTGTGTCTCCATGCCTTCCGATGTGAGGCCGGGGCGGACCATTGTTGGTGATCAATTTGGCCGAGCCTGAGATGTTGTTTCAGGGAGTCCTTGTATCACTTTAAATACATGGCAGTCTTTCTTCTAATTGATGGATGAATCCTTTGACCACAAGTGTGGTTACCTTGGATGGAGATATACAGATATACAGTGCTGCTGCCATGCTGGTTTAAGAGGCAGGAAGTATAGATTGCATTCATCCCTTTGAAGCCTCAAGAGGGAATTTTTGGTATTTTGGCTTGACTCCAAGTTGGGGGTGAACGAGCCTCTCTTCCCTCTACTGGAAGTGACATTCCTTACTGAACTTTTAACAGTAGAATAGAGTATCCACACTTCAGAACAGCCTCAGGTTTAGAGTGACTCGCTTCAGTGAACCAGTATTGGCCAGAATTCTCATGTGCATTACAAATTGTCTTTCTTTTCAGTTTGAACAGTGATTACATCTCAACATAAATTAACATTCATTGTAGAAGATTCAATGGTGAACAGTCTTTGTTTCCACTTTTCCTGCTTTTATTCAAAGCAAGAATTTCCCATCTTGATTTGCCTTAAAGCATGGGGAGGGGCAACATGTGGTTCTCCAGAGATGTTGCAGTATAGATCCCATCATTCTTAACAGTTGGTAATGAGTCACTTCAGGGATGGGAGCCAGATATTCTTCCACTTCATAGATCTAAAGGAGAACAGGGTGGAAAGAGTTGGTCTAGGGCATCTACCTCCTGAGTTGTATAACCTCTGCTCAGAAATGTGAGCCCCATGGAGAGGATGGAAAATCACTGCCCAGGTTTAGCATAGCTATGGGTAAATGTTTATGAATGTTGCTTTGGGCATGAGGAAGGAATTCTTTTGATAAGAGACAGTTAATTTGTGGGACTTGCTACTATGTGATGTTGCAAAGGATGTAATTATACATTGTCTCTTTAAAATATGACACAAGTCTATGAAGGGAGTTGATTTCTGTTTTATTGGCTCCCTGTTCTAAAGAGTAGAATCTGTGGGGAGGGGGGAGAGTCATTCAGTGCTCAATTAGTTTATTGAATTATTTGAAGCACCATTTTGCCAGTTGATTACTGGTTTGGAGCGCATAATATTGCAAATACTGTGCTAACTTAACAAATCCATGCACAAGGGAAGTGTTAGCTATCTGGAACAAAAATACAGAATATTGATGTTTCCATCACTTTCTCCATTCTACACCTTTGTAGAATAGCCAGTTTTCAAGCATGAAGACAAATATAAGCAATTTGCTAGATGGAAACTGGCATGCATGCATAGTGTCATAGATAGTAATACTTTATCTAATCTTTTGATTTAACCACTTTAGAATTTTATCCCCAAAATTATAGAACTCTAGGGCAAAAAACCCCACATGTGTTCCAAGGTACCTATACCACACACTGTCTTTAACATCCTTTGTGATATTGAATTCTTACTTTTGCATAGTTTTACAGATGTTAGATGCCACCTCTGAACTGTGTTGAGTGCTAGGTCTTTGGAGAGTGTGGAAATTGATTTGAATGTTGGAGTCATCCAAATTTTTCCCCAATTCCCATCTGAAATAGATTTTTTAAAGGCTTGACTCCCAAATTAACTTTGCCCCTTTTGGGGGTTTCAAGTGTGATGGTTTTGTAAATGTCTGAGACAAGCCCTCTGGATTTCTAGGAATTATTTATGCAGGCTGTTTTCCAGCAGCATGGGGAGGGACTCCTTTCCTGGGTATTGGCTCCGCCTCCAACCAATCACAGGCAGGGCAACCTACAAATTAAGAATAATGAAGAACTTCCTCCTGGAGGTGGAGCCAATCCCCCACCCTCCCCAGTTCTGTTCTGCCTCTCTCTACGGAAGGCAGGGCTTCATCTGTGCTCCAGATTTCCACCAGGGAACAAAGGAACAAAGATGGCGACTCCATGCACAAACATGTGCGAGGGGGAGATCTATCCTCAGAGGAGGAGGACGCAGCCCCAGACCATCTGGGGGCAACCCTCAAAGAGCTCCGTGCTCCCTTCCTGGAACACATGTTGAGCAACGCGGCGGTGGCTAAGGATGAGGCGGAGCGTGATGGGGCCCCTGGTAAGGGGGTGGACCACGCGGCCACACCGGGCTCAGCACTGTGCGGAACCTCCGAAGAGGGCCCCACACCTGGCGGAGCCAAGGGAGATGAAGGCAGCGTCCCGGAGGACCTTCCCCCACTCCTGGTAGGAGGTAAGATGCTCCTGCCCCAGTTGGCTGCCTGGATCGCACTGGTCACTAGGCAGACGCTGGAGGCGGGAGCGGGGCTCTGGGGAGAGCTGGGGGAGGCGTTCTGATGTTCTGGCGGGGGGCACCCCTTCCCTTCCATCCCCAAGCGCGGCAGCAGGGCCCAGCGGTCAAACCACGAAGCGGAAAGCAGGGGAAGAAACACTTGTCTGGGAATGGCCGCAGCCTCCCCGCGGCGCGGCAGCAGAGCCACGGGGGGAGGGGGATCTATCCCCACCGCGTAAAAGGCTGCGGAAAGAGCACCACACCCAGGGCTCTGATGAAGAGAAGGAACCCGAGGAAGAGGGGGAGGGCTCTAACCTCAGAGAGGAGGGGGAGCTTTCCTCAGAAGGGGAGGGGGATAGCGTCGAGGAACGGGCTTCCCCTTGCCTGTTTGAGTCAGCTGAATTTGGCCTGCTACTGAAAAAGCCCTGAGAGCGCTGGAGCTGGCACCATCGGAACCAGCCAATGGGGGGCCAGCCAAGGGGTACCAGAGCTCAGAACCTCTGGAAAAGGGACACAAAATGTGCTGCCTTTTCCAGATGTTCTCAAGGACACCATGGTGGGTGAATGGGACCAGCCAGGGGCGGCAAGGACCCTACCTGCCTACATCAAGCAGTTGTATTCTTTTCCCAGTGATGTTTTGGACCTTTTGAAACTGCCAGCCATTGATGCTCCGGTGGCTGGGCTTATTTCGGGCTCACTTTTCCCTAGATATGGCAATGAACACCTGAAGGTGCCTGATGACAAGAGAGTGGAGACTTTCTTGCGTAGATCCCATGAGGCAGCCGCTTTAGCCATACGAGCAGCCGGGGCGGCCTCTATCTTTGCCAGAGCCACGATCAGATGGGCTAAGGACCTGTTGACCAATATCCCAGAGGATGAAATGAAGTTTCGCCAGGGGATGAATAAGATTGCCAAGGCGTCGGCCTTCGTTGCTGATGCGAGTTTGGATGCGCTGCGTTTTTCTTCCAGAGCAATGGGGTCTAACGTGGCAGCCAGGCATCATTTATGGTTGAGGAACTGGCATGCTGACAACAAGGCCAAGGTGAATTTGTCTGGATGCGCCTTCAAAGGAGGAAAGTTGTTTGGTGAGACCTTGGAAGAGGTCCTAGTGGAGACGAATGATAAAAAGAAGACACTGCCTTCGCTGCCGAAGAAGGAGGACCGTAAACCCTTTCGTACCAATTTCCAAGCATACAGGAACTTCAGAAACAGCAACCAGAAGGATTTCAAGACGAATAGGACCAATTGGAGTACCTCAAAGCCTTTTCACAGATCCAGAACAGCTCAGTTTCCTAAGGCAAATGCCACCCAGCTCCCCAAGCAGGGAGGCAAAGGTGGACAGTCCTTCTGACTATACAACTCTACCAGTGGGGGCAGACTGACCTACTTCGCAGGGGTCTGGGAGGTTACCTCCTCAGATGCCTGGGTCATCAGAACGGTCAGTCAGGGCTATACTATAGATTTCATAGCCAAGCCGCCTCCCACGTTCGTGCAGTTTGTCTGGAGAAACAGCGTCAAATGGAGACGGCGATTTCCCACTTAATTCAGATACGCGCAATAGAACCAGTCCCAGAAGAGGAGAGGTTTTTGGGAACCTATTCTCTTCTGTTCCTGGTTCCAAAGAAGAACGGGGACTGGAGAGCCATTCTGAATTTGTGGGGAGTCAACCAGTGGGTGGCAAAACGCAAGTTCCAGATGGAGACGCTACGCTCAATTCTGGAAGGGATTCAGGAGGGGGATTATCTAGTCTCCTTGGATTTACAGGATGCGTATCTCCACATAATGATTCATCCAGCACACAGGCGCTTTCTGCGCTTTGCGTACAAGGAGAAACATTTTCAATACAGAGCTCTCCCATTCGGTCTATTGTCGTCACCCAGGGTGTTCACCAAAGTTTTAGTGGCGTTGGTCTCTCACCTAAGGGCTCAAGGGGTTCACCTATTTCCTTACCTAGACGATCTCCTGATCAGGGTGCCAACACACATCAAGGCGACGCAGGACATGGACAAGACCATTCAGTGTTTGGAATCCCACGGCTTTTTGGTAAACAGGGAGAAGAGCCAACTGGAACCAGTGCAGAGGCTTCTGCACTTGGGAAATGTGTTGGATACCAGGGCCTACAGGGTGTTCCTGCCAGAGGACAGACGGCAGAAGATTCAGGACCTGGTGCAATTAGTGATAGATCAACCCAAGACCCCGTTGATGTCTCTGGCAAGGTTATTGGGGTTAATGATTGTGTGCTTAGACTCAGTCGACTGGGCCAGATTTCACCTCAGAAAGCTTCAGTGGTTTCTGCTGCCATTCCAGGAGCTGGTAGCAAGGAAAGCGTGCAGATTCTTGAAGGTACCAGCGGAGGTAAAAGCATCTCTGACTTGGTGGCTGTCAGATCATCTGATGAAGGGACGATCGATGATGGAACCAAGACGGACGGTGGTGACCACGGATGCCTCACTGACAGGATGGGGAGCTCACTGTGAGGACCAGATGGCACAAGGATTATGGTCTGCCCGGGAACAGGAGTGCAGCATCAACCTTCTGGAGTTAAGGGCGGAGAGATTGGCCTTAATGGAGTTTCTCCCATTGTTGAGGGGGAGGCACATGTTGATTAGAACGGACAACATATCATGCCGAGCCCATATCAACAAGGAGGGGGGGGGACACGCACACAAGCCCTCATGCAGGAAGCAGAACTATTGTTCCACTGGGTGGAGGAACATCTGCTTTCCATAAGAGCAGAATATCTTCAGGGAAAACTGAATTCTCAAGCAGATTGGCTGAGCAGGAATGCACTGGCACAAGGCGAGTGGAGTCTCAACAATCTAGTCTTTCAGATGATAGTGTTTCGGTTTGGCGAGCCGAAGCTGGATCTGTTTGCGTCGGCAGACAACCACAAAATGCCTCAATATGTCTCCAGATTTCGGATGCCAGGGGCATTAGCCTACAATGCACTGACAATAGCTTGGCCACGGGTGTTGTGTTATGCCTTTCCTCCAACAGCGTTGTTAGGCTGAGTCCTATGAAAGATCAAACTGGAGAGGGCCGAGGTAATTTTGATAGCACCTTGGTGGCCACGGAGACCCTGGTTTCCGGATCTGGCACACCTGCAGACTCAGGAACCATGGCCTCTACTTATGTGGCTGGATCTTCTGGCTCAGAACGGCCTGTTACATCCGGATCCAGGCTGGTTACAACTTTACGCCTGGAGGTTGAGCGGAAAAGACTGTTGAGGAAGGGTTATGACAAAGAGGTAGCTGACACCATCCTGGCGGCTAGACGCCCATCCACAATCCGTTTATATGAAGTCACCTGGAGAGCTTTTTGTAGGTGGTGTAAGGGGTGAAGTGTCAGTCCCTTACGGGCTTCTGTAGCCTCAGTGTTAGGTTTTCTGCAAGCAGGGCTAAAGAAAGGTTTGGCACCCAGTACGCTGAGACGGCATATAGCCGCCTTAGGCTCTATTTTGAACCTCTCGAAGTAAGCCTTTGGCCTCCCATCCACACATTCGTAGTTTCCTGAAGGGGGTTGCCTTTTTGCGACTGCTGGTGGTGCATAGGTTTCCTTCCTGGAAGCTAAATGTGGTGTTGAAGGCACTCACACAAGCACCTTTCGAACCAATCAAGTCAGTGGAGCTTAGTTTCCTTACATGGAAAGTAGCTTTTCTGGTGGCCATAACATCAGCCAGATGCGTCTCTGAGTTAAGTTTGTTGTCAGTACATGAGGAGTTGTGCATTTTTCAGAAGGATTCTGTGACATTGAGGCTGGATCTTTCATTTGTCCCCAAGGTGAACTCTCTTTTTCATAGGGCACAGGAGATAGTGTTGCCTTCCTTCTGTCCTAGACCTGTGGCGGAATTGGAAAAATTATGGCATACGTTGGATGTGAGAAGAGCTTTGAAAATGTATTTGAAGAGAACAGAGAGTTTTCGTAAGGCGAATGCCTTATTTGTGGCTTATTCCGGTGGTGCAAAAGGGAAGAAGGTGTCATCTTCAATGATCGCGAGATGGTTGCGGTGGTGCATTGAACAAGCCTGTTTCCTGTGGTGTAGCAATACTGGCGGGTATTCAGGCACATTCTACACGCAGTGCGGCTACTTCGGCGGCCTTGGGGCCATCACTATCCATAATAGATATTTGCAGAGCGGCCACTTGGGCCACGACTTCGACCTTTACTAGACATTACTGTATCGGTGGATTTTACAGTTTAATGCTTTTATGTGTCTGGAGCTGTTGAACCTTCTCTGGGGAGGGTGGGGGATTGGCTCCACCTCCAGGAGGAAGTTCTTTGTTATTCTTAATTTGTAGGTTGCCCTGCCTGTGATTGGTTGGAGGCAGAGCCAATGCCCAGGAAAGGACTCCCTCCCCACGGCTGCTGAAAAGGAATCTTCACGGTGAGTACCAATGTTCCGTTCATATGCAGTTAATGCTCTTAGTGATTCTGAGCACCTCTACATGCATGAAGTTATGCAACTTCAGTGACTTGGACAATTTGAGACCAAGTTGGTCTTAACTCTTCTCATTTCCCTGTAGTTGTATAGATGTAAAAAGTTGTCTAATTTTTTATGAATACTTCCAATCTTTGATGGGAAGAATGCAGAATTCCCATATAAAGAATTGATTTCAATTCTGTTAGGAGCTGCTAGAGCTAAAATACTTAGATTGTGGAAAACTGCAGAAGGACAATCTTTATGACACTTGTTAGATGTTGCTGCTGCTACTACTACTACAATAATGGGACTCAAAGTGGTTAACAATATTTATAAAACAACACAGATTAAAAAACTATACAAAAAGTTTGATAAATCTATAAATATAAAAGTTAATTAAAAAGCAATTAAACAATTTATAAAGTTGAAATATTAAACATTAAAAACATTAAAATTCATTAAAAGATTATACAAACCACAAAACTGCATAGCACTTCATTAAGAGCCCACCCCATTCATTTTCTAAAAGCCTGGTGGCACAAGCATATTTTCAGTTGTCAAAGAAAGGAGAGCAAGGAGGGAGCCATCCTGGCCGCCCTAGGGAGGAAGTTCTTAAGATGGAGAACAGCCACTGAGAAGGCCCTCTCCCTTGTTCTCATGAACTGAGCCTGAGAAGATGGTAGGATAGAGAGAAGGGCATCTCCAGGCAATCTTAGAACTCTAATGGGCTCATAAAGGGAAATATGGTCCTTCAAATAGCTTGGACCCAATCTGTAAAGGGATTTATAGGTCATTACCAGCACTATAGCCTAAATACCTAAATACCACAAAGGTATCAGATCCTGTCTGATCTATAGTGGGGTCAGCTCTGGTTAGTACTTCAGTGGGAGACAAATACCAGGTGCTGTGGTCTAGATTTCAGAGGAGGGAACTGGCGAAACCACCTCTGAGTATTCCTTGCCGAAAAAGACCCTATGGTATTCATACATTCATGGGGTTGCCATTACATCGACAGGTGACTTGAAGACTCACACACACACACCAGTACTTTGTCTTTGTGAAGACATGGTACCTGTTCATATCTCACATTTCAACTCACTATGGATGCATGTGGCATTTTGGAGCAATATCTTCTAAAACAATAAGAGTACTGAATATAAGGATTGTCTTGAAGTAACTTCTTCAAATGAAACAGTAGTCACATAAAACCTTTAAATTTATATATAAGTTTTATCATAGGGGAAAAGCCACCCCAACCCCCACTTCCCAACAAATATGTGTTTGTGTGACTAATAGAAGCACTAGGGGGAAAAAAACCCTGTGGAGTTGGACATCTACTTGGTTTTTCAGTAAAATGCAAAATAAAACTTTTCTTTTTAAGTCCAGACCTCTTAATCTTACCCATGTCTATGTGGCCTGTTCTCTGTTCATTTCTGCTTCCAAGCTATACAATCAGAATAGATAGCCAAGCCTCTTCCCATCCTTACTTCAGCCAATTTGCATGTTATCTGCCAGACATGCCATAAATTTGACATTTAGAAACCCATGTCTTCAGTGATCCAAACTGATGGAAGTATTAGTGATAAGGTATGAGCTCAGTGAACCCAGCCATATGGAGCTAAAGTGGATTTCTTGAATATTACACTTCTGGAGCAATGAAAGAGATTTCTAGTTAGAAATGACCAGTTAAAAATACATTTAGTCCATTAAGATGTCTGTGAGTAATTGAGTTGCGGAGGTTCGTTATTAAATTATGAAAAGAAAAGTTAATTTTAATAAAGTATTTAAAGTACCACTGGTGGTAACTGCACCCTCCTAGGAGAAAATGTGTTTCCTCTTACAAAACAGTTGTATGTCATTTAAAAACCAACTTGAAGATGCCCATTGCTTCAGGAATATTTTATTCAGATGCAGATTGTTAGTGAATCAGCCCAAACTCACTCTGTTCAGATAACACTCATGTCATTTGGAACCAGATCCATCCCCAGAAATCTGCAATTCCACCTTGAGGAGATAGAACTATATCCATATCACACAATTATGGCAGTTTGCTATCACTTAAACGACCATGGCTCCATCCTGTGCAATCAGGATTTGTAGTGTGATGTGGACTTGAAATTCTCTGCTAGAGAGCTTTAGTGCTGGAACTACAAATGCCAGGATTCCACAGGATGGAGTCATGGCAGCTAAAGGTTTATCATAATTGTGCTGTGTGGATACACCCTTAGAATTCTTTGTCTTGGGCTTTGAGGTCCCATATGTAGGAGGTTCCATACTTGAAGGATCCATTGAAAGCTACAGGACTTTTCTTTTTGAGTTTGGTGCACAGAGAATATGGCACTTGAACAGTCTGGACACATGTTGGTGGACGCAGTTTCAGGATGTTTGTTGGGCTTTGGCCATTTAGGGCTCAACATTTTAAAAGTTGTAATCTATCATGAGGGATTTGGGTGGAGCCCTAATGCATTGGGTCTATTATTTAGAGCTCTAATGCATTGGGTAAGTTATTTCAGTGTCACTTTGAAGGATGTGCAGGGTTGTGGGGGATGAACAGGTTAAAAAACAACAACCAAAAAACCAAGTTTTTTTGTGTAAACAGGTTGTTGTTTTTGTTTAAACCAGTATAATTTTTTTGTTGCATTAAAACCAGTATAAGAAAATTAAATCAGAAACTAAACTAAATCAGAAAATTAAGTAGCAAAATGCAGTTCAGATGTCATGGTCTCTAGCTTAAATAATAATTGTTCTTTTAAAAGTGCTCTTTTAAAGCAAGTTGTTTTGTTTGAGCTTATGGTGTTGTCTGTACAAGGCAAAAAATGTGGATTGCTCCACAGTAAAGGCAATTCACAGCAACTGCTATTTGTCTTAATGTGGTTTTTTGGCAGATCTCAGGCATGCAAAGCTATCTGCATTTGCTGAACAAACGGGCATGTCTGCAAATCAAGATGGCAGCTGCAAGTGAATTACTCATGTTTTTATTTACCTCAATTTGCTGCTGCTGGACAGTATTTAAAAAAAAACATATCCAAGGATGCAAAAGAATGATCTTTTGCTTTAACAAAAAGCAACTAAAATCCTATTTTATTTCCTTAGCGCTTGTTAGCAAGCTCTGCCCCGCACATGTCCAACCAATCAGCTTTCAATTTCTGGTTGTATAAGGAAAGCGAATCAAATTGAATTGCCTGTCCCAATGAGCAGGAATGCACATACTCCCTGCTGGTTTTTAAAAACTTTGGAAAAAGCCGTGAAGGCTTTTCCTACACAGTATATACCGGTTTTGGTCCCCCTCTTTCCCAATACCTCAAAATGATGCAGAATCCCATTGAAACAGATCATATTCTGTGAGGAGTATTTTCGCCATTTAGACAACTTCTGTGCTAATTGAAGGATTTGTTTCCGAATGGCATTTCTTCCATTATAAAATGAAGTGATTAAAAAGAATTAACCAACGCTGGATACTGGTCTAATGATGAAGAACTGCCAATAAACTGTTAAAATGTATACATTCAAACAGTCATTGTTGTTCTAGTAAGAGGGTTGAAAAATAGTAATAACAGCCAGACCTTAAAAAAAAAAAATTAAAAAACAGGATTGGCGTTTTTTTAAAAAAGTCATTTGGTTTAAACCAACTGACTCTATGGATGTGGTAACTCAAAGTTGAGCTGTTGCTTTTATTTGCAAAAAAAATATTGTGAAATATTACACTTAGGTGTGGAAATATTGACATTGCTCCCTTGAAATATACAGTTGGGCCTCCACATTTGCAGATGTAACTTTTGCAGATTTGATTATTTACGGATTATTTATTGCTGCCTCTGCTGCTGCCCTATGCCATTTTAAATACGAACTGCAAGCCTTGTGAGACTGAGAGGGACTGCAAATGTGCAACGAGACTTACAAGTCCCTGTTAAAAATGGCAAAGGGCAGCAGTTACGAAGAAGGCAAGCCCTGCTAGCTTGGAACCCTGCTGTCTCGAAGGCATCCAAAGTAGGTTGAATCTGCAGATCTTACTTTTTTAATGTGATAAATATGGTTTGGGTGTGTGTGTAAAGATATACATGGTTTTTCTACTTTCATGGGGGTTCTTTGCCCCTAACCTCAGTGAGTGTGGAGGGCCAACTATATAGTACTAGAAACAGTGAACTTGAGTTTACTTATAGCCAGTCTTTTATCATTGAAAGAACATTCAAATGTTATCTTTGCAATCGCAAAGGCCTTAAAATAAGAACATGATCTAGCCACAATTATGCAGTTTATAGAGATCCATTGATCCCAGTGAAGCTATCAGGGGAAGAGTTACTACCTCTCTCATTGAAATCAATGGAATTAAAATGTTCATGCTGTTGTTATTTTAAGAATTGAAAATGTTGATTCTTAATGTTAGGTAGGGGCGTATGGCATGCACAAACTTCTCTAGTGCTTCCATGAGCTGTGGATACATGGCCTCTCATTGACCCAAACCTGTCAAATCTGTTATGTTGTTTGTGTTCATTCTCACTCACATGCTTTGTGCTTGGAATGTCAACCATAACCAAGAGATCAAAGTTCTGATGAAATAGTTTCCCTGCTGCTTGCTAGTGCCTTGCTGGTGTTCACATTGCTCTTGGCCCTTTTGAGTTAGGCAGGTATTTCTCCAGAGAGAGGGGGTGTTTTCCCATTGTTTCAATTTCTTTCCCCTCTTCAGTCTCATTTCAACCCTAGTTGCAGATACTATATCTTTGTTTTTATTCAAAAAACAGAAAACAGTCCAAAGGGGAATTCTTTCTCCATTCTGCAATACCTAAAAAATAGGAGCTGGAAATGCTCCATGAATTAAATTCTTGCCAGTGCTGACTCTGACTACTTTTAAATTGAAGCCGTATGAGGAGAGAGATTAGCTTGCCAAATCTATCTTATATGCACTCTGTGTGAATTAAAAAAAAAAGTTCCTTTAACACAGGACACTTATTCACGGATAACCTAGATGCCAGATGCCCCTATGCCAGAGGTGGGTTTGATGAGTGTGTTTACTGAATTTGTCATGGTAGTAGTAGTAGAACAAGTGGTGGTTAAAAGTGATTTGTTGTTATTATTTGTTGTCAAGTTGACTTCCACTTATGGCAATCCTATGAATAAGAGGCTTCTAAGATCCCCAGTTATCAACTGCCCTGCAAACTGAAACTCGGGGCCATGGCTTCCTTGATTGAATCAATCTACCTGTAGAGCAGTCTCCGCTTTTTCTTCCTGCCTTCCACTTTGTCAAGCTTTATCATCTTTTCTGATGAGTCATGTTATTTCATGATGTGTCCAAAGTATGGCAGCCTCAGTTTAGTCATCTTCACTTCATTTCACTTCTGAGAGTTCAGGCTCAATTTGCTCCAAGACCCATTCATTTGTCTTTTGAGCAGTCCATGGTATCTGACTCCAGCCCTCCATTTCAAATGAGTTTATTTTCTTCAACTTTCTGTCAACTTTCTTCACTGTTCAATGTTTTACAACCATATGTAGAAATCAGAAATATGAAGGCATGGACAATCCTGATTGTGGAATTTAATAATACATCTTTACACTTGAGGATCATATCTAAGTCCTTCATGGCTGCCTTTCCAAGTCTTCTTCTGATTTCTTGACTACAGTCTGTTTTCATTAATGTCTGACCCAAGGTGTAAAAATCTTCAGCTGTTCCAATGTTTTAGTTACCCATTTTGAAGTTATGCAGATAATCTGCTGTCGTTATTTTTGTCTTCTCAATATATTCAGCCATACTTGCACTTACTTCCTTAACTTTCACCCATAGTTCTTCCAAGTCCAAGTTTTCTGTCAGTGCAAAGGCATGTGTTCCCTGCAAGCTGTGTTTAAGAATAGGTCTGTGATTCTGGGTTCTCTGAATCTGTGAATCTGGGGGATTCAAGATGCAAACTGCTTGCAGACAAGCTGTGAGTCGCCTGATGACTCAGGACCTGGAACATGTCTTTTCCAGCTCAGGGTCTCTGAAGACAGCTTGAATACAGGGGTTGCCTCCCAGTTTTCTTCAGTTTTAACAATGACAGGTAAGCCAAACAGAAAAAAATTCTACACAACTATAACAAGAACAAAATAGATTTTGCAAACAGCAAAAGTAAAAGCAACAGAGGTTTGAGCTACAGCTGGAGTTTTGAAGATACTGCTTTGATTATAGTAGGACCACCGTATCCACTGATTCCACTGACAGGACACAAACCAGAATACCTACCATAGAGTCTTCCTAGAAAATGTGTCCTCTCTAGACATTTTCTAGGTCCTCCAAGGCAATTCTCTGGTATTTTAAACAAGAAGTCCCATTATTTTCAATGGTGTTTTCTATTATCCACGGTTTTCTGCATCCACGCACCCCCCAAACCAATCGCCAGTGGATATGGGGGTCCTACTATATCAGGTTTCTAATATTTACTCTAAGCTCACCCATTCCAAAGGATTCATACCTGTAGCAGGTGCCAGCCTTGCACATCCCATCCCATCCCGTCCCATCCCATTCCCAGAGAGGCTGTTTAGTGCTGTATTATGGATAGGAGGCCAAGAGTCACTTCTTCACTTAACTGTGATGTTAAGTGAACTGTGTTAACTTTGACCAGTGAATATCACTTAGCCTGACCAAGCTTTATGGGGTTGTTTTGGAGGTAAAATAGGAAAAGCCCATACATGTAATACTTGAAGAAAGGTTCTGGAAAAAATGTAACAACCCTAAAAATCTTTCTCCTTAATATGCTAGATTTTTATTATGTACAGATGTTTTTTTTTTACCCATATACATATGTAAGGTATGCATTTAAACATACCTTACCACCTGTAGCCTGGAGTGGCATATAATTCAGGAATAATGCTGCACTTTGATTCTGCTGATTGTATAACCTGGGTTCATAGTGTTCCCTGTTGCAAGTTTTCTACCCAAGAGCAGTTCCTATTCTTTGAGAGGACTGAGTGACATTCCCCCAAATCTCTCTGGAGGGGACAATTTGTTTTCTCATTCATGTGGAATGATGAGCGTCTTGTGCCTGAGAGCTGGCAAACCACTAGCTTATGGGTGTTTGGCTTTTTGTTTTGTTTGGCAGCACTTGAAAATTCTCTTGTTTTCTTTGCAGATTGTGACTGTAGGAGTTTCCAGTGCTGCATGAAAGCATAAGCCCAAATGTCTGAGTGCCATATTGAAACAGTGTCACTTGTAAGGGGAAAGAGGGAAAGAGAGCTTTTCTCCCCTGCGGCTGGTGCATCTGAGAATTGTGTTTCAACCTCAAGTTCTGGATTCATGAGGTTATTGGAGATGGGCAGCAGAAAATAAAGAATATGGATCATAGCTGATTGTTTTGACCATCACAGCCTTGATCTCTGATTAGGTGGCACAGGGAGAGAGAGAGAGAGAGAGAGATGGTACTTCATTGTTCAATCAGTTTTGCACCTCCTCTGCATTTTTCCTTCTCTGCCAGTTTCTGCTCATAAATGAGATTCTGACCTAAGCAGTGTGGGCTCAAGTAAGGTTCATGGTGGGGCTGAATCCTGGGACAGCAGGAGAAGGAAATGCTGTAGCTTATCTTGGCATTACGCTGGCAGCTCTGGAACTTAGTGCCTGTCACTGGGGAAACTGGAATAGCAGGTCCAGGGCATTTCTGAGCTGTGGCTTCAACAGAGGGTTGTGCGTGCGTGCGTGCATGTGTGTGTTTTTAAAAAAAACTCTGGTGAAAACAAGGCCTGCCATGGATCTGTTTGCTCAAAGGGGATTCTGATAGTTTTCTAGGGTTAGGACCTTTTAGCTGTGGAGGGTAGTTAATGAACAAATAGGTGCATCAGCTGGGAAACTTGTCAATTTAAAGCTCAAGTTGCCATGAAGTCACTAAATGGTCTTAGGCAAATTGATGTTCTTCCTCCCCTGACCTCCTTCACTTGCACAACTGGGATAATAGTATTTGCCTGCATTATACAGCTGTTGTAAGGAGTACTTCATATATTCTAGATCATTGCCTACATGCTTATAGTTATTGTTAGAAGAGGCAATTAACCATATCAACAGGTAAAGGTTTCCTGAATTCTGTTCCTTAGATGTGTTCTGTCAATGATGTGCAGGCATGGAGGGAGGGGGAAGTAATGTTTTTTGGCACAGCGGATAGAAAAATGGAAAACAAACCAAGCTGGTTTTCCTATTTTCCCCCCAAAGATTTTTTTTCCCCTTGGAAAAATTGGATGATGATATTTTGCTGGGCAATGTTTTTAGGCGTTCAGATGATTGTTTCAAAGTCATCTATCCTTCATTATGAATTAAACCCTAATTTAATCATTCAGTAAAGTCCAGTAGCATATGATTTCCTGGACCTGCTTTAGCTTTTCCCAAACTTGAATGAAATTTCACATTTTGCTATAACACACGATTCCTTTCCATTGTTGCAGCACAGCTCAGGTTTGCTTCAAAAAAAGTGGTGAAATGAGTGATGGGTGATGGGTGAGCAAGAAGGTGGCAGCACTCAACTTAGGAAAGCTGGGATAAGGAGGCTATTCTTGGAGAGAGTTGTTGCCTTAACTAGGTAAATTCCATTCTATGCCATTTTTAATAGGGACTGTAAGCTTCCATGAGACTGAGACAGACTGTGAATACGTGATCAGGCTTTAAGTCCCTATAAGTATTAAAAATGGTGTAGGGCAGCAGTGGAGGAGGTGGCAAGCCCACCAGCCCCCCCCCCCCGCCGCTTCTGCCTTGCAAAGGAACTCTGCTGCCTTGAAGGCATCCGCAGTGAGTTGAACCACAGATTGCACTTTTTGTGTGTGTTAAAGATGGGGGGGGCTAAAGATAGTTGCCATTTTTCCACTTTCACTGGGGGTGGGGTGCGTGGGTGGCCCTGTGCCTCTAACCCCAGCAAATGGGGAGGGCCAATTTTATTTCCCTCATACAGGACATTCACTTGCCTTTCTGTCTTGGCCACTGACTTAGCTGGGAAAATCCTCTCCTTCCCATCATTTACGAAACAGGAATAATCATAATGGCCTCCTTCTAAGAAAAAGGACGTTGAAACTCACAATTAAACTCGCTTTCTGAATATAACATGTTAACTCCTCCCTCCTCAGAGACTCACAATTAAACTCGCTTTCTGAATATAACATGTTAACTCCTCCCTCCTCAGAGAGTCTTTAACTATATAGTGTAGTAGTATAGTGAAGCCAGGGTCATAGCCCTGGGTAATTTTTATTAGTAAGGAACATCTGCTATCCTTTGAGTTTAACTGGAAGAATTGGAAGAAAATTGGATCTTCCCAGCAGTGATGTATTATTATGAGCTATCTCTGTTGTAATCCAAAGAATATGTAAATATTTTACAAAAGGCTTGATCCAGATACAGATTAATACTACCAGATATTGTTTTAGATCAATACAGCCACCTGAACTTTTGGAGTCTTTGGGCAAGTGCTGCTATTGAAACAGTCCTGGTGAATGCCTGCACTTTAAAATTTACCCCATGCCACTGCATGTGAACAACTGACACCCAACACCCGATTAGTTTCTGAAGGATGAAAGAAGTCCCAAGAACCCAAAAGAAAGAGGCTACTGGAGAAAGAGATTAAATGTCAATCAAACTCCCAGCATGTTTTACTGAAGGTCTGCTTCAGAGGTGCTAGAACAGCAATGGAGGCAGCAGCAAATATTGCGTGAATAATTAGAGCTGCAAAAGTGAAACCTGCAAATGTGGTGGGCCATTGATGTTTTGATTTCATTTGTGTATTTCTATAGCTGTCCCACAATAGAGGTTCTCTGGGTGGCTCACAAACAACAGAAGTGTTAATTTACAGTATAAGACAGAGCTAAGAACAACGCTAAAACCATGCTAAAATGTGTATGTTATTTAAAATGCCTGGGTGAATGAAAGCATCTTTGCTTGAGGAAGAAAGGTACCGTTCAGGAGGCACTTGTGAGAAAAGTCAGTCTTTCATGTAACCAGGTCTCAAGAGGCTAGAATTTCACAGATTAATATCAGCACTTCAGCTGAGCCCAGAAACTACTTGAAAGCCATTAGAGTTCAGGTGTAGGTATAATATGGCCTGATTTTTGGACTTTTTTGTTTCTTTCCCCATCCCTTGTTTGTTTTAACAATGTAATCTGATTATGTATTCAGTAGAACGTAAAAGTTTTCATGCTGTTCGATGACATTTTGGTTAGGTCTTATAAAGATATGCTAGAGCTTGGATTTCAGCTGTGAAATCTGGGGTGGAGCTTTGGATTGACTGTGGAGGTTTGGCTAGCCATCATTGATGCCTTTGTTTTTAATTAGTTATCTGGGAAGAATTCTTTGAAATTCAAAGTAGAATAATACATTAGAGTAACAGAAAAGCACTGGACATGGGGAAAAAATTACCCTCCCCGACTGTCCCTTTTCTTCATGAAGTTTTTAGAGATATTTCCATTGATCTGCATTTGAAAACACTGAATTTGTTCCCAAGTATGGCTCTGGCCCCAGCCTTTGTGTAATGTATGCTCTGTGTAGTAGCAAGGGAACATCTGGGAATTTAAGGTGGCTTGAAGCTACTACAGGCAACAGAGAGGACACCTGGATGGAAAATGTAGAAGTCAGGGGAGTGGCTTTTAGCTGTTCTTGAAATTCCCTCCTGTCTTTGTTTGCTTTTCAATATGCATCCATATTTTCCATAAATCTCAAATCTATCATCTACACAATTTTTAAAGATAAAATTCTAAACTGTGTAGAGATCTTTCTGAAACTGTAGCTTTGCAAATTGTATGAAGCCTAAAAGTTCATCCAGATTTAATTGGTTTGCTTCATTTATGATGAAAAACATTTTCAGTGTGGAGTTTTCAAAACCTCTGCATGCACATTCTGTGTAGTGGCATTGTATGAATGGGGTAACTGAAGCCAAGAGGTGACGCCTAACCAAGACCATTTCGATGAAACTTTGGCAGAGCTCTGACCTTGTAGGTCCATGTGTAGAGCCATGTGTCAGTTCTGCCCTCAAGAACATCATGGTTTTTGTGACCACAATGTTTGATCATTGGCCAAACACCTGTATGGGCGGGCACCGTTTTCCTATAGAATAGAGCAGGGAGTGGCTGGGATTGGTATGTTAACAAAGGCTACTGTGTGTGTTATTTAATCCCTTGTCATGATGGAAGGTACCAAAAGACAAGGGTGGAACGGCTGGTATGTTGGCTGTAGTCACAGTTCTCTCTGTGGGTGGTGGCTGGGAGTTTCCTCTGATCCTGAGGAATTGCAACATGCTGTCTGGAAACTGATCTTTGTAAAACCATCCAATTTCCAGAGCTGAAAATGTGTGCTTTTTTGTACAGAACCTGCTGGTGTACTTATTTTTCACCAATATCAAATAACTTAGAATGGAGTAATGTGGAGATGGGCTAGGATTTGCGGGGAAGTAGCCTAAGGGCAGTTTAACCTCTGTCTGAGGAACTAGGGCAAAGTCAACAGCTTTATAGGAGCATGTGGTACCTATTGGCTTCATGTACACTTGATTCCAGCTCTCCTGGTGGGTGAAGTAAGTCCAAGTGCAATTATGGTGCTACACCACAGTAGGGAACAAATGAGTAGCCCCCACCTCTTCTGTACAGCCGTAGTATGGCAGATTCTTCTTTCTAAGGTTTTTTAAAAAAATGTTATTGACTATGTTTATATTTCACCCTTTCCCAAGGACCTGAGAGGGGTATACATAGATCTTCCCATTTTATTTTCGCAATAATCTTCTGAGGGAGAGAGGTTTAATTGAATTGGCCCATGGTCAACCAGAGAGGTTAATTGGTGAACAGGGATTTGAAGTGAGGTCTCCCTATCTTTTGTTCAACACTTTCAACTATTAGACACAGCTGGTTGTTAGGTTGGGAACTTTTGTCTACCTTTCCACAGAGGCATTCATGCACAATTTCAGATCCGTCACACTTTACAAGGCCATACGTGAAAAGCGTCTTATGAGGTCAGGCAAGTTGGCCCTCCATACTGGTATTCTCCCTCTAACAGCCAAATCTTGATACCTGAGGAACTTTTAACAGCACTACAGGGTAAATGTAGTATAGTATCTTTATTTCTTGCTACTCTGCCTGTATTGAGAGCAGTGAAGTTACATGAAGATTTGAGATAAACCATTCATGGATAACATTGGTGAGGTGCAGAAGCTAGCGTCCTTTTCCAGCTTGCACAGACATTCTATTTCCCAGCAGAGAAAGGAGGAAAATAATGTGGATGGATTGCTCCTCCCACTCTCTCTGACAGGCAGAAAAAAGGTAGACCTTTTCTGTGTCCCCACCAGGGAGAACAGTCTTTAGAAAGGTCAGTCTTATTCCTGCCTCCCGCTCTGATAGGACTGGCTTTTTTTGTTGTTCTTTCATCAAAACCTTCCTGTCTCTCCTTTTTTCTTTCCCTCTTTGCCCTTCTCCAGTCTCTGTGAACTACAAGATGATTCATGGGCATCTTTTATTAATAAGATGATTTTACCTTATATGACTCATTATTAAATTATTGTAACATGTTGTTGGTAGTCGCTACTGCAGCTATGAAGAGTTTTTATAAGTTGGTTATACACTGGGTGACAAGCACTAAGGCATGCAACCAAAAATATGGGTGTTCATTTCCAGTCAATGTGTGAACTTTACCCTTGCTGTCTTTTGTGATGCTTGACCATTTGTAGCCTTCTTCTTTGCCACTTGTCTTCCTGTTTTTCTTTTTCGATTCTGCTCTGTGGTCCCTCCCTCTTACAGTCTTCTCCACGTACTTATTTATTTATTTGACTTTTATCCTGCTTTTCTCCCAGTATGGGGCCCAGAGCACTTTAACTTCTTTGGCCTGCTGCCATACTAGACTCCCTGTCCCCTTATGATTTCATGCAGGGCTTGGTCATACTAACATGTTCATTAAGAGAAAGGAGGAATATTCACATTTCCTGTCTTTGTCTCCCTCTCATAGATTGGAGACCTGCTGTGATGCTGGGCGTGCTGGACTGTGCTGAGAAGTTCAATCAGAAAATCTGTTCAGAATTTGGAATCACTGGCTATCCTACTTTGAAGGTACAGTTCCCACTGGGGCGAGAAAGGGCAAACGTAGAGCTAATAGTTCAGAGTCAGCTTTAGAGAGATTCTTCTGCTTTGGTCAGAATTGGCATTTAATGCCATGCTCCTTGGATAGCACATGTTTCCTAATCACGTTCTTGTCTTCAAGCTATGAGGCTTTCTTGGTCAACTGTGTAATCCTGATGTTATGGCCCATTGGTGGATTCTAGCAGGAGGATGCTTTTCATCCTCCAGGAGGGCAGTAGGAGTGTAAGGAGACAGATGTTTAAAAGACTGAGGTGACTTTGAGAGGGAGAAAAAGAAAAGGAAAAAAATCAGTCCAAAGAGGGAAGGAGACATCTGTGGACTTAATACATGGAATGGGTTGGAGCAGGACTGGGACAGCTTTTAGGAGTCCTAGTAGACCACAAGTTGAACATGAGTCAACAGTGTGATGTGGCAGCTAAAAAGGCCAATGCGATTTTGGGCTGCATCAATAGAAGTATAGTGTCTAGATCAAGGGAAGTAATAGTGCCGCTCTATTCTGCCTTGGTCAGACCTCACCTGGAATACTGTGTCTAGTTCTGGGCACCACAATTCAAAAAGGATATTGACAAATTGGAGTGTGTCCAGAGAAGGGCGACTAAAATGGTGAAAGGTCTGGAAACGATGCCTCATGAGAAGAGACTTAGGGAGCTGGGTATGTTTAGCCTGGAAAAAAGATGGTTAAGAGGTGATATGATAGCCCTGTTTAAGTATTTGAAGGGGTGTCACATTGAGGATGGAGCAAGCTTGTTTTCTGCTGCTCCAGAGACTGGAACACGGAGCAATGGATGCAAGCTGCAGGAACAGAGATTCCACCTCAACATTAGGAGGAACTTTCTGACAGTAAGAGCTGTTCGGCAGTGGAACACACTCCCTCGGAGCGTGGTGGGGTCTCCTTCCTTGGAGGTCTTTAAACAGAGGCTGGATGGCCATTTGTCAGGGATGCTTTCATCGTGATTTCCTGCGTGGCAGGGGGTTGGACTGGATGGCCCTCATGGTCTCTTCCAACTCTGTAATTCTATGATTCTGTGATCTATCCCACAGCCACCACCTCATCCTTGCCTAGTAGTGACTGCAACAGCAATGCTAGAAAACAGGAAGAAAGCTTCTTCCTTGCCACAGCCTGTCTTGTTCATCTGAGAGGAAGCAGGAAGAAAACAGCACCTCCTCCTGCCCCGAAATGACAGCTGTTTCCCAGCCATAAGCTGTTGCTTGGAGTTTGGCTCCGTTATGAAAATGCTCCCTCTCCAACACTTCAAAGTCATGATTCCAAGTTGTGGGCAGTTTTGTTATGGGCTCATCGTTGGCCAACAAGCCACACTTGGCTCAGTCAGGGTGGAGTTGAGACACAAGAAGCTTTATTTCTTGTGAGAAGAGTCTGGGCCCCAGAATTGTGTCCTGTAGTATTGTATGTATGGTGCCACTGGTGCTGTGAAAGTGGATGCTTCTGGCCTCCTGGCAGCCGTTAAAGCTCAGGAGAGTGGAGAGGGGGAATAAGTCTAAGGCTCATGCAGGCTGAAGCACATAGTAGGGAAACCAGTGTCTTCTGTTGCATTTGAATTGAGCCTTTTGGTAATCTTATGTGAAACAGATTAACCTGAGGCATCTATTATATATTTTTGCTTGATTATAAGTGCAACATTTTAGGAGAGTGAAGATTAATGTGCTAGAAACTGGGTATTAATTGAGGGCCCTTTTCCCTTACCTTATCTTAGTAGTGGGCCCAGGTCCAACACTTCCCTCATAGCCAAGGCTGATAGGGAAGATGTGGTTATGCGTATATTCTTCCAGCACCTCCTGACAGCTGCTATGCTAGGTTGTTCTGTTCCATGTGCCAGATGGCATGCTTGTTTAGGTGAGAGATGGGCAACTTGTGCTCTACAGAGGTTCCAGAGTAAAACTCACATAATCCTTGACCATTAGCAGTGCTGGCTACAATTTATTCGAGCTAGAGTTTTGAAACATCTGTAGGGTATCAGGTTGTCTCCCATTGCTTTAGATAATGTTGTGTCTGAGACAATTTTTAAAAAGTGGAATATAGTGCCACCTTTATATTCCATTCTGCAAATCTGTCCTCAGAGCACTTTTTAAAAACTTTTTGCCTTCTTGCTGATGTGTACCATGTTAGCCATTTGTGGTATGATGGCTGCTGGAAAGATGGGGCAGAGACACAAATTAGCTCTTTTTCTGGTTTACAGAACCTTACCTGCTAAACAACCTGGAGATTATTTTTACTTCCCACAGGTGACTAGGCAAGGTGGGTATTTTACAAGCTCTGTGTTAAGAGGATGGGTCAGATAAGGCAAGGATAGCTGTGCTGAACACAGATTTGACCACACATGCAAATAGGTTTGTTTAGCATATTTGGAAGTCAGCATCATCTCAGAAATGTCCATTGGCTTTGTGCAGCCTGATCCACTTGTCAGGTGTACATAATTCTGTATCTAGGCAGGATGCTGGGTAGGGAGATGAAAATCTGGCTTTTATATGCAATTTGCAAGCATGTTTCAAGAGGCTCCTTTAAGATGCAGACCTGGCTTGGGTGGCAGAGCTTCTTTTCTAGCCCTAGGTCCTTCAGCCAACAGCTAATTAATTGGTTAAACCGCTGAAATAGTGTAATGCTAACAAACCCTTAGCCAAAGAAAGCACAGAGCTAAAACTCCTGCAGCTCCTTCATAAGAGGCAGTGAGCATGTCCAACTTGGGAGACCTGGAGAATGCAAACCTACCTTGTTCTGAGGCCTGATTTATACTTTAGAAATCCTTTTATACTTTAGACATCCTTTCATGTGAGCTAATGGTTAAACGTTTGTTCTTGACAGCATTACGAACATACCACGTAATGTTTAAAGGTACTTAGCATGAGTGCTAGCCCAGTCACATAATATGTTGGCACACTGGTGACACAGCTCAGCATAAAAATGGGCTGAGAACAGTGCTGTGTGCATTAAAACTGGTGGAATGCATGGATATATGCATTATATGTGGCCCACATCATTTACAGAAATTGGGTCTTAGTGCAAACTAACTCAGGTACTTTTAGTGTTATGGGTTGATTGCCTATTAAGCAAGAGTTTTAACTGAAGTAGACAAGTGTTTTACCCATTATCCACATAAATAAATAAGCTTATTCATCATTTATGTATTTATGTATTTATTTATTGAGTTTATATCCCACCTTTATCCCAAAATGGGAATCAGGAACATACCACAGCAGGTTTTGAGTAACTGAATTTTAGCAAAAATGTTTAGCTACAAGTAAAGTGAAAGACACCATCTGCACATTGCTTTTTACAGAATAGGCTCACCCTGTCCCCTACATCATATGCCCTCAAAGGGACTTCTGTCTATGGTTCTTACGTCTGTTCTTGCCATTAATGGGGTGACTGCAGGAACAGTTGGAGACAAGAATACCTGCAGAAGTGAAGTTGCTGTGTCAATTTGAGTGCCTTAGAAGACAGGTTACTTTAACTTTTCCTAAATAGATCAAAAGTAGGTAGCCATGTTTGCTTGTTTGGTAGAAAGGATACTTTCTACGCCCTCTGGAGCCAAAAGTGGGCATAAACGGGCCCTTTTACATGGTAACAGATGTTGCTGTATTGTTGCAATCATCCAGCAGTAGGCATTTTAGTTACAAATGGGGTCCACACATTTAGAGTAGGCTTGGTAGCAGCCATAAGTGTGGGTTACCACTCTGCCCTTGGAGGGTCAGGTCTCAGAAATCATACTAAGCTTTACAGCACTGGTTGGTAACTGCCAAGATTTGAATTTTAATTTCCCCTTCTCTTATTTTTGTTACAAAAAGCACCCCATAAATAGTTTGTAGGGCATATTTGTCACACTTTTAGGGCTCTTCCCAGGTCACTTTAGATCCAGCAGAAGCTAAAGTGGTTAACCAAAGGTCCTTCCTGTATCTCAAACACCTAAGGGTGTGTGCAAAATGTGTGTGTGGGTACTTTTACTGCAAAAAAAATGAGGTGCCTCAAAATGACTTTTGTGGGTTGTACTTTCTGCACCCCGGTTTCAGAGACATTTGGGTTGCTGCCAAAGTCCAGCATACATTTTGGGGATGAGCCATCCTTCCCTCAAGTTCCCAGCTTAGGAGAAGCTGGGAAGGATGTGGTCCTCTTCTCTGCCTTGCCAGAGGTCCTGCAAGTGTACCTTCACCACAAACCCAGCAGTGTTGCACTGTGCTCTCCTAGTTAAATACAAATTTGGAATTGGGATGAGCTCCTGTGTTGCTATTTCAGGTTATTTGGGGGGGTGGGGGGGTCACTCAACATGGGAGGAAGGTTTGCCTACTTCCGGTTATGGAGCACAGGAACTTGGAATGTTACGTACATAATTACATGTACAGTAAAAAAATGTATAGAAATACAAGACTGAAAAGTGGGCTAGATCTGTTGACTTAAAAACACATGTTTCTCTGAGTCAGACTTGTTATAATACACCTCCTTTGAATTTTGTTAAGACCACCAGGGTTTTAATCTGTCTACCTCAGCAAATAATACTTGAATTACAACCAACAGTTATGAACACTGGTGAGTTGCTTAGTTACACTAAGGTCATTCTCAGGCACATTGTTACCAACAGTAGGGGCATGCCCCCATTCAGATTTCTTTGCTTTTGCTAAATTGCAGTCAGGGGAAAGTTATTTTATGAAAACCTCAACGTTCACACAATTCACACTAAAGGCTGGTTGATCATATTGAAAACAACAGTTTATTGTCCCTCTCATTTTCAGTGGCACACAGAAACTTGGGTTTGGGTTTGGGTTTTGGGGTGTTGTTGTTGGTTTTTTTGCTTCAGCTCCCAGAAAACTCCAGTTAGCATAGCGTGAGAGATTCTGAGAGTTACAGTAACAGAAAAAGGGAGTAAATTTCTTAAGTTCTGCCCAGAAATGAGGAGTGCTTTTTTAAATAGTTCCACAAGACTAAGCATGTGAAAGTTTGTTTAGTATTAGTGACACAGCAGGGAACCAGGTCCAAGCTTTTGACTTGACTTTTGACTTGGCTGCTTCCATTTGGCTCTTGTTAAGGGCCTCATGTCTATCCCCATCTCACTGTTTATTGTCACGTTCCAGTGGTTGGCTTGGAGCAAGGAACCAGGCTCCTTTCTGTGGTAAACCTTAAATATGTTGCTACATAGACTAATTAGAGGCTCTGGAAGAGTTCAGGTCAAATGCTAAAACCTCAGCAGAATTGAATGGAAACATTTCCGTTTCTCATAGGAAAAGAATCTCATTCAAATCAGTAGTACTTAATATTTATATAGTGCTTTTCCTCAGTAATTAAACAATCTTTCCCATTAATTTAGTAAACCTTGCAACATCCTTGTAAGGCAATCCATATTGCAGGTGAAATGCTGTATCTGAGAGAACATAAAGGCACCCTGTTGACTTCACAGATAAGGTGTGGTTTAACTGGGGACTTCCCAGCCACTGATAACTCTCATAATTGCTAAGCTGCATTGATAAAAGTTATGATAAATCCCTAGTCCTCCTAGTATTGGGTTCTGTTGAAAGAAAGATATAATGATTATGGCAGCTATCCAAGAATTCAGGTCATATTTCTTGGTTCAAAACTGGCATCCCTTTATGCCTCAGTTTCTGTGTACCTCAGAGTTTTCTAAATGGATTGGGTGGGATAGCAGTGGTTTGCCTTCTTGGGAGTATGGTGCTGAATAAAGATACATGAAGTTTTTCTGTATTGGATCTAGAAATCTTCAGCGTGCAGCACATAGTATGACCATTGGTCTAGAATCTGTATTTTCATCTAAAATAGGTTGGTGAGCTCTGAACCTTCATTATTATGAAAACGTACATCAAAACTTTCTAGGAATTTCTGCTAAGTTTCTAAGTGGGGGTTTCAGGGTGAGGCTGTTCTGTTTGTTTATTTTAAATATTTATACCCCACTTTTTAACTAGAACATCTCCCAAAGCAATTTATAGATCAATAAACACAAGCCAGCCTGTGCTCTCAGGGTTATGATCTAGAAGGATATAACACAGAAGGAAAAGAGGATGGGGAGGGGAAAAGAAAACAGGAAAACTCAAACCATGTTACATAAACATGAGTTCTTCTAATGACTTGTGGTATGGGAACAGACTGCTAACAATTTAAAAACAAAACAAGCCCTGACTGGTTTCAAGAAATAGCCTAGAGACCTAACTTTCCTTCAAATTCATTTTTCTAATATAGTTGGAAGTCATTGGTTTCATAAGATGGGGCCTTGACCTTCTAGGGCCTAGTTGAAATCTATTGACTTCTTCTCACTCCTGCCACTACAGGTAAGGCTGGTTAAAGCAGTAGCAAGTCGAGTTGGCAGCTATTCATTGTCTGCTGTTTCCCTTCTTTGCAGGCAGATCTTTTGTAAGAAACACCAAGCTACCCTATGCAAAATTTATTCCTTCTGTTCTCCAAAGTACAGCACATTTTACCTTATTGCCCTGCCACCAGCAACGATAGGGTGATGGAGGAAAGACTCAGCACGATGATATTAGGAGTTGGGGTACATCATCTAACAGGATACTGTGGACCTGGCATTTATTGGGCAACAGTAGCAGCCTTATGCTATTGTTACTAGTAGTCACGAGGGATATTGGTTTGGGTTTGGACTGCAGTGCCAGGAGTAGTTTAATCTTTCCTAACATGCTTTTTAAAAAAATTTAAAATCACACATGTATGCATGAACGCACACACACACACACGCATGCACACACACACACACACACACACGTATCCCAGCTACTAAAGGGCACAACATATTGTTATTTCTCTTCCAAGGCTAAACCATACATTTTGGAGGGGGGTGTTAATCTACTAATTTTAACAGAGCAATATGGTAATCCTCTCCCTATGATGTGGCACTGGAACTTACTCCTCCTTCTCCTTCCTCCCCTTGAGACTGCTATTAGCATTTTTCAAAACTCTGTAAACAATCCAGTTCATAGATTTCCAGTATCACATTAACTTGGCCCTAAATTACAGATGTAAAAGTACTCTCACACCACTTTCCTTCCATCTCATTTGCTCCCTCACCCTTTCTGTTCTCATTGTTAGGAGCTGATGTGGCAGTCTTCTGTTCCTTTACCAATGTTTTACCTGTGCCTACAAACAGAATTTTAAGCCCAGCCCAACCTGTTAAACAAACCTTTGGCTTGTGTGTACCTTTTGAACAGGTAGGAGGTACCTAGCTGGAACTTAGTGCTAGAGGCATTTGGAAAGCATTGGAGCTGCTTTTGGGGTAGTAAAAGTTGCATGCACCTGGTGAATGGGAAACACATTCTGTTCCTTTGCCAGCTATGCTGAGCAGCAAGAGCAATAAGTAAACTATTACTGGGGAAAGAGGTAAAAAAGATCTCACTTAGCTGACATTATGGTATTGGTAATACTCAACATACTGATGGTATATTTTCTTCCCAGCCCACTCCCTCAGTTCATTGTTGCTGCTTCTCTATTCATCGGAAATCCAAGATTTGACAGAAATTACTGTAAATCTTCAAGTTGAAACTACAGTTGTCCCTCTGTATCCCGAGATGTGGTATCCACAGATTTAAGTATTCATGGCTTGAAAATATTCTTTAAAAAATAATAATCCAAAAAGCAAACCTTGATTTTGCCATCTTATATAAGGGACGCCATTTTGCTCTTCCATCACATATAATGGGACTTGAGTATTCACGGATTTTGGTATCCAGGGGGGGTCCTGGAAGCAAACCCCAGCAAATATGAAGGGACAACTGTACAACCCAATGGTTGTGTGATCTTCATAGTCACAACGTAAGACCTGGCTCTCTGAGCCTATGAACAGCAGTGCATCATAATTGAGTTCATTTCTATTCCAGCAGTTCCGTGGAGCTTCTCCTTCTACAAGTATTTCATAGATAAGCTTCATGACGTTTAGAAGTCAGAAGCAGTTTGGTGTTCTGCTTTGGCTTGAATAATGGTACCAAATACAACCTTTACTCTGGCTTTTTGATATCATTCACCAACTGTCAGTTTTAGTAACCCAATGATATTTTGGTTAGCACAACAGTGGAAACCAAACCTTAACTGCCCAAATGGATTTCCAGTAGCACTACTGGAAATGCTACCAACAGAGTGACCTCTGTAACTCTAAAGACATAGGGGTTGTCTATATGAGGCAGAAAGAGCAGATTGCTCTGAAGTAAAGGCAACTCGCAGCAGCTGGAATTTGTCTTAATGGTTTTTTGAGGGGGGGGGATTGGGAGATCACAGGCATGTGAAGCGAGCAGTGTTGGCTGTGCAAACGGGCATGCCTACGAATCAAGATGGCAGCAACAAGTGAATTACTCACATTTTTATTCTTACCAGTTGTCACTGCCAAACAGTATTTTTTTTAAAAAAATGCATATCTAAGGTGCAAAAGTGTGATATTTTGCCTTAACAGAAAAGGGGAAAAAAAACTAAACGCCATTTTATCGCATCAGTGCTTGCTAAGGCAAACAAACAAACAAACACAAAACCCATGGCATTTCCAGGCGCTTGCCTTTTTAGCAAGCCCTGCCCCCTGTCCTTGTTCAGCCAATCAGCTTTCAGCTTCTGCTCCTTTGGGAAAGCAAATAAATTAGGTTGCTTGTCCTAACAGGCAGGAATGTGCTTCCCCCCCTGCTGTTTTTTTAAAACTCTGAGAAAAGGCTTTTCCTGAGGAGTATATGGCATATTAAGCCCCCCTCCTTCTGAATATGGCAATACGATATGGGATGCCATTAAGACAGGTTGTATTCTCCTCACATTCATTGAGGACCATTTTCACCATTTAAACAACCCATAGCCATGTTAGTCTGGATCAGTATGCAAAGGAATCTTGCAGCATCTTTGAGACTAGCTGAGAGAGAGAGAAGTTGGTAGCATAAGCCTTTGTAGACCTCAGTCTATGAACGCTTATGTTACCAACTTGTTTTTCTTAGATTTTCCTTGGTTTTTTTCCAGGCTGTGAGGCTGTGTTCTGGAACAGTTTCTTTATGGCATTTCGCCTGCATCTGTGGCGGGCATCTTCAGATGCCAGCCACAGATGCAGGCGAAACATCAGTAAGAAATTATTCCAGAATACGGCCTCAGAGCCCGGAAAAAAAACCAAGGAAAATCTATGGATGCCAGCTGTGAAATCCTTCGATTTCACATTGTTTCTCTTAGTTAGTCTCAAAGGTACTACAAGATCCCTTTGCATTCTGTAAATCTATTGAGAGATGTAGATGGAAAAACCTGTTAAAGATACCTAACTATTAAGATACTTCTGCCTCTTGGCAGAAGCAAGAGAAAGAAATAGGAAGAAATAATACCTTTATGCTTATGTATCACAGCAATACGAATGGACTATAATTGCCATATATTTTTCAGGATGTTATTTTTGGAAACCATCAAGAGTTAAACACTGTTTAAGGAATATAATTGTTTTGAGGGGAGTTACCCCTAGATATGCTTTGTTTTAATATTTGACTGGGGTAGGAGGGAATAGAAGTGGAAATTCCCTTTCAAACAGCTCTGTTTTCCTTATGCCTCCAGTAAGCACTCAGACAAGAGCTGTTAGCAGGCAGTTCAGCTTGTGGTGCAGTTTCCATGGGAAAGGACTCTTAACTGTAGAATTCTTTCAGTTTTCAGGTTACTCAAAGTCCTTGTGATTGTGCGTTTCTGGACATTGTGTTCCAGGACTCATCAGCATCTGTAGCTGGAAGATCTGTTTGTTCACTGGGATTTTTACCAGGAGGTGTAGTTGGAACACCAAATTGGTTTATTTTCCCCTCAGCTCTGGGAGTTTGATTTCTCCCCCTTTCTTTTTATTGTTTTCATTTGTAACACATAATCTGCATGTGCCTAGAACCTTCAAGGCAGAATCTATATTTGTAACAATTCAGCTCTCGCTTGGCTGAAACTTGTTCATACACACACAAAACAACAACAACAAAAAGAGACGCCCCCCCCCCAATTGAAGGTCTCAAAGCATTCACTGCCCTAAATAACAAATGTTGACAAAAGTACTTCTGAGTCAAAACCTGGACTTTGCACATATTTAATTCTGACCTGCCCAGCTTGCAACTCTTCTAAACCAAATGCAGTTCACAGACTACATATTGTGGCCTGCCAGGTACTTGACACCCCCTTTGAATTAACAGCTGAGAGCTTTATTGGGTCACTGGTGAGCTTGATGGGTGTGGAGATCTCTTTCAGCAGCGGCTTTTAAAAAGAAGGATGCAGCCACAGTTTTTCAGGTCCTGCCATTTCTTTTCTTCACCAAACTTTCCATCATAGCAGCTGAAGCAAACAGGACTTTATTTGTTTATGAGATTTGCACACACACCCGTAACAGACATTTTTGATGGCTTAGTTGCAGGTGAAAAGAAATTGTAAGCATTGAGGAGGAGCTTTGTCAGAAAACAGCCATGTGGTCCTTTCTAATTTTAAAAAGGAGAATCTTATTTGTTACATTTAAACAAATAGATATAAGAATATCCAGTGGTTTGACAAAACGTAAAGTTAGCTGCTAAAGTATTAACATATTTAAAGTATTTTTATTTATTTATTTATTTTTATTTAGGTATTTATATCCCGCTATTCAGCCACAAAGGCTATCAGAGCGGCTTACAATTTGTTTTAAGCAATAGCAGTTTACACATCTACACTGCATTAAGCAATTTCCAATGTGTGTTAGCAGATAAAGTAGGAAATATATGACTCCCTTGTTAAAACAGCTTTACTGGCTACTGGTTTGTTTCCAGGCACAATTCAAAAGCTGGTCATGACCTATAAAGCCCTAAACAGCTTGGGTCCAAACTATTTGAAAGACCATATCTCCCAATACGAACCTGCCAGAATTTTAAGATCTTCAGGGGAAGGCTTTCTCTCTGTCCCACCATCATCCCAGATTCACTTGGTGAGGACAGGAGAGAGAACCTTCCTGGTGCTTCTCCCACCCTCTGGAACACCTTTCCATGGGAGGCTAGGCTGGCCCCTTCCCTGCTTTCCTTTCACCAGCAGACAAAGATGTTTTTATTCCAGCAGGCGTTTAATTTGTAGCTGCGGGCACAGAGGCTGTGCTATTATTGTTTTTATTCTTTTAACTTCTATATGTTTTATGTATAATTTTAAATTATCAGGATTTTAATTGTTTTTAATTTTTAATTGTTATATTTGTACTTTATATGTTGTGAGCTGCCTTGAGTCCCATTCTGGGAGAAAGACAGCATTTAAATCAAATAAATATAAATAAATAAATGAACAAATTGCATTCTGAGACTTAGCTTCTTCCTCATCAGATCCAGATCTGTAAGAGTGAAGGACATGACGTCCATCTTTAAGCTTCACAGCTATAGTAGCCCTGAGAAATTATGAGATCTTTATATCAGATTTAGAAAGGTGCTGCTTAAAAGTAGAACCTAACTATATGGCTTGTTCCCTTCCAGTTTTTCAGAGCATTCTCCAGGAAACCTGAAGATGGCATAAGACTCTACCGTATGTATACTGAAATTAATTTCTACCTAAGCTAGAATCTTGCTACTTAGGTGGTGACTGGAGTTCAGTTTACCAAGCTGGGTGAACCTAGAGAGAACTAAGTGGGCCCTTCATATTCCACAGAGGAATCGTAGGGCTGTGAGCATCAAAGCTAGGGGTGGCTTAGCCTGGTTGTTAAATGAAGCACAATCTCTTCAGTATTTGTAACTCTCCCACACACACACACGCCCTGTGCACACACAGATACACATTTTTGGGACAATTCTTGATACACTCTTATTTTTGGGTAGTAAGATTCATATCCAACATTCACAGACTTTTGCTCATAAACACCCCATGGATGTGCAAAGGGGAGGTATGTCCTGGTCCTGAGCAACTTTTTAACAAGGTAAGATGTGACAGGGGTTCTAGAATTGGGTCCAAAATATGTACATACCGATGTTTGTGTATGTGATTGCTTACAATGATGCATCGTTTGTACTTACTTTGAAAACTGTAAGCTTTGACCTATGGGCAACTGGGCCCCATACGACCAAATAAGCTGTGGTGTTTTGTGTCCTCTCTGGATGTACTTCCATTTCCCCTCTAAGATCTTGCTCAAGAGGTGTTGTTCTGTCAAGGAGTCTAAGCATCTCTAACAAAGAATTCTCAGCTCCCCCAGCAAATTACAGTGTACACTGTACACTGGTGTGAAAATGAAAGGAGAGAGAGGGCACCAGGAAATTGAAACACCCCCAGGGGCAAAGCCTAAAGCTGGTAATAAAAAGTAGACAATCATTACTGCAGGGGAGCACACATTTTTTTGTTTGGGGCCCCCACCGTTTCCTGTCCCCACTTGCGTGCAAACATTCTCCCTCCCCCCACAGTTCAGTGGACAGGCACATGTTCTCTACCTCACACATGCATAAGTACACAGACAGAGAGACACTTCCCCTTTACACTTTGCAGCACACAACTCCCCACGCCCCATCTCGTTGTGCATTGCTCCTGAATTGGGAGAGACTTGCACCTCTCTTCCATACCCTGCAGTATGATCTCTACTGAAATGAGGATGTGAATATGAAAAATTCCAGTGCCCCCAGTGACCTCTATAGAGGTGGCTGTTTCTCTGCCAAAGTCCTCTGTTGCTCCACTGGCTAATTAGAAAAGTGAGTATGGGTTGTACCCAGAGCAACCTATACTCCCTTGCAATACTGCAGTTGCCATTTTGGGCATGTTTTAAAGACCTTGTCTCTGCTTTACTGTGCCAATCCACCCACAGTGACTGCACTTGCCATACTCTCCCTTTTTTCTCTACAGGTTCTCTGGAACAGCTGGTCCCTGATAAGTTGTTATTAACCCACCTCTAGTGTAAACCTCATAGTTAAATACCTACCCCATCCTATCATGCTTATTCAACCATTCTTGCCTTCAGTCTTATCCTCAAAGTCCTTCCCTCAGTATTGTCAACATTTTCTCTCTCAATTTCTCTCCTGTCTTTTGGTGTATACCCCCATGTCAGAATATTTAATAAGGTGAAGGCTTTTCTGGCACAGAGTAAAATGTGATAGACAATGCTCGGCACAGGAGTGGAAATCCTAAAAAGAGCAGCAGCTTGGATTGTGGGCTTGAGGATCCAAACACACTGTGATTTGTTGATTTATGTATTTATTTATATCCCACAATTTCCCCAATAGTTTCTCACTAACTCATTGTTGTAGATACCCATGCAGCCTCCTCTATTTATCTAGAAGCTGAATTGTTTTCTTGGAAACCCTTTAATCTTTGTCTGGGCCTGTAAAGCTGAAAGCCAGCACATGGCCACATTCTCCTAATAAAGCCAAATGGACAAAAAGCAAGGATCAAGCAGTTATTCTTCCTTACTTGCCATTCATTATTGAAAAGTCTGAGGGGTTCTTGCTAGAGGAAAGTCTCCAGGATGTCTCATGCACTCTACAGAGAGAGTTCCCATTTAAGAAGAAAACCCCATTTAATAAGAAAACACTGCATTTTGGAAGAGAGGTCCTCCCTGCCTGGAATGAGCCCCTGTATAAATTAAGTGGGGAGAAGTCTATGACTGCAGCTTGGTGCCTAGGCAACATTTATTTTGCTCCTCGATTCTCAAATGTGGATCAAACCCCCCACCTTATGCAGGTTTATTTTATTTTATTTATATGCTGCCTTTCTCCCAGAAGGGGCCCATTGTGAGATACCTGGTGAGGGTCATGTGTCAAGGCATTCTTTCATGTCAAGAAAATTAGAGAATATTTGTTATATCACTACCATAGAGCTGATACTGCTGAAATGCAAACCAGAGCATATTAATTTTTTGGACTTTATCTTCCAGAGTCCTTCAGCCAGCATGGCCACAGATTTCCAAGTTTGGGTCCGCAGATGGTGTTGGACTGCAGCTCCCAGTATCTCTGACCATTGACAATACTGCACTGGGCTTTGGGGAGCTGAACTCCAGTAGCATCTGGGGACTCCAATTTGCCAACCATTAAGCAAGAAGGGATGACTGCTGGGTTCCTGCCCTTCAGCCCAATACTTAGAGCAACCAAGCAAAAGGAGAATGGATGGGGTTAACCCATGATAAAACCTTTAACATGTAGTGCAACATGTGTGCACCTCCTACACACATTAAACCTGCTGAACAGACAGTGGACACAGCTGCTTTGCATGTGAGGAGAATTCTTTTAAAGTACTTTACACTTTGAGGATAATGATCCCTCAGAATTTAGTATGGTAGTAATTGCAGCTAGAAGGCTCTCTTATTCACATGGGGGAAATGGCTTGGGTTTGTTGACTGGCCATTGGTTGGTTGGTGTATTAAAATATTTATATCCTGCCCTATATCATGAGATGACAGGGCAGTGTACAAGTAAAATATAAATCTAAATAGATTAAAGTAATTTAATCTATTGAATTAATGATGATAAACTTTCTTTTCTGCACAGATCATGGGGATGACATTCAGAGCCTCAGGGAATCCATAATCACTTCAGTTGAGAGGCATGAAGATATGTGGCCTCCTGCCTGCCCACCTCTGGAGCCAATTAGGTAACTTAGAAGGAGAGTCCAAAGTGAAATGTACCATTTAGGGTTGCATGTGTGCAAGCACATCCACATATGTCCGCTCATGTTGGTAAATGGACTGGGGAGGAGGAGTTTCCAGAAGTTTACTCATTATTGTAAATTCTTTAAGCTAACCTTTATTAAATGTTACAGACTGTTTTCTTTCTTACACTTTTTTTAAAGCATCCAACAATAGTATGAGTCAAACTGAGTCTGTGCTTTGATCTTAGCTGGGGCGCTTGTCAACATGCCTTCCTTGAGCATGTCACCCCATAATGATAACCTTAGCATTTATATAACACTTTAGAATGTTTAAAATGCTTCATAGGTGTTATCTCTGTAATCCTTGTAGTGAGTCTGTAGGTAGATCCATATTGTTATCCCCATACTACAGAACAAAATCATTCCAGTCCCCTGCCCCAATCTGAAATCAATAGTGAAGAGGACAACAGGGGAGAGGGAGAGAAAGGGAAAGATAAAGGTGGCAACAGGGTGGGAAAAACAAAGCCCCAGTCCAGGACACTGAACCCCCCCCCCCCCGTAATTTTTCATCCAAATTTTTTTTTGGGAAATGGAGTGATTTAGGAGCTTGGAGGAGGCAAAATTTGCCATTTAAAGGCTATTTCATCTCTGACATGTGAGCTTCTTCAGCCCTGAAATAGCATTTAAAAACAAAAGATAGAAAGAAACTGGAAGTGATGCTCCACCCCATTTTTTTAAATTACACTCCAAATAGGATAATGTTTAATTGGCAATCTTGGCTTCAGAAAATATATTTGCCTTTCTGGATCATGTCCAGGTTAAGTAAGGTCTAAATTGTAATGAACTTGATGATGACCTGAATCCTTTTTCTAGTGCCGACTAGAACAGACCCATTGAATTGATGGAATTTGCTTAAGTGTTGATCTACTATTCAGCAGTTGACTTAGTGGGTCTATTCTAGTTGAAAGTAGCAGTTGGATTTAGACCAAGGAACTAAAAGTATGCTAGGAAATATTTCTGTCTCTTAATTCTGTTCTTGTTATTATACACTATAAACGTGATTATGAAATATTATTTAATAGAAACAGCATTAATAACAACTATGTTAGCCTAGTATTAGAAAAACACATTATGGAGAATGATTCTGACATTTTTATATCAAGTGAAATATTTTAATGTCAAACACAACTTGTAATTTAAGGATAGAAAGAATCAGTCCTAGAATCAAAGCACGTTTGATTATATCTGAATAAAATCTACAGCAAAGCTCCCAAATTTCAACCCCATTGCTTTGCTCTTGGCTCAAGCACAATGGACATAGTAGTAGCATGAACTATAAGACAAGTTTTGGTATACATTGGTTCCAGAGCATGGAAAACTTGTTTTTTGGTCTATAATGACCATGCTGGCTAGAGGATTGTGGAAGCTTGTCTTTCCCAAGCTGCAGTGGGCTGCCGTTTGGTTCCAGTACCCTCTGTGCATACCAGAATCTGTGGATGCTCCAAATCTCATTATATACAAAAGTGTAGTAAAATGGTGTCTCTTATATAAAATGGCAAAATCAAGGTTTGCTTTCGGGGGGAGGGGGCGGACACATTTTGTTTGGAATATTTTTAAGTGGTAGGTGGTGGAATCGGTCAATATGGAGAGCTGACTGTATTTTGTTCTTGAGATTTTACCACATTAAGACAGTAACTATGTCAGAAAATTGGCCTCTGATGTGAGGTCCCTGTGCTTCGTCTAATACTCCTGAAAGCTTAAACCCTAAATTGGTACATATCTTATGTGTAACCTAAGTTGATGGTCTAGCTAAGAGAAGATGTCCTTTAAGATGTGTGGGATTGGATCTGAACCATAAGTGTTCCTGCAATTCAGAATTTTCTTCCAAAAAAACAGTCTATTGGAGGGTGTGTGAGGCCTTTTCCCTCCTTTCATTGACAGTTTCCAAGTACTTAATATCTTTAGTGCTTTTACCAGAAACAGACTCTGAATGAAGCTGGTATTGTGCTTCAGGCCCAGCTTGCTGTTCTGGCTTTAGGAAAACTGAGACAGTCCTGCCTGTGGTTGCCTGGAAGCTGCAGAACATGCCTCTCCACATCACATGCAGATTTCTCTGCATTGATTATCCTTCCTTGTTCAATGAGTAGGCTGACCAAGAAGACAGGAAATCAGATGATGTTGAGAGCTATAGCCATAAACTGGATTACTGAGTGTAGCCACCAGAGCCAGATCTTCAAAATCTAATTGTCTTCATTTGCAGATGATCATCTTATAGGTGGAGCTTCAGGGAATGGGTGACCTTCATAAAACCGATTGGGGTTTCCTAGGGCTAGATTTAGGCCTGTGGTCTAAGACATTGGTCAAGACTGCTTTCATGGCTCTTGGGAAGAAATGGCTTCTGCCCAAAGATTCTGCAGTTTCTTGTACTTGGTCTTTTCTGTGTTTGACGAATATACTTGTGGATTCTGCCTTTGTTCTGGAGATAGAATTATCTGCACATGTGTGTTAGTGTTCCATTCATCTCCTCAAAGGAAAAGAGTGATTAGAGGAACTGGCCTGCGGTAGATTAGAGCTGTACATGTTTTAGATGGCTATCAGCTTACAAATTCCGAACATAGGAGATCATTATAATTTTCCTTGGCTGTAAGGAATGTTTCAGTTGCCTGGAATATAGCAATTGCTGATCATACCTTAAGACATCTCTTAGTAAGTCTTCAGGAATTATTTATAAACTATATTGAGACATTCACATGTAACATAGAGACCCAAATCACCACCACTAAGAATTGATTTTTGTGACTTCAGAAACCATGTTTTGGGGGCAGTAGATGGTAGTTGGCTTTGAATGGATGGTGAGGGTCACTTTTTCTTCCTTTTCTCTTTCTTTTTAGAGGACACATTTGGGGGGTGGGACCTGTCTGAGTGAACCAGTTAATCCTGGGAAGGCAACTTATTACTTTGTGTAGCTTTTCAATTGGCTAGGTGTGCCCACAGTCCCTTTCTGATAAATACTGAACTCTGTAGAAAATGGGATTCATGAGCTCCTGTAAGGATGACGATCTTGCAGTGCATCATGAGGCATCCAGAGCTTTTTTGGCCTCTGTTCTGTCATCATGTGTGGCCAAAACAAGAAGCTACCCATAGGCCAGCCAACACAGCAAGGAAGCATCTTTAGGTCAAAAGGCCTGACTTTTATAAAGGCTTCTAGATCCAGCTTTTGGGCTGGTCTACGCAATACAGAAAAATATCTTCTGGTTGGCTATGCATTTTCTTTACCTTGCTCCTCCTCTTTTGCCTGCTCTCAGCTCAATTGGAGGCAAATCTGACTGTCCTTAGCTCCCAAACATTCTATCTGTGATCTCCTCCCGGATAGTGGAGAAGTGGCAGGAGCCTACATTGGCTTTGCTGCCAGATCTGTGAGGCCTGAGAGAAGGAAGCAATTGGTTTCTTAACAAAGGAAATGGAGATGACTTCTGGGAGGCTCCAAACAATTATCCATTGTTGCATAAAGCTGAGTGTAGGCTGAATGGAACCTTCTTCCCTAGTCTTGTCAAAGCTGGCTCTCAGGATGAAGAGAAGAAATCTGTCTCGCCCCATGTTTCCATCCCCTGATTTATATCACTGAGAAGGACAAAAGAAAAGTGCCCACCTAAAACAGTGGTCCTGATCATGTTCTCTGCCTTGCCCTTCGTAATGTGAAATAACCTTTTCATTTCATGATATGGGATAAGTGTTACATCTGCTATGGAGGTGGAAAATTTGGCACAAGGGTGGTGTTCTTGTCAGGAGACCCATGGCTCCCATAATCTAATAATCATTCTGCCCTCCCATACACAGATGCATCAGCTGAACCTTTTCCCACCACAGATATCTCAGCCAGGAAAAGCTCCAGCTGCTAAATTTCTGGGCATTGTGATACTCTTAAATGCAGGAACAAGGCCACTGAAACAGGGTGGCAACTATAATCTCTCACAGGATTATAGATGCATTCAAATTAAAGGATAACTTTTGTTGCTCAGCTGCTGGGTGGATCTCCTGAGACAGAAGGAAGTTGGGCAACTTTGAATTTGCATGAAAGAAGTGTTCACTCTACTAGGAACAATATATGATGCTCTCTTTTCCTTTGCAGTGCTGCAGAACTTCATGGCTTCTTCCAGGCAAACAACGTGACTTACCTGGCCCTTATATTTGAGAAGGAGTATTCCTTTCTAGGAAGAGAGGTGATTGTTAATTAACTGATGGATATTTTCATTACAGCAGGTTTGTCAGTAGCCACTTGTCTTGCCTTCTGAGTCAAATCAGAAATTACAAATGCATAAAGGGACAAATGAAGGCAGCGAAGAGAGGCCATTTGTGGAGTTTAAGATTAAAAAATTCACACTATGTATATTAAATACACACTGTGCAGGATGTCATGGTCACTTAAGAGTCTAGATTAATTTATCAGTATCTCTTTTGCCCCCACTGATTTATTTTCCTGTTTGCTGTCAGGGGCATGTGTTCCCTACTGACACAGTAATTTAGGGCCAAATTAGATGAAGTGGTGGAATCCATAGTCTAAATCCCTTCTATGAAACTATGGAGCAGTGTGAGGGTACTTTGCATTAGAAACATGGCACTAGCGGAGGGAGGGAGGGAATTAACCCCAAGCTCTTTTATGCTCCATTGCAGAAAATGTGTCCCATGATAGCACATGCTAGTCTTCAGGTCGCCCATTTGAAATTCTCAACCTGTAGTACCAATCAGGGATGGGGAACATTTGATATTCTAGATGCATTGAACTACAACTCGGATAGTTTCTTACCACTAGCTGTGTTGGCTGTGGCTTCTGGGAGCTGAAATCCAAATATCTGGAGAGCCAAATACTCCAGTATATAGTTGTTGTGAATATTGACGCCTAAAAACAAGGTAACCTTTAATCTAATTTAAAGTTACCAAACTTTTTATTGCAAAATTCAGAAAGCAACTTAGACAAATAGGAACAGTGTTCTTTTTTTTTTTCTTTTCTTTTTCTTTTTTCTTTTTTTGTTCTTGAGGAGGAAACCTGGGCAGTGCTTTCTGCTGACTGACACCTCCCATCTGTGGTCACAAGGGAATCTTGTTGGTTTTTCCACAACAGTTGCTTATGCAAGAGCAGCTAGAATAATCTCTCTTTGCATACAGTATCCTCAGCAAAAGTCAGCTTGGATTTAACAGACAATAGGGTATTGTATGCTTGCACAAACTCCTGCTTCAACCTTTCCTGACAGGCTAAGCTAGGACTTCTGCCTTTAGATCACAGACTCAGGGCAGCTAGGTCAGGAACTCATGTGGTATTTTCATACCAAATACTTTAATATGTGGCAAAAGGGTCTGAATCCAGGTACATAGTACTACAGTACTCTCATATGTTGACAACCCAATGATACGAGAGCTTGTGCTGTAGATGCTCAGAGGCACACTCACAAACACACAAGGAGGAACAGGTCCTACTTTCTTTATGACTCCAGTGTTTATCTCAGCAGGTAAATTCTCTATAAACAGCTAGGCAGAAGAGGAGCAGGGAATATTGGCTTCTGAAAAGAGAAAAAAGGGGGGGGGGAAACTAAGGACAGATGGTGACAGCCATTGACTCCCTCTTCACTGTGTTCACACATCTTGTGTCCCCAGCCTTCTCTATCTGTTAATGGGGAGGTTTTCACATTCTAAACAGGCATACTTCTTGCGTAGTGTAATATTTAGCCAGACCTTGGGCTAAATTGGACATTGTGTTAAATGTGTCATGTGCATGTCTTTTTAAACAGACCCTGTTTTTTGTTTTAACACCAGTCCAGACGGATCACAATGATTGCAGATGGGCAGGAAGGTGTAATATCTTCATTTGGCTTTTTGTTTCAAAACTCCCCAATCTCTCGAAGGATAAACACATGGAAAAAAATCCACAATTGGTGTTAATGGGGATGGGTTTTTTTTTTAACCCTGTTGATGGGGAGGATTTTGAAATAAAAACCAAATGAGGGGGTATTAAACACCCATGTCCATCTAGGCTGGGGCTGTTTGTGCTTGCTTAAGCACGAAAGGATGGGAACCCTCATATATGGCTTAGCCCTCTGTTGAGAGCTGTTTTACTAATGGAGGCACTGCAATATTGGGACTACATGTAGATGAAGGGGGTGGGGAGAAGAAGTGGCAAGTTAGTAAATAGGGAGGAGAATCACATGTTCCTCTGAACTTTTCTGTCCTGTCTACAGTTTGGCATCCCATTTAACTCTTTAGTGTTAAGGAAAATGCAACATGGGACATACAGTGAAAGAAATAAAATATGTATGTGAAAGTCACAATGACTAAGCAAGAGCAAGTATGGGGCTACACAGGTGAAACTGCTAATGTAATCTAGAAGGCCTGAGAGCCCAGGACAGAGGTACTGAATGCAGATTGGAAACACCTGAGAATCATTAAGTGTACAAGGTGAAATGTTGAAATACATGGGTTGGTCTTAAGCATGGGTGGAACTATGTGGACCAATCAGAATGGAAATACACACCCACTGGGTGGAAACTAACTAGTGGGTGGTGATAAACAATGGCTATAAAATTGTAATGTTTGCCAATGTATTGTGGTGGAGTAGAGGTGGTGTAGTGTATAGAGATTGTGATTTGTTGACCATATAGTATATTTATATAGAAGAATAAAGTAGGTTTTATATAAAACTACTGAGTTGCCTGAGTGAATCCTGGAAACGTTTTGGAGACACCTGGAGAAGAGTGAGAAGGCTTGGAGAGTTTGTCAGGATCTTCAGCCTATTCTCTGAAACTCTGCTGCTTTGGAGGAAAGCATTAACCACTGATCTAAGCTGGTTGGCTCTGCTGCATAACAAGGTGGTGAGTTTGAGCCAGAGGTGAAGAGCTACAACTCCCATCATCCCTGACAAGGGTTATGGTCCCAGTTACTAGAGCACCCAGCATCCACAGAAGCTGAAAGTTCCAGAAAGTGGAAGAAAGCTTTGTGGACGACAGATCAGAGCAAGTTGTTTGTGCTGCACTGATAAGCCTCGTGAGTAAATCATTTTGTGTTTTGCTTAAGCCCAGACGGGTCGGCTGTGCATACTCAGAAGGACTGTGTCAAATTGAGTCACTGCACAAATCAAGATGGAATTTCTAAAGTTTAGTAAATTGAATAGAAACAACTACTCTACCTGGAAGATTTATGCCCAATCTCTACTAGTAAAGGAAGGTCTGTGGTCAACAGTTGAAACAGGGCTGGCAGCTGATGCTGATGAAGCCACTAAAGAGAGAGATAGTAAAGCAAAAGCCTGTCTTTATCTCATGCTTGAAGAAGACTTAATTAATGACGTCAGAGATAAAACGTCTGCCAAGGATGTGTGGGATACCTTGCAGAGATTACACACTCCTTCAACTGCTTTTGCAAAAATGCTATGGTCTAAAAGAATATACAGGCAAAAGATGGCTAAAGGGCAGTGTGTGATAGAACATTTAAAAATAATGCAAGATTTGTTTGTGCAAGCTGAACTGAGGGGAGTGCAAATTAGCAAAGAGCAGCAATGCTACATTTTAATAGAATCGCTAGACTCTTCGTGGGACAACATAACGAACAGCTTGCAGAACCTGCCAGAAGCTGAGCTTAATAGAGACTTAATTGTGGCCAGAATACTGGAAGAGAACCAGAGAAGAATGTCTGAGCAGGGTGACTCAGCAAGCTTAAAGACTGTGCCAAAACAACAAACAACTCCTGACTGGCGAACGCAGGAGGAAGCAGCCTCTACAAGGGAGCAACGGAGGTGCTTTTATTGTAAGAAGATTGGTCATCTGCAGAGACATTGTAAACATTTTGCAGCTGAGAGACGCAAGCAAGCAGAGAGCAGATGGCAGCCGCGACAGTATCAAAAACAGTCCAGACCTCCATTTTTGAGGGACAGTGGTAATAAAAAGGGGGTTGCAACCATGATTAAGGAAAAACAAAATGCAAATTCTAAATGGCTAATTGATTCAGGAGCCACATCTTTGATGTGTAATGATATAAATTTGATAAGTAATAGAAAATCAGCTAATGTAAATGCTGTAGTTTTGGCTGATGGGAAAGAGCTAAGTACTGTAAATCAAATGGGTACTGTGTACATTCCAGGGCTAAAAGAGAATTTTAATGATGTCTTACATGTAAAGGAGTTAGAAAATAATTTGTTATCAGTAAGCAGATTAACAGAAAGAGACTACACAGTCATCTTTGAAAAGAACATGTGTAAGATAAAAATGAATGGGGAATTGCATGGCATAGGTTTGAAAAAGGACAAACTTTATTATTTGGAGGACAATATTGATAGCTACAGGGTTGAAGAAGCTAATAACATAGAAAATATTCCAATCCACAAAGACTGCATACACGAGCTTCACAGAAAATTCGGCCATGCGAGCTTCAAATGTTTAAAGAATTTAATCAGTATGTGTCCAGATTTAAAAGTTACTGAATGCAAAAACCACTTAGATTGTACAGTGTGTCAACAGGTAAAGGTCAGAGCTTTTCCAGTAGCTAAGAAAACAAAAAGAATTGCTCAAAGACCATTTCAGTATGTACATGCAGATGTCGCCCAAGCTAATTGCTTGTCCTTAGGGGGAAGCAAGTATTTCCTAGTAATTGTTGATAGGTATACAAGGTTTGCATTTGTGAGAATAATGAAAAACAAATCTGATGCTGGGCAAAGTTTAAAAGCATGGGTAAGAATGGTGGAAAGACAATTTGATAGCAGAGTAGGCACCATTATTACTGATAGAGGAGGAGAATTTTTAAATAATCAATTGTTTAACTGGTTTCAAAAGGTGGGAATAAGGCATGAAACTACAAACCCTGCTTGTCCTAGTGAGGATGGGTTAGCAGAGAAGAAAATACAAGATATAAAAAGAATTACTGCTTGTATGATGGCAGATGCAGGGGTGAAAGATAGTTTTTGGGCAGAAGCAACTTTGACTGCAATACATATCAGTAACAGATTGTATCATTCAGAAATTGAAGACATTCCCTACAGGGTATTGTATGGGAGAATGCCAAATTACAAGTACTTAAGGGTTTTTGGACAATTTGCTCATGTTTACACACCTGCTTGTTTCAGGAGGAAAGGAGAACCCAAAAGCAAAAGGCTTAGGTTTTTGGGGTATTCTGGAAATAGCTACAAGTTTCATTTGGGTGGAAAACAAGTGCAGTATTCTAGGTCTGCAAATTTCGAGAGACATGCTGGTTGGGACAAACTGCATGCCAATAAAGAAGTGTTTTTGAGATTAGGGAGTTCAAATGAGCCAGAAGCACAAACTGAACCAATCTCGGGAAATGGAGGGGTTTCAGTTAAGCAGGAAGCATCACCTGGCAGCAGTGGTAGTTCTTCTGATGATGAGATAGCATCTAGGCCTACTACTACTCGAATGACTGAAGACAAGAGATTTAGTCATAGAACTACAACTCCCAGTAGAGAAAGTGAGGATGAAAGAGACAGAACAGCAGATTTTATTCCCAGGCGTAGTCATAGAGTTAGAAAGCCTCCAGATAGGTTTGTTGTGACAAAGGCAAGAGCTTGTTTAGCAGTAGAAGAGCCTGAAAGTTTTGAAGAATTGGAAAGCTATTCTAGTGAAGAACAGGAAAGATGGTTTGATGCAATGGATAATGAGTTTGGTTGCCTGGTAAATAAAGATGTTTTTGAAATTGTTGACAGACCCAAAGACAAGAAAGTAATTGGTTGTAAATGGGTATACAAAAGGAAAGAAATGCCAGATGGAAGTATCAAATATAAAGCTAGGTTAGTGGCTAAGGGTTTTGCACAACAGCAATATGAGAACTATGATAAGACTTATTCTCCAACTGCAAAGCCAGAAAGTCTGAGAATGGTTCTAGCTGTAGCAGTAAAAAGGAAATTAGTTGTAGAACATTTTGATTTTGAGACAGCTTACTTAAATGCGGTTTTGAATGAAGAAATATTTATGGAACAGCCACAAGGTTTTGAAGAAAATGGTAGTCAGAGAGTTTATAAATTAAAGAAAGCATTGTATGGTTTAAAACAAAGTGCCAGAGCGTGGAATCTGTGCATCAATGATGAGCTAGTTAAGCTAGGTTACAAGAGGAGCATTGCAGATGCTTGTGTTTATACAAAAGGAGACATAGTATTAGTGATTTATGTAGATGATTTGTGCGTAGCAGCAAAGTCAAAACAGGAAATTGAGTCAGTAAAAAGAGAATTGTCTGAGAAGTTTGTTTTGAAGGACTTAGGTGTATTGAAGTCTTATTTAGGTATTTGTGTTGAATGGACAGAAGAAGGACATTGTTTATTAAGTCAGAGAAATAAAATTGAAAGACTGATTGAAAAGTGTGGATTACAGAATGCAAAAATAGTAAGAGCTCCAATGACAACTGGTTTTGTGTCTGAGGAAACAACTAGAGCGTTTGAGGACAAGAATCTCTTCAGAAGTATAATAGGATCTTTACAATTCATATCTTGCCACACCAGACCAGACATTTCTTATGCTGTAAATGTATTGTCTAGAAGGGTTAATGATCCAAAAATTGAAGACTGGACAGCGGTAAAACATTTGTTGAGATTTTTGAAAGGAACCTTAGATAGGAAATTGATAATAAGAAACAATAGTTCAGATCTAGATTGTTATGTAGACAGTTCATTTGCATCAGAATTAGGAGACAAGAAGTCAGTTACAGGAATGATAATTAAATATAGTGAAAGTCCAATAGTTTGGAGAAGTAGAAAACAAACTAATGTAGCGTTAAGCACAACAGAAGCAGAATTCGCTGCTTTGAATGAGATAGTAAATGAGGTACAGTGGATTAAGCAGTTGCTAAATGACTTAAATGAAAGTTACAAGATACCAGTAGAAATTCTGGAAGATTCACAGTCATGCATAGCGATGGCTGAAACTGAAAGTTTAAAGAACAGAACAAAATATGTTGGTGTAAGATATCAAAATGTGCGAGACATGGTTCAGAAGGGTGAAATAGAATTGAGATATATAGAAACACAACACAACATAGCAGATTTGTTCACAAAAGCATTGACAGCAGAAAAACATGAAAGGCTGACACAAATGGTTGGAATGACATTGTAAGACACATACAATATTTTATTTCGGAGGGGATTGTTAAGGAAAATGCAACATGGGACATACAGTGAAAGAAATAAAATATGTATGTGAAAGTCACAATGACTAAGCAAGAGCAAGTATGGGGCTACACAGGTGAAACTGCTAATGTAATCTAGAAGGCCTGAGAGCCCAGGACAGAGGTACTGAATGCAGATTGGAAACACCTGAGAATCATTAAGTGTACAAGGTGAAATGTTGAAATACATGGGTTGGTCTTAAGCATGGGTGGAACTATGTGGACCAATCAGAATGGAAATACACACCCACTGGGTGGAAACTAACTAGTGGGTGGTGATAAACAATGGCTATAAAATTGTAATGTTTGCCAATGTATTGTGGTGGAGTAGAGGTGGTGTAGTGTATAGAGATTGTGATTTGTTGACCATATAGTATATTTATATAGAAGAATAAAGTAGGTTTTATATAAAACTACTGAGTTGCCTGAGTGAATCCTGGAAACGTTTTGGAGACACCTGGAGAAGAGTGAGAAGGCTTGGAGAGTTTGTCAGGATCTTCAGCCTATTCTCTGAAACTCTGCTGCTTTGGAGGAAAGCATTAACCACTGATCTAAGCTGGTTGGCTCTGCTGCATAACAAGGTGGTGAGTTTGAGCCAGAGGTGAAGAGCTACAACTCCCATCATCCCTGACATTTAGTCCTTACTGTTTTGGAATGTGGTAATATACTCACATTGGCCAACTGGTTTCCAAGGCAAGGCTACTGTCCCACCCAGTTTGGTATATACTCTTGTTAAAAAGGAAAAGGGTGAAGACGGGAGAACATTCCTTCCTTATCTGGCACACTTGTGCCATTCCTGCTTTACCTAACTTGGAGTCACCCACTTTCTTTTTTACTTTTACACACATAAACATGCATGCACACACATACAGGCTTAAGATTAAATTGTCTGAAGTCATTGCAGAGAATGTGACCTTTGCTGTGCTGTTGGAGTGACTTAGTTTTGATGTGGCGTAAACTTTATGAGCTGCAGAAGATCTGTTGCTTAGGATGTTTGCCTGTTACACTCACCGGAGAATAGTCTCACCGTGTGACTGCTCTGCCTCTTGAGAGTACCAAAGACTCCTCCACCAAAAGAGAAGTCTTCCTTTATCATACATGTGTATGTGTAAACTCTCTCTCCTTTGAAGGAAGAGTTATTCCTTGCCTTTTGTGGGTGCTCCATTTTTTTTAAAACCACTTTTCTTAATTTTCTATCAGTGGCTAGTTTTCTCTGCTTTTTCCTCCCACCTCGTAGAGGAAATAAACCACTGTAGAAGAAAAAGGACAAATCTTCACTCAAGTGCTGTTTGGGACTCATGAGGGACCCAGTCCCTTTCCTGTGGCATCCCCATTCTAGAGTCCTGCTCAAAACTCACTTCTAACCCATGGACACTCAGTGGAAGGAACGACAGGCCTGCAGTTTAGTGGAGCATCTTCCCAGAGAAGCCTGTGCATGTGGCCTCTGTACATAATCTGGTGCCTTGTGTGACTGGAATTCATGGTGGTGACATTCATCCAGGCTGTACTTTACAAATGTTCCACCAGGTGATTGACAGCTGAAGTAGGAGCAGTGTGCAAGGTCTCCATTCCCCCTCCACATCTTGAGTGTGTATGTGGAGTGTGTGTAAGGGTCATGTAAATGGCACTTAAGTAAAATACAGAAGGTGAAGCTGCTAGTAGAGGGGCCCAGATCCAAGAATAGCAAGAGCCCATCAGGGGGTGTTCACTGATAGTTAACAGTGCAAAATAGATAAGAGTTGGGAAAGGTACTTCTAGGAGATTATAGGTTTTGAGATAAGGAGTTACAGGAAGAGATGGACATGGCTTGTGGTAGTCAGCTGTAAAAGCTCAATTCTGTAACGGTAACCAGTGCAATATCTGATCTTAGGTGACTCTGGATATGCTCCAGTTTGAGAACATTGCAGTGCGGCGAGTCCTAAAGAGCAATGAAGAACTAGTGAAGAGGTTCAATGTCACCACCTTCCCTTCTGGCTTCCTGCTTGTCAACAATGGCTCTTGCAGCAGCATCCCTGTGTGAGTTGCTGTCCTTTTTCCTTAGGTTTTCTGTTCTTATACAGCATTCATTTTAGTGTGCATAAATCATTTACAACCTGTGTTCATTCTCTCTACCTACAACACGAAATAAGTTCAGATTCTCAGCTGAAACTGAGGCTCAGTGGTTGTGGATTAATCAGAGATGCATCCAACAGAGTCTGCCTGCAGTTTACCAAATGCTTGTTGCTGTGAAAGCGCTATGCAGGGCTCACAGGGTGGTGCTCTGAAAACCCTGTAATAATAATAATTGTGTTTCTGCTTTAGTGGGTTGTATATTTTTTGTGGACTTCAGCATTCAGAACTAGAAGGTCCTGGAAGTGATCACTTGAATAAGTCGTAAGGTCCCGTCTATACAAGGGGGGAAATATGAACATGTCCAAAAAAGCAGTCATTTGGAGTGCTGCGACCTGTTTTAATGGTCAAAAGAACCCCTCTAAACTTCACATGACCCCTAGCCAATATGGTGGCCGCAAACGATTTACTCACGCTTTTAAATCTGCTGCCACCAATTTAAAAAAAAAATAGTTTACCATGGTGCACACATGCAGTATTTCATATTTACAAAAGGAAAGAAAAAAAAGAGAGTATAAGATCACTGTTTTATTGACTTACCAGACCCTCGCTTAGCCAGAAATCCAACATGGCAGCAGCAGACACTTTCCCTGTTTGCTAACCCCACCCCCATGCTCATCCAGCCAATCAGATTACGCTGCCTGTTCGTATCTATGCGAATGCAAGTGTCCAAACAATCACACATTCGCATGCTGTATGGAGCTTTTTTTTAAAATCCGTGAGAAGCCCCGGAGGCTTCCGACATGGAGTTTGAGGAGGATTTGACTGTCCTCCCTTCTGAATGTATTTATGTGAATGTTTGTTTGTATAGATCACCTTCCATTTGCATCCCATTAGGATTATTTTCATTGTATAGACAAGCCCTAAGATCAACAAGTGGAGTCAATGATACATATCAGACATATAGTATTTGCATAAATGTGTTTAATTAACATTCAGTCTTGTTGTTTTTTAAAGAGCATGTTATCATTGGCCAGGTGAGCTTAGGGAAAGGAGTGGGGTGTTTGGGAAAGCACTGGAGATCCAGACAGCAGCTGAGGGATTATGAGGACTGTAGTCTACCAAAATAACTTTTACAAGCCCTGGTAGTTATTCTGACCTTAACTTGAGAAATAACAGGTAGCAGACATTTGTGACAATGGCAGGTCCTTTGGTAATGGGGCGCTGTGCTGGTTCCTATTCTGCTTTGAACAATTGTTGGTAGGGGTGGAAACCTTGTTGCTTCTGGGTGGTAGCGGCAGCGGAATCAACCAATCACGACTCAGGATCTGTGGACTCCCAGTTAATCCCTGTGAGGAATTCTCACCCTGCTGGGTTTGAAACATATTTCAGAAACTGCACAGGACTCAGACAATAGCATTGCTAAAGGCAGTTTCCAAGACACTTGGGCTGAGCTTTGCAAAATAGTGTCTCCATGGGAGGGAGGATCCTGTTGTATCTGAGGCCAGGATCCTGAATCTTTCTTTGAGGTGTGGCTTGAGTGGAGAGGTTTCCTAAGGATGAAACCAAGTGCAAAGGTTTTCTCTGTTTATGGAGGGTGTGGATGTATCTTGATGGTTGCCTAGTGAAGCATCAGGTATGCTGTAAGATCTTCTTCTTTCAGCCAGCACCCTACTCTAGTGCTCTTTCTGCTCTTTCTCCCCACCAACCTCCATATCTTTTTTCTTTCTCTCTGGCCTTTCTTTCCCTCCATCCTGTTGTTCATTCAACCTTTCCTTTTTACCATTGTCCGCCCTCATCCCTTTTACCAGGTGGCAGGGCCCTGTCCTTTTTCTCTGTCTCTTAGCTTTTTCAAAAGTTCAGTGGCCCTGCAAAGGTAAACAACACTTTTAAACAACACAAACAAGGTGCCTGACCTTTTGTTTTCTCCTCTTTGCCTCTGTCCCTTGCAGAGGCTGTCTGGAGAAAAGAATATGACATGCCTAGTTGAAGCTTCCACTTTACTGAATAGGGCAGTCTGTCAACTAATGGCTGAAGAGGATATTGCAGGGTACAGATCAATTTAAATAATCCATTTTAGAAATTTAAAAAATCCAAATGTCCCTTAGGGTCCCCTCACTGTGTATGCCACATTTCAGGCATCTAGGTTTCGAGGTCTTGAAATTATGGTAGAAACAGACAGGCCCACAGATACCTAGACACTCTTCTTTGTTAGTATGCATAGATAAGTATCCATGACAGGGATTCCCATTATTGGGTGGGGTGGGGATTAAGGCTGAGATAATGGGACTTTTCTGGGGACATCTGGGCTTTACACTCAATACAAGTCCAGTATTTGGTCAAGTGCATTATGCTGCTCATGATGCTTCTGTTACTCTTTTTTGGCAAACCCATGGCTTTAAGTTGCCTTTGGAAAATGCACTCCATACTTGCAGTGAGAAGCATAGAAGTTATGTTAACTGGCAGGCTGGGGTGCATAGAGATAAGTCCACCCAATGAACAACAAGAAGTTTCAGCTAATAAGCCTGCAAAGTGAGGCAGTACTCCTAGCACTAGATGAGGGGAGTAGGAAGCTGTTGCAGAAAGGACTGCCACAGTGAATCTTCTTTATCTCATCTCTTTCTCCCCCACTCCCCCCCAAAACCCACTGGCATAAAATTGAGGCAATGAAATGCTTGTGTCTGTGACTCCAGTGGCCCATACCCCAGTGACTCTCACCTAAATTTCTGAAACCTTCACTTTTTCTTGTGGTTTGCTCTATTTTTGCTGTATGAGATTTATATTGTAATACGTTCTCCTAGCCTGTGTAAAGGAGATTTTGCTGTATTTATTTGGAGATAATGGAGTGTGGTCTACTAAATCTGGAAGGCATTTGGCTTTTTTGTATGTGTGTACATATGCACGTGCACCCATGCACACACACACACACAAAATATACAAACACCGCCACCTCTCAGCTGCTCCTCCACGTGGTTTTCTAATTGCAGAAAAGTTCATTAGGAGCCAGACAATGGCTGGTTCTGAGATGCTGGCAGAGAACAATGAAACCTGTGCTTGGGCCCGCTGGCAGATTCCTGCCACTGAATAGCACATTAAATAGCAAGCAGATGGTATCCCAACCACCCCCCTTCCCACAAGCAGCTTTTAGCAAATGATTGATGTTCACCTGGCAGCGAAGGCATTAGTGTGACAAGGAAAGGAAGCACCCTGGCACAACAATTTCCTAAGGAAGAAGCTTAGGGAGGTGATGGCACCACTCACTCCTGTGCTAAAGGGAAATAAGCCTTTGCCACTCAGGTTTTCTTAACTGGTGTGTGTGGAATTTGCAGAGCCTCTCCTAAGAACTGTTGAGGCAGGCAATGAGCCGCACTGAAGGGTGTCACTTTGCTTCTCGCATGCCAGCTTCACCCGACAGGAGAGCCATTGTTTTCCTTGCTGCAGAGCTGGTGGAGGAGAAAATTGTTTGTGATGATGCCGTCTCTTGGCCATCTGCTTGCAAAGAGGCATCAGGCTGAGGAAGCAAAGTGGAAAGGGACTTCTCCTGACTGTGGTTCCCTTGGGGCTTTGCTGCTGGCACCATCACTTTCCACCCCAGTCGGTGCACTTGGTGCTGCTTTGTGTTGCAGGAAGAGTAGCTTTTCCCCACCAAAGCATTCAGAGTTTCCTACCTTGAGCCACCTTGCCTACAGATGAGTGGATGGTAGAAGCTAGGTTTGTCCTTTGTTGATCCTGTGTGCCAGATATGACTGAGGTTGAGCAGAGCTGGGAAGATGATATTTGGTGTTCCATTTATTGCTTGTTCTGGTGTCAAGGAAGGTGTATTGCTCATTGCTTTTTTTTTTTTAAAGCCCTAGGTTTGATCAAAGACTGGCATGAAACTTGAAAAATTCCTGCCCAACTGCCTCAAAAATGCCCTTTAAAAGTAACATTTAGTAGTAACCTGAAGAAAGTTGTGAAAACAGTAATTCTCACTTTTTCAGTTGTTGTGCTTTCATTACAAAAAGAAAACTCATTACAAGTAGCTACACCGCTTGTGATTCATTTCCAAGCTCATGATTTCAAGAAGAGTTGGGTAAAATAAGAGACAAAGAATAAAGAGTGTGTGTGGATGTGTGTTTATATTTCTTCTGCTTATGTCCAGTATATCCAGAGAACTTGAGGCTGATGATATAAGCTGTGGATTCTTTCTCTTAATATTAAATAATAATATATTTTCTATGAAGGAAATAATGACTATCATTTTTGCCCTAAGATTTAAATACAGTGTGCAGGCTGGAGTACAGGACTTTTCCTCATTTGTGTCAGACTGTGTTTGGGTGACAGCTGGGTGCTGGGAGTCTGCATGAATGATTCCAATTGTTGCCTGGAAAATGAATTATGCTGCAAAGGCAGGAAGATTAATGCAAATTCTGTTGCCTTTACATAAATCTACTTGATGTGCTCTGTTCATTTATGGTTTGCTGGTGAGCCCCATTTATTTTGAATATTTTGCAAACATTGCCTGCTGTTTCCCAGCACCCCTTCTATAATCATCTGAACTGTTAAAAGCTGTTTTCTTAAAAATCATTCTCCCCCCCCCATCGTATTTATATTTTGCCCTTTTTACAAATATCTCAGAGCCTGGGGCATACCACATTTTATCCTGACAATAGTCCCAAACTAGGTTGGGATGAGACTCAGTGAGCTGAGCAGGGTCAAAATTGGACACATCAATTGTTCTGAACATCAGATTCCATTCTTCAGGTACAAAATTCCATGTAAAATTGCAGAAAGGTAGATGGGACAGCCTTACCATTGTTATAGTAACAGCTGTCAGGTACAGGAGCAGAACACCTGCCAAATGAGGACATCCTTGGCATGTCTTTTCTAGATGTCTATTATTAGCCTAGTGTACATTGGTGCAAAAGTAGATGACAGATGTGAAGGGAAAGGAGACGAGCATGCAGACAGCACTGAAGTATGTTGCAAACTAAAGCAGCTTTTACTAGCTCCTCAGATGATGGTCCTCAGATGATGGTGGTTTGTAACTCCCATAAACCCTAGGCAGAGTCACTGGTGTGTGGGATTCTGGTCACTGCTTAGTCCAGCAAGATCTGTAGGCCCCAAGTTGGGAAGGACAGTCACTGAAGTGAGGTCTCTTGGTCCAGTACTTTAACAGTGAATAAACACTGGCATCCCTTGTTATCATTCTGAACTAAAGAGTAGCCATATCTGCATTTTATGTGGTTGCAGACTTGGGCAATCTTAGGTAATAAGTAGGACAGCAGACTATCAGTAGCTCATTTTTTGGAGCAGATTTAAGACTTTCTTGGCATAAGATGTCCTTCCCCAGCCCCTCAGTAATACTGTAGAAGAGGTGCAGCCATGCATATAAAATATGTGAAACAAAGTAGCCAGTTTTGTGTTATCTCTTGCGTTTCTCTTGTATGTGGGCTAAAACAGATTTTCTGGTAACTTAAGGGGCTGTATGTTGTAAGGCTAGAAGGATAAAATGAGCCATTGCCTCACATGTGTCTCTCTTCCTATTCCTTCCTAGCCTTGCTGACTCAAGACCCCTTTACACAGGCTTCCTGCGGAATCTACCCGGGGTCATTCGAGGACACTCCTTCAGACCCACTGTGCCCCCCAGTGCAGAACCAAAGACCACCCCTTCACCCTGGAGGGTGGCAGACAGGTGAGAGACATCCTAGAGCTGCCTCCAGTTCTAAGACTGCATCTTCTCACTTAGTAGCACTCAGATGTTCTCACGGCACTTTTGTAGACTGGCAAACCTTACCACTCAGTGATCAGATTCCTGAAGAGACTCTACAAACTACATGGCCAGATGGAATGGACAAAGCAGAGTCTGCAGGCCAAGGAGCTGGTACTCTGAAACTAGGGATAACACTGTGCTCAAACCCGGCTTGTGCTGGTTAATTGTGATTGAAGAGGATTTTGATGAAAGATCAATGTGGGATGAGAGGCTTCTTTGACAGATATTTCATGGGAAAACTATTTCTGGGTTATAGCACTTCCAAGTATATAGGGGAGATGATATCAATGCGCAGTTTAATGCACTCTTGTGTAAGTGTTTGTAAAAAAACAATCTCAGCACATAGAAAGCTATACATCAAATTCTCAGAATGCCTAGTAGGCTTTGAGAGTTGTAATCCAAAAGAAATTATTTTTCCATGTTCTAGAGTCTTGTCAGCATCAGTCTTTTCTCAGTTACTCTAGGTTTCTAGTTACAAGCATGCTGGTTCATGGGGAACATATACACATAATGTGCACACACATACACATGTGTTCTTAGATGGCACAACCTAGGAATTCTGCCATGAGGTCTTATTTATCTGTAGTGCTTTAAAGCCAGGAGAATCTCATCCAAAGGGAGAATCCAAAGGAAAAAGATGTTCTGTTTTTGCTCAAAGTAGCATCTATGTGATTTAGAAGTCATGTTGGATTCTTTGCTAGCCTTGGATAGCCAAGCAACAGGTGTTCCAGCCTCACAGTGAGGTGAGCTGCAATTGAGGTGCCCCATTGTCTGACTCCCAAAAAGTCTTTTTAAAAAAACAGCCAAAAAATATGGGAATGGGACAGGGCACTGGCACAGTGGAGTATTTTATGAGTGGCTTTGTTCAGGATATGGTATGATTTGAAAATAAAGGAGAAGAAAGAGGAAGGGCCAAATCCAATGATACAAAGCAAGTTCATGGAAAGAAGACATGTCAGGATCCAAGCTTGCTGCCTTTCTCATTGTGTCCGAGTTGAGCAACCATTAGTCCTCCTAATGCCTAATGTTATCCCTTATTACTGGCCATGCTGGATGGGACTGATGGCAGTTACAGACAAAAATCCTCTGCTCTATAGATCTATCTGTGCACCATTATTTTCTCCTGCTGTGTCTTTCCATTGTCTTTCCACTGATGGAATTCCTCAAGTCAACATTGTCCCCCTCAAGCTGTACTGCTACAATTGGTTTCTACCCTGTTCTGCAGGAATTCCCCTCACACAACTCACAGACTGATAAAACTGGCCAATGCAGGCTGGCTAAGAACAGAGACACTAGAAAGCGCATAATGCTACTGGTCATGATGCTCTAATGCTGCCTGTCCTGTAAAACAACAACAACAACAGTGCAGCACCCCATGGAGGGACATGCACTTTAGGACTGATCTCCCGTCTGTCTCATGAGGAGATCTACCCAGCATGAAGGCAGGATTCAGTAGGACATGGGCCTCCAACTGAGGAGCCACAGCTCATGGGTCACTCCTGGAATGTCTGCCCTCCCCTTCTTGATTCTGGTGTAACATCTCACCATTTTTCACCATTTTTCGCCTGCTTCCCTGTTGGAAAAAATCAGCATTCTCTCCCCCCCCCCCAAACACTCCCTTGCCATTACGGCAAGTGGGTGCTAGGTAAGGCAGAATCTCCTGCATGTTAAAAATCCTTTTCTTCCTCTCATTCAGAACTTGCTCATTCTACCTTTGAAGTGTATGGTTGTAAATGGTTTGCAGCCAACCAACAAGACCTAGGACACTTCCTTTGGTCTTGGTCATATAAAGATATATCCCTTCTCGGCTCCTATTCTACTGTTCTCTCTCGACTCTTCACCACATTCTTCTCTACTCTCTTTTGGTGAGTCCATCACCTTTGTTCTGCTTGCCTTCTCATCAGATGAAGCACCTGTCTCTTACCCATACCTGTTCATCAGTTGTTAGGATGTAGGTTCTCCATGCATATGTAAACGCATATCCATTAGTACAGTAGGACCCCCCATATCCACTGATTCATTATCCACTGATTCAATTATCCATGGGACACAAATCAGCACACCTACCATAGAGTCTTCCTAGAAAATGTGTCCTTTCTAGCCATTTTCTAGGTCCTCCAAGGCAACTCTATGGTATTCCTCCATAGGCAACTCTATGGTATTTAAACAGGAAGTCCATTATTTTCAATGATGTTCGCTATTATCCACAGCTTTCGGTATCCACAGGGCCCCCCAGAACCAATCCCCAATGGATACGAGGGTCCTACTATAAACTTTTTAACTTTAATAATGCTTGCCTGTTTTGTTCTTGAGTCAGTTTGAGTCTAAGGCAAAGTAATGTACATTGAGTCATTACCACTAACAGCTACAATTTTGATAGTTTGTCTATTAACCTGCCAATCCTACTAACATTATTAATTTATGCCTTTTATTTTACAGCAGCATACAGCACTGTCCCTCTAGTGAGTACCATGGGACAGATAAAGTGGTTGTACAGAGACTCTAATTTTTGAAAAAATGCTCCTGAAACCCTTGTTAAGCTTTAAGATACTTATCAAAATCTTTCCCTATTTTTAATCCCTCATTTTCCTTCTCTTAGGACATGTGGAGATTCTGGTACATAAGTCAAAGTCCCATTGTGGACAATCAGCAAAAGGGTCATATGGCATTTTAATGAACAGCAGATCAATAATGACATTGGTTTCTGTGATATGCAGTTTATTTATTTTATTTATTTATTTATACTTTGTCAGATGGCATAAGTCTTACCCATGAAACAGTGTAGCTTGCTACTTATTAAGGTGCCATGAAGCTCTGTTACTTTCTTTTGTTACAGCAGATGGTGGATTACGTTTCATATTGTAGATGATTGTGTGAACAGTGGTCCATTTTCTTGGGTTGTTCACTCAAGAGGGTTAAGAGACTGTGCTTGGGAAAATTACTGTTTTGAACAAAGACTCCTGGCACCCTCAGCCAACATGGCCCATGAGTTAGCCAGGTTAAAGATTTAGTGCCAAAAGAGTGACTGGTTTATTATTCCCTAGGGCTGCCAGTTGCTGACTGATCTTATTGTAGTGATGTGGTTGCTGTATTCAGCTGGCTTTCTTTGTATTCATTTTTCTGCTGCAGGAAAAAGGTGTACATGGCTGACTTGGAGTCTGCGGTGCTTTACACCCTGAGGGTGGAAGCAGCAAAATTTCTCTACCTTGACAAGGAGCGACTCTTTGCACTGAAGCAGTATGTGGATGTATTGGTCAAGGTGAGCTTTACAGCACCTTGAGGGACTGCTCTGAAGTCCATCCTCACCTCCCCACCTTATCCACTTTTCTCCCTGCTCTCATAGTAGCTACTCCATTTTTAATAGTTATGCGAAAGCTCTTGACTTTTTGTTCTGGAATCCACCACCACTACCCCATCTTAAGCTGTTATATATAAGCTATTATATGTACTTCCAACATGGCTTGGCCTGGATCTAGTTCTCTGATGTCCTCTTGATTGCAGATAAGTTGGATGGTGGATTCTTTGCTCGAAATCTTTCTTTGGATGGGTTCACTGTTCAAATCTATGGAAAATAGTATCATTTGGGGCTGGACTTCTGACTCTGCGTCCAAGAACTAATGCAACCCTCTCTGGGCTCTGTGGGTCTAAGAATCACGTTATCTTCTTCTCTGTAAATGTTCTGAAAGAGGTAGGGAAAGAATTACGCTATCCAGCAATGCTGCTCTGGTTTACCCACTATCAGCTGCACCCTGACTTATTTTCTGTCACAGAAAAAATGTTCCTGACCCCAAATCCAAAGGAATGCTGATTGGTTTCCACCCATGTACGAGTATAGTGTCCCCAGGGAGCCAGTGTGGCATAGTATTTTGAGCATTGGACTACGACTCTGGAGACCAGAATTTAAATCTTTGCTTGGTCGTGGAAAATGAGTGGGTGACCATGGGCAAGTCACACACACTCAGCCTTAGAGGGAGGCAAAGGCAAAAAACCCTCTGAACAAATCTTTCCAAGAAAACCCCATGATAGTGTTACCATAAGTCAGAAATGACTTGAAGGCACACAACAACAACTATAGTGTCCCCACTTGGATCAACTTCAAAGCAAGTCATGTCTGGACCAGGATTGACCTACATGAGCACACAAAGAACCAGGCAATTGCGTAGGGTAGTAATAGTTTCCAGGGTGTGTTCTGTGTCTCTCAGGATCTCTTGCATTCTTACAGAATGTGGTGGGGCACACCTTTTGGGCTATGTACCATCTCATGCAGCCTTCACCGACATTGCTGAGACATTGTCAGGGAGCCTGAGGAACATGCTTCTCGCGTTGTGTGGTTATTGCCCATTGGGGCCCAGGGAACATCTAGAATTCTTCGTGAGTTTTAAGGATTCTGTCCCATAATTCCATTTGTAGCCATGGGAGCTGCTGCAGCACATGCACCTCCATCATTGTAGCACTTTCTGCATTACACAAGAAACCTGGAAGTGAGTGCATTCCAGAGGCCCCCATGGTTCAAACACAATAAGGGAAGTGATTCAAAGGGAAGGGTGGGCAATGTTCAGGGTTCAGTAGGGGAGGGGTGCATTGGGCCTTTGTGGGACCTTGGGGAGACTTTAAAAAAACTTTTTTTAACAATGGGCCCAAAATATCTCCCCATGAGAGTCTTTGGCTGAAACACCTGTATGTCAAGAGGGATCCAGACAGCTCCTCCAGAGTTCCTGTTTTTATCCGTTTCAGTCAAAGACCTTTTTCAGTAGATAGGAGGCTGTTTTTTATATAAAATAAAGCATACACTATTTTACAATGTCTTCAAATATCGTTGTTCTACTTAGAATTGATTTTAAGAACTGAATTCTTAGCCTACCTTTTTTAATTATCTAGCCTGAAAAACATGGGGATCAACTTTTTTCTTTTTATGCTGCTATGCTGTAAAAGATTACAGTTTTACAATTTTACTGTTATAAATAATGTATAATTTAAATTCTTAAGTTATAAAGTATCAAATGGGAAAATCCATTACAAACTCACCTTAATGTGCACTTCTAAAGGTACTGCAAATCCTGACATTTTTGCTTTGTGGTGAATTTAAGTCCACCTATTCCACTCTAAAACAGCTCTCTTACTGTCAAGAAGTTCTTCTTAATGCTTAGGTAATGTTTCTTGTTATTTATGCCTAATAAAATTGAACCATGGGAGAAACCTGAAGATAATAAATTAACACTGGGGTAATATCAAATGGCCTACTTTGCAGGTTTGATGTTAACATTGAAAAGACAATATGTGTGATTGCTTTAAACACCTTAAAGCACAGTATGTGAATTAACTGTTGCACAACTGCAGTGATGTTAAATCCTTTGCACATCCCAGCCCTGAGATGGCAGATATTACTTAGTTATTTTCTTCCCCATCCCAGGAAAGAAGAGAATTCTAGGTTGAAAAAGAAAAAGCTCTCATCAGTTTCAGAGAAGACTTAAGGACTGCAAATTTGTTAATGTTGCCAGAAAGCATAGAAATTGTACATTAAGGCATATACCTTAACTTCTGTGTCATGCAAACATGAAACAATCTCTTATTGGGCTTACGTAGAAGTGAAGTCTCCATACTTTGCCCCAGTCTTTCCGCTTCAGTTCCTCTGCAAGTTAGAGCAGTGCTCAGTCTGTGAACATGAGAATCTGCAATAAAATAGTAAATTCTCTTCTTTAATTCTGGCAACCAACCTCTTGCAGAGCTATGTTTAGGGAGTAGTGTTGTGCATAGCTTAAGCAGCAGTAAAATTAGAAAACAGCTAATTTAATTTTAAATTAACAATGAAATAACTAACAACTGCTGACTAGTAATAACTACTACCGGTAGCTAATTATTTGAGCATCTTCAGAACATGAAATGTGTCCTGCTGAAGCGTTGGAAAACTGTAAGCCTTAGTTGAAGTGGCCTCTCATCTACAGAAGCTTTTTCCATTTTACACACACACACACACACACACACCTACTACTACTACTACTACTACATAAATCTTTCACACACACACACACACTCTTCTCCATAATAAAACAACACAGCAACATCTCTGGTAAAACAATGGAAAAGAACAGTTTTGTATCCAGCATAAAATGTACTGCTACATTTTGGCCACCAGGTGGAGTAGTTTGACCAGGATGCAGTTTTTTAACTCCTCATGGCTCAAACTGTCTCTCACTCATTTGTTGCTTCTTGTTCATGTACTTTCCTTGTTGTGGCTATTGTGCATCCAAAGTGGACACAGAATTTTGGAAGCCCCACAGCTTCCCTCTGCAAGGTCCAAGTTCGATCTTTGCATCTGCCAGATCCAAGCAGATGTCCCCATCTTCAGCATCAAAGGATCTGAGATAAAAAGATGAAGGAAATCAGTGGCTAGGACTGAGAAGAGCTGCTGCCAGTGGAATGATACTGAGGCTGAACTGTCTTGTACTGGCACAACAACTATTGTTGCGTTTAGGGGGAGATTCTGACTTGAGGTGTTCTGTCATTATCCCACAGATTTTTAGCTTCATCCCACTTGGTCCTCAGCCAAGCAGACAAACCAAATATCTGAACCTGAAGTCTCAGTCTGACTCTACGTTAGACAGTTTTGTGTGCCCATTGTGAAGTGAGGATGATCTTTAGGCCCAGGAAAAGTGCTCAATCCTCACCTACACTTTTCTTGCAAAGCATTTTAGGAAAAAAAATGAAAGAAAATAAGATTTCTCCAGGTTTGTTTGTGGTTTTGTTTTTTTTAAGAAAAAACAAATCAGCATTGGAATTTAATGATAACACTCTCATTCAGAACTGCTTGCACTCGCTGACTGGGAAGCCCAGTGGGTGAGTCCATGGAGGCTCCATTAATAAGAGCAAAGGGCTCTTAAACCTAGCTTCCTTTAATCCGCCCTCCCAATCAATTTTCCTATTTCCTCTCTTCCTCTCTCCTGTTCAGCCTGTCATTTCCCCACTTGCCTTCCTTCCTTCCTCTGACAAGGCTCTTTCCCTCCTCTGCCCCCCCACCCCCAGTGAGTGTATGTAGTGCTTTGGTCCCCTCTCCCCAGAGTGCTTGTGGTTTTAAAGTGCTGATACTAATCGGATTTAAGTTGACTTATTGTCAAAGTAGCTTTTCGTGTTCCTTGGAGACTATTTTGGAGTTACGATCAAGATTTGGATCTTGGCTGTTGGCCCACAAAGCCTGACTTGTTTCCTACAGCAGCATCTTGAATACAAATGGGGGAAAGGATATCTTGGTATGAGCAGGAAGATGAATTTGCACATCACTCCTACAGAGACCACTGGAAATGCACTGGACGAATGAGCCAGAAGCAGCTGGGGGGGGGGAATATGTGACTCCTCCATGTGTTCTGTGTTTGGATGCTGGCAACAGCTGGATAGGCAGCGAGAATGGCAGGCAAGCAGCCAAAAATGTAGAAGGATAGGTGAATGCGGAGCTGGGGAACATGTTGGACTACAGTTCCCATCAGCCTCAGACAGCATCATCAGTGGAAAGAAATGGTAGGAATTGCAGTTCAGCTTCATTGGGAGGGCCAAACATTCTCCACCCTTGCATTAGTGGCTTCCCTCAGGAGATCCTGGAGCTCTGTGCCAGTCAGTGGCATGAAATCTTGTTTGCTAAGAACTTTGTGGGTAAAGCTGATGGCATCTGTTCTGATTTGGATACTACTTTATCTGCACTGATGCTTCTTTTTAGCTTTTTTTGCCACTAGTAGTTGGGTTATTGCCAGTTACTGCAGGCTAAGGATGTTGCCAGGATGCTTGGGGAGGTGGGGCTTACTTGCCCTTTGTCCATCTTAGCCAATAATATCAAACTGAGGAGCAATTGATGGATCTAGGAGATGGGGGGGGGGAGAGAAGGCCCTACCCACTTCGATGAAAGTACCTGTGAAAATGCTCCTGAAAAGGGGGGGGGAGCCTCCTTCAGTGCATATTATTTGTCCAGTTATGGCCAGTGCTCCAGACTCCCCTTGGGCCCAGGCAGGTCGTGGAGGCCCCACTTCAAGCATTCCCAGAGAAGCCAGATTATCTGCATCTATTTCAGTGTTGTTTCCAGCTTGGTTTGGGGACTGAAACCATCTTGGCTGATCTGTGTTGGAAGGTTGACCCAAGAAGTGCAGCCCTGTTGGATCTTCTGAGCCTCTTGGTGGCCTTCAGAAGTGCTCTACATGTCTGACTCACTTGTCTAGGATAGCAATTTGGGGATATTGTATTCTGGTGTAAATGAAAACTGACCTTCTTGATAACTGGAATTTTGTGTCCCATTTTGTGCATCTGCAGCACTGTAAAATACACATGGGCCCAATATGGCTTTCAGCGCTTGATTCCCCCTGCATTTACTACTGCAACAGGTTGGCATTCATGGGCCTCTCTTTTTTCATTTTTACACCAGTATTTTCCTGGACGCCTTGTGGTCATGAACTATCTTCGCAACCTGGACTGGTGGCTGAAGCCAAAGACCAATGTTTCAAGCACTGAGTGGGAAGAGGCTCTCAGGAATAAACCGGAGGTATGTGAATGGAGCTTTTATTTCTGGTGTTTCTCCTACTTTTTCTGCCCAAGTGGTCCTCAAATGTTTCTGATAAGCTTTTGCATCAGCTTGGATAGTTTGCCTCTTATCATGGAATTCCAAAGGATTCTGGTGTTCTAAGGCCACTGTTCCCTGCTTGGCTACACTGGTTATGGATGATAAGAGATGTAAGCCAGTGCATTTGGAAGGTACCCACTTGGGAAGGATAACTGAGATGTAGTTTAGCATATGTGGAGGTGAAGGTCAAGCCCATTCCGCCTCGGCATTACCAAAGCTGTAATGAATGTTTATCATTTTACCTACCCAGGTCATCAGCTAATCCTGAAAGATATATATATATATATGTATATGTATATATATACACACACACACATTAACCCTGATACGTGATTGAAGTGAAGTGCATATATAGGATGTTAAATACTATTTAGCTGGCAGTATGGTAACCATATCATGTTTTTGAAGCTGTCCTGAGATCAAAATGTATTGGACACATCTCCAGCTAATGACTGACCTTGATATTCCCTGTGATCCAAACATTTTAAAAAGAAGTAGGATTCCATTAATAAATCAGATTATGAAATTAATAAATTTATAAGCTGTAACATTAAAAATACACTATTTATGTACTATTATGGTGAAGCTAACATTATGAAAGATATTATATAATTCTTCCATAGGAATTCAAATAAGTTATATGTTTATTGAGAACTCAAATCAGTGTCCAAAATGAATTAGAGCTGGAAGAAAGGGATAGTGTTCATGGGGGAGTATATTCTTTGCATTAGGTTCATTTTATGTGGAATAAAAAAACTGTACCGAAAGTGCTTCCTCCTCAAACCAGGCAGCCGCATGTTGCAGTAGGATGCTTAGGAGTGAAGTGGAAGCTGGCCCACCTTTGCTGACCTTCACCCTGCAGGGTCACTACTAAGCCTCTGAGAAATTCCAAGACCACCAAGATCATAATCAGAAAACTACTATTCCATTCTTTGTTCCCTTCCTCCTTTTGCTGCAACCTTGCCATATCATGAAAGCTTGATTCTCACCATCTCTTTCAGCTTCCCTATGCCAGGTTGCCAGAGAACACACTCTGGGTAGGATGCCAAGGAAGCAAACCTGAGTTTAGAGGATTCCCGTGTGGACTCTGGACTCTCTTCCACCTCCTGACAGTGCAGGAAGCATTGCATAGCCCCAATCATGCCTGTGAGTATTGCAAACCTTGCTTGGTTCTCCATATTAAAGTTTTAATTCCTAGCCAGCGGATGGTGTGGATTCATGTTCCATCTTGGCAATCATTGTGTTCTCTTGTCACAGTCATTGTTGCTACATTTGCACCATTTTCCTGAGGTCTTTCACTAAAACTGCACCACAAAGTTGCAGTATCTGTTTACCTTGGTCATTGTTCCACTCACATTTTTCACAACTAGAGGATTTTGTATATGATCACTATTGGTACCCTTCTGCCTTCCCTCTTTTTTCTCTCTCTTTCTTTGTTGAATAATTTTACTTAGGGGATGGGACCTTGCACAACTCTGCCCTTGTCCAACTCCAGTTGCTTCAGAATCCCACAGAAGTGTCTCAAGGGGTTCCTGGCTGGAGTTTGGAGGGGTTGGAATGAGGATAGACATGCTATGCCTAAATAACTGCACATAGTCAGTTTTGTATTTTTAAGAACTTGCAAAGAGGAAGCATGTACATATACTGGAAGTGTTACTAGTGTTAAGAAGGAACATGCTGAAAGGAAAACGAATCTGGTTGGAATGTTGGTGTAGATCTAAGTAAGCAGGGTTATGACTTTCAAACAGTGGTAGCTTATTCCTACAGTAATTTCAGCAGTAAACTCATGTACTACCTAGTCTGCCAGTTTTGCTTACTCCTCACTAATTGTGATATATGTGCAGGGTGGATGGGGAAAGATTTGATCTGCAGTGGAGAAGTAATGCTTGGGAGAGCAGTGCCTAATACTTAACCCACCTACTTCCTTCCTCTAAAACACCTGCCCTCCCCTGTGCTTTTCCCCCCTTTGTTACAGCAAATAAAGAAAAAATAAACCCCTCTTTAATTCTCACTCCAAATTGTGTCTTTCCTTCATCCTGTTTCATTTCAACAACCCATTTTGCTTAGCTCTGAATTAGCTCTGTATGAAGAATACAGATGTGCAGCATAATGTACTCCAGCAGTAGTAACTTCAGGAATATACTACTGTTCTTCAGAAACACAGGCGCAAAGGCAACCATTCTTAATCTCTCCCTGTTCTAATATGATAACAACAGAACTAGCTGTGCTTTTGGAAAGAAAGAAAATAAACAAGAGCTGCCCCCCCTCAAATTATTCAGTATTTTGTCTTAATGGTCCTACTAAAATCCATTCCCACCACCTCCTCTGTTTCCCCAGCACCTTCAGAAGTCCTTCCTACAATGAGAGGATATGTTCGCCACTTCTTTGGCTGCCGGGAGTGTGCAGAGCACTTTGAAGGCATGGCGGCAGAGTCCATGAATAAAGTGAAGAACAAAGATGGTGCTGTTCTTTGGCTTTGGTCAAGGCACAACAGAGTCAATCATCGCTTGGCAGGTATGATCCCTACTTCAGGAGGGGTATGTGCTGACTGCTGTCTCTGTATCTCAGGAAACGCATCTTGACTGTTGCCCATTAGTAGTTATTGGCTGACAGGTCCCCTATTTTCTCAGATTAATCCTGAGTGTACAGTAAGAAAGAGGAAGATGAGCATGTTGGCTGTGGTGCTGGAGCTGCTTCTATCCATATTACTAAGAGGTGTCTCACCAGTCTGGCACATAATCACACATCCCATCTTAACAATAACAATAGCATTGATATTTATATACCGCTTATCAGTGCCAATGCACTCCCTAAGTGGTTCACAATGTTTTTAGCTAATTGCCCCCAACAAGCTTGGTAGTCATTTTACTGAACTATGGAAGGATGGAAGGCTGAGTCAACCTTGGATCCCTCTGGGATCAAACTCATAATATTGTGGCTTGCAGTACTGGCATTTAACCACTGCGCCACCAGGGCTCTGGTAACAGAAGATGTTAGACTTGTGTGGTCTTAATTTTGAGCTTTTTTTTTTGTCTACAGTTCCTAAAATCCCTCAACTGACATGGCCACAGAGAGTTGTGTAAGTGTTCTTCCTCAGGGGAAACCATTCAACCTCTACTGGCTTACTTCAGAGTAACTGGACTATTAAGGCCTGCTGTGTTTCATCATGTCAAACATAGCTCTCAGACTGCTCAGCCAACGTGCCCATTAACCATGCTGGGTGGGGATGATGAGAGTTGTTCTCCAACACATCTTGAGCATTCTGGGTTGAGGACTGTTTCAAGAGTTGTACAAGTGTCAATTGCTCTGTACATACACTTGAGTACAGGTTGAGCATCCCCTATCCAAAATGCTTGGGACCATAAGCGTTTTTGATTTTGGAATGCTTGCATATACATAATGAGATGTCTTGGAGATGAGACCCAAATCTAAACACAAAATTCACTTATGTTTCATATGCACCTAATACACATAGCCTGAAGGTAATTGTATACACAACATTTTTAATGATTTTGTGCATGAAACAAAACCACTGAACCATCAGAAAGCAAAGGTGTCACTGCCTCAGCCACCCATGTGGACAATTTTGGATTTTGGAGTACAGTATTTTGGAATTCCGGATAAGGGGTGCTCAACCTGTAGTAACTTTTCATTCCCTGGAAAAGGTTATTGTGACAAACAATTGTACTAACATAGAACATGGGGACTTTCTTTTGTAAAATTTTGGACTGAGTAGAAAGAGCAACACCTGTGTTCAAAATCTATTGGGGAGATTTTTTTAAAAAAAGAGCTTGTTCATAAACCTGTCTTGCCATGTCAGTTTTACTTTCACTTAACTCTGTCATGTACAGAAGCTCCCTTTTTGCTTGCAGTTGTAGTTGTTATAAGCCACAAGTTTCCAGCAAACAAATTCTTTGCTGTAATCCTGGATTCTGATTCAGAAAGTGGGTGGTGGCCCAATAACCTGTGTCATGAAGGGAGAAATGAAAAATGAGCCAGGTTCTTGATTTTTTAAAAAATATGCCCAATCCTCTTTCCTGCTATTTTGCTGTGAGTGACTAATGGAGAGAGAAGCAAATCTCCCATCATGACCAAAAACAAATTGCTTTTGTTTTCTCTGAAAACCTGGCTCTGTGCTGTGGTAGGTTTTGTGGGTGTAGCCTTATTGCTGACTCTGGGAGTCCAAATAACTCCCTGCTTTGCCTTTAAAGACCCTGACATTTTGGGGAGAAACTTGAGAGGCAGCCCTGCCACCCACCATGCTGAAGAGAGCTTGCTCTGTCTTCTACAAAGGGAGGAATTAAAGCAACATGATGCAGACAAGCGCACACCAAGAGTTTAACCTCTGCCAGACACAAAAGTTCAGTTGTGACAAGGCAGAGATAGGGGGGCAGCTCTAGCCCTTGACACTAGAAGAACAAGCAGCTGGCATTGTTAACCAGAGATGTAACTGCTAAATCCTCTCTGTCTTGGGAGGGGTGGCGTATTGTCTTCTAAAGGTCCACACGTGCCCTGGGAGGACTCTCCTTTCCAGCCCTGCAGTCCAAATGCTCATTTTCTCTCACGCAGATGCAATCCTTTGTTCCCTAGGCCTGTTGCCTCTGACATGGGGAGGAGTAGGTGATGCCTGTTCTGTGGCGGGGGAGGTCAGGAAGAGAGAATGCTCATTGGCCTAACCAAGAAGTCAAAAGAATTGATTTCTTGGGGAATTCTTGAGAAAACCCAAGAGAGATATGCTTGTCTCTCTTGGGGGGTTTTCCCTCCCCCCAGCCTGAGAGCATAATCTTTACCTTTGTAAAGCAGAGGCTCCACCATCACAATGCATTTCGAATTTGATTTGTTTTATGTAATTCCTGCCCTTGGTCCTTACTTGCTTAAGCCAAGGATAGGTAAGAACCATTTAAAGTGTGCTAAATTCCTCTTCAGTGGGAAAACATTCTGTGGGTAAATGCTGCAGACCAATAGGTTAAATGTTGAGACTGTCAACAAGGACAATAGAATGTGGATGAAATTTCACCCAGCTGTCCAAAAGTGTGGAGAATGATTAGTGAATGGGGAAACTGGCAAATGGTTATTGCCAGTATTCAATACTATCATTAACACCATATTTTTAGACATCAGAGGTAGCAAGGGTGGCTTCCTTTCCTTTGTTATTCTCAACCAATTCTGCATTTGGGATACAGACTCCACTTTTGGGATACTTGTAGAAACACAGGCACATGTAAACACATAGAAAACATAAAATTTTGGAGCTGACCTTCCACTTGATTCCAAAAGTCAGAAGTAACTAGAGGATCCTTACTACTGTTGTTGTTCTTATTATATCCATTTATATAATTCCTTTCCCCCCAAACTGGACTCACAATGTTTTAACTTGTGGTAGGGCTTCATAAATCAAGGACTGAGAACATAGGCACTCTCTGTGGGCTCAGTCCAGCCTATTTGCCTCATGAGCTCCTCAGCCATGCCCCTTAGATTATCACACTATACTGTTATAGCACTATTATTCACCTTTAACTTCTCTGGCTGCCTCCTGTAGAGTCCTGGGATTTGTAGTTTAGGGAGGGGCATTTAGCATCCTCAGCCAGAGAGCTTTTAGGCCTCACTAAACTACAAACCCCAGAATTCCACAGGATGCAACCATAGCAGTTAAAGTGAAATAATAACAGCACTATAACAGTATGGTGTGATAAAGTCAGGCTACACATATTTCAGATAATAGCATTGGTTTCTGTTCTTGGAGAAATGAGTGGCAATTCACTGAAGAGAAGTTTTCTGTTCCTCTCCCCCCCGCCCCCCGCAGCTGCCTGTGCCAACTGAAAATGTCTCCTGAAGGCCTTGGGGCTTCCTGGGCAGTGTGGATTGTGGTGTGGCATAGGGCCTGCTGGTGGAGTTGTTGTACCTGGTCTTAGGTTATTGTCCCCCTCTCCATCAGCCTCTCCCCACCATGCTGCTGAGAGGCTGCAAAGGCTAAAGAGGAGACCCCCTGTTCCCTTACCACCTAGCATATAATCACCACACTAAAATACCATCTCAGAGGACTGCACACTAATGCTACAAGGCAAATGTTTACCTTCAGTGACATGTGAGAGGCCTAATTCTTTTCTTTTGAAAAGTGGTTAAAATTTCCATTTGAGAGTCCTTAATAAGTTCAGTGACAGAAAACAGAAAAATAAAGTTCAGACAGGTTTTATGGGATTCTTCAGCAAAATTTAGTATTTTCGTGATGCATCTAGGGGTGTGTGTGTGTGTTTAAGATGCTGTGATGTGACTCTGCAAAAAAGCAAATCAGACTTACTTTCATTTGGCAAACACTGCTTATCCATATAGCATGCTACTCAGCAGCTAGACTGGGAAAGTGGCCAGTCCAGCTGCTCTCCAACTGGCCAGCACCTCTAACATGACCCTAGATGCCACTTGGTCACCTTCCAGAGGCTAAGTTCTGCCCATAGGCCAGCATCATGGTCCATAGTATGGCTCACTGGTATTTGTCCAGAATCTCTCATAGATATCCTTTATGCAGGTAGCGTCTTGAACTTCACTTTTTGTTTGCTTTGTTTAGGTACCCCAGGTGATGATCCAAAATTCCCCAAGATCCAGTGGCCTCCTCAAGACTTGTGCTGGTCATGCCAGATAGTAATCAATGGAAGGCGTATGTGGGATGAGAGGGCCATCCTGAGGTTCTTCAAAGCTCATTTTTCACGGGGCAATATTTACTTGGATTTCATAAAGCGTGAGAGGGGGGCTCTGGCCAGACATGGTCGAGATGTTGAGGAGAGAGACCAGGAAACTGAGTGGAGGCTAGAGGGGGGAGAAGAAGAAAATAGAAGACAAGATGAAGAGGAATTTGGTGAAGAAAAGAAGAGGACAGAGAAGCCAGAGAGCAAGAGAATAACAAGAAGGAGATCTGGTTTGGAAAGATTGGGCTTTCCAGAACTACATAAACCAAGTATCGTTAAAATGAGCACAAAGACCAAGGAGCTGGAGGAAGATATTGTTGACCTTGACAGCTTCAGTGAGCAGCACTACAAGAGCAAGGCTTTAAAGATGGCAGGCCAGGCTGGGAGTAGGCACAGGCGGAGCAAGAGGGACATTGGCCTGGTGAGGATGGAGGATGAGGGCCAGCAGTCCTTTGATGCTGATGCAGCTTGGGAACAGCTGAGGCATAAGAGCTGGGGAGGCCAGCAGCTCATTGGTGCCATGAAGGAGGAAGAGGTTGAAAAGAAGAATGAGGTTGTCCTGAGGAGGAACCAGTGGTTCCATATACTAGGAATGGGTTTTTCCCAGCTGGACATCAGCTTGTGCATTGTCTTGTACTTCCTTTCCTCCATGTGTCTGCTGGGCATGTATACTTTCTTCCGCATGCGCATGAGGTACCGCAAGGGCCGCTCTGGCTTCCCATTGGCCTGAGAAAGAAGCAGAAGCACTACAGCTGGTGGGTAGGGGAAGCGGCTAGGTGTGCCTGCCTGCTGTAATGGCTTTTCAACTACAATTTGTACTCTTGTCATGGATACGCAAATACAGGAATATGCGGGTTTTGCATTAGTTATGAAGGGTAAATGTTTGTAACACGCAGGATCCAGGAATGGGAATCAGAGCTTCTCTTTATTATGGGAAACACAGTGGCAGAGACAGGCATGTTTTCATCACAATTGCCACACCACATGTCTAGTTTGCATTTGGATATCTTTGTTAGAGTATAAATTGTTGACTGTCAAAAAGGGATATGATTTGTATTTCAGAGTATATACTGACCAGTTGATTCTCTGAAGAATGAGGGGGAAGGTGGCTTTTAATTTTTTAACCTGTACTTGGGGTTATTTAGCTGACAGGTGTAGCATAGTTCTTCAGGGAATCGGCATTTAACATGCTTCTTGAAGACTTTTATGTGGCCAGTTTGAGAGCAGCAGCAAAACAGCTGTTTTCAATATTAGTTAGACAAAGAACTCTAATTTTAAAGACTGCTTTCTCAGACACTCCATATAGTGTAGGACTTAATGAAATGTTGAGTTTTTAATGCTTGGTATCTTGAATTATCTATGAGCCTATTAATATCCTGAAGAAGCTTCATTTTCCCAGTTTCTTGAATCCTAGATATAGAAGCACAGTCTAAAATAATCAATTGGGAGATACCTTGATCTGTTTTTACTAAACTGGACTTCAACACTTCTGAGCCTCTTTGAAACTACCTTCAGTAAAGCCAACGTGTGTTGCTGTGTTTGCAGCTGGTATTAAAATGATGATGATGATGACGACAACTGTGTTGTCCTCCTCCCCCTTAATTGTAATTTTGCTATTAAGCATTAAGCACCTGCAGCCTAGGTGCCACAAATGGCGGTGGCGCTTGTCTCTTCCTTCTTCAGGAGTTCTTCTGGGCCTTGCTGTAGGATAATCAGGACAAGACTTCTTGCTGCCTCTCCTAGACTGCACCACTGGCTCTTCTTTGGATCAGGAGAGCAAAGGCAAAAGGCATGTGGACATGAACTTGTGGAATGCCACTGGTATAAAGAAATTAAGACTATTTGAAAGTCTCAATTGAAAAGTACGAAAACAGACCATCATGGCTAGGCGATGGAATGTATAACTCAGTCAAGTATGAAAATTCCCAAGCAAAAAGACCTTGTAGCAAACATTGTCCTACTATCAGAAGGCCAGCATTTTTCACTTTCTGCTGTCTTACTAGCAGTTGCTTCCACATTCTCCCCCTCCCCCCACCAGTAATTCAGCTTTTCCTTCCCCCAGACATTCTCTAGCTACTCAGCCTGCCAGCTATACATATATTTAATTCCATTCAGCTCTAATTCCATCCTGGCCAGTGTCCATCATCATCACCATCATGATCCAGTTTCATATACTTCCATTGTCAATAGGAGAGATGATCAATAGTGGATGGGCTGTAGAACACATTGTCAGGAGGCTGGGTCAGAGGCATGACCCCTGGTCCTGAGACACAGGTTGACTGTCCCTGGTTTCTGAGACAAATCACTGGACATGTATATTTTACTAGAAAAAGGGTTGAGATTTAGGAAGTACAGTATATTAATCAGACATCTCAAACATGGGCAGTACCTCAGGACTTTTAAAGACCCCTTAGCTACCACTTTTTATCCATATCATCGTTAGCAACTAGCCAGTTTTCCTTTTCAATAGCTCCTTGAGTCACCTCAGCAGAAAGGAGAAATAGTAGGATCTCTGTTTAAAAGAGGAATGGGCAAATAGGGCACCTCCAAATGTTGGACTGCAGCTTCCATCAGCCCTGGCCAGCTTAGTTAGTGGTGCGGGATCTTGAGAGTTGCAGCACAAGAATATCTGGAGGTCCACATGTTTCCCATTCCTGGTTTAAAGAATGGACCAGCCCCTGCCAGAGAAGATATCAATGGGTAATGGCACACAAGGTGCACAGGCAAGGGGTGAATGCACCTGGATTTCATCATGATGGAAGCAAGGAAGGAGTAACAAAACGGAGAGCCGGAGATGATTACCAAGTCTACATGCCTGTAGTAACTGGGCTTTCTAATGAGACATGGAAAGTCTGCATGTATGGCAAAGAACTTGTTGCTGTTTTTCCAACAAGAAATTTAGTCAGGTCCATAATGGAAATAAGGCAATGTAGGTGCCAGGCAATACTGTCCCAGTTGCATTCCTCAGAAAACTGCAATTTTTCAACCTTCTGCGTCAATCTCCTCTTATGTTAGTGTACCTCTGTTTTTCCTTATGAGCTGAGGTGTTAGTTTTTATACAAGTGCCTTGTTATGATCCCATGCTCCTCATAACAGCCTGGTTGAGCTTGTCTAGCACTGTGGCTAAAAACAGTGAGTGGTGACATGAAAAGCCCACAATTCAAATCTTACCTCTGTTCCAAACTTACTGCAGTATGCTTTGGGAAGCCATATTCTCTCAGCCACTGTACCCCATCTGCAAAAAGGGGCTTGCTTTCTAAATATTGGCTTACCTTCCAAACTTGTAGTAAGGAATACTAAGCTAATATAAGTGAACTGCTTTGAACAATTGAAATACACTATATAAATTAATATTAGTGCTATCATAATTTCACTAATCAGAATGTGCTGATATGATTAGGACCTAACTATTTTTCCAGATGCAGTGAAACACTTTGACAGTGTTCAGAAAGCTCTTCCCATTACATGTAGGTTTCCAGCAATGGGCTCCCCTCTTCTGTTTCTCTTTCACATGATTCCTGTTCTGGCTACAGAGCTGTAATGCAATTTTATTCAGTTTTATTATGTTCAGTAATAGCTGCTGCCTTAACATTTGTGTGGGGGTGGGTGGGGGGTAATTGGGCCGGGAAAGTATCCTAGCAAACCATGTCAAAGGTCCAAGCCTTACTAGCTTGTCTCTATTTGTCATTTATGTTCCCAATGTGGTTTGGTTACCATATTAGTTAGATCAGAGATGGCTAGCCTCTGCATTCTTGGCATTCATCATCTCTAAATGCTAATCTACAGGCTGAAACAATCTAACCCTGCTCTGGACAACCAGTTTCTACAAATAAAGCTGTCGTAATGTAAAGCAAGTATAGACAAGAGAATATGAGTCTCAAATGATATGGCCTTTTTGAATGAGTAGAGCAGGGTGCTTGCCAAGGAATGAATATGCTTCCTGAAGAAAACTTTCTGAGACAGGCTGACTTTTCTTGCAATCATTTGCCATACCGAAATGTGCCGGAGATAACAAGTCAGTGAAACAGAAACAGAAAACAGTGAGGGGCTAGATAAAATTGGCCATCCCTGGTTTAGACTGTGAGCTATATGGAACAGGAACCTTAACTAAAGTTTGAGTGCCTGGCACCCTGTTTGCACAATGATTAGACTCTCATCAGGCACCACATAGTATAGACGTAGATGGTTGTATATTGCACAGAAAAGTATTCCTATATGTTTTGAGATGATGCTATTTCATTGTTTAATGTAACAGGATGACGTATCCCTTTCTATATCTTATTCTTAGAATCTTATGTTTAACTTTTTTTTTTAATATTACTAAAAGCCCAGATTTTGCTTTTCTTTTTTTTAACATAATGTTTAAATGGTTGAATTCTGAGGTTTTGAATGGCCTGATTATGATCTTTCTGATGATGTGCATGTGTCTGTCTTTGCACCCAGGGCCTCTGGTTAATAATATTGCTATGCTTTTTTTTTTTTTTTAAACTGTCCTTGCCTGCTACAGTAATTGTATGGCCATGAGTATTAACCTGCTGGTGGCTGGTGGTATAAACAATGTTTTTTTAAAAAAAAAAATCTCAGCCTTTCTCAGGTATTACTAGTGGGAAGGCCATGACATTAACAGAACAAGTGCCTTTTAGCCAGATTTTCTTAGTAGCTGGAATTCTTTAGTAGGAATTTTCTTCTGTATTCTTGCTGGGCTGGGTCTGTTCACCAGACAATGGTCTGGAGGCTACGAATGCATTTTGCCTCACAGACCGTAACAGTTGCTTGGGCTCTATAATATAGTTAAACACCACCTAGTGGTAACTAAATTTTTACAGTACTGGAGCTCTGATGGAGATGAACTGTAGTTATATATAAAACCCAAAGAGATGTAATATTAAAGTCTGGATTTACTTCTGTCTCTTATGATTTGATTCCTCCCACCTCCTTATGAGCACCCCCCACCAAGAATTTAAACTTTGGTGAAACACCAGAAGCCAAGTAATTTTGTTTCGGTGGTCAGATCCAGTCTATGGACTACTAATTGGCTGTCTGTCAGTGAAAATAGTGGGGAGGGGGGATTTTGGCTTCTTGAAAGAGATAGAATTTTTTATTTTATGTTCATTATTTTTGTGAAGAAACTTCATGGTCATGAAGTTGGTCCTATTTTTCTTTTAGTATACCTTCCTGCCAAACTGGGGGTGTTTTCACACTGCACACTTATAGTGCTATGATTCCACTTTAACTGTCATGGCTGCATTCTGTGGAATCCTGGGGTTTGTGGTTTGGGGAGGCGCTAGAACTCTCTGGCTGCAAATTCTAAGAAGCCTTCCTTGAACTACAACCTCCCATGGGATGGAGCCATGGCTTTTAAAATGGAATCATAGTGCTGTAGTTGTGTAGTGTGAAAGGGCCGTGGATTGTATACCCATGTGCCCCTTAAGCAAGTTCTGGCCCCCTCCCACTTTGGCATTATGCCACATGAACGGAAGTTGCTGTCACCAATTGGCAAAGCCTGCTGGAAATCTTCTGATGTATTTGTGCGGCCCCCAAACAAAATGGGTTACAAGGAATATGGAAGAGAATATCTCAGTCTTATCTGTAGCTACCTTTCTGAGAGGAGGAGAGGTGTGTACAGAAGGCAAACTAAAGTGACTTGCTAATTATCAAGTTACCTGACACACACATACACGTGACCATAGGTATGTGTTGTATTTTCCAAAATCCATGTTTTGTCAAGTAGCTTGACCCGTGTGTCAGGTAACTTGAGTCTACCTCAAGGCTGCTGTGGAAGAAGACTGTCCAATCTACCTTGCTTTACACTGTATTAATAAATAGTTCTGCTGCTTTTTCTGTATCCTCTTCCCCAGAGCCCTGAGGTATTTTATAGTCAGGAAGATTCTTTGAAGCAGGGGGAAAGGAAAGGGGGCTTTTGATTCAGATTATTTTGGCCTGCTGTGTTTCTCCACTGCAGCTACTGCACATGAATGATACAAGGAGCATCCAGTCTTTTATGCTGTCACTGTGTCTCTGTTTGTGGAATAAATTTATTTTTGCTAATAAATATTTGTGTGTGACCACAGTTTTTGTTTCATATTTTACTGAGTATGATGCTTTACAGAGGATGAGCGGAGCAGGGAAAAGAAGCCAGTTCACAAAATTTAATCAAAGTAAAATAACTGCAATAGCCATAGGGTTTTTTTTGGGGGGGGGTTGCCAAAAGGAATTTGCAGATTGGATTAGAATTTGCTATGGTGAAATCTTTTAGGTATGAAAAATTTCATAGGAAGTTTGAAGAAACAAGAGAACTTCAGGAGAGCTAATGAAATTTCTTGGGATGTTTTTGTGAGGGGAGGAAGGAAATTTTAGCAATCACTTCCTGCGTTAAGAATATAAAAATAGCTATTATCTCAAGGTTATACTCTTGCTCTCAGGAAATGTAGGTCTAACTAGTGGTAATTTGCTTGCCTGGTAGCTGAAACTTCAGCTGGTCATGAATTGGCCATCAATCTCAACACTTTTATACTTGAAAACCAGGGTGGTTCACAAAATGCAGCACATTTGGGTTTTTGGTTGTTGTTGCTTGTTGAACAATATAGACAGAGCATAGTGAGTTTCACATAGGAAATGTCTGTCCCCTGGGAGATCCTTAGGCAGAGAGTTCACCCCAGTATGGTCATCCCTCAGTCAGTGCAGCTTATGAGGCCTTTTCTTCCATTTCAAGTGCTGTATTCATGCAGCCGTATTATATGATACAGCTTTGTTGTGGTTTACCTCAACAGGCTGCTGGTGGAGGGATTGCTTTCTTAGCCTTAAATCCTTCCTTCTCCCATAAGTCAGTTTTATTTGGTTCAAGCAGAGGTTTGGGGGAAGGTGGTTCAAATTCCCTCTGCTTGCCAGCATGTACAGTCTTAAGAGAAAACTATTACCACATTATCCATGCACTCTCTGAGTAGGGAAGACACGCTTTTTTAGCGTGAAAAGATTTCGGTACCTGGGCAGCAAGAGGACAGAACTCAGTCAGTATTAACAGCTAAAGTTCTTTGTTGGCTATCAAGACTGGTGCCCACAGACATGTTGAGTTCTTTGCTCCAGTTTTAGTGTGCAAAGTGAAAGAAACCAGCATATGAATGTGAGTAGTCCTCAGAGCTCTTACGTTGTGTAGCTGCTACCTGTGAGTCACAAAGGAAACCTAAGCTGACAGACACAACAGTTCCAGGCCAAGCTGTCATGCACCATCATCTCTCCTTCATGAGTAGGTGGTCATACTTTGTGGTTTAGCATTATTACATAAGTGTTGCCTGGCACACCAGTGCTGTGCCAGGGCGGGAGAGGATCTCAACATTGCTATGGTTAGCCATGAAATGGGGTGAACCTCACACTACATCGGTGAAGATGGAGCCAAAAGAAAGCTCAACATCATCCGTGAGTTTATTGTACTATGCAAAGACCATGACAAATACAAAAAGAAAGTGACACTGATCCACTTGCACTCATATAACTATTTAAATTAATAAATAAAAATATATGGCCTGACCAACTATAGATTGATCAACTAAAATTATACACTCGTCAGAGTGTAACAGAATGTATTATTTCAGGTACTATTTGGAGTATGCTCCAAAATTTGCCTCAAGTTTAAAAAGAAGCTGGTAAGTGCATTTCACTTACATTAACAAATGAAATACAGGTGTAAGTAGAACACTAATGTGAATTCATGGCTAGTCCCTGTTGCATGAATGTTTTTCTTGGACAGGGGTGTCTCTTATGAAAGGGAACCAGTTTTTAAAATGGCAGCCTCTACTTTAGGGTATGTTATCACTTCAGGATTCTCCTGCTCATTTTGCAATGTGTAATCAGCAGTAGCAGACTGGCCAGGTTGTCAGCTTGCCCAATAGCAAGTGAGTGTCCGAGAAAGCAGCCAGATGCCAGCAAAGTATAAACAAACAGCAAGGCCTGGGAAGGTAGCCAACAAATTAGCACAAAGCCGTGGAAACACAGTTCTCACAAAGAAGAGTCCAGCAAAGCAATCCAAAGAGTCAGGGGCTTACAGAATTCAGCGTAGGTCCAGAGCAAGTCCATAGGTCACAGGATCAGGCAAACAGAGTAGTTAGAGTCAGTCCAAGGTCTAGGCAAGGATCAAGGCAACAGGAACATGGAGTCAGAGATATCAGACACAAAGCTTTCTCCAGGAAGATTGGTTGATCTCTGACAAAGCCTCCATAGCTCCCCAAGGCATATATATAGCAATCAAGGCTTTGCCAGGTGCTTCTTGACGAGCCGGTGTTTCTGATAAAGCCTCAGTGATCTTCTTCGAGCTTCCTTTTGGAATATCTTCTGAGTGAATGATGGTGGAGGTAAGTCTGTCTCCTCTTCCTTATCCAAATTGGCAGGACTCTCTGCTGGGACTGGTGCCAACCCACTAGGACCAGGCTCTTCTTTTGCTTGAGCCTCCAGGTTGGCAGGGCTTGCTGCTAGCACAGGTGTAGATAAACCTGTGCCAGGGTCCATAGGGCCGTTCCCTGCCATGTCCTCCTCCTCTGATTCCATACCCTCATCTGACTCATGGGGCATGACGCTGGGCCCCCTTGCACACACCCTCTCCCCTGCCCAGCACACACGCTCCTTCCCAGGTCCTAAAGCCGCCTGCTTGGCTTCGCCTGCTGTTTCGGAAGAGCATTTGTGGGTGAGCCATTTGAATGCTGCTCAGCTCTTTTTTGCCCCGTTGGAGAGAGAAAAGCAGAGGTGGGGGGGGGAGCAAACAGTAGAAGAAGCTCCGGGGAGGCCTTCTGTGGAGTCGCTCTGCAGCAGAAAGTGCTGAGCCTGGCTTCTTCAGTGACGACAAAGCAGGGGGTCTCTTGCTAGGTTGCCCTCCCCACCACCCCCAACAAGTAGGCCGTGCTTAAAAAAAACTTTTCTATGATCTCTGTGAATGGATGGACTGACTGATTGATTCAAATATTCCTGGTCAATGGAAAAGCAGTGTTGCTGCACAGAGACAATTCAGAGCATATCCAGGATTTGTTGTGGTAGCGGTTCCTATCGCAGTAGTTCCCATGAACACAGGGAGCCAAGAGCAACTGTTCTCTCCCCCTCCCCCCCACTTTTTCTTTCCATAAAAATAATTTACTTTTATCTAGCCATGCCCTTAGTATCTGCCACCTGCGTTTTTAAAATATGGATTTATCTTGATCAGGGATGGAGGCTAAGGTTATAAAACCAAAAAAACCCATAAAACCCTGTTCTGTTGTGCTCCATCCTTCATCCATTATCCTCTGCCCCACTTCAAAATAAGTCTTCAAAAAGTATTTTATTCTTATGGAACTATTAACCAGTTTCCCCACATACAGACCAGAATGTGGGCATGGCTATTCTGGTAGCTTACTTTTGATCAGATGAAAAGAAGGAAGGAGTTTTGTGTCACACTGAGGGCTAAGAGAGTCATTTCAGCATATTAAGCTGTCTCCACAAATCAGCAAATATTAAGTTATATTAGAATTGTTTTCTTTTGCTTCCAACTTTGTTGTATTAAAGCTATTGCTTAACGATAGTGAGAATATGGATTCCAGTTGCAATAAGTAAAATTTGTCAAACTTGCCCATCGTGTATACTAAAAATTCTGCCATCGAACAGACTTCACGACAAGGCATATGATAACCTTTATGAACTTTATAAAATCAGCTGCACACTATCAGTTACTCAAATCCAATGTGAGAGTACATTTTCAAAGCTAAAGATTATAAAGACAAGGATAAGAAATTCATTGTCTGAGGAAAACATAGAATCATACATGTTGCTATCCATTGAAAAGGAACTGTTAGATGAATTGGATGCAAAAGCAATTATTGACAGATTCGCACAATCATCTTAAGAATTCAAACGATTGCTCTTAATATAGTGGACTGCATGAAACTTGCTTTTGAACTAAATGTTCAGTACAAGCAAATTATTTAAAAATATCAACCATCTATTTAAATTTTTTTTAAATTAAAAATTAAATTATAACAATCGGTATTTACATTTGGTATCTACTGTATACTGAGAGTAATATGTACACTGTAATTCTTAAAAATATACATTTATTTTACTTACATATTTTTTTGAAAATTTTATTTATTCCTTATAAAAATTAAACAACAACCTTATAGTTGTGGGTGGGCCACCTTTGTCTCTTGGCAACCAATATTTTTAGACCCAGTCCGCCACTTTTTGTTTATAGGCTAAACAAATAGACTGAAACCTAGGCTTCTTCCCCAAAGCATTCAAGAACTTTGTGTCAAGTAATCTTAGTTCCTGAAGAACATTGTTTAGTAGACCGTTATGCCTTTTGAAAAGGGTTGAGCAATTCTGTCAACAATCTGGAGAGAAAGTTGGGAGTATGTCTTTCTGGTGAGGTTTCCCCCATCACATGCTGGGTACTCTTACTACAAGAATCCCAAAATTGCTTTAGTTTGAGGATATTAATCCATATCAAGGCTGTTCCAGTTCAGAAATCTCAGAGGTAATGGCTCCCCAAATTATTGTGAAGCCAGATTCTTCTTTACCAAATAATTTCCTAGACAAAGAAAACTAGTAAATCAAAAAAGGTCTGGGCGAGACATGCCAGTTTTATTTAGGGAATGATTTCTCCTCCTGTGTGGGGGTATCTGTGGCATATATGTATGTGCATACAGAGAAGCCTTCCATTATCTGAATCCCCCTGTAGTTGACATGGAACAAACCAAGCACAAGTTAGACACACCAAGAACTAGGCCAAAATATTGTCTTGCTGGAACGATTAGAGCAGAAGTTGTGGCCTGCAAACCTTCCCTTCATGACGTTAAGAGCATCATTTTCTAAAGAACATAGCAAATGCTTGTCTCTTCTTATTCAGTGCTTCCCCCTCCCTGAAAAAAATCCCAGAACCACTGCTCCCATTTCTCTTGTCCTTTTATCCTTGTTACAAATCATTAAAGAAAATGGTTGTTTTTCAAAGCTGGAACTGGGGCCATCTGCTCCTCTGCTACTAGCTAAATCCTCCTGTAACCAATTCATTGGGATTACACTGACCTCCTCTAATCCCAGCCCTTCCCCCGCTGCAGGGGATTTAAAAGGATTACAGACCGCTGATAATAAACTTTATTAAGGGGGGTGGTGGGTGTCAATCCGATTTGGAGCCTTTTCCCCCCTTACATCTTCACTTTGCTGGATGGAGGGGGGTGGGGGAGAGACCCAGATGTACCAGGGCAATAAGGGCCTGACTGGCCCTGAACCAAGTGCTGTGTTTTGATGCATTTCAGCAATTGAGAGCTACAAAAGAGAGAAGGGAGGAGTTAATGAAAGGTCAGGATATTCTTCCTCCCCCATTCCTTGCTTGTAAAGGTCTACCAACTAACTTCTTCAAAAGTGAATAAGGAGGTACATAAACAGTGAGGAAAATTATACCAAAATTCCAGTAAATATTTTAAGTGCGATGTTCCTGATATCTACACCTCGGGAGTTAATTTCCCTTTCCTCTTCCATCTCTCCTGTCATCTGTAAAATCTTTCTGTTCCTCTCTCTCTAACACACACACCTTAATGTTTTCTGCCTTTGTATCCCTCACCTTCTCACAGCATTTGGCTGCCGGAGGATGGGGATGCTACCAGCATGCTTTCTCTGTAGCCCAGGCCAAGACACCAAAAGTTCTGGACTAACAAGGTGGAAAGGAGAAAGCAGGGCTTGAACTGGAAAGACGGCTTTGTTCTGGAACCTGATTTCAGAAGCTCACTTGAGACTGCTGATTATCTATCTAGGATTAGGGGACAGGGCTTCTAAACAGCTTTCAGTCCCAATACTTCTAATTTTAAGAATTAATCACTGAAAATATGGGGAAGTGGGAGAAAAACCTAAAGATTGTACATCAGAAATGGGTGAATCCAATGGACTGGACACAAAGGGTGCAGTTCAGGTTGTCATTAGGTTCTGTTCCTGTCTGGACAATGGAACAAAAATATAGTCATAGTGCTGTACTAGCACAAATCCTGATCAAGCAACACTTATGCATGGGGGAGGGAGGAACTAGGCTCTTCTTTTGAGGAAAAGATCTGCACTCCATGACACTGAAGTTGGTTAATAATTCCCACTTTCTTATTTGTGCAAAACCTAGAAACTGAACTCAGCCATTGCACTGAATAACAAACTTTTCAAGTACTATAGTGAATGACAGACTGAAATGCTTTAAAAAAATATTTGCAAGTTCTACAAGTAAGGTAAATTGGGTATTAACACCACAGTAGTATTTCTGCCACACAGAATAATGTACCCACACATCCCAGATTGTCCTTCACACAAAAGCACTGAGTAACATCCAGCCCAAAGCTTTCTGTATGCACAGAACAGTGTCAAGAATGGGACAGCATGACAACAACAGCCAGAACAGATATAAAAGCATAAGAAAATGGTGCTGTGCATACCACTTTGGTACACCTCTGATCATGCAGTCAGACACATGTGACATCAATGAATCCTGTCCATTTCAAACCCTTGTGTGCATGGAGGACGTTGACAAGTATGCCAATCAATTCCATAGTTGTTATATTCTTTTTAAGGTGCAAAAGAATACAGAACCGACCATGTACACCTCACAATCAGCTTGGTTCATCTCCTACATCATACATTTATATATCCAGAAGATTGCCTTCTGTTCAATGTCAATGATTCCTGTCCAACTCAAAGTTATATCATAGAATCATAGAGTTGGAAAGGATCCCATAGGCCCATTGAGTCCAAGCTCCAGCTCAGTGCAGGAACACCAGCTAGATGTCCAGAGAAAAAGACCACATCACCTGTTTATGTAATGGGTTTCATTGCTGAACCGTTCATATATACACTCAAGGCACTGTGGAGTGTGGTGTCTCAAGTCAGTAATGTTTAAAGAAGCAGAAAAGAATAGGAAATTGGTCCTGTGCTACATTTCTGTAGTGGTGGAATTCCATGCCCCTATGAGGCAAGAAGCTATGCTGCTGGTGGCATTGTTGCTGGTAGGGTCTCTCAAGTCAGAGGGATTTTTGCTGAGGAACCAAACAAAGTATGCCAAACCACTAGTGGGCAGCAGCAGTAGTTGGAGGTGACACTAGCAGGGGATCTTTGAGAAATGGTGGCAGTGGATAAAAACTACGCAGAAGGAGGCACTGGTAAACCACTTATGAAAACCACATCATGAAAACCTATGATTGCAGCTTGGGTGTTCTCCTGGACTCAGCTCTGAGCTTGGATGCCCAGGTTTCAGCAGTGGCCAGGAGTGCATTTGCACAATTAAAACTACTGTGCCAGCTGTGCTCATTCCTTGAGATGTCAGATCTGGCCATGGTGACACATGCCTTGACTATATCCCGTTTGGACTACTGCAATGCACTCTACGTGGGGCTGCTTTTGGAAACTGTTTGGAATCTTCAGAATGCTGACTGGGGCCAGTTATAGGGAGCATATCACTCCCATGTTAAAACAGCTCCACTGGCTACTGGTTCGTTTCCAGGCACAATTCAAAGTGCTGATTTTGACCTACAAAGCCTTACTCTGCTTAGGTCCAGGCTATCTGAAAGATCATATCTCCCTGTACAAACCTACAAACGTTTTAAGATCTACAGGGGAAAGCTTTCTCTCCATACTGCTACCATCACAGGCTCACTTGCTGAGGACACGAGAGAGAGCCTTCGCAGAGGCTGCTCCCACCCTTTGGAACTCCCTCCTGTGGGAAGCTAGTCTGGCCCCCTCCTTGTTGTCATTCTGCCAGCAGGCAAAAACATTTTGGTTTAAGCAGGCCTTTAGCATATAAGTGTGGCTTTTATCGGGGTGTGTTTTTTAATGCTGTTTTTATGTGGTTTTTATCTGTTTTTAGTGTGTATGTTTTTTGTAATTGCTTTTAATTGTGATTTTGTTTGTAAGCCGCCTTGGGTTCTACTTTGGGACAAAGGCGGCATAGAAGTTGCATAAATAAATAAATAAATAAATATGATGAAACTGTCCAAAATGAAGCACGAGATAGCGCCAACTTCTGGGGAAGAGCAGAAGACAATTACAAGCAGCACTGTTTCTAATGACACAAGCAGACTCAAGCTGAAAAGACATTCAGCTGCTGACATGCTCAAATGCGAATGTCAAGTCCAAAGTTGCATAACACATATATGGTAATAAGAACATGGAATGTGAGAAACATGAATTAAGGGAAGCTATACACTGTAAAACAAGAAATTGACTCTTATTAACAATTATTGAGGAAAGTCAAGGAAGAAAGTGCAAAAGCAGGGTTGAATATTAACAATATATATATATTATTTTATTTATTTACAGTATTTATATCCCACTCTTCTGTCAAAAAGGCTCTCATAGTGCCTTGTAAATTGTTAATTTGATATTTCTCTGTTCTCAGGCTTACAGTATAAAAAAGGCACAAGTGGAGGAGAGGATTAAGTCCAGTAGATACTGCCTATTCTTCTCTCCGTCTGAGGTCACAGGAGTGTCAGCTGGGATGGATGGCCACAAATGATTTATGTAACTTTAAAGGGGATGATGAAGACATTGAAATAAAGATTTTCCATACGTTGATTCACTCATTAATCAAAATAGAGACTGCAATCAAGAGATCATAAGAAGACTAGGACTTGGAAGGGTAGCTACAAAGGAACTAGACAAGACCCTGAAGTATAAAGATATATCCTTGAATACTAAAAAGTTAGGATCATGCATTCCATAGTATTTCCAGTTTCTATGTATGGCTGCAAAAACTGGCCAGCGAAGAAAGCTGGCAGGAAAGAGTAATCTCATTTGAAAAATGCTGGATTAAAGTTCTACAGATACCATGGACAATCAAAAAGAACAATAAGAATCTTAGAATAAATCAAGTCTGAACTTTTGGAGCCAAAATGACTAAACTGAGGTTATTGTATTTTGGATTATATCATGAGATGACATGACTCATGGGAAAATATCTTAATGCTTGGTAAAGTTAAAAGCAGTAGGGATGCAGGAAGACTGCATTTCAGGAATGAAGGATTGAGGAACACACAATCAAGGAAGTTTGCTGGACCTGAACAGAGCAAAGCCTTGACTTTGGGTGACCCTATGAATAAGAGACCTCCAAGTCACCTTGTTATCATCTCTCATTCATAGGGTTGCCCGAAGTCAAAGCCAACTTGATGGCAATTAAGAAGAACAATCCTGTCCCCCAACAATACTTTCAATCATTCTAAATTAAACATTCATATAGAGTGTCCCATCTGATCAAAATATTTCTGTACACACAGGACACTGTGTGCCAAAAATAGTACAAACTAAGTATCAAAGACTAAGGAATGGGTGTTTGTACCCACCCTACAGGCAACTCTTCCCCCACCCCACGGCCAAACCATGCACCTGTAAGGAATGAACATAGATCCTGTACGTACAGGAAGTTTCAGCTTAAGCAAACCTAAGTCATAACTGAGGGAATTTCTGTTCATCTTGTGAGAATTCCACGCTCTCTAATATGCATTCTATGAAGTTTTGCAAGATTTGTAAAATAACTGCATCCTATGAAGATTTGTGCCATGACTTACAGGATTCGTGAAATCACTGGTTAAGGAATATCATTCTGTTTCATGAAACAGTCCCCAAATTCCATTAAGTAGCTAATCAATTATTTCCCTTTTATAAATTAATGGAAAGTGTGGTTGAAAGAAACAGTGAGAGATCTGTGATGCACCTGCTGAATCTGTGGCCAATTTGGAATTTAAGATACTGATGTACTGATGTACACACTCTTTTGAAAACCTTCAATTCTGAGTAGAAAACACAGATTTTTATTTAAAAGTATTGTCTAACCACACTTAAAACAGAAGCAGCTGAAAGCTTTACCCAATACCTTTTTTCTAACATTTTCTTGTTACAGCTGAAGGAAGGGACAAGAGGGTCATTGTGAAACAAAAACTGACATCAAAGAGGTTACAGAAAAAGAGAGAAGAAAATGTCACACCAGCTTCCTATTCTGCCTTGCATTGACCATGTAGTAGCTTCCCAACCAGTTTTTTTTTTAATGTCAATATAGTGGATGGCTGTTGCTTACTTCAACATCTCTTCTCAACAGACAATTAACCCAATAAGCTCATTTGACTCAGCATACAGTGATGTTCTCCTGACAATTTTTTTTTTGTTAGAACATCTGCACTTTTATCAAGTGGAGGGCAATAGTGGGGGCCTGTACACTATTGTGCCTGTAAATCTCTTTTTTAAATTCATGCATTAAATCTTACATACTTGCTCCTAGGAATGGTTCTTTACTTTTGTGCAAAAACAATACAGACTTGACAAAGCCTTCCAAGCTTTGTGTAGGCCTGTTCAGTTCTTAGCATAAATCCATGAACAAATCTCACAGTCAGATTATTTTTTGACTTATTTGTGCTGCTGCAACATATTTCACCTTTGTTAAAGAAAGCATTACAGAAGTCTGCTTTCTGCTAAACAAACTGATGAGACTTCTTCCTCCAAGCAAAGACAAGTTGTCACTGGTACACTTTCTGCGAGAACTGCCTCCAACCCAATCTGCTGCCACACATCCTCTCAAGTGACATCCAGGTGCTCATGGAAACCCTAGTTTGAGATGCACCATCCCAACTTTATACATCCTGTTCCAGTCCTCCTGGCTTGATACTGGGGCAGGGGGGGGGATCACTACAAAATCCTTAATGTTGACAGCAAGCCAGATGCAGACCTGTGGCCCTAAAACATATCTTTTCCTCCCCTGCATGCTGTTTTTACCATCTTTGCTTGATGAAGAAGACAATGGGCTTTGAAAGCTAGAACAATGAATTTTGTACCTTCTGGTTGGTCTAATAAAGGTTATCACCATAATGTGTACCACCCCCACAATTTTTTTAAACAAATGAATAACTGTTGTTTAAACAACCACATACATTTGTACCTTGCTTAGGTCCTAGGTTGGGTGAGTTTTTAGGATTATAAAAATTGTGTAGATGGCAAAAAAACAAAGAGAGCTTTTCCCAGGCTTTATTTGTGCTGGCAAGAGAGAGTGTATTGATAGAAGGCTGTTGGAAACCTACTGCTGAAATCCTGCACCAGCAGGAATGAGCTGAGAAGCACAATTTTCCTTGCCCAGATCTGTTGGCGTTGTCTCTTTCTCTCGAACTGATTTGAAAAACGTGGCCTCCGCTGCACATATGTGTCTCTTTTCCCTACTTGTTACTTTTCCTATAATGCCTGGCTTGTTACTTGGACTAATTACACACAATGTCACTTTTTGCAGATCAACTGGTTCTCACTTATGCCAAATTAAGTCCAGCTTATATAAACTGATATCTGGTGACATGGATGACTGTTGGGCCAGAGGGCTGGATTTGAAGATACTTCTTTATCATTTTGATTAGATAATTATGAATTGATTGTGATTTTCAACGTTATTTTGTTTCTATAAATTGATGCATGCTGTGCCACAAAATGACCTACAAAGCTCATCTTTCTGATTTGAACATGGCATCAGTTTGCCATATCTCATATTAAATTTCTCATATTAAATAAGGAGCCCCAGTGGTGCAGTGGTTAAATGCCAGTACTGCAAGTCACCACGTTGCAAGTTCTATTCCAGAGGGCTCCAGGGTTCACTCAGTGTAAATTGCTATTGCTTAAAACAATTTGTAAGCTGCTCTGATAGTCTTGTGGCTGAAGAGCGGGGTATAAATAACTAATAAATAATAAAAATAAAAATTCGCAAGAGTGCTTGCAGTAGTTTTGGAAGAGTGTGTGCATGTGTGCAGAAGCATTGTCCACTACAGGACTGGCACCCCCCCCCACCTTCTCCCGGAGTGCTGAGTTGCAGTTCAGGTAACCATTTTCCCAGGTTCCATTGAACACCAGCAGGAGGACAGTATAGTCTAACACCTAAAGGTACAAAGCAATTGGTGTGGGTGGTGGGGTGGGTGAAGGATGCTCCAAGAGGGGATTGGCCAGTGGCTCAGGAGGAATTGAAGCAGGCTGTCTGTATCGTCCCTCTCCAGCATCTGTCACCTGAGGCAGTTGTCTAACTCTGCTCAATGGCAGAGGAGGTGCTGTTCCCTCACCCCCACATATATACACTATTTTGCTGCTATTCCCTTTACGGGTATTTGGCTAACTGAAATGTAGCAATTGATACCGTCTTTTCCTGGCTTGAACGTGTACTAGCAAGGAAAGATCAACTTGCTTGATCTCTGCCTGAATTGGTCAGAATATTGAGGAAAGGCACCCTTTAGAACACACACACACACACACACACACCTAATTGGAAAGGTGGGGAGAGGATAGGGACCTGGTGATTTGGCAACCAGAATGGCTCGCTCTTGAACAGCTCCCACACAAGAGGATATGGGTGGGTAGTGTCTCACTCTTTGGGACAACTCCTGTTGTGCAATTGGTTGTCCCATGGGCTCTGGCCTTCCTTGTGCCTCCTCCCTCACCCTCAGACTGATAAATAGGGCACATTCATGTATGTGTTGGTGAGTGTATTCCTCCTTATCATTAGCAAGGCTGTTGCTGCTGCCTTTCACTGTGATTTCCCTTGGGCACAGGTTTAGCAATAGTAATAATAAGTCAAAGGTTTTACATGCCCACCCACATGTCCTCATTTCAATAAGCTGAACTCCCCCACAATCTGGGTCTCCTTCAAATGAAGTGGGACAAGAGGGATTGTTTCAATATTTTGAAATATCCTCACATATTTTGCTCTTTTTCAGCTTAGATAATGTTTAGATGTTTAGTTCTACATAATGTTTACAGCTCCTCCCCAAAATCACCAATGCAAAGCGGGTGGTATTTTGTAGGAAGTGTTTTTTCTTTCATTTGCAGAATTGAAGAGAGGGAAATTATAAGTGTAAAAAATTTATACTTGGCCATTGTGCCCAAAATCCTCAGTGATCACTTTTTTCTATGGAAGCACCAATTGTGTAAGTGAAAGCAAGCCATTTGTTAAAACAGGGGCATTTCTCACTCCTATTGCAAAAACCAAGAGAATCTATTTTTTTCTCTTTAAAAAAATGTATCAGCAGCATCACACACTTTCAGTTTTGTACAGACTGGCAGGGCTGGCCATAGGATAAACAGCACTCTAAGCAAGGAGTGACTTTGACACCTCCTGCTCCACCAACTTTACAGTCTTGCCATTTTATATCTATAGAATAATAGTGTTGGAAGAGACAACAAAGGCCATTCAGTCCAACCCCCTGCCATGTAGGAATACACAATCAAAGCACTCCCAACAGATGGCCATTCACTCTCGGTTTAAAAACCTCCAAGGAAGGAGACTCCACCACACTACGAGGCAGTGCATTCAACTGTTGCACAGTTCTTACCACCAGGAAGTTCTTTTAAATCTCTTTTCCTGTAGTTTGAGTCCACTGCTCCATGTCCTAGTCTCTGGAGCAGCAGAAAACAAGCTTGCTCCCTCTTCAATATGATATCCTTTCAAGTATTTAGACATGGCTATCATGTCACCTCTTAACCTTCTCTTCTCCAGGCTAAACATACTCAGCTCCCCAACCTGCTCCTCATAGGGCATGGTTTCCAAACCTTTCACCATTTTGGTTGCCTTTCTCTAGACTCATTCCAGCTTGTAAATATCCTTCTTGAATTGTGGTGCCCAGAACTAGACGGAGTACTCCTGGTGAGGTCTGACCAAAGCAGAATAGAGTGGTACTGTTACATCCCTTGATCTAGATGCTATACTCCTATTGATGCAGCCTAGAATCACATTGGCTTTTTAAGCTGACGTATCACACTGTTGGCTCATGTTCAGTTTGTGGTCTACTAAGACTCATAGTTCCCTTTCACATTTACTATTATCAAGCGAGGTGTCACCCATCCTAGATCTGTGCATTTCATTTGTCTGCCTAAATGTAGTACCTCACATGCCTCATTGCTGAAATGCTGAAATGCATTTGGCCCAGCTCTCAAAACTGTTAACGTCATTTTGAATTCTGATCCTGTCCCCTGGGGTATTAGCTACCCTCCTAATTTGATGTAATCTGCAAATTTGATAAACATGCCCTCTATTTCATCATCCACGTTATTGATAAAGATGTTGAATAGAACTGGGCCCAGGACGGAACCCTGTGGCACCCCACCAGTCGCTTCTCTTCAGGATGAAGAGGAGTTTTCGACGAGCACCCTTTGGTTTCATTCAGTTGACTAATTACAAATCCAACTAACTGTAGCATTGTCTAGCCCACATTTTATTAGCTTGTTTGCAAGAATATTAGGAGGGGCCTTGTCAAAGGCCTTATTGAAATCAAGGTTTGTTACATCCACAGTATTCCCTTTGTCTACCTAGCCTAACTCGTAGCTCTATTAAAAAAAAAAAAAGAGAGAGAGAGAGAGAGAGAGAGAGAGAAGATTCATCTAGTGTGACTTGTTTTCGTTTTGTTCACAGTGTTTATCATATTTGTAGTGCTTATAGTACTTCATGAAGCTGACTCAGAATAAAGTCACATTCATTTTTAGCTTGAACAAATTATACAAAACTAGAAAGTGGGAAAAAAATCCTTTAAACCTAATTGATGTTAGTTCAATTTAGTAGGAAGTTCATTTTTATAGTTATGATCAAAACTACTGGCAAAACCTGTGGGAGGTTTCTCTCTCCACCCTCCCTTTAAAATATTTCTCTTCAGGCTATTAAATCAACAAATATCAAGCCCATCTCCACATCCTTCTAATCTAATGTCCTGAGTATGGACCTGTCCCTATTCATATCTACTGCATTCAGTGGGATTTACTACCAAATGTGTGTAGTAACAACAACAACAACTTCTCATTTTCCTCCTCCTTCTCCTCCTTCCAATGTAGCAGTGATAGGTGCTCTGGGAACAATTCCAAACTGACTGACAAAACATCTGAATGAAATTTCCATAGGTAGAATCACAAGAGCACAATTACAAAAAGTGACACTACTAACATGTACCTCACAATCTCCTAGATTATTGGATAGAATCCAGATCAATGATGGTCCAAAACTCCAGTCAATAACACCTGGTAGATTGCAAACCAAGATAATACATGAGGTAATTCTAAGGTGCCTCAGGCACTGAGCATTGTACAATAAATAAAAGGACAAACACTTCTGGAGTCTTGTAATCAGAGAATCAAGAAAGATGTTAAACATTGCTAGGGTTTAAAATTAGGAAATACGGTGAACATTTGGGAGGGAGGGAGAGGTATGGATATTGAGGTTATAGACCCCAGAATTAGGATGTGTGTGTCAATTCTCCCACAAGACTGGCTGAGCCCCTCTTAAAATAATCAGGCGAAATTCAACTGCCAAGATTCCTATGTTGTTGAAACCCCATCAATTAGAAGTGGATTAAATGATCAAGAGTTTTTAAAAACAAGACAGCTATTATAAAGTCATACTTACTTGGGAGTAAGTGACACTGAACACATGGAAGGGGCTTGTAAGTATGCATTATGATTGTACGAGTCTTTCTGTTTAATAATAATAATAATAATAATATAATAAAAATTTATTTTTATCCCGCCCCTCTGCAACGCAATCGGGGTGGCTTACAATATAAAAACCCCATACTCACAATACCCTAGCCCACCCACCCCTTAAAATAATATTATTTTAAGAATAATTGAATGATATGGGCAGAAGAAGAAATTTGCCCTTCCCCAAACTATGCCCTCTATGATAGCAGTCATGAAGACTCAAATGGAGATTCCAAATCACATCAGGAGATATGAGACTGTTCTGTTGTCTGTGACCCTAGGAAATAGCTATGCTGTTTAAATTGTTTAATTGAGCCAAGGGTAGACTTACCACCTGGACTACATGAATGGGTCGAGGGAGTTTGCAGCAGCCATTTTTAGTCTGAATGCTAATGGCAAATCTGAAGAAGAAAGGCCTTCTATATCACTGCAACTCAGAATCATCTTTGATAAAGTAGCATTCACACAGTATATTTTCTCCTGTAATTTATATTTGCAATGAAGAATTAAAGAAGTCTCCATTAAAGAAAAGTATCTTGAACCAAAATAAGATTTTACAGAGGCAATTATCCATATTAACATTGAGAGAGATGGAAATAAATATGAATTGCAAAAACAAAACAAAGAAGTTTTGAGTTTGCAAACAAATCAGGAAAGTGGATGGCATATAAATTTAAAAAGGAAAGAAAAAAAGTGGGGGGAAGCAATATTAAAGTTGCAAGAAGGAAGCACAATACAGTAGGACCCCCTTATCCCCTGGGGATTGGTTTTGGAGGGGCCCATGGATACCGAAAACTGTGGATAATAGCAAACATCATTGAAAATAATGGGACTTCTGGTTTAAAATACCAGAGTTGCCTTGGAGGACCTAGAAAATGGCTAGAGAGGACACATTTTCTAGGAAGACTCTGGAGATTATCAGATGCCCTTAATGTGGCATTCCAGGAACACCAGGAGATCGCCGAAGGGCCAGTTTTTTAGACAACATCATCCTCGTCCCATGCCCCTTCTGTTTCACCCTCATTCTTTTTTATTGATGGCTTAAGCCATAAATAGATTGCACGTTCCATCTCTGTCACGGAATCACGGGTGTCTGAAACTGTGCCCTGTTATGCTGGCACAATGCCAACCACAGTGGGAGGTCCCTGCCAAACACTTCTGGGTGCGATCAGGACATCCAGGGTGCCAGTTACACGACAGAAATTGTCGCGGTGCTTACCGTGATTTTGTGATCATGAATCCGGCCCTTGCTGTTTATACGATTTATGTCACTGATCTGGATATCCCAGATGGTCCCGTGACTGATATTTACACATCCAAAGTTCCGTGGTTGTTTTTTTTTTTTTAGGTTTTAGGGTTTGTTTTTTGGGGGGGCTGTCAATCAAGTATGCGATTACTCGTGTTTTCACAACCTCGGTGATGCACTTCCTTTAAAGTTCCGTGCCACAAGCGATGCTATTGGCTGGCTGGGGGGGGAGGAGAGGGGGGAAGAGGTTTGGTATTCCCCTCGCTTCTTTAAAATGTTAACTCTTGAAGCAGAGGCAGAAGGCACTTTTCAAAGACCTCAGACAGAGGAACAATTAAACCATCTCCTTTCCTTTTGAAAGCAAGCCGAGTAGAGGCTTGGAATTTCTTTCACTTTACGGCATTTTGAAAGGCACAGACACAGAGGGGGAATTAAAGGATGTTCATTCACTCAGAGGCTGGAATACCAGGGAGGTGAGCAAGGCAGGGGACGCGCGCACACACACATCAACCTTCGTGCAGCTGGAAGGGATGCCTTTGTTTTTGGCTGGTGAGGCTGGATCTGTTGAACGGGTGACTGACCCCTCCTTTTCTGGTCCCTGATCAATAAGCCCGCCCCCAGTCACCATTTCCAGTCATCCCAGTACCGAGACATTTTGTCCCAGGCTGTTTACATTTCCGATTTTCTGAATCCTCCAGTGACTTTTTTAAAAACCGGCACAAACCGCGGGACTGGAAGTCCCACAGGTTGAGTGATAAAAGGTGGCCCCCCTTCCGAAAATCACGTACCTGACCCGATGTACGTGTAAACTGCCAGGGATAGACACGAATTCTTCCCAGGACATTTTCATCGTGTAAATGGCACCCAGGTAAGTGATACCCTTTTTTCGTCCTCCCCAGGTTACTTGGATTTTTTGGGTCTATTTTTGCACTTGTTGTCAGTTTTAAACCCTTCTTTCCCTTAAAAAAAAAAATCCCGTATGCTCGTTCTCTTACGAGAATGGCCCAGGATTTCAAATAAGGAAGTGAATGGGGCTCAGCATGAATGGGGCTCAGCATATATGGTCCCCGTCTAAACAAATCTCTGTTTTGTGTCCCGTAGATAATTGAATCAGTGGATAATGAATCAGTGGATACAGGGGTCCTACTATAGTAACAGACAATGTAAAGATACAGATGTTATTTCATCATTATTATGCTTCTTTATATAAACATCCAGAAATTCCTTTGGAGAAAGTAAACAAATACTTAGGTAAGCAGAATCTACCCAAAATTACAGAATCCCAAAGACAAATTATGAGTAGTCCAGTAATGGTGAGGGAAATTTGTGACATGTTTAATACAACCAAAACAGGAAAGACACCAAGATGGAAGAATTCATCACTATCCACTACAGAGGAATGGTTGATGAAACGGATAGATTTAGCAGAAATTGACAAACGGTCTTGTTTGATCAGAGAAAGATTATTACTGACATTTCTCAAAGACTAGAACCCCCTTATAGACTTTTTGTAAAAATGACTTGGTAACTTTTGGTTTTGATGATTAGAAAGAATTGATTATGGAAAGAAGAGAAGTTATGTTAATGTTAGAGAGTGAGGTATGAATAATTATATGTATGTATAACTGCTCTTTTCTCTTTTTTTCTATTTCTTTACTTTTTTCATATCTTTTAGTGTGTTGTTAAAATCTTTAATAAATAACAAATACAAATATGTTTACAATCTTTGTATGCTCTGGAGCAAATTTCAGTACTTTAAGGCTTTGGGACATTGATGGTTCAGATCTGAAGAATTATGCTTGTAAGAACATTATGCTTGTAAGAACTGTAGTTGGAAGAGATTGCAAGAGTCATCTTGTCCAACGTGCTGTCAGTGGAATAACTCAGAAAAAAGCATTTCTAAGAGGTGGCCATCCAACTTCTGTTCAAAGTCTCTAATGAAACTACCCTCAGAGACAGTCCTCTGAAAATTAAAATCAACATTCTTTTGGGTGGGTGGGTGTTCTTTAGTCAAGGTGATACCTTGATCAAGCAATGCAGAAGTTTGTAGCAACATCAGTAAAAGATAGGTTACAGGAAAAATTTGAATGGTATAGAGGCTTCATATTGTAAGGAACCCAAATGTAGGGGTGCCCTCTTCCTTTCTTTTTACATGTTGATACATTTTCTCTTGTTTTCAGTTAGGCTGTGTGAGACTGGAAGAAAAGGAAGTCTTTTACTGCTCATCACCTTGACTAGGAAGAGGCCTTCAATTTTCCCAGAACTTTATTTCTGCATAAGCGATATTTTTCTGTTTAGTTCTAACAATTCTTTTAGAACCTCAGTTTCACAATTTTTCAATTCTGAGGCTGATATAACAATATAAAAACTGCTACTCCAGCACACTGTTCACACTGTAGTCAACCAGTTCTCTATAGAAAGCCACTGAGCAGAATATGAGTTGCCAATATGCCCTGCACCTTTGATATCCAGTAACTGATATACAAAGCCATACTGCCTCTCATGCTAGAAGTGACAAATAGGCATCCTAACCAGTAGCCACTGACAGGCTCATCCACCATGAATTTATCAGGTTCCCTTTTAAAGCCATCAAAGCTGCTACCATCTCCACATGCTATGGCAGTGAATTGCACACTTTAATGATGCTCTGTATATTTATTTTTATCTGTCCAGAATCTTCCACTATTTGGTTTCATTTGGTTACCGTGGGTTCTAGAATTATAAGAAATGTATAGTTTTATACATCTCTGTCATGTCTACTCTTAGGAGATTATCAGACACAGCAAAAACCACGGCAGAAGATCAATAGGAGAACAGGAAGGGGTGACCTTACCTGATCACGACGTGCTCCAGCATTCCGGGGGTGTGGCGCAGGCATCAGTAAGGCATCCCTTCTTATTGGTGGCTTGTCCCCATCAAGGCATAAGGGAAGCCTCATCTGCGGCAGCACTATGCCCCGGAAATGGCTGAAGGACACGGCATCTGGTAAGGTCATCCTTTCTATTCTTCTAGCGATCTTCTGACATGGTTGGGAGTGTGGTTTTTTGGTGTGTTCCCCCACATCTGATAATCTCCTTAGTTGCCCTTTATCAAAGCTAAATGGCCCCAAACATTGCAATTGTCCTCATAGGTGAGCTGCTCTAGGGCTTTGGTCATATTGATTGCCCTTTTCAGTGCCTTATCCATCACTACAACAGCTTTTTTTAAAGTGCAGAACTGTATCCAGTACTCCAGATGTAGTCAGATCATGGATTTATATAAGGGCAATGCCCTTTTGACTGTGTTATTTCTTATTCCCTTTCTAATTTGTCCAACATGGAATTTGCTGCTACTGCTGCTCCTACCACCACCACCACCACCACTCCTCCTATTCCACAGTCACATACTTGGTGGACATTTTCACAATGTACCGTACATGTGAAGTTGATTTCTTTTCTTTTTTCTCTCTCTCTCTCTCTCTTTTTTTTTTTTTTTTTGCTCCAATATGCATCCTTTGCACTTCTCTTCACTGAATTTTCATTTACCATTTTGAAGTCCATTCTACTAGTTTAGAGAGATCCTTTTCTAGGAACTCTTTCAAAATCTCCTGTTTTTCTCACCACCCTAAATAATTTATTGTCACCAGTAAATGTGATCAACTTGCTACGCACCCCTAACTCAAGGTTTTGCATCAGGAGATTCTGTATACTTCATAGAATCATAGAATTGCAGAGTTGGAAGAGACCACGAGGGCCATCCAGTCCATCCCCCTGCCACGCAGGAAATCACAATCAAAGCATCCCCGACAGATGGCCATCCAGCCTCTGTTTAAAGACCTCCAAGGAAGGAGACCCCACCACACTCTGAGGGAGTGTGTTCCACTGCCGAACAGCTCTTACTGTCAAAAAGTTCCTCCTAATGTTGAGGTGGAATCTCTGTTCCTGGAGCTTGCATCCATTGCTCCGTGTTCCAGTCTCTGGAGCAGCAGAAAACAAGCTTGCTCCATCCTCAATGTGACACCCCTTCAAATACTTAAACAGGGCTATCATATCGCCTCTTAACTGTCTTTTTTCCAGGCTAAACATACCCAGCTCCCTAAGTCTCTCCTCATAAGGCATGGTTTCCAGACCTTTCACACAAGTGTGGAACATCAAAATGCTTTGCATTTTCTTTCTAGAACATTGTATATGCATTCCTATATATCTCCTAACATGTCTTCACACCCTCACGTAGACAAAATTGACAACAATCTGTTGCCAGTACTGAGCCCCATCCCACATTTAAAAAGTTTAGTGGGGGGATGATTGGGTTGGGTTCCAGAAAAATATAGAAAGAAATACAAGTAGAAGAATGGGACTGAAGTATTAACATACTTCAGGTGAAGATTAAGGGAAACAGAAATCACAAAAATATGAAGAGAATGAAGAGTGAAAAGAAATAAGACAAAAGAAGGACACACACACACAAAAGATAAGATTATTAAAAGCATAAAGTAGCCGCTTAAGAAAACAGAACCTAGCAAAAAGGAAAATAAAGCTGGAAAAACAAAACATTGACAAGCAGAATTAAGAACAGAAGAGCAGGGATGAAGCTGAGGAAGAGACAAGTGAAAAAGAAGAGAATTACAAGGATGAAGAGAGGGGAAATGGCAAAATACACCAAGAGGGATACCAGAAAGAAAAATAGCAGTGGTGGTGGGGCTTCCATACCAATAGAACTGTTACAGTCTACAGAGACAGAATCGACTTTAGTTCTAACTAAAACCTGCCAACAAATATGGAAAACAAAACAATGACCCACATTTTGGAAATGATCAATGTACATTCCCATTCCCAAAAAAGGAGACACAAAAGACTATAGTAACCACAGAGCCATTGCATTAATTTCCCATGCAAGCAAAGTCATGCTCAAAATTCTGCAGCAAATTTTGCACTCCTACCATATATGAAGAGAGAAATTTCAGAGGTGCAAGCTGGGTTCAGGAAAGAAAGAGGCACTAGAGAACATATTGCAAACATATGCCAAATAATGGAGCACACCAGGAAATTCCAGAAGAAAATCAGCATGTGCTTTATAGACTACAGCAAAAACTTTGCATAGATCATGAAAAACTATGGACTGATCTTAAAGAAATGGGTGTACCATTGCATTTGATTGCCCTGATGCATAACCTCTATTCAGAACAGAGGCTACCATTAGAACAGAATACGGAGACGGTTTCCAATCAGAAAGGGAGTCTGACAAGTCTGCATTCTTTCACCTTATTTGTTCAACTTGTATGCAGAACATATATGCTGAGCAGGTTTAGACTCAGAGGAAGGAAGAGTGAAGAATGGAGAAAGGAATATCAATAATTTATGATATGCAGTCCACACCATACTACTAACAGAAAACAACAAAGACTTGGAACAATTACTAAAGAAAGTCAAAGAAGAAAGTGCTAAGGCAGGCTTGCTGTTGAACATCAAGAGAACAAAAATAATGAGTACAGAAGATTTACATAAATTCAGTCTAGACAACAAGGAAATTGAAATAATTAAAGATTTCCCATACCATGGATCAATCACTTTTCAGAACAGAGACTGCAGTGAAGAAATCAGAAGACTAGGACTGGGAAGGGCAGCTATGAAAGAACTAGACAAGATCCTAAAGTATAAAGATATAATACTGAACACTAAAGTTAGGATTGTCCAGGCCATTGTATTTCCCATCATCATATACAAGTGTGAGAGCTGGACAGTGAAGGAAGCTGACAGAAGGAAAATCAGCTCATTTGAGATATGGTGCTGGAGAAGAGTGCTGAGGATATCATGAACAGCCAAAAAGACAAATAAATGGGTCCTAGAACAAATCAAGCCTGAACTCTCCCTGGAAGCCAAGATGACTAAATTGAGGCTATTGTACTTTGGGCACATTATGAGAAGGCATGAATCACTAGAAAAAATAATCATGCTTGGGAAGGTGGAGGGCAGTAGAAAGAGAGAAAGACTGCATACCAGCTCAATAGTTTCAATCAAGGAGGCTGCAGACATGAGTCTACAAGACCTGAGCAGAGCTACTGAGGATAAGATGTCTTGGGGGTGTCTCATTCATGGGGTTGCCATGAGTTGAAGTTGACTTGAAGGCAATAAACAACAAGGAGTTCCACTCCCACCCTAAAGCAAGAAGTACACTGAAGTTGCTGTGTGCCTTTGAAGTCATTTCTAAGCAAACCTATCATGGGATTTTCTTGACATTTGTTCAGAAGGGGTTTGCCTTTGCCTCCCTCTGAGGCTGCAAAAGTGTGACTTGGGACTTTTTCGGATGGGATTTTGTAACGGAAGCAGCCTCGTCCCCATTGCGAGGCTGCTGCGCGGCAGGGCGTCCCTTTCGGATGACACTCTCCCCTGCCGATCCCCTGCCGATACTGTTACGTAAGTGCTGGGATGCTGCAGCGCCATATTTGGCAATTTTCTAATCACGATCAACTTTCGTGATTAGAAAACCACCAAATATAATGCTGCAGCGTCCCAGCACTTACGCAACAGTATCGGCAGGGGATAATGTCATCCGAAAGGGACGCCCTGCCACGCAGCAGCCTCGCAATGGGGATGAGGCTGCTTCCGTTACAAAACCCCGTCCGAAAAAGTCCTTGGCCAAAGTCACCCAGTGAGTTTCCATGGCCAAGTGGGGATTCAAAACCTGGTCTCCACAGTTGTAGTCTGACACTCAAACTACTACACCACATTGGCTCTCACATTGCAGTACTTCTCCTAAAATGGGCTCATTCCACAGCTTGGGGGCCACACCCACAAAGGCCCTGTTTCTCCTGTGCCATCTTCCTGATCATACTGGACAAGAGGATTTTACTTCATAGGTGAGGGAGTTTAGCACAGGTAGGGATTAACAGAAAGTGTTTCGTTTTTAATGGTTTCATTATTAATCTTTTCATTTTCAAATATTTTAAAACAAGAGTTTGGGATTTACATTCTTTAAATTGGAATCTCATTGTCCTGATAAATGGTGAAGGAAAAGCTTTTAATAAAAGTCTTATTACAATCAGATCAGAGGAGGGGGGGAGTTATTTGATATATATTACATTTAAAAATATAAAGTATAAGTTAGATTAGTAGCAAAATATTAAGGAAAATGTACATGCAAATATTAAATTGAAGGAAATGAATAGATTAGAAGGATATTATGTGATATGAAATGATGTGTTAAGATGGATAATCTTATTGATTTTATTTTCTGTTTAATGTAAGAAATATTTGTAATGTACAATTAAAAAAAAGTCTTATTACAATCTTGGAGCGCGAGTTGGGGGAGACTTATAGTTCCAACAACTCAGCTTCATTCTGTCCTCTGCTTTTGCATTGAAAGTGTTATTATGTTTGAATTTCCATACAATTTTTCACTTTAATTCTCAGTTTCCTTCCCTTCTTGTCTCTCCCCTGCTCTGAAGAGAAAGCACAATACAAGATTATCTGTCAAAGTTAGCATGATCCAATGGTCTAAGCTAGGAATGATCTCTTAGCATGTATGTGCATGTGCCTTCAACTTTCCTGTTGACTTATGGTGACCCCATGAATTTCATGGGGTTTTCTTAGGCAAGGAATCCTCAGAGTTGGTTTTGCCAATTCCTTCCTCTGAAATATGGCCTACAACACCTGGTATTCATTGGTGGTCTCCCATCCAAGAACTAACCAGGAATGACCCTGCCTAGCTTCCAAGCTCAGATGGGATCTGGTGACTTTAGGGTATTTAGGCCCTGATCTTCAGGGTCAAATCTGGCTCACCATTTGCCAGTCCAAAGGTAAAAGGATGGTGTCTGGGTGGGTGTATGTAGCTAATGGTAGTAATAATAATAATAATAATAATAATAATTTTTTACCCCACCCCTCTGTTAAAAACAATCAGGGTGGCTTACAACAATTAAAATACAAATGCAGATTAAAATCCCTACACACCACCCACCCCCACCCTCCCCCATAAAAAGATATTAAACCAGTATAAAATTTAAAAAAACAGCTAATCTAAAATCACATTTTAAAAAATTGACATCCAGCAAGAGTAAAAGAGGCCAGGAGCTCCTGAGGCCAGGATCTAATCAGGAAAGGCCTGCCGAAAGAGAGCCATCGTTAGTGCTTTTTTAAAGCTAGCTCATCTGACGGATCTTGTTCAGCAGCCCATTCCATAATTTGGGGGCGATTACTGAAAAGGCCCTCTGGGAGGTTGCAGACAGCCTAGATTTTTGTGGCTGAAGCAGATTCCTCCCAGAGGACCGGAGTGTGCGGGGAGGATTGTATGGGAGGAGGCAGTTCCGCAGACAAGTTGGACCCAAGCCATTTAGGGCTATAAAGGTAATAACCAACACCTTATACTGGGCCTGGAAACTGATAGGCAGCCAGTGGAGAGATTTCAATATTGGAGTTATATGGTCTCTCTGAGATGTTCCCGAGACCACTCTGGCTGCCATATTTTGTACCAACTGAAGTTTCCGGACCAAGCACGAGGGTAGCCCCATGTAGAGCGCATTGCAGGACAAGGAGAAATAGATCTGGGTATCATCAGTGTATTGATAACACCCAGCCCCATAACTCCGAATAATCTCACCCAGCGGCTTCATATAGATGTTAAACAGCATCGGGGACAGGATGGCGCCCTGTGGAACGCCATAAGTAAGTTCCTTTCTGCTGGAGCAGCTGTCCCCGAGCAGCACCCTCTGGGACCTGCCCGAGAGGAAGGACCGGTACCACTGGAGCGCAGTGCCTCCGATTCCTAACCCACTCAGGTGATCCAAGAGGATGCGATCTATTGTACTGAAGGTCGCTGAGGGGTCTAGAAGCACCATCAGGGTCACATTACCCTGTAACTGTGTATGTGAAACTTCCTGGCAATCCACTTTGGGAAACTGAGGAGATTCTGGTCTCCTTTGCCCCATACCTTTCAATATTAACAGATGAAAGTGGGGAATTTTTGTACTTGTATAAAAAACCCCAAAGAACCTTGTAGCATTTTACATGTTAATACATTTATTACGGCCTAAGCTTTGCGGGTGCATGAAATCTTTGCCTCCGTTACAGTATATACATAGAAAGTGGTAGTGGAACTTGTAAATAATGAGGTGAGAAGGAAATGAGATGCACAAAGTGTGGGCAGCAGTCACTATATTATAAACATTACACTAGTCATAATGCAGCTCCCACCAAATTTAGAAAGCTAGCTTTTGTCTTTTTTCCACATACAAAGATAACCATGTTCATCGTTCTCAGATCCTTCCTTCCTTCCTTCCTTCCTTCCTTCCTTCCTTCCTTCCTTCCTTCCAGAATACAGCAGGAGCTATCTGTTCTCCCCAGTCCCCATAATAAACACACTCCAATGTCTCCTTTTCCTCCTCTCTCTTCCCAGGCACCATATAATGTCTTTTGTAATACAATGTCCCACTTCTCTCACTGCTCTAGTAATGGAATGGTGCTGTTTTGTGCCTGTTCTCTTTTCCCCCTTGCTGCTTTCAAATAATGCATTGCACACATTTTGCCTCCCTCTCCCCCACTTTCTCCTTTCACCCCCAACCTTCAGCTCCTTCTCCAAACCTGACCACCTGCCCCCCATTTTGTAGGTCAATGCCACAATAGAACACATCGTCTGGAGTCCTCTGTTTCCCCACAGCTGTCCTGCAGTTTCACCCCAATCAATCTCTGTCCACCACTGCCCTTCCCAACCAACTGCTGCTCTAAGGTTTTCCTGCTCCTCCTGGATCCTTTCACAAATGCCTGGCCTGCAATATATTTGCATTTTGCCCCCTTGCCCTGCCCTGCCCTGCCATGCTCTCACCCCATACTGAATTGTTTCCACTTATAGAAACTCAGACTTATGCACACACCCCACTGAAGATTAAAATGAATGTAAAGTAGAATGAGGGAACAAGACATATTTGTTCTCTCCTGAATGAATGGAGATGAGGCATCATCTCTAATGCCTTTAAGAGGAGCTGGATCTGCAGAAAGTAGGAGATGGTGACAGCAGGTAGCTAAGCAGTAGACACATTTACAGTAAATGCCTGAAATGAAGCTGCTGCTGCTAGGCCCAGCTACAGTAGCTTGTTGAAAAGATGACACCACGAGATGTCATCCTTATGTCATTTATACCCAGGAATTTTGGCAAGTGCAACTTGCCCTATCATTAAGCTGCAGGGAAGGGTACAAACCCCAAATAAATAAACCCTTTACTTGCCAAAATGTTCTCTTTTGCAAACCTATAAAAGATACAGGGATCCTATCGCCCCAGCTATTGCATCAGCCAGCTTTTTTTTTTTTTTTTTACAGCCCAGGCTTCCACACCTTTATGAAGACTTTGGTAACCAGACAATCATTGGGAGGAGTTTTCTTGGCACAAATTAGGGATGTTGGGGAAAACTTCACCTGATAAATTTCTCTTTGCTTTTAAAAGAGGAGCCAGTGAATGAAGATCTATGAGATCTGTCTATTAAATAACAAGACTGTGTTTCTACCTTTCAGACAATCAGGGAGAACTGATTGTGAATGCTAGAGTGGTGACCTTGAACATGTCTGAACCTGCATGACAAACATCAACACTCTGGGCCGTTAATTGTCAGTTGTCATTTAAAGCAGCTGTGTTGTCTGTTGTGTGCCGGAAAAATGTTAAGTTTAAAAGTCGAGCAACGTGTCAATTTGAAATTTTTAGTAAAATGGAACAAAACACCAACAGAATCTTTTCAAATGTTTACTGAGGCCTATGGGGAAGACTGCATGTCTTGTGTTTGACTGGCACAAAAGATTCAGAGAAGGATGTGAGAATGTGGAAGACGATGAACACCCTGGATGACCTTACACTTCAAGAACTGAAGGAACTGTGGAAAAAATCAGCCTGATTGTTTGACAAGACTGCCAACTCAGTGTCCGAATGATAGCTGAAGCTGTGAACGTTGCCAAAGACACTGCATGGAAAATTTTGCATGAAGATCTCAACATGAGAAAAGTTGTGCCAAAACAGTCCCTAGGTTTCTCACACGAGAGCAAAAAGAGTGCTGCAAGGAAATGTGTGCTGACATTCTGCAGCAACTTGAGGTGGACCCAAACCTTTCTGAAAAAAATCATCATTTGTGATGAAACCTGGATCTTCCAAATATGATCCCGAGACAAAATGACAGTCAATGCACTGGAAAACACCATCATCACCAAGAATGAAAAAAGCACATCAAAGCAAGTCCATATTCAAAGCCATGCTTATTGTTGTTGTTTTTTACATCAAGGGTGTACGATTTCATAATTTTGGCAGAAAGGGTTCCAGAAGGCAGAACAGTGAATCAGCACTATTATAAGGAAGTTTTGACAAAGCTGAGAGAAAGAGTCAGGGGAAAAAAGGCCAGAACTATAGAAAAATGGTTTCATTCTTCATTGTGCCTGCTCACACAGCACTTTCCGTGAAGCAGTTTTTGGCAGATAAATGCATTACTACACTTGAACATCCTCCATATTCTCCAAATTTGGCAATGTGTGACTTTTTTCTTTTCCCTAAAGTGAAATCGATGTTTGAAGGAACATGTTTTGAGTCAACTGATGTAGTAAAGAAGAAAATGGCAAATGTGTTGAAACAGCTGGCAGAAACTTATCTACTCCATGCCTTTGACCACTGGAAAACAAGACTGCATTGGTGTGTGAGTGTGAACGTGAGTGGGGAGAATATTGAAGGGGACAAGCATTAGAATTGTAATACATATAAATAAAGATGGGTTATTTTATCAGTCTCGTTATTTAATAGACAGACCTTGTATGGTCACACTGATTTCTTTTATATCAAGTATGTGGTGTAGTTGGAAGAATGCAACAATTCCTCATTCATGCATTCGTAATAGTATAGTGACATGATTGTCCACATATGCTGTGGCTGCATACTGGCTTAATGGGAGACGGGGAGGGGTAGAAGCGAAATCTTAGTATTCGTTCTTTAAAGTTCACAGAGTTAGATGGTGATTTGTGTACAATTGATGGGAGTCACAAGCAGAGAGGGTGGATAAGAATTGCAAAGGGTACAGAGAGTAGTTTTCTTCTTCCTGCTCTCCATCAACTTTGTCACTCTCTTCCTCAAGCATAGGGAAGCTTATGGTAGAATCCTGTAGCAACAGTGTCATCTGACCCAAGATCTTGGGATGAGATAGACCCTACTCACTCAATTATCTCTCATTACTCTACTGAAATGCTCTTATAATATGTTTTAACTTACACTCCCCCCAATAGGTTAAGGGGGTTTTGATCTCTCTTCAGCAAACAATTCTTCTTCTGTCTAACATTTAAATATTTTTTAATATTCATAAACAAACAAACAAACAAAAACCACACCCATCCAATTAAAAGCCCCTTCTGCAGCAACATAGCTTAACTGTAGTCTGTCCAGAACTTAACAAAAGTTAATTATTTTGGATGACAACTCCCAAAAGTCCACCATCAGGATGGCCACTGGGCATGGTAGCTGGAGGATTCTGGGAATTGTCATCCAAAACTTAACTATTCCAAGTTCTTGTCTTGCCTAAATAAAAAGGCCTAAAGTAAAGTTACAATTAGACTGTAATCCTATAACTACTTACGAGAAAATGAGCGCCATCACAATCAATGGGATTGTCTTCTGAGCAGATATGTATGGAACTGCACTGTTAGTAATAATAATAGAAGAGCACTACTATTACTTCCTGTTTGTGTGTGTGTGTGAAGGATTTCCTGTTGATACAGCAGTTCCAGCTGCCTTGATTTGGATAAAGCTTTGCTCCTTGGACCTATAAATTCCTTCACAGTTTGGGATCATAGTATTTGAAGGATCATCTCTTGCCAGATACCCTTTCTCTATATATCCCTGAAGTGATCAACAGATGTCCTGTTCAGAATGCCCTCCCACGCTGAGACATGGCAGGTGGCCATATAAGAAAGGCTCTTGTTTGTAATAGTCTCCCTCCCATTATGGAATGCCCTCCTCAGAGGTCTGCCTGGTGGCAACTTCTGTGCTGTTTTTACACCATGCAAAGGCATTTTTAAAAACCTTTTTCACAAATCTTTTCTAAAATTTCACCGTGGCATAGTAGTTTGAATGTTTGACCAGGACTCTGGGAGACCAGGGTCCTAATCCCCCCTCAGTCATGGAAACCCACTGGGTGACCCTGAGCAAGCCACACACTCTCAGAGGAAGGCAATGGCAAACCCTCCTCTGAATAAATCTTGCCAAGAAAACCCTGTGACCGGCTCGCCTTAGGATTGCCATAATTCAGAAACAACTGGAAATCTCACAACAACAGCAATATTTCATAGAAAATCCTCTTTATATTAACATTGCTGTGCTGTGTTTAAGGTGTTTGAAATTAATTTCAACAGAACCCCCCCACACACATTTTTGTTACTTCTTAAAATTTTAGCCTCTGCTTTAAATAGTAGTGAATTGATTGTTTTATTCTTGAGCGTCTTTTAAAAAAATATGTGTATGTCTAACAAATCAAATAAATAAATACAATTAGGAAGTGGGTTAATAACAAAGACGACCCTCTTTTTATTCTGCTCGCTCCCCGACCACCTGCCAAATGACAGTTTCCATTCAATAATGACTTGGCTTGGAGCTCAGCCAGCAACCTAAAAGGTTCAAGAACTAGATCCCATTACCAAACCCAGCTGATGGGTCCAGTCTTATGCCCCCCACCCTGAATACACGCACAACTCTGCCCCACTTCATCTATAGATCTACAGTACTTTTCTTTAAAAAATTTTCTGTAACTACAGATAGCTTGAAAGCAGCTCTACCCATCATAGTTGCTGCAAAAAAGTCACTGGACTGCAAACACGTAATGTCCGGACCCTATATCTGTGTGTATGCAAATACAGTATGTGTAAAGTTTTCTCTCTCTCATGCATCTGTGTATCCTAACTAGCCCATACAGTTTGGCTGTACTGAAAAGACATACACATGCCTGTGCAACAGCTACACTTTATCTGCTGCCCACAGCAATTGTTACATTTGCCTTAACAGTGCAAAATTAGAGTGGGTGAAAGTACAGTTGTCCCTTCATATTCGCTGGGGTTTGGTTCCAGGACCCTCCGTGGATACCAAAATCCGTGTATACTCAAATCGCATTATATGCAATGGCATAGCAAAATGGTGTCCCATACATAAGATGGCAAAATCAAGGTTTGCTTTTTGGATTATTATTTTTTAAAGAATATTTTCAAGCCATGAATACTTAAATCCGTGGGTGTGGAGGGACAACTGTATTTACCTAAAATGAGATGGGAGGAATACTGTGCAGCAGCAGGGTAAAGCCACTAGCTTTAGTTATCAAGTATGTTGGCTTGGATCAGTATTTTACTGACTGCCAGAATGCAGAGATTTAGCCAAACGAGGAAGATGCAGATGTCAGCAAAGGCAGGAGAAAAAGAGCCCAGTAAGTGGACTTTCAGTAATCCTGTTTGGTGCATTCCCAATCCTCTGGAACACCTGGTCCATGTGGGTGGTTGCACAGATAACTGCACACAAGTCCCTTCAGATCTAGTCACATCAACACCTTTTCTTCCTCAGCACTATTCTGTGTCAACTGTAGCAAGACTGTAGCATGATGTTTCACTGCCAAATATGAATTTAAATGTTGTTGCTGTTCCCCACCCTCCCCCAGTCTTGTTCTTATTGTATGCCAAGCAGAACACCAGCAGCACATTAGGAGGTCAAGAATTGCATCTTATTCCCTAGCCTCTCCTTCAGAGCTGTGCTTTTGTTGTTCTGTGCCTTGAAGTTGTTTCTAACATGGCAAACCCATCAAAATCACTGGTGTTTCATATATCTGCCAGACTGCTAATGCACACCCTCTTGGTATTGGGATTTTGGCGTTTACACTAGCAGAGCACAGCAGTTTCATGTCTGAGTTTATGAGTGCATCCAGACTGATTGAAAAGTCTCAGATTTTGTTCCTGTTCTTTCTCATTTTATACTGGGTTAAAATAAACCAACCTGAGGAGCTGGTATAAAAAGGCTCTGATCATACCGGGAGCTGATAGAAAATATTCTGGGATAAATGAAATGTGTATGGATCTTCAAAATAAAATTGGAAAGAACAGGGACAAAATCTGGGACTTTCTGGTCTTTTTAATCCATCTGATGCACTTTATGTCAATTAAGAGATAAAACTCCTCCTGGAACTAGTAGGGTGTTTTTTAAAAAAGAAAAATTACACTTGAACTACGTATACCCGGTGTAACATATGCCCAATCGCTCTTCCCTTTCTGTAATGTTCTCTGTCTTTTTCATCACAATGTTTCATTTCAATGTCTTAGTCTATTTGATCTGTCCTCTAATGTTTCATTACGATTTCTTCTACCATTTCTCAGAGTTCTTTCACACAGTCCATCCATTTTTACAAATTTATACAAATTAATAAATTGTTCCATGTGTTTTCTCTCACATGCTTTCACACAGTTCAGCTACATGGTATTATTGTTTTACATTTTGGGGGTGAGTGGCTGAGGGAGTGAGAGGAGGGACAGGCCCTTGTGAGACTAGGGGGTGTAGATGCAAATTGAGTGGCAGGAGTGGATTGTGAGGTGGGGAGGGAATTTGCACGTGGGTGGTGATTGGCTGAGGGAGCGAGAGGAGGGAGGGGATTGGTCAGGTATGTTTCCTAAGCGGCCAATCAGCACACTGGGAAAGGAAACATACTCAAGAGTTTTATATAGATGCTTCTGGAAATCCATTCAGCGATAAATCAGAAAGATCCTTAATTTACATAAGCCCATAAAAATGTTTTTCATGGGTGCAGCTCTGCTGGTAGCCTTTTGAAGACATGTGGTTACAGTGTTTCAAAGAATGATTAGGAATAGCTAAACTTTTTGGACAAGAAGCAAAATGTAAGTAAAACTTAAGAATTGCAATCTACATAGAAAAAGCAGAGGGGAGGGGAGAAATACCTGTGCCTGCCTCCCTAGCTTTCTCTCCCCTTGCCCTCAGGATACAAGTAACTGGTTCAAGTTACTTGTTGCATGCACTTGTGCTCAACTTCTAAGCATCCCAAAAGTACAGCATCCCCTCAGTTATCAGATGAGGCACAAAATCCTGAAATTTTGGCACCCAATGTAGTTGCCCACTTTGCCCTTATGGTTGCTTTGGCCATTAGAATATAGAATAATATGGCATATACATATACACGTACATTCTCTTCCTCTCCTTCACCCAATATGTTCTAGTTTTGTATCTTACATACTAGCAAAAATTATAGTTCCTGTGATAGCTACCAGAAAGATAAAATGTTGCATTTTATCATTTAAATATCATATAGTTCCTTTCTTCCCCCAATAGTCTTTTGAAGGAGAAAGGATGCTAGCTACTGCTTACTATAGCAGAAACAATCAATAAAATGTTGAAATAAAGCAGGATGGAATTCCAAGAAACATCCCCACCTACCCCTGGACTCTTTCATTTCTGTCATACATTTTAATACTGTACTTCAATACAGCTTGCATTAAAAATAACAGTCCAGGCTCTCATGCTGAGCATCACTGCAATGTCTGTTTTGCAAGCCAGGGACAATGTCTTTTCATCTGTTATTGTCTTCCATCACAGTATTATGTATACTGAAGCAACATATTTTTGCTATGTTATATTAGTGTTTCTATTATTATCCATACGTCAGATTTGCATCTTATCAGACTCTGGTAACTACAACCTATAGTTCGGCTGATTGGATTTCATTTCTTCAACTACAACAGCTACCAAACCTATAACCAACGATTTCCAAATATCTCTGCTCTCGGGGTAACTTTCCTATGTTGGCATGTGCTTGCCAACAAATGTGTGTGGTTCTGCCACAGAAGCTCAATATCTGGGCAGCACTTTAAAAGTTTGGGTTTTGGAACACAGTTCCCAGACTCCCTTAGTCATCATAGCCAATTGCCATGATAGCTGGGGGATTCTGGAAGTTGTAGTCCAACAAAGAAACAGTCAAAGGCTCTGATTCAAGACTATGCTGCAGAGCACTCCTTTAGGGCAGTAGTAGGAATTGCATGAGCTCCCAACCACTCTCTCAGAGTTGTCCAGCCACAACTCTCAGCGTTCCTCACCCCTGGATCTGCTAGCTAAGCCTATTGGGAATTGTAGTTCCAACTTCAGCATCTTCTGAAATTGCCTACTCCCACAGGGAAATAAAGACCAAATGTCAATAAAATGAATTCGAGTCTAGGGAAAGCTATATAGTAGGACCCCCTTATCCGCTGGGGATTGGTTTGGGGCGGGGCGTGGGTACTGAAAACTGTGGATAACAGCGAATGCCACTGAAAGTAATGGCACTTCCTGTTTAAAATACCATAGAGTTGCCTTGGAGGACCTAGAAAATGGCTAGAGAGGACACATTTTCTAGGAAGACTCTATGGTAAGTGTGCTGTTTTGTGTCTGGTAGATAATTGAATCAATGGATAATGAATCCATGGATATGGGGGGGTCCTACTGTACCTCAATAATGTATTGGAAAACCTTTGTTGCTTTCACATACAAACAGGTGGATTCCCATGTTCGTTCATGTCATTATAGTGTAGCCTTCATAAGATATATGTACAGGTATTTACTGTGTTCTGTGCTACACATCCCACATGGCTATTTGCCTCACAAAATTTAAAGTTTACAGGATTGAGGGAGGGGAAAATAGAAACTGGGAAGATATTGCCCCAGGAGCCCATTATGGAAGCTCAGTTCTATATCACAGCACCAATGATTTCTTGGGTCACAAGTGCTGTGAGCCAGGAAGATAATCAGATAATGGAAGAACTAATAGGGGACATGGTGGTACAAGAAAGTTGGAAAGATGGGACCCTTTCACACTGCACAATTACTGTACAGTTGTCCCTTCATATTCACTGGGGTTTGGTTCCAGGATCCCCGTGGATACAAAATCCATGAATACTCAACTCCCATTATATGCAATGACATAGCAAAATGGTGTCCCTTATATAAGATGGCAAAATCAAGGTTTGCTTTTTGGATTATTATTTTTTAAAGAATATTTTCAAGCCGTGAATACTTAAATCCGTGGATATGAAGGGACAACTGTACTATAATTCCACATTAACTGCTATTGCTACATTCTATGGAATCCTGGTGTTTGTAGTTTGTTCAGAGGCCCCAGAGAGGCTCCCTGACTGAGAATTTTAAGCATTCCTCCCCAAACTGCAAATCCCAGAATTCCATAGGATATTGGCATGGCAGCTAAAGTAGAATCCTTTTGCTATAATTGCGTACCTGGTTGGTACTAAGGTGGTAAACCTGACAGTTCTGCTTTAGATTGTAGGTGAGAGTTCACCAGATTTAATGTCTGTATTTGTACATTTATGTGTGTGTACATATCACCTACCTTTAAAACAGGGGTGAAAATTATGTGCTCTCCATTTGTTCCTGGGCTACGAATTCCAGCAGCCCTAACCAGGAAAGCTGATGATGCAGAATTCTGGGAGCTGCAGTCCAATATCTGGAAGGCCACAGGCTGCCTTCCTCTGCTCTAGAGGGGAAACTAGAGGTCAGGCCCCTTGTCTGGCTTTCTTTCTGTCATGCTACCTTTCTATAAGTGGAAATTATGTTACTGATCCTTTTGTAATCAAAAAGACTCCAACCTGATGTCTGAACTGGAAAAGCCCAGATATAAATTTATCCACTTGATACGACTTGTACAGTCATAGCTGCCTCCTTCAGAATCTTGGGATCTATAATTTAGTGAATCCTGAGATTTGTAGTTTTGTGAGACATCAGCACTCTGGTAGAGAAGGCTAAAGACCTTTTAAAACAACAAATCGCAGGATTCTATAGGATGGAGCTACAGCACTTAAAGTGGTGTCAAACCGCATTATTTCTACAGTGTAGATGCACCTTTGGACTTTTTATTTGAATAGCAAACTCTGCCTGACTGTGATTGATGCTTGATATAGCCTGCTTAATAAACTCACCAAGGGTTGCCCATTGTAAGTTCACCTTTGTAACACCATCGGGCCCTACACCCTATAACATCAGAAGGGGTCTTCTCAGATTTTGGCAGTGAAGTCTCAGGGCCTGGGATACTCCTCATCTGGCAACCTTAGCTAGAACACATTGCACATTAAATTTCCAGGCAGTCTTCCATTTCAGTGCTGCCATAACCAGGTCTAGACCCAGGCCTGCCATTGTATATCATTGAACACAGCTCTCTGGAAGTGGTAAGCAACAGCAGCAGCTGGCTTGGGTTTATCTGCTTCTTGCAATGATTGCAGCTCCTTTGAGGAGTACAGACCAGAGCTGTCAAGTTCAGTTGGCCATAGTATTACACCTGAAGTGTGCCTTTACCAGATTCTTACATTTTTATTCATTTGTGCCTAGCATTTTGTCTCTGAAGCCGAAGGTGTCACACATGAGGTAACCAGAAAGACTCTTGTCTAGGCACAGACCTGCTCAACTTCAGCAAGGAGGCTGCTAACATCACAGGTGGCACTGTAAGATATAAAAGGGACTCATTAGCAATCTCCTCTTTGTCCACCCCATCTTTGTCTGCTTGCTTAGGTGACTGGCTAGAGCTGATGAGCAATAAGGAAAGGAGCCTGCCAGTGGTAGCCAAGCCAGCAAACTGCCTACCACCAGTCTCCTGAATTTCTGCCAAAGTGACAACAATAGCAGAAAGCTCAGTGAATCTGATGCCATCGTTGCCAGTGCTGGGCCAATGGGGGCCCCAGAGTTCCAAAGGGGCTTGGCCACAGTGGAAACTCCCATTGGTGCTGCTCCCCCTCCAAATATGGCATCGGACTGGCTGAGCAACTTGTCAGTCTTGTCACTTTGAGGGAAGTTCAGTAGCTTGTAACAACAGCGAGCCATGTCGTCCTTCTGCTACCTCTCTGGTAGCCACATGGAGGTGGCCAGGGCTCTGCAACCTTGAACCTGAAACTTGTGATCCAGCTTGAGTGGAACCATTGCAAAATATATCAATATATATATAATTTTTCCATTTCTTCTCTTACAGCTGTTAAGATAAGTGCAGAAATTCCCATGCCACCACTTGCCTTACCCTCACAACAACCACAACTTCTAGCATTGCAGTGACATACATCCCTTTGCAAATGAAGTTTTTGGGCAAAGATCCTGCTTGCAGAATATAATTACCACTTTTAAAAAAAACAGATTCCAAAAACAAAATGTGAAGCTTGTTGAAAAACAGTACTGAAGAATTTTAGACTGATGCCAGTGTTTAGTTCTAAGCTCATCGGTAGAATGCCCTTCTACCCTTGAGACTGTTCTCTTGGCTCCCTACCTGTATGGGAACAGTGTAGGTAAAAGGTCTTACCCATTTAATGTATGAATATTCTCCAGTAAAACAACGCCACCTGAGCATGTCCTGGATGGGGCAACAGTAGATAAGGAGCAAAAGCGTGCCACCCTCTGAAGCCAGACAGAAAGCAGGAGCAGGACAGGTCTGTGTGGTGGGTTGGAGCAGGCCTGCAGGAAGCAGGGAGACCAACTCCTGAATGGTGATTCCTATCCTGCAGCTAATTACGTAAATGGACACAGGCTGTTGAGAGACGGTTGCTATTCCCTAATAGAATTTGCCCTCAAGTGCAATTTAATTTTCTCTGAGGTTGTTTTCCACCATCACTCCCTCCTTCCTGTCTCCTCCACTGACCCACACACACAGTCACTTTCTTAGCACCACACCGTGGGGATCACAGCACCTCCTCTGCAGGGAGACCTGGTTAACACCCTTGGGCTCTTCCCGTTTTACTTCTGCTCTTCATGGGTTTCTTCCTCTTTAAATCAGAGGTTTCCCTCCATGTTTATTTTTATCCTTTTCCCTTTTTTCCCAAAGGAAAGAAGCCCTATCCAGGGGGTAGAGGGGAATTAGATGACATGCAGCAGGCACAGTTTGCTACAAATGGGTTTCATTGTTTTTCATTTAGGTTACCTTTCTCTACATGTCTTGAAATGAGAGGGCCATCTTTCTTTTACTTCTGGTAAGTACTGCCATTCTTATTTATCTATAAACAGTTGTGGACATCACCTACCAAGAAGTTCTCATTTACTGGTCCTAATAAAAGGAACAGAGACTGTTTTAGCAATGAAGAGGAGGGTGCGTGTGTCTTGTATTGCTCCCATTCATGTTGATGGGACTTTCACAGGGGAACTGCCTGATTCCTCCTGTTTCCCTCTACCTAGAATTGCACTTCTTATGCATTCTTCTCTTACAAAGAAAGAGGGAAATGCATTAAGGATAGTTTATAAAATACTTGTGTACGTTGTGAGTATGTCTGACGGCCGTACTTTGCTTCCTATTTGGTTAAATTGGCATCCTTAGTATAGTCTTGCACATGTGGGTTAATAAAGGGAAAGGGAGATAGTTGCAGCTGTCGGGGAAGGGGGTGTCTTCATCCCCCTCCCAATGTATTGGGAGCTGGGTGTGACATAAGCCATTGTGAACAGTGGGATGCCATTTTTAGTTTAATTCATAAAAGACAGGATGTCTCATTCACTGTACTTGTATACTAGCATTGCTCAACTTAAAAATGTTTTTTATAGTTAATTCTCTCTCCTAAGGCTAGTGGTTGTTTGGGGCTGGGTATTGTTTTTGTTTGTTCCTTTAAACTAAAGAGAGTCTCTTTAAGTGAAGAGCTAGAATAACCCTGCCAGCTGCAAGGCCTTTGTACCAAGTTCATCTGAATTATCTGTCAATGTTGACACAAGCACCAAGTGTTTAGATGAGACAGAATGAATGGCCCTTTGGCCAAGGAAGGAAAGAAATCTATTAGCAACACCAATAATTTTGCATGCTAGTGAATTTAGGCCCAATTATCCCAGGTAATCCCACTTTATCCTCCCAACAGCCAGGTGACTGACGCTGAGGGATGGTGACACCAAAAGCCACCCAGGCATCTCTGGTTTACACCTAGTGCACTGTCCAGTGCACTGAAGAGGCACTAGGATTTCCTCTCTGGCTCTCTCCCATCATAAGCCTTAACCATAGTAGGCACGAAGGAAGCATCACCCAATGTTTTCTTTTTTGTGCAGCTGTTAAAAGCCATGCTCCACAGTCAGTTCAGAGGTGCTTCCTCTGTTATGTGATGGAGAATTCACCCACCCCAGCAGAATGTAGGCCTGTTTCAGTTAATTTCCCAAGGGCACACATTGATAGTTTCCATGTTTTGAGTGCATGTTTTAAATCATGATGCCACCTTTAGCACCTACAGTTTTGAAACAGAAATAACCTTGCCTTTGGACTACTTTTTTAAAAAAGGATCCACAAGTTTAACCTTCTAGTTTGCAAAAGCACTGAAATTCAGGCTTTAAACAATCACCCTTGTTATGAATTTTTAACTGTTAGTTTTAATCTACTATAAGCTGCCTTGAATCCTAAACTGAGATAACGGCAAGATGATAATGATGACAATAAAAATACTAGTATTTAAAAAACCTTTTTGATAAGGAGGATGGATTAATGATGAAGTTTAAAATATTAAAAAGATACGAGGATTTATGCATGTTTCTCAATCCTCACTTATTTTGGACATGGGAGGATATTAATTACACTATTGCTGAAAATATGGAGAGATTGGGTTAGGAGACACAGGCCGCTTTTTCCATAATAAAATGGTAATCTTTTTTGAAGATTAATAAATGCTGAATCTCTAAATAAGATAGCGTTTAGTCCTCAAGACAAAATTCTTCATAGGAAAGGCTGAAACATCTTTTGAATATATAACTGTGGAGTGGTATGAAAATCACCAAATTTGTATGCTTTGGTATCAGCTAGCTTGATTTTATAGACCAGAAAATGCTTGTGGAGATGTCTCTGAAACAATGCAAAGTTTTCAAAAGAGCTGAGTATTTATCATGTGTGTACATCTTTGTGTCCTTTGGTTATGCTCCCCTACCTACACCTACACTAATTCCACTCTTGTTCATTCTTCCTATCAACATGGCATCATATGTTTAGAATAAACTGTAAAGAACACAAAGTAAGGCTTAAACATATTCTGCTGACCATTATTTCTTATTAAGAAAAGGTTTTTTTAAAAAACAGATTTCTCTCCTGAATTTTTTCCAAGGAATCCAGTGCATCACACACATGGTTTTCCTCAGTTCTGTGAGGTTTTACTTTCTGTGAGTTCACAGCTGACCCCCAAGGTCAACCACTGAAGCAAGACTGAGCAGGAATTTGAACCTGGGGCTCCTTATTTCTAGTCTGACGCTCTGACTGCTACACCACATTAGGTGCTTCCAACTGGAAGACTTCAAGTGCTGCCAAATCAATGCCTTTCCAGTGTAATCTACAAGTGCAAATGATCATCCACACATTAGAGGGAGGGGCTAACACTTTTAAGGTGGTGCATCTCATGATGTTTCATTCACACAGTGGGCAAGATACAGCTGAGCGGGAGTATATTAGCCTTTCCACTTCCCCCACTCCTTATTCATCACTCCACCCATGTTTCACCCAAACATTTTGAAACAAAGCCTCAACAGTGCAATTTTAGCAGCTGTGTGTAGGTGTATTGCAGCTGCAAAGTGTTTTAAAAGTTATTTTTAAAAAGACTACAGAAACTCACTCCTGAGTAAGCGTTCTTTCACCTGAGAATTCTCAGCCTCTATCGTTATCAGTTTCATAACTGAATCGAATCAAGAGAATCAGTCTTTTTCCACTCAGCTAGAAATTCTGCTGCCTTAATTTCCTCTTGATTATGAGTTCCACAGAGCATTAAGAATGGGACTGAATTTGTAGTGTAGGGAATTAAATGGCTTTGAAACCAGAAATCCCAAGCAGCTAAAGGAGAAAGAAAATGTTCCCTCCAACACACACTCCATCTTCCCAAGGACAGCTCCTCCTACTGTGCCTCAGTTATGCATTTTTCTAGCTACACATGCTGCTGTTCTGCTTTTCTCCCTTTTCCCTCCTTAATGGATCTTCCACAGTAAGAAACAAAATGGAAGAAACAGTGAGAAAATATGGGGAAATTGAGTTGGCTGACAACATTGTTCAGATGCGAACATGCACCATAACATAGCATCAAGGTGATCTGGTGGTTGTACATCAAGCTTTGTTTGAAAATATTCACTAGCTCTCTGATTTCTTCTTAAGAACTCCTTTCTGTAATCAGACCATATCACCATCTATTCCAATATTATTCTTCCAAAACTGGCCAGCCAGAGACCTCAGAAAGCTTCTAAACAGAATAAAAGCCCTACATTGCAGGCCTGTTTTTTTTAAAGCATTAGATATTCAGAGATATGTTGCTTCTGATTATGGAGGTTTCATTCTTATCTACCATGGCAACCATTGTTAGACATAACACTCATCAATTATATTACCAAACCTAGTTGCCATTTTACCATACTTGGTGGCAGTTGTTCTGCCAGTTAACTATGGCATGGAATGTCTCACTTGTTTCTGGAACAGTATATGAGCAACCTTGCCCAACCATTTGTTCTTTGCTAGTTTGTAATTTCCAGCTCTTCCTGATACCTGTCTTGGGGAGGGGGGAACAATTCTCCTCTGTTTATGTAAAAAGCATTGGGACCCTACTGTTCTGGACAGAATTGACAATGTTGAAGAACAGGTATATTAGCAGGCATCTAGCTCTGTGAGGACAGCCCCACACACACGCATGCATGCACACACACACACGCACGCACGTACACACAGAGGCACAGGTAAGATACGTTCTTTATTCTCCCACAAATTACATTTCTTATTATCTAGCCTCACAACTAGAACAGTATTGCACCCCCATAGGAGGATGCTAGGACATTTATTTCAGAGGACAAAAAATATGTGCCAAACACTGTAGGGAAGACGCTGTTCCATGAGGACATCCTGTGCAGTTTGCCACAGTTTACCTGCTTGTTTGGGGGACATCCTTCTGTGGTTCTAAATGTGTGCCAAAACTGGGACTGTGAGAATATCCTATACAGATGTGCCCTACTATTCTGTGACAATCAGATAATGGCTGCCTTCCCCATCTTTCCGCTACTCCCCCTTTGCCTTTCCAACCTGTTCCCCTAATTATTCCATTTTGACTGGGAGCTGGTTCATCATTCTTCCTCCTCCTCAGCATCCTTTGATTTATCTTTCTGTCTCGAGCACAGCTCTCCCTCCTCCTCCCAAGGGGATTCAATTTTCATTCATTTTTCTGCTTTGCTAGATTGATATAGACCCTCTGCCCTGGTCCATATTACTCACTGTAGCAAAGCACCAGGAGGAGAGCAATATAGAAGCCAGCTCTAAAGGGATTTTTTTTTCCCCATACAAAAGAAAATTGTAAAAACCTTCCCTGCAAAAAAGGGTGAAGTTTTTTCACCTTCCCCACCCGCTTGCTGCCTCTCCAAACCATCATCCCTGTATCATTTCACAATATAGTTTTCTGGCCCTTGTTTATGGAGTTTATGTTTTATTATTTTAAAATAGGGAATTTTAAAAAATGAAATGTTTGATAAATGAAACATTCAATAAACTGACAATAAAATACAAGTATATATATGGTACTTCCAACACGCATGTACATTGCCTTAGTGTTATCACTAGGCTTTTCTATGTCCAGGGCAAGCTTCCAGGTTCCAGTTTCCCTCTCTCTCATGTGTGTGTGGGCACATTTGTGCTTGCTGGCACACATATCTGTACCACTATACAGATTTAAAGAAATATTCTAGTTCTTGGGAAATTGTGTTATGGGTAACAGGTAGAGAATTAGACATGTAAAATAGGAGTTAACTCTGCACTGACCCCTTTGGGAGTGAGTACTTTTTTAAAAAATCCAGTTTTAGTAAAATGTCATAGTGTTGTTTAAAATATATTTCTGGTAGGCTTCCAAATTTCTTACTTTTACAATTACTTTTTCTGCATGCTATTGCACAACGGCTTTATTTCAAAGCTATGGGGCTTTAAAAAATAACTTATTCAGTGATGCCTGTTTTCTACCAGCAATAATCAGTAATTGAAAAAAGCATTTTATGTGTAAGTTGCACACAGTAGCTAAAAAGCTGTCTCTCTGTTCCTTCCTACGCATATTTCATAAGCTATCTAATATGAGCATTTATATGCTAGGTAGGCCACAAACTAAATGTGAATCAACAGTGTGAGGTGGCAGCAAGAAAAGCTAATGAAGTTGTAGGCTACATAAACAGAAGAGTAGTATCCAGATTGACAGAAATAATTGTTACCTGCCCTTATACCCCCACCCCTACAATAATTCATAAACTGGCAGTAATTCTTTAATTGGCATCAGTTCATAGATCTGGCACTAAACGACAGTTCAAGTGGGTCCCGGTTGACCAGGACCTCTGCAGGAAGGTTCATGGAAAGGTCACCCAGAGACCTAATGGAAGTTGTCTTTGAAAATTCCCAAAACTCAGATATGCCCAGAACTGGTTATGCAAAGCCCCCTTGGACAATCTGTTAGGGAGCAGCATGCAAATCCACCCTGGACACACCTGGCCATGAGTCAGATTCCAAAGCAAACAAGTGATTGGGCAGCCCATTACTCTTGCAAAGGTCTTCCTTCACACCTCTGCCTAGCCAACAATACAAGGTCACCTCAAACCCATCAGCCTTAATGTTCCAACTATTAATAGCAATTAACAAAGCCAGAGCTTTCATTGTCTAAGCTTTGGGAAACTCACTCAAACATTGTCTTCCACTCAAAACACCCTTTAAGGATACAATATTGAATATAAATATTACCCGAAAACACAACCAAAGTGTGCACAGCTCCATACACATCGTTACTCTGCTGTGTGACCTTCAGATTCAAGCCTTCGTATTCTTTTGCTGCATGAACCTCTGCTCTTTGGACAGGTAACTATAGCCCATCATCCCCTGAATCTATTCCTCTCTATCCCAATACTTCCTCCTAATTCTTGGCTAGCCTTGTGTGGTAGCTTGTGAGAGTGAGTGCATGTGTGAATGCTTCCATGATTATTTTCAAATAAAAACCATTTTTATTTCATTTTGGCTTGTAGTCTCCTCAGTTAGTACTGGTATATACAGGTGGAAAGATCCTATCAGTTATCTGACCTCTCTCAGCCAGATCTTTGAGCTAATTAAAATTCCCCAATATAATATCACAATTCAAGGTCACAAGTGGGTCCCACAGACTCCCAGCAATTCAGGTAACATAATAGTCGCACTCTATTTTGCTTTTATCAAACCTCACCTGGAATACTGACTTGTCTACTTCTGGGCACCATAGTTTCAGAAGAGTGCCAACAAGCTGGGTTGTGCTTAGTCGTCCAAAGGAGGATGACTAAGATGGTAAAGGGATGGTACATTAAATCCTTCCAAGATTATTGTTGTTGTGTGCCCTCAAGTCATTTCCAACTAATGGCACCCCAAAGGTGAACCTATCACCGGATTTTCTAAGGGCTGAGAGTATGTGACTTGTCCAAGGTCACTCAGAGGGTTTTCATGGCTGAGTGGGGATCTGAAACCTGGGCTCCAGAACTGGAGTCCAACATTCAAATCACTACACCATGCTGGCTCTCCAAGATGATAAATGTTGGCAAATCAAACCCTGTGAGGAAGAGCAGGGCATTTTTAGCCTAGAGCAGATCAAGAGGTGACAAGGATAGCCATCTTCAAATATCTGAAAGACTGTCACAAGGAAGATGAAGCAAGCTTGTTTTCTGTTACTCCAGAGAGTATGACCCAAACCAATGAATTCAAACCACAAGAAAGGAAATTCCAACTAAACATTAGAGGGATTTTCCTAATGGCATGAGCTGTTCAACAATGGAGTGTCTTGGAAAGTGGTGGCTTCTCTTCACTGAAGGTTTTTGAACTGAAGGTTGGATGGTCATCTGTTAGGAAGACTTCAGTGGTGGATTCCTGCACTGTCAGGGGAATGGCCTAAGTGATCTTTGGGTTAACCTCCAGATTTACAACTCTATAATATTAACTGGCATATTCTATTAAGAACATAGGAAGGGCTGTGTAGGGTCAGACCAAAATCCTGTCTAGTCCAGCACTCTGTTTCCACATTAGCTAATCAGCAGGACATAAGTACAGTTGCATCCTCCAGATCATGTTACCCAGCTTCTGATACTGGTGGTAATGTATAGCCATGGTGTGTGTGTGTGTGTGTGCGTGCACGCCTGCGTGCCTGCCTGACTGCCCTCAAGTCATCCGTCAACTATGGCAGCCCCATGAATTTCATAGGGATTTTTAAGGCAAGGAATACTCAGAGGTGGTTTTGCTAGTTCCTTCCTCTGAAATATAGCCTACAGCACCTGGGATTCATTTATACTCTCCCATCCAAGTACTAACCAGCGCTGACCCTGCTTAGCTGCCAAGATCAGTTGGCATCTGGTGCCTTTGGGGTATTTAGGCTGTGTAGTCATGATGAATGACAGCCAGCGTAGTGCAGTGGTTTGAGCATTTCAGCTCTAGAGACCAGGGTTCAAATCCCTTCTTGGCCATGGAAACCCACTGGGTGACTTTAGTCAAGTCACATTTCCTCAGCCTCAGAGGGTGTCAAAAGCCAAAACCAGCTCTGAACAAATCTTGCCAAGTAATCCCATGATGTATTTGCCTTAGGATCACCATAATTTAGAAACAACTTGGAGGCACACAACAACAGCCATCATAACTAGTAGTTATTTAATAATAATAATAATAATAATAATAATATCTATTTATATCCCACCCCTCTGCGAACAATTGGGGCGGCTTACAACAGTAAAATAATACATAATATAAAACAACTCAAAATCCCTTCCCCCCCTTAAAACATTATTAAATCAATACAAATTAAAATCAACATATAATACTGTACAATTGTTATGAAAAACCCTTCCTAGCGAGCAGCAACTTATACCAAATAGACATTCCACCTTTTGCTACAGAATTTGGATTCTATTACTCACTTATTTTTAAAAAAATGCAGTTGTGTATAGTAGTTCAGCTTGTGCTTATAGGCCAACCTGACTCTTAGTACAGCTCTCTCCTTTTCATAGCTGTTGCTTGGGTTGCTTTTATGAGATTGACTGCAGCTCTACTGCCAAGATGCGGCTGCACTGGAAATAGGCTGTGATCCTCTTTGCAGGTACTCTGTGTGTGTGTGCATGTAATATAGAGAAATAAAAGTTAAAATTACATAGTATGTCTTAACGCACTTGAAAGGCTATTGTATACGGAAGGTTGAAGAGTGCTCTTTGCCATTTTGAAAAGACACTGTGGTTTTGCTTTTCCCCATGGGAGCTGGCTTCCAGATCTCTCCTTGCTTGGAGCAACTATGGCTCAGTGATTCCCAGGTGGATTCATGCTTTGATCCCTGGGCATTCTGCTGGCATGCTTTAACCCTCAGATTGAATTGAGCAAAGAGTCATTAGTTTTGATGGTCATGAGCTGGCTGGGTGATGATCCCACACGTCAGCAGGGAATGCTCCAGTGAGTACTTTCTTTTTCATTAGGTAGCAGTTGAATGAAATATTTTAAAGATGGATTTTCCAAGGGTTTGGCTACTGTTCTCAATCTCCATTCTATGCAGCTGTTCTGCGGGGTGGGAGGGAGTGTGTGTGTGTGTACATGCATGCGTGTATACCCATAGAATATATATATAGATTGGGGTTAAAACATTTTCCAGTAGTACAGAACCAGTCATCAATTTTAGAGTAACTGGAACAGAAAAATATAACCTACAGGAACCAATACACACCTGTAGAATTTTGCAGTCTGACAACTTGGTATGGAAGATGAATTGTTGCAGATCTCAACTTCCTTAAAAAGAAAAAGCAAGCAAGCAAGCTGTGGAGATATTTTCAGAACATGTCTTCATTGTGACCTTCATTTTTGCTGCTATCCATAAAGTGAGACACAAAACACAGGAAAAGAGTTTTTAGTCTCCTTCTAAACAATACATTGCCATCTGAAACACTTGCATGTATTAAATCATATAGAATTCAGATAAACGTAGCAATAGTCCCAGCAGTTGGCAGATATTAATCCCCATCATCATGTGCAAAACCACTAACCTTTGTAACCCTAACCCAGAAGGTCAAGTTTCTGACCAGGATACACAGTGAGATAGATGGTCAAGGTGTCAGGGGATGATAGGACATTCAATTCCCGGCAGAAGCCAAAAACTGTCTCAGCAGAATAGGTAGCAACCCTTTCCCAAGAATACTCACACACAGAGTGGCGTCCAGAAAACAGGAGGTGCTTTAATCTTCAGTAGTTTCAGTATGTACAGAGTCAAAGTGCTACACCAGGCATCAGAGGATCAGAGGAAGAGAATGAACTCTGATCTGGCTTTCTTATATACATCTCAGCACAGCATTGGCTTACCCAAGCACATGGTTACATTGCATCAGATTTCCATACTACATGGCTTTGCACTCTGGTAACCCTTCTTCTGATGTAACCCTTCTCATGCAGTTGTGGCATGATTAGGCATGACTGGCAGTTCATGGAGTCATGGAGTCAGTCATCATGACTCAACATGATTTCTGCAATTGTTTGGCCATTTTAAAACTTAGGGTTCAGTAACCAATTCCTGATAATCCCCTCCAAAATGGTCTGTGCAGAACACATGTTATCATTGCAACATAACATCATACCCATACATTGTTAGACATAAACTGTCTGTTGGGTGACCATTCCCTTTTTGACCTTTCACCTTACACACTAGTGACAAGGCCCAGCTTCTTTGCCATCTCTTCATGGCTTCCTGCTGGTAGGGCTTTTGTGAGCAGGTCTGCAACATTGTCCTCAGATGGACAGTACTTCAGACACGGGACACCTTCCTGTATTAACTGCCTCACATTTTGGTAACATACTGCAATGTATTTTGTCCTACATTTCAGATTTTTTGCTTTTGCCATCGCTATGCAGGCTTGTGAGTCCTCGTGCACCTCAACAGGCATTTGGCACAGTTCCCCAAGATCTGCAAGCATTTGCCTTACCCACTGTACCTCACTTGCCATTTCAGACAAGGCTGCAAATTCAGCTTCCGTGGTACTAATGGCTACACAGTTCTGCTTCCTTGATCTCCAAACAATGGGACTCTGCATACCTGACTGCCAACCCAGTCACTGACTTCCTGTCTAAAGTCTCTGCAGCAAATGAACTGTCCACATAGCACTCCAGGGTCACCTGACTTCCTGTCAGCTTCAAGCTCATGTCCCTGATCCCCTTGAGAAAACTAACCACTCTCTTTAGGGCTTTCCAATCTGCCCTCCTGGGCTTGGAGACTCTTCTGCTGAGCACCCCAACTGCAAAACTGATGTCAGGCCTTGTGTTGGTTGCGATAAATAACAGACTGCCTACCACTGAGTGGTACAGGTCTGGCCTCTCAACCTCCTGTTCTGCCTCTAAGTTCACAAAATCAGTGGTCATCAGGGTCCTGACCACTTTTGCCTCACTTAACCCACACTTGGCAACCAAATTGTCAATTTTCTTTTTCTGACTAAGGAAAAATTCTCCATTACGGGTTCTCTCTACCTCTATGCCTAAATAACACCTCAGGTTGCCTAAATCCTTTAACTTGAACCACTTTTCTAACTCCACCTGCACCTTCTTGACATCTTTGGCACTCTGCTGCCACACAGAGGTCGTCCACATAGATGACAAGCATGACAGCACTATCTCCTGCCCCCTTGGTGTACACACAGGCATCTGCTATGCTCCTAGTGTACCCTAATGACACCAAAACTTGGTGTATGCACTTGTTCCAGCAATGTGCACTTTGTTTCAAGCCGTAGAGTGCTTTGCACAACAAGTACACCTTATTCTCACCTGTACTGTCATACCCAGGGGCCTGTTCCATGAACACTGTCTCCTCAAGATCAGCATTCAGGTATGCTGTTTCAAAGTCAAAGTGTTGCACAACCATCTTCCTCTTGGCTGCTACAGCTAACACTAACCTAAGACTTTCTGGTTTTGCTGTGGGCGAAAAAGTTTTGTCAAAATTTGTGTAGCACTCCTGCGAAAAGCCTTTTGCAACTAAGTGGCCTTATACTTTTGTGTCCCATCAGGCATGTCCTTCAGCTTGTGGACCCACCTGCAACCAACAACCTTCTGGTCTTTGGGCCTCTCTACTACCTGGAACACTTTCCTTTCCACCAGTGACTCGAACTCAGAGTCCATGGTTGAGTTCCACCTCTCCTCCTCTTCTTGGGGAAGTTTTAGGAGATCCTGAAAACTTGCAGGCACTTCTGCTATGACGTTGCACAGCCTGGCCTCCTGAACTACAAATCTGTCAGGAGCCTTTCTGACCCTCCTTGACCTTCTGGAGATGATCACGCTAGTTCTCCCTGACTCATCCTCACTTGCACTACTGCTAGTTTCTCTCCTTGTGTCAGGTTCCCTCTTCAAAAACATGTTGGGCTCAATGTGTGTGTGTGTGTGTTGAAGTACTAAGCTTTTCTTCCTCATCCTCCCCTTCATCATCATCAGTTTCAACCACCGTTCCATTTGTGGGACTTTTGGAAGTTGTTGTTGGCACATCCCTCCCTAAGGGAACAAAAACCTCCTGATTGCAGTGCAATCTATCCCACCCTGAGTGCATTTCAAAATTTGCACTCCTAGAGTATGTCACCATACTAGGAGAGAGGGAAAATATGTACTTATTACCCTCATAGCCAAGAAAATGCAGTCTCCTGGTCTTAGGTTGCCCAGGCTTCCTTGGGCTAGAGTGAATAAGTACATTTGCAAATTGCCCAAAAGTCCTCAGGTGCTTGAGGTTGGTGCTCTACCATATAATAGACAATACGGGGTCTGATTGACACTGGATGTCCACAGTCTATTCATATGGTAAGCAGCAGTTCTCATTGCCTCCCCCCACAGCCCAGCTGCGGCTTGTGCATCTTCCATCATGCACTCCATCATACTCTTTAACATCCCAATTTTCCTTTCAGCAAGCCCATCCTCCCCTGGAGATGCTGGGTTTGTGGTCTTGTGCCTGATGCCCCTCCTACGCATCCAATTCTGCAGATTGTTGGATAAGAATTCCCCTCCTTTATCACTCACTAGACTGGAAACCTTAAGAGAAGGAAATTCATATTCCACCATGTTCACCCAATCACAGAATTTCTCTGCAGCTTGACTTTTTTCCTTTAGTAAATACACTTAGGTGTACCTAGTGTGTCTGTCCACAATTACAAACAAATAATGATTACCTCCTACAGTGGGTTTATAAGGGCCTGCCAAGTTGTCATGGACAACCTCAAAGGGTCTTTGGGTGACACACTTGATTTTTTTGGCAACTGGGAAAGCCTTCACCTTAACTTTCCTACACACAGCACATTCTAAAAACCTTGGGCAGTGTTTCATATTTAGACTAGGGCAAACCTTTGCTAGCTCCTTTAACCCTTTGTAACTAGCATGGCCCATTAGTCTATGATAATATTGAACACATTTGTCATATAGGGGCTCATTGTCTGCAGGATTCACATTTGCCACCTTCCCTTTAGGTAACATGTAATACAACCCATGTTTCTTTATCCCTCTTGCACAGACATTATTCATGTTATGTCTTTCTGTTATTGTACATTGATCCCTTTCAAATATCACCTTATAACCTTCTGTGGTAATTTGGGACACACTCAATATGCAATTTTCCAGTTTGTTAACACATAACACATTCTCAAAATCTTTGTCAAAAGATGGCACATATGCAGTGCCAGTTTTCTGCACCTTGCTGGGAGTACCATCTGCAAGTGTAATATTGGTTATAGAAGCATTTTTCACATTACTTAACATTTTCACATCATTTATCATATTGTGAGTTGCCCCACTATCTAATAACCAAGTTTTCTCCTCATTACCATCAGGATAGTGCTTTGCTATTAAGGCATGGCTTCCAGCCTGAGAGGATGTACCCCTCCTTTGCCCTTTAGCTCTGCTGCTGTCCCTCCTGTCCTCATGTGCAGACATTTTACAGTCCTTCTGCAAATGTCCAGGCTGTTTACATCTGAAGCAGCATCTGACATAGCTGCAGGCTCCTTCCTCCACAATCTCCTGGTTGTGCCTGGTAATTTGTGGCTGATTCCCCTCCGTGCCAGAATCAAACTGCTTGCACTGGACCTCTTCCAGGATACACCCAGCCACGAGGTCTACAGATAAATCACACTCTCTGACACTTTGGAGAATGAAGATTAGGAAATCCTATTCCTTTGACAAACTGCCCAATAGTATAAAACACTTGTGGGCTTCTGAAACCTCAACCCCCCTGTTGGCTACCTCTTGGAGAAGCTGTCTCATCTCCTCCAAATGTGCTTTTACACAGCCTCCAGGACACAGCTTTGTGTTATACCGTCTCTTTGTCCAGATCTTCTTTGATAAGATGAATTCTGATGAACATCCTCTAATGCCATCCAGAGCTGATCAGCTGTGACTTTTTGTGCAGCATGAATCATTTGGGAGGGACTTAGACATAAAAGAATCTGGCTTTTGATCAGCCAGTCTGAATGCTGCAATTTCATTTTCAGAGCCTTCTGGGCTTACACTCTCATTCTCCAGAACATGCCACAAATTGTCTTTAATTAATAAAGCTTGCATGTATATTCTCCATTGAATGACAATTGCTATCATTCAACTTCTCAAAGCATATGGAGCTTGCAGCCTCTGCCATGGTGCTGCCTCAAAAAAAAACTTCATCAACTATGAAACTCAAACAGCCAGCAGCTGGCAATACTTCAAGGTCATTTGAAGATAAAGCCTGGCTGAAACAGAGTTGAGTTTAAAATGTAACTGTTTCTCAGCCGCCTAGCCTAAACACTCAAAACAAAAGAGTTCCTGGAAAACTTCCCGGGTGCACCTTATCTAATCTGAGATCAATCAGCTGGGCCCATAACCATTGTCACAAGGATAGGTCATACTTGGACCAGATACTGCCAGGGTCTGCTGCCACCCTGGACTGACTGACACCTGGGCTAGAGCCTTGTTGTAAGAGCCATAACTCCACAAGGACCAATAGGAAGGAACCTATTGTTAGGAGGAAGGAGGTTCCAGTCAGACAAGAACTGGGACCTCCTAATGATAAATGCCTCATCAACTTGCACCATCTCTGTCACACTCAGCCACATGGGCCAAAAGTGTTCCCTGTTATAGTCATAGGTGGCTATTATTGCAAAACCTGGCCATGGTTATCTTTAAAGAAATGCTTCAACATTGCTATTTTGTTGGCATCACACTAACACATGGTTGGGAATTCTGAGGCCTTTCAGATGTTGTTGTGCTGGCCATTGTCTGTTCTGGCTGGAGCTAACAGGAGTTGGAGTCCAACAAGATATGGAGGATTGATGGTTGTCCTTGCTTAATATTCCTCTTGTTCTGGAAAAGCCTGCATGGACAGGAGATTCAGCCAGGAACAAGAAAAAACTGATGCAAATTATTCTAACCAAAGGCCATTGACTTTTCTGTCCTCTCCTGTAACATAATTTGGAGCAGCTGCCCTGTGCAAAATGTGGAAATTCCAGATACAGGTAAATAACTTGTTGGGGTATAAAATTTAAAAACCATTAAAGGTCCCAAGGTGTTAGCCCTTTGGGAAAATTTCTTCAAAGTTAAAACTGTCAGGAGTCAACTTTCTAGGAGCAGAGTAGAGCAGAGCCAAAGCTGCAAGAACAAAAGAAAGACAATCTTCTTGATAAAAGAAATGCTTAAGCTTTATTAATGGCTTTTAAATCTACATATGCATTGAAAGCTACATTCTAACTAACTAATGGAGTTAGTATAGGGTAGAAGTCTTCACTCACCATTCCAATGAGACCAGAAACAGGAAAAGACAGGAATCCCTACAGAGCATGCAGGGAAGGCATCTTTCTTCTCAGAAGGTTAGAACAAAGAGTAATAAAAAATGACCTTCTTAGACCATGAGGTTAGTAAACCTAGGTCATGTGATCTTGTAGCATGGTTGTGTGTGTTTGCAAACTATGCCCACTAAAGATAGGATGAGGAGAAGGGGGAGGAACTCTTGACATACAGGAGATCCCTAACCTCTCTAAGAACTTACTTGCTCTAATAGCAAACAAGTGTAGAGGAGGAAGAATGCTGGATTTTTCCCAACATTACTTCCTTCCCTATTTAAAACATAGTAAATTTACAAACTATCTAGTTTAAATTGACTTTGGCAGGGAAATGTTCTACTCTTGAAGAGTCTTCTCAAAATAGATCAGTAGGTTGAACCACTTTGTTATGTATATCTCTGTCTAACTATCTCTTTTAAGGACGTGCTTGTAATGGTCAATCAGCTCACTTAATTCAGTCAAAAAGCCAGAAAATGTGCCAAAGTTCCCTTTGATTCCCCAGAGTCAAGCTATTGAGCCTTTGTTCAACTACTTCTTGAGCCCACCTAAAGTAATTGTCTCTTTGTCTGTGCACTGCTCTCACTGAGTCCCAGCAGTCAATGTTCTTCTTCATCCTGGTATTCCATGGGGGTGTACAGAGTTCCCCATTTACCACTGTGCATGGTAAATGCTCAAGGATGATGGGAGTTTTTAAAAAAGACATTTGTCTTCCTGAACTCTTTGTCAACTAATTTCACCCTTTAACTGAAGTCCAGCGCAGGTGCTGGTGTGTGTGTACCACACCTCTGCAAAAGATCTCTACATTTTTGGGTTCAGTCAATACACAGGCAGGTTTGCATACATATGAATGAGGACATTTAAGCCTAAAACCAGTTGGTGGTCCCAAATAGAATAGACTCATTGGTTCAGTGGGCTTTACTTAAGTGTTCACTTACCATTGAACAATTGTTTAATGAGTCTGCTTTAACTGGAGCTACCAGCTGAATTTTGGCCTCAGTAACACAATCAAGTAAACATATAAGTATGCATTATTCAAAAAAGGAACAACCTTCTCCTTAGTTTCTAACTGCCTTTCCTGACCCACTAAACCAGCCACTGAGTCAAGGAAGGAACAAAATCAAGAAACCATTGTTCCACTTGCTCCCCACCCCAACATTTATATTTACATATAAGTGGGTTTGTTTTATTTTATCACACCTTTCCTCCTGCACTGGACTCAAGGTGGCTTATCAGCATTGAAAACAGTACAAATAAAAACTATTAATGCAAAATACAATTAAACCACAATTCTATTTTTAAAAAACACTAGTTAAATACAGGTTTAAAACACATTTAAAACATAAAGTACAGACACAGCACTCCCATTAAAAATGCCACCTGCTACAATAACTTAAAAACCAAAGACATACCTAAATAGAAAGGTCTTAGCCTGCCAGTGGAAAGACATATGAGGGGGAGCTAACTGAGCCTCTCATAGAAGGGAGCAGCAAACAAGAAGAAACTCTCATGTTCTCACCAAATGTGCCTGTGATGGTCGTGGGACTGAGAGAAAGCCTTCCCCAAGATTTTAAAAGTTGGGTAGGCTCATAGAAGGAGATGATACAATCTTTCAGGTAGTCTACACCGAAACCATGAGGGCTTTAAAGGTCTTAACCAGAACTTTGAATCCTGTCTTGAAATGGACTGGCAGCCAGTGGATCTGTTTCAGCAAGGGGGTTGCATGGTCTCCTCCTTAAGTCAGTACTGTGACCACAGCATTTTGGATCCACCTAAGTTTCCAAACATTTTCCAAAGACAGCCCCATGTAGAGTGCATTACAGTAATCCAAACAGGATATAATCCAGACATGTGTCGCTGCAGCCAGATCTGATGTCTCAAGAAATTGGCACAGCTGGCACACCAGTTTTAGCTGTGCAAATGCACTCCTGGTAGTCACTGAAACTTGGACATCCAGGTTCAGATCTGAGTCCAAACTGTGAACCTGAGATCTCATGGAGAGTATAACCCCATCCAGCACATGTGGAGTCCCTGTTCCACCTTTTGATGGCCCATGAACACCTCTGTCTTGTCTGGATTACACTTCAATTTGCTTGTCCTCATCCAGTCCATTACCAAAAACAGACAAGAGTTTAGCACAGAGACAGCTTCGTTAGAATTGGATGGAAAGGAGTGATAGAGATGGGTGTCACCAGCATACTAATGACATTCAATCTAGCAGTTTACTGTAGGTGTTAAGTAGCATGGGGGACAAAAACTGAACCCTGAGAGACCCCACAGGTCAACAGGCATGGGATCAGACAGGAGCCCCCAACACAACCTTCTGAGTTCACCCCTCTAAGATGGACTGGAACCAATGAAGTGCACCAAAGTCCCATTCCAGAAAGATGGCTCAAAAGGATACCACAGTTGATGGTACCAAAAGCCACTGAGAGATCCAACAGAATCAACAGAAACGCACTTTCCCTTGTGTAAGTCATCTACTAAGGTGACCAAAGCTGTCTCTGTCCCTCAGCCAGGCTGGAAGCCAGATTTAAATGATCTAAACACCCCAGAAATGAAAGTGAAACAAGCAGGCTTTCAAGAGTCTTTGAGTTCTACTTCTGTACCTCTTCAGGGGCACTGTTGGTTGACAACCAGTACTTGGATGACAGTAAACTTGGTGACTTGCCCACAAGTCTCCAAGGAGCCTGAACCAGATTAGAAGATTGTAAACTAGAAATTGTGTTCTGTGTATTCATAGAATCATAGAATCATAGAGTTGGAAGAGACCACAAGAGCCATCCAGTCCAACCCCCTGCTGTGCAAGAATAAACAATCAAAGCATTCTGGACAGGTGGCCATCCACCCTCTGCTTAAAAACCTCCAAAGAAGGAGACTCCACCACACTCCGAGGCAGTGCATTCCACTGCTGAACAGCTCTTACTGTAAGGAGGTTCTTCCTAATGTTTAGGTGGGATCTTTTTTTGTAGTTTGAGTCCTTGGCTATGTGTCCTAGTCTCCGGAGCTGCAGAAAACAAGCTTGCTCCATCCTCAGTATGACATCCCTTCAAATATTTAAACATGGCTATCATGTCCCCTCTTAACCTTTTCTTCCTCAGGCTAAACATACCCAGCTCTGTAAGCCACTCCTCATAGGGCATGGCTTCCAGACCTCCAACCATTTTGGTCACCAGCTTGTCCATGTCCTTCTTGAACTGTGGTGCCCAGAACTGGACACAGTATTCCGGGTGAGGTCTGACTAAAGCAGTATAGAGTGGCACTATTGCTTCCCTTTATCTAGGCACTATACTCCTATTGATGCAGCCTAGAATCGCATTGGCTTTTTTAGCTGCCACATACTCCACGTGGCAATGTGGACAGAGGAACAGGAGCTGTATAGCATGGTTTATCTAACCAGGCTTACTTGTAACTGAGCTGGATAAAGGGCACTCAGATGAATAGGTATTTCAGATACAGAGCCTGCTCTTCCTCAGAGTGTAACAACCGAAGGACTTGCTTGAACGGGTTGTGCCTTGAATACTAGGAGCACAAGGCAAGCAATTATTATACCAGGCATCACTTTTGTGTAAGCCTAAAGCAAATAGCATACACTGCCTGTATTCCTTAACAGTTTTGCTGGTGTTAAACCCCACCCCGCCATTATGTTCTCCTCCCACTGCACCTCTTTGTTAGGTTCTCAGGCCACATTTGGTTGTACAGACAGCTCTATTAATTATTCTGCTAACAAAAGGGAGTCTTATATTTGTGCTTTATGCTTAGGTATCTCCCTATAGACAACAATCTAAGTGGTGAGCTGCCTCTGTTGTGCAGAACATACATAACCCAGCCCAACCTGGGCTCAGCTTCTCATTAGACATATGAGAAGATCATATTTCATTTTAGGAAAGCAAATTTACATCTCTCAAAGTCTCAAGGAAACATATTGGAGAAGTAAATACACTTCTGTGAATGAAGTAGATGTGTTTCTAGGCATTACTTCTTTAACAAAAATTTTGATACCAGAGGCAGAAATAACATGGAAAGAATAGGGTTAGGTTCCTACATCAACAAAAAGAAGAGCAGTTGAGCATGTTTCAGGAAACCTTTTATTCAAAACTAACAATATGAAATGAAACAACCAGGTAAGGTAAGCCTTGCATAAGTAAACAAAATATTCGGAACCTTTTGGAGACCACTTGAAAGTCTCTTCCAAAATGCATCCAGGGGTGTGTTTTTTAAATTTTACCAGCCTTCACTTTTCTTCTGATTTCCAGTTCAGTGGCCAAACTTATACATCTATTATTTTTAATATGCTGTGGGTAGCTGGGGAGGCAGGCTAACCTGTTTTCCTGTTTCTCTGTGTGTGTGTGTTTGCTGTTCATGCATGCTCAGTAAGGGATCCTGAAGCCAGCTGCTGTTTACTTTGCCTGTTGTAGGCAGGCATACACATAGCTACAGTAGGCTCTCATTCTTTCCCAGCTCAGGCTTTATTGCATTGTTTACTGAAGACATACTGCTGCAACCCAGCACTGAAAGTCTGTGCTTTCCCAGCCCTCCTTCACCATTCTCCCAAAGGTGATACTGCTTTTAAAAAAAAGCTCTTACATATAGATAGAGGATGAGGTAGAAAAGGGAGCTGGGTGAGCCTAAGAAGAGTTTGTAAAAAGGATCTTCACTGTCAGAGCCTTGCTAACTGAGGTCTGTGTGCATATGTGCCTGCAAGTCACTTGTAAACTTATGGCAACCACATGGATTTCATAGTTTTCTTAGATAAGGAATACTCAGAGGTGGTTTTGCCAGTTCCTTGCTCTGAAATATAGCCTACAGCACTGCCTGTGCTGAATGTCATTTTTCTTCTGGTTGATGATTCACAAAGCTGCAGAGCAAGTGTCTCAGACCCCTGTCCATTGGTGGGTGGTGCTGAAAACCTAGTTACAGGATGGTTGCGAACTTCTCAATGTGCATGTTAGCATTTTGTCCAGCAATAATGTCTCTGGAATAATTTGCCTTCTGGCTGTGAAAGACTTATGCAACAATACACAAAACCTCTAAAATAACTGGATGCAGTCTAGTGGAAATCAATTTATTTAGGTCTTGTTGGATTTAAATGGGAAAGATTTAACCTACATGGTTAGCTCAGTATTTCCCAGACATTTTGTATTAAAATTTGAAGGCACACTTCACTTGCATTGAACAGGATAACTTCTAAACTGAGGGAAAAGAGTTCCTCAAAAGATGAATAAGTTTTACTCCTACTAACTGTAAAATTTAGAATATGGGAGATTAAGATTTACTCACACCTTGAGGAGCTAATTTCCCTCTGTTTCTGAATGAGTCACTGATCTGATTTGAAGGAAACTGAGATCGATGAGTCATGCAGACATACAGCAGCAGCCTCCTGTGAGAGCAAGCAGCTTTGCTACTTTTTTCCACTGGAAGGTATTGAATAATCCAGTCACAACTAATACATAAATTTTTTCCCCTTCTTTTTTCCTTCCCTGTTTTATTATCAGTGTTCTATGGTTATCATTTGTGTTTTCCAAATTATCTCTACACTGCTCAGATAATGTCTGGTACTGGGTAGTTTAAAATTTAATAAAAATTTTAAAATAAGTTTCTTGCCCTCAGTGGTAGGGGTGGGAATTGTGTGCTTCCCCTGCAGATTTTGTTGGACAGCAATTCTTATCAGCCCTAACCAATATAACAAATGGTAAGGAATGTTGGGAGTTGCAGTCCAACATCTGAAAAGGCCTTGTGATAGCTACCTCTTCTATGGTGTCTCATTGAAAGGAGGCAAGACCAAATCAAATAATGCAGAAACACAACAAGCAGGTTCCTCTGTGAGCAGGTCCTTTAGCTACCTAGAAGCATTTAATAATTGTATATATTTATATATTTGTCATGAGCCAGCCTGGTGTACTGGTTTGAGCATTGGACTATGATGCTGGAGACCAGGGTTGACTCCCTGCTTGGCCTTGGAAACTCACTGAGTGACCTTGGGCAAGTCACACTCTCTCAGCCTCAGAGGAAGGCAATGGTAAACTGCCTCTGAACAAATCTTGCCAAGAAAATTCCATGAAAGATTCACTTTAGGGTTGCCATAAGTCAGAAGCAATGTGAAGGTACACAACAGCAACAGCAGCAACAACAAGTCTGTTTGTCAAGGTGTGAATAATGCACATGGTTTTGAAAACACCCCTGTAGTTCTCCCATTGAAATCGATGGAACTTGTAAATGCTTAACCTTAGATAGGCCATGTCCCCAATATTGACACCAAACTTGATTTCATTGTATCCCTTCACTGGGTGAATATGTAAGTGGTTTTTACCATCAGCCTCTCATAGCATTCATCAGCCATGTCAGCAAGTTTTGTCCTCAGGATAATTTACTTCTTTATAGGGACAATGGAGTGTGGGGGAGGATTTTCATAAGATGTGCCATTATAAAGCAAGAGATTGGGGAGATTTTTTTAAACAAACAACAACGATATACCTGATTTTTCCTCACTGCTTTTTGCATCAAAAGCTATGGGAGATTTTATGCACATGGAGGGGGTGTGTCTATACAGTAAATGAAACTTAAGGGCAAGGCAAGAGGAATGGAGTAGGAGCATCAAACTTTTATTTTTGTGTATCTTTGAGACTTCCTCCCCCTTTTCCTCTGTCTGGGGAAAAAATGTGCCCACGGTTAAGACATTCTCCTCTTGAGAGCAAGCAAATAAGTTTTATTTTATCAGATCTAATGATTCACTGCAGTCTCTGTGGCTATGCTTTTTGACCATGGCAAATAAGTTTGCTAGCCAGGTTTAGAATTCTGTTTTGTAAATGACTTTACATATTTTCACCCAAGGCTCTGCAGACAGTATTGCAGTTTAACTCTTCACTGTCCTGGCCCTGGGAAATTGCCCCGCTTTCCTCTTGTAAAAATACCTCAGGGCTGCCACTTACCTAAGAGCTGAAAGGAACAGGACAATTTGTAATTACTGGTCCTAACATTTAGCCACCACAGTTGCTCCTTCGCATTGATTGAAAAATAGAAAGTTTTGCCCTAGGTCAAGTTTTTGGAAAATCATCATCAAAAGTCAGTCTACAGTCTACAGCAAACATGACCTATTTGGGGGTGGGGGCGATCCTTTAGAAGAAATTGTATTTGCCAGTTCTCCATTTGAGTTTCGAATTCCAATTTTAACGGGGGAAAGGCAATGTAGGTAATACAGAGCAATGCATTGTATAGTGCAATGTATTTGCACCCCACCTAAGCTTGTTTCGTGAATTTGTGCGGTTCACTGATCCTGATCTGAAAACTTCAAACATGTGACACTCATCAGATTTTGTGAGTGTACAGTTTTAATTTGAGCACCATTTGTTGTTAATGCGCCACTGAATTATTGTCAGGGAGATTTTCATGATGAAGATCAAGGATGCACTCTTATTCTCATATAATTAGGTGTAAGTCTAGCAAGAGAAGCGTCTCACTTCATTCAATAGACTTACTCCTTGTTGCATGGGAACAAGTTGCCTCCTTAAGTTTCGTTATGTAAACTTCTCTCAGGTTTACATAATGGGGCTGCAAATAAAGAGTTCGAATAGACGTTGAAACAGTTGAAAGAAAGCTTATAATGAAAATGTTAAAACAACAGGGAACCTTAATAAGGGCCGTAATCCTGCGTATCTCCCTCGGAAGAAAGCCCCAATAGTGGGTCTTACTTCTACCTAAAAATACAGATGTAAGATCCGGTTAGCGAACCTGAAGAAAAATAACGGGGAAAGGGCTGAGAATCCGAGAAAGAATTTAGAGCGAGGCTTTCTTGGTTTCCGAAATACTTTTAATTCCACTACCTAAAAAAGTTCCTCTTGCAGGAGGGAGAGGCGCCCTGTTCTTTTCGCTTTTCACCCCTAACTCACCAAGCCAGTGGGAAATGATATGCACCACCGAATTTATTTTCGTTTTCTGCTGGCTTCTCTTCGCCCTTTCCATAAATCCTCCTGTTTCGATGTCCATGTGACAAGCCCTTCTCTCAAGAAAAGCCTTCCAGATGTCGGCTGTCCTTCGAGCTGTGTCTGCAGACAGGACCGGTTTAAAGCACCGGCGGCGTCAGCATCCACAGAGGGGCACATCATTGTGGGGGGCCCCATAGTAACCCTCCTCCTGCAAAAATATTATTAGTGATAATCTGAATATCCTGTACTGTGAATAGCTTAGGTTGAGTTAGGTTACATTGACCTGAGAGAAACATATGGGGCCCCCAAAATAAAGCATTGCAGGGCCCCCCCAAATTCCTTAAACCGGTCCTGTCTGAAGAAGCCCCTTCTCGACTGCTAATCTTTTGCGCTGGAGCCAACTCACACGTGTATATGGATTTCCAGGTCTTCAGACGACTTGCATGAGCAAAAGCAAGGCCACGGAGGCGGCGGGGGGGGGGAGTCAGAGACAGAGTGTTCATAGCACTCGATGGGATCCCCGGGGTTACAGTGGAGGCCTTTCACACGTTCAGCTACGAGTCACCCAGCAGCAAATGATTGCAACCCTATATGGTGAACGTGGGGACACGTGGGCACCTTTCAAAGCGTCGGATTACCTACCCTTCCAAAACCACCATAGCACTATTATTCCACTTTAACTGCTCTGGCTGCCTCCTCTGGAATCCTGGGATTTGCAGTTTAGGGAGGGGCATTTAGCATTCTCAGCCAGAGAGTTCTTAGGTTTCACTAAACTACAAATCCCAGAATTCCACAGGAGGCAGCCACAGCAGTTAAAGTGGAATAATAGCACTATAACTGTGTAGTGTGCTAAAGTCATTTGTCTTTCTCCTCAAATCCCCCATCTTGTCTTGTTCGTTGAATCTGGACTGTAAGCCGCCTGGGCTCTCAGACAACCTGGGTGCCATTTGTGGATGTGTTGCAGGAGCTAAGGGGAAGCCTGGCTGCAGGTTATCATGGTGTTTGGGCGGTTGGCAGAACCGGGGGCTGGCATGTCCTTTAACCAGGAGCAGCAGCAACAACCACAACAATAGTAGCAGCAGCAACATAACTGTTGTTATTAACTGCGGTCAAGTCGACTTCGGGCGACCCTATGAATGAGAGACCTCCAAGACACCCTGACATCAACAGCCCTGCTCAGCTCTTGCAAACTCAGGGCTCTGCAAATAACTGCATCCACACTAGAGAAATAATCCAAGTTGAAACTGGATTATTTGCATGGCTCCTTCCTATGGAATCCTGGGATTTGTAGTTTGGTGAGGCACCAGCACTCTTAGCCAGAGAAGGCTAAAGACCTTGTAAAACTACAAACCCCAGGATTACATAGGAAGGAGCTATGCAAATAATCCAGTTTCAACTGGATTTTTTGTGTCGTGTGGATTCCCTAATCTAGGGAATCCACACGACACACACTCCCGTACAATCAGATAGCTCAGCAAAGGGGCAATTCAGCTATTTCTTAAAGGGCGAGAACAGGTGTTCAGTCATATTCAAGATCCCTCTGCAAGTTTGGCTACTTTTTCCCAGCCTACTGAAGGAGGCTGCAGGAGCGAGGAGCCACCAGGCAAGAAACCTAAGGGAGAAGCTCCTGGGTCCGAAGCAGCAGCGAAGTGGTTTGGGGGGAAAGAGAGGAAATGGAGAGCAGACTCCGGGCTTGGTTCTGGCAACTGACCTGTCCCTTGAATTTGCGTCGGCCAAACTTTGAGGGGAAGGTGTGGTAGGGAGCGGGGGCGGAGGGCTGCGCAACCGTGGCTCCTTTTCCCCCTTTGAAACTCGGGATAGGGGCGGCATGAGCATCGCTTGGGAGCGGAAAAGGAACGGACTTCTTTTCGCTACTCAGTTTCATCCCAGCTTCCCAAACAGCGGCCATACAGGTGGGAATTTTTGGAGGTATCAGCCGACGGTGTTAAATATCACAAGAAGAGAGATCTGTCAGATTACACTTGCGGTAAGGAGGGGTGAAAACGTGGATAAAAGGAGAGATGCAAAGCCGTTATTAACGCAAAGAGGGGGGGGGATCTGCGGAATTACCCTGACTGGGGATGGGAGGCATGGGCGGATTAACAACTGGAGCGAAGAGGGACTTCTTGAGAGTAAGAGCTGTTCACCAGGGGAACGCACTGCCTCGGAGTGTGTTGGAGTCGCCTTCTTTGGAGGGAATGCTTTGGTTGTGTGTTCCTGCATGGCAGGGGGTTGGACTAGATGGCCTTTGTGGTGTCTTCCAACTCTAGGATTCTAACACTACAATGAAGTGAGCGAGGCGTCTGTTTTCTAAAGGTGGGCTGGATTCCAAGGAGGGGGACTCCCTGGCTTCGTCAACTCTCGCTAGCTGGCCATGGAAACGGTGAGAAAAAGTCCCTAGGTGTGACTTTTCAATGCAAATTACTACTTGATGCTGCAACCAAGAACATGCAGGTTCCATTTGCAATAGGAATAAACGGTGCAGATGTTTTAAAAAAACTAAGGAGGCGATGAAGAAGTTACAAGGTGCCATGCAATGAATCTTCAGAGCTTGAAAACTAACCAGATTCTCAGTACCACAACCATCAGGCGAGCGCAGAAATCTGTCTTGCACTGACTGGTCCAGCTTCTGTGCTTATATAGAGCATCAGAGGGAAGGGGCGGGGCCGTCCCAAAGCCCCGCCCACTCCCAAGGGGGGGAGAGAGAGAGACTTCCCCTGGCTTATCCCCCCTCCCTGCTCCCCCCCGCTTACCTGAGGGTCCCCCCCCTCTTCTCCCCTCCAGGGTTTTTTTTAAGGATGCTCGCAGGGATTGGCTGGAGGGGGCGTGGCTTTCCTGCGGATAGTGACGTCACGCCCTCTCCCTGCAGTGTGAATGAATCAAAGCTGCCTTCCCTTGGAGCCGCACTCCCCACGACAAGGAGGTTGCTGCTGCTGCTGCATCACTTTCAACCCGGGATACTGTCAAGCTGGGGTAGCAGAAGACTCCAAGGGGATTTGAAACCGATCAGGGCGATCTTCAGCCCTTCTGCAACATCCAGGAAGCTCGACCCCGATCAGACTTCATTTTCATTTATTTATTTATTTTTAATTTATCAAGATTTTTTTTATAAAAAATAATCCCCTTGGGGTGGATTTTTCCCGCCCCTATTTTTTCCCCCCTCGTCCTCTCCATATATTGAAATAAAATGATGCAAAGCTCAGCGCTCTCTACAGAAGGTTCTGTCAAAGGGCTTCCAGAAATTCTTGGTGTGCCAATGCAACGTAAGGAATTTTTTCTCTCTCTTTCTCCCTCTCTCTCTCTCTTCCACATTGATTTAATAATAAAGAAAACTGGCAGAGCTTGAATGGCGCAGGGAGGGTTATCATAACTGCTGCACTCTTTCGATGTGAAGAAGAGGGACGGAAGCATATAGATGTGTGTGGTGGTGTGTGTTTGTAGGACTGTCTGGTCGGTATTTTAAGGTTGTAAACAGGTGGGCAGGTTGTTTTCCCTGTTGAATAGCTGCATAGAAATGCACAGGAGTCCCTTTGCCTTTCTGATGGGGGGGGGAATCATAGCGTTAAAGCAACATGTGCTAAATGGGGAAGCCTTGGAGGCTTCCGGCCCAATCTGTCTTGCGTTTACTCAGAAGTAAGTCTCCTTGAGTTCGATAGGACTTCTTCTCGGGTGGCTGCATCCTTAGGGGAAGAATGGAGAGGGACAGGTACAGCCAGCAGAGCAGAGCAGGGGGAGAAGTTTGTCTGGAGGCCTTTTCTTCTCTTTCCTGGGAGGGGGGCTTTCTGGACATCCGAACAGTACGGAGAGGAACGTGCGTTTGTTGCTCTTATTCTCATTGCCCAGTTTGCAGGTGGGCATTTCTGGCAGCGACTCTCGTTGCTTCGGGGTCTGGATACAGGTAAGAAGAGCAAGCCGAGTGAATGGAGGCGCCGGATCCAGCCCCCTCCTTGTGTTTACATGGAGGGGGGGTCAAATAATGCTCCGTCCCTCTCCCCCCCCCCTTTCTGTGCTTGCCTTCGCCTCTCTATGTATGGATGTACCATACCACCGGGTGCGTGGATTAGCTGGTGTCTATTCTTGGATGCACAGCGCGTCCTTCGCCGTGTGCCTGTGCAGAGAAATCACGCGTGCCTGTTTACGCCGTAAGGAGAAGCAGCGGAGAGGCATCAGCGGGGTTAATGCGGGCCCCTAAGACTCAAAGGGGTAGGGCTGTGGGAGAAAGGGGGGAAGAGGAGTTTGGAAAAGTCAAGGCCCTGCTTATTTCTCGATCTGGAATGGCCCTTTCCGGCTCTTTTATAGCTAGATCTACGCTTTCGCGCCCGCCCTCTGTTTATCTCTCTCTCTCTATGTGTGCAGGGCCGGTTTAAGGAATTTGGGGGGGCCCTGCAACACTTTATTTCGGGGGACCCATATGTTTATCTCAGGTCCAGGAACGGTTTAAGGAATTTTGGGCCCCCCTACAATGCTTTATTTTGGGGGGTCCCGTATGTTTATCTCAGGTCAATGTAACCTAACTCAACCTAAGCTATTCACAGTACAGGATATTCAGATGATTATTACTAATAATGTTTTCGCAGGAGGGTTACTACGGGGGCCCCCACAATGATGGGACCCTCTGTGGATGCTGACGCTGCCAATGCCTTAAACCGGCCCTGTCTCTGTGTAAATGTATATATTTACCTGTGTGTATGGGGGTTATGTTGGGAATTATTGATATTTATATTAAGCAGAATGCAGCGTAGCCCCAGTGGAACATGAGCTTCCGGTATAAAACAGGATTTAAAAAATCACTTCCAACAGGTTATGTATAGGTGCAAATCTCAGCACCCGTTTCCCTCTTCTCTGTGTACCCCTCAGCCTGCCTGTCGGTTCACTCTGAAACCATATTCAGAGACCAGTGCCCCCGCCGGCTCTAACTTCTGGATAAGCGACACGCGTGGATCTGTGCGCAACAATCTGGCCACAGGTCCCCTAGCATTCGATCGGACCTTCTTGGCAGTCAGTGTTTGTAGACGGGAAGCTTGGTCTCCCTCAGTATGGCCAGGGATTTCAGCTGTTGTTTATTGAGATTTATGAACACTCCCTTGGGATTTTGTTGTGGTCGCTTGAGCCGCAGGGACTGCCTGACTACGAAGTAAGCGGCCACTTGGGCAACGCGTGGATCTGCAGGTGCACAGCTATGAGGCTGGCCAACGTCTGCGCCTGCAGCTTTTGTGCGCCTGTTCACATCCCATAGGGAGAGGGAGAGGGAGAGCTACCTGCTGGGGAAGATGAGCTTCCTGTCTCCACTCGGAAGTGTGTGGCAGGCAAGAAAGAGGGATGTGCAGAAATTTAAGAACACCCTTTTTGGAGAAGCCCGTAGCTATGTTGCTTGCGTCTGTGTGAGTGTGCGGGGTGACACACAAACATACACACACACACACACACAGAGACTGCCTGCCTGCAGCTAAAGGGCACGATCCAGGCAGCGCTCATTGCTTTTCAGTCCCGTTCATTTCCCTGCAGGAGATAAAAGCTCTCCGACGGGGAAGCCAGGGGCACTTAAAAGCGCGTGACTCGCCTGGATCGTGTCCACGTCGTGTGTTGCCAGTGAGCTAAATGGAAGGGCTTCTCTCGCCCTCTCTTTGGGGTCTTAAGAGTGTTGCCCCCCTCCCTCCCTTAGCCCGGGGCTCGCAGGAGCCAACAAGTCACCGAAGCAGCCGCCGTGGGCGGTCGTGGCTCGTGGGAATGGGGCGATGCTGCTTCCTAGCGTATCCCCGAGGAGACCGAGGCTTGGATCCTATCGGTGGGATTGAAATAACTGTCGGCGAATGAGTCAACTCGCGTTGTTTCAGTGGGTCTGCTCTGGTTGGGACCCCGCAATAGGGTTCAGGCTGGAGACCCTCTCTTCACGCGTGGGGCGGAACAAGTGTGTGGGCTACAGCAGGGAGCTGAAGGGGGGCCTGTGCAGCCGCCTAAATGGGCTCAAGAGCGAAGGGGGCTGGGGGGCGTCCGCTCTCACCTTCTTCTCCCCCCACCACCCGGGGAGGGGTCCCGAACGGGCCCGGTCTCGCTGGCCTTCGGCGTCTGGAGGCGGAGGGAGAGACGGAGGGCGCCGCCTCCCTCGCCTGCGGCGGCTGGGCTGTTCTGCCGCCACCCCCTCTCTCGGCGGTGCCTTTCCCTGCCAGCCACGGGGGGGGGTCCTCCTCTGCGGCCCTGCTGCGCCCCCTCCTTCACGGCCTTCTCTGCGTTGGGCCCGCAAATCTACCTGCTCCGTCTGGGCTTCGGGGAGGAGGGGGGAAGAAGGCGATCTCTGGGTCCAGGCTGAGGGAGGGGAGGGGCGAGGGACCAGGGGCTCTTCCCACTCGGAGGATGCCCCTGGTGGGGCGGGCATTCCAGTGGGAAAGCCTGAAGTTGGGGGGGCGGGCGCCCAAAGAGCCACTGATGGGACCCACCGGCTCCCCTGGGCATAGGGGCTCCCTCGCTTGGGGAAGCCCATCCCGGCGCCAGTCACCCCTAGGCCCTGGGGAGCCGGTGGGTCTCTCTCTCTCAATCTCTCTCTCTCTCCATCTACCACGTGGCCTGAGCCCGGACAGGCCTTGGGACTGGCAAAGATGGGGCGACGTGGAGGTCCCGGGGGTGGGGGTTGATTTCCTAAGCAAGCCGTAGAAGCAAGCTTTGGCTGTGATTCAGGAGGAAAAGGACAGAACCCCCAAACCCTTCAGCCGAGGAGCTTTTTGCGGGAGGAGGCGGGTGTTGCGTGTCGCCCCTTGGCCAACAAGCAAGGGAGAAGCCGGGTCCGATCCTGTCCAGCCCTCCTTGAGATCAAGCCCCATTGACGGTGCCCTTGCTTCCGAGTAAACCTGCACACAGGACTGGGTGGCCGCTACTTTCTTGCTAGGAAGGCTTTTTACAGAGTAAACGGAAATGGAGGGCTGCTGTTAACGGGCGACCCTATATACACTCTGTGTGTGTGTGTGTGTGCCTTCAAGTCCTCTGTCGATGTATAGCGATCTCGTGAATTTTACGGGTTTTCTTAGGCGAGGAATACATACCCAAGAGCTGGCTTTGCCAGTTCCTTCCTCTGAAATATAGCCTTACAGCACCTGATACTTCATTGGTGATGTCCCATCCAAATAGTATTAACCAGGCCTGACCCTGCTTAGCTTCCGAGATCAGACGGCATCTGGTGCCTTTAGGGTATTTACACCTTTACCTGGGAGTAAGTCCGTGTGAACTCAATAGTGTTGGGGTATAGAGTAGGCCTGGAGCTTGGCGCTACTTAAGCTGTAAGGAAGCCTCCGTCGAGCGGCCCCCTTTCCTGGCGGCTCGCCTTCCCCAGTTCCCGCCAGCCTGTACAGTCCTAGGAAGCGCATCCTTGGCCAGGCCCGGCTTAAAACGGGGTCGCCTACGAGGCTTCATCGACGCCGGGCTTGGCCTTGACCGGGGCTGGGAACTTGTGGCCTTTCAGAGGCGCTCTCATTATCGCGGGCCATGGGCCAAGGTGGTGGGAGATGGGGTCGACCCCCTTGGGCGGGGAGGGCGGAGGTCCCCCACCTCTGGCAGTCCGTGGCCGAACCATTCTGGAGGGCTGGGGAAAGCACTACCGTGTTGCCAAGCCCCACTCCTTCCCCCAGGGGTGGCTGGGCCAAGTCTCTGGTCCCTTCTCCCCCCCCCCCTCCCCGCTCCGTGGTTGCAGTCCTACGCGCCGTCTGCTGGGTGGAAGTAACCCCCCTTGGGCGCAGTCTTTGAGGTGCCGAGCCGCGTCCAGAGCCGGCCGTGTGTCTCCGAGCCCACGGAGGAATGAACCAATAGGCCCGTGGCGGGGGCCAGACTCATGGCCACGGCGCTTGGCGTCCGTCTGTCCGTCCTCTCCAGCTGCACGCAGGCGCCGTCCTTGGAGTACACGTGGAGGTGGTTTCAGAAGCCCTGCGCCCAAAAGGTGTCAGGGGAGAAGGCAAACGCGTGTAGGCCCACAGCTGTCTCCACGTGGGCGACTTGGTCGTGGCCCCTTCCTATGCGAACCTGCTTCCTGCGGCTTCCTTTTCCTCCCTTCTCGTCTTGCCCATCTCCAGCGTCTGCTCGGCCCTGGGCCATCGGGAAGGAAGGGCCTTTCGCTCGGGAGGGGCCCGGAGTGTGCCTTTATCAGCCTTCCTGGGCTAATCTTTGAGGGGGGACCGAGAAGGAAGGAAGGAAGGAAGGAAGGAGGGAAGGAAGGAAGGGCCTGTATGCCGAAGCGCAGATCAGGAACTTGCCGCAAGCTGTGTGCCCCAAATTTATAGCCTGGGTCACCGCTAGAGTATTTCTAATGGAGAGTCAATTGGTTTAATTCAATTAGGCCCAGAATATAACTCAGAAAGTCCGTTAAATTCCAATTATCTAACCGCTGGTGTGTGTGTGTGTTCCCACATTTTTTCCTTGCCTTTCTCTCTATATGTATACAAACGTCAAAGTATGCATTGGCCTATTTATAGCGGGCTGGTTCTCTCTTCATTCCCCCTGTGGCAATATTTGAAGAGGACTGGTTATACTCTCAGGCGGACCCGGCGATTGTGTGCAGTCATTATTTTGTTCGGCCCACAAAAATAACCACCTCTCCCTCCCTCTGTCTTTCTCATAAAGAAACGCTAGAATACCGAGAAGGCACCAGACCCCGTCTGATCTAGGGAAGCTAAACAGGGTCAGGCCTGGTCAGTACTTGGAAGGGATTCCGCCAAGGGATACCAGGTGCTGCTGCTGTTGTTGTTGTTGTGTGGCTTCAAGTCCTTTCCGACTTATGGCGACCTTATCAGGGGGTTTTCTGGCGGAGGGGTGGGTGTGCCTGCTGTGCCTTCCTCTGAAGCTGAGAGGATGTGACTTGCCCAAGGTCGTCCAGTGGGTTTCCATGGCTGAGACCCCGATCAATGCTCAAACCATTTCGCCACGCTGGGTCCCCCAGGTGCCGTAGGCTATATTTCAGAGGAAGGCAACGGCAAACTCCCTCTGAACATATCTTGCCCAGAAAACCGTAGGACAGAGTCGCTGTAAATCGGAGCCGACTTGAAGGCGTTCAGCAACCTATTAAATACCAGGCAAAAGTTAGCTTGAGATCAGCGGTGATCTTTTGGGATCCAGGATCAGGCTTTGGTGGAGGGCAGGAGGTGTGCAGCTTGCACAGATTTCGGGGAGCCCTTCGGCTCATCCCCATTCCCACAGCATTTCACCTAGGTTTCGCACTCCCATGCCATCCAAATGTGCCCGAGCTCTGTTTTTTCTCCTCATTTTTCCCCATTCGGTCTTTTGCTTGTCCTGTATCATTTTCTTTCTCTCCTGTCTTTCGAAATCTGTCGTCCCGAGGCCTGGACACCTCCGCCACTCTTCTTGACTGCGGAAAGTGGCCTCTCCTTTGAGTCCCGATGGCCTGGCTGGGTTTTTTTGTTTGTTTTTGGGGGGTGTCCCCGGCATTTTGGGGCTTGGAGCGAAGGGAGGGATGGCGATCCCCCCCCCCGAAGCCTGAAGCGGATTAAAAATTCCGTCTGGGCGATTCCTGATACTAGTTGCGCGATTCCACGGTGGGCAAGCCTAAATGTTTCCCGCATGAGTTTAATCACCTTTTCCCCCTATACTGAGTTTTCCCCTTTTGTGTTGCCAAATATTGCTGGAATCAAATATTAATTTTAAAAATCCGCTCCCCTTTATTCGCCTTGGAAAGAAAACCGGCTGTTGTCTTTCCCTGCGTCTTTTAATATTTTTCATTAATATATATATATATATATATATATATATCTTAGCCCAGGATCCGTAGCAAAAGCGCCCTCCACATAGGTCGGGCGTTACCTTTACCCGCAGCTTTCCCCTTTTCTCTCTTGTTGTTGTTTGTTGTTGTGTGCCTTCACGTGGTTTCTGACATACGGCGACCCTAAGGGCGAATCTCTCATGGGGTTTTCTGGGCCAGATTTGTTCAGAGGGGTTTTGCCTTTGCCTTCCTCTGAGGCTGAGAGTGTGTGACTTGCCCCAAGGTGGGTTTCCATGGCTGAGTGAGGATTTGAACCTTGGTCTCCAGAGTCTTCCTCTAACGCTCAAACCACTACAGCATGCTGGCTCTCTCCTCTTATCTCTACCAGTAACAATTTGGGGTAATAAATCTCCTCAATCATCAACCTGGGCAAACAGGCTAAGATGAGGTAAAGTTAACCAAACAGACTTCGATAGAACGGCTGGCACCCTGTAAGTACAGAAACAGATTTTCTGAGTCGAAGCCGAAAAGGGATGGGTCGGTTTTCAAAACCGTGCGGTGGAGAAGGCCGCAGAAAATCGAAAACACGGGTTTAAGTAGAGCTCCACTCCCAGAGCTCTCCACCATTTCCAGTCCATGGTCTGTTAATTCGAAGGCTTCCTCTCGGGTCTAAATTAGTGGAGGAATCGAACTAAATTCGCGTTGGCCGGGGGAACTGGGTCGTTGCAGCTTATCTGGACTAAAAGGACACCTCCTTTACCGCTGCCCTATTGGCTTCTCTTTCCTTCCACCCCGAAAACGGAATTTGCATCGTGGTTATTTATATCCGACGGGCGCGCTGTTTGCTCTTTCTCCCCTCGACGGCTTTGGGGCTGTTTCGGTTCGCGGGAAAAGGCAGGGAAAGAGCCACGGCCGGGGAGGCCTCCCTGGGTTTTGTCCCTAATTCCTCCCAGCCGAGTGCGGACACGCCTGTGGTTTAACTCGATGCCGACGCGGCCTTGATTCTAAGACCCCCGCCCCACACCAATGCCTCGGAGAAGCACTCTGAGGGAGGGGACGGCCAAGCCCCTTCTCCTCCCGCCCCCGTTTGCCTGAGAAAATGCGGCGCTTTTCTTTACCGCGCGTAAAACCCATTGGGGAGAAAAGAGACCATCGTAGACCATGGCGATGTAGTGGGAACTTTTCCGGAGCCCTTCCTCTGCCTCTCCCAGAGCACGGGGGAGGGGGGAGGAAGAGGGGAGGGGATGGACAGGTTCCTCGTCCATCTCTGTGATTAAAATCTCTCCCTCTTAGGCACCCTTTCCTCTCCCCTTTCGGTTTTTCTCTCGCGCCCTCAACTAGTCTGGGCGCTTCTTCCTCAGGGAGGCCTAGGCTCTTTTGTATACCCTCGCCCGGCGGCTTTCCCGCCCGCCAACCCGCCTCCTGTGCTTTCTCTTCCGAGGGGGCGGAATTGACGGGAGGCTGAGGAGAATTGGCGCGGAGGGCGACGCGGGTTTCCTCTATTTCTGCGAGGCGAAGATACGGGGCTAGGCGGAGGGGTTTCTCGAATTAAGGCCACATCTGGGGGACTGTTTCCAAACATACAAAGCGAGGGACAAAAAGGCGGGCTTTCTAAAACGCTGCGCCTGGGGCCTCCGGCACGAGAACCCAGACCTATTGCCCCCCAGCCTTACCGCCTTCCCTCTATACCCACACCTCATTTTCCTCTGGGGTTCCTCTCTCCTTGGAACGGTGCCCTCAGACTTTTACACGTGTGGCGGTGTTTCTATCGTCTCCTCATTGCCTTCCTTCCTTTTTTCTGTTTATCTATTTAGGCACTATCTTTGTACCTGACGCGGGTAGTATATTCGGAAGTATTTTATTCTTTCGACCATTTATTCTTCAACCATTTTCCACATATATGATAGGGACGGTGTAGCTCCGTTATACTGTGTGGTGCCTGAGGTCGTTTTCTCGTCAGCCACACAAAACGACTGGAAAAGACAAAACGACTGGAAAGAAAGAAATAATAAATAAGTTGTCCCTTCATATTCGCTGGGGTTTGGTTCAAAGACCCCCGTGGATACTAAATTCCGTGAAGTCCCATTATGTTATGCAATGGCATAGCTAAATGGTGCCCCTTATATCAAGACGGCAGAATCAAGGTTTGCTTTTTGGATTATTGCTTTTTAAAGAATATTTTCAAGCCGTGAATACTTAAATCCGTGGATACCAAATCCAAGGATACAGAGGGACAACTGTGCTGTAAATAGCAAACGAAGCGAAAAGTAATAAGAGAGGAAAGGCGAGGTAATGGAGAGGAGGTGGACAGGAAAAGTAGAAACTGTGGAGAAGTGTGCCGTGGTTTGACTCCTGTACTCTGAGAAAGGCAGACAGGCGGGCACAGCCATTCTCCTTTTTCGTTCAGTGCCGTTGGGGCGGCAGAAAGGGGCTCTTCGACTGAGCCCTGAGCGTGTCCGTCTGTGCTGTCCGGGGAAAGTTTAGCCGCAGAATTGTACTCGGGAGTAATGGGGTCGTGTGTACACGAGGCGGTGTTGTGGGTTTCAAGCTGCGTGGACTGAGAAGAGCCTCGAAGCTGCGGCGGGAAGGAGGCGGCGCCCTTCCAGTAGCTGCTCTTATGGGACAAACCCCGTCCGGCTAAACAAGGACACTTAGGGGGGTGGCAGCGCAGATTCCCCCTTTTCCCCACTCCTTTCTTTCTTTGCGTTGATTCCTGGGATTATCATTATCATTATAATCTCGGGTGTCTTTCCAGCCGGGTTTCCTTGTGGGTGTTTGTGTGGGTGTGTGGATGGATCCAAAACCTTCCTTCCCTTCAGGCGACATTCACCTACTTGCATATGTTGTGGGCGGGCCGGGCTGGTGTGTGGAAGGAATGAAGGAAACCAAATTCCCACCTGAAACAAAATACCGATGGAGAAACGTCGCCTCAGCTGAGGCGACGTTTCTCCATCGGTATTTTGTTTCAGGTGGGATGCCCAGGGCGTTTCATTTCCTATCTGGTTTCTTCCTGAGCTGAAAAATTAGGCTGGGGGGAGTAAAGGTGGGGGGGGGGAAAGAGAGCGATCAATAAGAAAACAAGAATGGCTGACCTCCTCGCCAAAGGGGCGGGCGTCAGTTGTGCCCTCGTTTTTCTCCTGATTTCCCGCTTCTTGTCCGAAAAAAATAAAAAGAGAGAGCCAAAAGCATGCGCATTTTTAAGAACAGCCCCACCTTTTATTAAGCTGGGTCTCCCCACCTTTTATTCAAAACAGACACCATCTCTTTTGGGTTGTTGTTGACCCAAGCCATGTGCCTCAGTAACCGCGGGCTCCTTTCTGTGGGAAATGTAACATTCTTCTCGCACCTCTGCTGAGGGTCAGGGTCTTCGGCGCCAAGGAGGAGAAGCCTCGCTCGCCTTCGGGCTCCCACCCCTTTCCCCCCTTTCTTTGAGACATTGATGACATGTTTTGTATTTTTCAGTAACATTTCATGTCTTGTCTTGATGCTCGTAGCCACGTTGTTGGCTGCTTTCGTTTCGGATTTTTATCCTGGGTTGTTCTTAGTGTTTGGTGGCAACGGACAGGCGAGTGGGCACCATCCCTGCCAGTCCCGGGGTCCCTGCTTTTGGCCCTCTGGGTGGCGTGGCCTTCCCATCACCATCAGCCCCAGGCAAGCAGGCGTGATGGGAAGAGGAGTCAGTCCCTTGGCATCTGCTGGGTTGCCGGCTTCTCCCTCGCCTCTGCCCCAGCGGACCCCCCTGAAGGTCTTGGGGATTAAGCCAGCATTTCAGGCCGGTGGTTTCCTCCCGCCTTCGAGTCCAACTCCCCGTTATTGGCTCCTGGGGTCTGGGATGGGGAGACCTCCCTGGCGCCAGGACAGGAGGGATTGGCCATAATGAACAGAGCCAGGGAAGCCTGTCCAGCCTGGCCTCCTCCCGGGGCGTCCGTTCGTCGGTCTTTGCTCCCCTCCAGAGTGTTGGAGGTGCTTCGGGAGAGGACTAGATTTTGTGTCAATCCCAACCCTTTCATTCCTGGAGGGCGGATTTGCTCAAGATGATGTGAACTGTGCTCTTGCAGATGAGATGCTCTCCAAAGCGGACCAAAGCCCCACCACGCATTGGATCCAAAGTAGAGGAGCCCCCAGCTGACTTGGCTTTGAGCCGGCTGGCTGGAGGTTGAAGCCCCGGAGGGGTTAAAACCCTCCCTGTCCCCAGGGGCCAACCCGCCCCTCTCGCTTGCCCGGGCGCCGCATTTCCCTTCGTCCCTTCCGTGGCATTTCCCAATTCAAGCTGGGAAGGAGCCGGGCAGGGCGGCTGAGGGTTCAATGCCCGGGCAGGAGAGGATGCCCTTCCCTTCCCTTCCCTTCCCTTCCCTTCCCTTCCCTTCCCTTCCCTTCCCTTCCCTTCCCTTCCCTTCCCTTCCCTTCCCTTCCCTTCCCTTCCCTTCCCGGTGGACGGTGTTCACTTGAGGGAGCATCGCAGAGACCGGCGGTCTTTGCTCCCCTCCAGAATGTTGGAGGTGCTTCGGGAGAGGACTGGGTTTTGTGTCAATCCCGACCCTTTCATTCCTGGAGGGCGGATTTGCTCAAGATGATGATGATGATGATGATGATGATGCTCATGATCATCAAGAGATGATGATCTCTTGCAGATGAGATGCTCCATGATGGAAGTGGTCACTCCATCATGACAGCTCGCTTTTTTTTTTGCAGTGTATCTGAATTCTGGCCCCAGTGGCAGAGAGGGAAGGAGGGAGACAAAGGCAGCAGACCCCAGGGAAAGGAGAGGCTCTTTCGGACCCCTTTCAACTCGGGGAGAAACGACCGGTTGTATGTAGACCGAGTTTTCCTTCCAACAACCCCTCCAGCTGTGAAAAGGCTCTATCTACCTTTGGAATAAATGCTCAGTTCATTTGGGGAACTTTTCGCAGGGGATCCTAGCGTCACGATCCTATAACAGCTACTCAGAAGTAAATTTCACTGAGTTCAGTCGCTTACTTTCAGATCGGGGGCTGGAAGATGCACGGATCTTCCCCATTAAGTTTCCTCGGCTAAAGAAAAGAAGACCTCTAACCCGATTTCCCCTCATATATCACATTTTCCCGGCAATGTAATATCGAAGATTGTGAAATTTTATTTTGTTTTCATTTTATTTTTTGACGAGCCAGAAAGGCAGAGGAAGGAGAAAAGGAAATAATAAAATATCTACAAGATCTGTTTTTAAAACTGGCCTTTAAAGAGTCCACTGGACGTCTTTATTTTAATCTGTCTTCTATACCTGGCGGTAATGATTCTCAGAGCTCTCCTCATCCCGCATCGTTCAATATATGTGCTCTGTTCTCCTCATATGTAGGGCATGATCAAGCCAAACTTAATTAAAGTCCCACTGCATTTGATGGAGGAGAATCAGCACCGAGTCGCCATCATTTCAAACTCCCGGGTTTTAATTAACAGAATTCGGATTGCAATTGCTAGAATGTCCTGTCTGTGCGTTTGTTATTCTAACGATTAGAAACTAACCTTGGCAAATTTTGTTCAAATGAGCATTTTGTCTATATCAGTAAGTATTCAGGTTTGCTCCCCACCTTTGCCTTGCTTCCTTATCGACGTGTTTTTTAAAACGTGGGGATGTTTAATCTTCCTAGAAGCTTACAGAATGACTATCCACTGTCAGCTTCTCCCTGCCTTTCTAAACCAGAGAAATCTGTCCTGGTTCTAACAACTAACAGAATGTAGGACACAGAAAAAAACCCCACAGAAATAATTATTAAAAATAAAATTTATTAACGACGGGTCACCCCGTACGTTGGTATGGAGAGTTGTTCTTTGTTCTCAGAATGGAAAGCAAGCGAGACTAAGCAGGAAAAGAGATGATATTTTTAATAAATGAATTAAGGCTCTCAATGACACAAAATTTCATCACACACAAAAAGGTTAAGAATTCTTAACCTCTGGAAAGCTTACCTGCATTTGCCCTAGTGTGAGTGCTGCTCATCCGTATCTAGTAGTGAAAGAAGTCAGCTTACGTGTTTTACATTAAAATAAATAAAAATAAAATAAAAGCCCGGTAGCAGACAGCAAAGGTTCTTAGGACACCTTAAAAGTTAACAAATTTATCATGGCATGATTGACTAGTTCCTTCAGATTCTGGACTATGGCATTGCTTCACTCCCCCTAATTGGAAGTAAAATTCATTAAGAGATAACTTCCAGATTTAATCGTAGTATATTTATTTATTTAGAGCTAAATAATTCAGTTTTCCAAAATCCATGTTGCTTATGATTACTTATTTCAGCCATTCTAACAACATCTCTTTAAAGTAGGTTAACATTTCAACAACAATAACAAAATTTCAAGATAAAATTGAGGCTAAAAGTTAGTGAATGATCTACCCAGTTATGTCTGTGTTGGAGCTGTGATGCGAAACGCAGTTTCTGCTAGCCCAGAATTCCAGTTCTTGAATCACACTCATTGATAGTTATCTCATACACCCCAATCTGTTTTAAAGGGCTTAATTGTTGTCACTTTTCCAAATAAACCTTTTCATCTGTAGTTTTGCAAGGGTTATGTTGTATGCGGATTCTCTCTTTGACATAGGACCTCCGTCTCCACCACAAAAAAATGTGGTTATTGGGTCCTTGAGTTAAGCCAGTTTTAAATATTTTAACTGAGAAGCTGAGAGGGCAGACATTCAGAACCTTAGATAACAGGATTGTCACCAAAGCTACGAACAGTGCCTTGGTTCTGAATGCTTTGGTTTTTTGAATGTGAGAACAACAGTTCAATGCCTAGCTTGAAATTCTGAAATTAAGTCTGGGAAGTGTTTTCTTTATTTATCTGGTTTTGCCAAGGGTGGCACTACCAGTTTTTAAATCAATATTTTAATTGTTCTTCATGTTTGAGCCTATTCTTGGAATCCCTTATCACGTGACTCTGTGGGCAGCTGTCTTTAGTTGTGTATTGCTGCATCTTAGGAATGGGTAGCTTCATTTCTGTTTCTCTGCAAAAGGAAAACAAAATTACAGGCAATACGATATCCCTGGGTTGCTCTTTCAATGTCCCATATTCTGACAGAATTTTTAAAAAGTTCTGGGATAACCAAAAAAACTATAGGTGCTTCCCATAAACTTAAACATTACTTGTTATTTTATTTACAATTATTTCATAAGTTTTAAAAACTGTAAAACATATCAACCCATGTTGCATGTTGTTTTTTGTGGCTGTGGGTTGACTATAGAGGACCTCTTCATTTCTTGCTCCCATTGGAATGGATGGGGGAAACGGACCAAGTTCCATCCTGAGTTCCTGGGATGAAAGGGGGGTTGTAAACACATTCCAGGAAATAAATTCTAAGGAGACACTGGAAAGTACCTGTTAGGGATGCAAACAGTTAGGCATCACATTACATCAAACTACTTAAAGGGGTATTTTTTATCACCTTTGCTGGCTTTTGAGATAAGTTTGAGATAAGTTTTGGCAGTGTCAGGGGTAGCCCATCTGGATGAGGCAGAAAATCCAAAAAAGCACCTTTTCACCACCCATAATTTACTGGAATGTTCTCCTTTCCAGTTCCTTATTGTGAAAGCAGTAGGAGCTGGACAAGATCATGGCATAACAATATTCCTGTGCATGCCTTCATCACAATGAACGAGGAGGAGAAAGTTAGCTGCTATGTTCAAATGCTGGATTTTTCACATATTACATGTAGAATATGCTTTTGAGGAAAACAAATACATTTGGGGAAAATATGCTTTTGTGGTGGGGGACAGGTATGGCTTATTTTGTTGAATTGTGCCAACATATTAGGTCTTTTGTTAGCAAAAACCTCTGCCAGTTTTAAGATGGTGAAACATGTCATCCAGTATTGAAACAGGGACCAATCAGTGATGTCACCAAAATTTAACCCAACTGGGCTTGATGTATCAGGCTGTTGCCTAGGCAAATGTCTCTTTTCAAAGGATAGAATATCAGTATTGCACCACCAACACACTCTTATGATATATTTCCATGGCTTACTTGAGACAGAATTAGCTAACACACACTGGAAGCTGCTTATTGCAGTGTAGATGTGTAAATTGCTGTTGCTTAAAAACAATTTGTAAGCCACTCTGATAGCCTTGTGGCTGAAGAGCGGGATATAAATAAATAAATAAATAAATAAATAAATAAAACTGCTGTAATCTACCTTTGAATTCAATCAATTTTTCATCAACAATTAGATCCATCACTGGTGTATACTGTTTTTGAATCTGCCCAACAAATATAGCCCATATCTTCCGAAAGGCAGCCAGATTATCAGTGACTGTACACATTGTAGAATATGTTGTTATTTATATTGAGCAGATTGCAGCAGAGCCCCAGTGCAACATGAGCTTCTGGTACAAAACAGGACATAAAACGTGCAGGATGCTCCAGTAAAATTATAAAGCAGAACTTATGTTTATTATGGCAGAGAATGCATCTTAGATAGGAAAGATAGATAAGAGATAGTTATCTGACTTTGGGTAAAAGAGTCCCTAAGGCTGACTCCAGTGCATGCATGATAGTTGCTAGTTTCTTGCTTCTGAGACAAAGGGTTGTAAAATACTAAAACATCTAGGAGCAAAGGAGAGGAAGTGACGTCTGCATGCAAGCATGAAGTAAACACATATCAGGATCAGACACACAGAGATGTAAACAAGTGTTGATGCTTCTTCTCTTTGCTCTTGTTTCCTTGTTGTCCAACCATATTGCTTTGGAAATTGGCAAAATCTCTTTGGCTCATCACTGCTTTACAGTTGCAGCTCCCTGAGAAGGTGCCAGTTCTTTCAAGGCTTCATGGTGCCCATGATACTTTCCCACAAGAAAGAATAGATCACTGTGTGCCTTCATCTCAGTGATGTCAATTTAGGTAGGCTACTTCTTGTTCCATGCCCTAAATACGGATTGCATAGCTCTGTATTTGGTTTATGTGGTAAAGAACACTTTCTGTGAGAAAGGATTCTTTATTGTTTCTTTGCTTTGCTTGCCTCCTTCTTTGGCCCTGGGCAGTTCCAAATGATGTCTCTGGTTGCTCTGCAGCAAACTGTCTGTGGATGTTTGTACCGGGTCCTTCTGTCTCAGCCTCTTATGACACCATTATTTCTACTTGATCCTTCCTGGGCAAGTGCTTGGAAAGTGCTTGCTGACCTCCGATCTCTTGGTGTTCTTTCCCTTGAAGAACCATCCCTCACATATCCATTTGGAACCATTTGCAGACATTACTTTTCAACTCTATGGTACATGACAAATTCTTGGAGGAAACCTTGTCTTATGGTTCTCAGCAGCTTGCAGCGAAGCCATTCCAGAACGTTTTCACTCTGTTGCATTGCCAGACTGCAGAATACAAAACACAAAAAAGCAGCTGAGGCCAAATATATCTAGTTGCTGCTTTTCCTGTCCTTGCTTCTGTCAGTGGGAACTGACTTATTCCATTCATCTATTCCAATATGAGGGAACAGTAATGTGGAAATGTATTTACAACCCCTCCCTACACTATCCAGGATACAGCAAAATAATTTGAAAATCTGTGCTGTAGATGAGGTAAGCCATGCATTTAGTCTCCAGCAAAATCTCTTTCTTTTCCAGGGAATTCTCAATGACAACATTACCCTGGTTGCCAAGCGAATGATGGCACATTTTTTGTCTTGATAAGCAGGATACTTTGCTATCTTAGTAAACAATTGGTTGATTATGAAGGTGGTGGAGTTTCAGGTAACAGTTATCTTACAGTTTCTCTGTTCTGTCAGAAGGATGGGTTGTTGTTTTTTACCCACACATCTTTTCCAGGTTCTCTGCATTGTGTTTTACTCATAAAATGGCATGGAATATCTTTTGTCTCAATACATTACATTGGCTGGGATGTGGGAGGCTGGGAGGCTTACTGGCAAAATACTATAGATATGTTGGGATAATTTTTACCCCAGGTTTTTGTCTTTACAACTCCTCAGGTAACATTGTTGTAAAATGCCTCCCTTGTAGGTCACAGTACATGTGAGTGTGCAACAAAATGTGACACTAGGAGACTGAAATGTTCCATTTGGCTGGATGAGAGATAAACAGCCTCCCCCCCCCCCCCGCCCTTAATATATTGCTTTTTTCTTAGTATATTGCAGCGTCACTTTCTAAGTCTTCAAGCATTAGAAGACTGGTCTTGTATTGGTGAAAAGTACTGTCAAAACTTGAATGAGGTGCTGAAAATCATGTTAGGAGCAGTGCATAATAGGGTCAGCATCACAAGGAATGCCAAATTCTACACAGCATTTTCTGCAGTATGTTAGTGTGTGATATCTGTGTACGTCATTCCCATTAACATTGCTTTAGGGCTTTTAATCCAGGAGCAGAGGGATAATGCCAGTGGTATCTAATAATGTCACCATCCCGCTCACTGATGGCTTACAAATGGCAAGCTGTTTATTTGTTTGCTTTCTACATTTCTGTACCATAACATTCAACTATGAACTACACGAGAGAAACAATGAAAAGTGACAGTATGCTCATGACATGCAAGTGGTTATTCCCTTTGGTTGTGGTAGGACTGCTAAACCAGTATGGGGTGTTTGAATTGAGAAAGCTGGATATACTAATAGAGCAATTGGCAACATGTGGTTTGATCAGGGAGGTACATCACATTGCCATTTTGGGACAAAGCATTATTCCTGCTCAAACTGTGGATCTCCCTGTGTAACGTCTCTCACAGTTCACATGGCCTGCCTAACTCCAAAGGTTGCTTCCTTGTTTGTCAATGTTCTAAATACTATAAAATATTTTTTGGAGGTACTGTCTCTCTTTGAGACTAATTCCACAAGGCTTCTGTGTATACCTGCATATTCCTAAGGTGCTGCCATGTTAGTCTGTTGGAGTAAAAACAACAAAGGGTGTTCTGGTACCATAAAGACTAAAAAAAAATATGGTGAGGAATGCTGGGAGCTGCAGCTGCAGGAGTGCACTTTGCTCCCCTTCCTCTAGAACAGAGGTTCTCAACCTTTGGTCATCCAGATGTTTTGGATGTGGACTCCTAGAATGCCTTCCCATTAGCTATGTTGGCTTGGGCTTCTGGGAGGTGAAGTCCTAAACCTCTGGAGGACCGAAGGCTGAGAATCACTGTTCTAGAGGAAGGAGAGCAAAGTGCACCCTTATAACTGCAGCTCCCAGCATTCCTTACCATTGGCAGTCCAAAAATATTTGGAAGGAGGGTCACACCTTACTCACCTCTGTTCTAGAGTTTGCATCTCCAAATGCATTAATTATTATCCCTGGTTGGATAAAGAGGAAAGGGGTTAGGAAGATCATTGGTAAACAGAAGAAAAAGCAATGAACTCCCAAGAACGTGCCACTGGTTGTTGTTTTTTTTTAACACAAAGCTCAAATGTATAAAAGACAAAAGCAGTCACAATAGTAACTAGTGGTAATGCAATCGTTGGTTAACTTCACTACTTTAACATCCATAATGGAATGAAAAAACACTCCTCTTCTGTAATACTTAAATGTATAGGGTCAAACTGGCTGATTGTCTTGATTCTATTAGAGTGGGAAATTTAGGTGTAACTTCCCTTCCATTCTTTGTTATTGATGAATTGTAATTAATTTTGTGTATGTTATGAGCATGCAATTCTGATTTTTTAAAAAAACCATTATAGATTATATTTGGATATTTGTACCTGAATATCTGAATTTACAAATAGGGTGGGGTTGCCATAACAACAATTTAGGGGTTGCCAAATTTCAGATAGCACAAAAGTGGAAGAATAAAAGAACCCCCTTTCTTGAAGGATAGTATGAAATGGTGTGGGAGATATTAATCATTGATAAGGCATCACACCAGCTGAAGACTATATCTAACCCCAGATTTAATTACATGTTTTGCCTTTTTAAAGGGACTCTTCTTTCTTACTGTACTAGATTTACCAGGTTGGAAATATAAATGACAATAGACTTTGTTACTTGACAGTGTATGCTTATCTGAACAGATTGCAAATTTATTTCAGACATTATGTTCAGTTCTTTCAAATATGATTCCACAATGTAGTGATAAATATTGACGTATGGGTGCTCCTCATGGCTGTAAACAGAGCCATGCTCCCAAGGTGAGTCCAAAAATGCACTAAAAAGTAAATCAGTTCCAGAATTTTTCATATCTAGCAGGAACAGGTCTTTTGGAAATCTAATGAGTCCTAATTGCCATCCCAGACCAACCCTCTCCCCCACAACACTTTGCATAATAACAGAGGCATAGCTCATCACAATTATTGCTAGGAAAATTCATGCTTGTTCCCCTTCTATGTAAGTCTATCTCCTGTAGCTCATCTCAGCAGGAACAGGGGAATCCTTGGCAAGTTGGCAGTGGATACCATAATCTCTGCTAATCAAAAAGTCCCAGTGTTCTAACCCTATGATGGTCTCTGACTCCACTACACCACTGATGATTCCCTGAAATTCAAAATTAACATTTATTTATTTATTGGATATGTTTGTTAATCTCTGAGTTGGTTCTTTTACTATCTAAAAGGGTGGGTGGTGAATGAACAGCAATAATGTAAAAGCCCAAGGCAAGGTGGTGTGCATGGGTGCATGAGTATGCACATGCATGCATGTGCGCACACGCACACACTCACACTTTACATGAAATTTAATCTGCATCAGATTTGCCCTAACTAGTTAAAAATTAGCAGATTTAATAGTCTTGTTCTCACTTGCCCTGGTTATGGTTCCACCTCTGTCAGCAATAGGGATGTAAATCCTGACTTAGTTTTTCATTGCATGGGAAGCAGGAACACTTCCAAAATGTTCTCCTTTTAATGCAAGCTGCCACAAGAGAGCTGCTTTGGTTTTGGAGGGGAAAATGTGCATTTCTATATGTAATAATCTCCAAATGCCTCTTTCTTGTTGTATGAACTAGTAATAGGAGTAGCATTAGAACGGTGGTTTGTTGTATCTTTGCAGTCAATTAGCCTGTCCTGTTGTGTTTCGTGCATCTCTCTATCTGTGTGTATTTAGCTTCACAATGGGATAAGACATTACTTGTGAGTTTTATACAAATTATATTTAGCACAAATTGAAAAACCTTAATGGAGGGAAAAGCTGCATTTCTATCTCATGCCAGGAATCATAGAATCATAGAATTGTAGAGTTGGAAGAGACCATAAGGGCCATCCAGTCCAACCCCCTGCCATGCAGGAATCACAATCAAAGCATCCCTGACAGATGGCCATCCAGCCTCTGTTAAAAGACCTCCAAGACAGTGTAGTCTCATTGTGCCAGGATGACCAGACTAGCATAAAATCTCAGGAGTTGTGAGAGGAAGTGACTTGTGGCTAAGATGTGCCTCACTAAAGGAAGGTTTATATGGCTGAAGAGGATACAGAAATTGGCCCTGAAATTTGGCACTAGAATCTTTTGCAGAGATTCTAGTGCCAGATGTTCTCATGTGCTCTATCCTATTGTTTAGTTCTCATCTGAAGGACTGGCTCAAGGTACTTTGCTATCTAAAGAGAGCAGCAAATGCCCCCCCCCACCCCCTAAGGCAAAAAGTGTAACACCCAAGGCTGGGTTTGGTTATTTTTTCACCTGAGGTAGCAAAATCTCTCAAGTGCTGTCCCCTGACAACAAAAATAGAACAAAATAAAATTAACTTTAAAAATTCTACTTTCTCCAGCACCTAAAACCAGCCGTTTCAGGCTGCTGCCTCATTCTGCCTAATGGTAGAGCCAGCTCTGCACGTGTGCCATAAAAATGAAACAAAAGTCCTTGTCAGGGCCTTCACTTAGATTTATTTCTGGTTATCCTTGGGTGCGTTTACATGGGCAAATATTCCTCTAAATATACCACAAAGATAGCTCATAGTTCACACAGGCCGAGGCACAGCATTGCCTCATTCAAAAGGGGGGAAGGTAAAATACCCAAATATAGCGTGGCAAGGGATGTTGCTACTTTTGCCAGTATATTTGCAATGTAGCGCATTATTGGCAGTGTAAACAACCATTCCGCTAAGGGCTACAGCAGAGCTGCACTGTGATTGGTTGCTATGATGCAGGGGTGGGCTTAAAAGAGGGGGAGTGAGGGAGAGTCAGTAGCAATTAGAGGAAACTTTGAAAAATCCTCTCTGCTATTTTGCAAGCCAGTTTGCAAACAAAAAGGATTCCCAACAATTTTCAGTCAGGGAGCATTCCTTCTCCTCCTCTCTGCTATTTTGCAAGTACGTATGTAAAGCTCCATTCGTCAGCTGTGATCCTGTGCTTGGGGGAGGGAGAGAAACCATTTCACTAAGGGCTGCAGCAGAGCTGCGCTGCTATTTTGACAGTCTGTTTATTTGCCTAGAAAATCTGTTAAGCAAGGAGAAAAAACCTTCCGTTTGATTTGTGGGCAGGGAGCTGGCGGGGGGGGGGGGAAGAGGCAAAGAGTGACTGCCTCTACGCTGTTAAGCACATGGAGTTGGGGCCAGGGCACATATTCCTATGGCATCCCTTTGTCTCCTCACAATGCTTGGCTATGCCCCCAGCACATTTAGCTGTGTGAACCTCAAAGCAGAAAAAATCAAAGAGCCACAAAATATAGCTGTGTAAACATATACCATGTAAACTACCCACCACTGATGCGGGAAAGCGCTAAAGCGCAACTTAACGCAATAAAACCTGCTGTGTAAACGAGCCCCTTGTCTCTCACTTGCTCTCCTCATGAGGCCTCTTCCTAACTAGCCTTCCCATTGGAGTTAAATTCATAATACAGCCATCATCACCACCACCACAACCACCACCACTCCTATTTCTATTACTACCACCACCACTATCAGTGTTGTTGTTGTCCCAGTCTTCCAGCTGGAGCACCACTCAGGCCTTGAAGAATGGAGTGTAAGATGCTGTGGCAAGTGTTCAATAAGCAGGTTGCTCAATGTAATGCAGGAAGGGCTGTGCTGCAAAACCCCTAAGATGTGATGTGAGCCACACTCTACTTTCTGTATATGAGATGGAAGCAGAACAGTTGATATGTAGCTGATCAGCAGGTTGTACCATCCTTGTGGGTGCTCGGCATGTCACTTCAAAGGCAAAGGCAATGTCATGTGGAAGTGGGAGGGAGGCTGCCTGGTGAATTATGGCATCAGTATGCAAATAAACAAGCCTTCTTTGGGGATCGATAGGAATTTTGTGCATGATCATTATAAGATGAAGGTGACTGTGTGGGGAAGCAGTGTATGTGAAATGCACTGTGGAAGGCTGTGGCTCTTTCTTTAAGCAAGTTCCAAGATAATCTGGCTCCTTTTTAGAAAAATTGTTGTTTGGTGGGTGCAGTCCAGATCCGTAGTCACAAGGGGGACAGAGAACCCTTCTGTGAATTTTCAACTTAGTTTAAAACTTCTGGCCCTTTTTTCTTGCAGAAATATAAAGGGGAGACATGTTGGGGATGATAGGACACTCAATCACTGGAGGAAGCAAAAAAATATCTCAGTAGAAGTCAGCAGCAACCTGTTCCCAAGAAGGATACTCACACACAGAGAGATTGTCTTCCAAATAAACAGGAGGTACAGTACTTCATCTTGAAGTTCAAAGCAGTTATGATATGTACAGGTATTCACAAAGTAAATGGACAAACTGCTATCCTAGGCACTAGATTTGTTCAAGAGAGAAAGTGCTCTGGGCGCAGCCTCCTTTTATACAGTCCCTCAGGGCATTGGCTTCCCTGAACACATGGGTGCCTTACATCAGCCTTTTGCACATTGCACTGTGCTTTGCACATCACACGCTACTGTGCACCCCACACTTCAGCCTGATGCAATGCCCCGCAATCTCCTGATTGTGCAGCTGCAGCCTCCAGGTTTGGAACCTTGGCTAGGCTGGCAGACTTGGCAGTTGTCTGGCCATTTTCTAAGGAGTTCAGACACTGACTCCTGACAAGACATGCAGTTTAACATTGTACATATAGAAAAAATGCTGTCCCACTGTTCTGGTCAACAAGTATAAGGTGCTGAGAAGACTAGCAAGTACCAGGACAATGGATCCTTAAAATTATAATAACTTTTCCCCATAAAGTTAAAACTAAGCTATTTAAATACATTCAACTGTTATTATTATTATTTTTTTGGTCTGCATTTGTGCATCAACATAAGACTCCCTCCCGCAACATGCCCTTAAATCCATAGACTAATGGTATTAGCTAACACACATTGGAAACTGCTTAATGCAGTGTAGATGTGTAAATGGCTATTGCTTAAAACAATTTGTAAGCCGCTCTGATAGCCTTGTGGCTGAAGAGTGTGGTATAAATAAATAAATAAAAATAAATAAAAATAAAAAATGTAGAATAAGTAACAAATATACCACTGCAATGTTCAGTCTGTTACATGATTGTTAACCATCATGTTTTTAGTCAAACAGGTAAATCTATGAAGATGTCCTAGAGGGATCTTTATTGTAAAGCTCCCCCAAACAGGAATTGCCTTTCTGTATCATTTGGAGACCCAGCTAGCTCAGCATTGTACTTCTCATTGTGGATTACAGAATCCCCTAGACAGCATGGCCAGCCATTTGGGAAACTTGTAGTCCAACAAAGCAGCATTTCCAAGCTCTGCCTTTCTCTTTTTTCCCACTGCCATGGGATAGTACACTTTGAATGCAGAAGATCTATTTAGCTGTCATGACTGATTAGCTGCTGACAGTGCTCTGCTCCTGTTTCCTTGGACCAATTTATGGAGTTCTTCTTCCAAGGAGCTTTGAGAGACATGGATGTCTGCCTGTCTGCTTCTTATGGCTACTATCATTTTTTCCCAAGGCAACAGAGTTGTGCTTAATTCCTTTTGCTTAAGGCTTTATTCAAAAGTTGAAGAAATAATATTAACTGATGCAAAGTAAAGTAAATGAAGGCAATTGATTTTGAAGAATACCCGAACTTTAAAAAGCGAGAGAGGAAAATTGCAATCAATCTGATTTAAACCCTACAGTCCTTTAATTGCTTCCATCCTTTGATCTTCCAGGCAGAGGTGACATTTTTAGGGCTGAAATATGAACCTCTCTATAATGGAAACACTGACAGAATCTTAACTAGAGTGGCATGGGGGAAACTGTGATGATAAATGAAGGATATCTTGCACCATACCCTGTCTTTGTCTCACATGCATATTTTACCGTTTGAAGTCAGTTTGGGAATTGCATCAGTGATGATTTGATGATTAAACACTTTTCTGTATGCAAACATACCCAAAGCACCATTGCAATATGTTGAAGCTTTATCTATACAAGACAGTAGTGATAATGATGGCCAAGCTAAAGTTGGCAGCTTAATAGAATCATAGCACTGTTGAGTTGGAAGGAATCTCAAGCATAATTCAGGCTCTTCCAGAGAAGGAAATCCACATATTAGCACTCCCAATTATGGCCACCCAGCCTCCTTTTAAAAAACTTCAGTGAGGGAGTGTCTGCCACCTTCTGAGGAAATCTATCCCACTGTCAACCAGCCCTTACCCTGAGGAACTTCTTCCTTATGTTAACTGAAATCTGCTTTCTTCTAACTTGAACCCACTGGTCCAGGTCCTGCCCTCTGGAGCAGCAGTAAATGAGTTTGTTCCATCTTCCATTCCACATCATTTCAAATAACTGGCGAGGGGTATTATATTATTGTATTTATTTTGTCTGTCTTTCACTGTGCAAATGTTACACCCCCCTCCCAGAACCATTTGCATAACTATCCTGGACTCAAATTGCTGCTAGATTTTTAGTTGGTGGAAACAGCCAGTGGCAGAGCACTCATCAGCTTCTGTTGGATGATTTGACAGCTTCTTTTGTAATGAAGATTTGACTGTAAGTCCTCCATGTTTTGGTAACAAATCATATTGACTTTTGAAAAGTGCATTCTCGTACAATGAAAGGCTGCTTTCAAGACAGTTCAGAGGCTCCAATTATGCAAAACAAATGTATAATTATGCAAATTATTCAAATAATAATGCAAATAATTTAATTATGTAAATAATTATATGAATATTTTACATAAAATATTTTAAATACTGGTACCATCTTTCAAGATACCTAACTCTCCTCTTGACAGGAATGAGCTACAGGGAGTATATTACTCCCATCCTTGCTTGGTTGTATGGGTTTCCTGTTAGCTTCTGGGTGCAGCTAGTGCTGGTGATGACCTTAAAAGGCCTGCTTTGTCTGTGGCTTCTCCTTGCCTTAAAAGGTACCACATCCCATGTCCATGAATCTTTTTGGGACTTTCTTCAGATCTGGAGGGGAAGCATTGCGCCATGATACAGCTGTTATGGAACTGAGGACTGTAAGGTCACAGGGCAGAACTTGGAAGTAACACATTGCTTTGGGGGGTAACTAGGGGGCAATGATGTTCCTTTTAAAAATAACATATGCTACCAACAATGTTTGTTTTGGGGACATACTGACCTAAATCCTATTTTTAGTTCTGACTAAAAGAGAGCCATTGGATAGCTGGATTTGCCTGTGTGTTTACTCAGGAACTGATTGAATGGGTCTACTCCAGTTGGGACTCACAAACAGGAGTCAAATGTTTATTTGTTACTTCAAAATATTACTTGGGAGTCATTGGGGGGCTCTTTGTAGGTCTTTGTTTAGTTTTAAGTGATTAAGAAAAACATTATTACTTAATTATTAATGAATTATGTTATTTGTTACTCATTAATAACTGTGTTAAAAAAAAAAAAGCATTCACATTTTAGCTTTTGCAACAGTGTTTCCAGGCACTGACCCAGAGCCATGTCTTCTAATATGGTTGCATCTACACCTTGTAACAGTTTGCCAACGAAAGCATCTTTGCTGGTATTCTGGTGATTAAATTCTTTTTCATTAAAAAAAAAAAACCTTTGCAAGGTGTGACTGTCTGTTGCTGCTTTTTCCCCACTACCAGTGTTTCTGTAAATACAGTTCCAGTAAAAGACATGGCTCTGTACCTTTGCAGTGTCCACTTATGTAAAAGATGTGGCTGTGTTTTAAAACAGATTTTATAATGCTGGTTTCAGCTTAAAATGGTGTCACTACTGTGATTTATTGATGGTTGATACATACTGTACATTGCTTCAAAGAGAAAGCAGAATACATATCTTTAAACAAATGCAGGAGTGATAAATATTGGCCTCCCACAGAAGTCTGTTGCAAAGATTCCTGTGGTGATGTATATGAAGAACTCTGTCGGCCCAAAGCACTATCTGTATGTAAATAAAGGGGGAGCAACTTGCGGCTCTCCAGGGGTTCTTGGACTCCTGCTCCTTGCATCCTCACTACTGTCTATGCTGGATGTAGCTGCAGAAACTGCATGCCAGCAGCATCTGGAGGCCAGCCGCTGATATAAATACTTCATTAAAATAGTCACCCACAATAAATAATTTGGGGAAAAGTAAAGTATTGATTAAACCAAGCAGCACTAATTTTCCGGCAGTCTTAACAGTTCTGATTTTGAACACCTTAGTTCATAATAACTCAGTCATGCTATCATGTTGTTGTTAACTGCTATCAAGTGCAAATTATGGTGACCCTATGAAGGAGAGACCTCTAAGTCACTTTGTCATCAGCAACCCCGCTCAGGTCTTGCAGACTCAGGGCTATGGCTTCCATGATTGAATCTATCCATCTGTAATGTAGTCTTCCTCTTTTCCTCCTGCCTTCTACCGTGCCAAAGCATAGTTGTCTTTTTCAATATGCTCTACTTCCTGTGATGCCCACCATAACTTCTTGCAACCAACCAGGACCAGATCCTTACCTGTGCCTCAGGAATAGTTTCCCCTTGCTTTGGTCAGCTCTTTGGATGTCATTCAAGCTCTGCCCACTTGAGTGACATCACTATTTCCATGGAAACTAATGCACTTCAAGGAGAAAGCAGCAGGATTTTATTTTCTTTTAAAAAGGGGACTAAAATCAGCAGCATAAACAAAATTTGCACTGTCGAGGATGCTATAAAGTTTTCATTGCCACTTATTGGGAAAAGCTGCATTATGCACTGACATCTCAGGAACCTATGCTACACAGTCTCAGCTAACTAAGGGCAATAAAAAATTTATAGGACTTGAGCAAGGTACATTAATTATGGCATGTGCACTAGATTTCCCATTGAAATACATGAGCAGCCTGGGTAAATAGGAATGTTAGCACAAGGTCCTGAGTAACCCATCTCTCTAGGGCAACATCCCCATCTCACATGCTGGCTGTGTGATGGAATCTGTAGTCCAAGAGATCTGGAAGGTGTCAGGTTGGAGAAAGCTGTTCTAGGGAGTAGAGGAGAGAGGAGGTGAAGTGTGTTTTGGGGAGCAATAAAGGTGGGCTGATTAATGGGGAGCAGGAATAGGGAAAATAAATGTTTGCAGAAGGTTCCAGATGTAAACCAGAATGCAATCTATCTTTGCTAACACATTCTACTCAGCATAGATTTAATTATAGAATTAAGTTATGAATTACAGGCAAAACTAGAGAGCAAACAAATTTTACATTTCCTAGCTGTTATTTTTTGTGTGTGTGTGTGTGTTTTTGTACTCAAAACCTAATTCTCTTGGATTTTTGCTTTTCATTAGCCTCTCAGATTGAGGAATGTTGAGGAATGTTTAAGTCACAAAATCCAAACTGATTATTTTAGTTTGTTATTAGAGTATGATAGTTAATTCCACAATTAAAAGATTTTAAACCAACAAGTAGTAAGGGCAGCATAGAAGTGGGTGGCCTTTTTTGCATCCAGATAGTACTCTTATGTTCTACACTGGATACTACCCAGAGGGTCCTCATCAATCCCAGAAAGCTGAATTCTGAAGCTCTTAACCATTGGAATTTTGAGGAGATCCATGAGGGAATCAGAAGGGGGTGTGCATGAAGATGAGATCATAAGGGAAGGAGAAAGGGAAAGCAGTGGAAGTGTTTTTGTTGTGATGGAGGAGAAACTGAGCTTTCAAAAAGCAATGCAGCTATTTCCTTTTCTCCCAAGTTTAAAAGAGGGACAGCAGGGGGTGGGATGGGATAAAATATTCATGGATGGGATTTTTCAGCTCCAGCTTGATTAGGCTTTTAGTATAGGCAGTGAACTTAAATTTAAACTGCAATTTAATATGAACTTAATAGTTAAGTGTCCCCTGTCTAACTTAAATGCAGCTGAATTAGATTTTTTTTAGCTTATTAATGATTAACTAAATGCATTACTTTCCTACTATTTTCCCATCTCTGGCTCATTTGGACTACTAAATTAGGTAAGGGTGGGGCAGATTAAATAATGGGGGGGGGGATGGATGAAAGTAGAGGTAGGTAACTCATTTTCCGCTCCAGTGCCTGATTTAATGATATAAGGAAAATCCCTGAATTGCCATCTCCATACTTAATTTACTACATACTGGCCATGTATTCATATTTTAATTTCTGTTCATTCGGTGTCCATGCTCTTAGAGTTCATCCCATCATCCGATTTTTTGTGTGTCTGCTTGTTTATTTCACTAGTTCTTAACACAGTCAGAAGGAAGACTTTGGTAGCCCATACTCAACAGCTGGACGCATACATACCCACATATGCACAGGTTTATTTTGTTTCTAGCCCAGAAGCTTTACATTAAACAGCAAGCCAGTCAAATAATTGAAAGCATGACAACAAAGAATAATGAATGGTAACAACCCAGTAGGGTTTTGTACACAGCTTCTGGTGCACCTGAAAAAATAAATCTGATTTTTAAAAATATATAACCTGAAAGAGAATTTATCTCTGATCTACAATCTGCCTTTGATTTAGAGGCCTTGCCTCCACTTGCTCTATAGGACTTTGCATTATAGTGGTGTAGCCATCTGCTGTAGTACTGCCTTGGACTTGAATGAATGTTTGCTCTGGTGCATACTTAAGGGGAGGGGGCAAGCAGTTCAGCTACTGACTCCCTGATGGCTGTTTCAGAATTTATTGTGGCCCAGGTTAGGATGAATGGCTGTTTCCTAGTGGCTTGAACGTCTGGGGATACTGCCTGGGAATTGGCCAGTGGGTGTTTAAAAGACTCTCTGGGTTGGAATGGCTGCTATAGACAAAACACAGCTTAACTCATGGTCCAATGTAGTTGTATGCTATGCTTGCTTGAGATATATGCTGCCAAGGCAGAGGCCTACATCAAATCTACTTTGAACATGTTTCCTGGTGTGTTGGTTGTGGCTTGGCATGCTGAGGGCACTTGGCCAAAATAGTGCTTGTCCTAAATAGCAAGCTGAGGGCACTTGCCTTAAATAGGGCTCCATGGTAATGCTATAGACTAGGCTATAGTCACTGGTTCAGAGTCCACAAAAGCCTAGAACAGCTTTATGGCACCGGGCTAAGGTATGTCCTAGCTTAGAGCAAGATCATGTGCAGTTTCTCCCAGCACCAATAATTAGATACTGTGCTAAACTGATCAGAATATTTATAGGAAATGCAGGTGTTTCCCCTCCCCACCTTTCAGAGTCTCTTCTCATTCCAACAAATTCTGTGGTCCCAATAGGAAATTTGCTTGAACAAATATTAGAAAAAACAATTTAAATAGGAGAATGTTCTCTCATGTTGCCTCATGAAGTGCCCAGGGACGTCCTTCCAGCAGAGTTAGTTCCTTGCATCTCTGAAAGACATTGACTCAGGGTTAAAGGAGTCGGTCCATTAGCTGGCAACATAATCACATCTGTGGCTGCTGAAAGCAAGCTCACTTACACATAACTCTGTATATGAGAGAGGGAGGGAGAGACGGAGAGAAGAGGGACGGGGAAGAGACTGATCAAACATTCATTTGTTGGGGAATGGAAGCAGATAATGGGCTTGTGTTGGTGAAATAGGGAGAAATGTTAACATAAATAAATGGCAACAGACATCAAAATTTCTACTTGGAGATGATACAGCAATTACTACTTCTGTTAGATCTGACAATATAAGTAATGGCTATTGTGGAAATCTATGTGAGCCTCCAGATATTTTTGGATTCTAACTCCCCTCAGTCCCAAAGAGTATGGCCAATGGACAAGTATAAGGTGGGGGGGGGTGTTGTAAAACCCACCGGGTGACCCTTGGAAAGCCACAGTCTCTTATCCTCAGAGGAAGGTAATGGCAACCCCTCTCTGAAGAAATCTTGCCAAGAAAACTCTGTGATAGGTTCATTTTAGGGTCACCACAAGTCAGAAAGGACTTGAAGGCACACAGCAACAACAGTGCAACAGCATTGGGCCACCTCCTGATCTGAACTTTTCACAATCAGCTGTTTAGGAAACTGGTGAAAAGTTCTAAGAATCACAAGCACAGATCTTGGGCCCTATTGTTTATTCCCAACTAGAGTAGACCCATTGAATTAACTGGAGAATGGCGAGTCAAGACATAGATAAATCCTATCAATTCCATGAGCTTATTCTAGTCGGAACTAACAATACGATTTAGGTCATAGTCTTCAAAACTCAACATTGGTCCAACTAACCTTCCATTTCATAATTTGATTCTGTGTGGATGTAAAGTCAGAACAATTGTATTATTCTGACAAGGCAGACATGTAGTGCAAAGAGTTAAGGAAAGCAATTCCCCCAGGGTTTTCTCTGGGGGCAGGCACAATCCATACAGAAAGAGACCTGCCTTTGCTCTATCTTTTTCTCTTAAGTTATTGTGATCAGGCTCATAGTAGTACCTGGATAGTCTCTGTTCTACAAGATAAGCACCATATAAGCTGCCCATAGCAACTCATGAAGCTCTGTACCTATAAGCTGGAGAGGATTTCCCATGAAGCTCAATGAAACTAAATCATTGTTTTCCACTGGAGAGCCTTTGATGCTTTGAAAGTAATACTTTGAAATACTTTGAGGGGGGCTGGACTACTGGGTCACACACTCAGTAGGAGATGCACGCACAGGGTACGTGGCAGCTTCCTATTTATCCAGAGCCCAAGATCCCTTTCCTGGTCTCTGCTGGCTTCCTCAGAATCTGTCAATGTATGTATGGGGGACAGGAAATGTTTTTTGTATATGTGTGATGAAGTTATCTTTAATTCTGCTTTCTGCCAATTTACTTAGAACAGATGTTAAACTAACTGGCCTGTAGATTTTCCTTGGGTTTTTTTTCCGGGCTGTGAGGCCATGTTCTGGAAGAGTTTACTTCTGACATTTCACCTGCATCTGTGGCTGGCATCTTCAGAGGATCTTTCTCTGAAGATGCCAGCCACAGATGCAGGCGAAACATCAGAAGTAAACTCTTCCAGAACACGGCCTCACAGCCCCGGGGTTGGGGGGGAACCAAGGAAAATCTATGGATGCCGGCCGTGAAAGCCTTCAACTTCACATTTAACTGGCCTGCATTTTCTTGTGTCTATCTTGGATTCCTTTTAAAAAAACTGGTTAAATTGACCACTTTCCATACCTCATGTAAAGAGGCTCATCTTAGGGACAAGTTACATATCTTTGTTAGATGATCAAATAATTTTGCATTAAAAACCTTCTGATAGATCCCGTCTGAACATGATGATTTGTTCTTTTAAAAAACCCTTGACAGTAGAACTCCAGTCATGTCCCTACTGCATGCCGCAGTTCTTCAAACTCCTTTCCTGAAAATGTTAGTTCTGGTACAAGCCTGGCTTACATCTGCCTCAGAGAAAAACAATATAAAGAATTCTTTTCAACTTCTCAGTAATTCCCTTATTGTCTTTTAACACATGTTTAATTCCTTTGGCACCCATTAGTTCAATCCCCTCCAGATTCAGTTTCATGCTCCTAAAGTATTTAAAGAATTTCTTAAAATTTTTGTTCTTAAATTCCTCTATTTGGGGGGAGGGTTTTAGCATTCTTATTGCCTTATTTTGTTGTTGTTGCCAAAGCTTGTGTTTTTCCTTGTCTCCAAAAGCTTCAATGTGCTCATGTTGGGCTCCTCCTAGACTTTGTATCTTTTCTCATCTGTGGAACACATATATAGTAGAATTTCTTTTATTGTGAGTGTGACTGACCTGGACTTTTTCACCTGAACTTCACAAATATTAATTTACATTCACAAATATTAACATTTTCATAAATAGGAAGAAGCTGAAGGGAAAGACAAGTTCTGCTAATGTCAAAGAGCAGCCCATACTAACCTGTTAGCCGTCCCATCTTTTGTACTACAATGCCCAGCAGTCTCAACTAACACATCTAATCACCTGTGATAATGTTACTTGTAGCTGAAAACATCCAGAGGGGAGAAGGTTGGGGAAAGGCGTCACAGGGTAGTCTAACACACTTCAGTGATATGAAACTGCTCACTATTGAAAGAGACATACTGCTGCTAAAGCTGTGAGTGTGGTGGAGGATCACATTTCCCCTGTGGTGAATGAATGCAGTTTGTGCTGCTCGCTGGAAGAAGGCAAAACCCTTGCAACAGGAGTCCTTCTATGTGGAAGGGGTGAGAGTCCTAACACGCTCCAAAAATTCAATATCAGCTGCATATTTCATGTGCTCAACCTATAGTGTCTGGACAGTTCCTCCACAATCTTAAGAAACAATTTCTAAAATGTGTTTGGAACACTGAAGGACTTCTCTGCCCTGTCATCTTCAGTCATTCTGAAGGACAATGAGGCACTTTAGGGTTTCAGGAGCAAAGTACGCAGGATGTTCTGATATTAATGATGTGTAAAGTGCCTGATTAAGGCACTTTCCAAATCCCTAGTCAGTTCCGAGAATGTTGGCCAGACATTAATCTCTGGCATATTTAGCACATCAACATTTCATATATGTATATTTAATAATACTGGACAAGAGACAGATTTAAAAGAACCAAACACAGAAGAACCTCCTAAGAGTATCCTGACTGACATCTGTGACTTAAAAAAACTTCATTAAAAATAATAATTACAATAATTATAGGTCTTTGGAATTATGTAAAAACTGCTCAAGAAATGTCTTTAATTTCTTTATTATTTTTTCTTTCCTAGAAGTGTTTCACCTGAAAAGAGACCTTCTCAGTTTTCCTTGTATTATATCTTACCAATAAGTAATTTATACAAAAGATCTTTTTAAACAGTCTCCTCAAAGTATCTATAGGTGTTTCATATTTTAAGGACAAGGAATAAAATTGCTATATCGCTAAAATGGGTGTAAATGGAGAAGGTGATTACTTTGTTGTCCTCTAAAGTATTTTTTAAAATTCTTTTATTTTAAAACATGTTGTCCTCTATGATCAGTTGTCCAAATCTAGGTCCAACAGATCTACTCAAGCAGGACAGTGTAATTCATAATCAGAGCTTGGAAGACTGTAACTAAATTCCATAGCCAGTGGTCGTGCTGGCTGGGGCATGTTGGGAGGTGTAATACAAAAACTCTGGATCTGGCTTCCTGGACCATGGGGTGCGGTTTCAGGGTAGTGGGCTACTGGTAAGGGATGGCTTGCATCTCACAGCAGCTGGCAGGAATGTTTTTGCTAAGACTCTGAAAGACCTGATCAGGAGGGCTTTAAACTGAGTTGTGTGTGGGGGGGAGAGACAGTATTCATGAGGACAGGAATTCATCAAGTGCTGGAGATAATAGCCCAAATGTTATACAGACAACAAGGCAAATAGTACAAGAACCCAACAGTGGGAGGAATAAAACCTTTAAAAAAGACAGATAGGAGGAATGGCCCATGATCTTAGATGTCTCTATATTAATGCACAGAGCATGGGAAATAAACAGGATGAACTTGAACTCTTATCACAACAAAGCAAATATGATTTAATAGGCAACACTGAAACCTGGTGGGATGACTCTTATAATTGGAATGTAGTAATAGAGGGGTATAATCTATTTCAGAAAAATAGACCAAACAGGAAGGGTGGTGGAGTAGCATTATACATTAAGGATGTGTACACCTGTGAACAGATTCATGACCTAAATCCTGGGAGCCAGGTTGAGAGCATCTGGGTAAAAATAAAGGGGGAAAGAAACAGCAGGGATGTCGTTATAGGGGTCTACTAGAGACCTCCAAGCCAAACTGAGGACTTGGATGATGCCTTCCTAGAAGAGATGACCACACATTCATTCAGTCAGAAGAGACATAGTAATAATGGGGATTTTAACTATCCTGATATTTGTTGGAAGTCCAGCTCTGCCAAAAATTTAAGGTCCAACAAATTCCTCATTTGCCTTGCAGACAATTTCATAGTCCAGAAGGTGGAAGAGGCTACAAGGGGATCAGCTATTTTAGATCTGATCCTAACCAACAGAGAATATCTGGTTAGTGGGGTGGAAGTGGCGGGATCCTTAGGGGGGAGTGACCATGTTCTCTGGAGTTTGTTATACAGAGGAAAGGGGAGGCCAAGCTTGGTCAGAAATGCCTTCTAGATGAAAGCTGACTTCAGAAAACTTAGGGAATTAATGGGGGTGATCCCATGGTCAGCAATACTAAAAGAGAAGGGAGTTCATAATGGATGGGCGTTTCTTAAAAGGGAGATATTGAAGACAAAACTTTAAACAGTTCCAGTGAGGAGGAAAAATGGCAGATGTCTAAAGAAACCAGTATGGATGTCTAAAGAACTTTCAACTGAGCTATGATTTAAAAGGAACATGTACAAGAAATGGAAAAAGGGAGAAATCACCAAAGAAGTATTCAAACAAATAGCCAGCTTGTGTAGGGGGAAAGTCAGAAAAGCTAAAGCGCAGATGGAGCTCAGGCTTGCTAGAGAGGTTAAAAACAATAAAAAGGGCTTTTTTCGATATGTCTGTAGCAAAAGAAAGAACAAGGAAATGGTAGGACCACTGTGGGTAGAAGGTGGAGAAATGCTAAAAGGGGACAGAGAAAAGGCAGAGCTACTCAGCACCTTCTTTGCCTCAGTCTTCTCCCAAAAGGAGAACAGTGCTCAGCCTGGAGAAAATGGACCAGATGATGCAGTAGGAGAAATGCAGCATAGAATAGGTAAAGAAGATATTCAGGAATACCTGGCCAGTATAAATGAATTCAAGTCGCCAGGGCCAGATGAACGATATCCAAGGGTATTAAAAGAACTTGCAGAAGTAATCTCAGAACCACTGGCAATAATCTTTGAGAAATCCTGGAGAACAGGAGAGGTTCCATCAGGCTGGAAGAGGGCAAATGTTATCCCCATCATTAAAAAGGGGGGGGGGAAGAAGACCCAAATAATTACTGCCCAGTCAGCCTAACATCAATACTAGGAAAGATTCTAGAGCAAATCATTAAACAGACAGTCTGTAAGCACTTAGAAAGGAATGCTGTGATCACTAAAAGTCAACATGGGTTTTTTAAAAACAAGTCATGCCAGACTAATCTTATCTCTTTTTTCGATAGAGTAACATATTTGGTAGATGAAGGGAATACTGTGGATGTAGTGTATCTTGATTCAGTAAGGCCTTTGACAAAGTCCCCAATGATATACAGTACTTGCAAAAAAGTTAGTAACCTGTGAGCTAGACAATGCAACTGTTAGGTGGATTTGTAATTGGTTGATGGGTCAAATCCAAAGGGTAGTCACCAATGGCTCCTCTTCATCCTGGAGAGAAGTGATCAGCAGGGTGCCACACGGTTCTATCCTGGGCCCAGTGCTATTCAACATCTTTATCAATGACATGGATGAGGGAATAGAGTTATCAAGTTTGCAGATGACACCAAATTAAGAGGGGTAGCTAATACCCCAGAGGACAGGATCAGAATTCAAAATGACCTTAACAGATTAGAAAGCTGGACCAAAATTAACAGAATGAATTTCAACAGGGAGAAATGTAGGATATTACAGTTGGGCAATAAAAATGAAAAACACAGATATAGGATGGGTGAGACCTGGCTTGATGGCAGTACATGAGAAAGGGATCTAGGAGTCTTAGTAGACCACAAACTGAACATGAGCAAACAGTATGATGCATCAGCTTAAAAAGCCAACGTGATTCTAGCGTGCATCAATAGGAGTATAGCATCTAGATCTAGGGATGTAATAGTACCACTCTATTCTGTTTTGCTCAGACCTCACCAGGAGTACTGCATCCAGTTTTGGGCAACACAATTCAAGAAGGATATGGACAAGGTAGAGTGTGTCCAGAGGAAGGCAACCAAAATGGTAGGACGGCTGGAAGCTATGTCCTATGAGGAGCGGCTTAGGGAGCTGGGGATGTTTAGCCTGGGGAAGAGAAGGACATGATAGCCATGTTTAAATATTTGAAGGGATATCATACTGAGGATGGAGCAAGCTTGTTTTCTGAGGCTCCAGAGACTAGGGCACATAGCAATGGACTCAAACTACAGGAAAAGAGATTCCACCTAAACATTAGGAAGAACTTCCTGACAGTAAGAGCTGTTCGGCAGTGGAATGCACTACGTCGGACTGTGGTGGACTCTTCTCCTTTGGAGGTTTTTGAGCAGAGGCTGGACGGCCATCTGTCCGGAATACTTTGATTGGGTATTCCTGCATGGCAGGGGGTTGGACTGGATGGCCCTTATAGTCTCTTCCAACTCTGTGATTCTATGATTTAGTCAAGTGTCCTCATATCTGATTGTGTTTTCTGTGATCTTGGAATGTACTAGAAGCGTGGATGAGGTAAGAAGGTGTCTGAGGACAAACTAAGGAATTTGTAGCTAGTCAATTAAGCAGCCATGCTAATCTAATTACATATGATGCTGGATAACTGCCTGTCACTGAAAGACAAATGTGGAGGAAACATATTTATTTTAATAAAATGCTGTAAGCACAGAGGTGAAGTGGAGACATTTGTTGCTTTAAAACGCTAGACTCTAATCTGGTCACAGTGCATAATTCCATTAACATTATTCCTGTTATAGTAAATAATTTAGTTAAAATAAATTAGATAAATGAAAGCAGTTTGCTAGACATATGATGGCAGTGGGAGAGCTGACCGGGCAGGCATTCACAGGAAAGACAATTCTATTTAACAAGACAAAGCGGACATATAGATTTTTTATTGACTCCTCTGTATATTTCAGTCTCTTGTTGTTCAACCAGGGGGCATTTTGCACAATTTTGGTAGGCTTTGGTTTTCTTTCAAGTGGGGCAACCAGGTGGGATGGATTAAGAATGCGACAATCAATAATTCTTGGGTTGAGCCACTTAATCAGCCAGGTCTGAGTGATTGTTTTAAATCTGGTTACTGTGAGCATCAGTGAAGGAAAAGTGGTGTCTCCATGTTATAATAAATAAAAAGGACTGGAACTTAAGGGAGTTGCAGCCCAAAATTATGTGGAGGGCCAGAATTGCCCAGCCCTGCTGTAAGGAGAGGGAGTAGTTGGCTCTATATTCAGAGAAAGGGCAACAATAGGTCTGTCATTCCACCTTCAACTTCTTTAAGAACTAATATCTGTCTCCAGCCACTGAATACTCCTCAATAAATAAGCCTATCATTTGGATTTCAGTACAATAGTTTCCATCCTCTTGCTTCTGAAAAGTGTTTACTGGCCATCCAGAGGATTTGTAGTGGTATTAAAAAAGGCAACAAATCCCAGAGCTACCCATGAGGATAGTAAACAAACAAACCCCAAGAGGATAGCAAACAAACAAAAAAACTGTGTGTGTGTGTGTGTGTGTGTGTGTGTAAGCTCTTATGCATAAACATCTCTTGTAATATTACACCATATCCGCGCTGTGGTTTGCTTCTTCAGAAATCAATCTTCTCTCAGGCATGCATATCTGAATTTATGTGCATTGCTTTTACTGGGTAATCTCCACTGGCAGAATTTTTACAACATCTTCTATTATTTGGAACTATAGGAAAGTGGAAATAGAGATGAACACACCACTACCCACATTTGTAGAATCTATTCTGCTTCCAGACAGGCAACCTGTATACAGGCAGAGTCAACAAACAGTGAGAAAGCAGTCAATGCTTAGCACTAAAGAATTAAAAATGTTTTTCAGAGAGCAGCAGCAATAGGGTTAAATGGCTTAAAGTGACCCAAATTTTCATCATCTCTTATCCACCTATCCTGACTCCTCTGTGATGCAAACTGAAACACTTTGTGATCTTTCCACCTCTTCCCTCCCCTCCCCTCCCCCCTTTCCCCCCTCTCTCAGCTTCTTCTGAAAATCAAACTAACAGTTGTCCCTTCACATTTGTGTTTCACATTCGCAGTTTTGCATATTTGCGGTTTGTAGCTGCTGCTCAACAAGCTCAAACTCCAAGACCCCACCCTCCTCCCCACTCCTCCTCTCCTGCCAACAACACAACTCCATCTTGCTTTCTTACCTTGCACCAAAACAGTATGGCCCATTTAAAACAGTGCAGTTGTTCCTTTCCCAAACTAAAGCTAAAAGTTGCAACCATAGCAAGACTCGTCACCTGGATGCACAAATTATGCCCCTCACCCACACTCACCTCCCCGCCAGCTCTCCCTCCCTCTGTCCTGGCAACACTGCCCATTACTTTAAACTTTACCGTTTTAAACGGGCAGTGCTGTTTTGGTGCAAGGTAAGAAAGCAAGATGGAGTTGTGTTGCTGGCAGGGCTGAGGGAGGGAGAGCTAGTGGGGAGGCGAATGTGGGTGAGGGGCATGGTTTGTGTGCCCAGGGGCAGTTATTGCCACAGTGGCATGTATTGGCAGTCCTGTTGGTGGGAGAGGAGTCTACAATACTGTAGTGTAGTATGCATGTTGGGGGTGGGGCTTAGCTTATTTGCAATTTTTTTTGCAGTGGTGCTCCACCCCTAAGCCCCATGAATGTGAAGTAACAGCTGTAGTTTTATTCAGTGTTAGGTTACACCCTAGAGAATGTTCCAATTTAAGTTCCCAAAATAAACCCTTTCTTTGGTTTACAAGGTAAGGCAGTGTCATCTTTGTTCCTCAATCAAGATCTCTAGCAGTTGTGCCCACTCCACATCACAAATCAGTATTTTACTGGTCATACTGTCAGGTAGGCAGTGTTATCATTTTTAAAATGGCTGCAAAATGGCTGATTTGACCTCAGCTGTACTTTGTCCAGCAGATTCTGCTGTTGTTGCTGTCTTAATCCCAACAAACAAAGCTTGTCAATCTAGTCTACATTTGTTAGTGTAACTACCTGAGAAATCCTGTAATTTTATAGATAACCTTGTCACCCAAACCATTCAAAAAGGTTTAAAACAGGGATGATGCCTAAACATTCCTCCTTTCCCCGCCATCTCCTGGTCAAAATGGTGACTGGAAGTGATATCAGCTGGAAAAAGGAAGTTACCCGAATTGCTTGGGGTCCATGGGGTCCGTCTGATGTCCTAATATTAACTTGGGGAATTTAATTAGAGGCAGGCAATGGCAGGACCTTTTAACCTATGTATACCGGTAATAACAAAGGAGACTCTAAAGCCAAGAGGTACAGTTAAATGATCTTTATTGGAAATTAACAGTAACAGCATTCATGTACACACTCAGGCTTCAGACAATCACACAAGGCTATTGAAGATAGTAGGAAGTATTTGGATAGAGGAATAAAGAATGGGAATGATGGGTTATACTATACCAATCTTGCAGAGCTGAGATTGCAAAGTACACCAACAGCGAAGAGGTCCAGACAATAGACTGGTGACATGAACTGACGTGAAGTTGGAAAGCAAGGGCTTCATGCACAGGTGGTGTTTTAGGGTGCTATTTACATGAAATTCCCTTGAAGGGATAGGATTTTGAGTGGAATGCAGTGTTTTTCGGAGGTTCCCAGACTAGACAATGGGTGCTCTGGAAGAGTTAACAATAGTTAATGGGTGTTGCATTTGGAATTGAATAAGAACAGGCCTGGTTTTTTGTTGGAAGGGGAGAAGGAAGGAAGGACCCATTTTATAAGCATTAAGGACTCTGCTATCATTGAGCGGATTAGTGAATGACTCACCTCCTAGTGTTAAGTTCTGACCTGAGTATTTGGTTTTGGGGAATTTCCAAAGGCCCTTCCCTTGGTCATACATGAATCCCACCTTGGTATTTGGGGCATCCTGGTTTACCTGCAACCACGTGGATGGCCTCCATGTTATTATTAAATATAGCCAATTATTAGACATTCCAAATTGGGGGCTATCAGGGTAACTAACAAGGAGGTGTGGAGAGTTCAGAACAAATTAGGGATTATGGGGAGGTCCTGAGGTATGAAGTTTTTTCATGTTGGGGGGAGCTGTTGGAATTTTCCATCCATTTCTATTAAATTGGGGGCTTTGTAGGACTGCAAAGGTGGAGCTGTAAAAATGGGGTCTAGGGTCCACACTTTCTCCATCTCTGCTTTATAGATGTTGTACTAATCATCTGGTGCTTCTGTAATGTTTTGCTAAACACAGCCTCAGGAGCCTGAAGTGAAGTGTGATCTTGCTGTGATTGAAATGAAAAGGGAAGTTGGCACTGCCCTCCATTCCAATTTCTTTTGGTACTCCTCCAAACAATGTCCTACTGTCCACCAATTCTTGAAAGATTTTGGGTTCCTAATATCAAGTAACCTCTGGTCCACCACCCATACTTAGAGCAAGGGTGAGCAAAGCATAGTCCTAGGGCTGCCTGTGGCCCCAAGGCGGTTTTCACCCCTCCAGACTCTGTGAACTGCCCCCTATTTTTGGTTAAAAAAAAAGTGGGAGTGAATCCAGGAGAGACAAATTCAAATTTTAAATGGGGTACAGAGCCCTCTTGGATTTCTGGATGCCTGTCTCCATTGTGTGTGTGTGTGTGTATATATACTTTTGCCAGTTCCTGTGTTCCTTTAGGGCACAAAATTAACCCCAACCAGCCACAGTTGCCCATCCTTGGTTCAGAAAGTCTAAGTACTATCTGCATATAATTACTGTCTCATGGAGCCAAAAGCCTTTGCCAAAAAACAGTGATGGCCAATTGATAACCTTTAGGACTACCCCTTATCTCTGGAGCCCTTGCCTACCATTTCACTTGTAAGGCAAACAAATGTGGTTTATAGTTCCACAAAAAGGAGAGATAAATACACTTGAATGTTGTATCTCTTTTGGAGCTTGTATGTAATATTCATACCTATATGCATGTATATCCCTGAGTATGAGAGCTCTTTGATTGTGAAACCCTAACTGGTAGTCTGTACTGTGGAGGTTTCTCCCTTCCCTGACCCACCCTGTTCAGTAGCCCCTGTTGTAGAAACTGTTATTGCTAATGGATCGATCCAGGAAATAATGAGGCCAAACACACGATGTGGGTTGAAAAGGGCCACTTTATTTAAATTAACCTATTTAAATATTCAAAACTGCAATGGGTGGAGGCAACCTAGTGTGGGAGCAGCTGGGGCAGGAGGTCTATCCTCAGACCCTTTCCCCAGCATGCACTGTTTGCCAAGTTACCAGGCCTCAAGCCTGGTCCATCATCAAAATAGGTCCCCTGTCCGAGCGCCTTCGCCATTGGAGGGGGAACTCAATCTCTGTAGACTCCTGAGCATCATAGATTTCATTTGTAGAAAAGATTTGTACAGTTGGGCAGGGAGAAGAGGACAAATTGGCATTTAATGTGAAAGATTCAGAAAACAGAAAAGGGGTGGGTCCTATGGCCCAGTTCTTCCCCATGGTTTTTTGTCCTTTTGCAGCTCACGTGCACATGTGTGTGCATGCATGCTCTTTTCTTCCATTTTTAATGAGCTGCACCAGTAATTCTAAACTCCTTATTCAAGTTCATAACACAAATAATTTGGTTACAAAATTTCAAATTCTTTTTAACAGAGAAGAAAATAGAATTGGACTGTTTAACTACAAAATTCTAGCTCTCCTAACTTGTAATTTCACCTTAATTTGCATCTCATTACAATCACTATGACTTAAAATTTATTTTTGAGGAGCCTTGGTTTAGTTTTATGAATAATCAACCATATGATATATGCAGAGCCTCCGTATTATGTGAGGTTAAATAGAGCAATCTAGGACTGTGGCTGGATTTTTAAAATACTAGTAAGTATTTTTAAAAAAAGCTTGATCAAACTGACTTTAAATAAGCATATGCTTGCTTTAAACAGACCAGTTTAAATAAACTGCAGACTCCTTCTCAATCAGGATGGGATACTACATAAAGAACAAACTAGACATTATGCAGAAGTCTACATTCAGGACTAGTGGTTTTGGAGACATTTGGTAGCTGGACCAAAACTGTACAATGAGATTTTAACCCTTCTCCCTATACAATTTTCCCAATTCATTTCTGCCTCCCAATGCACAGGTGCTGTTTGTTCTGCAATACAAATACAAATACCATACATTGGCGTTGATGTGTTCATCTGCTTCCACTCCCATGAGCAAATACCAGCTTGTAGGGAGGTAATGGCACATATGGGCCTTTTCTCTGCACGTAGCCTCAGTCCTATTTCTTCCCTCTGTAGAGCTGCCAGAGTGAAAACTTGAGACAGCTCTTGTGCCTTTAATAGTTGTGTGGAAGAGTTTCAGCAGGTGACCAGCAACACCTGCTGAAATCCCCTCTTTTACATCTCTCTTCTGCCCATGTATAGGAGTGAAATTCCTGTATATTGGGCTTTGTGCTGCCCAGCCATTCCTGTGTACATCCAGAGAAATAGACCAGCGGCCCTTTCAAACCAGACAAGTTACAGCACTTTACTATTCTCCTTTAACTGTCTTGGCTGCATCCTATGGAGTCCTGGGGTTTGTAGTTTGGATCAGAGGCACCAAAGGAGCTCCCAAAATTCCCATTGCTAAATTGCCAATCCCAGGATTCTACAAGAAGTTAAAGTGGAATCATAGTGAAATAATTGTACAGTATAGTACAAAAGGGCCCCAATTGTTATTTACTTTCTAGGTCAGAACACCTTGTTCTGTGCAGTTGTGTCTTGCTCAGCAGTGGCTTTTTTTTTTTTGGCTCATGTTCTTCTTTTCTTTCCCTGCCAGAGATCCCCCAGTGTGCCGGCTGCAACCAGCATATTCTGGATAAATTCATCCTGAAAGTCCTCGATCGGCACTGGCACGGCTCTTGCCTCAAGTGTGCAGATTGCCAAATGCAGCTGGCAGACCGCTGCTTCTCCAGAGCTGGGAGCGTTTATTGCAAAGAAGACTTCTTCAAGTAGGTGTAGAAAAACTTTCCAGCATTCTAGGGTTGGAGAGCTTGCTGGGCCTCCAGTCAGCTACAAGGGTAACCCCTGTCAAGCACCACCTCCTTGACCGAAATTGCGGATTGTTGAAGATGTCATTTTCCCTTGAAACAATTCAGAAGAGGCCGTGTAGTGTAAGGGCTGAATGTATAAGCTGGAAAGCTCCTGGTTTGTACCTGAGTGAAATCATTACAGGGTCTCAAGCAAGTCTTCCTTACAGGGTTGTTGTACAGATCTACCTCACATAGTTGATGTAAATGTTACTGATGTGGATTGCTTCATAGAAGTGCTTGCTGTTGTTGTTTACATCCCAGTCTAATTACCAATAACTTCTATGGCATCTGCTTTGTTCATGAAGACAGTGGTTCTTAACCTGGGGTCCGGGGACCCCTAGGGGTCTGCAATGTCCTCAGAGGGGGTCTGTGAAGGCTTGAAAGTTGCTTGGCCCACTTCCTCCCGGCAGTGGACAGGAGCCAAGGCAAAGGATGACCATCTGTCTTGGCCTGTGCATTGCCATTCAATTTGCTCCAGCCACAAACTTGCAGGAAGAAACAGGAGAAAAGTCTCCCCTCCCCCTCCAGTGCCTCTGAGGGAAGGTTTAATGGATGGTGTGATATTATTATTATTATTATTATTATTGATGATGATAATGATGATTTTAAATCCTGAGTTAAGTTTTGGGGGCCCATGGCAACAAAAGATATTTAAAACAGGTCCCTGGTAAAGAAAAGGTTAAGAACCACTGATATAGAGTAATTATTCATAGCAAAATCATTCCACAGTTATTTTGGTTTCTTCTCTCTGATAGGAATGACTATTACCAATTTTCTTACAATGGTATGAAAGGGGCAGGGGGACCTATATTTTTGCTAAGAACTCCCTGTCCAAATTTTTCTTCTCCGGTCAATCAGCTATTCAGACTACAATCCTTTATACACTTTTAAAAAGGGCTCCTTTGGGATGCTTGGGACTTCGGCATGATCCTCTGGTGCTAATGGCCAACCAAGCCTGTATAGGAAGAGAGGGAGACTTTGAGGGAGAGAGGAACACTGGGCTGGGCCCATCATAATTCAGTGCAAATCAGCCAAAACCTAGATACGGATAATCTACTATGCTTAAATTCAAGCTATTTAATGTATTAAATTATTGTAATAAAATCAATTTTAATATAGTTTTTTAAATTGCTGATCATGGTAATTTTCTTCTTCAGTTGATCAGTACTGCACATGGAAGGGAAGAGAAGGAAAGGACAGAGGAGGAGGCTGCTCCCATTACCTGTCAGTCATCCCCCTTGTTTACACTCATTGGTCAGAAACCTGGAAGCCAGGAAGTGTTTCACTAGGCTTATCTACACAAAGGAAAAAAAAGTGGACTGCTCCACAGTAATAGCAAGTCGCAACAGCTGCAACCTGTCTTAATGGTTTTACTTCATATGCCTGTAGCTGAGATGGCAGCCACGAGTGGATTACTCGCATTTTTAAATCTGCCACCGCCAATTTTTTTTTTTTTAAACCTATGGTGTGCACAAACAATATTCCACCTTTCCAAAAAAAGAGAGAAAAAGATAGCACAAATCCCTATTTTATCGCCTTAGTTATCTCTTGATAAGGCGAAAACCTAACATGGCAGCAGCAGGCACGTGCCCTGTAACCAAGCCCTGCCCCGTGTTCATCCAGCTAATCAGGTTTGCATTTTGTCTTGTATGAGGAAGCGATTCATGTCAAATCACTTGTCGTAACATGTGGAAATGTGCATATCATTGGAGCTTTTTTAAAAAGTCAGGAAAAGCCGTGAATGCTTTTCTCTCATAGTTTCTCCTCTTTTTGGCCCCTCTCTTTCACAATACGATGAGACAATGCGAGGTCCCATTAAGATAGCTCGTATCCCAAGCAAATTCTGCAAGGGGTATTTTCACTGTATAGACACCCCCACTGTACTTTCTTACTGAGCAACTCCATAGGATATTGTCTGTGGTGGTGAGGCTAAAGTTTAACTGTGAGTGTGCTTCAATGAAAGCTACAAATACAGGGGAAGGAAGATCTCCAGAATATCTCTTTAAGAGGCAAGTCTGTGAAACCTTCCCCTTGGTGGCTGATTCAAGTAGCATTTATCATCACTCCACTGGTGGCAAAAGGTTAGCGTAAACACCCCTCCTGCAGGGAGCCATGCAGTGGCTTAACCTAAGACACCCTCCAGCATGAGCAATCCCTCCAAGCTGTTTTGCATTAGAAATAAATCCCCTTTAACTTAATATTTTTCCTAATCAAACCCTGATCTGCTCCTTGCAGCTGCTTTGGCCCTGTTAGGGGGACTCTAGGCATGGCAAAGGTTAGGTGGAACAAGGGCATGGCCTCTCTGGGATCAGCTCCAAGTAACTCAGTGACCCAGTTAGTTTGGTAGACAGCTGATGCCCTGTCAATCATAAGAACTGGATGAAAACAGACAACAACAAAAAGTAATGTATATTCTGCAATTAAGCCAGAAGCCAGCCAGCCTGACCTAGCTAGTTCTTGTAAAGCAGGAGAGGAGAAAATGCTCATTTGGTCTGATTTTGAGGTCCCCCCTCAAAACATTTCTGGGGTGGTGGTAAAAAAAAATAACATCTGGTGCTCCCAGAAATCTCAAGGAGGGGTAATTTTGTACTACCCAAGTCCTCCCAACCCATCAGTGCTGAAAACTGGTCACTTACACTTTCAGTTTTTAATACAACAACAATATAGTGCAGTGGTTTTTAACCTGTGGTCCGGGGACCCCCAGGGGACCGTGATGTCCTCACAAGAGGTCCACGAAGGCTTAAAGGCTGCTCGGCCCACCTCCTCCCTGCAATGGTGTGGCCATGTGACAGGAGCCAAGGCAAAGGCTGGCTGGTTTGACCTGCACATTGCCATTCAATCTGCTTCAGCCACAAACTTGCAGGAAGAAGCAGGAGAAAATCTTCCCTCCCCCTCCAATGTCTCTGAGGGAAGGTTTAAAGGCTGGTGTAATTGTATTGTTGTTGTTGTTGTTGTTTAAAATCTTGAGTTAAGTCTTGGGGGCCTGTGGGAACAAAAGATATTTAAAAGGGGACCCTGGTAAAGAAAAGGTTAATAGCGACTGATATAGTGCATTTTTTGAGCCAGCGTGGAAAATTGGACACTGAACCAGCCAAAGTTGCCTACCTCTTTTAAGAGATAGGCCCAGCCTAGTCAGCTATTATTGTCTTGGTGTCTCAGTTTTTAATCTTTTACTTGTTTTAGCCAACACAAAATAATTTATTTTAAAAATGAAACAAATTGTTCTTCATGTAAAATGGATATATTTCTCTGTCTCCTGAAGATGGGCTAGAAAATTATATCAATTTTAAAATGCTTAATTCTTTGATGATATGCTACATGTTTGCATCTTATGTATTTTGTGATGTGGCTGCAGATAAGATCATGTGATGATTTATTTTTTCTTCTTCATGCTTGTGGGTCATTGTACTACTCTGGGTTCTTGTAGATTGGCATCAGGGGTCTTACCACATTTGCAGGGGCTTCCTTCCTCCTGCATTAAACTCCCTATTGTTGGAACTAATTTCTGTTAGTATGAACTAAAGTGGTGGCTTTTGGATTGTAATATGTGTTTTAGATATATAAACTCTGTGCCACTAAACTCTGTGCCATTTTTGCACTACACAGCACAATTCATTGGGAAATGGGGGGAAATGGCAATTCTCAACTAGACAGTGAGGAGATAGAAATGTCTTTGGAATGTCTTCAAATACATGTGAATTCCAACAAGGACTAAAATAGCAGGGAGGCAGGTCCCCCACCCCTATGTTAAGATCCATGCTAGTGGGTTCTTAACCCTCAGTTTGAACTTGGCCTCAAATCTTATGCTACAAATGGAAAATGTCTACAGATCAAGCACTGGATCTATGCTCTGTTGCACATTAGAAGAGGCCTTATACTGGATCAAGCTACTAGTTCTTTCAGGCTTGTATTCTCTACCTTTATCGACAGTTGCTCTCCAAGGTCTTGAACAGGGGGGAAGTTTCCTGGGATGGACACCAGCAGTCTTCTCATTGGTGTCACCAAGGACACTGAACTCAGGACCTTATGCTTGCAAAGCCTATGTTCTGCCACTGAGCCATGGCTTGTTCTCTGATTATTTTCAAGCAGCACATAGAATCATAGAATTGTAAAGTTGGAAGAGACCATGAGGGCCATCCAGTCCAAACCCCTGCCACGCAGGAAATCTTGATCAAAGCATCCCCGACAGATGGCAATCCATATATGTTGGTGGCAGCTAGTAGCTCCCATGTCAGTGAGAAAATCAATCCACTCTTGAGTTTTAGTCTGGGTGTTAAAGCAGCTCTCCAGGGTCCTGAACCCTGTCCCCAAAATAGATTCTGCACCTTAAAAATCTCCTTTAAAATCTGGACTAAAGCCAAGAATGAATTCACCCTCCTGCTTGGAGCGCCCAGCTGCCACCACATGAAGCATTGATTTATACACATTTACCAGTTTAGCCATCCCTCCCCAAAAATATTAAAATGGAAGGGTGTGTGTATAGGAGGAATGTGCTGTTGAAACTAAGTAACCTCTCCACCACCAGTCTTGGCCCCAGTTGTTTAAACTGAAGCACATTGGAAAATAAGGCATTGTTTCCCTAGAGCTTACTTTAGGGCAGAGAAATATACAGAAAAATGGCAGCATCATTAAACTGCTTCTGTCACTCTTAAGCTATAACATCTGGTTCCACACTCATACCAATCATTCTTAAATTTTAAATGTGAGTTCCTAAAATTTGTTTACTGAGGGTGACTATTCTTGGCTTTTTCTTCCTTTTTCATGGCTTTCTTCCTCTGCAGCTCTTTTTATATAGTCTGTAAAGATAGAATAACTAATTATACTGTCTGTTTATAATAATACAGGTAACTAGACAGCAGCAATAAAAATCTCACCATCATGAAAAAATCAGGAAATAAAACAAATAATATATAAACTGGAATCAATTAAAAGTGGGCTCAGACATCCACGTCTGTAAGGCTCATTTAAAAATAGTCATGGAGCCCAGCAAACCTCCTATAGAAGGCCTTTCCATAAGGAATAATATTGTAACACATGCTGTGAAGAAGACTTAGCAGGGCGTCCAAATCAAAACTTAGTTGCTGCATTTGTTGATTTACAGCTGTGATCCAAGAAAACTTTATTCAATCATGCTTTCTGCTGTAGCCGTTGATACTGCTGAAAAGCTGCTTATTTTAAATTGTTATGGAGAAGTGGCTTGCTTTTTCAGCATGTGATGAAAGCTTTAAAATAAACCCTACTTTTCCAGCCATTTCCTGTATTATGTCCACTGGGATCTTAGAAACCAGGGACCATAGTTGGTCATTAGTTTGCTGCACTACAAGAGCCACTGTGAGTCTGAGCTTGGAACCACAACAACACATTACGTTAGTGTTACCTGCCAGCCCACTCACATTCCTGTTCCTTAATACTGTTTTTTTGGGGGTGGGTGGGTGGATAGTGTATTACTTTACTCATTAATAAAGTAATAAAGATTTTCCAGGCAGATCCTGGAAAAACTAGGATGTCCCCCCAAATTCCTTAAAATGATTATCTTGCTACACGAGGGCCAGCGTGGTCAAGTCAGATATGGCGATGCTCTTTCAGAGCCCTTTCTAATAACTAATGGAGTGAAGCAAGGTTGTGTTCTTGCACCAACTTTATTTACAATCTTCTTTAGCACGATGCTCCAAAGGGCTATGGCAGAGCTTGAAGAAGACGACGGCATCTATATACGCTACCGTACTGATGGTAGCTTGTTTAACTTAAGCCGTCTGAGGGCTCACACTAAGACTCTAAACTATCTAGTCCGTGAGCTGCTCTTCGCCGATGATGCTGCCCTTGTTGCCCACACAGAAGCAGCTCTGCAGCGCCTAACGTCCTGCTTTGCAACAGCTGCAGAGCTGTTTGGGCTAGAAGTCAACCTGAAGAAAACAGAAGTTCTTTACCAGCCTGCACCACAGGACGAACACCACCATCCCCACATTGCCGTCGGCAAATCAGTGCTCAAGTCCGTTCAGCAGTTCACCTACCTGGGAAGCATCATCTCCTCAGATGCCAAGATTGACAAAGACATCGATCACAGATTAGCAAAGGCATATAGTGCATTTGGAAGACTTCACAAAAGAGTCTGGAGCAATAAACACCTGAGGCAAAGCACAAAAATCAGTGTGTATAGAGCCATCGTACTGTCTATCCTCCTTTATGGATCTGAAACATGGGTTACCTATCGCCACCACCTACGACTCCTCGAGCGCTTTCATCAGCGCTGTCTACGCACAATCCTAAATATACACTGGACTGACTATGTGACGAATGTTGCTGTCCTTGAACAAGCAGGGATCACCAGCATTGAGGCCATGATATTGAGAACACAGCTGCGCTGGGCAGGTCACGTTTCTAGGATGGAGGACCATCGCCTCCCAAAAATACTACTCTACGGTGAACTCGCCACGGGTCAGCGTAAGAGGGGCGCTCCAAAAAAGCGATACAAAGACTCCCTGAAACAACATCTCAGGCTTGGCCAAATTGATCACCAACAGTGGTCCGCCCTGGCCTCACATCGGGAGGCATGGAGACGCAATATCCACAATGCTGCAGCCTTATTTGAGAACTCACGACGAACAAGTCTTGAAGAGAAACGACAACGCAGAAAGAATCACAACCCAAAAACATCACCCAAGGAGACCTTCTGCTGCGCTTTTTGCAACCGGACTTGTTTATCTCGGATTGGCCTTTTTAGTCATCAGCGCGCTTGCAGAAGGCGCGGGATGAGTCCTTCCTGAATCTTCGTTTGCGAAGAAAAGCCACAGAATAAAGTGCCACTTTACTTATACGGGATTGGGGCAGAATGTCATTTTATACATGAGGTCACCAGAGGGTGTTCTTTTCTTTCTGGTTTTAAACTTACAAAGATCCTGCCTCACAGTGCAGAGCAGGACACCTTTTCTTTCCCCGATCCCACATTTCCTGGGAGGCATTAGAGCACCTTGAGGAAAGTCATGGGAGATGTTGCTTGTTTCCTCTGATGTTACCCAGAGATGCATTAGTGTTGCCAAGGAACTACTAGATCTATAGATCATAGAATCATAGAATTGGAAGAGACCACAAGGGCCACCCAGTCCAACCTCCTGCCATGCAGGAACACACCATCAAAGCACTCCTGATAGATAGCTATCCAGCCTCTGTTTAAAAACCTCCAAGCACACTGTTTAAAAACCACACTCCGAGGCAGTGCATTTCACTTCTAAACAGCTCTTACTGTCAGGAAGTTCTTCCTAATGTTTAGGTGGAATCTCTTTTCCTGTAGTTTGAACCTGTTGCTCCATGTCCTAGTCTCTGGAATAGCAGAAAACAAGCTTGCTCCATCCTCAGTAGGACATCCTTTCAAATATTTAAACATGGCTATCATGTCACCTCTTAACATTCTCTTCTCCAGACTAAACATACCCAGCTCCCTAAGCTGCTCCTCATACGGCATGGCTTCCAGACCTCTCACCATCCTGCTTGCCCTCCTCTGAAGATGACCCAGCTTGTCAATATCCTTTTTGAATTGTGGTGCCCCGAACTGAACACAGTATCAGTGTCAGGGGAAAAGAATGATCCCAACCTGCTCTGCAGCACAGAGGACTCTTGTCTATACATTTTAAAATAGAAAGTTAAAAAAAATCCACTGGGTACCTTGCATAGTCTATGGGATGACACCCTCCTATCCCTCATGAGTAAAGTATAAGCAAGTTCCTCATGGGTGTTCAAAACTCCAATGTTGTAGCATTTGTTTTTGAAAACCAAGACTATTACCTTCTCATTATTTTTTTAAAAAATAGTCAACAAATTTTTAAAAACCCAGTTACCTAGTTTGGCGTTTAGAATAACTATGAATACCTGTCAGTCATTTTTTTCCCTAAGAGGAAGGTTATCATCAGCTGGATGTACAATTCTGAGTATGTAGCTCTAAAACCTGCACATCCTTTCACTGTTTAAAGTTAGAATAATAAGAGATATCTCCTTTTCCTGTTTTGTAACTTAGTGGCTCCAGTTCATAGGCCGTGGCAGCTCTGCAAGCCCCTTGGATTCTAACTGCATCTCTAAGCTGGCTTTCTACATTCCCTCAGCTGTGTGGGAGCTACTGGAAATGATGTCTCAATGAGCCTTCTCTCTGGTCCAGAACCAGTCAGACAGTAAATCCTAACCCACTCCCCCACATACATATACAGAATTGAATTACAAATTCCATAGGAAAGGGCTGCATAGCCAGTATCCATCCATGTGGCTGAGCCATTTAATTTATTTGCCTACCTGTGTGGGAGCTCTTTGCAGCTAGGCATCTCCTATATGGTTGAGCGAAGTTGTGAAGGGCACCTAATTCCAGGCTTTATCAGAAGCTAGGCTATGCCTAACACCACTGCACACATATACATATCCTATGGGGGAGGCTTCAAGCTCTCTCGCATCTCAATGATCCTGCCAGTAGTGGATGCTGGGTGCTTCTGCATCACTGCTGGTGGAAGGAGGTGAGCTTCTTCCCTGTCTCACAACTCCCTATTGCTACTCTATTGGCACCCTTAACAGCCATCAAGGAAGCAGCCCCAGTGTCTCCAACTGTGGCTACTGCATGACCTCTGCAATTAGTGTCAGGAGTGATCTGTGCAGTTGCTTTCCATGGCAACATTTCCTTGTTTTTCCCCAGTCATGGTTAGGGGTCATGGGGGGGCTACACAACAGGGCTCAGAAGGATGCCTGCATCCCACAGGTTGTGCACTCTGACTTAAATCCAGCAAAATTTGCTGTTTCAGAGCTCCTGCAAGATGAATGCTATTTGTGATAATTTAGCCTTCTTAGACAGCCAAATATCTCTAATATACCCTTCCACCCTGCCTCCCGCATTGTGTTTTTAAGCCCAAATTGGACTATATAGCCATCTGATTTAATCTCCTTTGCCCGCCTCAAGCACATCTGTTCTGATCTATGCCAGAAGGCAGAAAGAACCCACATTAATGCCCATTCTTGATGCCCTGATGTTTCCCCAAGATTTTATGCCTCTGATTTTGGCCTCTTGGCCAAACACATTTATTTTATAGCCAACTGAAGCAGGGACATTTGTGGTCTGAAAACTAGTAGAAACTTTCAGCATGGAAATACCATGCCAACATCAAATACAAAATATTTTCAGCATTACCAGCATCATAATAGCCTTGGGTATATTTCACATATAACATTTTGATGAATTCCTTTTAAATGTACACCAAAAAATATGACAACCGTCTTTGCGAACAGGTGTGCCATGCTGGATATCTCTCTCTCAGAGTAGTGATCAGCTGCACCTCTTCATTGAATATGCTTGATGGCAAGCAGCTTTACTTTACATATTATGTGCACTACTCCTTTCATTGGAACTGACACATAGCAAACTACTACAGAGTGGACCTGTAGCTATTGATGCTGTATCCCTTTTTGCTAACAACAACAAAATCAGAGTATAGATCGTTCTCCATATCTGTAGGGGATAGGCTCCTGGACTTATTGCTTATAAATAAAACCATGGATAATAGCAAACCCTATTAAAATAAAGGACTTCCTATACAAACATACCATAGAGTTGTATTGGAAGACGTAGCAATTCCTAGAGAGGACATTTCTCTAAGCATTTTCCAGCACAATTCTATGGTATATGTCCCTATTTTTTTCAACCATGGATAACTGAAACCACAGATATTGGTTCTGCAGATACGGGTGTGACCTATATTGCATCCTAGTGGCCCAAATCTTGCATGCAGACACAGCACTCTGCAACCTAGACCATTTACCGTATTCCTAGTTGAATGTAACAGGTCTTTCGCTTAATTTATTCTGTTCCTTCTTGTCATAGAGTAGGGAAGGCAGACTTTCCACTTCCTGCCAATTCAAAATCCTATTGAGTTTTAAATATGCAAACGACTGCCTCAGATCTGGCCAGCTGGGTGCTCACAACCTTAATGAAGAGAGCCAGTCCAGCTCATGCTCAGGTGAATGGACAATGTTAACATGAAGAACAATTCTAGTTTCTCCTTATTTTTGTCTAATGGGATCATGGGTCTCTAGCTAACTGTGTTCTCTTTTTTTGCCATTAACAGCTCAGGAATATGTGACAGACCAGATGTTAAATTAGCACAGATCCTATGAAACCATAATGTAGGCCGCTAGGGGGTTATGTTTATGGAAGGGATTATGGAAGAACAACAGGAAGGGGGTGGGGGTAATAGTTTCCTGGAATGATGGCTGAGGTCCTGCATCAGAGGTTACAATGAGTAACTTTATGATGACAGAACTACACTGGTGACATGAGCTGCATGCAAGTGAATTGTGATGATGAATAATGGAGTACCACACACAATGTCCCATTACACATTGGGATTCACAACACCCACACTGTCTAGCTCTATTTGTGCGATGGTCCTAATGGCATAGCTATGTGTCTGCTCCTCTTCTGGGAATACGAACATTGCACAATGGTGCAATTCAACTTTATATTATTTTAAGTCAGTTTTCAATGATGGAACTTCCCAACAGGATGCCAGCTAGTGTTTTTTCTCTCTACTGTATTATCATTATTTATTTCAGTTACCACCTACTTTGGGGTGCTGTGTTTCTGTTGTCCTGACTGTTCACACTATAAAGCCTCAGCTACATATGTAGCTGAATTAGGTGGACGACTTAAGTGAATATGTAAGGCTCTGAGTGAGCAATAAAATAGGTGACTACTCTCCAATTACTTGCATTTTAAAAAACATTTATGTCCTGGCTTTCTCCAAGAACTGGGATCCACAGGGGCACACAGTATGATTTTAAAAACATATAATGCACAAGATGCATGATAACATTATTACACAATTAACAAAATAATATTTTAAAACAAAAAGCAAATAAAAGCAATTTAAAAGCACATCAGAAAAAAGAGACAACATCTCTGTTAAAAGTGATCAGCAGCCAGCCAGTTGCTATGATGGAATTAACAACAGAGTAATAAGAAAAACATAGCACCCATACACAGCAACCAGTTAATTGTCAAAAGGTTTTGCTGGTAGTGCCACAACCTGGGAGCAGCCCGAGAACGTCGTCTCTTGTGTCCTTGTCAAACCTCCCTGAGAGAAAAAGGAGCCCAACATGAAGCAATATTTACCACAGTCTGCTCTCTGCATCCTCTGTGGCAGTGGTTCACGGCCTTTGGTCCTCAAGATGCTTTGGCCTTCAAATTCCAGAATCCTTTATTATTCGCCACGCTGTCTGGGGCATCTGGGAAATCCAAACCAAATGGCAAACCCAATGTTGAGAACCTCTGCTATATAGTTTTCTACTTGAAATATATGTTTTTGTTTCTGTTTGGCTGTTGTTTTTTAAATATAGGAGTATGTTGAAAATATGATTTTACAGTAGCAGTTTGAAAGAATACAGTCCATTCTTCATCATCTGCAGTGCAGATAAGGTCTGAAAGATTGACAAGGGATAGATAAGAGAATTTAAATTACCTTGAGTGATACTGAGCAGTGTGATAGAAAAATTTCTAAGAAATAAATACATAAATAAATAAAAGTGGGACACTAGGCATGGAATCCATCTATCTGTACAGGGTTATGTTCAGGTCTAAAAGTGCCCTTTGTTCTCTGTTAGTATATAATTTCTTCTCCTGTAGTTTCCTGATGTGAAAATAGAAAATATAATTGGGTAATGATTCTCCTAGCTAGTGGAAGGCCTTTATAGACCAGCACAGATAGTTGCCATGGATGGTGGGGGAGCAGGAGGGTCCTCTGTTAACCCTTACAGCCTTGGCAACAAGTACGAATGGCAGAAAAACTATATTTTTCCCAATTTAAAATAAAAACCACTTACAATTATAAAATCAGAAGAGATGAACTACAGGAAATAGCAACTAATCAAAACTGACTATTATAGCAAAATACTCTTACAGAATATCAGGGCATCATTGAATAGGTGAAAATCATCAAATGTCAAACTAAAAAGTTTCTAATTCACAGTAAGTACATCTTTCCAAAAAGCCATGATGATTCAAAGGTGGTAATGTTGTTTGGGATAAATTATTAACGTAATTTAAAAGCGGAAGCCAGTTTTCCCCAAATGATCTGCATGAGGTCTGTAATGTATTCATTTTCATTGTTAATTTTCCCATTAATTAAGTGTTCCATAAATAATTCCACCATTTGTCTATGGTCCATACTTACCTGGCAGGGGAGATACCTTTATCACGAAGGCAGAGAAACCATCTTAATGGTGAAGATAGGCGTAATAGCTAAAGAACAGTAAAACTGGCATTATAAAATGTCACAGTATAATATACAGGATGCTGGATCAGGCCCCAAAGAGAACAAGGTCCTTCCTTTGTTAGGTGAACTATTTAGGTTTTCAACTTATTTTTTAAAGATAGACACATATACATTTAGATAGATGCACAGCTGTTGTTCACTTTCACCACAAACATTTTTTAAATGTTGTACGAATTGCAGGTTCCTGGTTTCCCCAGTTCTAGCCACTAGGTGTCCACTACAGCAAGATTTTCTCCACAATACCTTTAGCATGAAAGCACTTTGTAAACAGATGTGGTGGTGGTGGTGGACCTCACTTCCACCCGTCTGAAATGTTACAGCCTAAGAGACAAGTTTTCATATTATTTTCGGTGGTGGTAAATTATTTTACCATATCCATTTCACATGGCAATGTGTGTTTATGAAAACTGCTACAGAGGAAAAGATAAAAGAAGAAAGCAGGACAATAAAACATGACTGAAAACAATCAACTTCTTAGAGATAACCATATCACAAAATAATGCCAGAATGGGTCTTTCCCTGTGCAATGTATATTAGGAGATGCTCAAATGGTTTTATCCTTGATTTAAGGAAGCCCACAGTGATGTCAAACCTGAAGGGTCCCTGAGAGTGTCTAGACACCTAAAGGTCATGTAATGGCTGCTGCCACCACAGGACCTATACAGCTTTGAAAGCTCCCAAAGGAATAATGCCATACACATTGCTGTAGATAATATTTCTCTCTGCGGGCCTCTTCCTAGCGCTCCTTTGTTGGCATTAATGAGCTTTTTAATCCAGCAGTTAATATCCCTCTCAATTCACTAGTTGTTTGGATCTCTCTGGAGAACGGAAGTCGGAAAATGGTTGCTTGATCTGCCCTGCAGGACTATGTGTTTGCTTTTAGTTAAAAACCCTCTAATGGCATTACATAAGCAGGTTTTAAAAGGAAGTAATGGCTGTCATGTGGGCATTGTTCAGCAGGATAAGCCTTACAGCCAATACAACTGTAATTTCCCCCCCATGGAAGAACATCCTTGGAGAAATACACATGAAACATGGTATGTGGCAGTCAAAAATCCACACGGAACCACATGGACTATATAGGAAAGACAGTTGACTTATGACTCTGAGGATCCTTTCTGTAAAGCTAATTTCTCCACTGTGGATTTTTTAAAAAAAAAATCACATAGATCATAGTGTCAAGCTTTCTGTTTCATGTCAGGGGATGATAGGACACTCAATCCCCGGCAGAAGCTAAAAAAAAAAAAACCTACCTCAGCAGACTTAGTAGCAACCCATTCCCAAAAATACTCACACACACAGAGTGTTTGATGTCCAAATAAGCAGGAGGTACTTTTATCTTCAAAGTCAAGCAGTTGCAAGATGTACAAATACAGTATTTACAATTGAAGGACAAACCCCTTCACCAGGCATCAGTATTCACAAGAAGAAGAGAAGCCAGCTGTGCTCTGAGTCCTCCCATATACAGTACACAGTTTCAGGGCATTGGCTTACTCAATCACATGATCTTACACACCAATAAGAACCCTCCTTCTGTAGCTAAGGGAGACTAGGCAGTTCATGGCAGCCATTATGACTCAGCATGACTCTGCAGTTGTTTGGCCATTTTATAATGGAGTTCAGTCTCTAACTCCTGACATTTCATACTATCCAGAAACCTCCCTACCACACAAACACTAGGGCCACCTCAGACCTGAGCCTTCTAGCACTATACAGCACAGCCTTGAAAGAGTGAAGAAGAATAGAGGGAAAAGTAGTGTCTCCTTTGTTATTCCTGCTCATGATAAGACCAGTAGAATGAGGTTCTTGCTTTAGTTGCTGGATGCTAGGAGGTTGTAGCAGGGCCTTGGAGCCCTCTGGGATCAACTTCATAACCTTGTGGCTTGCAGTACTGGCATTTAACCACTCTGCCACCAGGGCTGTGGATGGAGTGAATCAAAGAAGGTATTTCTGAGCTTCAAACATGGCTGATATGGCAGGGCATCTGATGCCACGATCCTAGAACACAAGGAGGTGTGTAAAGACCTGATTACTGTACAGTTGTCCCTCCGTATCCATGGATTTGGTATCCATGGATTTAAGTATTCATGGCTTGAAAATATTCTTTGAAAAATTAAAACTCCAAAAAGCAAATCTTGATTTTGCCATCTTATATAAGGGACACAATTTTGCTATGCCATAGCATATAATGGGACTTGAGTATTCACGAATTTTGGTATGCATGGGGGCTCCTGGAACCAAACCCCAGCTAATATAAAGGCACAACTGTATTTCCTTTTTCCTAGCTGCCCAGCAGAGATAGTACTGGTGATCTCATGAAAAATTGCATTCCCTGTGTTGTTCTGCTTGATAAAAACCCATATCTTAGATACAAGGGAATGGACAAATTACACTTTTAACATTATTATTGACATCTACAGAGGGCAGGAAGCTGCCATATATTAAGTTAGGTCCTTGGAGAAGGTGACTCTATATTGCCTGGAAGATGGGCCACCCAGCAGCAGGATCTTGGATGGGATTTTCCTCCAGCCTTAATATTAAAGATAGCCTTGAAACTTGAAATTAGACTTGGTTCTTAGTGGCAGCTTTATCCAAAGCATTTCCTCTTCCATGGAGCTACAGATAGTATTTCTCTCTTAGCAAATGGCTATTGTTTTGGGAATAGGATGTGTAGAGGGAGGGCTTTTATATTGTGTACCAATGTATACCAGCAGGGCTGTTAGTGGAAGATGGGCCACACAGGATCAGAGCAAATGGCATATTTTATCATTCACATTACATTACTATGTTATGTGTAAGCCCTTTGTTTCTCTAAAATTTAAAATTCATTTTTGGTTCTGTAGCCAGAGTGATAGACACAGAAGCAGATATTAACTGGAACAAATCTGTAACATCAACAACTACTACTACTACTAATAGGTATAATGGAGACCTGGTGGCACCGGTACCAGTTAAAAGCTGGTACTGCAGCCACAACGTTGTGAGTTCAATCCTGCATGGCTCCAAGGTTGACTCAGCCTTCCATCCTTCCATAGGTCAGTAAAATGATATCCAGCTTCTTGGGGGCAATTAGCTAACACATTTTAAACCGCTTAGGGAGTACTTTGCACTGATAAGCAGTATAGAAATATAAATGCTAATAATAAAATGCTAATGCTAATAATACAGTTTTATTTCTCACCTGCCTCTCCCCAAGGCTCAAGGCGGGGTACAATATAAATTAAAATACAATATATAACATAAAATCATTAAAACACACAAGTAAAAACATATAAGATTAAAATAACCATTACATTAAAATCATCCATACAGATTTTAAATTCACAGATTAAAATCAACTGGGTAGGCCTGCTGGAAGAGATAGGTCTTTAGTAATGTTTTAAATTCTGACAGTGTTTAGCTGTTGAATCTCTTCCAGCAGGCCATTCCACAGCTGGGGGTGGCTGATGAAAAGGTCCTCTGGGTGACAAGACCAATAAGAGAACTAAAGGGCTTGCAAGAAAAACTTTACCGTATATTAAAAAGAAACCCAAATATAGGAGTATCTTTTTACTTCTTTTTGGGGGAGTGCTGCTGTTTACATACAGTATTTTCTTCTGCATTTAGTTAGGATGTGTTGGGCTTCTTTCAGACAGAAGTCCATCTTTTTCTGATCATTGCCTACACCAGAAAGAAGACCTCACTCTTCCCAAAACTTTGCTTCTGCACAAGCTATATTTTTCTATAGTCTTGATTTTTCTATTTAGTTTTAAGAATTGTATTAGAAATTCACAGAAATCTTCTGGATTCTTCAATCTTTGAGTTGAATATAAGAAGAGGCATTCTGGGTTAGACTGAAGAACCATCTAGTCCAACATTCTTTTCACATAGTGGCCAACTTAAGGTTTATGGGAAGCCCACTAGCAGAATACGAGTGCAATTGCACCCTTCCTACAGCAACTGATTCACAAAACCATAGTACCTCTGATACTGGACTTGAAACGTAACCATCCTGACTAGTAGGCATTGCTGGGCCCATCCTCCATTTATTTATCCAGTCATCCTGTGGCAGTGAATTTCACTCTTTAACAATGGTCTGAGTACTTTACTTTTATCTGTCTTATCTGTGCAGTTTTTAAAGACTATTTGCATTTTGAGACTTATTCTGTTCACAATGTGCATGTGGGGGTCTTGTGCAGAAAAAGCTTTTTATGCATAGAGAACAGCATTGATTGTGCAGAAAATAATACTTATGTACAGAAAGTTCTGTTTCCAGTGAAGAAAAGGGTGTTTTCTGTGCAAAATAACCCCCATGTGTTAATTTTGGCCAGAATAAGTTCCAAACTGTGAAGATTCTCCTCTATCCAGAATTCTCTTTGTCAGGGTTTTGTGACACTTTAAGATTAACATTTCCCAACCATTAAAAAAAAACCAAAAAAAAAAAAAAAAACCACACCAACAAATCTTTCCATCCCTAGCTCTGGATCTTCCACCACTCAGTTTCAGTGGATTACTTTCAGATCTAAGATTATGAAAGAGGTGTATTTTTATACATCTCTGTCATGCCTCCCCTTATTTGCTTTTTTCATAGGCTAAAAAGTCCCTCGTAATCTGTACTGGTAGGTAAGCTGCTCCAGGTCTTTGGTCATTTTGGTTGCTCTTTTTTTTGTTTTTGTTTTTAAAATCTTTTTTGGATGCTCATCTTTGCCACTGCTACATCTTTTTTAAGCACAGTAACCAGAAATGTACACAGTATTCCAGATGTAGTCATATCATGGACTAGTGCAACATCCGTATGATATTGGCAGCATCCTCAGATTTCTTTTCTAATTAGACCCAATTTGGGATTTCCTTTTTAAAAAGTTGACACACATTGGATTGACATTTCCATAGAGATATGAACCATGACTTCAGATCGCTTGGTCAGTTGCCAGAAATTCATACCCAATCAGCGTATATGTGAAGCTGGTGTTTTTTGCCCCAGTATACATTACTTTAAAATGCTAAAAAGACTAAATTCAGTGTAAACAAATATAAACTGATACATGTTGGGGCAAAAAAAAATAAATAAAAAAAATCCAACCCATTCTCTCAGGTCTGACAGATTCTTTTAGAACTATTCACAACCCCTTTTTGTTTTCCCCATCCTAAGTGATCAGCAAATCCCTTAACTCCAGCTTTTTATTTAGGAGATGCTCTACACCTCAAGGTATACATGTTATTGTATTTCCTTTAAACAGTACGAATTGTGCAATCTCTATCTTCTAACACATCTCCATAGCTCTTTCTTTTAAAGTAGAATAGCCAAAGGGGTGGATGGATGTGTTAGAAGACCTTATAAATACTTTTTCAATCGCTTCATGGGGTTTCTATATTTTCCCCATTGCTTGCTATGTTAATTTTATATATATATATATATATATATATATATATATATTCAGTTTTGTAATATTTCATTTATTATTTTGCCATTGCTTTCAAGGTAGTCAGATTGTTAGCTGCTTCCCTTGGTTGTTGTTACTGTTATTTTAATTCAATATACAGTTGTCCCTTAATATTTGTAGCTGTGACATTCATGGTTTTGAGTATTCGTGGGTTTGCCTCACCCTCCCTGCTTGCCTGGGTCGTCGCTTCCCTTTGTAAAGGGAGCAAAGACCCACAGAAGCGCGGGGGGGGGGGAGGCAAAGCCTCTTAAATCACCCCTCTCCTGTGCCTTCGCTCCCTTTGCAGGGAGAGCTAAAGCCCAGGAGAGGGGCGATTTTAGGGGTTTTCCCTCACCCTCCGTGCTTGTCTGTGTCTTCGCTTCCATTTCTAAAGGGAGCGAAGACACAGGCAAGCAGGAGGGTGAAGCAAAGCCTCTTAAATTGCCCCTCTGCTGGCCCTTTGCTCTCTTTGCAGGGAGAGCTAAAACCCAGGAGAGGGGCGATTGTTATTTGTGTTTTTTTCACATTCGCGGGGGTCTGGCGACCCTAAGCCCCGCAAATGTGAAGAGATGAGTGTACTGTATTCTGTGTTTTCATTGTTTTGTAAAAATGTATCTATAAAATGGATTATGTTTCAATAGGTTCAAATGATGCAGGCCCCAATCTATCAAGGAGCTCTTGGAAGCGGACTGGATGGCCCTCGTGGTCTCTTCCAACTCTACAATTCTATGATTCTATGATTCTATGAAGGGATGCTTACCAGCCAGGTCAACAACTGCTGCAGCTCTTAGCTGTGAGAACTGGATTTGCTCAATCAAGCAACCTCCTCAATTCTTAAAAGACAGTGGCAACAGCCCTATATCTTAAAGGGTCAATGGCAGCAGCTGGGGGCAGATGCTTTAACAAGCAAAGATTGAGAAAGAAGGTGGGGAAACCTCTCTGGTTTTTGGCAAGGCTTTCACCTCCATTGGTCCCTGCCCTACCTTCTCACTCCATCTTTAGCCACTTTGGAGAGATCCTTTTGGGGCTCTTCATACTCTGTTGGCAGCCATTTTGTGTGCATGTACTAGAGAAAAATCTGAAGAGAAAGACCTAACAACAGTGTTCCATTGATAATTTCTGAGTGAGGGCCCTCAACATGTTCTTTTTTCTGTTTTTTTTGGGGGGGGGTGTTGTGGCTTGTGCGTGTGCATGTGTTTACATTCTGCATATGCAGTAGAAGAATTAGGTGTTGTCCACACGGTGAAAATACCCCTCACAGAAATTGCTTAGAAAATGAGCTGTCTTAATGGGATCCCACTTTGTCTCATCATATTGTGAAGGAGGGGGGCCAAAAAGAGCAAAACCTATGCAAAAAAGCATTCATAGCTTTTACTGACTTTTTACAAAAGCTCCAGAGATATGTGCATTTTTGTACATTAAGACAGGTGATTCGACATGAATCACTTTCCCCATGCAGGACAAAGTGTAAACCTGATTGGTTGAAGGAACACAGGGGGTGGGGCTGCCTTACAGGGTAAGCGCCTGCTGCCACCATGTTGGATTCTCACTTTAGTGAGTGATTCCTAAGGCAATAAAATGGAGGTTTGTGCTATCTTTTTCTTTTTGGGAAAGGTGGAATATCGCTTGTGAGTACCATAAAAATAGTGTTGTTTTTTTAAGTTCAGCGGCAGCAGATTCAAAAATGTGAGTAATCCACCTCACATTTTTTTGGGGGGGGGCTGTAAGACCATTAAGATAAGTTGCAGCTGCTGTGCCTTGCTATTACTGTGGAGTAGTCTGTTTTTTCCCCCTTCATGTAGACTGGCCCTTAGTTTCTTTCAGTACTTCTGAGCTTTGGGCTTTTGGTTCAAATTTGAATTATTTTGTTGTGCACAATGTTGGACTGAAGAACACTATAGTCATGCCTTCCAACTGTTCTGATTTGGCAGGGACAGTCCTTATTAATTCTTTGTTATCCCACTTTTTCAACTGCTCTTAAAATGTCCCCGTTTCTCTCGCCTCTACCCACTTTTCTCTTTTGTCCTCAGATTACACTTGTCCCTCCGTATCCACGGATTTGAAATCCATGGATTTAAGTATTCACAGCTTGAAAATATTCTTAAAAAAATAATCCAAAAAGCAAACCTTGATTTTGCCATCATATAAGGTACACCATTTTGCTATGCCATTGCATATAATGGGACTTGAGTATTCATGGATTTTGGTATCCACAGAGGATCCTGGAATCAACCCCCAGTGAATATGAAGGGACAACTGTACTTCAGTTGCTGGAAACTGAATTCAAAGTGCAAAAGTAGTTTGTACTCATTAACTCAGAATAGATGAGACAGGACAGGAGGAAATGGAATCTTGCCCTTTCCAGTAGGATCACACAAAAGCAAACTGATTCAGCCTCCCCTAGTTTGTATGTTTTCTTCAATATTATTATTACTGTTATTATTTTAGTAAAGTTTTATCAATTTAACAAAGAAAAAGTTGTACAGTGGTTATTTTGTAATAGGAACAATACCAGGAGAAATGGAGTCGTAGATGGCAAAACAACTATACAAAACAAAATTAAAATATAAGAAACACAGAGAGAAGCGGCATAGGATTCGTCAGAAAAGCTGTTTGTTGCATAAAAAAGCTTGAAAGTAAGGACATCAGGGGGAGTTGGGGACGACATCCTTCCACATCTTACCATGGAGTGGTGGAGGTGTTATTGCAAGATCTGTGTTAGAAAGATATGTGATTATTGGGAACCATTTTCAGTAAAGGATTCAGCATCAGCATAGACAACTGTGTGTCAGCGATGTCTGAAAGCTTCTCCATAAACCACATGTCCCAAAATTTGTCCCACCAAGCAGTCACAGCAGGCATTTCATTCTTCCAATTTTTAGCAATAACAATCCGAGAGATAGCAAGCAAGAAAACAATAATCTTTTTATGTATAAGGTTTATATTAGACTTAGTAAAAGTGACAGCCAGAGCAGCTCTGGAGAGGGGTCTATAGGTTGTACGGTGATGGCGCTAATAATATCTACGATTAAGGACCAAAACCTCTCAATGCTCGGGCACTCTAACCACATATGTGTAAAGGTGCCCAGAGCAGGGCATCCCCTCCAGCAGGTAGAGGGGGCAGCTTTTGTCATCTGGGCAAGCTGGATCAGCGTGAGATGCCATTTATAAAGGAGTTTAAGCGATGTCTCCTTACGAGCAATCAAACAGAATTTAAAAATCGGAGATGTCCATAACCTCAGCCATTCCGCATTATGTATTTGGATATGGAGATCATTTTCCCAGCTTGTTTTGAAATTTAGATTACTCCCAAAAGTGTCCTCAAGCAACTGAAGACATGAGCAGCTCTGCCTTTCACTGGAGAAGTGGCTGAAGTATAGATATGCTCATATGCTGTGAGAGAGCACAAAATAAAATTGGAAGTCCTCAGATGCTCCAAAAAAGACCGGATCTGGCAGAGTTGGAACCAATTGGGGATGCGTGGAGAGAGAGACCTAAGAAGTTCATCTGCGGTTTTTGGTTTGGAATTATAAAACAGATCTTGCAACCTGTATACATCCCTCTCTTCCCATTGGTGAAACTGGTTCACTTTATCAGGGTGGAAGAAAAGTGGGTGGAGGGTAAATGGCTGTATGGGGGAAGGTGGTGGGGCAAGGATACACTGCCATTTGTTCCAGACCAGTGGGGACGTGTGAAAGAAAGGGTTGTCCACAGTGCTCAGCTGATAAGTGGAGGTTTTTGAGAAAAAATATTTTAGGGCTATTGGACATCTCAAATCAAGCTCCAGTGCAACCCATGTGGTATAGTCAAATTTTTCTGGAGGAGAGGGTTAATTTGGGTGAGCTGGAATGCGGCAAAGTACAATTCCAAATTGGGGACACCTAAGCCTCCAGAGTCAGGGGTAGTAAACCATATTCGCTTTGGGGACTGGGGTCTCTTTCCATCAAAGACATAATCATGCAACATTCGTTTCCATACATTGAGGTAAGAAGGCGGGGGTGACAAAGGAGTACTCTGGAACAGAAATAGTAATCTGGGTAAGGCAAACATCTTAATCAACTATATTCTGCCTAAGAGGGAAAGTCGAAAAGTTTTCCAAATTTTCAACTGGGATCTTAACCACTTCGTGAGGGGCTTATAATTCTGATGAATCAGTTGTTTAAGATCCTTTGTGAATAATAATAAGAACGACTACTACTACTACTACTATACCTCTCCCCATGGATCGAGGCAGGGCTGCATTTGCACTGCAGAAACAACGTAGTTTGACACTGGACTAACTGCCATGGCTCAGGGCTATGGACTTCTGGGATGTGTAGTTTTGTGAGGTATTTAGCCTTCCCTGTCAGAAAGATCTGGTGCCATAGCAAACTACAAATCCCAGGATTCCATAGCATTGAACCATGGCAGTTAAACTGGTGTCAAACTGGATTATTTCTGCAGTGCAGATGTAGCCAATAACTTTTGCCATCTTGACCACACTGTGATGTTGCTTGGCCACTTGTGTCCTAGTTGTCATCTGTGAAATGTTGAAGGGTATGCATATTTGTTGGTTTTTAATATGCTATGAACAATCCTTATTCTCTCTAAAATCTCAAATTATTTTTTCTTGTATGAATTATTTTTTCTATGTAGTCATAGTGCTAGCATTCTCAACACAAAAAAGTCTTCAGCTGGAACAAATTTACGGAACCACTAGTAAGAGAGTCAGAGAGATTGCAGGAAAGATTGGATGGTACAGGGGCTTTATATTTAAAAGGAACCCAAATATAGGGGTGGATTTATCTTCCTTTTTTTCGACTGTTTAGGGATTTTCTTTTGTTCTTAGGAAGTGAAGAACATCTCATGGAAAAGAGAGTGAAGCTACTCTTTTCTGCCTGAGTGCTTGTTCCACCTCTTACCAAAGCTTTGCTTCTACATAAGATTTTTTATATATATATTTGATTCTCAAGTTCCATATTGTTTTAAGAGTTTTAGAATTTTAGAGAAATGTTCCTGATTCTTTAACATTTATGCTGATTTAAGTACATAAGAAAAGCTATGCTGGATCAGACTTACCCAGTGGCCAATAGCTGTCATGTGGTATCACCATTATTATGTTGTATGGTTCCCTCTTCCTCCCCATTGTTTTACACTTGTGATCCCAAAGTCGCTTGCCTTAGTATAGGGGTGAGATTTGTGTGGCCCTACAGATTTTGGACTGCAGCTCCCAACATTTCTCATCATTGGCTCAGCTGGCTAGGGTTGTTGTCCATCCATATTCACAGATTTAAGTATTCACGGCTTGAAAATATTCGTAAAAAAATAATAATCCAAAAAGCAGACCTTGATTTTGCCATCTTATATAAGGGACACCATTTTGCTATGCTATTGCATATAATGGGACTTGAGTATTCACGGATTTGGGTATTCATGGGGATCCTGGAACCAAACCCCTGTGAATGTGAAGGGACAACTGTAATTAGTAGCCTCAACTAGAAAAGACAAATTGCATCATGTTGACTCACTGTTCTACAATTGCTTTAATGGATCTACTCTAGTTGAGACTACCAATAGATTCAGGCCTTAGGGAACCACAAGAGAATAGGAGAAAATTCTGCCTGTCCAGCTTTGGCTTATTATTTGGCTCATGCATTATTCAGTGCACAATGACTCTCCAGGCAAAGTCAGTTTGGTGTAGAGGTTAGAATGTTGGGGTTGTTGTGAACATGGAAGGGTGAGGGAACCATGTATGCCACCTTGAGTTCATTGGTAGAAATGGCAGGATGTAAATGAAATTAATAAAAGAAAGAAAATAATAACATATGAGAATTTAATACTGCAAGTGGGTGGGGAAAAATTATGAACTGAGAATATCAGTGCTCACTCCCCAAATAAACCCTTTGGTGCTCGTGACTGCAGAAACAATTGATCAACCAAGGTTAGGATAAACAATGTGTGTGTGTGTGTGTGTTTATAAATTGATAAAATTATTAGATATTCTAAAATAATACAACCATACCTTACATACTATTACTAAAAGTATACATCAGACACCAATCAAGGAATGAATTGGGCTCAAGTCCTTGTAAGGAGAAAAACCTGTGACTTCAATTTGTTCCAGTCCTTCATCTGTTTTATAGACAAACCAGGCGCATTTCAACCATGGTCTTCTTCAGTGGCAAATTTATCCTCCAGTTCTCCAGACTGTACTTCAACCATAACAAGTCAACACCAATGAAATAGTGATGAGACATTTCAAAAAATAAAACTTCACATGAAAAAAATGTCTTACCAACATAAACAGGATCTATTTGAATGCAATAAATCTCTGATAATATTTCTCCTTCACTCTTCACAGCCCTGTTACCGACACACACCAACTATGTTTATATACAGTACCGTAGTTGTACTTTTCTCCTCCCACCTTTTCTCACTGTTTTATTTTTTTTTAATGAGGTTTGGAGTGTCATGAACCAGGGTCACAATCCAGTGTTAACTTACAGTCAACCATTAGTAGTTCTCCTATTCACTCTACTGAAATCCTTAAATATTTCTCAACCAATTTACAAACACTAAAGCCCCATTACTAATCATTATAACAGATGTGTGTACTTTTTTTTTTAATGGCATCTATCATTTACATTTTACAAAAGTGGAAGAAAACAATTATTCTAGCATGAGACTACTTACACTTTCTCCTGCTATCAAATACCCTGCCCTTTTTACAAAAACATGCAACATTACTATATACCCACATGCTCCAAATGGAATGGACTGGACAGAATTTTTCAGATTGAACTCACTAGTATGTTATCATCCAATCCACCTCCTCATTAAGGCCTGAAGGGATTAGAGTATTAAGCTGATGGATCCAGTATGTCGCCCTCCTTCTGTGTATTTAGTATCCTTCCTTACTCTGGGCCATTACTTTCTCAATGCACCAGAATTTTATATCCTATTTATTATGTTGGAATTCATGGAAATGTTTTACTAAAAGTGCATGGGTCCTTCCAGTTCTGACACAGCATTTACGTTCACCAATTCGTATCTTTATTTTTCTCATAGTCATCCCCACATACAATAAATTACATGGACATTGTGTAACACATATTATTCCCTGTGAGTTACAGGTAAACAAATGTCTCAGATGATAATCTTTATTCTTTGAAGGATTTCTGAAGGATTTCACCCTGCAGCAATTACAGCATATACTACAATTTCCACATGGTTGTTGTCCCATAGGTCTGTCACCTTCCACTAACATGTTAGTGGGTCTTGTTGGAATTATCATTCTACTGTGTACTAGTATATCCCTTGTATTTTGTCCACATTTGAGGGTAAACATAATAGTTTGTCTACACTTCACAAACTGTGGCAGAGCCCTTTGGAATTGTTAAAATGCATGTTCTGGCATCTGACTGACAGTTTCCAGGAGCTTCTCATTCCATAAATTTGCTCCTTTGCTGAGACCTTTTACCTTGTGTGTAACTTATTGAGGTTAGCATATTTCATATTTGAGAAAAGAAAGATATAGGGAGGCAAGATCAAGGGAGAATGTTAAAGATAGGGAATTTGTGCTGAATGCCCAAGAAGATGAAAAGTCATTGAAAAGATTAAGGGACAGATGACAGACTTTTAAAATGTCTGCTGTAAAACTCCGCATTGCTCTGAAACAGACAGTACACTTTGTTGTGATTAACCCCGAAAGTCCCAGATTTGAAGTGACTTTTCCACACACTTGCTGCTGAGTACCTATTCAGCAGGGAGCTGTAGCCAGTCCTGGCTCTCAGGTGAATCAGATATCCATGTGTTTCAAATTGTCCATATTATTCAAAGCATATTTGTGTAGGTGTAATGTGCAAAAGGACCATTTTGACTCACATGGCTGTCCCAGTATACCCAGTTCCCTGCAAACTCTGTGGCTGCTGAATGCAGCAATATTAATGCTGAAGCTAGCAATTCTCTGCAGGGAGTCGCTGCTGTTATATTACTCACAGGGGCATCTACTGGGGGAGAATGGAATGAATTTTCCATGTTAATGTGTTTATGCCGCCACATATCCTTTTATTAATTTGCCTTTTAAAAACTGATTGATCTGATGTCCAGCAATTGCTGCTACTGCTGCCCACGGTAACAAATAGCATGTTTACTTAGCCACATTTCCTGAGCCTTGATAGAGTCTGACAGGTGCCATTAAAGAACATGTTTTTACAAGAGAAGCACATTTTTCACACTGTGTGAATAAAGGCAAAAAGATGTATTAAAGGGTAATCATGGCTCTTGAAAGGTTCTGGCTAGAGACTGGCTAACTGGTTAGATAAGATGGCAGGTGAGAAGGACTTGGGAGCTATCAGATCAGATGGGACTGGCGACAACCTTTCTTCTATACCTAGGGCTTGTCTATCTGAGGCAAGAAAAAGTGAATTGTACCACAGTAATGGCAATGCACAACAGCTGCTGTTTTGTCTTAACAGGGTTTTTTTTTTGGCAGATAGCAGGCATGTGAAGCCATCCACGTTTGCTGTGTAAATGGGCATGTCTGCGAATCAAGATGGCAGCTGTGAGTGAATTACTCATGTTTTTACTTACTTCAAATTGCCTCCACCAAACAGTATTTAAAAAAAAAAAACTATCCAAGGTGCGAAAGAGCAACCTTTTGCTTTAACAAAAAAGCGACCCCTACCCCATTTTATTGCCTTAGTGCTTGCTCGCTAAGGTGAAAATCCGATATGGTGGCTCTGGGAGCTTGCCTTGTTAGCAAGCTCTGCCCCTGCACACATCCAACCACTCATATTGGGAAAGCAAATTAATTCAGTCACCTGTCCCAATGAGCAAGAATGCACATTCCCCAAGGAGCTTTTTAAAAAAATACAGGAAAAGTTACAAAGGCTTTTCCAGCATACGTTTTGGTGTTCCCCCCCCCTTCCTTCTGAATATGGCAGAGTGCTGCAGAATCCCATTAAGACAGATTGTCCTCTCCTCATATTCTGTGAGGAGTATTTTCGCTGTTTAGACAATCCTCTTGTTACAAAAACAAGACAACATGCCAGTTGAAAGTCCTGTGCAGGAGATTTCTTGGAGAAAACAGGAACATATTATAGAAAGAGTAGGCAGTGGAGTCAGGAGAAGTAGCCACACAGAGGCAAAGGCATCCTGAACGCCGAGGAATGAGACCTGCCAGGGATTCCAGGGTTTGAATCAGGAAGGAGCTCATGTTGATAGCATGCCCTACAACCCCCTCCCTGTAATATCTAATAATTACAAATATTGGACATTTCGAAGGGGTAAAGTAGACCAGGGTAATCCCAAATGAGATCAGCTGGAGGTCACAAGGACCTGGGAAGGTGTCTTAGAAATATTTTAGCACGCAAGCCCAAACTAGGATTGAGTGGAAACTGCTTAGTGAACAAAACTAAGCCAACCCCCCCCCCAAAAAAAAACAAAACAAAACCAAACCAGGAGCCATTAATGATCCAGGTTCTGTTTACTTTGCATTCAGTACTCTTTTTTCAGCTGCTGAATAAGTGGATTTTCCTTGTTTTTTTAATGGGCTGTGAGGCCCTGTTCTGGAATAGTTTCTTTCTGACCTTTCGCCTGCATCTGTGGCTGGCATCTTCAGAGAATAAGTGGTTAACTTGACCAAAACTGACATTATGTAAGGGCTTGTTTTCAAGGGAGAGTGCATTATGAATAACAATACAGTGCACTTAGCGTTTAGAGCCTTACCACTCCAAGGAAAAGTGGCAAAGCAGCAGGAACGTGCCATCTTTCCTGCTGCCTTCCTGCATGGTGTCATTTTTTCATTCCAGCCCTATAATGGACTGGGGTTAAAACCATGCCTTTTGCTAACCAGAAAAACCTGTTTGCAAAATGGTGTGGTTTTAGCTCGGCTCTCCACAGGACCAGAATGAAAGAACCCCGGAAGGATGCCGACATCATGCAGGAAGGCAGCAGGGAAGAAAGAATGTTCTTGCTGTTATGCTACTTTTCTTCAGAGTGCGGTAAGGCTCTTAGCATTTTAAGAGTTAAAATCTAGTTTTCTGTTTTTATACTGGTGCCACAGGGCAATTTTTGTTTCTATCTAAAATTAAACATTTTGTAAAATGCTTAGCCACTATACATTCAGAATATATTATATCACTTACATAATATAGTATGACCACACACACACACACACTGTGTGTGGGATATGTGTGTGGGGTGTGTATGTGTCTCTCTCTGTGTGGAGCATACTTCTATTAAAATGTATTAACTATGATCAGTGACAAATGCTTGATATGAAGAACTGGGGAGTGGCCATATCTTCCAAGCCTTTTTTGCTATCTTCTAGAGGAATCTGTTATTTGCTGTTGAAAACTGTGGTCTAATTCAGCAAAGATATCCTTTTGTTCTTATATGTAATGGGTTGGATCCAGTTGGGCCTTTCCCTCTGCAGCTTCTTGCTTCACGTTTCATACTGCTGCCTTCCAGAGCAGCTTTTTAGGAGGCACAATAGGCTGTGGGGTGGGGATAAATATGATTTGTCCTCTGCCCCTCCCTTTAGCACTACTGTGGATCCAACCCATTGTATCATTTCACAGAAGTAAAATATCTGTAGATGCCACCACAGGGTGAGCTTAAAACCCCAGTGCATACTAGAAGTAAAAGGACATAACAAAGGATTTGTGTACACATAAGCTCCTCTAAAACAAATATTAAGTATAGCACTAGATTTACTGTTCACTTTTCTGAAGACATACATGGATGCAAGTTAAAGGACAATATTATTTTGAACAAAAGTGGCTATGGTGAAGAAGGCTGGGGGGGGGTTGTTTACCTCTGTTCCTCTTTTATGCTTTTCTAGAGCAGCATCATACAGTGTTGCATAATTTGCACACATTAAGGAGTAAATGACTACTTAACACTCTATTGTTTCTGCTACTAACCAACAGTCACATGTTAACATTAATAAAAATTATAAGGTGAATTTCTACAAGGAGCTTTTATATTCTCTTTCCTGTCCTTGCAGATTAATGATCTATAGTTTAGGTTAGGGAAGGTAGGCCATAAAATCCAGGTGCTGCATGGCTGAACTGTAATGCTGTGACTTTGCTTTTCCGGCACTTAAAATAAATGTGACTCCTTCAAGTTGCCTTAATGTGCCTTTATGAGTATACGCCAGCCCAGAGACATCATCTGTTTCTGATGGGGAAAGAGAAAGAGGTTGTAGTATCAGAAAGTGTTTAGATTGCAGCTCAGGCCAGCAGGTGCACATGGTTTTCTCTAGGTTTTCTTGCAGAGAAGGAAATTTCAAGGGTTGTATTCCGTATTATGTCTTTTTAAAATGTTTTAAGTCTGGAGTAGGCAACTGTCAACTGGCTGGGGCACTTTGAGGACTGCAATACCCTCCTGCTGTACCCTGCTGTGCTTAGGGTTTAACTTTTTTGGCCAAAAATGCCCCCAATGCTCCCTAAGGGGCATTTCTGTCACTTTTGATGCAATCATTTAAAAAGCTTAGGAGAGGCTTTTTAAAAACAAAACAAAAAGCCACCAGGAAATCAATTAGAATGATTGACTACATGTTATATGAAAGGCTTCATCTAAAATGGCCCACCCACCCCATATGGTGGAATTGCCCTCTATGCCTCTATTTTTGTTCAAAAAAATTAGGGGTGGCCCACAGGTCGTCTGCAGACAGTACTTTTCTTACCCTTGTTTTTAAGTGTAGACTTGAAAATAACAAGTAGGGACAATAACAACAATAATAACAAGTACATAGGGAAGTTTTTGCAAACACGTATACATATGCACTCATTAAAGAGTCAAGATTGGCTATGGCTCTGTTTTATGTGTATTTTCAGCGTCAAACCCAGATTTCCTACTGCTTAGAGAAGGCCCTTGGAGAAGGGGAGATGGACTACATTAATTATCCTGGAGATACAAACATCCTTTAAATGATTGATTAATTTAAATGATTGATTAATCTGTCCACTCTCCTTTTTGGACATTTGGGACTAAAGAGAAAACCACAGGCAATTCTATTTAGGATTCGTATAGTAATTGAGCATCTGGAACATTTGACATACACAGGTTAGCATGTCATACATAAATAAGCTACTAACTCTGGAATAACCTCTGGTTAGACTGATATTTTTTTGCTGGACTCAAAAGCAAGGAGGTATCTAGTATTTCCTTGTGAAGTACCCCTTGCTATGGGTGTGCAACAGCAGCTGCAAGGTTCTTGAATGCAGCTCCATCTCCCTAGCTGCTAACCAGCTGCAGAGGTGCACCCAGACATGTGGAGGAGGAAGCAGCCTTAAACTCAAGGCACAGTTGGGAAGGGATCATGCAGCCTCTGCCCACCCCCAACTGCATAAGTAAGCTGGTGGAGACTTACACTCTGCTGCCATGCTTAGTGGATCTCAGCCATAATTTTAATTTTAGCAATTATAGCAATCAGCATTATTGCCCCCATATTACATGTTCAGTACAAAGTGGTTGTGTAAGGCCATACTGTATGTTCACAGCAAGCATAAGATTTCCTAGCTCATACCCTTTAGCCAACTTGGAGTCTGGATTAATCTATGTACCTGATATAAATTATGGCAACCAGAGTCTTGGGTGTTAGAAAGAACACTAGAAAGGAATGATGATTCAGGCAAACCCTGAGGGTTCTATTTTTCACATGAGATTCTACTTCTCATACTCCCTGTGTAAGAGGAATGGAAAAAGTATGCTCCATGGAGAGGAAAGGAGTGGCTCCCAACCTCTCTACAATTGCCTACCACTGCTGTGTAAGATATACAATTAAATGGGCAATTTCTACAGAAGACCTAGGATTCATTCAGGGTAGACTTGTCTCTCAAGAGTAATGCTCCCCATGGTTTTGTGGTTCTTATAGCAGAATACTTCACTGTAAAAGGGTAAGGTGCTTGCCACAGACTGCTCCAGCACGCTCTCTGGGTAACTATGTTACACCACATAAAGTTATAGAAAAACCCCCCAGAGAGGCCAGGAGTGAGAGGGTTCAGCAATTCGGCTGGACTGGTGCACACGAAAGCTTACTGTATAGTTGTTGTGATGGTGTGCTTTCAAGTGGTGATTCTAAGGTGAACCTATCATGGGGTTTTCTTGGCACAATTTCTTTAGAGGCAGTTTGCCATTGCCTTCCTTTGAGGCTGAGAGAGTGTGACTTGCCCAAGGTCACCCAGGATGTTTTCATGGCCAAGTGGAAATTTGAACCCTGGTCTCCAAAGTCATAGTCCAATGCTCAAACCACTACTCCATGCTGGCTATATACTTAACTATAAGTTGAGAAATTTTAGTCTAAAAATTTACCCTGAAAACCTGGGTCATTTATCCATAGATTGATGCTGGTTACCATAGGAGTTGAATACAGTTGTCCCTCTGTATCCATGGACTTGGTATCCACAGATTTAAGTATTCACAGCTTGAAAATATTCTTAAAAAAATAATAATCCAAAAAGCAAACCTTGATTTTGCCATCTTATATAAGGGACACTATTTTGCTATGCCATTGCATATAATGGGACTTGCGTATTCATGGATTTTGGTATCCATGGGGGGTCCTGGAACCAAACCCCAGCGAATATGAAGGGACAACTGTATATTAAGACCAATAGCCTTAATGGCCACCAGTGGCCTCGGAGAAAGACAGTCACACCTGAACCATCACGGTCGGCTACGGAGGTGGCTGAAAAGGCATGTTAATTGTTGCACAATATCTTTGGTCACTGAATGTTTTTCTTCTTTTGCCATCTGAAGCACCATTATCCAAATGCTTGAGTGAGTCACTTAAGAACTTAAAAATTCCGGCAGGTGTAACTGCTAATGTAGTCGCCATTTTCTATGCTTTGTGCTTTATATCCTTTGTTACATGTGTGTGGAACACACCCACACCAACAGTGATGGGCATGTTCTTAGCCTCACTCCTGGTCACCTACCCCACAGATTGCACAGAAACAATTTAGTTCCCTCCTCATCCATCCAGCCGTTAGGATGAACACAAACAGTTACGCCTGCTGGAATTTGGTAAGTTCTTTGACATCATTTTACTTTGCTTTGTCTTTTACATCCTTTGTTACATGTCCCTAAGTTTTACCCTCAACTTATAGAAAATTTTGTAATTTTGGGCCCAAACCTGCCCTTGACTTATCTACAAGATCAACTTACAGCGAAGTGTATACGGCATACCAAATAAAATGTTAATTATCAATTTTAAAAATGAGCAGCCAAAAACAAAAAGCCCAAGAGCAAAAACAAAAGAAGCTTAGCATAAGCAGGTCTAAAGCGATACCCATTGGAACTAAAAGGCCTACCTTCATAGTAATGCCGGTGGAATTTAAAATACAACCATCTTTAACTAGAAAAGAAGTCTTGAGGGGAGAGTACATTTAATGAATATGTAAAAATCAGTGTTCAGCAGCTGTTTAAAAGGCAAGTCTATGTCTGGTTCTATTAGGAAAGAGGTTGGAAATAAAGCAGTTTTTACCGTGAATAGCTGAGGGCTATCTGGGTACCTGAAGGATTGCCTTCCACCACATGCCTGCTGTTTAACGTCTCCATGATCCACTCATTCATTATTGGAGGACCTCCTCTAGGTTCTCTCCCCATCCCCTCCTGAGGTTAGGGAAAAGGGACTTCTTTGTTGTGGGGCCCCATACACAGAATACCTTCCTTTGGAGGCTAGACTAGTACTGATTAAAAGCCTATTGGTGGTGTGGGCAGAGATATAATCTTATTTCTCTGTGATTCCTGGCCACACAATAGAATTGATTAGTGGTATTGTTTAGAACAGACAAAATAAATTATTTCAGTTGGAATCCTATGCGTATGTAGTTTGGTATATGGCCAATTGAATACAATGGGATTTATGTTTGAGTAAATAGAATTGTAAGTGCAGAATCATAACTACCTAGATTTCCTCCTACTTTTTTCATTTATGCTCATGGGTGAAGTGGGAATTTTAATTTAGGATTAGCGATTGAATGGGGCATAGTCAACCAAGGGGTGAAAGTTATTCTGCATTAATTAAAGTGTATGACTATGGTGTTAGAAGCAGAAATTTAATTTAGAATTAAATAATATAACCTACATTGCTTGACATTTACACAGTAGATACAAACCCTGAGAAGGTTCATGTATCTCTAAAGGTTGCACGTAGACATATTAAAACATATATGGAGCTGCTGAACATATCTCTCTGGCTTTTCTTCGCAAACGAAGATTCAGGAAGGACTCATCCCGCGCTTTCTGCAAGCGCGCTGATGACTAAAAAGGCCAATCCGAGATAAACAAGTCCGGTTGCAAAAAGCATAGCAGAAGGTCTCCTTGGGTGATGTTTCTGGGTTGTGATTCTTTCTGCGTTGTCGTTTCTCTTCAAGACTTGTTCAGCATGAGCTCTCAAATAAGGCTGCAGCATTGTGGATAGTGCGTCTCCATGCCTCCCGATGTGAGGCCAGGGCGGACCACTGTTGGTGATCAATTTGGCCGGGCCTGAGATGTTGTTTCAGGGAGTCTTTGTATCGTTTTTTTGGAGTGCCCCTCTTACGCTGACCCGTGGCAAGTTCACCGTAGAGTAGTATTTTTGGGAGGCTATGGTCCTCCATCCTAGAAATGTGCCCTGCCCAGCGCAGCTGTGTTCTCAATATCATGGCCTCAATGCTGGTGATCCCTGCTTGCTCTGTATCCACGGATTTGGTATTCATGGATTTAAGTATCCACGGCTTGAAAATATTCTTTAAAAAATAATAATCCAAAAAGCAAACCTTGATTTTGCCATCTTATATAAGGGACACCATTTTACTGTGCCATTGCATATAATGGGATTTGAGTGTTTACGGATTTTGGTATCCACGGGGGTCCTGGAACCAAACCCCAGCAAATATGAAGAGACAACTGTATAGGGAAGGGAAAAGTGTGCAGATTTTTTTTTAAAAAAAATTCCAATAAGCATATACACACATGTACTTTTACATTAAATAATGATTGATACCTAAACATCCATATGGAGTTGCTTTTCAGGGATATTTTCTTATTAGCCTTCAGTCGCCCATTGACGTTAAGTAGGCTGAATGCTCTTTAATTTATATACTTGTAACTGTGTTTAAGAAAATCCTGTTTGTCTTGGCACCTCATTCTTAGATAATTTCAGATTAGTAGTGTGTGTTGACTTCTTATTTTTGTAATACTGCAAATAAAAAAATACAGTTTCTTCAATTCATAATAACAGTGTGTAAACCTGACATTCTATACACACTTAAAGAATTATAGGGTCTTGCATTAGATAAACGTGTTCAGATTAGCATGTCTCATTATGTATCTGTTTACTAAAGAACACATGGTATACATATTCAGTGTAATATAGCAATCTCAGAGCTGAAAACGCGTGAGGAATGCATGCAGCATCACAATTATGTACAGTATATCCTTACAGAACTGCTGCTGTGTAAACATTAGATCTAGAATGTTTCCATAAGGCTGTTTTAACTATTTTCTAATTATATATGAAAACAACAATGCTTTAAAAAGATATAAATTAAAAACAAGTTTTCAGATTATAGATTTCTGAAAAAGATGAGACATACTGATTTCTTCTGCAAAGAAGTATGGCCTCTCCATTGACGCCCCCTTGTCGTGGGAGAGAGGCTTGCGTACCCTAATGATGTTTTGAGCTATGCTGGCGGTGGCATAATAGCCACTGGTAGGGTCTCCCATGCCAGACAGGTCAAAACCGAAGGGTCTGACAAAGAGCGTCAAAGGGCAGGATGGGGGCTGAACATATATATGAACATATAAAACATACATGGATCATGCAGATAATAAAGAGCAGGCATGTGGCAGAAGTCAATCTTTCAGGTACCCAAGTGACTATCAGTCTGTCAAGGCCAGCAATTTCAACTTTGACTGCCAAATGCCCTCCAGGGAGTCTTTCCAAGCTGTCTTTTCTTGTGCCAGGAGATTGAGGATTGAACCTGTGGCTTTATATAAACCAGGGATGGGAACTATGTGGCCCTCTATATGTTATTGGACTGTAAGCTCATCATCCTTCACCACTGGCTATGTTGGCTAGAGCTGTTGGAATTTGCAGTTCAACAACATCTAGAGGGCCACATGATTCTCACTGCTGAGAATCAGCAGTGGAGGCTCTTGAGATGTTCATCTCTAGTACTTAGCAAACATGATTTTCTTTGTACTTCAGAGGGATTGCTACCTAAATAAAATAACACCCCTACAGTCTATGATCCTTTATGTAAGACAATGTTCAGTATGAGATCATTTCAGTTCCTGATCTTGTTTTTCTTTTTTTCAATTCTTTTAAAGGGAATGAGTCCATTATGTCTGCTTGGTGCTCTGGAGAACTAGTGGAAACAAAATATTTTTCTGTTTTACTATTGCTGATGGTTTCTTCTGTTTTTGTTTTTATTGTATTTTTTGCCTGCTCCTCAAACTAGCAAAAGCAAAGAGGATCTTTATAGTTCAGTTATTCCTCACCGTTCAAGACATTGTTTTGTAGCTCCCTTTTGTGACAAAAAACAAAATTTCAAAAAAGTAAGTTCAATTTGTAATTCTGTTCTGAATAAAGTGTACTTTTAATATGTCAAACACAATAATTTGATTCCAAAGCACTTTTTACATAATGCATTTTGTTTTCCTAAAGTAACAGTGACTATTACTCTGTAAAGGGTACTGATACTTCAGTTTTTAATTTTTCTAAAATTTCAATTTCTTCAAAGAAAGAAAAACAGAGCCCCCCCGCCCCCCCATTATTTCTTTCAGGAAATTTTGCATCTCTAACTGAAGGCATTAGTTAGACACCATAAAGAGGCATTTATTTGCATGAAATGGCAATGTTTTAAACTACTATAAATATTTAACTATTACATTACTATTTACCTTTGTAAGGAGTTAGCAATAAGATTAAAGGATGCTGTTCCTCATAAGAGAGAGAGAGAGAGAGAAAGGCAATCACTTATCCAGATGTGCAGGAAAAATGGGGGCATCTTTTGTACATGTTAATACAGTGACAGAATTACAGGATAGTTTGGTTAAACCTAGCCAGAGAAACTCCCCAAGCCAGAAAACAAAATTACTGCTATGAGAATTGTGTCTAAGCCAGTGGAAAATCCAGGCTGCTGGAGTCAAGTTGTGTAGCTGTCAGGTATCGCCTGGTGATTTTATACCCAGGACTTAATGGTCTTCCTGGGGGGAAGGCAGCTTTAGTTGACATAGCATTATTTCTCTTGTGAAACACATAGCTAGCTTTTCTCTACTACACCCCATTCCATGGCTGACAACTGCTTTTACATTTCTGATATCTTAGAACAAACTAATTTAAAAAAAATCTTCACCAATCCCAAGGATAAAACTACTCTGACCATATAGTTTTACATTATAACATTCATTTAAACCACTACCTCACCATGATAAAATGGGATTTTCTTCTGTCACCATGCTGCTAAATACATTTACTTGTGAATAAGCATGGCTTTGTTGTAGGAGAAGAAATAACATTAAACAAACAAACAAACAAACAAACAAACCAAATGAGCACCTCTGTCTTTGTAAACACCTGACTGGTCACCCCCTGTTACATGTGTTTAAAAAGATGAGGAAAGAAGCAAGCAGCACTGACCCTGGTTGGTCCTGGCCGGCCCACAGCAGCCCGGTGCTGATGTTAGGCCTGGTTGCTACTGTTCCTTTCACTGCCACTGGCTGGCTGGCATCCCATGGTGTGCTGCACCAGTGTAACTATATCAGCATAGTAGAGAAAATGTGAGCACAGTGGCAGTGAAGCATTGGAGACACAGGAGACTGAGAGCCACCATATTTTGTCTGCTTTCCCTTGCCACCACTGTGTGATCCTGGGAAGAGCGCTACCATTGGTGTAGTGTAGCAACAGGATTCTGGCCACATGGTAGTAATTTAGGAGACCCCTTGGGACATGCGTCCCTGGACTTTGGACTCAAGGTTTAGCCCTTACTGCAGCATGGAACCCAAAACGAAAGTGGGGAAGAGTAGCCTGTAGGCTGTATGCAACCTACAAAACTATTTCTGTGATCCTAAGGGTCACCCCCAAATTTTCAAAAAAGGAAAAAAAAGTTTTCTGGCACCTTCAAGGACATGGTGTATAAGCTACATGTGGCCTCCAGCACTCCACCTCCCAATTAAAACTAAAAATGTCCCCCATGCCTCCCAAAGGAAAGGGGGACAATTCAAAAAGCAATGGGGGGCATGTCCCTCTGAAGCCTAGAATGTTTGTCCCCCAGACCATGGGTACAGTCCATCTTGGTCTAACATTCCCCCCCCCCAGTTAATTCTAATCGGCTTGGTGCTAGTTCTATAACCACCCAAGTATGGTGATTGCCTTTTCCTACAATTCTTTCTTTCTGAAGAATTCTTCTCCTGGAAGAGAGGGCTGGCCAGCTAATGTCTTGCTTTGACTGAATTTGTAATATGCATTTTGGAATTTAGCTTGATGACAAGTGTAACTGAGCACTGCAGGAAACCATTTGGACTAAAACTAGGAGGCTTGTGGTACCTTGACAGCAAACTTGAATTGTTTTGCATTTCATTCTTGTTTCCACTGGCTTATAGCCAGATTGCTAACAGAATGTGCTCTACCTACTTGGGAGAAACAAGGAGCTTAGAGAAATTAGGGATGGAGGGACAGGTAGATGGGATTATTGGTGTTGGAGGAATGTTTGGTGGGTGTCTGATGGGTTACAGCTGAGAGCAGGTTTGGCAAAGGCAGTACAGATGGGGACTCTTGAGGTGTTCATCAAACATCACTACTTTATCTGAGGAAAGATGGACCAGAGCCAGAGGGCTGGATGGATAAAAAGGGCTCTCACAAGACCACAGGGGAGGTAGCCCATCATTTTGTATGTGTGGTTTCTACAATGAAAGAGCTGAACTTCTACCCTTCTATTGAACACAGCGAGCTGACCCAGAACAAATCAGAGCATTGGTCCCTCTATCTCTGGACAGTTTGTACAGACAGGGAGTAACACTGGTAGAGTGTGCCGGTTCCTTACATGACATGAGTGCTCCACCAGCATTTATGTTACTATACTGACATGCTGTCCTCCACACTTGATCCTGAAAACCTTCTGTCTTCAGTAAAGATGTGTAAAACAAACTTGCACACTATGTTCACTTGTCTGTGAGGATAAGGATTGTAAGGACTTTAGCCTGGGGCTCTCTGCCTGGAGCCCCTTTTTAGGATGCAATCTTGGGATTCCTCTAGCCTGAGAATCTCTCAACAGCACCCTCTGCTGACGAAAAAGCTGCCACCACCCGTTGAGTTCTTTTTCCACAGTCCAAAGGGAAACTGATGGACCTTTGGAATCCCCTGCTACCCTCAGAGCTATTTCCACCTCTCCCTCTTTCCCCAGAGGGAGCCAATTAAATGCAATGACTGAGAAATAAGGCACGTGAGCATCAGCTTAGGAAAGATAGAAAAGAGAGCTTATTTATTCAAGCAAGGCACAAGCATGCGAACAGTCTCATGGAAGGCTCTCCTTTCCAGGCACAAGCTTAACAAGTTACAGAATGGTAAGCATTCAACCAAAGTGGAAAAATAAACATAATTCCCTAACGCAATCTAGCTAAAAACAATTTCCCTAGATCTACTCATTCAAATTGCAGTCCAGAGGAGATGCTGGAGGAAGGGGCAGAGGATCTAGTCTGTCTGTGAATCCATATCGGGCTCAACAGCATTTCCCCATCTTAGGTCTTCACCCCAAGGCATTCTTTTGTCTCTGTTCTGGTCTTGAGTCTCTGAGACAGGATGTGTCCATCTCAAAGCCCCATTGTTCTCTCTCCTGCCTCGTGGTGAGGCAGCCTTTATACCTTTTTCAAATTGCCCCTCAGGCAATCTTAATTGGCCAGTTCTCTCTCAAGTGATGTGACCTCACTGATGATGATGTTCTGGAGGTATCACTTTAAACCCCCCCCACCTCTGGTTAACCCTTCGTTACCTGATGCTGTGCTGGCAGATAATGCTGGGATATGTAGTTCCCACATTATCACAAGGATCCTTAGGGGCCTTCCTTCATGCCTAAGGAATACACCCTGTTCTGCAGCTTGCCTCCATCTTCAGACATGTCTAGGTGTGTGGTGGAAGAGATTTCTGCAACATGCAAGACTTCATCACTCTAAATTGATCTTGTATGCATATTGCTAGCACTGGCCAGAATTAATTTATTTAGAGCTAATGTGGAGAAAATATGTGCTGTCTTTGTGGGGGCAACTGCGCAGCCCACACTGGCCTTAGTTAAAAGGACCATTAAAATCAACCCTTCCTCTGAGCCATTAGGCCCATCTCTTTTCATTGAAGAAGACAAAGGCCGGCAGTGTGAAATGTCATGCATAATTGGGCCAATCACTGCTTTAAACTCTGCCCCTTCCTCCCCACCCCTTTCTCTCTGTTTTGAGTGCTTAACTCTTCTCTCAGAGGCTCTTGGTCATCCTTGCTTAGAGTAGTGTCACCTCTATGCTGGTTTTCATCTGTACATGAAGCCCTTAAAACCAACAACATTAGGTGCCCAGGTAAGCAATGTTTTACATTTAAAAATCCACACACATGATGCAAATCTGTAGGGTTTTTTTTTTTTTTAAAAAAAATCACATAATTTATCCTGGTTTTGTCAGGCTTTCTAAAAGGTAAGTAGCTCTATTAGGCAATGAAAGCACACCTTTAACCACTTGGTTAGCTTATGCATGGATGTCTCTGACTCCTGATGTTTCAGCAAAGTGATGGAAAGTTACTTTTTGGATGAAAGCTCCCAGAATCTCCTGCCCAGCCTGGCTGTGCTGGCTGGGGGTTTCTCAGAGCTGTTGTTCTGTTACATTCCCAGGTTATGGTTATCAGCAACATACTGCTGCCCACACACTTTAGGCATAGTTAGGTGAACAGGGAGGGCATTATTGTGAAACCTACTTTTCCTCTGCTGCAGATTGTCCCCCCTGCCACTCTCTGCAAAGGATGCATATGGCTTTGGTTATAAGGCATTGCCTCTTATTCTGCTCTTTTGTAGGCGTTTTGGAACAAAATGCACAGCATGCCAGCAGGGAATCCCCCCAACACAAGTGGTCAGGAAAGCCCAGGACTTTGTCTATCACCTGCACTGCTTTGCCTGCATCATCTGCAACCGCCAGCTGGCCACAGGTGATGAGTTCTACCTCATGGAAGATGGGCGTCTGGTGTGTAAGGAGGACTACGAGACAGCCAAGCAGAATGGTAGGGGCCAAGCAAAATGCCAGCTATGAGAAAGAAATGGGTGTGGTGTGTTCTTTCTTGCTCAGGTTTGTTACTTCAGGACTTTAGGGTTTGCAAATAGCCACTTAATTCTGCTGGCATGTAAGCATTGCCTCTGGACAACAAGACAGAAGAACTTCTTTCAATTGGTTGTCTTTTTCTTTCAGGCTGTCAATGTGCTACGGCTTACATCTGTGTGAGCAAGCAGGCTTGGAAAACTTTCTGTGGGCCAATAAAATGTCAGGACTTATTTGCAAGTAAGGGGTGGGGACTTCTGGGAATGATGACCCTCCATCCTCATGGAATAGGTGGGTCTATGGGTCGCCAACCAACCACAATAAACAGGTGAATCGTAAATGAAGCTGAAGGTGACACTGTTATTCTAAGGCACGTTGCATAGTACCTAGGGACCTCCTGTGCCTTTGCTTGAGCTAGGGAAAGGGGTAACAAAGCCCCAGAGAGACAGGTCAGGATGCTGTGGTCCCTTTTGCCCCTGTCCAGGAATGCAAACCCATTAACTGTCATATCTCATTTGATGGAGCATGTACTTATCACAGGCTGGTTACTTTTGCTGGACAAGATTCTGAAGACAGCTGTGTCAGAACCTGCTCAACACTCAAATCCTGGCTTGCTTTCTTGGGGACATTTTAGGTCTCAAGAAAGAAAGAACACTGTTGGGTGAAGAGCTAAGAGGAGACAAGAGGAGTGCAGTGGCCCCTAAACCAAGAAACAAAAAGCTAAATATTTGCAGGGATATATGTTTAAGTCCCCACAGAGAGATGAACATTTCCTACCAGAATCCTAAGGTCTGCCCCCCTCTTCTTCCTCTCCTCTTCAGATCCCACATACCTCACCCTAGTCTGACCCTGAATCTTACTTGCTATTCATTCCTTTATGTCCAGCAGCAATGCAGCTTTCCATAACACTGTCTTCCTGTCTTCTGTTGCTTGGATTTGTTTTCAGTGTTGTAGTGGTAAAAACTAAAGTGCAGGCTCTCACCAGGACTGTTTCTATAGCAACATTTCTGTGGAAAATGCAAAATGCAGGTGACTGTGTTGATCTAAAATAACTTCTAGCAGTTTACATGTCTACCAAGAAGAGGGCTTTAGTAAAGCCATCCCCAAACACTTCAAATTATAACCAGGGTAACTCATAATAACATTGTTTGCTGAGGGAATCTATTTATGCAGCTAAATTCAGAGGGAACAGGAGATCACAAGGAGTGATGGTGGCAGCAGATGTCATGATCCCTGCTAATGAAAAGTCCTGTGTCTTCAACCCTGTGAGCCCTGGCTCCACTACAGCAGTTTCCTTAGTTTTTGCTTCTGGAATATATAGCCCAGGACTAGCATTTTCTCTACCCATAACACATGTTAAAGGAAAAGGAAATGCATCCAGGGCCAGGCGTTTTCACTAGGCCTGAGTAGGGATGTGATTCTGCCCTGCTATCCTAAGCTATACTGTAAGTATGGCTATGATCCCAATCTATCGCTATTTCCTTCTCATTCTATCAACCCCCAGCCTTTCTTTTCATAGCATCCCTTCTCCTTCACTGGCAAATGGCTGCACCAGCATGCTTAGACCATGAATGGAGGGCCAGATTCAAAACACTTGACTCCTCTGTACCTCCTACAGGCACCTGATACCTGGTCCAAATATTTGGTTTGTATTTTCCTTGAATCCATCTCAAGAAGGCTTAGATTCTCAGCAGACTGGCCACAAAGGATAGGAATACTTACCATCTTTCTTCAGTTTAAAACCAAGGGCCAAAAGCAATCCCAAATTCAGCTCTCCAGGAGGCAACAGAGTTGCATCTCGCATGTCGGCTTAATCTGGCCCTTAACCTAGAGAGTCTCCCATTTTTCATCCTGAGGTCTAAAATGCCAATATTTACTGTAGGTAGAAAAAAACAGAATTGGGGGTGGGTTAAAGGAAGCAAGACAGAAAGAGGCTATAGATCACCAAACACTAATGAATCCACAGAGACTGCCAAACAGTGCCTGACTGAAATTAAAACTGAACTGGTCTTTAATGGATTTCATGTTGACAAGCCCTGACTTCTCATTAATTAAGGACTCTATTTTGACCTAATCAATTTGGCTTGGGTGATGCAATGCCTATTTGTGCTACAGGGATTGGTTGGGGATGCATGGCTAGGACATCATGGATTGAATATTGCTCAATTTCTATTATTGACTCAGTGCTATTGATATCTTTAGTGTGGTAAAGTTTTCCAGCCCATGGAGTTACAAAGAAAGAAATGAGGCGTATGCCAAAGAGCACTGTTAACTGTGTGAGGGGAATGCCTCTATAACCATGTATTCTGTTAGCAAGGTAGCTGGGCAAAGGTGTGTTTATATGGAGGTGAATCTGAAGTTTCAGCTTTAGGATTTATGCTTCAATGTATCAGGGCGTTCTTTGTATCTGTACCCTCTGGCCAGTTAAACAGGCCTTCAAGGAAAGGAACTGCTATTGTTAGTACAGCTGCTAAGCCAACTACCCACTGCAAGAATTCAGCTACCGGTATATAGCTTTTTACTCCTGATGGAAGCTGTGGCTGTTCTCAATGGAAATGCAGTAATAATTTGGCAGTAATTATCCGAACCTAAATTAGAACTGATGGTGCTGGTTTGTAAATCGGGTTTAATTTCAGGGAATCAGATGTGCTACTTTTAAAAGAAAGTCTTGCAGATCTAACAAGCAGTAAAATGCTACGTATTTGCATAATCAGACTTGTGTTACATATTTAAATGTAGTTATTCTAAAACCTGTAGCCTGTCCTGGATTTTTGCCTGGCACACAAACACACGGCATGAACGTGTGTTTCTGCAGGAAGTACAATCAAATAATGTATGAACTTGCTTCCAAAGCCATGATGGATCCTGGGGTAGTAGGTGATAATGACCCTCTTACTCTGTGCCCAGCACTAAACACTCAAAATATCTATGTGTGCAGAGGTTTTTTAAAAGCTAATTTATGTACAACAATAACATAAAATATTTCTTGAATGACTTATCTTAGTGGAAATAATCTTCTGTCCTTTCCTGGGAGCAAATGGCCCAATCTCTGAGCTATAGTATAGAATTCATATGCAAACAAAAGCTCCCATTTATCACTTCCCTTGTCCTTCCTGAATCTTCCTTTGCGGGGGGGGGGGGGGGGAGCCAGAGAGTTAGAGCATACAGCATAGCAGACAGAGGTAACAAACACAGAGAGAAATGCTCTCACAAACACACACTAATCTGGCCACACATGCTAATCCGGTCAAACCAGGAAACTACTCTTTAAAGGACAGATGGCTACAGGTTTTAGAATAACCACATTTATCTTCCTAAGCAGAAGTTGGGCAATGTGTCTTTTCTTGCTTCCATATTCCTTCGCTGAATGCAGGGTGACAGGAATAACCACAGTAGTTTTGTCTGCCTAGAAAAGGCATTGGAAATGTATGTGGGAAACAATGGGGCAAGGAGTACAGCTGAAATATATATGCAGCAGGTTTTGAATGAAGAAGCATGGAAATAAGTAAAATCAGGAGTGGAATCAAACTGTAGGAAAATATTTAGGAGGCATGCTGTGATCCAGCCACTAAAATGTTCATATACAAATATCAAGCTAAACAGCATTCTACAAACCTCTCTGTGTGTATTTGCTTTGTTTTACTAGTTTGGTGAAATCTGTGTAACTTTACCTAAAAATGATGCAAACTACAAATGAAGCCATGTGTCAAAATGGTAACTGTAAATGCACCATGTTAAATGCCAAGAGCACACAGGACTTAGCACACAGATATTTGGAGCCAAATCACCTGTTGCAAACACCTGTTTGTCACATTTACAGATTATTGGTTGGATTAGATTTAGTTCGAGCAGACCCACTGAAATAAAAATGGGACTTAAGTTACTAAGCCTGTTCACATTGAGTTAAAGTGGATGGGACTTATATTTGTCACAAGTCACTTACATTCCACTGATTTCAGTGCATCTGTTTTGTTCAAAGTACATATGTTCAAGCTCTATATTTTTTAGTATACCCAAAAATATGGAAATACAATTCAAATGTACAAATAAACATCCAAATCCAATTGATAGTTCCCACTAGAATAGACACACTGAATCAACTGAATAACTGAAGTGTCATCTTACCAAGTTCCCATTGAATCAGTTGGGACTAACAACTGGATTTAAGCCAGACACATGTGTTTGTTCTACTTCTTAATCTTGTATATTTTCAAAACTTATCATAGGCATATACCAATCTTCTGTGTAGGCTTCTGTTTCATGTTCCATATTCCAAACTAATAGGAATCTGTTCTATTATAGATGATTCGGAAGCTGGAGCTAAGAGGCCCCGAACCACCATCACAGCCAAACAGCTGGAAACATTAAAAAATGCCTATAAAAACTCCCCCAAACCTGCTCGGCATGTGCGGGAGCAACTGTCTTCTGAGACTGGATTGGACATGCGGGTCGTGCAGGTGAGCCAAATGGCATGATATTGACTCTCTGTCCAACTAAAACAATTGATTGAGTGATTTATGGAATGACCCTCTTAATTGCTTGAGGCAATGCACAGAATATTCAGTATATTTGTTTAAAACACCAGCTTCCCCTGAAGATGCAAATGAATGAAAGTATGGCATTGGATGGGAGACAGAACATGGATTCTGAGAGGCACTTGGATATGCAAAAGAAATCTTGTAGTGCTACAAAAATATCTGAGGGTGGGTCTTCTGGAGAACTTGCCACCCTGCCTTGGCCAGATGATGCTACCTGGGCTCATGGTAGGAAAGGGTCCCAGGCACAACTGTCTTTTCCTATGGGTTATGATTGCATATGGCCACACAGATGGAGCTGATGGAACTATGGGACTCCAATGCAGAAACAGGAGAAGTGGATGCCTAGGACTTTAGGGCTCCTTTAGCAAGTACCTTAAAAGGAGCAATCTCACCAGATTGGTGCATCATGGAAGAACAGAAACACTGCAAGGAATGTACATTCCTTCTTCCCAGTTCTGTAGTTTTTGTAATCCTCCCCACTTTTTCATCTACTCACATCAGGAAAGCCTCTGAAAGCAGCACCAGTTCAAGGATAAGTGGTGTCAGCAAAGTCCCTGCATCATGTAGAATTTTTGATATGGAATTAGTAGAAATGGTGGACCCTCTATGCTATTGAGTAAGGGTGGGCAAGATCTTAGAGGTTTCACTTTCTTATTGCAACCTCCCCAACAAAACAAAACAAAACAAAATAAAAAATGGTTTTGTCCTCAAATGCTCTCTAGGGGACTTGAAGGCAAGTTCTGTCAGTTTTGAGGCCTTTTGTTACCATAGGAAGTGACCCACAAGTCAACATCCAGGTCACTTCCTGCTAGAAAAAAAGGCTTCTCCTAGGCCTAAAGCAGCCTAGACGGGTTCAAAAACATGGCAGCATCCTCCCCCGAGGGCATTGGGGGGCAATTCCCCCCCCCAAATTACTCTGAGGCCCATAAAAATGATCCTGGGTGGCCACATGCAGCCCATGGGCCACCTCCACCCCAAACTGTCCCCACCCCAGCTGAAGAGTCTGTGGGTAATGACTTTTAAGGACCCCCAACATCTAAGCCTCTTGAAGGCTTTTCTCCTCATTTGTGGTCCTTCACATTTCCTGTGTAACCCTTACTCTTTCAGTGTGGGAGATCTCAGTCAGATCAAGCCACATTCTTTGAATGTATGTGAGTTTTGTATTTCACTGGCCTCCTTTTCAGGAGGTTATGAACCACTTTGCTTTTGTCACATTGTATTTTGGATCATTTTGTTCATTTGCAAATACAGTAATTGATTGGTATGCTAATCAAGTACTGAGTTAAAGGTGTATTGGTTGTTATAGTTGCTAATAACAGTAACTTACATCAAGAAGTTATTACTTAACCGTTATGAATGGGGATTGAGTAATATCGCACTGAGGGCCACACAGTCAGTCTATGGTAAATGCAAGGCTTACGCTCAGATCTTCTGGATCAAATATCCCCTGCTGAGCCAGACTAGAATTCTTTGGTTCTGCATTTAGAAGTGACACTCAAGAAATGGTTCCAAGAGGAATATAAATAAAATAAACAATATAAACAAATACAGTAAAATAAGATGCTGTGCTACAAACACTCCCTCCCACTTTTCACCTCTGGGATTCCAGGTCTGGTTTCAAAACAGAAGGGCCAAAGAGAAACGTTTGAAGAAAGATGCTGGGAGGCACCGCTGGGGCCAATTCTACAAGAGTGTAAAGAGGAATCGAGGAGGCAGCAAACACGAAAAAGAAAGCTCTGCGGAAGACTGTGGTGTTAGTGATAGTGAGCTGAGCTTCAGAGGTAATGGCTTGTGCCAAAGGTGGGGCCTCCGACTTTCTTCTTCACAGAACAATGAATACTTGCTCTTTGAGGCGGGTTGTGTTCCAGACTGGGTTTCATGTGGTTGTGCCTGATGTTAGCTTAAGGCCAGAGGAGAGAGAACCATTTTTCTGTCAAGAGCAGCTATCCTTTAAGCAAGACAACATGCTGCCAGTGGGTAGACTAAAACCCTAAAATCTCACCTCTCCTCTCCCTCTCACTAAAATAATAACTGGACTTGAAAAAGAGCATATTTCAAAATAATACATGACAAGTATTTAAATTGAACTTTGCCCCTACACGCTCAAAACATAAACTTAGGTATGGTTAGATAATTTTGTGTCCGTGATGAAAACTGTGCCATATGCTAATGGCAGTAAATGTGCTGAAATCCACTGCTTTCAATGGGGCAGTAAAGTTGTGCTCCTGCAGATATTGCTGTCCTCCTAACTGCTGTCAGCCCACCAGAGTATTCAGTGATCAGAGAGTATAGAAGAAACAGGCTAGCACCACCTGAAGGCCACCCCTTTCCCACCCCTGATTGAAGGATATATTGCTCTCTTAGATTAGGCTGCTCTGAAGAGAGAACTTTTCTCTGCTCCTGTTGCCTTAGTGTGTTAAATATATGAAGTGGCTCTTGCTGCTGCTGCACCTAAAAAATTGCTTTTCTTGCTTTGTTTACAGAAGACCAAATCCTTTCAGAACTTGGCCACAACAGAATTTATACCAATGCTGGCGAAGTGGCTGGTGGACAACTAATGAATGGTACTTTCTCCATGGACGGGACAGGACAATCCTATCAGGACTTGAGAGATGGAAGTCCTTATGGAATCCCCCAGTCCCCAGCCTCTATATCATCTCTTCCATCACACACTCCATTGCTAAATGGTCTGGATTACACGATGGACAATAATTTAGGAATAATAGCACATGGAGGGCAGGGGGTGAGCCAGACACTCAGAGCTATGGCTGGGGGCCCAACTTCTGATATTTCTACTGGAAGCAGTGTTGGTTATCCAGACTTTCCTACAAGCCCTGCCTCTTGGCTTGATGAAATGGATCATCCTCCTTTTTAAAATACCACACTACTTGCCATATTCCCACTTGCTCTTTTGGCCTGAAAGCATTTTAGCAACCCTATGAGGGACAGCAATCAAACTTCAAGGATCACAGATGTGCCATCCCAAGAACGTTTCCATTCATTTTGAATGGGAATCTGCTATATGTTTCCTGTAGAGCTGAAAGAAAATATGGTACTAATATATAGATATATATATATATATTTGCTTTCTGTTTAAAAGAGTGGAACAGTGGGAGTAGCTGCTTCTGAATACAGCACATTGATGTGTAAAGTATTTGTATGACTTTGGGGTGGGGGAAGCGGCAGCTGTAGCAAATGGAAGTTCGTGGATTCTTTCCATAGACTTTTGCTGTTGAGTGTGACACTAGCACATCCTGAATTGATTAGACAGAGATTGGCCACATCAGCTCTCGTAAGGCATGCCATTGTCCTTCATATGCTCAACTCTGGCAACTAAAATAGGGAAATGCAATTCTTCTGGAGTGAGGCATCCCAGACTGTCTACTAAAGGGACAGAACATTATTGGGAGTTTACTGTCTCACCTTTGCCACCTTCCCATTCCTTCTCTGTCTCCTTCCTCCATATTTACTTAGATATATCATGAAGAAGTAAATCTTTGCCTTACTCAGGAGTAACGGTAGGCAGCCACTGGTGCCACTCTTCCTTTACTTATATTGCTGCCTTCAAATACCTGTTCTTCTCCCTCAACCACAACATGGGCATTGTTATTGCTGCTGCCGCCGCCTTCCACTCCTTTCCCCCTTATACTGCTATCCCAGTCTGCCAAGGTGCAGTAATAACTGCGAAGCAAATGCAGTCTTATCCTGCTGAAGTCCATCCCTCTCAGAGGGAACAACTTCGGCCAGCACTGTTTTTGTCAGGGGAGTTATGATTAGCATTCACTGGATAATGTGCTATGCAGTGGATAAGAAGAAAAATTAATCATGCACAGAGTAGTATAGTAACTTGGGAGCGGGAGGGCACAGGGACACCAGACACATCTCTGATCTGGACTGGGGGATGTAGCGTCTGTTCCTCTTAGGACTCTTTCCTGTCATGGAGCTTGCAAAAAGCAGGTGCACATCCACCCTCTTCATCACTGATCTTGCAGTAGTCTGCATTGATTTGGTGACCATGCAGAAGGGCAGCATGAGCTAAAGCCCACAGCAAGTGGGGCTTAGAAGCATTAAAAACTACTGAGTGTTCCCAGATGCCAACTCATGCCCCCGAGGCTCTGTATGTAAGTCAAGCACAAGGCATATTTCTTCTGCTCGGAAAGGAAAAGAGTATTAGTTTATATGAAATGGATTTACACAGATATAGATGGCCAATGCCCATTGCTGAGTGTGAAGTCTAACAAAGTGTTCTATGCTTCCCCACTATTTCAGCCCATATTATAATATGGTACCATTCTAAGCAATGCAGGCGTTTATAATGTCATCATTACTATGCTGCTGCACAAGACTTTGCTCTCAACCTGTGTGTTTCCTCCCACCAGCTTCTGAGGAGAGAGGGATGCAACAGTAATCTGATGAAGCTTCTTTAGGAGATTAAAAATTGTTCAAAGGTCACTTACTAATGAAAGATTTCTAGGGTAGGTAAAAATATAAAAGACAAGAGAAAGAAAAAGATCATGACAATCATGTGAAGCAAAACATTAGCCAGAAGGCAGAGGTGTCAAGGGCTTTCAGAGATGATTTGAGATCAGGAACATTACACTTTTTACTGAGGCAGCTATGTGAACAGCACTGGATATTGGTTAAGGATTCATCCACATTCTAAAGCCTGTGACTCCTAGACATTGGTTGTACAGCTGCCAACCTTCCTCCACTATTTGCAAATTGGAGAAAGAACATGTGGCCTGCCAAGTGTTGTTGGACTACATATCCCATCAGTCCTAGGCAGCATAGCCAGTGGTGAGAAATGATGGCTTCAAGGAGCTGCAAACTGCTTTGAACCTTGTTTTTAAAAATGTAAATGATTGGTGTCTTCTATGAACTGGTCAGAGTTTGCAGACGTAGGTCAGAAAAAAAATTAAGCCTTTACTTGCATCTCCAAGCAATACTGTAATTACTATCTCGATTGAGCAACAAAAACAAAGTCACATGGGCTTGACTTGAGAAGCCAAGAACAGGCTAAAGGAACACAGCAGTTTCTTAACCCAGATACAAAATAAACCTCCACAAAGATTTTTTTAAAGAGAAAGCAAGTATAGACATTTCATTGGAAATTTGCTTGTTGTGAAGGCTGCTTTCTGCTTGGGGAAGCTGATTAAAACTATAATCAAGTACCTTGTTATTTAAAAATTCATGCCTCTAAATCCAACAGACTGCTGCCACACAAGCAAAACAGATCTTGCCCCACATCCCCTTGCAGCTCTTACCATCACTTAAAAAAAATGGCTCCAGAGGAATTCCTAGCCCTCTTGAACATAGGGAATGCTGCAGTGGGGAGAATGACCTTCTTTCCCAATTCTGTTGATGGAAACATTTCAATCAGTGGATGTCGCCCAGCTGGATTCTGACTCTCTAAATTTACCAACAAGGTACTTCACACTCTATTGAATCCTTCCAAAACAGGCTCACATTCCTTCCAAACAGCACAGTTTCTTTTATATTCAACATTGAGAATAATTTTTTCTTGATTTAGAATTAGTCTTTGATTTATCCCCCTCAGTTTCATTTAATGGTTTTTAAAAAAGCATTAAAGAAATGAAACTCATTAAAGACCAGACTGAGAGACCAAACTACATTCCTGGAGAAGTCCCACTGAAAGAAATGATGGTTTTGCTTTGCTGCTTGTGCTACAATTCAACCAACTTTTACCACTGTTCTGAATGTATCCACATCTCCAATAGCTTACATTTAAGATTTTAGAACTGTATAAATTTTCCTATGCCATTTATTACCATGACTCTTTCTAGAACTAACGCAGCTTTATCACTGAAGAGATTGTTATCTTTCAAGAGAGAAAACAATCATTTAAATATCATGACCACTCCACTGAGATCAATCTGTTATTATCCATGTTGGAATCACAGACTGAATAATATAAAATAGGTGAAAATATCTTCTTTTTTGGCCTAATAATTTAAATTAGAACATTTCAAGTGTTTGCAAACATTCATCATATACAGACGTGTTTTTCAGTTATGAGTAATCAGTGCAAAAAACCCAAACAATCAGGTATATGTTTTTACATGTTCTGAAAGATGTTTTGGCCATACTGAGCAGAAGGAAAAATGCCTAGAGAGGACCTGTGTGATGTTCATATTTCAGTTTTTACCATTAAGACAGAGGAAATGTGGCATTTTAAAGCTATAAATATCTATTACAAGGCTTGGGACATTTTTGTTTTGCATGTATGGATGAAGCTTGCCAAAGTATAGCAAAAATTAAACATTTGCATCTTTTGGGTTTCTGTGGGTGAGATAATGATGGGCCTATGTCTCCCACTGGAGTCAACGAATCTTAGGAGTCTTTTATCTTTCACCTCACTATGCCAGTGTTTTCTACACCCTTCTTGCCTATTCTACCTTGCACTATTTCAAGAATTTTATATACACTGAACCTTCCCTTCCAGCTCATTTTATTTCATATTCTCAACTCCATTAGCCTTTTTAAAAAACAGTATTGCTAGATTAGGTTTAGCTGAATGGGAAATTTTAAAGGAAAGCTGTTATCATTGATGTAAACATGTTGGAAACACAGCTCAGTGGGAGAGCATGTCCCTGGTTCAATCCCTAAGCAACTCTGGAGAACTTCTGATGGCAGTCAGTGAAAGCAACACTGAACTAGATGGAGTAACAGCTTGGTACTGTGACTTGGTAAAAAGCAATTCCCTATGTCACTAAAAGCAGAGCAGAACAAAATTACTATGATTCTACATCCGCTACTTAGTTAAGTATACTAAACTAAGTAACATTTCCTGCCCCGACCCCCCCTCCCCATCTTGACTTACCAGGCATCAGCTACTGCAAGTAATGGTGATCTGACTGTTCTGTCAACCAGGATGCAGCAAACTGATGTTTCAACCCACTCCCCTCCTAGTGATCTCCATCAAAATCAGAATCCATGTTGCGATTCCTCCTCACGCCAGATTGCTCAGGGAAGAGTCTGCTATGTCCTGAGCAACAGGAGAACAGACCTCTGTCGCTCACATAGGTTATGAATTCATAACTGCAATTGTGAATTCCAGCCATTGTTTATTGTATGGGATGTACTTTTAAATGGATCACAAAGTATTTGCAAAGGAATAATATCAGATGGAAATTAACAAGCTTAGCAGATTTATTAACTCAAGAACCAATAATACTGAAACAGCTGCAAGTAGAGATTCCTTTATAATTTTCAGTTTCCATACTGAATAGATATTATGCGCTACAGAAAATTACAGGTCAGCCCTCGTATCCAGATTCAGTATTAATGGCTTCACTTATCCACGTCTGAAAAAAAAGTTCTCTCCAGACATTTCTAGGTCCTCCAATGTGATTCTCCAGTCAACTTCCACCGTTTGTCTCATCGAAAATAATAGGGTTCCCCCACAGTTTCAGGTGTCCACGGGGTTAATGGTTCTTGGAACGTATCACCCGTGGATATGGTGGTCAACTTGTATCAACTCTTTAGCAACGGATTTGTTGTAGTGAAGGCTAGGTAGAGAGTCTAGCTTTATACAATGAATATTAATACTAATTTCCTTTTGCATATTGGACATGGGTCTGCCTTCTGCTAGAAGGGCTCTGCTTGCAGAAGGTCCCTCTGATTTGGAAGATCCTCCCTCCCCATAGGTCACCATTCAGTAGGGCCCCCTGGTCCTTTGTGAAAGATTTTCAGGGGGATGGGAGAGGCTGTTCTGGAAAGAAAGGAGAAGTCTGCTTTCAGAGCTTAGTTGTACATGCCTGGATCTGGATCTACTTCCTTGTTTTTGATTACTGCCTACAAGGTCTAGTTAGCAACATCAAGGAGGAGCTGTGGGGAATGTCCACAGCAAAAGATCAATGAATAAGTCTGCATGTAGATGAAGATACTCTACTGTTGATTTATTTGTTACATCTTTCTTCCAGAGTACAGCTGAAATTATTTGCACAGCACCCCAAATCAAATCAAGACAGGAAACCATGCTAGGGTTAACTGTGAGGGGAGGGGAATTTTCATAACATTGTACCAGTTGCACTAGGAACTCAACTGAAGTTCATGCCATACTCACGCAATTGCAGCCTGAAGTATTAGCACAGTATAGTTGCATGGCAATTTTGTTAAACTGATAAAATCTAGAAACTTGCTCTTTGTTCTTAAAACTTGTTTATTGGTCCATTTGCATCCCAACCATATTAACAGATTAGGCAGAATGTATTGGAAGATGGATTTAAAAGTACGTGTTAAATTATCCTGTTTTATTGGTTTCTGTAGACTTCTCCCCCAAAACCAAGGAGCACCCTTTTATCCTGCCCTATAAATAGCTGTTATTAGTGCTTCACTATACACCTTAGGAACTCTAGGAATGACAAAGGCATCCCTGGCTAGAATTCACCTGCATATAAAATGACACTTGCTTCACATAAATTATGAATGCTTTTCCATGAAGAGCCTAATAAAATTTGATTTTTCTAGAGGATTTAATTGTTTCAGCCTAATATAGGCAAAATCATTTGTCTATAATTATTGTGAAGGACAGAGAATCATCCCAATTTTTGTGTCTTGGCCCCAAGGGGATTAAATTGATCACTGCATATCCTTTACCACCCCTCACTCTTTAATAATTCATGAAAAGCTTTGCTCCAAGTTCTACCTGGCTTTGCAGGATGCTGGCCTTACCTATGGTCTCAGTGTTGAACCAGGACTCTTTGAAGGTTTTTAAACAGAGGCTGGATGGCCATCTGTTGGGAATGCTTTGATTGGGTATTCCTTCATGGCAGGGGGTTGAACTACATGGCCCTTGTGGTCTCTTCCAACTCTAATACTCTATGATTCTATGACTCTTTCTTTGACCTACAATCTAAATACCTACCGGTACATAGAAAGAAAATGACACGTCTCTCTTCTTTAGAACACTGCACTTTAAAACTTGGAATCAGCACTCCAAAAGGAATCAGCACTCCAAAAGGACACATTCATTTCAGTGTGAACATGTTTTATTTTATGACATGCTGTTGCAGGTCTCTGGCCATGGTGGCAGAAATAAAAATTTAAAGAAAAGAAGAAAAAGCACACCACTGGCATGTTGCCTCTACTTCTTGGGTTTGGCCACTGTCTTGTCCTCTCTCTCTCATACACACACACTCTTTTTTTTAAAAAAAAAAAACAGGATTTACTCCTAACAGAAACAATGAAGCCAATATTGAGAAAGCAGATATCAGCAATATTATATCCACACTATTTGGTAAATACAAGACTATAAAGCACACGGGTGACGTCTGAGGAATGAGATGGCTTTCTTACCTGAAGCAGAACACAGACTGTGTGTGTGGGGTGGGGGTGTTCTGAGCTCCTCTGGCATTCTGTGCAATAGCTTTGCTGTGTAGACATGCAAGCACAGGTTTGTTCTCCCTTAGTGGAGGAGGAAGACCGGGAACAAACTTAACATCTTGGACTCTGTAATTCTGAAGCTGTTTTGAACACTCTTCAACCCACCATGACCATCTCAGTTTGCCCTTTCCCTCCATGACCACCTCTCTGTGGTTATAAATTTTGTATAGTTCTAAAGTGAAGTTTGATTTTTTGGGTGGGGAGAGAAAGAAACGTATTTATTGCCATGTGTCTTTGGAAAAACACAAGAAAACCTGGCAAGTTTCTTGGTATATGCCTCCTGTGCGCTGGCATGAGTTGTATGTAAAAAAATAAAAAACAAAAAGTTCTATGTAAAATAAATATGAAAAGTTATTTAGGATTCACGTGCCTTTTTCTGTCATGCATTAAAAGTTCAAATTAGAGGAAAGAGCAGTAAGAATACTTTGCTTATAACACTGGGATATTTTCTCCAAGGTTGCTTGAAATATATTACATTCACCCACAGCAGAATTGAACCTAGCTGTCTAATTACTGAAGTTTTAGCACAGAGAATAGCACTTAGTGCCCTCAGCTTAAACTGGCCACTAGGACCTAGTCACAACGTTTCCAGTCAGGGGGCAAATAAACCTCTATGGACAGAGTGCTCTTGCTCAACGCTGGATTTGTCAGCTGAGAAGTTTTGCAGGGGTGAAAGGGATCAGTCTGCACAAACAGCCTTCTAGTACAAACTAGTCACTAAGAATTCATAGAGATAAAATAACCTTATAGGTAGTCTCTACAACTAATCCTTTAACTAACCTAACAAGAAAATGAGAACAATTCACATCATAATAAACCATTCTCACACTGTAGGCAATAATGAGTGATACTAGTAATTCAAAAGTAAAGTGTGAGGCATTTGGCTTCTCTGAATCCTTTCAGGACTGTGCAGCTCAGGCTGGCACAGTTAGGTCTCAGCACTCTTAACTTTTTAAGTGGGAGATCAAGCTGGCTGAATACAGGTCTTTTATTTCTACACATGGGCAAGCAAATCTGCCCTTGTCCTGTGCATGCCTATTACAATGTAAGGAAACAACAGTATAAATGGGGCTGCATAATAAATACAGGAAGCCCCCGCTTATCTGACAGGTTAGGGACTGGAGCAGTGTCAGAAGCCAGAACTGGTCAAAAAGCAGAACCCATGTATGGAACATGAGGGAATTATGGTGGCTCATATGGAACTGCTTCCACGCACCCATGGGTGCCTGTGTCTGCCTGCCCATGGGCTGCTTGCAAAGTTTCTCAGTTGGCTTGATTACTCCCCACCCACCAGCTTGCTTTGCAAGCAGCATGCATGTGCACGGTCTGTTCTAAGCAAGCCTCCATAGGCAAGAACTGTTGAAAGAGTGGATTCCTTGCTGAATGAATGGAACCTGTTCTTAATATGCAAGCATCAAAAGAGCAAGTCATCAGATAACAAGCCGTCAAAAGGTGGGGCTTCCTGTTCAGCAAGCAGCAACATCTAGATGTTTCTGACATAGTGTGAATGTAACTATTTAATAGCTTTTATCATCTTCTCAAACAGGAAAGAAAATCTTGCTATACATAGGAGGTAGAAAATCCTCTTTGCAAGATGAGACAGAATAACCAGCCGGCCAATTGGTTACACACACACATGTACATTCATATCTACTAAACGGTAGTTGGTACAACTCAGCTTACATACATGTTACTTCATGGGATCCAATATTCAAACATGGTTCTGCACCCTCTCATTTAGAAGGAAAAGAGGGTCCAAACTTAAACCCAAAGCATTTGTATTATGTCATTCTAAAGAGAAATCCCCCTAAGCTCAAACGTTCACATCTTCATAGGGACCAACTACACATCACCAGAGTTTTTTGGTTCATTTTCAGCTGAGAATTTCTGGTGCTGAATCTACTTTGCTAAACACTAGTGTGATCAGTTTTGTTAGATTATGAGAGCAGGCAGAAAGCATTGACTCAAGGTACAAAAAAAGTGGGATAATTTTTCTGTTCAGAACTGTCATCACAAATGTGCAGTTATCAAATCATACAAGGCCATATTACCATTCTCAAAGAGAGGCAAGATACTTTCTATTTCAGGGCAGGCACATATGTATGTTTTGTGCACATGTTTCTTGTACTGGTGTATTCTTCTACCACAGATGCTATAAGTACAAAACTGTATGACTATGTAGGTCACCATTTTCTCCATCACTTGTGTGATTTCCCCATCCCAAGCAAGTGATTTTCCCATCACTTGCTTTCTCCGTCACTTGTGCAGTTTTAACATTTCAATTCTGCTTTGAGGAGCAGATGCTCAGTTACTGGATGTTTGTTCAACATTAGAGAACTGGAGCACATGTTTGCATCCTCCTTCCCAGAATCCACTGCAATCCTGTGAAAGAAAACTTCATGGAATACCAATGGAATAAGAAGTAAGAGAGATAACAGGACAAGATTTAGAAATGTGTCCAGATATTGCATTATTATCAATTTATGACAAGGTTAATTGCACCCAGGTTATTAAGGATTTGATTACAAATTTATTAACAGCAGCAAGATTAATGATACCCAGAAACTGGAAGATTCAAGGAATTTATCAATTAGAGGAATGGTATAGAGAAGTTTGGGGTATTGTTATTAAAGATAAATTAACATGCAGACTGAAAGTTAAAAAGGGATTATGGAAAAGATATAATTTTGATGAAACATGGAAGCCATTTGTAGAATATGTTTATTTTTAAAAGAAAAAAGGGGGCATACACCTTCAAGAGAATCACTGCAATTTTGGAAAATGGAATAAATAAATGGTATAGATGGTTCTGGGGGTGGGGAGCACTTTGTAGTGGGGTGAGAGTAATTATGTCAGTAATTAAGGTGAAAATTATGTATCATTTAATATAAATGAAATAATGAATTTAAAAAGCATAGAAAAGAAATACCAATTGAATATCCTGCTGTTCTTGAAAAATGGCAAAAAAAATCCAGCTCCAATTTGGACAAAAATTTATATGAGCTTGTTATATACAGTTCTATCTTTAATTTTTAAAATTATAAACACAAAATACATTATGCAAAAACCTTTTTAAGTTTCGTGGATTCACCTGGATATCCGTGCATCAGTCACTCCATCCTATCAGAATTTGAAACTGAAGGGAGATGTGAATATGTGATACATAAATGATAATGAAATGGGAATATTCCTTTCATACACCTCACTCTCTTGTTGAAAGTCATGCCATTTTGAACATTACACACCACCAAAAAGGAAAGACTGAACTAAAGTATCAGGTCAATAAACCTTCCCCAGTGGCTCTTTCTCAGGACTGCAGTTGCAGAGAGTTGCTTGTTCATTACTCTTGGCTAACCAGTAGAATGAGACAAGGAAAGGGACTGGATTTTTTTTTAGGGGATTCCTAACTGTACTGGCCTTTGAAGCTCACGCTTCATGCATGCTGAGCCAAGAAGCACTCTGAAGCTATGGGTCTGGCTGTTTAAACACACCCTGTTGGCTTTATATATTTTAATCATTTTAACATTTAATGCTTCTCAATTAAAGTGATTTCCCAAAGTAGATGCCAAGCTTAGTTTGAATGCGCATTAACCATTTTCAGTTTCGGTAGTTAAAGGCACCAGAGGATTTAAACAGCAATCCAGGGGGCTGTTGGGGAAAAGGTTTGGCTGAATAAAGCAGATTATAAACAATAATATATGCCTTCTCATTTTTCCTTTTTTTTCTTGGAAGAGTTCCAACCTCACAAACAGCCCTAAAGTGCTATAAACATATCCAGGCCTAAGCTCTGTAAATGTACTCTGTGGAAGCTGTGGGCACTGTCATTTGCCACTTTGCATCTGGGCACGCACCAAGCATGTGTTATTTTGAGAGAGCTTTTTGGTATACAAGATGTCCATCAGAGACAGCTTCCCTTTAAAATATTAAAATGCCAACAAGGATAACCTTCAGCACAAAAGAATAAATAAATCCTGGCTTCCAGGCAATGTAGCTGTTATACGCCAAAAGAACACAGAAAGGTGACTGCTCTGTTCTTTAACTTTTGCCAACCTCTCTATAGCACAAATCCAAAACTGGTGACTGATTTCTTGAGACTCAGGAAACAAGACAGATAGCAGCAGCTAGCCATGCTGCAATAATCATAGCTTCTTAAGCTTCAAATCACCATGCACAAAAAAGCACTTGACGCTATGTGCCGCAACCTGTTAGTGACATCTGCACAGGTAAATTTCCCTTATGTGTGAGGCTATCCTTTTGTGGGTGCCAAGGGGGCTGGTATTCCCATTTTCTCTCCACAGCATCCCCCCGCCACAGAGCTCATAGCTGTTCTCTGTTCTGTGGGCTCTATCTGGCTACAACCCCATAGCCAGACAGAAAATGATGACATCAGTGCTGGGGTCCTTAGTGAAGCCAGATGCTTCTGCAATCCTGTCTGCTCCCCATGGACAGCTGTGGGGTGGCTTCAGGAGCTTCTCAGTAAGTGAGGTGAATGGTATCTAGCTCAGCCTAATGTAGGTGCGCACACAGATCTTTATGCTACACTGAGGGAATGTTGGATTGTTGCGAATATCTTCACTCTACAAAATACTAGTAACCATATATTTGGATCTAATGTCCACAGGATGATAAAACACTGGGTGTTAGGGAAGAGATCAACAGGGAACCGATTATTCAGCTAAGAATTTGCACCAGTAACCTCATCTTTATGTATCTTCCAGTCAATTTCAGTCAACTCTGCATCCCTTCATAGAAGATAGGTACAATTGCACTAAACTTTCCAGAACATGGGCAGGAAGCAAGACAACCCTGACAACCAGACAGCAGACTTGCCTGGTTATCTTTGAACAGGGAGCAACATGCCAAGGTGGCAAAGGTGATGGCAAGAGGTCACACACAGAGAAATATTTAGTCACTAGAACGCTACTATGAAGGCTTAAGGTAGGATTAATTCAGATGTCTATAGCTCCGTGGCATTACTAAAGCCAGTGTCACCCCTCCCTCCAACAGTGTTACCTGGTGCTATGAGCCTCTCCACAACTTCCTAGTGCTGCTATTGCTACTACTATAGTTGTTTGTTTGTGAACTAGTTTACCAGCAACATTTGCTATTTTCAGAGCTTTGCAGTGTGAGCCATATTCTCCATTTCTGGTGGCACCTATGGCAATTGCTCAATATTGTCAGTGTAGTCTAATGGCAAGGGAGTCCAACTGATCTGTGTGATTCCACACTGTAGCAGCAATTCATAGCAGTATAAACCCTAAGCTGTAATCAATAATGCTTTTCTTCCTCACTTTCTTGATTCTTAGCCATTAATGTTCATTGCCATACTTCCTCTTAAAGACGCTTTACTCTTGAAAGGTTTTTAATACCCCAAACACCTGTCCTTATGGTTGTTGATCTCATTTGAATTTTGCACCTGGCAAGGGAAAGGAACAATTCACAAACAATTCTTCAATTATCTTTTATTGTGCAATACAGTATTTTACAACAGAGACAGAGACACACACAAAATGGACATTCCCATCAGTCTTCAACTTTTAATACTGTAATAGGTCAGCCTCCTCATTTTGCCATTTTGAATGCAGTAGAAAAGCCTTTCCATTCTGACACCAACTCAAGGAAATAATAATAGTGACACAGTACTTTCTTTGAGTAATAAGTGATTTTTTGATAGAAAGTGTTGTAAACTGGCTACTTTCTCCCCTCTCACTCCCCATCAGTTTCTTTCGTCTTACAAAAAAATTGTATCTTGCAAAACAGCAGCTACTCCTCCAACTCAACACTATGACTATTCACTTGGGAAAGCAAGTGTTCTATGAGGCTTACTCCAAACACACAAAGGATCACAACCTTAAGATGGCTGTTCCTTTCCTCTGCCCCACAGTCATAATAATGGATGCACAATGAGCCTCATGCTGTGCCAAGTCTACATAACATGTGACTCACCAAACAACACATCCCATTAGGCATGTTCAGTGGACCACCAGCAGCTCAATAAATCTGATTTGGTTCATCTTGGTGTTCCAAACTATAACACATCATAATCACAGACAGGGGCTGTGTTGTACACTGCATATTCCTTTACTTTATTTTCTGCCCCAAGGGATATATAGCCATAGTAAGCCCCTTCCTTAAACAGGTTTCATTCTCCACAGATCATGCATACCAATTGTGTGGGAGAAGGAGGGGTTTATTGCCATTTTTCATCCTTTCGAGAGCCGTGGGCTGGGACTATCTGTGCACTTCCTTGTTCTTTTGGTTAAGCTTTGCCAGCGGTGTGCTCCTGCAGCATGGAGGTGATTACTCGACAGTCTGTCACCTGCTCAGGCAAATACCCCTCTATGTCTCGAAGAGTAGGGTCAGCTCCAGATTTCAGCAGTAGCTCCACAATGTCAGAAAATTCACAAGTAGAGGCTAGATTTAAAAAGGGCAGAGTGAACACAAGTTACAGTGAAATGCTTCCACAGTGCCTGATGAATGATGTGTTACAGAAAGGCAAAAGCAAAACAATTGGAAAGTCAAACAAGACAAGGAAACTGGTATAGCAGTCTGCTCAAGATCAACATTCCATATTCTGTCAACATGCTAAGAACCACAATTGTAGTTTCTTACAATGTATTTCAGGTAACAATTCTTAGAACATTTAAAAAGGAGTGGTTACTTGGATCTTGATTTGGTACTAGAAGGAACAGGATAAAACTCTTGAGTCTCAGGATAAGAAAAAAGTCAGCTAGCAGAGCTTGGAGAACATTGTGGTACCTGGACTATTAACTATAGATATTACAGTGAAATTACTTCAGATTTAGTCAGGAAAGCACAGCTAACTGTAACAGAAAAGGTGAAGGACAGAAGGGAGGCAAGATATTAAATTTAAATCTTAACCTTTCAGAGAAAGCATGGGACCTGTCACCTTAACTCTGGCATTTCATGACTTTTCAGCAGTTTTTATAATGGAATTATTTTACCAGACAATTAATACAATTTTCTTAGATTCACTCTTAGATAAATTGCAAGAAAGACATTTTGGGATGTGAACATATCTCTAGAATGAAGAAAGCTTGTTTTAAGGCAAAACCAGCATCTGCTGAAGGATAAAGTATTACCCCCCCCACCTCAGCTGTCCCCCACAGCTGTCAATTGTTGGGATTCAATGTTGCTAACACACTAACTCACCAGTCCCAGCCCTAGGGAACCTTTGCTAAGGAGAGATCAAGGCCTTCCTAAAGAACTGGCAAAGCAATGGTTTTTACACAGCTTTCCCTCTTATCTTGCAGAGATTGTGAGTTGTTTTGCACATATTCAGACAATACTGAATTATACCCAGAGCACCCAGTGTTTCTAGTTGGTTCACTCTGGATGGTCAACTCAGGAAGGTTCATAAAACCAACCAAATTTTAGAAAACCAAAGGGCATGTTAGCACCAACTCTGCTGTTGCCTTGACTGTCCTGGGGAACAAAAGGTTCACCGCCCCAACTGATGCCTTGCATCTCAGTCTTCACCCACTGCCCCCGGTGCAATTTCCTCTTGATCTACAGGGGACATGAGGTGAATGAAACACAAAAAGAATGTTGTTGTTGGCTGTGACTCTGGCTACAGCTCTTTGAACTATTGGAAGTTTCTGAACACTCTTCAAAGGCAGCCCCATGTAGAGTGTGTTGTTGTTTTTGTTTTGTGCCTTCAAATCATTTCTGACTTATGGTGACCCTAAGGGGAACCTGTCATGGGGTTTTCTGAGGGTGAGAGTGTGTGACTTGCCCAGGGCCACCTAGTGGGTTTTCATGGCCGAGTGGAGATTTGGACCCTGGTCTCCAGAGTCATAGTCCAATACGCAAGCCACTACACCATGCTGGCTCTATACAAAAAGATTATTTTTACCAAAGCCTGTTAACCATAGCACAATTATTATTTATACTGTGATATGCAATTTGTAAAGAAATCTGTCTTCTTGGATGCCACTTTACATGAAGGTGGCATACAACAGAGCTCTTGCAACTGGTGAATAGTTTGGTTAAGCAGGGAGGGAGACAGGGAGTTCAATATCATCACCAATCACATAAGCTTACTCTCATATTAATTCATATTAAATTTGCCATATCATTAATTTCCCACTATTTGCCTTTGGCTGGATCTGGAACAGAGCCCAGATAACTGTAATAACAATGGGCATATGGCAGACTGCAATGGAAAGTACAGTAGGACCCCACACCTGCAGGGGATCAGTTCCAGCACCCCCCCCAGGATAATAGTCCCCCGCGGATAATAGCAAACTCCCTCCATTGCCATTCTCGCCACAGAAGCAATCGGGGGGGGGGAGATCCCGGGGGCAAAGGGGAAGGGAGAAAGATCTACTCCTCCCCTCCCTTTGCACCCACATCGCCATTCTCCTCAAGGAAGAGATCCTGGCTGGAGATCCCAGGGGGCAAAAGGAGAAGGGGGGCAGATCTACTACTAGTCCCCTCCCTCCCCTGTCCATCACCCCCCCCCCTTGTTGCCATCTGTGGATAATTGAATCAGCAGATGTGGGAGTGCTACTGTAGTTACAATGATTTCAACTCTTAGCACAAGTTAACCAAGCAAGTTTGCATAAGAAATGCTTTTCGATCCCACCTCCTTGCCTAAAGCTTCCTGAACCCCTTAACCCCTTTGCACACTGTTCAGGAGTCCCAACTAAGGCCAGTTGGTTTTGTAGGGGGTTGCAGATGGTACAGTGGGGAAAAGGGTATAAGAAACATTCCTTACACAAATTTTCTTGAACCACAAGCAGCACAGAATTGCCTGACCAACAGAGAAAGGAAAGGAAAGGAACTGCTGGGCTAAGCTGGCCCGTCTTCCATGAATTTCCTTAGCTTACGTTGGGGATAAGCCCTTGTAAGTACCTTCCATGCAACCTCTCCTATTCTTGCATTACTGGAATGACATAGGAGGCAGCAGCAGAAATCCCTTCATACTATAAGACTTGGCACCAACTTGATATTTTATGGCAATTCAAGCAACAGATAAGCACTCTTCTCCCCCCTGCCCTCACCAAAGGAAATTTAACTCCAAATACACTCTTCCTGTAGTGGTGATTAATATGATTCTATTCTCTCTCTCCCTAAAATAGTACCACTGTAAGTACATTGCTAAAGAAGGCTCCACTAGCCAAAATGATGCAGAAATATTACATCTCAGAATTTGCCTCACTGGCTGTTCAAAGTATCAGTTACTTGAGCCAAAAGTTGTCTTAAAGGAGGACAGTATAACTTTAATGAATTAAAGTCAGAATCAATAAATGAAATGTTACACACTAGACTGTTGTGTTGTAGTTAGTGTCATATGACTCTAACTAGAATACTGCATATGTAAAGCCACAATACCACTCTCACTCATGCAAGACAAGAAGCACACTAGCTTTTCATATCTTGATCATCTGCACATCACAAATGCAGGGAGGAAAGTGTGATGTTTAGGTTTTTCTCCTTGTCCCAGTTCCTTTTGAAAAATGGGAGCATGACCAACATCTGAGCAGTCACATGGTTAAACAGGAAGTAGCAGCATTTATGTGTGGAAAGGATGCCACAATTTCTCTTTTTCTTCTCTTATTTAACTGGAGAGCAAGGAAGGACAGGTTGCTTACCTGTAACCATAGATCTTCGAGTGGTCTTCTGTGAATTCACAGTTGGGGTTACTCCTGCGCCTGCGCAGAGCTTCGGAAACTTCTAGAATCGCTAGGCAGAATGTGCTTTGATACATTTTTGGCGGTAACTCCGCCCATCCTAACGGTCCCTTATAAGGGCTTCCCGCCTAAAATCCCCTCAGTTCCTTGAATGACGCCACAATATGCAGCATCAGGAACATTAAGCATGTTGATATGATGTAATAGGACATAGAGGGGAGGATGGGCGGGTCTGTGTGAATTCACAGAAGACCACTCGAAGATCTATGGTTACAGGTAAGCAACCTGTCCATCTTCTTCGTGGTCTCTGTGAATCACACAGTTGGGTGTAGACTGGCAAGCTTCCATTCAGGAGGTGGGTATGTCCTACACCTATATACCATACCCAACAACCATTTGAGAGTAAAATACTAAAGCACATTATTAATTGAAATGAACAAAACAGGTAACAGCAATGACTTGGCAACCAAGACACTCACTCATTGTATAGAAGATAACAACACAGCCTTCCCAAAGGCCGCGTCAGTCCTAGAACGAGAATCAAGTCTATAATGAGATATAAAAGTCAGAGGTGACGACCAGGTCGCAGCTCTACAAATGTCCTCTAGAGGCACTCCAGTGAGAAAGGCTGTCGAGGTAGAGACAGCTCTCGTAGAGTGTCCTCGAATTCGAGAAGGCAGGGGTTTCTTGGCCAGTTCGTAGCAAAGGGCGATGGTCGATGTCACCCACTTGGATAGTCTCTGTGAAGAGATGGGCTCTCCCAGCTTCGAGTCGGCATACGACACAAACAGTTTGGGAGACTTTCTGTGGGACGCAGTCCGTTGAATGTAGAAAGCCAAAGCCCTCCGAACGTCCATCAGATGAATGGTGCGTTCAAAATCATCCTTCGGATCCTGCATCAAAGCGGGGAGAGTAATGGTCTGATTCAGATGAAAGCTGGAGACCACCTTCGGTAAGAAGGAGATGTCTGGACGGATGACCACTTTGTGCTTGTGGAAAGCCGTATAGGGAGGATCCGACCTCAAGGCACAGAGCTCACTAGCTCGACGTGCCGAAGTGATGGCCACAAGGAATGCCGTTTTCCAGGAAAGCAGTCGAAGATCTGCGGAAGCCATCGGCTCGAACGGTCGGCGGACAAGCTGTGAGAGCACCAGTTCGAGGCTCCATGACGGTGTCAGCTCAATCACCGGGGGATGGAGGTTCGCAAAGCCCTTCAAGAACCTCTTCACCGTGACGTCCACGAAGGGGGAAGGGAGACCTCTCGCCTGGAATTCAGTAGAGATGGCCGCCAGGTAGCACCGGATCGAAGACAGTGACAGACCCGTAGAAGACAGGTGGAGGAGAAATTCGAGAACTGTCGGGATGGAGAATTGGGCAGGGACTGGATCCCGGGATGCCAAGAAACGTTCATACTTCTTCCACTTATAGTGGTAAGATCTTCTGGTGGACGGCCTCCTCGCCGCATCGATGACAGCTTGGACGTCTGGGTGTAGAGACGCAGATTGTCTCGGTACCGAAGATGAACCCGAAGGGGTCGAACCCAAGGGGAAAGTCACAGGGTCAACCTCCAGGCAGTCAGGTTTAGAGTGTCCAAGTCGGGATGTCTGACCTTGCCTTCCTGAAGGGTGAGTAGATCTGGACGGGATGGAAGGTGTATGAAACGGCGATTCGACAAGCGAAGCAAGGTTGCAAACCACGGTTGTCGAGGCCACCATGGTGCGATGAGGATAGCATTCGCTTTGTCCCGACGCAGCTTGGAGATCACTCTTGTCAGCAACGGGAACGGGGGAAACAGGTAGAGTAACGGGCCCGACCATTGAAACAGGAATGCGTCTCCTCTCGAGTTCGGAGCTGGGTACCTCGAGCAGAATTGGGGACACTGGGCGTTCTCGGGGGAAGCAAAAAGGTGCACTTGAGGGAACCCCCATGTTCGAAATAAGTCTAGAGTGACCGACGTGTGGAGCTGCCACTCGTGGATGGAGAGACTCGAACGGCTGAGTCCGTCGGCAAGAGTGTTTTCTTCCCCTGGGAGATGGATGGATTGGAGAAACACCTTTCTTGTCATACACCATTCCCATATGTCCAGCGTGAGTTGAAGAAGTTGCGGGGATCTCGTGCCTCCCTGCTTGTTTATGTAGTACATAACCGACGTGTTGTCCGTCAGCACCAGTACCGACTTGCCCCTTACCAGAGGCTCGAAGGCCCTCAACACTTTCTGAACTGCAAGAAGCTCCAGTACGTTGATGTGGAGGGTTTGCTCCTCCATGCTCCATGAGCCTCGGATCTCGTAGGAGTCGAGATGCGCTCCCCAGCCTTGCATCGACGCGTCCGTTGTCAGAGAGGTGTCCGGTTGCGGGGGGTCGAAGGCATGCCCGCCAAGACATTGTCCGGTACCAACCACCAATCCAGCGACCTCAGGACCGCTCTTGGCACCGTGAGCATCTTGTTTGGAAGGTCGTGAAGAGGATCGAATACCTGCAGGAACCAATGTTGGAGAGGTTGGAATCGCAGTCTGGCCAGTCGAGTCACATAAGTCGTAGCGGCCATGTGACCGAGGAGCACCTGGACTGAGTGTGCCGGAAGCCTTCTTGACCGACGGCAGGTGTAGATCAGGGAGCGTAGGGTGTTGAAGCGGTCTCGCGGCAGGTAGGCTGTTGCAGTTAAAGAGTTCAAACGTGCACCAATGAAATGAATCACCTGCGTTGGCAAGAGTTGGGATTTCTCGATGTTGACAACAAGTCCCAGGTAGCCTAAGACATCTAAGGAGAGGCCAATATCGAGTTCGAGCTGATGACGAGTCTGCGCAACAATCAGCCAGTCGTCGATGTAAGGGAAGACTTCTACGCCCTGCTGGCGAAGAAAAGCCGCCACTACTGCCATACATTTCGTGAAGACACGAGGAGCGGTGGAGAGACCAAAGGGAAGAACTCTGAACTGGAAGACGTCGGTCCCGACCTGAAACGCCAGGAAGCGCCTGTGGGCTGGGTGGATCCCGATGTGAAAGTAGGTGTCCTTCAGGTCTAAGGATGCGAACCAGTCGTCCCGCCTCAGAAGTGGAAGGATCGAAGCTAAGGTCACCATCCTGAACTTCCTTGGCGTTATGTACTTGTTCACTCCGCGAAGATCGAGAATCGGACGGAACCCGCCATCCTTCTTGTCGACCAGAAAGTACCTCGAGAAGAAGCAGAGGTGATGGAGAGCGGGGTGGACGGGTTCGATGGCTCCTTTCTGCAGCAGAGTGTCCACCTCCTCGAGGAGGGGAGGGGAGGGCGGTGTTGAACGAACCCATCCCGTCGGAGGCAGAGTGTCGAACTCTATCCAATAGCCTGTTTGGACGATTTGGAGCACCCATCGATCTGAAGTCACTGAGAACCAGGCGTCTTGGCAGTTGGACAGTCGATCTCCGAAGAGAGGAGTCTAAGGAGAAACAAAGAGATCATCAGACAGGAGGGTTAGAATTTCCTTCGACCCTGGTCCCTGGGCCGTTGCCTTGGCTGTTGTCGGTGCCTGGAGCCCGAGCCCTGGCTCCTCACCGAAGAGGCTGGCGATGTGGAAGGGACATAACGGGAACGCCGGTAGGTCTGACCCGAATACCCCCGCCTGGGCTGTTGGCCAAATGGTGAAGCCTGCCATGGAAACCTCCCTCTGGACCGGTACTGGTATGTGGAGGTGGAGCCCATACCATACTTCCTAGCCGTATTTCTCATCTTTTGAGCGAATTCGAGCTTGTCATCGGTAGAACCGTTGAACAAGCCCGACTCGTCAAAGGGGAGGTCTTCAATTGTTGCCGACGCCTGGGGCGTGAGGCCAGAAGAACGTAGCCAAGCATGTCGTCTCAGGGCTACCGAACCCGCGATGGCTTTTGCAGCGCAGTCTGCCACGTGTCTGGCCGAGTTCATCTGAAGGCCTGCGAGAGATTGTGCCTCGGATTGTATGGCCTCCGCCATTCTGCGCCGTTCTTCAGGGAGATCTTTGATCAAGAGGTTCATTCGTTCCCATAGCACTTGCTGGTATGCTCCCATGCAAGCCGAGTAGTTAGCGACACGGAAGCTCAACCCAGCCGCCGAGTATATCTTTTTGCCGACGATGTCAAGCTTCCTACCCTCAGGGTCTGGAGGGGAAGATAGGGGCCGGCGTTGCCTTCTGTTTTGAGTCACCTCTACAACCACCGAGTTCGGTTTCGGGTGGTTTTGCAGCCAGTCGACATGTTCTCCACCCACTCTATATAGCCTGTCAATCTTTCTGGATGTGGATTGTATCGATGAAGGGTTTTTCCAAGACCCTTGGGCTAGCTTCAGCAATGAGGGCAGGACTGGTATGACCGCAGCTGGTGGAGCTTTTGATTGAATTCTTTGAAAGATGGGATCCACAGGATCAGCTGGGCGCTCCTCGAATTTCAAGTCCAGAGCGTGTGCCATCCTAACCATCTGCTCCCCAAAGGCTCTGACATCATCCATTGGGGAGGAGGAATCGTCATCCATCAGCTCTGACTTTGGGGATGGTAAATAGGGCCTGTAGAAGTCCAAGGAAGCAACTGACTCCGATGAAGATGCGTCAGGCGAACGGCTTCTAGGTCGAATTGGCGTCAGAGAGCGAGGCTGCGGGGTTGGTGGAGTCCGTGGCAGAGGACGGTGCTCAGGTGGAGAAACCTGAACAGTAGCGTCTCGGTGTGAAGCAACATCCAAAATCACCGGCGAACAAGAGCGTGGTCTCGGAAGCGAGGGTTGCGGTATCTCAATAAGATCTCCTCTGGGGTTAAAGATCTGTGACCCCGACGGAGAGCCCAGATGAGTTTTGCAGATGGAACGGGCCAAGTCATATGCAGAGTAAGCAGGCACATCCTCTCTGATGGAAGAAGTGAGAGGCCGAGGCAGGTCTTCGGATTCGACAATCTCCACGTCGATGTCCGAAGAGTGACGTCGGAGAAGCTGGTCCCGTGACACAACTAGAGCTGGTGATGATTCCGCCCGCTTCGCAACACCCACGGCAGGGGAAAGCTCAACAGTCACAACATCCAAAGGTCGAGGAGGGGTACGCAACTCACGGACTGCCACATCCGGAGTAGGTGGAGGTGGAGGGCGAAGAAACACCTCATCCGAGCCCTTCGGGTCCCGAGGAGGGACTTGTGGAACCGCACGTTCCGCCTGCTTGGCTTTCTTGTCTTTGTCTTTCCTGCCCTCCGAATGTTTGGAGAGATGCTTCTCCTTTTTCTTCTTCTTAGCCGGTTCGGAGGTCAAGACAGGGTCAGTGGAAGAGGGCTCCTTTTCACCCAAAGCCTGCTTAGAGGTCGAAGGAGCTGGCTCGGTAGGTTTTACCAAACGGTCTCGAGTCGAATCCAAGGATACACGTCGATGGGTGGAGTGTAGAGCCTCGGGGTCCGACGCAGTGGAACGACGCCTCGAAGGGCTTCGAGACCGACGGTGCTTCTGGCCAGATGAAGGTGGGGACCGGGAGCCTTCACGGCCCCGAGACTCCGATGGAGGAGCCGACACAGAGGCAGGCGGTGCGGCCGGGAGCAAGGCCTTTTCGTATAAGAAAGATTTAAGGCGTGAGAGCCTATGCTTCCTGGCCTGCGGGGTGAAAGCTTTACAATGGACGCAAGCGTCGACATTGTGAGACTCGCCCAGACAGATCAAACAGCGGGAATGCCCATCCGCACTCGGGAGTTTCGCTTGGCAAATCACGCACCGCTTAAATGCCCCTTTAGAAGACATCATAAATCACAGTACCACACAAATCGTCAAGGAAAGAATCGTCGTCAAGCCAGTCCAAGGTCCGTAACAGAGAGCAGAAGTAGCGACAAGCCGAAGGAGCAAGCAGAAATCGTAGTCAAAGCCAGAAGAAGTGGTCAAAAGCCAAATACCAGGGTTAGATAACAAAGCCGTTAGGGGTAGTGAAGAAAACGTCATCCAAAGAGCAAGCCAAGTCAAATACCAATAATCTCAAAAACACCTAGCGCACAGAAGTTCCTTAAGCTGCTAACGCGGCGGAAAGAAAGGAACTGAGGGGATTTTAGGCGGGAAGCCCTTATAAGGGACCGTTAGGATGGGCGGAGTTACCGCCAAAAATGTATCAAAGCACATTCTGCCTAGCGATTCTAGAAGTTTCCGAAGCTCTGCGCAGGCGCAGGAGTAACCCCAACTGTGTGATTCACAGAGACCACGAAGAAGATCCAGTATGACCCAATATAATTATTGTACCAAGAGATAACTGTGAGGTGCAATAGGAATGGCAGGTGAACAGCAGAGGGAAGGGCTTAGAAAAGAGCAAAGAATGGCACTTTGCACAGCACTTTCAGGGGTGCTCAATGGTTACTTATCTGTAGCCAAAAAAGAAGCATTATGCAAATACTATCCAGACAGTGTTCTCTAATCATCTGTATGCCAAGTAGAACTGCAACAGCCGGAGTGTCATTTGTTACAAAACATGTCCGACATTTTAATTTACCTGATCTTGCCAACTAATGTTTATCATCAATTCTAGTAAAATGTGATTCATGTGTTTTAAAAGTGTTTCCTTTTAATTAGTTAAGAAATTAGGAAAATAACACATTCCCAGACCTGAGTGAATTTGCATATGGTTTTCTCTTGGTGTGGACTACTACCAGGAAATGCCACGATCCAGCATCAGCCAATGACAGTACTATTGGACCATATTCAAACAGCAAATAGTAGAGCAGCTAAGTGAAACTTCCATTGTAAGAAAAGGTGAACCACCAAAACCAAAACAAAAAGCAAACACCCACTCTTTCCTGCCAGAGAGAAGGAGAGCAGCTTCTGGACAGCCATTCTGACTGGGGAGATTGAATTTTTTTAAAAAACTGTTGGGAGAGGCTGCTTGTTGCTGAGGGGCTTGAACTTCTGACCTTGCCCTTTTACCCTCAAGAGCCAGAGGCGCGCGCATAACGGCGCACAAATTTCAGTAACCAAACAAAAATACAGCAGACCTAAAAGTATAGCTTAGCATTCTCAGCGTTAACTAAGAGTTCTTAGATTACCTAAAAGCTCTCATCATGGACACTGAGGGGACTGCAGCAGTCACTTGCAACACTTGTGTGATGTTTGTATTCTTGTCTACAGATGTGGAGAACTTCACATGCACCAAATGCAAGCTGGTAGCCCTCTTGGAGGAGAAAGTACAGCAGCTGGAGACACGGGTAGCTACACTTCAACAGATTCGTGAGCAAGAGGTTTTCCTGGACAGAACAGAACGAACAGTCTTGGATGGGGACCGCACAGAGGAAGTGGCTGTGGAGGAGAGGGTCACTTCACGGACACAGGAAGTAGACAGCTGGAGGAATGTCACACACAGAACAAGAAAATCCAGGGATTCTTCCAGCAGCTTGCAGCTACAGAATCGATTCGAAGCCCTTTCCCTTATCAAGGACAACGAGGAAGAACAGCATGGACAGACTTCAGGGGTAGAGCAGGGGACCTTGAGAGGACCACCGCAAGGAACAGCAGCTGCGAAGCCTCAGCGGAGGCGTGTGGTGGTGGTGGGGGACTCCTTGCTGAGGGGTACAGAAGCAGTGGTATGTGGGCCTGACAAGATGACTCGGGAGGTGTGTTGTCTCCCTGGGGCAAAGATCTGTGATGTGACCGAGAGGCTGACAAGACTCGTCAAGCCTACCGATCATTACCCCTTCCTTTTGGTCCATGTGGGAACCAATGATACTGCAAGGCACAGCTTTCCCAAGATCAGAAGAGATTATGAGGCCCTGGGGAGGAAGCTGAAAGAAATGAACGCACAGGTGGTCATCTCGTCTCTTCTCCCAGTTGAAGGGCATGGTCCAAGAAGGGAGAGGAAAATAGCCGACGTAAACAACTGGCTCCGTAGATGGTGTCGCCGAGAACAAATTGGATTCTTGGATCATGGACTGCGCTTCCATGCGGGGGGACTTCTGGCAAGAGATGGGGTGCATCTTACAACAGTTGGAAGAAACATTTTTGCCAACAGTCTCAAGAATTTGATCAGGAGGGCTTTAAACTGAGTCAAATGGGGGAGGGAGACAGTATTCTGGAAGGCAAAAGGGCTGGAGAAAATAGTCAAACTGTCATAGAGGGAACAAGGCAAACAGCGCAAGGACCCAGCAGTGGGAGGCAAAAAAACTTGCACAGGGAGCAAGTAAAGGGAACACATGGTCTCAGATGTCTCTACACTAATGCACAGAGCATGGGAAATAAGCAAGATGAACTTGAACTCCTTGCACTACAAAACAAATATGATATAATAGGCGTTACTGAAACCTGGTGGGACGAGTCTCATGATTGGAATGTAGGAATAGAGGGGTATAACCTTTATAGGAGAAACAGGCCAAACAGGAAAGGAGGAGGAATAGCATTATATGTCAGGGATATTTACACCAGTGAAGTGATCCATGACATCAATACTGGAAGCCAGGTGGAGAGCATCTGGATAAAAATTAAAGGGGAGGGAAACAACAGGGATGTTATTGTGGGACTCTACTACAGACCCCCAAATCAGACGGAGGAATTGGATGTTGCCTTTCTAGAACAGATGAACATACATGCAGAAAGGAGAGATGTAGTAGTGATGGGTGACTTCAACTATCCTGATATTTGCTGGCAATCTAACTCAGCCAAAACTACAAGGTCTAGCAAATTCCTTACATGCCTGGAAGACAATTTCATGGTCCAAAAGGTGGAAGAGGCAACAAGGGGGTCAGCTATTTTAGATCTGATCCTAACCAACAGAGACGACCTTGTTAATGGGGTGCAAGTGGTGGGATCCTTAGGTGAGAGTGATCATGTTCTCCTGGAGTTTGTTATACAATGGAAAGGAGAAGCCAGGCATAGTCAGACATGCATTCTTGACTTTAGGAGAGCTGATTTCAATAAACTCAGGGAAATACTGGGGATGATCCCATGGTCAAGAATACTAAAAGAGAAGGGACCTCAAGACGGATGGGACTTTCTCAAAAGGGAGATACTGAAGGCACAATTTCAAACAGTACCATTGAGGAAGAAAAATGGGAGGTGTCTCAAGAAACCAGGATGGATGACTAAAGAACTTTCAATGGAGCTAAGTTTTAAACGGAACATGTATAGGAAATGGAAAGGGGGGGAAATCACCAAAGAAGAATTCAAACAGATAGCGAACACGTGTAGGAGTAAAGTCAGAAAAGCTAAAGCGCAGAATGAGCTCAGGCTTGCTAGGGAGGTTAAGAACAATAAAAAGGGTTTTTTTGGGTATGTCCGCAGCAAAAGGAGGAAGAAGGAAATGATAGGGCCGCTACGTGGAGAAGATGGCAAAATGCTAACAGGGGACAGAGAAAAGGCAGAATTACTCAACACCTTCTTTGCCTCAGTGTTTTCAGAAAAGGAAAAGGAGGACCAACCTGAGGAGAATGGAACAGAGGACACAATAGGGGAAATCCAGCTCAAAATAAGTAAAGAGGTAGTACAGGAATACCTTCTTAATCTAAATGAATTTAAATCTCCAGGACCAGATGAACTACATCCAAGAGTATTAAAAGAGCTGGCAAATATAATCTCAGAGCCATTGGCAATAATATTTGAGAACTCCTGGAGAACAGGAGAAGTCCCAGCAGACTGGAGGAGGGCAAACGTTGTTCCCATCTTCAAAAAGGGGAAAAAAGAGGATCCCAACAACTATCGTCCAGTTAGTCTGACATCAATACCAGGGAAGATTCTAGAACAGATCATTAAACAGAGAGTCTGTGAACATTTAGAAGGCAATGCCATAATCACAAAAAGTCAGCATGGGTTTCAGAGAAACAAGTCATGCCAGACTAATCTGATCTCTTTTTTTGATAAAGTTACCAGCTTGGTGGATGAAGGGAATGCTGTGGACATTGCATACCTTGATTTCAGTAAGGCCTTTGACAAGGTTCCCCATGACATTCTTGCAAACAAGCTTGTAGAATGTGGGCTAGACAAGTTAACTGTTCAATGGATTTGTAATTGGTTGACCGGCCGAACCCAAAGGGTGCTCAGCAGTGGCTCCTCTTCGTCTTGGAAAGATGTGACCAGTGGGGTGCCACAGGGTTCTGTCCTGGGCCCAGTGCTATTCAACATCTTTATCAATGACTTAGATGAGGGAATTAGGGGCATACTTATCAAATTTGCAGATGACACCAAATTGGGAGGAGTAGCTAATACCCTAGAGGACAGGATCAAAATTCAGAATGACCTGGATAGACTGGAGAGCTGGGCCAAAGCTAACAAAATGAAATTCAATACGGAGAAATGTAAAGTACTGCACTTAGGGCGGAAAAATGAAATGCATAAATATAGGATGGGAGAGACCTGGCTGAATGAGACTACGTGTGAAAGGGATCTAGGAGTCCTAGTAGACCACAAGTTGAACATGAGCCAACAGTGTGATGCGGCAGCTAAAAAGGCCAATGCAATTTTGGGCTGTATCAATAGAAGTATAGTGTCTAGATCAAGGGAAGTAATAGTGCCACTCTATTCTGCCTTGGTCAGACCTCACTTAGAATACTGTGTCCAGTTCTGGGCACCACAATTCAGAAAGGATATTGACAAATTGGAGCGTGTCCAGAGAAGGGCAACTAAAATGGTGAAAGGTCTGGAAACAATGCCTTATGAGGAGAGACTTAGGGAGCTGGGTATGTTTAGCCTGGAAAAAAGACGGTTAAGAGGCGATATGATAGCCCTGTTCAAGTATTTGAAGGGATGTCACGCTGAGGATGGAGCAGGTTTGTTTTCTGCTGCTCCAGAGACTGGAACACGGAGCAATGGGTGCAAGCTCCAGGAACAGAGATTCCACCTCAACATGAGGAGGAACTTTTTGACAGTAAGAGCTGTTCGGCAGTGGAACACACTCCCTCGGAGCGTGGTGGGGTCTCCTTCCTTGGAGGTCTTTAAACAGAGGCTGGATGGCCATCTGTCGGGGATGCTTTGATTATGATTTCCTGCGTGGCAGGGGGTTGGACTGGATGGCCCTCGTGGTCTCTTCCAACTCTGCAATTCTATGATTCTATGATTCTATGACCCCACAAAACAAACAAACCCTGAAACTGATTTATCCCTTCTTTCAAGCCAGAAAAGAGGTTGCTACAGTTGAATATTAGAACTGGTAAAGAAACTTTAACACTTTGTTTCCCTTCTACTGTTAAGTGTATGTGAGGGGAGAAAATGAAGCACTAAATTATCTCTCTTATTTAGAGAGAATAAAGGTCTCTTAGGCTTTCTCTCACATTTGTGAAACTGTAGGCTGAGAACTAGGTATGGTACATTATGGTATGGAGCCATGTTCCTGTTGGTCCTTCAACAGACTATGTTTAAGAAATTACTATGACTTTCTTTTTTGTGTGCACATGAAAACACTTCATACCATATCAGACCATTAGTCCATGTAGGCCAAGGACAGAAATCATGTGGCCTTCTGATGCTGAAATGCAACTCCCAGCAGTCTTAGCCAACACTGTGGTTTCGGAATCCTGGGAGTTGCAGTCCAACAATATTCGGTTTCCATATGCATCCTATCCCAGATGTAGGCTAGTACTATTTACTCTGACTAGCCATGCTCCCCTACATCCTAGGAAGATTGTTTTTCAGTCCTGCCAAAAGATATCCTTTTAACTGGAGATGTCACTGATTAAATCTGAGACCTTGTACGACCCCACCCCACTCTGGAATTATGCTTCCTTACTACAGAAAAGCAAATGCTCCCAAGACCAGCAAGAACCCACCATGACTCTCAGCTTTTAGACCTCACGGCAGTTTAAATCTCACTTCCCTAGGTTCACTTTACTCCTATCTGTTCACATTCAGTAGACGGTTGTATGATTTCTTATATTTCCAAAGTCTACTCAAGTACAAAAAACTATGCAGACTATATGATTTCATATGCAGATATCACAACTCTTGAATAAAGATCACTGCCACAACAAATATTACAATTTTAATCTTCACTCTCCACTTTCTCTCTAATAATAAAAGACAATGTGTATCTATGTGTGTGCCTGTCTGTACCATATCTCTAAGACTGTGTAACCCAGACACCTGAAAAGTGTCATGAATGTTAAGTGAAACCTAGGGGTGTACTATTAGGTTTATTTTTTCCTTCAAATAGACAAATTAATTTTAGCTAATTAAAATCAGACAGTAGCCTCCAATACCATATTTAGTCAGTAAATAGCAGACTTCCCTAACTAGCAAAGACAAAGTTGCAGGCACAACTACGGTAGTCATTTTTTAAAACTAGGTAGCTCCACAGAGTGTCTTCCTCTAAAAGGCCTTCAAACTCTTCAAAAGAGAGGGAAGAGATAGGCAGAGGGATAGAAAGAGGAGGAGGGGGGGAATCCTGCTCAGTTAGTGGAGGTGTGGGAAGAATGAACTGAAGAAAAGGCTGAATGTACACTGGGATGTGAAGGACAGGAAAGAGAAAGAACAGGGAAAAGGGTAGGGATAGGGTGTGTCTAGTCCTGGCAAAGCTGGGTACTTCTGTTAGCTTGCAATAATTTAGGAACAGGGAGTTAAGGAACCCAAATACATGAATTGCTTATGTGCACCTGCCTATACTGAATACAGCCTAGAGCCACAAGATCTGGCTAGAAGACCTGCCCGGTTAACTTTGAAATTGACATTTCCAGTGGGATGTATACTTTCAAGAAGCCTCTCTGCTTGAACACTAATTACTGTTTTAATTACATTCTAAACCAACACATTAGTGGTGTACTTCCTTATTTTTGCAATTAGGAGCAGTAATTAGAAAGTACCCTGAATGTTTTGTTGTCTTCCTTGGCTAACACAAGAGGGAGAGGAAGCAAAAGTTTAATTAAACTAAGACAGCAATACAGTTGGAGGTTATTTACAGGAACTATTTTCCTGTATAGGAGGTATCTTCTGCTAGGCAAAGCCATTTGCCTGTCTAGTTTGGCAATGTTAACCAGGAACGGGGGGGGGGGGAGGTCCCAAATCCAGCTCACCAAAACTTTGCAAGCCAAGGTTTCTCTTGGTCCTACGTGCAGGATTATGCTCCATTACCCCTATCTCCATTCCACTGACCTGTCTGTCCCAGGTCAGAAAATAACTTAACAAGCAGAATAAGAGAGAAATGCACAGGTGGGCTTCTTTGAGAAGCCAATAATTTCTTTAGACAATGAGTGAATGATCAGGTAAGCTGCAGCCTAATTGCCATGGCAGCAGGAATGCAACCCATCTGTAGGAAGTCTTGTGAGAAGGTTAGGAAGTTTCATGAGACATAATAATAATAATAATAATAATAATAATAATAAAAATAAAATTTTGAAGATTTAAATGGGAGGCCAAGGAGGAAACAGCTCATGGCCCCACTCTTTGGATACAGAGTTGAACTGTAAGATGAGGAACTGAGCCTTCCATTTCTGAAGCTAAAGGAAGCAGAACCGAAGAAGGAGGACAGGTTGCTTACCTGTAACCATAGATCTTCGAGTGGTCTTCTGTGAATTCACACAGTTGGGTTTATTCCTGCGCCTGCGCAGAGCGTACGGAACCTTCTGGTATCACTAGGCAGAATGTGCATTGATACATTTTTGGCGGTAACTCCACCCACACTAACAGTCCCTTAAAAGGCGCTCCTGCCTAATTCCCCTCAGTTCCTTGAATGCTACAATCAGCAGCATCAGGAACATTAAGCACATATGCAGTAGCAGGACATAGAGGGGGAGGATGGGCAGGTCTGTGTGAATTCACAGAAGACCACTCAAAGATCTATGGTTACAGGTAAGCAACCTGTCCATCTTCTTCGTGGTCTCTGTGAATCACACAGCTGGATAGACTAGCAAGCTTCCCCACTGGAGGAGGGCATGTCCTGTACATCAGTAGACGATGACCATCTCACAGACAACCAGAAAGGGATTTGTTGACAGCAGATTCTTTAAACACTAAGCAATTCAGCAATGAGTTAATAGTCAATAGCTTAACCATGCAATACACTCACTTATTGGATGGAGGACAGAAGCACTGCCCTCTCAAATGCAGCCTCGTTCCCAGAACAAGCGTCCAGTCTGTAATGTGAAATGAATGTCAATGGTGAAGACCAGGTCGCAGCATGACAGACATCCTCTAGGAGCACCCCAGAGAGGAACACAGTTGAAGTGGAGATAGCTCTCGTAGAGTGTCCACGAACCCGTGGAGGCAGAGGCTTCTTGGCCAGTTCGTAGCAGACAGCAATGGTTGACGTCACTCACTTCAAGAAACAATGCAACGAGATTGGTGCACCTCGCTTCGAGTCGGCATAGGAGACGAAGAGCTGAGGTGATTGATGGAATGGAGCAGTCCGTTGTATGTAGAATGCAAGCGCCCTCTGCACATCCATGGAATGGAGGGTATGCTCGAATTTGTCCTTTGGGTCCTGCATCAAGGCAGGCAGGACGATGGGTTGGTTAAGGTGGAAAGTGGAGACCACTTTGGGAAGGAAGGAGATGTTCGGTCTCAACACCACCTTATGCTTGTGGAAGCAGATATATGGAAGGTCCGACCATAAGGCACAGATTTCTCCAGCCTGACGAGCAGAAGTGATGGCAACCAGGAAAACAGTCTTCCATGTCAGTAGCCTGAGGTCGGCAGAGGCCATAGGTTTGAAAGGTCGTCTCACCAATTGGGAGAGGATGAGTTCGAGGTTCCATGTCAGGGTGGGATCAAGTACTGGAGGATGGAGGTTGGCATAACCCTTCAGGAACTTCTTCACCATCGGGTCCTGGAAGGGAGACGGTCGACCCCGAGCTTGGAGTGTGACAGAGATAGCTGCCAGATAGCCTCTGAGAGATGAAACCGAGAGTCCTGCTTCAGAAAAATGGAGGAGGAATTGGAGGATCGTTGGTACCGAGCAAGATTGAGGGCCCAATACCTGGTGTGCTAGGAACTTTTCGAAACGGTTCCACTTGTAGAGGTAGGCTTTCTAAGTGGAGTGCTTCCTAGCAGCATCGATAACCGTCTGGACCTCTCGAGGCAGAGGGGAAGGCGAGATGGCATGAGGCGGTTGCAGGTTCATGGCCGGATCCTCCAAGCCGTCAGGTGAAGCATGTCGAGGTCAGGATGCCTGTTCTTGTTGGATAGTGAGCAGATCGGGTTGGTCCAGAAGGTGAAGGAAGCGCCGTCTGGACAGAAGCAGGAGCAGAGCAAACCATGGTTGCTGGGGCCACCACGGGGTGATGAGAATCGCATCCGACCGGTCTCGATGTAGCTTGGTGACAATCCTTGTCAGCAGCGGGATCGGAGGAAAGAGGTATAGGAAGGGTCCGCTCCATTGATACAGGAAAGTGTCCCGTCTGGATTCCCTGTGCTGTGTTCTGGAGCAGAACTGGCCGCAATGTCTGTTCTGGTTGCAAGGAGGTCTATTAGCGGAGTCCCCCATTGATGGAAGAGGTCTGCCACCACATGTTGGTGGAGCATCCACTCATGGACACTCATGGACGCTGGAGCTGGAATGGGTCAGTCCGTCTGCAAGAGTGGTCTCCTCCCCAGGGAGATGGATGGACTGAAGAATGATGTTCCTCTCGATGCACCAGTCCCAGATCTGAAGAGTAAGCTGGAGGAGTTGACGGGATCTGGTACCTCCTTGCTTGTTCAGGTAGTACATCACTGAAGTGTTGTCCGTGAGGAAAAGTACTGTCCTGCCTCGAACCAATACCTCGAAGGCCCAAAGTGCCTTCTGGACCGCCAGGAGCTCCAAGATGTTGATGTGCAGCTCCCATTCCTCGATACTCCAGGAGCTCTGGATCTCGTGGCGCCCTAGATGGGCTCCCCAACCTTGAAGAGATGTATCCGTTGTGAGGGAGACATCTGGTTGAGGAGGGTCGAAAGGAAGACCGGAGAGAACATTGGTTGTTGCCAACCACCAGTCCAGGGAGTGGCGGACGGAACGGGGCATCGTTAGGAGTGTCCTGGGGGAGTCCCATAGATGGTCGAAGACTCCCAGGAACCAGTGTTGAAGCGGCCGGAACCGGTCTGGCCAGGAGAATGACTGATGTAGTGGCTGCCATGTGTCCGAGGAGGACTTGGATGGCGTGCGCTCGAACCCATCGGGACCATCGGCACTTGTGAATCAGGGATCGAAGGGTGTTGAACTGATCCCTGGGGAAGTACGCTGCCGCTGAGATCGAATCCAGTCGAGCTCCCATGAACTGGATCGACTGAGTAGAGTTCAGCTGCGACTTCTCCATGTTCACAACAAGTCCCAGGGTGTGCAAGACATCTAGAGTAAGGGCGATGTCTCTCTCGAGCTGGTGCTTGGAATCTGCCACAATCAGCCAATCGTCTATGTATGGGAAGACCATTACCCCATGCTGTCGTAGGAAGGCCGCCACTGTTGCCATACATTTTGTGAACACCCTCGGGGCCGTAGAGAGTCCGAATGGGAGGACGCGGTACTGGTAGGCTTTGTCCTTGATCTGGAATGCTAGAAATCTCCTGTGGGAAGGGTGGATCCCAATGTGGAAGTAGGCATCCTTTAGGTCTATGGACGCAAACCAGTCCTGTCGTTGAAGAAGAGGGAGGATAGCACCAAGGGTGGTCATCCTGAACTTCAGGATGATGTACCAATTCACTCCCTGAGATCAAGGATGGGACAGAGGCCACCGTCCTTCTTTGCAACCAGGAAGTATCTGGAGAAGAAGCACTGGTGACGATGCTCGGCATCCATGGGTTCGATGGACCCTTTTTGAAGCAGGGTCTGGACCTCCTTGAGGAGGGGAGGACGGCATGGCACGGACCCGACCTGTTGGAGGCAGTTTGTCGAACTCGGTCCAGTAACCATGTCGTACAATCTGAAGTACCCAGCAGTCCGACGTTATCGAGGACCAGGTGTGCTGGAACAATGAAAGACGGTTTCCAAACAGGGGGGTCTAAAAGAAAATGGAAACATCAATATGAACAAGGGACAACTCAAAGCCTCCTCCTTCCTTGGTCTTTTGATTTTTGCTTGGAGGGAAGACGGTAGCGGGAGGTGGATCCCTGGCTCCTCACCAATGAGGAAGATGATATCAGTTGCTGGAACCTAGAGTGCCCCGAGAACTGAGGCGTGTTTCCCCGTCTAAAGGGCTGGCCGTAGAAGGATGTGCGCCAGCCAGACCAGTGCCTAGGACAATAGGCAGAAGATGAGGACGATGGCATACTGTACTTCCGTGCGGTGGTCCTCATCTTCTGCATGAATTCAAGTTTATCGTCCGTTGAACCATTGAAGAGGCCCGAGCTGTCAAAGGGCATATCTTCAATGGTCGTAGCTGTTTGCGTGGATAGGCTAGACGACCCAAGCCAGGCGTGGCGATGTAAGGCAATGGAACCTGCCACTGTCTTGGCAGCACAGTCAGCAATGTGTCGTGCTGAGTTCATCTGCTAGCCTGCAAGCAGTTGGGCCTCTGTCTGGATAGCCTCCGCCATCTTTCTCCTCTCTTCCAACAGATCCTGTACGAGGGGCGCCATCCTCTCTCATAGGACCTGCTGGTAAGCCCCCATACACGCCGAATAATTAGCTATCCGGAAGCTGAGCCCAGCAGACGAATATACCTTTTTGCCAATGATGTCCAGCTTTCTTCCCTCGGGGTCAGAAGGGGTGGACTGCGCTCGGTGTTGTCTCCTAGGCTGCGCTGTCTCAACGACAAGAGTTGAGCTTCGGATGCTCCTGCAGCCATTCGATGCTATCTCCATCCACTCGGTACAGGTGGTCAATCCACTTCGAAGTCACGGATTTTCCCATGAACCCTGCGTCAACTTCAGAAGGGATGGAAGGACCGGAATGCGGGCCGCTGGTGGAACCTTCGATTTGATCCGGTGATAGATTGGGGTCAACCGAGTCGGACTCCTTCTCGGTGACTTTGAGCTCCAGGGCATGCGACATGTGCACCACCTGCTCTGATAAGGAGCGGACATAATCAGTAGGAGAGGAGGAATCCTCATCCAGTAATTCAGGCTGAGGGGATGGCAGGTAATGGAGATATCCGTCAGAAGAGTCAGATGAGGTGGATGAATCCGACGACGGAGATGGGCTACGGTGGCGGTCTAGTAGCGAGGATGTATGAGGCAGTGGAGTGGGAGGCAATGGGGGAAGCGGATGGAACGGAGAGACTTGGCAGCCCGTATTCTTCAGCATCAGCCTCGGTGAGTGTCTCAGAGGAGATGAAGCCTTGCCCGGTCCATGGAATGAGAGACAGGGTGGAGGCATCGACAAAACATGACAGGTAGCTGCCTCTTCTGTGAGGTATAATACCCAGTCCGCATCACGATCAGTGCCTGGCGGTTTAGCCAAAGGCGCATTGAAGACAGACCTAGCCAGGTCGTAGGCCCCGTATGCCTGCACATCCTCCTGAATCCAAGAGGTGGATGGTTGGGGTTCATCATCCTGCTCTCGCACAGTAGAGGAGTCCCGCAGCAGTTCTGAGCAGGAGACCAATAGAGCGGTTGAGAGGCCACGGGCCCGTGGAGAGACCTCCGCCTCCTCGCCCGACAGCTCGCCCACTTCGACCTCCACGATTTCCAAGGAGGGAGTTGGGGTTGCAGCTCTGTATCAGGGCTGGTCGGTACTGGTGCCTTGGTCCTGAGGCAAGGGTTGAGGCTGCGGTACAGCGGGAGCAGGCTATACAGGTGGAGCAAGGGTTGGCACCACAGTCACAGTGGGCTCAGTGCCCTGTTTAGCTTCCTTCGGTCTCTCTTCAGCGTGGGTGCACTTAACTTTCTTCTTCTTAGGGGCTTTACCCTTAGAAGATGCAGAAGACTCCTGGTCTCGGCCAGCATCCTTCGAACACGATCGATCCCTAGGCTTGTCCTTGGATCCAACAGCCGACGAATCCGAGGCTGCTCGATACCCAGGCAATGTACACAAGCATCCACATTGTGGGACTCACCCAGGCAGATGAGGCAGCGTAAGTGCCCATCAGAGTTGGACAGTTTTGCCTGGCAGATGACTCATCGTTTGAAGCCAGTTTTAGCGTCCATAGCAAACGGAGTGGAAAGTGAGTCATCGCCAAAAACAGTCCGGGACAAGCCAAAATTAGAGATCAAAACCAAGTCAAGAGGAGCACGAAAATCGTCATCAGAAGTCCGAGTCAAGCCAAAAAAGTTTTCAAAACACACAGAGTCGAGGGCAAAGAGATAGAATCATCGTCAAAATGCAGTCCGAGTCAAAACCAAAAGCGAAAGAGAATAAACTAGTGAGCAAAGGTTCCTTCGAGCTGCTAACGCAGCGGAAAAAAAGGAACTGAGGGGAATTAGGCAGGAGCGCCTTTTAAGGGACTGTTAGTGTGGGCAGAGTTACTGCCAAAAATGTATCAATGCACATTCTGCCTAGCAATACCAGAAGGCTCCGTATACTCTGCGCAGGCACAGGAATAAGCCCAACTGTGTGATTCACAGAGACCACGAAGAAGATTTATGCAGCTCACCAGATGTTTTCAGACTGCAGCTCCCATTAGCCCTAGCCAGCATAGCCAATGGTGAGGAATGTTGGAAGCTGTAGTCCAGTACTATCTGGAGGGCCACATGATTCTCACATCTGACTTACACAGACAATTCTGCTGTCTCTTCACATTAGGTAGAATTATGCATCACTGACAGAAGGAGAGGAGGCATGGCCCAAGAGGGAATGCACTAAACAACCGCTTCTATGGGTTCAACAGAGACTTTAATGACATAGGGGTTTTTCTTACAAAACATGTTCTTTTGCAGTGCACTGCTATGCCATAGTACACACCTTACAGGTGTAGATTATAGAAAATCCAATTAGAAACATGTTTGTAAGGCTATTTTTCCAAAAGCTGAATAAAATGGTGTAGTAACTTTTAACCACTGCATACAGTTTTTAAGAAGTAAATTACAGTTGCCCATCCACATTCGCGACTTTCACATTCACGGTTTTTATCATTTGTGGAAAGCTGCCTGCACCTCCCCCACCCTGCTGCTCAACACCCCACTCCCTTCCCAAGGCAGCCAGGGGCTTCTCAGGAAGCTCCTCGCTGCCTTGGGAAAGGGTGATGGGAACCAGCTGGCGCGCTCGCGCTACACCCCACTCCCTTCCCAAGGCAGCCAGGGGCTTCTCGGGAAGCTCCTCGCTGCCTTGGGAAGGGGTGGTGGTGGGAACCAGCTGGCACGCTCGCGCTACACCCCACTCCCTTCCCAAGGCAGCAAGGGGCTTCTCAGGAAGCTCCTTGCTGCCTTGGGAAGGGGGGGTGGGAAGCAGCTGGCGCGCTCGTGCTACACCCCACTCCCTTCCCAAGGCAGCAAGGAGCTTCTCAGGAAGCTCCTTGCTGCCTTGGGAAGGGGGGGTGGGAAGCAGCTGGCGTGCTCGTGCTACACCCCACTCCCTTCCCAAAGCAGCCAGGGGCTTCTCAGGAAGCTCCTCGCTGCCTTGGGAAGGGAGTGGGGTGCTTATTCGCAGTTTTTTCACATTCGCGGGGGTTGTCTGCCCCTAACCCCCGCGAATGTGAAGGGATGACAGTAATATGTATTTTATTATTTAATTAGGTATTTATACCCTGCTCTTCAGCCACAAAGGCTATCAGGGCAGCTTACAATTTGTTTTTAAGCAATAGCAATTTACACATCTACACTGCATTAAGCAGTTTCCAATGTGTGTTAGCTAATCGCCCCCACAAGCTGGGTATTCAGTATTAAACATTAAGTAATTGTATTAATTTTAATTAATCAACTGGGATAACCGCCAGGAAAACAAAACACCTAGAAAAGGTCTAATAGGAAAAAGAAGGCCTGAATTTAGTCTTCCTCACAGGCAAATCCAAGCAATCTTCAAGTGACTTACACCACTGAAGGGCATCCTACATTAAGGTGAAAAATGCCTTCCCTTCAAGTGTTGAATACTCTTAAGAAGAAAAGCAAATACAGGGGCTTTATCAAACCACTGGAATAATTTTAGGACAAACTCAAATGAACAAATATGTGTAAGATGGCATTCTTTATAATAAGATACAGTAATAAGTAAGACCCCATATCCACTAGGAATTGGTTCTGGGGGGGGCATGGATACCAAAAACCGTGGATAACAGCAAACACCATTGAAAATAATGGGACTTACAGTTTAAAATACCAGAGTTGCCTTGGAGGACCTAGAAAATGGCTACAGAGGACGCATTTTCTTGGTAAGCATGTTGTTTTGTGCCCTGTGGATAATTGAATCAGTGGATAATGAATCAGTGGATACAGGGGACCTACTGTATCAGGAGGTTAGTGTGATTTCTAAATGACTGAAAACTGACAAACACTAGAACCCTTTCTCCGGGTAAGATTAGAGAACATAATGGGGGTGCAGTTGATAGAACACTGTGATTTAATGTGGATTCAACCTTGTCATCTTCCAAAGCAGGTGGTCTAAAACATATCATTTTCTCAATATCTCAGTTTTAGATATATAAACATGTATGTAAAAATGATGGGCTTCAGAGTTGTGGCATGGAGAATATAATCAAGATTATAAAGAACCTTAGAACAGTTGCATCAGTATTAGAAGTAGCAGGCTTAGCAACTCACAAAAATGGTGGAGCTCACCTCATAAAAGAAGATACAGTACACCCCCCAAACCTGTTGGGGATATGTTCCTGGACTTACTGTGGATACTGGAAGCTGCAGATAATAGTGAACCCTATTAAAACTAACGACTTAGTGTCACTCCATTCTGCTTTGGTCAGACCTCACCTGGAATACTGTGTCCAATTCAAGAAGCATACTGAGAAGCTGGAAGGTGTCCAGAGGAGGGTGACCAAAATGGTGAAAGGTCTGGAAGCCATGCTCTATAAGGAGCGGCTTAGGGAGCTGGGTATGTTTAGCCTGAAGAAGAGCAGGTTAAGAGGTGACATGATAGCCATGCTTAAATATTTGAAGGGATATCATACTGAGGATGGGGCAAACTTGTTTTCTGTGGCTTCAGAGACTAGGACATGGAGCAATGGGTTCAAACTACAGGAAAAGAGATTCCACCTAAACATTAGGAAGAACTTCCTGACGGTAAGCTCTATTTGACAGTGGAATACGCTGCCTTGGAATGTGGTGAAGTCTCCATCTTTGGAGATTTTTAACAGACTGGATGGCCTGTGTTTACTTTGATTATGTGTTCCTGTATGGCAGGGGGTTGGACTGGATGGCCCTTGTGGTCTCTTTCAACTCTATGGTTCTATGATTCTATGACTTCTGGCCCAAGCGTACCATACAGTCATGCTGGAGGGCCCAGAGATTCCTAGAGGGAACACCTCTCTAGGAATCTCTGGGTTCTCCAGTGCAACTATATGGTCAACTTCTGGTGGAAGCATACCATAGAACCACACTGGATGACCTAGAAAATGCCTAGTGAGACCATATTTTTTTCTGACACGGGTAAGTGAATCTGTGGATACTAGTCCCACAGATATGGGGATCGTACTGTATAAGCTTTTAAGATTCATAGTTTGATTCTGTATGCCTGTTTCCATGGAGCTTTACTTAAAATGGGACTTATCCTCAAGTACATTTGCAAAGAGCTCTAGCCTTAGCAGCTTCACCAACATGAGCCACTCTTAAATTAGTAAGGTTGTAAAAGGTGATAGTACACTAATGTTTTTGAAGCTCTGTTGATTTCAATGTTAATATAAGAGGGAATGTAATGAAAATGTTAAAGATGACCTTTTATTCTAACAATTGATAGCAATTATCTTCAGTCAATAGTTTATGAAGGAATCTACACTGAGATAGTTACTTTTTTTTAAAAAAAAAGACTACTTTATTATTACTATTTCATCTACAGCCCTAGAATTAGGAATTAGCAAATGCTAAGTAAGTCACGAGGAGCCAGTGTGGTGGAGTGGTTTGAGCATTGGACTATGACTCTGGAGACCAGGGTTTGAATCCTGCTTGGACATGAAAACCCACTGGATGACCTTGGGCAAGTCATACTCTCTCAGCCTCAGAGGAAGGCAAAGGTAAAAGCCCCTCTGAGCAAATCTTGCCAAGAAAACCCCATGATAAGTTTGCCATAGATCATAAGATGGAAACAACTTGAAGGCTCACAACAACAATAAAGTAAATCACAGGGTGTTGGTCTTGCAGGTGGTAACTAGATTCTATTTGGAAACAAATCAAAACAAAACATTAGGAATAAATCTTGTTCCTGACTGTCATCATCTTTCAACAGGCGCCTCTAGGAAAAACAAAGCAGGGGCAAATGCTTTCCTTGAAAATAGTCTGTTTACCTTTGCAGTCGTGACACAGGGGGGTCCTTTACAAATGAAAGGCCTGACACTGAGGAGGGGATATATGACAAGATATTTGGCATTTCTGAAGAGGAAGCCCTAAGTGAGATAATGTGTTGTCATTGCACTGGGAAACCCAAGAGGACTTCAGCCCACCTCTAAGGACTACAAAGTTGTTCCCTGGAGGTTAGAGCAGCTGCTGGATTAACAGCACAGCCTGGGAACCTCTATTTGTCAAGTGCCATTGAGGGAGGCCTGACACAGACACAGGTGAAGATGAATTTTCATTCAGCGTATTTTGCCTTCCAAGTCCATTAATCCTTAGAGGTTTCATGATGGATTTTTCCTTTTATTATTTATTTTCTTGCTGGCATCCCCTCCCACTGCCTTCCCACATTACAAAAAGAACAGAGCAGATGGCGTTTCCACATGGAAGGGAGAACCCAGGAGAAATACAGAGAGCTAGCCTACTCTGCAGTCATGTGACTTCAAGTCCAAGGAGAAACCTTGATTTCCTCTGGGAGGCACTAGAGGCAATCATCTAAGCATTCCCTGAGGGGAACAAGTGTGTGTGTTGTGAGAGGGGAGAGGCAGTGGAAAGGAGGTCTTAACAAGGGAATACAAAGCATAACAGACCATTCATAAGGGAGACCACACACATCCTGGTCTTTTCAAAGGCAGAGACTAGTGCTGACCACAGACTGACAGTGGCACCAGACGTTATTGTACTGAAGGGGGTGGGGTGCTTGTTGCCATCCCGTTTGAGGGCAACATACTGGGGAACTGTCCTTCACTTAACCTCAGAATGGCTCTGACCTGTGTTTAATCAGAATGAACTAGGATTTATAACCAGTCTAGGGATGCAGTTTGACACATTCTGTAATCAGGAGAGCTGCTGAGGCAAGGACAGCTGTCAGGCCAAACACCCCCATAAAAGGATAGATAAACTCAGATTCTACTTCACTTTTTTTTCCGAAGGGAAGTTGTTAACTCCTTGGTTTGTTGCACAGTGGTAGCGAAGAGGAAAGGTTTGTGCTTATAGTCAAGGTTTGGTTACAGCTAATCAATTTAACATGCATTCAAAGAAACGAAGGAAGGAGAAGAAAAGTAAGACTGACTTTCAGGAATGCAGATCTGAGCAAAAATCACAATGACTAACTGACCAAACCGGACGTTGTCAGATTTCCAGTCATGTTTGGGTAGTACTTCTGGAGTTGGTCACATCCAGGGCAGAAACGGAAAGAGGTAGAGTATGATGCAAAGATATAGGCAATAAAACCAGGCACTCTGATGTCTTTAATACAATGAAACTATAACAAATGGAGGTACAAGCTGTTTGGATCCAGCAACAGGAACTACCTCTGAATTATTGGAGAAGAATTTTTTAAATAACAACTGCATATAATGGAATTCAGTCCAAAATGGCATGGCCAATGTAACATTTTTTATATGAAACTGCCTGCCTCTGTATCATTATATGAGGAAAGAAGCATATGAATTGTTTCCTGCCTTGGCACATTTTTTTGCATATACAGTTGCCCCTCCACAATCACGAATTTAGCATTCGTGGTTTTGAGTATTCCCCCCGCCCTCCCAAAAGCAGTGACTGGGCTGTAGAAGCCCTGTGACCACTTCTTGGGGGGGGGGGGAAGCAGGCCAGGCAGGGGTGGGTGGGAAAAGCGGTGAGGGGGCCTTCCAAGGCCCCCTCGCCACTTTGGCAGGCCAGGCAGGGGGTGGGAGAAGCAGCGAGAGGGCCTTCCAAGACCCCCTCGCCACTCTGGCAGGCCAGGTGGGGGGTGGAAGAAGCAGCGAGGCCCCCTTGCCACTTTAGGAGGCCGGGCGGGGGGTGGGAGAAGCTGCGAGGTGGTTGCGGAAGGGGGGATGCTTATTCACATTTTTTTCACATTCATGGGGGTCTTGCAACCCTAATCCCTGCGAATGTGGAGGGACAACTGTATTATTAAATCTCCTAGCATGTCTTTAGTTGTGTGGGTTTATTACAAAATTAAAAGAAAACTGACATAAACAAATTTAGATAAACATTTAAGGCAAGAGAATATCTTTAACTTCTCTGAGAGTCACTTTACTATTAGAATCATAGAATCCATCCAGTCCAACCCCCTGCCATGCAGGAAATCACGATCAAAGCATCCCTGACAGATGGCCATCCAGCCTCTGTTTAAAGACCTCCACGGAAGGAGAACCTACCATGCTCCGAGGGAGTGTGTTCCAATGCCGAACAGCTCTTACTGTCAGAAAGTTCCTCCTAATGTTGAGATGGAATCTCTGTTCCTGGAACTTGCATCCATTGTTCCATGTCCTAGTCTCTGGAGCAGCAGAAAACAAGCCTGCTCCATCCTCAATTTGACACCCCTTCAAATATTTAAACAGGGCTATCATATCGCCCCTTAACCGTCTTTTTTCCAGGTTAAACATACCCAGCTCCCTAAGTCTTTCCTCATAAGGCATGATTTCCAGACCTTAATGTTTAGGTTATTAGAAGGTCCAAGAAAGATCCTGTTAAAACTATAGAAATAAAATGCAATCTGCCGGTTATCATTGTAAATTTCCAGTTATCTGAAGACATTTCCTAATTTATAAGTTCTTATTACTCATTAGTGGAAAAGATAGTTAACTAACTTTGGCTAGTGGTCAAGGCTGAGATTCTTTGCTTGGAAACTGCATCTTGTTGATTATTATTAGGACACTTGCTACCTGTTCCTAAATAGGACTCTGCTTTCGTTATATCTGTTTGCCTTTGGTGTTTCTTTATTCAGTCTGCATGATCACATGGGTTAACAGGAAAAGGCTTATGCATTACTTACCATAATGCAATGCTGTTTGACCTTCATCATCCTAGGGGGGAAAGAAAAAAGAAAACCAGGTTGAGTTGTGGTCATGCACACACATATTTTATAAGTCACAAATTTTCCAATTCCCTGATTACAGAAAACATATTTTGACAGTTTTAAAGTAGATACGGTGGTAAACTGGGGTGGAAGATGGCAATAAAGCACATAAGACAAGCACTGTTGGACAGGTGCCATCCTGTCCCTGATGCTGTTTAACATCTATATGAAGCTGCTGGGTGAGATTATTCAGAGTTATGGGGCTGGGTGTTATCAGTACACTGATGACACCCAGATCTATTTCTCTTTGTCTCGATTGTCCGCCTCAAATTCCAATGGCATCTCTCCTCTTAATGACTGTCTTAAAGCAGTAATGGCCTGGATGAGGAAAGACAGATTGAGATTAAATCCAGACAAAATGGAGGTGCTCATGGTAGCAGCCCCGAAACCAGGAGTTGGGTTGCAACTTCCAGTCCTGTATGGGGTCACACTCTCCATTAAGGACTGTGTTCCCAGTCTGAGGGTGCTCCTTGATTCATTGCTTCAGATGACTAGTCAGGTGAATGATACAGGAGCGCCAATAATCAGCTTTGGCTGATTTGCCAGCTGTGCCCTTTCCTGGAAGTAGGGGACATCAAGACTGTGGTGCACGCGCTGGTAACCTCTAGTCTAGATTTCTGCAATGCGCTCTACATGGGGCTACCCTTGTGCTTGGTCTGGAAACTTCAGTTGGTACAAAATATGGCAGCCAGAGTGGTCTCGGGAACATCTTGGAGAGACCATATAACTCCAGTATTAAAATCTCTCCACTGGCGGCCTATCAGTTTCTGGGCCCAATATAAGGTGTTGGTTATTACCTTTAAAGCCCTAAATGGCTGGGGTCCAACTTATCTTCGGAACCGCTTCCTCCCATACAATCCTCCCTGTTCACTCCAGTTCTCTGGGAGGAATTTGCTTCAGCCACAAAAATCTAGGCTGTCTGCAACCTCCAGAGGGCCTTTTTGGTAATCGCCCCCAAATTATGGAATGCCTGCCGAATGAGATCCGTCAGATGATGAGCTTAAGTAGCTTTAAAAAAGCAGTAAAGACGGATCTCTTTCGGCAGGTCTTTCCTGATTAGATCCCAGCCTCAGGAGCTGCATCTCCTGGCCTCTTTTAGTCCTTTACTCTGACTCATTGGCTGTTGATTTTTGTATTCTTATTTATGTGATTTTAAGTTTAGGTGGATTTTAATTTGATACTAGTTTAATATATTTTTATGGGGGAGGGTGGGGTGGGTGGGGCTTAGGGATTTTAGTCTGTATTGTTGTATTTTAACTGTTGAAAGCCGCCCCGATTGTTTTTAACAGAGGGGCGGGGTAAAAATAAATATTATTATTATTATTATTACTACAAAAAGTCACAACTTTACAGCTGGAGAGGTTTGGCTTAGCATGGAGGAGGAGCCATACATAGGATGACTCCCCTGCTAACTAATGATCACTCCTACCAGCCCAATTACTAGACATGACCTTGTGCGACAGATGTGGGATTCCACATGGGTAAAAGTACAGTACGGTTCTCCTGTCACCTCAGAATGAAGCCACTTCACAGCCCTTGAGTATGGTATGCTCTTGAACACCTCAACTCAAAGTCCCATAAAGGAAACCCCAATTTAGGTAGGATGGGCATCCAGGCTCATTTCTACTACACTGGATGTGGTACAATGCCAAAATCACAAAAACTTGTGATTTTAGCAATTTACTACACACTTTGATTTGAGATAATGGTTGCTCAGTTTCAAAAACAAAATGTTGCAAATTTTTGGCACAGGTTTGGAAGAAACTAGACAATGTTGAACTTTTGGGGTTTGCTAGGAAACCTAGGTTGAAACATCTGTTACTTGGTTTTGAGAGCATTGCAAAAAGCTGGGTTCTCACTGCAAAGCAAATGCAAAACCTTGGCAAAGATTTGGAGGGAGTTCCACATTTCAGAGTTATTCATTAACATTTCTATAAAGCCCTATCCCCAAAGTTTGTTCTGCCAGCACAACTCATCTTGAATGTGAGATTTGGTTGATACTTCAACAGCAGCACCCTTTGTGCTTGGCCTGATTGTTAAATCACAGTATTCTTTGTGGTCACTGTGCCTCACACAAATGGGCTTCATGCCTGAGTAGAGACCTCATTCAAAATGTTATAGAGCTGAACAGCTTGATGGGAACCATGTCCCTGCCCTTGTCCCTGCCCTATCTACCACATGCCCTAGCCCACCAAACTACTGTATCCTCAGTTTCTTTCCATTCACTGAGTACAGTAGGACCCCTGTATCCACTGATTCATTATTCACTGATTCAATTTTCCATGGGACACAAAATAGTACACCTACCATAGAGTCTTCCAAGAAAATGTGTCTCCTCTAGCCATTTTCTAGGTCCTCCAAGGCAACTCTACAGCATTTTAAGCCAGAAGTCCCATTATTTTCAATGGTGTTCGCTATCCACCGTTTTCGGTATCCACAGCCCTCCCCCCATCAATCCCCAACGGATACAGGGGTCCTGCTGTAGCTTCATTTGAATTTCTGTACTGAATAGCTTCACTTACTTTTGTATTTTTTGTATATTTACCCTATCTTCTCATTTCTTTTGCTTTTCTCTGATATCTGTAGTTTCTTTCCTTAACTCTATTACTATCACTAAAAAAACAAGACAAAAAGCCTTATCCTTTTACTTTGGGGCTCTTTCCCTCTCTTTTTATGGTCTCTTTTTCTCTATTTAAACTTGGTGTCTCTTGTGGGTGCAAAATTTCTCTTTCAGACACCCATTCAGAGTGTAATTTCTGTTTCAATGAGGACCACACTGTCCAAAAGTACTGCAGGTTTACTGCACAGGCGTTGAAGAATCAGGCCTCCGGGCTCAATTATACTGTTGGGAGAAGTTTCTTCATGTGGCTGAGAAAGTGGTGATGAATCAGTCTCCTATTTCCATCTCTTCCACCACCTTGAAGCTGTGGAAGCAAGTTCAGCAGAAACCTAAGGAATCTATAGAATTGATGCCCCCAAACTCGACACAGCCATTGCCTTGCCTGTGTTTGATACCAACAACCACTCCTACGACACTTCCAACTACTGCTGCTTTGGACCTGCAAACTGCTTCCTGGCATGCTGCTACTGTACAGCAGCAAGGGGGTTGATACTTTTGCTCCCTGGACCGAGCTCTCCAAATTTTCCTTGAAGTCAGGAAACAAGCAGCCACCTTCACCAGAAGCCTCAGTGTCATAGAAGCAACGTTCAAAGGAGAAAAAGAAGATGAAGCATGAGGAACAGCGATCCTGCTATTGCTACCGATATTGGCACCCTCAGGCTCGATACCGACAGTCGGGATTGATTCTACACCATAAGGAACTATAACCTCTGACTCCCCCCATCAGTACCTAATTTACCATTGAGCTAACAGGATGAAGAGTTTCTAGAGAGCAGCATGTGCTGATGCCTTCTCATTCCACTCCAGTACAGATGGTGACTTCATCATACCATCCTTTGAGACCGTTACCACTGTACCCAGCAAGTGAGACATCACTGTTCCATAGAGAGCATTTGTACGCCCCATCACATTCATCTAACAGAGAGTATTGGTACATGGAGAATTCACTGTTCATATTGGTTTCATATATGAATAGGTATTTATTTTTATTTTTTATTTTTTTATACCCTGCTCTTCAGCCACAAGGCTATCAGAGCAGCTTACAAATTGTTTTTCAGCAATAGCAAGTCACACATCTACACTGCATTAAGCAGTTTCCAATGGGTGTTAGCTAATTGCCCCCATAGGCTGGGTACTCATTTTACCAACCTACAAAAGGATGGAAGGCTGAGTGAACCTTGGAGCCCTCTGGAATCGAACTTACAACGTGGTGACTTGCAGTACTGGCATTTAACCACTGCACCACCAGGGCTCCTTTGATGAGAACATCTGTGAAGGGAACCTCCTCAGTCGTCACATTCATATTCCCCTTCTTACAGAGATCAAAACCATGTGCACGAGGCTCATTATCTTTCCTCCAGATGATCGCTCTCTTACTATTGAAGCCTGTCTCAATCTCCCTACCGTTCTCATTCGCCCAGGTACTCCATCAGGTATACTATCTCTACACAGGCAGCCTTCATCAGTATCAATACAGTATCCTCCATCTCTGCCACCAAGAATAACTGTCACAGTATCGAAGGCTGCACCTTCTCCGCCTCCAGTTAAGACTCCTGCTGCAGTGAACCTGATCACACCCACTATCCATACTAATCCAATTTCTACTGTCCTGCCTTGCCTCTCACTGCCTGCTAAAGCTACAGTGGTTCCAGCTACGTCTGCAGTATCCATAGTTGCACCAGTTACCACCACATCAGCACCTATCATGTCACTACCTGTGTCTACAGCAGCACTGTCTGTCCCATTCCAACAGAAAGAGGTGACACCAGAGTCATCCCATACAGACTATAATTCAGACTCTTTGTCTCTGGAGTCCCTATCACCTTTGACATCTCCACTGGTGACCATTGCTCCTCCACCACTCCACCACTGGTGTCTGACGCTGTCTTCCAAATGTTTGATACTCAGTCATGTTGCTTACCTGTAACCATAGATCTTTGAGTGGTCTTCTGTGAATTCACACAGCTGGGTTATTCCTGTGCCTGCACAGAGCATTAGGAACCTTCTAGAATCGCTATGTAATTGAGTTTTGGCGGTAGCCCCGCCCACCCTAGTGGTCCCTCTTAGGCGCTCCCACCTAATTCCCCTCAGTTCCTTGAAGGACGCCACAATAAGCAGCATCTGGAACATTAAACCATAATCCACAGCAGGATATAGAGGGGAGGATGGGCAGGTCTGTGTGAATTCACAGAAGACCACTCAAAGATCTATAGTTACAGGTAAGCAACCAATCCAACTTCTTCGTGGTCTCTGTGAATCCACGCAGCTGGGTAGACTAGCAAGCTTTATCCCCAGGAGGAGGGTATGTCATGCCCACATATAAGACAAGGACACAGTATGATACTAAAACCAGTTTCATTACACACAATAAGAGGCAATGGCAAAACACATACTCATTGAATGGAGGAGAGAAGAACTGCTCTCCCAAAAGCAGCCTCACTGCGAGAACAAGTGTCCAGTCTGTAGTGGGAAATGAAGGTCAGTGGAATGGACCAGGTTGCTACACGACATACATCTTCCAGGGGAATCCCAGAGAGAAAGGCAGCAGAAGTGGACACCACTCTGGTGGAGTGGCCTCAGACCGTTGCAGGCAATGGTTGCTGAGCCAATTTGTAGGAGAGATGGTTGGAACCACCCACTTGGACAGGTGCTGTGGAGAGATGGGGGCGCCTAGTTTCGAGTCCGCATATGCCATAAACAGTCTCGGGGACTTTAGGAACGGAGCAGTCCGTTGGACATAGAAGACTAGAGCCCTCTGAACATCCAGGGAATGGAGGGCCCGCTCAAAGTCATCTTTCGAGTCCTGCACCAGGCAGGCAGGATGATAGATTGGTTAAGGTGGAAGCTAGAAACCACCATAGGAAGGAAGGACATGTCCGGCTTGAGCACTACCTTGTGCCTAAGGAACACAAGGTACGGAGGGTCGGCTCACAAGGCACAAAGCTCACCAGCCTGATGGGCTGGAGAGAGGTGTCGGCCACGGCCTGGATCTCAGGAGGCAACGGTGCGGCTGCAGTCCGCCTTGAGCCCGACAAGGAGTTCAAGGCTGGATCCTCCACGCTGTCAGGCTCAGCGTGTCAAGGTCCAGGTGTCAAACTCTGCCATTCTGGATGGTGAGCAGGTCAGGACGGGCCAGGATATGAAAGCATCGACAGGCCAGGCGAAGAAGAGATGTGAACCATGATTGTTGGGGCCACCATGGAGTGACAAAAATCGTGTCTGATCAATCCTGACACAGCTTCACTCCTGTCAATAGCGGAAACGGAGGAAACAGGTGTAGAAGAGGTTTGTTCCACTGGAAAAGGAACACGTCCCCTCTCGAACCTTGAACCCGAGATCTGGCACAAAACTGCCAGCACTGACTGTTGTCAGGCAACACAAAGAGATCCACCTCCAGGGTACCCCAGCAATGGAACAGGCTTTGTGTTAACAGTTTTGGGCAGCATCCACTCATGGATGGATGAATTCAATCGGCTCAGTCCGTTGGCAAAAGTATTCTTGTCCGTTAGCAAGTACTCTTGTCCGTCGGCAAGAGTATTGCCCCTGGAAGGTGGATGGACTGGAGTAGTACTGTTCTCTGAATGCACCAGTCCCAGATCTTGAGGGTGATCGAGAACAGCGTTGGAGACCTCATTCCTCCCTGCTTGTTGAGGTAGTACATGATAGATGTGTTGTCTATTACCAACAGGATGTTCTTGCCGGTCACCAGATCCTCAAAGGACCGCAGTGCCTTCTGGACTGCTAGGAACTCCAGGATGTTGATATGGAGCTTATGTTCTTGAGCGTTCCAGGTGCCTTGGATGGCATACCTTTCAAGGTGGGCCCCCCAGCCGAGAAGAGATGCATCGGTGGTGATGGAGACCTGCGGCTGTGGAGGCTCAATGCCTGACAAAACATTGACCAGTTCCAACCACCATCCCAGAGACCGCTGAATCGCCCGAGGCATGGTGATGAGCTTGCGGGGTGGATCCAGCAGTGGCTTGAAGATGCTGAGAAACCAAGACTGGAGTGGCCAAAATCTCAGCTTGGTGACGTGATGACCCGAGGTTGTGGCTGCCATGTGGCTGAGAAGGACTTGGACTGAGTGTGCCAACATGCGTCATGAACGTCGGCAACGATGAATCAAAGCTCGTAGGGTGTCGTAGTGAGCCTCTGGTAGATAGGCAGTCACAGTTATCGAATCCAGACAGGCCCCGATGAATTGGATGGACTGTGTGGGTTCAAGATGAGACTTCTCCAAGTTGACAATCAGACCCAATGCGTCCAGCAGTTCTAGCGTTAGGTTGATGTCCTTCAGTCGTTGTGGACAGGACTCTGCCACCAGGAGCCAGTCGTCGATGTAGGGGAAGACTATCACTCCCTGCTGATGAAAGAAGGCTGCCCTACCACCATGCACTTTGTGAAGATTCCTGGGGGCATGGCCAAGCCGAACGGCAGGACATGGAACTGAAAAGCCTTGTCTTCAATCTGGAATGCTAGGAACCGATCTGGAATGTTAGGTACTTCCACGTGGGACAAGGAGTCCCACATGGAAGTACACATCCTTGTGATCGATCGATGCAAACCACCGTCCTGCTGGAGGAGGGGCAAGATTGAAGCAAGTGTGACCACCCGGAACCTCTTCGGAACAATGTCGTTCACCCCATGAAGGTTGAGGATTGGGCAAAGGCTGCCATCTTTCTTGTTCACAAGGAGGTACCTTGAGAAGAAGCAGAGGTGGCGCTGGTCCAGGTCCACGGGTTTGATGGCCCCTTTCTGAAGCAGTGTCTGCACCTCCTCGAGGAGGGGAGGGGAGGGCAACATCATGCGGATCCGATCTGTCAGAGGAAATGCTTCGAACTCAATCCAGTAACCATACTGAACAATGCCAAGCACCCAGTGGTCCGATGTTATTGAGGACCAGGTGTCGAGGAAGGCTGACAGGTGGTCTCCAAACAGTGGGGACTAAGAGAAAGAAGAAGGAGCAATTAGAATCTCCTCCTGCCCTCGTCTTTAGGTCTTTGTTTAGTGGTTGGCCGGTACCATGAGGTGGTGGCCTGACTCCTCACCGAAGAGGCGGATGATGAAGGCGGCTGGTACTGAGAATGCTTCGACGAATGTGGCGTGTACCCCCTGTGGAAGGGCTGGGAATAGGAAGTTGTCTGCCACCCAGAATGGCCCCTCAACTGATACACGGAAGACAAATACAATGGAATACCGTACTTCCATGTGGTAGTCCTCAATTTCTGTGTAAACTCCAGCTTCTCATCTGTTGTGCTACTGAAAAGACTGGAGTTGTTAAAAGGCATATCTTCTATTGTGGCACAGCCTTGCAGTGCGAGCCCTGATGACCGCAGCCAGGCATGTCTATGGAGTGCCACAGACCCAGTTACCGATTTAGCTGCGCAATCAGCCACATGTCTCGCAGAGCAAGAAGTCTGTCGCCCAGCAAGAAGTTGAGCCTTGGCTTGCATAGCCTCCGCCATCCATTGGCGCTCCTCGGGCAGGTCCTGGAGGAGAGGGCCCATTCGTTCCCGCAGGACCCATTGGTAGGCCCCCATGCAGGCCGAGTAGTTGGCGATGCAGAAGCTCAATCCAGCCGCTGAACAGTTTCTTGCTGATGATGTTGAGCTTACACCCCTTGGGATCTGCAGGGGTAGTCTGAGGCCGACGCTGTCTCCTCTGCTGGGTGGGAGGCCTCCACCACCACCAAATTTGGGTGAGGATGCTCTCGGAGCCACTTGATGTCGTCCCCTGCGACGCAGTACAGACGGTTGATCCTCTTCGATGTTGAAGGGATGGAAGAGGGGTTCTCCCACGAGGCCTGGGTCACCTTCAGCAGGGAAGGCAACACCAGGATGTTAGCGATTGGTGGAGCCTTGGACTTGATCCTGTGGTAGATGGGATTCACAGGATCAGACTCCTTCTCCAGGGCCTTCAGATCCAGGGCATGGGACATCCTGACCATCTGTTCTGTGAAGGAACGGACATAATCCGTGGGGGATAACGAGTCCTCGTTGAGGAGGTCTGGCAGTGGAGACAGGATGCGAAGCATGTATGAATCTGAGGATCCAGTGGAGACCGAGGAGGAAGACGAGGGTTACAGGCTACAAGGCTGATGATAGAGCGAAGCTATGCATGGAGGAGGCGTAGGGGGAAACAGAAGCAGAGGGCGTGGCTCCTGTTGGAGAGGAGAAACCTGGCTCCCCACATCCCTAGTCTGGGGCTTACTAGGGCGGTGTTCCTGCAGGGGCATACATTCCAACATGTGGAACGACAGTCGTGGAGGTGAGCGGTAAGCACCACGCTCCGTATCCACACCTGCTAGGAATTGTAGCCGTTGGGCTAAAGTCAGTACATGTGCCCATAGAGGAGACGAGAATGCAGAACGGGCAACATCGTATGCTCCGTACGAACGTCCAATCTCCGAAATATGAGGCGAAGGAGTAGTACGTTTTTCCACCACCAGCTGCGATGATCCAGTGACATTGATCTCAATTGTTCCACCTCCTAAAAGCTCCTCCCGAGACACAAGGCACTTCGGTGACCCTGCTGGAGGTAGAGGGGAGACCTCCAACTCCCCTTCAGATACCTCTGCGACCTCTACCTTCACTATCTCCAACAAAGGAGTAGGAGTCACCTCTCTTGACGATGTATGGCTCCGTACCACAGTAGCCACCGCAGTGGACTGAGGGTACTCGTTGGGGTCAGGTGCCGAAGTCGCCACCGCAGTGGCCTTGGAAAAGAGTGCTTGCCCTTCCATTTCTTCTTTTTGGACTTCTCCTATTTTGAGGATGCGGAGGAGTCACGGTCCCAACTCAAGCCTGAAGGTTTGGAGGAACCACGGTCCTGACCATGCTTGTGAATCTGAGCAGAGGCCTCCGGATCCGAAGCAGTCGACCGATGACGGGATGGACTTGGAAACCAGTGCCAACGTTTTGTAGTTGGACTAGTTGATGTTGAGCAACCTCTCTTTTGTTGGGCCAGAGGATGAGCTGCGGCTGCCGAGCCCTGGACTCCAGAAGTGGACGCTGAAGATGGAAACAACGTCTTCTCATAGAGGAAAGACTTCAGACGAGAAAGATGATGTTTGCGGGCCTGAAGAGTAAAGGCCCGGCAATGGAGACAGGCGTTCACATTGTGCGTTTCCCCCAAGCAGATGAGGCACTTAGAGTGGCCATCCGAGCTTGGGAGTTTCGCTTGGCAAATGGAACACCTTTTGAAAGCCGCAGATTTTCAAGCCATTTTACCAAGACAATTAAAGGACAGACAAAATAATGGTCAAGGGCAGTCCGAGGTCTTTACCAGAAGGCGAGTCCGAAGCCAAACCCAAAGGAAGAGGAGTAAGAGCAGTCAAGAGCCAGTCTAAGGTCAATTCAGCCAGAAAAACACACATAGCCAAGGGAGGATCAGAAGAGCGAAGCTGAAAAACAGTCCAAGTCAAATCCACAGCCAAAACTGAAAGCGAAAGAAGAACTCAGAGGAGAAGGTTCCTACGCGCTGCTTGCACGGTGGACAAAAAGGAACTGAGGGGAATTAGGTGGGAGCGCCTAAGAGGAACCGTTAGGGTGGGCAGGGCTACCACCAAAACTCAATTACATAGCAATTCTAGAAGGTTCTGAGTGCTCTGCACAGGCACAGGAAAAACCCAGCTGCGTGGATTCAGAGACCACGAAGAAGATCCAGCACTTCTCTTTTGGGCCTCTCAATGATTTGAACACCATTGCCAGACACAGTAAGACCCTCTTTACTCATCCACCACTATATCCTATAGTGGTAGAAGCCTCCCAGGTTAAAGGTGGGAAGAGGGCACACTCCACAACCCTGGATTGTGAAGGCATGCAGTTGGATAGTTCCAGGAGGAAGTTTTAATTGTCAGCAGCCCTGGCTGTCAGAGTTGCCAATAGGCAGACTTGCATATCAGTTATCAGTGCTTCCTTTAGGAGAGAATGTTGGTGTTTATTCTAGTTCTAACAAGAAGCACAGCAGAACCAATCTGCCCATCACTCAGTTGACTGTGCTACTAAGGTGATGTTGGGAGCTGTGGCCCTGCGACAATATGCCTGACTTGATTCTGCGGGGGTGATGGAGGACACATAGCAGTGCATTGAAAACTTGCTATTTAAAGGTGAAGGCCTCTTCAGTTCTTAAACAGATGAAGTAATGGAGTACTACTAGGAACATGAGGTTTAATCAGCAATAACATTAGAAGACATTTCGCTCTTCCTGGAGACGTTCATCTTCATCATCCTTCACCAGACTGAAGTCTCCATCTAGGCCATCTTCAGCATCTTCTCACTGCCACTCTTTCTGAAGCAACATTTCTAATCTTTGTCCACGGATTCAGCCAACCACATCTTGAAAATATTCCCACCAAAAGCAAAACTTGCTGTTCATCATTTTATATAAGTGACACCATTTTACTATGCCATTCTATATAATGGGATTTTAGCATCAATGGGTTTCGGTATCCATGGGGGGGGGGTCATGGAACCAAACCCCACCAGATATCGAGGGCCCACTGTACCTCAACTATATTAAAGGGAGAAAAAAACACTGTGACTTCACTGTTCCTCACAACTGTCCAATGCAGAACTTCATTTTTTAAAAAAATCTACAAAGACTACAATCATATAGGATTTGTTTTCAGCTAACTTTAAGACGGAAACAATTCTGTCTCTCCCTTTGGATCAGATAACAGACAAGTGTCTGGCAAAATGTTGAGTCTCTCACTCTCTCTCTGCCCATGTGTATGTATTTTCCAGTCATCTGTCAACTTCTAGTGATACCATGAATTTCACTGGATTTTCTTAGGCAAGTACACTGCCTTCCTCTGAAATATAGCCTACAGCACCCAGTATTCCTTGGCAGTTTCCCATCCAAGAACTAACCAGCCCTGACTCTGCTTAGCCTCCAAAATAAGATGGGATCTGGTGCTTTCAGGCTATTTATGCTTCAAAATGCTGAGTACTTATTCAAAATCAGCAATGAATGTAAGAAACTCTGAAGAGGAGTGACACTAAAATGGGTTACAATTTAGTGTTTTGAACTATGTCTACATATTGTAAGTACTACATGAAGATGACTCTGGGCTAGCACTTGAATGTCTGAGAAATGATCCCCATCTATGGTGTCTCAACAGAGTGAAGAGTCTCTGACCAGTAACTGGCAACACTAGCACAGAGACATTCCATATGATAAATGGTGGCCCAAATTATCACATATTTCAAATACTGTGACTGCTTGCACGTTTCCCTCAACTTTCAAGGCAATATTTTATCTGTCCTTCTTATTCTCAGTGTATTTCTTTGCATTGTTTAATCATTTTACAGCAGGGTCAGAGTAAAATCTTACTAAATTGAAACAATTTTTAAAGAGATCAAACAATATAAAAGTGTAAGAAAGGATTACAGTTCAAAATTTTTATGCAACTGAATGTTAGTGTTTAGTGCTTTTGACATTTTTAGTTATTATTTTGCACTTGACAAAATCCTAATCCCATGACCCTAAAGAGGCTGACACATAGGAAACCATTAGATTTTCAAGTGCCTGCATGGAGCTGTGTTCTTGAATTTGACTGCCTGGAGTGCTGTGTTTAATGGGCATCCAGCTACTGTGTGCTGGACAGACTGTGCTTGACTCAAGGAGAAGGAAACAGAATTCTTAATCCTGAGAAATTTCACCATGAAAACTCATCAGGGGAAGAAGGCACTAAATAAGCGTAAATGCTCAAGCTGAAGAAAACTAATAAGCTTGTCACCTAATTCAACTGACCTTCATGGAAGTCCCACTGCCTCCCAATAAAGCAAGCTGTACAAAAGCTGAGCTCTTTACATTCATACACAATAGTATTTTACCAACATACAAAATGGAAGTGATTGTATGAATTTCAAAACTTTTATTAGATTTTCACCTTTCAGAGCAGTGAGCTGCTTATTAGCCTTTCAAATAAATAATTTGTTAAATTTACTGGTTATTTACAGAGTAGCACATCACAAATGTATTACTGTACTCCCTTTTTAAATTTCATCTTTTTTTAAAAAAATCAATTTAAATAAAAAAATAGTTCCAAATCTCCCCAAAATACCTTCCCAGAGAACAGCTGAGAAGCAATGAATAAATGTTATTGTTATACCAAGCCCCACCACCACCACTGTACTAGTTATTTTGGTGTGTTTTTTTTAAAAAATTAAAAATTAACCTCAAATGTTTTGTAGGCAATGTCATTACTTGTAAAGCATTATTTATAAGCTCTGTTTCAGATCCTGTTTCTTTTATACTTAAACAGTGTGGAATAGTAGAGTAACAATGTTTTCAGTGTACAACTCTGATAAATTGTCTCTGGGCAAGTGCTAGGGGAAATTTCCAGTCCCCCTGTAAAAGGCAACCATAAATAAGCAAATGGAACTGTGTGACAACAGTTGATCTTTTTTTTCCTTTGAAACTGAGCAGGATAATTAAGTTTTATTTTGAGTTACTAAGCAAGAAGGGGAAATATTTGCCATAGTTATTTATACTCTGTTCTGTTCTAGGGTGAATTACTGCCTAAATGTAGCTCATTTGGAGCTGTACCCATCAACAAGAACTAAGGAGTACTGAAATATGGGGAAAATGGTTAATTGATCACAATTTTATATTTCACATTTCTTGAGGCTAGGAGTCATTATGTCCATTCCAACACTGCATTCTTTCATTATCCAGATCTTGGAAGCACATCCAAGTTGTTCGTTTCAGCTCTCAAACTGTCATCCATTTTTAAATGGCTAGCAATATGAAGCTTCTGTTATGCTACATCACAGTGTATTAAGGGCCAACTTGAAAACAAACGTAGCTTTCCTATTAGTTACCACATAAGTATCTGTTGCCAAGATGAAGATCTGAGACAAAATAACAAATAGAAGAAGAGTAACAAATGCTCGCTAGAGATGGCCAGTTATGTCAAGTCCACTTCTACAACTTTGTTCCTTTCTCAGTCCCAGGTATGTTGTTCATAGATTTTTTTTTTTTTAAATACAACCGGCATGTATTTTTCTGTGCATTTTTCAGATGCACAATGGATGCATTAATAGAAACATAGAAGGATATGTTTCCCCCACAAAGACTTTTGTGCATATTTTAGAAAATTGTTAATTGTGCATGTTGCTGAATGCTTTTTCTTGCTTCCACAGAATGCACTGTGAACCTAGAAATGCATGGATTTATGATAACATATTCAAGTAGATTCCAGGAGGTGTGGATCAGGTAAAATCGTAAAAAACAAACTCCTACATCCTTCAATTTTTAAAATTTTGTTGTTCATTTTTACTGCTTTAGTTTATAAAAACATTGATATATAATTGATAAACATGAGTTTATTATAAATGGATAGTTTACTACTGTATGAAGAAGTAGTTTCAGCTGAATACTGGGATTCTGCAGATGCCTCAGCCATCTCATTGCCCAGCTATTCCCTCCTGATAAGATGGGGGAGTCATGGGGTGAACAGAGGCTTGAATCTTCAACAATCCAACAAAGAACTCACACTGACCCACCCCCATACACAGACAGCATCAGGACTGAAGCAGTGGAACAAGGGAGGAAAGGGAGAAGTCTCCCCTTTTCATGATCCTAATATATGTGGATGGACCTACATGTTAATGGTGATGGTGGATGGGAGTTGTGTGTGTGAGAGAGAAGGGGGATGGGAGAATGAATGGATATTTACTTGCCTGTGAATAGCTAATGGATGGATGGATGTGTTTGTATATAAAAGAGAATGGGAGAAGGTTGGATACTGAAGGACCCAGGCCTGGATTCCTCCCCCCCTCCGCTTGCCAGAGTCCTGTGAGGCCCAAGAAAGCAGGCTGGGCAAGGCCAGCTGCCAATACCCCAACATTTCCATGGCCATGGGGTCCTTTATCCAGGCTGCCCAGCCTGGTGGTGGATCACCTCCCTGATTACTGGTTGCCGGGGGGGGGGGCCTGGTTACTCAAAACCTTGTCAACTCCCAATGGGTTCTGGAGGGGACGAGAATCAGCCACCAAGTCCTGAGCAGTCTGCCCTTCATCGGCAGCGATGCCAACCACCTCCTCCTCCTCCTCTTCCAGGGGAGTTGTAGCTGTGGCTGCATCCTGGCTGCTTCCCAATGCCTATGGTTGAGGTGCAGCCAGTGAATCATCGATCGTTGATACGGGGGTTGGGCTTGTCCCCCTTTTTTGACATGGGATCAGTATCCGTAGTGGGGGGCTTGCCCCCCTTTTTGGATCCCTTAATCTTGATTTTCTTGCTCTCCTTTGTGGTCTCCTTTGTATTCTCCATGGCATCCATGCTGCCTTTGTTCAACCACGTGGGCACCTGGAGAACCAAGACAAAGTGACCTCCAGGAGTGGTAGGCAGGAAACAACTGGCCAGAGGTGAGCCACTCCCCCCCAGATGGCCTCAGAGGAAGGGGCCTACACAAAGGTCTTTTGTTTCCTGCCTACCAGGAGTGAGTGGGAGGAGCTAATCCAGAGATGGACAGGTTGCTTACCTGTAACCATAGATCTTCGAGTGGTCTTCTGTGAATTCACACAGCTGGGTTACTCCTGCGACTGCGCAGAGCATTGGAACCTTCTAGAATCGCTAGGCAAAATGTGCTTTGATACATTTTTGGCGGTAACTCCGCCCATCCTAACGGTCCATTATAAGGGCTTCCCACCTAAATCCCCTCAGTTCCTTGAATGACGCAGCAATCTGCAGCATCAGGAACATTAAGCATGTGTATATGATGTAGTACGACATAGAGGGGAGGATGGGCGGGTCTGTGTGAATTCACAGAAGACCACTTGAAGATCTATGGTTACAGGTAAGCAACCTGTCCATCTTCTTTGTGGTCTCTGTGAATCACACAGCTGGGTGTAGACTGGCAAGCTTCACTCTTGGAGGCGGGTATGTCCTACACCAAGTATACCGTATATACAGACACCTGAGATTTAAACATTAAGAGCACATTCTTAAGTAAACTAATCAAAGCATATATAACAACAGTGACTTGGCAACATGAACACTCACTCATTGAATAGAAGATAACAGTACAGCCTTCCCAAAGGCCGCCTCGTTCCTAGAACGAGAGTCAAGTCTGTAATGAGAAATAAAAGTCAAAGGTGATGACCAGGTTGCAGTTCTACAAATGTCCTCTAGAGGCACTCCAGAGAGAAAAGCTGTCGAAGTGGAGGCAGCTCTCGTAGAGTTTCCTCGAATCCGTGAAGGCAGAGGCTTCTTCGCCAGTTCGTAGCAGAGAGAAATGGTCGATGTCACCCACTTCGATAGCCGTTGAGAGGAAATGGGCTCTCCAAGCTTCGAGTCAACATAAGACACAAACAGCCTGGGTGACTTCCTGTGGGACGCAGTCCATTGAATGTAGAAGGCTAGAGCCCTTCTAATGTCCATGAGATGAAGGGTGCGTTCGAATTTGTCCTGTGGGTCCTGCAGGAAGAGAGTGATAGATTGGTTGAGATGGAAGCTGGACACCACCTTTGGAAGGAAGGAGATGTTGGGATGGAGCACAACTTTGTGTTTATGGAAAGCAGTGTATGGAGGATCAGACCTCAAGGCACTGAGCTCACCAGCCCGACGCACCGAAGTGATGGCCACAAGGAAAGCAGTCTTCCAGGATAGAAGTCGCAGATCAGTAGAAGCCAAAGGTTCAAATGGTCGACGAACCAGCTGTGAGAGGACCAGTTTGAGGCTCCAAGCCGGGGTCGGTTCGGCCACCGGAAGGTGCAGGTTAGCGAACCCTCTCAAAAATTTCTTTACCGCCGCACCAACAAAGGGGGACGGGCGACCACTCGCCTGGAACTCAACGGAGATAGCAGCCAGGTAGCACCGGATCGACGAAAGTGACAGGCCCGCATAAGACAGTTGGAGAAGAAACTCCAGTAATGTCGGAATGGAGAAAGGCTCAGGATTCGGTTTCCGGGAGGCCAGGAAGGCTTTGTACTTCTTCCACTTGTAGTGGTATGACTGTCGAGTAGACGGTCTTCGTGCAGCATCGATGACAGCCTGGACGTCTGGATGGAGAGGTGCAGATTGCCTCAATACCGAAGACGAACCCGAGAGTCCCGAACCCGAAGCATGAATTACAGAATCAATCTCCACACCGTCAGACGGAGAGTGTCCAGATCGGGATGTCTGACCATGCCCTTGTGAATGGTGAGCAGATCCGGACGGGATGGCAGACGGATGAAGCGATGCTTGGACACGTGTAGCAGAGTCGCAAACCACGGCTGTCGAGGCCACCACGGGGCGATGAGGATGGTGTTCGCTCGATCCCAATGAAGCTTGGCAATCACTCTTGTCAGTAGTGGGAATGGAGGGAACAGGTATAGTAGCGGACACGACCATTGGAACAGGAATGCGTCTCCCCTCGATCCCGGAGCGTGTCGCCTGGAACAGAACTGGGGACACTGAGCATTCTCGGGAGATGCAAAGAGGTCTACTTGAGGAAAACCCCAACTCCGAAACAGGTCTAAGGTGACTGATCTGTGTAGATGCCACTCGTGGATGGAGAGACTCGATGGCTAAATCCGTCTGCAAGAGTGTTCTCCTCCCTGGGAAGATGGATGGATTGGAGAAACACATTCCTGTGGACACACCAATCCCAGATGTCCAGTGTGAGCTGTAGAAGTTGGGGGGACTTCGTACCTCCTTGCTTGTTCAGGTAGTACATGACAGAGGTGTTGTCTGTCAGTACTAGTACAGTCCTGCCCCTCACCAAGGATTCAAAGGCTCATAATGCTTTCTGGATGGTGAGCAGTTCCAGGACATTGATATGGAGAGCTTGCTCTTCGTTGTTCCAGGAGCCCCGAATCTCGTAGGACTCGATGTGCGCTCCCCACCCCTGCATCAAGGCATCCGTTGTCAAAGATACGTTCGGCTGAAGAAGGTCGAACGGCATGCCCGACAGGACATTGTCTGGTACCAGCCACCAGTCCAGAGATCGCTGAACTGCCCACGGCACTGTAAGCATCTTGTTTGCAGAATCGCGGAGAGGGTTGAACACTTGCAGGAACCAGTGTTGGAGCAGACGGAATTGAAGTCTGGCGAGGTGGGTCACATAAGTCGTGGCTGCCGTGTGACCGAGAAGAACCTGAACTGAATGGGCGGGAAGCCTTCGGGACCGACGGCAGGTATGGATCAGGGACCGAAGGGTACTGAAGCGGTCTTAAGATAAGTATGCCGCTGCAGTTACAGGGTATAGACGAGCTCCAATGAATTGGATCACTTGAGCCGGCTGGAGCTGAGACTTTTCGATGTTGACAACAAGTCCCAGGTAGTCTAAGGCATCTAAGGTGAGGCCAACTTCGAGTTCGAGCTGATGGCGAGACTCCCCCACAATCAGTCAGTCGTCGATGTAGGGGAAGACCACCATGCCCTGCTGCCGAAGGAAAGCCGCCACTACTGCCATGCACTTCGTAAAGACTCGAGGAGCAGTCGAGAGCCAAAAGGAAGCACTCTGAATTGGAAGGCTTTGGTCCCGACCTGAAACGCAAGTGCCTGTGCGCCGGATGGATCCCAATATGAAAATAGGCGTCCTTCAGGTCTATGGAGGCAAACCAGTCGTACCGTTTCAGAAGCGGAAGGATGGAGGCCAAGGTGACCATTCTGAATTTCTTTGGGGCTATGTACTTGTTCACCCCACGGAGGTCAAGAATCGGGCGTAAACCGCTGTCCTTCTTGGTAACCAGAAAGTACCTCAAGAAGAAGCAGAGGTGGTGAAGGTCGGGGTCGACAGGTTCAATGGCTCCCTTCTGCAACAGAGTGTGCACCTCCTCTAGGAGGGAAGGGGAGGGCGGTGTTGATCAAACCAGTCCCTCGGAGGTAGTGTTGAACTCGATCCAATAGCCAGTCTGGATGATTTGAAGCACCCAACGGTCTGATGTTATAGAAGACCAGGCTTCTTGGAAGTTGGACAGTCGATACCCAAAGAGAGGTGTCTATGAAAAAACAGAAACAGCATCAGCAAGGCAATCAAAATTTCTTCCGGCTCTGATCCCTGGATCATTGCCACGATGGTTGGCGGTATCTGGAACCCGAACCCTGGCTCCTCACCAATGAGGCCAGAGAGAGAGAGGGAGAGGGAACGTAACGGGACAGGTGGTAGGATTGGCCAGAGTACCCTTGACGGAACTGTTGGCCATACGATGGGGCTTGCCAGGAATATCTGCCTCTAGGACGGTATTGAGAGGTGGAGGTGGAACCCATACCATATTTCCTGGCAGTGGTCCTCATCTTTTGGGTGAACTTGAGCTTTTCGTTGGTAGACCCATTGAATAAGCCAGACTCGTCAAAGTGCAGATCTTCTATGGTGGCTGAGGCTTGAGGTGTAAGGCCCAAGGAATGCAACCATGCATGTCGACGCAGCGCAATGGAACCAGTGATGGTTTTCGCTGACCAGTCTGCCACATGACGGGCCGAATTCATCTGTAGTCCCGCAAGGAACTGGGCCTCAGATTGTATGGCCTCTGCCATATGACACCGCTCCTCAGGGAGGTCCTGGATGAGATGACTCATTCTCTCCCATAGGACCTGCTGGTAAGCTCCCATGCAAGCCAAATAATTTGCCACACGGAAGCTCCTCAAAGACACCTGATCATACAGCTGCCAAGTACATTTTCTTCCCGACAATATCCAGTTTCCTGCCCTCTGGGTCTGGCGGAGATAATAGAGGCCGGCGTTGTTTCCTGTTCTGTGCGACTTCGATGACCACAGAATTCGGCCTTGGATGGTTCTGGAGCCAATCCACATGTTCGCCACCGACACGGTACAGTCGATCTATCTTTTTAGATGTCAACTGGATAGATGAGGGATTCTCCCAGGATCCCTGTGCGATTTTTAACAGAGAGAGCAGTACTGGGATGGAAGCTGTCGGGGGTGCCTTCAATTGGATCAGTTGGAAAATTGGGTCCACGGGATCAGACGCTCGTTCTTCCAATTTAAGATCTAGCGCATTTCTCTCCAAAAGCACACACATCATCAGTTGGAGAGGCAGAATCATCTTCCATCAACTTGGTCTTAGGTGATGGCAGATATGGTCGGTAAAGGTCCCAAGACATGGCGGGAGATGAGGTCGACCCCTCCGATGAAGGTCTACGGTCCCGTGGCGGTGTGGGAGATCGGGACTGTGGCGTTGGAGGAGTTTGAGGTAGAGGGCGATGTTCAAGAGGAGACACCTGGATCACAGCATCCCTCTTCGACACTGGCTTCACAACATCCAGATCGACCAGTCGCGGAGACCAGGCAATTGAGCGTCCCGTGATGGTGATGTCGAGGACAGCACCTCTTGGTGTGTAGATCTGCGAACCCGTGGGTGACCCGAAACCTGCCCTGCAGATGGATCGGGCAAGATCATAGGCAGAATAAGCCGGAACATCATCACGGATTGCAGCAGATGCACGGCTTCGAGGGATGTCTTTGGACTCAACGACCTCGCCCTCCATGTCCGAAGAATGACGCTCCAGCAACTGAGCCCTCGACATGACCAGAGCAAGGGATGCTTCAAGGCGCCTAGGGGATCTCTCGGCGTCGGTACCGGATGGAACCTCAACCATCACAATCTCAGCTGATCCCGACGGTGTACGTGACTGACGAGTCTCGGGCTCCGTTATGGTGGAAACAGGCAAAGGCCAGACAAAGGTGCCCTCGACATCTGTTGATTGGCGAGGGGGGATCTCTGGAGCAGCACCTTCCACAGGCTTAGATTTCTTTGAGCCGTCCTTCGTCTTAGTCTTGGACTTACTAGAGTCATGCTTAGACAAATGCTTTTCTTTCCTCTTCTTCTTCTTCTTCTTCAGAGGATGAGAAGAAGCAGACTCAGTACTGGGACAGGCCTCGGTGGTGGAAGGAGCCTTATCCCGAATGGCATCCTTCGATGTCGATGGTATCAGCTCTTGAGTCGGTGTCGATTGATCCCGAGCCAAATCCGAGGACACACGCTGAAGGGAGGAATGGAGAGCCTCCGGGTCAGATGCAGTGGAGTGGCGCCTAGATGGGCTTCGGGACCGATGACGTTTTTGGCCTTTAGATGGAGGAGACCGGGAGTGTCCACAGCCTCGGGACTCAGAGGGAGGAGCTGAAGCAGAGGTAGAGGCTGGAACTGAACCAGGGAGTAAGGCTTTCTCATAAAGAAAAGACTTTAGGCGTGAGAGCCTATGTTTCCGAGCCTGTGGTGTAAAAGTCTTACAATGGACGCAAGCGTTGACATTATGAGTCTCTCCCAAGCATATTAAACAGCGGGAATGACCATCCGCACCTGGGAGCTTCGCTTGACAAATTACGCAGTGTTTAAAGGTTCCTCTCCCACACATTTTACTCACAATAGCTGCAATAATAAGCACAATGAAGAAAAATCATAGTCAAGGACAGTCCGAGGTCAGGAATGATATCTGAGGTAATGCCAAAACCGAAGGAGTAAGCCAAAATTGTTGTCAAGAGCCAGAAACAGGTCAAAACTAGAGCGATCAGAAGCTGAATACCAAAACCAGAGGGACAGAGCAAAAATCGTCGTCAAAAAAGCAAAGCCAAGTCAAACCAGATCAATGAGAGAGAAAACATCTAGCGAACAGAGGTTCCTTCAAGCTGCTAGTGCGGTGGAAAGAAAGGAACTGAGGGGATTTAGGCGGGAAGCCCTTATAAGGGACCGTTAGAATGGGTGGAGTTACCGCCAAAAATGTATCAAAGCACATTTTGCCTAGCGATTCTAGAAGGTTCCGATGCTCTGCGCAGGAGTAACCCAGCTGTGTGATTCACAGAGACCACAAAGATCTTGAAGATACTCTGAGGTCTCTCCACTGGGAAACAGAGAGAGAAAGAATAGGGAGAAGGACGGGGAGATGTTTCTATGTTTGTGAGCTGGGGATAGAGGGATGTGTGAGAATGAGAATGGACAGACACATCCCTATATAAGAGTGGGGGGAGGGAGAGATATAGATTAGTGTATATGTACAACTGTGTGAGAAAGTAAGACTAGGGGAGAGATGAATGCATCATAGATGTGTTATCAAAAGGTGCAGAATGGACCTGTACTGTAAATTCCAGAATCCCCCAGCCAGCATACATTGGTCATGCTGACTGGTGATTCCAAAAAAGTAACTATGTCAAGCTCTGGGAATGGGAAAAAAGGAGGTAGAAAGAGGGCATGTGTGGCATAAACAGGAAGTTTACCAGCAAGGTGAGTAGTTTACCATAAAATGCAGCCCAGAAGCTAGGAGACAAGACACGCTGGCAACAGCAGCTTGAACATATTCCAGTTACCTTTATGCCATATCCTTTTCACAAACAAAACACAGAAACAAGTTTATAGGCATGGCTGGAGAGATGTACATAACATGGCAGAGGAAAGTGCTCCCTCCCATAGATGGGCATAACCTGCAATGCCTCCAGTTTAAAGCAAAAGGGTTGAAGCTGAGCCCACCTCTTTCCTCACTCTTACAAAAAGTCAGATATATTGTACTTTACTCTTCACAAAAGAAATATATACTCTTTAGACTAAACCAAACTTTTACTGATTTTAATATTAACACCCAGTTAATCCTCCTTATTTGTTCAACTTGAAAAATAAAGGGGAGGGATATTGGTACTGTGGGATTTGATATTTAATTGTTAGTATTATATTATATAATGTGATTTGAGAGAAATGTCTATATCTCTTGATAATATATATGATAATATATGAAGTGATTGAACTAATAAGATGAATGGAAAGGGGAAGAAATATCAAGTTAATACTGAGAAAAAGAATCAGAGAGAAGTGGGAGGTCAATTTTAAATTGGGGTGGGGTTGGGATAGGGTGATGGGGGTATATTTTGTATTGTCCTTTTTATTGCTGTCTTCTTCTCTTTTTAAAAACACTATGTATGTTTCTTTATGTGTGTTTGTATGTTCAATTTGTTTTAAGATTGTTATTTAATAAAGATTAATTTAAGAAAAATAAAGGGAAGGGGGAGGATTTCTTGGGTTAACACAAACACATATACATGCACACAGAAATACAATTGTCCCTCCGTATCCACAGATTTGGTATCCACGGATTTAAGTATTCACAGCTTGAAAATATTCTTAAAAAAAGAATAATCCAAAAAGCAAACCTTGATTTTGCCATCGTATATAAGGGACACCATTTTGCTATGCCATTGCATATAATGGGACTTTAGTATTTACGGATTTTGGTATCCACAGGGGTCCTGGAACCAAACCCCAGTGAATATGAAGGGACAACTGTATGTATCTAGTGTCCTGCTTGCATACTGCTATGTAGCAGCCAGCGGACAGATTCATTTACCCTTTTAAAGATTCTGCCTGCCTCCTTTTACATAACCAGGGCCAGTTTAACCATACAGCCAAATCCGCATTGGCGGGGGGGGGGCAGCCACAGAGAGGGCCCCATCCATCCCACCCATTTCCAGCCTCCTCCTCCCCCTCCCCCTCCCCTTTGTTGCTCAGGAGTTCTGATGGGGAATGGCAGAAACACACGAAGGCGGTGAGAAGGGGAAGGCAAAGCCTGCCACACAAAAAACCCACCCGGGCACTCTCTAGCCAGCAGGTGAAAGACACTGGCAGGGCAGCTGAGAGGGAGAGAGCAGGAGAGCCCCAGAAGAAAGTGGGGGCGTCGTCATCATGTTTCCCCTCCCCAATGGGGGATCTTCCCTTCCACACACATCCACTCTCATGTCTTTGACGCAGAGAAAACGAGCCCTTGTTGTTCTGCAAATCTCCCCCAAGCAGCTCCTCAAAGACACCTGATCATAGAGGCCTCCCCTTTGGCTATGGCTAGAACGTCTGCTAGCCGATGCTCTGGTGCCTGTACTCGGAGAGTGAAAGCGGAAATAGTTCTGTTTCCATACTATTGGTGGGGGACAGCGGCTAAAAAAAGCCCTTCGTGGTAGAGCCTCGGCAACCGAGAAAGCACTTGATTTCAGGGGTAAGGAGAGTGGGGCGGAAGGTGGTCGGGGGGCCCTAGTTGGCACCAGGGAGAAGCCCCATGGATTGGAAACAGGGCCGCAGGGGGGCCCATCATTGTGGGGGGGCCCCTGTAGTAACTCTTCTCCTGCAAAAACATTGTTAGTAAATAATCATCTGAATATCCTGTGCTGTGAATAGGTTAGGTTGAGTTAGGTTCTGAGATAAACATATGGGCCTCCCAAAATAAAGTATTGCAGGGGCCCCCAAAATTCCTTAAACCAGCCCTGTGGGCCCCCCAAAATAAAGTGTTGTGCCCCCCCCCAATTCCTTAAACCGGCCCTGTACATAACTATACCTCCTCAACTGCCCAAGTTCTCTGAGGACTCTTCTGGGAACTAAAAAATGCAAGGGGGAGTGGAGTGGGAACTCTCCAGATAGCAGAGTCTCCTGAATTTGCACTGATAGGAAGTCTACCATGCAGGAAGTTTACCAGCCCGACCTACTTAGATTCAGCAGTAGAACAACGTCATGAGAAAAAACTCTGTTCTAAGAAAACCTATTCATGTACTTTATATTAACATATCCAACACATGATTAATTAGTTCCTTTTAAAAAATTCAAATTTCACATTAGATTTCATATTCTATATACCACCATTTTACCACTTGATCATGTACACATTCCCATTCCCCAAACCGCTGAAACGGTCCTGCTAAAATGTAGAAAAATCACAGTGTATTGCACTAGTGCAATAAATAAGCATTTATTTGCTGGGAGATTTTTATTTCAACTTTTTAATTTCAAGGCAGCTGAAACCCTTCTATAAGCAACAGCTTAACAACAACCTAATCTCAAAATCTATTCAGCACATCAATATGGCAACTCCTTTCTTTAACATATTTAATGAACAGGAAGACTTTAATCAGAAGCTTTTGCAGCCCCTTTCCCCAGCATTTTGGTCAGTGGCTCTCTTCTGCCTTCTCCTGTTGCTTTATCACTTTAGTATGGATGAGGCAGGTACCTGGTTACTTAAAGAGAAGGATAAATGGTCTGAGACAGTTTTCCCCAGCCCCAATTCACCAGGGACCGCTCAAGAATTCCACCTGACACTGGGACAGCATGGTGCTCTTAAACAATCTGCTGTCTGATCAGATTGTTCCCCAGTGGGGAGGCAGGCCCTCAGCTCACTCAAGAGTCATTGATTGGATTAACAGCCTAATTCCCAACAGATGAATAGAATACTGATGTCTTGTCAGTCCAGATCATAGAAGGAAAACACAATCTGCTACTACAGCTTGGAAATTTAACCCTTTTGATTCTCCTTCCAATGCAGCTTGAGTCTGGACTTGGGTGTCTTGTATTTTCAAATTACCTTGATATCCATTTGAGCAGCAGTTAACTATGCACTTAACACAGAGCTTTTGCTGACTTCATACTGAAGCTTTTCAACAATACTGGCAATATTTTAACAGGACAATAGCTGTCTACAGAAACCTTTCACGTGAATCTAAAAGGCATTCAAAATTCCAGCTGTTATTAATTATTCTTGTTTATTAACACAATCATCCTTTGTCATAGTTTATGCTGAAAAACAGGGATTGGTCAAACTCCACCCAGTTAGGTCCATGGCCAAAGGTGGGGGGGTGGAGGGTGGATCTGAACCCTGATCTCCCCAGGTAAAGCCAAAATTAGAGGAACCACACTATACTCTCACATTTAGAGCAGGACTGGAACTTTTAAAAATTGAGTTGAAGAGTGTGGAGACAAAACCAACATTAGAAACACGAAGGTGGATGGTGGGGAGGGGGTAAGTATTTATTTTCCTATGTTGATATTTGATCTAAAAGAAACAAAACCATAAGATTCATTAGATAATGCTAGTCAGCACCACCCATGTTACAGAAAAATTATAATTTAAATCATGGCAAACATTTAATATTTTGTTCCTATTCCATATGCGGTAGTTATATCCTAAACAGAAACATTCTGGAAATCAGCGATCAGGAATGTTCATGCAGTCAGGAAAACAGAAGCCCCATGAGTGCCCAGTGAGGGGAAAACTGACAGATACAGGAATGTAAGGTACAAACTTATTCCCCTTGGTAAGCAAATATAGGACTGAAGGATTAAGTAGGGGAAGGGTGTTTTTTGTTTTGTTTTGTTTTTTGGCCAATGGCAATATAATATTGTATTACTGCACCAAAATGTTCAAGTGTAGGGCTTGCTTACACTGAGCCTCAACCCAGAGTCTATTAGTATTTGCAGTATAGTGGGACAGCATCAGAGAATGAGAAAGGGGGAAAAATGTATTTTCCTCATTCTGAAGGCATCACTCTAATCCATGAACACCAAACACGGCAACAGGGTGCCTGTTTCAAGCTGTTCTGGAACCTGAATTGTAAGATTCCTATTGGAGCCTAGAAATTTACTGCAATGATTTGTTGATAGCCCACATGTGTTGCCTCTAACATCAAACTCTAGTAGACCTAAAGCCTATCACTCTGGAAGACAAACAAGGCCATCAAGAAATAAGGTAGCATCTGCAGGGTTTCCCATGATTGCAGAAGTATTTATGATGTAAATTAAAAGGAAGATTTTTTTAAAAAATCTAAATTGGCCCAGTAAATGGAAAGGGAAAGAAAAGTGCTCATGGTCAAGCTTGTAGTTCTTTACCATTATTTAGCACACATGGGATGGTTTCGGAGAAACCAAACAGGGAAGCAAAACAGGGTCCCTTTTCTTTCCTTTGAAATCAAAGCCTTGAACAGTGCTGAACGGCTCCTGTTCTAAATTGATAGGAGACATATGGCATTTTGTTGTCAATCTGCACTTATATATAGAAGATACTATATAGAAGAAATATTTAATATGAAATAAGCAGTGCCAAATGTTTTCTTAACTGATTTCCAAACTAAGTGTTATGAGAAATAAACGAAAGAGAAGCTCTTACTAATCCAAATAACCCACCCTCATATAAACCCCTCTTTGTGTACTTTTATGACTCAGGACTCTGGCATTTTCTCTCTCCAACCAAATCTGCTCTGAGTTTCAATAAGTATGCTCTGTTTCCACATGGGAGACAGTTCTACCACCAAGGGGTGTCAACCTGTTTCTGCATAAGCCACTGCTCTGGGGCTTTGTTGTTCTTATGTGTCTTCAAGTCAACTGACTCAGGGAGACCCTATCTTTATGGTCTTGTTGGCAAGATTTATTCATAGGAGCTTTTATCACTGTTTTCCTCTGGGGACGAGAGAGCATAACTTGCCTAGGATCACTCACTGGGTTTCCATGATTAAGTTAGGATTTGAATCTTGGTGTCCCAGAGTCCTAGCCCAAAGCTCAAACCACTAAACCATATTGGCACTTGCTCTGGGGCTTGTCTCTTTCCAATCAGGAGGCACGTACAGAACAATTACACACTAAAACACAAGAAATGGGATTGCCTGAGAAACAGCTACTGATACATTATTCCTTTTTGGAATAAACAATGAAGTGCCCCAATTTCCTAACTACTAAGCTAGGAAAACATGAAAAATCTCAAACAGCCTTCCTCCTAAAGAGGCTGGCCTTGAGCTATCTTTTTGAAAATTGCAAAAAAGCAGCAGTGCTGTCAAACTAGAAAGGCACCATCTTCAAAGGACCAGCATAGAACAATCAGATAAATTGCAGGTATAGTGAAATGGATGATTTCTGTCAAAGAAAGGAATGGCAGGCATCTATCACATACATGTACTGAAAGATGATTATTGTTTTGCCTGGCACTAGAATGGCAAATCAAACAACATGCAATCTCTAATATTATTTTCTCATCTGTCTTCTTCTTTTTTTTTTTTTTTGCTATTGGATAGTTGAAGGACTGTTCAAGTAAATAACTTTACTGAAGTATGTCTAAAATTTCCAACAGTTGCTCTCAGGTGTTTGGTTTCATAGAGCAGAGGCCTTCTTGCATCCATTCCAGGCTTTCTTACAAGAGGCTACATTATTGGAAGTGGTCGTGGCAGTGGCCAGGATGTTTTTGCACAGTTAAAACTAGTGCACCAGCTGCACCTATTCCTTGAAAAGTTAGATCTGGATATGATGGCACACGCCTTAATTATATCCTGTTGGATTACTGTAATGCACTCTACGAGGGGCTGCCTTTGGAAACTATTTGGAAACTCCAGCAGGTTTAAAATGCTGTGACCAGGCTTCTGACTGGGGCTGGTTATTGGGATCATATAACTCTCCTGTTCAAACAGTTTCATTGGCTACTGGTCTGTTTTTGGACAGAATTCACAGTGCTGGTCATGACCTTTAAAGCCCTATATGTCTTGGATCCAGACTAAAAGACTGTAATTCCCTATATGAGTGGCCCAAGTTTTAAGATCCTTGGCAAAGGATTTTCTCTTGGCCCCACAACCACCACAGGCACATTTGGAGAGGACACAGTAGAGAGTATTTTCAGTGGTTGCTCTCAGGCTGTGGAACTCTCTTCCATGGGAGGTCCAGTTAGCCTCCTCCTTGTTCTCTTTCTCCCAACAGCTGGAAACCTTTCCATTTAGACAGGCCTTTGATTGATTTTTAATCATGTGGTGCAAGAGTGTTGATAGTGATGTTGCATCTTAAACTGTTTTTACTTTCTGCTTTTAACAGTATTGCTGTTTAATTTTCTTTTAATTTTAGTAATGTAACATTTTAGCCAACTTCTATTTTGAATTACTGTTAGGCACCTTGGGTCCCTTGGCGGGAGAAAAGTGGAGTATAAATTGAATAAATTAAATAAAATAGTATCCCTTTCCATTTCTGCTTTCTTATCTCCTAACATTACCTGATCACTGACCTGCTCTTTGGTGCTAGAATGATGCCCTACTGGGGCTTCAGCTTAGCCAGTGAGGAGAGACCATGTAACAGAGCACTGTATCTGCATGAAAGGCCAGCAGGGCAACAATTTCACTTAATCTCTGAACTCCAAGCCACACGTGCTGTCCTGATATCCAACAGCCGGTCCGATTTGGGCTCTCTGCCAGCAGTGACTTTGCAGGCTTTGTGGCAGAGATTATTCAAAGGAGATTACCCATTCTAAACCCCTTAGATTTTAATTATTTCTGTATGTATTTATAAAACCTACAGTCTGCTAGTATCAGGGCACAACTGTCCAAGCACCCATCCTTAACCTGATTTCTCAAAGGCCCAGAGCCAGTGAGTTATAGCACAAGGTCTGGCTTGTTCTGGTTTTATTTATTCCCAACATTAAAATTGTGACTGTACCCCAGAAAGTACCCAGCAAAACATACTGCAACTGTCTTTTATTCTGATGCCTTTCATGAGATAGACTCTTCTTTTTGCCTTCTGTTACAATATAGGCTATTACAAAATCATGGAGTACATGTTGAATGCAGCAACCAAATTTTGCTGATTATCTGCAGTGTGCATGGATACCCTGAGCCTCTGGGCTGTGGGTCTTTAAAAAATCCTCTAAATATGAGCAATAAAGATAAGATTCTCTGGCCTAACCACAGTCTTACTTCTTGTAGAAAATTTAATTTTTGAACATTTAATAGTGCAACCCATTTGCATGCAACTAAATGGAGTATATGATTTCTACATGTAATTGAGAGATGGTTTTAGCCTGGGAGAAAGTTTGGCAGGACTGTTTAAGCAGACTGACCTTTGCTGCAACCTGAGAGGTATGAGGAATTTTTGACTGGGAATCCCAGTCAGCTTCAGTTCCACCCCTGACTTGCAATCCTAAATGGGGGCTATCTCTCTCCCCTCTCTCTCTGGCTTTTCTTCGCAAACGAAGATTCAGGAAGGACTCATCCCGCGCTTTCTGCAAGCGCGCTGATGACTAAAAAGGCCAATCCGAGATAAACAAGTCCGGTTGCAAAAAGCACAGCAGAAGGTCTCCTTGGGTGATGCTTTTGGGTTGTGACTCTTTCTGCGTTGTCGTTTCTCTTCAAGACTTGCTCGTCGTGAGTTCTCAAATAAGGCTGCAGCATTGTGGATACTGCGCCTCCATGCCTCCCGATGTGAGGCCAGGGCGGACCACTGTTGGTGATCAATTTGGCCAAGCCTGAGATGTTGTTTCAGGGAGCTATACAACCTTAAGAAGTGTAGTCCATAGCCACTTGCATTGATGGTATAATAGTAAACTACATTGTAGGGTTGGTGTATACAGTACTACTCGCTCATCACAAAGTGTTGTAAGCTACTCTCTCAACTTCACCCCACACACCTCTATCCTGCAAACAGGGGCCTAATAATTCTGGACAACACTCTAGGGTTGCTTTGGACCATTTGGATCCCTGCTTCTAATATTCAGTGTGCATTACACTGCAAGGTTCTCTCTCATAAGTGACTCTTCCCAGATACAGTTCCTTCAAACCTGCAATATAGGACAATGGACTGTACTTGCTTTGGTATCTGAATTACTAGAGCTATTTTGGCTTGGTTAGAAAAAAAATACTTACTTCTTTTTGCTGTAACCTTGTGGGGACATGTGGATGGGTGGGGACAATGCTGCCCAATCCCAGTTACTTGAATTTTTGTATTTATTTCTATTGGCAGCCTTCGCTTCTATTGTTGGGAAAATTTAAAAACAATTCTCAGTATTAACCAGCAAATGCCTAACCAGATAAAGAGTGGCCTTTTCATATCCATGGATCTCTTCTGCTTTCTTTTGCTCTCAGTAGGAGATGAAGAAGAGAAGAAATGGGACAGGAGAAATAGAATAAAAGCAGGAAAGAAAAGAGACAGAGATAGCGCCACACACTTTCAGCTCTTCTCCTTACTTCCTCTGTACCCTAGACTCTTGTTGCTTCTAGTGCCATCTGATCAGCAGCAATTTGACTCCTCCCAGGTTGTTAGTGACACACTTTTCTCTTTACTCACTATTCCCAGCAAGTCAGGTTTTTTTTCATTCACCCCTGCCCACATTTTCTTTTCAAATCACCATTCCATGATTAAGCATTCTCAGATTTTACTGTTGAGTCCCCCTTTCAAAAAAGTTCGTGAGCATGTAAGGTGGTGCAACTTAGGTTACCTAAGTATTGGTACATGGAATATATGAAACATTTCAAGTACTACTTCCTGAAGGCTCAATGAGAAGAATGCCTTCTCTTGGTTCTGGAAGTATGCAACCAAGGTAAGTCAAAACATGTGTTTAGTCCCAAAGTGATGGGGCATCACCTCACCAGAGCACGGGACATTTTTTTTTAATGCAGCAATTGAATATATGACTTGATACAACACCCTCACTTCAATAATTCACTACTATTACCAAAAAAATGTGAGTCTTCATGCTGCTCATTACTTTTCCATGAGTGAAAGAACATCTAAATAAAATCAATCTAAAAAGTAAGAATATCTCTATGTCCTCATTTCCCCCACATACAAAAAAACCAACCCTGTCTTATGAGTAGCCTTGTTAATAGCAAAGCATTACCTCCCAGCTCTGCAGGGAGGTACCCTGTGCTTTACCAGGAAAGCACAGACAGCCCAAATCTCCTAGTTTTTTTTATGAATGCTAAGGCTGATTGACAAAGACTAGTGGGAAAGTGTTGTAGGCCTTTGATATTATTATTGTATGTGGTAGTACAGTACTGTATTAGGGGAAGTTGTCCTGACATGTTAAAATATATACTTTATAAGTTTTTGGATGATAAACAGCCATTAGTGAAACTGGAACCAAGAATCTGATAGCCGGTGAAAGAACTCCCATACACACACCTTATTTTAGTTGAAGAATAATTCAGAGCATTCCAATGGCTTCCAAAACAATTATATGCTTTGTATTTATACTTCTGCTTCCTACTATTAAATGGGCAACTAACCAGATATTATGAAAATATATTAACATAGCTCCAATCATGATTTATAAAAAAGCTTCCTCCTTAAAATAACCTACCATTGTAGAACTGACCTGTATAACCTTATGCTGCTCACATACTACTCCTCTAAACCCATCCTAACAGTGATCAAGAGCAGTTTGGAAAGTTACTTTTAAAAAGTAACTTATTCCTGTTACTTGTTACAGTACTTGAAAAGTAGCCCACTGCTGTTATTCATTGCAATGTTGAAACAGTAACTTGTTGCATTATTTATTCTGCTGCTTACTGTTTTTTTATTTCCATGAACTTCCTGAAGGGAAAAAAGCTTAGGATAAAGCAGTGCCTCTTAACCTTTTCTTTACCAGGGATCCCCTTTAAATATCTTTTGTTGCTGCACATCCCCGAGACTTAACTCAAGATTTAAAACCCCAACAACAGCAATAATAATACAATTGCACCATCCATTAACCCTTCCCTCAGAGACACTGGAGGAGGAGAAAATACTTTCTCCCTCTACTTCCTGCAAATTTGTGGCTGGAGCAGATTGAAGAGTACAGGCCAAGCCAGCAGCCAGCCAGCCTTTTCCTTGGTTCCTGTCACATGGGCTAAGCAGCCTTCAAGCCTTCATGGACCCCCTGTGAGGGCATCACAGTTCCCTGGGGGTCTGCGGACAACAGGTTAAGACCACTGGGATAAAGCATAAAACTTGAAAAATTCCTCTGAAAATGCCCTTTACAAGTAACTTTTGAAAGTAACTAAAACTATTAGTTATATCAATAAAGTAACTTTGCTCTTACTCATTACTTTGCTTTTGAAGTTGCTGTCCCCAAAAGATAACTAGCAAGTATGCTTTTTGTGACTCATGACTTCCATGCTTTAATCCAGAGATGACAAGGTCCATACCTCCCAATATTATTTCCTAGACAATCCCAGCACCTTACTTATATTTCCACATTAATAGGAAATATATATGATAGGACACTCAATCCCCGACAGAAGCCAAAAATACCTTAGCAGACTTAGCAGCAACCCGTTGCCAACAATACTCACACACAGAGTGTTTGTCGTCCAAACAAACAGGAGGTACTTTATCTTCAAGCTCAAGGTAGTTGCAATATGTACAGATATATACAGCAGACAGACAAACTGCTTCGCCAGACATCAAAGTATTTCAAGAGAAAGAATGCTCTGGACTGAGACTTCTTTTATACAGATTTACAGGGCATTGGCTCCCTCAACCATATGGGTGCATTACATCAGATTTTGCACTCTAGACTCTATCCTGAGGCTATGCCCTGCAGTAACCTTCTTGTGCAGCTGTGGCCTCAAGGCTAGCATGACTCAGCAGTTGTTTGGCCATTTTCTATGGAGTTCAGTCTCTGACTCCTGACAGTATTTATGGTTGATGGATCAACACTTTCTACAACAATTGGATAGTTGAAATTGAAAGCTTACTATGAACTTAAAATCATAAAACCGCGTTATTTTACTGGAGACAGAAGTCTACTTTGTTATGTCAAGGATAATGGAACATATAGTCCCAGGATCCTAACAATAAATTCTCACTGTGGGCAAAATTCAAGCCTGGTTTCCAATACAGGCCTGGTACGTTTTTCAGGCCAGTTAGCTAATGAAAACACACAGTAGGTTAGAGCTTCACAACAGCTGTGTCTTATCTTTCTTGGAAGTGAGCCCATGTTACACAGGTCTAATTGCTGAGTTCATGTTAAAGTCTTTTGTTTAGGTTTCACGGTATCTATCCAACTCCGTGAGAAGTTTCCTGTGTTGTGGGTTAGCTCTAATCAGTTCCCTGTGTAAAAAAACGAAACTGTCTCTGTCTGTCTGTGAAAAAGACACACAGAGCTTTTTGCTTTCTAGCTGGAAGGCTGTATTCTTTTTCCATGCAGCCATGTAGTCTTTTGTAGTGAACCTGATCTTTATAATAAAACTGGAAAAGGACATTTTTCGTCTGTCTCCATGTATCCACACACCTAGATATGCAGAGGGGCATCTATCTCCTCATGCTTCTGCTGTTTTCTGCTATTTGTTCCCTCTGAACAGAATGCTCTGAGGGGCTGCATCCCCTGATAGGTTGTTGGGCCCAGAACTGGACTTATCATGGGCATGGGATTGTCCAGGGTGACCTTTTTTTGCAGCCTAGGTGTGTTACTTGATTTTGGATTTAATTTTGGAGATGTTTTTGGGATTCCTGTCTATGCCTGGCAAGTCTGGAAGAGTTGACGAGCCTGGAGGAGCAGACTATCAATCCTGGATGCTGGAGGTGCCTAAATGCTGCTGAAGGAGCTTGTCTGACGGTCCCGGCTGGTAAGCTACCCTGTTAAGGAATTTACTCAGCTGAGAGGGGCTTTATAGTTCAAAGTTGAAGTCATGGCACTTGGTCCAGGAGACTGAATGACAGGAATTATCATACGTGGACTGTGAAGATGGAGGCCTATCTGTGCCAGCAGTTGATGTACGGCCCCATTGCAACAACCCCAGGGGCCAATGCTTCCGCCAAGGACAAGAGAGCTGAAGAAAAGGCCAAGGCTTCAATTATTCTGGGGTCGGAGGACAGCCAGCTGATGTATGTGCAATCGTGTGTCTCGGCTCAGCAATGCTGGTGGGCTTTGAGACAGGTTTACATCCATGAATCTGCCAGCTCCCAAATTATGCTGATGCACAAGTTGTACAGGACAAGGCTGCAACTTGGAGGGGATGTAGCTGCCCATAGAGCCCTGATGCGTGATCTGTTTGACAGGCTGCATGAAGTAAACGTGGATTTTCATGAGCGGGATAAGTGTTATGTCTTGTTATCATCCCTTGATGAAACTTTTGATAGTTTGATTCATAGTCTGGAAATAATTCCAGTTGGAGACTTTACCATGAACTATATTACTGGCCGTTTGCTGGGGGAGCAGAAGAAATGGCTTGAGCGCAGGCAGGATTTACAGCTGACATGGTCCAAGGCTATTTCCACAAACAGCTCTGCAGCTGGCTCAAAGCTGTACAGTGAGAGCGAAGGACCTGCTGTTTCTGTGAAAGCTAAGAGCTGCTGGAGTTGTGGTGAGAAAGGACATTTTCCCAAGGACTATAAAAATAAACAAGCCAAAAGGAAAAAGGACGGTAAGCCCAGTCAGAAAAAAATCTGGCACTAGCATGACTGTTTCTGCTGTGGTCTTACAGGCAACCAAAGGGCAAGAAAAAAAACTGTCAGCCTGGGCCCTTGATAGCGGGTGTTCCGAGCACATTTCCAACTCTAAAGACATTTTTGTGGACTTTGAAATGACTAATCCTTGCAATGTGAGTTTAGCTGATGGGTCAAACTCAAAATGTGTGGGTGAGGGTACTTGTTTTGTATCTTGTCTTAATACAAATGTAAAAAACGTACAATTTGTTCCTGATTTAAAGATGTGCTTGCTTTCTGTTGCAAAATTGACGCAGGAAGGCTGTGTAATACAATTTAAAGGGAATGGATGTTTTGTTTTGAAGGATGGTGCTATTTTGGCTGAGGGTGTGTTTCACAATCAATTGTATTATATGTATGATTGTCCCCAGCAAGTTCATTCTGTGATGGCAAATACTCCTATGCATGGCAATTGTGTTCATTTGATGCATAGGAGTTTTGGACATCCCGGCTATAAGGTCCTTAAACAGATGCCTGCTATGGTTAATGATTTAAAGGTACAGGGGTGTGACAAATTCCTGGACTGTGGGGTTTGTAAACAATCCAAAAGTAAGATCCTTCCTATTCCAAAATTCAGTGACAGGAGGTCAAAAAGAATTCTGGAGCTGGTCCACGTGGATCTGGCTGGGCCTTTTCCTGAATCATTGGTAGGGGGCAGTTTGCTTTGGTAATTGTAGATGACTACAGCCATTTCTCATTTTGTTTCCTACTCAAGAGTAAGGATGAAACTTTTGAGGTTTTCAAAGAATGGGTTTCTTTCATTGAGAGATGCTTTCCTGAGAGGCTCTCTGCTCTACAGTCAGACGGGGGGGGGGGGGACTTATGTCCCATGAGTTCCAAAGGTGGCTAAAGCAGAAGGGAATTTTCCATAAGCTGTTGGCCCCTGGAACTCCCTCTCACAACAGAGTTGCAGAATGAAGGTTTGGTGTTCTGCAATGAAAGATAGCCTGATGATTGATGCAAACATGGACAAAAAGTACTGGGGGGAGGCCATGTTGATGGTTAATTATTTGTGTAACTGCATCCAAAGTTCTGTGGTGTCAAACAGCCCATTTTTCATGTTCTATGGCAGGAAGCCATCTGTGAAGCACATTAGTATTTTTGGATCCTATGCATGGGTAAACATTCCCAAGGTAGCCAGGAGAAAGGGTGATCCCAGAAATAGAAGGCTGAGATTTCTGGGCTATGAGCAAGGCAGTAAAGCATGGTGTTTTGCACTCCCAAATGGCAAAGTTCTGATTTCTAGAAATGCTGAGTTTGAGGAGCACGCGAATTGGAGCCATGTGTGTTCTAATTCAGAAATGCTTCTGCCTTCAAGCGGGGATGAGGCACAAGATGACCAGCAGCAACAAGCAGCTGGGTCAGGAGCTAGCTCTTCCCCAAAACCTGAATGGAGAGCTCAAAAACAGGAGAGTACTGACACAGAAAGTGAGTCTAAAAGTGACTCTGAAAGTGAACCTGAGCCTGTCATTCCCCGGTGTTCTAGCAAAGAAACAAAGGGGGTGCCACCTCAGACATTTACTGTTCAAAATGTGAGAGTGTATCAGGTAACTTTTGAACCTGACAGTTACACTGAAACCCTGAAGTTGCCTCAGGATGAGCAACAAAGGTAGAGATGTGCAATGGAGAATGAAATGAAATCCATTGCAGACCATGACGTGTATGAAGTGGTACCATTGCCAGAGCCTCTCCCCGCCCTTCCCAAAGTGGCTGGGGGGCTTTGAAGCCCCACAGCCACTTCAAGGAGACTAGGGAGGGAGGTGGGCGGGTGGCCAGTCTCTCCCCGCCCTTCCCAAAGTGGCTGGGGGGCTTTGAAGCTCCACAGGCACTTCGGGGAGGCTGGGGGAGGGTGGCCAGCCTCTCCCTGCCCTTCCTGAAGTGTCTGGGGGGATTTGATGCCCCGTAGCTGCTTTGGGGAGGTCGGGGAGGGGGTGGAGGGAGGGCTTTTCAGCCACCCCACCCTCCGAAAGCCGCGACAAGGCTGGAAAAGCTGAATTGCTGCTTTGGGAAGGGGGGGCTGAAAAGTGCCTACACCCCAAATGGAGCCAAGTCCCAGGACAGCAGGGAGTTCGGTGGCACGGTTTGCTCAGAGAGTACTCCATTTAAATCGGCTCTGCTCCCTTGTGTGCGAGGGAGAGAAGCTGATTTAAATGTGGTGCTTCCTGAGCAAACCGCGAAGTCAAAACCGTGAAAGTGAAAGCTGCGAATGTGGAGGGGCAACTGTACTCAGATATACTTGGACCAGATATACCACAACTGTCAAGAATATGTTTGCACGCTCTCATCCCAGAAAAGTGGGTTATGGGTAACCTTAATCATACGTATACTTTGAAGAGGGGGCACATTAGTGTCTTTATGTTCTCCTCTACTTGTAAAGGGAGAAACTTGAAAGGGGAAAAGGAAACTTTCAGATCATGAAAGTCAAGGAAGCAAAGATGGGTAGCTCAGCTTCCACTAAGAGTAATCATAGTCCATCTTGTTTTGGTGCGTGAAGAAGAAAATTCAAGGGCACCCCTCCGTTATGGCAAAACATTAGCTACAATGAACACTTTCTATCAATTAATGGTACCCCAAAATCAGCCACCCAAGCCTAACTCTGAAAGAAGAAATTCAGCTTGATCCATGTTTTCAAAAGCATCTCTGTCCAGGAAGAGAAGGGTGGCCAATGGATGGATTTATGGGAAGTGTGTATGAGAAAGAATGGACAGGTATGTACAAAGCCAATCACACCCACACCATCCACCCAACCATCCGGCCACACAGCAAATGTTTAGGAAAGAGAGAGAGAGAAAGAAAGAGAGTGCACTGTGGAGAGGGGGAACTGGTAATGGCCTTAGTATTATAAAAACAGACGCATTCTTAAGAGAGAAAGAAATGGTTCAGATGGTGATGCCCTTAAGAGAAAAAAATGTGGAGTAGCTTTGGCCTCACCCACTTGTCAACATACCAACTTCCCACTCCTCAAAGAGAAAGCAGCTTTCAAGAGAAAAAAGGTCCCCCAGTTTCACTCTAATGACTCCTAGGAGGGCTTCTATCCCCTTTCACTTCCTGGCCAGGAACATCCTTGGTTTGAGGGATCAGGAATCTGTCAGCAGAGTACTACATAAAATTATCTACTATGTTGCCTTTTTACTTTGATTAAAACCACAAACATTATAGAAGCCCCAGTTAGCATGTTCCACTTGACAGATATGCATGCTGGCATAGCAGTATAATTCTGATCTGACAGAATGTACTTGAATGCCACGAGTATACAGTAGTAAGTAAATACCTACACATCAAGACACTGTTTTGAGCTATTGAGTGCAGAGGGTCAAGCATGTGGGTGGGTGGGTGGGTTGTTTTTCTTTTAATAGCACAAGCTAATGCTTTCAGAGTGTCTTGATGGAATCAGGGGAAATTGGATTGTCGTCCCATTTGCTGGCCTAAAACAAGCCTTTTTGATATATCCCATTAAAAAGGAACACAAGAGAAACCTTTTAAATGTCACTAAAATTTTCCCTGCAAGTCAGAAAGGCTTTAATTCTCACTGAAAACTCTTAAGTAATGCAGTCTGTCAGGATTTAATAAATTGGGTAGGGGATTGTGTTTATACTCTACTATTTGTGGTAGTTCAGCCAGACATAGTTTTGCAAGCTTAGCTGTCCTCTATACTTAACAATAGGTTACTTCAGCAACAGGCTACAGAGTCAGTTACAACAACTTAACAAGTGTAAGGTACTCAAATCCAGAGTGCAGGTATGAGAGGGATGGGTTTTCTGCATCTACAATTTTTGACACTGCTATTTTTCACTCCTAATTCTTCTGAAAAGTAATTCTGCTAAATTCTGTTTTGCATAAATACAATGAAGCTGAACACTAGCATCTGAGCTTATTTTGCACATGACAGCAAAATAACGACTCCACATATCAGAGGTACTCTGATGTATGAGGACAAATGTACAAGAAAAACAACACAGTCTAACAAGTTACTTGTGTGTGAGTACACTTCCTTCTGAAGGCAAGCAATATGCCAAACACATTGCTCAAGCCACCTAGTCACACATGCATAAGCCCATAATATTTTCTGCACTTATCTGCAAGAATGGAACTGCATGTTAACAACAGGTCCTAAATGTCATAGCAGAAGCAGAGAAATGGCAAAACCCTCACTACATAATTTATATTACATTAAATGAAAGTTATGGAAGCATATTTGCTCCATTTATTTATTTGATTTATAACCCATGTTCCTCTGAAACCAGGATTCAAGATAGCTCACAGCAAGATTAACCAAAAAAGGACATATAAAAACACAAAAGTGATGCTATTAAAATACAATTTAACAGATTATAATATTAAAACACAATTGAATTAAAAACAATTAAAAACAGAGCAATAAGGGAAGTATGGGAGAAAAAGCTGTTTTCTCAGTAATCTATTAATTGCCAAAGGCCAATCTGAATAAAAAGGTCTTTGCCAGCTGCAGGAAGGACAACTTGTAAAGAAGTTCTGCAATGTATGATCAGCTACTGAGAAAGCTACTTTATGTATAACTGAGTGTCTCAATTATTCACAGCAGGATTCAGCACGCATTTACATGTGGAACTGTAACTGGAAGCAACCATCTCTATAAGAGTAAGTAGTCACTGAGGAATTTGTCATGCAAGTAGACTCAACAGTTTGTGAAAATGTAGCCTCTGTGAAGGGAAGCCCACAGTGCATAACTGTTAAGAGAGCAGACAAAGAAGAACAGTTGCCATGACTGAAATCTATCCTTTTACAAGAAATCAAGTAAAAAAAAAATCTTTAAAAATTTCATATCAAGACACAGCTGCCTGCCTGCCTGCCTAGCAGCCTAAAATCTGTATGGGGACAGGGCACCAGAAAACTGCTAAGGAGGTGAGGCAAAAAGAATCACACTTTCAACCCATCTCAGAAAACAATGCACCCAGGAGACAGATATTAGTGCCTAATCCTTCCTCTAGAGCTTCTTAATCTATTTTATAAGATGTCAAAATTCAGCATGAAAATAGGATAGGGGATGGTGAGGCAGGGGGAAGAAACAGAGTGAATGGTTATTGGACCAATGTTAAAAGGATCAGGAGGTAGTGGTTAGGGGAGGGGGAGTGAAGGGGAAACGCAGTGGTTCTAATCAAATCAGTTTAAAAAGCTGAAGCCTCTCCGAGCCTCTCAGAGTTAACCTTGCCAATCAGAGTGGTAGCAGGAGCATGCCTGTGCACATTAAACTGGGAGCGTGTCCTTGAACCCACATGGCATGCTTCACAGCAACCTGCAAATACTGTGCAGGAACACCCCTCTGGAAGGGAAAGAAAGACAGCCTTGAATTCCATTAGGAGTGTTCCTCAGAAATGAGTTACCCTGAAGCAGCTATGAGCATGGCAAAGAATGTGGATACACTTTCTGGTTATTAAAGGGTGGGTTCACGGATTAAAGCTTCAGTAATGTGAAAAATAATTTTTAAAAAGGCTAGGAAAGAAATAGCAGAACCAATGCAGGTGCTGTAACTCTGATAGATGTATGACAAACCCATTGTAATACTTAGAGACAAGGCAGTCACTTCAAAATAAGCATTCACTAAGCACTGCCATGGGTAATCTAAAGGGATTATCTGGAGGCCTTAACAGTGCCACATATTAGACAAAGTGGAGTCTGCAGAAAGGCTTTCACTTTTCTGACCTGAAGTGACTCTCACCCTTTTTCACAATTATTGCTACAAATATTTACTGCTTTCATTTAAGAGATCATATTTACTCAAACACCAAGCCACTGATGAAAACAAGATCCCACATACATTTATGTACAGCCACAGTTCTGAAACTGGCTATAATGACAAATGCTATCAGCATTCTGAAATTATAATTATGAAGCTGCAATACAAGCTTGTTAATTGTGTAGGCTTCACACTATTTGTAGCAAATTAGAAAGAAATATCTGAGAGCTCCTTCCTAGTTTAGTTGAGGTTACAAGGAAGTTGAAGAGTTTACTAAAACTCTGAACTCTGAGCAAAATGCTAATGACAATGCAACAAGTTTTCCTGAATGCAAACAGAGTTGCAGGGAAAGGAACACAGAGGTGCAGCTCTCATATTCTTGCTATAACTTATTAATATGCCTTAAATTTATTTCAATAAGAACCCAAATTCTAGCTTGATGGTTGCCAATACACACAGTAAGATGAAAGTGTAGCTCTTCTCACAGTCGTTATACCACATGCATAAAGTTTTTGGTCACTAACTGAGATGTTTGCAGGCATCCAAGTAGAAAGAAAACTATTGCTTGCAACATATGGAGGGCAGAAGGGGAGATGTCAGTATCAGAACAATGGAATATGCCTGTCTTTAAAAAGTGAATCGTGGTATCTATATTCAACACAATGCATGTAACTAATGGAGCAAAAGATTTATCCTCTAAAACATGCCCATTATTATGTTCTAGCTTCAAACATTCATCAAAAGGAGTATTTAACATAGTGATCCCTGTAATATAGTGCAATCAGTTTTTAAAGACCACTGAAATCAAACTACATGGATTTTAAAAAATTGTGTTAAAATGAAAAGCTACTAGTTGCAATATTTCAGGATTAGTTCGAGGAAGCTTGGGCAGGCATAATCAGCTTAATGGCAACAAAGATTATGGCATAGTTAGTGCAGCTAAAACACTCAAAATTATTTTACAGAAGAGTAAAGCTCATACACTGAATAAATTCTGCCCTTTGATTTTCAGTCATTCCTTTCACAGCATGTAGCAAATCTGCATAATTTACATGATTACATAGGAATGAAGACAACAGACTTTTGTGAAGAATTATTCACTGTAACATGTCTACAACACTTAAAAGTGTATCATAATTCAATTAGACTAAAACATGTAGTCATTGGCTGTTTTCTGAAAACAAGTGTAATTCTAAGGTAGTTCACATTTACATTTGTGCTATTATAACTAACATTTCTGGAAAACTCTGTTAGAGACTCTTTAAGTAGAAAAAGCTGTTTTCAGCTTTTTGGAAGCAAGGTTCTTTTTACATATTCATCTTATGGTTCAAAAAAAGGTCAACTGTTTCCCATATGATACATGCCATCCACATGCCTTTGCCCAAGGTTGTACTCTGATGTGCAGATATTGTAGCTCTTCCAGCACGATGATTTGTGTGGGGGTTGGGATGCCTGTACATCAGAAGCCCCTGTTCGTTATTGAAAAGGACATAGGTAGTAATGATGTTCACCATCAAACTGGTGGTGCACAGTACAGGAAAACTGAGTCGACACAGGTAGCAATGACTTAGTATTTAGCATGATGTAGACTTACTTTGCTGTACTGGACACCACCAATTTGATGATGAAAGTGATATTCCCAGGACAAAATTTAGTGAAAACCAAAGGGCTCTGAGAACAGTCAGTCTTTAACCCCCAAGGTATCATTTGACAGCTCCAAATGTAAACAGACTCCATTTCCATCATCTTTGTAATCATCGATGGTGATGACGACAATGGAAATGGAGTCTGTCTACATTTGCAGCTGTCAAATGATCATCAATAGTTAGAGTTAGTCCACAAATTGTTCCAACATGGACATCACAATTCACAATCAAAAAGTTTCCCATTGCTCTAAGCCACATAATTCTCTGGCTCATAAAGTTTTCACTGTGATTGCATAGCTAAGCAGAGGAGGATTGCAAAAGAGCAGGTTTCCATCTGGCATTAATCCCGGTCAGCTGATTCTGTTGCAAATGTTACACTATGACCTGGGGGGGGGGGAGAACCAATTTTAGGAAGAGGACCATCTCAAAAAGATATTTAAAGAAGGCACATATATCCATACTGTTAGTAAATTTTATTTTCTACCTTACTCCACATTACTTTTTAAATACAATTCTATTTACGGTATGTTTTTATTTTATTGTGAGAACCAAGAAAATGCATTTCCTGGAGAGACTGTCTAAGCTACTTGGTTTCATGCTCAGCATTTGCAGTTGGGTGGTTAAAGAGTCCTGAGTGGGAAAGGAAATTAGAGTTATTCAGAGAAACCAATCAATTTTATCTACCATTTACTTCCAAAACAAAAGACAGTTACAAATAAACTTTTCTGTTGTCAGCAAAACCCAGACAGAGTCTGTGCTGGTTTAAGTTCTTTGTGCTGCTCATATTCTAAAAGCTAGCAACACCCCTCAAGTTTTCTTATGAACTCTCCTCATTAATAAAAAAGAGAGATGCACTTCCACCTGCCCCTAAGATTGTAAGGTCAGTGCTAGAAAATTTATACTGCCCTATACAAATTACACATACGGTAACACAAATAATGTCTCAATAGATTTAAGGATATTTTACTTAAAATGAGGAAACTGTACTGTATTTAAGTCCATCTGAATAACTATTCGTGTCTCATTATACATCTGTGTAATGTCTCCTCTTACTTCCTATAAATACCATGCAAACCCCACATTGCTGTAAATCTTAGGCAAGATGCTTATGCTTATCATATCATAGGAGTGAGCTGGAGCAATACAGGCAAACCTCATTTAACAAAGCTCAGAGAAAAAGCTCCTTTTTACGAAGTATTTTTTCTTCCTTTCCTTCCTCACCCTCTGTTTGGCTGGACATTTTAGGAAGCTTCAGCACTGAAAGGTTTGGAGATATACAGATGTTTGGTATTGGATTGCAGCAGCATGTCTGCAGTAAACAATGCAATAAATCTTGAGCTGGGAAAGAGGTGGATTCTACTCTAGCTGATCCTACTGGAGTCATGTGTGCCAGCCTATGACAGGCGTGGTAAACTCCTCCAGAATCCTTTACTGAGTATGTCTGAACATCAAAACAGAGAGAAATAGGGAAAGCAGAAGCCTGCCCCATTAGCTCATCTCAGCATGTAAAAAAAAAGTATAGATCTAGAAATCTGGCCACCAAAATGGAAATCATTGGAACAGTGGAAACGTGTCAAAGAAAAAGTCCCTGGATGCATTTTGGAAGATGCCTACAAGTGATTTCTAAAAGGTTCAAAATGTTTAATTATGCAAGGCTTACCTGACTTTATTGTTTAATTTCACATGTGCATATTGTTAGTAGTGAATAAAAAGTTTCCTGAAACACATTGAACTGATCTTCCTTTTTGTGATGGAGGAACCTATCCCCGTTCTTTCCATATTATTTCTGCCTTTGGTAACAAATATTCTATTAAAGGACTAATGCCCAAGAACACATCTGCTTCATTAAATGAGGTATATTTGTACTATTCTTTCTTGCACCATTCAGACAACCAATTAAGACTCAACTAAACAGCATTAGTCTACAGAGCAGTTTCTACCTATAGCAGCACTAACATTCACAAAAGGAGATTAATATTGAAACAGTGAATGTTCTTTATGTTAGCCCAGACCAATGAGAAAGAATGGTGTTGCTATAGCTATCATACTGCTCAGAGAACATAAGAAACCAAGGTTAGTGACCCTGCATGCAAACTATGAACTCCATTTTAAGCTGTATTTATATTTCAGATTGAAGAAACAATTCACTCAAACAAAATGGTTATGCTGATATGGTTATGCTAAACATTATTGGTAACTTGATTCACCATGTCCCTCCTGCCTACCATACCTGGTGCAACTAAGTAATTTCAGATCATGGAGTTAATGATCTCATGGGGGATGATGAAGGTTTTACATGGCTATATGTACTATTTCAGTTGTGAAACATCAACAGATATGTATCTACCTTCCCTCTCCCTGCTGTCATTGTGAGGGCACGCTGTGAGGGCACTGTGATCATTCTGGTCGGTGCAAGCGGTAAGGACAGCAGGGGTAAAATGGCTGCAGCTACTTCAACAATGTCTGTGTATGTGTGTGGCACTGCAAAACCAGTCTCTGTCAGGAGTGGAAACTGTTCTGCCAGTTTCCAAGCTGCTCAGGAACCACTAGGACAGCTTTTTCTGTTGACAAAGATGTTTTTTTCTGCTGTCCCCAGCCACTGCTATGCATTCCTTCACAAAGTGTCTTATGCAGGTGTACTGGCCGTGACACTGACATAAGTGACCAAAAGGATTGTGATCCCTACTTTCTACCATATTACGGTGTATAAGGCAACCCCCCCCCAATTTTCAAGTAAAAATATAGAGTTTGGCATATATTTGCCGTCTAAGACCACCCCCCAATTTGGCTGGCTGAGCCTTGCCAGGTGATCCTTGTTGTTCCCAACTCACGAGGATCTCCTCGTGAGTTGGGAAAGAGAACAGGATCAGCTGGCAGGGCTCCCGCAACCAGCCAGCCGCTACATTTGCTCCTCTCTTTCACCTTTGGTTGCTCCCCAAAGGGGGTGAAGGCAGAGGAGGGGGGTGAATGAACCCGGTTTGCCTCGGCCACTGCCCATTCCCTCCGTCTTCATTCCCTTTGCGAAGGGAAAGAAGAGGGAGGGGATGGGCAGTGGCCGTGGCAAACTGTGCCATTCTCCCCTCTCTTCCACCTTCCAGTCACCCTTGACTCGAAGGTGGAAGAAAGGGGCGAATATGCCTGGTTTGCCTCGGCGGCTGCCCATTCCCTCCATCTTCCTTCCCTTTGTGAAGGGAAGGAAGACGTAGGGAATGGGCAGCCCCCAAGGCAAACCATGGCATTCGCCCCTCTCTTCCACCTTCCAGTCAAACTTGACTCGAAGGTGGAGGAAAGGGGCGAATATACCCGGTTTGCCTCATCCGCCCCCCTTCCCTCTGTCTTCATTCCAAAGGGGAATGAAGACAGGGGAAGCGGGGGCGGCTGTGGCAAAGCGCTAGATTCGACCCTTTCTTCCACCCTCCAGGAAGGTGGAGGAAAGGGGTGAAAATGCCCAGTTTGCCTCGTCCGCCCCCCCCTTTCCTCCGTCTTCATTCCCTTTGGAAGGGAATGAAGACTGGGGAAGCAGGGGCAGCCATGGCAAAGCGCTAGATTCGCCCCTTTCTTCCACCTTCCAGGAAGGTGGAGGAAAGGGGCGAAAATACCCAGTTTGCCTCGTCCGCCCCCCCCCTTTCCCCCATCTTCATTCCCTTTGGAATTAAAGGGTTTGAATTAATGGGTTCTAGTTATAATTTAAAAGAACCGAAAGAGCAGATTGACAAAAAGCAGACCACTGAAAAGTGGGGGACACCTGTAATTGGATTAAAATACATGCACAGCTGGCCAGACCCTGACTTTGCTTTTTTAAAAAACAAAACAAAACAAACATGAAAGGATGATGTGGAACTTGACATACCCATTCCACCTCATGGGTTGACCACAGGCCTGTCTGCAGCTGGCTCCACCACTTACCACTTGGGGATGTCATGGGGGAAGGGCTGAGCTGTGGTGCCTTGGACTGTGGTCCCTTAGAATGGTGCCTACATTACTGCCATTTAGGCACCACATGAAAGCATGTTTGTTTACAAAAGGCTCCAGGGCCTAACTGGTTTCACACAGACCCCTGAATGTACATGATTTTAAATTGACTGGTTTTAATCTGCTTTCTTTTAATTGCTTAATTCATTAAATAGGCCTTCAAAAAGCTCTTTTCCTGTTTACATTTTAAAAAGCTGATCATGTTTTATTGTATGCTGCCCTGAGATCTTTCGATAGAAGGCAAGATATAAATGCTTACTTGAATGAATGAATGAATGAATGTATAAAATTCAGCCCTAGCTGCACCATTGCTTTTCAAAAACTGACTAAATATTGCTCATGAAATATATTTGCCAGTTTTGGACAACTAGTCAGTGCCCTTACTATTATTGTAGTGTGATGAATCAGATTAAAAACTAAACAGAAACCAGATTTTCAGGAAAACAACAGGTTTTCTAATTTGCCCTGTAACCAAACAAGTGAAAGAGAAAAAATACACCCTCGAATATACTGTATGCAGGCTGCAGACACTATATCATCTGTAACAACAGTTACAAAAGTTTTAAGTTAGTTAATTAAAATGAGATCTCTCTATGCTGCTGAGTGTGATAGAACATTATATATTCCAACTACTTAAACATTTTATAAATACTGGTACTCAAAGTAGTGATCTGAGGACCAGTGCTGGTCGCCAAGCCATCTGCTGCTGATTGCTGGAGAGCTTCCAGGAAAGAATGAAACAACTGTAGCCAATGGGTACAAATACAGTACCAGCCCCTGGCACACTGAGGGGAAATGCTGTTCTCCCATATCATTGCTTAAGAACCGATGCTTTAAAATGCAGCAAAATGAGAGCTCAACAGCCCTGGGGACCAGATGGAGCAGCTGGTGGGGAGGGGTAGAGGAAGAAGACTGATCACCCAAACTGAATGAGTAGTGTGAATGGACACAAGAAATACTACAACCAAAAAACAAGTATGCAAAGTTGATCCTTTATCATTTGTTGTACTTTGACCTTCCGTATCATTATTTCTGTCCTGAGTTTACATTTAAAATAATAAAATATGCATCCTTTAAGTTCAGCCTGAGCTTCCGTTTCTGAAATTATTTTTATTCTAAAACATACATATATGTACAAAACAGAAAATATAAACAAGTTATATACTTATAAATCCAAGCTGTTTAACTAGGAAGTATTTGCTTAACAGCAAAATCCTATACACATCTAGCCAGAATTAACTGGGGCTTACACCCAGATAAATGTATACAGGATCGCAGCTTTTCATGGAGATGCCTGCTGGTTTCATTCTGCTGGATAGCCCACATTTGGTGTTGCACACATGGATATCACCATTGTAAAAACGCAAAAATTCATTTGAAAAATGAAGCATGGCATGCATGATACTGGAAATATCAACCCACTCATATTACAGTTGGCTGCACAAGAGCTTTGTCATAATCAGATGCTAGCTTATGTTTCTTTCTAAAACCAAATGGTCACAGAAATGCTCATCTTTACTTGTGCTATGCCTTGCAACTAGCACAGAACATCCATCAGCTGTAAGATCAACCTTTTGTTGAAGTTTTCCTGGATACCAAAACTGTTACTTAGTAAACTCTGCAATGTAATAAAGGCTAAAGTAATGACCACTGGGAACTAGTATCACCTAATAAGAAATGTTGGACATGGAAGAGCTGGGTTCACACTAGGGATGCAATGGGAATTCGACAATTTTCTGACTGGGATTGAAATTTGAAGGTTCCAAGCCATCAGGACCATTTGCAGGAAGAAAGATAGCAAATGTGTAGGCACTTTTTGTTGTTCTTGGCACAAGAAGAACTGCGCAGTTTGAGAAACTGCAGCTTTCCAGAAAAGAAATGTGTATTCAATTGACTGTGGACTGAAAAGGACAGGTTGCTTACCTGTAACCATAGATCTTCGAGTGGTCTTCTATGAATTCACACGGTTGGGTTTATTCCTGCGCCTGTGCAGTGCATTCGGAACCTTCTAGTATCGCTAGGCAGAATGTGCATAGATACATTTTTGGCGGTAACTCCGCCCATCCTAACAGTCCCTTATAAGAGGCTTCCCGCCTAAATCCCCTCAGTTCCTTAAATGACGCTGCAATAAGCAGCATCAGGAACAGTAAGCGCATAAGCGATAGCAGGACATAGAGGGGAGGATGGGCGGGTCTGTGTGAATTCACAGAAGACCACTCGAAGATCTATGGTTACAGGTAAGCAACCTGTCCATCTTCTTCGTGGTCTCTGTGAATCACACAGTTGGGTAGACTAGCAAGCTTCCTCACTGGAGGAGGGTATGTCCTGTACATCAGTAGACCCATATCTTTTACAACTACATTAAGAGGGATTTCTCTACATCTCCCAAATTATTATTATTATTATTATTATTTTTGCACATTCCGCAAGTATTGACTTAATCAACTTTCATAGAGGTAGTACCTTAAAACAGAAAGGGTCAACAACAGACAAGTCAATATGAAGTACAGTCAGTTATTGAATGGAGGACAGAAGGACTGCCCTCCCAATGCAGCCTCGTCCCTCAAATGAGAGTCCAGTATGTAATGTGAAATGAAAGTCAATGGTGAGGACCAGGTCGCAGCACAGCAGACATCCTCCAAAGGTACCCCGGAGAGGAATGCAGTCGAAGTGGAGACAGCTCTCGTAGAATGTCCGCGAATCCGTAAAGGCAGCGGCTTCTTGGCCAGTTCATAGCAGAGAGTGATGGCCGACGTCACCCACTTCGAGAGATGCTGCAACGAAACTGGCGCACCCCTCTTGGAGTCAGCATAGGAGACAAAGAACTAGGGTGATTGCCGGAACGAAGCAGTCCGTTGTATATAGAAGGCGAGCGCCCTCCGTACATCCATGGCATGAAGAGTGTGCTCGAATTCATCCTTCGGGTGCTGCATCAGGGCGGGTAGGACAATGGGCTGGTTAAGGTAGAAACTAGAAACCACCTTGGTAGAAAGGAAACGCCCGGTCTCAAGACCACCTTGTGCTTGTGGAAGCAAGTATATGGACGTTCTGAGCAAAGGGCACAGAGTTCTCCAGCTCGACAAGCAGAAATAATAGCAACCAAGAAGACAGTCTTCCAGGTGAGTAGACGGGAGGTCGGTCGACGCCATGGGTTTGAAGGGTCGTCTCACAAACAGAGAGGACGAGTTCGAGGCTCCAGGTCGGTATGGGATCGTGCACTGGAGGATGGAGGTTGATGTATCCCTTTAAGAACCTTTTCACTATCGGGTCTTGGAAGGGAGACGGTAGATTCCAAGCCTGGAATTCCACGGAGATAGCAGCTAGATAGCCCCGGAGAGAAGACACCTAGAGACCCGCTTTTGAGAGGTCAAGGAGAAATTGAAGGACTGTAGACACCGAGCAGGATTCGACATTCAAGCCCTTGTCCACAAGGAATTTCTCAAAACGATTCCACTTGTAAAGGTAGGCTTTCCGAGTGGAGGGTTTCCTAGCAGCATCAACAATAGTTTGAACCTCTCGAGTCCTCCCCTCGAGTCCTCCCCTCGAGTCCTTGTGCACGTCCCTGGAGCAGAATTGGTCACACTGTCTGTTCTGGGGGGTCGCAAAGACATCTATCAAGGGAGTCCCCCAGCGATGGAAGAGATTTGCCAGCACGTGTCGGTGGAGCATCCACTCGTGAACGCTGGAATTGGAACGGCTCAGTCCGTCTGAAAGAATGTTCTCCTCCCCAGGGAGATGGATGGATTGGAGGGAGATGTTCCGTTGTACGCACCAATCCCAGATCTGCAGTGTTAACTGGAGTAACTGGGGGGATCTGGTACCACCTTGCTTGTTTAGGTAGTACATCACTGATGTGTTGTCCGTCAGGAGGAGGATAGTCCTGTTTCGAACCAGGACCCCGAAGGAGCAAAGAGCTTTCTGAACCGCCAGAAGCTCCAGTACATTGATATGCAACACTCTCTCTTTGTCGGACCAGGCACTTTGTATCTTGTGGGATCCGAGATGGGCTCCCCACCCCTGCAACGATGCGTCCGTCGTGATGGAGACATCTGGTTGGTGGGGTTCAAATGAAATGCCCGATAGGTCAGGTCCAGCCACCAGTCCAGGGAGTGTTGGTCAGAGCGGGCATTGTCAGAAGCGTTTCCGGTGGGTCTTTCAAGGTGGTCAAAGACACTGAGAAACCAATGTTGAAGTGGGTGGAATCGAAGCCTGGCCAAAGGGGTGACCGATGTAGTCGCTGCCATGTGGCCCAGGAGGACTTGTACATCCCGTGCCCGAATTCGACGGGACCGACGGCATCCTTGAATCAGGGACCGTAGCGTGTCGAATCGGTCTTCGGGAAGGTAGGCTGCTGCCGAGATCAAATCCCGATGAACTGGATCGTCTGCGATGGGGTCAGTTGGGATTTGTCCGTGTTGACAACAAGTCCCAGGGATTGCAGCACATCTAGGGTGAAGCTGACGTTCCTCTCGAGCTGCGACCTCGAATCCGCTACGAGCAACCAGTCATCGATGTATGGGAGACGATGACCCCTTCCTGTCGAAGGAAGGCCGCCACTGGTGCCATGCACTTTGTGAAGACCCTCGGTGCCGTGGAGAGTCCGAAAGGGAGGACACAGAAATGGTAGGTCTCATCCTCGATCAGGAACGCTAGGAACCTCCTATGAGCAGGATGTATCCCAATATGGAAGTAAGCGTCCTTGAGGTCTATGGACGCAAACCAATCTCCATGCTGAAGGAGGGGAAGGAGGAGAGCAAGAGTGGTCATCCTGAATTTCTTTGGGGTGATGTAGCAGTTCACTCCCCTGAGATCGAGAATGGGACGGAGGCCCCCATCCTTCTTCGCTACCAGGAAATACCTGGAGAAGAAACAATGGTGACGGCGGTCGGCAGGCACAAGTTCGACGGCTCCCTTCTGAAGCAAGGTCTGCACCTCCTCGATGAGGGGCGGGGAGGGGGGCGTGGAGCGGATCAGGCCTGCTGAAGGCAGTTCACTGAATTCGATCTAGTAGCCCTGACGTACGATTTGGAGGACCCAGCGGTCCAATGTTATGGAGGACCAGGCTTCCTGGAACAATGACAGGCGGTCTCCAAACAGGGGGTTTTAAAAGAAAATGCAAACATCAAAATGAGCACCCACAATTAAAACCTCTTCCTGCCTTGATCTTTAGATCTCTGCTTTGAAGGCAGACGGTACCGGGAGGCAGAGCCCTGACTCCTCAGCGAGGATGCAGAGGACACTGGTTGTTGAAATCAGGAGCGCCTGGATGACTGAAGCATACCCCCTCTTCTGTAAGGGTGGCCAACAGAGTAAGCGTTCCATCCGGAACGGTGTCTGAGATGGTAAGCAGAAGATGAGGTTGATGGCATACCGTATTTTCTCGTGGTAGTCCTCATCTTCTGTGTGAACTCAAGCTTTTCATCTGTGGACGCACTGAAGAGGCCCGAGGTGTCGAAGGGCATGTCTTCAATGGTCGCAGCTGCTTGAGTCCAAAGACCAGACGAGCGAAGCCAGGCGTGGTGCCGCAGGGCGATGGAGCCCGCCACTGTCTTGGCTGCACACTCAGTGACGTGCCTTGCGGAGTTCATTTGCTGGCCCGCCAGTAACTAGGCTTCTGCTTGGATAGCCTCTGCTAACCTCTTCCGTTCCTCCGGCAGCTCCTGAATAAGGGGTAGCATTCTTTCCCATAAGACCTGCTGGTAAGCCCCCATGCAGGCCGAGTAATTAGCAATGCGGAAACTAAGTCCAGCAGCAGAGTATACAGTCATTCCTCCACATTCGCGGGGGTTATGTTCTTGAGACCCCCGAGAATGTGGAAAAACTGCGAATAACAACTGCTCCCGCAACCCCCCCCAGAGGGAGGGAGGTGGCGGGAGGGTGTCTGGCCAGCCTGGCTGGCCTCTCCACAAGCCTTCCTGAGGGGACTCCGGGCCTTAGAATACCCGGAGCCCAATTAGGAAGGCCGGGACGGCAGCAGGCGGGTGAACAGGCGGGCAGGTGGGGAGGAGGCTGCGCTGCCGCCCCCCCCCGTGTTCCAAAGCGAGCACTGGGGCTTTGGAGCCCCGGCGCCCGCTTCGGAATGCCAGGGAGAGCAACAGGCAGGCGGGCGGGTGGGGAGGAGGCTGCGCTGCCATCCCCCGGCCTTCCGAAGCGATTGCTGGGGCTTTGGAGCCCCGGCACCTGCTTCGGAAGGCCGGGGAGAGCAGCAGGCGGGTGCGCGGGCGGGGAGGAGGCTGCGCTGCCCCTGGCCTTCCGAAGCGAGCGCTGGGGCTTTGGGGACCCAACGCCCGCTTCGGAAGGCCGGGGAGAGCAGTGGGCAGGTGGGTTGCCGGGCGGGCGGGTGGGGAGGAGGCTGCGCTGCCACCCCCGGCCTTCCGAAGCGAGCGCTGGGTCTTTGGAGCCCCGGCGCCCACTTCGGAAGGCCGGGGAGAGCAGCAGGCGGGCGGGCGGGTGGCTGGGCGGGTGGGGAGGAGGCTGCGCTGCCACCCCCGGCCTTCCGAAGCGAGCCCTGGGGTTTTAGAGCCCCGACGCCCGCTTCAGAAGGCCGGGGAGAGCAGCGGGTGGGCCGGTGGCCGGGCGGGCGGGTGGGGAGGAGGCTGCGCTGCCTCCCCCCGGCCTTCCGAAGCGAGCGCTTGGGCTTTGGAGCCCCGGCGCCCGCTTCGGAAGGCCGGGGACAGCAGCGGGTGGGTGGGCGGGTGAGCGGGCGGGAGGAGGCTGCGCTGCCTCTCCCCGGCCTTTCTCAGCAGGCTCCGGGGCTCCAAAGTATCTTAAGTTATTATCTTAAGGTACTAACTGATATGTACATAAAGGTAGATGTTTTCAAGTCGTATATATGGGAAAGCAACAAAGACCCTGGAAGAGGAAGGGAGGGTACTACATCTTTAGTGATTTAATGAAAAAGAGATTGCTTAAACTATTGAGGGGAATCATACCAAATCCTACCCAGGATATGGAACCATGTTAGACTTTTGTGGGTACATTTGGAATTTTGGAAACGACCATGGGCATCATCATAAAATGGCTGTTATGGGGAATAGCTTCCATGGCGCAGTCCCTTTTTAAATTTGTGAAATATCCTGCAGCTGAATGTTTATTTGACTCCTCATCCCAATCTACTGGACCATGTATAAAATAACTTTTTCTAGAGCTGCATCACCCAATTATACATATAATCCTTTTTTTTTTAAAAAAAACCTGATTTTATATTACAAGCAATATGGTAAGATCTTACGGATTATTACTAAATGTGAAAAACAAAAAAAAATTAATTGGATTCACTGGAAATAAGACGCCTTCAGTCCTTATGCACCATGATAATTTCGTATTGATTCATCAGCTAACATAAACATCAATAAAGTTAAAGAAAATGCTTTCACATAATGACAAGCTTCGGGTTGCTTGAAAAGCAGAAGTTAGGGGAAAAAATTGTACCAAAACTCCCAAAATCCCCAATCAAACTCTGTAAGAATTTTCTTCTTTTCCTACTTGGTAGCAATTTTTATGTACCTTAGAACAACCTTTGTATAATTTTGTTTTGACTACAACATTGCTATTTTAAAATATGATTTAATTTTAAATAATTTATTTTTAATTATCTCCACCATTTGAAATGGAGAATTTGATAAAGGGAGAAACGTATGGAAAGCCTTTAGAACAGTAAAAACAACAATTTAATCAAACAGCTTGTCTATCAGTTGCTTCTGGATGCAATCTATGCATCTATTTTGCAGAAATCCTAGCAGACAGGACATTTTAGAACAATGATTCATCTTAACTATCCTTACATTAAATAAAGCTCTGTAAATCACATTTTGTTGCAGAATTTACAAGGGACTATGAGTGTTCAGATAAGAAACAACACTTCCATCTGCTCGAAGGTGGGAAGATAGCAGGGCATGCTCACTTGTGTTTGTCCAGGCAGGACCAAACAGAGATAGTTTACCACAGACCAGCCAGAGGCATTATTCAGGTATGCTCAGGATCAAAGAAGGACACAATCAAAGGAATAATGCTGGAAATCATTGAATTAGTCCTCAGAGAAAGTATTCTTTACCAAATACTATGTGAAACAAATAGAGAGCACAACAAGTTACGGAGCTTATTTGAAACTAACCATAGTAATGGTCAGAGAACATAGGGCAGCCTCCTGTGTTTCCTAAGGTTAACTCTAGTCTGTTGGGTTTGAAGAACATAGCAATATATGCTTAAAGCGGAAAGAAAACTTCTGAACACTTTCTTGTAACCACACTAGACTAGGTAAGTAGGAATATGTAGGTACTAGGCTCACTCGCATCTTGTTATACCATCCAAGCACAGCCACTGTAAACTGCCACCTTTCCCCTATATTCCATTGCAAAAAATAGGAATTATTTTATTGTTTACACTATGCCAACTTCATTAATTGAGGGTACTCAGAAGTATTTTCTACAGCTGTCCTACTATTGTGCAACAGTTTCTCTACAGTCCTAAAAGCAAAATATTTTACAGAAACAAGAAAGGTATATATAGCATTTTTCAAAAAGACATATTACACCTAATATAGTGGGCCCTTAGCATCCACTGGGGTTTGATTCCAGGACCCCCATGGATACCAACATCCGTGGATACTCAAGTCCCATTATATACAATGACATAGTAAAATGGTGTCCTTTATATAAAATGGCAAAATCAAGGTTTGCTTTTGGGATTTTTTTATTTTTAATTTCAAGCTGTGGATGGTGGAATCCATGGATGAAGAATCTGTGAATACGGAAGGCGGACTGTATTCTACCTTATTTTCAACCAATATACAGTCTGGACTTTTTCGGACAAGTAAAATGCAATGGAAGCAGCCTTGCCACGTTGCGAGGCTGCTGCGCTGCAGGGCGTCCCTTTCGGATGATGCCCATTCCTGCCGGTACTGCTGCAGTACCGCAGGGACATTTGAGTGTAATATTCTGGCGATTTTTACTCACGAAAGTTGATTTTACTTGTCCGAAAAAGTCCTTTGAGTATCCCTTATTCAGAATTCCATAATCCGAAATGCTCCAAAATCTGAAACTTTTGCAGCTATAACAACTACCACTACATACCTGTACTGTATTTGCGAGGCTGGAGAGTGACAAGGCTGGAAAGGTACAAGGATCTGTGAAATGGAGGGAATCCATGTCTCCTGCCATTTCACATATCTTCCATCTATCTACAGCCAAACGAATGAGTACGAGTGCCGCTGCCACCTCGAAGGCAGAAGCTGGCAGCTGGCAGCCCCCTGCAGCCTCTGCTACTTGGCAGTGATTATTGGGTTTCAATTTACAGAAGACTTGGGAAGGAAAGGCACTGACCGGTATCTGGGATCTGGCAGTGGAAGCAGCAGGAAGAGGAGAGGAGGGCTGTTTTTTTTTGGGGGGGGGGTTGGCAGGGGACTTTTCTCCAGAACAAGGCTGGAGACAGTCACTAGCAGCCATGGATGCATCCCACTCTAGACCTCTTTAGCTGGCTGCTGCTGGTGGAGTAGCAGCAGCAGCAACCACTACAGCTGCCACCTGTGCAAAGTTGGGCTGCAAACTCCACCATGTCATCTAGTTCCTTCCTTCTCCTTTCCTCTCTCTGGAGGTGGGGGCGCCCAAAGAATGCACACCTGGCAGCCAGGGCTTACTGCCACTTACTTACTGCTGCCCTATGCCATTTTATGTATAAGTACCTGTACTGTACCTTCTTCAGCATGATGCTCCAAAGGGCCACGGCAGAGCTTGAAGAAGAAGATGGCATCTATATATGTTACCGTATTGATGGTAGCTTGTTTAACTTAAGTCGCCTGAGGGCTCGCACTAAGACTCTAAACTATCTAGTCTGTGAGCTGCTCTTCACTGATGCTCCTGCCCTTGTTGCCCACATAGAAGCAGCTCTGCAGCGCCTAACATCCTGCTTTGCAACAACTGCAGTCCTGTTTGGGCTGGAAATCAACCTGAAGAAAATGGAAGTTCTCCACCAGCCTGCACCACAGGATGAACACCATCATTCCCACATTGTCGTAGGCAAATCTGTGCTTAAGTCCGTTCAGCAGTTCACCTACCTGGGAAGCATCATCTCCTCAGATGCCAAGATTGACAGAGATCAATCACAGATTAGCAAAGGCATATAGCGCATTTGGAAGACTTTACAAAAGAGTCTGGAGTAACAAACACCTGAGGCGAAGCACAAAAATCAGTGTGTATAGAGCCATTGTACTGTCTATTTTCCTTTACGGGTCAGAAACATGGGTCACCTATCGCCAACACTTATGACTCCTCAAACGCTTTTATCAGCGCTGTATACGCACAATCCTAAATATATACTGGACTGACTATGTGACGAATGTTGCTATCCTTGAGCAAGCAGGAATCACCAGCACTGAGGCCATGATATTGAGAACACAGCTGTGCTGGGCAGGGCACGTTTCTAGGATGGAGGACCATCGTCTCCCCAAAATAGTATTCTACGGTGAACTCGCCACAGGTCAGTGTAAGAGGGGCACTCCAGACAAGCAATACAAGGACTCCCTGAAACAACATCTCAGGCTCGGCCAAACTGATCACCAACAATGGTCTGCCCTGGCCTCACATCGGGAGGCATGGAGACGCACTATCCACAATGCTGCAGCCTTATTTGAGAACTTACGCCGAACAAGTCTTGAAGAGAAACGACAACGCAGAAAGAATCACAACCCGGAAACATCACCCAAGGAGACCTTCTGTTGTGCTTTCTGCAACCGGACATGTTTATCTCAGATTGGCCTTTTCAGTCATCAGTGCGCTTGCAGAAAGCGCGGGATGAGTCCTTCCTGAATCTTCGTTTGCAAAGAAAAGCCAGAAGGGGACCTGTACTGTATTCTAAAATCCAAAAACCGGAACACTTCTGGTCCCAAACATTTTGGATAAGGGATACTCAAACTGTATTGCCAATTCTCCATCCATGAAAATGGGGAATTGATCCTAATCAGAGTACAAAGAAGGACTCTACTTCCTATGTACCCCTGGCATTTGGGCTGTGTATTTCTGTGAGCTGTAAAAAAAAAAATCCTTTTGACCTCACTCACTGCTAATGTCACTGCAACCCCTGTACTATTATAGAAACATCAATAAATTGTAACCAACTCTTCCCCATTTCCATAGGAGATCTCTAAACTGCATCCTTCCATGGCTCACAAGAGCCTGTAATATATCACATGCTTCCCCTTCTAGGTCTTGGAAAGACTACAAATGTAACTTCTGCAATACTGTACAGGACACTGCCCTCAACAAGACCAAGCCCTCTGGCCAGTGTCAAATAATCTGTCACTATAAAGTACTTGTATCCAAGCCAGATATTTATTGCTATTGATCGACCTGATCCTAGAGGAAGACTTTTGTTCTTCTAGCCCAGGACTTTGACCTCAATTAAGTTATGAATTTCAATCCGATAGACTGTTCCACTTACCCTGCTGCTCTCTCTGACTGGGTTAATTAGAATTAGCTAAGCCACCCTCAAATGCCTCATGGATCATATTATTATAATAATAAATATAGAGATGGCAGCAGTATACAAGGAAGAATTTTGAAAGATTGCTCATGCAAGTACATCATTCAGAATCTGCCAATACTAATTTATCTGAATTTGATTACCTCATTTGCTGCTTTTTTATTTCTATTAGAACAGAGCCCTTCTTGACATTATCCCAGTTCTGAAGTTCTCCTCTCAACATAAAGACAATCACGTTGGCACTTGCTTTCATGTAACACTCTCTAGTTGCAGGTTCAAAATGCTATTACTGCGGTCCATCAGAAGTACACAGGCAACAGCAAGACAGTCATTAAGCACTTAGTAATCTAAAAGGGGTTCTTAGTCAAAACCATTTTCCATTACCACAGAGAAAGTTAATGGAAAAAGGACCTTGCACATAGCCCTAAATGGTTATTATAAACCATCTGATATAGACTTTTCATATTGTGAGTTAATTGGCTGGTAGACAAAAACGACCACCTTCATGAAGGTAAATTCTGATCTTGGTAGCACAGTATAGATCTTTCAGAGCCTTTTCTGACATCTGCACTAACATCTGTGGAATGGTTATAAAATGGACTTAAAATCCAACATGCATGATTGGCTAATAGAAACAGCTGAATTCTATGAAGTCAAATCCTGTAATATGTTCTGTTTTTATATGAAAGTTTACACTATTCAGATTGTCAGATTATAATGAAACAGAAAGGAACATTGGTCTTACCTGTGATACGTTATTTTCCAGTAAAGAGGGGAAGAGCATCCGCATGTTTGGGTTGTCCCTCCCACTTGCTCCCGGTAGGCAGGTAACAGAGACTTTTATATTGAAAAGCTGACCACCAGTGGTGTCCTCTAGGAGGGACAGCCCCTCTGCTAGCCAGTCCATACCACAGCCTCGTGACGCTGTAGCTTGACGTATTCGGCCATGATTCATAACTCTGCAGTCTTCGGTAATTCTTAATTTCAGTATCCATGGCGAAAGTTGCCCCCCCAGGTAATGTCCTTCCCTTGTGCTCGCTCTGGATGGGCCGGATGCTCTTCACCTCTTCACTGGAAAAGAACGTATCACAGGTAAGACCAACGTTCCTTTTCCCAGTGGAGAGGGCTCCAGAGCATCCGCATGCTTGGGATCTACTAGAGCTTTGAAGGCAGGGCGGGCAACGCGAGCTTCATGAACTCTGGGCCTGCACAATCCTTTGCAAGACTCGCCTGCCGAAAGCGGCTTCCGCTGACTGCAACTTATCCAACTTGTAATGCCGCGTGAATGTTGAGGGGGACTTCCACATTGCTGCCCTGCATATTTCTTCCAGGGGAGCATCCTTCTCCCAGGCTGCCAAAGTCACCGCACTTCTCATGGAATGTGCAATGATCCCCTCTATAATTGGCTTGTTCTGTGCTTCGTAACATGACACAATATAGCATTCGATCCAATGCGCTAGGGTAGATGGCTAAACTTTCCTCCCCAAGTACTTGGAGTGGGGGCAGACAAATAAAGACTCCGAAAGTTGGATCGGGGCCGTTCGTTTAATGTATATATCCTCAGGGCCCTACGCACGTCCAGTATGTACCATATCCTCCCCAATTCCCTTTCTGGATTTGGGCAAAAAGAGGGGAGAACCACCTCCTGTGATCTGTGAAAGGCTGAATTGACCTTTGGTCTGAATTCTGGTCGCAACCTTAAGACTACCGAGTCCTGTCTGAAAATGCAGAGATCCTGTTTAATCGATAATGCCGCGAGCTCTGACACTCTTCGCGCTGAAGTGATTGCCATCAGGAAGAGAACCTTCCATGTCAACAATTTCACGGAGGCTTCTCTCAAGGGCTCAAAGGGCAGAACTGTCAATGCCTTCAGGACCGTATGTAGGGCCCAGGATGGAAATCTATGGGCTGCTGGAGGGGCTAGGTTGGCGAGGCCTTTAATAAATCTCCAGAGATGGGGGTGTGACGGTACTTCCGCAGCCTTTTCGGGAGGTAAAAAGGAAGTTATTGCCGCCACCTGTATCTTTATTGTATTAGGTCAAAGACCGGCCTCGACTCCATCTTGAAGGAAATCTAGTAGTATAGGTACTGAAACTTGCCGGAAGTTCTGACCTTTTCGTCTGCACCATCTCTGAAAAACCCAAAAGGTATACACATATATACATTGAGTGGACTCTCTTCTGGATGCTAGAATCGTTCCGACCACCAGGTGTGAATAACCTCTTGAGGTTAACATCTGCTGCTCAATCTCCACACGCAGAGCTGTAGCCATGCAGGGTCAGGGTGATGAACTAGACCTTGGACCAGTAGATTGTCTCGTGCCAGAATCTTGGCCAATTCTACCTGTAGGTCGAGGATGTCCGGAAACCAGGCTCTTCAGGGCCATTCCGGGGTGACAAGAATGACCTCCACCTTCTCCGCCCTTATCTTGTTGATCACTCTGGATATCAGTGGGATTGGGGGAAAGGCGTATAGAAGACCTTTCGGCCAAGGGGATGTCAGGGCATCCATGCTCCCAGCCCCCTCCCTCAAGTATCTGGAGAAGAAGCGGGGAAGTTTGGCATTCCCTGGGGTCACGAAGAGGTCTATCACTGGTTGGCCCAATGTCTGGGTGATATCCTCGAACACCTCCTGATGAAGGCTCCACTCCCCCTGGTCGATATCTGACCTGCTGAGCCAGTCTGCTTTTTGGTTGTGCACCCCCTGGAGATGTTCTGTCGATATCGCTACGAGGTTCATCTCTGCCTAGTTGAATAGGCGTGCAGCCTCCTGCATGAGAGCTCATTACCTGGATCCTCCCTGGCGATTTATGTGCACCTTCATCGTGATGTTGTCTGTACGGATCAACACCGTCTTGCCCCTGACTAGATCTGCGAAGGATAGGAGAGCTAACCTGACTGCTCTGAGCTCCAGCCAGTTGATGCTGTGAGTGGCCTCCTCCACTGACCACCTGCCCTGAGCCAGATGGGGTCTGCAATGTGCTCCCCACCCCCAGAAGCTGGTGTCTGTGGTGATTTGCACCCTGTCCTGATGCCACAAATGTCGGCCATTAAGGATCACTGATGACAGCCACCATTGAAGGGACGCTGCGACTTCTCGGGGTAGCCTCACCCCCTGATGTCGTTTGCTGGCTATCTGGTCCTGAAAGGGTAGAAGGAACCATTGGAGGCTCCTTGCATGGAAGCGCGCCCATGGGAGGCATTTTATGGCCGCTATCATGAGACCTTGTAGATGCGCCAAGTGCATAATGTCCATCCTGTGTGCTGCTAACGCCTTCTGTGCAGCCCCCCGTATTGAGATGACTCGGTCCGGGGTCAGGCGTATCTTTCCCTCTACTGAGTCCAGTAGTGCCCCCAGATGTTGGACACACTGCCTTGGGATTAGAGAACTCTTCTCGAGATTGAGGATCAAGAGGTCGTCCAAGTAGGGATAAACATGTATTCCTGAGCGCCGCCAACATGCTACTAAGGCCACCAGAATCTTGGTGAAGACTCTGGATGCCGAAGAGAGCCCAAAGGGAAGGGCCTTGTACTGGAAATGTTCGTCATTGTAACAGAAATGCAGGAATTGGCGGTGGTCCCAATGTATTGGGATGTGGAGGTACGCATCCTGAAAATCCAGGGAGACTAAGTAATCCCCAGGACGTATAGTTTCCAGGATGTGCTTCAGAGTTTCCATCCTGAATTTCCGCTTCCGTACAAACCTATTTACCCCTCTCAGGTTCAGGACCGCTCTCCATGCGCTGTTTTTCTTTGGCACCACGAACAGGATGGAGTAGCAGCCCTTGCCCTGCTGGGGTGTTTGTACCTCTTCTATGGCTCCCATACTTAGTAAACGTCGAATCTCCTCTGTCATCAACTGCTGCTTCTCCCCGGTCTTGTGGGTCGGAGTAGGTATGAACCAACATGGAGGAAGTCGGGACAACTCTATCTGGTATCCGTGTTGGATTGACTCTAAGACCCATCTGTCTGAGGTAGAGTTTCCCCAAGCCCCCACGAAGGCCTGCAGTCTTCCCCCTACTGGAGGTCAATTGTCATTGTTGTGATTTGGAGCTCTGCTTAGAAGACTGGGTCTGCCCTGACTTCCCGGCGCCTCCCTGATGGTTTCTACGAGGATACCTGTCGTCTCCCCAGCGTGGTCTAGGGGATTTGAAGTCCCTGGCTCCAGCGTAACTTGGAGATGGGCCGGTCTCATGGCGGGTTCCTGATGTCCAAAAGGACCGATACTGTCGGGAAGACTTCCTGTCCTCTCTCTTGGGCAGAGCGTATAGCTTCTTAGCCAGGGTTGGTTGCAGTGAGTGTCACCAGTGGGTCCCCACAGACCCCATGCAATTTGGGTAACAAGATGTTCCATCCTCACATACTTCTGCATAGATTGGACTAGAGAGAGGAGAAAGAGGAGATTGCAGAAAAGTGTGTGTGGGGGGTCCATTCCAAATATTTTAAGTTTTACATGGATTAGGGTTAATAATAACATTCAGTGTTAGGGTTTGCAGTACACTGATTTGCGAGATCTCGATGTGGTGTGGTATGGAGGGAGGGGAGGGGAGTCTATTCCACCCCAAGTAGCTTGGAGTTAACACACATTGGGGTTAACATCCAGATTTTAGCACACTAATTTGTGAGACCACTGTGTGGGAAGGACTAGTCTGGAGGGGTCACTGCAGTGATCTAAGGGTTTGTAAGCCGCCTAGAGTCCCAGATCTGGGAGAAAGGCAGGACATAAATCAGTAAAAAGACAACAATAAAAACACAGATTGGGCTAAATATCCAGATATCATGTAGGAGGCTTCTACATGGAGTGGACTGGTATGGCTAGGAAGAGGAGTGGGGAGGAGAGATGGTGTTAGCTTGATTCTCAGCATTTTAACTTTGGGTGTCTCATTGACATCAATACATTTCCCAGGTTTCTGTCTCACTCCTGTCCTCCTCCTCCACAAACATACAGATGTTTTCCCAGAACTGGTACAAGAAGAATTGGGGAGGAGGAAAAAAAGAAAAGGAGTCTACAGATTGAGGTCTATGTGATTTGTAAAGTTAAAACGCTGAGTATCAAGTTAACATAATCTTTTCTCCTTCTCTACATTAGTATACCTATACAAAAGTACCCAAATCACTGCACTGAAAACTCTAGTATGTAGAAATTAATTCCAATTTCAAAATAACCCCAATCCATGTTAACCCCCTCCTTCCACTCATCAATCTTCACCATACAGAGGCCTCCCAGATCAAGCCACTGAAAACTCTAACACTGGATGTTTTTTTAACCATAACCCATGTTAAAACTAAAATATTTGGAATGGAAATCCACTCACCCCCTTGTCTGCTACCCTGCTCCTGCTCCTCTCTTCCACCACCACCACCACCACCATCTAGTCCATCTATGCAGAAATACGAATTAAATTCTACCCCTCAACCCAACATACTTCTGCATAGATGGACTGGTGTGAAAGAGAAGGAAGAAGAGGAGGAAGACTAGAAAATCAGCTTTATCATCATTATTCCCAAGCCCTCTTTGTTGAGGGCAGTTTCCCTTTCTCAGTCCTTTGAAATAAAAATTAAAATAAATAAATTGCTGCAGTTTAACCACTGCCCCTTTTCGCAAGCGCTGCTCCCACTCCCTGTGAGCGCACGGCCCAGGCATGCTTCCCTTTAGCAGAAATACAGAAATCCCGGTGCTGCCGACACATGGGGACAGAAGTGGGAGCTACTGCTGCTGCAACCAAGCCACCATTATGAACCCTGTCTCCAAATCTGGCTGCCCCCCAAGAAGGTAACATTTAAAATAACTCAGCAGCATGCCTGCTGAACATACTTGTTTTAAATGGTGTGCTGCATTTTTTAAACTATGGTTTCAATGTGTTTTAACTATTTTAAATTGATTGTTTCATTTTTTAAAACTTTTAAAATACATCGTTTTAGCTACATTGTGTTTTACCTTACATTCCAAGCTGTTTGGGTCCCATGCTGGGAGAAAAGGGGGATATTATGTAAATAAATCTACAGAAATTTCCCTGCACAATTTAATCACTGCATCCTTTCTGCCTCCCCACTCCCAGTCAAGATGTGTAGTTTGCAAATATCAGTGGTAGACCACAGGTTTTGCACGTAGGAGCAAGGGATGACAAATACAACCTGTGGCATCTGCACTTTTAATGATCAGGTATCTAACAGGTATCTAACAGGTTAGATCAGGTATCTAACAGGTTAGATGATCAGGTATCTAACAAGCCTGTACCCACTTTACCTTCATTATATAAATAAAAGGGGCTTAGTAAGAAAAAAGAGACAGATGATAAAATGCAGAATAAGAAGGGTAAAGGGAGAAGAAGAGGCCAGGAGAGAAAGAAAAATAGGATAGGCTGAGGATAACTTTTCACGTCATCACCCAAGACTCTAGCACTGTGTGAGTAATACATTTAAGAATTACAAAGGAGTTCACTGTAGTTCACCCCTAATAAAATATATATAATAATTGTATAAAATTATATAAAACAGAAATCAGTTCCGAATACAATCAGCACAAGAGGAAAAATCACTAAGGAGAGTCATAATGCACCCCACCTTCCAGAAAGATTACAAACACTTTCCTTTCATATAGGCTCATGGTGGGGGGGGGTACCTGCCTTTCAGGCCTAAAAGGTCTTCAGGCTTAAAAGGTCATTCCCTGCCCACTGTTGGCATGTCACTGGGACAGATTATCTCCAAAAGAATAAAGCACTTGATATGAAAAAAAAATATCCTCCCAATCTCTGCCCTAGAACCTCCAAGTTTCAACCACACAATGTTTAAGTGTGGGAAAGACTTGTGATCTATGAATACAGACCAAGGGGAGAAAAACTAATACCAAAATTTTAGCACTCAAAATATTCTAAACACTGGCTGATTTCACATTCAGTAAGCAAGAAAACAAGAGGCTCGGGACAATGAACGGTTCTGTCATAATAGCAGTACTGAAAAACAAGCAAAATATATTGAATTTTCTAGATGAATATGTGCAGTGTAATGCTGAACAGAGCCCCTCCCTTTCAACCCATCAGCCAAGATCTTCAAGTGGGTGGAGCATAATGCTCTCCTGCACAGGTCCATGTCCTCCCCACCCCACCTTGGGAAGCTGTCAAGGTTTGCTCACAGATGGAACACAGCTCCTTCTCCTTCCCCTCAGAACAGCTGCCAGCAAGGAGCAGCAGAACTCCCTTCCAGGGCTGGGCAGGTGCCTGGGTGTGTGTGTGTGTGTGTGTGTGTGTAGGTTTTGGAGGGAGTGCAAAAGGCTAGAGAATAGCTCTCTGCGCCCTGTCCAAAAAGAGCCTTGCTTGTGTGTATATGACTAACGTGATTCCACCTACTGTTTCCAGGCCCAGGCCATACGTTGTTAACACTTTAGCACTGAGAACTAGAATTAACAAAGCCTTACTTTTTCCTTGAATCCCCTTTTCATGCCTTGTGTCTTTTCCTATAGAACATACTAACATTGTAGCAATAAAAAGACTATGGCATATAATCTAATCCCAAAGTAAACTGGACTGCTAAAAGTGCTGCACCTGCCCAGGAACCAAGTCTTATTCATTCATTCTTTTCTCAGGTTAATGTTACAAGCCAGTTTACCTGCAATGTTGGGCAACTGCCATCAGCCCATTAAATGCAGTCAGCAGCAGAAGTCTATAAACAGCAACATGAAGAATTTCCTTTTAACTCCAAATAAATTCTTTTGTCAGAGACAGCTCTGTAGAGTGACAGGGTGAGAATATGATTGATGCTTGGTTGAAAAGCAGGGATTTGTCACAACTAAGTAAAGACAGCATGCAGGCATGTTTTTCTATGCTTCAAGATGAAGCCAAGGATTAAAGGAAACAATCTGAAGCTAGAGCCTCTGTGTTATGAGGCACTCACCTGGAAAACTGACTTAGTTGCCTGGGGAATCTTGTTTTATTCTCAAACAACAGCCTGCATTTTCACACCTAATTTTTTTTAAAAGAGCAGATAGCCACAGAGCACTTGGGCCTCTTGGACAATGGTTTCTAAAATTATACAGGTGATTTAACACATTAAAACCATGCTTTCAGATGACTAAGCCACCAAATCTACGCAAACAGTACAAAGATTATGATAATTTTAGAAAGGAAATAAGAGCACTAAAGAAAGTTCTACAATACACCACATTAAAACAGGTTCATTAAAATGTATGCTTGGGTAAATTAATCTCATGAGTATGCATGAAAAGAATCTAGAGGTTTTAGTAGGCCACCAGCTAAACATGTTCAACAGCATGATGTGATGGCAAAAAATTCCAGATTGCATTAAGAGAAATACAGTGTCCAAATGAATCGAAGTAATAGTACCACTCTTTTCTATTATGGTTATACCATGCTTGGAGTACTCTGTCCAGTTCAGAGCACTGCAGGTTAAGAAGAATATTGACAAGTTGGAAAATATCCAGGGGATATTGACTAAGATGGCAAAGAGTTTGTAGTTTAAGTTCTAGAAAAATGGCTCAGGGAACTGGGTATGTTTAGCATGGAGAAGAGAAGAGATATGTAAAAATTTTCAAATATTTGGTAAGATACAAATCTGTCAATTCAAATTACAAGAAAGGAGATTCCAATTAAACATTAGGAAGAACTTCCTGATGGTAAGAGTTGTTCAGCAATGAAACTGATGATTCTCCTTCACTGGAAGTTTGGATGGGAGGTGGAATGACCATTTGTCAAAGACACTTTAGCTGTGTGATACCTTCCATCAGCAGGAAGTTGAACTAGTTGACCTTTGGCTGAATGTCTAACTTTGCAATTCTGAGAGTCTATGATACCATGGAAAAATGTTACTGGGGTACTTTTATGTTTAAATGACCATATTTGGATATCACAAGAATCCAGAGAGCAAGTGCACTCAGGCTTGTGCATTCACATTTTCTTTCCATTTTATAGTAATCACAGTTTATCCAAAGTCAACAAAACGGCTAATCCTATCATGGTCAAACAAAAACAAGGCAAAGTTAAAGGACAGGTTGCTTACCTGTAACCATAGATCTTTGAGTGGGCTTCTGTGAATTCACACAGCTGGGTTACTCCTGCGCCTGCGCAGAGTATCGGAACCTTTTAGAATCGCTAGGCAGAATGTGCTTTGATACATTTTTGGCGGTAAATCCGCCCACACCAACAGTCCCTTATAAAGGATTCCCGCCCAATTCTCCTCAGTTCCTTGAATGACGCCGCAATCAGTAGCATCAGGAACATTAAGCATGTTTATATGATGAAGTAGGGCATAGAGGGGAGGATGGGTGGGTCTGTGTGAATTCATAGAAGACCACTCGAAGATCTATGGTTACATGTAAGCAACCTGTCCAGCTTCTTTGTGGTCTCTGTGAATCACACAGCTGGGTAGACTGGCAAACTTCACTCCAGGAGGAGGGTATGTCCTATACACATTGACACTAATACCATGTTGCACAGTATAACATCAGTTGGAATTTTGATAGCACATATTTAATCAGAATAATAAAGTATACATACTTATCACATTAAATAGCTTGGCAATACAATAAAACTCACTTATTGGATAGAAGACAAAAGTACAGCTTTCCCAAAGGCAGCCTCGTTCCTAGAACGAGAGTCAAGTCTTGTAATGGGAAATGAAAGTCAAAGGCGATGATCAAATGGCAGCTCTGCAAATGTCCTCTAGAGGCACTCCAGAGAGGAAAGCTGTCGAGGTGGAGACAGCCCTCGTTGAGTGTCCTCGAATCCGTGGCGGTAGAGGCTTCTTCGCCAGTTCATAGCAGAGAGCAATGGTCGATGTCACCCACTTCGACAAACGCTGTGGAGAGATAGGTTGTCCCAGTCTCGAGTCAGCATAGGATACAAACAGTCTAGGTGACTTCCTGAAGGGAGCAGTTCTCTGGATGTAGAAGGCAAGTGCCCTCCTGACGTCCATGGAATGGAGGGTACGCTCAAACTTGTCCTTTGGGTCCTGCATTAGAGTAAGGAGAGTGATAGACTGATTGAGATGAAAGCTCAACACCACCTTCGGAAGGAAGGAGATGTCAGGACGGAGCACCACCTTATGTTTGTGGAAGGCAGTATACGGAGGGTCAGAGCGCAAGGCACAGAGCTCACCAGCTCGACGTGCTGAAGTTATTGCAATCAGAAAAGCTGTTTTCCAAGATAGGAGTCTTAGGTCCGTGGATGCCATGGGTTCGAAGGAATGTCGAACCAGTTGCGACAGGACCAATTTGAGGCTCCACGTTGGTGTAGGCTCGAGTACCAGCGGGTGCAGGTTGACGTAGCCTTTCAAGAACTTCTTGACAGTTGGATCTGTGAAGGGAGACGGGTAACCTCTAGCCTGGAATTCGACCGAAACGGCTGCCAGGTAGCACCGGATCAACGAAATCGAGAGACCTGTAGAAGACAAGTGGAGCAAGAAGTCCAGGAGAGTTGGGATGGAGAACGGTACCGTGATCGATCCTCGATCAGATAGGAAGGCCTCAATTTTTTTCCATTTGTAGTAGTATGACTTGTGGGTAGCAGGCCTCCGCGCAGTGTCGATGACAGCCTGGACCTCCGGGGGAAGGGAAGGGTTTACCGAAGATGGTCTCAAGGCCATAGCCTCCAAGCCGTTAGACGAAGAGTCTCCACATCTGAATGTCTGACCTTTCCGTGCTGAATGGTGAGATCGGGATGGGACGGAAGTCGGATGAACCGGTGCCCGGCCAGACACAGCAGGGGAGCAAACAAGGTTGTCGGGGCCACCACAGAGTGATGAGGATGGCATCCGCTTGGTCCCGACGTAGCTTTGCGATTACCCTCGTCAGCAGTGGAAATGGAGGAAAGAGGTAGAGGACTGGTCCCGACCATCGGAACAGGAATGTGTTGCCCCTTGATCCTGGGGCGCAGCACCTTGAACAGAACTGTGTTTTCTGGGGACGCAAACAGGTCGACTTGGGGAGATCCCCACTGTCGGAATAGGTCCACGGTCACCGACTCGTGCAGCTTCCATTCGTGAATGGAGAGACTTGAACGGCTGAGTCCATCCTCAAGAGTATTCTCCTCTCCTGGGAGGTGGACAGATTGGAGAACGATGTTCTTGGAGACGCACGAATCCCAAATGTCCAATGTGAGTTGAAGAAGCTGAGGGGACCTTGTTCCCCCTTGCTTGTTCAGGTAGTACATCACCGAGGTTTTGTCTGTCACTACCAGAACAGTCTTGTTTGTCACCAAAGTATCGAATGCTTGAAGTGCCTTTTGGACACTGAGGAGCTCCAGGACGATGATATGGAGAGTCCGTTCTTCGGCATTCCAGGAACCCCATATCTCGTAAGATTCAAGGTGTGCTCCCCATCCCAGCAGCGAAGCATCCGTTGTCAGAGAGGTGTCTGCCTGAGGAGGATCGAAGGGCATTCCTGACAGGACGTTGTCCGGCACCAACCACCACGCTAGCGACCAATGAACTGCTCGAGGGATCATGAGCAGTTTCTTCAGGGAGTAGCGTAGGGGGTCAAACACTTGTAGAAACCAGTGTTGGAGTGGACGAAATTGAAGCCTGGCCAGGCGGGTCACATAGGTAGTAGCTGCCATGTGCCTGAGAAGTATTTGGACGGAATGGGCAAGGAGCCTCTGGGACCGGCGGCAAGCATGGACTAGAGACCGAATAGTGTCGAACCAGTCTTGAGGCAGGTAAGCTGCGGCTGCACGCAAGTCCAGCCTGGCCCCGATAAACTGGATAGCCCGAGACGGTTGGAGCTGCAACTTCTCTATGTTGACAAGTCCCAGGCAGTCTAAGACATCTAAGGTGAGGTCGATATCGAGTTCGAGCTGATGTCGAGAGCTCGCCACAATCAGCCAGTCGTCGATGTAGGGGAAGACCACCAGTCCACGCTGGCGTAGAAAGGCCGCAACCACCACCATGCACTTCATGAAGACCCTTGGGGCTGTCGAAAGTCCAAATGGCAGGACCCTGAACTGGAAAGTCTCGGTCCCGATCTGGAATGCCAGAAAGCGTCTGTGGGAAGGATGGATGCCGATGTGGAAATAGGCGTCCTTGAGGTCTATGGATGCAAACCAGTCGTACTGTTGCAGGAGTGGAAGGATGGACGCCAAGGTGACCATTCTGAACTTCTTTGGTTCTATATATCTGTTCACCCCACAGAGGTCGAGAATTTTATTTATTTATTTATTTATACCCCGCTCTTCAGCCACAAGGCTATCAGAGCGGCTTACAAATTGTTTTAAGTAATAGCTATTTACACATCTACACTGCATTAAACAGTTTCCAATGTGTGTTAGCTAATTGCCCCCACAAGCTGGGTAATCAATTTACCGACCTACAAAAGGATGGAAGGCTAAGTGAACCTTGGAGCCCACTGGAATCGAATTTGCAACATGGTGACTTGCAGTACTAGCATTTTAATCACTGCGCCACCAGAGTCCTCCGTCCTTCTTCGTGACCAGAAAGTACCTCGAGAAGAAGCAGAGGTAGTGGAGATCTGAGCCCACAGGTTTGATAGTCCCCTTTTGCAACAGTGTGTGCACCTCCTCGAGGAGGGGAGGGGAAGGCGGTGTTGATCGAACCCGACCTGTTGGAGGTAGAGAGTCGAATTCAATCCAATAGGTGGTCTGGATGATTCGAAGAACCCAGCAGTCTGATGTTACTGAAGACCAAGCTTCGTGGAAATTCAACAGTCGGTCTCTGAAAAGTGGAATCTAGAGAAAAAAGAGACAAGATGAGGTGAACAGTTAGAACTTTCTCCTGCCTTGATCCTTTGATCGTTGCCTCGGGGGTGGCTGATATCTGGACGCTGAACCTTTGCTCCTCACTGAAGAGGCTGGAGAGGGAGAAGGTACGTATCGGGATCGACGATACAATTGGCCAGAGGACCCCCTGACGGAACTGCTGGCCTGATGAATAGGTTTGCCAGGCGGTGTGGCCCCTGGAACGGTACTGAGAAGATAAGGTGGCCATACCGTATTTCTTAGCGGTGATCCTCATCTTCTGAGTAAATTCCAACTTTTCATCTGTGGATCCATTAAACTGCCCATATTCATCAAAGGGCAGATCCTCTATGGTGGCTGAGGCCTGTGGGGTGAGGCTGGATGAGCGGAGCCAGGCGTGTCGGCGCAGGGCAATGGATCCTGCAATTGTTTTGGCCGCGCAGTCAGCAACATGTTGAGCCGAGTTCATCTGATGCCCTGCAAGCGACTGTGCCTCTGCCTGGATCGCCTCGGCCATCCGACACCGTTCTTCCAGGAGATCTTGGAGCAGGGGCGTCATCCTCTCCCACAGCACCTGCTGGTAGGCCCCCATGCAGGCTGAGTAGCTGGCCACACGAAAATTCAATTCAGCCGCTGAGTAGAGTTTCTTGCCCATAATGTCGAGCTTACGACCCTCAGGGTCCAGCGGAATGGATTGAGGCCTACGTTGCTTCCTGTTTTGGGACGCTTCAACCACCACGGAGTTCGGCTTTGGGTGAGTTTGAAGCCAGTCAATGTGCTCACCTCCACCTCGATACAGCCGGTCAATTTTCTTGGAAGTAGACTGGATCAAGGAGGGGTTCTCCCACGACCCTTGCGTGAGCTTGAGCAGGGATGGTAAAACAGGGAGAACAGCCATGGGGGAAGCTTTAGACTGAATCCGGTGGAAGATCGGGTCTACCGGTTCAGCCTCCTTTTTCACCACATTAAGGTCAAGAGCGTGTGACATGTGCACCATCTGTTCTGAGAAAGCACGGATGTCATCAGTGAGTGATGCAGAGTCCTCATCAACCAGCTCGGATTTCAGTGATGGTAGGTACTGCGTGTAGTAGTTCCACAATGCCGAGGAAGATGTTGAATTCATTGGGGATGGACTGCGATCCTCATGGAGCAAAGAGGTGGTGAATGGAGGTGGAGTTGGAGGCAGAGGTTGTTGTTCAGGTCGTGGAGAGACCTGACTCTTCGCATCCCTTTTCGGGATAACCCGAGGCTATTCCATATGGAAACGCCTGGGTGAGCGACACACAGACCGGCCGGCATATACATCCCCAAAATCATCTCCCTGGGATGTCAGGATCTGCGAACCCATAGGCGACACGATCCCAGTTGAACAAATAGACCATGCCAGGTTGTAGGCTGTATAGGCCGGAACGTCCCCATGGATATCAGATGAAAAAGGTTGGGTTCAAGGTGAGGGCTCGGTTTCAACAACCTCAACATTGACGTCAGATGGGGAACGCTCAATAAGTTGGGCCCTCGAGATGGCGAGGGTTGGTGATTGGCCCAGCCGCTGAGGTGTCATCTCCATGTCGGTACCATAAGGAACTTCGACGGCCACAATCTCTACTGAATCAGAGGGGGTAGGAGCATGCCTCGGCACAGCAGTCTCCGCAGGTAGAATCAGAGAAGGTCTGGCAAATGTGGCCTCGGTTCCAGTGGCGGGTTGCAACTCTACGGTGCCAGCAGGCCACGCAGCTTTATCAGGAGATGCTGCAAATGGAGCGGCCGCCAACTTCAGCTTTTTAGATGCCTCTTTCGGCTTGCTCTTTGATTTAGAGCCATCATCATGCCGAGAGGAATGCTTTTCTTTCCTTTTCTTCTTCAGAGACTGCACAGCCTCTGCAGAGGAGCCCGGCCGGGCCGTGGAATCAGAAGGCCCCCAGTCCAGAGGGACAGCCGTTGAGGTGGAAGGCTCCTGGTCCCAAGTTGATGTCGATGGTATCGAGCGGGCTCAATCCCGAGCCGAATCCGATGGAGCATGCTTGTGCGAAGTATGCACAGCTTCTGGGTTCGAGGCAACAGAATGGCATCGGGACGGGCTAGGAGACCGATGATGCTTCTAGCCTTTAGGCTTGGGAGACAGTGAACGACCACATTTTGAGGGTACGGACACCGATGCAACAGCCAGAGTCGATGTAGCAGCCGGAGTTGAGACCGAAGTTGGAATCAAGGCTTTCTCATACAGAAAGGATTTCAGTCGAGATAGCCTGTGCTTGCAAGCCTGAGGGGTGAAGGCCTTGCAATGCACACAGGAATCAACATTGTGGGTTACTCCCAGGCAAATCAGGCAGCGGGAATGACCATCAGCACTTGGAAGTTTAGCCTGACAGATTACACACCTCTTGAAGGCCCCTTTGCCAGACATTTTTCTACGCAGAATCGCCAAGCCAAGTGAGGAGACGGAGAGTAGTCAAGAACAGTCCAAGTCGTCACCAAAAGCAGAGGTAGAATGCCAAAACTGAGGGGAGAAACACGAAACATTGTCAAAAAACAGTCCAGGTCAATGCCAGAAATCAGAGTCCGAATGCCAAAGCCAAGGGGTGAGAGAAACTCGTCGTCAAAAAGCCAAGCTGAGTCAATCCAAGTCAAACCGAAAGTGAAAGAGAGAAAATTAGCGAACGAAGGTTCATTCAAGCTGCTAACACGGCAGAAAGAAAGGAACTGAGGAGAATTGGGTGGGAATCCCTTATAAGGGACCATTGGTGTGGGCGGAGTTACCGCCAAAAATGTATCAAAGCACATTCTGCCTAGCGATTCTAGAAGGTTCCGATGCTCTGCGCAGGCGCAGGAGTAACCCAGCTGTGTGATTCACAGAGACCACAAAGAAGATCCATGATTTACAAAGTAGATATATTCCACAAACTATAGTTTAGGGTCCACATATATTAAACTTTAGTTAATCTAAAATGGAAGATAACCAACAGTTAGCTTAGCATGCCTGGATGCAACCAATGACAACTATACTGAATGGGGGGAAATTATAGAAGAATTCACCTCATCTTTTTATTTCTGAGTCAGAAATTCATTTTCCCTGCCTAACAAACCTGAACCACACCCGAATGGCAGAATATTAAATGAATAAATTAATGAATGTTCACATTCAACAATGATGAAGAACTGACATAAAAATGTTTTTTTCACAATAGACTGATACCCATTCTATATACCATTTCCTAATATTTCTAAGAGCAACATGTTGTTGGATTCAGGCATATGATCCCAAGCTTTGAAAACACACTGAAATTCTCCAAACTGTCAATAATAGTAATAGTAATAATAATAATAATAATAATAATGTATCTAAATTCTTAGGCCTTGCACATCCTCTCAAGTCCAGCTCCAAATACTAACTTACTGAAAGGCACTGACAGAAATCTGAAGGGAAATAAAACCCCTCATTTCAAACTCCAGATTATTTTTGACAAAAAAGAGGTTTTGTTTTCAGTAAACTGTGTGTCACATATGTGCTTGTAGTCAACAATGACTTCACAAGTTCCATAATTCATGGGAATAAAGAATACCAGAACAAAAGAACTGTAACACTAATTTCAGCGTGCTTTGGAAAAGACAAGTTGCTCACCTGTAACCATAGATCTTCGAGTGGTCTTCTGTGAATTCACACAGTTGGGTTATTCCTGCGCCTGCGCAGTGCATTCGGAACCTTCTGGAATCGCTAGGCAGAATGTGCTTTGATATATTTTTGGCGGTAGCTCCGCCCATCCTAACGGTCCCTTATAAAGGGCTTCCCGCCTAAATCCCCTCAGTTCCTTAAATGATGCCGCAATAGCAGCATCAGGAACAGTAAGCATATAAGGTATAGCAGGACATAGAGTGGAGGATGGGCGGGTCTGTGTAAATTCACAGAAGACCACTCGAAGATCTATGGTTACAGGTGAGCAACCTGTCCATCTTCTTTGTGGTCTCTGTGAATCACACAGTTGGGTAGATTAGCAAGCTTCCTCACTGGAGGAGGGTATGTCATGCACATCCGTAGAGTTATGCCTGTCACATCTAAATTAGGAGGGATTTCTTATATCCCCTCAATCTACCCTATTACCAATTATACATACATATATCTTATGCACATTCCGCAAGTATTGACTTAATCAAGTGTCATGGTGATAATACCATAAAAAAAGGGGGAGGACAATATCAAGGCAGGCCAATATAATTACAGTCAGTTACTGAATGGAGGACAGGAGGACTGCTCTCCCAAATGCAGCCTCAGCCCTCGAACGAGAGTCCAGTCTATAGTATGAAATGAATGTCAATGGTGAGGACCAGGTCGCAGCGCGGCAGACATCTTCCAAGGGTACCCCCGAGAGGAATGCAGTAGAAGTGAAGACAGCTCTCGTAGAATGTCCACGAATTCGTGAAGGCAGCGGCTTCTTGGCCAGCTCGTAGCAGAGAGCGATGGTCGACGTCACCCACTTCGAGAGACGTTGCGATGAAATTGGTGAACCTATCTTGGAGTCGGCATAGGAAACAAAGAGCTGGGGTGACTGCCGGAACGAAGCAGTACGTTGAACATAGAAAGCGAGCGCTCTCCGTACATCCATGGCGTGAAGAGTGCGCTTGAATTCGTCCTTCGGGTCCTGCATCAAGGCAGGTAGGACAATGGGCTGGTTGAGGTGGAAACTAGAAACCACCTTTGATAGAAAGGAAATGTCCGGTCTCAAGACCACCTTGTGCTTGTGGAAGCAAATATATGGGTGGTCTGAGCGAAGGGCACAGAGTTCTCCAGCTCGACGAGCAGAAGTAATAGCAACCAAAAAAGCAGTCTTCCAGGTAAGTAGGCGGAGGTCAGTCGACGCCATTGGTTCAAAGGGTTGCCTCACCAACTGAGAAAGGACGAGTTCGAGGCTCCAAGTCGGGATGGGACTGCGCACCGGAGGATGGAAGTTGATGTACCCTCTCAAGAACTTTTTAACTATTGGGTCTTGGAAGGGAGACGGTCGGTTCAGAGCCTGGAATTCCACGGAGATAGCGGCTAGATATCCCCGGAGGGAAGACACCGAGAGACCCGCTTTGGAGAGGTTGAGGAGAAATTGAAGGACTGTGGATACCGAGCAGGATTCAAAGTTCAAGCCCTTCTCTCCTGGGAATTTCTCAAAACGATTCCACTTGTAAAGGCAGGCTTTCCGGGTGGTAGGTTTCCTAGCAGCGTCAACAATAGTTTGAACCTCTCAATGTAAGGGAGAGAGAGGGACAGTCTGTGGAGGATGCGGGTTCATGGTTGGATCCTCCAAGCCGTCAGACGGAGTGAATCGAGGTCTGGGTGCCTGACTCTGCCCTGTTGAATTGTGAGTAGGTCCGGTTGATCTGGAAGGTGGAGAAAGCATCTGTTGGACAGGAGCAAAAGTGGGGCAAACCACAGTTGCCGAGGCCACCACGGCGTGATGAGGATCGCGGTTGCTCGGTCTCGACGCAACTTGGCAACGACCCTTGTCAGCTGCAGGATCGGAGGGAAGAGATACAGGAACGGTCCGGTACATTTGAATAGGAACGCATCTCCCCTCGAGTCCTTGTGCCTGTCCCTGGAGCAGAACTGGACGCACTGCCTGCTTAGGGCAGTCACAAAGACACCTATCAAGGGGGTCCCCCAACGATGGAAGAGGTCTGTCAGCACGTGGCGGTGGAGCATCCACTCGTGAACGCTGGAGCTGGAATGGCTCAGTCCATCTGCAAGAATATTCTCCTCCCCAGGGAGGTGGATGGAGTGGAGGGAGATATTCTGTTGTACGCACCAATCCTAGATCTGCAGTGTTAGCTGGAGCAGTTGGGGGGACCTGGTACCACCTTGCTTGTTTAGGTAATACATTACCGATGTGTTGTCCGTCAGGAGGACAGTCTTGTTTCAAACCAGGACCTCGAAAGAACGAAGAGCTTTCTGAACCGCTAGAAGCTCCAGTACATTGATATGCAACATTCTCTCTTCCTCGGACCAGGCACTTTGTATCTTGTGGGATCCGAGAGGGGCTCCCCACCCCTGTAGCGATGCATCCGTTGTGATGGAAACATCCAGTTGGTGGGGTTCGAATGGAATGCCCGATAGGACATTGGTCGGGTCCTGCCACCAGTCCAGGGAGCGTTGGACAGAGCGGGGTATTGTAAGGAGCATTTCCTGTAGGTCGTTGAGGTGGACGAAGACACTGAGAAACCAATGTTGAAGTGGGCGGAATCGAAGTCTGGCCAAAGGGGTGACGGATGTAGTCGCTGCCATGTGGCCCAGGAGGACTTGTACATCCCGTGCTTGGATTCGACGGGATCGACGGCATCCCAGAATCAGAGACCGTAGGGTGTCGAATCGGTCTTCGGGAAGGTAGGCTGCTGAAGAGATCAAATCCAGGTGGGCCCCAATGAAGTGGATCGTCTGCGATGGGGTCAGTTGGGATTTGTCCGTGTTGACAACAAGTCCCAGGGAATGCAGAACATCTAGTGTGAAGTTGACGTTCCTCTCGAGCCCGGCCTTCGAGTTCGCTACGAGCAGCCAGTCATCGATGTATGGGAAGACGATGATCCCGTATTGTCGGAGGAAAGCCGCCACTGGCACCTCCTCAATCACGGGCGGGGAGGGGGGTGTGGAGCGGATGAGTCCTGTCGGAGGCAGTTCGTCGAATTCGATCCAGTAGCCCTGATGTACAATTTGGAGCACCCAGCAGTCCGATGTTATGGAGGACCAGGCTTCCTGGAACAACGACATGCGGTCTCCGAACAGGAGATTCTAAAAGATGTAAACATCAAAATAAGGAACCACAATTAAAATCTCTTCCTGCCTTGATCCTTAGACCTGTGTTTTGAGGGTAGACAGTACCGGGATGCAGAGCCCTGACTCCTCACCGAGGATGTGGAAGAAAGTGGTTGCTGCTGAAACCAGGAGCGCCTGGATGACTGGGGCGTACCCCCTCTCCTGTAAGGTTGGCCAAAGGAGTAAGTGTTCCATCTGGAACGATGTCTGGGGCGGTATGCAGAAGATGAGGTCGATGGCATACTGTATTTTCTCGCAGTGGTCCTCATTTTCTGTGTGAACTCAAGCTTCTCATCTGTCGACGCATTAAGGAGGCCAGAGGTGTCAAAAGGCATGTCTTCAATGGTCGCAGCAGCTTGAGTCGAGAGGCCCGAAGAATGTAGCCAGGCGTGGCGTCGTAAGGCAATGGATCCCGCCACTGTCTTGGCTGCACAGTCAGCGACGTGCCTTGCGGAGTTCATCTGTTGGCCCACAAGTAATTGGGCTTCAGTTTGGATGGCCTCCACTAGCCTCTTCCGCTCCTCCGGCAGGTCCTGGATAAGGGGTAGCATTCTTTCCTAAAGAACCTGCTGGTAAGCCCCCATACATGCAGAGTAATTAGCAATACGGAAGCTCAGTCCAGCAGCGGAGTATATCTTCTTACCGATTATGTCCAATTTCCTACCCTCAGTATCAGTAGGAGTGGCCTGTGCACGACGCTGCCTTTGTGGTTGGGCCGCCTCCACAATGACTGAGTTGGGTCTCGGGTGTTCTCTCAACCAGTCGATACCATCCCCAGAAACCTTGTACAGCCTGTCAATCCTCTTAGAGGTGGAAGGGATAGACGAAGGGTTCTCCCATGAATTTTGCGTCAACTTTAAGAGGGAAGGCAGTACTGGGATGTTGGCAGTTGGGGGAGCCTTTGACTTGATCCTCTGATAAATAGGGTCAACAGGCTCCGTCTCTTTCTCCGTTTTCTTCAAGTCTAGAGCGTGGGACATCCTCACCACCTGCTCCGCAAAGGAGTGAACATCGTCAGTGGGAGAGGAGGAGTCCTTATCCAGAAGGTCAGGCTGGGGCGATGGTATGTAAGGTTGATACTCCTCAGACGAAGAGTCGGAGATGGAGATCGACGTCGATCGTGGAGAGACCTCGTGCGCCGTGGAGGAGTTGGAGGCGGTGGAGGCAGAGGCCGGAAGGGGGACACTTGACAACTCGTGTCCTTAAGCTTCTGCTTTTCTGGCTCCCGAGCACGGATGGCCACTTTATCCCAGCCGTGAAAGGACAGATGGGGAGGGGATAAAGCAACGGATCATAGGGTGGCTGCCTCAGAGGTGAGATGAAATATTTGCTCCGTTGTGGCAGCAGAGGTCAGAGGCAGAGTCATCGGTGTAGTGAAAGCTGATTTAGCCAGCTCGTAGGCACCATACGCTTCCTCATCATCTTGGACCCTGGAAGTGGAAGGCTGGGGTTCATCTTGAAGGAGGGGCTCATCCTGACCTCCTCGCATCGCAGTAGCGGAGCCACGGAGCAATTCTGATCATGAAACCAGAAGGGCCGGAGAGATCCCACGAGCCTGCGGGGTACTTTCCATCTCCTCAGCCGAGCCCACCTCCACTTCTACAATCTCCAATGATGGGGTCGGGGTTCTTGGGCGGGTGTGCCTGATGTCCACATCTCAATCCCGAGGGGAAGGCTGGTGTTGCGAGATAGGTTGGGCTTCCGATGTCGACGGAACCGGAGCCGAAGGAGGCAAGGGGTCTCGAATTCGGGAGACTTCCCTTCGTTTCTCCCCTGCGTGCACCCGTTTCACCTTTTTTTTCTTTGGGGCCTTAAGCTTTGAAGGCTCAGAAGATTCTCGGGTTCGATCTCCATCCCAAGAGCCCTGTGGGTCCCCATGATGATCCTTGGGCTCGACAGCTCCCGAATCCGAGGAAGGCCGATCCCCAGCTGGGGCCGACTTTGCATGCTTGTGAGAGTGCAGTACTGCCTCCGGATCCGACGCCACCGAGCGTCTCCTGGAAGGGCTTCGGGAGCGATGACGTTTAGCGTGTGGTGACTGGGGGGACTTCGCAGTAGGGGACCTTCCCCGTGGAAAAACCCCTGCGCCCACAGCCAGAGTTGAAGAGGTCGACGGAATGAGGGCCTTCTCATATAAAAAGGATTTCAGCCTGGAGGAGCGATGCTTCCTCGCCTGAGGCATGAAGGCTTTACAGTGGACGCACACATCGAGGTTGTGCGTCTCACCAAGACAGATGAGGCACCTGGAATGCCCATCAGAACTGTGCAGCTTGGCCTGGCATACCACACAGTGTTTAAAGCCCATTTTCGCAGCCATAATGGAAATCTCAAAACGTAGTCAAGGGAGCAAAGAGTCAAACCGTGAGTCAGAAGCCGTTACCAAGTCCAGAGGGAAAGCCAAAATCGTAGTCAGAAGCCAATCCAAGTCAAAAACCAAAAGTGAAAGTCTTCAAAGAGCACGAAGGTTCCTTTAGAGCTGCTAGCGTGGCGGAAAAAAGGAACTGAGGGGATTTAGGCGGGAAGCCCTTTATAAGGGACCGTGAGGATGGGCGGAGCTACCGCCAAAAATGTATCAAAGCACATTCTGCCTAGCGATTCCAGAAGGTTCCGAATGCACTGCGCAGGCGCAGGAATAAACCCAACTGTGTGATTCACAGACACCACAAAGAAGATCAGGCTACCGTTCTCTGCTAAAAAGAGTCAGCAGTCTCTGTAGAGCTGGTTGCTCATATCCAAAAGTTAGAGTTCAAACCAAACTATATCCCTGTTGTATCCAAAGCTCAAAAAGCACATTTGAAAGTTCCAGCAGGAACTTGTGAACGTTTTGAAAAATGTTTCTGCTGAACAGATTTCCCCCCCTCCACTAAAGACATAAACAGCATCTGCTGAGTACTGACCACTTAGCATTCAACCTGCTGCCAACCTGCATTCTTCAGAGAGACCTGAAAGAGAAATGTGGAGCTGTGCCACTTCTAATAACTGTGACTGGCACCAAGTCAATGTTTTAATGCAGAGAGCTACCCTCTGTCACTAAGCAGATCTTTCCTTTCTTTTGGTTAATGGATTTCACAACCACTGGCAGCAATGCTAAGAGTGTGGGCAATACATGGTTACTGTCTAGAGAGCTCATTGAACAGCCTAGTAATGAAAGCAAATGGGAAGAAAAAACGTGGGTAATACATGATGCAGAGACAAGGTATTACTGCACTTCTGGGTATCACAAGATATAACTTCCTCTGTGCTCCTCTACTGATATCTTCAAGCAGGCCTGCAGTTAGAAATTGTGGAGAGGGGCCTTTCAATCAATCACAGGAATGAAGAGGAATCTTAAATCTATGCAAATAACAAAACCCAAAACCCACCTCTCTCAATGCCAAACTAAATTGACATTAACTCTGTGTGAATGCAACTTGCATCTATATAAGGAAGCCTGAGCAGCCTTGGGACTTGAGGGGGTGGGTGGGAAGTTGATATCTGTTTGTATCATCTCTCCAAAGCTGCCATTTGCCATTTCAAAGGAAACCTCCAAAGATGCCAGTGCTTCTCTTCAAATATAAATAACTCTAACAAAGCTTTGGTGGGGTGGTGGTGGCAGGGAAAGAATCATTTCAAGGCACAAAAAAGACACAAATATTGTGATATTGCAAAAAACACACTGAAAAATCAACCATCATTTATAGGTTTTCCAAGGTTTTTTCCGGGTGTGTGTGTGTGTGGCCGTGTTCTGGAAGAGTTTATTCCAGTCATAGATGCAGGTGAAACGTCAGGAATAAACTCTTCCATAACACAGCCTCACAGCACAGAAAAACCCATGGAAAACCTATGGATGCTGGCAGTGAAAGCCTTTGACTTCACATTCAACAATCATTTGTTAGAGAATTAAACATTAGGAAAGTAAATAGGTGAGTTCTGCAAATTCTAAAAATGAAGGTGCAGCAGTCTATTCAAATATATAATATGCAACACAAGACATAATTCAAGATTAATAGCATAGAACTTGCTACATTATGCTTATGTTCTTATATACCAATCAAAGAAAAGTGCAGTTGGATCTACTCATGCTCCAAATACAGAGCAAAAGTGATACTTAAGAACTGAGGGGCTTACTGCACTTTGAAAAAAGTGGCAAGGTAGCAGGAATGTTCTGTTTTCCGTGCGGCATTACCACATGGTATCATCTTTTTTGTTGTTGTTGTTCTAGTCCCATGAACCATGTAAAACCATGTCTTTTTGAGAACCAGAAAAACCCGTTAGCAAATCCACCATGGGACCAGAATGAAAGAATGCCAGAAAAATGATGATATTGTGTGGTAAGGCAGCAGGGAAGACAGAACCTTTCTGCTGCCTTGCTGCTTTTCTTGGGAGTGCATTAAGCCCCTGAAATTGGAACACTGGTACTTACCGTGAAGGTTCCTTTTCAGCAGCCTTGGGGAGGGAGTCCTTGAATGGGTAACAGCTCCGCCTTCCAGCCAATCGCAGGCAGGACAACCTGTAAAATTTGAATGTAATACAATCCCCCCTGGAGGTGGAGCCATCCCCTACCTCCCCAGAGAAGACTTGACACAGCTTCAGCTCAAAAACCACATCAGACAGACAAAAAGGAAACCAAAGATAACACTATAATAAACCAAGAATAAACAACTACTAACACCTACTACCACATATATATATATATATTGGGTGGGTAAGGACTCCCTCCCCAAGGTTGCTGAAAAGGAACCTTCACGGTGAAATACACAGATCCTCATGCACTGACAAGGCACTCAACTCGGATACACGCCTAGCTGACGTGATTGCCACTATGAAGGCCACCTTCCAAGTGAGAAAAGACAGATCCACCGATTTGATCGGCTCGAAGGGCTGTTGCATTAGCGCCTTCAAAACCACATTCAACTTCCAAGAAGGAAACCTATGTACCACTGGTGGACGTACGGCTCCTACACCCCTGAGGAAACTCTTGATATGGGGGTGAGAAGTTAAGGACTTACCCCCTCCACCTTTCAAAATGGAGCCTAATGCCGTAACATGTCTTTTCAAAGTACTGGCGGCCAGACCCTTCTGCAAACCTGACTGCAGAAAAGCCAAAACTGAGCCCACAGAGGCTTGCAAGGGTTTAATACCCTTGTTACGACTCCATCTACAGAACACCCTCCACGTGACCTCATATATCCTAATCGTGGATGGACGTCGAGCCACTAACATAGTACTGACCACCTCAGGATCATATCCCTTCTTCAACAATCTTTCCCGCTCAACCTCCAAGCGTGAAGTCGTAACCAGCCTGGGTCTGGATGAAGAATCCCTTCTTGAGCTAGAAGATCTGGCCATGGTGGAAGAGGCCACGGCTCCTGAATCTGCATTTGCACCAACGCCGGGAACCATGGTCTTCTCTGCCAACAAGGAGCTATGAGGATCACCTCCGCCTTTTCCTGTTTGATCTTCCTCACCATTCGGCCCAATAGTGCCGTTGGTGGAAAGGCGTAACACAACTCCCTCGGCCAAGGTAGCGCCAGGGCATCGAAGGCTAATGCACCCTGAGTCCAGAATCTGGACACATAGTGCCCTAGCTTGTGGTTTTCTGCTGACGCAAACAGGTCCACCCATGGTTCCCCGAACCAAAACACTATCATCTGAAATACCAGGTTGTTGAGACTCCACTCGCTGTGATCCAGCGTATTCCGGCTCAGCCAGTCGGCCTGTACATTCAACCTGCCCTTTAAATACTCTGCCCTGATCGACCGAAGATGCACCTCCGTCCACTAAAACAACTGCTCTGACTCCTGCATGAGAGACAGGGAACACGTCCCCCTGTTTGTTCACATGCACTTTCGTGGATATGTTGTCTGTGCAAATCAGAACATGTCTCCCTTCCACCAATCTTGCAAAACTGAACAAGGCCAGTCTCACCACTCTCAGCTCTAGTCTGTTGATACTGTACTCTTGTTCCTGTTGAGACCACAGCCCCTGCGCTGACTGTTCTCCGCAGTGGGCTCCCCATCCCGAGAGGAACACATCTGTGGTGACCACTATCCTTCTTGGATCCATGATGGGAACTCCTGACAATAAGTGGTCCCCCAGCCACCAGCTCAGGGACTCCTTCACCTCTGTTGGAACCTTCAGGAACCTACAACCTCTCCTTGCTATCAGATCCTGAAAGGGAAGGAGAAACCATTGTAGTTTTCTGAGGTGAAACCTGGCCCAGGGGACTGAATCTATGCAAGCGATCATCTGGCCCAGAAGTCTCGCCAATGACATCAGCAGCGTCTTGGATTGCTCCAACACCTGAAGAACCAACTCCTGAAGCCTCTGTTTCCTGTCCTCAGGAAGGAACACCCGGTAATTCTTCGTGTCTATTATATTCCCCAAGTGCTGAAGTCTCTGTACTGGAACCAACTGGCTCTTCTGCCTGTTCACCAAGAATCCGTGTGACTCCAGACAAGCAATTGTTGTACTCACATCCTGTGATGCTTGCCCCTGAGATGGGGCCCTGATCAACAAATCGTCCAGGTAAGGGTAAATGTGAATCCCTTGTGTCCACAGATGAGAAATCAGCGCCACCAACACTTTGGTGAACACCCTTGGGGAGAACGACAGCCCAAAGGGGAGGGCCCTGTACTGATAGCGTGCCTTCTTGTAGGCAAATCTCAGGAAGCATCTGTGTGCCGGATGAATCATGATGTGGAGGTAGACCTCCCACAAATCCTCTTCCTGGACTCCCTCTAGAATGGATCTCAGAGTCTCCATCTGAAACTTGCGTTTCGCCACCCAGAGGCTGACGCTCCGCAAATTTAGGATGGCCCTCCACTCCTTGTTCTTCTTGGGAAAAAGAAACAACGGGGAGTAAGTTCCCGAGAAACGCTCATTCTCTGGAACTTCCTCTATCGCCTGGATCTCCAGAAGGTGTGCGATCGCATCCTCCATCTGACCCTGTTTCTCCTGACTGGTTGACGTGCATGACTGTATGAAGGTTGGGGGAGGCCTTGTCAGAAAGTCGATAGTGTATCCTAATCTTACTGTTCTTAAGACCCAGGCATCGGAGGACATAAGCTCCCAGGTTCTTGCGAATCCAACCAGCCTCCCCCCGATCCTTTCCTGTGCATAGTCAGAAGGACTGCCCAGTTTTTCTTCCCTGTTTGGGGGCTTGGGAGTTGGAGGCTTTGGACTGTTGATTAAATCTGGGCTTCTGGAATCCCTTTGATGAATTCCAGCCTCCCCTGGACTGTCTGAAGTCCCTTTGGTTGTTGAATCTAAAATTTCTATAACCTTGAAAATTGTTTTGGAAAGGGCCTGTGATCCTCCTTTTTGGGCAAAGAGGGGAGGGCCTTCTTCTTATCCTTGGTCTCTACCAAGACCTCGTCTAGTGTCTCTCCAAACAACTTTCCACCCCTGAAGGTACACCCTGCAAGATTGGCCTTGGCTTTGTTATCGGTGTTCCAATTTCTCAACCATAACTGACGTCTGGCAGCCACATTGGCGCCTACCGCCCTGGATGAGAAACATAGGGCATCCAAACTGGCATCTGCTACATATGCTGACACCCTGGCTATCTTATTCATGCCCTGTCTAAATTTGGTCTTGTCGTCAGGGATGTTAGTAATCATATCCCTGGCCCACCTGATAGTAGCTCTAGAAAAAATGGAAGCTGCTGCCGCCGCCCGTATGGCCAGCACCACCGCCTCATGGGCTCTGTGGAGGAAGGTCTCAATTCGTTTGTCATCTGGGGCCTTCAAGTGCTCATCCCCATCCCTGGGGAAGAGTGACCCTGAGACCAGCCCCACGACGGTGTGTCGATGGCGGGCAGTTTCAAGAGATCCATGATCTCACCGGGTAACGTATAAAGTTGCTTGGCCAGTGATGACTGGGTCTTGGAAACCCCTGGTTGGGTCCATTCACCCAGGAGCATCTCCTTTAGAATATCTGGAAAGGGGAGCACATTGCCATTCCCCTTGGCGCCTGGCCTAAGCTCCGGCACCCCCTTGCTAGTGGCTGCCGTGTGGACCCCCACTGGGTCCAGCTCAAGGGCTCTCAGGACTTTCCTTAGAAGGATGGAGAAAAATGAGGTCTCAAAAAGCCGTGGGGAGGACTGCTTGTCTCCCGATTCCACCTCCCCCTCAGAAGAGAGTTCTCCCTCTTCCTTGTCCTCCACGTCCCAATCCTCGTCCTTATGGCCATCCTCCCCCCCGCAACCAAGTGCTTCTCTTTCCTGGCCATTTTCCACAGTGGGGGAGAACTGGGGGTTTCCAGAGGCTGACCTCCCGTGCTGGTGCTGGGTTGCCCGGGCTCGGGCCCCCGCCCGCGCTTAGAAGTTGCACTGGCCCCCTTGTGCCCCCCGGCTGAAGGTAGGGGGAAGGTGGAGACCGGGGATCCCCCCTGCATGCGCCCACTGGCCACCCCCGGGGCCCCACCGGCGCTCAAGCCCTCCACCAGCACTTGCTGCGCTATGAGTGATAGCTAGGCAGCAAATGGAGGCGGGAGGGCCTTACCCTCCATTAGCAGCGGGGGAAGGTCTTCTGGGACGCCTTCTCATCGGCCTCCTGGTCCAGATGGCCCAGCGTTGTTCTGGAGGCCCCGGACGAAGCCGCATCCCCAGCAGTAGCGTGGTCCGCCTCCTGGGAGGAGGCCCCATCGCGCTCCGAATCGTCCTGGCTGGTCTGGCTCAACGCGCGTCCCAAAAAGGGAGCGCGGAGCCCGGGTTCCTAGCGATGCCAACTGGCATTGCCCATCTCCTCCTCGGAAGAGGACAGCTCTCCCTTCAGCATGCGGTTGTGCATGGGGGCCGCCATGATAGTTCCTTTGTCTTCTTTGTTCTCTGCTGGAGCAAAGGAAATCCGACCTGCTTCAGCCTGAGGCAGAACAGAACTGGGGAGGTAGGGGATGGCTCCACCTCCAGGGGGGATTGTATTACATTCAAATTTTACAGGTTGTCCTACCTGCGACTGGCTGGAAGGCGGAGCCATTACCCATTCAAGGCTGCTGGAAAAACAAAAATACAGAAGATGAAATCGTTCTGGGAACTGACAATGAATTCAGTTTGAGAAAAGAAGTCCAAAAACTTTTTTTAAATTTAGTGGGGTACTTTTATGTTTACAATTACCATGTTTTGATATCACTCTATACAGCAAATGAACTCAGGCACTCATTTTCTTTTCATTTTACATTAATTACAGCTTGTGCAAACCCAAACAAGCTGGCTACTCTTAACATGGTCAGACAATAAAAATAAAGTTAAATAATTGTTTACAAAGCTGGTTTGTTTCAACTAACCATAGTTTAGGGTCTGCACATATTGCCAATGCTATGGCCCCTGAGGGAGAGATGAGCAAAACTTAATCTACTTCCCTACTGCCATTCTGTATTCATTGTATGCCTTGTCTTACTTAGACTACAAGCCTAAGATCATGAAACTATCAAATTAATGATTTGTAAGTTACCCTGGAAGCCTTTTAGGTTGAAGGGTAGGGTATAAATATTCTAAACAAATAAATAAAATAATAATAATAAAAAAATAACAGCCTGAAACAGCAAAAGGGGCAGAGCTCACAACATTTTCAAGTGGTAGTGAAAACACGTGGTAGTGAAAATAAGAATTGGAAGATGCATAATGGGGAGAAACCCCCACAACTCAAACCCTGACCTTCAAACTCTATCTACAGAGGACAGGAAAGGGAAGGTAAAAAAATAGCTCCCTCCATGTACTGTACTGGTCAAGTTCAGAGGCAGATGAGTAACTTCTTGTCTGCCAAGACCCAAAGTTCAGCTATCAATAAGATAAAAACACTACAGCTCTACAGGTACAGTAATGCAGCATTAGTCGAAGAGGAAACTACATACTTTCCGTATCCCAGAGCTCAGCAGTTTTATGTTAGTTTCCCAGAGGTCAGGCGGGTTTATCCAAATTCTCCCCCAAACATATACTTTCTCATACTAAACAATCATGAGCTGGATTCCGTTATTTAATTAAATGTTAAAGTTCAATAGCAGGATACAGAATCAACATGGGGGGAAATTACTAAATTTTAGAACTTCTTAGATAAATGCAACTGAACTCTATAACAAGTTAGAAATGGAGGAATATCTAATACAAGATGACAAAAACATCTACAAAAATAATTGTATTTTTAAAAAATCCAGGGAGATATTATATATGTCTGCTGTAAATCTATATCTCAGGTAGATCAATATATATCACACTCAATTTAATTTGGAAGCCACTTTGAGCCCGGTTTTGAGGGGGGGGGAGATCACCACCACCACTGCAAATGTGAATTTTCTGTTGTATAATAATGCAGTTCTGATCAGATAAAGTCTTAGGAAACTGCCAAAATGGTCTCAAATTATAGTTGGACTAATAAAAACATGGGTGATCCAAAAGATAGCACAGAATCATTGTGAGACAGGAAGTCAGTCTCCTCCAACATTTAGATTTATTAGTAAGCTGTGTTATAATTACAGAGGTGGTTACAGTAAAATGGAGAAATCAGTTACTGTCTCAGAACAAACATAACAAGATTGTACTAAATGTTCTACCATGGGTTTAAAACCCAAAGAGACAATTCTATTATAAAAATAGTATCTTTATTATTAATGCTGTACAAAGATCATGAAACAGACCCAGAAATTTGCTAGCACATGGTGTTTTTCCACATGTTCTTGTAGGAAGAGATACTGGTCATTTGGATTATTGCTTGAGGCGCCATTAACCAAAAACTAAGGAATGAATTATTATTATTATTAATAATAATAATAATTTATAACCTGCAGAATGAACATCAGGAATGTCTTCCCTCTCCCATCACATGCTGGATTCTACACAAATAATCTGATTTGCCTTACGCCAGAGTTATCCATAACATCTAGATCAGAGAATTCTGGCTTAATGCTGGAAAAGAAGCCAGGATAATTACAATGAAGGCTCTCTCCTACTCAACTTCTGATTTCCTATACCGTTCTATCAAGGAGAATGTAAATTATTGGTTTATACTGACTCAAATTATTCATATTACAGTCTACTGACAACTGTACCTACACAAAGAGAACATCTGATGGAGCCATGAAAAGGCAGGTATGGGCAAATGCATAAAACTGAAGTGTATACACAGAGCTTTGGGGAACACTAGCCAACACTAAATGCAGATTTTTTAGGTACATGAAATGTGTAACTGCATCACATCAGAAGATGACAGAATGAAAGGAGACATAAAAGCATTTTAGAAATGCAAAATGAAAAGGAGCAAAAGGATGGAAAGAAATACCAAGCCATCTTTGACATACCCATAATTTCTACTTCATTTCTGGCTAATGGTGGAAATTAGTCTTGAGATAGTTGATAAAATCAGCCTGTCTGTGCTGGGTTAGTACTGTGATCTGTGGCCAAGCAAGTACTTCTAAAATTGATTTTTCTTTTTGGCAACCAATGGTCCAGTCAATAATAATGTCGTTTGAGAAGGATTGAGTCATGAGGGAGATGAACCTTCTCTTCCATTTATTATGTTTGTATTGTCTCTCTTTGAAAAGAGTCCCTCCACCACCCCTCAAATACGTGCATGAGTGTACTGTAAAGGAATAGCTGTTCTGCATCTAAGTCTCCAGAAGCACTGTGACTCACAATATCTTAACATCAACTCAGGGAACACTTTCTGTTTGTAAAAGAAAAGATTATATTATGGCAGCAAGAATTCTCCACTCCCAAATCAAAACTGACACTTAAAGATCAATCATCTTTACATAAAGGACTGGATCAAATGAACATGGAACAAATGAGCATGAGATTGATACAATACTACCACTGTTAAGGCTGAACTACCTCATAGGAGAAACAGGGAAAATGCACAAAATGGTATAAAGACACAGGCTAACTTATTACAAAGGTACTATTTTTGATGCCAACCCCCTGTTTCTTGTAAAGTATAGTTTTGGCTTACAAAGAGACCATTTCAAAATGTGTTCATTAGCCAGCAAAGCTAAGAGAACTAGATATTTTATAGCCTCTGCAAGCCAAAAAAATAAGAAAAAAACTAAGCAATAACCAAATTACACAGTTAGTGCTGGTGCTATACAAAGCCACAAAGTAGGATTCTTATAGTTGTTACAAAAGGCAATAATATAGAACAATGCAGAAACAGCACATTTTTGGTCTTTCCTGGTTAAGGAACAAAATGTACAGCTGTATCATTTATACAGTTCATTATCTGGCAATGCAAGAAGAAAGAAATGCTGGGGGTAGAAATTCCATACAAAATTCTCAAGTCAAATTTCTTACCACTGTTCATGTCACTTTAGTGCCACCCCCAAGGGGAACCCCCTCACACACGTTTGTTATTGACCATTATAACCAACAGCCACAATCAAGCTTTTTCTCCATGAAGCAGCTCTGGAAAACTCTACAATTTCCAGATAAAATGGCAACCCAATGTAGAAAAAGAACAGACTCCACCTGTGATTCAGGAATGCTTCTCAGTCTTCATGTAGTGTCAAGTGTGCAAACAGGGATTTCAAGGAAAGGAGTTGTTATAGTGGCACTATTTCCTCCTAAGTACAACCACAGAGACAGGATACATCTGAGAAGGGCCAAATGGAAGGAAGAGACAGCAGCAATTATTTCAGGGAATGGCATTTTTACATGCTGTAACTAGAGAAAAGATATGTTTAGTACTGGGAGAGGTGGTTCTCGCCTACATGGAAGGTTGTGGGTTCCCCAAAAGTATCCCATCCTCAAATTTCAGGTAGCACTTTCCCCACTTCCACCAACAGAACAGTCTGGAGAAAGGAGGACACTCACTAAAATACAGGGTACTATTATAGACTATGCACAGTTTCATTCTTTGGTTCGCCATAGTACTGAAAGACATGTGCTCCTATAATATAGGGTACTATTATAGACTATGCACAGTTTCATTCTTTGGTTCACCATAGTAATGAAAGACATGTGCTCCAATAGACTTGTTGTGGAGTTACTCTTATTGTTGTTATTCTTGCGCCCCACCCCCTATTTATGACTTAATTATCATTGTTTCATATAGGTTATGGACTGCTTTGAGGATTCTATAGCAGAACCCAAAGGCTGGATTTAAACATTTCAGTCAAATAAAACAAAATGAGAATCCATTCAAACTAGCTTTTACTGCCCGAATTTCTTTGTGTATATTAACATAAACACATACAATTACACAGCCACAAGTATCTCTCCATTGACCTCTCTTCATTGGTAAAACGAATAGTTTATATATACATGTGAAAATAGTGATCTTACTAAGGCATTCTAATTATGCACTAAAACATCATGTTTATATAGATTAAACAGACTCCAGGCTACACTTATAGTTTGGCAGCTATAAATACAAGGCCAACTGCCTTCAATTGAAGTTAAGCTCAGCCACCTATCATCTTTAGAATATAGATTTCTGGAACATTGCATTATTAACATTAGTACCCAGTATACAAGTCAGTACAGAGTTACATAGGAGATAGAGTACACAATTGCTATCTTGCCTGCAGAAACTGTGATCATTGGTAATATTTCAAATTTATCATCACTCTGTTCTTTAATATCTTCTTCAAGGAATTATCCCCCTCCCAAAAGTTTTGCTTCTCTGAAATGTCTTCATGAACTGTGAGAGCTACTTTTGCATGCCTTGGTGGGGGTGATAGCTTTACCAATTCCCTGACAGGTTTCCTGCAATCAATGTGTTTCTTAATCATCATCACTGGTCCTTTGGGCTTCAGACAGATACCTGTCAAAACCCCTTCCTAGTATTCAGCAGGTAAAACTGGACATAATGGCACAGATAAATAGCTATTCAACTGTTACACCACTATATTCCAGGGAGAAATAATTATCAGGTACGAATCACAAGGCTGTCCATCCCAAATGAAAAAATCCAAGTGTCCAAGCTGCACCACATATAATTGATCTTTTCAACTACCAGTTTCAGAACCAAAAATATCAAAAACTTTTTGATCAAGCATATCCCAATCAAATTAATACAGTACAACACAATTCATTTTCCATGTAGCAAGGACATAAGATTTATAACTGTAATGTGATAACTAATATTCAGTCACATATACCCCACACCCAAGAATACTCTTGTTGACTGACACTGAATTTTTTAAGAAACTAGAGGCATCAACTACATTTAGCTTGCTTGAAACAGAACTCATGTACTTTCAGCTTTATGAACTGGGCATGTTCTTTTGCCCTTAGTGCCTGTTAGACTGAGACATCTACAGAGTGTGTAGGCTAAGAACTGAAGCTTTTACAAAATACTAATATTATGAAAAACAATTTTTTAAAAAGCGAGTATAGCACATGTATTCCAATGAGTTGAATTCAACAGAATGTGAGCAAGACAGCATGTGAGTGAGTAAATTGGATGCATTACACATTATACATTTTGGCTTTATCCAGAAAAAGAAACCCTCCCGCTCCCCTATGAAGCAAAAATGAGAAAAGGTGCTGCTGCAAACTAAGAGCCTTCCTGCACTCTGGAAAAAAAGTGGCAAAGCACAGCAGGAACATTCCGTTTTTTTCCTGCTGCCTTCCTGCATGATGCCAGCATTCTTCTGGAGTTCTCTCATTCCGCTCACATGGGGGACTGAGGTAAAACTGTGTCTTTTTGCTAACTCTGGTTTTACCTCAGGCCCCATGTGAGCGGAACAAGAGAACGCCGGAAGGACGCTGGCATCATACAGAAAGGCAGCAGGAAAAATTGAATGTTCTAGCTGCTTTGCCATTTTTCCTCAGAGTGCGGGAAGGCTCTTCCTCAGAGTGCGGGAAGGCTCTATGAATATTGCTACTACTACTACAATGATTGGTTGATTAACAAACAATACAGCAGTAAAATAAAGCATCCAATGTAGCTAACACCATCATTAAAAGCAAACTGAAAAATAAAACCATTAAATCATAATTAAAACAACTGAATCAATTCAGCCTTTTGCATTCAGTAATGAATAAACATTAAAACAGTTTTCAAGGTCAGCCTGAAGATACTTAATTTATGCCCCATCTTTCTCCCAGCTTACAAGGTCACAGCTTACAAGGTAGGTTAAAACAAAAAGAGAACCAAAACAGTGTGTAGTACCAAAGTTAAAAACCATTAAGTGATCATATTAAAATCAAATTTTAAGTATTTTATAAACATGTCTAAACTTCAGCACATTCCATTAAAATACCCTTCTGCCACCATCAATTAAAAGTCTTTCTTCTTTGTTTTGTTTCTGAAGAAAGAACAGGGGACCAGATGAAAAGAAAGCTCCAAAAGCACAGATTTGGACAGATCCATGCTTTGAAAACATTCTCTGTCTGAGCAAGATCTACAAATCCAGCACTGTCCACCCTGTTCACCTAAGGAGGTGGCTTAACACTTTCCAACTTGCTCCCACATTACTGTTAAGGTTTGAGTAAAAATGTCCAAGCCATCTAAGTTATCAACATCATTTCTGAACACACAACCACCCACTGGGAAATGGCCTGTGGCTGAGGATTTAGGTAATTAGAGTACAAGTAAACCTTTTTCAACACAAAGCAAAGCTCTTCCTCATCACAAAATAGTTCTTTCTGCAGTGCTCCCAAAGCAATCACCACCTATTTTTAAGTATACTATTAAAGGTAATTATCAACATTCAAAAGAGCTGGACTCTGCCTGCCATATTATTTAGAGGAGGGAAAGCGCTGTCACTCTGTAGCTGTAATTTAATATTCTGTTGTAACTTCAAAAACTTGAGACTGGATTCTTCTTATTAAACATACCCTAGAAAAGTGTCCCCTCTCCAGCTTACTGAAAAAGACACTCATTTACACTTACATATCACCCATGATTCAATAAATCACAGAGCACTTCACTATTTTGTTTTCTATACTTTAAAACAAAACACACAACTAGAAAAAAAACTTGTATAGCTTATTCCAAGACAACAACCTCTTAATTGTTATCATGTTGATTTATCAAATTCAAGTGAGAAATCATGATTAAAGTGAGAAACATGATTAATATCAAGGAAAGCAGCACCTGCAAAAGGAAATGGCATCTATATGTTTTGGATCAGTAGCTTTCAAGCTGTGTGTTTTATCAATTATTTTTATACTCATCAGGGTTTCCCACTAAAATTATTATAAGAATGGCAGTCAATATTCCTGAAAGACTTCTTGTTTGTCTTTCTTGAGCCTTCTGTGGACAACTGAAGAGGGACACTTGATCCAAGCTGAGGTGCAGAATAGTTTTATGCGCCTTGAAAGCTGCTTATTGTTACCAGAAACACAGTTATATAAACTGTGGTTATCAAATTTTATACAGCCTCATGATGTGTTGGATTACACAATGGCCTTGTCGGCTGGATATGTTGGGAGCTGTAATCTGATAAATCTGGAGGGTAAGGCAGCTTTATATGTTTATGGCCCCATTTCACATCACCTCCTGTGCATCTATCATAGAATTCCTGCAAACATCAAATGCCTGGGATTATTCTAAGGTGCACACTCTGTTCACTTGTTTTTGTTTTGGCCTTCCATCAGTGTGTATGAACTGATGGAAGGCCAAAACAAAAACAAGTGAACAGAGGCTGTATAAAATTTGATAACCACAGTTATATATACTATATTTGTGCCTATTGGCTACAATTGTTTTTTTCTTTCCTGGAAATTCTCCAGGGACCAACAACTGATGGCTTGTGGACCACTACCAGTCAATGAACCACCTTTGTCAGTAGCACTGTCCTACACAACAAATCAAATATCTAACAACTGCCTTTGTTGGTATCTTGTTCAGGCTCATTACATCTTCAATGCATCAGGCAGCACTGCACTGAGTGAACTCTAGAGCCTTGAGCTTATTTGAATGAGTTCTGGGCACAGCGTATTTGAATGAGTTGTGGGGTATTTTCTGACCACATGAGTATCTCAGTGTGTTGACAATTATGAGTAGCAATGTAATTGAGGTTAATAGTCAGGTTTCATTCACATTTCTTGGATTGCATAAACCCATTGAGTATTTTGTTTTAAAACTTGTTATGCCGTGAGTGGCTGAAACTTGGGAACATTGTTTACATTTGTGCAGGATGCAGAATACCAACTGCATGCAGGAAAATGTCCCATGAGGGTTAACCTAATAACCCAGCAAGCTAAATGCAGATGATGTTGGATAACCTTCAAATGACAACCAGTAACGTTTTATTACATTTTACTAGCTACTGTAAACTGCTTTGGAAGTTTAAATTCAAGGTCAGTGTGCAAATCTTTTAAATCAAAGAAAAAGGTGCCACATTTCCGGAACCCCTGTTATTTTGAGTCCCTCTGGTGAACTTGAGACATGTCAGCCACATGTATATCAGAGTACCTACTTCACTGCGGTTTCTCCAGCATAAAGATATTTGATCCTTAAAATGATTTAAATTTAGGTGGATACAAATGCATATGTATGAGACTTTTGTAACACATTATCAAATCTGAGGAGGGATGGACTTAAAAGACACTCAAGTCCAGATCCTGTTCTTATTTTGAATTTTGATTTTTATTCCCAGATTCAACTGTTTTATCCATACCTGACTGACAAGAGCAGACATGCTGGGAATAAGGGATACATGAATATTTTCCTTCTAAGACCACTGATGGTAAAGCATTAAAACAAGCCAAGGTAAAGTCTCTTCAGTATTCAGAAATATCTAGGATATAAGATAATTGGTGGGGGCAAATATTTTACTATGCTTCCTAGCTGCCAAGCAGCTCAAAATCTGAGCCTTGTCTTCCTGAAGAGCTACATCCCAGATCCTTGATTATCTCTTTGGCTCTGAAGAATCCCAAGTATAGCAGTGAGGGAAGCCCATATTTTTGTAGTTTGCTATCAACAGATCTTACACAGCAGGAGGAAACACTATCCAATAAGATCAAGGAGGTTAGCCTAAATAAAATTTAGCTTGAGCCAGTAGCAAATTATATGGAACCAGTCACATACTTCTAGAGGAATCATCCTGGCTTCTACTCTAAGTCAGACATAAGGAAAGCAGTGAATATATTTCTCAAAAATGTAAACTGTATTGCTTCCAGGGGATGGGGCAATACAACTGTGAGTCATACAACAGTTGACCTAACACCTTACCCAGTACAAGGAAGTGCCTTATACCAAGTCATATACCAAGTCCTCCTGTTTGAGATGCAATGTTCCACCAGTCCCGCCCCGTCTCCCGCCCGCATCTTTCGCATTGGCCAATCAGAGGAAAAGGCCTTGCCTTCTCCCGGACACCTGAACCACTCCATCAGGGTTGGGAGTCACGTGTGCCTTTACTCGGTTTGGGATTAGATAGGTAAGCGTGAGGGGGCAGAGGTGGTTCTCTCTTCCCTTCGAGGGAGAAGTTTAGGGGACAGTGAGGGGGAATCTCTTGTCCTTACTGTTATGCGCCTTCAAGTCCATTCCAGCTTATGGCGACCCTGTCCCAAGGTTTTCTTGACACGGTAGTTCAAAACAGGTTTGCCATCACCTTCTAAGGCTGAGAGAGTGTGGCTTCTTCCAAGTTACCCAGTGGGTTTCTATGGTCCAGTGTGAGTCGTGTAATAATAATACAGTCTACCCCTGTATCCACGGATTCAGTATCCATGGCTAACGCAGCGGAAAGAAAGGAACCGAGGGGAATTAGGTGGGAATCCCTTATAAGGGACCGCTGGTGTGGGTGGGGTTACCGCCAAAAAATGTATAAAAGCACATTCTGCCTAGCGATTCCAGAAGGTTCTGATGCTCTGTGCAGGCGCAGGAGTAACCCAGCCGTGTGATTCACAGAGAACACGAAGAAGATCCACGGTTTCACTTATCCACATCTATTTTATATTAGAATTTTATTTTATTTAAAGGTTATTACCTTTAAAGCCCTAAATGCCTTGGGTTCAACTTATCTTCGGAACTGCCTCCTCCCATACAATCCTCCCCGCGTACTCCGGTCCTCTGGGAGGAATTTGCTTTAGCCACAAAAATCTAGGCTGTCTGCAACCTCCCAGAGGGCCTTTTCAGTAATGGCCCCCAAATTATGGAATGGCCTGCCAAAGGAGACCCGTCAGATGACGAGCCTGAGTAGCTTTAAAAAAGCACTAAAGACGGATCTCTTTCGGCAGACCTTTCCTAATTAGATCTCTGACTCAGGAGCTCCTGGCCTCTTTTAGTCTTGCTGGCTATCTATTATTTTTTAATGTGATTTTAGATTAGCGTTTTTTTAAAATTTATACTGGTTTAATACCTTTTTATGGGGGAGGGTGGGGGTGGGTGGTGTTTAAGGATTTTAATCTGCATTTGTATTTTAATTTTTGTAAGCTGCCCCGATTGTTTTTAACAGAGGGGTGGGGTAAAATATTATTATTATTATTATTATTATTAGCCTGGATCAAGACTGTCCTCCTGATTATCAGCAGTCTCAGACAACAGTGTCTTTCAACATGCTTACCTGAGCTATGTAACCTTCAGATGTTAGGGAATGAACAAGGGCCCAGTCCATGCAAACCATTAGTTTTAGCACTGAATTGTGGTTGGCTGAAAAGGTACAAGCCAGAGCTAACTACTGGTGTGGGAGGGCATGGGACATGAATAATATCAAAGTCTGCAGATCAGGGGTGAGCAACCTTTTCTGGGCCAAGGGCTATTTTCAGTGTCCCAGGACTGGATTTGAGCAGATACATCTGAAACAACAGTTCCAGAGCCAAAAAGAGAGAGAGAGAGAGAGAGAGAGAGAGAGAGAGAGAGAGAGAGAGAATATCTTTATCTCATTTAAAATTAATACTATTTATTTAAGGCAGCTTAGAAAATGCAACCTAGGCCTGGTAATACTAGGCAATTTTGGCAGCAATTCAATTACGCAATGTGGCACGCTGGAAGTAAAGCTTGGGGGACCACACATAGCATTCACGCTACCCATATATGAGTCAGAGATTCTCATTTATACATCATGTAACACAGAGAAGCAGATCCCACAAAGTTTATGTTATATATGGAAACTTTTTTTGCTACTTCAAAAAAAGGATTTCAGTATTGCTCATTTTGGCCCATATATTACTCCAACAGAAAGGCAGTGAAGATAAGGTCATACACATACAGGAATTACTACAGTTTAAGATGTGTACTCCTACATGTTGTTAGGCTTGTCTGCAAACATTTCTATTTCACCCAAGACCTTTTAAAATGTCTCCTTTATTACTTGGGAGGTGAGGGGGGGAATATCAGAGATTGATTTTCAATTTAAAACCATTATTAACTTTCTGTGACAAGCTCAAAATAATCTGCTTAGAAAACTGCAATACATTAAAAAAAAGTGGGGATGCAAGGGAGAAGGCTTTTAAAAAATATATTGTAATTATTTCCCACTTCTCACCTAAATGTAAATCTTACAACTGGAACATTTTTGTTGTTTTCAGAAAACTCAAACAAGATGCAACGACATGACATTCCAGTGACTGTTATTCTGGTATACCAGGTTGAAAATATATCTAAGAATCCATGGAAGTGATACAGAGGCAGAAATGCACTCTAGTTACATCTATTCTCAGTATCAAATACAGAACAAGAAAGAACACTTCACTAACTGCTGGGTTGCTTATTAAGAAATGAATTCTCATCCAAGATGATGATGATATGACAACGATGAATTCATTAAGCACCCATATCAACTGAGTATACAAAGCAGCAACTTGGTGTACATCATATAATGAAACTAACCATAAAAATGAACTGGGCTAGTAGAATAGCAAACTAGAATCCTCCCTAAGTAAGCTTCCTCCCTCATAAAACTAGTGTGACTATTCCCCAGCGTCAATTAATTTTGCACATCAGAAAAGAAATTCAAGACTAGATAAAGCCCTCATCCTCCTCTCCTACCTTTGCCCCAACAGATTTAGATTCCAAACCCTCTAAGAAGGCCTGTTCCGCCTCTTTGTCCTGTGGTACGTGGTGGTACCACTGTCATATGATAAAATAAAATGTTAAATAGTACAGCAATCACGTTAAGTGATGCTTTAAAAATAAACAAAGGAAGGCACAAAATTGTCAGCATAATAGGATTCTGAAAAGAACTATACGTACAATACCTTGGTTGGTATAACAGAAAGTTCATTACTGTATCTGCTTTCTTTTGAAATGGCCATGTCCCTACCTGGCTGTTAACATCAGCTGTGTGTTGTAGCAGTACCGAGGCTAGTTCCTTGTGTCCTCTGTCACATGCCCAGTGCAGCAGAGCTCTGCCCTAAAATATCAAGCAAAGGACAATGTTAGGCAAGACCTCTGTAGTACATTAGACACTACTATGAACCCCAATACATTTCACTAGACACATTTCTATCAACAGGGCTTGCACTCTATTAACACAACTGCTTTTCTGAATCAGGACAATATGCCCATATAATCCAGCATTTATTTCTGAAAGCAGGCAGCCTTTATCTTCTGAACAAAGAAAACCAAGGCAAAGAGATACAGATCATCATGTTTAGCTCCAGCATTTAGCTCCATGTATCTAGCATGGTTACTAGCTAGTGATACCATTTGAATCCCTCAATCAAATTAGTGTTGTAGACTGAATTCCACCAGTTAATTACACATTGTGTTAATTTATCCTGCTAAATACAGTGAGTTAAAAGGAATGATATGCTACATCAGAATTGATAAAAATGAAGGGTTTTTTTAAAAATAAAAACATTAGAATTTTTATTTATATACAATGTTAATTTAAATAAGATTGCAAATTTTTCATTCAAAAATTAACAAAAAAAGAGCCCAAGTCAAAGATATATCATGAATGCTAATTACAGAACTTCTAATTATCTATTATGACTATGTTAAAGTGGGTGGAAGATAACCTGATCAGTCTTATTTTATAGGTGGTAAACATGTACCACTCTCTCTTATTTCACTCTCTCTCTGCTTTGCCTTCTGCAAAGACAGAAAAAGTCAATGAATAAAGAATTTGGGGAGTAGATCTGAACAAGGAGGGGGAAGAGTCTGAAAATAAATACTTTAAATCACTGTTCTCCATAAAGCCACTGAAAGATCACAAACCATCTAGAACGGCACTCAACTACACAAGGAACTACACTTGGAAAAGGGGAAAAAGCATGGAAGTCCCAGCACATGCAGAGAAATAACTGCCATCTACACAAGGCTCTTTTGCTAGAATAACATGAAATATTAGCCAGTAACTCTGAGTGCAGTTCCACACAGCTTCTTTAATAGATCTTATGCTCAAATCAATACATATTTAAAAACTGAAATTATCCATCTAGTATCCAGGCAAACAAAATCATATGGTATTATCAAATCCAAAGGGAAATGCATTACATGAATCAGAGTGAGAACAACATATTTGCATACAGATATGAAGGACCAGAGGGAAAATAGAATTTTTTTAAAAAAATCTTTTTCCTAGAAAAAAATGAATTCAAAAAATGGAAAAAAATAAGTTTATGGAATATTTTATATCTTGTTTTTTATTATTACTTTTTATTAACACAAACACAAACTACAGTACAAAAAACCGCTCCAAAACTAAGCAAGTATAGTTTTTAGGTAGTTTGTAATGTAATTTACAAACTACAATTGCCCCTCGACATTAGCGGCTTTCACATTCGTGGTTTTGATTATTCGTGGTTTAGCCCCAGCCCCTTAGAGGAGGCTGCCGAGAGGCAGGGCAACCTCCTGCCTGCACCTTCTCCGGCCTTCCAGAGGCGGCTACGGGGCTTCAAAGCCCCGGAGTCTGCTCAGGAAGGCTGGGGGTGGGGTGGGCAGCCTCCCTCCCTCCCTCCAACATTCCCGGCCTTCCTAAAGGGACTCCAGGGCTTCTAAGACCCGGAGTCCCCTCAGGAAGGCCAGGGAGAGGTCGGGCAGCTTCCCTCCTGCCCACCTGCTGCCTTCCCCGGCCTTCCTAAGCGGGCTCTGGGGCTCCAAGCCCCCGAGTCCGCTCAGAAAGACTCCTCCCCGCCCGCCCGCTGCCTTCCCCAGCCTTTTTAAGCGGGCTCCGGGGCTCCAAAGCCCCGGTGTCTGCTTCGGAAGGCCGGAGAGAGGCAGGGCAGCCTCCTCCCCACCCACACGCTGCCTTCCCCGGCCTTTCTAATCAGGGTCCAGGGCTTTGGAGCCCCAGAGCCTGCTGAGAAAGGCCGGGGAAAGGCAACGCAGCCTCCTCCCCGCCCGCCTGCTCACCCGCTGCGGTCCCCGGCCTTCCGAAGTGGGCGCCGGGGCTCCAAAGCCCCCTCCCCACCCGCCCGCCCGCTGCTCCCCCCAGCCTTCTGAAGCGGGCACCGGGGCAGCCTCCTCCCCACCCGCCCAGCCACCCACCCACCAACCAGCTGCTCCCCCGGCCTTCCGAAGTGGGCGCCGGGACTCCAAAGCCCCAGCACTCGCTTCGGAAGGCTGGGGGGTGGCAGCGCAGCCTCCTCCCCACCCGCCCGGCCACCCGCCCGCTGCTTTCCCCAGCCTTCCGAAGCGGGCGCCGAGGCTACAAAGCAAGACACCCTCCCGCCGCCTTCCTCCCTCGGGGGGGGGTGTTGCGGGAGCAGTTGTTATTCGCAGTTTTTCAACATTCGCGGGGGTCTCAAGAACGTAACCCCCGCAAATGTGGAGGGACGACTTACTTAAAGCTACACATAATATATAATTAATATATAATTAATTTCCTACTTCCCAGCTGTTGGTTATACTTGTATGTTGAATCTAACTTTCTCATTCATGTTATCTCCCATGTTCTTCTACTATTTATGACATTTTACTAGTCTTTGAAGCCTAGCACTGATGAATCCCCCACAATTGCCTCATATGAGTTATCACTCTTTCCCAGTCTTTCTTAACTCATCACTGATCCATCTTTGATCAATTTTGTCAACTTATCAATTTCTGCAAGGTCATACAAATCATAGTGTCCTTCTATTTCTGAGCCCACAAAACTCTTGCAGCAGTCACCATGTACTGTAGAATTATTTCATCTTTTTTTCCTAAATGCTCATCTAACATTCCCAACAAGAAAATTTGAAGTTTCAATCATATCTTAATTTTCAAAATATACTCCAATATCTTGTGGATCCGAACCCAATATTTTCAACAATTCTACTTTTAATTGAGTCTAATTTTTTTTGCAGTTTTAATTTTTTCTTCTTCTTCAATTCCATATTTTGCTAAATAAAAAAGGCTCCCATCACTGCCTTTTTGGCATCCCACACCATATTCACATCTGTCCCTTTGTTTAGTTTTCTTCAAAATATAACTAAGGTTGTTTTTGCCTTTGCCAAAATCTTATCATCTTGTAGAAATGAGTCATTCAGATGCCAGCTAAAATCTGTCTTCTTGTTCCACAATGTCAGAGGTATTGGACTATGGACCAATATAATTTTAATAGCACTTCCATTTTTATTTTTTTTTATTTTTTTGCCAAGTGAATTATTGGATATTAAAAAATGTCCATTCTCATGAAAGATTTTTCTTTTTAATATGTGTTTCTTATAAGCAAATTGAAGAACAGGTTGCTTACCTGTAACCATAGATCTTCGAGTGGTCTTCTGTGAATTCACACAGTGCACAGTGCACAGTGGTCTTCTGTGAATTCACACAGTATGCCTGCACAGTGCATACGGAACCTTCTAGTATCGCTAGGCAGAATGTGCATAGATACATTTTTGGCAGTAGCTCTGCCCACAATAACAGTCCCTTAAAAGGCTCTCCTGCCTAAATCCCCTCAGTTGCTTGAATGACGCCGTAATCAGCAGCATCAAGAACATTAAGCACATATGCAATAGTAGGACATAGAGGGGAGGATGAGCGGGTCTGTGTGAATTCACAGAAGACCACTCGAAGATCTATGGTTACAGGTAAGCAACCTGTCCATCTTCTTCGTGGTGTCTGTGAATCACACAGTTGGGTGTAGACTAGCAAGCTTCCCCACTGGAGGAGGGTATGTCCTGTACATCATTAGACGAGGACCCTTCACATTAGCCTTGAAAGGGATTTCTCTCCCCCCCCTTTATTTTTGCACATTCCGCAATCATTAATCCATTCTCATCATAGCAGTATATACATCTCAACATAGAAGTAACTCAACAATGAAATGTTCAACATCAATACTCTCACTTAATGAATAGAGGACAGAAGCACTGCCCTCCCAAAAGCAGCCTCGTTCCTAGAACGAGAGTCCAGTCTGTAATGTGAGATAAATGTCAATGGTGAAGACCAAGTCGCAGCATGGCAGACATCCTCTAGGGGCACCCCAGAGAGGAACGCAGTCGAAGCGGAGACAGCTCTCGTAGAATGTCCACGAATTCGTGGAGGCAACAGCTTCTTGGCCAGTTCATAGCAGAGAGCGATGGTCGACATCACGCACTTCGAGAGACGCTGTGGCGAAATCGGTGCACCCCGCTTGGAGTCAGCATAGGAGATAAAGAGCTGGGGTGATTGTCGGAACGGAGCAGTCCGTTGTATGTAGAAGGCAAGCACCTGCCTCACATCCATGGAGAGAAGGGTAGGCTCGAATTCGTCCTTTGGGTCCTGCATCAATGCCAGTAAGACGATAGGTTGGTTGAGGTGGAAGCTAGAGACCACTTTAGGGAGAAAGGAAATGTCCAGTCTCAGGACCACCTTATGCTTGTGGAAACAGATATATGGAGGGTCCGATCGGAGAGCACATAGCTCTCCAGCTCGATGGGCGGAGATGATGGCCACCAGGAAGGCAATCTTCCAAGTCAGCAGCCGGAGATCGGTTGAAGCTAGAGGCTCAAAGGGTCATCTCACCAACTGAGAGAGGACGAGTTCGAGGCTCCAGGCCGGCACGGGGTCGAGTACCGGAGGATGGAGGTTAACATATCCCTTCAAGAACCTCTTCACCGTCAGATCCTGGAAGGGGGATGGTCGATTCCGAGACTGGAATTCGACGGAGATAGCAGCCAGATAGCCCCGAAGAGACGAAACTGGGAGCCCTGTTCTCAATAGGTCCAGGAGGAATTGAAGGATCGTCGATACCGAGCAGGATTCAACAGTCAATCCCTTATCTGCCAGGAAATTCTCGAATCGGTTCCACTTATAAAAGTAGGCTTTCCGCATTGAGGGTTTCCTGGCAGCGTCAATAATTGTTTGAACCTCTCAGGGCAAGGGAGGAGGAGGGGCAGGATGAGGTGGACACAGGGCCATGGGTGGGTTCTCCAGGCCGTCTGGCGGAGTGAGTCGAGGTCGGGATGTCTGACCTTGCCTCGCTGGATGGTGAGTAGGTCCGGTCTGCTGGGGAGTTGAAGAAATTGCCGTCTGGCCAGAAGCAGCAGTGGTGCGAACCACGGCTGTCGAGGCTACCACGATGTGATGAGGATCACATTCGCCCTGTCTCGGCGAAGTTTGACGACGACCCTTGTCAGCAGCGGGATCGGAGGAAAGAGGTATAGGAGCAGTCCGTTCCACTGGTACAGGAACGCGTCTCCCCTCGAGCCCTTGTGCCGTACTCTGGAGCAAAATTGGTCACACTGTGCGTTCTGGGCAGTCGTGAAGAGATCTAACAGAGGAGTCCCCCAGCGATGGAAAAGATCGGGCACTACGTGTTGATGTAGCATCCACTTGTGGACATTGGAATTGAAACGGCTCAGTCCGTCGGCAAGAATATTTTCCTCCCCAGGGAGACGCATGGACTGCAGGACATTCCTTTCCACGCACCAATCCCAGATCTGCAGAGTGAGTTGAAGAAGCTGAGGAGACCTGATACCACCTTGCTTGTTCAAGTAGTACATCACGGAGGTGTTGTCCGTGATGAGGAGGACGGTTTTTTTCTGGACCAGCACCTCGAAGGCTCAAAGAGCTTTCTGGACCGCCATGAGCTCCAGAAGGTTGATGTGTAATGTCCTTTCTTCGCTGTTCCATAAACTCTGAATTTTGTGGCAGCCCAGATTAGCCCCCCATCCGAGTAGAGATGCATCCGTCGTGAGGGAGGCGCTCAGCTGCGGGGGATCGAAGGGAAGGCCGGAGGACATTCCGCAGTACGAGCCACCAGTCGAGGGAGCGTTGGACAGTACAGGGCATCGTTGGGAGAGTCCTGCAGGTGGTTGAAGACAGTCAGGAACCAGTGCTGGAGCAGCCGGAATCGAAGTCTGGACAGACGAGTAACGGAGGTAGTCGCTGCCATGTGGCCCAGCAGGACCTGGATGTCGTGTGCCCGGACCCGCCGTGAATACCGGCAACCGTGAATCATGAACCATAAGGTGTTGAATCGGTCCTCTGGAAGGTAGGCTGCCACTGAGACCGAGTCCAGTCGGGCACCGATGAACTGGATTGCTTGTGTGGGATTCAAGTGGGATTTGTCCATGTTGACAACAAGTCCCAGGGTATGTAGCACATCTAAGGTAAAGCTGATGTTCCTCTCGAGCTGGGCCTTCAAATCCGCTACAAGGAGCCAATCGTCGATATACGGGAAGACTATGACTCCGTGTTGTCAAAGATAGGCCGCCACCGGTGCCATGCACTTCGTGAAGACTCTCAGTGCCGTGGAGAGTCCGAAGGGTAGAATGCGGAACTGGTAGGGTTTGTCCCCGATCTGGAATGCCAGAAACCTCCTGTGGGCAGGATGAATCCCAACGTGAAAGTCCTTGAGGTCTATGGATGCAAACCAATCTCCGCGTTGAAGGAGAGGAAGAATGAGAGCAAGCATAGTCATCCTGAATTTCTTCGGGATGATGTACGAGTTCACTCCCCTCAGGTCGAGGATGGGACGGAGGCCACCATCTTTCTTCAGGACCAGGAAGTATTTTGAAAAGAAACAGGTGGCGATGATCGGAATCCGCAGGCTCGACAGCTCCTTTTTGAAGCAGGGTTTGAACCTCTTCGAGGAGGGGAGGGGAGGGTGGCATCACACGGATCCGACCTGTTGGAGGTTGTTTGTCAAACTTGATCCAGTAGCCCTGTTGTACTATCTTCAGTACCCAGCGGTTCAATGTTATCAAGGACCAGGCGTGCTGGAACGACAACAGGCGATCTCCGAACAGGGGGGTCTAAAAGAAAAGGGAAACATCATCAAACGGGAGGCACTTAAAATCTCCTTCTGGCTTGGTCCTTCGACTGTTGTTTCGAAGGCAGTCGGTACCGTGAAGTGGACCCCTGGCTCCTCACCGAGGAGGTGGAGGACATCAGTTGTTGGAACTGAGAACGCCTAGAGGACTGAGGCGTGCCACTTAGTCTAAACGGCTGACTGTATGAAGAGGCATGCCAGCCCGAACGATGCCTGGGGTGGTAAGCAGAAGATGAGGCCGTTGGTATACCGTACGTCTGTGTGGTGATCCTCATCTTCTACGTAAACTCCAGCTTCTCGTCCATTGAGGTGTTAAAGAGGCCGGAGCTGTCAAAAGGCATGTCCTCTATAATAGCAGATGCTTGTGCGGACAACCCAGAGGATCAAAGCTAGGTGTGCCTCCATAGGGCGATACAGCCCGCCACCATCTTTGCTGCGCAATCAGCAACGTGGCGCGCAGAGTTCATCTGCTGCCCTGCCAACAGTTGTGCCTCTGCTTGAATGGCCTCAGTAAGTCGTCGACATTCATCAGGCAGGTCCTGGATGAGAGGCAGCATTCTCTCCCAAAGGATCTGCTGATACGCACCCAGGCACGCCGAATAGTTCGCGATCCGGAAGCTGAGGCCAGCAGCCGAATATAGCTTCTTCCCCATAATGTCCAGTTTCCTTACTTCGGGGTCGGAAGGAGTGGACTGCGCCCGTCGCTGTCAACTAGGTTGGGTAGCCTCTACGATGACGGAGTTCGGTTTGGGATGCTCCTGGAGCCAATCGATCCCATCTCCTGCCACTCTATATAGCCCGTCTATCCTCTTAGAAGTTGACGGGATGGACGAGGGGTTCTCCCATGAACCCTGGGTCAATTTGAGGAGAGATGGCAGAACTGGCAGAGATGCAGCCGGAGGAGCTCTGGACTTGAGCCTCTGAGAAGGGGCTCAGACTCCTTCTCAGTGGTCTTCAGATCCAAGGCATGTGCCATACGGACCACTTGTTCAGCAAAGGAACGGACATCATCTGTTGGTGAAGAGGAGTCATCTTCCAGGAGATCCGGCTGTGGGGATGGCAAGAATGGTAGGCATTCCTCAGAGGATTCAGAGGAAGAAGAGGAATCAGATGACGGCGATGGTGATCGACACTTGTCAAGAAGAGATGCAGAACATGGTGGTGGCGTGGGCGGCTGCGGTGCGGAAGGCAGCGGAGGTAGGGGTCGAACCGGCGACGCTTGGCAGGATGCGTCCCTCAAAACCGGTCTCGTCGGTTCCCTTGGGAGAATGGTTCATTATCCATCCCGTGGAAGGAAATAGGGGTGGCAACAGAGCTGCAGCATGAAGAGTTGCAGCCTCGGAGGTCAGTTGGAAGACCCATTCGGAAACTGCCTTGGCTGTCGACCGTACTGCCAACGGCGCTGTAAGCACTGACCTGGCCAGGTCGTAGGCGCCATATGCCAACTCATCCTCCTGAAACTTGGAAGTGGAAGGTCAGGGCTCATCCTGCATCTCGGTGGCTACAGCCGAAGATTGTTGGAGCAGCTCCGATCTGGAGACGAGTAAGGTAGGCGAGGGGCCACAGACCCGTAAAGGGCGCTCTGGTCCGTGAGCAGAGCCTACCTCGACCTCCACAATCTCTAGCGACAGAGTTGGAGTGGGAGACCTGGAGCGTGGATGCTCGGTCCCGAATCCTCGATCCCGAGGTGAAGGTTGAGATCAAGCAGCGGATGCAGTCGATGTTGAGGCAGCTGGTGGAGGTTGCTGAGGCTGCGGTATAGCCTGTAGCCTCTCCTCTGTACGAGGGTGCTTGGCCTTTTTTTTTCTTATGGTCTTTGCCCTTTGAAGAGGCCAATGGCCCTTGATCCTTGACCGCATCCTTGGGGTCAGCTTGGTCCCGAGAGTGGTCTTTGGAACCGGCAGTCAAGCCCGAAGGGGTTCAGCTCGCAGCCGAGGTTGGCTTGGAGGCATGTTTATGTGAGTGCATCACAGCCTCTGGATCGAATGCTACCGATCGTCTCCGAGATGGGCTGGAGGAACGGCGGCATTTCGCTGGTGGAGACTATGAGGATCTTGATGAGGGGGATCTCCCACGTTCTTGCAGGACACCCCTTGTCCCAAAGCCGGAGTCAACGAGGCAGATGGTATGAGGGCCTTCTCATACAAGAAAGATTTCAGGCAAGAGGAGCAATGTTTTCTCGCCTGAGGCGTGAAGGCCCTACAGTGTACACATGCATCGACGTTATGGGACTCACCCAGGCAGATGAGACACCGGGAGTGGCCATCAGACCTGGGCAGCTTCACTTGGCACACAACACATCTCATAAAGCCAGTTTTTGAGGCCATAATCAAAATGAAGCGGTGCGATGTCAAAGCAGTCCGAGTCAAGCCGAGAAATCAGAAGTCCTAAACAAAGCCAAAGGGGCGCGAAAGTCATCGTCAGAAAGCCAAGTCAAAATGTCAAGATCAAAAACAGGCAAGGGAGTCAGAGAAACCGTAGTCAGAAAAACAGTCTGAGTCAAAATCCGAAAGTGAAAGTAGTCAAAAGCGAGCCAAGGTTCCTTTAGAGCTGCTAGCGTGGTGGAAAAAAAGGAACTGAGGGGATTTAGGCGGGAGAGCCTTTTAAGGGACCGTTATTGTGGGCGGAGCTACCGCCAAAAATGTATCTATGCACATTCTGCCTAGCGATACTAGAAGGTTCCATATGCACTGCGCAGGTGCAGGAATAACCCAACTGTGTGATTCACAGAGACCACAAAGAAGATTCATAGTTCAGTCTTTCCAAATAATTAAAAATCTGTTTTCTCTTATGAGGCAAGTTAAGGCCTCTTAGATTCCAGGATAAAATTTTTGTATCCATTGTTGAGTTCCTTCAGTTTCTTAATCCATCATCAACCCAATGTGATTTCATCTTCTTTTTTTCTCATCCATTTTCTTCTCAGCTGGGAACTGTTGTTCTTTATGACCCTGTTCTTGTTCTTCTTTTTGACCTCTTTCAACATCAGTATCCAGATCCTTTCCATATCTTTTCAGAAACTCACTTGCATTCTGAAATGTGTTAATTCTATGTCTTCATTGATTAAATCTGGAAGAGACTCCTAACTTTTCCCACCAAAATGATACCCACATGACATTTTAGTTGGTCTGTTAAGAAGATATAGTTTCTCCTCTTTCTGAGTAATCTTGCTGGTATAACTTTGTAAGACAAAACTTCCTTATCTTCAATCTTGATAGTATGTAGATAATGCTCTTGTAGAATAAAATCTCTGTTTGCCTTCTCACAATATAAATGTTAATACCTCTTGGTAAGTCTGTCTGTCTTGCCACTCTGGAATCAAGTCTAAAATTTTTATCAACTTACCAAATAGTTCTTTAGTTTTCTCCAAAAATTCAACCAATCCATGGATTAAACACTCATGCAAGTCTTCACTGCATTGTTCTAGAAGACCTCTGATCTTTAAACATCTTTCTTGTTCCTTCAATTCCAGAAGTGCTATTGCATCCAATTCTTATTCATATACAAATGTCAATTTTTCAGTTGTCTCCTCCAAGTTTTGAGTCTTAGCATCTAAATTCTCCAGTGTAGTGCTAACTTGAGTCATTTCCATAGTCAATTTCTCTATTAATTGTTTAATACATTTCAGTTCTGATTTCAGATCCTTTTTATAAAAAAAATATATTTTCCTTGCAAAAATTCCTCTTGAACACTAGAGGTCACTGTAAAGTTTTCATTGTACTTTCACTCTCTAATCAGTCAGCTCTGTTTCATGAAGGTTACATGTAGTTCATGGAGAATTCAACAACAGCTCACTTCCTGTTTTTATTGGTCAGAACAAATGGCCTTGTCCTTATCAGCAACAAAGGTAAATAAGACTTTTCTTCTTGGGGTCCCATTAACTAATTTCACTTCCAGTCTTCCCAGTCCTTCTTAAAATTTGTCTTGCAGGGATTTAAAATGGTCTTTTAAGCAGTGTGTTTAAAACCTTGTTGTATGTTTCAAAGTCCCTTTTTTCTTCCCTTTAAAAAATTGTGCAGCTCTTTTAAATTCTACTAAATAACTTTTTTTTTTTTAACTTACTCTCTGGAGTCCCAAGATTTCTGATGTTGTAGAATTGTAAGTGTGGAAAGTAACATGTTCCAAACAGCTGGAAGGCTTTCTTGTTTATATATTAGTTTTAAAGCATAATTTCTTTAAAAAGGTGATGTGGTGGTTTTAGTTGCCATCATGGGTGCAGCAGGGCTAGCTCACAGTCCCCGCCACTCCACCTGCATTCCAGTTTAGTAGAAATATCTACTTGGGTGCCAGGACTGGGAAATGGACCTCCATGAGCCCCTCTGAGTCCCCCTTGCCAGGAGGAAAATTTCTGTCAGTCCCCAAAGTCCCCGAACCAACACTTCACCATGGTTGATTCACATCCCCTAACGGCATCGTTAAGGGTTACAGATCTTAGCACCATTACCAACCATAAGTCAGAATATTTTCTTTCCAAATGCTTAAAAAGAGGTGTTCATATAGTTACTACTACCAAATCACTTCTACAATTATGTTACAGGAAGACTTTTATGTACGATAATGTATAGGATCTGATCATTGCAATTCCTGTCCTGCTTTCCTTTTTCTCAGTTGGTTGTAAAGGAATTAGTGCTTTTGTCTACTTAACACTATGGAGAACTAGGGGAAACAAAATAATGTTGTCTGTTTTACAAATGTTGATGGTTTTGTCTAAAAAGGCCCTCTCCATGGTTTACCAAACCTACCTGTGACAGCAGTGGGAACAAGACAAAGCCCTCCTCTGAAGATGTTAAAATTTAGGAAGGCTCATATGAGCTATGCATTTTGAATTGTGAAGGGAGATAAACTGAGTACCAGTGAAGTTTTTACAACATAGGAGATATGCGTTCTCTTTAACCAGCCCTGGTAACCAGTCCAGCCACGGCTTTTTGGATCCATCAAGCAGATGCAAATTATCTGGCCAACTTTATGGAGGAATATAGATTTTAACTGGCATTCTAAAACTGCAGTACCACAGTCCTTAAACTGAATTAACCAGATTGAATAATGAGTGGTTTGCACTAATTGAAGAAGAAGCTGCAAGACAGGAATCAAGTGTAAGAAGAGTTGCTATAACATGAATTAGATAACTTGTTCATTAGCATTAGTTCAAAAGACCCCATGCTTAATGAATGAGTAATAAAGCCGACCTGCTGCACCAACTTCACCAAAGCTTAAGCACAACTAGCTTAAACTGGAGGCAAGGTTTTTAAGAAGCATAGCAAATGTGAGCTGGCCCCTCTCCTCAAATCATTTATTTTCCAGAATATGCCAGAATTATTTAAAATTATACAGTATGTTTAGACAGAGAAGGTAGTGGGCTAAAGCTTATGTGAACTGATTTGTAAGACAATATCCATCATGAGAGTACACCACGCAAGGAACCAAGATATAGCTATAAACAGATTCCCAACAATCCAAATACCAATTTTAACCAAATTATCTTTACTACATTTTAAAACCCACACATCTGCCAAGCAATCTGGAAATCATAGGAATGAGTGCTAGAGCCCTTCTGACCCAAGGAGCTTCACTACCCAGCCCTCCAGGCTTTCCACCCAGGCCCCTCCTTTCCACATTATTCCCTGGTACCAACACTCCCCTCTTCTCCCTGCATTGCTGTTATTTTCTTGCTGCTCGATTCAGGTAGATCATAAGTATCCCCATCCCATGATATTCACATGCATTACTTGACAGGAATTAGCTGATTGACAGGAAAACAACTAAGCAGTGAAGGAAAACAAACAGCAGAGTTTTGATGTTCACCTGAACAGTGAGACTCTGCAGCCTTTTTCCTCCACTGCTCAGTTGTTTTCCAGTGCTCAGCTGAGTAGAGTCAGAGAGATTAACAGGAGGGGATATTGGAACTCCCCCTTCTGTATTTCCTGCCCCATAATATCTGGGAAACAGTTAAGCAGTGGGCAAAGGGTGTTTTAAAATCCTATTGCTCAGCTGAAGAACAGGATTTCAATCCCCTCTCGCCCCACTGATCAGCTGTTTTCTGACAAGTAGCTGAAGAGTGCAAGGGAAAATCATGGGAAGGTAGATGGACAGGTTGCTTACCTGCAACCATAGATCTTCAAGTGGTCTTCTATAAATTCACACAGTTGGGTAATTCCTGCACCTGCACAGAGCATTCGGAACTTTCTAGAATCGCTAGGCAGTAGCGGTAGCCCTGCTCACCCCAATGGTCGCTCTGAGACAGTTGCTGTCTATTCCCCTCTCTTCCAATAAGGATGCCGCAAGCAGCAGCATCATAATAGTTGAAGAAATAACATGACATAGAGGGAAGGATGGCCGGGTCTGTGTGAATTCACAGAAAACCACTCAAAGATCTATGGTTACAGGTAAGCAACCTGTCCATCTTCTTCGTGGTCTCTGTGAATACACACAGTTGGGTAGATTATCAAGCTTCAATCTAGGAGGCAGGTATGTCATGCTACCCAAATAGTCGATAGACTAAATAAAACACAACATACAAAGATAATTAACCACCAGTTAAATGTATTGGCACATAACTAATCAAATATTAACGTTCCCTGCAAATAACGGTGCCTGAAAAAACTACAAATAAGGCAAATGTCTCACAACAAATTTCAACTGCATCAATGTAATACCTCTCAACAAGATAATATACTACAGGAAAACCGCAGTTTCACTGAATAGCTGAAAGAAGTACTGCCTTCCCAAACGCAGCCTCATTCCTGGATCTAGCGTCTAGCTTGTAGTGAGAGATAAAGGTTAGAGGCGAAGATCATGTTGCGGCCCTGAATACAGTGGCAAGTGGGACCCCAGCCAAAAAAGCAGACGAAGAAGAAATTGCTCTAGTAGAACGTTCCCTTATTGTCTCAGGCAAGGGTTTCTTTGCCAGTTCATAACACAAGGCGATAGTAGCCACTACCCACTTGGACAGTCTTTGTGGGGATATAGGATCACCCTTCTTATTATGTCCACAAGTAACAAACAACTTAGAAGTCTTTCTAAATGATTATGTACGATTAGTGTAGAAAGCTAAAGCTCTTCTAACATCCAGACTGTGAAGGGATCTCTCAAAATTATTGGAAGGGTTCTACATTAAAGTAGGTAAAACTATAGGTTCATTAAGGTGAAAACTGAACACCACCTTGGGCAGAAAAGAGATATCAGGTTTAAGTACTACCTTATGTTTGTGAACTTCTCCATTGATGCCCCCCTGTCGTGGGAGAGAGGCTTGCGGACCCTAATGATAGTTTTGAGCTATGCTGGTGGTGGCATAATAGCCACCGGTAGGGTCTCCCATGCCAGAGAGGGCAAAACCAAAGGGTCTGACAAAGAACGTCAAAGGGCAGGATGGGCTTCTAGCCTTATGGCAACCATCCTAGGAGAAGGAAAACTCTAACCCCAAACCCGGGCAGATGGTGCTCATCCAACCCTGCAAGGACAACCATTTAAGAGAAGGAAACGCTAATCAAACCTACGACCCAAGGACCTCGCTGCTACCATCCATGCTTGCATGGCCATAGCAGATGAACCTTTGGTTTAAAGGGTGAGGCCAGTTCTGTGCACGCTGCGCTCCACCAGAAAAATCCATTGCATAGGCTCGAAGGACAAATCCAGTTCCAAAAAAGCCCTGTACCAATAGGCGAGGGACGAAAGGACAGGTTGCTTACCTGTAACCATAGATCTTCGAGTGGTCTTCTGTGAATTCACACAGTTGGGTTACTCCTGCGCATGCGCAGAGCTTAGGAACCTTCTAGAAACGCTAGGCAGAATATGCTTTGATACATTTTTGGCGGTAACTCCGCCCACCCTAACGGTCCCTTAAAAGGGCTTCCCGCTCAAATTCCCCTCAGTTCCTCAGTTCCCCTCATGCAGCACCAGGAACATTAAACATGTGTGTGTAATGCCACAGGACATAGAGGGGAGGATGGGCGGGTCTGTGTGAATTCACAGAAGACCACTCGAAGATCTATGGTTACAGGTAAGCAACCTGTCCATCATCTTCGTGGTCTCTGTGAATCACACAGTTGGGTGTAGACTGGCAAGCTTCACTGCAGGAGGTGGGTATGTCCTACACTCATGTACCATACATATCAACCATTCGAAAATAACACAGTAAAAGCACAATACTAGTAAAAATGATCAAAGCATATATAACAACAGTGACTTGGCAACATGAAACTCACTCATTGTATAGAAGATAACAGCACAGCCTTCCCAAAGGCCGCCTCGTTCCTAGAACGAGAGTCCAGTCTATAATGGGAGATGAATGTCAGAGGTGATGACCAAGTTGCGGCTCTGCAAACGTCCTCTAGAGGCACTCTAGAGAGAAAGTCAGTCGAGGTGGAGACAGCTCTCGTAGAGTGTCCTCGAATCCGTGAAGGCAAGGGCTTCCTTGCAAGTTCATAGCAGAGCGCGATGGTCGAAGTCACCCATTTCAACAATCTTTGTGGTGAGATGGGCTCGCCGAGCTTAGAGTCAGCATAAAACACAAATAACTTGGATGACTTTCTATGAGACGCAGTTCGTTGGATATAGAAGGCCAGAGCCCGTCTGACATCCATGAGATGAAGGGTGTGCTCGAATTCATCCTTCGGGTCCTGCATCAGAGCAGGGAGAGCGATGGACTGGTTGAGATGGAAGCTGGAGACCACCTTCGGAAGGAAGGAGATGTCGGGACGGAGGACCACCTTGTGTTTATGAAAGATTTGGTAGGGCGGATTGGATCATAGGGCGCAGATCTCACCAGCCCGACGTGCCGACGTGATCGCCACCAAGAAGGCTGTCTTCCAGGAGAGCAATCGGAGTTCAGTGGAAGCCATAGGCTCAAAGGGTCGACGGACCAGCTGGGAGAGTACCAATTCGAGGCTCCAAGCCAGGGTCGGTTCCATTACCGGAGGGTGAAGATTTGCAAAGCCCTTCAGAAATTTCTTCACCGTTTTATCCACAAAAGGAGAGGTAAGTCCCTTGTCTTGGAACTCGACCGAGATGGCTGCCAAGTAGCATCGAATGGAGGAGAGTGACAGGCCCTCTGAAGACAAATGAAGAAGAAATTCCAAGACTGTTGAAGTGGAGAACTTCTCCGGGATCGGATCCCGAGAAGCCAGAAACGTTTCATACCTTTTCCACTTGTACTGGTAAGACTTTCGGGTTAAAGGCCGGCGCGCAGCGTCGATAACTGTCTGGACATCGGGATGAAGAGGTGTGGAACATCTCGGTGCCGACAACGAGCCCGAAGGCATCGAGCCTGAAGGAAGAGCTATGGAGTCAACCTCCAAGCTGTCAGGTTCAGAGTGTTCAAGTCGGGATGTCTGACCCTGCCGCCTTGGATGGTCAGTAGGTCTGGGCGAGGCGGGAGGCAGATGAAACGATGATCCGACATCCGAAGAAGGGTCGCGAACCATGATTGTCGAGGCCACCATGGAGCAATGAGGATTGTGTTTGCCCTGTCCCGGCGAAGCTTGGCGATTACCCTTGTCAGTAGTGGGAACGGAGGAAAGAGGTACAGTAGCGGTCCCGACCAATGGAACAGGAATGCGTCCCCTCTCGAGCCTGGAGCTCGGTGTCTCGAGCAGAACTGACGGCACTGGGCATTCTCTGGAGACGCGAAGAGATCCACCTGAGGAAACCTCCAGGTCCGGAAAAGGTCCAGGGCAACCGACCTGTGCAGGCACCATTCGTGGATGGAAAGGCTGGAACGGCTGAGTCCATCTGCTAGGGTGTTCTCCTCGCCAGGAAGATGGATGGATTGAAGAAGAATCTTCCTCTCGACGCACCAGTCCCATGTGTCCAGTGTAAGTTGAAGGAGTTGCGGGGACCTCGTGCCTCCCTGTTTGTTCAGATAGTACATGACAGAAGTGTTATCTGTCAGTACCAGTATCGTCTTCCCTCGCACCATGGATTCGAAAGCCCTCAGCGCTTTCTGCACAGTGAGGAGTTCGAGGACATTGATGTGAAGGGCTCGCTCCTCGGCGGTCCAGGATCCTCGGATCTCGTAAGAGTCGAGGTGCGCCCCCCATCCCAGCATCGAAGCGTCTGTTGTCAAAGAGACGTCCGGCTGTGGAAGGTCGAAGGGCATGCCCGACAAGACGTTGTCTGGTACCAGCCAACAGTCCAGAGACCGTTGAATTGCCCTCGGCATCGTGAGCATCTTGTGTGGAGAATCGTGGAGAGGATCGAACACCTGCAAGAACCAGTGCTGGAGTGGCCGAAACCGTAGTCTGGCAAGTTGAGTTACATATGTTGTAGCTGCCATGTGTCCCAGAAGTACTTGGACTGAGAGGGCTGGAAGCCTTCGGGATCGACGACAAGCATGAATTAGGGAGCGCAGGTTGTCGAAGCGGTTCTCGGGCAAATATGCTACTGCAATAGGAGAGTCGAGGCGTGCTCCAATGAATTGGATAGCTTGAGTCGGCAGGAGCTGAGAGTTTTCGATGTTGACAACAAGTCCCAGGTAGTCTAAGACATCTAGGGTGAGGCCAACATCGAGTTCTAGATGACGTCGAGATTGGGCTATGATCAGCCAGTCGTCGATGTACGGGAAGACCTCCACTCCCTGTTGTCGTAGAAACGCTGCCACTACCGCCATGCATTTCGTGAAAACGTGAGGAGCGGTGTAAAGACCGAATGGAAGAACTCTGAACTGGAACGCTTCGGTCCTGACTTAGAAGGTGAGAAAGCGCCTGTGATCCTGATGAATCCCGATATGGAAGTAAGCGTCCTTCAGATCTATAGATGCAAACCAGTCGTCCCGCCTGAGGAGGGGGAGGATCGATGCCAGGGTCACCATCCGGAATTTCTGTGGAGATATGTACTCGTTCACTCCCCGGAGGTCGAGGATCAGGCGCAGACCGCCGTCCTTCTTGGTCACCAGGAAATACCTCAAAAAGAAGCAGAGGTGTCTAGGAAGAAACAGAAAAATCATGAAAGTGGAAAGGAGAGGATTAGAACTTCTTGCGGCCCTGATCCCGGGACTGTTGTCTGGGCTGCTGCCGGTGCCTGGATCCCGAGCGTTGGCTCCTCACCGAAGGGGCTGGAGAGGCAGAAGGAGCGAACCAGGATCGTCAATAACCTTGGCCTGAGTACCCCCGTCGGAACTGTTGGCCATAAGATGGAACTTGCCAGGAATACCTTCCTCTAGGTCGGTACTGGCTGGTGGAGGCAGAGCCCATACCGTATTTCCTGGCACTGGTCCGCATCTTTTGAGTGAACTCCAACTTGTCGTCGGTTCCGCCGTTAAACAAACCCGACTCATCAAATGGGAGATCCTCGATGGTGGCTGATGCCTGCGGGGTAAGGCCCGATGAACGCAGCCACATATGTCGACGTAGGGCTACGGATTCGGCGATGGTCTTGGCCGTGCAGTCCGCTACGTGTCGAGCCAAATTCATCTGAAGCCCTGCTAGCGCCTGCGCCTCAGACAGGATGGCCTCTGCCATCCGGCGTCGTTCTTCGGGGAGGTCTTTAATTAACGGGACAATCCTGTCCCATAGGACCTGTTGATAGGCGCCCATGCACGCAGAGTAGTTGGCCACCCTGAAATTCAAGCCCGCAGCAGTGTAGATCTTCTTACCCACAATGTCCCGTTTCCTGCCCTCGGGATCAGGTGGGGAAGACAGAGGTCGGCGCTGCTTCTTATTTTGGGCCACTTCGACAACCACCGAGTTCGGTTTCAGGTGGGTCTGCAACCAGGCAACGTGCTCGCCTCCCACACGGTACAGCCGGTCGATCTTTTTAGACGTGGGCTGTATCGAGGAGGGGTTCTCCCATGACCCCTGTGCCAGCTTCAACAAGGAGGGCAACACTGGAATAGTGGTCGACGGGGGCGCCTTGGATTGGATCCTCTGAAAGATGGGATCGAGAGGCTCGGCCGGCTTATACTCCATCTTCAGGTCCAGAGCATGCGACATCCTCAACATTTGCTCCGCAAAGGCTCTGATATCGTCAGTGGGGAAGCTGGAGTCATCATCTATGAGCTCTGCCCTCGGGGATGGGAGATATGGTCGGTACATATCCCACGAACCCGTTGACGAGGAAGAGGATTTGCTGGGAGATCGATCTCTAGGCCGCTCCGGCGTTGGGGAGCGAGGCTCCAGAGTCGGAGACGTACGTGGGAGTGGTCGATGCTCGAAGGGAGAGACTTGTACCGTGGCATCTCGGTGTGAAGATGCTCTCCGAAACATAGGGGAGCACGACCGACCCCTCGGAGGTAGAGGCCTGGAGGATCTGATCAATTCCCCCCTTGGGGTGAAGACTTGCGACCCCGATGGGGAACCCAGCTCGGCTCTGCATACGGAGCGGGCGAATTCGTAGGCAGAATACGCCGGGATATCACCGGTGACGGAACGGACAGGGCTCGTCGATGGATCCCGTGGCTCGATTACAGACACCTCCACATCAGGGGAATGGTGTCTCAAGAGCTGGTCTCGAGAGACAACTAGGGCTGGAGAGGAGTGCAGTCGTCCAACCGGCGGCACGACATCGACAGCTGGAGAGAGCTCCACAGTCACCACCTCCAGATCAGTCTGCGGAGGTAGTGGGCGACGGGTTTCAGCATCCAGTGCAGACGGTGGTGGAGGACGGAGAAACTCCTCACCCTGCTCCTTCTGATCTCGAGGGGGGACGCATGGAGCAGGACGCTCTGCCGTCTTGGCCTTTTTCTCCTCCTTTTTATCCCCAGCATGCTTGGAGGTGTGCTTTTCCTTCTTCTTCGCTGGTTCCGAAGAAACAGCAGCAGAAGTGGATGGAGCAGGTTCAGGCTCCTTGGGTGTCGAAGGAATAGGCTCCTTAGCTTTGGCCGACCGGTCCCGAGCAGAATCCGAGGGTTAATGTCGATGGGCAGAGTGCACAGCTTCAGGATCCGACGCGGTCGAACGACGTCGAGAAGGGCTACGGGACCGACGGCGTTTGCGATCTGCGGAAGGCGGAGATCGAGACCGGCCTCGGCTTCGAGGTTCGGATGGAGGAGCAGACACAGAAGTTGGCTGCGTAGTCGGAACCAGGGCCTTTTTGTAGAGGAAGGACTTGAGGCGTGAAAGTCTTTGCTTCCTAGCCTGCGGTGTAAAGGCCCGGCAGTGGATACACGAATCCACATTATGGGATTCCCCCAAGCAAATTAAACAACGGGAGTGGCCATCTGCACTTGGGAGCTTGGCCTGACATACCACACAACGCTTAAAGGCCCCTTTGGTGGACATCATAAATCAGAATTATCAGCACAGTCCGAGGTCAAAACACGAAGGTCAGAGCGGCGACAAACCGAGGGAGCGAGCCAAAATCGTAGTCAAAGAGCCAAAGGAGTGAGTCGAAAGCCAGAAATCAGAGTCAAATGCCAAATCAGGGGGGTAGAGATAGCCGTTGTCAGAGTCAAAAGCCAAGTCAAAACCGTTAAATCACTAAAGCACTAGCGCACAGAGGTTCCTTAGCTGCTAACGCGGCGGAAAGAAAGGAACTGAGGGGAATTTGAGCGGGAAGCCCTTTTAAGGGACCATTAGGGTGGGCGGAGTTACTGCCAAAAATGTATCAAAGCATGTTCTGCCTAGCGTTTCTAGAAGGTTCCGAAGCTCTGCGCAGGCGCAGGAGTAACCCAACTGTGTGATTCACAGAGACCACGAAGAAGATTGGCAGGTGTAAAGATGCACTGGAAGCCGCAGACCCAACCCTGCATGCAGGCGGTTCAGGACTTTGGTCACTCGAGGCTGACCCAGGAGATGACAGTCTTGTTCAGCAGCATCCTGAACGACCAAACAGCCTTTTTTAGGCTTGCTCCATATGGAGAGGGGCCTAGAAAAGGTGGCCTAATGAAAGATCATCCCCATCTACCTGGCTGGCTAGTCACGGCCAACAGGCATCTTCTGATGCGGTCAAACCAAGGTGAAGAAACAAAGGCACACACCAGCCTCCAAAGGTGTAAACAAACTGACGCTTGCATGCTGGAACATCAGAACCATGCGAGACTCTGCAGATAGTGGACGACCTTAGCGTAGTTCTGCTCTAATAGCCCATGAACTATCACGACTTAATATTGACATCGCTGCTCTTAATGAAGTTCATCTCCATGAGGAAGACAGCCTTAAAGAACACAGCACCGGCTACACACTTTACTGGTCTGGCAAACCCAAAATCGAAAAACATCTTTCAGGAGTAGGCTTTATGATTAAAAACTCCATTGCCTCCAAACTCGAAACCTTGCCAAAAGGACACTCTGATTGCATTATTTCCTTACACTTCCCACATGTTGTTCTCTTCATTATATATGCCCCAACTATGTAAGCCGACCCTGTAGAGACAGACAAATTCTACACAGACCTACGCCAACTCATACAAAAAGTCCCTATAGAAGATAAAATTATTATCCTTGGTGACTTCAATGCCAGAGTAGGAAAGAACTCCGAAGCCTGGAAAGCTGTCTTAGGCAAGCATGGTGTTGGAAAGTGCAATGATAACGGACGCCTCCTGCTAGAGTTCTGTGTAGAACAGCTGACTATTACAAACACTATCTTTCAACAGAAAGATAGCTTGAAGACAACCTGGATGCATCCCCGATCCAAACATTGGCACCTCATTGACTATGTTCTAGTCCACCAGAGAAACATTTGTGATGTCCGTCTTACCTGAGCGATGCCCAGTGCAGAATGCCAAACAGATCATTGCCTCGTCAGATGTAAACTAAATCCTCATCTTAAGTTCAAACCTAAGAGAGGTGGCATCTTAAAGAGGAGACTCCAAGTCAACAATCTTCAACAAGCTACAATGAGAGACAACTTCCAGGCAAATCTGCAAACAAAACTTGAAGACCATCCTACAGATCCTTCTTCTACAGTGCTTTGGCAACATATCATAAACAGTATCCTCTAGTCTGCGGAAGAATCCCTCGGGTTCTCCCACAAGAAAAATCAAGACTGGTTTGATGAAAACAACCAAGAGATCCAGGAGCTGTTGGCAAAGAAGAGAACTGCTCACCAGGCATACCTCGCCCAGCCAACTTGCCATGTAAGAAAAGCAGCTTTCCGCCTCACATGTAGTAAACTTCAATAAAAACTCCAAGACATGCAGAACAAGTGGTGGATCAATATAGCAGAAAAGACACAACGCTGTGCAGATCTCGGTGATCATAGAGGATTTTATGAAGCTCTTAAAGCAGTGTTTGGACCTACTTATCAGGTCCAAAGCTCCTTATACAGTACAGATGGTCAAACATTAATTACTAATAAAGCCTCCATCCTGAATCGATGGGCTGAACATTTTCAAAGTCTCTTTAGTGCCAACCGAGTAGTCCAAGGCTAAACTATCCCCAAAAACCGATGAAAAATGAATTGGACATAGCTCCCACTTTGGAAGAGACCCTTAAGGCCATACAGCAGATGAACAACGTCAAGGCAGCTGGGATTGATGGAATCCCACCTGAAATTTGGAAACACGGAGGTCATACACTCCACGATAAATTCCACGAATTCCTTGTGAATTGCTGGGGAAAAGGGGAACTGCCATCAGATCTCCGAGATGCAGTCATCATCACCCTGTACAAGAAAAAAAGGAGCAAAATCTGATCGCTCAAACTATCGAGGCATAACACTGCTCTCTATTGCTGGAAAAATCCTTGCAAGGATACTCCTGAACAGATTAGTTCCTGCTATTGCAGAAGAACTTCTTCCTGAAAGCCAATGTGGCTTCAGAGCCAATAGGAGTACTACAGATATGGTATTTGCCCTTAGACAACTGCAAGAAAAATGTAGGGAGCAGAACAAGGGTCTCTATGTAACATTTGTCGACCTCACCAAAGCCTTCGACACTGTGAGTAGAAAAGGTCTGTGGCAGATGCTGGAAAGATTAGGATGAACCCCCCAATTCCTTAAAATGATTATCTTGCTACACGAGGGCCAGCATGGTCAAGTCAGATATGGCGATGCTTTTTCAGAGCCCTTTCTAATAACTAATGGAGTGAAGCAAGGTTGTGTTCTTGCTCCAACTTTATTTACAATCTTCCTCAGCGTGATGCTCCAAAGGGCTACGGCAGAGCTCGAAGAAGAAGACGGCATCTATATACATTACCATACTGATGGTAGCTTGTTTAACCTAAGCCGTCTGAGGGCTCGCACTAAGACTCTAAACTATCTAATCCGTGAGCTGCTCTTCACTGATGCTGCTGCCCTTGTTGCCCACAAAGAAGCAGCTCTGCAGCGCCTAACATCCTGCTTCACAACAGCTGCAGAGCTGTTTGGGCTGGAAGTCAACCTGAAGAAAACAGAAGTTCTTTACCAGCCTGCACCACAGGACGAACACCATCATCCCCACACTGCCGTCGGCAAATCTGTGCTCAAGTCCGTTCAGCAGTTCACCTACCTGGGAAGCATCATCTCCTCAGATGCCAAGATTGACAAAGAGATCGATCACAGATTAGCAAAGGCATATAGCGCATTTGGAAGACTTTACAAAAGAGTCTGGAGTAATAAACACCTGAAGCAAAGCACAAAAATCAGTGTGTATAGAGCCATTGTACTGTCTATTCTCCTTTATGGATCTGAAACATGGGAAACCTATCACCACCACCTATGACTCCTCGAACGCTTTTATCAGCGCTTTATACGCACAATCCTAAATATACACTGGAATGCCTGTGACGAATGTTGCTGTCCTTGAGCAAGCAGGAATCACCAGCATTGAGGCCATGATATTGAGACCACAGCTGCGCTGGGCAGGGCACGTTTCTAGGATGGAGGACCATCGCCTCCCAAAAATACTACTCTACGGTGAACTCGCCACGGGTCAGCGTAAGAGGGGCGCTCCAAAAAAGCAATACAAGGACTCCCTGAAACAACATCTCAGGCTCGGCCAAATTGATCACCAACAATGGTCCGCCCTGGCCTCACATCGGGAGGCATGGAGACGCACTATCCACAATGCTGCAGCCTTATTAGAGAACTCACGCCGAACAAGTCTTGAAGAGAAATGACAATGCAGAAAGAATCACAACCTGGAAACATCACCCAAGGAGACCTGCTGTGCTTTCTACAACCGGACTTGTTTATATCGGACTGGCCTTTTTAGTCATCAGCGCGCTTGCAGAAAGCACAGGATGAGTTCTTCCTGAATCTTCATTTGCGAAGAAAAGCCAGAGAGAGATGTTTGTGAAACACCATGTATGGGAAGTCAGATCTTAAATCACACAGTTCACCTGCTCTTCTTGCAGAAGTGATTGCAACTAAAAAGGCTGTCTTCCACGACAATACGTGTAGATCAGACATAGCCGTTGGTTCAAAAGGGCTTTTAGAGAGTTGATATAGAACCAGTTCAAGGCTCCATCCCAGCATTGGATCCTTCACAGGTGGATGTAAGTTCAGATAAGCACGTAAGAACTTCTTAACTAATGTGTCCCTGAAAGGGGATGGATGACCCCTAGCTTGTAACTCAGTAGAAATTGCTGCTAGATAAGATTTCAAGGAAGAAAATGAAAGTCCAGAACTAGCCAAATGCAACAGGAACTCCAATACAGATGGCACATCAACTGTAGGTAAGGGCAGATCTCTCTCCACCAAGAAGGATTGAAAGATCTTCCTTTTGTAGGCGTATGATCTCTTAGTAGATTTACGAAGAGAAGCTGAAATTATATGCTGTACACCAGCTGACAAGCTGACTTGGTCATCCTCGTGGTGAGGTACAGTACCAAGAGGACTTACGGGATGATTCTCCAAGCTGTCAATTTCAAAGTGTCCAAATCCTCGTGACGGATCTTCCTGTCCTGCATGGTCAGGAGATCCAGTCAGAATGGTAGATGACGGTACCAATGATGAGACAGACAAATGAGAGGACCAAACTATGGTTGACGAGGCCACCACAGAGCGATCAGAATTGCATTCTATCAGTGTCAACGTAGTTTGGAGATTCCTGGTGGGCAGAGGAAACGGTGGAAAGAGACAGAGAAGAGCCCCCTTCCAACGGTATTGAAAGGCATTCCCTAATGATCCCGTTTGTTGGCTTCGGGTGCAGAACCGTCGACACTGTGCATTTACTCTCAACGCAAACAGATCTATCTCTGGATGCCCCCAACACTGAAACAAGCTTAAAGCTCCGGTACGGCACAGCATCCACTCAGATACATTTGAAGTTGAACGTCTGAGTACATCTTCAAGAATGTTCTCTTCTCCCAATAGATGTATGGATTGAATATAAATGTTCCTCTGTACACACCAGTTCCAAATCTCTACTGTGATCATAAGTAACGTGGAGGATCCTGTCCCTCCTTGTTTGTTCAGATAATACATAACCACTGTGTTGTCAGTAACAAGCATCACAGACTTTCCTCTCACAAGAATCTCGAAAGAAGCTAAGGCCTTCTGAACTGATAGTAACTCCAAGACATTGATGAGAAGATGGGCCTCTTGTGGAGACCAAGTCCCTTGAACAACATAATGATCGAGATGGGCTCCCCATCCCATCATGGAGCGTCGGCATCGGTACAGTAGACGTTTTAAAATCTTGAAGCGGGCTTCTGGAAGGTAATCTGTTTCTGTTCGTGAATCCAACACCGCCCCAATGAATTGCACAGTTTGAGATGGTTCCAGATGGGACTTGTTGAGGTTCACGATGAGACCAAGAGAGTTCAGCAGAGCGAGGGTGAAGGAAATACCGTCCATCAGATGGACACGGCAATCCGACACAAGAAGCCAATCGTCTATGTATGGATACACAATGATGCCCTGCTGCCATAGAAGTGCAGCCACCACCGCCATGCATTTGGTAAAAACCCTCGGGGGAATTGCTAGTCCAAACGGAAGAACACGAAACTGGAAAGCAGTTTCTCCAACCTGGAAGGCCAGAAACCTCTGATGTCCCGGGTAGATACTGACATGGAAATAAGCATCCTTCAGGTTGATTGTTGCATACCAATCTCCCATACGCAGAAGTGGGAGAACAGATGCAAGCGTGACCATTCGAAATTTCTTCAGCTTGACGTATACGTTGACACCTCGAAGATCAAGAATAGGTCAAAGGCCACTGTCCTTCTTGGTCACCAGGAAATACCTCGAAAAAAGCAGTGATGTTTGCCGTCCATACTCACTGGCTCGATTGCCCCTTTCTGAAGCAAAGACTGAATTTCCTCGAGGAGAGGTGATGACGCAGATGTTACTTGGATTCGACCTGTCGGAGGGTACTGTTCGAATTCTATCCAATAACCATCTCTGATTATGCGAAGTACCCATTGATCTTTTGTTATGCTGGTCCAAACCGCATGGTATCGAGACAGGCAATCTCCAAAATACGGTGTCTACAAAAGAAAAAGGGGAGTAACAGGTCAGAAGCAACGTTTAGACTGCTCATTAGAGCGTTTCTTGGTACTCGATCTGTACCGTAGAGCAGGTGTCTATTATCTCCCAAAGCGCCAGAAGATTGTGATGGAAACCTCTGATGGTGGGAAGATTGTTGTAAATAAAACCTCCTATATTGATATGGTTTTGAGACCGCTGCCACCCCGACCGACCTTTATATCTCACAGATAATGATGGCATACCATATTTTCGATCTGTGTTTCGCATTTTTTGAGTGAACTCCAATTTTTCATCTGGTTAAAGAATCCTGTGGTGTTAAACCTAAAGACTTCAGCCAAGCGCGATGTCTCAAAGACACAGAACCCGCAATATATTTTGCAGCACAAGCTGCCACATGGTGTGCTGAATTCATTTGCTGTCCAACTAGATTTTAAGTCTCCTTCTGAATAGCCAGTGCAATTCTCTTTTTATCCTCTGGAAGATCCTGGAGGAATGGTGCCATCCTGTCCCATAACACTTGCTGGTATGCCCCCATGCATGTTTCATAATTGGAGATCCGAAAAGTGAGGGCAGCAGAAGAATAAAGCTTCTTTCCTAAAATGTCCAATTTATGACCCTCAGGGTCAGCGGGATTAGACTGCGAGCATCTCTGTCTTCTGTGTTGAAATGCCTCCACAATAACAGAATTAGGTTTAGGATGTTCCTTCAGCCATGATATGTCATCTCCGGTGATACGGTAAAGTTGGTCAATCCTCCTTGACATTGGCGGTAGAGGATGGATCCTCCCAAGACCCTTGGGTAAGCTTAAGCATTGAAGGCAAGACAGGAATATTTGGTACCGGCGGAGTCTTTGACTTTATACGATGGTATATAGGATCAAAAGGATCCAATTGTTTCTCCTCTACCTTAATATCCAATGCATGGGCCAGCTTCTCCTCTACCTTAACATCCAATGCATGGGCCATCCTGACCATTTGCTCAGAAAAAGACCTTATGTCATCTGTCGGAGGATGAGTCGTCATCCAATAATTCTGGAGGAGGAGATGGCATCGTTGGAATATATGGATAATTACTCTCGTCAGAGGAAGAGTAAGAAGACGATCACGAATGACTACGGGATCGATGCCGCAAAGACTCAGTACGGTGTGGAGGTGGAGGGGGTACATCCGTCGGTACCAGAGGCAGTGGACGGGATGGAGGTCTAATATCCGCTGGGATCTCATGATGATGAACTCAAGGCGGTGTAACCTGGCTCTCAGTATCTCTCATTACAGGCTTCCTTAGAGTAGAATGGTCCGGAACATGATAGGATAGGCTCAGAGGTGATCGAAAGTAACTGCTGTCCTTCACAATGGGCAAAGCAGTGGATCCTAGACGGACTGGTGTAGTAGCTTGCGCTCGAAGTAGAGGGGATGGAAATCCAGCCAGGGCCGCAGTAAGATCAAATGCAGTATAAGACGGTACAGTGTCTAAAGCCCAGTATGATGGAGTGAGTGGAGGTTGAGAGGTGGAAGGTGAAGCTGACTGTGAATATGCCACTATAGGATGAGTTTTAGCAACATCTCCAGTTAGCAACTCCTCCCTCGAAACCACAAGAAGGGGAGAGTGTGCCTTGCCATGGGGAGAAGATGGTATTTCTCCTTCCGACAATTGTTGACCCTCTACATTCACCACTTCGACTGATAGTGTCGGAGATGGTTGAGGGATCACCAAGCACTCCTTTCCTCGCACTCTAAGTGAAGCTTTCCCAACATCTTTCGATGATGACAATCTAGGGGAGGAATGTTTAGTCTTCCTCTTCTTTTTCTTTGGCTTCTCAACATGGGAAGAAGCTGAAGAGTCCCTCTCTTTACTTGAGCCAGATGGTCTCGAGGAAGAATGCCGTTTCTCATGAACGGAAGACCTTCTATCCCCACTGGAAATAGAGGCACCTCTCAACTTGGCAACCATCTCGATCCCGGTGTTGACCTTTCAATACCAATGGGTCAGTAACCAAAGGTCTCGAACCCATAGTTTGAACACGACACCCAGATTCAATTTTGCTTCTGGATGGGCTTAGGGATCAAAGTGTACTCCTCTTGGATGGGCTCCTCGAGACCGCCCGTCCTCTCTTTCGACTGGAAATGGAGCCAGTTACCAAAGCCGAGGAAGTAGGATTTGGAGCGGTCTCCATAATAGCTGTTGGAGGGACAGTATAGGGCACAAGCGCGCGTTCATAGAGAAAGGAACGGAGGCGCATCATTCTCTGTTTTCTTGCCTGAGGGGTGAAGGCTTTACAATGTGGACAGGATTCCACGTTGTGCACTTTCCCCAAACATATCAAACATTTTGAATGCCCATCAGAGTTAGGCAATTTTGCCTGACAAATTTCACATCTTTTAAAAGCTGCCATTTTAGAGGCCATTTCTCCTCACAATTCAAAGAGCCGAAACCAGGTCACAAAGTTGAGAGAAAAACAGTCATTCAAGTCCAAGATCAAGCCAAAATCAGTTCAACCAGCAAACAATCCAAAATCACTTAGAGATAATCGTAATCCGTCAAGAAAAACCTTGTCAAAACTGAAAGTGAGCGATTTCCTAACAGCAAAGTTCCCAAGCGTGCTGCTAGCGTGGCGGACAAAAAGGAACTGAGGGGAATAGATGGCAACCGCCTTAGAGCAAGCATTGGGATGGGTGGGGCTATCACCAAAAATATGCCTAGCAATTCTAGAAAGTTCCGAATGCTCTGCACAGGCACAGAAATTACCCAACTGTGTGTATTCACAGAGACTATGAAGATTTAAATTTACACAGCCTAATTGAATCAGCAGGTTAAAAATGGGAAGAACCAGGGTGTTGCATGTAGAGAATAATGGTGTGAAATGTGTACCAGTCCACCTATGGTAGGTGTCCTGTTTTGTGTCCTGTGGATAACTGAATCAGTGGATAATGAATCCGTGGATACAGGGGTCCTGCTGTAATTTTGTAACATATTATGTTACAGGTGCACTAATTAACTGAATTTGAAAGGGGTTTGACAATGACTCTTTACAACACAGATAGCACCTACTTTAAAGCTATCTAAACTGAAAGTGTGTAGAATTTAACATAACTAGTAAAAACAAAAAATATTTAAAATTAATTCACTGAGCTAGTTGTGCCTAAATCATATTTTACTTATGAGACTTCTGGTGGAGACGGCGTCGGGACAGACAGGTTCTCCAGAGGCTCCGGAGAACTTGCCCCATAACTCGGGTTAAGCCACCCACAAAAAAAAAACCATTGAGGTGGCAAACTTTGCCCATGGTATTGGGCAAGCGGAGGAGGCGACGAAAGGAAGCGTGGTCCAGGTTTATGAAGTGGAAACCTCTTCAAACATCCTGTATTGACCCGCTAAAACCTAAACACCATTACCCCGCCCGAGCGAGGCAACCGCCGCGCGACTTAAGCGACGCCACCATTTTTAATGAATAAGCGTGAGTTACAGCTTATAGAAGCATTTTCTTTTGTCTTATCCATTTAAAACACCTTTATGTTTAAATCTACATTTCAACCGGGATTTAACGGGAATAGATCAAGTGAAGGACAACTTGATCCGGAAGAGAGAACGAATTGAGGTACGACCTTAATAGTTAAAGAGAAAGTAACACCAAAGAAGTGGAGAAAGTTGGAAGGGATAACAGCTGGAACGAAGTTTGAAAGCCACTGAGGAAAAAAAAAACACACAGAGGGACAGTATAAACTCCAAGTTGATAAAAATCTACCCTTCAGTACAAAGGAAAGATAAAGAAACAAAGAACGTTAAAACGAAAGCAGCAATAGGTAGAAGCCCTACAAGTATTGAAGGGATAGTAACGGGAATAGAAGGAAAAGAAACAAGTGCAACAGGGTTACAGAGTAACAAAGGAATAAAGGAAGACACATAGAAATAATAATTTGAATAACCAGAGGAATACAAAATACTAGATAAGATAAAGGAAAACTTAATAGTATCAGAGACCTTGAGCGTTGCGAAAGAGAGAAGAACATCGCAGAACTAAATCCAGGAGCGAAAGGTGGAAAGGAAGAGAAGACAGGAGGAAGAAACATGAAGGATACAGAAAGAAGTGACAACTAATAGATAAGAGATAAGGATAGTATGGACAATAAGTAAAATACATTGTTAGAATAAAATATAATACTGTAAAAAAGAAAAAAGAAAGAAAAAAAGAAATAGAAGGGCTCAGGAATAAAATAAACAAAGGAGAATACATCTTGTTTATGCTAGACAGTGATCCTTGAAACTAGAAAAAAGAAAAGAAATGTAATTTGGTAAAGGCGTTTGAGATAACCAGTTGTATCTGAATCAACTATATATTATAGTCATATATAATGGACAAGGTTATTCTGATATGAATTCATGGTGATAATCAGATATATTACTCTAACTGTTAAAAATTGATTGATACAGGACTTTCATAACAGTGAAATCAATTGGGAATATATTGGTAGTTATATGCATTGTTTATCTGGGTAAAACACCAACAATTGATTTAAGGAATTAATTAATATTAATTAAGATTAAATATTAATTAATCTTTTAGAAGACATAGAAAGATAGAATTACTACATAGATCATTAAATGAATTGAGATATGAATATTTATTTTTGTAAAATTAATTAATTTAACCAGAATAAAGATGGTGAATTATAAATTTTGAGTTAGGAATATTTTTGACAATACTAAATCAATTGTTGGTATAATAAATTAATTATACATCGACCAAAATAAATTATCCTCTGAATTGTGCTATCCCACTCCAATAACCAATAAGTTAGAAAATAATTGATTTATTATTATAGAACTTGCCTAGAAGTTGTTAACATCTACTATATAAGAGGGGGACAAAAAGGGAAAATAGTTATAGTTGTGTTCTGCTTAAAAACCAATAATACAGATCTGAAAGTATACAACATTAGGGAGGGAGCTTTTTGAAACATTGTAATAAAGTGAACATTGAAAGGGAGAAGATACAATATAACATGTCAACAACCAGAAAGACGAAGGTACACACTAGGTCTCAGACACAAGAAGCTAGAAGAACTTCAGTTGATCTAACTACTAAAGTAGATGAAGCGAATATGACATTACTCAAAGAAATCAAAAAATTAAGTTCAGAACTGAAATCTGAGATGGAAAATTTAAAAGGAGAAATAAAAGTGGATTTACAGAGACAACTAGAAAAATTTGGATCTCAATTGGAATCGGTATCTAAGGATATAAACCAAATAAGCAAGGATCTTAAAGAATTACAGGTGAAAACAGATAATTTAGATAAAAGAACTCAAGATCTAGAACGGAAAGCTGAACTAGAAAACAAGCAGAGAGTGGTGCAGGAAATAAATAGAAGATCAAAGTGTATTAAAATAAGAGGTCTCCCAGAAGTGCAAGATGAAAATATCGAAACAAGAATAATTCCAGCATTAGCTGACTTTATAAGTTGGGATCATGAACACTTGGATGTGGAAATAGATAAACTGTTTAGATTAGACTCGTGGATAGCCAAAAAGAATAAAGTACCTCGAGATATAGTAGTTTATTTTATTAGAGAAAGGGTGAAAGATATAGTAATCCAACAGAGTTTAAAGGAAAAATTGGTCATAGAGGGGGTAGAGGTTAAAATTTATAAAGATATACCAACAAGCGTTTTGAAAAAGAGGAAAGAATATGGATTCTTAACAAAGATACTGAGAGATAAGAAAATAGGATATAAATGGAATAAGATAGAAGGAATCTCAGTAACATACCACTCCAGAACATATTTAATCAACACACTCTCTAAGGCAAGAAATTTTGCAGCAAAAATTCAAGAAGACACAATTAGACATAAAGATCCAGAGACGGAAGATAAGGAAAATAATCTAGAGAAACCAAATCGAGAAACAGGAAAAACCCAAAGAACATATCAAACAGATAAAGAAGGCCCAAAAAAGAGAGAGGAGGTAGAGGGAAAAAAAGAAGGGAATTTAAATACAGTGACAGGGATAAACAAAGACAAAAAAGGATTGGATATAGATTTGGAAAAAACAGGAGAATTAGAAGAGATAGAGCAGGAAATATTAAGAGGAGGAGAAGGAAAAGGTGATATAGATAGTGACGCAGTGGAAGAAGCGGAAGAGTTTAAAGAAACGTCAGAAGAAGGAACTGTAGAAACAGCAGAATCAGAAGAGATAGAAGAAGAATACCAAGAGTAAGGAATATAAATAGTGACCTAAAGAAAGACAAAAAAAAAAACTATCAAGAAGCAAAAAGGGGGTAAAGTGAACAACGAATTAAACTAAAGGATGAATAAAATAGTTAATTGGAACGTGAGAGGTTTAAATAGTCCACAAAAGAGGAAATTAATATTTCATTATTTAAAAAAACAAAAATCAGACATTATTTGTTTGCAAGAAACTCACATTAGAGGACAAGATAAGAAATTTTTATTAAATAACATGCTAGGAAATTTATATGCAACTAATTATGAAAAAAAGAAAAGAGGTGTGGCCATATACGTTAATAAAAGATATGAAGCTAAAGAGCTATTTAATGATCAAAATGGCTACTTTATAGGGGTAGAAATCAAACTAACAGATAAAAAGGTCCTATTGGTGGAATCTATGGGCCCCAAGAAAATAAAGGGAAATTTTACAATAAGCTACTACAAGAACTTCTAAAGTACGAACATGAAAACTTGATTTTAGTGGGGGACTGGAATGGGGTTTTTGACACGGATTTAGACAGATCTCCTCGTACAAATAAAAAGAAATCCCAGGGAAAACTACCCAAAACAGTAGTAGAGATGATGGACCAGTTATCAATGGTAGATATTTGGAGATTAAAGCATGGAAAGGAAAAAGACTTTACATATTACTCGGATCGTTATAAATCGTGGTCAAGAATAGACATGTATTTAATATCAAAAACCATGGTAAGAGACATAAAGAGGATAGAAATTAAATCAAAAATAATATCAGATCATAGCCCAGTAATTCTAGAAATAGGAGTAAGACAGAAACCTTACAATTGGAAACTTAAAGACATATTGATGAAACACGATAAAATAGTAGAGAAGATAAAAATAACAATAAAGCAATTCTTCCAGGAGAATTTAGATAAAGGAGTAAGTAGCGACATAGTTTGGGATACCGCAAAAGCGGTTATCAGAGGACACCTTATCCAGCAAGACTTTATATTAAGGAAAAAAAGAAAATTTAAGGAAGAAGAATTAACAGAAAAGATAAGAGAAAAAGAAAAGATTATGAGAGAAAAACCCGAGGATGAGGGAATTAAGAAAGAATTGGTAATCTTGAAAAAAAAAATTAGAATCAAACCTGACAAATGAAATAGCAAACAAATTGAAATTTACACAATACAAACATTTTGAAAACACAAATAGACCGGGCAAGTGGTTAGCTTATAGGCTAAGAAAAGAAAAAGAGAAAAAAATAATAATGGAAATAAAATCCAAACAAACAAGGTATACAAAACAGCAGGAAATAGTAAAGGTATTTCAAGAATATTACTCTGAACTATATGGGGACCATAAAACAATAACGGAAATAGACAATAAACTGAGAAAATATTTAGATAATGAAGAGATACCACAAATAACAGAAGAGCAGAAAAAAAATTAAATACAGAAATATCTAAATTGGAAATTAGAGAAGCGATAAGGCGGATGAAAATAGGCAAAGCTCCGGGACCTGATGGTTTCTTGGTGCTATTTTATAAAACTTTTGAAGAAGAGCTAATCGAACCTTTACATAGGTTATTGAACGGTATAAACAGAGGGAAATGCCCAGATTCTTGGGGAAAGGCTGAAATAACTTTAATCCCTAAGTCCATTTAAGATCGAAAAAGGGACCCGCCAAGGATGCCCACTATCCCCATTACTTTCTATCACGGTAATGGAGGTACTACTTAGAAAAGTAAAAAAAGATCAAGAAATAAGAGGGTGGAAATGGCGAGGACATGAATACAAGTATAAGGCCTTTGTGGACAATTTGGTTTTTATTTTAGAGAATCCAAAAGAGAGTATAGAGAAACTATTAGAAACAATCGAGGAATTTGGTAATTGGGCGGGTCTAAAAATAAATAAGGAAAAAACAATGATGTTAACAAAGAACATTGCAAAACAGGAAGAACAAATATTAGAAAAGACCACAGGTTACAAGATAGTAAATAAAACAAAATACTTAGGTATTACCATATCAAAGAAAAACTCAGAGCTATTTGAAAACAACTATATAAAAACATGGAATAAAATAAAAGAGGATTTAAAGAAATGGGAGAGGTTAAACCTCTCCCTACTAGGGAGAATAAATGCCTTTAAAATGAATATATTACAAAAAATGATATACCTCTTCCAAAACATACCAATTATAACTAACGATAAAGTCTTTAAATCATGGAAAAAAGATTTGACAAAATTTGTATGGCAAGGCAAAAAGCCTAGGATCAAATACAAAGTGTTAATTGATACGAAGGAAAGAGGAGGTTTTACACTGCCTGATCTTCACACCTACTTTCAGGCATGTGCAATCTCCTGGATAGCAGAATGGATTACTCTAGAAAATACAAGGTTATTGACGCTAGAGGGCTTCAGTGCGAGATTTGGATGGCATGCCTATCTTTGGCATAATAAGTCACTAGTCAATAAGGAATTTAAACATCACTTTTTAAGAAGAGCCCTATTAAGAGTGTGGTCAACATATAGAAAGAAAATATATTTTAAGATACCATCATGGTTATCAAACCACGAGGCTTACTTTAAGAAAGAAGATATACATAAAGGAAGATGGTTAACATATAAAGATCTACTTAAGAAAGAAGGGGATAAGTATAGAATGCAGGAGTTGCCATTGGCTCCTATACAGACAATTAATGGAAAAATATAAGATCGACCAAAAATTGGAAGGAATAGATATGGATGACAAAGACCTGGACAAAGTGATTCAAGGGAAAAAAGAAAAGAGAATAGCAAAAATATATAAAATATTATTAAAGATAAATCTGGAACAAGACGTGATCAAACCTTATATGATCTCATGGGCTCAGAATTTTGGCTATGAAATATACTTAGAACAATGGGAAAAATTATGGGGGAAAGGAATATCATTTACCAGAAGTTACATAATCAGAGAAAATATATATAAAATGATAACAAGGTAGCATTTAACACCAGAAAGATTGTCAAAAATTTACAAAAAATCATCCGATCAATGTTGGAAATGTCAGAAAGCATCAGGTACTTACTATCATATCTGGTGGAAATGCGAAAAAGCTGAAAGATACTGGGGGAAGATTCATAGAACAATCTTGGAACTATTTAATGTAAATTTCCCTTGTGCCCCTGAAATCTATCTTTTAAATATATTCGATAAGATAGACAGTCATATCTTGAAAAAATATTGGAAAGTGTTATCATATATGGTGACAATAGCTAGAATTAAATACGCGAAATATTGGAAGACCCAAGAGTTACCATCATTAGAAGAATGGACGTTAAAACTCTTGGAAATGTATGAAATGGAAAAACTTACGGTTATAATGGACGAAAACAAAACATTAAAAGACTTGGAGGTATGGGAGATATTAAACCCACTATGGGAGGATAAATGGGGGAAAGAAGCTAAAATAAAAAAAGACTAACAATAATTAACTATGAACAAAGAAATAAACGGGAGAATGAACGAAGTATTTAAAGAAAACATTAAAATAAGAGGAAAGTAGAGATAAAGAATAGAATTGTAGGAGGGAGAAGGGGGAAAATAAGCATAGAAAAATGAAATGGATAAGAAAAGAAATAAGGAAGTAACGGAGTATGTGTGTAGAAGAGCAAATGGAATGAAAAAATAATAGATGTTGGTATTGAAAGTGATGTAAGAAGTGTTGTAAGAAACTTGAAAAATGTACAAGACTGATTCAAGATCTATGGATGATTTATGTATGATTATGTATGACTATGTATGATGGTATATGTTATGTGTTATTTTAATATATGTTTGTTAAGAAAATACTGAATAAAAATATTAAAAAATAAAATAAATAAATAAATCATATTTTACTTATAAAGACATTTATAGCCCATCCTACATGTCAGAAACCACTGAGAAGTACAAGCATGAACCTCCAACTCTGTCAAAGTTGTAGAGAGAATGCTAGAACAACTTTACTCTTTTCCAAGGTTCTGGTAGAATTGCATCAACTAAAGGAGCCCACTGTTTCTCCTTTAGCCTGAGTTATGCATAAATGGTTCTAGGTCAGGCCTCAGTCCTTACATGGTCAGTAATGAGACTGTGGCGTCTTTAAGTCTTTCCATATACCAGCACAGTCAGACCCTCGTATCCATGTGTCCTGATTGAGTTCCCATCATCCTGCCTGCAGAGTGATGCCATTCCCATCTTTCTGCAAATACTACATTTCCCATTATTTGCAAACAGTACTGTTTGCAAATAACTAAGTATTATTATTACTGTCTTGTCAGCGTGACATCAGGTAAGGACAGGGTTAACTGGAGGGGAGGGTCTAAAACACCACCTTCATATAATCTGAGATGACATCATCAGTGACATCACATCCCATGAGGCAGGCTTGACCAATCAAGAATGCCAGTGTGGGAATTCCAAATAAGTTATAACTGCTTTGTGTGAGTACATTGGTTGGGTCAGACCATGCAGTTTTGAGTCAGACAAAGGATCATGAAAAGATGGGAAGGCAAGGGACTTAACAATGGGAGATGCTGTTGAGCCAGCCTGGCAGATCTTCTGGCTCCAGCCTTCCAACTGATTCCAACAGAAGACTACGCATTGTGAGTAGGACCTTTAGGGAATGTTTTAGAACTTTATGTTATTTTCTTAAATTTTGGCTGAATATAGCTTAAATAACGGAATGTTTTGACTTTAATACCTTGCTATTTCTGTAACTTTAAAGTGTGCCTGGGGCATGGAGGGTACCTGCCCTCATGAGAGATTTGTATTATTTTAACTTACTTGAATAAAATATGTCTTTCTTAATCTTTATATATGCTGATGCTGCACATGCCTATATCTCTTGGTTTTGCTACATTTCTCTTTCCCTCTGGTGATAGGAGGAAGGAGTTGGTTGGTTATCTAGTGGCAAGGGGTTCCACTGATTAACCAGAGACCTGCACAGCTTCTCACTGCACTGTGTGAAAGGGGGAACTCAGTGAGTGGTGGTGGCACTACTGGAAGAGAGACATAGTTTGTGGGATTTCCAGGCTAGAGGAATTCTTGAGCTGATTATAAATGCGTGAGCCTCGCCTCTCAAGTCTGTGCCCTGAATGCACAGAGGGAGGGGCTGGGGCCCCATAACACCATGGAACCAATACCTATGGTTTCAGTTGTTTGCAGGACACAAAACAGAACACATACCATAGCATCATCCTAGAAAATAACTAGAGAGGTGTCCTCTCTAGACATTTTCTATGTCCTTCAAGGCAACTCTATGTTATTTTAAATTGCAAGCTCCATTATTTTCAATGGTGTTTGCTGTTATCTATGGTTAAGTCCGGAAACCGAATCCCCGCAGATACTGGAGCCCAACTGTACTTCCTTGGAAACATATTCAGTAGCAATCATGTTGGCCATACAGCAGAATACAACAAAATCCAAAATCCACAGAAGAGCAATACCTTTACTGGAAAAACAAAATGCACAAAATACATCATGCAAGCTTTTGAAGCTTCAACGACTTCTTGATGAGACAAACATGTTGAAAATCATACAGGACAAGTGATTATGTAAGTCACAGGCCTACATTTTGTATTAGATGTTATTTCTGTTGTCAGTTAAGATGCTCTAGACCAGTAGCTCTTAATTTTTTCTTTACCAGGGACACCCTTTAAATATCTTTTGTTGCCGTGGAACCCCAAGACTTAACTCAAGATTTAAAACAACAACAATACAATGATTATAATTGTATAATCATTGATTATAATAATACAATTGCACATCCATTAAACATTCCCTCAGAGGCACTAGAGAGGGAGGAAAGACGTTTATTCTGCTTCTTCCTGCAAGTTTGTGGCTGGAGCGGATTGAATGGCAATGCGTAGGCAAAACCAGTCAGCCAGCCTTTACTTTGGCTCCTGTCATGTGGCCATTCCACTGCAGGGAGGAGGTGGGCCAAGCAGCCTTCAAGCCTTCATGGACCCCTGTGAGGACATCACAGACCCCTAGGGGTCCCTGGACCACAGGATATCAATGTAGGCAGAGGCCATTGCCCTTCTTGGCCATGTGAGGACTAAGGACAAAGGGCAATACAAGACAGGTAATAACTTTTCAACTCCATTAGCAACAGAAAAGTAACTTCGCTTGAGATCCAGGGTGCCCCTGTCCTGTGAGAAGCTAACTTATCTCCTTCTTAGGCAGAGATATGCCCAAGGAGTACCTATACATTTAGAAAAACCTTTAGGTGCTATATAGGTAAAACTTGCCAATTGTACTCCAAACGAAAGAGTTTTACCATTGTTGGGGGTAGAAACCTCAAAGAATTAAGTCCCACTCCATTGCTACCTCTTGTTGAAAGTTCCCCCTGTAGCTGCAAAATTTGGTATCTTGAAATCCAGGAAATATATTCAGGGATAGTTGTGTCGGAGATACAGTAAAATACAGCAAAAGCGAAAAGCCATAAAAGAGCAATAACTTTATTAACCAACCAAAATTCAGAAAACATCTTTGTCTGATGAAGAAACCAGAACTTCCTTGGTTTCTCTTTTCATTGCCACTCCTGCTTGGCCTCTTGGACCAAGCGTCTCACCACAAACACTAGAATTAGAAATGTGAAGACCTGGAAAAATCCTGAATATTGGGGGGGGGGGGATGGGATTATTTATTTATTTATTTATTCCCTCCCTCTTTTTGTTTTCAGAACCCCCCCATTTTTCCAAAACAACCTGAAATATAAACTGTGAGATCTTTCCTTTTAGAATAAATAAAATCTTTACGAAAAGGTGTTTTTTTATTTACTTTCCCCAAACTTTATTTCTAAATATAGTAGCACCCCTGTATCTGCTGATTCGCCAACCGCTGATTCAATTATCTGCGGTTGGCGACAGTGGGGGGGGGTGGATGTGGGGAGGGAGGGGAAGAGGGTTCTGGGTGGCTTCCATGGTGGCAATGGCGATGGGGGGGGGGACAAACGGAGGGGAGGGGAGGTCTTGCCTCCCTTCTCCCAGCAGTGTCATGCCTGTGACTCTAATGAAGGTATGGAGTCAGAAGAGGAGGACATGGCAGAGAATGGCCCTATGGATCCTGGCACAAGTTTATCTATACCTGTGCCAGCAGGGAACTCTGCCAACCTGGAGTCCCAAGCAGAGGAAGAGCCTGGTCCTAGTGGGTTGGCACCAGTCCCAGCAGCGAGCCTTGCCAAGTCAGATAAGGAGGAGGAAGACGAAACGGATTTACTAATACCATCCTTCAGCCAAGAAAGATCTCAAAAGGAAGTCAGGAAAAGATCGCTGAGACACTACACTGTTGACTGACCCTGTTGAACTGTGGACTTGCGGTTGTTATCATTACGAGTTCGCCACTTTCCCAAATATTGCTTCATCAACTCCTAAATTGTTCGTTTATATTTTTGCTGGCATATGCAAAGCTGGACAGGAAGGATGGCTCTGGTGGCGGCGATGGAGGTGGGGGCGAGGGGAGGGGAGGTCTCGCTTCCTTTTGCCCCACGGGATGGCTTCCGTGGTGGCAATGGCGACCAGGGGGGCGGAGGGAGGGGAGGAGATGTCTCACTTCCCTGCTCCCTTCACCCAGTGGAATGGCTCCTGTGGGTGCAATGGTAACGGGGCCAGGGAGGTCTTGCCTCCCTTCTCCCTGGATGGTTTCTGTGGCAGCAATGGCAACGGGGGGTGGGGGTGGGGAGTTCACTATTATCTGCAGAATTTATCATCCACAGGGGGCCCTGGAACCAAGCAACCCGCAGATATGGGGGTCCTACTGTACCAGACTTCTAGACAATACTATGTAAATTATCTCAAAGCATTACAATTCCTGATCTTAGTTTCCTTTTCTTGGTTCTTTTTATGGGAATGAGTGCTTTATGTATGTATGGCACTATGAAGGACTAAAGAAGACAAAATAATTTTCTCTGCTTTCCTATTATTGATGGTTTCTTCTGTTTCTACTGAAGGAGGGGGGTGCCTGATCCTCATATACTGTCAAAACCCAACCAGTTCCTTATAGTCCATGTATTCCTTACACAATAGCTCTATTTTAACAAAAAACAGATCTTTAAAAAGTTAATTCAATTTGTTAATGTTTTCTAAATAAACTTATTTCAATATATTAAACATGATAATTTTATGCCAACCCAAGTTATATACAATGTATTTTATGTTCCTAAAGTAACAACATCACTTTCAATCGGCAAAGTGCTAATATTGCATTTTTCAATTTTTCTGAAAATGTCCGTATTTTCTCAAAAAAGGAGAAAAAAATGTTTCAAAATTTCTAGAAATTTTACACAACGAAGCTGAAGTACCATTTAATGGATGAGGCCATGTTCCCTGCAGCAACTTTCTTTAGCTGCAGTTTTTGCACTGGTCATCTAAAACAACTGGTATAGACCTACCTGGGCAAACAGAGCCGAACATGAATATTTTCAAGGTATCCTTCTCCATTAGCAATCTAAAAATAACAACTTGAACCCTAAACAGCAAGGTGCACAGTCGTAAACACATCTCTGAAACAAGGAATGACTTTTAAAAAGCAGAAAAGATGTTTTGTCTGTAGAATGGATTCACGTCTGTGCTATATCATACTGTATACAGGCAACCCAGCTTTAACATGTACATCCTGGACAACGTAATAGTTATATCCAGCCTGCATACATTCTGATCACATAGTTTACACATTTTTGGGTAGCACAAACATGCTAGTTTTTAAAAATTGGTTCCAGCCTCAACCTTGGACAGAAGCAACCTGTTCACAGAAATTTGGCAGGTGAAATTTCTCTTAGCAAACAAGAATGCAAGCAGTAGGAAAAACAATGTTTGCTTAATGTCTATGTAGGGAGCTGCAGTTAAGGAACAGATTAGAGGGGGGGGGAATGGCAAATAATGTAGCCTTGAGACTCGTATGTCAGGCTCACTCCTGAATTCTGGGGTTTAAAGTGGAATTCATGGAAGACCCTGACATAAGGCTGCCTCTGGCCTGTTTCCCTTGACTAGGCCCCTGGGGCTTTGGGAAGGGTGCCAGCCTGCCTTGTTGGCCTGGGAACGCTGCTCTCCACAGCGGCTCAAGGTCAATACTCCAGGTGCAGGCCGGGCCGTTCCTCCTCCCTAGATGCCATTCTCACACTGTGGGGCTTTATCTGGGGTGTGTGTGCTAGCCTGTATTCAGTTTTGGCTGTGTTCTATGTTCCTGACACACGTTTCCTTACCAACAAAGAATTTCTATTGAGTGAATGCGAGCGTGTTTTCTTGGTATATCACAATAAATAGATAGCTAGTTTTTGCCTTTATAATTAATGAGAAAAGCCTCAACATTAATGGATTTTGTCTCCAAGGGACTCAAACAAATGGGAATAATTAAGACCCCCAGAGTTACACTTTCAGATTGCATTCTCTACACAGAACAACCCCCATATCCACAGATATATGATACTGGACTTATCACAGGTAGTGAACATTGCAGATAGTAGCAAACCCTGTATTTCTGGCTAGAAACTGACCACATAATCGCATTGAAGGACCTAGAAAATGCCTAGAGAGAACACATTTTTTCAGATGCAAATAAGTGAAACTGTGCATACCAGTCCCACAGATATGGGGGTCATAGTGTATTACCAGATCTTTCTGAAGGTTATAAATTTAAAGAATTGGCAATACAATGAGCCCTCCTTATCCATGGGCTCTGGATCTGCAGATTCAACCAACTGTGTATCTTCACATCTCATATCTAAAATGGTGGCAACAGGCATGCAGATGTGCTGAAGTGTCCGTGCACACACTGCCATCATTTAATGATATGGGACGTGATCATCTGTGGATTTTCTTATCCATGTGGGGTCCCAGAACCGAACTGCCACAGATCTGGAGGGCCCACTGTACTAGAACCTCTGATTAAGCAGCTAGGTGGTTGGAGGCATCGCATTTGCAATACACATGAAAGTCTTTATTGAAAACCTGCCTCTCGATCTATGTGCAGTTTTGCAAAATAATCTCATTTCTGAATCTTAATTTTAAACTATACTGTCATTCAAGAATTGAGCAAGACATTCATTTATTGTCTTAATGCTTGATGTCAGGTGGCATCACAGGGGGAAATTTTATACCATTTTAGATGGTATAAAAAGCAGAATGTTGTGTTGGAATTCTCTTTGCATTGTTTCTTTTACTATTTTCAGTGCTATGATGTTCTGGGGCTTTGTTATTATGAAACTAGGCCAGCTACTACTCATTAATGGGTTAATAGAGATGTTCCACCCATAAGCCACCCCTTGTATAGACATGTTTTTTAACCTATATGTGCAATGTATTCACCAAATCAGTCACTCTCTCAACGACATAGATTGTTAGATCTGTATATATAGTCCCCTAGAGGCCTGCCTATGTTGCCAACCCAGTGCTCAGTTGTTCAAATGCCTCTATTTCAAATTACAGGCCATTAGTACCAAAGCACTGGGCACAGCCAATTATAAGTAGGGTAACGAAGGAGTCAGGAGCCAACATAATGTAGTGGTTTGAGTGTTGGACTACAATTCTGGAGAACAAAGTTCGACTCCCCACTCAGCCATGGAAACCCACTGGGTGATCTTGGACAAATCACACTCTCTCAGCTTCAGAGGAAAGCAAAAGGAAATCTCCTCTGAACAAATGTTGCCAAGAAAACCCAATGACAGGCTCACCTTAGGGTCAGCATAAGTTGGAAATGACTTTAAAGCACACAACAACCAAGGAGCCCCTTCCTTAGTCCAAGGAGGTCCTATATCAGTGATGGCAAACCTATGACACGCGTGTCAGCATTGACACACGAAGCCATTTGGGCTGACACGCAGCCATAGGCCTCCTCCCCCCCGCCCACAACCTCACCACCCTCCCTAAAGTGGTGATCGGACGCCACTTTTGGGAGGGTGGAGGAAAGTGGCGGGCGGGGCTACGAAGCCCCGATCACCACTTTAGGGAGGTGGGGGTGGAGTCTCCCCCCACCTGGCCACCCCCTCCCTGAGACCTGCTGTGCTTCCCTGGAGCCGCCTCAGAGAAGCCAGGTAAGGCGGTGGCTGGGCGGGAGTCTGCCCAGCCTCTCCCCGGCCTTCCCGAGGGGGCTCCAGGGGTTTGAAGCCCCGGAGCCACCTCAGGGAGGATGGGGAAGGCGGAGGGAGGGAGGGAGGGAGGGATTCTGTCCGGCCTCTCCCCAGCCTTCCTGAGGGGGCTCCGAGGCTTCAAAGTCCCGGAGCCACCTCAGAAAGGCCAGGGAAGGCAGCGGGCGGGCAGGTGGGAGTCTCCCTGGCCTCTCCCTGGCCTTCCCGAGGGGGCTTCAGGGCTTTGAAGCTCCGCAGCTGCCTCGGCAAGGCCGGAGAAGACAGTGGAAGGAAGTCTGCCCAGACTCTCCCAGCCTTCCTGAGGGGGCTCCAGGGCTATGAAACCCCGGAGCTGCCTCGGGAAGGCTGGAGAGGCAACGGGAGGGTGGCAGGGAGTCTAGCTGGCCTCTCCCCGGGCTCTGGGGATTGAGAGCCCCATATAGCCTCTTCGGGAAGGTTGGGAGGTGTGGAGGGAGCGTGGCTTAGAGGCTTTTCAGCCACCCCTACCCTCCCAAAGCTGCAACAAAGCTTGGAAAGCTCAAGCGCAGCTTTGGAAAGGGGAGGCTAAAAAGCACCTTTCCTGCCAACTCCCCGCTCTCCCAGGGCTTGGCTCTCCCCCCACCCCCAATGGAGCCAAGCCCCAGGAGAGCAGGGAGTTGAGTGCCTGGCTTGCTCAGCAAGCACTCCGTTTAAATCAGCTCCTCTCCCTTGAATGGGAGGGAGAGAAACTGATTTAAATGGGGTGCTTGCTGAGCAAACTGCGAATAATCAAAACTGTGAGAGTGAAACCTGCGAGTGTGGAGGGCCAACTGTATACATTTATGTTAAGGAAAATGCAACATGGGACATACAGTGAAAGAAATAAAATATGTATGTGAAAGTCACAATGACTAAGCAAGAGCAATTATGAAGCTACACAGGTGAAACTGCTAATGTAATCTAGAAGGCCTGAGAGCCAAGGACAGAGGTACTGAATGCAGATTGGAAACACCTGAGAATCATTAAGTGTACAAGGTGAAATGTTGAAATACATGGGTTGGTCTTAAGCATGGATGGAACTATGTGGACCAATCTGAATGGAAGTACACACCCACTGGGTGGAAACTAATTAGTGGGTGGTGATAAACAATGGCTATAAAATTGCAATGTTTGCCAATGTATTTGTGGTTGAGTAGAGGTGGAGTAGTGTATAGAGACTGTGATTTGTTGACCATATAGTATATTTATATAGAAGAATAAAGTAGGTTTTATATAAAACTACTGAGTTGCCTGAGTGAATCCTGGAGACGTTTTGGAGACACCTGGAGAAGAGTGAGAAGGCTTGGAGAGTTTGTCAGGATCTTCAGCCTATTCTCTGAAACTCTGCTGCTTTGGAGGAAAGCATTAACTACTGGTCTAAGCTGGTTGGCTCTGCTGCATAACAAGGTGGTGAGTTTGAGCCAGAAGTGAAGAGCTACAACTCCCATCATCCCTGACAAGGGTTATGGGCCCAGTTACTAGAGCACCCAGCATCCACAGAAGCTGAAAGTTCCAGAGAGTGGAAGAAAGCTTTGTGGACGATAGATCAGAGCAAGCTGTTTGTGCTGCACTGATAAGCCTCGTGAGTAAATCATTTTGTGTTTTGCTTAAGCCCAGACGGGTTGGCTGTGCATACTCAGAAGGACTGTGTCAAATTGAGTCACTGCACAAATCAAGATGGAATTTCTAAAGTTTAGTAAATTGAATAGAAACAACTACTCTACCTGGAAGATTTATGCCCAATCTCTACTAGTAAAGGAAGGTCTGTGGTCAACAGTTGAAACAGGGCTGGCAGCTGATGCTAATGCAGCCACTCAAGAGAGAGATAGTAAAGCAAAAGCCTGTCTTTATCTCATGCTTGAAGAAGACTTAATTAATGACGTCAGAGATAAAACGTCTGCCAAGGATGTGTGGGATACCTTGCAGAGATTACACACTCCTTCAACTGCTTTTGCAAAAATGCTATGGTCTAAAAGAATATACAGGCAAAAGATGGCTAAAGGGCAGTGTGTGATAGAACATTTAAAAATAATGCAAGATTTATTTGTGCAAGCTGAACTGAGGGGAGTGCAAATTAGCAAAGAGCAGCAATGCTACATTTTAATAGAATCGCTAGACTCTTCGTGGGACAATATAACGAACAGCCTGCAAAACCTGCCAGAAGCTGAGCTTAATAGAGACTTAATTGTGGCCAGAATACTGGAAGAGAACCAGAGAAGAATGTCTGAGCAGGGTGACTCAGCAAGCTTAAAGACTGTGCCAAAACAACAAACAACTCCTGACTGGCGAACGCAGGAGGAAGCAGCCTCTACAAGGGAGCAACGGAGGTGCTTTTATTGTAAGAAGATTGGTCATCTGCAGAGACATTGTAAACATTTTGCAGCTGAGAGACGCAAGCAAGCAGAGAGCAGATGGCAGCCGCGGCAGTATCAAAAACAGTCCAGACCTCCATTTTTGAGGGACAGTGGTAATAAAAAGGGGTTTGCAACCATGATTAAGGAAAAACAATATGCAAATTCTAAATGGCTAGTTGATTCAGGAGCCACATCTTTGATGTGTAATGACATAAATTTAATAAGTAATAGAAAATCAGCTAATGTAAATGCTGTAGTTTTGGCTGACGGGAAAGAGCTAAGTACTGTAAATCAAATGGGTACTGTGTACATTCCAGGGCTAAAAGAGAATTTTAATGATGTCTTACATGTAAAGGAGTTAGAAAATAATTTGTTATCAGTAAGCAGATTAACAGAAAGAGACTACACAGTCATCTTTGAAAAGAACATGTGTAAGATAAAACTGAATGGGGAATTGCGTGGCATAGGTTTGAAAAAGGACAAACTTTATTATTTGGAGGACAATATTGATAGCTACAGGGTTGAAGAAGCTAATAACATAGAAAATATTCCAATCCACAAAGACTGCATACACGAGCTTCACAGAAAATTCGGCCATGCGAGCTTCAAATGTTTAAAGAATTTAATCAGTATGTGTCCAGATATAAAAGTTACTGAATGCAAAAACCACTTAGATTGTACGGTATGTCAACAGGTAAAGGTCAGAGCTTTTCCAGTAGCTAAGAAAACAAAAAGAATTGCTCAAAGACCATTTCAGTATGTACATGCAGATGTTGCCCAAGCTAATTGCTTGTCCTTAGGGGGAAGCAAGTATTTCCTAGTAATTGTTGATAGGTATACAAGGTTTGCATTTGTGAGAATAATGAAAAACAAATCTGATGCTGGGCAAAGTTTAAAAGCATGGGTAAGAATGGTGGAAAGACAATTTGATAGCAGAGTAGGCACCATCATTACTGATAGAGGAGGAGAATTTTTAAATAATCAATTGTTTAACTGGTTTCAAAAGGTGGGAATAAGGCATGAAACTACAAACCCTGCTTGTCCTAGTGAGGATGGGTTAGCAGAGAAGAAAATACAAGATATAAAAAGAATTACTGCTTGTATGATGGCAGATGCAGGGGTGAAAGATAGTTTTTGGGCAGAAGCAACTTTGACTGCAATACATATCAGTAACAGATTGTATCATTCAGAAATTGAAGACATTCCCTACAGGGTATTGTATGGGAGAATGCCAAATTACAAGTACTTAAGGGTTTTTGGACAATTTGCTCATGTTTACACACCTGCTTGTTTCAGGAGGAAAGGAGAACCCAAAAGCAAAAGGCTTAGGTTTTTGGGGTATTCTGGAAATAGCTACAAGTTTCATTTGGGAGGAAAACAAGTGCAGTATTCTAGGTCTGCAAATTTTGAGAGACATGCTGGTTGGGATAAACTGCATGCCAATAAAGAAGTGTTTTTGAGGTTAGGGAGTTCAAATGAGCCAGAAGCACAAACTGAACCAACCTCAGGAAACGGAGGGGTTACAGTTAAGCAGGAAGCATCACCTAGCAGCAGTGGTAGTTCTTCTGATGATGAGATAGCATCTAGGCCTACTACTACTCGAATGACTGAAGACAAGAGATTTAGTCATAGAACTACAACTCCCAGTAGAGAAAGTGAGGATGAAAGAGACAGAACAGCAGATTTTATTCCCAGGCGTAGTCATAGAGTTAGAAAGCCTCCAGATAGGTTTGTTGTGACAAAGGCAAGAGCTTGTTTAGCAGTAGAAGAGCCTGAAAGTTTTGAAGAATTGGAAAGTTATTCTAGTGAAGAACAGGAAAGATGGTTTGATGCAATGGATAATGAGTTTGGTTGCCTGGTAAATAAAGATGTTTTTGAAATTGTTGATAGACCCAAAGACAAGAAAGTAATTGGTTGTAAATGGGTATACAAAAGGAAAGAAATGCCAGATGAAAGTATCAAATATAAAGCTAGGTTAGTGGCTAAGGGTTTTGCACAACAGCAGTATGAGAACTATGATAAGACATATTCTCCAACTGCAAAGCCAGAAAGTCTGAGAATGGTTCTAGCTGTAGCAGTAAAAAGGAATTTAGTTGTAGAACATTTTGATTTTGAGACAGCTTACTTAAATGCGGTTTTGAATGAAGAAATTTTTATGGAGCAGCCACAAGGTTTCGAAGAAAATGGTAGTCAGAGAGTATATAAATTAAAGAAAGCGTTGTATGGTTTAAAACAAAGTGCCAGAGCGTGGAATCTGTGCATCAATGATGAGCTAGTTAAGCTAGGTTACAAGAGGAGCATTGCAGATGCTTGTGTTTATACAAAAGGAGACATAGTATTAGTGATTTATGTAGATGATTTGTGCGTAGCAGCAAAGTCAAAACAGGAAATTGAGTCAGTAAAAAGAGAATTGTCTAAGAAGTTTGTTTTGAAGGACTTAGGTGTATTGAAGTCTTATTTAGGTATTTGCGTTGAATGGACAGAAGAAGGACATTGTTTATTAAGTCAGAGAAATAAAATTGAAAGACTGATCGAAAAGTGTGGATTACAGAATGCAAAAATAGTAAGAGCTCCAATGACAACTGGTTTTGTGTCTGAGAAAACAACTAGAGCGTTTGAGGACAAGACTTTCTTCAGAAGTATAATAGGATCTTTACAATTCATATCTTGCCACACCAGACCAGACATTTCTTATGCTGTAAATGTATTGTCTAGAAGGGTTAATGATCCAAAAATTGAAGACTGGACAGCGGTAAAACATTTATTGAGATATTTGAAAGGAACCTTAGATAGGAAATTGATAATAAGAAACAATAGTTCAGATCTAGATTGTTATGTAGACAGTTCATTTGCATCAGAATTAGGAGACAAGAAGTCAGTTACAGGAATGATAATTAAATATAGTGAAAGTCCAATAGTTTGGAGAAGTAGAAAGCAAACTAATGTAGCGTTAAGCACAACGGAAGCAGAATTCGCTGCTTTGAATGAGATAGTAAATGAGGTACAGTGGATTAAGCAATTGCTAAATGATTTAAATGAAAGTTACAAGATACCAGTGGAAATTCTGGAAGATTCACAGTCATGCATAGCGATGGCTGAAACTGAAAGTTTGAAGAACAGAACAAAATATGTTGGTGTAAGATATCAAAATGTGCGAGACATGGTTCAGAAGGGTGAAATAGAATTGAGATATATAGAAACACAACACAACATAGCAGATTTGTTCACAAAAGCATTGACAGCAGAAAAACATGAAAGGCTGACACAAATGGTTGGAATGACATTGTAAGACACATACAATATTTTATTTCGGAGGGGATTGTTAAGGAAAATGCAACATGGGACATACAGTGAAAGAAATAAAATATGTATGTGAAAGTCACAATGACTAAGCAAGAGCAATTATGAAGCTACACAGGTGAAACTGCTAATGTAATCTAGAAGGCCTGAGAGCCAAGGACAGAGGTACTGAATGCAGATTGGAAACACCTGAGAATCATTAAGTGTACAAGGTGAAATGTTGAAATACATGGGTTGGTCTTAAGCATGGATGGAACTATGTGGACCAATCTGAATGGAAGTACACACCCACTGGGTGGAAACTAATTAGTGGGTGGTGATAAACAATGGCTATAAAATTGCAATGTTTGCCAATGTATTTGTGGTTGAGTAGAGGTGGAGTAGTGTATAGAGACTGTGATTTGTTGACCATATAGTATATTTATATAGAAGAATAAAGTAGGTTTTATATAAAACTACTGAGTTGCCTGAGTGAATCCTGGAGACGTTTTGGAGACACCTGGAGAAGAGTGAGAAGGCTTGGAGAGTTTGTCAGGATCTTCAGCCTATTCTCTGAAACTCTGCTGCTTTGGAGGAAAGCATTAACTACTGGTCTAAGCTGGTTGGCTCTGCTGCATAACAAGGTGGTGAGTTTGAGCCAGAAGTGAAGAGCTACAACTCCCATCATCCCTGACATTTAAACAATAAATATCGCAAAATAATATTTTTTCCTCAAAGTGACATACCAGATTTATGCTCATTTTTTTGGCAAAGTTTGACACACCAGGCTCAAAAGGTTGCACATCACTGTCCTATATGGAAGCTAAAAGTCCACTCTGTGCTTATATTCAAGTTCTGCATTACAACAGATTCTTCATTTTGCAATGTTCATCTCTACATTAACACTAAGTGTGAATTTCAGATTGACTAGTTTGATTCTCACATTACAAATAATAACAATCCTCCGGTCAGGTAATATCAATTAGGCAATTATTCATAGAGCCAAAGGCACCTGTTGCTGGGATGCCTTGTGCTCTTACACTGACCCCTTTGGTCCTAATCATTCCTGCATGGGTAACAGACACATATGTTTCCTTGTCCTTTAAGCATACAGTACCAAACCGTTCCAAGTTCCATCAATCAATACTGAGTGCAGTTTGCCTACAACTGGCAAGAGATAGAGATAGAGAGATAGAGAGAGAGAGAGAGAGAGAGATGCTCAACTGGTTTCTAGAGACCCTTACTGGGCCCATGCTTATGTGGTATGAAATGATACCTCCGAGCCCCACAAAGCTGATATCAATGGGATAATCTTCCTTCATTCTGAAAAGGGCCAATAGTAGATATGCAGCAACAAAGCCTATATAAAGCTTCCTCATAATTTTACAAGGATATGTTCCTTTGCTCTTCTTTCCAGGTCAGGCTGCATATTCAAACATATACCTTTACATCAAGTTGAGTCAAATATTATGGGTTATCCTGTTCTACCCTTTTTCTTTGCCAGTGAGACAATGACGCTCCTGGCATAAAATTCCCCATTATCCCCCAGGAAATAAGCCTGCCTATATTCTCCAAGTTACATTACAGAATAAAATGACTATATGTTAGCATAAAGGGGGTGGTGGTCTCTGTGTTAATAAGATCTACATGCTGTATATATATGAATGATGCCACACATATAGTAGAGACTAATGTATACATCATAAAAGAAGCTGTTCAAAAGGCTAAAATAGAAATGGATTGACTTTCTGCTCGTTGAACTGAAAAGGGAGAGAAATGAAGGGGAATATAACATGGTTTCACTTTGGCTCTTGTTTAGGTGCTCTAGGTTTCAACATAATAATATCTGCCATGGCTAATAGGAAATTCTGCCAGTTAATTACAAGTGAAGGTTATATCCAGCATACCTTACTCTTCTCTGGAAAAGAGGTACAGGGCCTTATAAAATAAGTTGTTCACTCAAAAGAAAACTATCAGATAACCAAAACATCAGTCTGAAATGCACAGTTTGGTGGAAAATTACCTCAGCACATGTGAAATGTATGAAGGGCTTCATAAACTTTCTGGAAAATATATTGGGGTGTACGAGCCAATGGTTCAGGGCTCACATTTTGTATAGCAGCCTGGCTGTCAGAATGTGAGACAAAGGCATTTATTTTAATAATGTGAGATCCTTGATTCACCAACTTGGCTTGCTGATTGGACTAAGCATAGCAGAGGGCAAATTCCATTGCTAAGGGCTCTATATTCTGCACTGGAAGCATTAAAATGCTGCATAAAAGAACATACTCTGTGCTGAGAGAAGCTAAACTGTCAGATTTCTATAAACAGTATTTTGCAAGTTATTCCAGGATTGATTTAATCTTGTTAGTCAAGTAGTAAACCCAAATGCAGACCACTAAAGCACCACCCATGCTCTCAACCACTAGAACCCTGGTTTGCAATCAGTTTGATTTCAGCAGTTATTACTGGCATACTTTTGAGTATATTTTTCCCAGCCATAAAAACTTATTTTGAAAAAAATGGTGAATGCTGTCATTTGCAGGAATCTGATTTTTGCTCTTAACACAATGCTGTATAAATTTGCTTCTCTTTATATAACTATAACACACACAGCCCTGCCCAAAATATATATAGGATATCTGTTACTATTTTATTCTTAAGCCCATGAAGAGCATGTTCGAACTATAAGAGAGAATGCTTCTTAAGCTCTCAATATCTGGACTGAAAATGCATAAATCTAATTCTGGTACAGTGACCCTGCCTATTAAATCTTCCATGCCTCACTTTGGTTAGCTGTTGCCAGCTTGGCCAGTTTCTATGGCAGTTTTTCAAGTGAACAGCACATAAATTTTGCTTTGCCGCATGTCATAGCTCTAGTCACAAACAAAGCAACTGGGAGGCTGAGAAAAGGACTGGCTCTCTTTCAGAGCATGGAAGCTCTGTAAAGTAACAGTGTAAAGTAACAGTGTTAATGACATTGTTACTTCTCAAAAGTAATACAATAAAGTTATTTTTTAAAGTGTAAAATCTAAAATGTTTACACTTTAAATGGCACGGGGGGGGGGCTTTTTGAAGAATTATTGGGCATTACTGTCATTTTTACAATGTATTTTAACCCACATGCACAAGGATGGAACAATTTGATCTCCCAGAGTCACATTTTTCTGCACAATTCAGACAAAACTAGAGCTATAATGCTGACGTTCTGTAGCCTTTTCAATATAATAATTGTAAACCAATTGACCTAAATTCCAGCCATTTCCCATGTACTATCACAGCTACCCTTGAGTATGTTTCCCGGATTTGAACCGAATTTTGCAGCAACAGGGGAAACTTTAAGAAGAGGAAGCTAATGGACTAGGACTTAGCTCTTTGAGGTTTTTACCTCCAACAAAGGTAAAACTCTTTCATTTGGACTACAGTTGGTAAGGTTTTACCTATAGAGCGCTTAAAGGTTTTTTCCAGATGTAACAGTACAGGTGCTTCTTGAGAATCCAATATTCTCTGCAAGAGCTGAGCAGGGCTGTTGATGACAGGGTGACTCGGAGGTCTCTCGTTCATGTGGTCACCATAAGTTGAAGTTGACTTGATGGCAGTTAACAACAATGTTGATGACAGCATTTCTACTGGCTCTGATAAGATCACTAAACAAGCCATACTCTTAGGATATGATATTGGAAAGGTATTTTCAAATGTACAATACAGAATATCTTCAAATATGTGGCCCAACACATAACATAGACATGTATTATGCTCCAAACATGATGGCATGGCGCCTTTATACAACATAGACTCCAATTCCTCTTGCCTCTAACTTCCCCATATTCTTCCATCTTCTGCCTCACACTGAAAAACACTGATGAACATCCAAAAATTCAATACTGAACCCAAGTTAAATGTTATACTCAATTACACTTTTCTTCTAGTTCTGCATGAAAAAGCTGAGCTGCATCTACTGTCAAAACTCAGATATAAAACTTTTTGTTGTTTTTTGTATCCTACAACAGTCATAGTCTTTATTTTAAACTTCATTGCTTTTACATCCAGCAAAAGTTAAATTATAGCTAGGTACCCTGGGGTACAAGCAGTTCCCCCTTGTTTGTGCTTAAACAAAATTGATACTCTTAAATTTTATAAATAGTTCAATTTTATGTATTAACATATGTCTACTCAGAAGTAAATGTCACTGAGTTTAATGAGGCTTGCTTCAAAGTAAATGTGCATATGATTGCAACTTAGATTTTATTTCTACAATCAGTATGCTTATTTAGGTTATTACTGCATATCCTAGTTTTTCCTCAATTTTCAATGTTTTCCAGAAGTGGGGAATAACCCTGTTTCCACTGGGTTAACATTTTCAGTCATTTCACATCTTTGCCTCTCGGTCTCACCAGGAATTTGCCCCTATTTTTACAGGAAGAAGGTGAACCTTTCTTCCCATATCTTGTACAGTCAAATCATGCACCAAGTTAGCATTATTTGTAGCAATTCTCTTTCCATGCTCCGTCAACTGACCAAAATGATACTACAGCAGGTATGGATGTGAAGATGAATAGACAATGAACACTTACTGAACTACAGAAAACTAAGACCATGGGAAAATCCATAATGGTGAGCAGAAGAACCAAAGACTTGAGAAATTATAAAAGCAAAAGTGTCAAAGAAGGGGGCCTGATTATTACATCTTAGAGAAGCATGGCACTTGCAATGAATCCATCATCTTAAGAATATATTGTCTTTCTGGAAGCAGACATGTTGGAAGGTACTGTGTTCCCAACAGTCATGAAAGTGACATACAGTATTCTTAGTTCATTACTACAGAAGTTAGAAAGTTAAAGCTGATTACACCCATTCCTCAACTGACAATTTATACAAATTTATCTTTAGTGGCTAAACAACCTGCTGGCCTATAAGAGTACTGCAAGGTAAGAAACAAAAAATATCATCGCAGAAGTTCTTAAATAGTGCACAGATGTTTCAGTTCACTTCATCGAAAATGAAAGTTTCTAGCTTAGAATTTTAAACTCCCTCCCCTGTTTCAGCAAATTAATTCATATGAATTTCTGATTAAAAATAAAAGGCTGTGCCATCAGCATTCAGAACCCCAGCCGGGAATGTCATGGCTCAAAGGGCAGAAATCTGCTTAGAGCTACAAGAGAACCCAACTGAATTTGTGGCGTCTCAGTCTATGAATGTGTAAGCACTTCATCTGTTCGCTAGAACACAATGTGCTAGGAGCCTACATGGTTACAGACCAAGAGCAAGACAAGCAAGCAGCATACTAAGGCAAAAGCCAACGTAGCAAACAGGTTTTTATTTTATCAGACCATACGTACATATACACCCCTCCATTTACTTTTTCAGGAAGGTCTCATGGTTTTAAAAAGGAAACTCTGTAAATATGCTGAATATTTCTTAACACTACCATGGAATTATTAAATCCCCTTCCTCCTCTACTCCAACTGTTGTAAAAGAAAAAGAAAACTTAAAATTGTCCATCAATGAACAAAATTTATTCCCCCATGTTCAGCTGAGCATCATTCTACAACAAGTAGAGTAAAGGCACTAGGAAGCATAAATTACATGGTTAAGCTTATACTTCTTAAAAAGCAGACACTAAGGACTTTTTCAGACGTTTAAAAAGTAACGCAAGCAGCCTCGTCAGCTTGTGAGGCTGCTGCGCTGCAAAGCGTCAGTTTCGTATGACGCTCGCCCCTGGTGGCACTGTTGTGGTACCACGGGGACAGTTGAGCGTCATATTTCCTTGATTTTTACTCACGATCAACTTTTGTGAGTAAAAATCAAGGAAATATGACGCTCAACTCTCCCGCGGTACCACAACAGTACCGCCAGGGGCGAGCGTCATACGAAACTGACGCTTTGCAGCGCAGCAGCCTCGCAAGCTGATGAGGCTGCTTGCGTTACTTTTTAAACGTCTGAAAAAGTCCTAAAAAGGCATGACAAAAAACATCTTTCTGAAACCATGAAACACACTTGGAACAAAAAACTGCTGTACCCCTTTGACCAAACAGAAAGGGATGGCAAGAGGCAGGACATACAGTAATTTGTGGTATTTCAGCTTAAAAGGTGATAATATAGAATTCTAGAGTAAAAAACAAGTTTTACTGGAGTAAAGCTGACACTTTAATATCAGAACAAACCTCCTCAGATGAAATGCGAAGGAAATACTCCACTTTTTCCATTAGCCATTAGCTACCATTCAATCATTCTAAAGCCTCAAATGTCATACAAAACACCTTAAAGGCACTAGATACCATCTGATATTGGAAGCTAAGCAGTTTCAGCTCTGGTTAGTAATTGGACGGGAGACCACCAATAGTGCTGTAGGCTATATTTCAGAGGAAGGAAATGGCAAAACCATATCTGAGTTTTCCTTACCTAAGAAGGTCCTATGAAATTCATGGGGTCAACGTAAGTTGACAGGCGACTTGAGGAAACATACTAACACAAATATCATACAAGCAATATAATTTCTGCTGAATCCAAGTACCAACACAATACCCCTCACAAAGCATGTCATTTGTGACAAATACATCTTAAATGGTCCATATTGATTTTACCAACACCAGCAAAATCATGTTCATAAACTTTTTTTCTCTAGTCCATGATGAGTTGACAAAGATAAAAAGAAAGTAAAAGGACCCAAAAGAAGGTACACTTAATAAGAGTGAAAGAAGCTATTACCCAATAAAAAGGATTACAAGCAGAGGTATTTCTTTACCTTGCTACATTATCAGTAATTTCTTGCTCTGGAGAATACTGTACCCACAGAAATTCCCACCATCACCATCCACACCTAAGAGAGCTCTATCACAAGGAACAGTGAAATGGCCAACTTGGACAGGTTCTGGGTGCCAATGAAAGAAGGCAAACAAATGAGCCACTGGAAATTTACAGGAACACTGTGCTTCACCCTTTAAAATGAAAGAAACATTGGTCTTACCAGAGATACATTCATTTCCAGCAGATAAGGGATGAATGTCCTTTGGATGGGTTGCCCCTCCCACTCACTTAGACAGGCAGGAAAAAGAAAATCTTCCAGCGTCCCCACCAGGGGGAGCAATCCCTAGAGAGGTCAATTGCTACAACAGCAGAAGAAAACAGTCCAAGAAAAAGAAGAAAACTTTCTTTTTTATTATTTGCAGAATAAACAGAAGACAACTGGTACGAGAGAAACGGTGTGTAACTCACTCCCCTGAAGGAGGAGAACTATTTACAAGTATGTCTAGTCTCAGGTGGGTACCGTCCAGGCTGGGCAGGATGTTTGTCCCTTATCTGCTGGAAATGAATGTATCTCAGATAAGACCAACATTTCTTTTCCAAGCAGAAAAGGGAGAAACATTCTCTGGGTGGAATATACCAGAGCTTCCCTGGTTAGGGCGGGCAGTGCTGGCATCTCTAGGGCTCTAATGTTTAACAACGTGCTGTAGCACCCACCTGCCAAAGGCAGGTTCAGCTGAGTCAAAGCTATACAGTTTGTCATGCTTAACAAAGGTTTAAGAGTGATCTCCAGGTGGCAAAGGACATTGGTAGCCAAAGCCGCTGACGTTATCGTGCTCCTTGTAGAGTGGGTGACTATGCTTTTAGGGGGCACGTATCAGGTCATAATGCAGAACCTAATCTATCTGCTAAGAGTGGAGACCAAAACCCTGTCCATGGAATGGGGTTGAAAAGAGACAAATAAGGTATCAGAGGAACAAAAGCTGCCTGACCTTTCCAGATAGATACAAATGGCTCTGTGCACATCCAACATGTGCTATATGCTCTCTGTTTCCTTGGACAGGTAAGGGCAGAAGGACAGAAGAATCAACTCCTAGGCTCTGTGGAAGGTAGAGTTCACTTTTGGAATGAAAGTCAGATCCAGTCAAAGTACCATGGAATCAGGTCTGATGATGTAGAGCTCTTTGTGTGCTGACAACGCCCCTAGCTCAGACACCCTGCATGCCAAGGTGACAGCAGTCAGCAAGAGCACCTTCTAGGACAGGTGCTTTAAAGAGGCTTCCTGTAGAGGCTTGAAAATAGGTTTCAGGACTGTATGTAGGTCCCAGGACACGAAACGATGCACTGTAGGTGGAGCAAGTAATGACAGTCCCTTAAGGAATCTCCTTACATGTGGATGAGAAGTGGTCCTGGTCCCTTGTGCATGTAGTAACAGTGAGGTGATGGTTACAACCTGCTTTTTTATTGTGTTTGGTCTAAGGTTGCGGTCAATGCCCTCCTGGAGGAATTCCAGTAAGGAGGAGACTGAAAAATTGAGAAAGTCAACGTACTTATGCCTGTACCATCGGCTCTGAAAGTGTATTCATAAATCCTATGGTGGAAGCCAATATACTATTCACAACCTTTTCAGAATATCTGCAGTTGCTCAACATGCTCTGCTCAATTTCGAAGTATGGAGCTGTAGCTGCCCAGGTCAGGGTAGCAGACTTGGCCCTGCATGAGCAAGTCCAGGCGAAATGGTAAAGGGATGGCATCCAGGGCCATGTGTGTGATCTTGGAGAACCAGGCCCTCCTGGGCCATGCTTGGGCAACTGGGATCACAGAGGCTTTCTCCCTGCATATCTTCCTCATTACCCTGGGGAGCAGAGCCACCGGGGGGGGGGAGGCGTAGAGAAGCTCCCTTGGCCAGGGAATGGAAAGAGCATCCATGCCATCCGTTCCTTCTGCTTGGTTATCTCAATATGAACCTCTCCACCTTGAAGTTGGCCAGGGAGACAGAGGTCCATGTCTGGATGGCCAAGCTCTTCATGAGTAGGTGGAAGACTTCTGGATGCAGACTCCATTCTCTCTGTTTGATGTCTATCTAGTTTAGCCAGTTTTCCTGGGAGTTTAGAGTGCCTTGAAGATGTTCCACCTCTATGGGTAGCAGGTGGGCTTCCACCCAGAACAGGAGTTTCTGGGCCTCCCTCATGAGGGACCAAGACCTCGTTTCTCCTTTGTGATTCAGGTGGGGTTTTTGTGGTCATGTAGTTTGCCCTGATTAGGACTGCCTTCGCCTGAATTAAGTTGGCAAAGGCTAGTAGTGTTAGTCTGACTGCCCTGAGTTCCAGCCAGTTGAGGATGTGCTTCATCTCCTCCTGGCTCCATCTGCCTTGAGCTAGGAGCAGACTGCAGTGGGCTCCCTAATCCCTCAGGCTGGCATCCATGGTGATCTGAATCTTGGCTGACTCCAATATGGGCTTCCCCTTGCTGATGGCGGGGGGCACCATTTGAGGGAGTGAAGGACTGGTTGAGGAACCTTGACTCTGTATTGCTTCCTGGTTGCAATGGGCTCTTGGTGAGGAAGCAGGAGCTACTAGAGGGTTTCAGGGTGGAAGTGGACGCAGAGCAGGCATTCTATTGTTAAGACCATTAGTCCCTGCAGATAAGCCAGCAGTGACAGACTCATGAGGGGTGAGTTCTTGACTGAGGAGACAGTGCTTCTGATCACCTGGATTCTCTCTTGGGGAAGGAAGACCACCCTTGGCTGCATGTTGATTATAGCTCTGATGTACTGGATGTCCTCTTCTCAAGATTCACCTGGGACCTGTGTTGGCTCAATGAGTGCAGCCCTTTGCCCCTGCTGGAAGGACACCAATCAAATCAGCAGATTGTCAAGGTATGGGTAAATGTGCAGGTGAACACCCTAGGAGCAAAGGACAATCCAAATGGTAGTGCCTTGTACTGATAGTGGGCACCCCCATATGCAAATAAAAGGAACTGGCAGTGTGCAGGGCACACTGCGATGTGAAGGTAACCTTTGGTAAGGTCCACAGAAAATAGAAAGTCTCCTAGGTGAAGCACTTCGAAAATGTGCTTGAGAGATTCCATTTGAAAGCATCACTTCCTGCTTTACTGGTTTACCCTCCTTAGGTTCAGTATGGCTCTCCAGGTGCCATTCTTTCTGGGTACAACGAAGAAGGTAGAGTAGCAGCATCCTCTGCATCTTTGTGAGATTGGCACATTCCTGTATCCATGAAATGAATATCCACAGTTTCAGTTATCTATGGGACACAAAATAGGGACGCATACTATAGAGTCACACTGGAAAACGCCTAGAGAGGCATCCACTCTAGGCATCTTCTAGGTCCTCCAATCCAACTCTGTAGTATGTTTTCGCCAGAAATCCTTTATTTTAATAGGGTTCACTGTTATCTACGGTTTCTGTCATCTACAGGAAGTCTGGGAACTGAACGCCCACAGATATGGGTGTCCAACTGTGTGTTTCTGTGCGCGCACACACACACACACACACACACTACATATATATGTATAAAATATAGAGAGAAAAGGAGAGAAGCATGGAAGACTGGAGATTTGAAAGTTGGAAGCAAAAGGAGACAGGAAAAGGGAATAAAAGCAATATAGAGCACTGAATAGGTGATGAGAAAAAAAGAAAAAGCCTGTCCTATCGGAGTGGAGACAGGAAAAAGACTTATCTCTCTAGGGATTGCTCCCTCTGATGGGGACACTGGAAGATCTTTCTTTTTCCTGGATGTCAGAGAAAGTGGGAGGAGCAACCCATCCAGAGAATGTTCCTCCCTTCTCTGCTCAGATGATTACTATTCATTCTAATTAGGGTACGTAACAGAACTTTCCAGTGCACAGTGCCTCATATTAATTAGTGAAAAGAAGATGCCATTTGGTTTTTCTGCATTAAGCACCAGAATATCTCAGGTCAGCTCTAATTATTACCACATTCTTAAGTCAAAGTCCACCCATGCATCAAGCACTTATTGCATAGGAGTTGCAGAGTTGGACAATTCTTCTTTCACTAACAGATGTCTGGTCAAACATGATGAAACAGAGATACAGCAGCTGCAAGGAAGGATTAGAGAAACGAGGGGATATTAATTTGACATACCAGCCTTTAAGACTGATTAATCCCTCCCCTGGCCCAATACCTTCTCATCTTTCGTATTCACATCCACTTTTTTTGATCGGATGGCTTTGGTTACACGGTCAATGTTGTTTTCTCTGCAGTAGTCAAATATATTCTTATCTTCCTCTCTAAAAAGAAATAAAAGAGGGAGAAGGGAAGAGAGAGAATGTGTACCATTACTTAGCAACACCCACAAGTTACACAAACATGAGACACCAGTTTTTCCACCAACTGAATCATTTAAGCATTACTGATAGCAACAAATTTTCAGTGCTTAGAATGCAAATAGCATAGTTCTGGTTCATATATATCCTGCATCACAGATCATTTAAACAATACACTGCTTACTAACCCTCCCACAAGGAACGAAATGAACCAGCACAAACCAGTTTAAGCTAGGAAGTAAAAGCTGTAATAATTTCTTATGCTACAGTTAAATCTAAAATGGAAATGTTCTCTTAATTCATTTCTTTAAGAAATGTATTTACTACCATTCAAAATATGAGGTTTCCTCAGTATCTAAAACAAATCCTTTTCCCACCTCCTACTGCCACCCAGTCATCTTGGCAAGGTTTAAAGTCTCCCCTTCCACCTTGACCTTTCTAGGAATTGATCACAATGATCAAGACTGCTATTTTACAGCAGAGAACATCAACTGGCTGCAAAGCTAGGCAGCAAGAGAAAGGAGTTTGCAGCTTGATGGGCTGCTCACTTGGCACTAGAGTCTCTTTTTCCCAGATGCAAAGAAACTTTGAAATCTCAGGAAGAGTAGTTCATATTAAGGTAGGGAAAGGCACTGTAAAGACTTCAAAGGACAAAGCCTCATTACCACTACATACTGAGCAGCAAGCTGAACTTTTCTGGATGAGATGCTTGCAAGGGAGACAGAATAGCTCAATTTCAGATATCACCAGAAACCATGTGAAGAGGAAATTAAATGCAGTTTGGTGGGGTGCTGCAATTTAAACATATTAGAAATCAATTTAACAGGATATGTACATTGACAAATCAGAGTTATATAGTTGTCCCTTCATATTTGCTGGGGTTTGGTTCCAGGACCCCCTGTGGATACCAAAATCCGTGAATACTCAAGTCCCATTAAAGTGCAATGGCATAGCAATATGGTGCCCCTTATATAAGATGGCAAAATCAAGGTTTGCTTTTTGGATTATTATTTTTTAAGAATATTTTGAAGCCGTGAATGCTTAAATCTGTGAATACCAAATCCATGGATACGGAGGAACAACTGTAGTTATCTCTTGAACTTCAGAGATTGTTGCATGAGAGCAACAAGAGTGTGTGATACTGAGTACTGAAAGGATAATAAACGCTGTGCATCTTGAAACATTATGGCCACTATCAGTTAACTCAGTTTACTAAGTGGAGTATTTTGGCTGTGCATAGGGCCTCTTTGTGGTGTGCCCTGATAAGCCAGGAACATACTAATTAGCAATTTTACCTGAATCAGAAAACTCCAGTTGCTGGCTTCAAAACAAGCAGGATCTTAAACCAGCATCAAGCTATGGTTTAAGGTTCTAGTCTGTTCTCAATCTGGTAATCACAGTATCCCAGTTCAGACTATATAGGAAATTATGGCTGTTAATATTCTTCACAGTTTAAGAACAACTGCAAAGTGGCTACATTGACAGGCAAAAGACCAAGACAAGTCTTTGTTGATTGCTGAAGTATCATCATCCAAAACCAAGTCTGCACCAAATATTAAAACAGAATTTTACAGACCCCCAATGGGTCTCTCCAGCTGCCCGTTTTAACACTTCCCATGACCAGGAGAGCACTCAGTCATCATTTCCCTGTGTCCTGATCTGCAATACCTCAGAAACCATGTGGTTGGAGCACTGCCTGGCTTAAAGGTAGGCTTGAGGGGGTGGCATCTGCTTAAGTAGCTGTGATGATAGAGCTGTTGTTATAGCTACATTTTCTACTGAAACTGAAAAGTGGCTTTTTAAAAATTTGGGCTGAGACTCTGCATCTGATTATGCAGGATCTTGGCCCAAGAATTTAAAAAGCCACTTTTCAGTTTCAACACAAAAAGATTCAAAAATTGAGGTTATTGCACCTTCCAAAAGAAATGTAAAACTTAAGTGACAATGTTAATGCTACAGCCTTAAGAACACTGCCTCTCCACAAACAACTACAACAACAACATCACACCCAAGCACCTGGGTATTGAAATGGGAGTGGAAAATGCAGTGCAAGTGGAGTATCACTTATGCAATTTCTTTACTCTTCCAGCTAAGCTTTATGTGCTTAATGAATTATGATTCATTCTTCAGAACTCAGGGGTTTCCTCTCCTTCCCTTCTGCTAGTGAAGCAGTTTTAAAATGAAAGTGCTGATACTGGGCTCTTGCAGCAAAGAGGGAAAAAGCCAAGACAGAGTTCTTCTTAAGGTACTGCCTCTGCATAGAATCAGATTTTCTCCTGAGAATATACACTTTATTTTAATTTAATTTACAGCACAATGCATGTCCGCTCAGGAATAAGTCACAAGAAGTCACTTTTTCAGTTTTTATTCCCAGGTGAATGGGTACAGAATTGCAGTTATAGGAACTACAGTATACTGTTTCAGACCACAAGTATGGAAGTTACATATTTGAATTATTAAAAACACTCTTTGCATATAGGAAAACAGCCACAACAATGAGACGATTGAAACCCTGATGCATACATTGTGTGCATACTTATGCTTCTGAAATTCCTTTGCTCCAGGCAAAAGAGCAATGTAAGATGTTGTTTATATATTTATTATATAGTTTCAAAGCAGTGACTAGCAAGTGAAGCAGTTATGTGGTCTGGTTGGCGTTAAGATATAAATTACTAATGTCCTGGTAAAACAAGTGCCTCCCTGACTATGATTCCAGATGTTAAAGGTGTCATCACTGTATCTTAGATAGAGGAAAGCACCTGAGGGACTGGAATGGGACATTTCAGTGCAGCCAATTCAGAGCAGCCAGTTCAGTGTGGTGTAGTTTTGCTTGCATATTAATTGATAATTGATAATTGATCAGTTTGTCAAAAAATGCAATAAAGACCATTTCTACTTGGTTGGGATTGTCTTGGGAAACACAATTTGGGCTGTTATAAAGCACATTATAATTGTGCTTAATAACATTTGGATATTATAATTGATAATAACCCTAACTGTTATTTTAACTCTAACCCTTACCCAAATGGTTTTGGAAGACAATCCCACCCAAACAGAAATGGTTTTGATTTCATTTTCTTAACAAAATTACCAATTATCAATTGATATGCAAGCAGTACTGTGCCACATTGAAATGACTGCTCTGAAGTGTCCACACTGAAACATCCTAGACCCCTCAGGGACAGATGCTAAGAAAGAGTTGCTCTAACTGTACCATGGCAATGTTAGCACACTGTGAGGCCATTTTGATTGCACTCATCATAAGACATATTTAATCCTTTTTAGGTACAGAGGTCATATTATATGTCCCATACATAAATAATTCAAAGACAAAGCCATGTTAGTCTGGATCAGTATGCAAAGGGATCTTATAGCACCTTTGAGACTGAGAAAAAGAAGCTGGTAGCATAGGTTTTTGTAGATTTAAGTCTATGAAAGCTTATGCTACCAACTTCTTTCTCTTAGTCTCAAAGGTGCTACAAGATGTCTTTGCATAAAATAAATATCAAACAGTAATAGCAATTAATATTTGGCAGAAGCAGAAAGACCATTAGTGAAAAGGAGCATGGCACTTTCCTAGGCCTTACATCTGTGATGGCCAAAAGCCAGCGTATTTACATGAGTTTTGTAAGATTTTTTTCAAAAGATTTTTTTGCAATTTGAACATGTGTTCAAAGGAAAGCATAATATATCTTGACCAGTTTTGCATTACTCATGGAAGATATGAACAGAGCAAGAACCTTTTTGGATGAACTATATAGCAAGGCTGGATACAATTCAGTCTGTCAGTATACAAAAAATTTTTTTAAAAATAGTTGCTTTAAGAAGAGATATTGCTCTAATGCTCTAGGACTAGTCAACATCATGGGGGACACTACATCTGGTCTTTGTGGTATATCATTTTTGTAACTGAATAGCCAGCTGATCAGTGGCTATGCTCTATCATTACCCCATCCCAATTTTTTTGAACTCATCTAATTGTTATGATAGAGATTTGGTAGAAGGATGCTACTTTGCCCAGGAGGGTCCATGCACCACAAACAGGTGGCCTTGCCTATCTGCTCAGAACTATGCCACTGAGCACACTGAAACTCAATGAAGCAAGAGGGAAATGAGAGCCAAGACATAGATGCAACACTTACCGTTTATGTCAAGGCCTTCTTAGCCCCCCAAGGGACCCATCTTCACATAATCTATAATTATCTCTTCGTTTAATCGCCCCGTCACTTCTGAGGCTCTCCTGGGCACAGGAAGAGGAAAAGCTCATTAACTGAACCTTTTCTACTCTCTCCAGCCACCCATAGCTTTTAATTGCTTGGTGTTGTTATTATCTATCAGTGCAACTGGGATCATTTTCATAAGAAAGAGCAGTGGGAGGGAGAGAAGCAGGCACGTGTCCCTGAGGTATGCACTGCAGACAAACCTTTGCTTTCTCAATTATTTATGCCAGCTGAGGTTTTACAGGCTGAATAAATCCATAACTCAAGTTTATTCTGAACAGTCTGGTCCCCAGAGGGTATGTGTTGCCCACTTGCCTGCACTCTTCTGGGCTGTCCTCAGAGAATAACCAGGACGTAACAACACATGTGTCAGCCAATTGCCCACGCATGAAAAAACTATGCACAAAATTCAGTATCAGCAAGAGAGCATCTGAAAAGCCGCAGCCCTTACAGCCTCCTTAGTGTAAAAGTCTTTCCCTCTTCAGTGCAAGGGAATCTCACCTTGGTCAATACTCTAGCCTAGCCTACCTGAAAGGTATTTAGTGAGAGGAAAATTCAATTTTGCAGAGATTAAGGTAAAAATCAGTCTTGCAGCAACAGAGGCATTGATTGAAGGAAATATGCCTGTATCTCTACAGTTAAAGGGTAGGATTTTATGAGAGCAGTAATGTGCTTTGGGTTTATCCTTTGAGAAAAGCCAGAGAGAGAGAGAGAGAGAGAGAGAGAGAGAGAATGTGCTTTGCCAAGAAAATTGTACGCTTCAGTGATATTTTCACTTTCTCACAAGCAGAGTGAATTTTCTGTTTTAAATTCTTTAAATGTTAAAATTCTTTTTTAGAAAATACAATCCATTCTGCTTGTGAGAAAGAGAAAATATCACTGAAGCTTGAATGGTTAAGTTTCTTGGAAAAACACATTACTGCTCTCACAAAATCCCACCTCTTAACTGTTGAGATACAGGCATCCTTCCTTCAATCCATGCCCCTGTTGGTAAGACTGACTTTTAATCCCTGCAAAACTGAATTTTCCTCTCACTAGTATTACTAGCATTGTGGAGGATAATGTATGCATGATTGTACAACTGTCAGTTTATATCTGTGACCTCACTTATGCTGACATATTTTGTTTCTTAAAAGGTTGACCTCAATGCTTTCTCACATAACCGCAAAGGCAATGCACACTAAAAAAACAGAACAAGAGCTAAAGACATGCCCCTTTTGGGCAGTTTCATTGGCATGTTTTTTAAGAAGCATACAAGATTTTCCCTCACAGTAAAGTTCTATTCTTGAACCATTAATGCTATTATACATATTAATGCAGAATAATGCTATCATTACAGGACCAGGGCCATAGCCAGGCAGGCTCATGCAGGGTGATGTTCCTTTTGTTCCTTACAGAAAGAGATGACTGCATTAGCCTTACTAGTCTAACAATCATGACTCTACAAAAATTGTTTTTTATCTTCACCTTCATGTCAGAAGACATTAAAGGCTAGTAAAGTTGTCCCTCCACATTTGCGGGGGTTAGGGCCATGAGACCCCCGCGAATGGACAGGTTGCTTACCTGTAACCATAGATCTTCGAGTGGTCTTCTGTGAATTCACACAGTGGGTTACTCCTGCGCCTGCGCAGAGCGTTCGGAACTCTCTAGAATCGCTAGGCAGAACTAAGTTCGCAACATTTTGGCGGTAACTCCGCCCATCCTAACGGTCCCTATATAGGCGCTCCCGCCTAAATCCCCTCAGTTCCATAAAGGACGCCGCAAAGAGCAGCATCAGGAACATTAAGCATATAAGCCATAGCAGGACACAGAGGGGAGAATGGGCGGGTCTGTGTGAATTCACAGAAGACCACTCGAAGATCTATGGTTACAGGTAAGCAACCTGTCCATCTTCTTCGTGGTCTCTGTGAATACACACAGTGGGTAGACTAGCAAGCTTCCTCCACAGGAGGAGGGGTGTCATGCTAAAGTTTGACGAGGACTAGCAAATGTAGTAGACACCACCAAAGAGAGTGCATAATAAAATATGAAACCCAAGCATAACATTGCAACAGGGTATATTTCAAGGAGTTACCGCAAACAGATGAATAAAATATTCACAATTGCATATGCAAATTCAACAAGCAAATACGAGTGCACATGAAAGTCATAGCACAACACAGCACAATATAACATAGTCACTGAATTGAAGAGAGGAGTACAGCCCTTCCAAAGGCAGCCTCAGCACGGGATCGAGTGTCCAGTCTATAGTGTGAAATGAAAGTCATCGGCGTGGACCAGGTCGCCGCTCTGCATACACCCTCCAACGGGATCCCAGAGAGGAAGGCGGTCGATGTGGAGACCGACCTGGTGGAGTGCCCTCGAACTCGAGCAGGGGGAGTTTTCTTAGCGAGTTCGTAGCAGAGTGTTATCAGAGAGGTTACCCATTTGGAAAGTCTCTGTGGGAAGATTGGGATCCCTAGTCTAGAGTCAGAGTAAGAAACGAAGAGCTTAGGAGATTTCCGGTGCTGAGCAGTCCGTTGGACATAGAAGGCTAACGCTCTCCTGGCGTCCAGGGTGTGCATAGCTCTTTCAAAGTCATCCTTGGGGTCCTGCATCAGGGCAGGAAGTACAATGGATTGATTCAGGTGAAAGCTCGAAACAACCTTGGGGAGAAAGGAAAGATCGGGCTTGAGCACTACCTTGTGCTTATGGAACACTAGAAAAGGAGGGTCGGATCGGAGGGCACAGATCTCTCCAGCCCGACGAGCCGACGTGATCGCCACCAAAAACGGCGTCTTCCAAGACACCAGCCTGAGGTCGGCGGTGGCCATAGGTTCAAAAGGCTTCCGTGAAAGTTGTGACAATACCAGTTCAAGGCTCCAGGCAGGAGTAGGTTCCGATACCGGAGGATGCAAATTAGAGTACCCCCGAAGGAATTTCTTCACCGTTGAATCCTGGAATGGTGACGGTTGTCCCCTTGCCTGAAGCTCAACGGATATTGCTGACAGGTAGGTACGTATGGAGGAAATAGAGACCGGAATCAGAGAGGTGAAGAAGGAACCGGAGAATTATCGGTACCGAGATAGAGTCCGTTGGAGCGCCATTCTCAGCCAAATACGACTCAAAACGTCTCCATTTATAAAAATAGGACCGACGTGTTGATGGCCGGAGTGCAGCATCCACTACAAGCTGAACTTCTGGGGGCAGAGGAACGGCCGAGGGACTCTCCGGTAAAGAAGCTACCGTCATGGTTGAATCCTCCACGCAGTCAGGCAAAGAGTGTCCAGGTCTGGGTGCCTGACCCTTCCGTCTTGCAGGGTCAGAAGGTCTGGAATGCGTGGGAGATGGAGGAAGCGGCGGTCGGCCAAGCGTAGAAGAGGAGCAAACCATGCCTGCCGGGGCCACCATGGAGTGATCAGTATCGCGTCCGACTGATCTCTGCGTAGCTTGGTAACGACGCGGGTGAGGAGTGGAAATGGCGGGAAGAGATACAGGAGACGGCCCTTCCATCGAAACAGGAACGCATCGCCTTTCGACCCCCTGGTTCGATCCCGGGAGCAATACACCGGGCACTGTGCATTGGACGCTGTGGCAAATAGATCGATGTCCAGAGTACCCCACCTCTGGAACAAGGTCCGAACCACAGAGGGGTTTAGCGTCCATTCGTGTACGGAAGAGGTGGAATGGCTCAGTTCGTCTGCAAGAGTATTCTCCTCCCCCGGCAAATGGATGGATTGGAGGAGGACGTTCCTCTCGATGCACCAATCCCAGATTTCCATGGTCAAGTGAAGAAGGGGTCGAGAACGAGTGCCACCCTGCTTGTTGAGGTAGTACATTACCGTGGTATTGTTGGTCGTGACTAAGACCACCGAACCCAAGACCAGAAGCTCGAATGCCATCAGGGCCTTCTTCACCGCCAGAAGCTCCAACATGTTGATGTGAAGCTGCTTCTCGTCGTGGGACCAAGTTCCCTGTATCGAGCAATCGTCGAGGTGGGCTCCCCAACCCGTCGACGAAGCGTCGGGGTGAGGGTGACCTGCGGTTGAGGGGGCTCGAAGGGCATGCCCGAAAGGACCATTGTCGGATCGAGCCACCAGTCCAAGGAACGCTGGACGACGCGGGGCATCGTGAGGAGGGTACCAGGAGGGTCCATCAGAGGATCGAAGACTGCCAGAAACCAGGATTGAAGAGGTCGCATCCTGAGTCGGGCAAACTGGGTAACACTCATTGTGGCCGACATGTGGCCCAGGAGTGTCTGCACCGCCAATGCTGACACCCTCCGGGATCGACGGCAGAGATGGACGGTAGCGCACAGGGCGGCGAAACGGTCCCGTGGTAGATGGGCGGTCGCCGACTCGGAATCGAGGTAGGCCCCGATAAACTCGATGGATCGTGAGGGTTGGAGCTGGGACTTCTCCATGTTTACCAGCAGTCCAAGGGAGTCCAGCAGTTCCAGGACGAAACCGACGTCGAGGATCAGTTGCTGGCGGGTTCGGGCTGTTATCAACCAATCGTCGATGTACGGAAACACCACAATGTCCTGCTGACGCAGAAAGGCTGCCACCGGTGCCATGCATTTGGTAAAAACTCTCGGTGCCGTGGAGAGGCCGAAGGGAAGAACTCTGAACTGAAAGGAGTCTGTCCCCATATGAAAGGCCAGAAATCGCCTGTGGTCGGGATGAATTCCAACATGAAAGTAAGCGTCCTTGAGGTCCACCGAGGCGAACCAGTCGTCTCGTTGAAGGAGGGGCAGAATAGTTCCCAGAGTCACCATCCTGAACTTCCTCGGGGTTATGTAGAAATTTACTCCCCGCAGGTCCAAAATTGGCCGCAATCCGCCCCCTCTCTTCTTCACCAGAAAATAACGGGAGAAGAAGCATAGATGACGTTGGGATGGGGGTACCACCTGAATTACGCCCTTCTGAAGCAGTGTTTGAACCTCCTCGAGGAGGGGAGGGGAGGGCAAGGTCTTTCGGATGCAGCCTGTCGGTGGAAGATGGTCGAATTCTATGCGATAACCCTCCTGGACGATGCGGAGCACCCAGCGATCCGATGTTATGGACAGCCAGTTTGGAAGAAACCGAAACAGGCGGCAACCGAAGGGTGGAGTCTAGAAAGAAAGATAAGAAGATGAAATCAGGACTTAGAACTTTCTCTTCCCATAATCCTTGGACCTCTGTTTCGTAGATGAGCGGAAGCGGGAGGTGGAGGGTTGGCCCCTCACCGAAGGAGTGGAGGGAGGCTGCTGTTGGTACCGAGCCTTTCTCGGGGCTTGCTGGCCATAGGTTCTCCTGGAAGTGGAAGGGTAGTGCTGCTGCCAGGAGGGGCCTGTCTTGGGACGGTAGGTAGAAGATGGCATACCGTACTTCCTGGCGGTCGAACGCATTTTCTGGGTAAATTCGAGCTTCTCATCCGTAGCAGAGTTGAAAAGACCCGAATGGTCAAAAGCCATGTCCTCGATAGTGGAGGCGGCTTGAGGGGCCAAGCCGGAGGACCGAAGCCAGGCGTGCCTGCGGAGAGCCACGGAGCCGGTGATCGTCTTAGCGGCGCAATCCGCGACATGCCGGGCCGAATTCATCTGTTGACCCGCCAGGGCCTGCGCTTCCTGCTGGATCGCCTCCGCCATGCGACGACGCTCGTCAGGTAGGTCCTGGATTAGAGGTCCCAGCTGCTCCCAAAGGACCTGCTGGTAGGCCCCCATACACGCCTCATAGTTCGCAATTCGGAAAGTCAGTCCCGCTGCAGAATAGAGTTTCTTCCCGATAATGTCGAGTTTCCGACCTTCGGCATCGGCCGGGCTCGCCTGGGAACGCAGTTGGCGACGGTGTTGGGAGGCCTCCACCACTACAGAATTGGGTTGAGGGTGTTCGCGGAGCCAAGAGATGTCATCGCCAGAAACTCTATAGAGGCGGTCTATCCTCTTAGAAGTAGGAGGTATGGATGAGGGGTTCTCCCAGCTGCCCTGGGTAAGCTTCAAGAGGGACGGGAGAACAGGTAACTCAGCCATAGGAGGGGCCTTAGCCTTGAGCCGGCGTTGAATCGGGTCCAAGGGATCCGAGTCGTGTTCGGTTAGTTTCAAGTCCAGGGCATGAGCCATTCGCACCATTTGCTCAGAGAATGCCCGTATGTCGTCGGTAGGAGACGACGAATCCTCGTCGAGCAGGTGAGGGGAAGGAGACGGATGTCTCGGTACATAGGAAGAAGAGCTGGAAGAATCCGAAGATGAATCAGCCGATGGAGAAGGGCTCCGACTGGTCGGTGACGCCGGCCGTGGAGGACAGGAAGGTTGGCTCACATCAACAGGGTCTGGAACAGGCAGCGGAGGCAATGGTCTGTGCTCCTGTCGAAGAGGGGATACCTGGCTCGCGGTGTCGACCCTCGTGGGACCCCGCGGCAAAATGGCCGGATCAACTTGGCTACCACTGTCTACGAGGGCAGGCCTGCGAGGCAAAGTCCAGTCCATGGCCGAGCGGTCTAGAGCATGGAGGGAGAGGCGCGGCGGAGACCGAAAGGAGCCCTCACGGAGGGGATCCCCACTTATGGAGGAGGGTCGGTGGAACCCGGAATGACCGTGGAACGGGGTTGGAGGTCGATAGTCGGAGCCCAATGAGGCCCGAGCTGCATCAAAAGGCCCATAAGCATAGTGGGCGCCGTACTCATGTTCCACTCGCCTGTCAGGTGAAGGCATCGGGGTATGCACTGACTCCCCTGCTGGCTGCGAAGAGGTCTCCACGTCAATAACTACGGTGTCAGTACCGAGGAGTTCCTCACGGGACACAATCAACACTGGCGAGTCAGGTCTTGGGCGAGACTCGACAGCACCGTCATCGGAGATCTTCCCTTCCTCCAACTGGACCACGTGGGAAGTCTCAGCAGCAGCAGTGGAGCCTCCCGACCCCTTCGGTATGGGACGCAACTCCCGGTCTGGCATCGGTGTCGGGGGATCCGACGTCGAAGAGCGGGGGAGTTCGACGGGGATCGGAGGGATAGGAACCGAGGCCGAAGGCTCTGGTCTGGAGGAAGCATGTTTCGCCTTCTTCTTGGGCTTCCCTTTGGAAGAGGAACCAGCTCGGTCATGCCCTGAGGTCGGTACCGAGGGTCGGTCCCGAGTCGAGCCCGAAGATCTCTCGGCCGCCTTCGAACCCGAGGACGTCGAATGCTTGTGAGATTTCCTGATTGCCTCAGGGTCAGAAGCCACCCCCTCGCGACGCTTGGAGCTGGAGGCCCGGTGGCGCTTCCTTGATGGCCCGACCTCAGGAGACCGGCCCCGTCGTGGGCTCGCCCTCTTAGTTGAGGGTCCAAGAGATGGCGACCTGGGTCTCTCCCCGGATGGGGCCACAGGCAAAAGAGGAGTGGCGGGCAGACTCAGCGCTTTCTCATAGAGAAAGGATTTTAAGCGTGATAGACGCTGCTTACGGGCCTGCGGGGTGAAGTTGCGACAGTGGGAGCAGGCGTCCACGTTGTGGGCTTCGCCCAGACAGATCAGGCACTTAGAGTGGCCATCAGAAGCTGGCAGCTTAGCCTGACAGACAGAGCAGCGTTTGAAGCCTGCGAATTTAGAAGCCATCACCACAGGTTGGAGGCGGTCGCGAAGTCAGGCCTGAAGTCAAGGAGGGAGCTGATCAAAGAGCCGCGAAGACAGAAGAAAAGTCGTTAGCCAAGCCAAATCGTCGTCAAAGCCGTGAGGTCGAAAATAGAATGCGTCAAACCAGTCCGAAAACCAAAATCCAAAGCCAAAGAACAGTCCGAGTCAAACAGGAGTGAGGAAAAAATCAAGCACTAGCGCAGAAAGTTCCCTACTAGCTGCTCACGCGGCGGACAAAAGGAACTGAGGGGATTTAGGCAGGAGCGCCTATATAGGGACCGTTAGGGTGGGCGGAGTTACCGCCAAAATGTTGCGAACTTAGTTCTGCCTAGCGATTCTAGAGAGTTCCGAATGCTCTGCGCAGGCGCAGGAGTAACCCACTGTGTGTATTCACAGAGACCACGAAGAAGATGTGAAAAAAAACGCAAATAAAAAATAGGTCAGGCAACCGCCCTCCCGCAACCCCTGCCCCTCCCAGAAGTGGTGATGGGGCTTTGCAAGCCCCGTTGCCGCTTCTCGCCCCCCCAGAAGAAGTGATGGGGATTGCCAAGCCCCTTCGCTGCTTCTCTCCCTCCTCCCAGCCCCCCCCCAGAAGCAGCGATTGGGCTTGACAAGCCCTGTCATCGCTTCTAGCCCCCTTCCCAGGCCCCCAGAAGCAGCGACGGGGCTTGGCAAGCCGACGCCACTTCTCTCCCTCCCTCCCAGCCCCCACAGAAGCAGCAATGGGACTTGCCAAGCTCCTTCGCTGCTTCTCTCCTCCCTCTCAACCCCCCCACAGAAGCAGTGATCGGGCTTACCAAGCCCCATCGCCACTTCTAGCCCCCCTCCCAGCTGCCACAGAAGCAGCGATGGGGCATGGCAAGGCCCGTTGCCGCTTCTCTCCCCTCTCCCAGCACCCCCAGAAGCAGCGATGGGGCTTGGCAAGCCCCGTCGCAGTTTTTGGGATGGCGGGGGGGGAGGCCTCCCAAAACAACGAATAGTCAAAACCGCAAATGTTAAAGCTGCGAATGTGGAGGGGCACCTGTATTTTAAAAGGTAAAGACTCTATAGTGGGCCATCCGTATTCTTGTCTAGTATCCTTTCTTTATGTTTGACAACCACAACCAGTTTAATTCTTTACAGGACAATGATGGTTGTGACCACAGATTGGACAACCTACTTTCAGAACCTCTTATAACAAGTGCAGCATTCATTCTTCACATGTTTGCACATAGTGCCTTAGTGATCCATGTACTTTGATCCTTTCAGATGCAATATCAAACAATGGTTTGAGTAAACATGAGCATGGGAGAAGAGAATGTCCAAGGTAACCATGGTCCAAGGTAACCATGGTTTGTTTTTTTAAAAAAAATATTAAAAGATTAAAGCAAGCAACCAAAAGAATAGGAACATTGAGCAACCAAATAAACAAAAAACAGAAGAATCAATAGCAAAACATCCAGCTCAACAGGCCAATAATCTATGGAAACAAAAAACCCTTTCGCTCTCTGTAGTAGGACAACAAAGTGTAGGCTAGACAGGCCTTCCTAGGAAGAGCGTTTGAGACCCTGGACACATCCTTTTGAGAAGGTCTTCCTCTCCCTAAACATGTCTCCAAAATTGGAAAAACGTCCCAAAGATTTCAGTGCCTCAGCAAGTTTATAGCTAAGTTGTTCTTTTAAACTATCCACAAGCTATCTAGGACACTAGTAATGATAAATGGCATTTTGAATTGTGCCCAGAAACAGCTTAGAAACCAGTAAACCTGTTGTAACAAAGGAATCGCATGATCCTAGCAACTGGCCTCAGTCTACAGTTTTGGCTACAACATTTGAATATAAATAAAATTTAAAACCTATATTTTCAGAATCCTTTGGAAAGGCAGCCCCAAATAGTTAGTGTTAACAGTAATCCAACCAACATGTCACTCTGGGCAGACCTATACTTCAAAGAACAGGCACAGCTTTTACATGTGATGTAAGCCATTTCCAAGAAAGCCCTATAGTTTTAAATAATGTTTTCTATGGTACAGACTCATATTTATGGTTTTCCAAATTTAATGATCATTTCAACCTAGAGCACTCTCAGCAGCAAGACTATGATACCTGTTGTGTTATTATGCTATGAATCAGTTATTTTTAAGGGAAGTTTACAACTGTATGGGAGAAGCTGCTCTTTAAAATTCTACAGGCCTTTGCACCTGACCAAACACAGTGACCTCTGGTATTTTCTGCCAAAACAGTTCATTTGTCTCTCAGATCAACTAATCAATTCCAGAGCCATCAATCATCCCAGTTCAGTACTAGTGCGGCCTAGCTCAAAGAGCTGGCCAGATGGCTGCCTCTGTTAATGGGATTAATAAAATTCTGATAGATTACATGGCATCAGACTACAAAATATGATAGGGACCATCAAGCACTCTGGACAAGACTGGGAAGAGAAGAGAAACAACAACCATAATTGCTTGGCATTTTATTCCCCTCTCTACACATTTGTAAAACTCATCCTTTAAGTCTGGTCCTCCAGGAAATATCTGGAGATCCACTTTGTTAAAATGATGTTTTAATCACCACGCTGTTTTCTACTTTCCATATAATACAGTATGGGTTGAGTATCCTTTATCCCAAAATCTGAAATACTCCAAAATTCAGCATTGTCCACATAGCTGGCTGATATAGTGACTTTTGCTTTGAGATGGTTCAATGCACAGAATTATTAAAAAATATTGTGCATAAAATTACCTTCAGACTATGTGTAACTCTCTTTGGCTTTTCTTCGCAAACGAAGATTCAGGAAGGACTCACCCCTTGCTTTGTGCAAGCACGCTGATGACTAAAAAGGCCAATCCGAGATAAACAAGTCCGGCTGCAGAAAGCACAGCAGAAGGTCTCCTTGGGTGATGTTTCTGGGTTGTGATTCTTTCTGCGTTGTCGTTTCTCTTCAAGACTTGTTTGGCATGAGTTCTCAAATAAGGCTGCAGCATTGCGGATAGTGCGTCTCCATGCCTCCCAATGTGAGGCCAGGGCGGACCATTGTTGGTGATCAATTTGGCCGCGCCTGAGATGTTGTTTCAGGGAGTCCTTGTATCGTTTTTTTGGAGCGAGAATAGGAGAATATGTGTAACAGGTATATATGAAACATAAATTAATTTTGCATTTAGACTTGGATCCCATCTCCAAGATATCTCATTTTATATATGCAAGTATTTCAAAATCCAAAAACAAATCTGAAATCCAAAATACTTCTGGTCCCAAGCATTTTGGATAAGCGATACTCAACCTGTACTGTAACATCCATTCTATTATAAACAAAAACAGCAATCTTTATAAAAACGAAATAATACTTCGGAATAAACCCTTTTGTTCCATGGTTGCCATATGTGCACAGCCTGTAAGAAAGTTTCCTAGTTAAATGGGGGGGGGGATCTAAAACACTGTACAGGCATACCACACTTAACAAAGACCTTATAAAGAAGCTCCTTTTATGCCCTCAGCCCCCCTCCCCATTCCCCCTTCTCCTCTGCCTAGCTAGTGTTAATGGCACTGGGAGGATGGTGAAGAAGGGCTGCGGAAACAGATTTTTGTTGTCAGATTGCAGCAATGTCTGCAGTAAGCAACACAATTGTCCAATGCTCCAGTCAGCAAGTGCTTCAGGGAAGAAATGATTAGAATGCAGACACTGCTGAGTAGTCAGTCCAGTTCAGGTCAGTCTCAAGAGTATCCAGAAGATGAAGAGAGATGCAAAGAGTAGTTGTCAGCTGGTCCAGAAGTTGTGCAACAAGGTAATAGTCCAGGTAGGCAATGCCAGTCAGTAGTAAATCAGAGTTGTAAATGGTGCCATCCAAGGGTCAAAGAAATAGGAATACCAAGAAATGCTGCTAACTGCCAAGTAGGAGAACTGAAAGCAACAAACTGCCTGGGTATGGCTGTAAGATTTATAGGCAGCACACAGGTGTCTAAATAGGTCAAAATCTTGTACTTAATAGTCTCTGGGATCCCCATTTCTCTCTGGCATTCAGCAAAGGAAGGATGTGTGTCTTTCACATCTTCGGTGTCTGCCAGCTCCTGCTGGGGAACCAGGCCTCCCACTACCTCAGCCTCCAGCTCCCCAAACTCAAAGAGATCCATGTTATCAAGACCTACAGATTCCTGGCCATCTGCCTCATCATCATCATCATCCACCAAAGGGTGAGTTATGGCAGCAATAAAACATGAGCTACGACAAAATGGGAATCTAGCTGATCCTACCGCATCCATGTGTGCCTGCTTACAACAGACAAGCTTATAGCAGCTACCTTCAGAATCCCTTATTGAGCACGCATGAACAACAAAACAGAGAGAAAAGGGGACAGCAGATAAGTCTGCCTCACCAGCTACACCCAGCATTTAAAAACAAACAAACAAACAAAACAACCATAGCTGTGTGTTCATGTTCTCTTCTCTCTTTTTTTTTTTCCTATGTTAGTTCTGCCTATTTCTCTTATTCTTTCTATGTTATTTCTGCCTTTGGTCAAAATTTTCTGTTAAAGAAGTAATGGTCAGGAATACATCTACTTTGTTAACCAAGATATACCTGTATAATCAGCCCCAATGGAGCAAATGCTATTGCCAGTTGCATTCTGTTTCAAATTGGTTTCTTCTACACAAATTTGTAAATTTTCAAATAAAAATATGAGAGCTGTTAGGACATTTTCTAGTATTTATTGCATCAATTCAAATATTTTATTCACAGACTGACAAAATAGACGTCTCCTAGTTCACTTGACACACCACATCCTTAAAAGCAGGAAACACGTTTAGTGCTAATAACCACGCTGATCTATGTTATAATCCAATTGTCTCTACATATTTTACAGAACAGTTACATGTAACGAACATAAATTGCCATGTTGGTACTCACTGTGAATGTGCATTCTGGGGTTGGTAGAGAGGAGGAATCCGAAATTCTACACAGATGGGTTAACTCCTCCACCACCCAGAGAAAAGGCAGGAAGAAAGATTTAAAACTAAGTTATGTGAGGGCCTGGACCGTAGCTCCTCCCCTCTTGCCCATCCTCATGTCCTCAGTTTCCTGACTAGCCAAGCCCAGACATGAACCCAGTGCCTCCGAGGGCAGTCATGCGGGCGGGGCAGACTCCTCCTCTCTACCAACCCCAGAATGCACATTCACGGGAAGCACCAACATGGCATTCTCTGGATTGGTGAGAGGAGGAATTCGAAATTCCACACAGATGGGATGTGCTCAAGCTGTCAAAAACGGGAGGGATGGTTGCCCCGGAGGCCTAGTCCTAAATTACCTCCCGGAGCACCCTACACCCGAACGTGGCCTCGGCAGCTCTGAATTTGTCAATCTTATAATGGCAAATAAAGGTAGATGGGGTAGACCAGGTAGCAGCCCTGCAGACCTCCGAAATCGGGGGATTGGAGGAGAACACCGCCAATGTGGCCGCCGACCTGGTTGAGTGTGCCCACACTTTAGTGGGGCATGGCAGCTTTGCAGTGTCGTATGCCGTCAGAATGCAGGCCCTAATCCAGCTGGCAATGGTTTGTCTAGATGCCTTCAGTCCCAGGGAGGCTGGATTGAATGAAACGAAGAGAGTGTCGCAGCGCCTGAATGAGTTTGTTCTTTTGGTGTATATTTTCAAGGCTCTTCTCATGTCCAGCTTGTGCCACATCTTTTCCCTGGGATGGGAAGGATTAGGGCAGAACGACAGCAGGACCAGGTCCTGTGAGACATGAAAAGGAGAGAGGACCTTCAGCAGGCAGGAAGGGTCCATCTCAGAATGAAATGGTCTTCGTTAAAAGAGCAAAGATGTTCACACACCGAGAGGGCTGAGAGCTCCAAGACTTGCCTTGCCGACATTATGGCTATTAGGAACGCTACTTTCAGGGTCAGTAATCTGAGAGAAACCTCCCTAAGTGTCTCAAACAGAGGCTTTGTCAACTATCATAGAACCAGGGGAAGATTCCATGATGGGAAACAATGTCTAATTGGGGGAGGGGCAGGGAAGTGCCCCCCCTGGAGGAATCTCCTCATGTGGGGGTGTGAGGTCAATGACTGCTCTCTCGCCATCGGGATTACTGAGGATACGGCCGCAGCTTGTCTCTTTAGGGTGTTTGGTCGAAGACCTAGATGTAGGCCTTTTTGTAAGAAGGCTAAGGAGTGTTTGACAGACACTTCCTCTGGGTTGACCTTAACTGATGCGCACCACTTGGCAAAGGCCTTCCAGGTGGCCTCATAAATTCTAGTAGTGGACTGTCTTTGGGATGATAGGATGATGGCTATCATTGCCTCATCGTATCCACATCATATGAGCGCTCTGCGCTCAATCTCCAGGTAGCTAGGCTGAGCCACGAGATGTCCAGGTGTAGTAGCGGCCCGTGTGACAGCAGGTTCCTCTTCTGGGGCAGCAGCCAAGGTTCTTCCTGGACTAGATCCATCAGGTCTGAGAACCAAGGTCTCCTTGGCCAGTAAGGGGCGATCAGTACCACATCGGCCTGCTCTGCCCTTACCTTCCTGAGAACCTTGGCTATCAAGGGGATGGGTGGAAAGAGGTACAGAAGGCTCCCATGGCCACGGAGACTGGAGGGCATCCATCCCTGCTGCCTGAGGATGATGGAAACTCATGAAGAATCTGGGTAGTTTTGCATTGATTGGGGAAGCAAACATGTCCGCCTCCATCTGACCGAATCTGCAGAGTAGTTGGTCAAACGTCTGAGGGTTTAGTGACCATTCTCCTGGAGGACCTCATGTCTGCTGAGGTAATCCACTTGGAGTTTCGTTGAGCCCTGAATGTGTTGGGCTGAGATGGAAGCTATCGATCTCTCTGCCCATGTGAACAAGAAAGCCGCCTTGCTCTGCAGGGACTTTGACTTCGTTCCCCCCTGCTTGGATATGTAGAAATGCACCATGGTGTTGTCGGTGAGGACTCTGATGTGTTTTCCCCATAGCTGGTCCTGAAAATGAACAAGCACTAGACATGAAGCTCTCAGTTCTAGCCAGTTTATACTGTGAGACAGCTCCTCCTCCTCCTCCATTTTCCCTGGACCACGTTCCCATGACAGTGTGCTCCCCAGTCCGTCAGGCTGGCATCCGAAACTACCGTCGCCTGGTGCAGGTAAGTCCAGGGTGAGCCCTTGGAGAGGGTTTCGTCCCTTGTCCACCAAAGGAGGAATATTTGACTTCCTTGTGGCGCCATAACAGAATGTGTTGTCTGAGGGAAATCTGTGCCTGATAAATGTTGAGAAAGGACTGAAGCTGCCACAAATGGAATCTGGCCCAAGAGACAATGTTGATGGCTGACACCACGAGCCCCAAGAGTCAGGAAAGTTCCATCAGTGGGACCCTGGGTTTGGAGAGGGCTCGCCGGGCCTCTTTCTTGATGACCTGTTGTCTCTTGACTGACAGGAAAATAATCCCTGACTTGGAGTCGATCACTGTCCCCAGATCAGTTATGGACTGGGAAGGCTCCAAAGAGCTCTTTTTGAAGTTGATCAGGAACCCGTGTTCCTGGTGGCAACAAATCATGGTCTGGAGGTCCTACCATGCTCTTTGCCTGGATGATGCTCTGAGGAGTATGTCATCCAGGTAAGGGATGAATACCCCTCTGACGAAGGTGTGCTACTACAGCCACTAAGACTTTCATGAATACCCTTGGTGCAGAGGCCAAGCCAAAAGGTAGGGCTCTGAACTGGAAATGGTGTTGATCCAGAACAAACCTGAGGAAGCATCTGCTGCTCTCTTCTACTAATATGTGAAGATAAGCTTCTGCCACGTCCAGGGAAACTAGGAAGTCCCCTTTCTTCAGCCCTTCCATTATGGACGATAAAGTTTCCATTCAGAAATGCGTGTACATGAGGCTCTCGTTGGTGTGCTTGAGGTCCAAGATTGAACAGGAGTTGCCCCCTTTTTTCAGAACCATGAAGGAGATGGAATAGATGCCCGAGAAGCACTGAAAGGTGGGAACCGGTTCTATTGCCCTGCACTGAAGGAGATGACTCATGGCCACTTTGAGAACCTTCCTCTTCATGGAGTCTTGGAAAATTTGACAGGATAAATTTGCCCATTGGTAAGGTGTCAAACTGCAGGCGGTAATCTCGAGAGATAATGAAGAAAACCCACATGTCTGAGGGCGTAGACTCCCACGTCTGCTGGAATAGTTGGAGCCGACCACCCACTGGGGGTGTCAAGGAGTCAGAACTGCTGGTGTCCCCCTCCCCTTTGGGAGTGGGAACCTCCTCTGTGGATTATCTGAGATTGGTTTTGTGAGGAAAATCTTGTGGCGAAGGACTGCTTGGGCCAGGAAGGGTGAAAGGAGCAAAAATCTCTGTTTGTTGAAGCCTCTTGGAGATCTGTATGAGGAACCGGCCTGAAAAAAAATCAGCTGGGAGTCTTCTTGTCCCCCCTCCTGGATAGAGAAGGCATCGCCTTCTTCTTGTCCTTGGTTTCCAAAACAATGTCCTTTAGTGCTTCTTCTCCAAACAGGCTTGAATCCCGGAAGGCTCTTGTGGATAGGTTGGCCCTAGCGTGGGGATCCATGTCCCAGTGACGCAGCCAGGTGGCCCTTCTGGCCACTGCCATCAGGGCTATGGTTCTAGCGTTAAAGGTTGCCACATCCATTACAGTGTCAGCGATGAACTGGAGGCCCACATAAACTCAAGAAAGATCCCTCTACAAAGAGTAACGATCAAAAGCGCGGCCTTTCAGTATATTTTCTAACCATAGTAATACTGCTCTGGCACAGAGTGAGGAAGCCAAAGAGGCTCTGAAAGCCAGGGCCACTGACTCGTGGGTCTTCTTCAATCCTCTTTTCTTCGGGGTCCTTGAGGAAGCCTTCGCCTTCTGTCAGATCCTGAAACTAAGGACGAGACTGGAGAATCAACCAAAGGGACCATTAAGTGTTCCACGAAGTGTTTTGGGGGCAAGTAGAGTTTTTGGGCCAACAATGTGCCCTTCTTACCTTGAGTAGGCTTTTCCTACTCTGACTCGAGCAGCTTCATAAAGATCGTGGAGAGAGGAACCTCAGTACCCTGTGTCTTGGAGAGCTTGAGCACTGAGGCCACCCTTTCATTAAGGTCTGAAGAGGTTTGATTGCTTTGCGATTGGGGAGAGGTTATGCCCATGATGGAGGCAACACCTGCCATCAAGGAGGCAAGATCCTCCAAATGGAAGAGGCAGTTTGAGGTGTCTGACTGAGGGGTCTCTTCGTCAGACCATTCGCCCTCCTCTCTACCCTCTTGTAGATCTACATTCCCCTCTCCCAGATCCTCCTCTTCTTGGAGGATGGAGTCAGCCTCTGACTCCCCCTCAGGCTCTTCAGAGGAATGAGGGGGAAGGGGATTTCCTTCTAGACCATTTAGGCCTGTGGTTTCTGCTGGTGCCCGGTCTGGGGGAAGAGGTCTGGTCCCCAACTCTCCCCCTTTGTCCATCAGGAGCTGTACCACCTTGGACAGGAGAGTATGTCTGTCTCGCAAGAAAACTCAGGGCTAGTTGTCTGAAGGTGTCATTTCTTGGCTTTTTTCTTGCCGTGGAATGTGAGCGGACCCTTGCTACTGTGTGGTCTGGGGAACAGGGTCTTTGTCGAAGCGGACCCTTTTAGGAACCAGCCCTGCGTGTGAGGCCTCCCCTCCACCCAGAGCCTCCATGGTCCGGGAGTATGCCTCCAGCGCTGCTTGAAAGGCCTGCTGGTTGGAGGCCCTCCTGTCACCCTCAGCAGAGAACCCCCCTCCACTCCATTGTTTACAGGGGCCTGAAGATGGTGGCCGCCATCTTCCACAACCACGTGGTCGCCTTGGATCACCCTGTGAGCCCTGCTGCCTCCCAGTCCCTCCCCAAGGGAACCCCAGCAGGTGCAGGCTCTCAGCCCCATGGGTCGAGGAATGGAATTTTGGACAGGGGCCCAGCCCCCAGCCAGTCCCGTCGGACGCACCCCCCACCTGGTAGTAAGAAGAGATTACTTCCCTGTACCACCAGGGTGTGCGTGCAGCGTCCCTGCTGAGCTCCTGGTGATTGATGTCCGCTGCTGATGCCCCTGGCCGTGGCTGCTCGACTTGCGCCTGCTGAGTTAAACCCAGTGGCTGAGGAGCTGTTTCGGCTGTGCGGAGCTCTCCTTGCTTCCCCACCATCTGCTGGGCCTGGTCCAGTGACAGGGAAGCGTTAGCGGCCACGCTCTCCTCCTGTACCTGCAGGAAGGACTCCGGTGATGGGAGAGTGGCTTGAGAGGCCTCCGCTGCCAGGAGCACAGCTTGAGAGGCCTCTGCAGAGTATCGACCCGCGTCTGCTTTTCCTTCTTCTTTGTTTCTTTAGCCATCGGTGGAGGGGAGGGAGGAGGGAAGAGAGAAAAGAAAGGGTTTGTTAGCGCAGAGAGGTAAGAAGGGGGGGTGGAGGGTAAGGTCTCAGAAGAGAGAAAGGAAAGAAAGATGGAGAAAAAAAACTGGAACAAGGAGAAGGTATTCCTCTCTGGGTCAGGCAGGAAGAAAAATTGAGGATGTGAGGGCCAGCAAGAGGGGAGGAGCAATGGTCCAGGCCCTCACGTGACTTCGTTTTAAATCTTCCTGCCTCTTCTCTGGGTGGTGGAGGAGTTAACCCATCTGTATAGAATTTCGGATTCCTCCTCTCATCAACCCAGAGAATTGCTTATAAATCATTATTCTACATTATTAATTTCTCCACCATACCCATTTTTTTCTGTTGGTAATTCAAGATAACGCAACTCTTCTGAGCACTCTTCTGTTCAATTCGCCAATACAGACACAGAGAGAGACTCTCAGCAAATTCTCTTTTCTTAAGAATCGGCCAACTTTTTACCAATAATTCCCTTGTAGAATAAGTCAGTACTGTCCCCATATGCAAATCGGAACATTGATACTTACCATGAAGGCTCCTTTTCTGCAGTAGTGGGGAGGGAATCCTTCATGCTGGGTGTGGCTCCTCCCTCATGCTTCATAGGCAGGGCTTCTTAATATGTCAATAATTGTTACTACGCTAAGAGGGAGAGCCAGTCCCACAAAGCTCTGGACAAACAGAAATATACTGCCAGCAGCTTAAAAAATACTAGCTCCATCAACTAGGGTGGGAATGATTCCCTCCCCACAACTGCAAAAAGGAACCTTCACAGTAAGTATCCATGTTCCATTTTCCTGCAGTGTGGGAAGACAATCCTTCACGCTGGGACGTATACAAGCGGTCACCTCACCACCTGGATGGGCAACAATCTACAATCTGCAAAGACACAACTTGTTGGAGAACACAGCTGCCAAAAGACACGTCTGCTGAAGCAAATTTGTCAATCCTATAGTGTCCAACAAAAGTTCATAGGGAAACCCAACTGGTTGACCTACAAATCTCCAACAAAGATGCTGTCATATCCAAAGCTTCTGAAGTGGCAACACTACGGTGGAATGTGCCTGAATCCCTTCTGGGACTGGCATGGAACTGTGTACATACACCAGTTCAATGCATAACATCAACCAACGAGACAAGGTGGAAGAAGGTACCTGTCAGCCTTTAGTACACTTTTGAAAAGAGACAAATAGTCCAATTTACGTAAATCCTTAGTCTTTAGAATTTAAGAGCTTTTCCCACATCTTATCTATGCCAGTATTTCTCCTGTGATGCCCTAGAATCTGGGCAAACAGAAGGCAACACAACACTAAGATGGAACACTGAATTCACTTTAGGAACAAGGGAAGGATCTAACCAAAGAACAAATGAATCCTTATGAAAAACACACAACTCCTCACACAACTCAGAAATCCTGCAGGCTAAAGTAATCACAACCAAAAATAAAACTTTCAACATAAGAAATGTCAATTCCATTGATCTGAAGGGTTCAAAAGGAGCCTTCAACAATGCCCACAAAACTACATTCAGATTCATGAAGGAAACCGATGCGATCGTTCCAGGCTGAAGCAGACACTCCCTTAAAAAACTATCCACATGTGAGTAAGATGCCAGTGGTTTGCGCCATGTTCCTTTCCAAATAGAACCCAAGGTAGAGATAAGTCTTCTGAGAGTGTGTGTACTTAGGCCCTTATTCAAACCTGCCTGCAGAAAGGCCAAGACAGACCTCACTGAAGCCAATTGAGGATGAACCCCTTTACACCGACACCATCTACAAAAGGCTCTCCAAGCAGACTCATACAAGCATTTAGAGTGAGGTCTTCTAGTTGCAAGTAAGGTCTGAATAACATCCTCATCATACCCTTCCACTACTAACCTTTCCAGCTCAGCCTCCAGAAATATAATTGTAACCAACCTGGGTTGGGATGCAACAGACCTTTCTGATGTAGCAGGTCCAGCCATGGTAGTAGAGGCCAACTCTCCTGTACCTGCATGTTGACAATCTCAGAAAACCAAGGCTGACAAGGCCACATGGTGCTATCAAAATTACCTCCGCCCTCTCCAAAATCACATCACCACCAGAGAAAAAGCGTAGCACAACACCTTGGCCAAGTTATTGTAAGAGCATCAAAAGCCAATGCCCCCTCCATCCAAAATCTCAATACAAGCTGAGGCAGTTTGTGATTCTACTTAGAGGCAAACAGGTCCATCATGCACTATCCTCTGAAACACCAGAGTTCAGAGCCCACTCTCCATGGACCAGACTCTGCTCAACCAATTGGCCTGACAATTCAGCTGCCCCTTCAGATACTCCTTTCTGAGAGATTGAAGGTGAGCCTCCCCACTATTCAACAAGTGTCACCTTTTGCATCAGGGACTGCGACCACATCCCCATGTGCCCATTTATGTGGACTTTGGTGGTCACACTGTCCATCCAGATCAACACAATTGCCCTGAACTTCTGATTGCAGGCTGAGGAGTCCCAAACGCACCATCCGTAACTCCAGCCAGTTGATACTGTGTATCCTGTCACTGGGTGACCACAGCCCTTGCATCAGCTTCCCACTGCAGTGTACCCCCAATCCGTAAACAGGCATCAATCATGACAACCACTCTTCTTGGATCCCCTGAATGTGTCTGGAAAGCAACTAGTTACCAGCAAAGTATAAACAGCACTAGTCTGGGAAGGTAGCCAACTGTTAATTAGCTCACAGGAATGCAAACACAGTTAAAGATTTAGTCAAGTAACACAGTCCAAAAGTGAAGTCAAAGGCTTTCACAGCCAGTGTCCATAGGTGATACAGGTGAAATGTCAGAAATAAACTCTTCTAGAACACGGCCTCACAGCCTGGAAAAAAAACCCACAGAAAACCTACAGTCCAAAAGGTCAAAGGCTTACGGCAGTCAGTCAAAGTGGGTCCAAAACAGTCCGTGGGTCAACAGGAGCAGGCAGCAGAGTAGTCAGGGACAGTCCAAGGTCTAACCACAAGTCAAGGTAACCAGAATCCACATACCAAAGTCAGCAGGAAGCTTTCACCAGGAAGATCAGTTGAACTCTGACAAAGATTCCATCACCTCTCCTAGCATATATAAAGCAATTAAGGCTTCGTCAGGTGTTTCTAATCAAGCAGGTTTTTCTCATAAAGTCTCAGATTTCCTTTAAGCTTCCTTTTGAGATCGCTGCTGGGTATACAATGGTGGAGGTAAGTCCCTCTCTTCTTCTTCGTCCTTATCTGAATTGGCAGGACTCTCTGCTGGGACTGATGCCAACCCACTTGGACCAGGCTCTTCCTCTGCTTGAGCCTCCAGGTTGGCAGGGTTCCCTGCTGGCACAGGTGTAGATAAACCTGTGCTAGGGTCCCTAGGGCCACTCCCTGCCATGTCCTCTTCCTCCTCTGACTCTATACCCTCATCAAGCTCACAGGGCATGACAGCAAGCCACCAATGCAGAGAAAACCTCACTGTGGAGGGAAGATGTAGTTCCAGTTGACAATTCTGAGCAATCACATCCTGGTAGGGAAGAAGGAACCACTGTAGCTCCATCAGGTGGAACCCATCCCAAGGAACTTAATCTAAACAAGCCACCATCAACCCCAATAACTTGGCTAACACCATCAAATATGAAGTCATCTGACTCAACACTCTTCTGCTAGCAACTGGAGTTTTTCCCTCCTGTCATTTGGGAGAAATACCCTGCGTTCGTATATATCTATGATGCCCTTCTCCTGGGAAAGTGAACAGACCAACAGGTCATTCAGATATGGGTATACATGCACCCCTCACAGCCTCAGATGTGCCACCAAGGTAACCAACACCTTTGTGAGCACCCATGGGGAAACCAAGAGACCAAATGGTAAGGCCCTGTACTAGTAGTGACCCTCCAGGTAATCGAACCTGAGGTACTTCCTGTGAGCTGGGTGCACTGGAATGTGCAAATACGCCTCCCGGAATTTGAGGGGTTCCAGATGATCCCCTTCTTGCATTCCTTCCAGAATCGACTGCAGAGCTTCCTTGTGGAATTTCCACCTGAGAACAAAACAACTGACCCTGCGAAGGTTCAGTATGGCCCTGCAGTCCTTTTTTTTTTTCCAAGATCAAGAAGAGCACTGATTAGGATCCCAAAAATCTCGGCTGAGGAGGCAATAGCCTATATGTGAAGCACATGTTTCATGGCCTGGCAGTGCTTCTCCATAGACCCGGGACTGTGTGACTCAATAAAGAAGTCTGGGGACTTTTGAATGAAATCAATGGTGTTAACTGCCCCTCTAAGTCCTGCACCCCAAATCTGTTCCCAGTAATGGGCAAAGTGCAGAAGGTGACACCCCCCCCCCACTGGGAGCTGCCCCAAGTCTGAATGATTGATCAGATTTTCCACTCTATTTGTTTGAAGAGGTAAAACTGCTTTTACTGAATCCTGAGGACTGCTGCTGCCAAGCGTGTTGTTTAGATGAGCTCCAATTTGGTCTGAAAGATCAAAAGTCCCATTGTTGAAACTTGGATCTATACCTGTGAAATTACTGAGCTCCAGGCCGAAATGGTTTCTTCTCTTCCTTATTAGGCAAGGATAGCAACACTTTCTTTTTGTCTTTGTTATCAATCAACACTTCATCCAAGACATCGCCAAATAATTTAGATCCCTTAAAACAGTATGTAATCATATTAGCTTTTGATTTGTTATCAGTGTTCCAATTAAAAAAAAAAAAAAACTTGGCACCTGGCAGTGACATCAGCTGCCATGGCCTGAGAAGCAAATTGGACAGAGTCAGCACATCCACCAAAGTGGTGACAGAAGAGACATGCTTTGTCTTCCATTTCACCTTGCAAGGGGAAGAAACCACTGAAGGTGTATATTTCACACATTCCCTCCTTTCCTCCTGAGAGGAAGATGAAGAATCTGAAACATGACATTTTTTAGAGTGCATAAAACACTTCTGGCCACTAGAGGGCCTGTGAGTGTCAAAGAGGTGTTGATTGGGCCCTGCATGTTTTTTGCACTATTTTTAAGGTACTCAGCCCTCCCACCATCTTGGGTAGTTACTGGACTAATTGCTGCTTCCCCCTGGCCTCCCAGATCCCACCACCTGTCTGGCTATGAGGGAGAGCCAATTACAAAATTCCTGGTCATTGATAACAAGGGGAGGGTGTCATACCTCACCCTCTGGAGTTTGAAGATTCAGATGAAGAGGAGGAGGTAGATTGTCAGGAATCTGCAGCTCCTGAAGCTGGTGGCCTCTCTGAGACAGAGGAACCAGCAGTTGAGGCAGAGGGGAGTCCGGCTCACCAGCAGCAGGTTGCAGACACTGAAGATTCATTCATTGAGCAACAAAGAGACAAAGAGAGATTGTGTTGTTCCTGGCAGTTAAGTAAGAGACACTAACCTGATTAGGCACCTGGTGTCTTGAAACTTTATAAATACTTCAAGCTGCCCATAAATCTCTCAGCCACTCCCTGGTAGCTTTGTTGATTTCAACCCTCCTTTAACCCTCTGAGGGCTCACACTAAGACTCTAAACTATCTAGTCTGTGAGCTGCTCTTCGCTGATGATGCTGCCCTTGCTGCCCACACAGAAGCAGCTCTGCAGCGCTTAACATCCTGCTTCACAACAGCTGCAGAGCTGTTTGGGCTGGAAGTCAACCTGAAGAAAACAGAAGTTCTTTACCAGCCTGCACCATAGGACGAACACAACCATCCCCACATTGCCGTCGGCAAATCTGTGCTCAAGTCCGTTCAGCAGTTCACCTACCTGGGAAGCATCATCTCCTCAGATGCCAAGACTGACAAAGAGATCGATCACAGACTAGCAAAGGCATATAGCGCATTTGGAAGACTTCACAAAAGAGTCTGGAGTAATAAACACCTGAGGCAAAGCACAAAAATCAGTGTGTATAGAGCCATTGTACTGTCTATTCTCCTTTATGGATCTGAAACATGGGTCACCTATCACCACCACCTACGACTCCTCGAACGCTTTCACCAGCGCTGTCTATGCACAATCCTAAATATACACTGGACTATGTGACGAATGTTGCTGTCCTTGAGCAAGCAGGGATCACCAGCATTGAGGCCATGATATTGAGAACAGCTGCGCTTGGCAGGGCACGTTTCTAGGATGGAGGACCATCGCCTCCCAAAAATACTACTCTATGGTGAACTCGCCACGGGTCAGCGTAAGAGGGGCGCTCAAAAAAAAAAAAAACTATACAAGGACTCCCTGAAACAACATCTCAGGCTCGGCCAAATTGATCACCAACAATGGTCCGCCATGGCCTCACATCGGAAGGCATGGAGACGCACTATCCACAATGCTGCAGACTTATTTGAGAGCTCATGCTGAACAAGTCTTGAAGAGAAACGACAACGCAGAAAGAATCACAACCCAGAAGCATCACCCAAGGAGACCTTCCGCTGTGCTTTCTGCAACTGGACTTGTTTATCTCGGATTGGCCCTTTTAGTCATCAGCGCGCTTGCAGAAAGTGCAGAATGAGTCCTTTCTGAATCTTGGTTTGCGAAGAAAAGCCAGAGAGAGAGAGAGTAATGAATTATGCATCAGAGATTGATCTACTTCAATTGCAAAAACAAGTGGATAGCTACCACGACCAGTCAGTGAAACAAGGGTGAAGAACTATTAATCAGAAATGTTTTAAGAAACTCCAACCATATGTACATTTTTTTACAAAGTGAATCACTGCACCTTTCTGCATTCCCACTCCTAATCAAGAAATGTGGTATGCAGCAATCAGTGGTAAGCCACGTGTTTTACATACAGGTTCCAAGGATCCCAAATTAAATCTGTGTCATCTTCAGTTTAAATGAGCAAATATCTAACAAGCCCAATCTTTTCTGCACTCATCTTACTTTAACTGTATAATCAAATGAGGGTGGTAAAGTAAGAAAAGAGAAAGAGGGTAAAGCAGATTTGGAGAGGTATGGAGAGAGAGGGAGAAGCCAAGACAAAAGGAAATGCAGGGAAGTATGAAAAAAACCTTTTCACTTAATTATCCAAGCACATAGCACTGTGGGGGAGGGGGAGATTACAAAGGGATTCGTTGCAACTCAATCCAAATAATATTATACAAAATTATACATTATACAATAATATACAACAGAAACCAGTCCAGAGTGGACTCAGAGGAAGGGATGTTAATGAAGAAGGCTCCCACCCCCACCCACCCCCCACTCGAAACACTTTACTTTCACACAGGGACATGGAAGGAAAGCTGCCTTTCAGTACTAAAAGGCCTGATATTCTGAAAGGATGCTGGCTGTTTGAAGGCCTTGATCTCCAAACAAATCATTTGCTCCCACCCCACCCTATTCCAAGACTCGTTTTTTTCCCCTTCATACTTTGATTGTTGTTCATTCTGTTGCTCTGACCTGGGCTCCACAAAGCTCTCTTTCTCTTTGTCACCTGCTTAACAACACAGCTATGTGATACATTTCCTCCAGCCCCAATACTTCTTCAAAGATGACATGTTAAGGAAAATGCAACATGGGACATACAGTGAAAGAAATAAAATATGTATGTCAAAGTCACAATGACTAAGCAAGAGCAATTATGGGGCTACACAGGTGAAACTGCTAATGTAATCTAGAAGGCCTGAGAGCCAAGGACAGAGGTACTGAATGCAGAATGGAAACACCTGAGAATCATTAAGTGTACAAGGTGAAATGTTGAAATACATGGGTTGGTCTTAAGCATGGGTGGAACTATGTGGACCAATCAGAATGGAAGTACACACCCACTGGGTGGAAACTAACTAGTGGGTGGTGATAAACAATGGCTATAAAACTGCAATGTTTGCCAATGTATTGTGGTTGAGTAGAGGTGCAGTAGGTTGGAGATATTGTGGAGTAGTGTATAGAGATTGTGATTTGTTGACCATATAGTATATTTATATAGATGAATAAAGTAGGTTTTATATAAAACTACTGAGTTGCCTGGGTGATTCCTGGAGACGTTTTGGAGACACCTGGAGAAGAGTGAGAAGGCTTGGAGAGTTTGTCAGGATCTTCAGCCTATTCTCTGAAACTCTGCTGCTTTGGAGGAAAGCATTAACCACTGATCTAAGCTGGTTGGCTCTGCTGCATAAAAAGGTGGTGAGTTTGAGCCAGAGGTGAAGAGCTACAACTCCCATCATCCCTGACAAGGGTTATGGGCCCAGATACTAGAGCACCCAGCATCCACAGAAGCTGAAAGTTCCAGAAAGTGGAAGAAAGCTTTGTGGACGACAGATCAGAGCAAGCTGTTTGTGCTGCACTGATAAGCCTCGTGAGTAAATCATTTTGTGTTTTGCTTAAGCCCAGACGGGTCGGCTGTGCATACTCAGAAGGACTGTGTCAAATTGAGTCACTGCACAAATCAAGATGGAATTTCTAAAGTTTAGTAAATTGAATAGAAACAACTACTCTACCTGGAAGATTTATGCCCAATCTCTACTAGTAAAGGAAGGTCTGTGGTCAACAGTTGAAACAGGGCTGGCAGCTGATGCTGATGAAGCCACTAAAGAGAGAGATAGTAAAGCAAAAGCCTGTCTTTATCTCATGCTTGAAGAAGACTTAATTAATGATGTCAGAGATAAAACGTCCGCCAAGGATGTGTGGGATACCTTGCAGAGATTACACACTCCTTCAACTGCTTTTGCAAAAATGCTATGGTCTAAAAGAATATACAGGCAAAAGATGGCTAAAGGACAGTGTGTGATAGAACATTTAAAAATAATGCAAGATTTGTTTGTGCAAGCTGAACTGAGGGGGGTGCAAATTAGCAAAGAGCAGCAATGCTACATTTTAATAGAATCACTAGACTCTTCGTGGGACAATATAACGAACAGCCTGCAAAACCTGTCAGAAACTGAGCTTAATAGAGACTTAATTGTGGCCAGAATACTGGAAGAGAACCAGAGAAGAATGTCTGAGCAGGGTGACTCAGCAAGCTTAAAGACTGTGCCAAAACAACAAACAACTCCTGACTGGCGAACGCAGGAGGAAGCAGCCTCTACAAGGGAGCAACGGAGGTGCTTTTATTGTAAGAAGATTGGTCATCTGCAGAGACATTGTAAACATTTTGCAGCTGAGAGACGCAAGCAAGCAGAGAGCAGATGGCAGCCGCGGCAGTATCAAAAACAGTCCAGACCTCCATTTTTGAGGGACAGTGGTAATAAAAAGGGGTTTGCAACCATGATTAAGGAAAAACAATATGCAAATTCTAAATGGCTAGTTGATTCAGGAGCCACATCTTTGATGTGTAATGACATAAATTTAATAAGTAATAGAAAATCAGCTAATGTAAATGCTGTAGTTTTGGCTGACGGGAAAGAGCTAAGTACTGTAAATCAAATGGGTACTGTGTACATTCCAGGGCTAAAAGAGAATTTTAATGATGTCTTACATGTAAAGGAGTTAGAAAATAATTTGTTATCAGTAAGCAGATTAACAGAAAGAGACTACACAGTCATCTTTGAAAAGAACATGTGTAAGATAAAACTGAATGGGGAATTGCGTGGCATAGGTTTGAAAAAGGACAAACTTTATTATTTGGAGGACAATATTGATAGCTACAGGGTTGAAGAAGCTAATAACATAGAAAATATTCCAATCCACAAAGACTGCATACACGAGCTTCACAGAAAATTCGGCCATGCAAGCTTCAAATGTTTAAAGAATTTAATCAGTATGTGTCCAGATTTAAAAGTTACTGAATGCAAAAACCACTTAGATTGTACAGTGTGTCAACAGGTAAAGGTCAGAGCTTTTCCAGTAGCTAAGAAAACAAAAAGAATTGCTCAAAGACCATTTCAGTATGTACATGCAGATGTCGCCCAAGCTAATTGCTTGTCCTTAGGGGGAAGCAAGTATTTCCTAGTAATTGTTGATAGGTATACAAGGTTTGCATTTGTGAGAATAATGAAAAACAAATCTGATGCTGGGCAAAGTTTAAAAGCATGGGTAAGAATGGTGGAAAGACAATTTGATAGCAGAGTAGGCACCATCATAACTGATAGAGGAGGAGAATTTTTAAATAATCAATTGTTTAACTGGTTTCACAAGGTGGGAATAAGGCATGAAACTACAAACCCTGCTTGTCCTAGTGAGGATGGGTTAGCAGAGAAGGAAAATACAAGATATAAAAAGAATTACTGCTTGTATGATGGCAGATGCAGGGGTGAAAGATAGTTTTTGGGCAGAAGCAACTTTGACTGCAATACATATCAGTAACAGATTGTATCATTCAGAAATTGAAGACATTCCCTACAGGGTATTGTATGGGAGAATGCCAAATTACAAGTACTTAAGGGTTTTTGGACAATTTGCTCATGTTTACACACCTGCTTGTTTCAGGAGGAAAGGAGAACCCAAAAGCAAAAGGCTTAGGTTTTTGGGGTATTCTGGAAATAGCTACAAGTTTCATTTGGGAGGAAAACAAGTGCAGTATTCTAGGTCTGCAAATTTTGAGAGACATGCTGGTTGGGACAAACTGCATGCCAATAAAGAAGTGTTTTTGAGACTAGGGAGTTCAAATGAGCCAGAAGCACAAACTGAACCAACCTCAGGAAACGGAGGGGTTTCAGTTAAGCAGGAAGCATCACCTAGCAGCAGTGGTAGCTCTTCTGATGATGAGATAGCATCTAGGCCTACTACTACTCGAATGACTGAAGACAAGAGATTTAGTCATAGAACTACAACTCCCAGTAGAGAAAGTGAGGATGAAAGAGAAAGAACAGCAGATTTTATTCCCAGGCGTAGTCATAGAGTTAGAAAGCCTCCAGATAGGTTTGTTGTGACAAAGGCAAGAGCTTGTTTAGCAGTAGAGGAGCCTGAAAGTTTTGAAGAATTGGAAAGTTATCCTAGTGAAGAACAGGAAAGATGGTTTGATGCAATGGATAATGAGTTTGGTTGCCTGGTAAATAAAGATGTTTTTGAAATTGTTGACAGACCCAAAGACAAGAAAGTAATTGGTTGTAAATGGGTATACAAAAGGAAAGAAATGCCAGATGGAAGTATCAAATATAAAGCTAGGTTAGTGGCTAAGGGTTTTGCACAACAGCAGTATGAGAACTATGATAAGACATATTCTCCAACTGCAAAGCCAGAAAGTCTGAGAATGGTTCTAGCAGTAGCAGCAAAAAGGAATTTAGTTGTAGAACATTTTGATTTTGAGACAGCTTACTTGAATGCAGTTCTGGATGAAGAAATATTTATGGAGCAGCCACAAGGTTTTGAAGAAAATGGTAGTCAGAGAGTATATAAATTAAAGAAAGCATTGTATGGTTTAAAACAAAGTGCCAGAGCGTGGAATCTGTGCATCAATGATGAGCTAGTTAAGCTAGGTTACAAGAGGAGCATTGCAGATGCTTGTGTTTATACAAAAGGAGACATAGTATTAGTGATTTATGTAGATGATTTGTGTGTAGCAGCAAAGTCAAAACAGGAAATTGAGTCAGTAAAAAGAGAATTGTCTAAGAAGTTTGTTTTGAAGGACTTAGGTGTATTGAAGTCTTATTTAGGTATTTGCGTTGAATGGACAGAAGAAGGACATTGTTTATTAAGTCAGAGAAATAAAATTGAAAGACTGATTGAAAAGTGTGGATTACAGAATGCAAAAATAGTAAGAGCTCCAATGACAACTGGTTTTGTGTCTGAGGAAACAACTAGAGCGTTTGAGGACAAGACTTTCTTCAGAAGTATAATAGGATCTTTACAGTTCATATCTTGCCACACCAGACCAGACATTTCTTATGCTGTAAATGTATTGTCTAGAAGGGTTAATGATCCAAAAATTGAAGACTGGACAGCGGTAAAACATTTATTGAGATATTTGAAAGGAACCTTAGATAGGAAATTGATAATAAGAAACAGTAGTTCAGATCTAGATTGTTATGTAGACAGTTCATTTGCATCAGAATTAGGAGACAAGAAGTCAGTTACAGGAATGATAATTAAATATAGTGAAAGTCCAATAGTTTGGAGAAGTAGAAAACAAACTAATGTAGCGTTAAGCACAACAGAAGCAGAATTCGCTGCTTTGAATGAGATAGTAAATGAGGTACAGTGGATTAAGCAATTGCTAAATGATTTAAATGAAAGTTACAAGATACCAGTGGAAATTCTGGAAGATTCACAGTCATGCATAGCAATGGTTGAAACTGAAAGTTTGAAGAACAGAACAAAATATGTTGGTGTAAGATATCAAAATGTGCGAGACATGGTTCAGAAGGGTGAAATAGAATTGAGATATATAGAAACACAACACAACATAGCAGATTTGTTCACAAAAGCATTGACAGTAGAAAAACATGAAAGGCTGACACAAATGGTTGGAATGACATTGTAAGACACATACAATATTTTATTTCGGAGGGGATTGTTAAGGAAAATGCAACATGGGACATACAGTGAAAGAAATAAAATATGTATGTCAAAGTCACAATGACTAAGCAAGAGCAATTATGGGGCTACACAGGTGAAACTGCTAATGTAATCTAGAAGGCCTGAGAGCCAAGGACAGAGGTACTGAATGCAGAATGGAAACACCTGAGAATCATTAAGTGTACAAGGTGAAATGTTGAAATACATGGGTTGGTCTTAAGCATGGGTGGAACTATGTGGACCAATCAGAATGGAAGTACACACCCACTGGGTGGAAACTAACTAGTGGGTGGTGATAAACAATGGCTATAAAACTGCAATGTTTGCCAATGTATTGTGGTTGAGTAGAGGTGCAGTAGGTTGGAGATATTGTGGAGTAGTGTATAGAGATTGTGATTTGTTGACCATATAGTATATTTATATAGATGAATAAAGTAGGTTTTATATAAAACTACTGAGTTGCCTGGGTGATTCCTGGAGACGTTTTGGAGACACCTGGAGAAGAGTGAGAAGGCTTGGAGAGTTTGTCAGGATCTTCAGCCTATTCTCTGAAACTCTGCTGCTTTGGAGGAAAGCATTAACCACTGATCTAAGCTGGTTGGCTCTGCTGCATAAAAAGGTGGTGAGTTTGAGCCAGAGGTGAAGAGCTACAACTCCCATCATCCCTGACATGACAAGCTTCGTGTTTTACTGAAAATCAAGGAGGGGGTACATCCACTGTAATAAAATTTAATGATCTAATTCACTAAAGCATATTTTAAATTTCAGCATTAACTGGGGAATCTAGAGCATTATAAGAAATCACTAGAATAATTAGTGAATTATTAAAAATTAATATATTTATTAAAGTTAATTAACTGGTTAATTCTGAGCTCCGTATATGACCCTAAATGGAAATAGGTAGAGCAATGGAAATAGGTAAAAATCAAGTGTACCACTCAGTGTAAACAGAATTGCTTTGTAGTAATACGAAGTCATGACTAGATGCAACTGCATAGATTTCTCTCCCAGTATTAAAGTATTTAATTAGCATAGCAAAGCTAGGAAGATGGTGGCAATTACCAACGTTGTGAACAATCACATATCCTCTCTTGCAAACAGTTGAGCTTTACACAAAAAAGGCACAAACCCACATAAATCTCTGGTTTCTCGTGGCTTTTGGACCCACTGCTTACAACTTCTTTGTGGTACTGTCTACATGCATACACACTGATGCTAACAGAGAATAAAATAATGTTTCAGTATGTACTAAGGCAGTTACAAGAAGACCCCTAGGGGTCTCTCCAGCTGCCTGCCCTCAATGCACCTCACAACTATGAAACTGCTGCAGACATCATTGCCAAGCACCCTGGTCTGCAGTGCCTCAGAAACCTGTCTCAGTTGCCAGGAACCTTGGAGTCCTGCTGGATGATTGCTTGTCCCTGCGCTCCTTTATTGGGGCTACTGCAAAGGCATGTGATTTACATCTTTTGAGCATCCATAGGTTTTTGATCATTGAGACTGCCCATCTGCTTGTCCAGGCCTTGGTTATTTCACGCCTGGATTACTGTAATAGCCTAATGTCAGGTTTGCCTTCCTGCTCTCTTCTCCCTCTGATTTTAATGCAGAACAGTGCCATCCAAGTTGTTTTAAATCTCTCTAAATATTCACTTATCTCCTCTCCCTGTAGATCCCTTCATTGGCTACCAGTTCAGGCCAGGGCCTGTTACAAACTTTTGGTACTGGTATTTAAGGCTCTGCGCTCTAATCTCACTCAGTACCTGGCAGCTCAGCTACCATGTTATGTACCATCTAGGAATTTAAAATCCACAGGCAAAGGATTGTCTGTTCCACCAACATGCACAGCTCTGTCAAGGCTGAGCCTTTCAAGACATGGCTTCACATCTGTGGAACTGTCTTCCTTTGGACCTCCGGATGGAGGAAGATCTTACCCATTTCCATAAAGGCTTAAAGACTTTCCTCTTCGATTTGCCAGATTAAGCTGCTGAGTTATGCTTAAGGTTGCTGAGACAGGTAACAAATCGTGGGGGGTTGAGGATTTCATGTAATTTTACTTCATGCATATTTATAGTGTTATGTTTCATTGTCCTTGCCTTTTATTGTATATGTTGATGTTCTGCCCTTTTGTGAAAAGGGCTTTATAAATCATCATCATCATCATTAGCTAACACACATTGGAAGCTACTTAATGCAGGGTAGATGTGTAAATTGCTATTGCTCAAAACTATTTGTAAGCTGCTCTGATAGCCTTGTGGCTGAAGAGTGGGGTATAAATAAATAAATAAATAAATATCACACACACACGGTTGGGATGCAGCCTGGCTGAAAAGGTAGGGTTTTTTGGGGGGGGGGGGTTTACATCATCAGACATAGCTAAGATGACAGAGTCCATCATTATAGTTACATCTGATGATGCAGGATCTTCGCCAACACCTCACATATATAAGAAAGTGGACTCTAGTTCATAAAACGTACACCACAATAAATCTGTCACTCTTTAAAGTACTATAAAACACACTTGTTTCTGCTAGTTTGATGAATTTTAAGATTACTTTCTTAAAGAATAACAACCAGATATAGTACAGAGCTGGCAAGATATGCACAAAAAGCCTAATTTGTTAAAATTTTAGTTAGAAAGTGAAAAACATAATTCAGTTTGCATTATTATGAAATTTTCTAACACATTAATCATTAAGTTAAAGAATTCTGTTAAGTTATTAATTTTGAAAGAAATTCTAGGAAAAGGTGAGAAATGTTTCTGTGGTTGACACCATCGCCTCTCAGTGGCACAATCTGTAAGCTTATTTACATTGCCTCTTTTTGTAGCTTAAGTCACCTTCCCCAACAGTTCCAAAAGCCTTGGATTATAAACACCACAATTCAATTTGTTATCCAACTCATCTGAAAACTGTCAAGTTGGGAAAGCTAAGGTATCAAATTAGCTCTGAATTACATTTTTTTTCATGGATTTGATCTCCTTTCTTCTTTGCTTTCCTACTTTCCACTCCTAGCAATACATATGCTACTCTCACCCTTCAAACAATTTGGATAGTTTGTCTGGATTAGAGAAGATTAATAAAGAATTAAGGGCTTAATCCAATTATTAATGCCAAATAGAAGAGATCTACGGAAATACACGGGACTTCAAAAGTTAACACTGATGTATGTCACTTTGATTCAACAGGTCTGCTCTAGCTAGGAATAACAATTGGATTTAGTATGATTTTTTACTCCAGTTGGTGGACAGTGAAATACCTAAGCACGTCCAGTACTGCCCAATTTCTACATGTAATTATGTTTTGTTTTGTGGGGAAACATTAAAATGTGCCAATCTCAATCAGAAATGGTGTCAGTCCAGGAAAATGTTGACCCTCAGCCCTCATGATCAAACAAACTAGACCTCAGGGCTGCAGAATATCTTGTGATTGGAAGAAGACTTTGCAGAGGACACATATAATTTGTCTCCTCCGCTCTGGAAAAATAAGGCTTTGTTGAAGCTGGGCTTTGACTATTTTATCTGGCTACTGAACTTGTGATGACAGAGCACCCAAAGCCAAGAAAAAGTAAAGCATTCCAGAGTGCATCCAGACAATTACAAAGTCCCTGGTTTTGTTCCTGTGCTTTCTGATTTTATACTGGGTTAAAATACTGGGTAAAAACCTGGAGAGCTGGCATAAAAAAAATCTCTGATCATACCAGGAACTGACAGAAAATATTCTGGGATAAACAAAACGTGTATAGTAGATCTTCAAAATAAAATAAAAAAGAACAGGAACAAAATCTGGGAATTTCTGGTCTTTTTAATCAGTCTGGATGTGCACGTCCCCACCAGTCTCAACATTTCAATGTTGTTGTTTTTTTAAAAAGAAGTAATTAAAATTCAATAATAATTAAGTAAACCATTTTGAAGGGTTCTTTTCTCTGAAGAAAACATTAGGTTTTGGAGAGCTGTGCCAATTTTCTCCTAGGCTTGGCTATACAGTGACCCCCTTATCCACAAGGTATATGCTCCAAGACACACGTGCACATGTGGATACCTGAAGCTGCGGATAGTAACAGACCCTACATTTTCACTTCTTGCTGCCAGAAGGAGCCCTCCCCTGCTCGCCTGCTGCCCCACAGAGGGTGAGGGAACCTAGCTGCTCCCAACTTCCCTCTTGTTGCTTCTTCAACAGATGCTTGTACAACAACTTCCAGTTAACTTCCAGCCTAACTGTACTGGAGGGACTGGGATATGCCCACAAATACTTCTGATAGCAGCAACCACAGGTAACTGAAACCATGGAAAGCAATACCATTGATAAGGGAGTCTTACTGTACCTGTTGTTGTTGTGTACTTTTAAGTAATTTCAGACTTATGGTGACCCTAGAATCAACCTATCACAGGGTTTTTTAGTAAGATTTGTTCAGAGGAGTTTTGTCTTTGCCTTCCTCTGTGACTTGAAAGAACGTGACTTGCACAAGGTCATCCAGTGGATTTCCATGGCCGAGCAGAAAGCTGAACCCTAGATTTCAGAGTCGTGGTCCAATGCTCAAACTCCTAAACCACACTGGTCTACAGGTGGACATAACCTGCCTAACTGAAATTTATATCAGCACATTTATATTATAACTTTGAAATAACAACTGCTGATCCTGCTACTGCAAGAAGAAAATGTAGGCCCCAAGTAAAACGGCAAAACCACCTGAGTATTCTTTGCCTAAGAAAACTCTATGAAATTCATGGGGTCACCATAAATTGACAGGTGACTTGAAGGTGCAGATACACACACACAAGTAGAACAGATGTCTGAAATGACAGAGCTGAGTCGAAGTAACATCAAAACTTGACTCTATAATATCTCTTTAAAAGGGAATGACGCAAGGAGCAAGGGGTCTGAAAATGAACAGCAACCCTACCCACCCCCATGTTAATCTTTCCCTCTTTTTTTTTCTTCTTACGTGTTTTACAGATAAACAAGTGCAAAAGAAGATTAAAAAACCACAACAATACATCATGTCAAGACTATAACATATCAAGATCAGGAAAAATACATCTGTATCATCTCAGATGCACCAAGTTAATTGCAATACATCATTCCATAGGTTTAAATGAGAGGATGGCGGTGAAACTAAGGAATTGTTAGCATTTGCTTCATTGTGCAGACAATTTCTCCATTTAAGCTCTGGTCCCATATTTATATATACAATAAAGGTATACCAAGTTTCACAAAATGAGTCTTCAGTTCGCTTCATTAAGGACTTCATCTGTGCAGACAATTTCTCCATTAAGCACTGGTCCCATATTTGTTTCCACCACCCCTCCAATGTAACTTTTCCTATTTTCCATGCTATAGCCAGTTCAAGATGTGTTGCTGTTATGAGAAAGGTAATCAACTTTCTGTTCTTGAGATGTTTGTTCTAAGTGGTATATATGGACAGGAGTAGGAGAGCAGAACAAAAGTGAATTGTCTGATTTGTGATCAACGAAATTTGGTCTAAGATCTGGCACCAAAAAGATTCAATTTGGGGGCAAGTAAGCCACATATGGCTATAAATCCCTAGTGCACCACAGCCTCTCCAACAGATTGGTGAAAGTGTTTTCACCATTCTAGATAACCTGACTAGAGTCATATGCCATTTGTTTAACAGCTTAAAAAAATTTTCCCGGGTCTTTGCTGACCATGACTTTAGTGAAGGGGATGACCAAATGTTATTCCAGTCAGCGCCAGAAAATTGAATACCTAAATCCTCTTCCCAACTTGTTTTGGTGCTGGCAGCTAGTTGGTACACATCATTCAGAATAAGTCAATATATAAATGATGCCAGATCTTTAAGATGGAAGACGAGTCAGCACATAAAGCTTCATATGGATTCAACATTTGTGGTACTTCTCCTTTCCTAACCAGAGAGGAAGTAAAGGTTTGGATCTGGATAAGTTTGTGCCAAGAGACAAGACCATCACAGGTTCCAGAGGGAGCTTCAGGTCTTCTGAAGACTTAGGTTTGGTACCAGAGAATAAATTCTTAACAAAATGAATTCCCTGCTCACTCCAACCCTTATAGCGGGATGCTTTATCTATGTCATAGAAATTCAGGTGTGCGAAGAGCGGGCAAATAGGAGAGGGAAGTGGGAACAGAACATGTCTCCACCTCAGCCAGATTTTGACTGATGTTTTAAACCAGGGGTTTGCCAATTCTTTCCTTTCTTTATTAGACAGTACTTTGAAAAACATTCCTAGCAAAGCACGTCGGTGCGTACCCATTTCCATATTGATCCAGAGAACTTTAATGTCTGCTTGTATCAACTGTGTCACCTTTCCCTCTTATTTAATCCACCTTTAAAAGGGACTGTTATTGTTATTTTTTAGTAACAGTAGTAGTAGTAGTAGTATCATCCAAACTTCTTCCCACAATTGGGACTCAAGGCTGCTTACAGTTTAAAAGAGCTGTACAGTTAAGAATATACCAAAATGAACATTAAAATAGAATTAAATTAGTCACAACATTACAACATTTCAAATCTCTACTTTAAAGAATAAAATGCTATTTAAAAGATTAAAAAGCTATTGAAAACATTACAGTTTAAAATGATACAGCATCCTCTAGCCAGTTCTTTAAAAACTTTCTATATTAAAAGCCTGTCAATGGGCAAAAAAATTGCCTGACAACAGAAGGACAGCAGGGAGGAGGCCATTCTGGCCTCCCAGGGAAGGGGGTTCCAGAGTCTAGTGGCAGCCACCAAGAAGGCCTTCTCTCATGTCCTCATCAATCATGCTTGTCAAAGTGATGGAAGGACAGGTTGATTACCTGTAACCATAGATCTTTGAGTGGTCTTCTGTGAATTCACACAGTAGGGTTACTCCTGCGCGTGCGCAGAGCATACGGAACCTTTTGGTATCGCTAGGCAGAATGTGCATTGATACATTTTTGGTGGTAACTCCACCCATACTTACAGTCCCTTAAAAGGTGCTCCCGCCTAATTCCCCTCAGTTCCTTGAATGATGCCACAAACAGCAGCATCAGGAACATTAGGGCAAATATGCCACAGCACGACATAGAGGGGAGGATGGGCGGGTCTGTGTGAATTCACAGAAGACCACTCGAAGATCTATGGTTACAGGTAAGCAACCTGTCCATTTTCTTCGTTGGGTAGACAGTTGGGTAGACTAGCAAGCTTCCCCACTGGAGGAGGGTATGTTCTGTACGTCAGTAGACGAGGACCTCCTCATAAGTTGACTAAGAAAGGGATTTATTGACAGCACATTCCTTAAGCATTAATCAATTCAGTAATGAAATAAAGCAGTCAGTAATTCAACAATGAAATAACTCACTCATTGGATGGAGGACAGAAGGACTGCCCTCCCAAATGCAGCCTCGCTCCTAGAACAAGTGTCCAATCTGTAATGTGAGATGAATGTCAATGGTGAAGACCAAGTTGCAGCACGGCAGACATCCTCTAGGGGCACCCCAGAGAGGAACGCAGTAGAAGTGGAAACAGCTTTCGTAGAATGTCCATGAACCTGTGGAGGCAAGGGCTTCTTGGCCAGTTCGTAGCAATGGTTGACGTCACTCACTTTGAAAGACGCTGTGACGAGATCGGTGCACCTTGCTTCGAGTCAGCATAGGAAATGAAGAGCTGAGGTGATTGACAGAATGAAGCAGTCCATTGTATGTAGAACGCGAGCGCCCTCCGCACATCCATGGAATGGAGGGTACACTCAAATTCGTCCTTCGGGTCCTGCATCAGAGCAGGCAGAACGATGGGTTGATTAAGGTGAAAGCTGGAGACCACTTTGGGAAGGAAGGAAATGTCTGGTCTGAACACCACCTTATGTTTGTGGAAGCAGGTATACGGAGGGTCCGACTGTAAGGCACACAGTTCTCCAGATCGACGAGCAGAAGTGATGGCAACTAGGAAAGCAGTCTTCCAAGTCAACAACCTGAGGTCGGTAGAGGCCATGGGTTCGAAGGGTCGCCGCACCAGGTGGGAGAGGACGAGTTTGAGGGTCCAGGTCGGAGTGGGATCGAGCACTGGAGGGTGAAGATTGACATAACCCTTCAGGAACTTCTTCACCATCAGGTCCTGGAAGGGAGACAGTCGACCCCGAGCCTGGAATTCGACAGAGATAACTGCCAAATAGCCTCAGAGAGGAAACCGAGAGACCTGCTTTAGACAAGTGAAGAAGGAATTGGAGGACCATCGGTAACGAGCAGGATTGGGCGTTCGAACCCCGGTCCGCCAGGAACCCTTCAAAGCGGTTCCACTTGTAGAGGTAGGCTTTCCAAGTGGAAGGCTTCCTAGCAACATCAATAACTGCCTGGACATCTCGAGGTAGAGGGGAAGAAGAGACGGCATGAGATGGACGGGGACTCACGGACGTATCCTCCAAGCCGTCAAGTGAAGTGTGTTGAGGTCGGTATGCCTGACCTTTCCTTGTTGAATGGTGAGCAGATCGGCCTGGTTCGGGAGGTGGAGGAAACACAGTCTGGACAGAAGTAGCAACAGTACGAACCACGGTTGTCGGAGCCAGCACAGAGTGATGAGAATTGCATCCGACCGGTCCCGATGTAGCTTGGCCACGACCCTCGTCAACAACAGGATCGGAGGAAAGAGGTATAGGAACAGTCCGTTCCATTGAAACAGGAAAGCGTCCCCTCTGGAGCACCTGTCCCGTGCTCTGGAGCAGAACTTGTCACACAGTTTGTTCTGAGATGTTGCGAAGAGATCTATCAGTGGAGTTCCCCATCGATGGAAAAGGTCTGCCACCACATGTTGATGGAGCATCCACTCGTGGATGGTGGAATTGGAATGGCTCAGTCCATCTGCAAGAATGTTCTCTCCAGGAAGATGAATGGAGTAGAGAAGAATGTTTCTTTGGACACACCAGTCCCAGATCCGAAGAGTGAGCTGAAGAAGCTGCGGGGAACTGGTACCTCCCTGCTTGTTCAGGTAATACATGACGGAGGTGTTGTCCATGAGGAGAAGTACAATCTTGCCCTGCACCAAGACTTCGAAGGCTCAATGCGCCTTCTGAACTGCAAGGAGCTCCAGTATATTGATGTATAGCTCCCGTTCCTCGGTGCTCCAGGAACTCTGGATCTCGTGGGCTCCTGAGTGGGCTCCCCAGCCCTGAAGAGATGCATCCGTCGTGAGGGAAACATCTGGTTGAGGAGGGTCGAACGGAAGACCAGAGAAGAGATTGGTCAGTGCTAACCACCAGTCCAGGGAGCGGTGGACGGAGTGGGGCATCGTTAGGAGTTTCCCGGGCGAGTCTCTCAGATTATCAAAGACCTCCAGGAACCAATGTTGAAGTGGCCGGAACCGAAGTCTGGCCAGGCGAGTGACTGACGTAGTGGCTGCCATGTGCCCAAGCAGGACTAGAATGGCGTGTGCTTGTACCCATCGGGACCGACGGCACTCGTGGATCAGGCACCAAAGGGTGTCGAAGCAGTCCGCAGGAAGGTACGCTGCCGCCGAGATCGAATCCAGTCGAGCTCCTATGAACTGGATCGATTGAGTAGGGGTCAGCTGTGACTTTTCTATGTTCACTACAAGTCCCAGGGAGTCTAACACATCTAGGGTAAGAGTAATGTCCATCTTGAGCTGGTGCTCAGAGTTCACCACAATCAGCCAATTGTCTATGTAGGGAAAAACCACCACACCGTGCTGCCGACAGAATGCTGCCACCGCCGCCATACACTTTGTGAACACCCTCGGGGCCGTAGAGAGTCCGAAGGGGAGAACACGGAACAGGTAGGCATCGTCCCCAATCTGGAATGCTAGAAACCTCCAGTGTGAGGCGTGGATCCCGATGTGGAAGTAGGCATCCTTGAGATCTATGGATGCAAACCAATCACCTTGTTGAAGGAGAGGCAGAATGGTAGCAAGGGTGATCATCCTGAACTTCTTCGGGGTGATGTACCAGTTCACTCCCCTAAGGTCGAGGATGGGACGGAGGCCTTGGTCCTTTGCAACAAGGAAATATCTGGAGAAGAAGCATTGGTGACAGAGCTCGGCATCCACGGGTTCAATGGCTCCTTTTTGAAGCAGCGTCCGAACCTCCTCAATGAGGGGAGGGGAGGGCGGCATGGGACAGACCCAACCTCTCAGAGGCAGTTCATCGAATTCGATCCAGTAGCTGTGTCGTACAATCTGAAGTACCCAGCAGTCCAATGTTATTGAGGACCAGGCATCCTGGAACAACGACAGGCGGTCTCCAAACAGCGGGGGTCTAAAAGAAAAGGTAATCATCAAAATGAGGACAAACCAATTCAGAACTTCCTCCTGCCTTGATCTTTAGATTTTTGCTTGGAAGGCAGGCAGTAGCAGGAGGTGGATGCCTGGCTCTTCACCGATGAGGCAGACGACATTGGCTGCTGGAACCTAGAGCGCCTCGAGAATTGAGGCGTGTTGCCCCGTCTAAAAGATGTAGAAGGAAGTATGCCAGCCCAAGCAGTGCCTGGGACGGTAGGCAGAAGGTGAAGACGATGGCATACCATACTTCCATGCAGTGGTCCTCATCTTCTGCGTAAACTCAAGCTTTTCATCTGTCAATCCATTGAAGAGGCCAGTGCTGTCAAAGGGCATATCTTCAATGGTCACAGCAGCTTGTGTAGAGAGTCCAGACGACCGAAGCCAAGCGTGGCGCCGCAGGGCGACAGAACCTGCCACTGTTTTGGCTGCACAGTCAGCAACGTGCCTTGCCAAGTTCATTTGCTGCCTTGCCAGCAGTTGGGCTTCTGCCTGGATAGCCTCAGCGAGTCGTCGCCTCTCATCTGGCAGGTCTTGTATGAGGGGCAGCATCCTTTCTCATAAGACCTGCTGGTAGGCACCCGCACACGCCAAGTAGTTAGCAATTCGGAACCTGAGCCCAGCAGCCAAATACAGCCTCTTTCCTATAATGTCCAACTTCCTTCCTTCAGGGTCAGGAGTGGACTGTGCTCAGTGCTGCCTCCTAGGCTGCGCTGCCTCAATGACAACCGAGTTGGGTCTCGGGTGTTCCTGTAGTCGAGAAGGGCTCTGTGAGCAGCAGCGCTTGGCCTGAGGAGACTTCAACGAGGGGGATTGTTCCCGCTGTTGCGATGAGGTGCCCTGTCCCACAACAGGGGTTGAGGAGGCAGGCAGAATCAATGCTTTCTCGTAGAGAAAAGACTTGAGGCGGGAAGATCGATGTTTTCGTGCCTGTGGCATAAAGGCCTTACAGTGCACACAAGCATCCACATTATGGGCCTCACCCAAGCAGATCAAGCAATGAAAATGACCGTCGGAGCTGGGCAATTTCGCCTGGCAGATGACATACCGTTTGAAGCAGGTTTTAATAGCTATGGCAGGCACGACAACCAAATCGTAATCAGAATAGTCCGGGTCAAGCCAAATCAGAGATCAGAACCAAGACCAAAGGGGCGTGAGAATCGTTGTCAGAAATCCGAGTCAAGCCAAAAAATCACAGTACAACAACAAGTGAGAGGGGAGAGAAGAAACGTTGCCAAAAATCCAGTCCGAGTCAAAACCAAAAGCGAAAGTGGTACAAGTAGCGAGTGAAGGTTCCTTCGAGCTGCTAACACGGAGGAAAAAAGGGAACTGAGGGGAATTAGGTGGGAGCACCTTTTAAGGGACCGTTAGTGTGGGCGGAGTTACCGCCAAAAATGTATCAATGCACATTCTGCCTAGCGATACCAGAAGGTTCCGTATGCTCTGCGCAGGCGCAGGAATAACCCAACTGTGTGATTCACAGAGACCACAAAGAAGAGCTGAGAGAGAGGCCTCTCCTGCTGATCTCATGGGTCAATCAGGCACATATAGGGAGATACAGTCTGTGAGATAGCCTGGACTGCAACCACATAGGGCTTTATTGGTCATAACCAGCACTGTGAATGGTGCCCAGAAACAAACTGGTAGCTAGTGGAGCTGTTTTAACAGGGTAGCATGGTCCCTGCAACCTGCCCCAGTTAGCACTCTGGCTGCAGCTCTTTGAACTATCTGAAGTTTCTGAACACTCTTCAAAGGCATGTAGAGTGTGTTGTTGTCGTGTGCCTTCAAATCGTTTCTAACTTATGGCGACCCTAAGGGGAACCTAACATGGGGTTTTCTGAAGCTGAGAGTATGTGACTTACCCAAGGTCAACCAGTGGGTTTTCATGGTTGAGCAGAGATTCAAAACCTTGTCTCCAGAGTTGTAGTCCAACCACTCCACCATGCTGGCTCCTTAACCTCAACTAATTCAGGCTGTGTCCTGCATTAGTTTCTGCCCCCCCTTCCCTGCCCCATCCTGCTATCTGTTCTTATCTGGACAGTTTTGGAGGCCAGACAGGTCTTTTACCACATTTGCTTACAACAGGTCCAGCTTTTTAAATCATCAGAGTAATAGCTTCAGCACTTGTTATCTTGCCCTAAGAGTAAGACAGAGGCAAGCAGGCTCTGCAGAGGGCAACTCTGGTTGCACATTGGCTGGCATTGCCCTCCACAGAGATGAACACACACATGCCTAGCTCTGGTGGATGCCTTGCTCTCCAAATCACTTTAGAAGCCTTGCAGCAGCAGCAGCAGTATGGGAGGGCTCTTCAGAGGGTGGCAGGACGGGTGAGGAGACAGCACAATTTACTACTGCTGGCACTTCACTGTTAGAAGCAGGCACAGCAATTGGACCTGGACAGCTTAAAAAAGACATTTTCATTAAAACCACTAGGATTATGACTGCTTTGTTGTGAAGGAAGGTCATTATTCTATTCATAATACATCTTACTGAATAGCAGATATCACAGCTATACGCTCCCTCTCTAGCTGTGCATGACCTCTTCTGTCGCTACCTGAATGAGGTCTTTCAGCCTGAGGAAAGATCACGGAGCACATAGTTTCAACATAATTCCAAGCCTAAATGGAACATTCTTCATCCAAACCTCTGAAACTGGTTGCCACCCCAGGGATGGAATGGAGAATGCTTTCGTAGAGCAATGATGAGTCCTACACACATTGCTTCCTAACTTTATCTACTGTTTTCCCCTTATCCTCTATTTTTAACATTTATATAGAATTCGGGGGGGGGGGGATTTTAAAGCTATGCAAATAAATGAAACATTGTAATAAAATTTTTAAAACCATTTCACCACCACCACACACACAAACCTTAAAATATTTCAGAACTGCTGGTCATACACAGTGTACAATCCTTCATTATTCATATTACCATCTTCAATACTTATTCTTGCTCACAATATCTCTATGTGTTCAAATCATTAAAAGCATATTGATCAGTATTTAAGGGAATATCTATTGATCCTCCTCTAGAGACTGCAGAACATATACATGGTGTTCAAGTAAATAAAATCTTCATGGTATTTACAAGGCTATTCAAAACTTTAATGTGATGAATAATTTTTTCATATTTTTAAAAGGGCATTGTTGATGTTTGACATTTTCTCCATTGTTGCACTATTGCACTCTTTGCTGCCAACAAGAAGTTGATCTGCAAGCTTATCATAGTATCAGGAAAGAGGCAGGCAGGTGAAGAAGATATCAGAGGCTGTTCCAGCCATACCATACCACGGGAACATCTCCCATCAACTACACTGAAAACAATTCTTCTGTTGTTCACATTACATTAACACTGTTAATGTATTTTGTTCTTACTTGATTGCTGCCTTCCAAGGATTTGTACTGTGAAAGGCAGGATACAAATAATTATAATAAATGTTGAATACCATTCACATTTGAAAGGAGCAATATAGCAATAGTTAATTCTTGAAGGCAAAAACAAATAGGAATTTTTTAAAAGAATATTGCACGTGCCTTTACTATCTTCAAAACACACCTTGAGATCTTGGTAGAACACATTTTGAAACTAATCAGTGAATAAATTTTTTAAATGCTGATGACTGATCAAATAAATCTTAAATTAAACTTAAGACTCAATTTCAATACTTATCTCAATACTTACATTTGTAATTTAATTTACAATGTTTGTATACTACTCAACAATGTATGTTTTTCTGGGCAGTTAACAAAAAAAGAAAGAAATCAAACCCATACAAAGTGAAATAAAATGAATTTTAAAAATTAAACAAAATAAAAAACAACCATAATATAAAACTAAAATCTATAAAAGCAACAATAGCAACACGGACCCTCTACATTACCTTTCTTCAGAACTGGCATTACCCTTTTTAAAAAAAAAAGAAAAAAGTTCAAAGTATTACCTTTTAAAGAAATACTGCAGGCACTGGCTTGTTTAGAAGCTCTCTTCCCATTTTTCCCATTCTAGCATCTTGGGAATGATCAGAGCAGACCAGAAGTGAACAGGGCAAAGCAGGTGGGGCAGATGAAGAGGCTATGGAGTTCAAAAGTCCCCACAGGTCTGACTGGTGCCCAAAGCCAATGGTTCAGAGCCCGTGCTTTAAGGGGAGTGACCTAATCCCATGCACACACAACAGTTGAACACCACCTGAACCCTTCATCTTCCTTGGACTAAGTCTCAAATGGCCTTCAACCATTCCATTACCACACCCACTGTTTAAAAAGACCAAAACTTGAAAGATCAAAGAAAAAAAAAGGTTCCTATGTGTTTAAGCCATTTTAATGTTCTGATGATTCCTTAGGGAAATTCTAAATAAAGAGGGTATCTGATTCAATGTTACTCAGAGAGAGATTTCCAAACAGATCTGGTTATCACTTTCACACTGACAACACCAGATTGTCTCTCTGAATGATGTCTCCCATCCCAGCTATGTTTTAGATGTTAAACCTGAGAGATTCAACAGGGCTCAGCTCCATCCCTTTCTTGACAGAGCTCATTGCATAGCTATGTCACTATGTGACAAATGTTGCTGTCCTTGAGCAAGCAGGGATCACCAGCATTGAGGCCATGATATTGAGAACAGAGCGCTGAGCAGGGCACGTTTCTAGGATGGAGGACCATCACCTCCCAAAAATAGTACTCTATGGTGAACTCGCCACAGGTCAGCATAAGAGGGGCGCTCCAAAAGAGCGTTACAAGGACTCCCTGAAACAACACCTCAGGCTCAGCCAAATTGATCACCAACAATGGCCCGCCCTGGCCTCACATTGGGAGGCATGGAAACGCACTATCCACAATGCTGCAGCCTTATTTAAGAACTCACACCGAACAAGTCTTGAAGAGAAACGACAATGCAGAAAGAATCACAACCCAGAAACATCACCCAAGGAGACCTTCTACTGTGCTTTCTGCAACTGGACTTGTTTATCTCGGATTGGCCTTTTTAGTCATCAGCGTGCTTGCAGTAAGCGCGGGATGAGTCCTTCCTGAATCTTCATTTGCGAAGAAAAGCCAGAGAGAGAGAGAGGTCATTGCATAGCAGAGAGGAGTTCATGTGGTCTAGTAAGGATAAAGTTCCTGGACCAGCCAAGAGAGAAGGTAGTGGAGAAATGAGGAACCCAGTGATTGTTTTGAATGCCTGCTGGAACCAAGGAACTGTGGGAGGGGTGATGGGGAACTGAGTAGTTTTTCCGGTCTCCATTCTCAGTTGCTTGACTCCACCACTTACTCAAAGGAAAAGCCCCTTCCACCTTTCTCAGCAGTGCAAGAGCTGCCACCAGGTTTTTCATTCTCCCCCACCCCTTTCCATGGCAGGCAAAAGGAGTATGGGTGTATGCTCATCGTAAACCCCGCTCCCTTCCCTAAAGAAGACACATAAAACAGATTGTGATTAACAATTGTACTGAGTACAAGATAAAGATAATGGTTAAGTACAGGTTAGTATATGATTGTTGGCAATAAAAGGCCGCAACCTGCTGATGACTACATATGGTTGGCACTATCGCATGGGTCATGATCCCATCATTGTCCAACCCTGTGTTAGCCATGGACTCGTGTCAGTCACTACCAACCTCCCCGGAGGGGAGAGCTCTTGGCCAAGCAGCTCCACTTGACACTCTCCCCTCCCCTGAAAACAAGGTGTTAATTAAACAAAAAGGGGGGTTACATCTCTGTGAACTTGAATTTAAACTTGAACTTGACAGAGACTGCCCATTCCCCCCTTTTACCTGGATCAGGACCCATATCATCCATCACAAAAGGCGCTCCCCATGGGAACCCCCTTCCGTCAACCATCCCTCTTCCATCAACAGGCAGCCCTACAGTCCTGAGCCAGCCATGGGCCGTGCAGCGAGCATCCTCTCTGGGTGTATGTACGCTGTGAAGAACCCGGATTGCCACTGCCCCAGCCTCATGATGGTCTCAACGGACAATCCATCCTGTGCAGCTGTAGTCACCGCTCCAATCCTGAAAGAGTAACTGCCATAGTCTTCAGCCAACATCCGCAGACGCCTCAACGTTGCCTTCAGCACGCTCACAAACTGAAAGTGTGTCAGCGGGGTTCCATCCTTGTGCCAGAACAAGGGCCCTTGTCCCGCATCTCGCACTCTCAGGAATTCCTGCACGCTGGCAATGGGCACTGGGAGAGGCCCTCTACCCTCTGCAGCCACAGGGTCGCCCCTTTTCCACGCTGGTCACACTTCGAGTGCTAGATGTGCAGGGACAAGGAGCCTTCGTTGATAACCACATCCCGCAACTGCAGGGCCCTGCCAGACGTGTCCTCCTTGGAGGAACAAACTGCCTCCCGCACTCTCAATGCCCCAAAGAAGGTGATGGTGTAAGCGGTGCTGAACAGCAGGACCTCATAGCCTGAGTGGCAAATCGTTGGCAACATCCCCACCAATTGCGCCAGCAGGCCATAGGAGACCAGTCGCCGGGCATCTGCCACCTTAGGCGTCATTCTCCTCCAACCATCCACTGCCTTCCTTACCATGAAGGTGTTGCATAGGTCGCCATAGCCGGCCACTTTGTTGAAAAAAGATATGCCAGGCATACATACAGATATGGTTCGGGGTGCCAAATCTTGCTCCTTCATGGATGCCAAGTAGTGTAGCACCTCTCGTTCCGACGTGAGCCAGGTGGCTCCATAGCCGTTCTGCCATCTGAAGGACAAAAACTGGGACACTGCCTGCTTGTAGCTCACCCATGTCGCTGGAGCCAAAGAGTCTGCTATGCCTTGAATCACTGTCCGCTCCCAAGGCTCCAAAGGTCGCTGGGAAAGGGACTGCAGCTTCGTCAGCATCCGGGCCCAGTGTACGAAACTGCTCTCCCTGAAAACGAGACAATGCATCCACTATCTTGTTATCCACGCCTGGAATGTGCCGGGCGTAGAATCTGATATTGGACTCCAAGCAGACCAGCACAAATCTGCGCACTAGCCACATGACCCTCTCAGACCTGGAGGACTGCCTGTTGATGATTCGTATCACTGTCTGGTTATTGCACCTAAAGCATACCCTCTTGTCCTTGAATTCCTCCCTCCAGAGGACAACAGCCACTAGGATGGGGGGAAATTCCAGAATTGTGAGGTTCCGGGCCACCATCTCGGCCCACACCCTCGGCCAAGGGTGGGAGCACCAGTTGCTGTTGTAATACACCCCAAAGCCAAGGCTGCCAGCTGCGTTGGAATGCACCTGCAGGCCCCTTTCCAATGCCATGCGGCCTTGCCATGCCATGATCCTGTTGTAATGTTCCAGAAAAGCTAGCCAGACCTTCACATCCTCCTTCACCCCTCTGGTCAGGTGAATGTGGTGAAGAGATTTGACCCTCCCCAGTGAGCTGTGCCACCCTCGCACAGAAAGCCCTCCCCGGAGACACCACCCGGCATGAGAAGTTCAGATGTCCTAGCAGCAACTGCACTTCTTTCAGCGTGGCTTTGTCCCGCCCCAGGAGGCCACTCAGCTTCTCCTTCAGAGCCGCAAGCTTGACCTCGGGTAGGCATGACATGCCCCACATGGAATCCAGCTATATCCCCAGATAAACCAGAGAAGTCGCTGGCCCCACTGTCTTGTTGGTGACCAGGGAAACACCAATCTCCTCCGCCAGGGCCTGGAAGGAAGAAAGCAAAAACCCGTACTCCAGACCTCCTGTCAGCTTCCCACTCCTTATCAATTTTGTGGGTAAGCACCTCCAGCAGCTGCACTGCTGATTTCAAATTGCCTGACACCGACGACTCCATCGGCCCCACGAATGAGATGCAAAAACCAAATTCAAAACCTTTGGCTATGTATGTCACAGCCTCCTGGTTTGGGTAAGCCGCAAGGAGGGGCTGCATGGCCCCGAGTTTTACTGGCGTCTGGGCCATGCAACCCCCCCCCAGCAACCCTGTGGACCTCTTCACTTTGTGTTACCTTGACCGGTACCGTTTCCAGACCCTGCCTCCTTCCTGGCTCTGGATGAAGCAGGGTGACCGCTCCGAAAGGACTGACTTCCTCCTGCCTGCCTAGAGCAAGTGGCCTTAGGGTGACCCCCCCTGCAGGCCTCACAGGTGTGTTCAAAGCGACAACAGTATCTGGTGCATTTACCTCCACTGTACTCCCAACAAACCAGCCTCTTCCCATCCTTCTTGGGCGCCCTGGAAGCCTCCCCTTTGTCCCTCCTGTTCAGGCCCATGGCAACCAACCAAGTTGGATAATCAATGGCCTCCCACCTGTGCATGGCAGACCTGGATGCCTTCTTTTTGCATTCCACATCGTACAGGATGGCCGCCAAATCTCCGGCTTGTGCCCTTACCATCAGAACCTGACGAAGATGATCAGGTGCCAGAACCGCTCCGGGAAGACCATAGCCATCACCCCCATGAAAACCATGTACTCCCCAAGCCGTTTCAGCTGTCGACCTTTGCTCACCTTCTTATTATTCTTGTGTAATCTAGCCTCTTCACCAAGAGGAGGCGCGAGTGAAAAAACATCCACACAATATCCTTGTAAAATCTTGAAGTGCACTTTCCTTTCCAAGTGACTGCCCGAGGGGGTCCTCCTTGAACTTGGCCTCACAAGCTCCCCACCCAAAGGGCTCTTACTATCACGCCTTTTCTCAGACTCCACCTTCGCCCAGCTTTTGCAGTCACAAAGCCCACCCTGGCAAGCCTGGTTTGAAAGCCCCTTTTTCCCAATATCTGAACTTGGTGTAGTCCTCGTCCGAAGACTCACCTGAGGAAGTACCTAAACTAGACTTGGAACCCCTGTGGCAGCATGATCGCCTTCGCTTCCTCCTCAGGCTCCTCCCCCGATAGAATCCGCTACGACGCCTGGATGATGAGCCACGTGAATCAGTACGCCTGGCATCTGGACACGCCCTGGAATCACTCCTGCTCCGTGACTGCAATCGTCAAGAGCGCAAACTGCCACTGGCGATGTCAAGCATACCACTCGCAACACCACCAATGGATGACATGCCGGACTCTCCTCCGCCAGCAGCAGTTGTGATGGTGGGGAAGACCTGTCCTCCATCTGGCTGCAGGGGGTCCAACCTGTCCAGTCTCCGCACTCTAAGGGACAAGGCCCCCATGATGTCAGCTGTGCTCGGAGTGGGGGCAATAAATGCTTCAATGGGCAGCCTGGGGTCTGGTAACACCTTCGGGTGTCCATTCTGCCCCGCCACAGTCGCAGTCAGAGCCGCCCCACCTCATCATCAGTAGGGGCACTGGCTGGCTGTGTCGGCTTGTCCAGATGCTGTTTTTTTCAGAGTGGCCTTCTTGGGAGGCATGATGGCTAATGCCTCCCACCCCTTCCTCTCTGATGTGAATTTGTCCCATGCCCAAACCGTCACCCAGTACCAACAGGGTACTATCTGAATGTCCCCCAGCTTTTATGTGTGTGTTGTGCTATTTTTTTTTTTGATGGGGGGAAGAGGGCAAGCAGGAGATGCAACTGTGAGGTGGGATAGGGCAGGGGAGCCGTTGACCCTCTGCCGATAGCCCTGCAAAACAATCAGGAGGGGAGGGCATGGCATGGCAGGGCAGGGCAGGGCAGGGCCCCCCACTCGAGGACACCCTGCCCCATTGCTTTGATGCCCCGCCCTGCTAAGCAAGCCACCTGCATGGTGGGATCACCCGTCTGGGTGAAGCACGGCCTCCCAGTAAGTGCCACCAGATTCCCCAAGTGCAGCAGGACCACACACCCTGCCCGGGTCATCCTGCCTTTTGCCCAGCTGTCCCCACAGCCCCCCCAAAAAAGCTTTATTTATCACCAGCCATCGACCCGCGTCCTGAGTACCTGCGAAGAGAAAATAGGAAAGGGAGGGAGGGGAGAGGGGGAGGTACCAAGCCTCCCCCCATCCCTAACTGCCTTGCCCCCTGTCCCTTACTGCCCTGGGAGGGTGGCTGCTGCTCCCAGCAGCCAGCAGCCTCAGCCCCTGGCAGCCAGCAGCCACAGATCATCATAGGCGTACTTGCCCCCCCCCGGTCGCCACAGCCCTTGTCCGCCACCATCCCTCGACTTGCCCTGCTGCCCGATAATCCACTGCCGCGCCGCAGCTGTCCACAGGCAGGTTGGAAGAGGAGGGGGGAAGGGATGCCCAGGTAGCCAGGAAACAATGCCCGCTTCCGTTGCCGCTGCATTGGCTGCCTCAGGCCTCCCCTAGCCCCATCTCTCTGCCTCCAATCCCCCAATGTCCAGCCTCTTCAGCTCATCAGGGAGCCTGCACCGGAGGCCAGCTTAAATACCAGCCCCATCACAGGCTCCCTCGCCATCCGGCCACACTGGAAGCGTAGCTGGATGTCCCGCCCTTTCCTTAGGTCAGGGCCAATCAGGTAGAGGCAGGTTCGCCCTGATTGGTTCCTCCTTTCCCGCTCCCTCCCGGCCGCAGAGCAGGCCGGGAAGGAGAAGGCTTACAATGGCGGTCCCTTGCCGGCCATGTGGCTGCAGGGGCCACGGAAGGAGGAGCTGCGAGGGCGCCAGCCAGGCCGCAAACCGGCCCACCGACAAGCCGGTGAGCCCTTCTCACAGTTGCTTGACTCCACCAGTTACTCAAAGGAAAAGCGCCTTCCACCTTTCTCAGCAGTGCAAGAGCTGCCACCAGGATTTTCATTCTCCCCCACCCCTTTCCATGGCAGACAAAAGGAGTGTGGGTGTATGCTCACTGGGGAACAGTCAGCAGTGAAGAGTAGCCACTCCTGGCATGGGAGCAGCATAGGAGGAGGAGCCCTAGAGGGGCCCTTTTGCTTCATGCTACCAGGCCACGAGCACTTAAGCTCCACCGCTGTCCTACTGGACAACCAAGGCAGTATGAAGTTCAATTCCAGCCTTGAAATGCATCTGGAAAATCCATTTCCTCCAGGAGTGGCTGGTGCTGGCCAGCAACCACATACTCCACACCTTGCCCAGGAACAACATGTTAGCAAGTGGTCTGTACCTGTTCACAAGTTTAGGGTCAGTTTTAGACTTGTTCAGGAGTAGGGCCAATTAGCACCTCTTCTAAAAAGACCGATGCTGCCCACATGTAATTTATAACCTCCTTTGCGTTGCCTTTGTTACCTCAAAATGATACTAGCTATCCACCAGGTGAAGAAGCCATGTGTGTTTTCAAGATTGACAGTTATGCAAGATCTCTTTAAGTTTTCCATTTCCTGTCTTTCTTTATTTAACCACAAGTTTCACGCAGTATCATCATACATTTTCCAGGTTAATTTCCTTTTATCATTTTATTTCAAAATCTGACCTCAATTAGTAACCTTACTTTTACACTGTAATTTTAAAAACAAGCTAACTTTATTTCCTTTGACCAGCAATATTTAAAGATTATGGATAAAGATGCAGCTGTTAAACAGCACTTCTTTTAAGAAAAGTCACAGTACATCGTATATGTTTTACTCAAGAAGTAAATCCCACTATGTTCAATAGGCCAAGACCCACCCCAAATATCTCACACTGGGGAAAATTAGTACCTGGCACCAATACAGACAGCTATTGATTTAAACAATTACAGGCCTAGAAAGTTCTTTCCTGTCATTTATTATCTGGTTGGAGAGGCACTACCATACATGTTGATGTTCTAAATAAAAGCTAAATGAAAATTAAGCCATAAAAATATCACTCAGACTCACCTGATGGTTTCTTCTTGATACAGAGAGCTGACAACTGGGCCTCCAAACCCAGCCTTTCCTTCCTTTCCTTTTTTTTCTGTAATCTGAAAGAACAAACATAAGAATAGCCATTTTCCCACATTTGCTACAGACCTTAGGCATTTGCTACAGACCTTAGGCATACCGTACTTCTCCCCTCTCCCCAAAAAACCCCTTTGAGATCCACAAATTGGTGCCTGGTGCAAAAGCATACATTTAGAATGAAAGGATTCTGAACCCAGGGGGTTCTTTTAAAGTATCAGAACTGAATGGAACTCACAGTCTTATCACACAAAAATCCACTCCACATCAAGCTCTTTTCATTTCAGCAGTATAGTTTTTAAGGACGTGAAGGAAGAGGAGAGTCTTTTCATAGCTGTTATTGTTAAGCATTTAGGAATCAGAAAGAAAAGACAACTTACCTGTATCCGTGGCCCTTCAAGCAGTCACCTGTGAACTCACACAGATGGGTTCAGCACCTGTACAGAACTTCACTTCACTTGGATCCCTCTAGAGGTGAAGAACTTTGGATAATACCCAGTCACTCCAGTCAGTGTACATGACCAGAAGCACCAAAACTATTCACCTTAGCTTCATAGTCTACCACAAGAAAGACCAAATGTGAAGAGGGAGAAGGAGGCAAGTTGTGTGAGTTCATGGGTGGCCACTTGAAGAACCACATTTACAGCCAAACAGCCTGTTCTTCATAGTCTCTGTGGCTCACATAAATGGGTAATTAGTTAGCTGAGTCAATAGTGGTAGGTATCACCATGGCAAGAGTGAATTAAGAATCTTCTGTGGTCCTGCCATCCAATCAATAATGTATTATAAAGATGGACAGCTGAGACCAGGTAGTAGCCTTACATAAATCAATTAGCAACAGACCACAATTCACAACTGTAGATGCAGCCATCACCCTTGTGGATTGAACTTGTAACTGTGATGGAATCAGTATGCAAGCTAAATTATATGCTGTATGGGTTGCTAAAATAATTTGCTTGTGGAATGTTGAAAAGAAACTGGGTGGATTTTTCAAGACACAACAACTTCTACGTTGAACAAAATGGACCAGTTCTAACTACTGTACATCAGGAGAGGAAATCATGAGGCCGATTCATGATTTCCCAGATTCCAGTGAGGTCCCCAAGACCCCCACACATCCCTATCCCCAGCCTCCAGCACCACCCAAATTCAGCTAAAAACACTCCTTCCACTATAAGACAGGTTGAAACATGCTCAAAAAGGGTACCCTCATACCATCTTCTGCTTGTGGATACACAAAGAGCTGCGGGCAACCCAAATGGTAAAATTCAGAAGGCACCCTAGTACAATGTGAAGAAAATTGCAGTGGGATTGGAGGATTTCTGTGCAGAAGTATTTGTCTTTTAAAGCTATCACAGCTCTCCTGAGATACAGAATGAAATGAAGCCTACAACCCTTCTTTTGCACTTTAAAGTAATGAGAGAAGAATGTTTCTCACATAAGGGTATCTGTTCTAGCAATCTCTTCCTCCAGTATTTGGACTGTACACAAAGCCCCCTTAACTGGAAAGGTGTCTATCACATAAACTCTTATGATGATAGTTAATAGCCTGGAGTCATTAATGATGGTTAACCAGATGTTGAGGTGGTACAGAAGGCTGCCCATCCAAGATTGTATTGGAGTGGGGAAAGGTGGCAAACTGGGAGAAGAGATTCAGTTATGATGTTTTGAGCCACTAAATGAGTGGATGTATGTTGCCTTCAAGTTGCCCATTGGCTTATAGCAACCCTATGAACTTCATAGGGTTTTCTTAGACAAGGAATACTGAGAGATGGTTCTGCCAGTTCCTTCCGCTGAAAGGAACATACAGCACCTGGTATGTGATGGTGGTCCCCCAAACAAGTACTAACCAGGACTGACCCTGACCCTTCCAAGATCAGATGGAATCTGGTGTTTTTAGGTTATTTAGGCCTGTGACCATTTAGAACAGCTGGAACAAATTCATTCCCATTTAGTGACGCTTTGCTGTACAGTAACAGAGGGACACTTGCTTGGTGTGGAGTAAGGAAGAGAGACAACCACTCAACTATTTTCCCTTTCAAATATTGGCCCACAGACATCACAGCAGGCAGTGTCAGGCTAGAAGCTGGAAGCTCATCAGATAGCAAGAAGGTTACCTTATGCATAGATTCACTACCCTATGCCATGACAACACTATATTCTTGTAATCAACAATGCCTGGTCTAATTCAGAAAAAGTTTTTGCCACTGATTGTGACCTCTAGTCCAGTGTCTCTTCATTCTTACATACTAGGCCATAAAAACTAGGTATGTAAATGAAGTTCTAAATCATTTTATATTATAGACATTTTGGTTCTTTTTATTCAGTTTTTTTACTGGTTTATTAAATTATAATGCATAAAAAGTAAAACTGCAGCAGGTAAAAAGAAGATGGTAAGGAAACCAGACCTGTAAAGCAAGAGCATGCTAGTGGCATAAAATGTGAAGTCTCCCCAACAATATTTTCAAGTATCATCCTATCTGCACTCTAGGAGGAAAAGGGTAGAATTCTTCAGAGAAGGTAGCAGGGATAAGAGTCTTCTTTACTATATGCTGGAACATCTTTACAAAAAGCCAAAAAGAATTTCTTCCTAAACTATAATAAAGTGGCAACTGTGTAATTTAGATGTAAGGGCCCTTACACTAGGCTGGGCCAAGCCAGATCTCCATCAAATACAAAAGTTTCAGCTAGCTGACACTCTGCTGTCTAACATCTTGGTGGCCAGGGAACATTAGCTGCCTAGCTGGAAGTGCCAGTAAATGAACTTGGTACATGCAAACCACAAACATCTCCACTAAGCTTAGATACCTAAAAACAGTAGACAACCACTTCCTACTATGCCCCTCAGAACATCCAACATTTTCTTCCAACTCAACTGTTTTGTTTTATAGAACTTGATTTGGCTTGCTAGGTCCTCCTGCCAATACCCCTGTCTTGCTCTGCATGTAGCATTTCATTTACTATTATTTACTATAAAGTATTTTGTTACCACATCTCAGCCTTCCAGGACTCCCAAGACAATGTACAAACTATTTTTAAAAAAACAATTTTTAGAACACCAATATCCCTTAAGGACATATTAAAATAAACTTGAAAACCCAACTCTAAATCCTATGTTAAGGATCAAAGGCTAGGCATCACAAGGCTGGCTGTTGCACTTGTTATACTTTCTAAACACTTCTCAAAGGAAACCCCATGCAGAGCACATCACAACAGTCTAACAAGGTGGTAATTAAGATATGAACCACATGGCCAATCTGCCAATACTAGGAAGGGCGTGCTAGCCAAGGTTCAGCCCACCAGGACTCCCAAGACAACGTGCAGCACCCCTGGCCACCACAACCACATTACTTCCCAAAAGCAATGCTGGGTCCAAGAGCATCCCTGAGCTGTGAACCTAGTCTTTCAGAAGAAATGCAACCTCATCCAGCTCAGCTTGTAATCCTGGTTGGGGGTTCTGCTCATCAACAGAACTTCTGTCTGGTCTGGACTGAGTCTTAAATCTATTCATCCAAATCCAATGTCAGCATCTAGACAATCTCTTTTTCCATATTTACTGTGATAAGAATGCACTTGTGTCTACACTATGAGTATAAGGATTCACTCAAACTCTAAAGACCTGAGGAATCTGCCTTGATGCCTTCACTCTTGAAAGAAGTAATAAACCTAATCAAGGAACTAGCCAGCAGAACTCACAGGTTTGTTCAAAAACAAGGATAATCAGACATTCCCATTTCTGGCTCTGTACAGTATTTCTTTCACTACATAGCTTGAATCAGGATACAATAAGATTGTGACTACCTGTCACTGGCAATGGTGCTCTAGAGGCCTACATTTTTGAAAGCTGTATTCCAAATGGAATAAAAATGCAGGGAGTGGTATTTGCTAACATCATTAATTCACTTCTGACTTTACCCCTCCCTTATTCCTTTATACATGATGTCAAGAAATATATTTTTAAATTGTTCTCAAGCACAAAAGAGATGCCTTGTTCCCCAGATGAGAGGTTAACATATAATGACAGACACATTAAATACACTGTCCAAAGCCTCCCTGACTATTTTAGTTCAATCTTTTCTTATAAAAAGACAGCAACTCAAACACAATTAAAGGCTCTAAAAGAATTGCAATCAAATCATAATTGAACAATAGAGTATCTGAAGAGGATGACTATATCATGCAAAGCATTACAAAAAGGAAGAAAAAATTAGTGATGAAAGTGAAGCATGTTTTACAGGGTCTTTGTACTTTGAACCCAGTGCCTGCATTTGCTGATGTTTTAAATACAGAGAGGGTTTTTTTTCTAATTACATGCTGGAAGATCAAATATTTTATCAAAAATGCAGTGAATCCTTTGTAGCAAGAGAGGAAAGCCTCTGTACCGTGAGCCTAATCTGGTGCACTGAGGATCCAGTTCCTCAGTTCACATACTCTGAGAGCCCTAACATTTACTAGCCAGGAAAAAGAAGCCCCACTATCTGCCGTCAGTGATCCAAGATGGTACAGTTTCCTTTTTCTACCCTCAGCAGTAACTGAAAGCTGACGGCACTTAGCTTTCTCACACACACACACACACACACACACTGAGTGGGATAAGAGTTAAATGAATTGCTGGGCCTAAATACCTTAAAGGCACCAGATCCTGACTGATCCTGTAAGCTAAACATAGTCAGACCTGGATAGTAATGGATGGGAGACCATCAATGAATATTTCAGGGGAAGGAACTAGCAAAACCACCTTTGAGTATTCCTTGCCTAAGAAAACCCTATGAAAGTCATGGAGTTGTGATCAGTCAACAGGTGATTTGAAGACACATACATAGACACAAAATTTTAGGAGCTCCTCTGTTATTGCTGTGTGCCTTCAAGTCATTTCCAACATATGGCACACAGAGCTAAAAAGCCTGCCCAGGAATCTTAAGAGTAGGGCTGTGATACTTCAGTCTCCAAAACCCCAGCAGTGTGATTTGCGCATTATACACACTGCTTTCTTATTATGCTTAACATATAGTGAACTGCAAAAATATTAAACAACCCCCTCTGCCCCCTCATTGTTTCTCTACTCCAAATCATTTTCTTTGAAATCACTTTATCACAAGAAGTAAACATATTGGTGAGCGGCTTTTTAAAATACGCCTCAATGTACACAGGACTGCAGACTCAAACACTATATTATTTGAACATGCAATCCCACACACATTTTCCTATGAGTAAGCCCCAGGAAAATAGTGGGCCTTGTTAATGAGTACAACATACACTGAATTGTACTGTTAGTCTAATCAAGCAATGGACAATTTATAGATAGCTACAAAGTATCTTTTTATAATTAGTTTTTTTGTTTCCTTTACCATACAAATTTCTCAGTATATTCTCCATGGTAGGCAGCTTGATGCCCCCCACCCAAAAAATCAACACTTAATAACAGCACTGACTGGAACTGAAAAAAATATAAAAATGAAGGCTAAAATCCTATATCCATTTCTATTAGTACTTATGAAATGCGCTTTTGAAAATACATGTATAGGAGTGTGATGTATGCTTACTTGCAAAATTTCCCTTCCCTTTTCTAGAATAATTTTTTCTTGTTTGCACACTCTTACTAAGAAACTAAACCATGATATCGCTTGTACTGGTGTAGTGGTTTCATTGTTGGACTACAACTCTGGAGACCAGGGTTCGAATCCCTGCTCAGCTATGGCAACCCACTGGGTGATGCTGGACAAGTCATACTCTCTGTCTCAGAAAAAGTCACTGGCAAATCCTCTCTGAACAAATCTTGCCAAGTAAACCTTGTGATAGGATTGCCTTATGGTCACCATAAGTCAGAAATTACTTGAAGGCACACAACAAGAATTTTACATTTTGTATTCTTGCTACCAGGGACTCAAAATGATTTGTAAGATGGTGAGGGGCTCAACACTGGCAGGTGCGTTTTTACAAAGCAATGAAAACACAGAATACATTACATTGACAATAACAATAACCAACCATATCTAAAGCAGGTAACAATCTGACAACCATTAAAGCAATAAATGAAGTATTACCAAACAGAGTTAATAAAAATGAGAATTAATAAGTAAAATTAATATATCAACAAAAGGAGGAAGATGCACATGTGTGTATATGTCCTTCAAGTTGCCTGTGGGACTATGGTGACCCCATGAATTTCATAGGGTTTTCTTAGGCAAAGGATAGTCAGGGGTGGTTTTGCCAGTTCCTTCTTTTGAAGTATAGCCTACTGCACATGGCATTCATTGGCAGTCTCCCATCCAAAATCTAGAATTAGGGGTGTACAGTGAAGTTGTCATTTTTGCTGATTATTTTAAATTATTTAGAAGAGTGAGAACAAAAAGGGATTGTAAAGCATTCCAAACACATTTCTCTAAACTAGGACAGTTTTTCTCTAAATGGTTAAAAAAAAATTCTGTGAAAACAAGTTAAAGTGATGATATTGAAGTAAAATATCCCATACACTGAGGCGATATGAGCTGGATGCAACTGACAAAGGGAACCTGGGATGCATGGTTGTGAAAATCCACCAGTATGTAGCTGCTGTAAATTGGGTATTCTAAGTTGAGAATAATTAGGAAAAAAATGAGAAATAACACTGCCAATATCATATAGGCTTTATACCAATTCATGGTGTTACCACATCTGGAATACTGTGTTCAGTATTGGTCACCACACCTAAAAAGGATATTGCAAAGATGGGAAAGGTGCAGAAAAAGAACAACAGAAAAAACAGAGCAACTCATGCATGAGGGCACACTGCAAAGTTTGGGGCCATTTAGCTAAGGGGGAAAGCAAACAAGTGGAGACATGATAGAGATGTATACAATAATCCTAGAACCTGAAGTCATCCACCAAAAGATAAAATTAAGTAAGCACAGATAGAATTAAGTACAGCAGACCCTTCCTATTTGTGCAGTTCAGTTCTCCAAACCCCCCCCCCGCCACCTCCAGTGGATGGGGAAAAGCTCAGACGCTCAAGCCCCATATTAATGAATGTCGGCATGTGCACATGGCTGCACACTGATGTGCCCGCATCACCACTGAATAATATGAGGTGTGGCGATCCATAGGTGCTATAATCCATGGATGGCTTACTGTACACAGAGCACTGTTAAAGTATGGAATTCACTGCCACAAGATGTGGTGGTTTCCAAATTGGATGGCTTTAAAAGAAGACTGGATAAATTTATGGGTGGGCCCATCAATGGCTATTGGTCAGGATGGCTATAAGTCAACTCCACAATCGGAGGTAAAATGTCAGTAGGTATCAGTCGCTAGAAAACACAAGATGGAGTTTACAGTTGCACTCATGCGCTTGTTAGTGGGATTCCCATAGGCAACTTGTGTGAAAAGAAGGCTGGACTAGTTCCTCAATATAATACATACAGCATGGCTCTTTATTAAATTCTTAAATTAACCAAAGGGTTGAGGAATCAAGTAAATTTTTCTGAAGTTCTAAAAGGTCTCTTAACATTGAATAGAAAAATCAAGAACACTGAAAAATTTAGCTTACGCAGAAGGACAGGTTGCTTACATGTAACTATAGATCTTCGAGTGGTCTTCTCTGAATTCACGCAGTTGGGTTATTCCTGCGCTTGTGCAGAGCATACAGAACCTTCTGGTATCGCTAGGCAGAATGTGCATTGATACATTTTTGGCGGTAACTCCGCCCACACTAACGGTCCCTTAAAAGGTGTTCCCGCCTAATTCCCCTCAGTTCCTTGAATGACACCGCAAACAGCAGCATCAGGAACATTAAGCACATATGCAGTAGCAGGATATAGAGGGGAGGATGGGTGGGTCTGTGTGAATTCACAGAAGACCACTCGATGGTTACAGGTAAGCAACCTGTCCATCTTCTTCATGGTCTCTGTGAATCATACAGTTGGGTAGACTAGCAAGCTTCCCCACTGGAGGAGGGTATGTCCTGTACGTCCGTAGACGAGGACCTCCTCATAAGTTAACTAAGAAAGGGATTTATTGACAGCACATTCTTTAAACATTAATCAATTCAGTAATGAAATAAAGCAGTCAGTAATTCAACAATGATATAACTCACTCACTGGTTGGAGGACAGAAGGACTGCCCTCCCAGATGCAGCCTCGCTCCTAGAAGAAGTGTCCAATCTGTAATGTGAGATAAATGTCAATGGTGAAGACCGTTGTAGCATGGCAGATGTCCTCTAGGGGTACCCCAGAGAGGAACCGAGTCGAAGCGGAAAAGGGTCTCATAGAATGTCCACGAACCTGTGGAGGCAAGGGCTTCTTGGCCAGTTCGTAGCAGAGAGCAATGGTTGACGTCACCCAATTTGAAAGACGCTGCGACAAGATCAGTGCACATTGCTTCGGGTCAGCATAGGAAACGAAGAGCTGAGGTGATTGACGGAATGAAGCAGTCCATTGTATGTAGAACGCGAGCGCCCTCCATGGAATGGAGGGTACGCTCAAATTCGCCCTTCGGGTCCTGCATCAGAGCAGGCAGAACGATGGGTTGATTAAGGTGAAAGCTGGAGACCACTTTGGGAAGAAAGGAAATGTCTGGTCTCAACACCACCTTATGTTTGTGGAAGCAGGTATACGGAGGGACCGACCATAAGACACACAGTTCTCCAAATCGACGAGCAGAAGTGATGGCAACTAGGAAAGCAGTCTTCCAAGTCAAGAGCCTGAGGTCGGTAGAGGCCATGGGTTCGAAGGGTCATCTCACCAGTTGGGAGAGGACGAGTTTGAGGCTCCAGGTCGGAGTGGGATCGAGTACTGGAGGGTGGAGATTGACATAACCCTTCAGGAACTTCTTCACCGTTGGGTCCTGGAAGGGAGACAGTCGACCCCGAGCCTGGAATTCGACAGAAATAGCCACCAAATAGCTTCTGAGAGATGAAACCAAGAGACCTGCTTCAGACAAGTGAAGAAGGAACTGGAGGACCATCGGTACCAAGCAAGATTGGGCGTTCGATCCCCGGCCCGCTTGTAGAGGTAGGCTTTCCAAGTGGAAGGTTCCTAGCAGCATCAATAACCACCTGGACCACTCGAGGTAGAGGGGAAGAAGAGACGGTATGAGACAGATGGGGACTCACGAGCGTATCCTCCAAGCCGTCAAGAGAAGCATGTTGAGGTGGGGATGCCTGACCTTCCCTTGTTGAATGGTGAGCAGATCGGCTGGTTCGGGAGGTGGAGGAAACACTGTCTGGACAGAAGTAGCAACGGTGCGAACCACAGTTGCTGGGGCCACCACGGAGTGATGAGGATCGCATCTGACCGGTCCCAACATAGCTTGTCCATGACCCTCGTCAACAACGGGATCGGAGGAAAGAGGTACAGGAACGGCCCATTCCACTGAAACAGGAAAGCGTCCCTTCTGGATCCCCTGTCCCAAGCTCTGGAGCAGAACTGATCGCAGTGCTTGTTCTGAGCGGTCGCAAAGAGGTCTATCAGTGGAGTCCCCCATAGATGGGAAAGGTCTGCCACCATGCATCGATGGAGCATCCACTCGTGTACGATAGAACTGGAACGGCTCAGTCCGTCTGCAAGCATGTTCTTCTCTCCAGGTAGATGGATGGAGTGGAGAAGAATGTTTCTTTGGACTCACCAGTCCCAGATCCGAAGAGTGAGCTGAAGAAGCTGGGGGGACCTGGTACCTCCCTGTTTGTTCAGGTAATACATGACGGAGGTGTTGTCCGTGAGGAGAAGCATCCGTTCCCATAAGACCTGCTGGTAGGCACCCATACACGCCAAGTAGTTAGCAATTTGGAAGCTGAGCCCAGCAGCTGAATAGAGCTTCTTTCCTATAATGACCAACTTCCTTCCTTCAGGGTCAGAAGGAGTGGACTGTGCTCGGCGCTGCCTCCTAGGCTGCGCTGCCTCAACGACAACTGAGTTGGGTCTCGGATGTTCCTGTAGCCACTCGATATAGCCAGTCAATCCTCTTTGAAGTTGACGGGATCGAGGATGGATTCTCCCATGAACCCTGCGTCAACTTCAGGAGAGATGGGAGGACCAGAATGTCGGCAGCCAGAGGAGCCTTTGACTTGATCCGTTGATAGATGGGATCAACAGGCTCTGACTCCTTCTTGGTAACCTTGAGGTCCAAGCCATGCGACATGCGCACCACCTGCTCTGAGAAGAAGCGGCCATCATCCGTCAGCGAGGAAGAGTCTTCATCCAACAGTTCCAGCTGAGCGGATGGTAAATAAGTCAAATACTCTTCGGAGGAGTCGGAGGAGATTGATGAATCCAACGACGGAGATGGACTGCGGCGGCAGCCCTGCAGGGACGATGTGCGAGGCGGCGGAGTCGGAGGCAGTGGAGGTAGTGAACAGAACGGAGACACCTGGCAGCCTGTGTCCTTCACCATTGGTTTCGATGGGTCCTTGCTAAGAAAGGAACCCCTGTCCAGGCCATGAAAGGAGAGTCGAGATGAAGACAGTGTCAACACATGATGGGTCGTTGCCTCCGTAGTCAGCTGGAACACACGCTCCCCAGTGACGTCAACGTTTGAAGTCTTGGTCAGAGGCGCAGTGAAGACAGACCTGGCCAGGTCATAGGCCCCGTATGCTGGTTCATCCTCTTGAATTCGAGAGGTGGACGATTGGGGCTCATTGCCAAGACCTCTAGGAGCAGCAGAGGAGTCCTGAAGCAGCTCCGATCGGGAAACGAGCAAGGCGGGTGAGGAGCCACAAGCCCATGGCGAGACCTCTGCTTCTTCAGCAGAACCCACTTCAACTTCTATGATCTCCAAGGAGGGAGTCAGAGTGACAGCTCTGGAGCGGGGCTGCTCGGTACCAACGTCTTGGTCCCGAGGCAAAGGTTGAGGCTGTGGTACAGCAGGAACCAACTGCTGTGCAGGTGGAGCGGAAGTCAGTGCAACCAACAAAGTGGTCTCTGGGGCCCATGTCACCTCCCTTGGCCTCTCCTCAGCATGGCTGCGCTTGGCCTTCTTCTTCTTAGGGGCTTTGCCCTTAGAAGATGCAGAAGACTCCCGATGTCAACCACCATCCTTCGATCCCGATCGATCCCGAGGCTTGTCCCTGGATCCAACGGCCAACAAATCTGAGGAGGCTCGGTCCCCAGCCGGGGCCGGCCTGGTGGCATGCTTGTGAGAGTGGAGTACAGCCTCTGGGTCAGATGCCACAGAATGGCAACGAGAAAGGCTCCGTGAGCAGCAGCTCTTGGCCTGAGGAGACTTCGACGAAGGGGATAGTCCCCGCTGTTGCGGTGAGGTGCCCTGTCCCACAACGGGGATCGAGGAGGCAGATGGAATCAATGCTTTCTCATAGAGAAAAGACTTGAGGCGGGAAGATTGGTGTTTTTGTGCCTGTGGCGTAAAGGCCTTACAGTGCACACAAGCATCCACATTATGGGCCTCACCCAAGCAGATCAATCAACGTAAATGACCGTCGGAGCTGGGCAATTTCGTCTGGCAGATGACACACCATTTAAACTGATTTTAGTAGCCATCGCAAGCACGACAACCAAATTGTAATCAGAACAGTCCGGGTCAAGCCAAAATCAGAGATCAGAACCAAGACCAAAGGGGTGCGAAAATTGTCGCCAGAAATCCGAGTCAAGCCAAAAGATCGCAGTACAGCCACAAGTGAGAGGAGAGAGAAGAAATGTCGTTAAAAAATCCAGTCCGAGTCAAAACCAAAAGCGAAAGTGAGAGCAACTAGCGAGCGAAGGTTCCTTCAAGCTGCTGACACAGTGGAAAAACGGAACTGAGGGGAATTAGGCAGAAGCACCTTTTAAGGGACCGTTAGTGTGGGCAGAGTTACCACCAAAAATGTATCAATGCACATTCTGCCTAGTGATACCAGAAGGTTCCGTATGTTCTGTGCAGGCACAGGAGTAACCCAACTGTGTGATTCACACAGACCACGAAGAATATCCACACCTTTCACAAGAGTCAGGGCCCCTTCCTAGTCTAGGCAAAGAGCAGGAAAAGATGGATTTTACTCTTCTTTCTGACACAAGTCCCACACATCCTAACTTTCATGGGGATCCTCTACCCCTAACCCCAGTGAATGTGGGAGCCCAACTGTACTGTTTGAAGAATGAAAAAAACTCTTAATTTATTAATTTATACATTCCTAAATATATCTGGAAAAGCGGACTGATATCTGAAAAGGCCATGACCTGCCTCTTCCCCAGGAAACAAACCTGGTCAGAAGCCAATTGTGCTTGACAGTTACAATTACACGCCACAGTCGAGATCTGAGGTTGGATAATTGTTTGCAGCATAACTGCTGCTACCTCTCCTGTACTGGCTGAAGCCATTGCCAAGGAGAGTTAGAGAGAAGCTTCACTTTTGAAGTCAGGTGGTCCAGCACCACAGCCTCCAATTTCCTTTATTAGGGGTACACAATTTCCTTTATTAAAAGGCAATGGACACAACAATAAAGAGTGTCCATTTGACAAGACAGCTCATGAAGTGTGTAAGAAGAACAAATTAAGTGCAATTCTGAACAATTTCAGTCTGTAAATAATAGCGCTGAGCTTCACACCACCAGATTTTGAACATGTAAAAGCAGCATCGCTCACTATAATATCTAGACTTTGTTAAGCTTTCTTCATAAAATTCTCCCCCTTCATTAAAACATGCATATATCTCAGAATTCTTGACACTCTTCACAGAATGCTAAGTCAGTTTACATCTGAACAAGAAATAAACATGTTCAGAGGGCAGCTTCCCTATAAAATTCCCTTCTGTGAATCCACCTCTTATGAAAGGAAATTTTAGTCAGTCACAGACTCTATTAGTGATTGTCAGAAATACCCTGCTTTAATATTCTGCCCTCAACAATCCAACCTGGTTTCAATTAATAGCCATACCAAGCAAATAGGCAAGAACCAGTACCTGGAATATTTTCAAAAACAATGAGGAATGAGATACTTCTCACAATTTGTCCTTTTAAGAGGGAGTTTTCCAAAATGCTGAGGTTCCATTGAAAATTAGCCCTATTTAAACAAAAAAACCAAAACAAAAAACTTAAATATACCTCTCTTTCAGATCCATGTTAAGTGTTTTGTGAAAGCTTGTTTTCCTTCCTTATATGTATTGTGTGTATGTGCCTTCAAGTCACCAATTGAGAGATGTTGACCCCAAGAACTTCATAGGGTTTTCTTAGGCAAGGAATAATCAGAGGTGGTTTTTCCAGTCCTTTCCTCTGAAATATAGCCCACAGCACATGGTATTCATTGGTGGTCTCCTATCCAAGTACTAACCAGGGCTGACCCTACTTAGCTTCCAAGGTGAGAGAATCTGGTGCCTTTAGGGTATTTAGGCCCTCTCCTTACGTATTACACCCCCACAAAGTGTATTTTCCTTTACTTTAGGCCAAAACAACCTATTTTTGGAGCTGATTTTCCTAACATTATTTTATGCAATTTTTATTCTCTTCTCCAACAAGAAGCTGAGGCCAACATACATGGTTCTTACCCAAATACACACTTTATCCTCCCAATAGTGCTTTATAGGCTGAGACAGTATCTGGCTCAAAGTCACCTACTGAGCTGGCAGTTTGAGTCAGAACGTATCCCAAGTCTTAATCAGACATGCTGTCCGCCATGCCACAAATATTAGACAAGCATGTGTGGGAATATCTACAGCAATGTTGTTAACATACTGAGATCAAGGCAACAGGATCTATTTTAAAAAATGTAGTATTCCTAAAAAGGAAGCCACAAACCTTGAAGTACAAAGAAAAAACAGAGATTCCAAACCTTCAAATAGGTTTTGCAAAGATCATGCATCCACTCAACACCCAGTAATGTGCCTAGAATGCAAGACTACCAAACAGTTGTAAAGACTTATGGTAGCTGGCTCACAACATCCATACCTTCCACCATATGATCCAACAGTGGCTGATAGTGATAATGTAGTAATTACTAACGGCATTTTGACCTTATTTTAGGATTATCCATTTGGTACTTTTGAATAGACATTTTTAAATAACCTCAGGGCAACTAAAATTTCATTATATTTCTGAAAACAGTATGAATAATGTCTTGAAGACCATCCTACAGATCCTTCTCCTACAGTGCTTTAACAGCATATCAAAAACAGTATCCTCCAGTCTGCGGAAGAATCCCTCGGGTTGTCCCACAAGAAAAATCAAGACTGGTTTGATGAAAATAACCAAGAGATCCAGGAGCTGTTGGCAAAGAAGAAAACTGCTCACCAGGCATACCTCGCTCATCCAACTTGCCATGTAAGAAAAGCAGCTTTCTACCTCACATGTAGTAAACTTCAACAAAAACTCCAAGACATGCAGAACAAGTGGTGGATAAATATAGCAGAAAAGACATAATGCTGTGCAGATCTGGGTGATCATAGAGGATTTTATGAAGCTCTTAAAGCAGTGTTTGGACCTACCTATCAGGTCCAAAGCTCCTTATACAGTACAGATGGTCAAACATTAATTACTGATAAAGCCTCCATCATGAATCGATGGGCTGAACATTTTCAAAGTCTCTTTAGTGCCAACCGAGTAGTCCAAGGCTCAGCTATCCAACATATGATACAAAAACCGATGAAAAATGAATTGGACATAGCTCCCACGTTGGAAGAGACCCTTAAGGCCATACAGCAGATGAAAAACGGCAAGGCAGCTGGGATTGATGGAATCCCACCTGAAATGTGGAAACACGGAGGACATGCACTCCACGTTAAATTCCACAAACTCCTTGTGAATTGCTGGGAAAAAGGGGAACTGCCATCAGATCTCCGAGATGCAGTCATCATCACCCTGTATAAGAAAAAAGGAGCAAAATCCAATTATCACTGCTCTCTATTGCTGGAAAAATCCTTGCAAGGATACTCCTGAACAGATTAGTTCCTGCTATTGCAGAAGAACTTCTCCCTAAAAGCCAATGTGGCTTCAGAGTCAATAGGAGTACTACAGACATGGTATTTGCCCTTAGACAACTGCAAGAAAAACGTAAGGAGCAGAACAAGGGTCTCTATGTAACATTTGTCAACCTCACCAAAGCCTTCGACACTGTGAATAGAAAAGGTCTGTGGCAGATCCTGGAAAGACTAGGATGTCCCCCCAAATTCCTTAAAATGATTATCTTGCCACACAAGGGCCAGCGCGGTCAAGTCAGATATGGCGATGCTCTTTCAGAGCCCTTTCTAATAACTAATGGAGTGAAGCAAGGTTGTGTTCTTGCACCAACTTTATTTACAATCTTCTTCAGCATGATGCTCCAAAGGGCTACGGCAGAACTTGAAGAAGACAATGGCATCTATATACGTTACCTATATATGTTACCGTACTGATGGTAGCCTGTTTAACTTAAGCTGTCTGAGAACTCACACTAAGACTCTAAACTATCTAGTCTGTGAGCTGCTCTTCGCTGATGATTCTGCCCTTGTTGCCCACACAGAAGCAGCTCTGCAGCGCTTAACATCCTGCTTCACAACAGCTGCAGAGCTGTTTGGGCTGGAAGTCAACCTGAAGAAAACGGAAGTTCTTTACCAGCCTGCACCGTAGGACAAACACCACCATCCCCACATTGCCGTCGGCAAATCTGTGCTCAAGTCCATTCAGCAGTTCACCTACCTGGGAAGCATCATCTCCTCAGATGCCAAGATTGACAAAGAGATCAATCACAGATTAGCAAAGGCATATAGCGCATTTGGAAGACTTCACAAAAGAGTCTGGAGTAATAAACACTTGAGGCAAAGCACAAAAATCAGTGTGTATAGAGCCATTGTACTGTCTATTCTCCTTTATGGATCTGAAACATATGTCATCTATCGCCGCCACCTACGACTCCTCGAACGCTTTCATCAGCGCTGTTTACGCACAATCCTAAATATACACTGGACTGACTATGTGACGAATGTTGCTGTCCTTGAGCAAGCAGGAATCACCAGCATTGAGGTCATGATATTGAGAACACAGCTGCGCTGGGCAGGGCACGTTTCTAGGATGGAGGACCATAGCCTCCCAAAAATACTACTCTACAGTGAACTCGCCACGGGTCAGCATAAGAGGGGCGCTCCCAAAAAAAAACTATACAAGGACTCCCTGAAACAACATCTCAGGCTCGGCCAAATTGATCACCAACAATGGTCCACCCTGGCCTCACATTGGGAGGCATGGAGACGCACTATCCACAATGCTGCAGCCTTATTTGAGAACTCACGCCGAACAAGTCTTGAAGAGAAACGACAACGCAGAAAGAATCACAACCCAGAAACATCACCTAAGGAGACCTTCTGCTGTGCTTTCTGCAACCGGACTTGTTTGTCTCGGATTGACCTTTTTAGTCATCAGCGTGCTTGCAGAAAGCGCGGGATGAGTCCTTCCTGAATCTTCGTTTGTGAAGAAAAGCCAGAGAGAGAGATAACCAATGTACAGTACATTCTTGCATGAAGCACTGTCGTTTGCACCTAATCTGCAGATCCTAAGGACTCTCGTTTACAGCCAAAAATGCTGGTAGCTTTTAACATATACAGGGAAACTAATCACTGCCAACACCATTAAAGCAAAGAAGCAAACTCGCCCTAGCATCTGAAGTTATTATTCAAAAATAACCATTTAACAGAATAGCTTTATGCTGTACCTTCCCCATCTTTCAAAGAGAGACAACAATTTGGCTTCAGAACACCCATGCTAGGCAAGGTTCTATTGGGACAACTTGTGACCCTCGAGATGTCATTTGGATTACAAATTCCATCAATCCTAGTCTGTATAGCCAATGGCGAGGGATAGTCACAGTTGTGGTGTAACATCCTAGGGTTCATCCCTGCCACACAGATCCTTGCATAACTTGGATGATCTGCCAACTAAGTGAAATTTGATGTGTTTATGAAAATGCCACATTGGTTACTTACCATGAAGGTGTGTGCATTCTTGGGTTGGTCGAGAAGAGGAATCCAGTACTTTTGGGGTGCTCCCTTCATCACCCAGAGAAGAGGCAGGAAGTAGGAGGGGACTAAGTCTTGTGATAGCCAGAGGACTGCCAATTCCTCCCCTCCAGCTCCACTAAGCCAATTCACTGACTAGCATAGCCCAGTAAGAGACAAACAAAGAAATCAGCAAAAATACCCACCCCTGTGTGAGAGAGGCAGTTACCGAGGGTGGGGCGGTTCCTCCTCTCAACCAACCGAAGAATGCACCTTCATGGTAGGTAACCAATGTGGCATTCTCTGGGTTGGTGAGAGGAGGAATCCAGTACTTCTGGGACGTGCCCAACAATCTCAGGTCTAGGGAGGGGTGACTGCCCAACAACCTAGTCCTTAACTACCTCCCGGAGGACCCTTCTGCCAAACATTGTGTCCGTTGCCCTGAACTTGTTAATTTTGTACTGGTGTATGAATGGTGGAGGGGATGTCCCACATGGCCACCCGACAAATCTCTGAAATTGGAACGTTGGTGGAGAATACTGGAGATGTGGCTGCGGCCCTGGTGGAATGGGCGTGCACTTTGGTGGGATGCGGTGTCCCTGCCACATTGTAGGTCGTGAGGATATAAGCCTTGATCCAGTTTGCTACAGTCTGTTTGGATCCCCCAGAGCCTATGGTAGATGGGTTAAAGGAGACAAAAAGTGAGTCGCTGCGCCTGAAGGTCCCCATCCTTTTAATGTAAATGTTGAGTGCCCTGTGTACATCTAGTTTGTGCCATAGTTTCTCTCTAGGATGAGAAGGATTAAGGCAAAAGGATGGCAGAATCAGTTCCTGAGAGACATGGAAGGTAGAAAGGACCTTGGGGGTAAAGGATGGATCCGTGCACAGTGACATGTAATCCTCATTGAAGGAGCACATGTGCTCCCAGAACGAGAGGGCCGCCAGTTCTGATACGCTTCAGGTGGAGGTGATGGCTATTAGAAAGGTTATTTTAAGTGACAGGACCCTTAAGGAAACCCTCCAGAGAGGTTTGAATGGGGGTTTTGACAGTTATCTCAGGACTAGAGGAAGGCTCCAGGAAGGGAAGCAGTGTGCCACTGGAGGTGATATAATGGTGGCTCCCCTCAAGAACCTTCACACATGTGGGTGTGAAGTCAGCAATCTCCCTTGGGTGGAGGATAATACCGAAGACAAGGATGCTGCTTGTATCTTAAGGGTGCTTGGCCTAAGTCCTAGGTCCAGCCCTTTCTGAAGGAATCTGAGTATGTCTCTCACTGAGATCTCTGAGTGCTGGAAGTGATTAGCTGAACACCAGCTGAAAAAGGCTTTCCAGGTGGCTTCGTAGATCCTTGTTGTGGATTGCGTGCGGGAAGACAGTAGGGTGGAGATTACAGTCTCCTTACACCTGCATTGTCTGAGCGCCTCCTGTTCAACCTCAAGCGGCTAGACAGAGCCAAGCCACCTTGGGGTTTCAAAGCGGGCCCTGTCTCAGGAGGTCCTCCCTCTGGGAGAGCATCCATGGATCCTCTTGGGCCAGGTTTCTAGATCCAAGAACCACAGCCTCCTGGGCCAGTGGGGGGCTATGAGGATTGCCTGGGGCCCTTCCACCCTCACCTTCCTGGTTGCCTTCCCGATTAGCGGAAAGGGGGGGGGAGAGGTACAGCAGACCTTTTGGCCATGGGACCTGAAGTGCATCTAGTCCCTCGGCTTCCCTGTCTGGGAACCTCATGAAGTATCTGTCTGGCTTCCTGTTGGTCTGTGAAGCGAACATGTCCACTTCCATCAGGCTGAACCTGACTTCTAACTGGCGGAACACCTGAGGATGGAGGGACCACTCCCCTGGAAGAACTTCGTGTCTGTTCAAGAAGTCTGCCTGCTGGTTGGCCATGCCCTGTAGGTACTGGGCTGACAGTGAAGGCACCATTCTCTCCACCCACCAGAAGAGAAGATTTACCTCCTCCTGCAGGGAGCAAGATCTCATCCCTCCTTGTTTGACTATGTAAGAAGCGGCTGTGGCATTGTCTGTGAGGAGGAGAACGTGCTTCCCTCTGGTTTTGGGAGTGAAGTGGACGAGCCTAGGCAAACAGCCCTTAGTTCTAGCCAGTTTATGCTGTGTGTCCTCTCCTGGGGGTTCCAGGCACCTGCAACATGTTCCCTTGACAGTGAGCTCCCCAGCCTAGGAGGCTGGCATCCAAGACGACTGTGACCTGGTGTCTCTGGACCCAGGGGGATCCTTTGGCTAGGTTGGCCTTCCTGGTCCACCAGGCAAGTGAGGCCCTGATCTGGGGCAGAAAGCAACCTAGAATGCACCTGTGTTGGGAAATTTGCTGCTGGTACTGCTGCAGGAAACTCTGGAGTGGTCTGGCATGGAATCTGGCCCACAGAAGCACCTAGATTGTGGTTTGCATTTCTGCCTTGCCTGCAGAAGAGATTTCAGCAGCGGGGGAGCTCTAGCCAGTAGCCTCTCGCCCTCTTGCACCTGCTGGTGAGATTCCAGTGGCAGAGGTGACTTTTTAGCCTTTGCCGGGCGCTCGCAAGTCCGCACGGCTTCTCCTCTTCCTGCTTTCTGTTTAGCCTTGCAAGGCTCTGGTGGGGCCATCCTGAGGTCACAGGGGGTAGAGCAAAGGGGGAAGGAAAGGAGGAGGAAAAAGGGCTTCATCTTTTTTTATAAGATAAGATCTAAGAAGAAAGTCTTAAAGGAAAAGGAGAATAAATGGGGAATAAAGACCGAAAAGTAGAAAGTTGAGAAGAAAGGCACAGAAGCTCTGCTCTGGGTGAAGGCAGGAAGTTAAACTGGCTGGAGGGGAAGAGCTGGCAGTCCTCTCGGCTGTCACAAGACTTAGTCACCTCCTACCCCTGCCTCTTCTCTGGGTGATGAAGGAAGCATCTTAAAAGTATTGGATTCCTCCTCTCACCTGCCCAAAGAAGGTGCATTACTAGTAGACTATGTTACTGTTGTCAGGCAAATTGAAGGCAGAAACATATATGTTATTGCACTATTTGTAGATTTTAGCATTAACCATCCCAGATAAGTAGTCTGTAATTTTACATTCTGTTTGCAGCCTTCATTCCTTCTACAATAGTGAGAAACCGCCAACTGCCAAGAAACCTGCAGGAAATGCACTGGCATAGATCTAGTGGCAACTAGCACAGTATAGCCATACTACATGAAGAAGCAAGCAAACAAATTTACTTACTTCAGAAAAAGGTACTCTGGTGCATTTTGGTAGGAAAAAAGTGTCTACTGTATTCAAAGCACTTTAAGAATAATTACTCATGGAAAAGTTGCTCATAATATACTGCAAACATTGTATTGTCTGTGCTGTCTTTAAAACAGGAGTGGGCAAGCTCTGGGGGCCATTTTTGCCCTTCAGGGACCCAGTGGGTGCCACACACCCTCCAGAATGCAATAATTTTATTCCCCCCCCCAAAAAAAAATGGGATGAGAAGGTCACTTCCAGTTTTGGGGAGAACAAAAAATAGAAACAGCCCCCCTCCCGATTAAAGCAAAGCCCTGTGCCTTTATAAAATTGGCACTTTATAAAATTAGAAGTTTTTATCAGATAAAAATGGGGGGAATAGGGTTTGAGGGGGCTAGGGGATGCAGAATTCCCACCCCTCCTTTAAAATAAATAAAAACAGCAATTCTAGTTCATACACATCCTTCTAGTAAGCAGTCCAGAGCACCTTATTGGATGTCTGTCTCCTTAATCCTATCTGCCTTCCTTTTCCAGCTGTCAGAGCAGTAGCCATGTTAGACTGCTGCAGGAAAGATAGCAGTCTTGTGGCACCTCAAAAATTCATTTTGGGTACAAACTTCTGTGTATGTGTATGTTCTCCAGTTAGCAAGCATACAGATATAGATTTAGTACAGATACACACAGGACAATGACACAAAATGAATGTTATAGCATAGAATGCTCCATCCGCTTCAGGATTCCAGCCAGCTATACCTTTTCCTAAATATTCCATTTCACATCCTTTCCTTTTGTGTTGTTTTTGTTTTTACTATCCAGGCCACAGTCAGTCAACATTATTTAGCCACAGAATAGAACTTTAGTGCTCACCATGAAGGTTCCTTTTCTTCAGCAGTGGGGAAGGAATCCTTGTAATAGGCCTTGCCCCACCACACACAGAGAGAAGGCCGGGCTTTCTTTCAGTCAATCCAATTCTACCTTAAGTGGGAGACCTAGCCCTTCAACACCAGTGAAGGAATACCAAATTCCAACCAAGCTTCCTAATAAAGATGCATAACTTGGGGGGTAAACCCAATTGGAGATAGTTTGCCACTAAAAAATGAAAACACATGAAAATGAACTAACAATCATAACTTTAAATTGGGTAGGAATGAGTCCCTCCCCATTGCTGCAGAAAATGAACCTTCACAGTGAGTACCAATGTTCAATTTTTTTTTTCTTGCAGTGTGGGAAGGGCATCAGTCCCCTACTTCCATGACATGAAAACAGTAAGTACTAAGACTACTGAGGTAGAACCTTCTGCAAAACACACCCATCAAAGGCAGCATCAGCATAGGCAAACTTGTCAATCTTATAATGATGCACACAACATGAAGAATCCCAAGTAGCACCTTTGCAAATATTCACCAAAGAAGAAGCTGCTATTAAAAGCAGCTGATGTAGACACACTATGGGTAGAAAGTACTTCAATCCCCTCAGGGACCAGTACTTAACTATGAGAATATGCCATCTCAATGCAAAGTCTCAACTACCTTGACCATGTAGCCACCTGCTCTTCCTAAGCAAACGCCAGAAAAAACAAAAATATGTAATCTGACTTCCTAAAGACAGCTGTCTCATTCAAATAAAATTTCAGCACTCTGCATGTCTCACTGGTGCCATTCGTTTTCTTTTTCTACCTTTGGATCAGGCAAACGGTAAAACAATTTCCAGAGACCAATGAAAGACTGAATTCACCTTGGGTATAAAAGAAGAATCCAAACAATGAACAACTGGGTCTTTCTGAAAGACATATAATTCCTTATGCAATTATACCCTAAATTCTTAACTCAAGACCCTGTGCGCAGACATAATAGCAATTAAAAAAGATATCTCAACAATGACTGTAACACAACATGAAAATCCCACAGGAAAACAGTGAACTGTTGTCAAGTGCAACAATGCAATCCCCTTCAGAAAGCTCTGATCATGCAGGTGTGACAAAAATGGCTTTCCTTGTTTCACTTTCAAAATGGAACACAAGGCCAATACATGCCTTTCCAAGGTGTGTAAGTGCTCAAACCCTTGTTCAAATCAGCCTGCAAAAATGCAAGGATAGATAGAGCCCACTGATGCAGTTCAGGGGCACATACCCTTACACTTAGACCATCTTTGGAAGGGGCAAAGATAAACCTCTTTCTTTTCACTCCCTCCAAAGGCTGGTGAGCCCACCAACCATCAGTTTCTGCTTTTGAAGGGAGAGAGAAGAACGGAAACAGGTTTCTCTTTGCTTTTGGAGTGAGGAGCTAGAATGGTGGGCAGGAGAGGAGACTGTGCAAAGTAGGGGGAGCAGAAGGAGATTGGTGAGGAGGTCAAAGGCAGTCAAGCAGCAGCTAGAAACTCACAAATAGTAAAATCTGTGACAATGAAACCCATGAATGTGAAGGGCTAACTGTATTAGTACTAAAGAGGGTTAAAAAGCTCAGGTTTTTCTATCAACCCACTCCTAAGCTTTTACATTGTTATTGTTATTTGCTGTCAAGTCAGCTTTGATTTACTCCAAGCCTATGAATGAGGGACCTTCAGGAGACCTAGTCATCAACAGCCCTGTTCAGGTCTTACAAACTGAGGAGCATGGCTTCCTCAATTGAATCAATCCATCAGTAATCTAGTCTTCTTTTTTCCTGCTTCCTGATAAACCCCAGTAACTGAAAGGCTCAAAATAAAAACCTCAATAAAACTTCAAAAAGGCTTCATTTGAAGCAGCAGCATTTCAATGGATGGCAATGCCTCTCTACACAAACATGCAAATCCTTAAAACCTCACAGCAGGTCTTAGACTGAGCTTACTGGTTTTACTTCCAGATGGGGCCACTGTGAAAGGCACCTTCACAGAGTTTTCCCCCTTTACACAAAAGTCGCAGTATCTTTTTTCTGCCTTAGATAACCTTATGCAGCTTAATTATCAGAGAGAACAAGACATGCATTTATGCCTTTAAGAGAACCTTTCCTCCAAAATGTGAACACAAAATTGACACATGAAAATAAGAAAGTTTTTTTTTCCTGAACGAAAGCATGACTTTCAAGGGTTTGAAAGTACATAAGTCTGATTTTGGCAGTTTTTAAAGTCAAAGTTTAATAATAATAATATTAATAATAATAAAATTTATTTATATCCCGCCCCTCTGCAAGCAATCGGGGCGGCTTACAACAATAAAATAGTACACAGTATAAAACAGCTCCAAATCCCTTCCTCCCTTAAAACATTATTAAATTAATACAGATTAAAATCAATATATAATACAATTTATTAAAAACCCTTTCAAGCAAGCAGCATCAGTTTGGAGGTCCAGAAGCAACCTCCGGAGGGGGTTCCTGAGGCTGGGGTTAGCTATTCTGGAAAAGCCTGCCTGAAGAGAACCGTCTTGACAGCCTTTTTAAAGCTGTCTAATGATGTCAATAGGCGGATCTCATCCGGCAGGCCGTTCCACAATTTGGGGGCGACAGCCGAGAAAGCCCTCTGGGAGGTGGTCGCCAGCCTAGGTCTTTGTGGCTGCAACAAATTCCTCCCAGAGGACCAGAGAGTGCGGGGAGGATTATAAGGGAGAAGGCGGTCCCTGAGATAGCTTTGGCCCAAGCCATTTAGGGCTTTAAAGGTGATAACCAACACCTTGTACTGGGCCCGGAAGCTGATAGGCAGCCAGTGGAGGGACCTCAGAACCGGAGTAATGTGGTCCCTCCTAGATGTCCCAGAAACTAGCCTGGCTGCCATATTTTGTACCAGCTGTAATTCCCGAACTAAGCACAAGGGTAGCCCCATGTAGAGTGCATTACAGAAGTCAAGACGTGAGGTTACCAGCGCGTGCACAACGGTCTCAAGATCCCTTACTTCCAGAAAAGGGCGCAGCTGGCGTTATCAGCCGAAGCTGATAGCAAGCGCTCCTGACTGTCGTATTTACTTGATTTGTCATCAGGAGTGATGAGTCAAGGAGCACCCCTAGACTGCAAACACAGTCACTGAAGGAGAGTGTGACCCCATCCAGGACTGGAGATTGCAACCCGATTCTTGGTTTCAGGGCCGCTACCGTGAGCACCTCCGTCTTGTCTAGATTCAGTCTCAATCTGTTTTTCCTCATCCAGCCCATTACTGCCCGAAGACATTCATTGAGAGAAGAGATGCCGTCAGAATTCGAGACCGACGAACAAGATACGGAGAAATAGATCTGAGTGTCATCAGCGTACTGATAACACCCAGCTCCATAACTCCGGATAATCTTACCCAGCAGCTTCATATAGATGTTAAATAACATCGGGGACAGAATAGCACCCTGTGGTACTCCACAGGTGAGCTCCCTTTTACTGGAGCTACTGTCCCCGAGCAGCACTCTCTGGGTCCTGCCTGAGAGGAAGTTTCTCATAAATATGTTTGTTTTGTTTCAACTGTTGGAACCTGCCTTGAATCCCAAACTGAGAAAAAAAGGGGGGGGGGAAGGGATGAAGATGATGATGATATGATAACAATGACTACAACAAAATCCTCTAAATATATTAGAAATTTAAGATAAAAATCTTAAAACTAGTAACAAGAAAAAAAATGATCACTTAGTTAAGGTTCCATATTGTATCTTTTAGAAAACAAACAAACAAACAAAAACCCACAAGCATGTCAGCTGCAACTTCATGAGCTGTTTGGCAATATTTTGCCTCAATCAACAATGAAGACAACTGCCATGTCATAAACAAAATTTAGGAGTCCATAAATTTAAAACGACATAAAATCAAAGGGAAAAACAAACAGCCTATAAATGCATGCAATGCTTATGCAGTACTTATACCCATTTCATTTTTTTCTCATTATATGGAAACTATGGTTTGAACTGGGACTCAAAAAGATCTAGAAACAGCTGGGCGGTACTATTAGTTTTTCTGGGTTTCATTGCAATTTTTAACTGTGGCAGAGGAAAAGTGCCTACCATTTTTCAAATTATTCAACCTGAAAGATGGAGGGTAAAAGAAAGAAAGAGGAAAATGTTGCAGTTAAAAGTTCCTGTGGCACACAGTGCATGTGCCAATTTTACTTTCTAGAATGAGAAGTGACTACAAGGCAACTGATACAGCATACTTCCTTACAAAAGGGGATTGTTAGGTGCTTATTTATACACAACTGGAAAAACCAACAGTATGATAACACCTACAATTTTAAAATTTAATTCACTTATCAACCCTAATTGATAAGTGAACTAGCATTGATAATGATAATGAACTGGCATTAAGGACATACCTTGCACAGAGTTTCTACAGAGAGGAAACAACATCTGCAGAATTGGGATCAACACCAGTTTGGTTTTGCCAGTTTATTAAAAGCAGGCAAAAACAATAAAAACAAAAGGAACTAGCAACATTACCAGAATGAAGAAAATGGTTTTGTTTCCTCCAGTTCTCCATACTGTCAAGCTGACATAAAACATTCATACTTACAAAAAGAAGTGAGAATAAGAAACCAAGGTCCCATCTATATGAGGGAGGGAATGGAGTACTTGGTAGTAATGGCATTTTGTAGCAGCAGTGACATGTCTTAGTGGTGGTTTTGCCCCCAGAAGCCCCAATAAGCTTTGCATGCTAGATGGCAGCCATGAGTAATTTACTCGCATTAGTTCTTCACTGCCATCAAACTTTTTTTAAAAAAAAATCTTCTAAGGTGCGCTGGAGCAATAGAGTGGTTTTTCAAGTTAAAAGGGTAGCAAAAGAAAAAACAACACCCTGTTTATTGCCTTAGTGATCACTCACTAAGGCAAAAGTCCAACATGGTGGCAGTGGGTGTTTGCCCTGTTAGCAAGCCCAGCCAATCAGCTTTGCTCTTCCTCTCATATGGGGAAATCACAGAATCATAGAATCATAGAATTGCAGAGTTGGAAGAGACCACGAGGGCCATCCAGTCCAACCCCCTGCCACGCAGGAAATCTTGATCAAAGCATCCCCAACAGATGTCAATCCAGCCTCTGTTTAAAGGCCTCCAAGGAAGGAGACCCCACCACGCTCCGAGGGAGTGTGTTCCACTGCCGAACAGCTCTTACTGTCAAAAAGTTCTTCCTAATGTTGAGATGGAATCTCTGTTCCTGGAGCTTGCATCCATTGCTCCGTGTTCCAGTCTCTGGAGAAGCAGAAAACAAGCCTGCTCCATCCTCAATGTGACACCCCTTCAAATACTTAAACAGAGCTATCATATCGCCCCTTAACCGTCTTTTTTTCAGGCTAAACATATGCAGCTCCTTAAGTCTTTCCTCATAAGGCATGGTTTCCAGACCTTTCACCATTTTAGTCACCCTTCTCTGGACATGCTACAATTTGTCAATATCCTTTTTGAATTGTGGTGCCCAGAACTGGACACAGTATTCCAAGTGAGGCCTGACCAAGACAGAATAGAGTGGCACTATTACTTCCCTTGATCTAGACACTATACTTCTATTGATGCAGCCCAAAATCCCATTGGCCTTTTTAGCTGCCGCATCACACTGTTGACTCATGTTCAACTTGTGGTCTACTAGGACTCCTAGATCCCTTTCACAGGTAGTCTCATTCAGCCAGGTCTCCCCCATCCTATATCTATGCATTTCATTTTTTCGTCCAAAGTGCAGTACCTTACATTTCTCCGTATTGAATTTCATTTTGTTAGCTTTGGCCCAGCACTCCAGTCTATCCAGGTCATTTTGAATTTTGATCCTGTCCTCTAGGGTATTAGCTACTCCTCCTAATTTGGTGTCATCTGCAAATTTGATAAGTGATTCAAAGTAAATCATTTGTCCTAACAAGCAGAAATGTGCACCCCCCTCGCTGTTTTTAAACAACTACAGGGAAAGCTGCAAAAGTTTTTCCTGTGTTGTTTTTAACATTTTGGGGCACCCTTCTTCCAAATACCGATTGGTATGGTATCCCATTTAGAGATGTAGGATTCCCAGCAAATTCCATGAAGGTTATTTTGACCATTTAAACAACCCCCAAGATCATGGATAGCAAGGATTTTATATTCTATCTATCTTTTACAAAAGTTTGCTGGTTACATCACTTTTTAAAATAATTTGGGGGGAGTAAGTATATGAGCACCTTGTCTTAAATGTTTTATTTATCATAACAAAAGAAGATATCCCATAATCCATTTTTCCCAAATTTTCAATTCTTTTCCAGAGGAAAGAGGCTTTGAAAGGCTTCTGGGTTGTTTTTTTCTAAATTTTTCCCAGTCCTTTGCATCTTTAACCATGCCACTGATTCTGCCTCTGAAATGTTGATAGCACAGAAGGGGGAAAAGTGCAGTTATTTAAAAACTCTCAGGTTTTTTGTTTGCACTTTTCATAGTGTGCACATCTGCAAGCAGTTTTTTCCAACTATAATGTGCTTTTGTGCACTGTCCCCTAACACAGCAATTCTCAACCTCTGGTCCCTTTAGATGCTTTGGACTGGGTCTCCTAGAACCCGTGTCCATTAATTATGTTGAATTGGGCATCTTGAAGTCCAGAACACTGAGAACCACTGCACTTAGATAAAGATTTTTCTGTACATTTTCTCTTAGTGCATGAAACATTTCCATGCTTTTTTTTTCTTTTTTTCTTTTTTTAGTTTCGAACCACACAGCAAAATTCTCAAAAGTGTAGTACAGTTGTCCCTTCACATTCGCTGGGGTTTGGTTCCAGGACCCCCCGTGAATACCCAAATCCGTGAATACTCAAGTCCCATTATATGCAATGGCAGAGCAAAATGGTGTCCCTTATATAAGATGGCAAAATCAAGGTTTGCTATTAGGATTGTTATTTTTTTAAGAATATTTTTCAAGCCGTGAATACTCAAATCCGTGAATGTCAAATCCGTGAATGTGGAGGGACAACTGTATTTGGAACATTTGGGAAATATTTGGGAAAGGTTCATTTCTGTATAAGTTCCTCTCCTCTTTCAAAGAAAATGAATTAAGCCCTAGGATTGGAGCACAATACATATATATGCATAATGAGAACACCACAGATACATCAATGTATTAATGTAAGACAAGCACTAATCTTCAGCACAGATTTTATTAAAATGTATAATTAGATAGTAATTTAAACATCATTCAAGCACCACAATATTAACAAAGCAATCCTACATGTATCTACCCAAATATAAGCTCTTGTGAGTTCAATGAGACTTGCTACTGGATAAATAAGTACTGTATAGTATTATTCTGGAAAGGCTTTTTCAAGTGTTCAGCAACATTTGTCTCAAGTGCCTTTTGTGCCCAGATCATATCAATCTGTAATCACATATCTTCCTTGCTCAGTAAGGGCTGTTTTAAATTGTGTTAGCAATCTACTTGCAGGGGTGGAATATATGTAAATTTTGGTTTTACTCAATTTCTCATTTTCTGGCCATACATTTGTTTTGCTAAATTTCTACAGATTCAATCTGTGAATTTCTACTAAGAAATAGCCCACATATTCATGTATTTTCATAACTCATGGTGAATTTAAAAAACAACAACAACTAGAGGGTATTTATCTAAATAGTATAGCATATACTTGATAGTGTGGTAACATGGAGAGGTAAAAAAAATAAGCACAGTTTAAATTAAAAATTAAATAAAAAGCCCCAATTCAGAAGAATGTATACAACTGGGCAGAAGATTGATGGCCTCTTAAGATCACAAAAAAATCAGAAAGTTAAACTGTGTATTAAGATTTATCATACTGAAAGTTTAAAAGCATATCACATTGCTGGTTTAAATTAAGAGAAAAAGTCATCTATAATGCAAAGGTACATGATGCAAAGGCAACAATTTAAAATCATGTCAAGGTAACAATTTTACCCAATGGTTGCTTGCTTTTAAGGGATATAAGGTAAACATTTACTACATTAAAAAAAGAATACAGAATGGGAAGAGTTACTTCCTTTTACAAATAACTATCATTGCTAGAGACATTCGTATTACTGCAAAATAAAGATACAGGGCAGGATATAAAAGAAGTCATAGATTAAATTAGGCCATGACCTAACATATTTCCCTTTGTTCTCCCTTCCAACCTTTGATAATCCTGACCAAACCTCTCTATTTCTTCTCTTGACTGTGGCTGATGGCTCTCTGGACAGATTAATAAGGTGGCATCTGTTTGCATGACCAAACTAAAAAAGACATGTGGTCTATGGTTTTGCTTGCAAACCACATCCTTCTTAATACACTGTATTTACTTAATGCCTTCTAGTAGGGGAGTCCCCTCTGTCTAATGATGATTTTTTTTTCATTTCAGAGAAACTGCATTAACTGTACCTTTTATACATTTGATACTGAAAATTAAGGATGACATTTCCATAAAAACGTTGATATCAAAACCTTAACATGCACTTTTTTTAACTCAACAGATCATTTTAAAGACAAAAATACAGTATTTTGGGGAATCTAAGAGTGAAATACAGTCCATAAATTTTAATGTGTTTAAATTAGGATATGATCATAGGCTTAATTATGCATGATATATTAATTTTTAAAATATTTTAAGGGATAGAAGCAAACTGAAAATGTTTCCAAATGAAAAGATCAGCTGACACCATGATGGCAACACAGTCTGTGAGGCTGATCTTGCATTTAAGGCTGATCTTGTATTTAAGGCTTTTCAAAGCAGCAGAGATGTAACAGCCTAAGACTATTAAGATACTTTGGATCTGTGGATTTGGTTAGGAGGCACTGTGAACTGAATTAACTCAATGCACACCTATCCTGAGTGCCATTTGTTGGCAGAAAGACACAACATAAATAACAAAATAAAATAATATTTACTCCCTGAACATTTCTTGTTAATCAATTGCTATAAATGTAACACAACCTAAAAGTGTTATCAGCAAGGAGAACTATGTTTAAAGGTAGGAAACTGCTTTTCTTCAATATTAATTCTTCTATTTCACAGATTAAGTTGTAGCAAACTACGAAATTATTTATTTCTCAAATTCTGAACATTGCAACAGACATCTGGTTTAAATTGCCTGCAACTGCTAGTTGGCCATTTGATTAAGCACTGCCCTCTAGAGGCTAATCTATAGAGAGAGGGAATCTTTCCCAACAGAAAATTTATATTCTAGGCCTACTTTGTGTTGAATCAGATGAATTTTTATCTGTCTAGTTTTTAAGAACACACTAGATACTCTCTGCCTCTCCATTGACGCCCCCTTGTCGTGGGAGAGAGGCTTGCGTACCCTAATGATGTTTTGAGCTATGCTGGCGGTGGCATAATAGCCACTGGTAGGGTCTCCCATGCCAGACAGGTCAAAACCGAAGGGTCTGACAAAGAGCGTCAAAGGGCAGGATGGGCTCTCTAGCCTTTTGGCAACCGTCCTAGGAGAAGGAAAACTCTAATCCCAAACCCGGGCAGATGGTGCTCGTCCAACCCTGTAAGGTCAACCATCTAAGAGAAGGAAACTCTAATCAAACCTACGGCCCGAGGACCTTGCTGCCACGTCCATGCTTGCAAGGCCACGGCAGATGAATCTCTGGTTTAAAGGGTGAGGCCAGTTCTGTGCACGCTGCGCTCCACCAGAAAAATCCATTGCACAGGCTCGAAGGACAAATCCTTATCTCGGATTGGCCTTTTTAGTCATCAGCGCGCTTGCAGAAAGCGCGGGTTGAGTCCTTCCTGAATCTTCGTTTGCGAAGAAAAGCCAGAGAGAGAGATACTCTCTGTGTTCCCATTATTACCATGAACTGCAAATTCACAATCACATGCTTGTTATTTGAAAATGATAGCACTTTTTAACACTCTCTAATTAAAATAGAAAAGTGCCAACAGAATTAAAATGCAGAACAGCAATTATCTAAAGACATATCCTACCTCTAAAAGCTGATGCAGAAATAAATTTTCAAAATCTAGAAAAACTGGAATAAGAAGCCACACTTATAAGAAGCTGTGAAAAAAGTAAAACTAAACCATCCACTGTATAAATTTTAATTCAAAGACATAGCCAACTTAGGCTGGAATATCGGTGTTACACATACAGTCTGTTCCTAAAGGTCTCTTCTTAGTACTTCACTCCATGCATCCGAGAAAGTAGACTTAAGTATATGAAAGCTTATGCTATCAACTTCTTTCTCTCAGTCTCGAAGGTGCTACAAGATCCCTTTGCATTCTGTGTAAATTTTAGAGGGACTGAGACATAAGTTTCATATAAGCCAGTAAGAATCATGCAGCCTGAAGATGTTGTTGGATTGCAACTCCCACCATTCTTCACCATTTCCTACATAGGCTGCTGGACTTTCAGTTCAAAAAAACACAGGGAGCACATGAATTTAAGGATTTTATCAGAAGCACTAAATATGGTGTCATAACGAAGTCACATAACCGTGAAAGGGCATGCAGATCAGACGATGTCGCCCTTTCGTTGTTATGTCCTGGCCAAAACCCGTACCTTTTAACTGATGGCTTAAGCCGCTGATAGATCCCCCTGCCTTGAGCAATTTAATTCTCGTCAATGCAGAGTCAATGGGCCGACTGGGCAGAACACTTCCAAGTATGATCAGGACATCCAGGTGACGAACCTTTGTTTACCCTCTCTGGGTTACTTAGAGGTTTTATATTGTGTGTATGTGCTTGGTGTGACTTTTTATGTTTTATATTAAGTTTTATTTTTTAATTTCCTGCACAATTGATTTCAAAAGAGGAAGTGAACAGAGCTCTGTTCACTTCCTCTTTACTGCTGGAGCTGCCTTTGCTGGGAGAGGAGGTAAGTGTGGAGGGGGGAACGTTTTTTTGCTGGCATAAAAATTGGGTTCTAAAAAAACATTCTAAAGGGAACATCTGATAAAGTTCTAAGTCAACAATGTGTCCATAAAGGTGTTTCTAGAAACTCACATACAAGAAATAAGTGATGAATGGCTCTTGAATATACACAGGCAATATACTGAGGCCATGAGCATCACATACTACTTGTGAGCTAACTGAGGCCAGCTGACTGGCTACTTTGGAAAACAGATGCTGGGCTAAATAGGCCTTCAGCCAGATCAAGCAAAGCTGTGGCTGCATTCTTAGAATAAGAGAAAGCAAGTCAATTTCCATCTGAACTCTTTATTTGGTGAAAAGACCACTTCAACACCCTGTATTACTAGGGACCACACACATTTCTGGATCAAAATTTAAAGGTAATGATTGCTATGCAAGGACTGAAATACTATGACAATCAAAACCTTCTTCAATATTGGAATCAGAGCTCCCTCTTGTGGCTGAAGGGATTAGGTAGTTTATCTCTCTCTGGCTTCGCAAGCGAAGATTTAGGAAGGATTCATCCCGCTCTTTTCTGCAAGCGTGCTGATGACTGAAAAGGTCAATCCGGGATAAACATGTCCGGTTGCAGAAAGCACAGCAGAAAGTCTCCTTGGGTGATGATTCCGGGTTGTGATTCTTTCTGCGTTGTCGTTTCTCTTCAAGACTTGTTCAGCGTGAGCTCTCAAATAAGACTGCAGCATTGTGGATAGTGCGTCTCCAAGCCTCCCAATGTGAGGCCATGGCGGACCATTGTTGGTGATCAATTTGGCTGAGCCTAAGATGTTGTTTCAGGGAGTCCTTGTATCGCTTTTTTGGAGTGCCCCTCTTACAATGACCCGTGACGAGTTCACCGCAGAGTACTATTTTTGGGAGTAGTTTATAACTACAGTATAAACTGCAAGGAGAGAAAGAAGTCTCAAAGGAAAATGAAACCTGTGACAGGCAGACACTAAGCAAAGTATGAGCGGACATTTTAAGCTAAGATGCATCTTGGCCCTGGACAAGGGGAAGCCAACTGTAGGTAAAGTCCAAGTTAAAAGTGGGTGTCTATAATGCATGCATTTCATTGCTGTGCCATCACTATCTTAGAAAAACAAAACAAGCCTTCTTTCATGGAGGATTAAATGTTCTTTTGTCATTTCTATCTTCAATTTTTATTTGGGTTTCAAATCAGCCAAATGTCTCAGCAACCATATCATAGTATTAAAAAGCAAAAGACACATTCAAGCCCTACTTCTTAAAATGCTGGCAGGTCATATTGCACAATGCCTTTTTCTTGACTCAGAAGCAAAGGACAAGAAACCAGCAAAGTGAGAATCAAAACATAAATACATAGCACTGTAAAATAATAAAGCAGCACAATATAAACATCTCATTTCTGTTCTTGTCACTTTCTCTGCACAAACTCCCAAGCAGGATGGCCATATATACCTTGCCAAAAAAACAGGGCCTCCAACACCAATCTATGTACTAATCTGTATGTTTGTTTATATGCAAATCTGGAAAGCAGATTCTAAAATTACATGGAAATTTCACAGAAAACAAACCCATTTCCTATCCAAAAAACCAAACCCCAGCAGATACTACGGGCCCACTATATGGTCAATGGCCCATTGCTGGCTAACTAGAAATAGACAATGGACTATGACAGCAGTGGGGTGGGGGAAAACAGGAGGACAGGTTGCTTACCTGTAACTGTAGTTCTTCACATGGTTATCTGTGTCCTCACACAAGTAGGTTTTCCTGCACCTCAGTCCCTCTTCGTCTACTGCGCCAGTAGAATCTAATGAACCTCTCTAGCACTTTTGGCTCATTTTGGGTTGTTGTTTTTTTTCTGTGAATTTGGCTCGCTTCTGGTTATTCTCTCGTCTTTCCCTGATTTGGTTACTTGACTGCCTGGTTTTTGACAACTTTGGCCTGTTTTCAGACTCCCCTTTGTCTTCTTCGGCTTTGTGTACGGCTTGTAGAACAAAAAGGAAGGTGGCCTTCATCTGACGCCTACAGATGAAGACGCCAACGCCTACATCATTCCCAAACAATTTCGTATTGTGACCCGGTCCATGATTCAGCCTCTTCTTCAGCACAGGGACTGGTTCGCTACCATCAACCTGAAGAACACATACTTCCATATTGGAATTCAACCATCACAGAGGGGCCTTCCTAGCTTTCATTGTGGGGAGGAAAGTGTTCCAGTTTCGAGTCCTTCCATTCGGTCTGTCCACTTTTCCCTGCATGTTCATCAAATGTATCACAGTGGTGGTGGCATGGTTGTACCAGCAGGGAGTGGTAGTCTTTCCTTATATAGACAACTGGCTCCTAATTGCCGACTATCATCTTCAACTTACTCAAGACATCAACTACACTCTGGGCTTACTGAACTCCCTCGGTCTCATCATCAATCTGGAAAAATCTCACCTTTGTTCAGTTCATCGGGGCAACTCTGGACTCGATTTTGGCAGCTGTCTATCTGCCTTTGGACAAGTTCAACACCTTAAAGCAGTGCATACAACATTGTCGCCAGTCCTGATGCTGCCTGCTAGATCCAAACAGGTCCTTCTCAGGCATACGGCCTCTACCACTGGGGTCACTCCCTTTGCTCATCTACGGTTTCATCTCCTCCAATCATGGTTCCTGTTGCTGTTCACAGGATTCACTAGGCAAATGCCTCACTACACCCTGGTATGTCAGCAGATCCCTGCTATGGTTGCTCAATCCAAACAATGTTCACACAGGAATGCCCTTTCTCCCCCCCCCCCCCAGCTGCACATTACAGTAACCATGGATGCCTCCCTCCATGGCTGTTCATGTTGAGAATCTCTTCCTCAACGGCAAGTGGTCCCCCCTCAGAGTGCCTCCTCCGAATCAATGCTTTGGAGGTGTTGGCATTACAAAAGGCACTGAGGGCATTTGAATCCATCCTTGTGGGGAAGAACATCTAGCTGGTCACTGACAATACAGCCATAATATATTATCTCAATGAATTTGGGGTGAAGTCCTCCACTCTACTTTTGATCAGTCTTGAGATCTGGAATTGGTGCATACAGAGGGATATCATCCTTTAATCCATACATCTCCTTGGGGAGGACAATACTCTCACAGATGCACTGAGCCATTCCACCGACTCATCCCACAAGTGGATGCTGCACCGCTCGGTCATCCACAATCTGTTTCATTTCTAGTGGTCTCTCGCTGTCAACCTCTTCACCAGTCACTTCAACAAAAAATGTTGCCAGTTCTGCTCTGTTAGAAGGGCTCGAGGAGAGATATGCTTCTGTTACAGCGGAACGGTCGTCTTCTCTACCTCTTTCCACCATTCCCATTGGTCACCAGGGTGGTGTCCAAACTCAGGCGGGATTGAGCAGATGTGATCCTAGTCACACCTTGGTAGCCAAGACAACCCTGATTTGGCCCACTCCTTCGACTGGCCAGACATAGATATCTCCGTCCACCTCTCCGCCTGGACCTGCTGACCATCCACAACGGTCGGGTTCGACATCCCGACCTGGACACTCTGCGGCTAATGGCTTAGCGAATCCAGCTCTGAACTGGGCTTCAACTCTAGTGTCACCTGACATGAAATCACTGGTCATGCTACCTCCATCTTCCCACTCATTGAGTGAACTCCTACAAGTGGAACAAGTTTGTTGCGTACCTGTCCGGCCAGGGATTAAAGCCCTCTCATTCTACTCTTACAGACGTCCTACAATTCCTTCTGTCTCTCTCCGATTCGGGGCTTTCTTATTCTTTGTTTAAATGCTATTTAGCAGGATTTTCTTATGAATTCCAGCAGATGGGGCACACATCCTGCTTCCACGATCCACTACAGTTGTCCCTCTGTATCCATGGATTTGGTATCCATAGATTTAAGTATTCATGGCTTGAAAGTATTCTTTAAAAAAATAATAATCCAAAAAGCAAACCTTGATTTTGCCAACTTATCTAAGGGACACCATTTTGTTATGCCATTGCATATAATGAGACTTGACTATTCACGGATTTTGGTATCCATGGGGGGTCCTGGAACCAAACCCCAGCGAATATGAAGGGACAACTGTAGTTAAAAAGTTTTTGAAAGGCTTTGTCAACCTTCATCCTTCAGTCTCAAATCCAGCTCCTGCCTGGAGCCTTGAACTGGTCCTTTTTCAATTGACTCAAGGGCCCTTTGAACTTTTGTCAATTTGCAACAATCTAATACTTACCTGGAAGACTGCCTTTCTTGTCACCATCACTTCGGCCAGGAGAGAGAGCAAGTTGTGTGCCCTTCGTGTGGACCCTCCTTATCTACGTTTCCACAAAGACAAGGTAGTGCTCCGTCTTCATGTCTCATTCATGCCATAAGTGATCTCCTGTTTCCAGCTGAACCAGAACATTGTATTGCTGTCATTCAGGCAGAATCTGGCGACTGCCTTCGAATGGACTTCGCACTCACTGGATGTTCGCAGGGTCCTTGCATTCTATACTCAACATACTGTGTCTCTGAGAAAGACCAACAAACTCATCATCTGCTACTCTGATTTGAAGCTGAGCCTCCCAGTTTCTACCCAGAGATTTTCTAAATGGATTGTTTCAACCATTCATCTAGCCTACCAGTTGGCTCAGAAAGACCCTCCTGCTTGGGTTCAAGCTCATTCAACAAGGGTGGTAGCCGCCTCCTCTGCTTTTCTGTTTGGTACTTCTTTGGAGGAGATCTGCAAAGCTGCCGCTTAGTCTACTCTGTTGACCTTTATCTCTCATTATACACTAGACAACTGGTCTAGAGCAGATGCAGCATTTGAAAGGGCTGTTTTTCTTTTCCACTTTATAATAAAGGTATTCTATTTGCTCACTCATGGTGTGCATGGATTTTCTTACATGTTTACTATAGCATGACACTCCCTCCATCTGTTGAGGAAGCTTGCTAGGCTCCCACTTGTGTGAGTCACAGAGACCACAAAGAAGGAGGATAGATTGCTTACCTGTAATTGTAGTTCTTCAAGTGATCATCTGTAAACTCACACAAACCCACCCATCCTCCACGCTACGTGTCCTGCTTGTGGTTACTTTAGGATGCTGCTGCTGCGTCATCCTTGGAACTGAGGTAAATGAGCAGGAATGCTGAAGTATATCATTGGGGTGGGCAGGGCTACCATCAAAAAGACTTATATAACTATTCTAGAAGGTTCCGATTATGATACTTAAGGTTTGGCTTCCATGCATACCTATTTTACGGGGAGGGGGGTGGAATAGCCAACAAATTTTCTTCCTCCTGATGCCTTCACTTCTCTAAAGGCAAACAGGACTCCTCATCAGAGGTTGCCGCCAAATCATTTTGTTTTCTCTTCTGATTTGCAAACACTGACAACGTAACTGCTATTCAATTATATACTGTAATGGACAGAAGAGAGAGAAATTTTGCTCGACCTGTTGGCAAGGCAGGAATTGAAAAACTGGGAAGAGAGGGAATGTTTAGCAATGGTTAAAACATTTATGGAATTCTGGAGATCCTGCCTTGACCTGGTTGGCACAAGGGATTAACCCATATGTCATGGATTGTTCCTTCAGCCTCACTTAGAATACTGTTTACTTGAGAAAAGTCAACATAGCAGCCCTCCATCTTCTAAGATTGCACAGTTAGACATGACACCAGGCATCTACAACTTTCAGCTGGTCATAGCTGAGTGATGGAGCACGTGTTTTGCATTCAAAAGGCCTGAGGTCAAATCTAAAGCACCTTCAGGTAGAGCTAGGAAAGAAACCTACCTGAAATTCAAGAGTTGCTGCTAGTTAGTGTAAACAATACAGGTTCAACAGACCAATGGCCCACCTTAGTATAAGATAGCATACTACAGTGGGCCCTTGGTATCCACTGGGGTTTGGTTCCAGGACCCCCCATGGATACAAATATCTGTGGATGCTCAAATTACATTATATACAATCGTGTAGTAAAATGGCATTCCTTATTAAAAAATCAAGCTTTGCTTCTTGGAATTGTTTAGGGGGAGGATATTTTCAAGCTGTGGATGGTGGAATCCATGGATGCCTAATACATGGGTACAGAGAGCCAACTATATATTCCTAAGTCAAAAATGGTATCCAACAATCTGATCTTCCCACTTGGTAAGACTTCACCACACAGTGTTTCCCACCAGAAAACCACTGCTACCAATTTGAGCAACTCTGGAGGATCCTTAAGGACCTCAATTCGGTATCACTCAATATAATAACTTCCAAAACATAATGGAAGTTAGAAGAGTAGAACCTAGAAAATTAAATTCTATGTGGTCCAACACTGCTTATGATTATACAGTTGTCCCTTCACATTCGCGGGGGTTAGGTTCCACGGACCCCCGCGAATGTCAAAAAAAACGTGAATATTGATTGCCCTCCCCTCCCCCGCTAAAGCGACCATGGGGCCACCGGAGGCCCCATACTCACTTTTCCCGGGCTCCCCACCCTCCCCAGCGCATCCCCCCACCCTCCCCAGCGCATCCCCCCACCCTCCCCAGCGCATCCCCGCACCCTCCCCGGGGCCTTCACGGAGCCTTCCAAGGCTCCGTGAAGGCCTCCGTGGCCTCCCCCCACCCTCCCCAGCACGTCCCCCCACCCTCCCCAGGGCCTTCACGGAGCCTTCCAAGGCTCCGTGAAGGCCTCCGTGGCCTCCCCCACCCTCCCCAGCGCCTCCCCCCACACTCCCCGGGGCCTTCCCCCACACTCCCCGGGGACTTCACGGAGCCTTGGAAGGCTCCGTGAAGGCCTCCACGGCCTCCCCCACCCTCCCCAGCCCCTCCCCCCACCCTCCCCGGGGCCATCCGCCACCCTCCCCGGGGCCTTCACGGGGCCTTGGAAGGCTCCGTGAAGGCCTCCGCGGCCTCCCCCCACCCTCCCCGGGGCCTCCCCCCACCCTCCCCAGCGCGTCCCCGCACCCTCCCCGGGGCCTCCCCCCACCCTCCCCAGGGCCTCCCCCCACCCTCCCCAGGGCCTCCCCCCATCCTCCCCAGCGCCTCCCCTGGGCGTTCCCCCACCCTTCCCGGGGCCTTCACGGAGCCTTCCAAGGCTCCGTGAAGGCCTCCGCGGCCTCCCCCCACCCTCCCCAGCGCGTCCCCCCACCCTCCCCGGGGCCTCCCCCCACCCTCCCCAGCGCATCCCTGCACCCTCCCCGGGGCCTTCACCGAGCCTTCCAAGGCTCCGTGAAGGCCTCCACAGCCTCCCCCCACCCTCCCCAGCATGTCCCCCCACCCTCCCCGGGGCCTTCCCCCACCCTCCCCGGGGCCTCCCCCCATCCTCCCCGGGGCCTTCACGGAGCCTTCCAAGGCTCCCTGCGGCCTCCCCAGCGCCTCCCCCCTCCCTCCCAGGGCCTTCACGGGGCCTTCGGAGGGTCTCCGAGGGCCCCGTGAAGGCCTCCCTGGCCCTCTCTGCTCCCTCCAAGGGCTTTTACGGGGCCTCCAGAGGCCCCATCTCGCGGTTTTGGGGAGGCCCGGGGGGGCCCTCCCAAAACCGCGAATAACCGAAACCGCGAATGTCGAGTTTGCGAATGTGGAGGGGTAACTGTATTATATATGTAAAACATAAATACTTCAACGTATGATTACATTAAAATGGTTTGAGGCATAAAATTGCTAACTGCAAGTTCTCAAAGGGGGATCTGGAAGACTGATGAAGGAAAATGTTTTAATCCTATTACTAAAGAAATCTAAGATTACTCTCTTCCCTCCTCTAATTAATTCCCCACAATTAATTAATATTGCATTTCCTTGCTACCTAACTTCTAAAATGACACCCTTTCAGCTAATTTTAAATTTAGTTATTATCAGGCCAAGACTTCACACGTTCTGATTCACCAAACAAAATACAGTCAAAATACAGTCAACAAGTCATGTGCAGCAACCTTCCAGGTATAGGGCAAGCCTTCTTGACAGAAAGTAAAGACAAGGTGGCTGCTGAGTTCCTGGTAAGCTATAGTACATGGCTGCAAGGTTGTGTTCAGCTTGCCCAATCCCAAATTGTGCAGGGGGAAAAAAACCAGCATTGGAGAACATCAATAATGAGCAATGGTTATAGGCAAGAACAGTATTAACTGCAAATATCAGAAGGGTATTTTAAAAAAAAAATACATTTCTTCAGTTCTAGGATTAAAATCTATGACTGAAATTAATGTTCACATACCGTACTCCTCTATAACTTTCCCATGTATATTGGAGGGGGGGGGTCTGTAGCCATCATAATGTTATGATATTCCAGCTCCCACAACCAGCATGGCCAATGACCAGGGTGATGAGAGTCCAAAACATCTGATGAGTCATAGATTTACCATCCAAGATATGCCATGGGCATGTAGCACAGTCATTCCATTGATGGAATGCTTCCATCTGCAGAACTGGGGCTGGGGAGCAATCCTCCCATCCTGCCCCCTCCACATATCACCAAAACTGGCTCTATGGACTGGAAAATCCTCCAGAGCAGGATATGGGGCAGTACAGAGGACTTTGGGGAAGGAAGAGGATTCCCATCATTATAAAAAGCATCTGCTGGCATAACAGTGGATTTAATACAATAAAATTACCATTTTAATGTACCTGTGGATTCCAAGTAGGGTCCAGTTTCTTCACTGTAGCAATATAGTCTCTCATTGCCTGCTCAGTACTTGTATCACCCAATGCTTTCCAAGCTTCCCTGAATGGGAGGGAAGAACAGTCAATAGAAACTAAAACATGTAGTACCAAACTTCTCCTGGAGTCAGGTTTTTAAAAATTAATTACACATCCCTAATGCGCTTATGTACATGCACACTTTATGTCACTTTGTTTCTACTTAGGTCTGAATAAGTTGTAGTTGTATGATTTCAGCCTAAACTTATTTTCTAACATAGGAGACAGATAAGAAGCATGGAGCATCACAATTCTTTTTATAGAATCCCTACTCCTATCCCACTAGTGAACTCTCAGACTGTATTCTAAGATGTCTTGACAAACACTACCAGTGTATCCAAGCCATTTCCCAGGTGACAGCTCCTGTGAAAGCCTCCTAAACTCCTCTTTAAACTCAGGGGAGTTTAAGAAGCAGGTGGGTGGCTTGTCAAAAGGGGCTGCTGACATGATTAATATGGGGGATGTGCTAAGAACAGAGAACTATTTCTCCAAGAGATTCTTCTCCAGTTTAGCATGTAAAATAAGCATCCACATACGCGTGGTTAATGAGTTTTTAAATATTTCCTTCATCTATGAATGCTCATAGCAGTGGCTCTTAACCTGTGGTATGTGGCCCCCACAACGTTCTCACAGGGGTCCACAAAGTCATGAAGACTGCTTGGTCCACCTCCTCTCCACAGTGGAGCAGCCACATGACAGGAACCAAGGCAAAGGCTGGCTTGGCCTGCGCATTGCCGTTCCATCTGCTCCAGCCACAAACTTTCAGGAGGAAGCAGAAGTCTTCCCTCCCACTCCAGTACTTCTGAGGGAAGGTTTAATAGATGGTGTCATTGTGTTGTTGTTGCTGCTGCTGCTGCTTTAAATATTGAGTTAAGTCTTGGGGATCCGCAGCAAAAGTTATTTAAAGGGGGTCCCTGATAAAGAAAAGGTTAAGAACCACTGCTCCATAGTGTGAACCTGCAGGACACAGTACAGGGAAGGGCCTGGTACAATCCCCAGATCTGCCTGAACAGGGCTGGAGACATTCCATAGCTCAAATGAACAAAGTTTATACAGAGGTCCTTCATAAAAGAGATATTAGCATCATTATTATGCAGTTAAAAGGCAGGCTGTTACCTTCCCAAAGCATTCTTGCCTTAATGAAATGAAGAACTAGTTAAGCAAGAACTATTATCTTAATGGAGATTCAGAAGAGCATCATTGTTAAAAAAAATTAGTGGGAAACCAAAACTATAATTGAATATATTGATTCTAAAACTCCTTCAATAATTAATACAAAATAAATTAACTGTAGGCAACCATTAAAGGAAAATCAAATGGATTTCCAAAAACACAAAATTCATTTCAAAACTAAGGATTCTGAACTTACCATTTCTGCTTTCCTTCAAAATCAAAAAATCCAGGTTTGGGAGTGTTGCAGCTACCACATTTGACCTTTAAAAAAAAAATACAAGTAAGCAATTTACGTTGACTTTGCACACGGATCCTTCCTTTACCCTCAAGGTTCTTTCTATCTTCCAGATCTCTCGGAAACAGATTTTGCCTTTCTTTTGTCCCAACCCCTCTCACCCTAGAGAGAAGCTATGGCACAAGCTAGACGTCTGCAGGGCCCTTAAGATTTACATCAGAAGGACGAAGGCCTTCAGACACTGTGATTCACTTTTTGTCTCCTTTAACCCATCTTCCATGGGGACTAGGGCTTCTAAGCAGACTATCGCAAACTGGATCAAGGCTTGTATTCTCACGGTGTATGACATGGCAAGATTGCCACGTCCCACCAGAGTGCAGGCCCATTCCACCAGGGCAGCGGCCACCTCAGCAATATTCTCCACCAATATCCCAATCTCAGAAATATGTTGGGCAGCCATGTGGTCCACACCCTCCACCTTCATCCACCACTACAAAATTGACAAATTCAGGTCAACAGGTATGATTTTTGGAAGAAGGTGGTTAAAGGCTAGGTAGTTATCCAGGAGGTGGTTAAGGACTAGGTAGTTGGGCAGTCACCCTCCCTAGACCTGAGGTTGCTCGGGTATGTCCCAACAGTAATGGATTCCTCTTCTCATCAACCCAGAGAATGCCACATTGGTTACTTACCGTGAAGGTGCATTCCTGGGTTGGTCAAGAGGAGGAATCCACCCTGTCCTTGGTGACTGCCCCTTTCTCTTAGGGTGGGCATACCTACTGAACTTCTTTGACTGTCCTCTTTATTGGGCTTTGCTAGTTAGTGAACTGGCCTCGTGAAGAGCTGGAGAAGAGGAGTCAACAGTCCTCTCCAACTATAGCGAGACTTAGTCTCCTCCTTCCTGCCTCTTCTCTGGGTGATAATGGAAGCATCCCAATAGTAATGGATTCCTCCTCTCGACCAACCCAAGAATGGACCTTCACGGTAAGTAACCAATGTGGCATTTTGTGATTAAATCTCAATTTCAAAGTAGTACTGTCAAGTTCTGCACACAAAAAAAATGAATTTGCTTTGCAGAAAACATTATGTTTTGCTCAGGAAGCGAGTTTCCTGCATAGAAAATCATAGTTTTTGCACAAAAGAACAAGTTTCCCACACAGAAAATGACATTTTCCATGTAAAATAAATCTAAGTGGTTTCTTTGACACAAAATACTCATTATAAAAGGTCCCAAACAACAAAATGTCTTCAAAAAGAATACCATTTTCTCCCACAGTGGGGAGAACATTGTTAAAATTATGTTTTCTAGCAAGAACGAACTAAACAAAGATTTGCATCCTGTATTATTTGCTGGTGTGCCATACCAACTTAAGAAATACCATCTTATGGAAATGAAGTTTACATTATGATCCTATATAGTTCTAATCAGAAGTAACCCCTATAGTTCAACAGATAATATGTGAGTACAGGACTGCAGCTGCCTTGAAAACTGAGTGTACAGGATTCTGCTATTAATCATGCCTTATGAGGAGAGACTTAGGGAGCTGCATATGTTTAGCCTGAAAAAAAGATGGTTAAGAGGCGATATGATAGCCCTGTTTAAGTATTTGAAGGGATGTCACGCTGAGGATGGAGCAGGCTTGTTTTCTGCTGCTCCAGAGACTGGAACACGGAGCAATGGATGCAAGCTCCAGGAACAGAGATCCTACCTCAACATTAGGAGGAACTTTTTGACAGTAAGAGCTGTTCGGCAGTGGAACACACTCCCTCGGAGCGTGGTGGGGTCTCCTTCCTTGGAGGTCTTTAAACAGAAGCTGGATGGCCATCTGTCGGGGATGCTTTGATCAAGATTGCCTGTATGGCAGGGGGTTGGACTGGATGGCCCTCGTGGTCTCTTCCAACTCTACAGTTCTATGATTCTATGATTATTCTGTCATCATATTTAAATTATGCAATGCAGAACTATTAAGCAAAGACTAATTAAACACACAGGTCACGAAAACCAAGGTGCCCTCTATCCACACAACTAGCACTGTTTCTTACTCTTTCATCAAGCATTATAAGAAACAATTTTGCAGGATTTTTATCTCTGCCTACAGTGAAGTAAAGTGCCTTCCTCTGAGTTACAACACAACATTATTCCTGGTGCAATATGGAATTATAGTCTCCCTGACATCCAGTTGTACCTAAATTGTGATGCAGCATTGCCAAGACATTCTACAAGTCTGTGATGGCATCACACAATTTACTGGCAAGGGAGTGGCTACCAGATGATCAAGTTACTCATGTGTGATAGATACAATGAGTTCTTGATTTTAAAGATTACAAAACAATATTTGGTATTTTAAAGTGTTATATATTTCAATATTTTAACATTTATGGTTTTAACTGTGTAAATTGTTTAATTTGTTTTTTAACTTGATATTTATACTTTTAATAATTTGTATTGTTTTTAACGTGGACTATTTTAAACTCATTGTTAGCTGGGAGAAAGGCAAGATACAAATAAAATAAAATAAAATAAATAATAATACAAAGACAAGAGACTTCACATTTCACTGTGATCCAAAGACTGATTGATATTTACATATTAAGTTGATAAGAAGTGTCCTGGATCAGACCAGTCCAACATTCTGTTCCCAGAGCCCAACCAGGTAAATATAGTATCTAAAGCCCATAAGTATGAGTCCAACAGCAGCATTCTCTGCTCACGTTCGCTAGGAACTGGTATACAGAGACATGCTGCCTCCGATACTGGAGGTAATATACAGCCAGTATATTTAAGAGACTTTAATTCTTGCCTGAATGGCTCATGTAAGATCTAACACTACAGGTTCACACATTTAGCTACAAATCAAGTGATAAGCAATATATACACATCTACATGTAAAAAGTGGTAGTTTTTCTCAATGAACTACCCCAAACTTTCTTCTTCCCTCGTAGGAGCGGGCCTTCCACTACAGCTGTTTTTTGTTTGTTTGTTTGTTCTTTATTCAGCAATAAATACCCTTGAACACAGAGATGGGAGAGAAATCTCTGTGTTTAGCACAGCGGACAAAAATACTGTCAAAATGTAAGTAAGTTTTTTTTTTCAATAGAACAATAGGGGTTTAAACAAACTTTAAAACTCTATTCTTGCATATATGCAAAACTAAGAAGACAATCTTATACTTGACAATCTCTTTTTCCCTTTCAGATGCGAATCAATAAAGCCTTTGACTATGACACACATATAGTTTCTTAGTGCCAAGGAGTGATAAAGCACCCCCTTAAAACTGTGTATAACTTATCAGAGATCAGCCCATAGGCATTTCCCTGACTGTGGAACAAATGGTCCAGACAAAAATAAACAGAAGGGATGGGCCAAAGGTGATGCAGAATCCCAAGCATCTGGGTTTACTGCAGATCCAGATCCAAGATAAGCTGCAGTAAGAGTAACAGGGAACCAGGAGGAAGAAATTTCTATGATGCGTATGAAGAGTGTCAGGCTAGGTAAGGCAACTCAAGGCACTCCCTCTCCCTAGGGATCTAGATTTGGAGCTTGTACTACTGGTAGAACCAAGGTTACATTAGCAGAAATATAAGCACATGTCAGGGTGTGATATGCAGTCCGACATACAGACTGTGTATAATTACATGGAGATGGTTTTACGCTGCCCCAGGGTAGGAAACAAATTTTCACAGGTTTCTAACTTTTGCCTGATACACGAGGACTCACATACAGTTGTAAAAAGCCAAGGCTTCTGTATGAAGTACATGTGACATTATCATGAACGTATATGTGAACATTCAGGCTGTTTTATTATGGCCCTAATTGATACTGTTTCTTGCAGTAGAACAGGTTTTCTTTTATTCTCAGCAGTCGTTCCTGCTGTCATGCAAGTTTCATACAGAGAAATGCCAAGTGCATGAAAGGATGACCTTTGGGAGAGAAGAGGCAACCATTCCTTATTCTATTCCCACTGCCCTATTAGGGGCATTTTAGTGTACAAATAAAAATTCTGGTCTACTTGGCCTAGCAACATGTCGTTAATAGCAGTTGAGTATTTGGTAAAGACTTTCCTTTCATAATTCATTTAAGTGAACTCCAAGTAGCTTCCTTCCAGTAGTCATAGAATCAGAGTTGGAAGGGACCACAAGGGCCATCCAGTCCAACCCCCTGCCATGCAAGAATAAACAATTCCCAACAGATGGCCATCCAGCCTCATGCTTAAAAACCTCCAAAGAAGGAGACTCCACCAAACTCTGAGGCAGTGCATTCCACTGCTGAACAGCTGTCCTAATTTCTGAAACTGCAGAAAATATAAGCTTGTTCCACCCTCAGTATGACATCCCTTCAAATATTGAAACATGGCTATCATGTCACCTCTTAACCTTCTCTTCCCCAAGCTAAACATACCCAGCTTTCTAAGCCGCTCCTTATAGGGCATGGCTTCCAGACCTCCCACCATTTTGGTCGCCCTCCTCTGGACACATTCCAGCTTGTCAATATCCTTCTTGAATTGTGATGCCCAAAACTGGACACAGTATTCCAGGTGAAGTCTGACCAAAGCAGAATAGAGTGGCACTATTACTTCCCTTGATCTAGACACTATACTCCTACTGATGCAGCCTAGAATCATATTGGCTTTTTTAGCTGTTGCGTCACACTGCTGACTCATGTTCAGCTTATGGTCCACTAGTCACTAGGAATAGAAGAGAAAAACACTTCTTTGTAGAAAAAGATAGGTGAACCTATTTGAGACCAGAATGGCAGTTTTTCATGGCACGTTTCAGAGGCATATGTATGAAAACTTAACTGAGCTGCAAAACTTTTAGATAGCAGGTTTTGGGGTGAGATAGCATCTGATCTTGGAAGCTAAGCACAGTCAGTCCCGGTTAGTATTTAAATGAGAGACTGCCAACGAATACCAGGTGCTGTGGGGTATATTTCAGGGGAAGGAAATGACAAAACCACCTGAGATTTCCTTGCCCAAGAAATCCTTATGAAATTCATGGGTTCACCAGAAATCAACAAGCAACTTGAAGGCACATACACACAATTTTAATCTAGCTTCTACTGGCTTTGTGGCTGCCAGTTATATAAGACCGTGGTTCTTGGTTGTAGCTTTGGTTTTTTACAGTACAGTTCTAATTAATTTTTTTCTTGAAGCAATGCATACAGGATTTATTTGGGCTTAGTTCCAATTCAGTGTGCATAAGACTGGGACTTTATGTGGGAAATGTAGCATTCTTCTTGCACCCCTGCTTAGTAAGTTTAGGAAATTCATTGCATTCCTACCCCCTTCTCATCTCAGGCTATCTTAGCCATTTGGAGCTATGGGGTGACCACTGAGTCATTCATCACATGGCCTCCTAATTTAACCATACTTTATGATTCTTTGTGTCCCTGCCTAGGGGTTTTGCAGCTTCTCCAGGAGGCTTCTCTTCCCTTTTCTCCCCTTCCTACCATGCATCTGACTTCCAAACCATCTCTCGCTTACTTTACAAACACCTCTTTATCTGAGGAAATATGGAAATTACTGCTGTAATACTTAGAAACTTCTGATTTGATTATCCGAACCTGAAATTCCCAAGATTGGGTGAGTTTTCTACCCTGAACTGTAATCCTGTTAGTTAGTTAAGGACTTAGATTTGTTTTGAATATGTAGATTAAGATTGCTATACCCTCAGTAAACTTTTGATATGTATTTTTAAGCAACCTCTTTATTGTCCTTAATTTGTCTACTTGACTTTAATGCTGGGTGATTTAGAACGCATACAAATGCAAATTGAGCCTGGTCAGTCTTCCCTATATTAATTCTGCTTACTAAAGAAACTTTTCTTAAGAAGATATTCCTAAAGGGCTTGCTCCCTGGAATCTTTAATACATTTTTAATTTTTATACTCATACACCTCAACACTTTACATCTGAGTGTTTATTTTCACTTCTTGTGCAACCTGTTTTCTGAACATGCCTGCTGAAAAACTATAGTACATACAAAAATCTGATTAAGTTTAATGTGAGAGTCAGAATAGGCAGTGAGGCTCACTGCTAGGGGGGAGGGGGAAGGAGAGGGGAAAATCATTCAAAATGTGTGGTAGTTGTGATCTTCAGCAGTCTTTGGCTGCTTTATCATCATCTACTGAAACTAAACTCTGGAACATGTATCTGAATGGAGCACAAGTGCTTCCAGTTTTTATTCTCTTTTCCAATTTATTTTTCCCCCTCTGTTGGGATATAATACATTGTAAATTCCATGAAGCAATTGTCTTTCCGTTTACGTATTTCTCCATACAGTATCAGGCATACTACAGTGACTTATTAGGCTGCTCAGAGAAATACAGGAGAGGTGCAGAAGAAGACCAAGAGCTACATCCAATGTTGTGCAAACAGATATCTACTAACACAACAGCCATTTCCTAGCCTCTTCTTCTTCCCCTCCAGCCTAAACATTTTAAAGGCACCAGATCCCACCTGATTTTGGAAGCTAAATAGGGTCAGCTCTGGTTGGTACACTTGAATGGGAGGCTGCCAACAAATACCAGGTGCTGTAGGCCAAAAACGTCTTAAACTGTGGGACATGACCCCATATGGGGTCGCATAACTGAATATGGGGGTCTTGAAAAATTTGGCAACAGTGAAAGGTTTCTGATATACCTATTTTATATATCTATACACCTGGGGTCGTGTAAAAATTTCTCAGGTGACAAAGGGGCGTGATTGGAAAATTTTTAAGAAGCCCTGCTGTAGGCTGTATTTCAGAGGAAGGACCTCGCAAAATCACCTCTGAGTATTCCTTGCCTAAGAAAACTCATGAAATTCATGGGGTCTCCACTAAGTCTGCAGGCAACTTGAAGGCACATACATGCACCTTCTCCCTCTCTGTCCTTCAAATACAGGATTGCAGGTGGGCTTAAAGGGGGGGTGGATCAGATCCACCAGCCAATGCCATTCCGTGAGCAAACACAAATAAATGGATTTGGCAACCATTTGCCATTCCTCCTGTATGACAACTTCTAAGTAAAAATTGAATATCCTGAGACTGTGGGACAGATAGGGGGCATCCACACTAGAGAAACAATCCAGGCTGAAACTGGATTGTTTGCATGGCTCCTTCCTATAGAATCCTGGGATGTGTAGTTTGGTGAGGCACCAGCACTCTTGGTTAGAGAAGGCTAAAGTCCTTGTAAATCTACAAATCCCAGGATTCTATAGGAAGGAGCCAGGCAAAAAATCCAGTTTCAAACAGGATTAGGTATTTGTGTCATGCAGATTCCCCACCCAACCCCGATAAGTGTTGGTCCAGTACAAAGTCTCCTTGGAGGTTTTTAAGCAGAGGCTGGATGGCCATCTGCCGGGAATGCTTTGATTGTGTATTCCTGCATGGCAGGGGGTTGGACTAGATGTCCCTTGAGGTCTCTTCCAACTCTATGATTCTCAGCCAGAGAGCTCCTATACAAACTCCAGGATTCCAAAGGATGCAGCCATGACAGTTAAAAGTGGAACTGAAGCATTTTAATTGTGTAATGTGATTGAAGTATATGATAAGTCATTGAGAGAGGACATGATAGCCATGTTTAAATATACGAAGGGATGTCATTCTGAGGATGGAGCAGGCTTGTTTACTGCTGCTCCAGAGACTAAGACATGGAGCAATGGGTTCAAATTACAGGAAAAGAGATTCCACCTAATCATTAGGAAGAACTTCCTGATAGTAAGAGCTGTTTGGAAGTGGAATACACTGCCTTGTAGTGTGGAACTACTGACAGTAAGAGCTGCTTGGCAGTGGAATATACGGCCTCACAGTGCGGTGGAGTCTCCTTCTTTGGAGGTTTTTAAGCAGAGGCTGGATGGCCATTTGTCGGGAATGCTTTGATCGTGTATTCCTGCATGGCAGGGGGTTGGACTGGATGGCCCTTGAGGTCTCTTCCAACTCTATGATTCTATGACTATGACATCCACTGGAACCACTCAGGAAGAACTCACCACCTTGCAAGTTCGATTCCAGAGGGCTCCAAGGTTCACTCAGTCTTCCATCCTTTCGTTGGTCAGTAAAATGAGTAACCTGGCTTGTGGGGGGCAATTAGCTAACACACACTAGAAACTGCTTAATGCAGTGTATATGTGTAAATTGCTATTGCTTAAAAAACAATTTGTAAGCCGCTCTGATAGCCTTTGTGGCTGAAGAGCAGGGTATAAATAAATAAATAGAAAAAATACACATCCCTTCACATTAGCTTGGGTTTGGTTCCAGGACCACCACCACCCCCGTGAATACCCAAATCCGTGAATACTCAAGTCCCATTATATGCTCTCTCTCTGGCTTTTCTTCGCAAACGAAGATTCAGGAAGGACTCATCCCACGCTTTCTGCAAGCGCGGTGATGACTAAAAATGCCAATCCGAGATAAACAAGTCCAGTTGCAGAAAGCACAGCAGAAGGTCTCCTTGGCTGATGTTTCCGGGTTGTGATTCTTTCTGCGTTGTCGTTTCTCTTCAAGACTTGTTCAGCGCGAGTTCTCAAATAAGGCTGCAGCATTGTGGATAGTGCGTCTCCAAGCCTCCCAATGTGAGGCCATGGCGGACCATTGTTGGTGATCAATTTGGCTGAGCCTAAGATGTTGTTTCAGGGAGTCCCTGTATCGCTTTTTTGGAGTGCCCCTCTTTCGCTGACCCGTGGCAAGTTCACTGTAGAGTACTATTTTGGGGATGTGATGGTCCTCCATCCTAGAAACATGCCATGCCCAGCGCAGCTGTGTTCTCAATAACATGGCCTCAATGCTGGTGATCCCTGCTTGCTCAAGGACAACAACATTCGTCACATAGTCAGTCTAGTGTATATTTAGGATTGTGCGTAAACAGCGCTGATGAAAGCGTTCGAGGAGTCATAAGTGTTGGCAATAGATGACCCATGTTTTAGACTCATAACGGAGAATAGACAGTATAATGGCTCTATACACACTGATTTTTTTATATGCAATGGCACAGCAAAATGGTGTTCCTGATTAAAATGACAAAATCAAGGTTTGCTTTTTGGATTATTATTTTTTGAAGAATATTTTCAAGCCGTGAATACTTAGAATCATAGAATTGTAGAGTTGGAAGAGACCACGAGGACCATCCACGAGGACCAACCCCTGCCACGCAGGAAATTACGATCAAAACATCCCCGACAGATGGCCATCCAGCCTCTGTTTAAAGACCTCCAAGGAAGGAGACCCCACCAAGCTCCGAGGGAGTGTGTTCCACTGCCGAACAGCTCTTACTGTCAAAAAGTTCCTCCTCATGTTGAGGTGGAATCTCTGTTCCTGGAGCTTGCACCCATTGCTCCGTGTTCCAGTCTCTGGAGCAGCAGAAAACAAGCTTGCTCCATCCTCAACATGACACCCCTTCAAATACTTAAACAGGGCTATCATATTCGCCCCTTAACCGTTTTTTTTCCAGGGTAAACATACGCAGCTCCCTAAATACAGTTGTCCCTCCACATTCATGGATTTGGCATTCACGGTTTTAAGTATTCATGGCTTGAAAATATTCTCTAGAAAATAATAATCCCAAAAGCAAACCTTGATTTTGCTATCTTATATAAGGGACACCATTTTGCTATGCCGTTGCATATAATGGGACTTGAGTATTCACGGATTTGAGTATTGGGGGGGGGGAGGGGGCGTCCTGGAACCAAACCCCAGCGAATGTGAAGGGACAACTGTACTTAAATCCGTGGATACCAAATCCGTGAATGTGGAGGGACAACTGTACTTAAATCCGTGGATACTAAATCCATGAATGTGGAAGGACAACTGTAACCCTCCACCTGCATCCCAAGCTGTAAGAAGAGAGCGAAATGGAACCTCCATGTTCAGAGGCAGTCAACCTTTGAGCTCTGACCAGCGAGTGGCAGGGGGCCCTTGTTCACTGGGTGAGGGTTTCCCAGAAATGGACCTAAGCGAGGCAACAGGAGAGAGAGAGAGAGAGAGAGAGAGAAAGAGCGCTTCCTCACCTGCTTGTAGCGCGCGTAAAGGTAGAGGAGCTGCTCTTTGCTGGCCGCCGCCGCCAGCGCCCTCACGCGTTCCGCCGCCCTCTCAAACTGCTCGGCTAAACTCAGAGGCGGCGGCGGCGGCGGCGGCTGAGGCGGAGAGGGCGAGGACGAGCGGCTCTCGGAGTCGGAACCGGGGCCCGGAGACTCTGCCAGCGCCGCTGCTACGGCCACCCTGCCGCTCTCCTCCTCCTCCTCCACATCGCCTCGGCCCCCTTCCTCCCTCGCTCCTCCCTTGGCCGGGAACGCAGAAGCCATGACCTCCGTTCTCCGCGCTCCTTCTGCCGCCTCTCACTCCATCCTCAGAGAGAGAGAGAGGGGGAGAGAGAGAGAGAGAGAGCAGCAGCGCCTCGCGCCCAACGGCTAAGCCAGGCCACGCCTCCAACACCCCCCCTCTGTCGCGGGACCGGCCCAGGTGGGACCCAAGCACTGCGCATGCGCCGCCGCGGGAGGAGGGAGCTGTAGACCATAGAGATAGGAAAAAGGTAGAGGGAAAAAAGGATAGACTACTCCTACAGCATCAACTCTCCCTCCTCTTTTCTCCACCGACAGCAACGTACGTTACACGTGTTTGCGTTTTTATCATTTTTTTTTTCAATGGAAGAGTGAAAAAAGCCTCTCTCTCTTTTTTTTGTGAATATATTTGTATGTCAGGATGTTGGAAATGTTTGTATGTTTTGTTTATGTTGTTGACAAAAACAATAAAAATACTTTTTAAAATGCTCTTTTTTAAAAAAAAGGTCTGAAGTGTAAGAGAGCAACCTACCCTTTTCTTAGTGGAAGGGATGAAAGTGAGTACATAGGCTTAGAAAAGAAAGGTTTTTTATCTATGTTTTATGCTACCCGGAAGTCCCGCCTCTTTTTTTCCTCACTGGAGGCCGAGGCGGAGGGAGGAGGAGTTAAACCGAGTGTCACTCAAACGTTGTTTGACCAGCAGCTGCCTCGAAGCATCGAGAGTGTCCCCCTGTGCCTGGGCTTTCCTGCACCCTCTAGCCCAGCCTTGATGCAGAGAAGACTTGTGAAGAAGATTGGAAGATGAGAGGAGCATGAGAGACACTGCAGACTGGGCCAGCCAGGAAAATCAGCAGTAGCAGAACATGTGATAAACCAACCTGGGCACAAAATGCTATTTAAAAACACCGAAATTCTGGACCAGGCCAACAGCTATCATGTCAGAATGTACAGTGAAGCTATTGAAATCCACAAATAACCTGGACAACTTCAACAGGAAAGAAGAAACCCTAAAAGTAAACAAAATCTGGCTCCCAGTTTTGAAGAACAATAGAATCAAAACTCAACACTTACAAAGGAATTCCACCCAGGGACAGGGGGATTCCCAGCAGATAATGGGTCATCAACCAACCATTAGCCAAACAGACACTAACGAGCCTTGCATTTCTATACCCAGAAACTAACCATTCAATTACACAAATGTACATGTTCTCCCCAACAGGGGTTCACAGCATATAAACTCCACACACACTCCTACCCAACCATTCTCTGAAGATGCCAGCCACAGATGCAGGCGAAACGTCAGAAGTAAACGCTTCCAGAACACAGCCTCACAGCCCAGATAAAAAAACAAGGAAAATCTAAAGACTTGTGTCTCCAGAGCAAAGCACGTTTCTGAGGGTCTTGGTTCCATGCAACATGGGGTGGGGGGAGGGGCAACAGGACAGAAATATAGGGATTGTCTTAATGGGGGGGGGGACTCCTCATGGAATTCCTGTCTAAATGGTAAGCCGTTTCGCTGTTTTGTGAAGGAGGGGGCCCCAAAATGTTAAAAAAATAACATGGGAAAAGTCCCCTCACTGGGGGCCCATCTGTAGGAGAGGGGGGAAATTGAGTACAGTAGCACCCCCATACAGTAGCACTCTCGTATCCACTGATTTCGGTGAATTCAGTTATCAATTATCCATGGTTGGTGATGGTGGAGGAAATGGAAGGGGAGGAGGGATCTTACCTCCCCTGTCCCTTCACTTGGGAGGGCTCCTGTCATTGCAGCAGCGATCACAAGGGAAGAGGGAAAGATCTGGTTTCATCCCCTTTTGCCCCTGTGATCGCTGCCGTAGCGGGGCCCATGGGGGCGACGGGTGAAGGAGTGAACTCGCCCAACTTCCCTCAGGATGCCAATAGCTATTATCAGCAGAATTTGCCATCTGTGGGTACCCCGGAACACCCTACAGATGCAGGGGTGCTACTGTATCCACTGATTCAATGTCCACTGATTCAGTTATCCACAAGACAGAAAACAGCACACCTACCATAGAGTCTTCCTAGAAAATGTGTCCTCTAGTCATTTTCTAGGTCCTCCAAGGCAACTCTATGGTATTTTAAAATGGACGTCCCATTATTTTCAATGGTGTTCACTATTATCCATGGTTTTCGGTATCCTTCCCCCCCCCCCAACGAATCAATCCCCAGTGGATACGGAGGTCCTACTGTACCTCATAGTAATGGCATTTTGCAGCAGCAGCAACATGTCTTCATGGTGGTTTTGCTCCCAAAAGCTTCACATTTCAAATTGCAGCCATAAGCGATTTATTCACATTAGTTTTTTTGCCACTGCCAACTTTTTTTAAAACATCATCCGATGTGGGCTGTAGCAATAGAGTGATTTCAAATTAAAATGATAGCAAAACAAACAAACAAACAAACAACCCCACTTATTGCCTTAGTGATCCACTCGCTAATGTGAGAATCCAACATGGCAACAGCAGGCACTTGCCCTGTTAGCAAGCCCCGCCCCTGCTCTTGCCTGGCCAATCAGCTTTGTGCTTCCCTTTGAATCACTTGTCGTTGGCTTGTCCTAATGAGCAGGCATGGGCACCCCCCTCACTCTTTTTAAAAAAAACTCCACAAAAAGCCACGAAGGCTTTTCCTGCATTGTTTTTGCCATTTTGAGCCTCCCTCCTTCCGAATACAGTGGATTGATACGGGATCCCATTTAGACATGTGGTATTCCCAGTGAATTCCATGAGGGATATTTTCACCGTTTATTAGAGAACCTCTGGGACAAGTGATTCAATGTAAATCACATTCCCATAGGAGAGGAAGTGAAAAGCTGATTCGCCTGATAAACACAGGGGCAGGGCTTGCTAACATGTTGGTTTTTCACCTTAGTGAGCGAGTGCTAAGGCAAGAAAGCAGGGTGTTGGTTTTTTCCCCTTTTTTTGGAAAGGTAAAATATTGCTCCAGCGCTCAGTTGAAATAGTTTCTTTTTTAAAAGTTTGGCCGTGGCAGGTTATGTTGGGTGAAAACACAAGTACTGTAATTCACTCACAGCCATCATCTTGACTGGTGGGCATACAAAGCTTTTGGGGGCCAAAAAAACATTAAGACTAGTTGCAGCTGCTGCAAAATGCCATCACTGCAGGGCACTCCTTTTCGGGGGGGGCTCATATAGACAGGCCCATGCACTCCCAAAATGCATGGCATTTTAATCTGTTTTTCTCTCTAGTGACAGGAAGCCAACATGCTGCTTTTAACAGCTGTGTTGCGGACTGGGATTCAGCAGGTGAAGCATTTCACAACAGTGAAGTGGTAAAAATATTGTACTGTTCAACTGAGAGTTTAACTTTTTATTTTCATACATAAAGTAGAAAATAAATAATATCATGACGGAAAGAAGGCTGTAGCACGGTGAACCTTTGTGTGTCTGTCACTGCTCACTCTTCTCTTCACCAACCAGGACAACTTTTCCTCATATGTTTTGTTCTCCATACTTCTTATCAACTTTGCTGCCCTTCTCTGAACCTGCCTCAACTTGTTTATATCCTTCCTAACGTCAGCCGCCAACTACATCACAATCAGAAAAAGTTATCTTTCTAGTACAACTCCTAGAATTCCCTAGTTGGCATGGCCAAGCTCTACTCATATTGGAGTCAAAAACTGAAGCAAAGTTGAACCATAGATCCTTACCACAGCACAAACTCATCATAGTGGTGGTTTGGTCCTGCTTTTATCTCTGCTTTATTACATGATGCCGTGGTTCTCCTGGTGCTGTTGTGCTTTATAGTCATTGGGGATGTGTTTTTGTTCATGCTGAAAATAATCCATTAATGACCCCTTTCTCACTGTGATTCAGTAGCTAGTTTGAGTGTGAATGTCTTATTCCACTTTGTTGTCAGAACAATCGATTAGGGGGTATGGTGTGGGTGTGGTCTGGTTGTTCCTCTCTTGGGGGTTCCCAAGGAAACCTTCAGTAAGGAAGCCTCAGACTATTTCCAGTGCTTGGGCAGGGAGAACAAAACTTCCCAAGAAAATAACTTTGTTTTCTGTGGTCTATCCTCTTGAAACCCTTTTCAGATTTTTTTCTATATACAGTAAATGCTGTTATACTGCAATAAGTGTGCAATCCAATCCTAACCTGTTAACCATTGAAAGTCACTATTCAGATGTATTTACTGCATAGGAGTGTTTTCCAAAAAATTGTCTACTACTTTCCTGTGGCCCCACACACCACAGTGTTTCCGCCATAGCATTACTTTTAAAAAATTATTTAAAATTATTTTTAAGGTAATAGTGTAATAGTGCTATGACATTGTGCTGTAACAGAGTTATTATGGCTTGATGAGTACAGATGTGTTTTTTGAACAGGACAACCTAAAACAACTGACTAGCATGACAAGCAATTTTGTTTTTCACAGGAAAGAGAGATTTAAAAATGATGGGGGATGGTGTGGTTCTTCTCTCTTCCTGTGTCATCTCTCACAGTGCCAGACCTGGGCAGTAATGGGTGTGCTGTAATAACGCCATGCTGTAATAGATTATTAATGAGTGTGAGTGAAGCAGTTTTGAACAGAACAACCTGAAACAACTGACTAATGTAATAGGCACTTTTTCATAAGAGAAAGACATCAACAATAGCAGTGAATGGTGTCGTCTGTTTCTCTTCCTGTGCCACCCATAGTGATGAGAGTTGAGCAATTATGGGTGTGCCATAATGAGGTGCTGTAGTAGTTTTATTATAGCTATACATTTAATACACACACAGAGTATAGAAATAAACCAATCACAAAGCAGGGCAAATGAGGTGATGATAACAGCATTAATGCAGATTTTTAAAATGCAAATCATGCTATTACAGTGCAAATGTGGCCAGGGTGGTGATAGCCAGCATCAATAATCAGCTATTGTTGCGAGTATAGCTGAAGCAGTTTTCGAATGGCATAGCCTGGTATAAGGACCCTAGAGTCAAGTCAGATGTGAATTCATCTCTGTTAGAGAAACCTGAACATGTCTTTGAAGAAATCAGGATCAGTACAGAAACAGTCTAACGGGGAACCAAGAGAAGTGTCCACCAGCACTATGATGGGGTACTTGCAGCTAGTGAATGAGATGGTTTTATTCCTCAAATCATGTTTCAAATCTGCTTGAAAAAAGCACCATGTTTGGGAATTACACGTTAAACTCAACAGACTGCAATTGAGTTAAACTCAACTCCCACTACAATAGATACATTGCCTTATTCCAAATGAAGTAAATGGAAATTTCCTCATGCTCAGGGTCAGATGGAGTGAAGATTAAAGGTTTTACTAGGATCACACAAAAAGGGGAAAATTCATTAGAGTTATTGTCCTAAATGGGGGATTCTGGTAAATTTCCAGAGATCTCTATATAAAAGAAGGGAAGAAGAAAGTAGTGGGAGTAGGGAGAACTCTGTCCCATGATGCAAAAAAGAAACTGGAATTGCTATATGACTTCAATAGGGCAGAAGAATGGAACTGGAATATTTTCAGACAGTAAACAGAGACGGAGCCAAAAGTAAGGAGGAATTTGGATTTTCCACCTAAGGTGGGATAGATCCGTCTGTTTCTGAATGGTATCACTTTTGAATATGTTCATTTATATATATACAACCACGCGTACAGTTACAGTCCAAAAAGTGAAATTTCCAAACTTTTGTTTTCTGACTCTAAAGAAGGCATAGGATGCTTGTCTGTTGCTGAGTAATCCTTATAGTTAGACATGCTAAAAGTAAACTCTTTCCATGTGTAAGAATTAAATGTGCCTCCATTTTTTATTTGTAAAAATAGCTGCTTCCAGAAATTTGCGGGACATTGGAGTTCAATTCAGAACTGTGCTGCCCAGTCCTATTCCTGCTACACCTCTTTTAGTCCATCTGCATCATGGCAGATGCCTAAGCCTTCTGCCACTTTGCTGACCCTCAACCATGCTCCAAAACAGGACTGGAGAACATGCAGCCTTCAAGAGATTGCTGAATTGCAAGTCAGCTCTCACCAGCTCAAGTCAGCATTGCTAATGGTTATAAACAATTAGAGTTGCAGCCCAACAATATATGGATGGCCACACATTCTCTATCCCTGCTCCAGAAGGATTGTTCCCTGACCTTCGAGCAACCACTTTCTTTTATTAGCAAGTGACAACAAAAAGCACTGCAGCATCTTCAAGATCAATCTTTATAGTGACATGAATTTTTACAGGCAGCAGTAGACAGAGAAAGGTAGGTAATATAAACACATCAGCTCAGGTGCATTGAGAGATAAATCACATAAACAAGACAGAAGTTAAAGATAACAGCAAAAAAAAAATCCGGCCTGATAGCTGGGTTGCAGATGCAGTACACATTCTGAACATTTGCTGGAATGTTAAACACAACATATCAAACAATGGCTGAAGCACTAAATGTGAGTCCAATGTATTGACAATCAAGAAGCAATTAGCAATTATTGTAATATAACCACTCATCATTCTTGTTCCAGCCATGACAACATGGTCAAGTTTCTGGATGGGCTTCAAGGCCCTGAAATGTCTCTGTTTTGAATGTTAGCATATCTGTGGCTATTTAGAAAGTGTGACGAGATCAAACTGCTTTCCTGGGGTCTCTGTATGATGCCAGGAATTCGTGTCAGTTCCTTTTCATGTACTGTATAAGAACTATCCGTCTGAACCAGGATATCACCACTGCGGCCAGAAGCCTCCTAGTCCTAGAATCAGGTGACCTTAGTGAGCCAATCCAATACTGTACCATGGCTGATATAGGGCGTGTCTATACGATTTTAAAAATCCGTTTGGGGGGGGTAAAAAATCTGAAAAGGCAGCCGTTCGTATGCATATGATCTGCCTACATGATTTTTTATCCCCCCTAAACTCCATAGGCCCCCCTTGCCCAGCTGGCTGGAGCGAGCGATCCAAGCAGCAGTTTTAAATCTCCCACTGCTTTTTTTTTAATTTAAAAAGGTGCCTGTTATGCAGACAGTCAGCTTTCCATATTTACAAAATAAAAAGAAATAAATGTAAAATTCATAAACTTACTGGACGCTCACTTAGCCGGGAATCCAACATGGCGGCCACTCCCAATTCCCCTCTTAGCTAGCCCCACCCCCTGTGCTTGGCCAGCCAATCAGATTACATTGCCTGTTCTTATGTGTGCAAACGGGGTGTACAGACCATTGACAATACGAACGGCTGTATGGATTTTAGGTCGGGATTTGCTAAGCCTCCCAAACGCTGAATCCACGGAGTTTACAGAGGATTCGCTAGCCCCCCTTCCAAATGACACGTATGCATCCAAATGGCCGTGTGTACTCATGATTGATCTTCCGAATGCCGTACGTATTTTTTATTTACCTTATAGATGGGCCCACAGAGTGGTCAAGAACTAACTATAAATACAGCATAATTGTTCTTCCTTCTGTTTTTTTCTTTCTTTCCTTCCCATTTCTCTGGAGATGTGGACACAATTAAGTCATAATGAAAGTACTAAATAGAAAGAACAAATACATAATTAATTTCCTCCAACCTGAAGAATAGCAACCAGGCCCTGACATTTGGAAGCAATGCTCCAGGTTATAGGATATGTCTTCTATTCAGTCGTGAACCATGAATCTCCCATCCAAACAAGAAAGTAATCCCTGTCTCTTTGGAAATGATAGTATTGCAGAGGTGCAAGCTGTATAAATATCTGTAAACGCCTGACCTTCCATATCTTGTAAACGAAGCAAAAGCAGTCCCAAAATAATCAGCTGGTGTGGCTCTTGCAAAATCTCTTTCAGACAATGCAGAGAAGCAGGGAAAGAGAGTGACAGAAAAACATCACATCCAACCATTATTAAGGTATTTTTCAGAAACACAGAAAATGTTACAAAGCTTTGAATTCTTTACTTATGTCTTTAGCTGTTTGGCTCCGCAACAGACGAATAAATGCATGCTTTCAACCACCTTTTGTCTGCATAGCGGCTGTCATGCTGTCTGCCACCGCATGAGGGCAGCCAATCCTTTCTGTGTGTCTTCTTGTTAAGTTATTTTCTGTTTATATGCAATACAAATCATCTGGTGCTTTCTTTTAGGAGCAAGCTAGATATATATGGAAGATCTGGCATTGCACAGGTTTCCTGATGTTTTTATTTAAAAAAATATTCTGGTGAGTATTTTTGTCCATGTCCAAACTGGTTAAGAAAATAGCACTGTGGGAGGAATTGAGGCTTCCAGAACAGAGAAATCCAAGGGTTGTTTTTTTTTCACCTAGGGGCAAATGAACATGGTGTGTGAGAGAGAGAATGAGATTTTAATAGGGAAAATATCAAATAGCACTACCAATTTCAATCCCAAGTCTCCCCTGTAGCTGTATTTTTAATTAATAAACATAAAATACAGTCATGGATCTCCCACACCACTTACAGTTTGGTCCCTAGAACCTTCATTTCCAGCTGCGACCAGTGAGTTCTGTGTGTCAGAACTTGAGATCATTAGCACTCAAAGCAGAGGCAGGGTTCAGTATATGTAGGACACGGAGTCACCTTTTCCAGAAAGCTCAAGCAGTCACGGAACTTAGATTCAAAACATTACTCAGAAACAAGTGTCTAAAGATTAATGCATGATCTAGGAAATTTTGGGGGCAAGGTATTCTTATGAGAATACATAAAAACCATGGACTTAGTTCTTAACAAGATGATAAATTGTACCTGGTTGGAACCACTTTACACTGCAACTGCTCCTGGAAATTCCTTCTCTCTCTTTCTCTTCCCATATTAAAAACAACTAGCATTTCGAGCAGGCGAAATAATCACTCCTTAGTTTTCTATATGGGTGGGTTGTATAGAAGAGCATTCCAATATATTAAGACTGAGCCTGCAAATTATAATGGTATAGCCCAGACACATGTTTATCCCCAAGGTGCTAAGTAGGCCATAGTTTATTTATTTATTTATTTGCTGAGGTCAGAGCAACTTACAATTTATTTAAGCAATAGCAATTTACAAATCTACACTGCATTAAGCAGTTTCCAATGTGTGATAGCTAATTGCCCCCCACAAGCCGGGTACTTGTTTTACCGACCTATGAAAGGATAGTTTAATGTTATGTCTGGTGGTGTATATATCCATTTGCTTATGTAAAGTCTCCAGGCACAAAAAACTGTACAATCCATAGGCACTGAAGTAGATACTGAGTTGCACTGCAACTGCTAAATGTCATGCCTACATGTACCGACAGAAGTGCTTTCTTTCTGGACTGGAATGGAACCGAGCCTTCTAAGTGGCTGCTCCCAGACTGTGGAACTCCCTCCCACAGGAGGTCTGGTTGGCTCCCTCTCTGCTCCCTTTTTGGTGGCAGGTGAAGACCTTTTTATTCAGGCAAGCCTTTGAGATTTAAATTATGTAGCAGTAGCATGTGTGAAGTAATTGCTGTGTTTTTTATTAGTAATTATGTTTTAAATGTGTTTTTAACCATGTTTTTCAAATAAATTCAATAAATAAATAAAAATAAGTGCAACTCCTTGTGCCAGAGTAGCAAAGTCAGCCCAGGGCATTTTCAATCTATATTCCAAAGTCAAGTGGACTGGCAGGTAAATCTTTTTAACACAGGCCACATCTTCTACCAACTGAGAGTGGCAGTTTAGCTTAGAAAGCACAGGCACACAAGCAAGTTCTATTCTCCCATACTGTCCAACTGCTCTTATTTGGAGGGAACAGTCCTGATTAATTCTCTGTGGCCCCATTTTTTTCAGCTGCTTTTAAAATGTCCCAGTTTCTCTCTCCTCCTTCCCCCTTCGTCCTTGGCTTACTTCAATTGCTGCAAACTGAGTTCAGAGTAGAAGAGTAGTTTGCACTCAACTGGGTAGGGAGGAAAGGAGTGGTGGAATCTTACTCTTCCCAGGAAGGTCAGGCAAAAGTAAACTTCTGCAGCCTCACCCAGCTCATCTCTTCTTCTTTATTAATAACATTTGCTAACTTGACCACACCCTGATGTTGCTTGGTCATAGTTTAAATTGGTGAAATGCTGGAGGTGTGCTCTCTCTCTAATATGTCACAACCACTTCCAACATTCACTATCTGATGCCTCAGGCAGCTTCTTCAATCTGCCTAATGGTAGAGTTAGCCCTGTTTATTTTAAGAGATGTACTGCAAGAGTAAAATCTGTGTATTCTAGGGTAACTTGACAGCCCTATCCTAACATGGCTGCATGGGAAAGGAAGAACAGTCTCCAGGTCTCCCCTTAGATCTCTATGTACTACATCCATAAAGAAATAAGGTCACTTGCTATGTACATCCACAAGCTGATTATAACCCTCCTGGGTGAAAAGAGACCGCTGCAACATAAACATGTATTTCCTTTGTTTCCACTGTAACTATACATATACAGTTATAAAGGCAACAGAAAAACAAACTTAGTTTTTCCTGTATGAAATATTTGATGCTACACTGAAGTGGAACTGGGTTGACTGTATATCTATGATGAATTTCAGACTATTTGGAAGACAGGGAGTCCAGCGAGACCAGTTAAGAAGGCCATGGTCTTGGGTTTCTTTCTGGTTTTTCAGAACAAAAAGGTCTAAGGAAATAGCTGAGACAGGATTGACACAGTCAACATGCAGCAGTGGAAAGTAACTTAGTGGTGGTGGATAGATGAAGGCAGGAATGGGTCCCTTGCTGTCGAATACAGCACCAGAGCTTGCAAAAGTTCCTTTTTCGGCCACAGCTCCCAGCATCTCCCAGAGTTCATGCTTACTGGGCAATCCTTTGAATTTTAGTAAAAACACCAACATCCCTTTTCCACACTCACCAAGGCTGGGAAGAAAATTTAGACTCTCCTTCAGGCAGCACAATCTCTTGAGCCACCACTTATAGTCAGAGGATCAATAAATTGGCATCCTCCTATCTCACTGAATTGGGGGTACCATGTGTTTAGCATTTAGAATGGGTAATACCTAACCTGGTGGATGACGTGAGACACCTGGAATATATGTTTTCATTTTTGAGCTGAAACACATTGTATTCCATTTTAGAAATTATCCTGAAAACATGTCAGTAGTTTTATTAAAATTGGCAGGTCTCTGAGTAGTTCTTGTTTGCTCTGCAAGGGAATGAATCGTTTCCTACTTCTACCCCTGTTCATTTGGGAAGTATTCTTTTCCATAGTGCTTAATTATCTTATGGCTTTCATTGGCACATGATGTTGTGATGGCTATTGGCATAAATGGCTCTAAAGTTTGCAAGGGATTCAAAAAAACATAGTGACAGATCTATAAGTAGCTATTAGCTTCTACAGCCAGGAATGGAAACATGTATAGCTCTGGTTGCAAGGCGGTGGGGACAAATGAGTGCATCCAGTTCAGCCTCTACTTCAAGCCTCTGGGAATAAGCCAGCAGGGAGTTAAGAAGAGGGAGAAGAAGAAAAATCTCAATTCCAGAATTAGGAATAATTACTTTTTTGGACTACAACACTCAGAATCTCTCTGTCAGCATGGCCAGTGGACATAGTGGCTGGGAGGTTCTAGAAGCTGTAGTCAAAAAGTATATTATTAATTTCCAAATTCTGCCCAAATCTGAAATTGCCTCAGCCTATCCATGGCAGATTCTACAAACAGATTGTTTCCCAAAATATGTTCCCAACATCCCAATCTTTCTGTTCCAGTCAATTAAAAAACACTTTAATGGGACGTGTGACATAACACAAGTTCCATTTGGGGAAATAGGCTCAATATGCTTCACTTCAGCTGCAGAGTATTATAAATTTCTATTTACAGAACTGCAAGGGAGAAGGGTTAGTGCAGATTCAACCCCTTCTGTGTCTGCTTTATGTCTTAGGTTAGTTTTGACATGCTCACATAGAATGCCCGTTTAAAAAAGTGATGCCAATCACATAAATGTTTCTACTTAAGGATGCAATTAAAAGTCACTATTAATTGCATGTTAGTATAATATTACTGGCAAAGTATAGTATAGTAAATAAAATATAGCCAAATAATTAATGGTATGTTACAGCTGGGTCATCAAACTTGGGAGGAAACCGGATTTCCCGGGAAGTTTTGATTGTCCCAGCCTGAATTTCAGTGGAAGAATGTTTGCATAGACAACAGCTGATAGTCTGCTCTGCACACTATGTATGTAAGAGTACGTTTAAAAGGTTAAACATGAATGTAGTAAAAATACATTTGCAGAAACATTTACAGGCATGCTTGACCCAGAGCTGGGACTGGATGGAATTTCAAGGCTCATGGTAAACCATGTGATGTTAAACCTTCAGTGTCATGTCAATAACCTGCATTCACATATGTATTTATTAGTTTATTTAATTTATATCCCACCTTTCTCCCAGTACAGGGTCCATTATCTTCATAAGCACAGAATCTGCTACCAGGCCAACATTCTATTTTTTTCTTCTTTCTTTTTTTAAAGGTCCAGGTTCTTCATCATTTTCTGATAGCTGTTCTCTCTTTTTTACAAACAGAAAATACACCCCTTTAGGAAAAGCAAAAATAATCTAGAAAACATTTTTTAAAGTTTGTTTACTACACATATGTGCATACACCTGTAAATTACAGGATAATATTCAGTGTATGTAATGAAGAGGTCTGTAGTTCATTAAATCTTATGCAATACAATATTAAAATTGTTAATTTTTAAAGATGCCATAAGACTCTGTTGCTGTTGTTTAAGAAATTCTATTAAAAATACAATTTTCAATAGTTTCTTATGATTACTGGATTAGATTTCCACACTGCAGAATATGGATTTCACCCTTTTGGTGAAGAATCCATAAGGTCTTAGGAGAATACACAATAACCCTGGTCTGTTGATCAGTGAGGTGATAAACTTGTCTCTCTGTATGGCTTTAGAATCTAGGCAGGGACTAAGAAAACTGAATGCTTACCCATATAGAAAAGTGCCCTCCACGTAAAACTGGCATGTCAGGAAAAGGGCTTTGTCCAGCTTTCTCTCTGACATACATGCAGGGAAAGTGTTGGGAGGGTGTTTTTTCTTTCCTTTTTTGTATTTATTTATTTATGGATGTGGACTCCTCAGCGGAAGCCTCCACCTGCAGTGTGTAGTGGTACTGCTCAGACAGTATTTTTCCTACTTCACTGAGCATGGAAAGCTACTATTTCAAAGGAACTTGTTCCCTGTTTCTTGTTATAGAGACTGAAAAGTAATCTGTTTCGTTACCTATTGCCAAAATAGTGTCAAAAAAATCAAACTACTTGCTGATTACTCATTACTTTTCCTTTGTCTTTTATTGGTTTTAAAAAAACCTTTTAGGATAGATAAGAAAAGGACATAAAATCTGAGAAACTCCGGTCAAAATAGCTATAAAAATGCATTTTAGAGTAACTTAAAAAAACCCTGCAAAAACTATACAAATTCATTGTAGCAGTGAAGCAAGTTTTTCCCTCTCGTTACATTACTTTTGAAATGTACTGTAATTTTATTGTGCACTTTTTACCAAAGGATGTAACTACATACAGGTAACTACATTAATAAATAACCTCATACTTCTGAGCTCTGAAATAGGGCAAACACACAAGCAAGTGTGCACTTGTACATACATGTGTACAAAGAGGTAAGTGTCTCCCATTAGTTCTTTCTTTCCATTTTGCATGATAAGCAGCAAAATGCTCTGATTCAGTCTAGGAAAACCCAGTTTGGCTCGATCAGCTCCAAATATAATCCAATCACTTCTCCATGTGAGCAATGAATAAACACCCAAAGCTCAAAATAGATATTAATATTTATAGGGAGAGCTTGCCGAGCCAGGGGTCTGGACGAAATGAATTTCCTCCGTCCAGTTTGCAACAAAGGTCACTGTGTTTTGCAGTTTATCATAAAGCTGGTATGGCCTTGCTTATACCATGGTGTGCAAGGGGCATTGCCTTTAGTGGAGTGCAGAGTAGAATTCCCTGAAAACTTGGTATGAAGGGCTTTCCTAAAGCATTTAGTACAAGCTTCCCTCCGGCTCTGCTTTAACTGAAATCCAGTCAGTAGATCTGAGAGAGATAAGTTGCCCTGTGGGTTCCAGAAAAGGAGAGGAGCTCAATGGTTAAAGTAACACTTTTTACTGCACCAATCTCATTGGATGAGAGCATTTGCAAAAGATGTTGAAATAAGCTGACTGTTGAAGGCACACACCTTTTCTCCAAATTAACTTAGAAGACACATTTCATTCTCACACTCACACTAATGTACTTCTATAACATGGAAGATTAAGATTCCTTGGAGACAAGTCTATACAATTTATTTCTGTACAAGTCACTATTCAGGGTGTTTTCTTGACAAGAAGGAGAAAGCCAAAAGCATCAACTCATGCAAAGACAGATAGACCCCTGCCCCTGGTTCCCTGGAGGGTGTAATTTTTCTGCCTCTGTGCATCAGGAGTGATTCAATTTTCTAACCAAGGCAAAGATGCCGCATAATTTCCTCCACCAGCTGAGGCTGACTGGATGCTTGCAAGGCCAAAACAATAAATTAAGCAAAGCCCAAGAGAGCTATCTCTTCCATGAACAGCAGCTTAGAGCAGTGTTGCCATCAGGCCAGGAGTGTGGCACAGAGATTCAGAGCCCTGCTCAGTAGCATTAGCCCATAAACGCAGGTTGGTTAGCTTATCACATTTTGAAGTAAGGAGAGTAGTATCCATGCTATCTAAAGAGCCCAACTCTGATCCCTGTGAGGCCATTACATCTAAAGCAGAGATGGGCAAGCTGCCCTAATGGGGAGCATCATCCCCTAGGACCCGGGGTTTGCACTCCTATTGCTGCTGCCAATAATGTGTTAGAAAATACCAGTGAGTCTACTGGAAAACATGATGCGCAGGGATCATAAACTTAGTTTCCCAGCACAATCTTACTCCCAGCAGCCTGCTAAAGGTATGTTGGTGCTGGGAATCAGGTTGCATGATCCCTGTCCACACATTTCCCAGTGGAATCACTCAGCTTTGGTGGAATGTTTGGTGGCAAGAGGGCAATTCCCTATCACCCCCTCCAAAAATGGCTAAGGAGGTCATGTGACCTTCAGGTTATATGTTGCACACCAATGTTATATTATATTATTCAACATACCAATGAGTGTGTAGGGGAAGGGAGACAGTAGTGCCATCAGGGAGGCTTTGGGAGCCAGGGAGGAGCCTATGGGTGACACTCTGCTAAGTGCTCAGTAAAGCCTGGTGCAGGGCCTGCATCAGCCATTGTAAAGTAACCATTGCCTGCTGAAGAAATCTCTTCAGGGACAAAATGGATAAGGAGGAGGTGGAGGTGGAGGTGGAGGTGGAGGTGGAGGTGGAGGAAACTTAATCCTTTGCCTACAGGCCCTTTCCCATATCAAAACTGCACACTCCCTCCCAGCTGGTTTCATACTGTAAAGGGATAAACACTTGAAATGTGATATTTGATCGGAAAGCAACATGCAGGGAGAGGAGTAGGCACCAGGTATCCTCCATCCTTTGCCCCTGCATCTTTGAAGTCATATCTGTTTTCGTTCTTAGCTTCACAAAAGACTAGAGGAGGGCCATCTCCACACTTCCTCGCTGTCAAACCAGGGAGGGACAACATGCAGCCCCCAAGGGCATTTTTACAGCCTTCCCAAGGCTCCCTCGAAATGGCACCAATGAATTTCAGCAGCAAAGCTCTAAAAACCATGAATGTAAACAGAAAATGCTCGCTTTAAAGACGTTTTCACCAAAGTCTAACAGCAAAATGGGAAAACATCATTGAAAACACACATGCAAGCATTCTCTTTATTAAAGTGGATGGGTAGGCCCAAATTAGTCCAAATTGCATATCTCCCGCCAGGAACTAGCCATTCAAATACACAAATTTACATATCCTCTCCAGCAGGGACTCACAGTATATAAACCCCAAACACCCCTACCCAACCATTCTCTGAAGATGCCAGCCACAGATGAAGGCGAAACATCAGGAATAAACTCTTCTAGAACATGGCCTCACAGCCCAGAAAAAAAACACAGAAAACTTAACCAACCAGACTTTGTGGAGAATTACTTCTTAGAACAGTGATTCTGTACCTCTGGTCATCCATATGTTTTGGACTTCAGCTCACAGAATGCCTGACCAGGCTAACCAGGGCTTCTGTGAGTTGAAGTCCAAGCATCTGGATGGCCAGAGGTGTAGAACCACTGTCTTAGAGGGCATCATTACCAGTGCAATTGGAAAGTTCCTCTGCAGGCAACAGCTTCTAATGCTCTTTGACTACTTGCCTTGCCTGTTCCCATCTCTTGTGAACCCCAGGTCCCTGTGTCCCATGGTTGCTTCCCACAGTGCTCTAACGACTCCCTCAGTCTAGCTACTTAGTATGTTTTGTCTTTCACTAAAGCCACTTTTCTCCTGTGTTGGATTCTTAGGATTTCCCACTCGAGCAATGATTTCATTATACAGAAATAAAATAGCATTCTGTCTATTTCATTTTAACATAAGATTTTTGATTATGAGTGTTATCTCTTGCTGGGTAAAGCTAATAGCTGAGGCCCTGTTCTGCCAGCTTGGCATAAGCAGGAATACTCCATGCAGAGAGAGGAGAAATGACAAGCAGCAAAATAGCTTTAATCATACAGTGCAATTTCTTCCTGGTCTCCATGGTGAATGTGCCTTTGTTGCCTAGTTTCATACCTGTGCAAAAACACTTACAGTCAGTAGTGTCGCACCTTCATTTTCTTTTTCTTTACCCTATAGTATGGGTGAGATCAAATTCACATTTCCATTTTAATAACACGGATACTTTCACGCATGCATAACTATGAAGTGGTGGCAGGTTATATTCTGATTTCATGGGGCTCAGGCTGCACATTTTAAGCCTCCCTTCTTTCCTACTGTAGGATTCATGTACAGTTGTCCCTTCACATTCGCTGGGGTTTGGTTCCAGGACCTCCCGTGAATACCCAAATCCGTGAATACTCAAGTCCCATTATATGCAATGGCAAAACAAAATGGTGTCCCTGATATAAGATGGCAAAATCAAGGTTTGCTTTTGGGATAATTATTTTTTAAAGAATATTTTCAAACCGTGAATACTTAAAACCGTGAATGTCAAATCCGTGAATGTGGAGGGACAACTGTACTTGTAAGGAAAACATCTTTAAACTAAGCCAACATGCTGATTAAATAAAGTTTAATTTATGCATCATATGATGTTCGGTTGCTCAATCTATCAATTATATTTGCATATGAGAGTTAACATGGTATAGTGGTTTGAGCATTGGACTATGGGGCTTGTCTACACTGGCAGGAAGTCCCTAACCCCACACTTGTAGTCGCTGCAGAGTTTTTTTTATCCCTGTAAAGGCTACAGTCACTACAGCAAGATCAGAGTAACCCACCACACATTAATTGTAGGCAAACTCACGTCAGTGTAAATGGTCGGTCCTACAATGATCACATGTCCCATACTTCGAAGTATTTTTGGCCACTCAGCTGTGGATGCTTCATTTTTTTTCTCCCTGTCATGTATGTGAATATATATATGTCTGCATTATCGTAATACAAAGACTGATGGTGCGCTGATACAGTTTTATGTATAAGCAGATGAGCAGTTATCTGCACACTAGCCCCCCCCCAACGTATTTTAAAGCCCCCCCCCGAAGGGTGAGCACAAACCACCAAAGCTAAATTCGAAACAGCTATTGGCAGGAAAGATCCGATGACCTCCAGGCCCTCCCACCAGCCTGTTCTGCCCACCACAATCTCTTCCCCTGGCTCTGCTCCAACATTGTCTTGGTGCAGCTGCCACATATATAATTATCTGGATTTTCCCTGGAAATGCAGAGCAAACTTTGTGTCTTTTCAAACTGGATTTTCCTGCAAAAACCCCAATGCAGCTACGAATCATCATGAATGTCGTGTGGCAACTGTGCAGTGAATATGAGGTGAGTATGGTGTTTTTGTTTTTGCCAGTGTAGACAAGCCCTGTGACTCTGGAGACCAGGGTTTGAATCCTCACTCAGCCATGGAAACCCACTGAGTGACCTTGAGCAAGTCACACATTCTCAGTCTCAGAGTAAGACAAAGGCAAACCCCTTCTTAACAAATCTTGACAAGAAAACCTCGTGATCGGGTTGCCATAAGTTGGAAACAACTTGAAGGCACCCAACAGCAATGAGCAAGAGGCAGGGTTTAGTTTTAGATGGAAGTGGGGAACCACTTTTCTGTTGAGGACCAGATTCGTTTGAGGGTAATTTGTCAGGGGCCTCATATTAGTGGTGGGTGCAGCCAAAGTGAGCAGGGCCACCTTTTCTCTCTCCCCTTCTCTCTCACAGGGTACTTTCACACTACACAATTATAGCTCTATGATTACATGGTTCTGTCCTATGAAATCCTGGGATCTACAGTCTAGGAAGGAGTACAGTAGGACTCCTGTATCCACTGATTCATTATCCACTGATTCAATTATCCATGGGATGCAAAACAGCACACCTACCATAGAGTCTTCCTAGAAAATGTGTCCTCCGTAGCTATTTTCTAGGTCCTCCAAGCCAATGCTATGGTATTTTAAACTGGAAGTCCTATTATTTTCAATGGTGTTTGCTATTATCCACGGTTTTCGGTATCCATGCCCCCCTCGAACCATTCCCCAATGGATATAGGGGTCCTACTGTATTTAGAACCCTCAAGCAGAGAACTCTAGTGCCTCATCAAACTAAAACGAGTGCGTCAACAGTTTTCAGTACCTTTCTGTCTTAAATTTAAACAAATATAAGGGAAGCGTGTCTTGTAAACATGTACAAACAGGGATTCTAATAAAATTATTGATTTATAAACTCTGAAATAGTTTGAATATAATACTTAAGCCACATTAAGGCCCATAGCCAATCATTTGTCCCAACTAGAGTAGATCCAATGAAACAATGATTATGGTAATTCAATATTTATGTAAATTCAGTTTTTTTACTGGGTCAATTCCAGTGGGGACTCAGAACCAGATTTAGGGCAGGGGTGGGAATAATGCAGCCCTCCAGACTTTGCTAGAGTGCTGCTCCCAGCATTCCTCAAAATTGGCTATGCTAGTTAGGGTTGCTGGGACTTGCAATTCAATAGCATCAGGAGGGCTGCAACTTTCCCACACCAATTTAGGCCTAAGTGTTCTTTATTCCACTCCCATACTTAAAAAAAAAATCTAAATCAGATTATGCTCAATTTAGGTTGCAGGGGGGGGAGAATTCAGAAATGTTCCCATTAACCCCCACCCCCAAAGCACCACTTCACTGCAAGGCAGCTACTGAGTGTTCCCCTTGCAGAAGGAAAGAGGAGATGAAGCTAACTGAGTTGAGCTAACAGAAAAATGACAAGAGCCAGGATCCCAGCGATCAATTCTGGGCCAGGGCCCACCATCACTACCTGGGATAAACTTGCTTATCTCAGTTCCAAAAAAAGAGAGAGAAGCCTGAATCATCATTTACAGTATATGACTCTTCTCCCCTGAGTGACTATTGGCTTACCGTAGGTTTGACCTGAAGATTTGTTTTGAGAACTAAAGCAAGTAAACAAGATGATATAGTTCTCTTTAATCACATTTCTTCCTCTCCCCTTTTGATGAGAGGGGTCCACACTTTAATATACAACAACAGAGCAGCAATTGCAAGAGGATGTCAGTGTCATGATGAATATGCCACTTAAAAACTGGGTGACAGCTTTGCTTCCAAAAAGAAAGGAACAGGACAAGATAACACAATTATAGCTGTTACTTTGGGAGTGCCCTGCACAGCATCCAAGCATGCTGCCAGACCACAGCAGGTAAAATAACCACTGCAAAAGCTATTTATGCAGGCTCACACAATGACAGGTCTTGCCTTATTGTAGCATAAATACTGGGAATGTCCAAAGTGTTCTCCCAGAATTGTGTCTCTGCAGCTGAAGTAATGATAACTGAGAAAATACATCTTGCTGGGAGCTTTTCAGCATAACCACAGCTTCTTAATTCTGCTGAAATAAAAGTTAGGGACCCAGTGAGGGAGGGTGTGGGGGCATTGTTTCCCCACTGCCACATTTCAGACCCCCTGTTCATCTAAGGTTTCACAGCACAGATATATTCCTGGTCAGCTATACTGTATGTACACCATGGCTACTGTTAGGAACAATTGAATGGACAATGGTTTGCTAGGTACATACAGAAAAAGTGCAGAATCCCTTCCTATAAAAGGGAGAGTGGAGAATTAACATGTTGACATCATCACTGTACAAACAGGCATTGTGAGATAAAAATACTATAACTACCAAGAAGGAACCAAAGAACTGTAATTCTACGAGTCCAGCAGTCATTTCAAATGCAGCATAGTCACTCACTTTTATTTATTTATTTATTTTTATTTTATTTATTTATACCCCGCTTTTCAGCCACAAGGCTATCAGAGCAGCTTACAAACTGTTTTAAGCAATAGCTATTTATACATCTACACTGCATTAAACAGTTTCCAATGTGTGTTAGCTAATTGCCCCCCACAAGCTGGGTACTCAATTTACCAACCTACGAAAGGATGGAAGGCTGAGTGAACCTTGGAGCCGGCTGGAATCGAACTTGCAACGTGGTGGCTTGCAGTACTGGCATTTAACCACTGCGCCACCAGGGCTCCTTTTCATGCTGTGGAGAGATTCAAAGGGAATCTGTAAAGTGATATGACATAGGGGTCTTGGCTTCTAAATAAAAGGCATTTTTTTAAAAAAAAACCACTTTGTTGTTAACTGTCATCAAGTCAGCTTCAACATATGGCAACCCTATGAATCAGATACCCTCCAAGTCACTCTGTTATGAACAGCCCTATTAATAAACCTTGCAAAATCAGAGCCATGGCTTCCTTGATTTTCTCCACCTGTAAAGCAGTCTTCTTCTTTTCCTACTGCCTTCTACCTTACCAAGCATTATTGTCTGGTTACCGAAATTGTGTGGGGTCCATGGGACCAACTCATGACCTCTCTGAGTTATGATATTATATTGGGGAATTTACTTACCTCAAAGGTATGGCTGCGAGAGGTCAGGTAACTTTGGGATCTTTATACCTGTGTATACCAGTACACACTGAGGAGACACCAAACAAGAATAAAATAAAAATGGCTTTTATTGAAAAATAATCACGGAAGCATTCACACATGCACTCACGTACACAAGCAATCACACAAGGCTAGCGAAGAATTAGGGGAAATATTTAGATAGAGGAATAGATTCAGGGAATGGGCTATAATTACTTGTCTGGAGAGCAGAGATTCATGCAGCAAAAAAAGGCTCAGACTTGAGTCTGAGGGTCACACAGCAGACCAGCAGAGTGACGAGATATGAGGAGCTGTGCACACTTTGGCTATGATTCGGGGCAATATTTATACTCAATATTGTACCCTTAAGGTGTGTTCTGAGAATAAGACAATGGTTGGGTGAGTTTCCGACAGATAGACAAAGAAACTCTGGCTTTGTTGATTGTTGCTACTGGTCGGAACATTATTGTTGATGGATTTGGCTACCCCTCTATTGTTGATGAGAGAAGGTGTAAAGGAAAGACATTTGCGGGGATGAGTGTGGACAATAGGTGTTCCAGTCACTGTTTGTTTTGAAAGCTCAGGCAAAAGCAAACTGCTGCAGCATCTCCTAGCTTGTGTCTTCTTCCTTATTAATAGTTTTACCATCTTGTCCACACTCTTACGTTGCTTGCCACACATGTCCCAGTTTTAATCTGTGAAATGCTGGAGGGTATATTTTCCTATAGGTGTCTTAATTCTGATTTTACTGCAGGGCCAGACCTCTCTTTAGGCAAAGTAAAGCAGTTGCCTGACTCAGGATATTTTAAGTTTCATGGACGGACAGCAATTGCTAGGTATTTAATTAATTGTTTGCATTTTTTTTTCTGGGCAAGGGGCTTGTACGATTTTCTGCCTCAGGTACCAAATAGCTGGACCAGTTTAGGATACTGTGCTCCTTGGCTCCAGAGAAAGGAGGGTGTATCATTTGATCTTCCATTTCAAGATTGGCCCTGTCCTGTTTTTTACTCTTCCTTTTGTGTGATGATGACTCTCATTTGTTTGACATTTCAATTTATGAGAACACAGGATCCTAAATAAATAAATAAATAGATGTTATGGTAAACACTGTTATGGATAGGAGACCGCCAATGAATACCAGGTGCTGTAGGCTATATTTCAGAGGAATAAAATGGCAATCCACCTCTGAGTATTAATTGCTTAAGAAAACCCTATGAAATGCATGGGGTCACCATAAGTTTACAGGTGACTTGAAGGTGTGTGCACATTAAAGACCATTAAGTCTCCAACCTTCTCTCATCCAAAGGAAACTGAGTCTTGTAGCTTTGTCTGTTCAATTCCTTGTGGTTTAGAAAAGTGGAAAGCACCATAGTGGTACTTTGTTAATATTCATGATAGGAAAAACTATGAGCAGTAACAATGTATACTAGATGTAATTGTAAATTCATGTTTTAGAGAGAGAGAGAGAGAGAGAGAAGAAAAATTAATAGACTCTGGAGAATTAGAACCCAAAAGTAATATTAGAAAGGCCCTGTTAGTTGATCCAACACTTTTTCAATAAACTGATTTTGAGTACAGAGTTTTTTAAAAAATTGACATACAATTTAAAAAATAGATACAGCTTCCCTGTTCTTAACATGCTATGGTTAAATCTAACTTTTTGGATCCTTATTTTGAAGACTGCATCACCAACCGCTGCAGAATGGAATAGAGGCTGGCATGTATGAATGTTCAACTCCGTTCTACCACTTCTCCTTTTCATAAAGGGAACGCTTGGACATTCGGCTGTGAGTGATCAAGTGCTGAATGATCAAGTGAGTATCACATGCATTGGCAGAAAGTAGATCAGCATCTACTGATAGATTCCTGGATGATTTGCAGGGATTTTGGAGTCACAGTTTTTTAACAATGGTAACAACAAAAATAACTCTGCCCCCTTGCCTGTGCTGCCTTACATTATATTACAGGCATGAACAAAGCTTGATGTAGCTTGATTTAGGGTGTGAAAGGAAACCCGTGAGTTCCATTCCATTCTAGTGTTCAAAAGAAATTCCTGGAGTCAAAAACTGAAGCAAAGTTGTAACCATAGATCCTTACCACACCAGGCCATTATACCATCATACCAGTGATTTGGTCCTGCTTTTATCTCCACTTTATTACATGATGTTGTGGTTCTCCTGGTGCAGTTGTGCTTTATAGTTGTTGGCAGTGTGATTTTTTTCATGCTGAAAATAATCCATTAATTACCCCCTTTGCTGCTGTGATTCAGTGGCCAATTTGAATGTGAATGTCTCATGCCACTTTGTTGTCAGAACATTCGATTAGAGGGTATGGTGTGGGTATGGTATGGTTATTCCTCCCATGGGGGTTTCCAATGAGATCTTCAATAGGGAAGCCTCAGACTATTTTCAGTGCTTGTGTGGGGAGAACAAGATTTCCCAAGATAACAGCAGTGTTTTCTGTGGTTTTAAAACCCTTTTATTCTTTTTTCTATTTTTTTTTTTATATAAATAATTTGCTGTTATGGTGCAATTACTCTGTGATCCTGATCTGTTGACCATTGAAAGTCACTATTCACAAGCCTTTACTGCATGGGAGTGTTTTCCAAAGATTTCTGCATTGCTTTCTTGTGGCATCACACGCTACAGTGTTACCACCATAGCATTACTTTTTAAAAATTATTTTAATTTTTTTAAAGGTAATAGTATAATAGCACTATGGTGTCATGTCATAATAGGGTTATTATGGCTTAATGAGTACAAATGAAGTGGGTTTTGAACAGGACAACCTAAAACAACTGGCTAGCATGATAAACAATTTTGTTTTTCATAGGAGAAAGAGATTTTAAAATGGGGGAGGATGGTTTGATTCATTTCACTTCGTGTGTCACCTCTCACAATGTCAGATCTAGGCAATGTTGGGTGTGCTGTAATGATGTTGTGCTGTAGTAGGTTATTATGGCTTAATGAATATAAGTGAAGCAGTTTTGAACAGGACAACCTGAAACAACTGACTAGTGTAAATAAGCACTTTTGTTTTTCATAGGAAAAAGACATCAACAGTAGGGATGTGTGTGGTCTTTTTCTCTTTCTATGTCATCAATCATGATGAAGGATTTGGGCAGTGATGAGTGTGCCATAATAGTATTATTACGGATATATATATATATTATAATGTGATTGGCAAACCAATCACAAAGCATAAGGCAGGGCAAACGGGTTGGTGATAATGGCATTAGTGCAGATGAAAAAATGTGCAAATCATGCCATTACAGCATAAATGTGGCAAGGTTGTAATACAAAGCGTGAACAATCAGCTGTCATTGCGAGTACAGCTGAAGTAGTTTTCAAACAGTATAAGCTGGCATAACAGCATTGTGTGACCTGAGTCTTCAAGATCCTGAGTCTTTTGCACTTAACTCTAAAAGGTGAGTTTGGGGCTTCTCGTTGAAAAACAAAGTAAAACCCAATGCAGTTTAGGTCCAGACTACTTGACAGACCATATGTCCTGATATGAGCCTACCTAGCCCCTGAGATCCACAGGAGAGGCCCTTCTCTGAGTCCCACCACCTTTTCAGGTATAGCTGGTGGGAACATGAGAGAGGGCCTTCTCACTGGTTGCCCCTATGCTTTGGAAATCTCTCCCTAAGGATGCTATAATGCCCCCCTCCTTGCTTTTCTTCCTTCAGCAGGTGAAAACTTTTTTAATTCAGACAGGCTTTTAGAACTGAAGGCTTTTAACAAAGAGCTATAAAGTACTGTATTGTTTTAAATTGCATTATGTAACTTTAAAAAACTTTTTAGAGTATGTTTTTAATATGTTTAGTAGTTTACTTCAGATTTAATGTTAATTTTTATATGTTTTCAATTGTAATCGTTTTAGTGTGTAAGCTGTCTTGAGTCCCAGTCTTGGGGAAAGGTAGGATATAAATAACAATGATGATAAATTCCTACAAACTTGAAAGCATCCCATACCTGATGTACAGAGATTTGTGAACTACAGGTTGAGTTTCATTTATCTGAAGTGCTTGGGAACAGAGGTATTTTGGATTTTGGGACATTTTGAATTTTGGAATACTTGCATATTGTCCTGTTTTGGTGCCACCACAGGGCCAGGTCCCTGAGAGAGATAACAGGAGGTAACGGAGCCTGGTAGAGTCCCAGAGAAAAGTGTGGTCACCAGCAAGGATGAAGAAACAGTGTGGTCTGGCCAGTCTGACTTAAACAGTCAAGCAATAAATCCAAACTAGGGTCCAAAAGGGTGACCCAAACGTGAAGTCAGCAAACAGGAGCAAGGTCTGAGGTTATTAGGCAACACAATAGGTCAGGAATATGGCTTACACACCAGAGAAGACTGTTTTGAGCGAGTTCCCTGAAGGGAGGGGCCAGAATTTATGGTCTGTTTTCAGCATGCAGGTGTTCCCTGATTAATGAGTGTTTGGTTCTGAAACACTCCACCTTCCATCTGTGTCTTGTTGTTCAGACCCCTCTGTCTCGCTATCTTGACCCTCATCTTGGCCCTCTGCTTCATTATCTGCCTCATTATCTGAGTCAGAGTCCTGGGGGTGAGGCACAACATATATACATAATGAGGTATCTTGGAGATGGGACCAAAGTCTAAAGACAAAATCCACTTATGTTTCAATTAGTTATACACATAGCCTGATAATTTTATGCACAATATTTTAACAATTTTGTGCATGAAACAATGTTTGTGTACATCAAACAATTAGAAAGCAAAGGTTTCACCATCTCAGCCACCAATGTGGATAATTTTGGAATATTTTGGATTTCAGAATTCCAGATAATGGAGACTCAAGCGGTAGTCATTAATAATCCTAACTGAAAGGAGTGCTAGCTTTAGAGATTAGGTTTAGGTATGCTCCTCATCTGTCATCTGAAATCCCCTTCTGCCAGGAGAACCTGCTGCTGCTGCCTGACCTTAGAGATCTGCCTACAGAACAATCTGCCAGCAGTACTGGTCTGCTAGCTAAGGTCTGCTGGCAAAAGAACGCCAAAAAGGGACACAGAAGTGGCACAGTAACTCCTTCCACCATACCCAAACCTCCTCTGTCCAAGGACAGAGCCACAAGCCAGGCACAAAGTTAGGCCAGCACAAAATCTGTCTAAGAAATTTTTAGTGTCCCTAGGCTAGGAGATCATAGAATCATAGAATTGTAGAGTTGGAAGAGACCCCGAGGGCCATCCAGTCCATCCCCCTGCCACACAGGAAATCTTGATCAAAGCATCCCCGACAGATGGCAATCCAGCCTCTGTTTACACACCTCCAAGGAAGGAGACCCCACCACGCTCCGATGTTTAGATTCAGCACAGCTTCCGTTTGCCCTTTGCTATCTTCACCAATTAGACTTGTCCTCCAAGTTCATCTTGGCCTCCTAGGTAAAATGCTGTTTTGCTTTGGGAAGAGATGGCTCTCAAATGGTTTCCCCAGTATTTTCCTTTGTCTGCACCGATGCCCACATACATTTATGTATGCCAGCCAGGCACCCCAAGGGTTGTCCTAGTCCATCACCTCAGAAACACTCCAGCCCAGAAGCTTCAACCAATGTCTACATAACAATTGGGTGATGATGACAATGAGCTATATATTCAACTAAGAGGAATGGAAATAACTTTCTATAATTAACTGAGGTAGCATACAATTCAGTTTTGAAACCTATCATTCTGCATTTCAGAGAAAAAAGGAGAGACCTTTCTTATGTTGTTTTAAACCTAGGACTGTTTGGATACACGTTGAGGGTCTCACCTCAATTTTCCTCTCTTTGCGGAGGAAAGCTATAATTTTAAAACACTTTCACAACCCAAAGAAGCTTGTTAGGGACACAGAGCTGTTTCCTTCTGTAAACTGTTTGCTTCTCATCTCCCCCTACTCCACTGCCTCCACCTTGTACAAAAGGTGAGCATGATGGAATGCAGTAGGCTGTGGAGTACATGACATGAATGCGTTCAGTAACAAAAGATGGAAAAAGCTTTTATTCCTGCAAGGCACACTCTTTTCTATAGCAGGGATGGCTCAACACATTTTGCTGTCTGAAGCCAAGGATAATATGACACCTTTTATGAAAAGCCAACAATACTAGCAGTTGAACCTTACTTCAACAGTCACAACATTACTATTCCTGTGAAACATTATTTCACTATCCCTGTGGGTAGCAGGAAAGGTTATGGGTCTCAGGGCATGATGCCAGTGTATGTGCTTGTGCGTGCGTGCGTGCACACACAGACAGGTCTACTCTCTGCCAGCTAGCCCCAGCTTTCCATGCCTTAACATCTGCCAACTGTCTCTTCTGACTAATGGTAGGGCTACTGGCTCAGTTTTGTTCTGGTAACCTTCTAGATTTATTAGCCAAAACCCTTTGCAACATCCAGTGCCAGTTTCCTACTTTAGATTACTTCGAACTGCAGTTCCTAGAACTCCAAGTTATAGTGTATTTGAAGACCATATTGACAAACACACTAATCTAGCTGTTGATCTGCAAGACAATTTCTTGGCCAGAGATGCAAATGCTTCCATCTCCTCTGGAGCCAACTTTGATCTAGTGGCCAGCTGTCCCAAGCAGGCACAGCTATTTGGTGTCTGGTGGTAACTAGGAAACTGAATCTTGGAGTGTAAATCCTACACCCTCAAGCAGTTCATGCCTATGTGCTATGAAACATGTATGCAGCAGCTTTGCATTTCCCCCTTTTTCTTCTCTCTTTCTGGATAATGTCTGATATGACAAAATGTAACAGAACATGATGCAAGTTTGCCCTGCTTTTTGCTGTTTGCTGGGGCTGGTAATCTTCACCACGTTCCTGGTTCCGTATTGACTTGAGTGGTCATTACTTCCAATTTGCCATAATGTAATCAAGTCTGCATCGCAGTACTGCAGCCCAGTATATCCAAATGTCAATACTTCCGAAGCGTGTACTAAAAATTGTATTTATATGTGCAATTGCCAAGTAAGCTAGGGGAAAAGAAAACCTAGCCTGCTCTGCTCTTTAATAGTCAGGTCAGCTGGTAGAAATAAGATATAGCCTTCAGATAAACTTTGTCCAAAAAAGCTAGGATCAGTAACTATGATTTGAAACTGTTTTGTTCATACAAACCATAGTTAAGACTAATTGCAATTTTTCACATAACAAACTGTGGTTAACTGAAAATCGAAGCAAAAGCTGCTGATTTCCTTCTTGTAGCCATGCCAGAGATAAGCAAAGAGGGAAGCACACATGTCCAAAGCTCATTCACATAACAATAAACTATAGTTTAATAGCACATATAAAAGTAGGCATATGAACATATATACATATGTAGCACATATGAACTTTGCCTGGAGGAGTTGTCTTGTCAAGAAAAAAGGAGGGCAACCCTGCCACATCATCAAAGACAAGTCATTCTACCAGTGCATCCAAACAGCAAAGCACTTTATCATGCTATACTGCTATAGCACTATTATGCCACTTTAACTGATATGACTGCCTCCTGTAGAATTCTGAGGTTGTAGTTTAGGGAAGTCTAAGAGCTCTCTGACTGAGTTCTAAATGTCCCTCCCTAAACTGCAAATCCCAGGATTCCACCAGGGGCAGCCATTGCAGATAAAGTGAAATAAACGTGCTATAACAGTGTAGTGCAATAATCTCCTTTAAAGTCTTTCAGTGAGGAAGCAACAAAGCAGACAAACCAAAGAGGGGAGATACCTTAGAACCCTCACAACCCTCACAACCCACCTCCATTGGCTCTGGTAGACACATATTTACTTCAGTGAGCATGACTGCAAATTTATCCCATTCCAGCATGGGTAGTAGCTCTAAGGGCCTGATGTGAAGCAACCTCTGCATGCAATTTCTCACTGCAAAATTTGGAATTTAAAGAGGATCCAGCAGCTATCTGTCCAAGAAAGCAGCTAAGTGCCACCAAAGCATAACAAACAGCAAAATCTGGGAAGGTAGCCAACTGCTAATTAGCACAACAGAATGGAAACACAGTCTTGCAAAGATTTAGTCCAGCAACACAGTCCAAAAAGCCAGGGGCTTTTGGCAGTTAGTGTGGGTCAAAACAAGTCTGTGGGTCAACAGGATCAGGCAACAGCATAGTCAGAAACAGTCCAAGGTCTAAACACATATCAAGGCAACAGGAACATGGAGTCAAGGACAACTAGTAGGAAGCTTTTGCCAGGAAGATCAGTTGATCTCTGACAAAGCCTCCATGGCTCCCCAAGGTGTATATATAGCAATCAAGCCTTTGTCTGGTGCTTCTTGGTATTTCTGATAAAGCCTCAGCAATCCTCTTCAAGCTTCCTTTTGGGATCTCTGCTGGCTGAATGATGGTGGAGGTAAGTCCGTCTCCTCTTCCTCATCTGAATTGCCTGGGCTCTCTGCCTCGACTGGTACCAACCCACTAGGACCAGGCTCTTCTTCTATTTGAGCCTCCAGGTTGGCAGGGTTCGCTGCTGACACAGGTGTAGATAACCTGTGCCAGTGTCCATAGGGCCATTCCCTGCCATGTCGTCCTCCTCCTCTGATTCCATACCCTCATCAGATTCACAGGGCATGACACTATCACACACACAAAATTATTGTTTTATGATGATTCCTCCCTTTCTGGTTTCTGTCTCCCACCTCTGCATGTATTCCATGCTTGGTTTTTTTACTTAATTAGTTAATTTATAGCCTACATTTCTCCTAGGACTGGCACACAAGGTAGCTATGATAGCTTCTGAAGCTCACAGACTTCTTCATCAGGCAAAGATGGTAAAAAAAAGCATGCAAGGGAATATAAGTGATGGTGTTGGAGTCATAGCGTACTCATTTTTGTTTTGAGAAGTTATAGAGGAAGTCTATGTAGACCAGTCATAGCATACTCATTTTTGTTTTGAGGTGTTATAGAGGAAGTCTGTGTAGACCATAAAAGTTAGGCTCTCACTCCTCGCCAGGGGCTATCTAGGAACTAAGATTTGTTCCCACAATGCAGTTATAACACTTTGATACCATATTAACTGCCTCACCAACATTCTATGGAATTCTGGGATTTGTAGTTTCATGGCAGTACTTGGAACTCTCAGCAAGAGAATTCTGGTAACTCAACAAACTACAAGACCCAGGATTCCACAGGATGGAACTATGGCAGTTAAAGGGGAATCATAGTGCTATACTTGTGTAGTGTGAAAGGGACCTAAGACAGTAAAAAAAAGGCAATAAAGTTTGTTTCCCTATTTGAAAATACAGACTTTGAGAACTCAGCTCTGCCTCTTTCCAGGGCAATGTAGGACAAGTCAAGGGAGATCCTCAGGAGGTATTTATATTCTCAGATCTGGAGATAAATTTAGATCTTGGAACAGGAAAAGCACATCAGTAGGAGCCAAATTGAGTAGATTTATCTTTTGTAGGAGGAAACAAACTCTGTGAAAATCAACTCCCAGATTAAGATGACATAAAACCCTGCTTCCTTCAATGCAGGATCCCCCTGTTGAGCAGCTAAATTCAGTAACCTCAAGTCAAACAAATGTGTAAATGCATGTTGACCATAAAACAAATTCAAAAGTCCATATTGTGGCAATCCCTTCATTAGGCCAACCAAAAATCATTCTAAAATCATTGCCCTAGTTTTCAAAACTCACAGACTTTTTCTCAGGCAAAGATAGCAAAAAGTGATGATGCCAGAGTCATACAAACTACATATCTATACGTGAGGCGTTACCTTTTAGGGCCAAGATCTCGGATATGGGTTTTGTATCATAAATCTGCATTGATTGTGCTACTAATCCCTTCAGTACAATGACAATGTTGCACAACTGAATGCACATCCAAATATCCAACCAAATGCAGAATTAGATGTGCATACACATGCCATGTGCATTCATGGATAACGTCACTTCCACAACCTTGAACTGAAAATGGACATTCCATTTCAGACAAAAATGACCAACTGCTTCCATAGGGGAACTTACTCATGTGTAAGACACCAATAGGATTAAAGACAATAAATCTCTCTATATAATTCTCTTGGGTATGTTGCCATTCCCAGTGTGCTGATTGGCTGCTTGGGAAACATACCCAACCAATTATAGTCCATTAGCTGGCCAATCAGCAGCTTGAGGGTGTTTTTCAGCACCACCTCCTTGGCCTACAGCCACATCTTTGCCGGTTGAGCTGCAGTAAGTAAATACTCAGCCAGCTTCCCTTGCTGTCTTAATATGCATGCATGAGGGAAAATGAAGTTGCTTTCTATGTGTCCCCCATTTTTTCTTTTCCCTCTTTCTTTCTTTTCCCTTTCTTTTTTTCTTCTTTTCCCTCCTGTCCTACCTTGCAGGGTAGGATTTTTCCTTCCTCTGCTCTTCACCCCTTCTGCACCCAAAAATCTGAGCACTTTACCCCTCCTTCTGTCAGGGTAATATTGCTTTAAGTGTAAAAGGAAAAATGTTGGAGCAACAGACCACAGACTAGCACAGCTGAAGTGGGTTTGTTCACGGCTGTGGCTAGGCAGAGGGATGACTAGCAAACACTCCTATATAATAATAATAATAATAATAATAATAATAATATAGCCAAAGCACACAATTTCATTGTGTGTGGGTTGGTGTTGTGGAGAAAGAGGAGTGTTGTTGTTGAGTTTATTAATGAGGTTTGCTGTGTATATACTACGTTAGTTTATACTGAAACTGAAGATAAAGACCTCCATATACTTTTGGATAAACCTCACTATCTGTAAGTTTTGTGTGTGTGTGTGTGTAAGTGGTTCAGAGCTGTGGAACAGCTGCTAGCTGAAGCCTTTGTTTTTGTGCCCTTTCTGCTGCACAGTTCTGCTGTTTTGGCTATTCCTGGGTTAGTTTGTACCCAGGCTCTGCCTCAAGTTGCTACAGAATGTTGTTGCTCAACTTAGCATTTTTCTTAGCATTTTTCTGGCATACAACAGACAACACAGCTGCTTTAAACGATGACTGACAATTAACTGAATGGCCAAGAGTGTTGATGTTTGTCATGCAGGTTCAGACATGTTCAAGGTCACCACTCAAGCATTCACAATCAGTTCTCCCTGATTTGTCTGAAAGGTAGAAACACAGTAATAGACAGACCTATACTCCCAGGCACCTCCAAAACCTTGACATCCAAGAACAAGGCTCCAATCCAGGAGTGCTCACATGCTGTGAACTTGAGTCTTCAGGGCAAGTGTAATCCCATCTAGCACAATCTGAATCCCTATTCCCTGATCTGCCTTTCAACTGACCAGGTGCCCCTCTGTCTTGTCTGGGTTAAGCTTCAGTTTGTTCACACACATCCAAGTCATTGCTGATGTGAGACACTGGTTTAGAGCCAATGTTCCTTTCAGTTAGGGGAAGATGGAAAATGAGGGCTGCTCAGGCTAACTATTTCAGTCCAAGAAGAGATGGGACTCCAGCATCTTACGTTTTACACAACTACACAACCTGTTCTTACTCCAAGCTTCCTAGAGAGTGCTCTGGTCTTTATGGCTGCAATAGCTGTCTGCCTGATCCTAAGTGACAATCCCATGCACAACTGCTGCACACCCTCCAATTGTCCCAAATTAGCAAGGACAGTCCAAATTAATAATCTATCATTCTATTTAATCCTTTGTCATTCCCACTTTTTAAAATGTCCCACTATCCTCCTCCTCCTCCCACTTCCACCCTTTGTCCTCACTTCAGTTGCTGCAAACTGAGTGCTGCAGGGGAGAGAGGAGAGTGGAGGGGACAGAATCTTGCCATTCCCAGTTGGCTCAGGCAAAAGCAAACTACTGCAGCCCCTCCTAGCCTTCCTTATTGATAACTTTTTCCATCTTGACTACACTCTGATATTGCTTGGCCACACATGTCCTGGTTTTCATCCACGAAATTCTGGAAGATCCCTGCATAGTAGGACCCCCATAGCCAAGGGACACAAAACAGCACACCTACCATAGAGTCTTCCTAGAAAATGTGTCCTCTCTAGCCATTTTCTAGGTCCTCCAAGGCAAATCTATGATATTTTAAACCTGAAGTCCCATTATTTTCAATGGTGTTTGCTATTATCCACGTTTTTTTGTATCCACATGGCCTCCCAGAAGCAATCCCCAGAGGATACGGGGGTCCTACTGTAAAGTCCTGCCTTGAGACTTTGCCTCTGAGTCTACACAGCTTGTTCCCCAGTTCCTTGTCATTCTCTGGTTCTTGTCCCCTTTGGTTGTGTAGCTGCTTCTGGTTCTCTTCCTGATTGTTTATTGTTCTGCTAGATCCTCTTGTTCCATTGGATCTGCGTGGTTTTGACTAGGCCTCTCTGCTTTGGGCCTCTTTGATATCAGCCACTTTAAAGCTTAAACTCTGCCAGTTGTAGACTGCTCTTACTTTTGTCTCACCTGGGCTAGATGCCCCCTCTTCTAAGTACCAGAATCTGACTGCTTGAAGCCTGATTTTTACAAGGCCTGCCTGTCAAAGAAAGAAATTATGTCACTGTGTTCACATGGCTTACCCAGAGTGCTGTTACCCAAATTACAGGGGATTCATGGGAACACGTGTGTCCAGATATTAAAATGGGGAATTTTAATTAGCTCAATATAGCAGCGAGAGGCTGGGTAACTGTGGGGTCTTTTCACCTATGTATACTGGTACTAACTGATGAGACTCAAAGCCAGGAAATAAAATTTAAAAATATATATTGAAAAATAGTCTTGGAAGCATTCACACCAACACTCAGACTTCAAGCAATCACACAAGGCTAGTGAAGAATAGGATGTATTTGGATAGAGGGGTAGAGTTCAGGATGATGGGCTACACTATACCCATCTGAAGAGCAGAGATTCATTCAGAGAAGAAGTATAGCTATGCACACTGGGTGACCCAACAACCTACAGAGTGATGGCCTCTGGGAAACTGAACACACTTTCGCTGTATTTTGGGGTGATATTTATATTTGATATTCCCCCTGAACGGGTGTTATGAATGGAATACAATGTTTGCTGGAGTTTCCCGTAGTTAGACAATGGAAGTTCTGGCTATGTTAAGAATCACTAATGGCTGAAACATTAAGACTGATAGGTGTCAGGCAACCTTCTATTGTTTGGGGAGAGGTGTGAGGGAAAACCAGTTTTGCAAGGCGAAGAACCACTTTGATTGAATTAGTGAAAGTGTCCAGGAAAGCAGCCCCAAATGCCAGCAGGATAAACAAGGTCTGGGAAAGCAGCCAAGCCCCAGTAATAGCAAAATTAATTAGGGAGAGCCAGGTAAGGTTCGGAACAAGCAAGGTTGTGTTTCTTGAAGAAGCAGTGATACAGGCAAGAAGGCACATAGAGAAGAGTCCAGAATACAATCCAAAGCTCAAGGCTTAAAGATGGCAGCGTAGTCAAGAAGTACATCCGTGGGTCAGCAGGATTAGGCAGTAGGGTATTCAGGAACAGTCCGAGGTCAAGGCATGAGTCAAGGCAGCAAGGATTAAGGCAACAAAGTCAGCAGGAAGCTTTCTCCAGGGAGATCAGTTGGTCTCTGACAAAGCCTCCATCGCCTCTCCCAGCATATATAAAGCAACTAAGGCTTTGCCAGATGCTTCATGATGAGCAGGTTTTTCTCATAAAGTCTCAGATTTCCTTCAAGCTTCCTTTTGAGCTCGCTGCTGGTGTATGATGGTGGGGGTAAATCTGTCTCTTCTTTGTCCTTATCTGAATAGGCAGGACTCTCTGCCGGGACTGGTGCCAACCCACTCGGACCAGGCTCTTCCTCTGCTGGAGCCTCTAGGTTGGCAGGGTTCCCTGCTGGCACAGGTGTAGATAAACCTGTGCCAGGGTCCCTAGGGCCGTTCCCTGCCATGTCCTCCTCCTCCTCTGACTCCATAGCCTCATCAGGCTCACGGAGCATGACAAAGACTCACTTCCATGTACGTCCAGGAGAATTAGCCCATTTCCTCCCTGTCTCATCAGTTCCAAGGGGGTTCACCTAATTACTACCCGGGAAAGTCTTTTAGGAATTTGGGAGGGCCTCTTCCTTAGGTTTTCTGAGCACACATTGAGACCTCGCATTTGGGAAGCCCTGGTCTACAACCAACCATGTGGAAAGCCAATAAATATGCCAATTTATGAAATATAGCCAATTGATTAATTATTGGAAGGGTGGGGGTATCAGGACAGGTAACAGTGCTCGGTTGTTGTTTCTGCTGCTGTTGCTGTTGCTGGTAGTGGTGGTAGTAGTGATGGCCAAGCCTAAAGGAATATTAGGTAACCACTTGGGAAATGCAAACTACAATATTTAGGATACTTCTTGGAATTTTTCCATTCAGACGAAGAGGCACAGGGTCACCTCAAACAACAAAGTCTGGAATTTAACTTTTTTGTGTATACATTGCATGTTTCAAAATTAATATTGTGTCTTTTCCCTTAAATTCTTTTCAGTCAATCAGATTTGCTATTACTTTAGTAAGATGTTTTGTGACAGAAACAAAAATGGCATTGCTATGCACTGCTGGTACTGGGAAGAACCAGGTCCTTGAATTTTCCATTTCAAACGCCAACATGTCTTCAGCTCTCCACTGTGTCTTCATTAGGAAATCATGAGTACAATAAGGTAACTCACAGCAAGAAATCCAAAACGAGTATTGTAACAGTGGTTCAGGTCTACCCTGAGATCCTGTCAGGTATAATTTTTTTACAGTAACTATGATACCTCATACTTCCCTCCTTCTCCTTCATTTTTGGCACAAGAAATTGAAAAGGACCATCTGTGAGTATGTTCATTCAGGTTGGCACAGCTTTTCAGCATATCCTTTCTTAATCAATTGTGACAAGCCTTGACACAATCCCAGAAATTACTGGAAAGTAGCAGAAAGGGGTAGGAGACATGATGGAACCCCCCTCAAAACCTAACCAAAAAAGTGGGATGCTGTCAGGCTTTGTTACCCACACTCCCAAGACACATAACAGAATCTATTAAGAGACATACACACTCCTTTCCTTGACAACAGCTGTATCTCAGCATAATCAAGTAGTTTTCCTGGTGAATGTACTGTTGGAATTGTTACTGAAGATGTGGTTGTAAGTCTGAAGAATTCCCAGTGATTCTATTTTCAGATGAGTATAGCCTCTATAAATATATATCATTCTCTTGGGTATGTTGCCTTTCCCAGTGTGCTGATTGGCTGCTCAGGAAACACACCCAACCCACACCCAACCAATCATCACCCACATGTAAATTCCCTCTCCACGTCACAATCACTCAATCTGCATCACTGCCACACAAGGCCCCCTTCCTTCTCTCACTCCCTCAGCCACTCATCAGTCATGGGCTCTGATGGGACCCAGGCAGTCAACTGGTGGTGGTGGCAGGGTAACAGAGCAAGTCACCATCAGCAATTCCGGGAAAAGTGTGGAATACTGAGAAGGAGGAGGAGGGATTTAAATCCACTGGCCTACCTTACAGGGTTGTCATGAAGTCTACTGGGAGTTTTAGGGGGAGTTTTTTAACAGTGTATGATATGCCAGCCCCAGCTAGTTTATTCTAAAGATGTGAAAATGGACACACAACCTTAGGTTACTTTTAAAAAAGAAGTCCGTATATGTAAGACCCATCATAACCTTTAACTTGCAAAACCATGTTTGGCAACTGACTGAGCCAAGATAAAATTAATGATTTATACATATATCTATATATCTATATAGATATAAAAATCATTAATTTTATCTTGGTTCAGTCTTTTGCCAAACATGGTTTTGAAAGTTTTTGAAACATTAGAAAAAAAGTTTGCTAAGAAACAATAGCAGGAAAGGCAAGAATGCATATGTGTACTATGGGTGACTCTGGTTTCAATAGCTCCAAATGGCTTCAGATCTCTGAAAGATAGCACTAGAGTGCTGGGAGATTATCACACGGGATACTAGAAACTGTTCCTGTCCTGTTACCCCTCACTGCTACCTCCCACCCCACTCCCGTCCCTGTAACGAAAGAATTTTTTCCCCAAATGCTCCCCTTACTGCGTGGTCTGGAGTGTTCCCCCTCCCTTTGGCAGTCTGGGCATAAATGGAGCTGTCGCAAAGCTCTGTTCATGTCCCGGAAAGCAAATCCTGCCCGTTCTTGCAAGAGAACGATCGGTGGGAAATTTAAAAAGTAAAAGAAAACAAGTGACAGCAAGCATGAAAACACACTAAGCACTTAAAAAGAAAACTGGTGGGGGGGGGAAGGGTGACACTTACCTGGATGTCCCGATCATACCCAAAAGTGTTCTGACACAGATCTCCCAGTGATGTCACGTGACGCTGGCATCGCGCCAGCATAACTGGTCATCTTTTCACTCGCCTGTCATTCCGTCTCTGTAACAGAACGGGCTTCTTATTTATGGATTTCTCCCATGAATAAGAAGAAGCTGCGGGGGGGGGGGACAGGAACAGAACAGGAACATCACAGGAGAGGGACAACATCACCTGAAAGGTAAGCCTTTTAGCGATCTCCTGTCATCCCTGTCCTGGGATTTCCCTGTCTGATAATCTGCCTAGACTACTTAGAATCATAGAATTGTAGAGTTGGAAGAGACCACAAGGGCCATCCAGTCCAACCCCCTGCCACGCAGGAAATCACGATCAAAGCATCCCCGACAGATGGCAATCCAGCCTCTGTTTAAAGACCTCCAAGGAAGGACCCCACTACGCTCTGAGGGAGTGTGTTCCACTGCCAAACAGCTCTTACTGTCAAAAAGTTCCTCCTAATGTTGAGGTGGAATCTCTGTTCCTGGAGCTTGCATCCATTGCTCCGTGTTCCAAACTCTGGAGCAGCAGAAAACAAGCTTGCTCCATCCTCAAGGTGACACCCCTTCAAATACTTAAACAGGGCTATCATATCACCTCTTAACCATCTTTTTTCCAGGCTAAATATACCCAGCTCCCTAAGCCTCTCCTCATAAGGCATGGTTTCCAGACCTTTCACCATTTTAGTCGCCCTTCTCTGGACACGCTCCAATTTGTCAGTATCCTTTTTGAATTGTGGTGCCCAGAACTGGACACAGTATTCCAAGTGAGGCCTGACCAAGGCAGAAAAGAGCAGCACTATTACTTCCCTTGATCTAGACACTATACTTCTATTGATGCAGCCCAAAATTGCGTTGGCCTTTTTAGCTGCCACATCACACTGTTGACTCATGTTCAACTTGTGGTCTACTAGGACTCCTAGATCCTTTTCGCACGTAGTCTCATTCACTTGGACCTATTCTCATTTGGACATATCCTCTCAATTAGCAAAACATTTTTTAAGTCTCCCAAATTCCTTTTGTGTCTTCAGTCACACACAGCAGTTGGTTTTGTGCCAGAGTTTTTGAGCAGCACTGAAGCATTATTTTCACATGAGCATTGCCTTTTCCCAGTGGCCAAGATCCTTCTATAAAATTTACTCAGCAGTGAGCCCTGTTCAGCAAAGGACTCCTACAGCTTTAATTAGCAGCTTCCTTCTTGCAGCTTCTGCTCTTGTTCCTGTTACTGTTATAACGTCTTCCTATCTGGCATTGGAAAAATAACAGATGAGTTGCATTTGTATTGCCCCATCATTAGTCTCCTCCTGTTCCTGCAGATAGTGTATATTTAAGAGTTCCCACTTGTTCTTTTTAATGTTTTGTAAAAGAGTGCTGTTGCTAGAAAATAAAGGAAATGACAGAAGAATAAATTATTCTGATAATTACCTCCATCATACATGGACAACAGCGGCTCACAGTGTCAAGTAAAGAACAATCCATCAGTTCCTCACCAGACATTCTGACTGTGCTGCACAGGAAGCAATTAAAAATGAAGGAAGCCTGTAAATCAAAGGCTCAGTAAAACCCATGCCCTCAACAGCACTAATATCTCACCCACCTTGGAGAGCTTGGTTTGTGCAGTTCAATTGTATGTGGGGGGAAAGCTGACACATATCAAATACGAAAAGGCTATGGGGTGGGGCAAAACATAAAATACTGGAATCTAAAAGTTGTCAATGTCACTTAAATTTCCCCTTCCTAAAAAAATTGCCTGACTAATGGATGGCAACTCCATAGAAACAAGCTATTGTGAAAACAACCATTATTCAAATTATGATAGGAAGACAGGAGGAAATAATATCCATGAGCCCCACCCCTAATTTCCTCTGAATTGTGGGCAACTCATGGCCTGATTACAGCTTTTAAAAAAGGAGTAAAGCAGGACCATCACAAAATGAAACGCATCCTGGCATCCTCTCTTATCTTTCTCCCCCACCCCCAAGTAATTCAAGCACTGGAAGTAATCAGCATCCTATGATATGTGGCAGAACTGCACGTTCCTGGCTAAAAGTAAAACAATAATAAATAACATGACAACATTTGTTGGAATTTTGATTTGACACAAGGCTGGCTCTTGAATTCCTGCCTGGGATTTGACACGCCCCACCATATGCATGTGTGTGTGCGCGCGCGCACACACACACACACACACACACGGGCAAATCTGTAGTAAACAGAAATGCTTTGAAGCATTTTTCTCTCTGTGTCACCAGCCATCTTATTAGCCAAGCAAGCCTGAGTGCAGCTTTGCTCCAATTTGCATTTGGTATTCCCTTGAGCAGGCAGCAAAGGCTTGCAGCGGCTTCACATCATCCCCCCCAACACACACTCACACTTCTCCTTGTCCTGGTGCTGATCTAATCTTGGCCTCATGGCATTTGTAACAAAGAGAATTTCAGTCTCAAGTCCCTCCAGCCCTTCTCCAGTGAAATCAGCCTTTCCACCAAGAATGTTTCAACATTTTTTTTTGTCTTGCATGCCCATGTTTTATCTGACACTGTGCTTCTTCATATTGATTAACATTTTGGGGTCATCCTTAATATCTCAGCAGAAAGCAGAGGAAACTCCCTTCTCATAGTTCATACAATAGGATTTCAGAGCACTGAAAATCCCTGTCTCCTTGACCAGCAGGAAAAATGTCTCCAGGTGATACCTTTCCTGATAATTTCAGATCTGAAAAGGGAAATAGTTTCCTAGAATAAAACACAGGGTGGAAAATGAGAGTGGGGTGGGTGGGAATAATGTTTACCTAAATGGTTCTAAAGAGAAGAATCATACTATTTGCCCTGCATGAAAATAATATCAAATATAAAACCAATAAAAAGAATCAATTTGAAATGTGTGGCTGGATACCATGCACGGCCAACAAAAATGAATAAATGGGTCTGAGAGCAAATCAAGCTTGAACTCTCCCTAGAAGCCAAGATGACTAAACTGAAACTGTTTTATGTACTTTGGACGAATAATGAGAAGACATGACTCACTGAAAAAGATGAAAATGCTTAGCAAAGTGGAAGCAGTAGGAAAAGAGGAAGACAGCATTACAGATAGATTGCTCCATCAAGGAGGCCATGGCTCTGACTTTACAGGATCTGAACAGGGCTGTTTTTTGACCAGAGCGCATGGAGCGCATGGATGTCTCTCATTCATTTGGGTCACCATATGTCAAAGCTGACTTCATAGCAAATAACAACAACAACAACAAAGAAACGACTTACAAAGAAATGCAATTTTAATTGTGGATCAAAGAAAAAATTGCACTGAGGAAGGGTTAGGCAAATTAGCAAAGTTTTCTGCAAACTGGAATTATCTTGCCCAGAACTGTTCCCTTTTCATGCTTCATCCTAGACCTAGTATTAATTTCAGAGTTTAGAAAGAAAGAACAATATTATAGCAAGAGGACATTAGCATGTGCATGAGAAGGGCAGTAGGGAGATGAGGAAAGTTATTGGGTATGTAAGTGGAACAAAGTGGAGGAGGTTACAAGAGGAGGGGCCAATTTTTGTTGCTTGAATGGAAGAGGCTCTATGATTTGAACCTGTGGTTCATGTCTAGAAGCCATATGTATTCAGGCCTCAAAGCCCTTTTCAGGCATGTATGTATGAGGCTTCTGAATCCACCAGAACTAGGCACCCAGACTTCTGTTTTTGCTTAGTTTGCGTACTGCACGGCAGCTACAGCCTCCTGTGACTAAATGTGGGTATCTTGTTTGGGAAAGACACACTAAGTTTTGATCTGGATATATACCTAGCTATTTCTATAGTCATGCTAGTGAAGATACTGAAGTCATTTGAAGATACTGATTGTAGAGGTTCAAATATATCCCTGTTCCAATCATTGTTGGAAGAAACGCAGCTATTTAAAGTGGTGTGTGTGTGTGAATCTGATAAATCTGTGGTCTTGTCTGGCTTTTCTTCGCAAACGAAGATTCAGGAAGGACTCATCCCGCGCTTTCTGCAAGCGCGCTGATGACTAAAAAGGCCAATCGGAGATAAACAAGTCCAGTTGCAGAAAGCACAGCAGAGGGTCTTTTTGGGTGATGATTCCGGATTGTGATTCTTTCTGCGTTGTCGTTTCTCTTCAAGACTTGTTCGGCATGAGTTCTCAAATAAGGCTGCAGCATTGTGGATAGTGCGTCTCCAAACCTCCGGATATGAGGCCATGGCGGACCATTGTTGGTGATCAATTTGGCTGAGCCTGAGATGTTGTTTCAGGGATCGCTTTTTTGGAGCGCCCCTCTTACGCAGTCCCATGGCGAGTTCACCGTAGAGTACTATTTTTAGGAGGCGATGGTCCTCCATCCTAGAAATGTGCCCTGCCCAGCGCAGCTGTGTTCTCAGTATCGTGGCCTCAATGCTGGTAATCCCTGCTTGCTCAAGGACAGCGACATTAGCAACATAGTCTGAGTAGAAATGTATATATGGAATTTCTTGGTTTCTTTGGAGATTATCAGATGCCCTTAATATGGCGTTACACAAACGCCAGGAGATCGCCAAAGGGTTTACCTTTCGGACAATGTTGTCTTTGTCCTGTTATACTCCCATGCTGGTCCTGTTTCACCCTCATTTCTTCTTATTCACAACTTAAGCCTTGAATAGATCATCCATTCTGCTTCTGTCACTGAACAACAGGTGAGTGAAAAGGTGCCCCATTATGCCAGCATGGTGCCAGCTGCAATGGGAGGTCCGTTCCAGAACACTTCCGGGCATGATTGGAACATCCAGGTAAGTGACACCCTTCCCCCCCTCCCTGGATTATTTGGGGTTTTCACAGTTTTTTTTTTTTTTTTTGCTTGCTGTTGTTTTTAAAAGTGCATTTTTGTTTTTAAGTTTGAATTTCCCGCGCACTTGTCCTGACACAAGAATGGCCTTGGATTTCAAAGAAGCTCAGGAGAGCTGCATTCGCTACGTAGCTGCCGAGGGGGTGGGGGAAAGCACGTGGTTAAAGGTAAGTGCTGGGACAGGTCTGGGAGAGGAGATAGCAAGACAGGGATGCTATTTTTGTCCCTGTCTGATAATCTCCTTATTATGTTTGTGTGTGTATGTGCCCTTAAGTTGCCTGTAGATGTCTGGTTACCCCATGAATTTCATAGGATCTTCTTAGGCAAGGAATCCTCAGAGGTGGTTTTGCCAGGTCCTTCCTCTGAAATACAGCCCACAGCACCTGGTATTCATTGGCGGTCTCCCATCTGAGTACCAACCAGGGCTGACCCTACTCGGGCTGCTGACACACTGCAGAAATAATGTGTTTGACACCACTTTGACTGCCATGGCTCAGTTCTGTGGAATTCTGAGGTCTGTAGTTTTGTGAGATATTTAGGACTTTATCAGATGCATCAGAAACATGTTATAAGAACTCGACAATAACACAAAAAGGCGAAATTATTAGACAACAACGTTCCGGGGGTGTAGTGCAGGTGTGAATAAGGCATCACTTTTTATTGATGGCTTTTCCTGACAATAAAAAAGTGACGCCTTATTCGCACCTGCGCCACGCAGCGGGAATGGGTGAGGACGTGGGTGTCTGATAATTTTGCCCTTTGGGTTATTGTCTCATCCTTATGACGTGGTTTTGGATGCAGTTTTTTGCCACGTTTTCCCATGTCTGATAAAGTCCTTAGTGTTTTCTGTCATAGTAGTGCCACAGCAAACTACAAATCCCAGGATTCCATAGGATGGAACCATAATTGTTAAAGTTGTGTCAAACTGCATTATTTCTGTAGTGTGTCAGCAGCCTCAGTTTCCAAGATCAGACAGGATCTGGTGCCTTTAGAGTATTTAGGCCTTATTATAGTGTTATTATTATTGATCTGTGAATAGAGGTAAATGGTACTTTGTCCTTTTGTGCCTGTACTCCTTGTTAAATTTCAGGGAAAACATTTCCCTCTAGTTTTTTTCTAGAAATTTTAGATTCTTAGAGGAAAAATCCTTTTCCTGAAACACAGCTAAATAGCACAGAATGGAAAAATGACAATTTCAACATACCATATTTATCAGAGATGCTCAAAATAATTTTGCTAGGTTCTGTTCTGCTGATAAATAAGGTCAGAATCAGATTAATAGGCATGTAGTTAGACTGAACAAATATTTTCTGGTTGCTGTCTCATGCTATATTTTTTTTACTTATAAAAAGTTCTAAAGTCTTAGGGAGGAAGCAGACAAATTTAATATTTTAAGAGCTGGCTTAATAACACCATTGGTGGCACTGATGTGATATACTATTGGTGCTCTCCAGGCACATTCCCCATTTCCTGCAGGTTTTCAGCATGGTTTAGGCTGGATAAGGCACAGTGGGCATTCTTTAGATAATGCAAAATAAAACATCAGTACACGTCACCTCAGTCGCCAAAGTAGCTCTACAATTGTTTTTTTAAATGTCTATGAATTTCTTGCTGTGGTGATAAGGTTAAGAATGGGCATATATGCATAACTATGAACATTTCATTGTGTGTATGTGTATGTGTGTTTTAATTGAGACAATAGTCTGCTGAATGCATAAGAAGTGAGCCATAGTATGGAACATGCTGAGCCAAGCTTAAATGTGTATGTGTGTATCTGTTGCAAAGCTGACACCATGTATGCTATGACCTTAAGAAATCAACTGGATCAGAAATTAGAAAAGACACTTTGGGTATGGCCTGCTGTATGCAGATCTACATTTAATTGCAGATTTTGGGGGTTGTCTAGATGGTGAAAAAACTCCTTATAGAATTCAAGTAGAATCCTTTTTATCCATTTGAGATCAAGGAGAATACCTTTCGTCTCACGGCAATTCGCTGTATTGGAATGCGGGGGCAAGAATGCCAAAACCCATTTTTTTTAAAGAGGGGAATATGCACTCCCACTCATTAGGAAACCAAATCGCACTGCTGCACATTCCCGGATAAGAACCCAAGTGGAAACCGATTGGTCAGATGTGCACAGGGTGTGGGCTTGCCAGCAACAAAGTGACTGGAAGCACCATTTTGGAGTTTCCCGGTAGCGATCATGTGCTTTTTGACTGCATTGAGATGACCAAACAAATTTTTAAATGGATGGTCACACTTGCGCACCTTAGATTTACAGTAAAAAAAAAAATACTGTGCAGCAGTAGCAACTTGTTGAGAATAATAATACAAGCAATTAACTCTTGGCCACCTTGTTGTTTCACAGGCATGGCTCCATGTGAACATCAAACCTGGATAGTTTTTCATACCAGTGATTTTGCCAAAAAAACCACAAAAAACCATGGAGACAAATGAACACTGCTGAGAACTGGCATTAATGCACAACAATCAGCATTATATCTTCTCATCTAGACAAACCCATTTAACACATTTAAGGGTTTTCATGACAAAATTTGTTCAGAGGGGGTTTACCTTTGCCTTCCTCTGAGGATGAGTGTGTGACCTGCCCAAGTTCACCCAATAGGTTTCCATGACCGAGCAGGGGTTTGAGCCCTGGTCTCCATCGCTGTAGTCCAATGCTCAAACTGCTACACCACACTGGCCTACACTCTTTCACCAATACACAGAGCAAAATTAGTACATAATGTATAGTCACATTCAAATGACACTCGACTCATTTTCTTCAACATTTGAGCAGGCAGCATCTAGCTCCAACCCCTCCATCTTAGAAAGCTAAGAAGTCCTTCTATTCTGCACGTATTGCATCTGCGAGGTCCCATCCGGCATTTCTGTTCAGGGTGGTAAAGGATTTAACACAAATGCCTTCCACCCAGAACCCCTTATTAGAGCCAACTACAGCCTACTGTGATGCTTTAAATAATCACTTCGCAGACAAAATCTCTCGGATAAGAGCCGATTTGGATGCTGGCCTTGTGGCAGAAGCAATAGGAGAGTTATCTAGTGTCTCCGTGAATACCGTTATACTGGATCAATTTGAGTCAGTGAGTACTGAGGACGTGGACAAGCTCCTTGGTAGTATGAAAAAGGCAACCTGCTCTCTTGATCCCTGCCCATCTTGGCTGGCCGTCCAAGGGGGAAATGCGATCAGGGTGCTGTTGATGTACATAATCAACGCTTCTTTCAGGGAAGGCCGACTTCCATCTGGCCTAAAAGAGGCAGTGGTTAAACCACTCCTTAAAAAAGCCCTCCCTTGACCCCCTGGACAAAAACAATTATAAGCCAGTCTTGCTTTTACCATTCTTAAGCAAGGTGATCAAGAGAGCAGTCACCATTCCACTCCAAGCAGTCTTGGAAGAAACTGATTTTCTAGATCCATTTCAAACCGGATTTAGGACAGGACATGGAGTCGAGACTGCCATGGTTGCCTTAGCCAATGATCTCTATCTGGGCATTGACAGGGGAAGTGTGACCCTGCTGGTGCTCTTGGACCTCTCAGTGGCTTTCGATACCATTGACCACGGTATCCTTCTGGAACACCTGAGAGAACTGGGAATTAGTAGTACTGCTTTGCAGTGGTTCAGTTCCTATCTCTCAGGCAGATTCCAGATGGTGATGCTGGGAGACAGTTTACCTTCTAAAAGAGAGTTAAGATCTGGTATCCCTCAGGGCGCTATTCTGTCTCCTATGCTTTTCAACATTTATATGAAGCTGCTGGGAGAGATCATCCAGAGACATGGGGCAGGGTGTTATCAGTATGCTGATGACACCCAAATATGTTTCTCTATGTCTTGGACTGCTGCAGTGACTAAGGATAGCATCTCTCCTCTGAATGACTGTCTTAAGGTGGTAATGGATTGGATGTGGGAAAACAGACTCAAGCTGAATCCAGATAAGGTGGAAGTACTTGCTATTGGGAACCCTAATCCAGGAATGGAAATATGTCCACCAGTCCTCATTGGGGTCACACTTCCCCACTTCCCCTGAAGGACTGTGTTCACAGCTTGGGGGTGCTCCTTGATTCGTCTCTCCAGCTGACAGCCCAGATAGATATGACAGTCAGGAGTGCCTGTTATCAGCTTCGGCTGATACGTTAGCTGCAACCTTTTCTGGAGCAGGGTGACCTAGAAATATTGGTACATGCTCTAGTAACCTCTTGGCTTGACTTCTGTAACATGCTCTACATGGGGCTACCCTCGTGCCAAGTTCAGAAACTTGAGTTACTACAAAACATGGCAGCCAGGTTTGTCGCGGGTACATCTAAAGCCGACCACATAATACCTGTCTTAAAATCCCTTCATTGGCTGCCAATTAGTTTCCGGGCAAGGTACAAGGTGTTGGCTGTGGTGACCCAGAGGACCTTTTCATCCGCTGCTCCCAGGCTATGGAATGACCTGCCGGACGAGATCTGTCATATTACCATTCTAGAGGCCTTTTAAAAGGCTGTTAAGATGGATCTCTTCCAGCAGGCCTTTCCAGATTAGCCTTCCAGAACAAAAAACGAAAACAAAAACAAAAATTTTATTGCATTTGTATTTGTAATTTTAATATATTCTGTTGTTTAATTTCTATTTTATTGTTTGTTGTTTTTATGATGGGGGGAGGGATGGAATATGGGATTGTTTTTTTTAACTTTGAGCTTTTATTGTTATAATATTTTATTACTATAATTATGTTGTGCTCTGCCTTGATTCCCTAGGGAAAAGGCAGAATATAAATTATTATTATTATTATTATTATTATTATCTTCTTCTTCTTCTTCTTCTTCTTCCTCTTCCTCTTCCTCTTCTTCTTCTTCTTCCACACATGGAAAGTAGGGCATTGGAAAAGAAGAGGTTCCTGCTTCTAGTTAAGTTCTTCATGGGAGCAAGAACCCTGAAAAATCAAGGATAGTGGTCACATGGAATGCCTCCACATGAACAGAAATCTATCCTCTTCAGATGTCTTGCTTTCTGCATGAGAAAAGTGATATCAGAAGGGCTGGAGCTAGGCACTGCCCTACTCACATGCTTAAGCAAGTGAACACTGTGTGGATCTGAAATTAAGCTACTTTGCCATATAGTAATGGGATCAATGAAAAGCCTGACATGGATCTAAGACGTGAAGCTACAAGTATTTTCAAAATGCTACTGGACCTTGTTAAAAGTAAACACAGCAGTGTTTGTCAATAATGTTTGTAGAATGGTTGCTTTGCTTGTTAAATTAGAGTTGAGGATTGCATAGCTGTGGGGTGAAAATTCTTATTTCACTGTTGCTTCCTAAAATCTCCAAGAGCCTGCCAAATAAGTTAGGTTAAAGGTGACTCAGACTTTAGACTGGAGCAGCATGCTTCATCTACACAGTAGTTAATAATTCATACTTTGTGAGGGAGTATGGTGTCAGCTACTATTAGACCACACTGAATCTGCACTGGAACTTGGTTTTTGCTAATGCTAAAGAAATTTGATATACATTTTCAGTTGTAATAAGCAAGCTGTAAATGGACCCATTTACTTCAAACCACAGCTTGGAAAGGGTACTTTGTTGGATGGCAGCTCCCAGCCAGCGTGATCATCCAAAAGGGAGCTGCCATCCAAAAAAGGAACTTTTCCCCAAAAGTAACATTCCTAGGTTCTAATCCAAACCAGGATTATAAACCAGGGATGGTCATGTGGAAAGTTTCTCTTCAAGTTTCTCTTTTTCCCTCCTCTGCAATTAACAATTTTGTTTCTGGTTCATCATTATCTTTATAAATTACTTTGATGACAGAATAGACTCATACTCATCAAATGTGCACGCTCATCAAACCTGAAAGCATTACTAATATCAAAAGACACAATCCAGATTCATGATTACTTTAACAGATTGGAGAGCTGGGCCAAAACTAGCAAAATGAATTTTGGCTGGGATAAATATAAAGTATTATGTACCTTTGGGCAGGAAAAAATTAGACACATGAATATAAGATGGGTGACACCTGACTTGACAGCAGTACAGATGAAAAGAATCTAAGGTCTTGGTAGATCACAAGCTTAACATGAGTGAACAACATGATATGGCTGCAAAAAACAAACCCAAACCTAATTCAGTTCTAGCTTGCATTAACAGAACCATGGTGTCCAAATCAAGTTATATAATATTGCCATTCCATTCTGCTTTAGTCAGACTCACCTGTAATCTTGTGTCCATTTCTGGATGAAACAGTTAAAAGGTCATTAAGAAGCTTGAACATATCCAGAGGAGGATGAACAAGATGGTAAATGGTCTGGAAATCACGTCTTAGAGAGTAGGATATGTTTAGCCTGAAGAAAAGGAGGCTGTGAGGTGATAGGACAGCCATCTTTAAATATCTGAAAACTGTCATAAATGTTGGATCAGGCTTTTTTTATGCTTCTCCAGAGAATAGGATCCAAAGCAATGAATTCAAATTAGGTACAAGAAAGAAGATTCCAACTAAACATTAAGAAGAACCTCCTGGTGATAAGAGTTATTTACCAGTGGAATAGACTACTTTGGAAGGTGGTGAACTAAAATGTTGATCTGTTTAAAGAGAGGTTAGATGGGTATCTATCAGAGCTTTAGTAGTGGATTTCTGCACTGCTAGGGGATTGGACTAGATGGTTATTGGGGTCCTTTCAAAAGATATGATTCTATGATCCACCAGTCACTAACTGTTGTTGCTGCTGCTGTTGTTATTATGTGCCTTCAAGTCATTTCTGATTTATGGTGAGCCCAAGGCGATCCTATCATGGGGCTTTCTTGAAATGATGGAGGTTTGCCCTTGCTTTCCTTTGAGGCTGAGAGTCTGTGACCTGGCCAAAGTCACCCAGTGGGTTTCCACTGCTGAGAGGGGGAAGGGGTCAAATCTGGGTCTCCCAGGATCCTAGTCCAACACTCAAACCACTAGACCACACTGATTCCTCCTTTTCACAGCTTTTTGGTTCCACTTGCTCTGTCCTGATCTTGACAATGAAGCCATTGAACAAAGAAAGCTCCAGCCATGCAGTTTGCTCCAGGAAGGTCTTAGATTCAACTGGAGGCTTTTATGTTTCCAGGGTCTAAACACCCCTCCCAGGATCTGCCCCTTCCTGAGGTAAAGAAGACCTTAAAACAGCAGGCCTTTGGCTTGGAGCTTAGTACTACTCATTTTTTTCTGACAATTCTTTCAGGCATATGGTTTGAACTGATTGATCAACATGGGGCTGTGGGGAGGTTGTCAGTTTTTCCTAGAGGGTGTTGAATCACTGGGGACTGCAGACTCTGGGTGTCCTGACTCATGGGTCCAAGGCTCAAAGCCTGTGATCTGTTGGGCTCAAACAGTGGCTCAGACTGGAGCCTAATTCTGCGGTTTGCATTGGTTTCTATTTTGTCAGCTCCTCCTTGACCAAGTTATCAAACTTAGGATGTCCTGTCATCATGATTTTCAATTTCTCTCTGTGTGTGTGTGTGTTTGCCAAAACAGTAAGGCCCCATGTAGGTGTCAAAATGAGTGTTGGTTTTCAAAGGTGCCACAAAATGTTCCTAGTGTTGGATGAACCACCAGGAATTATCTGTGCCTGTGTCTGTTCTCAAGGCAAGAACCCTGGGGTCTGTGAGTCAGGCAGCCTAAAGACCCCAGAGTATGAGAATGTCTCATCTTTCACAAGCTTTATAGAAAGCTCAAAAGTAAGCCATTTTGAGCAGATAGAACTTGACAGTCCCTTTGATGCAGATCTTCGGCAGACAGGGCTTTTTCCCTGCTGATAAAGAAATGGGTAATGATTCATTGGGAAAAGGCCTTCAGTAGCTTCAGTGCTAATTGAAACAGGAAATTCAATAAGGAAGGCAATGGCAAACCTCCTCTGAATAAATCTTGCCAAGAAAACTCTGTGATAGGGTCACCACAAGTCAAACTCAACTTGGAGGTACATAACAACGCCCCCACCTTGCACTAATCAATGGGAAATAATCCATAACTAGGGCAGAGGAAAGGCCAGGTTTTGTAAGTGCAGGGGAATTGCTCAGTTCTATATAAATGTTTTTACGTACAACAATAAAGCTACATTTTAAATATCCATTATATAAATGAGAGACACCATTTCAGATTTTACTGCAGTGACAGAGGGGATTCTCAGCAAGCTTCTAGAGCCTACTCTTGGTATGTATGTTCTAGAATTAAAAAGAAAGGAGAGAAGGAAGACATTTCAAGAAGATTTGCAGAACAAATTAACATATCAACATCAACACAGCAGTGTTATCAAACAGTCATCATCGTAATCATAATCATTTATTTATTGCAATCCATAGATCCATCAAAAGAAGAACACAAGCATAAGATAGAAAATAGACAAAATAATTATCAAAGAGTTATTCTCCCTTTCTTTTTATGTGCGAAGGGTTGGGCCTCTGCTATACCTTCCCATTATGTAGGCTCACTAAAAAGCAGGTAATCACAAAAGATGTCAAACTAGAAGGCTGGCTAGAAATGAAATCTTCCCAAAGAATAATCACATATACTTTGAAATGTAGAAGAAAAACAGGATACCTCCCCAAATAGTGGTGCTCATGTAGAAGCTACATGCTGAAAAATAAGATTGGCTATCTAAAAAATACTTCAAAATAGAGCTTGGAAAAGCTCTACAGTATTATCTTTTTGGATTACAATTTCCAGAATTTCCCAGCCAGCATGGAAGTTGCAGTCCAAACAAGTAGCTTTTCTAGACTCTGTTTGGAATATCATGTTGCTGAACCTGCAGCCCACCCAAGGGCAAAGAGAAGTTTTACCATTGCCAATTCAATGGTCAGAGCCAGACGCAACAGTCCCTGTGGTTCCACAGGCTAGCCAAAAGAGTGATGGTGGTGGTTAGTGTCTGACACTAAAGAGTGACATCTATTACATTTACATGCAGACCATAATCCTAAACCTAAGTATCCATTTCAGTTAGAAGGTTCGGGAATGAAAGAACATCTAAGAACTTAAAGACCTGTTCTTAACAGATACAGTTGGACATAGGGAGGTGTACAACATGATACAGAGGTATGGAGTGTTAGCAGGGGGGGAAATGGAAGGAAAGCAATAAAAGAGCAAGCACACTGAAGCAGGGTCACAGCCAGGGTGTCTGGACTAACAAGATGTCCAGGTCTGGCTTCTTATATGCTGGTTCTGACAACATTGCAGCACACAGTCCTCCTTCCTCAATCAATACTTTGTGCCTAGATAGATAGATAGATGCATTTCCAAGAAAACAACACCGTCTCTCCTGGGATAGCAATTAGGTTGTCTGGCTTCATACAGCACATGTGTGCATATGTCAGAAATTTTCCTATGTAAAAATGAATGAATACACTATATGTTACAACAAAGACTCTCTTACAAAGATATTAATTTGCCTTTTATCACTGCTATCTTAAAAGGCAGCTGCACTACAACTAACGGTCAGGAAAACAAATCCATCTTTCCTTCAGTCCTTTAGCCCCTTGTCGCTACCCCCCTCCAAGAAATAAATCTTGAATAACTGTTGTTGTGATGTGCCTTTGTCATGTGCAGTCATCTTTAGACTCAGTAAGCAAACAACCTCAGAGTTTAACTGTAAACTTTATTACTAGACAGGTAGTCTGAAGAGTTTACTACTCAACATTGATGCTTTGAATGAAGAACAAAAGGAAAAGCAGTGATATAAAAGTTTTCACAAAACAGACAAACTTGGCATGTCATTAATTCATTGATTGTTTGAAATAATTACAACCCTCTTCTCACCCCATACCCCCACCACCACCATTGTTATTTCTGAGTTTCTCACCATTTGGTCTCCACAGAGACACTCCTATTTCTGGCTATGCCAAGCACCTAAAACTTTACCATTACAAAAGAGAGGCAAGCCTCGAGCTGCATGTAGTCCATGGATGTGAAATGGCAGGAAAAGATCATATTGCAAGGTGTTCCTGACATTCTTCAAGTCGAGGTATGGCGACCGTAAGGCAAACCTATCACGGGGTCTTCTGAGGCTGAGAGTGTCAGTTTTCATGGCCAAGCAGGGATAGTATTCCAAATTATTTCCCTATGCTGCTGCCTTTTCTCCCTATCCTATCAAGATGTAGATTGTCAGTTTCTTAAGGCAGGGATCTGCCTTTATATGTTAACTATAAATGCTGTGTACACTGATGACAACAACAATATCACCACCACTACCATGGTTTTCTATTGTTTGAAGGATCTGTCTTTCTCCATTAATAATAATAATATGGGATTTAGAGCATTATAAAATTAGCACGTGGACCTGTATATTTTCTTAAAAAAACAAAAAACAATCAATAGCATGTCAACTTTTCTTTCTGCCATCACTGTGATTAATGCAAATCATTCACCAGTAGAGATAAAAATGCATGAAACTATCAAAAGCACATGGGCCCCAGCATATAATTAAATCACTCTTTAAATAACCATGGTTTAAACCGTCACTCATCTGCCATCAATTACACCCCAAAAAAAGCTTTGCATAGCAATTCTGGTTCAGGTAACTTGTCAGCTATCTGTATGTCTGCTTGCAACATCTGGTCAAATATCCATCTGAGCAAAGGTTTCTCCAATTTTTCCACCACTGCAATATGGGTATCCTCACTGTCAAAAGAAGCACCGCCTACTCACCTCTTTTATCTTACACAACATGTGATAAAATTGATAGGCAGACACCAGAACACCCATTGTCTGCTACTGATTTTTTTACTGCAGATCAAAGAAGGGAATGCAATGTTTTCTTCATTTGGGAGGAAGTGTGGCATATCAGCTGAGAATGTATCTGAGCCCTGGGTCTGGGATCAGGGTGGGTCACTGTAATACGACAGCTGTGGGAATACAAATAGCACCCCAAGGGCATGATTGGTCTGTCATTTTTTTTTAATTGCTCCATGTCTGAAGAGTCAGGTTGCAGAGGTCACTGAGTTGTATCTGCTCCATCTTTGGCATCACAGAATTACTTTGGCAGCATTAGCTGACTTTTTAGGAGCAGCAACACAAGTTACTGCTGTAACTTGCAGTGGCACTAAAGTTAGAGCACATGCAACTCCCATGAATCCTAACCAGCATGGCCTGTTGGTGAGGACTGATGTTTAACAGTGTTGAAGTGGTCATGCATTCTCTGTTCCTGCCCTAGAGACTGGAGCTCTGCAGGGAATGGGCATTGTGCACACTGGTTTGCTTGCAATAAAACACCTATTGCAAATCTCTCAGATTATGTGGCCTCATGGCTAAGCATGTGTTCTGTAAACCAGGGAAGTTGCCAATTCAAATGTGACTTCATTCATAATTAGGTCGCCTCAGGCAAGCCACTGTTTCTCTGGCTTCAGTTTCCCATCTGCAACATAGGAACCATAGTGCTGCATATGCTGTAAGTAGCATGTTACAATTAATGATGATTTGTCCTTCGAGCCTACTTGGGAAGCATCATCTCCTCAGATGCCAAGATTGACAAAGAGATCGATCACAGATTAGCAAAGGCATATAGTGCATTTGGAAGACTTCACAAAAGAGTCTGGAGCAATAAACACCTGAGGCAAAGCACAAAAATCAGTGTGTATAGAGCCATTGTACTGTCTATCCTCCTTTACGGATCTGAAACATGGGTCACCTATCGCCACCACCTACGACTCCTCGAGCGCTTTCATCAGCGCTGTCTATGCACAATCCTAAATATACACTGGACTGACTATGTGACGAATGTTGCTGTCCTTGAGCAAGCAGGGATCACCAGCATTGAGGCCATGATATTGAGAACACAGCTGTGCTGGGCAGGGCACATTTCTACGATGGAGGACCATCGCCTCCCAAAAATACTACTCTATGGTGAACTCACCACGGGTCAGCAAAAGAGGGGCACTCCAAAAAAGCGATACAAAGACTCCCTGAAACAACATCTCAGGCTCGGCCAAAATTGATCACCAACAGTGGTCCGCCCAGGCCTCACATTGGGAGGCATGGAGACGCACTATCCACAATGCTGTAGCCTTATTTGAGAACTCACGACGAACAAGTCTTGAAGAGAAACGACAACGCAGAAAGAATCACAACCCAAAATCATCACCCAAGGAGACCTTCTGCTGTGCTTTCTGCAACCGGACTTGTTTATCTCGGATTGGCCTTTTTAGTCATCAGCGCGCTTGCTGAAATCGTGGGATGAGTCCTTCCTGAATCTTGGTTTGCGAAGAAAAAGTCAGAGACAGAGAGACAATTAATGAAGATCCCTGTAACAATGTACTCTTAAAAAAAAGGAGGAAATAATTAAGTCATATGGCAGAAGTAACATGTGTTATCACTCTTCCCTCAATGATAAGTACAATCTTCTCATTTTACATTTTCCTAATTTGTTTAAAGAGCATTCTAAGGCAAATTTAGAGATATAGTTGTCCCTTCATATTTAATGGGGTTTGGTTCCAGGACCCTCTGTGGATACCAAAATCCATGAATACGCAAGTCCCATTATATGCAATGGCATAGCAAAATGGTGTCCCTTATATAAAATGGCAAAATCAAGGTTTGCTTTTTGGATTATTATTTTTTTAAGAATTATTTTCAAGCCCTGAATACTTAAATCCGTGGATACCAAATCCATGGATACAGAGGGACAACTGTACTTTGAATGGAGTTATTCAGGTTTCATGACATTCTCTTATCAGTTGTAAGAGCCTTCCCTCATAAGGAATGAGAAGCAGCAAATATGATAACAAGTAAAACGACAAGGGACTTTTTCAAACAGCACTTACCATGCAAGAAGACTCCATCATAGTTATGGCGCTGCTGCATGGCAGGGGGGTCCGTTTCGGACTACGCCGTCCCTCTTTCGGCATCGTCCGTGTCACTTCCGTGTATGATTGAAGGCAGCTGCGCTATTTTTTACTCACAGAAGTTGATGCTGAAAGAGGGATGGCCGCATCTGAAACGGACCCCCTGCTGCGCAGCAGTGCCGTAACTATGACCGAGTCTTCTTGCACAGTAAGCGCTGTTTGAAAAAGTCCAAGGACCGAGTAATAGCAATGGATTATTGTTAGTGTAAAATTGAGAAATGACAATAGATCGTTTAAACTATAGCAACACTCTTTGCAACAACACTGCAAATGAGTAACAACAATGAATTACTTTTGAAAAATAGTTTTCCAGTCCTGACTACTGGTGAGTTAGGAGCAGGGAAATGGCCACATGTTAAATTCATCCTTGTATTGAAACTGCGAGTCCTTGAAGCTTCATGTAAGCAAAAGACAGGATGCACCAAAAATACAAAAACAAAAACAAAACAAAAACCAGGCGGAGATCTGATAATAGATCACAGGAGGGTAATATATCTGAAGCATTTTGCACTTGTCAAATTCAGTGCAAATTCTAGTGCTGGTGATAGTAGTAGTAATGGTAGCAGTAGCTGCTGTTTCCAAGTAGGTGGGCCTTTGTCTGCTGCAGCAAAAACAACAAATAATCTGGTGGCACCTGAAAGATGTAACAAATGTCTTATGGCTTAAGTTTTTAAGTGGGGGTATAACCTACTTCCTTGGTTGTGTTCTTGTCGTTTCTCTTGTATATATCTGCTTCCTGCTAGAAAATTATGACAGGTTTGCACAGTACGCTTACTACTGCATAGTCCTTTGTACAGATATATTGCACTAAGACGTGGAAAATGCTGGTGAAGAAAAACTGTAGGAGTAGGTGGAAAGATGAAATTCGCACAGTCACAGAACAGAGGAGACAGCAATTGAAAAAGCTTGGGTAAGAATAGCACCCCAAACATACTAAATGATGGCTCGTACCAGTGGAAAAGAATTTCCCAGGAACAAACTTATATAGCCAAGGAAAAGACATTTAGATTTTCCTTTGAGTAAGGGAAAATATGCTTATGATCTCTGCAGCAATTTAGTGATCACTGCACACAGCTTCACCAGTCTGTGTGTGGCAGGGGGAGCTGATTGCTTTGGTTCTTAGGTTTGAAGTACACACTGATCAGATCAGATTTGCTTCATCACTGCATTATCTTATTTGACCAAAGTTATACCAGGGTGGAGCTTCTAAGAAACAAGAAAGCCTAGTATGAGGCAGTGGGAGAGATCCAAGTGATTCAAGATCCCAGTAATCCAAGAAGGGATTCAACAACTTCTAGACCTTAAGCTATTAGAAAATGCCTATTTATTGTAAAGATAAAGACCTATACATGCAGCAATACAAAAGTGAAGAGGATGATGTAATAAGAATGTGGAGGTGGCAGATCGGCCTGTACCACTGCAGACAGCAAGTTGGTAATTACATGTTTTAAATTCTCAACTATATTACAAAAACTATTGCCTTCCAAACAGAAAATCAGCAAACGATAGACACAAAACTGGTACAGAACCTCCCCACATACTGTTCATGATTTCTGTTTCTAGAGAAGTGAATTCAAAACTGGACTTGCCTGTCTGTAGACTCAAATGGTACAATCTACAGTAGTATATAATTTCAATCCTTTGTATGGGGTTTACTGCACAAAGAAAGGGAAGCAGAAGTGAAGCCCAAGAGTAGCGCATCCCAGTTTGCCTCATCCCACAAGGTCGGTATGTTTCAGGTATTCTCCTGTTCCAGTGCTGTGGGAGATGGTGGTAAAGGCAGGTCTTTTTACGAATTGATTTTTCCAGTTAGCAAAAAGGCTTGTGTTTACCACCATCTCCCATGGGACCAGAATGGGAGAACAGCTGAAACATGCCGATGTAGCGCGATAAGACAAGGCAGGCAGCGCTATTATCAGGCTGCACTGCTGCTTCCTTCGTGTGGTGAGTTTTTTAAAAACATAATTTTAAATTGTATTTTATGTAATTTTGTGAGCTGCCTTAGATCCCTTCTGGGAGAAAGACAGCATATAAATTAAATAAACAAATGCTGCAAGGGATTTTGAAGGGCTATGTAAGGCTGGTTTTCTTCAAGCTGGCAGCAAGCTAATTTGACCTTACAAAAGTCATAAGCTACTTTCACAGGGAGATAAACCGTTTCTCTGAGTTGTAAGATGTTATAGCCAGAATGTGCCCTGGAAGGAGTCTGATTTGGGTAGTGGATATGATCTTTGTTGTTATTTACCATATTGCACAGCACTGAGTCTTAGCTATGAGGGTCATAGAGCAGCAGTTACCAGAGCGGTGCATTGGATGGTACATTTGATCAGTAACTAATCCATTGTGCCAACTGTCAGCAGACTCAAGATAAGGAATTTCATAAACCCAAGCCCAAGCAGCAGAACCAGTAGAAGGATCCATGTCCCATGGCTAGGAGAATCCATCCAGTAATATCAACCCTAGGAAAGTCGGAGGACCTAAACATTGCTTAACAAGAGCCCCAGAAAGGCGTGAACACAGAAATCTATGGAAGACAGCAACAAGGTGGGCACCAATGTTATTAGAGAAGATTACACTGCACAGTGTCATAAACAAAGTTGGGAATCAATAAAAACACAGAGCAAGACTATGATGGAATCTTATTGTTGAACTGCTTGAAGAATTACAAGAGATTTTGAACTGTCAGCCCAGGCTAGATTTGAAGGCAACCTGCTCATGTCTGGATGTTTTTGTATCTGAAAATTGCTGCATCTCATGTCCACTGATCTAGCCCTTTGGGCAGTGTGTTTTATTAAAGCTCCTTTTCAGTCATCTTAGCAACACCATTGTTTTATATGGGTTTCAGATCCTGGGATAAAGGGAAGCCTGGTTAATTGCTGAGTGGCCAACATGCCACTCAGCTGAAGAATTTGCTCCAGGGAGGGAAGAAGATGAGGACAGAGAACATGTGCTCAAGGCTGGCTCCCAACTGGTTAACTTTAAGACAGAGGGAGCACCAGGGCTGACAGTGGAAGTGGGGCAACTGGGACAGTGTGACTTGCCATCACAGAAAAGGGGCTTCCGCTTCTATGCATGCTACTGACTCCTTCCGCACCTCTGCCATGTTGCTCAATACTGTGCCCCACATGTATGAGTTCTTGTAAGGGAGATCAGCAGGGCTCCCAAAGTCACACTCAGTCCCAGGCTCCATAATCTTTCCAGGTGGCTCTGGCCACCATTTGTTCCACACCAGTCCACTGCCCTTCACTGACTGCTAAAGGCATAGCTTTCAGCTGTCCCAGTTTGGCAGGGACAGTCCTGAACCCTCTGTTATCCCACTTTCCAGCTGCTTTTAAAATGTCCTGGTTTCTCTCTCTTCCTCCTACTTTCCCTCTGTGTTCGGCTTACTTCAGCTGATGCAAACTGAGTTCAAAGTGCAAAAGTAAGTTGCACACAATTAACTCAGCAGGGAGGAAAGGATAGGATGGAGTAGAGTCTTGCCCTTCCCTGTAGGCTCAGGCAAAAGCAAACTGCTGCAGTCTCTCCTAGAGTGTGTTATTCATAACTTTTGCCATCTTGGCCACATTCTGATGTTGCTGGTCACATGTGTCACAGTTTTCATCTGTGAAATGTTGGAGACTATGGGAAAAGCAATGACAACCAGCAACCAGTTTTGGTTTTCATTACCACATGAAAGGGCTTTGAGAGGGAGGGCAAAAGTGAGAAAATGAGTGATTGCAATCACCAATGTCAGCAATAGCAAAAACTGCTAGCAGTGTTTGTTCTTGTCTATATTTTTACACATAGGCAATCAAAGCAAAGTATCACATACTCTGAGAAACTGAGTTGTAGATATAGTCTCTAATAGCCTAATATTATCTAATTTCAGTAACTGTCTTAACAAGAGCTAAAGATTTGACACAGTCCATTAAATTACTGCATGAAAATTACCAATGTTTTGCATTTTTCAAAGCTGTACAGCAACCTTTTTATTCTCAAGATGGCTGTTCTTTCTCAGCACCATTTTCTTTCTTCTCCTTTACATTTACTGTCCTTGGTTTCCATGGACCCGGAGTAGGGACAGAAAGGCTAGAACCTTCCCAATACTAGGCTGAAGGGCTGAGCCCTCCCTCAACCCTCAAAATAATCAGGCAAATTGAAGAAAGATTCCTATGTCACTGAGTCTCCTTAGGAATAATTAATCAGAAATGTACTAAATTTTCAAGCACTGGACACACAAAAATTATATTAGAACAACCATTGTCATTGAGCCTCCTAGGAACAACAAAGGCTGCATGCCACCTGTCCTGTGCACACTTACTTGAGAGTAAGCTACACTAAAATATGGCAGGGATTTCTAGGTATATGTTCTGCCTGTAAGAATCTTAAATGTTAATATAATAATGACTGGAATAAGTAATTAGTCCTCTCCTTAAGGATATCCTACAGCTGATCAAAATCTCAAACTTGGTACGGTACATATATTTGTTGTTGCATTTTCTCCTGAGAACATTAAGTGTGCAATCCTATTGCCTTCAAAAAGATCTCCACAGATGTAGCTTTTAAAATAGTATGATAAAGGGATGGATGTGATATGAGACCTTATAGGTACCTTTTAATTTAGTACTTAAAAAGGTTCTTACCTATTTTCCTCTTGTCTCATACCATATGTAGTGGTTATGCCTGTGAGTACTTCATTGCTGGAATTTGGTACGTGCAGACATGGGTAAAATTACATCACAAACCATTTTTTTACCACCAGAGTTGGGACTACTATCTTTTTCCTATAGTGCAAATGAGTCTTTTTTTCTCATAAAGACTTGATTGTGTGGCAGCATGTTTAGAGATTGCACATAATTAGAAAGACTTAAATGCCCTGCCACTTTCTTGGTACCATAGTTAGACAGAGTTTGGAATATCATGCTGATGGAGAAATTTACTGAAAAAGTAAGGGCTACTAGAAATAACAAAGACCCCTCTAAATTGTATGAGACTTGGCACATGTTTATCTGTTATGAAAATAAAAATGCCAGTCTTTTCACTCCCCCTTCCTCACATGTTGATTTTTAGAGAGATACTCTATTATAATTGTTATCAACATTTGCTGGAGATTTCTTATTTGGATAATTAGGAAACATCAACTCAATGTACCTGATTGTACTGGATCTGAGAAGCATTGTTTGTTGGTTATGTTTGTTTCAGTAATATTTTAAAAAGTAAAACAAATCCTATTTGCTTAATGTATTAATTTAATTTTTATTTACTCAATTTTAATAACATTTTAATTATTATTTTGCCAGTGCTTTCATGGTAATCAGATTGTTTCTTGTTTCAATTGGTTGTTGTTGTTATTATTTTAATGCAGTGCATTCTGAGTTTTCATTGTTCTATTTTTAAAAAGTACCTGCATGTAGACAAAATTAATATGAAGTTGCCTGCCAATGTTAAGCCTCCTACCTACCCTAAAAATAGTTCTGGAATTCCTAGTGGGTTCATTTGTACAAAGTATTGTTTTTCAACAACTTACATGATTTTATACATTAGGTCAAGTTTGTGGTGACATCAGATCACATGTAGTACTGTGACACTGGACTTGTGTAGACCTGCCAGAATACACGGACTTCCTGCCGGCATATTCTGACCCTGGATCAGCCCATTCTCCCCACCCACTGTTATGTACACGAAATGGGATGGACTCCATACCTGCACGCTGGCCTGCATCTGCATCCACAGCCACTGCTGGTGTTTCTCTGAAGCTAGGAAGGAGGCCCTCGGCATGTGATCAAGGCTGATCCAGGTTTTCCCTTATGAAGCAGGTTTTTGCTGGAATTTTAATAAAATGGCTTAATGGCTTACTCCATTTCTCCCCTCCCCTACTCGTCTTTCCCCTGGGCATCATCAAGACTGCCCGGGGGCAAAATGGGGCAAAAGCCCTATGTCATTTGGACTGCAGGGCTCCAAGACAAGGGCAAGATAGGGTACATAGCCATCTAGACAAGGCCATTGTTGTTAATATAGGTTTACACAGTGAATCATAAAGAGAGTGAGAGTAAAGGAGGCCAAGGTTAATGATAGTGAAGGAGGAAGGAAATGGTAGAGATAGGAACAAAGCCAAAAAAACAGTGTGAATAGGTTCACAAGGGGTGAAAACTGTTAAAAGCAGGAGCTGTTTTTGACATCCACAAAAGAAAGCATGTTAAGTACAGTTCAGCCTTACAAGGAAAATTTTCCTATGTTTGTGCTAGAAACCTGTACAGAAAATCTTCTGTAGTAACAAATGCAGCTGCCATGTTTCCTGGATTATTCTAGCTATTTCTGATGGGAATGGAGGGCCCAAGGGAGTGATTGTAATATAATACATGACCTTTTGCTTTGGCTCTACCTACTAAGGATGTGTTTGGCTTTACTAATCAATGAATACCATTTATAACTGCAAACTCTCCAGTGATCTATGTGAAATGTGTCCAGATTCAATTGACTGGAATCTGTGAATGTAAAGATTGTGATAACAACTGGCCCCCTTGGTGGAATTCTAATTGAGGAGATCATTGCATTGAAACAGTAGCAGAAGGGAACACTAGCAAACCTGTGGAAATAAATCAGTCATGCTACTTTTGCTCCTGTTTTAACAAGAACTCTTCAAGCTTTAGCAACATGTTTGTGTGGAATTTATTAGGCACCTCATTACCCCCTCACCAAGAAAATCTACATCTGTTATATTTTTCACAGACTTTGTACTTTTGTTGACAAAAGATGTTGGGACTTCCCAACAGGCAAAGCACATATGCTGTACCACTTGGCTGTGGTTCTCCCTCAAAATGTATAGCCTCCTCTTGTCCTCCAGTAAGGGGAGAGGCACTTGAACAAGCAAGATTTTTCATGTCCCAGGACCATGCAGAAGCCTTTCTCCTCCACGCCTCAGAAAAAAACCCTAGAAGAAGTAATGCATTCCTTACTTGAAAACAGCAACCTGTCAGGATTGCAGGGCTCCAAGACAGGGCCAAGAGGGGGTAAATTGCCTGTGTAGACAAGCCCTCTGTCTCAGATTGTGAACAGTATTTCCTCAGCACATCTTACACGAGAGGGGGAATATAAGAGAGGAGGTGCTGCTCCACATAACCGGACTGACGCTGATTTAATACCTTATAGTTTAATAACTTTAAGCCCTGAATTGTGCTTGGAAACCAATTGATAGCCACTCCTGTTCTTTCAGGGCCAGAATTATCCACACTACACAAATAATCCAGTTTGAAACTTGATTATTTGCCATGACTCCTTCCTATGGAATCCTGGGATCTGTAGTTTGGTGAGGCACCATCACTCTGGCAGAGAAGGCTAAAGATCTTGTAAAACTACAAATCCCAGGATTATTTTGTGTTGTGTGGATTAGGCCCCTGTCATCCCTTCAGACAGCACCTATAAGGAGCTGGACTGCAGCATTCCAGATATGCCACTTAAATGTGGGAGCTAATCACATAACATTGTTATAGTGCAATTGTACTGCCTTAGTCTTGTCTGTCAGGAACCCATTACATGATGTTGCGGTTCTCCCAGACCTGTACCATGTCGGTCATTTGGATATCAATTCCCTTCCCATTGGAAATAATCCATTAAGGAGATGCACTGTGTGATTTAAAATTATTATAGTTTTATTCCTCCCACTTAGTTCAAGAAGGCACAAGAAGCAGGAATGTCTGCATCCTGTTTTCCTTTTAATTTCATATTCAAAATGACTTTGCTTTAAAATGTGACATTTCCCAGAGTTAATGAGTACTCCTTGGCGGTTCCCTGTGCATTCCTGTTGTTTGTTTTTTTTTAACTGTGTTGTTGTCATGCTTAGCAACTTATCTCTCTAAAAATAGTTTCTTATCTTGTTTTCTTGGAATACAAAGCTACATGTAATCTTTACCAGTGTAGTTTAAGTTCTTTCATGGCTGCATTTGTAATTATTACATTTTAATGACTTAAATATCTTAAGCATGTTTGAAAAAACTGGGTTGGGTACATGTATATTTCTTCTTTAATCAGAATTGACTCAGAAATGATTTATGCCTACAAAATGTGAAGTAGTATAACTAGTTCAAGGAAGGAACAAGCACTGTAGCTTTTCTCTGGAGTGTTTGAATCTTGGGTGGAGGAGTAGACATATTCAGGGGTAGCCATGTTGGCCATTCAGCAAAATACAACAAAATACAAAATTCAGCCCTACATTTTGTATCAGATATTATTTATGTTACTGTATTAGTTAAACTGGCCTGGAGGGAATCTCAATATAGGCAAAGGCCACTCCCCTTTTTGGTCATGTGGGGACCAGGAACAAAGGGCAACGCAAGACAGGTAATAAAATTTCAGCTCCATTAGCAACAGAAAAGTAACTTCAAGGGATGTTACTTTTCTGTTGCTAATAGAGTTGAAAAGTTATTAGCTGTCTATAGACTGCATTTTATTCAATGCAGTTCAACCTATGGCTGAATCTGCACTGCAGAAATCCAGTGTGACACCACTTTAACTGCCATGGCTCAATGCTATGGAATTCTGGGATCTGTAGTTTTGTGAGATATTTAACCTTTTCTGTCAGAGATATCTGGTGCCACAACAAACTGCAGGGCTCTAAGATGGGGACAAGATGGGGTAAATAGCCCATCTAGACAAGCCCTATGTTATTCAGAATAAAGATTTTGATTAGTAGATGGTCTGTAGGTTGTTTCCTGACTGAGGAATTGTGTTTTGTCTCTCAGATTACCAAAACGCATAAATAAATTTTGTGAGAAAAGCCTGGATCAACTTAATAACTTCTACCCTGCCATGTGGATCTTGCTGAAGCGAATCCACATGGCAGAAATATGTCCAGCAAACTGAAATGATATTGTAGAATTTAAATATGTTATACAACCAAGGCCCACTAAGTTTGGTGACACTTCTGGATAAGTGAGTGTAAGCTTGCAGCATTATGATACTATGCTGGATCCAATGCAAGTATAACCTAACCTTTTTATTTTATTATTTATTTATATCCCACCTTTTCCCCCAATATAGGGACTCAAGATGGCTAACTATCTTTGTCAGCAAAGAGCCTAGTACTGTATTTTTAAACTTATGAACTGAAATCTTAGCTTTTGGCTTCAATGTTTAAGGATAGGCTAGTGGCTTTATTATTAACATTGTATATGTATATATGTCAGTAAGATGTTTAGCAATATATGTGTACATTGATTCTGAAAATATTCATTTTGGATATTTTCCTTTTGACTTCTACATCTACATTGTCATTTATACCAATAAATGGGGAAACAGAATAGACTACCTTGGAAACTGGTGGACTCTCCTATGTTGGAGCTTCTAAACAGATGTTGGATGGCCACCTCTCAGGCATGCTTTAATGTGGATTCTTGCACTGACAGGGGACTGGACTAGATAGCCCCTATAGTTTTATGGTTCTGTGATTCCATTTGTTTTCTTCCTGTATATGTGCCATAGCATACCACACATTAATGTCAGAGTCTCTTATGTCATAGGGCTTGTCTATAGGAGAACTGCTCCATAGTACATAGCAAGTTGCTGCAGCTGCAACCTGTCTTAATGGTTATACAGCCCCCATAAACTTTGCATGCCTGTATCTGAGACAGCAGCCACAAGTGAATTACTTGTGTTTTTAAATCTGCCACTGCTGAACTTTAAAAAAAAAAAAAAACTATTTATATGGTGCACACAAGTGATATTTCACCTCTCCAAAAAAAGGAGAAAAAAAGATAGCACAAATCCCCGTTTTATCACCTTAGCAATCACTCGCTAAGGTGAAAATCCAACATGGCAGCAGAGGGTGCTTGCCCTGTAACTAAGCCCTGCCCCCTGCACTCACCCAGCCAATCAGGTTTGCACTTTTTCTTGTAGGGGGAACCGGTTCATGTTGAATCGCTCGTCTTAATGAGCGAAAATGCGAATATCAGAGGAGCTTTTTTAAAAAGTCAGGGAAAGCCGTGAATGCTTTTCTTGCATAGTTTTTCCTCTTTTTGGCACCCCTCCTTCACAATATGACGAGACAAAATGGGATCCCGTTAAGACAGCTCATATTCCAGGTGACTTCTGTGAGATGTACTTTCACCGTATAGGCAACCCCACACTTTTATATCTGCTCTCAATGGAAGTTTGGGTGAGTTTCAAAACCACTTAGCATGGACTAACCGACCTTTGCCTTTTGAGATGCACCTCTCAGGCAACACTTCCCCTGCCCACCCTTGACAAACATACACACCCAAGCCAGTGCAGCCATCTTTGCTTGAGAAAAGCCAGTGTGCCTGGTAGGATGGAAGACTATCTACAAAATTGGGACTTTAATCCTCTACAATAGGACCACCGTATCAACTGATTAATCATCTACTGATTCAATTATCCACTGGACACAAAACAGCACAACTACCATAGAGTTTTCCTAGAAAATCTGTTCTGTGTAGCCATTTTCTAGGTCCTCCAAGGCAACTCTATGGTATTTTAAACTGGAAGTCCCATTATTTTCAATGGTGCTTACTATTATCCATGGTTTTAAGTATCTACAGGGGGGGCAGAACCAATCCCCAGTGGATAAGGAGGCCCTACTGTATTTTAATCCATTTCATTGTTATTACTGGATCTCCCTCCCCCAGTAATTACTGAAACAAAACAATGGTATAACAGATAGACCTCTGAGTCATAAACTTGGAGCTTTGAGTCAGGTATCTAAATGTTGCAGCTAAGCCCTAGACAGTTGCACAAGACTGTGACCACTCAATCCTTCAGGCACAGAGGAGAATGTGGATGTGCTCCATTCATTGCTGCTATTGACAGGGGGTATAAAGACTCTGAAATGGCCACACCTGGTTGCAATACCAGAAATCTGGCTGTCTGGAGTTGTCATAACAGAATTTACCTGTTTCCTTGATATTTTTTTTTTACTTGAGCCCACAGAGAGGATAATGCCCAGGAGGACTAGGTTCTAAGCACAGATGGACTGCAGGACTCAGCCAGCTGACAGTGAACAGAAGAAGGATGAGAAACGTGTCTCTCCAGGTGTTTGTGGACTGCATCTTCCATGAGTCATCCTCACTGGCTAGGGGTGATGAGAACTGCAGTCCAACAGTATCTGGAGGGCCACACTTTGCTTACCTCTGTCCTAGATTTATTTATAGCTGCCTATTTCATTTTCTATAGACCAGAAATGATAGAACCTCTTCCTGAGTTGCAGACTGGTTTGCAAAGACCAGTTTCTGGGTTTTAAATAGCCTTTCACTTTCGATCACTGGTGGGAGACAACAACAAAAGAAGCAGCCAGCCAGGTAGAGAACCACCAAGGTTTACATCTACACATGTTTCCCATCCCTGGAGCAGGCATGGCTGGACTAGATGGAAGATGGGTCTAACTTGATTTAATTAACTTCTTCCTCCCATTATTTCTGAAGAAGAATAAAAGCATCAGGGATAGCAAGAAGCTTTAACAGAATTGTTCTGATGAGGAGAAAGCCTTTGTTGTTGTTATCTCAAACCCTATATCAGAAGCATGCTAATACTGAAAAGGAGTGATAAAAGCTAGTGTCAGTGGTGACAAGAAGTGAAAAGAGAAACGGATTGTTTCCTTTCCAGGGCATCCTCATGTTTAAGGCCAATACTGAGATATATATTAGAAGAAGGGGTCTACAATGGCTTCCACAGTTTTATTAGAGATACCTATATGATCTTAACTGATACAAAACATCAGCTAAGAAAAGTCAACAAACACATCTGAGTAAATAATAAATGAAAGATGGCTAAGGTGACAAACAGTTTCAAGGTCATCTACAGCTTTGTTCTTTCTGCCATGCAGGAAATTCTTGCCAATAAAGATTCTTAATCATTTAGTGATGGAGGTACTGGCAAGAAATTCTTAACCCAGCAGACTTGTACAAAGGAAAAAGTAATATTTAGTAAGTTCTATGACTCAGATGACTCATCACCTGTTCTCTATTTTGTTCCAGGGACAGCAAGTTGTTTTAAATAGTGAAAATGCCTCTGTCTATCAATCTACCTATATATCTACCCATCCACCCACCCACCGAGGGGCGGGGAGAGAAAGTTACCACAGATGTAAATACCATAATAAATACTTAATAAAGGGTAAAAAGAAATTAGATTAATATGTTTCTGTTACTTCTGATTCTTGATGTTTGAATGGCCAAATTTTCTTGGCCATTCAAACATCCATGGTACCGTACATTCATTAAACAAGTAATTAGCTGTGCTCATATATATGAGCAACATGTGTTCTGATGGTACTCTAATTATTTAGAGCAGTGGCTCTTAAACTTTTCTTTACCAGGAACCCCCTTTAAATATCTTTTGTTGCCATGGGCCCCTAAGACTTAACTCAAGATTTAAAACAAAACAACAACAACACAATTACACCATCCATTAAACCTTTTTCCAGAGGCACTGGAAGGGGAGGGAAGACTTTTCTCCTGCTTCTTCCTGCAAGTTTGAGTCTGGAGTGGATTGAACGGCAACGTGCAGGCAGAGCCAGCCAACCAGTCTTTGCCTTGGTTACTGTCACAAGGCTGCTCCATGCAAGGAGGAGGTGGACCAAACAGCCTTCAAGCCTTCACCGACTCCCTGTGAGGACATAGCAGACTTCTGGGGTTCTCCGGACCACAGGTTAAGAACCACTGATTTAGAGTATCTTATGATCCATAAGAATTCTTGCAACATTTTATCTTTTTAGCTTTTTATTCACACCATCTTCATTTGTTCAAATAAAAACATGCTTGCATACATAAGAAATGCACTGCATGCATTTCTGAAAATCCAAAGTCAATGGTGAGGTAAAGCTGCAAGTGAAAGAAGCATGCAGAAAACCATCCAGAGCATAATCAATTGGCAATATTATAGTACAGTAAGCTTTTAGAACAGGCTACTATCAGAGTAGGGAGATAATGGTCAATGGCAGACAAAGGGAAAAAAATGTTTTGTGCTAACATCCTTGCTGAAAGGGGTGAAGCAAGTGCAAAATACAGTAGAATAACTGTTCTCCTGCCAAGCAGTTTCTTCTGTTTAGTGACTCTTTTCATAGTTACAGTTCCAGATGTGATACCCATGTGAGTTGAGACAGACTAAGCAAAAGGATGGGAATAATGAGGAAATGATGAGTAATTGTGATGATAGTACCTTAGCTGAGAAGCCACATGCCTGTCATCATGCACTGCTGAAGATTAGCTTGAATATTTTCATAGGGATGACAAGAGAGACAGAGACAGTGCCTGTAAACATGTGCTACTTCAAGGAGAAAGCTCATGAGGCTTTTCGGGGACTTGGCTTCCTGGGTAACTGAGCCTCCTGAGTATGCTGGTGATAATGATAAGCACATTAGTTGTGGTTGCATCAATTCGACATCCATCAGCTTTACAGATACATGGTTGCATTTATAAAACTTTGTTATTTGCCTCTGTGTTTTTCTTTTTCTTTTATCCCAGATCAAAGAAAAAGTATCTACTCTCTATATAGTAGATATACAGTGTAAACCAAATCCCAACTGGGGCTGGCTAGCGGTGATAGGAGCTGGAGTCCAACAACAACTGAAGGGTTGCACTTTGCCCACCTTGATCTAAAAGTCATTTATGGCTGCCTACCTGACATCCTACAAACATTCTGAAAATCATGCAAACCCTTCCCAGGCTGTGAACCAGAACCCTTTTTTCCAGAGCTCAGTTCCTGGGCCTTAAATAGCTCCTTATCTCTGCTACTGATCACATGCTCCTGTTCAGGAGCCTTATGGACTGAGGCTGAAACTTAGACTATAGGACAGTGATGGCGAACCTATGACACGCGTGTCAGCATTGACACACGAAGCCATTTGGGCTGACACGCAGCCATAGGCCTCCTCCCCCCCGCCCACAACCTCACCACCCTCCCTAAAGTGGTGATCGGACGCCACTTTTGGGAGGGTGGAGGAAAGTGGTGGGCGGGGCTACGAAGCCCTGATCACCACTTTAGGGAGGTGGGGGTGGAGTCTCCCCCCACCTGGCCACCCCCTCCCTGAGACCTGCTGTGCTTCCCTGGAGCCGCCTCAGAGAAGCCAGGTAAGGCGGTGGCTGGGCGGGAGTCTGCCCAGCCTCTCCCCGGCCTTCCCGAGGGGGCTCCAGGGGTTTGAAGCCCCGGAGCCACCTCAGGGAGGATGGGGAAGGCGGAGGGAGGGAGGGAGGGAGGGACTCTGTCCGGCCTCTCCCCAGCCTTCCTGAGGGGGCTCCGAGGCTTCAAAGTCCCGGAGCCACCTCAGAAAGGCCAGGGAAGGCAGCGGGCGGGCAGGTGGGAGTCTCCCTGGCCTCTCCCTGGCCTTCCCGAGGGGGCTTCAGGGCTTTGAAGCTCCGCAGCTGCCTCGGCAAGGCCGGAGAAGACAGTGGAAGGAAGTCTGCCCAGACTCTCCCAGCCTTCCTGAGGGGGCTCCAGGGCTATGAAACCCCGGAGCTGCCTCGGGAAGGCTGGAGAGGCAACGGGAGGGTGGCAGGGAGTCTAGCTGGCCTCTCCCCGGGCTCTGGGGATTGAGAGCCCCATATAGCCTCTTCGGGAAGGTTGGGAGGTGTGGAGGGAGCGTGGCTTAGAGGCTTTTCAGCCACCCCTACCCTCCCAAAGCGGCAACAAAGCTTGGAAAGCTCAAGCGCAGCTTTGGAAAAGGGGGGCTAAAAAGCACCTTTCCTGCCAACTCCCCGCTCTCCCGGGGCTTGGCTCTCCCCCCCCCCATGGAGCCAAGCCCCAGGAGAGCGGGGAGTTGAGTGCCTGGCTTGCTCAGCAAGCACTCCGTTTAAATCAGCTCCTCTCCCTTGAATGGGAGGGAGAGAAACTGATTTAAATGGGGTGCTTGCTGAGCAAACTGCGAATAATCAAAACTGTGAGAGTGAAACCTGCGAGTGTGGAGGGCCAACTGTATACATTTATGTTATTTAAACAATAAATATCGCAAAATAATATTTTTTCCTCAAAGTGACATACCACCTGATTTATGCTCATTTTTTTGGCAAAGTTTGACACACCAGGCTCAAAAGGTTGCACATCACTGCTATAGGAAGCAACCTTCACTATTTGTGTGTGTCTGGAAACCAAGCCCTATCATGCTGTTGATTTATATTGGGTTAGCAATATCCTGTTTCAGGCAGAGTTCACATTTCAGAGGCAATTTGGAGAAGTAGAGTAAGAATTCAGGCAAGAAAGTAAGACTGTAGACAATTCCAGGCAGAGCTAAGACACCTTCTGTGTGGATGGATGGACTCTAGAGCAGTAGATGAGGATGTTACTCCAACAAAGTTCTAAACTCATATGGGGACTTATCGGAATTCCTAGCCTCACCCTGCCTGGGAGAGCTACTGATACTTAAATTGGCAGCTGATTGTTCACAAGGTGGCTCCACGGAAAGCTGGGGTGCCTCCTGCCTGGCCAATGTTTTAGAGGTAGGGTCTTTAGTCAGAAGTGTAGGGCAACATAACCACTTGTGACAGCAATGTTGCTCTCTGGGGGATTCTGCTCTTATGGATGTCTCTGGCTGAGCACTAACTTTCAGGATCCACTCTGAATATGGATGTTAACTCCCCATGTCCTGAGCATGCCGGGGGAGGGCGTTCCACAGGGTCTAATCTTTGGATATTTGTTTGTTTATTAATATATATTTTTAAAAGCAGCAATTAATTGCTTTGAGGCAAACTGTATAAAAGCCTAAATTCCCTAAAGGCATCAGATCCCATCAGATCTTGAAAGCTAAGCAAAGTCAGCCATGGTTATTACTTGGATGGCAGACTGCTAATGAATACTGATTTCTCTAGGCTAGATTTCAGAGGAAGGAACTGGCAAATGCCCCTCTGACTATTCCTTGCCTAAGAAAACCCTATGTTAACAGGTGACTTGAAGGCGCGCGGATGCAAACACACACACAGAGTGTATAAAATATATTCTTTAAAATAAGATTTAAAACAATTTTAAGAGCCAGTTTTAAAAACCAAAGACCACCTGGAACAGTATGATCTTGGCTGCCTGCTAGAATCTCAGAAAGAATGAAGCCAGAGTGATTTCACTTGTGGGGAATTCTACAATTAAGATGCGTCTATTGAGTCTCATGTACTCACTGAGACTTGCAGGGTCTCATCTTAGGATCTCAAATTCTGGGCAGAGTCATATGGGAGGAGTGATTGTCAGATTTTCTGGCCACAAGCCATTGTCCTAAGAGGAAGCATCTTGGTTGTAGAATTAAACCTTTTGACAGTGATCAGGTGAGGTGCCCTAACATCACAAAATGCTGGGTTGGGAAGAATAATCCCTGGCTGGCAGGCCAGGGCAGGTAAGAAGGACTAGGGAAGGGAGGAGGCAGAAGAAGCAGAGGCTTAGGAAAGGAAGAGCTAAGGAATTATCAGACTTGAATAACTGCTGGAAAAGAAAACAGTCTGCAGAAATGTCAGGAAGAGTCTAAGGGCAGAGGAAGCAGTGTCAGAAGAGAAGGAAAAGAAGACAGGCAGAGATGACATTTGCAAATGGTCCAGGGAATATTCTGCCAAAGCTTTGACAAGAAGCTTGTAGCTTCACAATATTGACAAAAGTGTTCAGTCCCCAAGCTTTGGCTCCTTGTCCCCTGGATACAACATGTGGTATGCCTGTGCTTCCATGGCAGCAGCTGATAATATTTCAAACATACAACAGCCAGCATTGGCTGTTTGACTGGGAGCCTAAAGCCCCTTCCCTATTGCTTCCCCCACCCTTATTTTTGTGTGAGCTAGGCACTTCCTTGGAGGTAGGACTCACTAAATCCTCGTTTAATTCCTGGCTCAGATCACCTCCTTTTAAAAACCACCACCACCATTATTATAAAGTATTTCCTTCAGATCTTTTCTTCTCTAGAACTCCTGTTTCTCTGAGCAACAATTGCCTCAGCAGGTGAAATCCCTCTGTGGGTGAACTCATAAACCCCCCCCAAAAAACCCTGTAGCTTCTATTCTTCCTCTGATCCTTCTGTCACTTCCTCATAAAAAAACACAGTCTTTCTTGTCAGGAGCAGGGGCTACATGGGTGGCCAAGTGCATACTGCTTGCATACTGGCTGGTGTGATGGTGCCTAATTGTTCAGTTTGCTTCTTTTCCTTTGTGCTTAAGCTTTGCTGTCGCTGGTTTTTCTTCCCCTTCTGCTGGAGGAGAGAGTATCTAAATGATGTCCCTCAGGATATGGTCTTTCTTTATCAAAGCCAGTAAAATACTTTTTACAGGAAAAAAAAAACATGAACACCAGCAGTAGAGAGCATATAGATCAGGAATGGGGAACGTACTGCCCTTCAGATGTTGTTGGCCTGCATCAGCCTGAGCCAGCAGAGCCCATGGTGAGAGTCCAATAATAACAGGAGAGACCCATATTTTCCCTTCCCGCTTCCCATTCAGCTGATGGTACCCTTTGACATTGTAACCTCCAGGCCTTCAGCTATTACTGTCCTTAATCGCTTTCAACAGTGATTCTGAACCAAAGGGTGCTTCTGCTTAGGAACATGAGACAAGCACTGCTGGCTCACACTAAGGGCTTGACTATATAGGGGTAAAAATCTGATTGAAATTCAGGCCTCTTTGGCCCATAGGTGTGCTGGAGCTGCGCCACATTAAATTCTGGCCCAAATTTAAGTGCCACGTCTACCTGACCAAAGTCTGGATTTTTACTGCTGCTGTGGGTCTGCCACTGCCTAGCCGGGCTTTCTCCAATTTCCAGGCACCTCCTCAGTGTGCTGCCACACAATGAGAGGCCGAGAGGCCGTGCTGGAGGTCTGCCTTCCCAGCCTATCGCTGTTCTTTCTGACATCAGAAGGAGGGACTGTGCCCAGCAGAGTCACTCCTTATAACCTCTGAATGAGCACCTGCTTTCCCAGCATATGGCCATTCTTTCCGAGGTCAGAAGGCAGGACTGTGCCCTGCAGTCAGAAGGATTGCACCACCATTTTTTAATCCTCCTTGTCACTGCCATCACTGGCTCTGCATTCCTGGTGCAGAGTGAATGAGTGATTATGCTGGGAAGGCAGAACCAGCAGTCGCTGAGCCCAAGGAGGGGGGAAATGGTGGAGAATGTCAGGCAGCGATGATTCTGCCTCCCCACCCCAAATACAGCGTGGATCCTTTGTCCACACTGCAGTTTTCTCCGGAGTTTCCAGCAAACTCTGGAGAAAAGTGTGAGTCTTCTAAAACCGGGTTCTAGGTGGTATACCCAAGTCTGGTGTAGTTAGGTCTGTATGTTGTGTGTCCAGCACCAGATTCAGGGATAATCCCACACAGCATGAGGCATTATTGGACTGGGTTCAGGGGTGTGTGTGGATTTTATCGGTAGTGTAGACAAGGCCTAAGATTTGTCTAATCCAGCATGCTATTTCCACAATGGCCCATCTGCATGCCAGTCTGATACTGGAGGATTACCAGTATCCAGTATTACCAGTATCCAGTATTACCAGTATTGCCATGAATAACAGTATCAATAGCCACTAAACATTTTCACCTTCATTTACAGGAGTAGAAAATGTGTGCTCATCCAGCTGTTACTGAATTGAAACTCCCAGCATTCCTCATCATTGGCTATACTGGCTAGGGCTGCTGGGAGTTGAAGTTCAATAACATCCTATCCCTGTTTTATGACCTGCTATGGTAGATTGATGCAGGTCTGTCTGGGGAATTCAACAAACCCTATGCTGGCCTATTGCTGAGTGCAAAGCAGTCCACTCTGCTGGCAAGACTTGACACCTGACTTCCATGATGCAAGGAATTCAAATTCTTCCAGCAGGTCACTAACATCTACATTTCTCCATCTTGATAATTGTACAAGGTCCTTCAGTTCCCTGGAATTTGTCCTCAGAAGACACAGAAGATAGCACCCATACATACCAACCAGCAGTAACAGAGTACAAATCTCCAAGCCAGGGACTTGCCATACCAAGGGCCTATAAATATGATATGAAGCACATATTTGAGAAAGGCTGCTCAAAATTGCTACTTTCATTTTGAAGAAAAAATAGTACATTAAGAAAAGAGACATGATCATGTAGTAAACATTAAGTAACAATCTTCAGGAGAATATGGGAAAGAAAAGGGAAGAGGGACCCCTTAACAAGACACACACACACCCGCCCAGTCTGACTAAGAACTTCTGCCTGCTCTATCACCATCTATTACTGACTAGCATGGCAGATGGGGCTATCTGGGCCCATGTCACTAAGGAAGGCAGAGTGTGGGTGAGTGACTTTAGAGGAGAATATATTTGCTGCTTCTATGACAGTGCCCTATGCTGCACTGCCCGGCTGGAAGCAAACAGTGAGAGCACATGCTGGCAGGCAGAAGTATCAGTTCCTTCCTTCTGTCTAGGGGCTCACCTACACCTTCTGTCTAGGGGCTCACCTACACCGGGGGCAAAAATCCACATGGAACCCAGACTATTCTGGCCCAGAGCCGCCACATATTCACCACATGGGCACCCCACATACCAGCACAAAAGCAATGTGAAGACATTTTGCAGTTCTAACGGTTGGCCGGGCCGACAGCACATCAGCACCAGCGCCCTATCCTCTCCTTGGGGCCTCGGCTACTGCGTTGCTAGCCAAGCAGCTCCCCGAAAGAGCATGGCTGGTGCTGTCATTTCTGCTGGGGTCAGAACAAGGTGCCCAGACATGTAATCAACAAGGAGGGGGGTCATCTCACCAGAACCATTTTGCCATTTATCAGAAAGGGGTAATTTTGTCCGTATTATTATTATTAATAATAATAATAATAATAAATTTTAATTTCTATCCCGCCCCTCTGCAATGCAAAAAAAAAGGTTTGCTTTTAATTTGCTATGTAAAATATCACAATTAGCTGCTCATTAGAGGATTTACCATTAGAGGGAGAAGACCTTCGACACTCAAGACAGATTGCACCACAATGATGAGTCCAGCTGCCTGAAACCACTATGCGCCATTCACAATTTGGTTTCAATTTATTTATATTCTTATTTTGCCACCTAAATTTAATCTCCAGCTTTGCTAATATAAATACTGCTGTGTTGCTCCTTGCTTCTGCTCTAACTCTACTCAGGAGTGCATGGAGATTATCAGACGGACCCAAAATCCCATTGCAGGAATGGAACATGATCGAGAAAGGCTTTCCCTTTCTCATGACGTCGTTCCGTTCCTGTGTTGCTCCGGTTCTGCTCAAGCGATATTACAAAAACAGGGAAACATCGTTAATAGACCACCTGTTCCGTTTCTGTAACGGAATCCTAGGTGGTCTGAACGATGTGCCATTCTTGTTTCGTTATGTTGGCATGATGCCAGCCGTGGGAGGAGGTCCATGCTGGACACTTCTGGGTGTGAGCAGGACAACAAGGTAAGTTAAAAACTTTTTCCTGCTCCTCAGGTAGCTAGTATGTCTTTAAGTGGGGTTTTGTGCTTTGGTTACTTGTTTTGACATTTTGGGGGGTTCTTTTCAAATTTGCCGCCTGGCCATTCTCTCATGAGAATGGCCGGGATTTCAGTTCCCAGTCGTAAAAGCAGCCTTATGATGGGAGTGAAGGGAGGGGGAGCCTGTACCTCCCGTGGAACGAAGGTAAGTGTCTGAAACCTTTTTATTTATTCCATGGCAGGAATGGGAGTGGGGCAGGTGTGGGGGTAGCCACACAGAAACAGACTACAAGGGCCCATCTTATAATCTCCCATGACTTTCCAAAAAAGCAACAAGCATTTCAAGGGTATAAGCCAGTTCTCTAGTCGGTAGCGATTGAAAAAAACCACTATCTGTCCATCCCAGAAACCTGAAGCGTTAGCATCTCTTCTTCTCTTTCCTGAACCATAGTCTTGCAGCTGAAGAAATACATGATCGCCAGTCCAAAAGGTCAGATTTTTGTTTCTTTCCAGTCCATTAATTTTTGTATCATTGTGCCTGATGAAGAGTTCTGGAGAACAAAAATGCTCACACCATTTATGTGCCACTTCTTAATAAAACATACTATTTCTGCTCTTTGTTTTTACTTATGGGCTACATAGCTACTTTTTTTAAAAAATGGTCATTTATTTAAGCACTTGGATGCTAATAGAAGCAACATGTGGTTTCTTTAGGCGCTCTCAGTGGTGCTGCAAATAAATAAATAAATAAATAAATCCAGGTCTCTGAAATCAAATACTCTGAGGAACGGTACTCCAGCTAAGCCCTGTGTAAGTTTTACATGGCACACTATGGGTTCCAGCATTTCACATGTGAAAACCAGGACACATATGGCCAAGCAATGTCAGAGTATGGTCGAGATGACAAAAATTATTAATGACGAAGAGTAGACAAACTAGGAGAAGCTGCATCAGTTTGCCTTTGCCAGAGCCAACATGGAAAGGCAGGATTTTGGCATGTCTCTCCTCTCTCCCCCTACTGAGTTAGCTGAGTACCAACTACTTTTGTACACTGAACTCCGTTTGCACCAATGGAAGCAAGGTGAAGACAAAATGGGGAAGTAGGAGTACAAAAAAGGAACTGGGACATTTTGAAAGCCACTGAAAAAGTTGGACAACAAGAATAATCAGGACAGCTAAAGGGTCTGAGACTCAGGAAATGAACTTTTAAAGAAACAACCCTTCTACAGTACATTCTATATAACACATAAAGAGGAGGTAGCACCTTAAGCACATGGAATGTTTTGCTCATATTGATAATTTAACTTAATTTTCCCTATTTTTGGCAGGTCTTACCACAGGTAACTGGATCACACAGCTAAACCAAAGGCAGGGATCTTTTGTGATAGTAGGATTCCTCAGGTGATTTTTTTGGCATGTCTCCTAACATTGCCTACTGCTCTGTTGCTCAGATAGACACACAATGAGAAACAAAAGCAGACACATGTAGAAGTACAGCAAAATTTAACTGGACCTGCAACTTAAAGGAAAGTAAACATTTTAAAATTATTATTTCAAAGAAAAATAACTAGCAATGCTAGTTAGCTACTGGTCACACTGCAGAGATGTTCCTTGCAAAGGAGAAGGGCATGTTATGGATTTTAGAAATGAACTGTATTTGTGTTCAGATATGAGTTTTTTTCTTCTAGATACTCTTATAAAATCTGTTGTTCTGTGCCTTCACGTCATTTCCAACTTATGGTGACCCTAAAGTGAAACTATAATGGGATATTCTTGGTGAGATTTGTTCAGAGGGAGTTTGCTTTCACCCTCCTCTGAGGCTGAGATAGTGTGACTTGCCCAAAGCCTCCCACTGGATTTCAGTGGTGGAGCAGGGATTCATACTCTAGTCTCCAAACCACTACACCATGCTCTCTCATATAAACTGTGCACCAATATTTAGAGGAGGGAAGTAATATAGAACATGCTATGTGTTATATAGTATGTCCTATGACTAGATTTGCCAGTCGGGATCATCCAATGCCTTGTGGTTTATGCAGCAAAAGACCAGGAATGGCTCCTTCTGATGCCACTAAGCATTATGCGTTAAGTACCAACCACAGCTGCTCACAGACCGTCATTCAAACACATGCACGCATGTACATACACACAGAGAACATTTTTCCTGTTTGGAAATTAAGACAGAAATCATAGCTAATGGGGCTGTTCCCAGATCAAGGTTAAATGAGGGGATTATTAGGGAATTAGGGAAATGGGGTAAGGAACATTTAAACTTGCCTACTTGCTTCTAGCTTGAACATGGATCCCGAGTGGAGGGTGATTTCTTGCGCCACAATGGTGGGGAGGGAAGGAGAAAGACAGCTAAGTAAACTTCCCCTGTAGAGTCTTTGAAAGCAGTAACAAGTCTATTAAGTCTTGGAAATTGTAGCAAGCTGCTGTTCTACAACCTGCACTGGACACACCCCTTTCTTCTTGCCTGGAGCTGAGTCCATCAAAACTGGAGAATTTGCACCCTTGTCTCCTACCTATAGATGAACCAGAAAAAATGGAGACTTAGGGCCAGGGCCCAACATCTGGCAACCCTGCTATAACTCAGTGACGAGTACATGTTTTGCATGCAGAAGGTTCCATTTTCATTCCTTGGCATCTCTAGATAAGGCTGGAAAAGGCCCCACCTTGAAGCTCAAGAGAGTCATAGTCAGGTTTGCTGGAGAATACTGTTGTAAGTAGACGAGGGGTCTGACTCATTATAGAACAGTGTCATATGCTCAGCCATCCAAGCTGCATTACAGTGCTAAATTTCTTGATGTGGGAAAGATATAATTTAGTGACAGAGCTCATGTTTTACATGCAAAAGGTCCCAAGTTTAGTCACAGTTGAATCCAGGAAGGGCTGAGAGTGGCCCAGCCTGAACCTAGAGAGATGTCAGTTTGGGTAGACAACACTGACCTAAATGGACCAACACTATGGGCTCAGCTAGACGGGAGAATAGCTCCCTATCACTGCAATGTTCATAGATTTCTCTTGGGTTTTTTCTGGGCTGTGAGGCTGTGTTCTGGTCTGGAATAGTTTGTTTCTGACATTTCGCCTGCATCTGCATTTCTCTGAGGATGCCAGCCACAGATGCAGGCAAAACGTCAGAAAGAAACTATTCCAGAACACGGCCTCACAGCCCAGAAATAAACCAAGGGAAATCTATGGATGCCGGCTGTGAAAGCCTTCGACTTCACGCTGCAGTGTTCATTTCTGCCCACTACTCATTTGCAAGCTTGCTGGAAGGGAAAATTAGCGAGTTTGTCGTTTACACGGAGCATGCCCCTGAAAAAGGATGGTGGCTGCAAGTGAATTGCCTGCTGAAAAGCTCCTCTATTCCCCCACCCTTTGTTTTTAAATGACAGATGTGGAAGAGTGACTTTCCACTTTAAAAAAACCTTTTTGTTTGTTTGTTCTGCCGCTTGAACACTCCTGCACACAATCACTCACCAGGCAAAACAAAAACAAAAAACAATGGTGGTTCTGCCTGCTTCCTCCCTTGCAAGCCCGCCCCCACTGAGGTCTAACCAATCATGTTTAAGTCCTTCGATGTGCCCGTTTTGAATTGGTTGTTCAGATGTACAATTATGCACATTTTTGCATAATTTTTAAAGAAGATTGCAAGAAACAGCAAATGCTATTATTGCAATCTATTTGGAGTTTTCAGCCCCTCTCCTTCCCAATATGTCGAATCCTGGCAGGAGTTCATCTGAGCAAAATGTATGCTGTTCACATTCTTTGTGGGGTTTTTTTGTTGTTGTTGTCTAAACAACTTCAAAGACCCAGTATGTATTCATGTTTGCAAAAAACATCCTTAAGCATGTTATGCTGCCATTCTGTTAAGAATGTCATACTGTATTTTTCTTGCACTGCTGCCATTATAGCATTTTCAGGTGTATATGACTTGTCAGGAAAGGGCTCCATGTTCTAGAATGTTTTATTTCATACCAGAATTTTTGACAAATACAGTACTTGGTGGAGAGGATCAGTGGAGTCTTTAAGAGTATCTTTAGCAGTGGGAACAAATTTTAAAAGTCCTGGATGATTGACTATTAGAGGAAATGGCATTCCTAACTGAGGAACTCCCCCTCCATGTCACTATTTGCCAACATTGCCACCATAAATCTGTAGTTTTCAAACTTTCTGGCCTTGAGACACAGTACAAGTAAACTGCAACATGGACTCTACTTGTTTATATTTTTGCTTCCATCATCCACCTCTTCCTGTCTCCTGCTCTTTCCCTCTTTCTCTCATATTTCTCTTTCATTTTTTTCAGGCTAGGGATGCCTCTGGAATAAATACAACCCATTTGTGTTTGTCAAGTACCACTGGCTGAACAGTAGCAATTTCAGCGATGTCACAGATACTTTCAGATGTATCTCAATATTCCATGGATGGAAAGAGACATTTTTAAATATAAAAAGCTTCTCCTTTCTTTGCCAGCTAGAATAGCTTGCCTCCTCCTGCTTTGTAAAAGCGCTAGAAAGTATCATTACTTTAAAGACCCATTCTATTTATAAAGGATTCTACATGCCTTTGAGAAAACAGGTGCAAAACCCTACAGTAGCAGGAATCTGACTTCTAGTAACTTGCTGTTTAAAATTTAAAATGCAGTTGAGGTACTTGTTGAGAGAGAAATGGTACAATTGAGAAATGCAATGAAAACCATTTACCAGGGGTGGGCATGGGGGATAATAGGAATGTGTATAAGAAATTTGTGTTATATCGTCCTCTTCATCCCAACCTTATAAGGGAAGGGATTCTTAGAATATATCAGAAACCTGACTAGGTAGTGTGTAGGCATCAGTCTCTCCTTTTAATTCAATTAATTAGAAGCTTGTGAAGTGCATGACAGGGATGTCAATGGAAAGAAAATGCACATATATGTAAGTGGAAAGCTATAGCTGGCTGTACTGTTAGAAAAGAAGACCTTCTTGGAGTAGACTTGGGGAAAGAAGCTGAAAAACCAGCTGCTTGATATAAGGCAGAGACAGGGAACATTCAGCCCTTTAAATATATTAGACTACAACTCCTACATCCCCTTATCCTTGGCCATGCTGGGTGAGGCTGATGGGAGTCGTAGGCCAAAGTTTTGGGAGGACCAAAGTTTTCCTAACTCTGATGTATGGGGTGCTTCCTGTAATCTAATAAAAAGGGGTACTGAGATACTAAGCTTTACTTGTAATTAAAAACCACTAAAACCAATAGACTTGCTTCCATGTAAACATGATTAGGAACCAGATCCTGTTGTCTTTCATAACACCATTTTTATTTATTAACTCCATTTTCACCAAAGGGCAGAACATCAACGTATACAATTAAAGACAAGGACAATAAAATATGACACTACAAATATATATGAAATAGCATGAAATGAAATCCCCAACACCCCACCAGTCACTACCCATCTCAGCAACCTCAGGCACAAGTCAGCAGCTTAATCTGGTGAATCAAAGAGGAAGGTCTTCAACCCTTTGCAAAAACAGGTAAGACCTTCTTCCAGCCAGAGGTCCAAAGGAAGACCTTTCCACATATGCAAAGCCAGGTCTTGAAAGGCTCACAACCTTGACAGAGTTGTGCACTTTGGTGGAACAGACAATAATCCTATGCCTGTTGATCTTAAATTCCTAGATGGTACATACCATGCTAGCTGAGATGCCAGGTACTGGGGAAGATTAGAGTGCAGGCATATGATGCGAGACAGCAGACTATATGAATCAGACTAGGGGCCACTCAACAACTCTGTCTTTTTATACCACTAATGCTTTGAAATGGTTAAGGAATGAAAAACCAATAGCACTTTTTCTTATTGTGTTGCTCCCACGAGTTGGGATATTCTTGGTGCCCAGTGATCCCCTTTTCAGTGGGGTGGGGAATCTCCTCTGGGCTTCAGTCTGAACTTAGGTGCTGGATCTATATGGGTACAGGGGCTCAAATGAACACTCAGAACACATTCAGCACTCCACTGAAACAGAAGTCCTCAGCCACAACTGGTGACACCAGCAAAGGATTTTTTTTTATCCTCTCCACCTTTGTGTGAATAGCAACACTGCCTTGGGCAAAGCTTTTACCCTGGTTATGCATCCCAATTACTCACTCCCTATGAGAGCCAAGCAAAATATACGTGTACTGGAGCACACGAGAAGAAACTCTGCCAAAGCCCATGTTACTGTTTGCACTGTGGAAGAAGGCAGGTGGGGTTTCTTGGCTTGCGTTGGGGGAGAGCAATGGGACACTTGGAGGTAGAAACTATGCAGAGACCCATATCTAGACTAAGGAGAACGTCATTTTCTCCAGCAGCAGGCACATCTGAACAGGAACTCAGGAAGCCCCCTTATCTCATCCCATACCCCCTTAAGAGATTTAAAAGCCAGCAAAATATTGTTTATTTTTCAAATACACAAGGGTCTGCTGTCACTATTATACAGTGTATTCCAGCTTTTTATATTTATTAGTGGTAATTTTGTATGATCTCCCTTTTAAAATTAATGGCTAAATTTGATTCATATAGTAACTCGCTGTGGCTTCCCCTCCCACATTAATTTCCATGAGCTTGTGATTATTTTCCTGGCCCAGGTTTCTATTTGCAAAAAGTAACATATTAAAAAACTCCTTTTCCAGGAAGTATGTCTTAGGCAAACGATAAGATTTCAGTTCTGTCTAAGGTCAGTACCTCTTGAACTGCTGATTCCAATGTTTCTGTTGAAGGGCACTCAGTCATAATTCATTAAAATGTTTTCAACAAATACAATAAACAGATAACATCGTGAACTAGCCTTGCACAAGCTAATCTGCTGCGCCTGCTAGGTAAATCTCAAGACAAGGAGGTTGTTTTGCTCAATGGAACCTGTGACAGCATTATATGGAATGTTCATAGCAATTGTGTTTTGTGGATGAATCTTATTCTGATGCCTTGGTCAGTGCTTTTGTCCTTGTGATCAATGGTAACAAAACTTAAAATAATGTTGTTTTATATAACGAAGTAGGATAGTAAAACCTAAGACAAAGGACAGTAAAATGTAAACTCCATTAGCAGCAGTAAAGTAACTCCTCTTGGGATAAAGGGTCTCTCTGTCTCCTGTGAAGCCATAGGCCCCTTTCCCAGGCAGAAAACACTGAATTTCTCAAGAAGTCTCACTGCTAAACTTGGAAAAACTTGCTGTATAAGTAAAACTCAGTCAATTACGGTCCCAAAGAAAAAGTTTTACCTTTGTGGGAGGTAGAAACCTCAAAGAGTTAAGTCTCAGTCCTTAGTTCCCTCTTGTTTAGGCAAATTATAGTATCTTTACTTCCAGTAAAGATATTAGAATAAAGGTGGAATGTGGCAATTAAATAAAAGGGATAAAGGTGGAATGTGGCAACTAATTCCACGTTCAGTCTGGCTCTGTAAAGAATTAGGCTCAAAAGAAAAAAGAACTCCTGACTTTAGGAAAATATGATAGGGAAAAACAGTATATATATATATATATATATATATATATATATATTGCAAACAAACATTTAATGTTTCAGGCTATTCATTTATTGCAAAGTTGCTCAATTATGCCCAATTCAGTGCTTGTAATGTCGGCTATTTATAATAGCTCTGCTGTAAAAGTTTTTACAGATCTCAGCTTTAATTAAGCCATGCCACACCTCAAATTGGAAAAGCACAGACATGTTATATGCATTGCATAAACTTTCACAACATGTATAACTGACACTCAGGAGATTATCAGACAGGAACAAAAAAAGCAGTGTTCCTGTCCCACAATCTCCACTCCTGCCCCGTCCCCTCCCTGACACACCACAATCACCCTCCCCACTGCACTTATCTTCTCTAACATCGTTCTGGAGCTCCCTTCACTTCCTGGATCGAAACCCCCCCCCGGATTCTTGTGAGAAGATCCAAGTGTGGGAAATTCAAAAATAAAAATAACCCCCCCAAAAATGACAGCAAACACAAAAACACACTTTAAAAAATATTAAAGTAACCAGGGGAGGGCCATAAAAGGTGTGTCACTTACCTGGATGTCCCGATCTCACCCAGAAGTGTTCTGGCAGTGACCTCCCATTGACACTGGGATCTTGCCAGTGAAACAGGGCACCTTGTCACATGCATGGAAATCCGTGACAGAAACAGAACGGGGGAAATCTATTGACAGCTTCTCCCATCAATAAAAAGCAGCACTGGCAGAATGGGAGCAGAACGGGTGCATAATGATGGGGGATGACATCATCTGATAAGGGAGCCCTTTTGCAATCTCCTGGCATTACTGTAACACCACTTTTGACACGTCTGATAATCTCCTCAGAGAAAAAGCCCAATGTAGCTGTATTGTACTATAAGTGTACAAGCATGTTGTAATTTAGAGCAGAAGTCCCCTGGTATCTGATTGAGTTTTCAATGGGACTTGACACAATATGGGGATGGGGATGGGGGCAGTAGCAGAATTGGATAGTTTATAGGATCTGGCTTGTGTCTTCCCTCCTTTGCCCCTCCCCTGCTTTGGGCCCTTTATCAGCAGAGTTCTGCCACAAGCACAGGTAGACCAGCTTAGAAATGTACCAGCATGTTCACATTACACTGGAATGTTTTCTATGTCAGAGGTGTATCTCAAGACTAAATGTGTACAGCAGGACTCTCCGCTTCCCCAGCTAGTGTATCTTGAGCATAGGATTATGTCCTAAATTTCCTGCCCAAAGTGGGTGACAGGGGGAATGCCAAATTAACACTCTTCTTTGGCCACTTATAGTGCTCCTGGACTACTTCACCAAAATGAGGAAAATGTTTGTTCCTAAAGATAAAGGAACTGTTTAAATGCAATGAAGTAAGAAATAAGATAGAGATGGTTTGATCTACCCTTTTGTGTTATTGAGTATGTGTGTATGTTATTTCTGACAGTCTAGTTCATGGGAGAGTTTCTAACTAAAGATAAGAATGATTGAATTGAGGTGGGCTTTACTCAGATGAATTAACAGATAGTGCTTTGGGCATTCAACCTGTACTATATAAAAATTAATTGATGGTGGTCATGATGATTGAAATATTTCAGTCAGTGGGTTTTATTAATTACATTTGAAGTATCACTTTGTCTTCAGGACACCTACTAATTGAGTGCAAGAGCAAAGGCATTTACAGGTTGTTTTCTGTTTGCGCCAGAAATTCAAAATCTTCCAAGGAGGCCCTGTTGCATGTCCCAACAACTCATGAACTTAGGTTTGTAGGTACACATAACAGGGCTTTCTGTGTAACAGCACATTGACTGTGGAACTCCCTACTCAAGGAAGTTAGGCTGGCTCCATCTCTTTTAAGCTTCTGTCAGGCAGCCAAAACAGTGCTGTTCCACATGGAGTTCAATGTCTGAAATGGCTATTTTAACTGTTTCAAAACTGGATTCTAGGGTTGTTTTTCAATGGCTTTTAGGAGTTTTAAAAGAGTACTTTAATGTGTTTTAAAATGCTTTTATCCTTGTATTGTTTTAATTGGTTTTGATTAGGCCATCACATTGAAAGCCCTTGTGGGATGGGGGGCGATTCAGAAATATTTTAAGCAAATAAATAACTTTTCCACACACGATGAAGATGTACTTCTCCTTTTATACCTGTTACATCAGACTTCCTCAGCCTGGTACCTTTCAAATGTGTTCTGCTATAACTTGCATAATCCCCACTTGGGGAGTGATGGGAGTTGCAGTGTAACTGCTGGAGGGCACTAGGTTGGTACTTCCCCAGTTCAGAAACCACATCAGAATCACCTGTCTCACTCAACCAGATCATGCTGTTTCCTTCCCCAGCTGTACATGTAGCAGTCTCCCCATGACTCTGTAGAATAAATCAGGATACTCGTGTTTGCAAACTGTTTATGGTTGTTGTCTTAAGCACACTTAGGAGTAAATCCCATTGAACTCAGTGGGAAATCATGCTTCATAAGTTTGTTATGTTCAACTTCCCTTAGCCAGCCAGAGAAACTAACACATTTGCCCATTATCTAAGAAATGTTATATAGACCAAGTATAGGAGAAGGCTTAGTTTGCTGTGGGCATCCCATATATTTATGTGGGAGCTGTAAAGGGAAAATAAAAAGTGAATATTGAACATAGGTGTGTGTTACCCAGGACAGGAAGGGTTGTTGGGAAAAGCTGCACACACACACACACACATTTTGGGATCGAACTTTAAATCTTTGTCCTTGCAGTTGTACAGTCAGGTGAAGATGAAACCTGAAACCTGCTTGAGCCTGTTGAATGCCCGCAGATCCCTCTGAAAATACAGGTACCATGTGTACAATTTCAAGCTAGCCTTCTGCCTGCTCCCCCACCCAAACCCCACTGCTTGTTTCAAATGTTTGCCTTGCCTAATGAAGCTACCTAGGAACTTTGTACATTTACTATGACTTTTGCGCTGGTCCATTAAAGGTATTACCCTACAATGGATATTGGGATCTTATACAACTGAACATAAATGGGGTGGGGGTGGAAAATCTTTCCTGTGTATGAATTCTGTATAAGAGCTCCCATTTTTGTGCCTGTGAGGAGACTCCTGTACCACCCTCTCTCTCTCTCTCTCTTCTCTTTGCAAACGAAGATTCAGGAAGGACTCATTCTGCGCTTTCTGCAAGCGCGCTGATGACTAAAAAGGCCAATCCGAGGTAGACAAGTTCGGTTGCAGAAAGCACAGCAGAAGGTTTCCTTGGGTGATGTTTCCGGGTTGTGATTTTTTCTGCGTTGTCATTTCTCTTCAAGACTTGTTCGGCGTGAGTTCTCAAATAAGGCTGCAGCATTGTGGATAGTGTGTCTCCATGCCTCCCGATGTGAGGCCACGGCGGACCATTGTTGGTGATCAATTTGGCCGAGGTGTTGTTTCAGGGAGTCTTTGTATCGCTTTTTTGGAGCGCCCCTCTTACGCTGACCCGTGGTGAGTTCACCGTAGAGTAGTATTTTTGGGAGGCGATGGTCCTCCATCCTAGGAATGTGCCCTGCCCAGCGCAGCTGTGTTCTCAATATCATGGCCTCAATGCTGGTGATCCCTGCTTGCTCAAGGACAGCAACATTCGTCACATAGTCAGTCCAGTGTATATTTAGGATTGTGTATATACAGCGCTGATGGAAGCGTTCGAGGAGTCATAAGTGGTGGCGATAGGTGACCCATGTTTCAGATCCATAAAGGAGAATAGACAGTACAATGGCTCTATACACACTGATTTTTGTGTTTCGCCTCAGGCGTTTATTACTCCAGACTCTTTTGTAAAGTCTTCCAAATGCGCTATGTGCCTTTGCTAATCTGTGATCGATCTCATTGTCAATCTTGGCATCTGAGGAGATGATGTTTCCCAGGTAGGTGAAGTGCTGAATGGACTTAAGCACAGAGTTGCCGACGGCAATGTGGGGATGGTGGTGTTCGTCCTGTGGTGCAGGCTGGTAAAGAACTTCCGTTTTCTTCAGGTTGACTTCCAGCCCAAACAGCTCTGCAGCTGTTGCGAAGCAGGATGTTAGGCACTGCAGAGCTGCTTCTGTGTGGGCATCAAGGGCATCATCATCAGCGAAGAGCAGCTCACGGACTAGATAGTTTAGAGTCTTAGTGAGAGCCATCAAACGGCTTAAGTTAAACAAGCTACCATCAGTACGGTAATGTATATAGATGCCGTCGTCTTCTTTGAGCTCTGCCATAGCCCTTTGGAACATTATGCTGAAGAAGATTGTAAATAAAGTTGGCGCAAGAACACAACCTTGCTTCACTCCATTAGTTATTAGAAAGGGCTCTGAAAGACCATCGCCATATCTGACTTGACCACGCTGGCCCTCATGTAGCAAGATAATCATTTTAAGGAATTTGGGGGGAACATCCTAGTCTTTCCAGGATCTGCCACAGACCTTTCCTACTTACGGTGTTGAAGGCTTTGGTGCGGTCGACAAATGTTACATAGAGACCCTTGTTCTGCTCTCTACATTTCTCTTGCAGTTGTCTAAGGGCAAATACCATATCTGTAGTACTCCTATTGGCTCTGAAGCCACATTGACTTTCAGGATGAAATTCTTATGCAATGGCAGGAACTAATCTGTTCAGGAGTATCCTTGCAAGGATTTTTCCAGCAACAGAGAGCAGAGTTATGCCTCGATAGTTTGAGCAATCGGATTTTGCTCCTTTTTTCTTGTACAGGGTGATGATGACTGCATCTCGGAGATCTGATGGCAGTTCCCCCTTTTCCCAGCAATTGACAAGGAGTCTGTGGAATTTATCATGGAGTACATGACCTCCATGTTTCCAAACTTCAGGTGGGATTCCATCAATCCCAGTTGCCTTGCTGTTTTTCAACTGCTGTATGGCTTTAAGGGTCTCTTCCAAAGTGGGAGCTATGTCCAATTCATTTTCATCGGTTTTTGTATCATATGTTGGATAGCTGAGCCTTGGACTACTCGGTTGGCACTAAAGAGACTTTGAAAGTGTTCAGCCCATCTCATTCTAAAGCAGTGGTTCTCAACCTGTGGGTCCCCAGATGTTGTTGGACTACAGTTCCCAGGAGCCCTCTAAAGTCTCACCTTGACAGCCAGGCGGTCCTCCCAGTCAGATGTTGTTGGACTACAGTTCCCAAGAGCCCTCTGAAGTCTCACCTTGACAGCCAGGCGGTCCTCCCAGTCAGATGTTGTTGGACTACAGTCCCCAAGAGCCCTCTGAGGTCTCACCTTGACAGCCAGGCGGTCCTCCCAGTCAGATGTTGTTGGACTACAGTTCCCAGGAGCCCTCTGAGTTCTCACCTTGACAGCCAGGTGGCCCTCCCAGTCAGATGTTGTTGGACTACAGTTCCCAAGAGCCCTCTGAAGTCTCACCTTGACAGTCAGGTGGTCCTCCAAGTCAGATGTTGTTGGACTGCAGTTCCCAGGAGCCCTCTGGAGTCTCACCTTGACAGCCAGGTGGTCCTCCCAGTCAGATGTTGTTGGACTACAGTTCCCAAGAGCCCTCTGAGGTCTCACCTTGACAGCCAGGCGGTCCTCCCAGTCAGATGTTGTTGGACTACAGTTCCCAGGAGCCCTCTGAAGTCTCACCTTGACAGCCAGGCAGTCCTCCCAGTCAGATGTTGTTGGACTACAGTTCCCAGGAGCCCTCTGAGGTCTCACATTGATAGCCAGGCGGTCCTCCCAGTCAGATGTTGTTGGACTACAGTTCCCAGGAGCTGTCAAGGTGAGACCTCAGGGGGCTCCTGGGAACTGTAGTCCAACAACATCTGGGGACCCACAGGTTGAGAACCACTGTTCTAAAGGCTCTTCAGCTCAGCCTTGGGGCATCCACATTAGAGAAATAATCCAGGTTGAAACTGGATTATTTGCCATGGCTCCTTCCTATGGAATCCTGGGATTTGTAGTTTGTTGAGGCACTAGCGCTCTTTGTCAGAGAAGGCTAAAGACCTTGTAAATCTACAGATCCCAGTATTCCATAGGAAGGAGCTATGCAGTTTCAAACTGGATTATTTCTGTGGTGTGGATTCCTTCCCTCAGGCTACCTTCCCTCTCTCCCTCAGGTATTGCAGCAGAGGAAGGGGGCGTGCCGACCCTGTCGGTTAGGTTTCCTTCACGAAGAGCCCAGACCAAGGGGGGCGTGGTATGGGCGGACACCTGAGCTGCTGGCCCCGCCCCCTCGGAGCATCTCCTTTACTCGGTTCTCGCCTTGCTCCAAGGAGAGTGGGGGGTGGTGGAAGGGAGGTGGGCGTGGTTAATAGCGACTCGGGCTTGAGTTCTCCCCGAGGCGGTTACTGTGTGGCGATGACGTCACGCGAGGCTGGCCTGGGAGGGCGGGCTTAGCCAGCCGAGGGAAGGGAAGATGGCGGCGGAGGCGGCCGCTGCTGCTGGAGACGCGGGAGATACTGCGGGGACGCAGTGGGCGGCAGCGGAGGCGGCGGAGGCAGCAGCGCTGGCGCTGAGGCGAGCCTGAGCGGGAAGGGCGAGTGGGAAAGCGGGCTCATGTGTGGTGGAGGCGGCGGCACCGGTCCCTGCCCGTCGCCACCGTGCCCCTCAGAGGCGCCGCCGCCGCGTCAAGGAAGGTGAAGCAGCCCAAGGAGGGAGCCGCTGCTCGGGCGGCCAAAAAGGGCTGAGGCGGAGGAGGCGCCAGGATGAAGTTCGCCGAACACCTTTCCGCCCATATCACCCCGGAGTGGCGGAAGCAGTACATCCAGTATGAGGTACCCCCGGCTTTTTCTTGAGAGGATGAAACCCAGGGGGCGGGGGAGTAATTTCGGGAATCACAGTTGTCCATCCGTATCCGCGGGTCCTGTATCCGCGGGTCCGTTATCCACGGATTAAAGTCTTCACGGCTTGAAAATATTCTTTAAAAAAATAATAATCTAATCCCCTCCCCTCCAAAAAAACCAAGCAAACCTTGATTTTGCCATCATATATATATATATATATATGGGACACCACATTTTGCTATGCTATTGTATATAATCGGACTTGAGTATTCACGGATTTTGGTATCCACGGGAGGGGGGGTCCTGGAACCAAACACCAGCGAATATGAAGGGACAACTGTACAGCGGTGGAGTGGTTGGGTGGAATCCGTCTCATATGGGATTAGGAATTTTTTATTGAAATAAGACCATTCTAACTGAAAATACACCCCACCGCAAAAGGCCCTAACAATAACTAAAAAAAAAAAATGTTTTCCTCTTTTCTTACTTTCCTTACAAATAACACAAATAAAACTATCTATCCTAACAGTAATACATTTTCTCTCTTAATCTAAACACACTACAGTTTTCCCTCCATATCCACGGAGTTAAGTATTCACGGCTTGAAAATATTCTTAAAAACATAATAATCCAAAAGGCAAACCTTGATTTTGCCATCTTATATAAGGGACATCGTTTTGCTAGGCCACTGCATATAATGGGACTTGAGTATTCACGGATTTTGGTATCCACGGGGGTGGTGGTGCTGGAACCAAACCCCAGTGAATATGAAGGGACAATTGTATAATCACTGTTTTTTTCTTTTCCAATGAACATTATTATATTTACACTTTTATACTAAAATGAGAAGTTAGAAGTTACACATTACAACTATACATATTTGGAAAAGGAAAAAATGATTAAAAATTTAATAATAATAATACAAAAATACAATAATAATAATAAATCAATTATTTGGGGGTAGAAAAAAGGAGGCTGGGAGGAAGGGGGGAGAGGAGAGGGCTCCTCCAGGTGGGGAGAGAGTGAAAGGGAGAAATTGGCTTGGTAAAGGCATCAGAAAGGGGGGAGATTATTTTGAGAAGGTGGGCTATGATGAGAAAGCTCCCCCTTTCCCCCCTTCAGCTGCCTCGGTGGTCTTCTGGGCTCATCCCCTAGTGTGAAGCCACCTTCTCCCTCCTGCACCGCATTCTGCTATCTTGCGCCCATTTGGCTTGGGTCCCTCCCATCTCTCTGTGTTGTTGACTCTGCTTTCTCCCCTTTTTCTGCATTAACCCAAGTTTTTCTATAGTGTCCAAGCAGCTGTTATTTCCCTCCCCATTTTAGTCTCACCTTTTACAGAAATCCCTTTAAAAAACCGCCCTCCTCCCATGTTGATGATGTTATTATATGTTCTATATGTTGTGTGTATGTTATGGAATGTAATGGATTAGTAGGGCTTTTTAAAATAATACTGTAGATGTTTTCTTTTATAATAAAAAAAATATATATTAAAAAAACGCGTCCCCCCCCAATTCCCATGACATTCCAGTTTTGGAAAACTGGTTGTGGTGCGGAAAGATGGGTGTATGTTTATAAATAAGGGGGGGGCAATCTGTCTTTTCCTTTGTTGAAGGGCACAAAGGCAGGTCTCCGCAACTGGGTGATTCTTTTCGTGAAATCCAGTTTTTTAAGGGTTATCCTTGTGACCAAAGAGCACAGGAAAAATAGACTGGGGAGAGGTTACCTGCCAGGCACTTAGGAAGGAAGCTAGGTGGCACCCTATTCCGTGTGGCTGTTGATAGCCTCTAGTTTTGACCCTTGGAATTTTCTGTATTAACTGTTGATAACTGTCCTTGATCTGATGCTGAGTTTGCTGTTAACAGCATCCATATTTGCCTTCTGAGTTTTGAGGATTTGATGTGTTGGTCCTCAGGCTTGTTTGTAAAAACCTGGTTGAGAGCTGCCCTTGTGGGTGTGGTGATTCCAGAAATACATCTAGGAGACCACTTGCTTCTCTGGGCATTTCTTTGGGGTTAGTGGATTTGTCTTCGATGTCTAACCTTTGTATCAAGAGTGTCATCATTTTCCAGCACATGCCCTGTGTTGTAGTTTTGATTGTTTTGCTACATGTTATTCCTTTGAGGCATTCCTTTAATTATAACATTTTTCCATTTCTCACATTGTAAACATATCAAGGATTTTCTACAAGGAGCATGTGCATCTTTCACTTAGTATCCTTGTGTGAAAATACTCACCTCTGTTCCTGACTGTACCTTTCTTCTGCAGACTCCCCCCCCCCCAGGCATTTCTTTAGTATTGGACTGTCTCACATGTTTTTTTAATGATTCCTCCTTGTTGCTTATATCTGTACTGTTCAAGAAACAGTGCCATCCTTAAGTGGAGGGGTGTGTCTGTATGAAACAGTGAATCAACCAACCACCTGTTCCAAAGCCCTGAAGGCTGTGTACAGGAGCAAATTTGCTTTTGTGTGTATGTGGGTTTCTCTGTGTTTCAAAACATACCTCCTGTTGGTTCTGGGGGTGGGAAGAAGGAACGCTACCAGCACATTAGTTTGTATGTTTGTGAAAACTAGTTATGCCAGTTCCAAGATGGTGTAGAGTGCCCCCCCCCATGATCCCTCAGCAAAGAGGCCTTGGAACTAAGGCTACTTCCATTCTGCACATGTAGTGACATATTCTGTGATGTACTGCTGGTGCTACAGTTAACACCTGCAGAGTTTTTCATGGGTGTAAGGGAGACCTTTAGGGGCCTAAATACCTTAAACGTACCTGATCTGCTTGATCTTAGAAGCTAAACAGGGTCAGCCCTGGTTAGTACTTGGATGGGAGACTGCCAACAAATACCAGGTTCTTTAGTTGCCTTTGACTTATGGCAACTCTATGTATTTCATAGAGTTTTCTTAGGCAAGCAGTAATCAAAGGTAGTTTTGCCAGTTCCTTCCTATGAAATACACAGTACAGCACATGGTATTCATTGCAGTCTCCCACCCAAGTACTAACCAGAGCTGATCCTGTTTAGCTTCGAAGATCAGACAGGGTCTGACACCTTTAGGATATTTAGGTTAGCTAGGGTCACAGTAAATCAGAAACAACTACAAGAAAAATAGATATTTGGATAGGATATCTCTACAGAGAAGCTTGGTGCCTGGGAGCAGGAAACTTTACAAATTGTAGTTATTCTTAAAAGTAAAGGAAAACAGTACTGTATTATCATTTTATGATAGAATCTCTGTGTAGAAAAAGCAACATGTGGGCTGTGAGATCCCCTTCTCATTTTTAGTAGTCTTTCAGATTGTGTATGCAGTGGTTCCGCTTAATGAAGAAACCATTTTTGACACCACAGGTCTCTGCATGCCACAGACTTATGTTCAACCCAGTGGGCACATAGCCAACTGTCTCAGTATGATTTTGGTATAGCTCTGTCTAAAAAAAGGAAGTGATGACAATACATGGAAGAATTACTACAGGTTGAGTATCTCTTACTGTGATACTAGAAATCTGAAATATTAAAACATTAAAATAAAAACAAAAACATAAAAATTGTCTAAAATTGCCTTTAGGCTATATGTATAAGGTATAGATGAAACATAAATAAATGTTGTGTTTAGATTGTGTCCCATTTCCAAGATATCTCATTATGTATATGCAGATATTCCAGAATCCAAAAACAACCCAGAATGGTTCTGGTTCCAAGCATTTCAGATAAGGGATACTCAACCTGTACTTCAATATGAAGAATTAAATACAGTACTTGGCATATTGATTATATTACTACTGTCAGAGGAATGCTATATGTAACACCTAATGACTATGTAACTAGGGATCCTAGGAGGAAAAGTAGTCTTTTTCCCATGAATAGCATGTGTGTGGTAGATCAGTGGCACAGTCTTTGTTCTGTATTGCCATTATGTCAGTATCTTTGGCTTCTTTCAGTGCTGTCAGTTTTGTAGATGGTGTTTTGAGGTGAGGTGAGCAGCTGGGTTGATGGGGTTCAGGCCATAGCTGAAGCAGTTTCAGAGCCCTGCTTTAGATAGTTATGGACAATTAAGTTTTTGTTACACAAACCCTATTTATTGAATTAATTTATATTCCACCTTTCTCCCATCATGGGATTCAAGTCAATTAAATATTAAACACCTAGAACAGTGGCTCTTCCCTTTTCTTTACCAGGGACGCTATTTAAATATCTGTTATAGCCGTGGACTGCCAAGGACCCCCAAGACTTAACTCAACATTCAAATCCCTAAGAGCAACAACAATATCAGAAAGAATCACAACCCAGAAACATCACACAAGGAGACCTTCTGCTGTGCTTTCTGCAACCGGACTTGTTTATCTCGGATTGGCCTTTTTAGTCAGCAGCGCGCTTGCAGAAAGCGCGGGATGAGTCCTTCCTAAATCTTTGTTTGCAAAGAAAAGTCAGAGAGAGAGAGAGAGAGAGAGATGATGATGATGATGATGATAACACAATTACACCATAGGGAAGACTTTTCTCCTGCTTTTTCCTGCAAGTTTGTGACTGGAATGGATTGAATGGCAATGTGCAGGCCAAGCCAGCCAGCCTTTGGCTTGGCTCCTGTCACGTGGCCACTCCACTGCAGGGAAGAGGTGGGCCAAGCAGCCTTCAAGCTTTCGTGGACCACCTATGAGGACATTGCAGACCCCGGACCACAGGTTAAGAACCACTGACCTAGAAGATAAATTATGCCTCAGTTTCTACACTGTAATATATCACTTAAGTACAGTACTTGAACAAAATTCTGATCTCATTATTGGTTTTTCAGTACTTTCAGTAGTTTTTTCTATTTTCATATTTAGTTTAAGAAAATGTTTAGCGGGGGGGGGATGTGAAATTGTGGCCCTAATTGTTTTCTTAATGGCAGGACAACTGTAGCCTTCTGGTGTTTTGGGGCTAAGGTAGTCACTTGCCATGGGCTAGGCTGGCCAGGAGTACTAGCTGGAAAAACATCTGGAGAGCCACAGTTGTACACCTCTGCTTTATGGTATCTGTTCAAGATTTTAAGTTTGTCTTACCTAGATAAAAGAAACTAAATACAGTATCAGCTTTTGCCGTGTCTCCATGAATATTAGCAGCTTGTTTAATTTATAGTTAGAATGTCAGGCCTAAACCATGGGGACCCAGTTTCAGATCACCAATTGACCATAAAGTTTGCTGAGTGACCTTTGGGTAGTCACACATTTTGGGGCTATTTTATTTCATGGGGCAGTTTTCTTAAAAGGACATGTGAACTGTTTATGCTGCTGGGTGTTGGCAGTTCAGTCAGATCTGATTGTTGTTGCTGGTAATTGCCAACAAGTCAGCTTTGACTTATGACAACCCTATGAATGAGAGACCTCCAAGACACCCTGTTATTAACAGCCCCACAAAATCTTGCAAAGTTAGGGCTGTGTTTTCTTTACTTGAGTTAATGCATCTGTAATTTGGTCTTCCTCTTTTCCTACTGCCTTCCACTTTGCCGAGCATTATTTTCTTTTCTAATGAGTTATAATGAGTTATATTGTTATATGTCCAAATGATGATAGCCTCAGTTTAGTAATTCTTCCTTCCTTGGAGAGTTCAGGCTTGATTTGTTCTCAGACCCATTTATTTGTCTTTTTGGCAGTCCATGGTATCTGTAGAACTCCCCTCCAGCATCACATTTCAAATGAGTCGAGTCTTATCAATTTTCTTCATTGTCCAACTTTCACAGACATACACAGAAATCAGAAATGTTATGGCGTGGATGATCCAGGCTTTGGTATTCAACAACAAACAGTTGTAATCAAAATTATTCAACCCCCATTGCAAATCAGGTTTATTGTCAAAATTTACAGTCTTTCAGCTGTTTGCAATGAACAAATCAAACAAAAGCTATTGAAATAGCTCAACACATCGAATGCTTCAAGTAGTTTCCCTAAATTCATCTGCCATCTGTTCATGATTATTTATTTCTCCCAAGTGTTTGACAGCAGCCTCCACTTCAGTTTCTAAAATTGTGGGTTCATCAATAAAAGGGTCTTCCTTGAATGAATTTGTCATTCTTTTATCTCTTTTATTTATGTCTTCAGTGTATTCCTGCAATTGTTTTTAAATTAGTGTATTTTCTTGATCATACAGTGTGTTCCCTTATTGGTTTGTAGCATCCCCACTCTTGGTTTGAATTTCCCTTTCATTTCTTGGATCTTCTGGAAGGGTCTCTTCTACTTTTGTGTTGTCTTCTATTTCTTTGCCTTGATTATTTTAATAGTTCTCTTTGTTTCTCTACACAAGTCTCGGAACGGTTGCATTCAGGATTCTGATCCTATTTCTGTCCCTTTTGCTTCTTGCCTGTTAGCTGTTTGAAGAGTTTCATCTGACAGCCAGTTAGATTTTTCTTTCTTTTTGGCTGAGACAGTGTCTTTTTGCATTCTTCCCTGACAATATTCCTGGATTTGCTCCAGAGTTCTATTTGCTCCTGGTTAATTAAGGTTAATAATACAACTCTGTTTTTACATGGTCTTTAAATTCTACAGGGATGTTCTTAATGTTGTAGTTTAGCATGATGTTTAAGTGGAGTTTTTTTTTTAGCTTTACTCTTATTTTTGATATCAGCAGTTCATGGTCCAACCCACAAGCTGCTTCTGGTCTTGTTTTTGCCAAGCCAATGGAGTTTCTTCATATTCTGCTTCCACTTAGTAATCTTGTTGACTTCTGTATTGGCCATCAGGTGACATCCATCGATACAGTCGTCCAAGGGCACTGATTATTGAATCCTGTGTCTCATTCTGTGTTTCCCCGTGTTTGTGCAAATCTAAGCAGTGATTTGAGCTGTGAACATGAATAGATCCAGCATAGAATCAGTTATTAGTAGTGATCGTATTGGTGACAATGAAATCAATTTTAGCTGCAGAATAGCTGAATGAAATAACAGATTGGAGGCTTGGCTGTAAAGTCACTAGCAATAAAGAAAATGTGTTTGGAAAACATTAGCTATAGAGTTGGCTTTCCAGTGTATGAACTGATACAGTGTAGTGTTCTGAGAGACTGAAGTGAGAATTGGGAAGTTCTCGGTTTTAAGATTGTCTTAGTTATGAACTTCCTGGCTTGGTTGTCCAGTTTTTTTCTTAGTTCTGATCTGCAGCATGGAGAATAATATTGACCCTAGGTTGTTGTAGTCTCGGATATTACCTTCTTATAAAGTGCTTCAGATGTCCTAACCCTAAAGTGCCATGCAAATGCTTGTAATTACAGTATATTCTGGCGTATAAGACGACCGGGCATATAAGACCCCCCAATTTTTAAGTTAAAATATAGAGTTTAGGATATATTCGCCGTATAAGACGACTCCCCTCTTCCAACGCACCCTAAATAAAAATTTAAAAAACCATCATATTTGATTTCAATATGGATGCGGAGTTTATAGAGTGAGTCATAAAATCTGGAGTGTTACCACTGGAGTAATAGTATCAAGGAGTACAATGTGATTGGAGTTTAAAAGTGGAATCCTAATGAAATGACACGAAAAACACTTGAATAATAGTAACAGTGGAATGTTAGCATTTGGTGAAAATGGCTGTGCGAAGAATAATATCATGAATGGAATAATTACGCCTGGTCCACAGTGACTACTGAACTCCAGAATCCAGAAAATAATGTCAATAGAATGTGAAAAAGCAGTAATGGGATAAATGTAGAGGAAGGCAAAATTAAACAACAGAATCTATAGCAAAATCTTATGTCTGTCAAACAGTGTCATTTACTCTGGTTCTTCAATTCAGAGTTCAGTTGCAGGGGAATATTAGCTGCATCCTAAATGAAATTATAGCCATTATGGAACTTAGACATCTAGTCTTACAGTTCCCAAATATTCTGTTTTCCTACTGCACAAGAAGAATAAAAGAAAAGGTTCCTTAATCTGGATTTTCAGTTCCCAGATTGTTTTATCATATTATGGTAAAAATCAAGCAATGGTAATACAATGAATAAAAAATGGCACCCCTTCCTCTTCCCTGTAATAATCGATCTTCCTAGACAACTTCTCTAGAAAGTTGAGGTATGAGAGTGGAGAATTGCCACCTGCTATCTGCCCTGCCATCAAACCTTCATAGCCTTCTTGTTGTGTGGCTTCAAGTTGTTTCCAGCTTATGGTGACCCTAAGCTGAATCTATAATGGGGTTTTCTTAGCAAGATTTGTTAAGAGGGGGGTTGCCTTTGTCTTCTCCTGAGGCTGAGAGTGTGTGACTAGGATATGGTCTAGTGGGTTTCCATGGATAAGCGGAGATTTGAACCTTGGTCTCCAGAGTCGTAGTCCAACACTCAACCTACTAAACCATGCTGGCTCCACTCATAGCCTTCCAAAGTAAAAGTATGATGTACAGTGAGCCTGCAGTATTGGAGGGATAGCCATTCACTGACTGGAGCTTCCGCAAATTGCCACACCCCATATTATTCAATGGCAGCACAGGTACATCAGGACGCGGCTGAATGCACGCACTACCATTGATTAATATGGGGCCATCTGCAGGGTGGGGCAGGGGCTGGAACTGAACCCCACAGATGAGACGGGCCCACTGTATATTTTTGCTACTGTGGGAAAAAGAACATGCAGCTCTGTGAAGAAATGGCTGAAATAATCAATAAAAATACAAAAAAATGAAAAAGATTAGGAAATATAATAAGATAAAATAATATTAAAAGTATCCTTTTCCAGTGATTTCTTTCTGCCTTGTCAAAACCAGTTGGGAGAGGGGGCGAATCACAGGTTTGGCAGCATAGCCTCCGCATCCCCCTCCTGCGCTCCCTTCCAGGAAGGAGCGCAGGAGGATGATGCGGAGGCTGTGCACCCAAACGGGGCACGTTTGCCCCTTCTCTCCACCTTCCTTGAAGGTGGGGAGAGGGGGCGAATCGCGGGTTTGGCAGCATAGCCTCCGCATCCCCCTCCTGCGCTCCCTTCCAGGAAGGAGCGCAGGAGGATGATGCGGAGGCTGTGCACCCAAACGGGGCACGTTCTCCCCTTCTCCCCACCTTTCTTGAAGGTGGGGAGAGGGGGCGAATCGCGGGTTTGGCAGCATAGCCTCCGCATCCCCCTCCTGCGCTCCCTTCCAGGAAGGAGCGCAGGAGGAGGATGCGGAGGCTGTGCACCCAAACGGGGCACATTCGCCCCTTCTCCCCACCTTCCTTGAAGGTCGGGGGGGTGAATCCTGGGGTTTGGCTCCACGGCCCACGTCCTCCTTCTGGCCTTCCTTCAGAAGGGAGCCCAGAAGAAGGGATCGGGGTCGCGGAGCAAAACGGGGCATTTTCGCCCTTTTCCTCCACCTTCAAGGAAGGTGGGGGGAAAGGGCGAAACTAGCGGTTTGCCTCGGCCGCTGCAGAAGCGATCGAGCGGCGGCTGCAGCAAACCGCAACGTTCTCTCCCCTTCTCTGTCTTCCGTTGCTCCCCAAAGAGGGAGAAGGCAGAGGAGGGGGGGGCGAATGAACTTCAAAACACTTTGTTTGCTTCACCCCCCTGCCTCATCTCCTGCGTCTTCGCTCCGTTTGCGAAGAGGCAGGAGATCGGCAGGCAGGCGAAGCAAAGTATATCCGTCGTATAAGACGACTGTCAATTTTGGAGGGCACTTTTGAGTGCTCAAAAGTCGTCTTATATGCCGGAATATACGGTACTGATGCGTGGCCTACGTGGTGAGATTTCTTACTGTCTTCCCTTGAGCTTCAAGAGCAAATCATTTTCTACTTTGTTTTGTTGGCCATTGATGCTTTCTTTATAATGGTCTAATAAGTTGTGTTAAAGTTAGGAAGGCTACCTTTAAATATCTAGCAAGGCTTAATTGAAAAAAAAAATCCAAAAGTTTCATATGTTGTGAACAGCACCTCCGGTAGCCAAGAGATGGCAAATTGGAAGAGAAGTTGTTAACATCTAAGTCTTGCTAGATCCCAGTGCTGTTGTTGTGAAGATATGCAAGACAGATGAGGAGTGAAGGAGGTGTTGTAGTGGTAGTGACAAACAGAAAGATGTGATGGAAAAGCTCAGGTTGCTCCAATTGTGGCTGATTTTTTCCTGGACATGGGGAGGTGACCATTCCCAGGCAAGGAAGTGCATAGGCCAGAGGTTCTACCTGTGGCTATATTTGTGTATTATATTTTCCTCTCTGCCTGAACTTTGTTGACGAAGATGTATGTTGCTTTCCTTCATAGTCTTGCGGAATAGGCATTTATCTTGACTTGGTTCATATGGAGATGCAGGTTGTAGAAGAAGAGACAGAAGGTTTAATGACTATGTTGGCTTATTTTGAATTTAGAGTGAGAAATGAAAAAGGGTGCGATTCATTTCTGCAAAATGTGATTTTTAATTGCCACATATCATCAACCCACACTTAATTCTAGCTCACAGATATTTGATACTCTGCTATATGGCTATATGGCAAATTCTGAATGTTAGGTAAAGTTGCCTTTATGTCAGACCTGTTGCTCAGTATGTTTAATGTAAGATTCAATCAAGGAAGCTATGGCCCTGAATTTGGAAGACCTGAACCAGGGCTGTTGGTGAATAGGACTCTTGGAGGTTTCTCTTTCTTAGGATCACCATGGGTCAAAGCCCACTTGACAGCAAATAACAGCAATAGAAGTAATTATGAGGTACAATTATCAACAAATCTTTATATTGTATATTGTGCACAATCAGTTATATCATACTGCTTACACTGAAAATAGTACGTATTATATTAACCTTGCTAAGTGTCTGTTTTGCATTGACACTTATGTGTACAGTATAAGAACTGTGAGTTAGAATGTACAAAAGTTCAATGACTTTGACATTCACCCGTTCTGAGTAGTCAGTGTAGATTTACAAAATCACCAACAGAAATGAAAACTCTAAAAGCACTGAAATAGAATGCTACCTAATAGTAGCTGCCCTGCCCAGAGAGGACTGACAGCTGATGTTTAAAGCAGCTATAAAGGTGAACATGATCTTAAGGGGTCTCTTGCCTCTGATTGCTTGGTGAGCATTTGTTTGCTTCTATCCTGAAACCACATGTGCTAATGAGCCTGCATGTTGGCTCTTTCTCAAGAAGTATGATTTCCTAGCTTCTCTCCTCCCCAGTTTTGGTGTAATGTTCCATGCCTCTCCTTTCATGGCATCCTTCAGATTATATTTCTTGATAATCAAATAACTATAACTTTAATTTTAAAGATTCCCAATGCAGTATTGTATAAAAGTTTTACTAATGGGTTAAAAATACTGCAAATTAATGTGCTTGCACAGCTTACATTACACCTTCCGGAGTTAATTTTATCATAGATTTTGGCAAGAATTGTTGGGTTAGCAGAGCATTGGGATGGAATGCTACAGCAGTGGGTGGGGGAATCATCAAATGGTGAGGAACAAGGAATACATGCAATCTGCTTTCTTGGCAATATAATTTCCTATTTAGCCACCTTTCTCTACTGCCAGTTTTCTTTTACATTAGAAGATAATGCTAGTGTTCATGAATCTTCTCCTCTTCAAGACATGATGATTAACTATTACCTAGTTTTTATAAATCACATTTGTGGTAGGCTGTTTAGCCATGATATATTTTATTTTACATGAAATGAGATAATTTGGCAAGTAACAACTATAGTTCATGTGCTCTGTACTGTGGATTGAGCAAATCAGTGTTTTTGTTTTAATAGAATGAACCCTAACTGTATGATTTGTTTATATGATAAATTAATAGATTTTCAGAAATGCCTTTTAGGACATAGAAAATGGCACAAGGTGATGTACAGTTCTCAGGCACAACTATGTGTAAAGCCACAGCAATATGCAATTCCATTACATGCATCTTTTAAAATGAACAATACAAATTAGTTCTAGGAACAATTATTCATTTAAAAACATTTTATTTGTGTTTTTTTTTAAAATTAAAGCTGGAGCCCCACGAATTTCTAAAAGTAGATTCCATAAGTGTGTAGTCATAAATGTATAACCATCTGAATTGTAATGTGTGATCCTTTCTGTCTTTGAATACAGTAGTATTTTATAGATATGATTTGATCTGACTTGGTTACCTTTGCATTCAGTTCATGTTCAAGATTTGGAAAGAGGATTTATAAATATTATTTAGAATGATTATTTAAGTTTAAACCTAAACTGTTGTGTAGAATGCTTCTGTTTGTTGGGTTTCCTGGTGACCCCCCCCCACGTAAACCAGAATAGCTTAAAAGCAGAGCAACCTAATATGGTTTGCCAGTCTGACTTTAAAGCAAAGAAATTGTATTTACTAGCCATTTTAAGTTAATATGGAGCAATTATAGTGGGCCACTTTACCTTTTTTTCCTCCTGAAGGAAACCTCTGTTGGTGGGAATGTTGAAGATTAACATGCGTTACATCCCACCCCCTCTAAATGAGTCCTTCAGTTTTTATTGAAACAGTCACTATTGAAATAAAAACAAGGAAATGTACCCCTATTTGATACATTCCTTCTTTAAAACTGTAAGACATGCTTTCTAAAAGATAATAGATTAGTGCAGTTTTTGCTGTGTGTAGTGTGAATGTAGTGCTAAGTTGGATCTCAGCAGTGTGAATTAATTTTACAAGGTGTGAAGCTAGTGGTGCTAAAAAAAACCCTTCTTGTGCTAGAAACAGTTATTCCATCTCAACTGTCTTGCCCTTTTATTTCTTTATGTTGTATGTCTAATTTACTAAAAAGTAATGGGAAAGCAAAGGGTCGTTGGCACTTGGAGTCTTTGATATAACTAACATGTACTGTATCAAAAAAAATAATAAGGTTTTGAGTCCTGATTATGCTAAGCTTTCCACATAATACAGCACTGTTGTTGAAATACAAATTCACTGGGAAGCAGTTGAGATGGAGACCAGCAAGCAGTAGCTGTGGTAATAAAAGGGCACAGGTTGTCTTTAACTGAAAAACCTTCTGTGGTTTGGCTGCTAAACCTTTAAGAACTATTTGCCTCCTCTTTCACCATCTTCATTATCTACTAACAAAATAACATGTCTTTTTAGACTTTGTATCTACTTTGCAAAATTTTAAACTTAGTTAACAGTTATGTAAAGTTGTTTTATGACTGCTGTTTGCTTCCCTCTGGGTCATTTATTGCTGTCTTCTTATGGGGTCAGGGTTTAGTTGGGAGAGTAAGACGTTAATGTTACATTCACCAAGTTAAAGTACATAGTTCTACAGTGGTTAGAAGTTACTGAAATGAAAGTTCTCCAACTGTTTTGATACCAAAACCTGTTGTAGATTGGTTTAAATTAAGGTAATTCAGATCATCAAGAAAAAAAAACACTTTAAGTTCATTTAAATTTTAAGTTTTTACCTATTTATTTAGAGGCTTCCTAAGCAAAAAAGGTGAGTTGGTATTGCCATAGAAATACAATGACTTGCTGAGTACTGACTCTGTGCCAATTTCAGAGATCAGGTATAAAATCATAAAAGAAACATAAAAACATTCAGCTGAATCAGAAGGTATACAATTGTAAAAGAAACATTAAAAAATCATTCAGCTGAATCAGAAGATGACAGCTGTGGTGACATGGCACACTGTGGCCCCCAGTTTGTAAGTATGTAATTAAGATATTTATATTCTGCTTTTCCTTGCAAGGTTCCCAGAGCAGCTTGCAGATAAATAAAATAAGTCATATTTCCTCTCCAGGTTTCAATCCAAAAAGACATGACACAAGTGAGAAGGGGAAAGGAAGCAAAAAAATTCAAGCATCTGTTCTTAGTGTTATACATTTCTCAGCATGGTGGATGGAACAGGCACCTTACTGAGGAGAACACAGGTCTTGAAAACACAAGGGAATCCCCACTTACCTTCAGTTTGTGATAGGACATTTGGGGCAGGGACTTCTCTCTTTGCAAGTGTGTGGAGCTTTGGGGAGGGATAGATGAGGTTGGATTCCATCCTTTGTAGGCCAGATTAGCCCCACGGGCTAAAGATACTTCTCCTCTGGTGCAAGATCTGATCAAGATCTTCAAACACAAAGGTGCTCTCTTTGACAAGTTCCATGACTATGGAACTGACTTGAAAAGTTGCTGCTCTTCAGAAAAAGTGGGAATGATCACAGCCTCCTGATCTTTTATTGGCTTGAAGTGCTACTCCTCTGCTAGTTGGCATGAAGTAGAGGGTGCCTCTTCTATGCAGTGTTTTCAAATACTTCCAAGGCATACAGATTGCCCCTTTTTGGACATTGTCTCCACTTGAGGAGGAATACCTTGAAAAGTGTGGATGCCCCCAGCTCTCAGCAACCCCAAATCATACTTTTGAGACTACAGTTGCCCCTCCACATTCGCGAACTCAGCATTCGCGGTTTTAATTATTCGCGGTTTTGGGAGGGCCCCCCCCGGGCCCCCCCAAAACCGCGAAAAGGGACTTCCGGAGGCCCCTTGAAAGCCCTGGGAAGGAGTGGGGAGGGCCGGGGAGGCGTTCACGGGGCCTTTGGAGACCCTCCAGAGGCCCCGTGAAGGCCTGGGGCGGGTGGGGGGAGGCCAGCGGAGGCTCCGTGAAGGCCTGGGGAGGGTGGGGCTTGAAAGGTCGCAGAGGCCTTCACGGAGCCTTCGAAGGCCCCGGGGAGGGAGGGGGGAGGCCTTCACGGAGCCTTCGAAGGCTCCATGAAGGCCTGGGGAGGGTGGGGGGAGGCCGCGGAGGCCTTCACGGAGCCTTGAAAGGCTCCGTGAAGGCCCCAGGGAGGGAGGGTGGAGGTTGGGGGGAGGCCTTCACGGAGCCTTGGAAGGCTCCGTGAAGGCCTGGGGAGGGTGGGGGGAGGCCGCGGAGGCCTTCACGGAGCCTTCGAAGGCTCCGTGAAGGCCCTGGGGAGGGAGGGTGGAGGATGGGGGGAGGCCTTCACGGAGCCTTCGAAGGCTCCGTGAAGGCCTGGGGAGGGTGGGGGAAGGCCCCGGGAAGGGAGGGAGGAGGATTGGGGGAGGCCTTCACGGAACCTTGGAAGGCTCCGTGAAGGCCTGGGGAGGGTGGCGGGAGGCTGCGGAGGCCTTCACGGAGCCTTGAAAGTCTCCGTGAAGGCCCCGGGGAGGGAGGGGGGAGGATGGGGGGAGGCCTTCACGGAGCCTTGGAAGGCTCCGTGAAGGCCTGGGGAGGGTGGGGGGAGGCCGCGGGGGCCTTCACAGAGCCTTGGAAGGCCCCGGGGAGGGAGGGGGGAGGATGGGGGGAGGCCTTCACGGAGCCTTCACGGAGGGTGGGGGGAGGCCGCGGAGGCCTTCACGAGGCTCCGTGAAGGCCCCGGGGAGGGAGGGGGAGGGTTGCAGATGCCTTCACGGAGCCTTGGAAGGCTCCGTGAAGGCCTGGGGAGGGTGGGGGGAGGGCAATCAATATTCGCGGTTTTTTGACATTCGCGGGGGTCCGTGGAACCTAACCCCCGCGAATGTCAAGGGACAACTGTACTACTGTGCTGTCTTGGCAAATGAGGTGGTTGCTGCCCTCTAGACAACCTACTAGCACGAGAAAAGGTTTTCCTTCAGGAGGCTTGGTAGTGGGCCATTCTAGTTATATGAAGAAGAAGAGACAGATATGGTGCCCTCTCTCTTTTTGGGCAGCGTACTTCTTTTCTATCCTGGCTACTAAAGAGGGAACACTGGCCCACCTAGCCATAGAATTGTTGTGTGTCGAGAGAGGAACAACGTTCCTCAGCTGCCAGCAACCATTCTGCCTTATGAGCTCTCCTGTTAAGCTTGAAATGGTTCATGTTGGTTCAGGAGAGAGTGAGCACTTCTGTCTCTCTTTGGCCAGAGCACTTCTTTGCTTAAGGAGGACAATATTCCTGGCTGGTTGTGGTGAACTGAATGAGGGCATTTTGAGTATCTCATTGAAAATATGGTGATGGGGAGCTGTGTGATAACATGTGATTGGCTTTTTCATTGTGTTCATGGACATAATACAGCTGAACCTATCCTTCCTGGAAAATATCTTGCTCTTTTGTAATTTAAATTATTAGCCTATTGATGGTACTCTGAGCAGTAATGAAACTATGCTTGAGTGTGCTCTTCAGTTTAGGTATCACTTTGGGACTTTCTGATTAATTAATACCTGACAACCCTTGGTTGAGTTTGTGATCTTCCAAAGGTTCTGCCTGACCCCACAGTTGCTATCAAAGAAGTGAAGGAACAGCTGGTGTGGTCAACAGGTTACTTGGGAGGACGGTGAAGCTTTTTGCTTCTACTGTAGCTTCCACCCTCTCTACAAAATTAATTGCTCCCAATGGAAAATACTTGAGTCCAGACTGTGATAGGTCATGTTTGTGTTAGAGGGTTGCAAGCATTTGTGTTGAATCTTTTTACAGTACAACAGTGGTTCTTAATCTTTTCTTTACCACATCCCCCTTTAAATATCTTCTATTGCTGGGGACTACAGGGACTTAGGGGCTAACACTCCCTAAAATACCCTGCCCTAACCCCTCCCCTGCTCTTAATGGACACCAAAGACCTCTCTGATGTATCTAGTAGTGTCAAGTGGCATGAGGAGTTCAGACTTTGCTTGCTGGGTGTGTGCGCCTGAAATGCAGAGGGATCAAGCTTGCTTCTCATTCCTCCATTTTGTGCATTGATTTGATACACACAGTGGGAGGTTCCTGAAGGCAGAGCACATGCTCTCTCTCTCTCTCTCTCTCTCTCACACACACACACACACAAGTAACACACTCCCCTCACTCATGAACATCTAGAGCAAGGCGCCATCCACTCTAGAACTGCTGCTGCTGCTCTTGCCACAAGTTATTCCAGCTACCCAGCTAGCCTCTCATTGTCTCCCTTTGCCTCTGTTTCTGTTCTGACTGGCAGCCCAATGCCTGTCATTCAGCACAGTGGATTGGGATGATTAATCCCAGCTGCTTCAGCACAGCCATTTCAGCATTGCTGTTTCAGCCCAGCTGGTTGATTGCGGTCAGTTGAGTGCAGCCCTTTCAGTGTGGCCAATACAGCACAGTGGAAGGTTTATTGCTGCCCTTTCAGTGTGGGGCCATTTCAGCACCAGTTGCTGCTCTGTTTCCTTTCATGCTACTCCTGTCTCCTAAGAATGGAGAGGGGTAGAAAGAGCACCTGGAACAGTGGGATGAAATATTCTTTCTCATGAGTAAGGGAGAAGTTAACCTTGGCTGCAATTAATCTTCCTAGACCCCCCTGCACAACACAGTTTTTCTGCTCTGGTTGGAGAGCAGTGTCGGGGGAGTTGGGAACACATGCACACACAACATGCACCTGGCGAGAGCAGGGTGCTCTTGCCACACCCAGGAAACCCAGTCTCAAAGCTGAGCGTGGCGTCAAGGCACCTTTAGGAGGTATGGCACTGGCGCTTGGCCACACTTTGCTTCAGGACAGCCCGCGAAAGGAGGCAGGCAGGCAGGCAGGCGGAAGAGAGTAAGTGAGGAGGGACATCCAGGTGGGCCTGCAGGGGATTTGTTTAGCCAAAGCATCTTTATCACAGGGGTGCTTTCACTCTTCATTTTTCAGCATGGTGTTGAGCCTGACAGGCCTTGGGAGGGTAAAAGGCCTTCTTTTGCCTTTTGTGACCCCTTGTGATGACTTTGCTGCCGCCCAGGGGTCTGTGGACCACAGGTTAAGAACCACAGCAGTAAAACAGTTGGTATTTAGTTTTACAAAACAATGTCATAGTGTAACCAGAAATTCAGGAGTTCATCCAGCTACAGAAATCATGGTTGCCCCATCATTGTCTTGTGAATTATCAACTGAATCAATCTTTACTGTAACTCTGTGAACATACCCTATGAAATAATATATTGATCATAGACCTAAATTCCAACTAAAATCAATGGGAACTTGGTAAATCAACACTTGTGTAAGTTACATTGACTCCGTGGTTTTCCTCTAGTTGGGACTAACAATTGGATTTAGGCCTTAATCTCTTCAAAAGCTCACTATTATAGCGATTCTGATTCATGATGCTAATACAATGTGATATGCTTTTCTACTTCTTCTCAGTCTTCCAGTTAATCCTACAATTATGGTAGTAATCTCTTTGGAACATGAACTAAAAAGTATTTAGGTTTCGAAGGTTTCCCCATTTTCTAGCAATTTTGTCTTGTATAGCATGCTGTTGCCTGTTATAAATGTTTCTGATAAAATGTGCAATATTTATCTTCTTTGGTATATTTACTTTGGTAAACATAATGGCATCAACTTCACATTCCATGATTTTCTGTGTCAGCCTTAAGGGATAAAAGGACTTTAATTGCTCCTTGATTTAAGACAGGCAGATCAAAGTGACTTAATGTGCTGTGCTGACAAATGTATCTTTTCCCCCCTTTTGGCAGGCTTTCAAAGAGATGCTGTATGCAGCTCAGGACCAGGCCCCTTCCATAGAAGGTAAGCAAGCTATAATTTTTGCGTAAGTAGTTTTGACATTGAACACTGAGACCCCCACCTTCTCTTTAAAGAAGTCACCTCAAGAGTGGCAAAGGCATAAGGCAGAGGTTATATTGTAACATATTCTTCCTCATTTTAATCTTTCTGATATCTTTCTGCTTAATTTTAAGAATTTCCTATTATTTCTCCTCTATACCACTCTGTACCTCTATATGTGTAAGTATATCCCGAGTATATACTTCCAAAATTAGGTACCAGAAGTCACAGTTTGCTTCTTTTCATGGCAGACATCCCAGTGTTCTGTTGAATCTAGTATATAAAAAGTCAGGAGGTGTTATCATGGGCATCTGATAGCTTTCCTTTTTATTTTCTATTTCTACAACAGTTTTCATCTTGTTTTCTGTGACACCAAAAGCATCTAACAACTGAGTATGGAGGATTTAGACTAAAAGTAATTTTCCATTCCCCTACCCCCAAATCCTCTCTTCTTGTAAATATAGTTGTCCCTCCATATCCAGGGATAGTACTGTATTCACGGCTTGAAAATATTCTTTAAAAAAAATAATCCAAAGAGCAAACCTTGATTTTTGCCATCTTATATAAGGGACACCATTTTGCTATGCCATTGCATATAATGGGATTTGAGTATTCACGGATTTTGGTATCCATGGGGGCGGGGTCCTGGAACCAAACCCCAGAGAATATGAAGGGACAACTGTACAGTTTGATTGAGAAAATAAGAGTCACATGAGTGGATCAACAATGAACTGAAAAGACGTGTGCAGTGGTAGTGTGTGGGACTCGGTTCTGGATTTGGTAGTATTCAAAATCTCCATGAATATTGGTATTAGTATGCAAAATTGCTAATAAGATGTATAACCCCTGAGGAATGGCTAAACATTCTGACCTTAGGGAGAGCCAGTTGGTGATAGTGAAATTTGAGAAGAGTAAATATGAAGTGTTTCCAATAGGATAATTTTTCTAACTCCCCTCCCCTGGCCCCCAACTTCAGACTTTCATTGACTGGTCTGATTGCTAAAGCTTTAACAGATTAAAAATGTATATTTGTTAATTAGGAAATAACTAGCAACTATGAATTGTTACCCTTTGAGTCCTCTTTAAAAACAAAGAAATATTTTATTGTGATGCTGCAGCATGCTTACTATTGATTACTATTGCTAATGATCACTAAAATACTAGTTGTAAAGAATTGATTTAAATCATGACTGTAGTTCAAAATGCTGTTAAAGAAAAACATTACAGGAGTATTCTGTAGCAAAGTAGACATTTAATTTTTCTGATTTGCTACTTTGCAGTTTTGTTAGCTTTCCATATAACCTTTTCTCTTCCAGGAACAGAACTTATTTAAACAAAGATAAACCATAAACCTGTTCCCAAGAGAATTCTCCACTTTTCACTTGGTTGAGGTGAGAGGCTCTTGTCTCTAAGGATGCTTCTTTGGTAGGGCGTCCCCTTTGCTCCCCGACTCTTCGGCGCTAGATGGAACCTCCGCTCCCCTCTCTCCGCAGAGTCCTTGGAAGCCACTTTGGGGTTCTTTATCTTACTACCCTTCACAGGATTCAGATAAGCTCCAAAAGATTTTTTTTTAAGCTACCCTTTCCAAAGTTGAATGGACTACACGGAGCTCCTCCACTCCCCGTCCGTCGCCTCCCACTCTCGGCCTGTTTGTGATACACCCAGTCCTGATGTCTTTCGGTGCTCATTTGGTTTGCACTGAAACACCCATGAAACACTACTTTCCCAGTGGGGGAGGCTTCAGAGCATCCGATAGACATTGGGTAAGCTCCTCCCACTAACTCCGAGTAGGCAGGCAAACAAAAGAGAGACCTTTGTACGGCCTCTTCCTGTGAGGTCACCTAGGAGGAGCGACCCCACAACAGCCTGTTTTGTTCCTGCCTACCACTCCAGGTAGACGGCTTTTCCTTGTGCTCCATGGTTTGCCATGTGGCCGGAGCCATTTTGGATTTGTTGTGTTTTCAAACTTAAAAAAAAAAAAGAAAGAAAGAAAGAAAGAAAGAAAAGAAGAAGAAAGGAAGAAAAAAGAGGCTTTTTCCTTTGCCTGTTGTTCTGCTTGGCATACCAGCGGCAGCAGAGCTTGGGCTGGAGTTCATTTCCTTCATGGGAATATATGGAGGGAAGGATCGCTCCCTAGACCTCCAGGGATGAAGATCAATGTGTCGAACAAGGGGGAGAAGCCCCCCGCCTCGACTACTGACTCCAGTCCCCTGGCTTCGCTCCACCCTGCTGGGTTAGGAGCCAGCCAGGTGCAGCCGTGATTCCTTCCCTCCAGGAGGAGGAGGAGGCGCGGAGCGCCCTCTTTTATAGGGGATCTCTCTGGCGCTATCACTGGCTGCCCTCCGGGGAGGAGGACCCATGGGGCAAATAAGGAGGACAAGCCCTCCATTCGATTTCTGACCCCAGCTACCCTGGCTTCGCTCCCCCTTGCCAGGTTAGGAGTTAGCCAGTTATAGCTGCGAACCCTTCCCTCCAGGAGGAGGAGGTGCAGAGTGCTCCCTTAAACAGGGGATCTCTCTGGCGTTATCACAGCTGCTCCTGGTCACCCCAAGGACTCCTGAGATGGATGGATGCCTCTGCCTCCACAAGCGGAGGCCGCAGTGAGTGTACCAGGGGGCCCCAGGTTCGGGAACCAAGGGGAGGCAATGGGTGCACGACTCAGTGACCAGGGAGAGGGTGGGCTTGCTGGCGGTCAGCCTAGTCCAGCCCACCCCCCGGGGTATTGCAGGGGGATTACTAGCCTCTGGGGAGCCACCAATCTTCCTTTTCCCCTCCTACCACCTGCTTGATGCCTGCTGTGCTACCCTGCGTGAGCACGTCCCCAGTCTCGTCCCCCCGCCCTCCTCCCAAAGTCCTCGCCGCGCCAACACTGGAGGTGTCTGCAGCAACCTTGGCTATCCCTCCCACCCACGCCGAACCTACGAGAGCCTCTCTGCAGCGGAACTTGGTTCCACAGGCAGGGGAAGAGGACACTAAGGATGGCAACCAGTCCGCTGAGGCGGCTGGGCAGACCAGCGAGAGGCGCAGCGCGATCAATACGCAACCAGGAAGCAGTCGTGGCCGCGTCTCATTCAGGGAGCTTGGGGGCCCAATTCCAGCAGGAAGCGCCGACTTCCTCACGAGCGATCCTCCAGCTTGGAGGCATCTCGTCGAGGAGGCCGAGATCACAGATAAAGGGGAACCTGTGGGCAGTCACATGACCGAGGCTCATGTGATCGGGGGGGACATCGTTGGCGAACACAGTTCCCTCTTACCCTCTCGATTCCTACAGGAGGGCTTCAATCCTACAGCGATAAGGCTGGCTTTCAGGCCTTGACAAACCTCTTAAGGACTGGGACCCCCTTGAATGGGCTAAGCCCTACATCTATCCTATTCTTCCCAGAAGAGATGGGGGATACCCCTCCTCAGGCAAGGCTCCCCACACAGGGAGACCACCCACCTTTCTTCATTCACAGGGGGAGGGGACATCAGCTCCTTTCTCCTTCGGGTACTGTGCTTCCTGGAGACCAGGGCCCCTTGTTCAGGTGGAGCCAGGGAGTGGTACAGGTCCCAGCAGCAGTGGGACAAGCCACCAGATCAAGAGGAAGACCGTGTCCTCTCTGAAACCTGGCATGATGAGTACCCACCTTGTGAGTGCAATTCACTAATACACATTGAAAACTGCTTTATGCAGTGTTATGTGTAAATTGTGATTGCTTAAAATGGTTTGGGGGCTGCTCTATTGGCCTGGTGGTTGAGGAGCAAGGTATAGATATCAAATAAATAAACAAGCTAATTGCTGCACACCCCTCTGACAACTCATGGCCTATTCTGTAGATGAGTTCACTATGGCCAGGGCCTGATAGAAGACAGAGACAAGAAGAGGTAGCTAGGAGCCCGGGTTGCAAAGTGGTTAAAAGCCAGTACTGTAAGCCACAAAGCTTGGCGTAGACCTCCAGGGTTGAATCAACCTTCTGTCCCTTCATAGGTTGGTAGAGTTAAGTGCCCAGCAAGTTGGGGGCATTCAACTAGCATAAAGTAGAACCACCAGAAAGAGCTTTATTTTCACCATTGTTAAGCGGTCTGTAATTATCGATACCATCAAAGGAGGGAGGACAGAAGTCCTAGACAGAAGTTTGGCCCTTGGACTGCTAGAACCTAGACAACATCTTCTTGTCTCCCGCCTGAGGACACTAGACATGGGTGGGGGTATACAAATTCCCACTGCAGAAACCAAATCAGAATCACCCAGAAGGTCACTCCTGACTACCAAATCCAAGGCCCAGCTAGGGTCCGGCAAGGCACCATCTTCGGTCGCTAGCGCCACCTACTGGATGCCATCCAGCAATTGGGTCCCTTGGCTACTCTAGAGGAGGTTCCCCGCGACAGGCAGAGGCAAGTTTGTTACTCCAATCCCTTTGGGTTCTTGAGGGTCTTCCTCAACCCGAAAGGCCTAAATAGGCTTTGTCGCAGTGGAAGGTTCCGCATGGGAACCTTGTGGCATATCTCGGAGGATCTCCACAGGGAATTACATTTCTTTATCATATCTGCAGGCGGGACTACGCATACCACCCTGAACATGACTGATCTTGTCTTATATTGGAAGATAAGCAGAGTCAGGCCTGGTTTAGTGCTTGGATGGGAGACCTGGGAATACCAGGGAGGTAATTCCTTCACGTCTGAATGGTATTCAGGGTACCGCAGTATGTTTTTCTTTGCTGTGCCTACAGCAGCTACCACATTCAGTACAAGGTTCTAACCTTTGTTCCACCTCTGACACCCAGGTCCTTCATAAGAATCATGGCCGCTCACCCCCAATTGTGCATGGTCGCTCGTCGGAGAAGGGCCAGACTATGCATCGACTCTTACTTGGAAGATTTGTTTGTCCCTTCCCTATCCGACTAGCATGCATTCAGGGATGCTCAGAAAATGCTCATGTTTCCCGCAAGAAGACGGCTTCAGGGTGAGCTCTTTGAAGGGTTCACCTCAGACCCAAGCTAGAGAGGGTTGTGGCGATAATATGGTCAAGACAGCATGTACCTCATCCAACCTCAGGGACTATTGATAGGGTCCATATACTGTCTCCCTTGGGCTCACTTCCAGGCCAGACCACTCCACCAGTTCCTCCTGCTGTTTTCAGCTGGACATCTCACTCAACCGCCACAGGAAGCACGAATTGTTATGGGAAGTGAGAAACTCCTTCCACTGGTGGACAACATTGGTCGTACTGGCCGACTTATCTGGAACCCATACAGAATACGGTCCACTGAGGAGAGCAGGTGGATGACAGAAGAGTCCTCTCACGGCACCAACTGAATAGAGTCCAGGGTGGCCTAGTACGGCCCCTCACATTTCACGATCTGATCCAGGCCAGATCGGTCCTGATCTTCACAACACAATGTGTACACTACACATCAGTCTACACAATAACACAAACCCACATAAATCGTCAGGAAAACACGAGGACAGATCCTGCATGACCAAAGTGAGTCGTGTCATGGGGTGGACGTATTATTACACCTTTTTTCCTGCAGTGCCAAGGGGACTCTCGGTCAAAGGTGGATTGTCTCAGCAGACCTGATCTCGATCGGGAGCAGAGCCCGAACCCAGAAGGGTTCGCAATCATTGTACAGGCATGGGGGAGGCCAACCTGGGACCTCTTCATCTCACTAGTAGAGGCAATCCTCCCCAGTCTTCTACAGGTTCCTGAGGGAGGGGGACGAGGGAGAGGTTCCCCTGACACAAGCCTACCTCATGGAATACCATACACCCATTTCCTCCCGCCTGTCACAATGGTTTCCAGAATCCAGAACTGAACCTGGACAGAGGAAATTGACCTTATACTTGTCGCCGGCAGGCTCAAGGAGGACTTGCTTCTCCCATTTTGGGACCATAGTGCATTCCTCAATTGCCTTTCAACCAGATCAGACCTTCTCCCTCAGGGTGTTGTTCATCATCTGGACCCAACCTGGCTTGATTTCCAGTCCTGGAGTTTTTAAGGTGCGGTGTTGGAGTCCACGGGGGGCATTCTCCTAGTGGAGTGGACACCTTCATGACATCCAGAGGCGAGCCCACTCAGAGAATCCACGAATTTCGCATTTAGAGCGGTTTTCCCTCACAGGTGTTTTAAACTAGGGAGGTAAAGGCCCCCTGACAAACTTCCGTCAGGTTGACTTTGATGGTGGTTTGCACCCCAATACCGTTAAGAGACAGGTGACAACCATTGTTTTTGGGCCTCATCCAGGGAAGGTTTCAAGGGCTACTGAAGGGCCTGAGGAACCCAGTTCTTTCTCAGTTTTTTTCTAAGGGGTCTGAGTGACCCAGCCTTCTGCCGACCCATCGGTCTTCCGTCATGGTACGTTTCCGGCTTGGGACACCCGCATGGGTGCCCCCCCTTTTTGGCCCTCTTAGGGATGTCGTCCCTTAGCATTGCTTCTGAATGGTCTCTCCTTTTATCCTGGTACCGATTGGAAAAGGGAGGATCTCCCTCAGTTCAGACCAGATGCTGTCATCCAGATTCCAGACCCAGGGTCTATGGTTCATTCCACGGGCCACAGGAATTGGTCTGACCTCAGCCGACAGGGGAACTGGAGGGTATAGGACATACCCTGAACGTCCATAGGATTATCCACGTATACGTCAGGAGGTTTGTCTCAGTCTAAGTATGGGAGCAGGGTTCACCTCCATTTATGTGGGTCCTTTATGCCGAAAAATACTTCTGCTGCCCACTCTAGTTTGAGGGATCAGAGCCCGCATTGCGGACGGCCTTGGATAACCATATCTTAGGAATCCTGACATACTTGGCCAGGATCACAACGGTGTCTGCAGATAGGAAAAGGATGCTTCCTTTGAAGAGAGGTGTAAGGTGGCCTCCTGGTGCTTGTCATCAACTCGCATCAGGTGATATGGGATGGACAGATTTCCTTTGGCAGAGGATGCCTTCAACAGAAGGGTCCTCTGATAGACCTTTTAAACCATCTTAGGAGTTTTCTACGCCAGCTCCCACCCTCATCAGGGGGCTTTTGCACATCCCAATGTCTATCGGATGCTCTGAAGCCTCCCCCACTGGGAAAAGGAACGTTGGTCTTACCTGTGATACGTTCTTTTCCAGGGGTGAGACGAAGAGCATCCGTCCCACCCGGGGACGCTGGCGAGGTATCATTAATCTATGGTAATGTTTCATTTTAGGTATATTTTGTCTCAGGAACACGTGGTACAGCTTTTCTATAAACTGGCTATTGTGGGGTCGCTCCTCCTAGGTGACCTCACAGGAAGAGGCCGTACAAAAGTCTCTCTTTTGTTTGCCTGCCTACTCGGAGTTAGTGGGAGGAGCTTACCCAATGTCTATCGGATGCTCTTCGCCTCACCCCTGGAAAAGAACGTATCATAGGTAAGACCAACGTTCCTTTTTGTCACTTGAAAAGCTTTTCCCAGTGGAGAGGGCTCCAGAGCATCCGTATGCTTGGGTTGTCCCTCCCACTTGCTCCCAGTAGGTAGGTAACAGAGACTTTTACTTTGAAAAGCTGACCAGCAGTCATGTCATCCAGGAGGGACGACCTCTCTGCTGGCCAGTCTGTTTCCTGCCTACGCTCCTGGTAGGACGTGTGGTTTTGTTTCTCCTGACCTACCTCCCTCCATGTGGCTGGAGCCATCTTGAATCCCTTTGTTTTGTCTTAAAAAGAAAAAGAAAAGAAAAGAAAAAAGGGAATCTAGTGTTAATAATGATGATAATAACAACATCTTTGGCCGTGGGAGGGAGGAAGGCAGCAGCAGCAGCAGCAGCGAAACTATGACCGGCTGCTAAAAAACCACCAGCAGCAAGAACGGAGGCAGCAAGAGGAGGCAGATGAAGGGGGAGAAGACCCCCGACTGGCCTGCCACCATTAGCACCCCAGTCCCACTCCACCCAGAGAGGTTAGGAGCCGACTAGGAGGTAGCCACCACACGACTCCTCCAGGAGGCGGCGGCATGGAATGCCCCTGGGAATGGGGTGCCATCCGTTGCGTTAGTGTTCACCGAGCAACCCCCCCCCCCGCACCGAGGGCGGCCACAGTGAGTGACAACTGAGCCCCAAGGAACGGGCCAGTGGGGGGGAACACCACCAGCCTACCTAGTGAGAGCCGCTCGTGGAGCAAGGCAAGGCGGTTAAAAGCACCAGGAATGTCTGGCTCCCAGAGCCTCTCTGGGAGTATGTCCCGGTAGCCATTGAGGTGCCTTCGGAGGGTATCGCCCAGAGCCGCTAGGGGAGCGTGCCAGGGGCACCCGGCACAGCATTGGCAGCCTATCCAGTGAGAGCCGCTCTGGGAGCAGGGCAAGGCTGTTAGAGGCACCAGGAAAGTATGGCGCCAGGAGCCGCGCTGGGAGCGTTTTCCGGCAGCCATTCAGGTTTCCTTCGGAGGCAATTGCCCAGAGCCGCTAAGGGAGCGTGCCACGGGCGCCCGGTGCGGCATTGGCGGTAGCGCAGGAAAGCGCGCAGCAGGACCGTGCGAGAGCCCAGGTCAGGTCCACCTCATTCCCCACCATGGCCATAAAAGATCTCCCCCCAGCCGCTTGCAGCGGAAAAAGGGTAGAGGATTGGCCATAGAGACAGTGCTGAGCGATGGCGCAGGGGCAAGGGAAGCTGATTTCAGATCCCCCCAAACCACCTTGCCGGGCTCTTTACTCCTCCACCCCCCCCCATGTTTGGAGCAACCATGGTCACTGAGTTTTCCTTTTAAAGGACTGAAGGGGTCATGTGATGACAAAGGCTCTCCGGAGCTGCAGTCATCTGGGGCGCAATGGGGGGCAGGACCACAGAGGGGGCAGAGGTTCCGCTCCTTCTCTCCACTCGCTCAAACCTTGGAGGGGAACCGTGTATTGTGTGATGGAGTCTCCTTCTTTGGAGTTTTTCTTGGCCAGAGGCTGGATCACCATCTCGCGGGTGTGCTTTGGTTGTGTGTTCCTGCATGGCAGGATGGGGTTGGATTGGATGGCCCTTGGAGGTCTTTTTCCACCTCTAAGCTAACAGCCAATGATTCTGGAGACGCCAGTGCCAGCTGCGCTTATGCACAGGATTGGTGATGAAGGGGCCTCACCTGCAGTGGCAAAAAAGTGCTCCCAGGTTGCACAAAGAAGCTGCCTAAGAGGGTGATGGACTAGTTACAGGTGTTACTCATAGAGGCTCCTGTTTTTTTTCCAGCCTTGATGCCTTCTGTTTTTTATCTGGCCGTGATATGGCCATTCCACCCTGAACTTACCCACATGGAAATACCGGGCAATGTAAGAAGGCCAAACAGGGACAGCCTAGTGGTTAAGAGACCGATCTGATGGTTGGTCCCCTATGGTTGGGAACTTGGGTCCCATTGGGATTTTTTCCCTCTTCTCCTTCTTAATCTTATTTGGCAAGGAGGAGGCTACTACAAGAAAAGCTTGAGCACTCATTTGTTGGGATAAAGGTGTCATTCCTGATACCCTTTATTCCGAAACCAGGACTCTGCAGAAACTCAACAAGTTGCATGGGGTTCCGCCTTTTCTGGCGGATAGTACCATGGACTCCATCCAGTTCTGTTCTAGAGCTCAGGGGGCGGCAGTAGCTGCTGGAATACAGGTAGGGCTCAGATTCTGGAGCATGGATCTCAAGTTGAAGCAGAGCCTGGTGTTTCTTACCCTTTCCCTAGGGGAGAAGTGGTTGGAGGAGTCACAGGAACCATTTCTGGTGGAGGACAGGGTTAAAAATGTAAAGAACCCTTGCGTCCTCCCGCAAGGAGGAGGCCAGGTAATATTCAAGATATTAGAGACCTGCTTGTGCCCCTTCAACGCATCAGAACAATACGCCATCCTGCACTTCCTTCACTCAAGGGGCGTCCGTTATTCCAAACCACACTGGGTGGGAGGAAATGGATACTGGTCTCAGAATCAGGCTAGATCATTGGGGAAAGCAACGTCACCCCTGTGGGGGGATGCTTGCAGTCCTACGTGGGGGTGTGGGGAGGACTCCACCGCAGACAAGTGGGTCCTCCAGTCACTTCGTCAGGGTTGCCAGGTAGAGTTCTCTCAAACTCTTCCACGCTGGCAAGCCCCCACATCAAGACGCAAGGATACATTAAAGAATGCTTGCCCCTGAAAGGCACCATCCTACAATCAGTTCAGATGGGCACAGCGGAGGAGGGGGTCTATAGAACATAGGGACAGTGGATGTTATTCTATACTTCTTTGGTCCCCAAGAAGAATGGAACCTGGGGGACAGTTCTCAACTCAAAGAGGCCTCGACAGGTTCACATGGAGATACTTTTTGTCTACAACAACACTTGCTTCCAATACAAAGTTCCTGCTGGTCGCTCTTCAGATTGCGGGGTTTTTAAACTAAAATTATGGTAGCCTTAGCAGCACGATGAGGGAATTTAGGTCTACATATTTATCATTACGGGCACAACCTGCTAATCGGATTTCCATCCAGGCTAAGGGCAGAGGGGAACTCACTTCAGGTCACCAACCCACTCAGGCCCACAGGACCAAGTGAATTTTGCAATGAAGCTCACTGCCCCCAAGTCAGCAGATTCAACATCTTGGTACTACACTGGACTCAGTGAGGGATCTGATCCTCCTCCTCTAGGAGAGAATCGACTCCATACGCAGGGAGATTCAGGAAGTGAGAGACACTTCCCAACCGGATCTTAGGCAGATGCCATGGTTGTAGGATCTCATAATGGCAGCAGTAGACTATCTGCCGTGGGCAAGATCCTATTCCAGGATGTTGCAGTGGTTTCTTATTTTCCAGTTCGAGAAGACAGTTTCGACTGCACAGACACCTCAGAGTTCCTAGGGAACTCTTACATTGATTCCAATGGCGGCCCTCATTGGCTCCTCTCAAAGGGTCATCCCCCTTTGGGAGACAGACAAGATATGTATTACCTCACTTCAAGGCTGTGGAACAGACTACATCCCCAAATGACGCAGGCCAGACAGATGCCAGCGCAAGTCGGGCGCAGTATCAACTGGCTAGAGTTTGGATGGTCAGGCTGGTCCTAGTAGCACTTCAGGATCTGTTTCGAATCATGGCGGTCCTAGTCCACATGGATGTTTTCTTGATGAAGAACCACATGACTCGACAGGGAGGTACGAGGTCCCGCGCAATCATGGTAGAAGCGACTTGCATGCTCATATGGACGGAGGGGAATCTCGCATCCCTGGAGGTGGGACACAAAACTACCCTGTTTCTACATAACAGAAGGGACAGAGGACATGGACCTTGGCCCAAAACACTGATTTACGCATTTCCCCAATCTTTCTGATAGCCAGAGTGATCAGCAGAATATGGACGGAGAAGCTGGAAGTCATTCTAGTCGTTCCAGAATGGCCAAGGAGAACTTGTTTTCCAGACATCCTCGACATACAAGTAGCCTCAGTTCCAATTCCAGTGCTAGTTGATCTACTAGTACAAGGGCAAGTGAATCACCCGGACCTTGCTTGGCTATAGCTTTGCACGTGGCAATTGAACGGCAGATGCTAACAGTAAAGGGTTACTCATGCCCGGTGGTCGGAACGATTTTAGCGTCTAGATGGGAACCCACGCAACGTATTTACGAATTTACTTTTCGCATCTTTCAAATGTGGTGCAGACAGAAGAGCTTCAGTTCCTCTGCTGCTGGACTCCGGCCTAATACTACAAAAAGAGACAGGCGTGGCGATTACTTTGTTCCTGCTTCCAGAGAAGGCAGCTTGGTGTCGTCACACCCTTATCTTTGCCATTTTCATCAAAGGTCTTTCCAATCTAGCCCCACCAACGGTTCACAGATTTCCGACATGGGTCCTCCATACAGTGTTGAAGGCCCTTACAGTACATCCGTTTGAGCCCTTGGAGGAGCTATCCTTAATGTTGTTGTTGTAGTTGTTGTTTTTTACATGGAAGGCCCTCTTCCTAGTGGCAATTACCTCAGCACATAGAGCATCAGAGTTAGCAGTGCTGTCTGTCAGAAGCGATTTGTGTATCGTCCGACCAGATTCAGTAATTCTAAGACTACAACCGGATTTCAGACCGAAAGTGGACTCAGCCTTCCACAGAACTCAAGAGGTTGTGTTGACTTCTTTCTGACCATATCCTGAAAGGGAGATGGAAAGAATTTGGCACACTCTGGATGTTTGCAGAGCCCTGAGAGTTTACATTAAGAGGACAACAATGTTTAGGGTCTCTGAGGCTCTGTTCGTTTCCCCCTCATTCTAAGTACTTGGGAAAAAAGGTTTCTCCCTCTACGCTTAGCTGATGGGTCAGATGCTGCATTGCAGCTTGCTATGGGTCACAAAACAAGGTGTTACCAGAGGGGGCGACGGCAAATTCTACTTGAAGTGCAGCGACATCAGCGACCTGGCAGAAGGATGCCCCATTGCAGGAAATCTGCAAAGCGGCAACGTGGAGGACTCCCTCAACCTTTTTGTGACACTACAGGATATACAAAATATAGTCCGCTGAGGCTGCGTTTGGCAGAAGAGTGTTGCAACAAGTTTTTTCAGCCATATAGGACAAAAGGCTCACCATGCCCACCCAAGGTTGGAGCTTTAGTACATCCCAAGCATACGGATGCTCTGGAGCCCTCTCCGCTGAGAAAAGGAACTTTGGTCTTACTTGTGATACGTTCTTTTCCAGTGAAGAGGCGAAGAGCATCCGGCCCACCCAGGGCGAGCATGTGAAATACTTCTGTGGAGAGGAGTGAGGATCTCTAAGATGAACGTGAGTGTCTACACCCCCAAAATATATGGATTACAGCCAGATACGTCAGACTATGGTGTCACGAGGCTGTGATATGGACTGGCCAGCAGAGGGATCGTCCCTCCTGGATGACACCACTGGTGGTCAGCTTTTCAAAGTAAAATACTTTGTTACCTGCCTACCGGGAGCAAGTGGGAGGGACAACCCAAGCATACAGATGCTCTTCACCTCTTTACTGGAAAAGAATGTATCACATGTAAGACCAACGTTCCTATTTTACTTTTCCAGTTGTTGAGAACAAATGAAGGAGCAAGAGTTGCAAGGGCCCTTATTTTGTAGTTATAAGTTGGAGGCAGTTTTAGCCAGTGCATTGTTTTCAGTTTGGCTGAACAGAGAACTCTGCCACTTCCACTTCTTCTGTTTTGACTAGAAAAGATATAAATTGCTTCTTCATGTGTTAAAATGCATTTATTTTCTAGAATATTTTATACTGTTTTTCAACAGACTTTACAAAATACATTATGTAAATCAACAATTAAATTACCTTAATTTAAAAGTTCCCATTACAAAAACATTTCCACTCTTCTTTGAGTTTTGTAGGTTTCAGAAGGGAAGATGGTTTCAAGCTATTGGAACTGTCAGTGGAGAAGGCTGTTAAAGAGGCTGAGGAATCATTGAAGTAAAACGTCCTCATCTCACCCTTCACATTGCCTAATAAGGCCTGCAGTGTCCACAGGGAATAGCTTCCCCTGCCCTATAAGTTTTATTACTGTGAATTAAACCCAGGTGATGCAAGTTGCTGGTGCCTAAAGGGAAAGGGGCTTCTCATCTTGGCAGATAATGTAGGCTTCACTGTGGGTTTCAGCAATGTAAATTCTTCTCCAGATCTTCAAGGAGGTATGCAGTGCCTCCTTGTACAATTCCCTTGCTGTTCATCTGCATCTGGATGGTGCTGGGACACACACTTGGAGCTGAACTACTGGTAAGGTGCAGAACTCTGCCTGAGTACTGTCCTGCTGCCACTGAGTTGCCTAATAAGGCCTGCAGTGTCCACAGGGAATAGCTTCTCCTGCCTCATAAGTTTTATTACTGGGAATTAAACCCAAGTAAAAGTGGCAGCCTTCACTCTCCTGGAGCTCAAGCAGGTCCAGGAGACTGATGGTTGCTTCTTGTTCCCTGGCTGTGAAACAGCAACTGGACAGTGCCAAGGTGCATCTCCACCTCCCCTAGTTACTGATCAGCTCTGTGTGTGTGCATGCATGTGCATGCACACATCCTAGCACCATCCAGCTGCTGTTGTACAGCCAAGGAAGAAGGAGCAGCTGTAGCCATCTGGATTTCTAGTTTAAGTAGACTTTCTGCTCCACTTGAATTAAATAGCATGTTGGCCATGACTTTTTTTGTATCTGGGTTTACAATAAGCTGGTAATAAACAACATTCAAAGTTGGTTGGATGTTGATGTGTCTTCACCGTTTGTCTTCACAATATGTAAACACAAGCACTTATATCTTACAAGCAGCATATGAGAACAACTAAATGGGATGGTTTCTTTCTGTGTGTTAGGTCCCAGGTTTCACATGCTTAAACAGTTGTATAATAATATTGACTTGATTGTATTCTCTGACTCTGCTGACTACTATATAGGCTTTGTTCTAACGTGCACTTGGTTCATAAAATGAGTCTTTCTGAAGCTGATTGTTCTGAGAAATAAAGTGTGTCTGTGGAGACTTAATCTTTTTTTTAAAAGCCTTTAGAAATTTCTCAGTAAATAAACTCTAGAACTTGCTGTCCTGAACTTCATACTGTACTTTCAAAAAGTGAATCAGATGTCAAGCTTTTATTGTTGACATTTCCAGTTAAAATAGATTTTTAAGTAGCTTCACTAGGGGGGACCTCAACTTAGAAACTGAGAGAACTTGCAAAACCAGCAAATTCCTATTGAAATACTGAATCAGAGTGAGATGTTCAGAACTTCATAATGCACAGGCATTTGTTTTTCTTCTGTAGAAATGTTTATTAGAAATGGGGGATACTGAGTACTCATCCCTGTAGCCCTCCAACCAGCTAAACATTTAATTGATGGGCCTAAATACTTTAAAGGCATCAGATCCTGTCTCATCTTGGAAGGTAAGCAGGGTCAGCCCTGGTTAGTACTTGGATGGGAGATTGCCAACAAGTGCCAGGTGCTGTAGGTATATTTCGGAGGAAGGGACTGGCAAAACCACCTCTGAATATTCCTTACCTAAGCAAACCCTGTGAAATTCATGGAATCGCTGTAAGTTGACAGGTGACTTGAAGGCACACGTACAGACACGCGCAGATATTGGATTGACTTTTACTGTTGCGTGCAAACCAGCCCTGACTGAACTGCTGAAAATTTTAGCTTAATGATAATAAGCAGCATACTAGTGTTCGCTGCTGCATACGTTTCTCCAGCTAAACAAACCAAGAAACCAATCTAGTTTGTTTATTGTTGCATCTAAACATAACTTCTGGTTTGTTGCTCCAAAAGAAATGAAGAATCAAAAACCAGTTTGGAGTCAAGTGGGAGGAATTGTGGATCTTCTTCGTGGTCTCTGTGAATCACACAGTTGGGGTTACTCCTGCGCCTGCGCAGAGCTTCGGAACCTTCTAGAAACGCTAGGCAGAACATGCTTTGATACATTTTGGGCGGTAACTCCGCCCACCCTAACGGTCCCTTAAAAGGGCTTCCCGCTCAAATTCCCCTCAGTTCCTTTCTTTCCGCCGCGTTAGCAGCTAAGGAACCTCTGTCGCTAGTGCTCTATTGGATTTAACGGTTTTGACTTGGCTTTCGATCTTGACTACGGTTTTCGCTACTCCCCTGATTTGGCATCTGACTCTGATTTCTGGCTTTCGACTCACTCTTTGGCTTTTTGACTACGATTCTTGGCTCGCTCCCTCGGTTTGTCGCTGCCTCTGATCTTCGTGTTTTGACCTCGGACTGTGCTGACAATTGTGATTTATGATGTCCACCAAAGGGGCCTTTAAGCGCTGTGTGGTATGTCAGGCCAAGCTCCCAAGTGCGGACGGCCACTCCCGCTGTTTAATTTGCTTGGGGGAATCCCATAATGTGGATTCGTGTATCCACTGCCGGGTCTTTACCCTGCAGGCTAGGAAGCAGAGACTTTCACGCCTCAAGTCCTTCCTATACGAAAAGGCCCTAGTTCCGACTACGCAGCCAACTTCTGTGTCTGCTCCACCATCCGAACCTCGAAGCCGAGGCCGATCTCGATCTCCGCCTTCCGCTGATCGCAAGCGCCATCGGTCCCGTAGCCCTTCTCGACGCCGCTCGACCGCCTCGGATCCGGAGGCTGTGCACTCAGCCCATCGACATCAACCCTCGGATTCGACTCAGGACCGGTCGACCAAGGCTAAGGAGCCTGTTCCCTTGACATCCAGAGAGGCTGAACCTACTCCATCCACTTCTGCGGCTGTTTCCTCGGAGCCAGCAAAAAAGAAGAAGGAAAAGCACACCTCCAAGCACACTGGTGATAAGGAGAAGGACAAAAAGGCCAAGACGGCAGAACGTCCTGCTCCATGCATCCCCCCTCGAGATCAGAGGGAACCGACTGAGGAGTTTCTCCATCCTCCACTACCGTCTGTACGGGATACTGACACCCGTCGTCCACTACCTCCGCAGTCTGATCTGGAGGTCGTGACCGTGGAGCTCTCTCCAGCCGTCGATGTCGTGCCGCCGGTTGGACGAATGCACTCTTCTCCAGCCCTAGTTGTCTCTCGAGACCAGCTCTTGAGACGCCGCTCCCCTGATGTGGAGGTGTCTGTGATCGAACCAGTGGACCCATCGACGAGTCCTGTCCACTCCATCAGGGGTGATGTCCCGGCGTATTCTGCCTACGAATTCGCCCGCTCCGTATGCAGGGCCGAGCTGGGTTCCCCATCGGGGTCGCAAGTCTTCACCCCTAGGGGAGAGTTGATAGGATCCTCCAGGCCTCTACCTCCGAGGGGTCGCTCCTGCTCCCCTATATTTGTGAGAGCAACTTCACACCGAGATGCCACGGTGCAAGTCTCTCCATTCGCGCATCGACCGCTCCCACGTATGCCTCTGACTCCGGAGCCTCGGTCCCCAACACCGGAACAGCCTAGAGGTCGATCTCCCAGCGCCTCCTCTTCTTCGTCAGCGAATTCGTGGGATATGTACCGACCATATCTCCCATCCCCGAGGGCAGAGCTCATAGATGATGACTCCAGCTCCCCTACTGACGATGTTAGAGCCTTTGCGGAGCATATGCTGAGGATGTCGCATGCTCTGGACCTGAAGACGGAGGATAAGCCGGCCGAGCCTCTCGATCCAATCTTTCAGAGGATCCAATCCAAGGCGCCCCCATCGACCACCATTCCAGTGTTGCCCTCCTTGTTGAAGCTGGCACGGGTCATGGGAGAACCCCTCCTCCATACAACCCACGTCTAAAAAGATTGACCGGCTGTACCGTGTGGGAGGCGAGCACGCTGCCTGGTTGCAGACCCACCCGAAACCGAACTCGGTGGTTGTCGAGGTGGCCCAAAATAAGAAAGAGCACCGACCTCTGTCTTCCCCACCTGATCCCGAGGGCAGGAGGCTGGATATAGTGGGGAAGAAGATCTACACTGCTGCGGGCTTGAGTTTCACAGTGGCCAACTACTTGGCGTGCATGGGAGCCTACCAACAGGTCCTATGGGACAGGATGGTCCCGTTAATTAAAGACCTTCCCGACGAACGACGCCGGATGGCAGAGGCCATCCTGTCTGAAGCGCAAGCGCTAGCGGGGCTCCAGATGAACTTGGCTCGACACGTAGCGGACTGCGCGACCAAGACCATCGCCGGATCCGTAGCCCTACGTCGACACGCGTGGCTGCGTTCCTCGGGCCTTACCCCGCAAGTATCGGCCACCATCGAGGACCGCCCATTTGATGAGTCGGGCTTGTTTAACGGCGGGACTGACGACAAGTTGGAGTTCGCCCAAAAGATGCGGACCACGGCCAGGAAATACGGTATGGGCTCTGCCTCCACCAGCCAGTACCGACCTAGAGGAAGGTATTCCTGGCAAGTTCCATCTTACGGCCAACAGTTCCGCCGAGGCTACTCTGGCCAAGGGTACCGACGATCCCGGTTCGCTCCTTCTGCCTCTCCAGCCCCTTCGGTGAGGAGCCAAGGCTCGGGATCCAGACACCGGCAACAGCCCAGACAATGGTCCCGGGATCAGGGCCGCAAGAAGTTTTAACCCTATCCTTCCACTTTCATGATTTCTCTGTTTCTTCCTAGACACCTCTCTTCGGGGATCGACTGTCCAACTTTCATCATGCCTGGGCCTCCATCACGTCAGATCGATGGGTACTTCAAATCATCAAAACAGGCTATTGGATACTTCCTGGTGACCAAGAAGGACGGCGGTCTGCGCCCGATCCTCGACCTCAGGGGAGTCAACGAATACATATCTCCACAGAAATTCAGGATGGTCACCCTGGCATCGATCCTGCCCCTCCTGAGGCGGAACAACTGGTTTGCCTCTATAGATCTGAAAGACGCTTACTTTCATATCGGGATTCATCGGGACCACAGGCGCTTCCTCGCCTTCCAGGTCGGGACCGAAGCGTTCCAGTTCAGAGTTCTTCCGTTCGGTCTTTCCACCGCTCCTCGTGTGTTCACGAAATGCATGGCAGTAGTGGCAGCCTTTCTACGACAGCAGGGAGTGGAGGTCTTCCCATACATCGACGACTGGCTGATTGTAGCCCAATCTCAACGTCAGCTAGAACTCGATATTGGCCTCACCCTAGATATCTTAGACTACCTGGGACTTGTTGTCAACATCGAGAAGTCTCAGCTCCTGCTGACTCAAACTATTCAGTTCATCGGAGCACGTCTCGACTCTCCTACTGCAGCAGCATACTTGCCCGAGAACCGCTTCGACAACCTACGCTCACTAATTCATGCTTACCGTCGATCCCGGAGGCTTCCAGCCCATTCAATCCAAGTACTTCTGGGACACATGGCAGCTACAACATATGTAACTCAACTCGCCAGACTACGGTTTCGCCCACTCCAACACTGGTTCTTGCAGGTGTTCGATCCTCTCCACGATTCTCCACACAAGATGCTCACGATGCCGAGAGCAATTCAACGGTCTCTGGACTGGTGGCTGGTACCAGACAACGTCTTGTCGGGCATGCCCTTCGACCTTCCACAGCCGGACGTCTCTTTGACAACAGACGCTTCGATGCTGGGATGGGGGGCGCACTTAGACTCTTACGAGATCCGGGGATCCTGGAGCGCCGAGGAGCAAGCCCTTCACATCAATGTCCTCGAACTCCTCGCTGTGCAGAAAGCGCTGAGGGCTTTCGAATCCATGGTGAGAGGAAAGATGGTACTGGTACTGACAGACAACACATCTGTCATGTACTATCTGAACAAACAGGGAGGCACGAGGTCCCGGCAACTCCTTCAACTCACACTAGACACTTGGGACTGGTGCGTCGACAGGAAGATTCTTCTTCAATCCATCCATCTTCCTGGAGAGGAGAACACCCTTGCAGATGGACTTAGCCGTTCCAACCTTTCCATCCATGAATGGTGCCTGCACAGGTCTGTCGCCCTGGAACTTTTCCGGACCTGGGGGTTTTCTCAGGTGGATCTCTTCGCGTCTCCAGAGAACGCCCAGTGCCGTCAGTTTTGCTCGAGACACCGAGCTCCGGGCTCGAGAGGGGACGCATTCCTGTTCCATTGGTCGGGACCTCTCCTGTACCTCTTTCCTCCGTTTCCACTACTGCCAAGAGTGATCACTAAGCTTCGCCGGGACAGAGCGAACGCAATCCTCATTGCTCCGTGGTGGCCTCGACAGTCGTGGTTCGCAACCCTTCTTCGGATGTCGGATCGACGTTTCATCCGCCTTCCGCCCCGTCCAGACCTACTGACCATCCAAGGCGGCAAGGTCAGACATCCCGACTTGAACACTCTGCATCTGACAGCTTGGAGATTGACTCTATAGCTCTCCCTTTGAGCTCGATGCCTTCGGGCTCGCCGTCGGCACCGAGATGTCCAACACCTATCCATCCCGATGTCCAGACAGTTATCGACGCTGCGCGCCGACCTTCGACCCGAAAGTCTTACCAGTACAAATGGAAGAGATATGAAACGTTTCTGGCTTCTCGAGATCCGATCCCGGAGAAGTTCTCCACTTCAACAGTTTTGGAATTTCTTCTTCATTTGTCTTCGGAGGGCCTGTCACTCTCCTCCATCCGGTGCTACTTGGCAGCCATCTCGGTAGAGTTCCAAGACAAGGGACTTGCCTCTCCTTTTGTGAATAAAACTGTGAAGAAGTTTCTGAAAGGCTTTGCAAATCTTCACCCTCCAGTGACGGAACCGACCCTGGCTTGGAGCCTCGAACTGGTGCTCTCTCAACTGGTCCGTCGACCCTTCGAGCCCATGGCTTCCACTGATCTCCGACTGCTCTCCTGGAAGACAGCTTTCTTGGTGGCGATCACGTCGGCGCGTCGGGCTGGTGAGATCTGTGCCTTACGGTCCGATCCTCCCTACACAATCTTTCATAAGCACAAAGTGGTCCTCCGTCCCGACATCTCCTTCCTCCCGAAGGTGGTCTCCAGCTTCCATCTCAACCAGTCCATCACTCTCCCTGCTCTGATGCAGGACCCGAAGGATGAATTCGAACGCACCCTTCATCTCATGGATGTCAGACGGGCTCTAGCCTTCTACATCCAACGAACTGCGTCCCATAGAAAGTCATCCAAACTGTTTGTGTCTTACGCTGACTCTAAGCTCGGCGAGCCCATCTCGCCACAAAGACTGTCGAAATGGGTGACTTCGACCATTGCGCTCTGCTATGAACTTGCAAGGAAACCTTTGCCTTCACGGATTCGAGGACACTCCACGAGAGCTGTCTCTACCTCGACAGCTTTTCTCTCTGGAGTGCCTCTAGAGGACATTTGCAGAGCTGCAACTTGGTCATCACCTTTGACCTTCATCTCTCATTATAGACTTGACTCTCGTTCTAGGAACGAGGCGGCCTTTGGAAAGGCTATACTGTTATCTTCCATTCAATGAGTGAGTGTTGATCTGTTGCCAAGTTATTGTTGTTGTAATATGCTTTGATCACTTTATTTACCAAAGGTACTCTTAATGTTAAGTTTACTTGATTGATATATTTGGTTTTATGGTGTAGGACATACCCATCTCCAAGAGTGAAGCTTGGCAGTCTACACCCAACTGTGTGATTCACAGAGACCACGAAGAAGATGGACAGGTTGCTTACCTGTAACCATAGATCTTCGAGTGGTCTTCTGTGAATTCACACAGACCCGCCCATCCTCCCCTCTATGTATGTCCTGTTGCATTACATACACATGCTTAATGTTCCTGGTGCTGCATGTTGCGGCGTCATTCAAGGAACTGAGGGGAATTTGAGCGGGAAGCCCTTTTAAGGGACCGTTAGGGTGGGCGGAGTTACCGCCAAAAATGTATCAAAGCATGTTCTGCCTAGCGTTTCTAGAAGGTTCCGAAGCTCTGCGCAGGCGCAGGAGTAACCCCAACTGTGTGAATTCACAGAAGACCACTCGAAGATCTATGGTTACAGGTAAGCAACCTGTCCTTACTTATTGCTACATGTTATCACTTTACTAGTACCTGATTAAACAGAGCTTCCTATAACAACACAGCATTCCTTTGAGGTACTGCTTCTTTTTCCATAGTCAGTTGAAATAATGTATGAATGACTTTTTTTCTTAAAAAAAAAAGAAGAGGCCAATAGAAATATGTGCAGCAATTTTGCTTGGGGGCTAACATTTAAAAGCAAGTGTTATGTATTTGTTCTGGGGGTGGGGAAGATTAGGGGCTAGTGGGAAGTATTAAGTCAAAGGAACCATATCCTTTCTTTGCAAGGAAAATTGTGTCTACCTTTTTTGCCTTCAGTAACACAGGTTGCTGGACACTGATCATTTCTATTTGGTTAGCAGATGGGTCTTTATCTCCCCAAGGCCCTTGGAATCCAGCTTTTCTCAGTAGCAGTGAAATTTAAAGTGAGCCTGTAAATTATTCATTTTGATTATCTGCCTGAATGGCCTGAACCTGCATTTAATATTTTTCCCTAGGATCTTTGCAGCTCTAAAGGGTCTGTTTGAGGCTTCAAAAGTAACACAAGGGGAGCAAATAACTATCAAACTTGAATATGATGGTGCACCTATCACCTTTTTCCATATAGTCTACTAGCCTTGTTCATGTTCAGTGTTTTTCTATTTAGTTCCTTGTTATTTGTTAACTGCTGTCAAGTCGATTTCAACTTATGGCGACCCTATGAGTGAGAGACCTCGAAGGCACCCTGGCATCAACAGCCCTGCTAAGATCTTGCAGACTCAGGGCTTTGGCTTCCTTGATTGGGTCTATCCATCTGGAATGTGGTCTTCTCTTTTCCTACTGCATTCTACCTTAACAAGCATTATTGTCTTTTCCAGTGAGCGGTGTCTTCTCACAATACAGTATAGCCAAAGTATGACAGTCTCAGTTTAGTCATCATGGGTTTTAGGGAGAGTTTAAGTTTTATTTACTCTAGGACACATGTATTTATCTTTTTAGCAGTCCATGGTAGAATCATAGAATCATAGAGTTGGAAGAGACCTCAAGGGCCATCCAGTCCAACCCCCTACCATGCAGGAAAACACAATCACATCATTCCAACAGATGACCATCCAGCCTCTGTTTAAAAACCTCCAAAGAAGGAGACTCCACCAAACTATGAAGAAGCACATTCCACTGCCGAACAACTCTTACTATCAGGAAGTTCTTCCTATGTTTAGGTGGAATCTCTTTTCCTGTAGTTTGAACCCATTGCTCCATGTCCTAGTCTCTGGAGCAGCAGAAAACAAGCCTGCTCCATCCTCGGTATGACATCCCTTCAAATATTTAAACATGGCTATCATGTGCTATTCAACATGTGGCTATCATGTGCTATTCAACATCTTTATCAATGACTTGGATGAGGGAATTAGGAGCATACTTATCAAATTTGCAGATGACACCAAATTAGGAGGAGTAGCTAATACCCTAGAGGACAGGATCAAAATTCAGAATGACCTGGATAGACTGGAGAGCTGGGCCAAAGCTAACAAAATGAAATTCAATACTGAGAAATGTAAAGTATTGCTCTTAGGGCGGAAAAATGAAATGCATAGATATAGGATGGGAGAGACCTGGCTGAACGAGACTACGTGCGAAAGGGATCTAGGAGTCCTAGTAGACCACAAGTTGAATATGAGTCAACAGTGTGATGCGGCAGCTAAAAAGGCCAGTGCGATTTTGGGCTGTATCAATAGAAGTATAGTGCCTAGATCAAGGAAAGTAATAGTGCCACTCTATTCGGCCTTGGTCAGACCTCACCTAGAATACTGTGTCCAGTTCTGGGCACCACAATTCAAAAAGGATATTGACAAATTGGAGCGTGTCCAGGGAAGGGCAACTAAAATGGTGAAAGGTCTGGAAATGATGCCTTATGAGGAGAGACTTAGGGAGCTGGGTATGTTTAGCCTGGAAAAAAGACGGTTAAGAGGCGATATGATAGCCGTGTTTAAGTATTTGAAGGGATGTCACGCTGAGGATGGAGCAGGCTTGTTTTCTGCTTCTCCAGAGATTGGAACATGGAGCAATGGATGCAAGCTCCAGGAACAGAGATTCCACCTCAACATTAGGAGGAACTTTTTGACAGTAAGAGCTGTTCAGCAGTGGAATAAACTCTCTCGGAGTGTGGTGGGGTCTCCTTCCTTGGAGGTCTTTAAACAGAGGCTGGATTGCCATCTGTTGGGGATGCTTTGATCAAGATTTTCTGCGTGGCAGGGGGTTGGACTGGATGGTCCTCGTGGTCTCTTCCAACTCTACAATTCTATGATTCTATGTCGCCTCTCAACCTTCACTTCTCCAGACTAAATATGCACAGCTCCCTTAGCCACTCCTCATAGGGCATGGTATCCATAGAACTCTTTTGCACCACCACATTTCAGATGAGTTCAGATGAGTTTCTTCATATTTTCTTAAAGAGACTGATTTTTAATTGTAAATGATAATCCCACAGAAGAGACCTATTGAAGAAACCAGTATATAAATATTCCTGGAACAGCTAAAGGAAAATGTGGACTGGAAGGAACAGGCTAAGAAGTATGTAAGATGACTGAACTAGAAAGAAAGGTGATGTATATGCAGTTAGTCTGGAGCAGCCTTTCTCAACCTTTTCCCTTGCCTAATCCCCCCCCCATCACAATATCTCTAGGAATCCCTAGCAACCTTTTGTGCAACCCTAGGGTTGAGAAACCCTGGTTTATACATTATATAACCCCACCCCTTTATTCATATTAATTCATATTAATTCCTGGTTCCTTAGGGAGCACCTTGTTTTGCACTGCTATCAGTCCCTCTTGTACAGAGATCCTTATACCTAAAAGTGTCAGGGGCATGCCGGGAGTGGGAGTGGAAAATAAGCGTGGGAAGAATGTGCCAAAGAAGAAAAAGGGGCCACGCCTTCCTTTCTTTTTCCTTCCTTCCCTCCCTCCCTCCCTCCCTCTGTAAAACAGCCAGTCTTCCTTTTTCTTTTTTCTTTTTCAGGCACCTGGCACCTTTTCTCTTTCTCCCTCCCTCCCACCCTTTCTTCCTTCCCTCCCTCTGTACCAGCCAGTCTTCCTTTTCCTTTTTCAGTCTTTCTTCTTTCTCTGGCACCTTCTCTCTCTGCCACCCCTTCCTTCCTTCTTCATTGGTCAGGAGATTTTTTTGGGGGGGGGTGAGGCACAAAAAGAAGTTGAAGCACTGCTTGTGATAGAGGTGGTTCTAACCTCACCCACCACATGTCTGCTGGCATGAGATTGTGAGACTAGTGAATGAGGGAGTGAGCACGCCACTCGCGCCCCCCCCCCCCGTGTATGTCTGGTTGACTGACTGACTGACCTGGCAAGTGCGTAGCACATGCGTGCCTGTGCCCGCAGATCTCAACAAAACAATCACAAAACAATTCTCTTGCGACTGACTGACTGAGGGAGCGAGAGAGGGGGGCAGAAGCAGTAGCTGCCACCACCGCCATCCACACCTCCGCCACCATGGTCCCCACCAGCATTGTCCCCCGCCCCCCGGCTGCCCCCTGAGGAGGAAGGTGTGAGCCATCCTTCTTCCTCCTCAGCCTCTTCCTCGGAGCCAGGATGTTGTGAGGGATGGTAAGGAAGGTTCCCCCTCCTGCCTAGCAGACCCTCCCCCAAGGCTCTGGGGCAGAGGAAGGAGAGAAGGAGGACACGCCCAATGTGGCTGAGCCCCGAAGGGAGCCTGGGCACCCCCCTCGTCGCCCCCCCCTGCCAAAATCTTTTGACCCGTGCAGAAGTAGGTTAATCTGTCCAGCCTCTAAGGGAGGGAGGGAGGGAGGGAGGGAGGGAGGGAGGGAGGGAGGGAAGGAAGGAAGGAAGGAAGGAAGGAAGGAAGGAAGCGAGGAAGCAGGCACTGGATGGGTGTGCCTCGCTAACCTATGCTCTGAGGAGTACAAAAATATAACATTATTGAAATACTAGCAACCTCACGATACATAGTTTGCTGAGGAAGTAGATCAAGTCTATGAAAGCTTATGCTACACTTCTTTCTGTCAGTCTCAAAGGTGTTACAAGATCCCTTTGCATTGAATCTGTGTTTCTTTATGTCATTATTCATGCTTACTAAAATTTGAAAGTGCTATCTTGTTGATCACAGTAATTTTGGGAACAAAATAGCCATGCATAGGGATGTGTGTGTGGATCATGTGCCTTGAAGTAATTTCTGACTTATGGCACCCTAAGGTGAACGCATCATGGGAATTTCTTGGCAAGTTTTGCTCAGAGAATATTTGTCATAGGCTTCCTCTGAGGCTGAGAGGAGGGGACTTTGCTGGTGTGTATGAGCATAAAAATTAAAAGTTTATTGAAGATCCCAGGAGCAACCCTTTGGAATATCTTGTTGAAAAAGTTTCAGTTTACTAAGCTGAGTTAAGCAAGTACACAAAGTGGCAGACTCAATTAGCATTTCTAAATACTCTGAATCACCCAGTCCTTAAGGCCACTGAAATTGAAATAAAGACAAAATGTATATCAAAAATGTTTACCAACAGGTTTGCAATCTACATACTCAAAACAAGGATAGTTCCTTAACTAACTAAAAAGGATTTTAGGATAGTGAAACTCACCCAATCCTGGGAGTTTTCTGTTTAGGATAGGATAAACAAGGCAGGTTTTCTAAGTATTACAGTAGTAGTATCCATATTTCATTGTTCTTCAGAGAAGGTGAATATGTGAGAGCTTTAACTCTCCTCTTCATGATTGGAGGTAAGATGCATGGTAGTAAGGGAAGGAAAGGGAATGGAAGAACCTCATGTGTGAATGATGAACAAAGCATCATAAAACATTTTAATCAGGAGGTCATGTGATGAATGACTCAATGGTTACCCCACAGCTACAAATGGCTAAGATGTTTTGAGAGGAGAAAGGGGGTAGGAACTTAAGCATGCAAGGAGTTTCCCTAAACTTACTAAGTGGGGGGGGGGTTTCATAAAGAATGCTACATTTCCCACAGACTTACCCAAGGTCAGTCAACCAGTGGGTTTTTGTGGCTGAGCAGGGATTTCAGCCCTGGTTTTCTGGAGTCCTAGTTGAACACTCAAGCCACTACATCATTCTGGCTCTATATATTGGGTTACAATTGATTTAAAGTCTTAAAGTGACTAATTTTACTAAGTCCTGCTGTTTTAATATGGACAGTTGTCGTTGACAGCTCTGCATGCAATATGTTGTTAGGGAGGTATGACCTTCTTTGCTGTAAAAATGTAATGCTTAATCTTTTCACAGTGCATGCTTTTCTCAGTATACAGTAAATGTATGATTTACTCTACTTACTTTCTTTCTTTGAATGATGGTAACTGAGAAGGATCAAAACAGCCTTCAAATGCAATCCTTCAGCCAGATAAGAGGATTCTTCTTCACCAGCATTCTGAGAAACTAAGACTCCTTGAAATATAATGGAAAAAAAATCACTCTCCAATGACACTGTCAGTAACAGCAATGCCAGTTTCATTTTGCTAATCTGCTTAAAAGGTCGCACCATGTGGTGGCTATTGCAGGAGGACTGCCAAAGAGAACATTTGGATAGCTACTTTTTTATGATTAAACAGTTTTAAAGTAAACAAGGGCACATGTAGAGTAAAGTCAGATATTTGGCCGATCTTCTGCAGATATGGGACTTGTTGATCCCTTGTGAATTTAGAAAGGAATACTGTATTTACATGTTGTTTTACAGTTAAATTTACATATGTAAGCTTACCCACTGATGAATTGGGTGTGAAGGAGACAAGTGAATTTGATAAGAGTAAGAGATTAGAATCACTAGATTGTGAGCCTGTGGACAGGGACTGTTTTAATAGCTCTGTACTGTGTAGAAATGCACTGAAGAATAAACTAGAATGGTGGAAAAATGTGAAGCAGATAGTGTGGAAGTAAGCACATTGTTACTGAGATTTCTGAATCCAGATTTACTGAGAAAATAGGAATGTGAAGGACACTTAAAGGAAGAAGTGGGGGGAAGGCACTTAGCCCCTCACCCTGTCACTTCTCCCCAACAAATGTGCCATCTCCAGTGTTTTCCTTAGCTGCACTGATTTCTATATTGGAACATGACTGGAGGGGAGATTTTTTAGGAAAGATGTGGAGGATAGAGGAAAGGCGCATTCCACCTTCCATTTATTATACCACCCTGCAGATATATTTTGTGTGCATTTGTGAATATCCTGAAGTAAACAAGGATTGGGACTTCCCTTTCACCTTGTGATGTCTAGTTCTGTCCTTGAGCATGAGAAAACCACCTCAAGCTAGGTGCACATACATTTGGCATTAAAGACGGATCTCTTTCGGCTGGCCTTTCCTGACTAGATCCCGGCCTCAGGAAGCTGCGTCTTCTGGCTTTTTTAAAATCATGTATATATTTGTTTTTAATGTGTTTTTAGTTAGATGGTTTTAATTTTATAGTGTTTAATGTCTTTTTATGGGGGAGGGTGGGGTTGGGTGGTGTTTTTAGTCATTATTATAATGTTTTAATTGTTGGAAGCCGCCCCAATTGTTTTTAGCAGAGGGGCGGGATATAAATATTATTATTATTATTATTATTATTATTTCCATATCCACAGATCCTTTATCTACAGATTCAACTGACCTTGCCTTGAAAATATATGTTAAAGAAACCCAGCAAAAAGCAAACCTTGCTATTCACCATTTTATATAAGGGATGCCATTTTACTATGCCATTTTATATAATGGGACTTGAGCATCCACAGATTTTGGTGTCCATGGGTGTGTGTGTCCTGGAAGCAAACCCCAGTGGATACCGAGGGACCATTGTATACATAATGGAATAAAGTCTTCAACATGTAATAGACAGTTTTAAAGATTATTAAAATGAAGTAAAATTCATCTGTTAACAATTATATCTGCCATATGTATATTTGCTAATAATCATAATCACCATATATTGGGCAATAAACTAGCGCATTGCCCTTTCCCAAAAGAATTTAATCATAAGTGTACAGTTTTGGCAGTGGACTCCACAACATACTATGCTAGAATTTTAGAAGGTGCAATTTTTAAGTATCCCATCATGAGAAGCTGTATTAGGGTTTCCTTTTCTGCACAACCATTGAACACAAAACCTTTATTTATATCTGATCAATGCAGAGGAGAGAGCAGAATCCACTCCATATTTGCAGTGGAATCCATATTGCAGGTTGTAGTAAAGGGTGGATCCTAGAAGAGTGACAACATCTGATACAAGATGTAGACCTGTGACTCTAACATTGTCACTTTTCTTCTCCTGTATGTTTTTTTTAAAACATCTTTTGCCTGATGAGGAAGGCAGTGGAACTTAGATAGCTTACATGATGTATTTTGTACATTTTGGTTGGCCAATAAAATTGTTGCTCTTTTGTGTATTTTGTTGTATTTTGCTGCATGGCCAACATGGTTACCCCAAATATGTTTTTGTGTGATGTTAGTAATGAAGCCTTGCACATATATGTATTGTACATATATGTATTGCACATTATATATATTGCACATATAATGAAGTCTTGCTCATATATTGACAAAGAGATCGATCACAGATTAGCAAAGGCATATAGTGCATTTGGAAGACTTCACAAAAGAGTCTGGAGCAATAAGCACCTTTGGCAAAGCACAAAAATCAGTGTGTATAGAGCCATTGTACTGTCTATTCTCCTTTATGGATCTGAAACATGGGTCACCTATCGCCACCACCTACGACTCCTCGAATGCTTTCATCAGTGCTGTCTACGCACAATCCTAAATATACACTGGACTGACTATGTGATGAATGTTGCTGTCCTTGAGCAAGCAGGGATCACCAGCATTGAGGCCATGATATTGAGAACACAGCTGCGCTGGGCAGGGCACGTTTCTAGGATGGAGGACCATCGCCTCCCAAAAATACTACTCTACGGTGAACTTGCCATGGGTCAGTGTAAGAGGGGCAGTCCAAAAAAGTGATACAAAGACTCCCTGAAAGAACATCTCAGGCTCAGCCAAATTGATCACCAACAGTGGTCCGCCCTGGCCTCACATTGGGAGGCATGGAGACGCACTATCCACAATGCTGCAGCCTTATTTGAGAACTCACGCCGAACAAGTCTTGAAGAGAAACGACAACGCAGAAAGAATCACAACCCAAAAACATCACCCAAGGAGCCCTTCTGCTGTGCTTTCTGCAACCGGACTTGTTTATCTCGGATTGGCCTTTTTAGTCATCAGCGCACTTGCAGAAAGTGCAGAATGAGTCCTTCCTCAATCTTCATTTGCGAAGAAAAGCCAAAGAGAGAGACTAATGAAGTCTTGTACATATATGGTAGTGTCAAGCCAATACAGTCAATTTTAATAGTTTTTAATTTCAGCCCTACCTCATGCTCTGATTGGCCAGAGTGTTGCCACCTTGTCATATCTGTGTGATTTGTTTGGGATACAAATGTATGCTTAAAGCCGAGATTGCCAGAACTTGAAAAAATCCTCAAGAAATTTCATGTTACAGATGCCTCGATAAAATACAGTCAGTTGCACTTAGAGAAAAATTGACCTGTTATTTTCACATGATGAGAGGAGAAATAAAGGAGGACAACTTTGTAGTTATCTGGTATCAGTTTTTACTGTATTTTCAAGAACTGAATGGTGAAGATAGACTTCAACTAATCAATTGGATTTTTGGCATGGTAGTTATTAATATATAAATAGAGCAACTAATAATAGATTTTACATATGCCTGGCTGCATGTATAGGTATATAGATATTTTATTTATAGATGATTTGATAATGTATGACTGTATGTGACATATTGTTATAATTATAGTGTTAATTATGGAGGGATTGGGTGGTAGGATCAATTTAGTTGAATTCTAAAAATGTATTTCAAAAAGCAAATCCAAAGATCTTCGACCTTTGACATTTGTGTGTGATAGGGAGGGAGGGAGATGTGAATATGCAACTGTGTGGTGAGATGTCAGTGTTAGGGTCAGTTCTCCAACTCAGATCTAGAAACTGCTGCTTGCCCCCATATCAAGTAATGCTTTGGAGAAAAATGCTCCTTAATATTTTGGTAGGATCTTTTGGAGAAAAAGGATAATGGTATCTGCTAGGGGTATATATTAATGATCTTTCTTTGGGAGCTTGTGAGAACATATTCTAGTCAACACTGAATTCATGGCAAGTCTCCCTGTAAATTTGACAACATCAGACCAGTGGTTTCCAAACTTTGATTCTCTAAGTGTTTTGGACTTTAACTCCCAGAAGCCACACCAAACTTGCTTCCCAAGTACATTGACAAATAGTCAAGAATTCTGGGAATTGAAGACTGAAACAAAGTTTGGGAATTATTGACAGATGTATTCACAGGAGACATTGCAATTTGAGTTTGTTGTTATTTCTGAGTCTATAAAAGCTTATGCTACAATTTTCTCTCTCAGTCTCAAAGGTGCTACAAGATCCCCTTGCTTACCATTATTTCTGAGAGTGAACATGAGCTACAGAAAGAACACCAGGCTTTAATGTCTGTTCCATTATGGTTTCCCACTTCTTCATCTGTGTATCTTTTCTTTCACCTACTCCACTGAAAGGGTGTTTGCCCTGGAGTGACACTTGGGAATGACTCAAAAAACGTTAAAGCAAATTTTATAGCTTAGGAAGATGGATTCTAAGGGAATTGTGTAGTCAGTAACAGGAATATTGCTAACGTTACTTTACCAACATCAGGCAGACCTGAAACCTTACTTTTTCCTGTGCTTCTTATACTGTAATACATTTATGGTGGCTGTTGGGTTGATGTTGCACTGTTTGAACAATGTAGTTCTTAAATACATGCCACTAATTGAGCATGAAGTGTGGTGATAAGCCATAAGGGTACTTGTCCTTGTGTCCCCTCAATAATGTCAAGGATAAATGTGAGATAATTAAAGTAGAAGGTTACTTGGTTCATCTGTCTGTACATGGTTGGAGCCTGCCAAACGCTGGATTATGGCTGTAGTCCAGCCATAGTGAAAAGGCACAGTCTCAGACAACACTTTTTGTTTGTTTTTAATTTCAGTTTCATACCTCTGTGGTCTTGTGCATATGATGGTACAGTGGCTTCTTGGTAGACACTCGGGGTTGGTACCAGGACCCCTATGGATACCAAATTCCATGGATGCTTAAGTCCCATTACATACAATGGTGTAGTAAAATGGTGTCCCTTATATAAAATGGCAAAATCAAGGTGTGCTTTTTGAATTTTGTATGTGTGGGGAGGGATATTTTCAAGCCGTGAATGCTGGAATCCGTGGATGCAGAATCCGTGGATACGGAGGGCCAGCTATACATTGCAACTGTTGTGTGACTGTCAGTAGCTATATGTAATGTGTGTCATTGTTACATTTAACTTTGTTTGCTGTTGAGAGAAAAAAAATGTGATAAGACTTGATGTACAAAAACATCAAGTCAGTGTTTTTAGTAGGATTACTTATTTAATGCTTTTAAAACTTTTATTAATAGATTTTTACCTATATTTTGTTTTAATCTAGGTTGTAAGCGACCTAGGAACTTATGCTGGATATAAATAAAATAAGCATTGCTCAACAAATTTATGTTTTTGTACCTTATTCCAGACCTCTCACAGGGTAGTAGTCCAATTTTGAATTTGAAAATCTCAATATGAAGATGTATTAAAAGCCATACTTACCATATTAGTAAGAAAAAAAAAATCTTTAGATTTGCAGAGTAGGGGAAATCAGGTGAGATGTTGAATGGAGATAAACCTATCTGTTAGAATATCATGGGGAAATGGTTGTAATTATGTAAATATGTATATTGGTATATAAGGTATATAAATAAATAACAGAGAGAAAATCTCAATATGATCATTCTTTAATGTCCTCAGTCCAGTCATAGAGCTACCAAGGTACTGACCTTGGTTTCTGGTGAGTTGAAGGCAATGAACAGACCTGACAACTTGAGCACAAATGGTGACTTTCACATAATAATAATAATAATAATAATAATAATAATAATAAAATTATTTATACCCCGCCCCTCTGTTAAAACAATCGGGGCGGCTTACATTACAACTGAACACAAGAATCCATCTTAGATTTTTTTGTCTCGTGGTGGCAAAGAAATACTACCATTTTAATACAACTGTGACTTTCTACAGATACGACTGCTGGGTGGTGAAAGGTTCTTTTGGAGTAAACCCTAGAAGGCAACAAATAGTGCCCTCAAAAGTCCACTTTGACCAATTTGGCAAATATATTACAGATAAAATTTCTCATACTGTATTTATATTGACTTAGATGACATTGTTATAACAGGGTAAGAGATGAACATGAGTAGAGTGCTGGCTAACACAGTGTTATGGATATCTTTTAGCTTGTACACAGCAAGTACATTGACAGACTGTTTGGAGGACAGAATTGTGTCAATTATTCTTTGAACCCTTGCCTGTCCTGCCTTATGAAACTAGCCAGAGCTGGGATGAGTGTTGTATCTTGGACATGTTTAACACTTCCTTGTGGAAAGTGGTGGTCTCTGCTAAGTTAAAGAAAGCAGTAGTGAGGCACTATTCAAGAACACTAGTTTAGATCTGTCCAATGTCACATTTACCGTTCTTGAATAAGATAATTCCTCAGCTCCGGGTAGATTCTGGTTATTTTAATTAATTCCAAACTGTAGCCTAGATGCTGCTGTGTCATAAACCCATAGCTCTGATTAGCTATTCAAGAATATCTTCTCAGATGGAAAAAAGGATCATGTTATTATAAGTATGAGCCAGAAGTGATACAGATTCCAGTACACATGGAGAACTAAATAAGTTTTTTTTAAAAAAAGTGGTTGAAGAGAACAAGTATGTAGATGTAGATTCTTGCTGTACAATGGTATTGACAGTCAGCCTCATTTTACCTCAAGATTTCTTACTATGTCTCTTTCACCCTTTCTTAAAGCTAATGTATTGCAGAGGCACTTAACTTGGTTTGTTATCAGGAGCTGAAATCTAATATTTTCATGACTGTGACTGCTGCTTACTCATTTATTCATACTGTCATAGCCCAGGCAAAGAAAGTGCAAACAACACAAAATAAAAATGTGGTAACAGTAGGATGACTATATCAGGCTGTTTTATTAGGATACACTTAGGACAGCAAGAATACTGTCTTTTAAAACTTGGAGTGTGTTGGAATATAGACCTGAAGGTTTTTCCTTATTTCTGTTGCCTGGTAGACTAAAGTGTAGTGATTTGTCTGGCTAAGAGCAATAACTCTTTGGTTAACCATTAGCTAGTACCAAAAGACTACTGTGCAGCTTCTTAATTTCCATAAAGCTGTAATCATTAAAAAAAATGCTGTCAGCTTTAAGGGATGATTCACTGGTGATCTAAAGTAAATGGTCAAGCAGAGTGTGGTGGAGAGGAGAAAGATGTTGGCCTCAGAGAATAAACACAGTTGTTGAAAATCAGTTGCCATGTTCGCTCCCCTAAATTCTCTTATAAGAAATTCCATAATCATCTTTCCCTGCTATTATATTGAAATTGTTTTTTCTTTCTGTTTCTATTCCATATACCTGCTGTGTTACAAATATATCCAAAAAAGTGGGGGCATTTATCTAGAAACAGAACTGTGGAAAGTTTACTGTCAACAACAGAGCCTGCTTTCATGGCAATCCTACTTGTTTGTTTGAAGCCCCACTGTGTGCCATTGGCCTTAATGTTGTGTACGTTTGTGTAGGAAGCATCTTTAAACTGGTTCCCAGTGCCTCATTAGAAGTATATTTGCTGAGGTAAGTTGGTGAGGAAACCTTTCAGATTGAAAAGGGCCTGTGAATATTCTTGTATTCTAAAATTTTTATTGAATTGGCTTCTTTATAAGATATAGGGTCCATATTAACATATCTAGTGTTGTGCTGGTCTATGACCATAATAAAGATTCCATTCTATTCTATTCATGTACAGTAGGACCCCCGTATCCACTGATGCATTATCCACTGATTCAATTATCCATGGGACACAAAATAGCACACCTACCATAGAGTCTTCCTAGAAAACGTGTCCTCTTTAGCCATTTTCTAGGTCCTCCAAGTCAACTCTATGGTATTTTAAACCAGAAGTCCAATTATTTTCAATGGCGTTCACTATTATCCAAGGTTTTAGGTATCTGTGGTCCCCCCCCACAAACCAATCCCCAGCGGATATGAGTGTCCTGCTGTATAGTGTAAGCTAAGCATCTTGTGCATGTGTTTGTTTTTATGGTTAAAGAGATGTCAGTCAGTGCATATATTGCTGCAAATGCAAGCAAGAAATAACAAAACATTGCATAAATCTAACAGGAAATATGAAAATAGCAGTATAGCTTTACCAAGCTATTCTGTACCTTGTGTATGGCAAAGGAGTCAGTATATGCAAATTCCTATCATTGAAGTCAATGTTAAGACAGCCTGCAAATACCTGCTTCTGTTTTAAGAGCAGTTCAGCTGTCATTGTAGCTTTGCAGCCTACTAAGCACACTGTGAAGCACAGGTGGATCCTACACTTTTTGTTCATACAAAGTTTTTAGGCCAGAATTTAGTGGTGTATTTCCTCTGGATTTTAATGCTTCCACCAAAGCAAGCCCTGCTCCTTTCTACTGGTCTAAACCTTGAAAACCTGCTGTGGGAAGCCTCCTGGATGTGAAACAGAAATGGATGAGAAGAAAAAGAAAATCCTGATTCCACTAGTGTTCATTATGGAACTTAATTTCTCACCTTTTGCTATGTTTTAATGTACACACTGCGTCAGGAGGAAAATGCTGGTCCAGGAGTTGGGTTGCAGCACCATACTCTTTAGGGCCTGAGATCTCATCTTGTGAAGTCTATCACCATTTAATGAAGATCTTGATAATTACATATGTCATCTACTACCATAGGAAGTAGGCTGTCTGTATTGGTATCTGTTGCCTCTGCAGATTATGCATTTAGAAAATGAGATGGAAAGGGAGAAAGAATTTAATCAACCACAGTTACTTCATTTTATTTAAATAAACTAATGAGCTGATCAATCTGTTGGGCTCAAGTTTGAACAGATCATACCATATTGGGGGAAAAAGGACCATTTAAAAAGGATAATCCCACACTCAGAAAATAACTACCCACCCTCATTAATTTGTTGGAAAAATCTGTAGAAATGGCTTTGTGGGTGAGAGAGCTGTGAAACAAGAAATCATCCAATTTAATGAAAGAATTTGATATTGTGAATTTGGATATGAATTGACTTAATTTGCTCATCCCAGATTTATGTGCTGATGAGCACTTACTTAATCCACTACCTGCACCCTGCCTGTATGTTCTAATGAAACTTTTCACTAAAAAAGATACCAGAATGAATGTTGAAATGCATCTTTTCAGATAATACATTCTGAAATATGTTATGATGCAGTTCTTACCAAATAAATGTAGAAAAGTGTCTTTTGAGAAGTTGTTCAGCAAGGGGTGGTGTTGCAGAAAACAGCTCCTAAAAATCTAGTGGCATCTTAAGGGCTAATAAATTAGGGTGTTAGAAGATTTGTTTGTTTCAAATGCTCATATCTTTTTTTAAAAAATCGGATTTATGCAGAAACAGGAGAGAATTGCATGCAAGCCATCCTGGTCCAGAGAGAGATGGTCCAGTTCATTTCTAATTATGAACTCATCTAGACTGTGAATTCACCAGATAGCCACTGCCTTCCAGTGGACTCCCCCCACTTTTTCTCCATGACATACATGCAACAATGCAAGAATACTGGCCTACTTTCCAGACTTTCTGGTATAATATGCTTTTTATTTATTGCTGGTGGTGCCAACATTATTCCCACTTCAGTGCCCAAGCATGTGGATGTGTACAGCATAAAAGACACACACTTCAAATAACAGTAAAGATGTGGAGCACTGTAGAGTGAGCGAGCATTGTAGTGATTTGAATGTTGGACTATGATTCTGGGGACTAGGATTCAACTCCCCACATGGCCATGGAAACCCACTGGGTAACTTTAGGCAAGTCACATACTCTCAGCCTAAGTGGGAGGCAAAGGTAAACCCCCTCTGAAGAAATCTTGTCAAGAAAACCCATGATAGGTTTGCCTTAGGGCTGCCATAAGTCAGAAATAACTCGAAGTCACACAACAACAACTACTACTACAAAATAAGCATTAGTATAGATGTAAGTCATTCAGGAGGAGAGAATGTTTAGGAGATAGTAGCAAGCTCTCATGATGCCAAAAAGTGCTTGTCTATGAATTTGCTGTCTTTTAAGATTTTCCAGTTAAATTCAATTATTACTAGAATTGTTTAGCTTCACTAATCCTGCCAAATAATATGTACTGTATTTTGTAATAGAACCCATTAATGTGAAATCACCACCTATGAAAAATAAACTTGTGTTTCAAACAGATTAATGTTTTCCCATGAACCATATACAGTTGTCCCTTCATATTTGCTGGGCTTTGGTTCCAGGACCCCCCTGGATACCAAAATCCATGAATACTCAAGTCCCATTCTATGCAGTGGCATAGCAAAATGGTGTCCCTTGTGTAAGATGGCAAAATCAAGGTTTGCTTTTTGGATTATTATTTTTTAAAGAATATTTTCAAGCCATGAATACTTAAATCCATGGATACCAAATGCATGGATATGGAGGGACAATTGTAGTTTCAAGCCGTAAGGAAGAACAGTATCTGTAGCACTGGAATAATTAACTGTCTGTCAAACAGATCCCTCAAGTGGCATGCCGAGTAATCCGGCCATTAAAATATTAATATTTGATTGTTGCTTTCTGTACCCCTTAGAAATATATCCCTTAATCATTATACTAGTATCCATGGATTCATTACAGTTGTTTTCTGTGTTCCTTAAAAATATATTCTTTAATCATTATACCAGTATCCATGGATTCAACCAACCGTGGCTTGAAAATATTCAGGAAAAAAAGCCCATTCCTCAAAGCAAACCTTGCTGTTCACTATTTTATATAAGTGGCACCATTTTACTGCACCGTTGTATATAATGGGGTTTGAGCATCCACTAATGTTAGTATCTGAGGGGTGTGTTGTGAGTGGTTGGGTCCTGGAACCAAGCCTCAGCAGATACCAAGATCCCTTATGCTTGGAGACTGTGGAGGTGAAACTATATGATCATAAATGATTGCAATAAATGTTAGTGTGCTTAACATTTTGTATGTGTTCACTTAATTGCTTTATTGTTGCTCGATCCAGGGTTTCATACATAGGGTTTCAGTGGTGATCTGTCTTCTCTCTTTAGTGGGTTGAAGAACATTCTGTAGTAGAAATGTAAAGGCCTAGGGGGAAATTTAAAAAAAAGTTGGAGGAAAACAATTTTAGCTCTGTAACAATTTTTCCCAGTTTCATTGTAAAACATCTGTATATGACAGTTGACGAAAACTGACATTGTTTTACTTCTTCAGGTGAAAAGTCATAAAATCCCTACCTTGTAGGTGTAGTTCTATGTGAATTCTGAAACAGAACTTACTCTGGGTTACTAAAATGTAGAGATATGGTAAGACAAAGTTTTTTACTCACTTAGAATGTGTAGTATGGACAGAGAATATGCTTATTTTGAAGCATTGTTCTCTAATAATTTATTCAAATAACACCTGAGCCAAATGGTATAAAATGCCAGTTTAGATGCCACAAAAAGTCTGTACCAAACTATGTGGGGAAATGCTTTCATAGAATACAGAATCTGATAATTAGGTAACATCTAACACTGTTTTAGTTTTAGTGAGATATGTATGCAAATGGAGGGCAAGTACAGGAGATGCAGCTCCAACAGAATTAGTATATTTAAGATTTTTGGTCAAGTCTAAGCATAAAATGAATTTCTCTTATAACTGAAATGTAAATATGACGTTATAATTTCCAGTGGGTGTCCTGGTTACCTTATTAGAACATGTAATAGACACTACACCTGGATTAGCGAATGCACGAATGGCATTGTCCTGTCCAAGTCAGTGTACATAATTCTTGGTAGATATATCGGGCTGATGGAGATGCTAATACTCTGCTAAGCATACTTAACAAATTGGGCAATATCCTTGGGTGTATGCAACTTCTTGTCTCCGAGGCAAAATTCCTCCATGAACATAACCAATCACCTTGTTGGTATCAACATTGACAGCACTTAACCCTAGCCAGGGTTTACAGTAAGTTAGGAACTTTGGTAGTCCTGTTTGCTTAACTAGCTATTGGTTCAAAATGGCAATCTTTTGTGGAGCCATTATAAACAGAGATTTAAAACATCACTTTGGGAGCTTAAACTGGTAAATAAGTTGTTGGGATGATTTTTGGCCTTTTCCAAACTGTGCTGTGGGAAGATTATGCAAAACTTCTGACAGTACCAGTTCTCATGAAAGTTAAATAACTTGTTCATTCTCGGGCATGTCAGCTGTTATCTGACTTGGCAGCTTCCAGTCAGCAGAATTCAAAGGAGAAAAAATGCTTCTCTCAATACTGCTTTCTTTTTTCAAAGGGCTTCAAAGTGTTGCATTGGTGAAGATATTTACTTGAAATTGCATGCTTATCTTGGTCTTTCAGGCTTAATGGATCCTCCTGTGTACTAAAAAACTACTGGTGGGTGGGGCAAGTAAGAAATGAAATCCATTTGGTTGGTTACTTACAATCAAACCATGAGTAATACTTTGTTGCATTTGGAAATTAATTAGTTTATTTACAAAAGGTATATCTAAAGCTGTTGGGAAAAGTGGCTGAAACTCATTCATGGCAGTGAAGAACTTTTGAAACTGCAGTTTGATCTCAAGTCTGTCAATAAACGCAGAATATAATTGGAATGAGATTGGTATTGTATTCTCTTTAAATTATTTCTGTATTTTTGCCAAATGTTAACAGTTACAGCCAGCTTCCTTGTTTAAGATGTTTTCCTAGATTGTGTGTAAAGATGATCATTAACAAGTAAATGTACTATTGTCCACTGCCAGATCACACCCATTTAACCCTTGCTGCCAGCAGAAATTACTTGAAGCAACCAGGAAGATACTAGCAGGTTCACACTTAAGTTTGCTACATCTGGATCAGGATTTCTGTTTTGTTGTTCTCCGAACAAGCCAGGAATCATAAGCTGTACACAAAATAAGCTGTTAATCAAAAATTCTTTGTTACTAGTAGTAACAACATTCCTTGAGATGGTGATGGCACTTCCTGAAGAGTTTCATTTCTCAGTATCAGCCTTCACTCCCAATGATATTAGGAGGGGAAATCTTTCACTTTCTCTGGCAACCAGAGGTTGCTTTATCCTTATAGTTTTTGGAAAATTCCCCTGCACTAGGAGAGAAGGATAGTCAATATTCAGATCTAGCAACCTGCCCAGACAGTGGAAAAAGCATAGAAATAAAGGTCAAATGATACTCTTGTTAGTTTGTCACATTTGAAATCCGTTAGTCTAAGTGCCTTTACTAATGGTTTTCTTGGTGGCTGAGTCATTTGTATAGATGTTTCTGCTTGATGCATAAAATATTTCTCTTTGAGGTAATTACTGAGGTGTGTGTAGATAGGAAGTGGATGGATAGAACATGCAGCCAGATAGGAGAGTGCAGTATACAGACTCCAAGGTCGTTTTTTGCTGCCTCCTCCCTAATTGTTTTTACTTAAAAGGGCCCCTGTGATCTCTAGGCAGCATGGGGGCAAGTGCACCACATTCCCTCCAGCTATTTTAGGAGGTCTTTTTCTAAAACCAGAAGTGACTCTTTCTGCTCTGGGGATTAAAAACAAGGCAGAATCCCCTCACATCCCCTAGAGAATGAGAGGTGCATTTCACCTAAAAAAGGAAGGAATATCAGATGGCACAGCCCTTTGAGTTCTGGTGAAGGACCTGTGCTCCCCTGGACTTCAGAAGTGCTCACTCCCATATAAATTCAATTTGAGAAAGCACCTACTTTTAGTCTGAAAGTTTCTGCTCTCCAGACACTGAATGCAGTTTTGTATTTCTGCAGTCAACATAAACATTGGTTATTGCTATCATTGTGCTCTTTCTATACCAGGCAGATATAAACTGAAGTTGTTTGGTAAGTAAGCAAGTGACATACTGAAATAGTCATTTGCAGGTTAAGGCATTTAAACAGCACAGAATCGGTGGCTTCTTTATTATGCATTGGGAGTACAAATAATGAAAAAGAATGCATTAGCTTTTTGAAACAGTTAATCCATTTTAGAAGGTCTCGGTGCCTCAGAGTGTGGTGGCGTCTCCTCCTTTGGAGGTTTTTAAACAGAGGCTGGATGGCCATCTGTTGGGAATGATTTGATTGTGTACTCCTTCATGGCAGAGAGTTGCATTGGATGGCCCTTGTGGTCTCTTCCAACTCTATGATTCTGTGGTGTGTTGACATAAGTCTCTTTGGTGTTACTGGAGCTACAGTATTTACAGATGCCATTGCAAGTGCTTCATTTGCTTATTGAGGAAGAAAGCATAATGTTTATAACATAATTATGACAAGCATAAAGCATTGTTTCTCCCTATGTCTACCTTCCTCTCTTCCAGCAGAATGTGTGTTCACTGTGCAGGGTGGAAATAATTGGTAATTTGATGCTGAAGAACTTGGAAGACATATCTAGTTATGTCCAAGATTGATGCATGGCTCCTAACTGTTGGAAATATTTCTGTTGTGTTGAGATTGCAAGATTGGAATGGAGTCCTTCCTGCATATTGCTGTTGTCCTAGTTTACATATAGCAATTTACATATTTGTGCACTGCACAGGATTTTCAGCTAAATGCAAGTTAGTAGCCTTTTTGCCAGCTAGAATTCTTTGCACGTGTTGGTGTATTTTAATCAGTTGTAGATGTTGAAGATTGTAGCTTGGATTGGGTGAGGTGTAAAAAAGGCTTGGAAAGACACACTGTTGTGGTCAGTGTGGAAGGGAGGGTCATTTTTACCTGTGTGAAAGTTTATGATGGTACAAACACCCATAGGTGTTTGCGGAGGAATGGTGAATTCAGTGGAAATGAGAAAAGCTGATTCAATTTGGGTTTGTTCTGATTATAAAAATAACTTAAAGAAACTATCCTTGCAAATCTTAATCACTCTTTGCCTCCATGTTTAGCTGCCCTCCCTTTGTTTAATCTGGAAAGTATATTTATATCATACTTTTAAAAATCTTGGGCTAAAAAAGGAAAGGCAGCATACTCTTAATTATAACTCACTTGCTCAGTGTAAATGACTTCAGAAAACCCCATCATTTAGTTTGCATTTTAGCTGCTAAAAATCCAAGTCAAGTGAGTAAATGCCTGACATAGATTATATCTGGCATGTTTACTGTAGACTTTGCTTTTTTGGCTTGAGGTGTTATGATTTCTGGCGCCAACTTCAAAACTTAGCTACCCAGTTTGTCTACCTAAAAATTTCCAACTAGTAATTTTAGAGCTCTTTAATTGGTAGCGTGCAGTGAATCTTCTCTATATTTGACTGTTGATTATTCATGTTAATTATAGCAAGTAGTGTTAGAAATAAAATAAAGAACTGCCAATTTAGTGATAGTAAGCCTATCCAGTCTCTGTCATGGCCAGAACTGTTAATATAAATATAAATACACACACACACACACACACACACACACAAACATATTACAGGTATTTTCAAACTGATTGTTACATTGCTAGGTTTGAGAAGTCTAGCTTTTCAAGGAAATACTGTAGTCATATTGCATTAGCAAAACAACATCTACTTGTCATGTTCAAGTTAAAATAATTAAAGTGCTCTTTTGATATAACTAATTTTATGCTGACTAAGTTATGAATAAATATGAGCAGTAGGACAGGTGCATCCAGTATCCCAAGAGAAGTTGCCTTACTGTTGTTAAAGGAGTTAAATTTTACTGCCCTTTGTCTCAGTCCTCACATGGCCAAGAAGGTGGGAGTTGCCTCTGCCTGCATGAGTTCCCTTAACTGAACAACAACATAAACAACATCTAAGACAAAATGCAGGGCTGTGACTCCAGCACTGTCACTTTTCTTTCCTTATTTTTAACATCTTTCGCCTAATGAAGAAGCTGGTAGAGCTTCAAAATCTTGCATCATATTTTTTTTGCATTTTGGTTGGCCAGTAAAGGTATCACTCTTTTGTGGATTTTGGATTTTGTTTTGTTTTTATGAGCAGCAGTGGCATTATTAGTCATTGTCAAAGGGATTTCCTTTAAACATATACTTTTGTTTGCAATAAGACTTAATGGTTTATGGAAAACATACTTTTTTTAAAAAACCCAATAAAATACAAAATCCATTCTGTGGTGATACTCAGCCAACCAAACCCCTTCAGTGTGTATAGCTTAAGGTAGTAACTAGTGAGAATTTGATATGTTGGGAGGAAAAAAACCTAGAATGACTTGTTTGGATTACAAGTTTTGTTGGTCTGTGTTGAGACATACTGTAAATGAGTGTTGATCCAGCAGGTGCTTTTATATTTATGTAAGGATTTACATACCGGTATGTACAACAGAACTTGCCCCTCTCCCCATCTCCCCTACAGCTGCTATGTTAGACAGTCGAGCAAACTACTTGCCTGTGATTTCCTTTATTCCAAATAAATAAATTAAATGACCATTGGTAGGTGGCTTGCCCTAGTACCTTGTAATCTGATACTTTGGTTATCACTTCTGTACTGAGCATCTGTACTGAGCATTAGTCTCCTAATGGTGCTTCCTTTGAGCAAGCTATAATCACTTAGATGACCATGAGCTCATCCCCACATGTGTGCTGTCCCCATTATAAGAACTGGGTCCTAAGTATGGTAAATATGAATGGACTAGTTTACATTGAAAGTTCTATGCAATAGGGAAGTACTGTATGCATCAGTCAGCTCCTCTTTTAGATTATAAGACTCTTGTAAATGTTTTGTCATAATTGTTAATTATACAACATGTGTTTGTTCAGAAACATTCTCTCACATCAGAATTGACCATGAGATATGACAGTCAGTCCTCAACTTTTCAAAGGGCTAGGGGAGCAGGATCCCTGTAGAAGTGGAAAAACCAGTTGACAATGGAATTGCACTGGAGGACCTAGAAATACCTATAATGGGAGGCATGAAAATTTAGATTCCCAATTGACAGTTTCAGTTCTAAAAATTACAAGTTGTGGATTTTCTGGAAATCCTTAATTAATTGCTAAATTATATTAGATGCTGTCAAAATGGGAAACGGAAAAGGAACAAATTAAAGAGTTCATGGTGACATGGGCAAGGAATATTGGATATACATTATAATTAGACCAATGGGAATCAGTATGGTGTAAAGGTTTAAAATTCACCTGTTGTTATGAGTTAAAAGGAAATTATTATAAAATGATGTACAGGTGGGTACATGACACCAGAAAAATTGGCTATTATTTATAAGAGTGTTAGTAAAAAATGTCAGATCATATAGGTTCCTTTTATCATCTCTGGTGGACCTGCAAAAAAGCAAGGAAATATTGGTTATTAATTAAAGGGATGATTCAAAAGGTGTTAAAAGGAACCATATAATTTAGACCCAAACTATTTCTATTAAATATGTTGGATATGGAAAATAGAATTGAAAGAGAAAATAAGGTTTTGCTTTGTTATTTGATTACAGTGGTAAGAATAGTTTATGCCAAGTATTGAAAGCAAAGGAAGATCCCAGCTATTAAAGAATGGATAAGAAAAAGAACTGAGGGAATCAGATAAATTAATGAATATGTGAAAAGAAAATCCCATACAGATACAGCTAGCTGTTTGGCAACCAGTTATGAAATTTGTTAAGAACTAAATCGGAGACTAAATATAAAAAGTTTTGATATTTAAAGTATTTCCCTTTTTCTAAAATGAGGAAGGTTGTGTGTGTCTCTGTGTGTATGATTAAGTGGTAGAGGTGAGATATTGTACTTTTTAGCAGTAGTCAGCGGAAAGCAGGAAGTTGTGGGGGGTGATTGTATGTTGTATATCTGTTGTTATCTTTTTTCCCCCTGTCTTTTTCCTATATGAAATTAATAAAATACACTTAAACAAAAAATAAAAAAATAAAAATTACAAGTTGTGTTCCGGAGTTCTAGTTCAGTGTACTACCCAAGTCTGAAGACCATTAAAAATCTCAGAAAGCATGTTGGAACACACAGTACTTTGTGCAATTGGTGCATAGAGTACTATGTGTTTCAACATGTTTCCTGAGATTTTTAGTGGTCAAGAAACTAAGGCAAATAATCTGTAATATACCCTGCTATTTTAACACGATTAGAAGTCAATCACATAATTTTGTAATAATTATGTGGTAGTTTGGCCTAGGTTTTTAGCCAGAGTAAAGTATTACTTCTGTTACAGAACTGTTCTCTTATTTAAGTTATATACAGTAATTTACTCCTTAATTGCTGTATGTCAGATATGTTTGCAGTGTCTGCATCATTTGTATGATAGTACTTGTGTGTTACGAAGAGCACTAGATCTTTACATTCATACCTTGCCATGCATGGAGTAAGTAACAAGATCACCCCTACTAGATGGAAGTAGAGATGCCACATAAAGCAACATCTTAAATTGCTTGCTGGCTGCCATGATCCTGGAGTCTAATAGTAGCCTGGAAATGGACTCAGAGGCTGAAGAGCCATTGGAGAGCCAATTAACTCCTGACTTTGATACACTAGAAACCTTCAATCCTGAGACCTCTGAACCTGACCAACATCCCTGAGCCTCATCCCCTCTCATAACAATGTGAAGGCCTGGGCGGAGGGGGGAGACTAAGGAAAATAGGGGAAAACATTGTGTCCTTCCTTCCCTCCCACCAGGACAATTTTTCATTTTGTTTGTTTTTCCAGAGGATGGTCTATATTCAGGAGATGATAATACAGTTGGCCCTCTGTATCCATGAATTTGGCATCCATTGATTCCACCATCCGTGGATTCAAATTATTAAAAAAAATTCCAAGAAGGAAACTTTATTTTGCCATTTTATGTAAAGGACACCATTTTACTATGCCATTGTATATAATGGAGCTTGAGCATCCACAGATTTTGGTATCTACGGGGGTGGGGGGTGGGTTCCTGGAACCAAACCTCAGTGGATACCAAAGGTCCCCACTGATGAAGAGTTCAGTATTTGCAGTGTTGAATTAATTTTTGTATAAGCTGTGAAGTGGTTTTATTTCCATACCTTTATATAGGCCTGTATATTGAGACTTTAATTCAGAGAATAAGCACCCCCAGATTATCTCAAGAGGGATAGGCAACCCTGCTGTCTCACAATGAGACGTTTTGTGCTTTAATGCAGAGAACAGAAAAAGAGCAAGAGTTCCTTCTTTTTCTGTTCTCCAAATTGCTGCAGAGGTGAAGAAATTGTACTTCTTTGTAAGCCCTCTCCCAAAGTGCAAAGGTTTAGAATAGTGATAGCATATTCCATTGCTTTTTTTTCAGGAGTTGTTGGCTGCAAGGGGAAATAGAGACAGCTGCCAGCCTTGTTAGGATTGCCTTGCAGAAGGAACTTTTTAAAATTACAAATATAGCCTCAGATCTTTATTACCTTCTTGTCCTAATGTAAAGTTGAGAACAAAATTGAATGCTGTTGTGCAATTAGTTGCATGAAATAGTCACTTTCAGTGATATGAATGTGAAGTTGGAGATGTGAGTACTTGGCAGTGCAACGTGTAAGACATTCTTAGAGTAGAAAGTCATCTGAATGCCAACCAGAGGTCTGAGAACAGACTGTTCTGTTTTGATAGATCTCGTTGCTTGTGACCAAGATTTTGTATGCTCCATGACACAGTGAAGGATTCCAGCCGATCACACAGACCATTACATTTTTTTATTTAAATATTTTAAAGCTGCCTTTCATCTTTACTAACACAATGCCAGGTACTACTGTAATTATAAACCAGAAGAATACTGTTTTGCTTATTTCCATGCATATTCATGGAAGTTTAATATGAATCACTTGTCTTTTGAAGAAAAGGCAAGTGCATACTCACACTTGCCTACTCTTAGGTAAAAAAGTACAGTACTCAAAAGCATAGCCATGTTAGTCTGTGTCAGCATGAAAAGATAAGACTAAACTGAGAAAAAGAAATTTGTAGCATAAGTTTTCATGGACTAAAGTCCACTGGCATTTGATGAAGTGGAATGGAGTCCATGAAAGCTTATGCTAGAAACTTCTGAGAAATTTGAGACCCAATTGGTCTCCAGGTTACTACAGGCTTCCTTTATAATTTTTTATCATGTAAAAAGTATGAGATTTTAAAAATCTGTAAATAGTTTCATCTTCACCTACTGTTAAAAGCATGACAGTACAGAGTTAGACTTAGAGTGTGCATTTGTGATTTTTCTTCCTGCTTTCATCATGCTCTGTGGCATATGTACCTTTTCCTACTTCAGAGGAGGAATAGTGTATATTTTATTCATTCTACCCACTGCTTTCAACTTGCAGAATTGTGATACTCAAAGAGAAGTGTTGTTGATAGCAGATCACATTTTAAAAGATGTTTTTAGCAGCATAGTTTTGAATATATTCTTATCGGGAGCTCAGTTCTTGGTTAAATATGGCATGATGTTTTTAACCTGCCTGCAGAGGGAACTGTGAAAGCCTTATGAGCCAATTGCTGTGGGGAAACATGTTTGTAGAATAGCTGTTGGCTAGTTCCTGCCCTTCTTTTTCATTGTACATTAATTATTTAATGTTCAAGTTCAGCAGACCAAGCAGGGTCCTGTTTTAGGGGGCAGGAGGGCTTCTTGTATTTGTCTTTTCTACCCCATAACTGGGTTGAGCAGAGACAGGCAACATCAGATTCTGGATGGGGCATTCTGCATTACCAGAGCAGGTGGACAGTTTCAAGTTGTGTCTTGACATTAAACAGTTTTATTCTGAGAATCATGCAACATATTAATGTATCCTCAGGTGCACCTTTTTGCTTTTTTCAGCCTTTTCTCATATGGGACATCACTTACATAGTGAGGTACCTGTTGGAGTGGTAAGCTGTCTATTTGTAAACAGGGTTATACAATGAAATGTTCTATTAAAACGTCCCTGAAGTAGCCCCCCCCCCTATCGTTCTTGCTCTTTCCCAGTTGTTGTGGGTGATTCAGCATGCATCATAAACCAGTACAAAACTTTAGGCAGTATTTTGCCACTTCATAGTGCAGGTTTGAATGAGCCATGAGTTTAGTGGACAAGCCAGAATTAATTGTAGCAATTAACAATGCCCCAGGGATACTGAGATGTCAGTGTGTTTCTGACTCTTGTGTGCTGCTGTATGGCTAATATTACAGTGTTCTTCATTTCTCTTGATGCATTATTACACCTTCTCTCATTCATTTGGATTGTTGTTGTTAACTTTGATAAGCTGAAAAAGAAAAGCCATGATTGCTGTAAACAAGCAATGGAGGAAGTAGGCACAGGCTTCCTATAATGTAGTCAATGTATTTTATGGGGGTTAGCATTTGGGATGAGGCAGAAAGCTTCATTAGGGCTGAGCCAAAATCATTGTCTCCTGCTCAAAGCCACCACCACCCCAGTCTTGGGGATGGACAGACTAGAGGAAAGACTCTCATTCATACCCTTCTTTAGTCAGTCAGTATATTGCTAGGGATGGGGGTGGGGCTTATGTTCATATTGTGGATAAATTGTATGTGATAGATTGTAAGCATTTTGTCACAGTGCAATCCCATCCTTTCACCTCAGTTTTGCAAGTGTTTTGCCTTCTTAAAGCAGTGCATTCTTGATTGGTTAGAATCATGTGTGTGATCAATATGGGAAACATGTATATGATCAATACAAGATCTTCTTCATGGTCTCTGTGAATCACACAGCTGGGTTACTTCTGCGCCTGCACAGAGCTTCGGAACCTTCTAGAATCGCTAGGCAGAATGTGCTTTGATACATTTTTGGTGGTAACTCCGCCCATCCTAACGGTCCCTTATAAGGACTTCCCGCCTAAATCCCCTGGAAGATTGCATTTTGTTTGTAGATGAGCCACTTTTATTTTAAGTGTGTCATTAAAAACTATTCTCTGTGTAGGGAGTATGTATTTGTTTAAGAGAAGTACGTATCTGTGCTTTCCTCCTTTGACGAGCCTCTGTGAGTTCAGGAGTGGAGGTTCTTTGTGCTCTTTCCTTGTGCTTTTTGCACTGCAGTGATCTGTATCAATTTAATTGAATTGCTTTGTGAGTCCATTTGGAGGGATATGGATATGGATAGGTAGAAGCAACTGGCTGGGCCCCCCCTGCAGCACTGTGAGATTGGCAGAAAGTATCTGCAGTGCACAGCAAACCCAAGAATTCTAAAATCTGTACATGGGAACTTAAAAAAATGTTCAAATTGCACTTCATTGTGATAGACATAAATGAAGAAAATAACACTTCAGTTAAGTATTTGGAATACAGTAATGATTAAAGATGTTAGTGGATTTCTTACTCTGATCATACCAGTGCAAGACACACTTTGTTGTTCGGTGCCTTGAAGTTGTTTCCAACTTATGGCAACTCTAAGGTGAATCTATCACTTGGTTTTCTTGGCAAAATTTGTTCAGAGGAAGTTTGCCTTTGCCTTCCTCTGAGAAAGTGGATTTCCATGGCTGAGCAGGGATTCAAACCCTGGTCTTCAGAGTCCTAGTCCAAGGCTCAAACCACTGGATCACATTAAGTGTAATGTGTGTATGTGCCTGCATGCAAGTCACTTGTTGATCTATGGTGACTCCATGAATTTCATAGGGTTTTCTTAGGCAAGGAATACTCAGAGGTGGCTTTGCCCTTCCCTTCCTCTGAAATATAGCCTACAGCACCTGGTATTCATTGGTGGTTTCCCATCCAAGTGCTAACCAGTGCTGCCCCGCTTAGTTCCCAAGATCAGATAGGATCTGGTCCTTTAGGGTATTTAGGCCTCTGCAGATTGTAAAAACATGTGGCCCATTGTTTAAATAACAAAGAGATGCATCCTCTGGCTGGATTCTCTCCCTCTTGTCCCCCAAAAAGACATTCTGTCACTTAGAGCCCCACAGAAATGGGGAGAGAGAGACAGGTTGGTGAAGAAGGTATTAGATGCCTACCGCTACTTTTGTTTCTTCTGGCTTCTTTTACCCTAGCTCTTCCTCTCATAATCTTAGATACATTGCAACTAGTGCCACTTTTTTCTTTATAGAACATGCATTTCTTCGGAAACAGAGTTTCTCTGGCTGTCATAACAGAAATTTAGTGAACTCAAAGCTAATATTGTTTAAACACAGAAATGGAGAAGAGAAGGGCTATAGTGATTCCATGTTCCGAGTGGGAGAATACACACAGTGGGTAATTGCTTTCATGTAGTACCATTAACTATTGTGTCTATATTGTGCAAAAATAGTATCTCAAGGACAGAAATAGTTATAGTTAACAGTGAAAAATAGAGTAAAATGCAGAATAATGGATTGAAGCATGGGCACAGCTTTGCCACTTAGTTGGTCATAGGAGTGGATCCAGAGAGTTGCTTGTTAAATTAGTGGTGAACTGTGGGATTAGGGTTGCCAGCTAACAGGTGTTGCCCATTGTAACAGCACTTATGGCATGAAAACCTATGATGAATTTGTCCCTGTTCATGCAGATGTTTAAAATAAAACTGCAGAAGAATAACTGTCATTATGTTTCCTATAGCATGACTGATTATATTGTAAGCTGCTTTGAGTCCCATTCAGGAGAAAAGCAGGGCCTAAATCAAATAAATAAATAAATAAATAAATAAATAAACAAATAAATTTTGAATTGGTGAGACATATTGTGGACATAGTTATTTAAATTAATTCTAATAGGTGAGGGTGGTGTGCTATGTTTTTGACATTAACTTTTGTATCACTTTTGGTGGGAGTGTAAAGAGAGATTGGTTAGAGGTGCTGTTAGTGATTAATGGAAATGAAACCCTATGGCTTATATTTGTATTTGTTTTGATTTGGTCAGATGTTAATTTGTGATTCTTCCTCTATTAGTCAGTTCAACAGCCTGTTTATTAGTGAGTTATAATTATCTGACAGTTGGAAACCGTATTGCTTTTGTAGACAACTTAATCACCAGAACCATTAAAGATGTTCCCATAGTTTCAGAATGAGAGGCAGGCATGTTTTGCTTCTGTTTGTTTTTGTTTTCAGGGTCCTGCTTATAACCACAGTTTGCATATGTGCGTATCTATCTATCTATCTATCTATATATAATTCTCTTGGGTATGTTGCTGTTTCCAGTGTGCTGATTGGCTGCTTAGGGAACTGACCATCCAATCACAGGTCTGTTGGGCAGCCAATCAGCACACTGGGGGCGAGACCATGTAGATCTCAACCATGGCGGCTGGAGCTGGAGAGTGAGTAACATGGGGGTGGATGTGGTGTGTGCATGTGTGTTCTGGAGTGCAGGCATTTCTTGGATTTTCTTGGTTGGCCTCACAGCCCGGAAAAAAACCAAGGAAATCCAAAGGGAAGGTATTTTTTACCATACATCAAAGGATTCACAGACAGAATAGGGAAACTGATGAGGAAACAGAACCTCCAAACAATCTACAGACCAACCAGAAAAATCCAAGAAATGCTACGCTCAGCGAAGGACAAAGGAGACCCTCTCACAGCTGCAGGAGTTTACCGCATACCATGCAGCTGTGGACAAGTCTATATAGGGACCACTAAATGCAGTGTGCAAACACGAATCAAGGAATATGAGAGACACTGCAGACTAGGCCAGCCACAAAAATCAGCAGTAGCAGAACATGTTATAAACCAACCTGGACACAAAATGACACAGAAATTCTGAACCAGGCCAACAACTATCATGTCAGAATGCACAGAGAAGCTATTGAAATCCACAAACACCTGGACAACTTCAACAGGAAAGAAGAAACCCTAACAGTAAACAAAACCTGGCTCCCAGTTTTGAAAAACAATAGAATAAAAACTCAACACTTACAAAGGAATTCCTCCCAGGAACAGAAGGAATTCTAGCAGTTAATGGCCCATCAACCAACCATTAGCCAAACAGACACTAATCATCATTGCATTTCTATACCCAGAAACTAACCATTCAAATACACAAATTTACATATCCTCCCCAACAGGGCTTCACAACATATAAATCCCACACACACTCCTACCCATCCATTCTCTGAAGATGCCAGCCACAGATGCAGGCGAAACGTCAGAAGCAAACTCTTCCAGAACACAGCCTCACAGCCCGGAAAAAACCCAAAGAAGACCAAATTGTTCTAGAGCAAAGTGACTCATCAATAAAATCTAATTCAGCTGATGAGCTTTAAAAAAAACAAACTGCATAAGACTTGTATAGAGGAACGTCTGAACACATTGACTGAGCTTTTTGGAAAACATTCCTCTGAAGAAATTAAAGATCTGAAATCAATTAGGAAATTCTTGTCAGAATGCTATGCTTTGCTGATCACCCTGATAGAAATTCATAAAAGAAGTGAGCAAGTAGTCTGTTTGGCTATGCGAACTAGCACCAGTGAGAAACGTGTAAATACAGAACATTCTAAATTTGAATCTGGGAAAAATATCAAAATGTAGAAAGAAATCTAGCTGTAATAACAAGTCACAAAAGAAAACGAAGAATACCAAAACAACTTTTAAATTCACCAATAATAAAAAAATGCATTTTCATGAGCTATTCAAATTTTTAGAACGACAACCCAAAACATGCTCCAAAACTAATCTGAAATGATATAAATGCAAAAAAGAAGAATCACAACATACTCTGATTCAGCACACTGCTGTGAGCAGCTCAAAGAGTCACTTGCCTTAACAACATATCTCATGATTCGACAACTCTTATAAGTTTGATTCAAGAGACCCATGGCAACATGTTCTCACTCAGAGTTGTTCACAAGATCATAAGCAACTTCAACCAGAACATTATGAAATCAAACCATCCCCACTTATTTGGAATTTGGTTTTAGACTACTCAAAATTGGTTTTTTCAAATTTCCCAAAGCCAAGAGGCTTGTTATCACAGTATCAATGCAAAAATCATTTTGTGCACTTAGCTAGAGGGAAAATGTCTCTGGCTATTAATATAGAAAATATTCTTAACATGGATTATCTTTTTTTATATTAAACATCATGCTTGTGCAGTTGTGACCTCCAAAGAAAGGAATATACACAAAAGCAATGAACACTACAACAGAGGAAAGACATCTAATAAGCCCCTTCCAAGCTCTTCCTTCCCCCTCCCAGGCAGAAATCATCACTAGACTATCCACTTTGCGTAATACCCTTATCTCATTACAGCCATCCGAGGATGCCAGACCAGATTTAGTTGCAAAGAGAAGCCCACTGAATATGAGAGACAGTGCTGAAAATAAGCAACAGGAAGAAGGGGAAAACTTTTAAAATAAATGTGATTTTTAAAATAGTGACAGTCTTGCCCCATTGAGTACAATTTTGTTTTGCCAAGAAAGTCTCCCATATCCTCAGGTAAATGGCTACAAAGAAGATTTCTCACCCCAGATAAACTTGGACAACCGGTCTCTTTACCCAAAAATCAGACCATTTCCATTAACAGAGAATATTTTCGTCCTTTAGCTGGTGGAGGGTCTGTATATCTGGACAAAGAAGGAAAGCTTAGCAAAATAGTAGAGCTTGACTGACCCAATGTGGAGTCTGACAACATTCTAACCTCTTACCCAAATTTAGATCTTACCGGGTGGTCTCACAGTCTATGTAGTTCCAGCAATTTATTCAGAGTTTATCATGGAGTGTGGCAGGATGGTCCATTAAGTTAGTCAATACAAATTTTAAAGACTTCTGTGCTGATTTTGAAATTATTTGCCTTCAAGAAACTTGGGTCACGACCCCTGATTTTCTCTCTCTTCCAGGCTATATAACTTACTACTTTCCTGCTATCAAATTAAAGGCCAAAGGACACCCCCACGGTGGTTTGGCAACCTTGGTTTCTGTTGATTCTAATCCAAAAATCTCACAAATGGACTCTAGGTCCTGTGCTAACATTCTTACTCTCCAAATGGACTGGCCTAGTGGCATGAAACTCTTTAATATATATTGCCCTCCCTGGAGTTCAAAGTATGAGTATTCTATCAGGTGGACTGATTTAGACCTAGTCCTTACATCTCTATACAATTTTTACGCCGATCCATTAATCTTAATAGCTGCAGATATGAATGCCAGACTGGGCCCAAATAATTATAAAATAGTTGAGAAATTGGGTTTAATTCCAGAGGATCTGTATCATTTCCCTACTAGGAATTCAAAGGACCAGGGGATTAACGAGGTTGGCCAACTTCTGATTCCCCTTATTTTTAAATTCCGTCTATTCCTATGCAACGGGACAGCTAGTGACCCCGAGTCAGACCTATACATACATATGACGTAAGGGGAAAAGTGTGATCGATTATTGGATCCTCTCACAAGCAGCTATTTCACTGTTTGTAAATTTTAAAGTTCTTGCTAGACCCGAGAGTGATCGCATGCCAATCCAACTATCTCTCTGCCCTCTGTTTAGCCAAACATCTCCTGGAAGAAAAATTAATTTTCCTCCAATAACAAAAACTCAAGGAGACAAGAGGGTTTGCTGGAATGGGAAGATACAAGACACTGTAAACTCCCTTTTAATGTCTCCTAGCATTCTTTTGTTAAGAGACCAAATTCTGACCCACCTAGATCTCATTGACTCTTTTGATAAATTAATACAAGAAATTAGACACTTTGTGACCTACACTAAACCCAAGTGCTTAGCTAAACAATCCGATTGTGGCTGGTTTGACACGCAGTGTGGCACTCAGAAGCATATCTTAGTGAGAGCCGTAAGGAAATTAAGATGGGAAGATTCACTAAAAAAATAAAGGATATCTGAAGAGAATATAAAATTTTATTCAGGGGGAAAAGGGCAGAACATACATGTCAGACTTGGATGGAGCTAGGTTAGGTACTCATGGAAAGGGATTCTGTTAGATTTTGGGCCTTGGTGACAAAAGGGACAAGAAAGGTACATGGACCTATTAATAATCAAATTACTTGTCTTCCCTTTTTAGCCAATTTACTCCTGGGTCCATTCTCCAAACTGAGATTCTAGGCAGATTACTAATTGAAATGCTAGACGGGATTTTCTTAAAACTCACAAAACATCAGTAATAAAATGGAATTAAGTAAGCTATCAGAAACATTAAAAAAATTGAAACATACAGTTGAAAATGATAAGCAGTTTAAAAATCAGTACAGTTTAAACAATAAAAACAGTATAGCACCCTCATAATAGCTCTTTCTTTAAAAAAAAATTTCAGTTTTCAAAAGCCTCTTCAAATTTTTTTTTAAAAAGGTCTTTGTTTGCTGATGGAAGGACTGCTGGGAGGGAGCCATTCTAACATCCCTAGGAAGGGAGTTCCAGATCCTGAGGCAAACACAAAACTTGTATAACCTTGATGTATTCCTTCTGTTTACCTGCAGGTTTTCCTCCTATCCTCTTCCAACAATAATTGACAGCCCACTGCATCACAGGGAGCTTGCCAATATGTTATCTTTGACATAAAATCTTAAAATGAAGCAACTATGTCAGTATGGATACCTGTTCATCTGTCCCTTGAATGTCAGTGGCTGAGTATGCTCTACCAGCCTGACTTGATTGCAAACAAACATGTTGCAAAATTGAATGAAAATGGCAATGGTATCTGAAACAAAATATTCTGTAGGGTGAGATGGCAGGAACAATCCTTTAGCATTGGGAACCTAGGGCTGCCCAGCAGGAAGCAGGAAGTTGAGTCATAGCCTTGTGGATTTCAAATCCCTTTCCATCTCCACGAGGCCAGTTCAACTTCTTGTTTTGCCCAGCAAGGTTCAGAACCCAACTGTCCTGGGCCCAGTGCTATTCAACATCTTTATCAATGACTTGGATGAGGGAATTAGGGGCATACTTATTAAATTTGCAGATGACACCAAATTGGGAGGAGTAGCTAATACCCTGGAGGACAGGATCAAAATTCAGAATGCCCTGGATAGACTGGAGAGCTGGGCCAAAGCTAACAAAATGAAATTCAATACAGAGAAATGTAAAGTACTGCACTTAGGGCGGAAAAATGAAATGCATAGATATAGGATGGGAGAGACCTGGCTGAACGAGACTATGTGCGAAAGGGATCTAGGAGTCCTAGTAGACCACAAGTTGAACATGAGTCAACAGTGCGATGCGGCAGCTAAAAAGGCCAATGCGATTTTGGGCTGTATCAATAGAAGTATAGTGTCTAGGTCAAGGGAAGTAATAGTGCCACTCTATTCTGCCTTGGTCAGACCTCACTTAGAATACTGTGTCCAGTTCTGGGCACCACAATTCAGAAAGGATATTGACAAATTGGAGCGTGTCCAGAGAAGGGCAACTAAAATGGTGAAAGGTCTGGAAACGATGCCTTATGAGGAGAGACTTAGGGAGCTGGGTATGTTTAGCCTGGAAAAAAGACGGTTAAGAGGAGATATGATAGCCGTGTTTAAGTATTTGAAGGGATGTCACGCTGAGTATGGAGCAAGCTTGTTTTATGATGCTCCAGAGACTGGAACACGGAGCAATGGGTGCAAGCTCCAGGAACAGAGATTCCACCTCAACATTAGGAGGCAATTTTTGACAGCAAGAGCTGTTCGGCAGTGGAACACACTCCCTCGGAGCGTGGTGGGGTTTCCTTCCTTGGAGGTCTTTAAACAGAGGCTGGATGGCCATCTGTCGGGGATGCTTTGATCAAGATTTCCTGCGTGGCAGGGGGGTTGGACTGGATGGCCCTCGTGGTCTCTTCCAACTCTGCAATTCTATGATTCTATGATTCCTCCAGACTTTTTAGCCCTTTTCTCTTTTTTCTTGCCTTTTACCCTCGTCCCCCCCACCTCTCCTTTTCTACCCACTTTATCTGGCCTTTCACTACCCTGCCTCTTTAAAAAAAACACCAACCTTTTCGCTACTTCCTCCCACCCGGCTGCTCTCTCCTTCCTGGCTGCGCACCACCTCCTCCTCTGACCATGCGGTCGTGCCCGTGGCCCAGAGGAAGGCAGCAAAGCAGGCGGAGAAGGCTCTCACGGGGTGCCGCTCCATGAGCACGCCAAAGGCGAAACTGCTCCAGTCACGGTCGAAGGGAGTGCAGCCCCGATCGAAGGGGCTGCAGGCCACAGCGGCTAGGAGCGAGACAAGGGAGAGCCAGGGATCCGCGTGGGCTGAGGTCTCTTCCTTGCCCCTCCAGAGCTTCCTTAACGACAACGGAGCCCAAGAGGAAGCTTGGTATGGGGTAGGAGCCCCAGAGAAGGTACAAGAGGCACTAGAGGGGGAGGAGCTGCGCACGATTATCCAGCAGAGCTTCCCTTCGCATGGCTTCCCTTCCACGATGGCGGCTGCTTCCAGCAAAGCTGTGCAATCTGCAGCAGCGGGAGTTTCATCCAGTGAGCTGAAGCCTCTGGGGAAGCGATGGAAACGCAGGGGGGGAACTCTCGACGAAGCCTGGGAGGGGGATGAGGAGCCCCAAGGGAGGGGGGATCCTGGGAGCTCTGAGGATGAGGCCTGTGGCAAGGTGAACCTAAGCAACAGAGAGGCCATCAGAATGGCCCTCCGCATGCTCTTGGATGCCCTCCTTTCAGACCAGGAGGACACCCACACCCTCGTTCCTAGTACCTCCTGGTCACTCAGGGGGGGGCAGACTGGGGCTCACAGACCGGGGCCCACAGATCCAGGGGGGCGGCGGCCCCCAGAAGGTAGACAAGGACCCAGGGAGCACAGACAGGAAGGACCCAAGGCAGCGCCCAACTGCCCCAGCATAAGGGGGAAGGGTGAACTCACACCCAAATTCGCAGCATAAAAAGGAAGGCGAGGTGTAGCCTCAGAGGGTGAGAGCCTGGCTTTGGGGATCACAGGGGGTGACGGCCTCACTGGGGACCCAGATGATACCACCACTGCACACAAGGAGGAGGGGGAGTTTGTTTGATTCCAAAACCTCGGAACCGGAGATCGCTGACAGGATTTTTCAAGGCGATAAATTTGCCTACCTATTGAACAAGGCTCTGACTGCCTTGGAAATCACATCCCCTTCTCTGCAGCAAGACAACCCAGGGGACTCTTAGACCCCTAAAAATGAGAATGTAGCGGCGCTACAAGGCAGACCGAAGAAACATCTGTTTCCATTCCCAGGACCCTTCTGGAATTTGGTAACAGAAGAGTGGGACAGGCCCACTTCTGGAAGGAGGGGCATGTCAGCAGCCCAGAGGTTCTAAAACATCCCTCAGGAGGTCCTAGACAAATTGAAGGCCCCAGTGGTTGATCGTCTGGTGGTCTCCATGGTTTCTAACTCTCTCACACCCAAGGAGGGGGAAGAGTCCCTTAAGGACCCCTATGAGAAGAGGGCAGATGGCGCTCTAAAGAAGTCACACGAAGCTTCAGCATTGGGGATTAGGGTATCCCTGGCCACCACGATAATCTCTAGAGCAGCCATAATATGGCTGCAAGAGGTAATGGAGATGCAAGATCTGAACACCAGGATGCTACACAAGGCCTTCCAGAGAATACAACATGCATTACACTATCGCAGACGCCTCCCAGGACTCACTGACATTCTCAGCAAGGGCTGCAGGAGCCACCACGCTAGCACAACGATCCCTATGGCTTAAACACTGGGACGCAGATGCCCAATCCAGGAATGCCCTAGCTATCTCAGCATTCAAAGGTACTAAGTTGTTCAGTGAAGAAGCCCTTAAGGATATACTGGTGGAGACGAAGGACAAGAAGCAAGCCATGCCCTCAGCAAACAGGAAACAAGAACAGTGGAAGGCGTCCCTTCCAGTATTCTAGCTCCTTTCGACACTTCAGGGGCAACGGCAGATGAGGGGACTTTCGCTCCTCCAGACCAGCCTGGTCCAAAGCCAACTACGTCATACGCCATGCCCCATTCTCCAACCCTTTTACCAACTGCAGAGGGGAAACCCAGTCACACAGGGGTTCCTCACTCCAGCAGTCCTGACTCAGCCTCAACCCCAGTAGGCGGAAGACTTGTCAAGGTTCCTAGGCTCCTGGTCAAACTCTACCACAGACAGATGGGTGCTAGAGACCATAGCACAAGGTTACAGGGTAGAGTTCGACTCAAAACCAAGGAACCGGTTCCTACCCACCCCAATCCCATCCGATCCAAAAAAAGGCAAGGGTCCTCAGAACAGCCATCAACCACCTACTGGAGATAGAAGCCATAGAGGAAGTACCGACACCTCAGAGCTTCTCAGGGATATACTCTTAATTCTTCACAGTACCCAAAAAGGACAGAAACCTCAGGCCGTTTCTAGACCTGAAGTACACAAACTCATGCGTTACTTACAAGCGTTTCTGGATGGAAACACTGTCATCAATAAGAGAAGCAATACAGGAAGGAGACTTCCTAGCATCTCTGGGCTTATCAGAAGCATACCTACACATCAAGATGCACCCGGACAGCAGCCATTTCCTCAGGTTCGCATTTGGAGAGGAGCACTTCCAATTCAGAGCGCTTCCCTTTGGCCTCTCGACAGCCCCTCGCATATTCACAAAGGTCATGGTAGTGCTGATAGCACACCTCAGAACCCTGGGGATACATCTCTACCCCTGCCTGGACAACATCCTCTGAGGGCACCCTCTAAGATCAAGGCAGAAAGGGACTTGCAGGAAACAACTGAATGCCTCCAAGAGCATGACTTCCTAGTAAACTTCAAGAAAAGCATTCTCGTCCCCTCACAAACCATAGTACATCTAGGGGTACAACTGGATACAGTGAACTACTACATATCCCTGTCCAGGGAGCGCATTCTGGCGCTTCAACGGGATGCCACAGCAACTCACAGAACATTGAGGGCATCCATTGCCACCCTCGCATACCTGTTCGGGCTGATGATCTCGACAATACAGGTAATACCATGGGCCGGGTTTCACTCCAGACCCTTACAGACCTTACTCTTTCCACACCAATACCGGATAGCACAAAAGGAGGACTTTATCCTAGACATTCCTTGCTCACTGAAGGAGTCCCTACAGTGGTGGACTCAGCTGAGGAACCTCTCCAGAGGCTCCCCGCTGACCATCGGTCAGCAAATTGTAGTCACTTCAGATGTGAGCCTCTGGGGATGGGGGACTTATTGCCTGGACCAAGTGGCTCAAGGGATATGGTCAAAAGAGGAACAGCTTCATAGTATAAACTGGTTGGAGCTGAGGGCGGCACACCTCGCTCTGGCACACTTCTCTCACATCCTAAGGAACAACGCCGTCCTGCTACTGGCGGACAACACAGTGCGCTCATACATAGCGAAGCAAGGGGGCTCCAAATCAAGGTCCCTGCACCTAGAGGCAGAAGCTCTCCTTCTGTGGGCAGAGTCCACAGTACTTTCACTCTCGGCCCAGCATCTCTAGGGAGAAGCGAACCTCCAAGCCAAATTCCTAAGCAGACACACAGTACTCCAGGGGGAATGGGAGCTGAACCAAGAAGTTTTCCTCCAAATCCAGAACATATTTGGGAAGATGCTAGTGGATCTCTTTGCAACACCTCAAAACATCAAACTGACACGCTTCTTCTCACATTTCCCTCACCAGTGGGCAGAGGGGATTGACACCCTGTGCTCCCCTGGCCAACTGGACTTCTCTTTACCTTCCCCCCCTCTTCCTCTAATAGGGAGGGTATGCAGGAAAATTCGCCAGGAAGGAGCTCAGGTAGTCCTAATCACTCCCCACTGGCCATGACAACCATAGTTCTCGGACCTGATGGAGTTGTCGGTCCAACACCCTATGAGGCTACCACCATGAGAGGGCCTCCTTCATCAGGGCCCCATAATGCATCCCAGCACGTTATGGTTACAGCTGGCAGCATGGAGATTGAATGGTGAGCTTTGAAGGAGTGCGGATACAGTGATAAGGTAATCGTCATACTCCTGGCCTCACGCCTCCATCAACTAAACGGATATACCAAGCCACGTGGAAGGTATTCTCACAATGGTGTGCCTCGGGGGAGGTAAACCCCCTCAAGACCACAACGCGCCATGTCTTGGCATTCCTTCAACGAGGACTGGAAAGAGGTCTCTGCCCTAACACCTTGAAAAGGCAGGCTGCTGCCTTGGCAGCCTTTATACAATGCCCCCAAGGGGGTTGGATCTTGACACACCCACACGTGAGACAATTCTTGAGAGGGACAACACTGATCTCCCCACCGTACACCACAGGCTTCCTTCATGGAACCGACCCATGGTCCTACGCCAACTAATGAGACATCCCTTCGAACCCCTTAGAAAGGTCCCACTACATGTTTTGACGCTTAAAGTGGCCTTCCTGGTGGCCATTACACCAGGAGAGTTTCCAAACTAGCAGCCCTTTTGGGCAGGGAACACCTCTGTTCCTTCACCGAGGATTCAGTATATCTTCGTACGGACCCCTCTTTCCAGCCCAAGGTACTCTCCCAATTCCACATCACACAACAACTCATTCTATTCTCCTTCTGCCCCCACCCATCCCACCTGACAGAGAAGTTGTGGCACAAAGTAGACATCAGGAGAGCACTAAGGACCTACATTAAACGCATGGCCTTGTTCAGGCGCTGCGACTCTTTGTTCGTCTCCTTCAACCCAGCTTCAATGGGAGCCCGTGTATCAAGCAGATTTTAGCAACATGGATTAAGGCTTGCATTTTCATGGCATATGACTCAGCTAATATACCGCGTCCATCAGGGGTAGTAGCGCATTCAATGTGCTCAGAGGCCACCTTGGCCGTGTTTTCAACAAATGCCCCCATATCTGAAATCTGTAGAGCGGCAACCTGGAGCACCCCGCCCACCTTCATCAGACACTATAAGGTAGACAAATTCAGATCAGCAGAAGCCACCTTTGGCAGACATGTACTCCACGAGGTGGTACATGCCTAAACCCTCTACGCCAGCAGTCACTCCCACCCTAGCGTTTCAGTAAGCTTGGGTATGTCCCAATGCTAAAGGATTGTTCCTGCCATCTCACCCTACAGAATGTTACATTGGGTACTTACCGTGAAGGTACTTTCTGTAGGGTAGTTGGCAGGAACAATCCATCCCACCCTGTGACTGCAGAGGGTGGTTCCGGCCAGGTTCACAGTTTTTGCCTCGCATCTACCACTAACAGATATCCTTCTTTGTAGTGGGGAGCTTAATAGCTGTTTTTTACAGGGCTTTGCTAGTCAGAGAACTGGCCTCATGGAGATGGAAAGGAGGAGAGCAAAGGGATTTGAAATCCACAAAGTTGTGACTCAGCTTCCTGCTTCCTGCTGGGCGGTCCTAGGTTCCCAATGCTAAAAGATTGTTCCTGCTATCTACCCTACAGGAAGTACCTTCATGGTAAGTACCCAATGTAACATTCTGTTGATGGTATGCATTTCATCTGGGTGATTATTGTGCACTCAGTAAGTGAATTGAGAACATTAAAACCAACTCAGGCAAAATATAACATTCAGCTGAATTAAGTTAAAATGTCAAAGCTGGGCCACCCAGTCTTAAAAGCAGGGTAAGGAATTTGGAAGAAGCCCAAGATTTTGTTCTTCCTGGAGGCTTTCCACTCTGGCCAACCTTTTTCTAGTTCTTTTCCTTTTAGCATCTTTGAAAACATGTGGGGGTTGTTTACAGCCTACTTTTGCATCTGAAACAATATGAGCAAACAGTTCAGTTCTACAAAAGTTTTTTTTTTCCTCTTGATCCTGAGCTCACTATTTCAATTGGTTACATTTTCCAGAAATGTTGTTCCTCTTTGATTTTTAAAAAGGGCTTATCAGTGCAATCAAACTTATTATTTCTTTTTGGAACTGCATCATCTGAGCCTTTGGTGTGCTATTTTCTACTTAAGGAAACATTTTTATTCTTTCTCCTCCAGAACTTTCATAGGCTAATAGAGATGCATATGGTGTATGGGTGCTTACAGGATATTTCCTGTAGTATTTGTTGTTGTTGTTGTGTCCCTTCAAGTCATTTTCGACTTTATGGCTATCCTAAGGTGAACCTATCACAGGGTTTTCTTGGCAACATTTGTTGGGGAGGGGAGATGCCTTTGTCTCCCTTTGAGGCTGAGAGAGTGTGACTTGCTCAACACCACCCAGGGGGTTTACATGGCTGAGCAGGGATTCGAACCATGGTCTTCAGAGCTATAGTCCAACACTGAAAACTCTACACCATGTTGGCCACAAGTTACACAGCTCCTGTGTTGTAAACTAGGAGTGAGCAGGTTTCAGACTTATGGTGTCTATTTTACTAGAACCCCAATATCCATCAGCTGGAACCGGTATAAATAAATGCAGTTAGAATTAAGAGTTCACCAAATAACTTGTTTTGAGTGCCAGAACTGAATGGTGCTCATAGTCCATGTACAGTTGTCCCTCCACATTCACGGGGGTTAGAGGCACAAGACACCCGTGAATGTGGAAAAACCGCAAATAAAAAAAAGCTGCCCGCCCACCCGCCGAAGCCCCCAGCGCACCCTTCCAAAGTGGCTACGGAGGTTTTGAAGCCTCCTAGCCACTTCTCAGCCACCCCCTCACACTCCCAACGCTGCAACGGGACTCAAAAAGCCCCATCACCGCTTTGGGAAGGGCGAGGGGGGTGGCGGGCAGGCAGCGGGCGGGCTTTTCAGCCACTCCCCCCTGCCCTCCCAAAGTGGTGATGGGGCTCAAAAAGTCCCATCGCTGCTTGGCAAGGGATGGGGGGGTGGCAGGTGAGCGGCGGGGAGGCTGAGCGCCCCATTTCAACTGGCTTTTGCCCGTTTCGTGTGAGGGGCAAAAGCTGACGAAAGTGGGTCACTCAGCCAGCAAACTGGCCGCGGTTTGGTGAGTGAGTGGCTCGCTTCAACATGCTTTCGCCCCTCACACAGAAGGGGCGAAAGCCGGTTGAAGCAAGGCACTCACTCATCAAACCACCTTCAGTTTGCTGGATGAGTGATCCTCTTTACTTGGCTTTCGTCCGTTCAATGGGAGAGGCGAAAGCCGAGTAAAATGGGGTGCTCAGCCAGGAAACAGGCAGCGGTTTGGGGAATGAGTGTCTCACTTCAATAGGCTTTTGCCCCTCACACGGAAGGGGTGAAAGCCAGTTGAAGCGAGGCACTCACTCACCAAACCCCCTTAGGTTTACTGGCTGAGCGCCCCACTTCACTCACCTTTTTCCATTTTCATGAGAGGGGCGAAAGCTGAGTAATGTGGGGCGCTCACTCAGCTTTCCTCAGTGTTGGCTTCACCCTGAAAACGCTTCCCTGTTGGGGGGGGGGAGAAGCTGAGTTTCTGCGAATAGGCGGAACTGCGAGTGTCGGAACTGCAAATATAGAGGGACAACTGTTTACAAAATCCCGTTCTAATGACCCCAAACTCCTTCACTTCACCAGTAAAATCCAAGGTGTCAGACAGACTTGGCTTTTGAGGAATTTTGAAGAAGAGTTGGAATCCTTGCCATTATAATATAAATCGCCCAAAGATCTCAGTAGATTCAGTTCCCTTCTGCTGAGTTTTGTGTGTATGTGTTCCAATTTGTTATTTAGTTGCTAGTTTTATCCTGCCTTTCCTGCAGCAAGCTCAAAATAGTACACATTAGTTTCCTATTCCTAATTTATTCTTAAAACAACTCTGAGTTTTTCAGACAGGGAGAGAGTGAGTGTCATGGCTCAGTGTGGTCTGGAACCCAGACCTCCTAAGTACCAGTCCTGTACTCTTAACCACTACACTATACTGTCTATTCATATGTCATTCATAGTTTGTGTACTTGTGCTTTGTTAAGTAGTCTTCAGTGTTTTCAAACTCTGGGTATGTCTTTTTCCTCCATGTGACTTCTGTTTTCTCCTTTACCTCTCTCTGGCTTTTCTTCGCAAACGAAGATTCAGGAAGGACTCATCCCGCGCTTTCTACAAGTGCGCTGATGACTAAAAAGGCCAATCCGAGATAAACATGTCCGGTTGCAGAAAGCACAGCAGAAGGTCTCCTTGGGTGATGTTTCTGGGTTGTGATTCTTTCTGTGTTGTCGTTTCTCTTCAAGACTTGTACACCTTAAACAATAACCTTGTATTCGTGTTGGTAGTGTGATTCAGTGTAGATGGATGTGACTCAGTGGTGTGTTGATGACAGTTGACAGCCAGTGCTGTAATCCAGTATTCTTAACTTTATACCCCCCCCCTGCAGTGAACATCTTGTGAATCTTTAATTTTAGTCCTTTTGTTATATTGTGTTTGGGAGTTCCTTGCACAAGTAGTTAGGATTTAAAGCCAGAGTTAGCCTCCTTTATAGCCGATCTGTACACTTCTGTGTTCCTTTGTCTTGCAGCATATATTTTTCTTTCTTTTCTCTGTTTTTTGTTTGGTAATTATAGCAATTGTGTTTTGTGTGTGTATGTATTGGTAGAACAAAGGGCACAAGTGTCACAGCCTTTTCCCTTTAAATGTATCTTACCATAAAGGGGTGGTGGTGGATATCATCATTCAATAGCCTGTTGTGCAGCTTGCACAACCTTTGGTAGATAAATCATTTTGGATTTACTCTGGCATGGATGCTGTAGTTGACAGAGTTCCAGCAGCAGTTGTAATTTTGGCCTTGTGTATACACTTATTATGGATGCTTTTCAGTTTATACAGCATGAGAATGTGGACTGGATTCTTGGAAAGGTGAGAGCCACCACATGTATGCTGGACCTTCTTTTCCTAACTCATTGGATTGGCAAGGAGAGGGACTGGTTCAGTTAGCCAGAGGGAGTAGAGAATACCTCTCTGTGGCAACAGAATTCCAACATGTCTTTAGATGGTGGTGGTAATCCCTCTGCTGAAAAAGCCAACTCTGAACTCTACCATGCAGTTTGGGGTTTTATTTTTGCCAGTCTTCAGTTCCCCAATTAAAGCCAAAGTCGTGGAGCATGTGATGTTTTCTCAGTTACTGAGATTCACAAATTGTCTAGGAAATGAGCACATTTCCTAGAAAGAGCTCATGCTGGTCTGTACTTACAACTTATTGCTACACCCAGAACATCTCTTGAATAAATCACAACATTTTTTGAATAAATTATTTTGCATCCTGGGCACATGGGACAACATGAGAGAGAATTCTTAAGTAAAAGTAATGGAAAGACCAAGCAGACCTGGAACTGAGAAGCAGACAAGAATCTAAAAAGAACGATGGTCAACCTCAGATGATTGGGAAAGAGAATGAGAGAGAAAGCATGCAAAATTGTTCCTTCTCCATTCCTTCCTTGGTATACATATGAAATATTTAGATGACTGTGAGGCGGGGGGGGGGGGAAGTGTGATGGCCAATTGATAGACTTTAGCTCTAGAAAATTCTGGAAAATTTTGCACATATGCGCGGAAACTGAATGTCAGGATTATTTATTATTGTATTTAAACCCCGTTCCCCAGCCACAAAGTCTATCAGAGCGGCTTACAAATTGTCAATTTAACTTGAGTTACAAGTAGTCAGCCTTTACCAAATAGGGATTGGCAGCTGCCAGGATTGGGGGGGGGGGCTCACTCTGTCACAGGACATTCAAAGGTTTGTACAAGTTGGAATATGTTGCACTTTCATTGAAGCAAAAGTATCTTATGGCACCATTTACCTGTAAAATTTTGTATATTTACTGCAAGTGCTAACTGTTGAAGGAGATGCTGTTGCTAAGTGTATAAATTTTAATTTATACAAATTTGTATAAAGTATACATTTTATTACCTGGATAAGATGCTGTGAGAATAATATCTCTGTATATAATTCTCTTGGGTATTTTGCCATTTCCAGTGTGCTGATTGGCTGCTTAGGGAACTGACCAGCCAATCACAGGTCTGTTGGGCAGCCAGTCAGCACACGGGGGGTAGGACCATGTAGATCTCAAACATGGCCGCTGGAGAGGGACAGTGAGTAACATGGGGGTGAATGTGGTGTGTGCGTGTGTGTTCTGGAGTGCAGGGGGTGGGGTGGGAGGGGCAGAACGAGTGGGGGGGCAGAACGAGCAGGGGGAGAGGCAGAACAAGCGATGGGGGGTGGCAAGGGGCAGAACAAGCAGTGGGAGGGTGGCAGGGGGCAGAACGAATGGCGGGTGGGTGAGTTAAACCCACTAGCCTACCTCAAAGGGTTGTCATGAGGTCTCCTAGGCATTTTGGGAGGAGTTTTTTAATGGCGTATGGTACGCCAGGTCCAGCTAGTTTAAGTTATAAAACTTGAAATAATGCAGTTTTTTTTATTTTCAAAATGATGAAATTATTTCCTAGTAGGAATTCTTGTAACAGATATTAAAAATGTATAAAACACAAAATAAGCAGCATGATACAAAAAAGCACAGTATCAATTGTAAATGAGGGCCAGCATAGTAAAGTGGTTTGAGCTTTGGACTATGACTCTGGAAACTAGGGTTTGAATCCCTGCTTGGCCGTGGACCCCCACTGCATGACCTTTGGCAAGTCATACTCTCTCATCCTCAGAGGAAGAGGAAGGCAAAGGCAAACCCCCTCTGAAAAAATCTTGGCAAAACAACCCATGATAGGCTCACCATAAGCTGGAAACAACTTGAAGGTACACAACAACAACAACAACAACAACAACAACAGTTGTTAAACATTACTATAATTGTAACAGGCAGATCTGTTGAAATCCAGAAATCCAATAACATGCTCCGGATCCATATATAAGTGGGAGCTGAGGAACCTGAGTATCATATCAGGAGAGTTTTATATCACTGGTGGACAGACTGCATGAAACTTCTGGTCACTCACAGTGTGGTCTACAAAACAGGTGTGCTACATGCACTTTCTTCCCAGCCTGGGGCAGTAACAGTTGGGGATGTGCAGTGTTAAATTACTTGTTCCTTCAAGGAAGAATGAATAATTCAATGTCAAATGAAATCAAATTTGATTTGTATCAAGCCAGTGACCATTGCAATTAAAACAATATAGTACATATCAGCAGGCATGACTAACATAAAAGCTTATTAGTACTAACACTAATCCTAAAACAATCTTATTTTCTAAGAATCTCAGAGAGATGGGACAACCAACAACCAAACATTCCCAAATGGAACTCAGTACTGTACATTCTTTATAGCAAAATGGAAATATCTCACTCACTCACTCACAGTGTGGTCTACAAAACAGGTGTGCTACACTCACTTTCTTCCCAGCCTGGGGCAGCTACCTGCATAGTGAACTGCTCATCTTCACTTGCATCATTTAGTTCTATCTTGGACTTTCTTACCACTCTCATGAAAAACAGATTGGAGTAGTCATGATATAAGAAGGACACTTGATATGTCTACATATATTTTGTTATGTCCATGCGTTTAAAAGTTTGTATTCACATACTTTATTTATTATTGTAGTTGTTATATATTTGTGTGTGTGTCACTAAAGTTATTAGTTTGAAATTGCACCAAGTTGCTTTTGTATTTCAAAATGGAAATAGCTGACATGTTTGAAAAACAACAATATAATATGTTTTCTCCCTGCTGCCAGACATCTCCCAAGACAGTGCAGTTTTCAAAGAGAACCATGGGGAGAGAGTCTCTGATGGAGGGGCTCCCACTGCTAGACTCTATGTAACATGGTGATCAGGGATCCTTACTAGCCTGGCCTCCCTGCTCCTGATGTTGGGAAGAGGTGGTGGTGAACCAAGAGAGGATCCACAGAAGGCTATAACCTTCCATGATCCTTGCTCAGCCTCCCCTATGTGACATCAGGAGTGGGGGGAGGAACCAGATGAAGATTGAAAAGATTGTAACCTCCGTGGTCCTCCTTTGGCCACCCAGTCCAACTCCCATGCAAGGAGGGTTACAGGGAACTGTGTGAGTATGGGGGAGGATATAGCTTTCCACCGCCCTCTCTTGGCTCCCTCTTTCCTGCCTGCCTGGCCGCTGCATGACCTCAGGAGATTAGGGGAAGCCAGGCAATGATTGGGAAGACAATAACCTTCCATTATTTTCTCTTAGCTGCTACCTCTCCCTATGCAACATGAAGAAGGTGGTGGAGGGGATCTGGTGAAGTTCATGTAGATTATAACCTTCCATGATCTTCTCTTGGCTCATTCCCACCTCCCATGTGACAATGGGAAGGGCGGGAACTGAAAGAGGATCAGGGAGGTTGTAGCTTTGCCACCTGTGTTTGTTAGCTGTTCCACAATGATCTCTCTCTGGCTTTTCTTTGCACATGAAGATTCAGGAAGGACTCATCCCGTGTTTTCTGCAAGCGCGCTGATAACTAAAAAGGCCAATCCGAGATAAACAAGTCCGGTTGCAGAAAGCACAGCAGAAGGTCCCCTTGGGTGATGTTTTTGGGTTGTGATTCTTTCTGCGTTGTCGTTTCTCTTCAAGACTTGTTCGGCGTGAGTTCTCAAATAAGGCCACAGCATCGTGGATAGTTTATCTCCATGCCTCCCGATGTGAGGCCATGGCGGAGCATTGTTGGTGATCAATTTGGCCGAGCCTGAGATGCTGTTTCAGGGAGTCCTTGTATCACTTTTTTGGAGCACCCCTCTTACGCTGACCCGTGGCGAGTTCACTGTAGAGTACTATTTTTGGGAGGCAATGGTCCTCCATCCTAGAAACGTGCCCTGCCCAGCGCAGCTGTGTTCTCAATATCATGGCCTCAATGCTGGTGATCCCTGCTTGCTCAAGGACAGCAACATTTGTCACATAGTCAGTCCAGTGTATATTTAGGATTGTGCTCCAGTCCACAATGATACAGACATACTGATCATGCACCAGCTGTTGGAACACTGCCCATAACAATCCTCCTTGTTGGGCTGCCCCTGCCCTCTCAGCTTGGTGGGGATGGGAAATAGATCAGCTGAGTATGGGATGGGCAAGAGTAATCCTCAAGTCTATTCACAAACTGGGTTGGGGGGTGGAAATAAAAATTAGGACTTGAGGACAGTTTTCCTAATTGTGGTTTTTGGACACTTGCAGAGCCCAGTTCTCATTTGTTCCTTGAGTATGGAAATATTTTTTCCTCATCCCTAATGGAGGTAATTGCTGATAGGATTTAAACAGAAATCTTGGTGTTTGGGAGGGGGAGAAAAAGTCATAGTCATTCTACTGTTAATAAGCCTCTGGAGAAACAGCAGTTTCACAGGGTTTGCTGGATGAGGGGGAAAACTTTGCCACTTCCTCCTTTCTGTGGCAAAGATTTCTCCCCTCACCCATTTTAATCAGATGGAAGCATGGGTGACAGCAGTGGCCAGGATAGAGAAGTGAAAATCTTGAAAAAATGGGGGGAAATGGGTTACAGGACATTTTATTTTAGAATGAGAAGGTGCTTTCCTTGACAGTATTAATTTTTGTGCCAATTCTCAGCAATTCTTCATTCAAAAACTATCTAAATCCCATAAAACCAACTGCAAATGTGGTGGTTTAGGTGCCCTACCTTCTACCTTCCTGAAAATTTAAGAGCCAACTGAAAATTTGCCAAAATGATGGCCAAAAATAGTGTGATGTCATTTATGGTGTGCCTGAATGTGACAGTGCATCCGGGAGGGGCCATAGGTCAATATCTACACACACACCATTTCCCATCCTGCTATGCTGCCGGTAATTTCATATTTTCAGTTTTCTGAAAATTTCATTTTTTCCTGAAAATGAGAGAAATGAAGTCAAACAGTTTGAGTCCAGGTAATCTGAAAGACTTCCACCACCTGTACAAGTCTGACAAAGGCTTTATGATCTGCAACTGAAGTCTTGCTTTCTGACATTAATAAGAAAGATTAAACTTTTTCTATGGCATTTCTTCCTACAGCAGAGATGGGAAGCATATGGCCCTTCAAATGTGGCAACCCCCAATGTTCCACACATTGGCTGTACTGAGTAGGATTGCTGGAACTCACAGTCCAAAAGCATCTTGAGGGTCATATAGTTCCCACATGTGTTCTGTAGGGATTGAAGATGTGTCCCCATTTTGAAGAATTTTGAAGAGAAATCTTAAAAGATACTTAATTGCTGTTCAGTCTTAATTATTGTGATTAATTGTTGATACTGCCCATTTTTAATTGATGCAATGTGGCTTTAATGTTGTATATAGTACGGCATTATTTTATGTTAAGCCACTTAAATAGCCACCATATTTGAAAAGCCTCCATATGGTGGTTGCATCATACAACAGTTGTTAAGCACGAACTTTCTTTGCCAGCTTTTCTTTCTTTTCACTGTGCTCTATGGGCTACTGTATTGTTCTGGGTAACTTGACACAGCACAAGCAGATTTAGAAAATGTTATTAAGCAAGCAGAGTTGATCACGGTACATGAATGTTGTCAGGACTAAAGGTTTGTTTAGTTGCACAGTATAGTTAAAGCTCACACAGTTGAACCATTATAAGAGCTTACATCCCATTTGTTAGCAACTCAAAACATCCCATCTTCCCAGCACGACCCCTCTTTTATCCCCCATACAAGGCTTGCTACAAGAATGACCTTGGTCTACTCACAACTCTGAATTCCTTCTCACATCTGCTTATTATCCCACACTGAAAATATACACAATCTTTACTTCCCAGCACCCCACCCAACAGTATAGCATATTCCATCCTCCTCCTTTACCAAACATAAGCCCAAGCATGTTAAACAAGCATGGCAGGAGCATGTCTGGATCATGATCCTGTAGCTACTTGAATATACACTACAGAGTGCAAACCACTAACACTCTACAGAACATTAAATTATTTCCCTATTTAATATATTTTGGACTTTTTAACTTGCTGATATTGAAAGCATCCTTCAGACTCAAAAGGAATCTTAGCTCAAATCTAAACTGGTTCTGGTAATGCTTCATCAGTCTTGGTATGGTTTTTAAAGCCCTTTTTCTCAGTTTATACTAGCCTTTTCTCAGCCTCATGCCTCTTGGGGACATTGGACCATGATGTGCCTCATCTCCAATTAGCATGGCCTTTGTCATATTGCCTGGGGGTTGATGGGAGTCATAGTCCAACTCCACTAATGGGCAGGAGTGTCAGGAAGATCTCTGTTGATAACATGGGCTCCATTCCCTGACTCCAGACCAGGGACGGGCAAAGTATTGGACTGCAACTCCCAGCATACCTCATTATTGGATATACTAGTTAGGTCTGATGGGAGTTGCAGTTCAACATCTGAAGCGCCACAATTTGCCTCCCTTTGCACTAGACTAGAGTTATGTGGAGTCCGCTGCCACGTGGGAGGAGATAACTGCCCATTCATTCCACTGAGGTGTACTTGGAGGTGAGGAGATTTCTTCATGGATTTCCAACACTAACCAGGGCCTGTGGAAAACAGGCTCATAATCTACCAGAAATGTATGGAATTTATATATACAGTATGATCCCCTTATCTGCAGGGGTTACGTTCCTGGAATTACCCTGGAACATGAAACTGCAGATAATAGCGATCCCTATTGAAATATATGAAAATATATGACTTCTGCCCAACTTCCAATGGAAGTATACCATAGATCTGTGTGGGACGACCGAGAAAATGCCTAGAGAGGACATTTTTTTGGATGTGTGTAAGTGAAACAGTAGGCCCTACATATATGGGGATCGTACTGCATATATTTCTTTTTCTCCAGTTCCTGTTGCATGAAGATGTTGTTTTATCCATATGACTGGATCTGCTTCCAAATTCCAATCTCTGGTTGCATTCAGAAAGCCTGCAATGTTGATTGATTTTCCTCAGGTGCCCTGTCTGGAGGCAAATACTCTTTAAGGGTGTAATTTTTAAAAAAATCAGAAGGCAGAGGAGAAAAGGAGACTTTCTTTTGGAAGCTGTAACTAGGTACCTTTTGCGAACTCTGTTCATCATCATGGAACTGCTTAACCCAGGGCCAGCTTTTTGGCAATGTAGAAAGGCTTTTGCATCTTTGCTCTTGCTCTTTCTTTGAACAAAATAAATGCACAGTAGCCTTGGGCAGCACTACTCCAGCACAGTTAAATTATTGAGCTGCAGAGAAAATAAAGAGAAATCTTTTGTTGGCAGATTATGTTGCTTGTACTCTAGTCAGGCTCCAGTAAATAGGTATCTGTGTGAAACTAGATTATAAATTGAATCATGAAGAACTTTTTTACAGCTCAGCTTTAATTTGATCCAGCTCCGATAGATGTTTACTGCTTATAGTTATGTTGTCAGTAACTGTTGCTATAAAATCAGAGCTTTGCTCTGTATTGAAAGCCCCCCACCCCACTGGACTGTCAGTTATCAAATACATCTGTGTGTTTGCATAAAACTACACAGCTCATCCTATATAGTGGCAGAGAGCATGAGCTGTCAAATTTGTATTTAACTTCAATCATAAACCCACCAGATAGTCTTGGGATAGCCACTGTTTTTCCTGCCTCATATCCATACCTATGTGAATTGTGGAAATGTGCGGGATCTACCAAAAATGCTGTGTGGGTATGTCTGTTCAGGATGCTAGCCAACTATGCCCTCTTTGGAACTACTCTGCTTCTATACCCACTGTCAATTTCCTGTATTTTTTTCTCTTTGAAACAGCCAGCATTCCATACTCACTGAACACGCTGAGCTTGCATTGAATTCTTTTAATGTTCTCCTCTTATCACCAGGGGTTTAAACTTTTTTGTACTTCGGTAAACCAGAGTTTCTGATATTACTTTATAAAATTAATTTGTTCTGTTACTCATTTAAGTTGGGGGGAAATGTAAGTTGTTGCATTACTCATGGGGAGGGAGTAATGAGTAATAGGAGGACTGAAAGGAATGTGGCCTTGTACATTAATTATGTGCAGTGAGACTGCAGGAGTTATGGTCTGTTCTTTAACTTTTATACAAGGTTCTATGTTGCAGAGCATCATAGAATCCTACTGTTTTCTCCACTTGAAAATAATCATGAACGGGTGGCAAAACACAGGAAGTGTGGCCAGCTGCCAGTCACACTTCCTGGTGAGTGCCCAGCATGTTGTGTTGCTTAGTGACTCCAGGGAGTTGGAGGCAAGCAGCATTTGCAAAATAGAGGACAGAACAAGGAAAGCAACACAAAATCCCATAATACTCAGTAATTAAATGATGGCTAGTATGTGGCTAGCAATCTACATTGATCCGGCTATAGCATGTCTAACCTTGAAAGTATGTAGCTTCTACTCTTTGAAATTGTAGGCTACGTTTTAGTGGCTTACACATTTTCAAAAATTGCTTGGTTTGATGCATAGTCTCTTATGATAGATAGTCTGTTACTTGCTTTGAAAAATGCTATTTATGTTAATATTTGAAAATCTTATTCATATTAAGGAATAGTGTACTTGAAATTAGATAATCTATGTCTGAAAAAACCCTTCTCAACCAGTGAATTGGAACTTGGGTCTGCATAATCATCATTCCTTATTCTGTCTGGAGACACATTTAGATCCATAGTTGTGAACACTAAGCTCCTCGTCTCAGCCTCTGCTATGCCCTGTGTGCACCTCCACTATCTAGACATTTGCCTTCAATATAGTGATAATAAGAACAGGAATTGTTGTTATTACTGCATACATTAATACATTAATAGGGAGCCCTGGTGGCGCAGTGGTTAAATGCCAGTACTGCAAGTCACCATGTTGCAAGTTCGATTCCAGAGGGCTCCAAGGTTCACTCAGCCTTCCATCCTTTTGTGGGTCAGTAAAATGAGTACCCGGCTTTGGGGGTAAATAGCTAACGCACATTGAAGGCTGCTTAATGCAGTGTAGATGTGTAAATTGCTATTGCTTAAAACAATTTGTAAGCCACTTTGATACCCTTGTGGCTAAAGAGCAGGGTATAAATAACTAAAATAATAATAAAATAATAATAATAACAGTTGTCCCTCCGTATCCACACATTTGGTATTCATGGATTTAAGTATTCACGGCTTGAAAATATTCTTTAAAAAAATAATAATCCAAAAAGCAAACCCTTGATTTTGTCATCTTATATAAGGAACACCATTTTGCTATGCCATTGCATATAATGGGACTTGAGTATTCACAGATTTTGGTATCCATGGGGGGTCCTGGAACCAAACTCTAGCAAATATGAAGGGACAACTGTAGTGCCTATTACAGTGCAATATACATGTCTACTGAGAAGAAAATCCCATTGAGTTCACCTGGACTTATTCCCAGGTAGTTGTATATGGGACTGCTCATTAGTCATTCATATTAAACGTAGTCAACAATTATTCTTTGTTACACTTCTATTATGGCAGTGAAGGGAAATACTTGGTTTTTAAAAGTGTTCTCATAGGAGAAGGGTCTAATCTCTGGATTTGTTAGTGAATTCTCTGGAGCAGACGTTATCTCTGGTATGATCAGTGCCCTGTAAAAAGCCTTCTATGCCATACAGACCATTCTTTTGTAATGAGGAAATATTTGTCATAGCTAATCATTCCTCATAGTTACTGATTTTGTTGCTTTATAAATATTCTGATTCATCATGCCTAGGTAACATACTTTTTACTTCTTTCTTTAAATGACAGGTAGAAAGTATTAAGCATAACTACAAATTACCACTCTTTCCTTAACAATTCTCTCCACTCTCTTTAATGGAAGCATACATGACTATCTTCCTGTCTTGACACTTGGCAAAGTCCTTCCTTTTATCATCACATCTGTCATCTATCTGCCTTGGTTTAAAATCACTTGTTATTCCTTGCATCCAGACAATAAAATTAGCAGTGTCATGTGTCCAGAGAAGTAGAAGTCATCGGGGCATATGCTCAGATGTTCATTCCAAAAGTAGCTCTTGGTGGAGAAAAGATTATATATGTACCCCTTTGTATCTGATCATGAGATTGAAATGTACTTTGACATAAGGGGGTGAAGTATTACCTGAATGGCCCTTTCTAACCTCATTCTGGTCTTGAAACAAATTGAAATTTAATCCAAAAAAGACAGAGGTGCTCTTGGTCAGGCAGAAGACAGAACAAGGAGTAGGGATTCAGCTTGTGTTAGATGGGGTTATACTCCCCCTGAAGACACAGATTTGCAGTCTGGGGGGTACTCCTGGACTCAGCCTTGAACCTGGATGCCCGTCTCTGCAGTGGCCAGGAGTGCTTTTGCATACTTAAAGCTTGCATGTCAACTGCGCCCATTCCTTGGACACACCAGACTTGGCCACAGTGGTACATGCCTTAGTTACATTCCACTTGGACTACTATAACCCACTCTACATGGGACTGCCTTTGAAGAGTGTTCAGAAACTTCAGCTGATCCAAAGAGCTGCAGCCAGACTGTTCTGGGGGAGGTTATAGAGTTCATACCACACCCCTGTTGAAACAGCTCCACCAGCTGCCAGTCGGTTTCCAGGCACAATTCAGAGTGCTGGTTATGACCTATAAAGCCCTAAATGGCTCATGTCTAGGCCATCTGGCAGACTATATCTCCCTCTATGAACTGGCCCAGGCCCTGAGATGATCAGGAGAAGCCCTTCTCTCAGTCCCACCACCATCTCAAGTACGGTTGGTGGGGACACGAGACAGGGCCTTTTCAGTGGCTGCCCCTAGACTCTGGAACACCCTCCCCAAGGAAGCCAGAGTGCCCCCCTCCCTGTTGTCATTTCATTGGCATGCCAAAATCTTTCTATTCAGGCAGGCTTTTAAAACAGACCGTTTCTAAAGAACAGGCTAGGGGGTGCTGTATGGTTTTATTGTATTTTTAATAAAAGTTTTTTATCTTTTTTAAAAAAGATTTTTAAAAAGACTTTAAAGTGTATTTTATTCTTTTAAATATTTTGATATGGTTTTAATAATGTAATTAGTTTAATTCTGTTTTAATGTACACTTTTTATATGTTTTAATTGTGTGTGTTTTAAATCATGAGCTGCTTTGGGTCCCAGTCTTAGGGAAAAAGCATGTTGTTGTTGTTATTATTATTATTATTATTATTCTCAGATTTATTAGTTGTGCTAATATTCAGTTTCACTTTCCAATGAATACAGAACCTTTGAATGTATAAAATATCTTTTGAGTTGTAATTATTTTGATTTTTCTGTTTAATCATGAAAAATGGCTGAATTTTGTATATAAAACACAGCAGTATTTCAGTATGGAGTTTTTGTGCTTCTCTATTTGCACAAAAAGACAATAAGGATTCAGCCCTTACTTCATATTTATTATTAACATTTTTATCTCACCTTACTATTTGGTGTGTCCAAGATGGTTAACAGAAATACATTTTAACCCCCAACCCATATATTTCACATACAGTTGGCCCTCTGTATCCATGGGTTCTGCATCCACAAATTCAAACAACCATGGCTTGAAAATATTCGGCAGGGGGTGGGGGAGTTCCCAATCTTGCTGTTTGCCATTTGATATAAGGAACACCATTTTACTATGCCATTGTATATAATGGGACTTAAATATCTACAGATTTTGGTATCCACAGTGGGTCCTGGGACCAAACCCCTGCAGATACTGAGGGCCCACTGTATTTCAAATGAGGGATGTGTTCCATTGATTCAGTTTTCAAATCAAATGCAAATAGAAAGCTTGAGTAAATCCATAATACAAAATAATATGAAATGTAAGTACATCAGTGTTCTCAATACTGGCAAGTATTCAAGAGCTAAATCCTTAAAATAGTGTAGTTTGGTAATGATGTTTAGTTAGCCATCTTTGTTATCTAGAAGTCCAGCCCTCTTGGGTGTATGCATGCATGCATTTTGCATATCACTTATCAAATGTTCCATTAACAGTGCAGTCCTATTTTTTCCACATTCCTTTGTCTCACCCATGCACATATATCAAAGCGACATATGTCAAGGATCTTTAACCAAAGGCACAGTGCACTGCAGCAGCAATAATTGGGCCACCAAGTAGGAGGGGGAAACCCCAAGAGATTATCAAGCCAGTATGTACTTTACTATAGAAAAAAACATTAATTATAGAAACAGTATTTAGATTAGATAAATAGATCTGTAGTTAAATCTGCAAAGAGAGGGGATAGATGTGAGAAGAACCTAATGGCAGATGGGCAGGGAAGGTGATAGGTGCTGCAGAGACCCAGAGATCCTAACTAGACTAGAGGAAGGAATCTTACTATAAACAGCAATTTTCTAGTAGCAGCATAAATTAGAGAGATAAAAAGGAGACTGAAGCAAGGGGAAGAAAAAGGTGGAGCATAGATGTTTCTTATTCCAAAGTGGAGGAAGGAAGAGGATTCTCCTCCATCTTCCATGGGATGCGATAGGAGTGATCCTTGATATCAGGCAACCACAATTTCTTGACAAATTCGCAGTGGGAAACTGAGGGATAGTGGGGCATTTTCAGGTTCTGGAAGTTTGTTGTATAAGAGTATGAGGGAGGGCTCACCAGGCGGTGTGATCTCCTGAGCTGGTGGAATACAAATTAATAAGATACTGCGACGTAGATGGAGAAGTCTAGAAGCTGTATCATAAACTTTAGAGGGAAATTCCAAACTGTGAACTGCAGTGAGAAGGGTACACTGTGCTTGCTATTTTGGGCAAGACAGATGGAAGGAATAACGTGGTGGGCATTTTGTGCAAAAGTGCCTTGTGTATTAGGAGGTTTGCATGAATTCCTGTTTCAGGTCATCCCAATTTCTTGGGTGGGTGGGAGTGTACCTATTGCTCTCAGTTTTCATGTCCAACCCAGAAAATGAATTGTACCAATTAATTTGTATCTGTTTGCTGTGAAAACATTCAGATACACAAAGCAATCCAAGGTTCACTTCCCACCTCTACATACCGACCCCCTGTATTGTATGTACACATTTATGGTTGAAGCTTACCATGGCATGTTGCAGATTTTTTATACATTAAGATTAGTTTTCTTTGGTTTCTGTTAAGCTAGATGTTCTGATGAACATGCTGACCTATGAAAGAGCAGGTTGTCAGGTGACTGACATGGTGTTCTCTGTCAAAATTGGGTGGGACATGCTGTTTTAACTTATTTAGTAAATCTCTTAAATAACTAAAATATTATTTAGTACAAAAGTTTAAAAAGCATTAATCAATCCCATTAAAGCACCACATTCAAGACATTAATTTAAAAGAAGGTTTTTTTTAAAAAAAAGAAACACATATTACATATTAAAAACAGCACAACTGTAGCATGTCCCACTACTCTAGTCAGTTAAGGCTGAAGGCCTGTTTAGAATAGGAAGATCTTTGTCTGCTGATGAAAAGAGAGCTGAGGGGGCCAACCAAGCCTCCCAGAGTGGTGGGGGTGGAGTTGTATAGGAGAGGCCAGTGAGAAAGCTTTCTACTATGCCCTCACTGAGGGTGACAGGATGGAGAGAAAGTCCTCCTTCAAACCTCATTAAACTTGGACAGGCTCATATTGGGAGATACGGGCTTTCAGAGCTTTATAGGTCATAATCAACACTTTGAATTATGCCTAGACACAGATCAGTAGCCAGTAAAGCTGATTCAACAAGGGAGTTATATGTTCCCTGTAACCAGCTCAGTCCGCAGTCTAGCTACATTACGTTGGACCTGCTGAAGTTTCTTAACACTGTCACACTGCAACAGTTAAACAATTGCAGTGGAAAAACTTCAGAGAGAAATACCTATTCAAGACTCACCCTGCCCCCAGGATATCTTTGATGTTATTTTAATTTTTTTTGACAACTTTTCTTGTTCAGAGAGAGAGGGGGGTGTAGTGAAATCCACTAGGTGATCTTGGGCAAGTCACACTCTCACATCCTCAGAGGAAGGCAAAGGCAAGCTCCCTCTGGACAAATCTTGCCAACAAAACACTGGGATAGGCTTGCCTTAGAAATGACTTCAAGGGCAACAACAACAATAATGAAATAGCCTGCCTCTAGAGAGGAATTTTCAGTTACTACATCATAAGATGAAGTTTAAAGGTGGCATGAATTTCTGTTGTCTTCATGCTTTCACTTACGCATTTTGTTCATTTATTTACTCTTTCCTCCCCCAGTCACAGATGAAGACACGGTGAAGAGGTACTTTGCCAAGTTTGAAGAGAAATTCTTTCAAACCTGTGAGAAGGAACTTGCCAAAATCAACACATTTTATTCTGGTAAGACACGTATCTTTAGCTATTGGAGGTGCAAGAAGGATACTCTTTTTCTTGATTGTGCTGACATTTTGGTGCTAGAAACAATGGCTTTACAATACACAGTCAATGTATTTTATACAAATCATTTTACGCTTACTTAACAATGACTGTGAGACATCATACTGGGCTTGCTTGTCTTTTGTGTCAGCCTGGTTTGCTTCTGTTTTTAGAAATCTGTGAGGTGTGTGACTGGAGCATGTAGACATTGTAGAGCTCGAGGATTTCACTAAGGTCTCCCTACTTCCTCCTTTGTGACTTGAACAGTGCTCCTCATTCAAGCTAACTTTTTACAGTGTTTCTAGAAGCAGTTTGGGTTCAAACTGCCATACTGTTATGGCAGGGGCCTTTGTTGAATTGTGGGGTGGCATCTCAATGCCTCTCTGTGTACTCTGGACATTTGAATAAGCTGTGCAGGAGATATCATCATGATTGGTTAAGAAACAAGTGAATCTTTGTGCGATATCAGGCTCACTTTAATTTGAAATTAACATTAAGTTCTGAGTTCACGAACTTAAAACCCCAAAGGGCTTAAGATTGCCATATCTCCAAAAGAATGTAAATGAGGCAAAGCTTTTACAGCTGAAGTTTTCAAATAATTGTGAAAAGCATTTAGACGTCAGAGGTCTGGGATAGCTAGTCATTTATACCTCATTGGCCTAGTTCTCATTTTATTTAAGTTTTGGACAGAACCACAAAGCTAATTAAAATTTGTATGATTTTGTCAGCCAACCTTTTAGGCAGGTAGCAGGGTTCATTAGGGGCATTGTGAAGTTCAGTTTCTTTCAGTTAGAAGTTTTCTTATTTATCCTTTTGCTTCACACCTAGTTGGAATATAATGAACAAGTCTGATTAGTTTAAAGGTGAAACCTGATCATGTTGCTCTGCTAACAGGGACAAAGGGAGTATATGAGCCCACGGGATCAAGCCCGCATGTTGTATGTCTGGAAAGGAGCTGTGTCATATAGGTGGTTCTCAGCTTGGGACCTAGGTTTTATGTTGAAAATAAGAATTATTATGATATGTGTACTTCTGAGCATATGCAGAATATTTTCTCCTGACCACTCTAGCAACAATTAAGCCTCTGTCAACTTGAAGAAGACAACAGAGCTTGTGGATCAGTGAGTGTGACTTTGAGACAGACTTTAGCCTGTAATCTCTTCCTGCAAATTAAAGCTGTGCATAGACATGTCATTAAGCTGCCATGTTTAGAATGCAGTTCCATTAATATTTAGAGGAAGGATTTACCACAGTAGAGATGCTCGTCCTTGCAGACACTTTAAGCACACCTTGGCTGCTAGTGTCTGTTGACACCTGACCTTTTGTTACTACAGAGACTATGTGTTTGCATAGTTAGCCTTACAGATTTACAGAAGTCACTGGCATTGACAGTTCATTTGCCAGGTCAGGAACTAACAGGGAGTGTCTGGGAATGTGATTGACAGTAACAAATCCTGGCAAACAGCCTGGAAGATACTGCTTTTCCTGTCTGCTAACCAGAGAAGGTTCCCTTCTGGTAATATAATCAGCAAACAGCACAGTCTATAGTAAACAACAGACAGTAAGTGTGCTTTGGATTCCAGACCATTGTTCTGAGTGGTAGAGTTTGAGACACCGAGGCCAAGAACAGCTGAATTAGTTGATGAACTAGATTTTAAGCAGAAACATTTGTTATTGATGAACTCAGACATCTTGGTCTTATCCATGTATGTGTTGCTTTCGATATTTTTCATAGTCATTGTCCTGATAGCATGGCTCAAGCATTCATTCCCCCCACCCCACCCCACAAAGCAACATAATAAGCTTCCAGGAAAAGTATTGATAGACAGCAGGGTGCATTTTATACCTTCTTAAGTAAAGTGCCCATTCAGTCAAAAATATTGGAACATAAGTAGAGCCATTTTGGATACCATATATTCCGGTGTATAAGATGACCTTTTAACCCTGAAAAATATCCTCAAAATTCGGGGGTCGTCTTATACGCCGGATACAGTTTCCCTCTCCCACCGTCAGATCTCCTGCCTCTTTGCTCCTTTCGCAACTGAAGGAGCAACTGAAGAGAGAGGAGGGGGGAGAATGTTGCAGTTTGCCTCCAGCCCCTCCCCTCCAGTCACCACCATCCACCCTTCCCAAAGCCGCAATTGGCACCCCAATCACAGCTTTGGGAAGGGAGGGTGGTGGCTGGAAAGCCTCCCCCCTCAAGCCACTCTCCCTTCCCGAAGCGTTGCTGGGTTGGAGGGGTCTCCTCCGTGACTCTGAGTCAAGGAGGAGATCTCCCCGTCCAGCAAGGCTGCATGGGGTGGGGGGAAGCCTTGCTGGGTGGGAGGGGGTCTTCTCTATGACTCTGAGTCATGGAGGAGATTCCCCCCCTCCCAGCAAGGCTGCACAGGGGCAGGGAGAGCCATCCCCCACGATTCCCCAACTTGCTAGGAGGCTGGCCAGCCTCCTCGCAGGTTGGGTAATCAAGGTAGGTGGCTGCCTGGCTGGGGAGATTCCCCAGTCACCCAGCTTCGGCGAGGCTTTAGGAAGGGTGGCTGGCTGGAGGGGGGAAGCTTTCCAGCCACCACCTACCCTCCCCAAAGCCGCCACCGGGAGCCCGATCACGGCTTTGTGGGTTATGGGGGGTTGTCTTATACAGCGAGTATATCCCAAACTCTATTTTTTAGCTTGAAAACTGGGGGGGTGTCATCTTACACCCCCCCCCCCGGTTGTCTTATACACTGGAATATACAGTAGATCAAAGTGCAATTCTATGATTCTATGATTCTATGTCTAGACCAGCATTGTTGTTTTCATTGTCATCAAACCTGATCCCCTTGGAAACCCCATAACCTGGACCTGAGCACACCAATGCCATCTGGCTTATGTTCCATAGTATCCCAGTGGTATTCAGAAGCATAGTGCCTCTGATAACATTCATAGCCATCATGTTTAATAGCTATTGATAGCCTTTTCTTCCATGTGTCTCATCTCCTAGATGCTTCTTAATGAGGTAATTCACTTTTTCTGAGCTAACAAAAGGGAGTCTAGAGGGATTGAGGGCTGCAAAAACAGCCTTAAGGGGCCAAATGTGGCCTTGGACCACCCTTTGCCCACTTACATCTTAAAGGGCTTCCTTTTTTCTAACAGCTTTCTTGCTGCTGGTTGTTCATTATCCTGTTGACCTGTATAATGTGTTGCACTTTCCTGTGATTTTACATATTCACCCCCAGCATTCTGGACTGAGTTGGCTCTCTTGACATTTCCTTTGAACCTCCTTTATAAGCTAGTCTTCTTCATTTTGAAGAAATTTCCTTTGTATTGGGCTTCCTTGGAAGTTCTCTACTCACTGATGAATTAAATTTGATAGCACTGTAGCTACTGTGTTCAGATGGTTAAACAACTCTCACAAACTGATCCTGAACACCATTTAGAATTAAGTATAGGGTCTCTTTAATTGGCTCCACACCCATATGTTCCAGAATATAGTCATTTAAATATTTAGGAATGTTCCTTCCTTTTTCTTTAAATGACCAATTTCTGCAACCACAACCTTGCCGTTTCCATACTGTCTTCTTATACTCCTTATTGGGCAAGCACTGACTTCCTTAATCTCCCATAAACTAAGCTTTGTGTTAGCAGATCGTGTTCTAAAGAAGCTCTTTTTCTCTTTTGTAATATTTCCATGTGTTTTAAAAGCACAGTCTATAAAAAATATGTCTGTATTTGTGGTTTTTTATCCTTGAGCTAATATTCTCGCTATAGAAATTGCTGCTCCTACTTTGAAGCACAGTGTATAAACCTGTGATTTGTGTGCGCCACACTTCTGGTAAAGAATCCTTGTTAAATCCTGTGTTTGCCATTGAACATGGTAATACTAGCACTGTGAACATACTCATTCTTGTACAGTTTTCATGTGCCTAACGTCTGTAAATATTTTAATATAGAGCTAGGCACTTTAAAGTACTTATGAGCTGACTCATATTATGTGAAACATTAAATCCTTGTCTTGGTTGCAATACCAACAAATTGTTTCAGTTATGTAAACTTGCCATTTTGATCAACATTTCTGCTTACTCTTAAAGATGGGACATCAGGATACAGAGAGTAAATAAGAAGGTTTATTTATTTTCACCAGAATTCCATTGTCTCTGAAGTCCAGATATTTCTCTTTGGAAGGACTGTGGCATAGTTTTATGTTTGGGGTTCCCTTAAAAAAAATCTGAGAGGTTTTTGTACCAGCTAGAACTGTTGGCCAGAATACATTATCTAAGTTGCAAACACATTGGAAGACCCTCTGGAGATCCTGGCTTTCAAAATGACTCAGGCGTAGGTAACATTAGGTCTGCCTTAACCCAACATCGTTAACTGCATCAGGTAGAGAAATCCAATTTAATTTCATTTGAAGTTGCACATTAACAAGGTCCCTACCAAGAGAATGTTGTTTCCCTCACATTTCATCAAATGAACCCTCCAAAGACACTGGCTTTGCAAAAGGAAGTACTGTGTGGTAGGTGGATTATGTTCACATAAGCATCCATAGATGAGCATAGAATTTATGCTGATGATTAACCCTTAGAATTGTTTGGCTTTTATGGGGAGTCTTGCCAAAAAATACCTTTTAAATTGGATATGAAATTCAGAAGTGCTTAATATTTAATGAAGATTACCATCTGCTGAGCCAACATATCTTTCATTTGTGGATTGGGCTGGATTAGACTTCTTGCCTCCTCACACAACATAGTGAACTAGTTTATATTCATAGGAATTCAAATGTGCAATCTCAGAACTGAAACAAAATGCTATAATAACAAAGCTTAAGTTACAGAATGATCAAGTTGAACATATTTAACAATATTGCTCTTGCAACAGCACAAGTGACTTAAAACTGTTAAAATAGAATAAAAACTAATGGAATTCAAGTATATTTACTGACAAGGATAAATCTAATTAGGAGAGGAAAAGAGGAAATGAAGCAGTAGGAACAATACAGATAATGGTACAATGTGAGTCTCAGAACAAAATGAAGGAGGAGAGGGAACCAAGGAAATCAGTTATTTATTTAGGAAGTCATCTCAGGCCTATTTCCTGCAGTGCACTCCTGAGTTGTAATGCAGCTGTAGGCCACAGCTGTCATCCTTTGGCCTTGAAACTTCTCTTGGAAGAGCTCTGTGTGGGGATGTTGGCCATAGATGCTCTTCACTATTTTATCTAGTTACTGATTTTTATTCATATATTCTGTGCTCACTTACTTATTTTTCCTCTCTCAAATTGCTCATTCTCTCTCAAAATTATTTCACAAATTCCTCCTCTGAATTTCATATGACAACTCCAGAGGGACAAAAAGAGTGCACCCCAGGCATCACTGTAGGGCAATGCATCTCAAGCTATCTGACATTGGAGATTGGCACCCCCCCCCCTCCACAACTTGCCAGAGTCCAGTACCATATTTGTATCCATTGGCAACAGCTGTTTTTTTCTTTCCTGGAAACTTGCCAGAGAAAAGCAGCCGATGGCTTGGGGACCAGCACTGTTCCATGGACTACTGCTCTGAGTAGCACTGCTGTAAGAGACTATACCCTATAAGTCCTCATAAAGTGAAATATGTTCATCACTTTGTGCAACCATATGTTCGTTCATTCACCTCAGGTACAGTTGTACACTTGATCTGTATCCTGAATTTAATATTATTTTAGTTTCCTTTTCCTTGTACTTTGTACCCCGAATCCCATTAGTACATGAGTACAAATCATGGAACTATCTTTGCAGCTATTTGAATGTATTTACATACCATATGAACTGATATTTAGTGTGTAGTCTCTGAGGGAGGGCTGTATAGGTGAGGATGAAGGAGAGAGCCTTCTTAGTGGCTGCTCCCAGACTGTGGAATTCCTTGCTATGAGAAATAAGATTGGCCCCCTTCTTTTCTTTCTTTCTGCCAGCAGGTGAAGACCTTTCTGTTTACTCAGCCCTTTTAACTATCTGATGCAGAAGGTCTTTTAATTGCAGTGTGTTGTATTTTTATCATTTTAACAGCCTTTAAAACTGTTTCAAATTAATATTTTTGATAGGATTGATTGGTTTTTTTAAAAAAAAAGTTTATATTTGTATTATCCATTGTTTTAACTGTATTTTGTTTTAACTCATATTGTGAGCTGTTCTGGGTCCCACATTGGGAGAAAAGTGGAATATAAATCAAACAAACACCAAAAAGTATACAACTTTTTGGTGGCAGCACCAAGTGCAGAGAGGCCAAACCGTACCAGGTGGCACTATCGGAGGAAGGGGTGATAGTGGCCCTAGCAATGCCATAGCAACTCTTGTGTCTCTCTGTGTGAGACTGATTGAGGTCTATCTAGTCAACAGACCATGGCACCTTTGTACAAGTTTGGATGGTGATAGAGAGGAATCACCCCCTTACAGTAATCACTCCATTGCCGTGGAAGTTCATTCCTGGTAAATCGTTTTTCTCTCATGGTTTAACCATGTGCTCCAGAATAAAAAGTAGGAACTAGTTTTCCTTCATAAAAAACAGTCATTTGTTAAACATAAAAGCAAGGCCTACTTTCCAATTGAGCTTGTTTTGGCAGAGGCTGAGTTTGAATTCAAGGAATAGGTAGAGAATGGTGGCAGTTTTCCCAGTATACATTCACTAACAAAGCCTGTCAGGATTTGCAATAGTCTGAGCTGAAAAAGAAAGTACATTGCATGGCACTCTTCTCTCCTAATTTTGGCATCTGTTCTGGAGACCTTTCAATAGGATGAAAATTTTTCCCTAATCACAGTGAGAACATAAGCTTTACCCTCACTCTGACTGATTTTGATGTTTCAATGGCAAATATAACTATTGGATGACATGCTGTTGTCACTGATTGGCTAGTATCCACTTGTGAGGAAGCTTCTGGATTTTTGATTTTTTAAAAAGTTCTAAAGGTGCAAGCCTGGGAAAGAAGCAACAGTGTACAGTGTAAGGGAGGGGGAGCAAGAATATGTGAAAATGTTGTCCCCCCCCCAAAAAAATCCAATTTCATAGCTAAATTTGGAAATTGATGCAAATTCAACAGAGGTCTAGTCTTTCTCCCATAGTTGCTTATGTTAAGCTTGGTTTTCTACAAAGACAGGTTACACATATTCATACAGTATTCCTGGTAAAATATCCTGATGTTCAACCTAGACTTGGGCTTATTTGTTGTACTTTATGATCCCATCCCTTTATTTCCTTCTGTAGAGAAGCTTGCAGAAGCTCAGCGCAGGTTTGCTACACTACAGAATGAATTGCAGTCAACCCTGGATGCACAGAAAGAAACGAGTGGTCTTACTACTCTGCGGCAACGTAGAAAGCCAGTCTTCCACCTGTCCCACGAGGAACGTGTTCAGCACAGGAACATCAAAGATCTAAAACTGGCCTTCAGTGAGTTCTACCTCAGCCTCATCCTACTGCAGAACTATCAGGTACCAACCATGCTCATTAAGACACATTTACTTGCCTCTCCATTTAAGTATATGTTAAGTGACTAAGATGGGAATCTCAGTCTTGGTAACAGGCATCTTGATTATTCCTTTGGGTTTCTTTTGCTGTGATTTATAAGGCTTCAACTTGCCATCTGTCTGAGTCAACATACAGGAAAACTGTTCAGTGAGATTATACAATTTCAGGTCACGCTGTCTTTTATAATTATAGTTGGGGAGTTATGAATAAGCCACAAATTCAGATAGAGAGCTTGAATCCACAACTTATTTCCAGTATCCTACCCCATAGTCAAAAACATCATCTGAGTTGGCTTTAAGCAGAGTTGACTGATTAATACAATTCCTTTGAGCTATTCTTGTGATAAAAAATAATCTCAGCTGTTTTTACTCCATTGGGAGGAAAGTAGTTAATTACTTTAACTCTGTATCTTACCTTATACAGAAAAATATAGTGTCAATTTGTGACACTGGCCACAGACCTTCAAACAGTTGAGTAAGGTACTACTGGTCTATCTAAGCTCCTTGCTTGCTCCCCATTCTGGTCTTTCGTTTTCCTTTCTCTTGAAATATATGAGATTCATATTCTTTGTGTTCAACTCTTCATTTTCTGAAATAAAGCAGTTGGATAAAAAAATTCTTGCAAGAACTCAAACACATGTAATGTAGTAATATTAGATTTGACAATGGCTTCAGCTTTCTAAGGCATGTAAAAAGCTATAATTACTCCCACAGCAAGCAAACTTATTCAACACAGGGAACTCTATGGTTAAAATCATGGCTTTGTTTCATTTTTCTTTTCAGCTTTATAAATTAAGTCATAAAGGTCTCAAGGGAAGGAAATGCTGGGTTTCTTCAAGAGAAAGTAATTAAAAGTTTCTCATTGGCAGTAATATGGATCATTAATGCATTGGCTTCCTATTTCCATCTACCTCTACCTCTCCCTTCCCTTCCCTTCCCTTCCCTTCCCTTCCCTTCCCTTCCCTTCCCTTCCCTTCCCTTCCCTTCTGTATTGCTAAGCTCCAATATTAAATCACTCCAGGCATAATTAAATCGAAAATCATTTCAGTAGAGCTGTTGTAACTTCTTGCATAGGCACAGTATTCTGGTGTCTTGTGTTTTCTTTCAAATTTGGTCTTGTGTTTGTGTGGCTAAAATGGAACTACTTTCTAAATGACAATTATTACAGATCTTTGGATGCATGGTTTTGAGAGAAACCTCTAAAGTAAATGAAATCTTTTTTATGTCACTTGCCTTTTCTGTTTGTGTAATAAAATATGTCATGATATAATAGTGAAAAATTCTGGGATACTTAATCCTGTATGCTACAAGAAAATGGACTATTGATGTTACACATATGCTTAGTGTTTCATGTTTCCATTGCCTTTCTGTCAAACTTGATTAGAATATTGTAATACTGTAATTGTAAATATTGCTCCTTGCAACTGTTTAAGTTTAATTACCAAATTAATTGACAAAAGAAAATAATATAGTTGTGGGTTTTTCCTTTATCTTTATAGAATCTAAACTTCACAGGATTCCGTAAGATCCTAAAAAAACATGACAAGATCCTGGAGACACCCCGAGGTGCAGATTGGAGAGTGGCTCATGTTGAAGTGGCACCATTCTATACTTGCAAGAAAATCAACCAGCTCATCTCTGAAACAGAGGTAGAGTATGTTGACCTGAATGCATTGTTGATGTTTAAACATGCCAAAATGTGCTTCTGTATTGTTGAAATGCTGCTAAACATCCAATGGCAAGGTAATATTCTGACTGAAATATCTGAATACGCCTCTCAGTTTCTGACACATTTCCCTTTGGCTACATAGTACTAGAATGGTAGTTAAGATTAAGTTGGCTTTTATCTTGTAAGTATGGCTTACTTATGCCTCCCTTTTTAAAAAATAGAAAGATGTTCAACTCAGTCATGGTTTTTTTCATTTTCCCTTTTTGTTTCTTTCCTTTTTTTGTTTTTGTTTGATCCATAGACTGTGGTAACCAATGAGTTGGAAGATGGAGACCGCCAGAAAGCAATGAAGCGGTTACGTGTCCCACCACTTGGAGCAGCACAGGTGATCGAAAGATTAGAAGCACTTAATTATATGGTGTCCCCTATGTATGCTTGTGCAAAATTAACACTTGCGGTTCAACTGGGCGAAGTCTTGTATATTGACTCTCTTTTCATATTTCAATTTGATTTTTTACTTCAGAGCACTTGGAAGTGAAAGCAAAGTTCCAAGGGTTATTTTCTTATATACCTGTATTGTTTATTCTCCAACAAGCCCACAGTGTTGTAGCCTTCTCCCTCCAGTATAAATAGCAACTGAGTCTTTTATAGAGCTAAACACTTATTAAATATACTTTAGCCAGTCTGAGACATAGGAAAAGTGTTCTTCAGGTCTAATACAGTACTAATATTGGTGTACTTGGGCAGCTGTCAGGGCCTGTTGGTGCTGACATTGTACCTAGACACCTCATTTCCATCTTCTTGCTGCTGCTTGGCTTCCGAGTATTACAGGTCCTGATCCTGGCAGTTTTGTAGCTGCCCATCACTCTAGGTACACTTAGCAGCAGCATTGGTTCTGTAGCGGCATTGGATCCAAGTAACTACTGGGATGCCAGCTGCCTTGTTTCTTGAAGTGCCTGGCATCCAGCCCTGGCCATTGCACTGTGGGAGATAAAACTTGACGGCCACTCAGAACCAATCAGAGCTGAGCAGTTAGTTGGTTCTCTCCCCAAAGCATTAGCACAAGCCTGTCCATTGAGAGGGGATGAGTGGCAACTGCAGCAATTCTGGTGTGTGGGTGGGTAGTAGTAACCTGGTTATAGTTTGTGTTCAGCAGCATTCTTGCTTATTAATCCCTTTCCACGTTATTATTATTAGCAGCTCTTTCAGTGTTTATCCATTATGTACCTTTGTGGCTCACATCCATGTATGTGATAAAGCTCATATGGCATTTTAACATAGGAAATCCATGATTAGCTATAGCATTGTATTTATTTTAACTTAAAAGCAGCCTGATGGCTTTGAGGGTGGAGTCATTACGGTAGTTTTTCCCAACTAGCATGATTTCCCTGTAAGTAAATTTGCCCCTTCAAGGTATATACAGTGCCTTGTAGAAATGGTCATACACACAAGTTGATGTTTCCATGTTTTGTGTGTTACAGTCTGGAAATGAAATGGATTTAACTGACATTGTTTTCGCTTGATGTAGACAAGATACTTAACACTGTGAAGGTGCAGAATATTTTTAATGTGGCACAAAAGTTCAGTAAACAAAAACAAACTGGTATTTGTTGATTGCTTAGATATTCACGTGCATACAAACACACACACAAGTTAGTACTTGGTATAAGTACCTTTGACAGTAATTACAGGTGTGAGTCTTCTTGGGTAAGCCTCTTATCAGCCTTGTGCATCTGGATCCTGCAATTTTTGCCCATTCTTCTTGGCGAAACAGATCCTGCATTTATCTTTTTGTTGTTGTGTGCCTTCAAGTTATTTTTGATTTATGGCAACCCTAAGGTTGGAACCTATCATGGGTTTATCTACGGCTGAGAGTGTGTGACTTGCCTAAGATCACCCAGTGGGTTTTCATGGCCGAGCGGGGATTTGAACCCTTATCTCCAGAGTTGTAGTCCAGCACTCAAACCACTATGCCATGATGGCTCCATTGCATTTACCTACCTTTTTTCCCCAGTTGAGCGAACAGCAGATGGGCAAAATTATATAGGGAGAAAAGCATTGATCAGCCCTTTCCCACAATGACAGGTGCTTTTTAAATGAAAATTAATTTTAGGAGACCTAGTTCCAAAATGCTTGCATAATGTGCAGTTTTGGCCCAAGACTAAGCTCCTTAAATGAGCACCCGAGGTTTTCCTAGAAGAGAATTCAGTTGCAATTCTCCGTGGCAGGGAATGTTCCTGTGTCCTAGTTTGTTTGGATGTGTTAAAAGAATCAGTTATATCAAAGAAACATCAAGGAGATACTGAACAAATTAACAGTTTACTTCAACTAATAAGCAGATTTTTCCAAACAACAACAAATCCAAGCTGTTCTCTATTTTATCTGCAGCCTGCACCAGCATGGACTACTTTCAGGGTTGGATTGTTCTGTGGAATAGTAATTGTGCTGAATGTTACCCTCATACTTTCAGGTTGGTTTCTAAATATAATCCTACACTTTCAGGTGGGCCTGGTAGTGGTGGATGGTTTGGGGTGACCTGTTCATCTGGAGAGAGATTTCACTGTAAATTAATGTTAGTTGTGTATTGATGTGATGAAAATGTTTATCATAAAGCCAGCAACTGGTGGCCATTTCTGATAGTCAAGCTAGATAAAGAGTCAGATTATATTATAATTGGAGCATTTCCTCAAGATTAAAGTTGTTTGAAGGTTAAAGTTTGAAGGGCTGATAATTTTCAAATCAAATATTCAAGCTACTATATTAGTAGAAGTAGCATATGCCTGTTTTAATACAAAAGCATTAAATACTGAACTTGCCATCCTGGGTCCTTTCTGAAATTTGTTCTTAAAAGATCCCTTTCACTGTTCATCACAGTTTTCTAATCTATAAAAGGTCTTCAGAATGTATGGGTTGCTTTTTGCTACACTTTTTTTGCATGAAAAGAACATTGGTGCATGCTACTAGAAGTATGTTCACTGAAAAAATGTCTTAGGATTGGTATGTGTGGTTTCAGTGGACCTTGCTCAGTTAGAAAAAATGCCAGATACATGATTTAGTTTACTTCTTTAATTTATAGAAAATTTCTTACTTCTACACCAGTAATCGATGCTAAAATATTCTAAATATTGCCTATATATTGTGGAAATTAGGAAATTGATCTCCTATTTACATAAATGCCATTTTAAAATGCATGACAATAAATGAGTCAAAATAATACATAGAAAGTTGCTAAAATGGTTGCACAGTGGCTTTTCATACAGCATGTAGTGCTTTTAGGTATTTTGAGTAAACAGTTAATAATCAATGTTTATCCTCCTCTACATAGTAAAGAAATTTTCAAAATCCAATTCAGTTACTGGATTACCTGATCTCCCACTTGCCCTCTGTTTAGTGTAATTAGAATTTTCTGTTTTCACTTCATGTGCTTGTGAGTATCTTTTTCAAATGGACCTTCATTGAATTTTTCATGTCATGTAGCTGACATATTTATGAGCTCCGGATATCCTTGGATTCGACTATTTATTTGTGTTATTTTCTTAATATGAAATTGGAGACAAGGCAAGTGTTCAGAAGGAGAGATTTTTAGCCCAGATGAAGCTTAACTATTATAACCTCATTGTCAAAGATCCTTACTAATCCATCATCTGCTTTCAAATGATTTAAGCAAACTAAGAAATTTTGCATGCAGCTTTATAGAGTTTGTGGAGCAGTAGAATGGGGCGTTCTGTGGTAACTATGTACTGTATCTTCTTTGGTCAGATCTTTAGTGTTCAACTGGTGAACAAGTTCCATTAACTTGTTTCCAAATGAATATGTTTGGGATTGTAGCTGGGCAGGTCTGCAGATAAGAACAAGAAATCATACAGAAACTCACATTCTTGAGTATGCTTCTGCTAGCTTCCTCTCCAACATTTCACAGTTGGAAATAGTGACATTCCTGCAGAGTAGGATCTAGCCTAAAGCTCCAAGCAGAATGAAATCACTTATGTGAAGGTACTTGAGAAAATTCACTAGAATAATCCAAATGGTTCACTTAAGTGAAGAAAATATACCACAGACCTCCTGACCTAGGAAAAACACCTTCTTGACTTCAGTAGTAACTAGCTATGTCCCACCTGTTAAACAGAATGTATACCCCAAGGCACCTAAAGAACTTGAGTTAAGTCAGAACTAAAGCACATTGGTGGTTTTCTGCCTTTTTTGGGTTGCTGAGCAGTGACATCACCTTGCAACTTAGCAAGGATGGTTTCAGTTCTGTTCATACTTAAACGGAAATAAGCCTCATTCCACAGGGTAGGTCTTGCTTTGAAGTAAAAATGCATAAAAGCAGACTGAAAAGGCAAACTTGGGGTCAGGGGATACAAGGAAAGTGGTGCGGGCTTGCTGTATTTTCTGAGAACATACATCAAAAAGATTGACCTGCAACAGAGCTACCGTACTTTAGGTCCAAGCTACTTATTTTATTAGAAGAGTCATAATTTCAGAAAGCATTCATTTAACATCTTTGCAGTCTCCTGATCCTCCTTTAGCACACGGGCTCTCATCACATATATACTGGTTAAAGTCATCTGTATTCTACTGTGGGTGCTTCCCTGAGAGAGTCCCCCCATTTTAAAATTGTGGGGTGTGTGTGTTTTTTTAAAAAATCCACTCCTCCTGGATAATGTTATGCTTCCCTATCTTCATTTTGCACCAGGAATTCAATCTCCCATGTAATAAAAGGAACAGGCTCATGTCCATAATAATGAAATAGAGAGGAATCAAACTATCTGCATACAGGTATAGCCAGCCTATAATAGGGATTCTGGACTTTTTGGATGAAATCAGGGCATCAGAGAAACTAATTATAAGAGTGTTTGAAGTGTGTCCAGTTCTTTTATACTTATTTATTTAAAATCATTTCCATGTTTACTGTGCTTGTATTGATGATTCTGAACAGACCTTATCTTTCCAACTGTAACATGTTTGAAATACAGTTGTCCCTTCATATTCGCTGGGGTTTGGTTCCAGGACTCTCTGTGGATACAAAATCCATGAGTACTCAAGTCCCATTATATGCAATGGCATAGCAAAATGGTGTCCCTTATATAAGATGGCAAAATCCATGAATACCAAATCCGTGGATATGGAGGGACAACTGTAATGTTCATTTGTCTCTGCAGAATTTATAGTTTATAGCGCTTACTCTTGTAAATGTACAAATTACAGATGAACAATTATTCATACTCCTATTTTAAATTGTCTGACTGAAGCTATAACATGAAAGAGCTTCGCAACAGTTGTGACAAATCTAAATGGCACTGTTTAACTGAACTAGTTAACAGTCTGTACTCTCATATCTGTATTTTAAAAATTGAGAATTTAAGAATTTAAGACTATTTTACAAAGGCCCAAGGAGTCAGTAGTCTACAAATAGTAGAAGCAAGTATCTGCCATAAGTAAATTCAACTGAGATGTCATTGATAATAAGGAAGCAGAGGAACCAGATCACTCAATTATGCTGAATGAACTTAAAGAAGCTCACATCCTAAACCAGGGATGGGCATAATTTGGCTCTGAGGCCACACGTGCCACCCCCTTCCATTCTGTTTTTGCAGCCCTTGGCTCTTCCAGACCTCCCCCCCCTTTTTTGGGGGGGGCAAAGAGTGAAAAAAACCAATCACCACTTTTGGAGGATTCCAGAAGCAGCAAGTGACCTTTTGAACAGGTCGCAGGGGCCTCTTCCACCATTTTGCTTTAAAAATACATGGTTTGCAAAATCAGAATTGGATTTTTGGGAATTTTTTTGACAATTTGTGTGGTCCCCTAGAAGCTCCTGGGGCAAAAAAGTGGCCTCCAGACCAGCCTCAATGGTGTATCTTTCTCTAAATAATTTTTAAATCTTTGAGAGTAAGAATAAAAATGTCTTTGAATGTTGGGGGGGGGGTCCTTAGTTCTGTTACCCACTTTCAATGCCATCCTGTGCATGTTTACTTAGAGTACATGCCACTGAATTCAGTGGGACCTAGCTGCTCTGTGTTTGTAGATGTATGTATGTGCATATAAGATCATAAGGAAAATGAAAGTGGCAGAAGGCATTAGGGATCAGAGGTTAAAAGAAATAGGAGAAGAGGTATTTTCAGGCTGTTGAACAATTACTATTAGTAAAACAGTTGGTAACAGGAGGCAGTGAATCCTAGAAGAGTGGGGAGAGTAAGAACAATAGGATAGAAGTATGAAATAGGAAAAATAACCTGAGGCTTAAGGAAGAGGAAAGGCAGTAACCAGGCAAGTGGAAAGACAAGAGATGGGTGATAAGGATCTAAAGAAATGTAATAACAAATTAAATGAATGAATATAGGGCTAATTGGAACCTACACTAAAAATGTATCTGTTTTTTTGGATAATTCTACCTGCATTATGTTATGCTCATGCTGGCACATCTGAAAGACAGGAGTCTGTTCTTATCGCAGCGCCTGCTGTGATTATGACTGAGAACCATCTGTTTAATCTTGGGCCTCAACAAGTCACTGTGGCTTGGACTAATCCATGATTTATGTGAAAACAAGCAAAGAAGTGGGGAGCTGGAGTAGTGAGCTTACCCATGCTGGGCAGTTCCACACTCATGTTTTCTGCAGGAACTTTGTAAAAGATGGGCAACATACATGCTTGACACATAGCTAGTCTTTTGGGGCCCATGGTGTCAGACATTTAGACACATGCACATGTATATCAGGCCTTCAGAGGGCTTCTGCAGTAACACATTTGCCATATACACTAATAGATGTAACTAACCTGTTTATTCTGGAATATAGTTTTAAGGTGAACTTACATTCTGTTGTTTTTCTCCAAAACAAGTCAGGTAGTGAGTTCTGAAACTCATGGCGTTGAACAGTGATGTACACCTATGCTATTGTACACCTCACTTTGGACAGCTGCTGAAAGAATGTTGAATAGGCTGTATTATGAGGCTCTATTGCAGCTTCTTGTGATCTCCTGGAAATGAAGTGTAATGTTGCTGGAATGGATCTGGCACTGTTATTTTAAAAAATAAATAATGTCTTTGCTTCAGTCATTTCCAGGAACTGTAAAATCTTTAGACACTGCCCAGTGACAAAAGCAGAGCAACCAAGATAAAAAGGAAATTATTGCCAGAAAGTGCCTGAAGCTGCCACTGCTTTTTAAAACCATTATGTAACACACTTTATTAAGTTGGGCAGGCTGTAGTGTCACTCCTTGAGAAAACTAAAAATCCAAGAACATTCTTAATTCTCATGAAAAATGAAAATGGGACATTTCTAAGCTCATGCTCATTTTTAATCTTCTCTTACTGTCCCTTATAACTCTTTTTTGAATTGTAATTTGTTAAGCAGTCCTCCTCTAAAGAGCTCCTCTAAAGTCCTCCTCTAAAGAGCTGTAAATACAGTCATTAAAATATTCTGTAGTATACAGACCCTTCTGTGAATAAAGTGCTTACTTGCTTCTTAATTGGGACAAGTGTAAAATACTGTACTTCCAGGAATAAGGTTTGCTCAGGAAACATCCATGTGTGGAAAGGCTTAACTATTCAATGCTTTTACTTTAGATTACTGGATTTGGGACATGTATTATCATTCCCCCTTTATCTTCAAAAAGTATGTTCCAGGGCAGTGTGTAAAAATAATAGCATATGGGCAATAAAATACAATAATATATATTTAAAAAAACCCTGCAAAACTTATAAGGAACAAAAGATATATTAACCAGCTAAAAAAACAAAGAAACAAATTGAAATGTCCAGACTTAAAAACTGTACTTTGTGCAATATTCAATGTAGATTTGTGTAGGCCCCATTTATACTGATGGAATTAGTATAAAATAAATTTAACAAGAAATGTCCTGCTTGTCGCCATCTCATAAGTATCTTTTTGGCCAAACAAAATGCTAGCCCAGGTAGGTCCTTGGTCAGTTAAAGCCTGGTTCATTTTTATGTTCTTGAAGGCACATGGTTTATAAAATATTCAAGGACATCACAAAAGTATATCCTGGTTTTCATAAACACACACACACTTTTTTTTCCTGTATGGCCCTTCAGTCTACTACAAAATCCATAGCTTTTAAAGTGTGGAATAGAACTGTGGCCTCAGTTATAAAAGAGCAGGAAGCTGACAGTCTTCAATATGTTTTCCATTTTGCACATGTTTGATTTTATTCTTCTTCTTGATAGGTGTGTTTAAAATGAAAGGATCAACTGTGTGGCCACTCATAAGAATCTATCGAGGTGGCTTTCTCCTGATAGAATTCCTTTTTCTACTTGGTATTAACACATATGGCTGGAGGCAAGCTGGAGTGAATCATGTCCTCATCTTTGAACTCAACCCCCGCAGTAATTTGTCCCATCAGCATCTCTTTGAGGTATGTAGTACAATTCAGAAAACTGTCAGAGCTTCTTAAATGGTGATGGAAGTCACTGTCCATTTTCTATAGATGATGGTGTAGCCTAGTGCTACCAGTATCTGTGTGATTGGGTCATAATCCCCAATTGTTTTTAGCAGAGGGGCGGGGCATGCATAAATAAATAAACAAATAAATAATCATTATTATTATTATTATTTAGTTATATTTTCTTAAATACAGATGACAATTTGTAGTGTTGGACTGCTGAAGACATCTTTTTTTATTTTTTTTATTTCGCAAGATACTTCACCAGGAATATCTGCTAGGTAGTTCAGAACTAAACTGAATACATAGGCTTGATCAGAAATTCAGAAAAAAAATCATTTATTCAGATACTGCCCTAAGTGTAAAGCTTTTACCATCCATATTAAAAATGCATTATCCAGTAGGGGGTTGCAGTGAGTCCATTGACTCTTGTCTGTATCAAGAAATTATGCATTTCAGTTTCCAAGCATGCTTTTTCAAGGTGGCATGTGCAAATTTTATTTTACCACAAGGTCGCAAGGACATCACAGAGGAAGTGACAGTTGGAGTGTGGGAATCTCTCATGAGTGAGAGGTTTCTTTTATAGATTCATTTGAGATTTCCAATTCAAAGCAGTTGGATTCATCTGTATAGTTGCTACCACTTCATTTGTTACAGTCTAGTAAACATATAAAACAAGTACCTATAACAAAATGTTGCAGCTTTCTTACTGCTAAGATAGAATTCCTGTTCAGAGTCTTGTAAAAAGTGTCCAGAGCATTCAGGACAGGGAATTTCAGGCGAGAGGGGAGAGGAGCAAGATAGTTTTTTTTCCTTCTCCATCCACCCCAAGGTCTTTTGCTGTTGTGCTTATTATTGCCAGGTGAAATACAGGACAGAGCACTGATACCTTTAATAGTTATGTTCAAAAGGGAATTTCAGCAGTGTTGCTTGTGCAACAAAGTGTAGGAGCCCTGTCCTGCATTTCACCTGGCAACCCTAATTGTGCTATATCATGCTAGACAGATCAACCAGTTTTGAGGAATGGCTCTGAACCCAAACCTGAGCATTTTGTGCCTGTATGGCCTGTGTGCATGTGCTAGAGGGATCACTCTAACACTGAGGTGAGAATTTTGTGGCTCTCCAGTTGTTATTGTACTGTAACACACAGCATTCTTCACCATTTGGCATGCTGGCTGGGGTTGGTAGTGAGTTTAGTCCAGCAACATCTAGAAGGGTCCATGATTTCCACCTGTGTTCTAAATCATAAACTGCAAGGAGGAAATTTCTCAAACACCCTCCCCTGCCCAAGTTACTTAATATAAACTGTTAGAGATTTGAACAAAGCAGTGGTTTCTCTTCTCCCCTCTGCCCAATACTATTCTCCCAGTTTCTCCTCCCCTCCCCAGTTCTCAGGTAATGTTGAAATAGAACATTCTCAGATGTTGGAGGAATCCACCAAATATATTATTTCTACAACCATTTATTTATGTGTTTTTATATTTAAGATTACTTGATTCCCCCTTTATCTTCAGAAAGTATGTTCCAGGGCAGTGCATAAAAATAATAGCATATGGACAATAAAATACAATATTTTAAAAAAAAAACCTGTAAAACTTGTGAGGAACCAAAAAAATAAAAATAAAAAATTAACCAGCTAAAAAACAAAGACTCAAATTGGAATGCCCAGACTTTAACCAAGTGTCTTTAAAAATACAATGTTCGCACCAGTTAAATCTCAATCAGGGGTTGATTGTAGGCAGACTATTTTCATAGCCATAGGGTTGCCAGGTAAAATACAGGACAAGGCACCTATACCGCAAGAACTTCCATGTGTATAAGAAATTCCATCTTCTACACACCTATTAAAGGTACAGGAGCCCTGTTCCATATTTCACCTGGCAACCCTAGGAGGGCACTCAAAGTTGGGAGGGATTTCAGAAAAGACCCTCTCTTTCATTTTTGTATATTATGCTTTTCTTACTGAAGGCATCTAGAGAAAGGTCTTACCTGTTTATCTTGATTTGTGAACAGTTTCTTATGTCAGAGAGCCTTGTTTCCCATTTTAGGTTTAAGCCACCTTTTTAAAAGTAAGGGGGGAAAACCTTAAGAAAAGTAAGCTTAAATTGGGGTCAAGAGCAAATTGGTAGCCAAAATCATTCTTTTGGAGTTCTTCGTGTGGGATTCTACACTAGTTGTAGGCAGACTATTTTGATAGGCAGCCCCATACATAACCTGCTACACAGTAATATTTACTGTTAATTGCCTCCGGCAGTATTTTGGTGCCTGTGTTCTAGAGAAGTTGGAGTTTCCAAGTACAGTACGTTTTAAAGGCATGTGGAATGCATTCAGTAATCTAGTTGGATGTAGTTAAAACATGAGTTACTCTAATCAGGTCTGCCTTCTCCAGGCAATGCCATCAGTTCTGAACTAACAACAGCACTTGTAGCTACTGCTCTTGAGTTACTTCAGCATGGTAAAGTGCTTGGGAATACTCAGTAGGATTTTTATTTTTTTATTTTTTTTTACTCTGAACATCAGACCCAAGTGACATATCACAAACTCCTTTCAAAACTTCTGTTAGTTTCACAACATTTCTCACAAGGCAAAAGTTGCTACCATTTGAGATATGCCTGGTGTTTTGAGCTCTAGGGTTCTTTTTGTCCAAACCGTTCCGAGTCCAGATAAATTCACCATTAGTGGTTTTTCTTTTCAACTTGCAATTTTTACTTATTTTCCACTTTAAATGTATTTTGAGTTCTTAAACAAAGCAGGTTAATCTAGATTTGAAAAAGCAACTTGTTTAATTTTTTTCCCCCAAAACTAAAGTGTGTTTCTCTGAGGTTTACTGATTTCTGAAAATTTTATCTTTATATGCCAAGCAAAACAATTCTGATTTACTGCTACTAATGTTTTTTTCTTCCCTCTCACTAGATTGCTGGATTCCTTGGGACATTGTGGTGCCTGAGCCTGCTGGCATGTATATATGGTCAAGATACTGATTTTCCTATACAGACAAACCCACTTATCTTATATGGATTTATGTTGTTGTTTCTCATCAACCCTACAAAAACATTCTACTACAAATCTCGTTTTTGGCTGCTCAAACTCTTGGTAAGTTGAGGCCTGATTGAGATCTATGAACTACGCTTTGCCCTTTTCTCCCCAAGCCCCAACAGAAGCTACAGTAACTAAATATTCTTCATGTATGGCTTGTTGACTTGCCTGTCCTGCTTATCAACAGGCAATTTGCACAAAATGCTCCTTCCACATAAGTGGTGGGCACATGCTACATTGATGGGGTACACTTGGAGGGTCTAAGACAGTTCATTGTGGCCACTTCAGCCACAATATTTCAGCACTGCCACACCAGCGCTGCTGGTTGATCACGGCCACTTGATGCGGCCATTTCAGGAGGGAGGGTAAAGGAACAGGCACGCCAGAGCTGTGAAGGAGCAAACAGCAGACACAAAGACTAGTGAGATAGACAGAGGGACTGAGAGATGGACAGAGATGCTGCCTCCCCCCGCCCGCAGTTAAATTCTCAGGGTTCCCAATAATTGCTTTTTTCAGGTAGCCCACTGGAGACTGGTTTGTGAAAAAGAACACAGCCTGTTGGGAAGCCTGTTTGTGCAGGGAGACAAAGCAGTGTGGAATCGTCTGTTCCGATCGTGCAAGGAGACAGAGTAGCATTGAATTGTTTGCTCAGATTGGTGCTGAAACACTCCCCACAGAAGTGTTAAACCATCCACTGCACTCTATTGGCCACACTGAAACATCTGTGATCAAATGGCAGTGATCAATCAGCAGCGCTGAAATGGCAGTGTTGAAACAGCTGCATTGAATTGTCCCATTACATACTTGGAATTTCAGTTACTGGTAGTGATACTGCTAGTCTCTTTTGAAGGAAAAAAAAATAAAAATTTATTTGGGATATAGCTACCAATCATATTAAAGCCTTTAGTGTATGCTTTTGTTTATAGACTGTTCAGTGGAAAATGTGGAGGATTTTGATGCTTTTAGATGGTTTGAGTGTGCACCTGCCATTTTATAGCTGAGAACACTTTCTCCACTGCCAGTTAAGAAACAATAGTTAAGTTTTTGTGACCAAGAAAAGGTTATATTATACTTCTGTTCTTTTAACACAGTCTTAATCTGCAGGGGTTAAACCTTGGTTTTACAACACCATTGGCCAACTTGTCTTATTTGTATATGTTACATGTGTTCTGTAGTTTTGGCCATTTGTAGTAGTCGTCAGTTTTCAAAGTATCAGTAATGCTTACAGAGCCCCTTTATAACTACACTTCATTCCCTGTTCTAGAGAAGTACTGCTTGCGCATTTATGTTCAGACATGGGGACTTGTGGTAAATGTCAGAACTAATAGATACTACAGGAATCTCGAGGTTTCTAGTGGAGCCTTATTCAGACTCTACTTGTGACTATCCCATTGATTTCAGTGTGGTGGTGATACTGCTAGTCTCTTTTGAAGGCAAAAAGCAATAAAATATTTATTCATTTATTTATTTATTTATTTATTTATTTATATCCCGCTCTTCAGCCACAAGGCTATCAGAGCGGCTTACAAATTGTTTTTAAGCAATAGCAATGTACACATCTACACTGCATTAAGCAGTTTCCAATGTGTGTTAGCTAATTGCCCCCACAAGCCGGGTACTCATTTTACTGACCTACGAAAGGATAGAAGGCTGAGTGAACCGTGGAGCCCCCTGGAATTGAATTTGCAATGTGGTGAATTGCAGTACTGGCATTTAACCACTGCGCCACCAGGGCTCCAAGTTTGTTTTGGGGCATGCTACAGTATGTCAGAGGATGATAGGACACTCAATCCCAGGCAGAAGCCAAAAACTATCTCAGCAGACTTAGTAGCAACCCATTCCCAAGAATACTCACACACAGAGTGTTTGGTGTCCAAATAAGCAGGAGGCACTTTTATCTTCAAAGTCAGGCAGTTGCAAAATGTACAAATATTTACAATTGAAGGACAAACTGCTTCACCAGGCATCAGCATTCACAAGAGGAAGAGAAGTGAGCTCTGTTCTGAGCTCTCATATATACACAGGGCATTGGCTTACTCAATCACATGATCTTACACACCAATAAGAACCCTCCTTCTGTAGCTGTGGCATGCCTAGGCAATTCATGGAGTCAGCCATTATGACTCAACATGACTCTGCAGTTGTTTGGCTGTTTTATAATGGAGTTCAGTCTCTAACTCCTGACACAGTAGTAGTGAGCAACTGTGGAAGGTCTGGTGGTTGTTTTCTGGTTGGTCAACTGCTCAAAGGTTTCAGTTTTTTAAAAAATTGGGGGGTGGTTTAGTATCTTAATTTTTATTTTTATTTTTAGCATATACAGAACTAGTGAAAACATTTTTTACTTTCGACTTTAATTGAATATTAACAAAGTAATTGTGCCCAATTACTTTACTCAAACTTAATTTATTTTACTTTTAATTTCCCCCGCAATAACTGAATTTGTTTTTATTTCATCACATATTGTTATTGAATTAATTTTAATGCATTAAATTCATTATATTAATCTTTGAAAAATTACATCAGCATTGATTAACTTTGGTATTTTAAACTTAATTTCATTATACTTGTACACAATTAACAGTAAAGGCAGATGACTTGCACTCCATGAGTGCTTGTTGACTGGCAGTTCCAGGATCATAAACAAATGAATGTGGCTGGAAAGTGGCCGGAAAGTGGCTGCTAATATTTGAAGAACTAGGAAACTTTCTTCCTGTTTCCTTATTTGATGAAAGCTTTCATTTTAAAGAGAGGCAAAATCTCTGCTAGAACAAAAGCTTCTTTAGCTGTAATTATTGAGCAAAACTGATTGCTCAATAATTGAGCAATCAGTTTTGCTCAAATTGTGGGTTAGAAATCGGAGGCACTGCGCTCCAGTGGTTCCGATCCTTCCTCTCGGGCAGGTCCCAGAGGCTGTTGCTTGGGGACAGCTGCTCCAGCAGAAAGGAGGTTACTTAATGGCGTTCCGCAGGGCGCCATCCTGTCCCCGATCCTGTTTAACATCTATATGAAGCCGCTGGGTGAGATTATTCGGAGTTATGGGGCTGGGTGTTATCAGTACGCTGATGATACCCAGATATATTTCTCCTTGTCCCAATCGTTGGTCTTGAATCCCGATGACGTCTCTCCTCTTAATGATTGTTTTAAAGCAGTAATGGGCTGGATGAGGAAAAACAGATTGAGATTAAATCCAGACAAAATGGAGGTGCTCATGGTAGCGGCCCCAAAACCAGGAGTTGGGTTGCAACCTCCAGTCCTGGACGGGGTTACGCTCTCCGTTAAGGACTGTGTTTGCAGTCTGGGGGTGCTCCTTGATTCATTGCTTCAGATGATGGGTCACGTGAATGCGACGGTCAGGAGCACCTGTTATCAGCTTCGGCTGATACGCCAGCTGCGCCCTTTCCTGGAAGTAAGGGACCTCAAGACTGTGGTGCACGCGCTGGTAACCTATCGTCTAGATTTCTGTAATGTGCTCTACATGGGGCTACCATTGTGCTTGGTCCGGAAACTTTAGTTGGTACAAATGATGGCAGCCAGAGTGGTCTCGGGAACATCTCGGAGAGACCATATAACTCCAGTATTAAAATCTCTCCACTAGCTGCCTATCAGTTTCCAGGCCCAGTATAAGGCGTTAGTTATTACCTTTAAAGCCCTAAATGGCTTGGGTCCAACTTATCTTCGTAACCGCCTCCTCCCATACAATCCTCCCTGCGCAATCCGGTCCTCTGGGAGGAATTTGCTTCAGCCACAGAAATCTAGGCTGTCTGCAATATCTCCCAGAGGGCCTTTTCGGTAATCGCCCCCAAATTATGGAATGGCCTGCCGAACGAGATCCATCAGATGACGAGCTTGAGTAGCTTTAAAAAAGCACTAAAGACGGATCTCTTTTGGCAGGCCTTTCCTGATTAGATCCCGGCCTCAGGAGCTCCGTCTCCTGGTCTTTTTTTAGTCTTGCTTATATTTGTTTTTTATTGTAATTTTGGTTAGGTGGTTTAAATTTTATACTGTTTAATGTCTTTTTATGGGGGAGGGTGGGGTTGGGTGGTGCTTTTAGTCAGCATTGTAGCGTTGTAATTGTTGGAAGCCGCCCCGATTGTTTTTAGCAGAGGGTCAGGGTATAAATAAATAAATATTGTTATTATTATTGTTGTTGTTGTTGTTGTCGTCTCCCCCAAAAATTGATTCCCCCTTAGCTCTCAACTTTAATGCTGCTTTCTGCTTGCTTATTAAACAAAGCAATTGCTCTCCTTAGTCTTGAGTCCCATCATGTCCCACTAAAACTTAGGCAAAACAGTTACATCCCACCAAAAAGACAAACGGGAGCTTTGTTAGTAAAAAATACTGTGGTAGGTGATGCCATACAGTTCCTCCCTCCGAAGTTGCATCTTTCCCACCCCTGATCTACAACTTCATAAACTATTGTTTATGAAACTATGGATAAGTGTTCTGGCTATGTGCTCTTCCCTTACCCCTTCTGTTGCATGCTGGCTATATTGCTGATAGCTCGGCTTGCATTAAGCCGCAGTTATTGCTGCAGGTAGACTGGGAAGCCCTCATTTTATGTCATCATCAAGGTTGCTTAACCTGCAGTAAGCTAGAGTTCACATGATGGTGAACTGTGGCACAAAGCTTACTAGGATCTTGAAGGTGCAGCTTGTGTGCGATGGGAAGAAAGGAAGAGTAAAGGAGAATCACACACCCATAGTTTATGGAAGTGCAGAGGATTGTTTTTAGTTTATGAATATAAGGGTGATTGTTCAAATTTAACCCTGGAATAAATATATTCTGTATCTATATATAATTCTATATGTTAACTTTCGAAAAGTCTGCATTATTCTGTTTGGCTGTCAATTTGCTAAAATGGCTGCTTGGGGCTTGGGATTTCCTAAAGGAAAATTTCTCAACAAAATGTACCAGACTGGATTAATTCCCTCATTCTTCTTGGTTTATATACAGTAGCACCCTCGCATCCGCTGATTCTCCAACTGCTGATTCAGTTATCCGTGGTTGGCGATGGAGGGGGAAGGGAGGGGGAGAAGAGATCTCCTGCCACCTCCCTTTCTCTGGGAGAGCTCCAGTTGTGGCGGGGGCGATGGTGGGGATGGGGGCGAGAAGGGAGGGGGAGGAAGGATCTCCTGCCCTCTCCCTTCCCCCGAGAGAACTCTGGTCACAGCAGCGGCGAAGGGAGGGGGAGGAGGGATCTAGCCGGCCCCCTCCCTTCTCCTGGGATGGCTCTCAATAGTGGCAATGGCGACAGGGGGAAGAGGAGGAGGAGGTTTCCCTCCCTTCTCCTTTCACTCCTGGGGTGGCTGTCAGGAATGGCAAAGGGGGCATTCGCTGTTATCCACAGATTTCATTACCTGTGGGGGGGCCTGGAACCAATCCCCCATGGATACGGGGCTCCTACTATATAAAACAGAACCATGTGCCTTTAAATAATTAATCCACAGCACAACTGTTAGGAGTTAATCATGAAACCTTGTATGTAATTTACATAATTGAAATATGGAAGGATTCTGAAGGTATCTTTATTTTGGAATTCTGAAAGACTCTTCAGTATATTTCATGTTTGTCTGTATTGTGTCAAAGTGAGCATCAAGACTAGTTAGTTTTATTTTTGTGCTGCTGGCATTGGTATCTTGGTTGTTGTAACTAACCAGGCAGGAAGACTGCAATCTAAAGTAAATGGAGCATGAAATGGCCTAGCTTGAGAGGTGCATAGCTGATTTCAGACCTTGAAGGGGAAATGGCTTGAGAGATGAAGTATCTGTTTTTATTACTTGTTCAAATACCCGGCTGCGGAAGCTTGTGAGAGGAAAACATTTCCAGTTGTGGTCCAAGGTGTCAAGCAAATTTCATGCACCTCAGTATATTATAGATAGGATATGAGCAAGGATTTTACCTTGGCAAAATTTGTAATCTATTAAAATTATTATTTTGAGTTTCAAAGTGTGAAAGTAATTGTGGCGGGGGGTGGTGTTTAGATCTGAATTCAATGACACACATCTGATACCTAATGAATTTTGATCCCAGTATGTTAAGAATAAAGCAGAAGTTTGAGTCTGTTTCCCTATTCCAATACTATCTCCTTATTTTCCATTAAAAACAAATTTTCTGTGATTTATCCCTGTATTACAGCATTATATTAATATTTTTCAAAATATGTGGAGCAGCAAAGCATTAGACTAATCAGTTTCACAATAAAAATATGTGCTCTTTGCAAAGAACTCTACTGACATGTCTATCCAGCAGTCTTTATAGTTGTCATGCAAAGTTGGATGATCAAAATAATCATATAATGCAGTTTTTCCATTAAAAAGAAAAAGTACAAGATCCAATGGTCTATTTTTGCTGAATCCTACTGCTTCTGCCAGAAGTCATGATCCCCCTCTCCTGTTTACCCTTGCACATCCTAAACATCTGCTTCTGGAGGGGTGGGAAATCTTTTGAAGCATGTTTTTAGTATAACAGAGGAGTGGAGGGGAAGAAAAGCCCAACTCCCCAGGATTGGAGATAGAAGTGCTCTGTCAGATATAAAAGTACACCATTGTATCTTGGCCTATGTCACACCCTTATGTATTTGTGTTGAGCAATGCTATCCTTGTGCCACTTTTTATTCTTTATATATTTTACAGTTCCGGGTGTTCACTGCCCCCTTCCATAAGGTGGGCTTCGCAGATTTCTGGCTCGCTGACCAGCTTAACAGTCTCGCTGTGATACTTATGGATCTCGAATACATGATTTGTTTCTATAGCTTTGAGCTCCAGTGGACAGCTAAAAATGCTTTGCTGGAAAATCCAGGTATGTCATTGATAAGGTAGGTTTGGTAACTGCCATGTTTGATCACTTGTGTGTTATATATTTAAGCAAATTTGAGCTTTTTAGTTCAGTGGAAAACTGTTAAGTTTCCTTGTCATTTGGTGGGAATCTATAGTCACATTTTTTTTGTGGTGCACATGTATTTATTTATGCTACAGTGCCTATTAGCAACTTAGACCTGATAGGACAATACTTCTGATAAAAAAACATGGTTTTCTTGACCATGTTTCATTCATTGGATAAGACATGTATAAGAAGCACTCTATTGATAGTTTAAAGGACAATCGGTCTGCCATATCCACGGATTCTGCATCAATGGATTCAACCATCCATGGCTTGAAAATATTTTTTTTAAAAAACCCAAGAAGCAAACACTGCTTTTGCCATTTTTTATAAGGGACACCTCTTGACTATGCTATTGTATATAATGGGACTTAAGCATCCATAGATTTTGGTATCCATGGGTGGTGATGGTGAATGTCCTGGAACCAAACCCCAGTGAATAAAAAAGACTCACTGTATTGGATTCATATAGCGGAGTACTAACTGCAGTCAAACTTCTGGAATTCAAGAGAATATTAGACATTGGGGTACCCACTGACATTCTGTTGTCTTATTTTTTTTAGAGCGTGCAATCTGCAACACCTATGCCTACGGTGTGCGAGCAGTTGTTCAGTGCATTCCTGCTTGGTTAAGATTCGTCCAGTGCCTGCGCCGATACCGTGACACCAAACGGGCCTTTCCCCACCTGGTTAATGCCGGCAAATACTCTACCACGTTCTTCATGGTGACATTTGCAGCTCTTTACAGCACTCACAAAGGTATTGTTTTAGAGCCATTGCTTTTGAGCCCAGTTCTCTACCTTAAGTCCCAACATATAAGAGATTGCTCAGAGCTGTTGATGGTATGTCATTGTCTATGAGGCAGGGTTAGGGAGTATAACTGAAGAAAATACTGTTTATATCTCAGTAATAGCTTCAATACCTTCCCTATTTGCCTTCTTTTTCTTATTCTGCTATAGAATGTTAACAGTTGTGACAGTAACCCAGTGAAATTGTCGATTCTTTATGCCCTTAATGTAAAACAGCGGTGCTTTTATTCTCTGTTTAGTCAGAGTGCTAAGTTTTCCTCCTCCCAAATTATTTATTATTTATAAAGTACCATCACCATGTTACAGGTGGATACACTCAATTAAGGAAGCCACAACCCTAAGTTTGCAATTCTTGAGCAGGGCTGCTGATAACAGGTGTCTTGGAGGTCTGTCATACACAGGGCTGCTATAAGTCAAAGCTGAGCTGATGTCAGTTAACAACTTCAGTATGTATGGTACTTAGCAATTTAGTAATAATAATAATAAAAAGCTTTCTGTTCCCAAGAAATTTGGGATCAAAATTTTGGCAACAATGACAGTAGAGAAAGGGAGAAGCTGAAGATAGGAGTGGTGAACATAAATAAATGCAGTTCTGTATACATTTACGTTAGGAGTTCCAAAATGCTTTCTACACCTGTTAGACTGATAATCAGGATAAGCTGATCCTGGAAGAGAATTGCTTGCTTGTTCTGGTCAGATGGGTTTGTTTTTATGTGGTCTCTTTTTAAGGATCTATAATATTTTTAGTAAAACATGTGAACCATCATTGTGCTTACATATAACTGCAAGTTTTAGGAAAAATTATGAGTGAGAAGGTGATGTCAAGATGGTGGGATATCCTTTTACTGACACATTTTTGCTAAGAACAGTGAGAGTTCAGATGATAGATATATAAGGAAATCTAACAGTATTTCAAGAAAATGTTAAGTTACGATCCATTTGATGTTGGGCTGTTGTAGTCACCTATCGCCACCACTTACGACTCCTCGAATGCTTTCATCAGCGCTGTATGCGCACAATCCTAAATATACACTGGACTGACTATGTGACAAATGTTGCTGTCCTTGAGCAAGCAGGGATCACCAGCATTGAGGGCATGATATTGAGAACACAGCTGCGCTGGGCAGGGCACATTTCTAGGATGAAGGACCATCACCTCCCAAAAATAGTACTCTAAGGTGAACTCGCCATGGGTCAGCGTAAGAGGGGCGCTCCAAAAAAGCGGTACAAGGACTCATTGAAACAACATCTCAGGCTTGGCCAAATTGATCAACAACAATGGTCTGCCCTGGCCTCACATCGGGAGGCATGAAGACGCACTATCCACAATGCTGCAGCCTTATTTGAGAACTCAACGGCGAACAAGTCTTGAAGAGAAACAACAACGCAGAAAGAATCACAACCCAGAAACATCACCCAAGGAGACCTTCTGCTGTGCTTTCTACAACCGGACTTGCATAAATCCAAAACAAGACCATGATCTTATCAATATGAAGACATGTGCCCCGTGCTAGAAAAGTGCCTCTTGATTTTCATGTGTGATTTTGTGTGTGGGTGGGTTTTTTTTTTTTTAACTCACGATGATAGGGAATTGCTTCCAGGCCATTAATCTACAGAGTGAAATTTCTGAACCATCCTGTGCCTGCATCTCCGTGGAAACCACAATGATTTGCTTTAGGCTTCCTGTAGAAGAATAAAGCTTTTAGTTCCTTATGCTTTAGGCAGCCACTGTATCTGTCTTTGTTCTTTTCCCTTCAGCTCCCACATCAGGCAAGAGGTTTTAGTCTGTTCTATAAAACACATGTTGATTTAGGCACATATTGGCAAGAGTGCATGTGTTACTCACTTATAGGTACACCAGAAACAGAGTTTGAGGAACTGCAGATTTTGCGATGCTGTTGCTGCTATTGTTTTTGGTGGTGGTGGTGGTGGTGGCGGTGGCAGCATTGTTGTTATTGTTATTAATATTGCTGCCACCACCCTGCTAGGAAGCTTCTAATTTTCTTCTTTTTACAGAGAAAAGTAGGTTTAATGTGGAAGTTTAGAGCTCCTTATCAGGATGATGCTAAATAAATGTGATTAGTAGCGAAAAGATATTATAAAATCCAAAACTTGATACACAATTTGGGGGATATTTCCATGAGAACTTTACTGTGAATGTTAACGTTAATCATGGGAAAGAATACATAATATTGTATGAGGAGCAGGGAATTGTAGGGTTCCACATAGAGGAAAACAGTTCAATGAGGAATCTGCCTTTTTGGTTCAGTGCTGGTGCAAGATTGCCTCTGCCCAGAAGCTTGTGCTTCACCTTGGTTCTGAGGTAGAACTCAAATTGCCTCATTTTCCCTGATGTCCCCCAATTAATCGATGGAATAAATCAATAGATACCTATAAATTTTTTTAATTGTCAGAGTTAGATTAAGTTTGCAGGCTTGGCATCCCTTAAGGTGTGTGTGTGTGTGTGTGTGTACGTGTATGAACAGAGTGAAGTCTGCCCAGTGACAATGTGTGGCCCACACATGTGAAATCCTGAGTAGGTCATTTTGTAGCCATTAGGGCTTTCCCCCAAATTTTTTTGAACAAATTTTTTTTAAGGCCCCAGGAGTTTTGGGGGCAATTTAACCTTGTTACTGTCCTCCCAGCTGAGTTAGCCCCAGGAAAGGCAATTTTTCCAAAAGGAAGTGACATAGAAGTTGAGTGGCGATGGCCCTCCCTTGGGCCTAAAAGGTGTGTGTGTGTGTGTGTGTGTGTGTAGTTTTCCTCCCACACCATTGGAGCACATTTAGGGGCAAAAAATGATGAAAGGGCTGTGTGGGGTTGGGAGAGTGTGGCTAGCCTTCCTCCCAATTTTGAAACTTCAGAGTTGGGCTGAGGTTATCTTGGCAGTTGTTAAGTGCCTCTTCCACCTCTGCTTCAAGATTGGGAGGAGGACTATGAGTGCTTCAGCAGCAGTGCAGCCAATGTTCCAAGAGAACTGTGTTCATCTGGACTAATCCAGCAAAAATCCTTCTCCATCCTGCTAGCCATTAAGTTTGCAGGCTTGGTACCCCTGTTGTGTGTGTGTATGTGCTTGTGTATTTCAGGCTGCCTTCAAGAGATGGTGCCCATCAGAGTTCAGTTTCCAATGACTCTTTCCAAAGGAAACATAATTGGGGAGACTTAGCAAGAAAAAAGGAGAGCTAGGGTTGTCAATTTTGGTTTTTGTTTGACCAACAAGCCAAAAATTATAGAGCCCTGATTAAGAATTAGGAATGAACAGTATTTGAGGTTTTATCCATTTATTCTGTTTTTACTCAGTTTGCATGAAAATCACAACCAGTACATCCTGTCTGCTCACTAGATTAGTAGAGTAGATCTCATTAGATTTCTAGGGCCTATCTGTATATGTGCTTTCAAGCCGCCTGTTTGACTTACGACAATCCCATGAATTTCATTGGGTTTTCTTAGGCAAGGAATACTCAGAGGTGGTTTTGCCAGTTCCTTCCTCTGAAAAATAGCCTACAGCACATGATATTCATTGGTGGTCTCCCATTTAGGTACTATCAGAACTGATTCTGCTTACCTTCCAAGATCAGATAGGCTCTGGTGTCTTTAGGGTATTTAGGTGACATCAGTAGGGCTTACTCCCAGGTAATTTAGTACAGGATTGCAACCAAAGTCCCATTGAAAAGTATTATGATTGTGAGAAAAAAGGAAGACAAGGAATGATTCAGAGCTGGCCCATTTCACTTGACTATTGCTTACATAATTTCAAAGGCACTCAAAGTACCTTGAAAGTAGGGAAACTTGCCTGGAATTCATGCTTCACCTGAGGTAAATGCAAAGGCCTCTTTTCTAATAGAATTGTTTAAACAGAAGGTTTCAGTTTCATGAATTTTTTTAGCGGGTGATCTATAAAAGATAGCTAAATTGTATAAAGTTCAGATTCGAAATGGCAGACGTAGAGCAGTTTAACCATTAAAAACTTGAAGTACTGCTCTCATAAGTTTGTTTCCATTTTTGTACACTCCTAACATCTCTACATTTCCTTTTCCAAGTTTAGATTCTGTCAGTGTCACAAATTTAAAACAAATTTTCTTCAAAATGGTTGTGGAATTTTCTTTTGATTTTACCATAACTCTAGTAGAAATAGTTAACATGTCAATTATAAAAGAAGCTGGAAAAACAGCTGGAAATCATATTTCTGCTTACAAAATTATGCATACTTACTTGTTTTGAAACAGTAATTTTGACACCTAGTTTGGATTTTTACATTTCTATTTTCTTCACATTGCCATATCATGGAAGTTTGGGGTTATGACAGTTAATGCTCTACAAGTGATGTAATTGGTTGTATAACATATGTTGTATATATATTTAGCATTGCTCAAAATAAATTGGGATTTCTTGTAAGTTGTTAAATGTTTCAAATTTTGGGTCCTAAAATGCTTTGGGCTTAATACTAATTTAACCTCAACATTTAAGCAGAATTGTTTGAACAGTTTTTTAAAAATATATTTAATTTGTATCCTGCCTTTCTTCCCACATGTGATCCAAGGCAGCCGCAACATAAATTAAAACATAAAAAAAGTGTGGCTGAATGAGCAAACCTAGGTTGTTAAAGAGATTATGTAAGCCATCTTTGGTGCTACTGTTGATTTAAGGTTCAAAGTTTATGTGTGTCTCCTAGATAATAGATGGATTTGGTCTCAACAGGTCAAAAAACATAGAGATTTCAGGAAGAGGTTCTCTTCAAAAAGTGGAAAACTTGGAAAATCTTCCTCTCTAGGAGCAATAATTGCCATCTGTAAAGTATATTTAGCTTTACTTGAAAAGCCCTTATCATTTGAGACTTTCATGCTGTGTTCATCAATATTCCAGGCTTATCTATGTTCTTACAGCTTTCTGATAAGCCAGAAACTGGGTATAATATTGTGTATCCTACTTTGGAGCCAATGTTGAAAACATCAGGGTGACACCTATACAGGCAATCATCCCAAGATATTGACATATAATAATCTGGAGAAACATAAAACAAGATGAAATTGGGAAACTGCCTCTCTGGTGTTAAAAATGAATGTGCTTCTGAAGGGGCATTAGTGTGAAAACAAGGGGGAGGGGACCTTATTGCTTACTGCCAGAATTGTGTAAAGAACAGACCTGTAATGGTTGCCATGGTAACAGAAGTATGTTCATTATTTTTTTAAAAGCCATCTCTCCAACCCACCCCCCCACCCCCCAATTATGCTCTTATGTGCCAGTTGCTGACTTCTGGGAGAAGTGGAGATGCTGAACCGCTAGCCTAGAAACCAATAATCCTCTCTTAGAAGGTCAGGTTTTTGTTGAATGCCATAATCTCTTTGTGTGTGAGCTACTGAACATGTTACAGATGTTTTGATGGGTGAATGATTTTTGTAGTCATGGAACATTCTGGCTCCCTTCCAAAGCCTGTATCTTATGCTTATAATTTTATGTAGATTATTAGCTGGATGCTGTCTCCTGTAGAACAGAGTTGAACAGACTCATCAAACACTTAGTGCAAGCTGCATTACCTGTGGCTATGATTCAAAGCTCCCTTCGGGTGCAATGGTGATTGAAATCAGTAGGAGTTGCTTCATATAATATCTTCATACCTGGGATTTTACAATTTTTTACCTATATAAACATGACTGGTATGTGTATGATACAATGTGTTTTGCTTTCACTGGTCTATTTCTTCAGATGTGTACTTTGCAAACTTTAACGTTCATCCTGAAAAATTCTTAACCAAGGTTGTAGCACACTTTCTTCACTGAGACCTATTGCTAAAATAATAAGTATAACATTAATATCTCTAATAACTAATAGTTCTGCTATTAGTAGCAGAAATTTTGATATTAGTGTGTTGTATTTTTATTTCCCACTATACTGAGCAGCAGGAAGTTGTAGGGGACCCTCATCTACTCAGATTTCCATAGGCATTCTGATCCCATTTTTGGGAGGAGAGCTATATATTAGATAAATAATATCTACTGGGAAAAATTGTTGCTGCTGTTGTGTGCCTTCAAGTAGTTTCCAACTTATGGTGACCCATATCATGGGGCTTTCTTGGCAAGATTTGTTCAGATGGGGTTTGCCCTTGCCTTCCTCTGAGGCTGAGTGTGTGTGACTTGTCCAAGGTCACCCAGGGGGTTTCCATGGCCGATTAGGGAATCGAACCCTGGTCTCCAATGTCATAGTCCAGTGCTTAGACCTCTACACCACTGGGAAAACACACTGTTTTAAAGCACATAGGCACTCAGACAAGCAGTCCTAGCCCAAGGCAGTTAGTCTGAAGAAGTCCCAGATCCCCAAGTCAGGCAGAAATGTCTTTGACAGTAAAGCACCCACATTGCATGAAAAAAATACCAGCTTCACTGCATGGCAGTTTCCTGCTAAGGCTATGAAAGATTCCTGCCTAAAACTCTGGAGAGTTGCAGTCTGTCAGTGACAACAGTGCTTCAGTAGATGAACCAATAATGTGACTTGATGTGAGGTGTCCTATGTTCCCAGTCAGAATAGATAGACTTTAAATCATAGCAATTTAAATTAGCAAGAAAAAAAATGCCAACTTGAATTGTTGATTTTATGTAAAGTTCCCTGGGTTTTTTCTTCTTCATGTTTCATAAACAAATGGATAAATCTAGCCACTATACCATATTAATTTAGAACTAAATAGATTATTGTTTACACAGCTTCAATCTCATAACTATATCTTGTATCTCCTTGGTGCATTGAGTACATTTTATATGCTTACTTGTTATTTACAGAGGAAATATCTCTGCATTTTTTGCGTGTAGTGTCCATAGTATGACCAGCAGTCATGACAGCTTGTGACACTGATTGCAAGAACACAGAAACTTGCTCAACTGAAAAGCTTGATTTACATCATCTTCTTAGTGCTGTTGCTTTTTGTGGATGAGAATTAAAAAAGCATAGTAGCAAACAAAATTAGATTTTATAGCTATTGGGCACAACACAGTGGATGATTTTAAAATATAAAACTAAATGCTGCTGTTTGGTAGATGCAATATAAATTTGAGAATAGTAAATATTTGAGACATTTGACAAATTGTTAGATTCTTCATTATCATATAAGAGCCTCCTTTGTATCCCATTGTATCTGGTAGAACCCCCCCCCCCCGCACCCACTTTTTTGTACCAGTTCCAAAACTCATGCTGTCTTCTGTGGTTAACTCCAAATTGGACAGTCCTTTTGGCTCCCATGCAGGCAACTCTGGTCTGTTTACGGACGGAGATAAAGTCAGAAAAACATGCAGGTAAAAGACTTCGGTGAAAACTTGCAGGTAAAAGACTTCGGTGTTTCACATAAAGCTTCGTTAACTTTAATCAAAGCAAATGATCCATGGTGGGAAAAGTAATGAATGAATTTTACACGTTTTGGCAGCACCATACTTTATACAGTCGTCCCTCCACATTCACGGGGGTTAGGGTCTTGAGACCCCCGCGATTGTGGAAAAACCGTGTATAAAAAATGCTGCTCCGGCGACCCCCCCCCCTGAGGGAGGGAGACGGTGGGAGGGTGTCTGGCCTTGCTGAGGGGACTCCAGGCCTTAGAAGCCCCGGAGCCTACTTAGGAAGGGTGGTGAAGGCGGCGGGCGGGTGGGCGGGAGGTTGCCCTGCCTCTCCCCAGCCTTCCTGAGTGGACTCCAGGGCTTTGAAGCCCCGGAGCTCGCTTAGGAAGGCCGGGCAAGGCAGCGGGGGGGGGGGCGGGAGACTGCCTTGCCTCGCCTCTCCCCGGCCTTCCTGAGTGGACTCTGGGGCTTTGAAGTCCCAGAGCTCACTTAGGAAGGCTGGGGAAGGCAGCGAACAAGCAGGCGGGAGGCTGCCCTGCCTCTCCCCGGCCTTCCTGAACGGACTCCAGGGCTTTGTAGCCCCGGAGCCCGCTTAGGAACGCTGGGGAAGGCAGCGGGTGGGAGGCTGCCCTGCCTCTCCCTAGCCTTCCTGAGGAGACTCTGGGAGCTCACTTAGGGAGGCCGGGGAAGGCAACAGGCAGGCAGGAGGCTGCCCTGCCTCTCCCCGGCCTTCCTGAGTGGACTCTGGGGCTTTGAAGCCCCGGAGCCGCCTCCAGAAGGCCGGGGAAGGCGCAGGCAGGAAGTTGTCCCGCCTCTCGCCAGCCTTCCTGAAGTGGCTCGGGGCTAAACCACAAATAATCAAAACCACAAGTGTGAAAGCCGCAAATATGGAGGGGCAGCTGTATAGATACAGAAGGTGTGGGGTCGTATTTCAGGTTATATGAACTCATAGGATACTGTCAACTCAGTACGATTGAAATAAAGACCTGCTGTCTTTGAGGAATAATCCTAACTGATTGTATGAGCTGGCCATGTTACCTAGTTAATTAGTTAAGAGATGAAGAGTCCATTTCTTCACTAGCTGAAAGAATGCCTTATGAGGGAAGATTTAGGGAGCTGGGTATGTTTAGCCTGGAAAAAAGACGTTTAAGGGGTAATATGAAAGCCCTATTTAAGTATTTGAAAGGGTGTCACATTGAGGATGAAGGAAGCTTGTTTTCTGCTGCTCCAGAGACTATAACACAGAGCAATGGATGCAAGCTCCAGGAATAGAGATGCAAGGCTGATTAGTGTCTGTTTGGCTAATGGGTGGTTGATGGGCCATTATTTCCAGCAAATAATGGCCCATCAACCAACCATTAGCCAAACAGACACTAATCAGCCTTGCATTTCTATACCCAGAAACTAACAATTCAGTTACACAAATTTACATATACTCCCCAACAGGGGTTCACAGCATATAAACTCCACACACACTCCTACCCAACCGTTCTCTGAAGATGCCAGCCACAGATGCAGGCGAAACATCAGAAAGAAACTATTCCAGAACACGGTCTCACAGCCTGGAAAAAACCCCAAGGAAAATCACTTGGGCAAATTACTCTCTCTCAGCCTCAGAGGAAGACAAAGGCAAACCCCCTCTGAATAAATCTTGCCAAGAAACCCCTGTGATAGGGTCACCTTAGAGTTGCCATAAGTTGGAAATGACTTGAAGGCATACAGCAACATCCATACTCCTGGCACCTTCTTGAATATGGCACCTTATTGCATGTGTATCAGACAGGCCTTGGGGACATATTGTTAGGAGTCAGCACCATCCCAGCCCACATAGTAGCATCTAGATTATATTCAGTCATGGCTGCTTAGGGCTTCTCTTACTCCCATTACAAACTGCAGCATATATGCACTCCTGTTAAGGAGGGGAAAGTTACCGTTAGGTGCCATCTCATGCCACCCCTATCCACTTTCATGTGTCTCATGAGATGGGAGGAAATAACCGTATCATCAAGATTAGTTCCCTCTGCTTCATTTTGTTTTTCATGAACTTGTTGAACATTTTGTGGCATGAAGTGACCTAGGAATGCCTGCATCATATTATGTACGGGGTCTACTTATTTTAATGCCATGGTGAATCTGAGTTGAAGCCATAGAAGAAGTGGGCATGCATTTGGTTACTGATTCAACTCTATGAATCTATGATTCTATGATTATGCTGCATAAGTAGAGGTGGGTATATTGCAATGTTTATTAAGCAGACCTCAGATGCACAAACAGATACATACTTCATTAATTAGCCAAAGGCCATCAGTTTAAGGAAATAAAATTGTTTATAAAATACAATGACAGAACTAACTTACAAACGAAATCCCTGTATTGCAGCTAGTATGGAGGGATACCATTAGATGCATTTTAAAGACACTAGCTTGACAAGCCATTGACATGATAATTGCACTTAGCATCAGTGCAAAGAGAACTTGTAGTACCCTTTGCATACTGATCCAGACTAACAAGGCTATGTCTTTGTGTACAGTTAGCATAGATGTATGCTCAGCTGTGGCAAAAATGCCTCAAAAATTGAAAGGATCCATGTTGTCATTTTATTTATTTCAGTAACCCTGTGGTATTGTAGTTTTGGGAGTGGGGTTCTTCAGAACAGACATTTTGCTTTGGCATATTTTCTGAATACCGAAGATGTTTAATATGGTATATTGCATATTTATTTAAAACAATTGCCTGATGAACTGAGGGGCAACCATTTCTGCCTCCTTTCAGTGAAGTGATTTGCAGCCCCTTAAGTCTGAATTTTAATGCTGTAATTCTCAGCAGAGTTTAATATATTCTGTTGGGTCTGTGAATAAACCTGCAGAGACTAAAGAGCATGAAGGCATAAGGTGTGAACATGCTGAGTTTTCACTTCTTAGGAATTCAAGAGGGGAAAGGTCTAATCCTTACTGAACATAATGAAAAAGTTAAAGCCATTTACTGCATATTAGTTTCAAACAGCTAGGACCACTGAGTGTGCAGATACAGATCTTTCTTTTAACATAATGTTTTGAAAACAGTTTTATTTCCTTTCCTGTAGGACTTGGTGAATTGACTTAAATTTGTAACAGTGGATGACTGTTACTTTCCTAGCAAAGTGCACATTTATCATAAGATTGTGGGGTCATGGCTGCCTTTATTTATTAAAAATTAATCTTCATTATGAGAAAAGGCTAATGTGGAAAATCAGTTTATTCACTTTTTTTCTCCCACCCTATATCATGGTATCTCAGAGCAACATACAATAAAATCACTTTCACCAATTTTATAAAATTAAAAACAGTAAAAATAATTGGTGAGAGCCAGTGTGGTGCAGTGATTTGAGTATTGGACTAGGACTCTAGGAGACCAGGGCTGTAAACCTGGCTCAGCCATGGAAACCCCCTGGGTGACCTTGGGCAAGTTACACTCTCTCAACTTCAGAAGAAGATAGTGGCAGTCCTCCCCCCCCCGAACAAATCTTGCCAAGAAACCACCATGATAAGGTTGTCATAGGGGCACCATAAGTCAGAAACAACTTGAAGGCACACAACACCACCAACAAGAAATAACTTAAATAGACTAAAAGCATTTTAAACAATTTGACGTTAAAGGAAGAGTTTAAAACAGTTTAAAATGTGTGCAAATTTGGATGAAATCAGTTAGGCCACAAAGTCTTTAATAAAAAGCCATGGTTTTGCATGGCCTCAGAATGATCGCTTTAATCATTGTAGCATAATCATTCCCTGTGTAGAACTATACTACACTAAGCCACTTAACACCCCCAGGACCTTCTGTAGAGTAACTGAAGCCCCTCACCCACAGTCCTTCCATGCCTGGAGGAGAGCGAGGAGTGGTCGGATTGCCATAGTGTGTGACTACATCCCTCTAGCCACTGAAGTTCCCTGTTATCTTTTGGAAGTATCAGTGGCTGATGTAATCTTGTATCCAGCTACAAGGACATAGCCAGATGCTTTTGTGATCCCTCCCCATTCTCCACCAGACACTGAATGGCTAGGGAGGTTTCACTTGCTCTGCATAGGTCCAGGGTAGAGGGGGTTGATCTTTGCAGAGTGAGGAAGGGAATACCAACCTCTGCAGCTAACAAAAATAAAGGCATGTAGGCATAAGGGTAGCTTATGTCTGAGTACAGTATACTACTAACAGGATGCTAGCCCGTGTGTGTGTTTTGCATGGAGTGTACAGGAGGAAGCAAATGTATCCACAGTTCAGTAAATGCAGAGTCTTAGCTGTTCAGAGCCACACAAAGGAGTAAGGAGTAAGAAGATGCAGCTTCAGAATCGCATTGGGCCAGTTAGTGGCAGGAAAGGAATGAATTGGGTGAAAATGGATAAGATTCCAGAGTGAACAAATACTAAAGAAGAAATTAACAAAAGCTAGCTGTTCACAGCATAATATATGCCGTTACTTTATCCTGCTCCTCCAACACACTTCTTTTTTGCCACTTCCTCGGGAAAGGAAGCCCAGTTAGGCTTTACTTCCAAGTAAACCCACCTGGGATTGCAGCGCAGGTCCCCAAGGCAGCCGCAAGAAACCCAGTCCAGCGGCGTATGCAGGGTTTGACTGAACAGCCCAGAGGAGGGAGGAAACCCTTTACTCGTGAATAAACCCTCATGGACCTGCCTGATGGCATGCTCGGAGCCTGCAGCTAGTGGAAGTGTTCAACATGTTTCCACTCCCCGTGTGCTGATTGGCTGGCCAACAGAGCTTTGATTAGTTGGGAAGTTTCCTAAGCGGCCAATCAGAACACTGGGAATGGCAACATACCCAAGAGAATTATATACCATATATAGATTGTAGAGTGAGCAGATACTAAAAAGAAATTAACAAAACCTTATGGAGAATGCATACATGGAGTGGGGAAGAAATGTCAGAGCAAAAGCCAGTTAGTGAGAGAGCACATAAAAAGGCACATGTTGAAATGAGGGTGAGGGAGTTCAAAATCTCCTTTTGCCAAAAAATAAAATAAAATAATCTATCGTTCTGTTTCCAAGGTTGGGATCAGATTTCTTTGTTCCTTTCCTCACTTGATGAAATTTCTCTTACTTTGTGCTAAGGTTTACAAGGTGTGGAGCAGTTATTATTTTATGATGTATGTGTCCTCCCTTATGGCTGTTCCTGCAAGGCTTTGCGGGAAGCGTGAGTGATTTTTGCTCAAGGTTCTTTGGAGAAGAGAGAGTCATGACTGAAAGCACATGGCCATAGGAGAAATTATATGTTAAAATGGTTTTATGTTTTGAAGAGTTTAAACACAGCTTTTTGTTTCACTTTTGTAAATTCACAAACTTATAATTTTACATTCTATTGTGCAAAATGATTTAGATGCCTTTTATTGGTGGCATTAAGTTTTATGCTAAAACCAAGATGTTGTGGTATGTTATGTTGTATCAAAGAAGGGAGGCTTTAGCAAGGATTCTGTCAGAAGCAGTCATATGCACAGAATAAGATAGCTTTTAGCTTTTTTCCCTAGCAAAATCCTCATCACAGTTAGCAAATTTAGAGCATAGAAAGGGGGTGCTATCAGATAGACAGCTATTAGCAGTAATGATAAAAAGACATTGTGAAGCTTTTCCTGCTTTAACAGCATTTCTTCATTAAGTACAAAGGCAGCAGAAATGATGGGTAAACATGAACAGTTTATAAATGGAATATGACTTAGTGTGAATACTCCATAAAATTCTGTGAATGAGGCAGGGCAGTTGTTCTAGAGTAGCTTTCCCAGAAACCAACATCCTACATAATTTCGTAGGATTTAGAATGTTACAGATTTTTAGAGCCTGACTTTCTTAAAAGTCAATTTGTATTCCTTATGGAATAGTTAATGATTCTGCTAATGGCATAAACAAATAAGAAATTGGTTGACTTAGGACTTTTTCGGACATTAAAAATACAACGCTAGCAGCCTCGCCACGTTGCGAGGCTGCAGCGCTGCAGGGCGTCCCTTTCGGATGACGCCCATCCCTGCTGGTACTGTTGTAGTACCGCAGGGACATTTGAGCGTTATATTTAGCCGATTTTTACTCACGAAAGTTGATTGTGAGTAAAAATTGGCTAAATATAACGCTCAAATGTCCCAGCGGTACTGCAACAGTACCGGCAGGGACGGGCGTAATCCGAAAGGGACACCCTGCAGCGCTGCAGCCTCGCAACGTGGCGAGGCTTCTAGCGTTGTATTTTTAATGTCCGAAAAAGTCCTTAATCACAGTTGCTGCTAAATTCTATTTTCCCCCTCCAGTTTCCTTTTTAAGCTTTCTTGGTATTTCATTTATTCCTTCCCGTACTTTCCCCCAGGAGTTCCAGTTCTTTTTTCAGTTCTTCTCCTAGTGCTGTATTAAAAACTCTAAACATAAATAAACCTTAGCACTCCCCCAAAATATGCACAGGGTTAGATTATGCAGATTTCTCTGATGTACGTATTTCCTTTTGGCTCTCTGGTTGGGACAGTTTTTGATACAAAATCCAGCCGCAAACATCGCATCTAAGATAGCTAGAATTAATCAATTTCAGTATACAAATACAAAATAGTATTATTTATACCAAATGTGAAGTAAATATTTATATATTTTTGTATGAGATGTTTGTATGAACATATTAAGATCTGTTTGTTACCCTGTAAAATCTCAGTGAAAAAGAATAAATTGCTGCAGACTTGATTTATTAAACCAAGACAAACAGTTATAACAGGAAAACTGTAATGTCTTACAAGTCTGAAAAATATTTATTTCCTATGAAGTAAAAATGTGGTTTGAGTGCTGGGACATGGGAGATCAAGGTTCAGGTCCCCACAGAGACATTTGGAAGACCTTGTTTTTTTAAGACTCATTTGGAAGACCTTGTTTTTTTAAGATAAAAGTGAAAAGGAAGGGGAGAGCCATGCATATTGCACAATTAAAGGAAAGGTGGGTATAACAACATAAGAAGAATATAAACATGATTGGATTAGATTGTTAACATGTTAACCATTTCTTAATGCGGTATTCCTTTCCTGCTAACTTTCCCATTTCTGCTGTGATCACATGGGAGATAAGAATGTTGAGATGCTATGGATTGGAGATAGCATGTTTTTGAATGCTAATTTCTGGTGAACACAGGAAAAAAATTGTGTGCCCTGTTGTTTGCATCCTGTAAGCATCTGGTTGACCACTGTGGGAACAGAATCTGGTCTGATCCCGCATGTCTCTCCGTTCATGTTGTTGCATATTAAATAGCCACAATTTTGATTGTGGCAAATTGAGAAATCTTGGTGGACATAATGTGAGAAGTGGTCTGGATATGAATTTCTATTACTAAAATTAAGCAGATCTTGCTACAATAAAAGCTTTAGTTTGTTGTTAACTGTCATGAAATTGACTTTGACATATGGGGGGATTCGTTCCCAGTCTTGCCATGGATACTGGAAACCATGGATACCCTATTAAAATGAATGTCTTTTGGCCTAAGCATACCATAGAGTTGTGCTGGAGGACCTAGAAGAAGCCTAGAGATACCATATCTTTTAGACATGGTTAAGGGAATCCGTGGATATAGGTCCCGTGGATACAGGGGTCGTACTGTACGATGGCGTGAACAATCCTAACTTTAGTAATGAATTATATCTCTTTACACTTCAGAATCTTCTCTAGTTCCTTCATAGCTGCTGTTTCAAGTCCTAGCCTTCTTCTGATTTTTTGACTACAGTCTCCATTCTGATTAATTACTGAGCCAAGATATGGAAAATCATGAACTATTTCAGTATCTTCATTGTCTACTTTAATGTTACGTAAATCATCTGTGATCATTATTTTTGTTAATGTTCTACAGTTGCCTTTGAACTTTCTTCCTTGAGTTTCTTCAGTAATCGTTTCAAGTCTTGGTTATTTTCTGCTAGTAGTATGGTGTCATCTGCATATCTTAAATTGTTGAGGTTCCTTCCTCCAATTTTCATGTCTCCTTCTCCCGAATATAATCCAGCTTTATGTATGATACGCTTCAGGTACAAGTTAAACAGTGTGGTAAAAATGCAGCCTTTTCTGACCCCTTTGCCAATTGGAAACCGTTCCATTTCTCCAAATTCTGTCTTGATGGTAGCCTCTTGTCCTGAGTACAGGTTATGTATCATGACAATCAAATGTTGTGGCACACCCATTTCTTTAAGAGTGATCCATAGTTTTTCATGATTTGTTCAATTAAAGACTTTGCTATAATCTATAAAGCACAGGCTGATTTTCTTCTGAAATTCTTTGGTGCACTGCATTATCCAATGTATGTTTGCAATATGATTCCTAGTGTCTATTCCTTTCCTGAACCTAGCATAGACATCAGGCATTTCTTACCCCATATATGGTAAAAGTGTTTGTTGTAGAATTTTGGACATCATTTTGCTTACATGGGAAAGTAATGCAATGTTTCTTTGGTTACTGTAATCCCTGGTGTCCCCTTTCTTGGGAATGGGAACGGATATTGAGCATTTCCAATCTGTGGACCATTATTTTGTTTTCCATATTTGTTGACAGATTGTATTCATTTATTTATTTAATTTATACGCTGCCTTTCTCCCAAAGTGGGACACAAGGCAGCTTAAAGAAGTAGTTAATTAAAAACAATTACAATAAAATTTAAAATAGTTAAAATCACCAGATAAAACATTTTAAAATAATTTTAACAGTAAACAGAAATTTTAAAAGATAAATAAAACATCCAATAAAAGCTGCCCTGCTTATATATTAAAAGCCTGCTTAAACAAAAAACTAGAGTAAATTCTGTCTCAGTAGCTTAAAGCAGCTGTAGAGTGTTATGCCATCTGTTCCTGGTGATTTATTTCTCCCAAATGCTCCGAGTGCAGCTTCTTCAATTTCTAAAACTGGAGGTCCATCTTCAAATAGTTCTTCCGTGAATAAATCTGTCATCCTTTCATCTCTTACATAGTTCTTCAGTGTATTGTTTCCATCATCTTTTTATTTGTACAGTACTTGGTCATGTAATGTGTTCCCCTGCTAGTCGTATAAGCATCCCCACTCTTAGTTTAGATTTCCCATTGATTTCTCAGATCTTGTGGAACAGGTATCTTGCTCTTACTTTTTTTGTTGCCATCTTTTTTTCTTCTCTACTCTGATTATTATACTGATTCTTTGTCCCTGTGCACAAGTTGCTGAACAGTTGCACTCAGGGTTCTGACCCTATTTCTGTCACCTTTTACTTTTGTTTCTTGACTGTCTTTAACTGCTTAAAGAGTTTCATCTGTCATCCATTGAAGCTTCTCTTTCTTTTAGACTACAGATAGTGTATTTTTGCATTCCTCCCTAACATTGCCCCTGGCTTTAGTCCAGAATTATCCTGGCTCCCAGTCAATTAGGCCTAATAGTGCAAACTTATTTTTACACAGTGGTTGTTTAGTATTGTTCTTTAGCTTTAATTTGATTTTTGATATCAGCAGTTCATGATCTGTGCCACAATATATTCCTGGTCTTGTTTTTGCAAAGAGGATGGAGCTTCTCCATCTTCGCCTTCCAATTATGTAGTCTGTTTGATTTCTATATTACCTATTAGGTGATGTCTATGTATACAGGCGCCTCTTTTGTTGCTTAAACAAATGATGGGCCTCGCAAAATTCAATTAGTCGCTCTCCTGCTTCATTTCTTGATCCTAGGCCAAATTTCCCTGCAATCTTTGATTCTGCTCTGTTTCCTACTTTTGAATTCCAATTGCCTATGATTAACAAGGAGTCTGTTTTGGTGTGTGATCAGTTTCCTCCTGGAGTCCGGCAGGGATTCTTTCAATTTCTTCTGCCTCTGCAGTTGGAGCATAAACCTAGAGTATGGTTATATTGATGGGTTTTCCCTGAAATCTTATTGATATTATTCAGTCAGCATGACAACAGCTGAATGTCCTTTCGGCTTGAGTCCAGTTGCATCATTGGCCACAGTGCTACTCATAGTTATCCTCTGTTGTACCCCAGTAGCTCTTTGAGTGCCTTCTGACCTGGAAGTGTCATGTTCTGTCACTATCTCTTGTTTCATTTTGGATTGCCTCATTATAGTGTTTTCATTGTAAAAGACATTCAAAAGGGGTTTACTATGCCTCCTCCTGGGCAGACTAACAAGTGTTAGCTATGGTGCCACTGCCATTGACTCTGAGAGATCCTCCACCATTGTCACCTCCCACTACTACTGCTGCCCAGTAGCTATTTGGCACATTTAGTCTGATTCCTCAGCAAAAGCCTATCTGACATGGGAGACCCTACCAGCAGCATAGCCTCACAGGAGCATACAATACCATCACCACAGGAAAGTAGAGCCATGGAGAGAGAGCCTCAGTAGTGAAGCATATATAAGCTGGTCTGAGCTCTTTGAAGGCAGAGCAAACTGAAAGTATATCAAGTATTGAATGGATGCACATTTTGTACTATGTTGTGAAATTAGCAAGATGTAGGTAAAGGTATTTATAAGGCTGTTTTGTTACTTATAAAGGGGAAGGTGGAAATCAGGGTTACATGGAGAGATAATAGTTCAACAGAGCTCCTGAATCCTTTAATTATGCTTTGCTGTTTCACTTTTCATCTGAGAAATCTAACTTATAACTGAACTGGATGTAGCTTGGCATTCTTGGATAAATGCAAAGCTTCTAACTTGGTAGGCGGCAGTCAACAGAATGAATGTTAAGTCAGAAAGCCTGTTATCTTACTGTAGTGCTTATCTCAAGATTAAAGCAGCTTTTTGATAACCTCCCAGATTTGCTGGACTTACTATGATGGCCTTAACAATCATGAGAAACCGCAGGTACCTGCAGTGGCTGACCCTCCCAGAATGCTTATCACAGCTATTGTGCTCTGAAATAACACATGGCATTGATTTTTCCCTCAAGCTGCATTGTACAGAACATATTGTTTGCCTTCTGTACGATAATTCAAAGGTAAACAAAGGTATATTAACAGGCAGCAGATTCAATGTTGACAATGTATATTGCAGAAATGTTTCTGTTTTGTATGATAGCCATTTACATAGCCCATATAAGGAGAAATTTAAAGGAATAATTCTGATTTTCTTTCTAGAAGGAGTTGTTGTAATTGAAAATATTGAACAGTCTAGTTCTTCTGGCTTTTTTTATTAAAAGATGACCCAGTTACCAGCTCTATCTTGCCTCTTGAGATAATTCTTTGAATTATTGTATTTTGGGGGCATTTCATCTTTCTTTTTACTGGCTGATATTACTTCTTTGTGTTTCCTCAAATGGGTTCTCACAAATTATAGCTCTGTTCTCACAAACTATAAAAAGTAACTAACACACATGATTGTGAGTTACTTTCAGCATATTTAGGAATGAAGCTGTCACTGCCACAATTGCTTTCTCACAAACCTTTTGTACAAGGATAATTATTGTGCAACAGCAGCATCTAAACCCATGCACATACGCTTGAACCACACTCTGTAAATCTGTACTCTGAAGGCCCAGCTACCTCTGAACAGTTCTAATCCTTCAAGCACTTAGAAAATATTAATGCTAAAGAATCTGACCTGTTATAGTTCTGCTTTCTATTTGTTTGTATAGTATTTACAATTTTACTATCAATTTCTAATAGTTTTTAGAACTTCTCAATATAAAGTAAACCATGCAAATGTATGAAAATATTTCACATTAATTTCCTTCATTTCAACCTTTATGAGCATATTTCTCAAACTTGCAAAACTTTTTAAAGTGTAGTGGCAAAACAGATATGGATCACAGAGGAACAAGAAGAATATAAAGTTACAGAGAACATAACTGGCACTTATTAAGAATGTGTTAGGGAGCACACAAAATTTAGATGTCCCTTATCACTGACATAAAACTGTAGCCTTGGATAACCACTGTGTGTTGTCATTCTGTCTTGACAACTGTCCTACACAAAAATTCTATTGAAGGAGAAATAAAGATATTACTGTACATGCTCAGTCACTTTTTGAAGTATATCATTAGTGTGTTTGGCTGTTGGGCATGTACATTCAACAAAATAAATGCTTATTCTGTAGTTCAAAAGTGTTGAAGATGGTTTTGCTTGCAATGCAATGGGCTTATGTGACACATGCTCTCCACAGTACTGAGATCAAGAACCGGAGGTTATCTGTCATCTAGGCAACATGAACCCGGCCTCCTTCTTATGTTGTAGAAATACTGGAAAAACCAAGTGCATAAAAATGATCTGGGTCTACATCCAGGTCCTAGAGTAGACCTTTTGAATAAATGAAACTTCATTAATTGTTGACTTATCAATTTTCTGTTGTCTCAGTGAGTCTACTTTAGTGAAGACTAGATTTAGGCCTAAATGTAAACAGTGGAATGAAAACATATTTGTTGTTATGGCACCCCTAAGGCAAACCTCTCACAGGGTGTTTTTGAGGCTATGTGTGACTTGCCCAAGGTCACCCAGTGGTTTTTCTTGGACAAGTGGGGATTCAAACCCTGGTCTCCAGATTCATAGAGCAACACTCAAACCAGTATGCCATGCTGGCTCCTATGAAAACATAATGGGCACACATTTCTTTGCCTTACGAAGTTGAGTAGCTGTTGATTAATTGCCAAGAGTTCAAGGGCATATTTTATTTCAGCAAAACATCGAAGGCTTTTGGCACCTTGGAGATTACCATTTCTTGGGTATTATACAACTCTTATTTTTATTCAGTCCTTTAAATTTCTTTCTTTATTTAAAACATGGATATTAATAAATTACTGCAAAAATTAACTAAACTGCTAAGGCTTAACAAGAAATGTCATAGTATAAATTATTATAGCAATAGGATGAACCACCATGAATTACATCATATTTGTGGCGGGGGGGATAATATGTCAAGTACTACTTTGAAATTGGCACAAAAAAGACAATGAAGTGGTAGGTGTTAACTTTTCTTACATCACCTTATACATGCCCTGTATTTGTTTCTGAGACTTCAACATGTATAAGTCCACCAGCATAAACTATTTTTTTCAAACACAAGAGAGACATTACTATAAACGTAAAACGCATGAATCATTTTTGTAAATGAAGCCAGCAGATAGTACTTTGGGGACTCTGGATGGAATACCAATGCCCTGATTTTCTACCCTTCCAAACAGCATTGAAGAGGACTGTTTGGATTCACTAGTGGAGATTGGGATATAATTGCTTGCCTAGAGCGACATCTTTCTGATACATCACCTGAATACTAATGAGGAAAAACAATAGGGAAGAAAGATGAATAACTAAATATATATAAAGAAAATTCTGGGAGTGGGATGATAGTGTTATGGGTAAACAGCTCAAGAGGTGATCCCAGGGGGTGCCTTGTTTATGTGAGTTTCTTAAAAAGATTTCTGGTTCCTTGTTTCTGGTTAGAAAAAATTAGTATTTATGCAGCTCACTAATAAAGTAAGAGGGCATCACCTGGCCCAACTGTTGTCGAAGAGAATTATGGCCTAGGGATGCAGAAGAATCAAAATTGGCTTCTGAAGATTGACATTTGTCCTTTATTAGTAGTCAAGCTTGAAGATATTAATAGAGTACTCTCTTGGCTCTTCCTTTTCTCATAATAACATGTCCATTTTAGTAGCCATTGTTGAAGATGATTAAACTTAATTTGAGGCTTCCTTCGTAATAAAGTTCTTTTTAGTTGTAGTCTTTTAAGAAAGCACAATCCCTCCTATTTGAGTCTTTTGCAATTCTAGGCTTCAGTGATGGGTTGAGGAACATGAAGGATAACTGACTTTTAGGGAGGTTGAAGAAATAACCGTGAGTCTTAGGGGAAGGCTGAGTGAACACTAAAATTTAAATGGATGTTTGTAATATGTAAAAAGTAAAACAAGTTTGTGGAGACCTCCTCAAGAAAACCTCCTGTAGTTCACTAGCAGCATTCTTCTGTTAAAATGTTGAGTATGCTACCCAAGGTGCATTCACCTGGCAGTAACTGCCCAAACTATCAGCTCAGGCTGTTCTCTGATTTCAGAACATATAGAATGACTTGATGGTAGGGTATAAGGTCTTCTACCCATTGGCACCACACACACATTCAATATCAAGACTAACTCTTTACAATACAAGGTCAGGGGTGCAATGGCAGGTATACTGACTTATTCCCATTGTGGCAATTTTTCTATTCTTGTCTTCTTGCACTTACGTGATCTGCATCAAGATAATCAGATCTGTGGGCATTAAGTGATACTATCTCACAGTGGAAAGGTACTTCCCAGAGGCTAGATACTACAAAAAATCCCCAAGCCAAATCAAATATTAGAACCATTTTTTAAAACCTCTTTGCTGTTGTTTTGTGCAGGATTGTTAAATTCAGTAAGTAAAGCAGTTCTTAATTATACATAAAGCAAGTTTGTTTTTGAATGGAAGTTATATCTCAGTATAATGTTGTAGAACTTGAACAAACTTATTTTGTGTGTCATATTATGTCCACAATTCAGTTCTAGACAATGTTCCTTTGACTTTTGAGATGTTTGAATTCAGAGTTTAAGAAGAATGTTTATGATGTCCTCAACATTTTATAATGTTAAAAAAGAACCATTCTGCCAGTTCCCATAAAATGAAAAATGAGGACACATGGACAAATAAAAAAAGAGTACACATAGTAAACCTTAATTTAGGATTCTGTGCATGAGTAGGACAAAGAACCTTTTGCACAAAGAACCCGTGTGAAGTGCTAGACACAAGCATCTTTCTCATATCTCACCTCTCCCATATAACCAGGAAGGAGGAATAAACCAAACATTCCGTTGATCTCCTGGCTTGTCATTATGTGCAAACCAAGAGGTATAGTTGAAAATAAACTCATCAGTTGTTAAACATACCAACTTGAACTCCTTTGTATCTGGCTTAAAATAGTTTATTTTAACCAGGCATGCATGTACAGTGGGCCCTCTGGTTCCATGGGCTCTGGTTCCATGAATTCAACTGACTGTGGATCATCACACCCTATTTTATTAAATGGCAGTGTTGTGGACACGGACATGCTGAAGTGTGCATGTTCATGGCACCGTCATTTAATAATATAGGGCACGGTCACCCATGGTTTTTGGTATCTGCACGGGGTCCAGGAACCCAACCCTCGTGGATCTGAAGGTCCCACTAGAATGACAAATCAGGGATCTGCTTCAGCAAACTTGAAGCCTGATTTATTCATTCTCCTGGTTTCTTGGGGGGAGGAAAAGTGGACATTATTCTCTAAGAATGTGGACAAAAGAAAAGGTATTTCTGCACCAGCAAGTGTACCAAAAATTATGCCATGAAGGTGATGGTGGTAGCTCTGATTAGAGCTATATTTATTTGATATTATTTTTGTTTTGCTTGGAAACATCTCCAGTGCAAAAATATCTATGATTTCAAATATTTCAGTTAACAATAAAGTTCTGAGATAGTATTATGCTAACTTTCCCCCCATTTTTAATCAAATACATATTTATCACACCTTTGCCACAAAATCTAGAATATTTATTTGAAGGGAACCATGCATTCATTCAGCTTGAGTTCCCAAAAGACAGATTGGTGGGGAGGGGGTTGAAGCATAACTGAACATCTGCATTCTGGTTTTGACAAGAGCATCATGCTGTGGAACATATTGCTGTCTCTTGACTTGTGGTGGACCTCCTCAGTCCTTAGCATCATTCGATTGCCTTTGTTCATTCATTCACACATAGCTTCAGTCATCAAAATTAAGAGAATAAGCTTACGAGTCTCTTTAAAATGAATCTCTTTTCCCCCTTTAAGCTGGCACCAAAACCTTGTGCCTCAGTGATTACCCCATTCAGTAGTGCTGGTGGAGTTGAACAATGTACAATGCTGTATATAGACCTTTGAGCTTATTTAAAATACAGAATGAGTATTCCTTATCCAAAATGTTTAGGACCAGAAGTGCTCCATATTTGGATTTTTCAGATTTTGGAATGATCTTGGAGATGGGACCCAAATCTAAACACAAAATTCATTTATGTTTCATATACTGTACATGTAGCCTCGAGGTAATTTTATACACAATATTTTTAATAATTTTGTGCATGAAAGAAAGTTTGTGTACATCAAACCATCAGAAAGCAAATGTATCACTATATCAGCCACCCATGTGGACAAATTTGGATTCTGGAGTATTTTGGATTTTGGAATTCCGGATAAGGGATATTCAACCTGTATTTGGAAATAGATGGACAAATTGGGAATGAGCCAACCCCAGTTTAGGATTCACAGGTCTTTTCTTTAATATTATTATGATTTGATCCAGGGGAAAAACATGAGTTTACTGCATGAAAGTATGCTTGTGCCACAGTAATCTATTAGTTTTGAAGATGGCACAGAACTTTGGGTTAGATCCAGACTTGCTTCTTGTTAAAGCAGAGCATTCACAAGTAACTTAAATCTCATTCATTTCATTGAGTCTACTGTACAAATAAATAAGTCTGGATCCTATCTTTTTCTTCCAAGATCTTCACCACTTTTTATAACCACATTGTCTAGAGTTGCCAAGTGGAATTACTAAATTGTTACTGTTTAAGCAAATGTTTTAGCTTGAGCATGTTTCAATAAATGATGCATGTACTTCCACCTCGTGGACAACATGGGAATGACATCCTAATTGTGATTTAACAGTAAAAAGTGTTTTGTTTGTGTGGAGGGAGTTTTCTGATTTTTCAAACCATGTTGCATACGTGATAATAACTATGCTACATTAGTATTTGTGTAAGTAGGAAGTCTCAGTTAGGTATTTAATTCATTTAATAATATATTTTGTCTATAAACAATGAAGTAACATTATATTACTCTTCCACAATTATTGTGAATTGATACAGTGGCTGAAAAGGAAACTATATTTGTGCTATACAATATTATAGAAAATGTAATAAAAATATTTTTTTTTTAAATAACTGCTACGGAATTACCAATACCTGGGTTTTTGATGGGCAACCCAGGTGGACTGATTTAAATTGCCTTTTATATTGGCAAGAGAATAAGGCTGGTTTAATTAATCAAATTTCCCATAGATAGTATTTTGTGTTTCTCAAATAATGATGCTTATCAGATTAGTACATCATATTAGCTTACTACTACACAGTTGTAATATTTACTGTTTAATTTTTACATCGCAGCCTGGCATCCCTTTATTGCACTATATAAACCTTGAATGCTTTTTGGTTTTTAAAAAATATTCCTGTATGGGGTACTTTTTGTGATAACCAGCTGGGATTCTGTGAAGTTAATTGGGAGGCTGTAGGAACTAATCAGGAAGAGATTATAGGCAAAGATAATATTTCCCTTTATGAGCCTGCCTGAATTTTTAAGATGCTTGGGGGAGGGCTTTCTCTCAGTCCCACTGCTATCACAGGTGTGTTTGTTGAGAACACGGGAGGGAGCCTTCTCAGGTGGTTGCTTCCAGATGGTAGAAATCCCTTCCACAAGAGGCTGGGTTGGCCTCCTCTCTTCTCTCTTTCCTCTGGTGTGCAAGGTTTGTAGTTAGATCAGCTTTTGGCACTTAACCCATGTGACAGAAGGGTCTTATAGCATGGGTTGTTGTCCCTTTACCTGTTTAATTATGTTTTAAACTCTTTCAACTTTGTGCTTTTATTAGAATTGTTTATTTCTTTTTAAAAAAACCACAAACTTTTGTATAATAAGATCTTAGCTGTAAACTGCCTAGGTTCCTGTGTTGGGAGAAATATGGGATATAAGTAAAATAAAATAAATAATAAACCTGCAAGCTAGCCCATTTTGATTTTTTTCCCCATTGTGTTGGATTCATGTCTTTCTGAAAAAGCTTATTTGTGTATGTCTAGTTCTGTAGATTTTGAGACCTGTATTTTACATATTAATGTTACTTAAATTTAACATGATTTTGTGATGCTGTTATAGAACACTATAAACAGAACTGCGAAAAATAAATCCAAGAGGATTCATAGCTAACCTGCATTCTGGCTGATTGAACTCTGTTCAGTTTTATTTCACTTTACTGTTTTTTCTTCTAGAGCAAGCCCATGGTGACACGACAGTGTTCTTCTACCTGTGGATCGTGTTCTATTTTATCAGCTCCTGCTACACCCTTATCTGGGATTTGAAGATGGACTGGGGTCTCTTTGATAAGAATGCTGGTGAAAATACTTTCCTGCGGGAAGAGATCGTGTATCCACAAAAAGTATGTATATGCACATGATTTTTGTACTCATAGAAATGATTGTTTGAAAATGCTTCAGGAATGGGTGTGGAACTGCTGGAACATAAACTTTCTGAGGGAACTTCATGCATCTGTTTAAATCAATGAATCCTATTCACTTTGAACACTGAAGCCGCCCAAAAACGTGTGCTGAGAAGAAGAGAAGTTAAAATAGGCTCAATAAGGAGAAGTCCACATTAAGGAATGGGACAAAGGAGATTTGTTGGTAATCTCCAGATTGCTACCCAGCCACCTTAGCACTTAGACTGCCTTGGTATGTTTGAGTCTTTCCCTCTGTCTCTGCTTCTCTTTCTTTCACACACACCTATACCCATCCTCCCTTACCTCTGAGTAGTAAGACCAAGAAAACAAAACCAAAAAAAAGCAGATGATCCCCTGGAGAATCTCTGATACCAAGGCAAGCAATTTAGGCAACTGCTGAGAGGAGGTACCTAGCAAGTGGTTCATTTCTTGTACAGCATTAAAGAGATATATGACATACACAAAACTTCATGTGCAAATGGCAAGCTTTCAAAATACCACTTTTCCTTCATCTGGCTCCTCTGCTTCAGTGGAAATGTCCAATATTTCTTGGAGCCAGCTTATTGTTTAACAGAAGAGTCATGTTATCAATAAGTATCTTCATCACGGCCATCTATTCTTAATATTTATCTTTTTTAAAAAAATGTCTACAGTATTTTTGTGCAAGTGTGGTAATTTGCATTCTTAAATTTGCTGGCTCTATGGTAAGAGGTTATTTAGAAAACAAATAGTGTTGAAGTAACAAGCATACCAGCTCACTAACAGACTGTGGAAGGTGAAGCTTTGCCACTTTAGTTTCTGTATCATTGAACTGTTAGAACTTCATCTCACTTCCTGAACTACGTTTATTTCTGTAAGTCTAGATGGCAGGACCAATCCGGAAGTGTTGGGAACCTAGGACCGCCCAGCTCAAGCAGGAAGTAGAAACAAAGCCTCTTGGGAGATTTAGTTCTCTGTTCTCTAGTCCTCCTCTCCCCTGAGGCCAGTTCTACTTCCTGCTTAGGCCAGCAAGGCAGGTATCTTAACTCCTCCGGATTGACTTTACCTTTTAACTTTTTCCTTTAGACCTTCCCCCCCCCCCCGCCTCTAACCCAATTTTTGCTTACCCTTTCCCTCCATATCTCTCCTCCTGCATCCCCACCACCCACCCAAAAAATCGCTCTTCCTCCTGTAGCTGTCCCTCCACTCAGGGCTCCCTTCCCCCAACTGAGCTCTCCCTGCTCTTCCCCCATCCCGGCTAGATCCTACTCCTGCATGCACTCTCTGTCTGCGCCCCCCCTCTCGGCAGCCGCACTAACCGCCCAATGGACATTTCTTGCCTACCCCATTAGAGTCTTCCTCCCAGGCTATTTAGGAGAGGAATGGGAGGCTCCAAGGACTCTTCAGCTGGCGCTAGCCAGGGTGCCACGAGGCCAATTAGAAGGGGGACGGAGGAGTGCTCCGGCTCCCATAATGGCGGCCGCGACCTCCCATCAACCAGCAACACCTCCACCAGCCTCCTGACCACCCCAGTGGCACAGAGGAGGGCTGCAAAGGAAGTGGAGAGGGCCCTGGCTAGAAGCCGCTCTCTCAGCGCGCCCAGAGCCACCAGTAGCCAGCTGCACAGGAAAACAATGCGGCAGGAGGGCCTGGAAACCACAGGGGCTGAGGTTTCTTCCCTGCCCCCCCCCGGAACTCCCCCAGCAACATCAACCTGCTGGATATCTTGATGAAGAAGACCCAGGATAAGGTAGGGGGAGCGGCAGTATCGAAGTCCAGGCACATCCTGAACACCCTGGAATTTTCAAGCAAAGGGGAGGAGGAGGATGGGGATTTTCCCACAGGAATGAAGGGGAAGGATGCCCAGAACAATGAAAGCCTTGACAATGGAGAGCCCTTTGATCCAGACGATCAAGGGGATGAGGATGCGGGCGACAAGGGGAAACGGGAGGAAGAGGCGAAAAAGACAAACGATGGCAAGGCCAAGAAGGAATCGATCAGATTGGCCTTGATGATGCTTTCTGAAGCCCTTCTCTCAGATCAGGAGGAGGAATAGGAGGTAACCCCTAACTGCTTAGACCTTTTGAGGAAAAGAAAGGAAAGGGGAAAGGCACCCATTCCAAAAAGGAATAAGGTGCCATCCACCCCTATCAGACCAATAGAGGACAGCAAGGAGAATCACCAGGCAAGAAAAGGAAGGATCCACCTTCGAGGCACTCATCTGAGGAGTCGGATGGGGCCTCAGAGGGGGAGGACCTTCTCCGGAACACCAATCTGGACCTAGATACCATAGGGGACAATGACGAGTCTCACACTTCTGACAGAGAGGAAGGGGAACTGTCGGACTAGGAAACATCAGACCCAGAGGCGGCAGACAGAATTTTCCATGGGGAAAAATTCTCTTACCTCCTCAGCAGGGCCTTGTCCGCATTCAAGATCACCCGTCCTGTGGCTAAACAAGACACTGCCGAGGACCCTCACACTCCCACGAGTGAGAAGGCAGCGGCGCTGATGCCCTTGAACAAATCAAAGAGGCCCCTCTTCCCATTCCCAAGAGCCTTCTGGAACTTGGTGACTGAGGAGTGGGACAAGCCAGCCCTGGGAAGGCGGGGTATGGCAGCTGCCCAAAGGTTTTACAGCTTCCCCAAGTAGGTGCTAGAGAAATTGAAGACCCCGGTGGTTGACCGACTGGCGGTCTCCATTGTTTCCAATTCGCTGGCACCTAGAGAAGAGGATGGCATCCTCAAGGACCAATAACGCACTGAAAAAATTGTTCGACTCTTCTGCCCTGGGAATTACCGTAGGTCCTCACTAGCTGCCATAATTTGGCTCCAGGAGGTCATGAAGGCCGAGGACCTGGACACCACCTCTTTGAACAAGGCCTTTAACAGGATCCGATTGGCTCTCAAATTCATCGCAGACACATCACAGGATTCCCTAACATACGCCACCAGGGCTTCAGGAGCAGCCAACCTGGCAAGGAGATATCTTTGGGTCAAACAGTCGGACACCGATGGGCGGTCTAGAAACGCCTTGGCTATCACTGCTTTCAAAGGAGCCAAACTGTTCAGCAAGGAGGCCCTTAAAGACATGCTGGTTGAGACGAAGGACAAAAAGCAGGCCATGCTGTCAGCAGGGCGAAAGCAAGACAAGAAGACATTCAGGCGAACTCTCGAAGCCAACAGTTCCTTTCGTCACTACAGGGGAAACGGAACTACAGATCCACCAGACGGGACTACAGATCCACCAGACCGGCGTGGGCAAGATCCAACTTCATTCGCCATGCCCCCTTCACTAACCCATCTTCAAACCGTGGGGTGGGGGACCCAGTCACAGAGAGGTTCCTCCCGCCAGCAATCCTGACTACGAAAGATCTCCAGTGGGAGGAAGGCTGTCGAGGTTCCTGGGCGTCTGGCTGGCATCCACCATGGACAAGTGGGTTCAGGAGACCATTGCCCATGGGTACAAAGTGGAATTCAACACAGAACCCAGGAACAGGTTCCTCCCCGCACCAGTACCAGCAAACCAATTGAAGGAACGGAACCTGAGAACAGCAATAACCCACCTACTGGAGATAGATGCTATAGAAGAAGTACCAGACATGCAACAGTTCTCAGGGGTGTACTCTTACTTCTTCACAGTACCCAAAAAGGACGGAAGCTTAAGGTCAGTATTAGACCTCAAGTTCATGAACTCATTTGTTACTTACAAGCATTTCAAGATGGAAACGCTATCGTCCATATGGGAAGCGGTGCAGGAAGGAGACTTCCTGGCCTCTCTCGATTTATCAGAAGCATACCTCCACATAAAGATGCACCCAAACAGCAGACGGTTCCTCAGATTCGCATTTGGGGAGGAGCACTACCAGTTCAGGACGCTCCCCTTCGGCCTGGCAACGGCACCGCGAGTCTTCACCAAGGTCATGGTGGTGTTAATCACACATCTGAGGATCAAGGGGATACACCTGTACCCCTACCTGGACGACATCCTGCTGAGAGCACCGCCAAGGGACAAGGCACTGCAGGATCGGCAAATAACAGTAGTGTCTACAAAGACACGGCTTCATGGTGAACTTCAGGAAAAGCACCTTGGTACCGGCACAAAACATAGTCCACTAAGGGGTGCAGATAAACACAGTAGACTACTCTGTCACCCTGTCCAGGGAAAGACAGTTGTCCATACTAAGGGAAGCAGTGATGACAAGAAGAAAACAGAGGGCACACATCTTGTCACTAGCGAGACTCTTTGGCCTCATGATATCAGCAATTCAGATAGTACCATGGGCAGGGTTCCACTCCAGGCCTCTCCAGGCACTACTTCTTCCATACCAGGAAAGAATATCCTGCAAGGAAGCATTCACCCTAGACATCCCATACACGGTGAGAGAGTCACTCACCTGGTGGACGCTAACACGAAACATAGCCAAAGGATCTCCCTTGACAATCAACCACCAACTAGTGGTCACCTTGGACGCCAGCCTCTGAGGATGGGGGGCACACTGCCAAGGCGAGCTGGTCCAAGGACTATGGTCGAAGGAAGAACAGGAGCACAGCATCAACTGGCTGGAACTCAGGGTGGCCAGACTGGCTCTGAAACACTTTTCCAGCATGCTAAAGGACAAACACGTTTTGCTGTTCATGGACAACACAACGACCCGATCCTACATAGAAAGACAAGGAGGGTCCAGATCCAGGTCACTACACACAGAAGCAGTGACTCTGTTCCTCTGGGCAGAGAGGGCAGTACTGTCCCTGTCGGCCCAACATCTCCAAGGAGAGAACAACACACAGGTGGACTTCCTGAACAGACACACGGTACTCCCAGGGGAATGGGAATTGAACCAGGAGACCTTCGCACAGATTCAGTGGAGATTCGGGGAAATGTCAGTGGACATGTTTGCATCTCACCTCAACGCCAAGCTGAAGCGTTTTCTTCACCAGGTTCTTCCACCCAAGTGCAGAGGGAACCGACGCCCTCCAATCACAGTGGCTGAAAGGTCTCCTGTACATATTTCTCCCATTCCCCCAATAGGGAAGACGTGCTGAAAAATAAGAGCAGAAAGAGCTCAAGCGGTCCTAATCGCGCTACACTGGCCACGCCGACCGTGGTACTTGGACCTGACAGAGATGTAGGTCGAGCCACCCATGAGGCTTTTCCCACGCCAGGATCTCCTTCACCAGGGCCCAGTCACACAACACAACATGACATGGCTTCAGTTGACAGCATGGAGATTGAGCGGAGAACCTTGAAGGATTGCGGATATGAGGCCAAGGTAATAGAAACCCTACTGGCATTACCTAGATCATTGACGAGGAAGATATACCAGGCCACTTGGAAAGTGTTCTTGCAATGGTGCGTAACTGCGAAGGTGGATGCACTGGAAGCTTCGACGAAATATCTTCTGGAGTTCTTGCAAGAGAGACTCGAAAAGGTCCTCAGGCCGAACACTCTGAAGAGACAGATAGTTGCACTGGCGGCCTTCATACAGGGTCTGCAGGGAAGCAGGATCTCATTGCATCCGCACATTAGGAGATTCTTAAGAGGGGCGACACTAATCTCCCCACCAGTGCACCACAGATTCCCATCATGGAACCTGTCACTGGTGCTTCGCCAACTAGCCAAAAGCCCCTTCGAACCACTGAGAAAGGTACCACTCAGGATCCTGACAATTAAGGTGGCTTTTCTAGTAGCAATCACATCAGCCAGGAGGGTGTCGGAGCTCACAGCACTTTCCATCAGGGAGCACTTATGCTCCTTCGAAGAGGACGCAGTATAACTTAGGCCCGATCCATCCTTCAAACCCAAGGTTCTGTCCCAGTTCCACGTATCGCAACAAATAATATTACCGTCATTCTGCCCCCAACCTTCTCACCCTACCGAAAAACTGTGGCACAAGTTGGATGTCAGGAGGGCCCTGAGGATCAAACGTACAGCTGAATGCAGACGATGCAACTCCCTGTTCGTATCTTTCACACCAGCTTCAATGGGAACCAGGGTGTCGCGACAGACTCTGGCAGCATGGATCAAGGCATGCATATTCTTGGCATATGACACCGCGAACACGCCGTGTCCATCTGGAGTGATGGCACACTCCACCAGATCGGCAGCCACCTCAGCCATATTTTCAACAAATGGGCCCATAGAGGAGATTTGCAGAGCAGCAACATGGAGTACACCATCTACCTTTATCAGACACTACAAGGTAGACAAGTTCAAGTCAACTGAAGCCACTATCGGGAGAAGAGTTCTTCACGAGATGGTCCAGCAGTAGAGAAAATTCACAGACAGTCACTCCTACCCTAGGGACGGGAAGCTTGGGTATGTCCCAACACTTCGGATTGGTCCTGCCATCTGCACCTACAGAATGTTACATTGGGTCCTTACCGTGAAGGTACTTTCTGTAGGATAGATGGCAGGAACAATCCAACCCACCCTGTGACTGTCAAGGAAGATCACTTTCAGAGAGTGTGAAGGTGTGTTTATAACAATATATGTTCTTTTTCCTAACAGTGAGGAGTTTTCCTTACCTTTTTCTTACAGGGCTATGCTAGTCAGAGAACTGGCCTCGTGGGAGAGGAGGACTAGAGAACAAAGAACTAAATCTCCCAAGAGGCTTTGTTTCTACTTCCTGCTTGAGCTGGGCAGTCCTAGGTTCCCAACACTTCCAACACTTCCGGATTCTTCCTGCCATCTATCCTATAGAAAGTACCTTCATGGTAAGTACCCAATGTAACAATCTGACAGCAAAGTAAGATGACTGCACAGAGACCATATTGAGTATGTAGCATAAGTAAATCACGAGTTGGATATCTCTTTTGTTCTGTACGTTTTTTGGAGGGAATGGATCTGTGAGATAGCCTTGCTCTGCGTTACAGTTCCTTCTTCTTTCTGTTTCATCAGGCCTATTACTATTGTGCCATTGTAGAGGATGTGATTTTGCGATTTGCGTGGACTATCCAGATCTCTCTCACTGCCATGAAAATCCATCCTCATGCTGGGGACATCATTGCTACAGTTTTTGCACCACTTGAGGTTTTCCGGTAAGATGCATGAACTAAAGTTACAAGACTTTCCAGGCTGTGTTTACAAATAATCATAACTGATATGTTTACTCCATTTAGACAAAATCCACTTTTTTGTTTATCCACATTGCAATCCCTTAATCTGTAGTCAGTCACTCAACTGAACAACCCAGGAAGCTCCAAATGTATAATGGTGTATTTCTAGCACTGTGGTTTTGTAGAAAGATACATGAAAACACAAATAGTAATTGGAAGTAGTTAGAGACTTTGGGCAGGATCTTCAGGCCTGGATAGGCAGTTAGGATAGGAGATACCCTTATCTCCTATAACACCCTATCCCTCTGTCTCATTCCTGACTATTCCTATGCAGTGAGACCTCCAGTCTGCACTCCTTTCTTTCTTGCCCAAAGTTACATAATATGCCAAAACATTCAGACAGCTGGCACAGAGAACTGCAGTATTTCAGTCAATAGAAATTATGGAAGTTAAGCATATCTGTGGAAATTTAACCTGTGTAAAATACTGTAGTTTCAGAACATTAAGTTGTTATCTAGTATAGACCACAGTTAGCCCTGTTCAGTAATATTTGGTAGTTCAACGTTTTGGTTCCACTTTCCCTTCCAAGATGCTCACTACACTATACATTGGGTTTATTTTGTGGCAAGTTACTCTGCAAAGAGATTGTGCCCATCAGGTTCATGAGGTCATCACATGGCATGGACTCACCACGCTGAAAATCTTGTTTTTCCAGCATAGTTTGCAGCAGAAAAATAGGTTGCCATATAATTATATTCATCAGGTAGCTACAGAATTCATTTAGGAGATACGATATGGTTTTTATTTGTGCTACCACTTTTCAGAGCAGAAAGAGCTTTTCGCTTAGATGTCAGCAACTGTGAGGAAAGTTTTACATGAGCATTTTATTTTTATATTTTTAGCTTATTATTGTCCTTCTCTCTTTAGGCGTTTTGTGTGGAATTTCTTCCGATTGGAGAATGAGCACCTGAACAACTGCGGTGAGTTCCGAGCTGTCAGGGACATCTCAGTAGCACCACTGAATGCAGATGATCAGACACTGCTTGAACAGATGATGGACCAGGAGGATGGTGTCCGAAATCGCCAGAAAAACCGGGCCTGGAAGCGTAGCCAGAGTGTGTCCTTGCACAGACCACGTCTTGCTTCACAGTAAGTATTTTGTAGATCAGTAGCATAAATATTTCCATTTTGAACAGAGCTTCAGTTTGATGAGCAAACTTAAATATCCTATCATTAAGACAAAGCTGGCTATATGAAACTATGTTCTAACACCTAGCCTGCCTAGGGTTTTGGAAGAAACAAGTGCATTGCTCACATAATCAGGGTTTAATGCATTTTTTTAAAGAAGAAGAAGAAATCATTGTTAACTCATGAAGCTTAGAAACTGTACTACCATTCTCTGAAGAGTACTTAATTCAGCCCATACGACAAGGATGAGCAATAGGAAATATTGAGAACAAGCCTGCGATAACAGTCCTTGTAAGTTTGTGCTCTTCCAGAATGTAATTGTGGGAGCTTTACACATCCCACTTTAAAGAAGATTGTAAATTTGTATAGCTTCTAGATGGACCACCACAAGGCACACTACTCAATGCAGTCTTTAAGAAGGGACCTCAGAATTATGCAGCTCACTAAAGTTGAATTCCATAAGTCTGTGGCACGCAAAATGAACAAGCCAAAGTACACAAATTATGCAGAAGCTGCTTGATTTATCAAGGTTAATAAGCAAAAACTTAAACCAGAATTGCTGACAGGTAATCGTTATAATTTTTAAGGTGAGCATAACTGGCTTTCATGTCTTTACTTAATTATTTTGAAACAGCATACAATTCATATTCATTATAACAATACCTAAGTATTTAAATTTTCTTCTTAGTTTTAAAACCAGTTTTGCCTATCACGTTAACGTGATCTTTTTACCATCTTGTGAGGGGAAAAAGAATGTATGATTTGATAATTTTTGGTTTTGATGATTAGAAAAAATAGGCTATTGAAAGAAGGGTACATGTTGTAATTTTAGAGAGCAACATGAATAATTACACACACATATCCCCCGAAAGGAAGATCGAAAGTTACCTCTCCTTTTTCTTTCTTTTTTTTCCTCATTTTTAAAATTTTTGTGCTACACTTCTTAATTTTTATATTATTGTACCATAGCTTTCTATTTTCTTTTTCTATTTCTTCTATACTTCTTAATGTAATTTTACAATGTTCAATAAAATTATTTTTTTTAAAAGTTAGATGTGATGGGAATTGAGCAAGCGGCTTTGATACCATTGACCATGGTATCCTTCTGAGCCACCTCTCTGGGATGGGACTTGGGGGCACTGTTATGCAGTGGTTCCAGTCCTTCTTGGAGGGACGAACTCAGAAGGTGGTGCTGAGGGACTCCTGTTTGATGCCCTGGCTGTTGGCCTATGGTGTTACCCAAAATGCTCCTTGGAAAATTCTAAGAAAATATCAAGTTTCTAATATGTTAGGGAAATTAGCAGCAACTCGACTTTAGCTATGCGAAAGGAGGTAACAACAAAATCTGCAAACCTATGTCTGCCAGTAATAATCTGGATGGAATACATACACATTTAAAATTAAGTATGTTTTTTTTTAATTAAGGAGTTCAAAAATAACACCAAACACACACACATTCACTCAGAAAAAGCATTCACACAAGGTTATAGGAAAAACAGTAGGAAGGTTTGGGATAGAGGGTAGCAAGAGGGTTTTGTTGGGGTGATATAGACTTGTCCTATAGTCAATCCGGCAGAGTGGATGGAGGAAACTGGATGTGGCTAACACAGAGTCATAGGGTTTCCCCCTATTACTGACTGTGCCCAATAAGGCATATTTTGGAAGTGATAGTTATACCTCCAAATACACCTGAGGGGATGGCTGCTTCATGGGTTGAAACAATAAATTCCATGAGCCTTCATGGATTGCACAATTGGTTTCCTGGTCTTGACAAAAGGTGAGAAAGATGCTAATGTGTTTCTTAATGTCCAGTGATTGAATTTTAACAGCTTTGAGCAACTTGTCTTTAAGGTTGGGAGTTGAGGAGAGGAAATTTCACAATCAGCAAATACAAAGGTTTTTGTCCACCCATTATCTCCCCCTTTATGTTGAATGTGTCCTTTTTGGCTTTTTAGCCTTAGGCTTCCAGGGTAAGACATAGATTACCTTTTGAGACCATCCTGTTTATTCCATGTAGAAGGCCACATTAATGAATCAAACTTTGCCAGTTTCTGAGGCCTGTAAACATTGGGGTGCAGGCCAATGCTAACATTCCAGAAGTGGGGTGCCTTGGAAGTGGGGTACAAGCTTGTGCTTACAGTTGGGTCCCTCAGGGTTCAGTTTTGTCCCCCATGCTGTTTAACATCTACATGAAACTGCTGGGAGAGGTCATCTGGAGTTTTGGGGGTGCTCTCGGTGGCTGCTTCCACCCTCTGGATCACCCTCCCATGGGAGGCTAGTCAGGCAAAGACATTTTTATTCCAGCAGGCATTTAATTTGTAGCTGCTGGCACACAGGTTTTTATTCGGGGTGTTTTCTATTGTTACTCTTTTAACTTTTATATGTTTTATATTATATTTTAAATTACAGTCATCCCTTCACATTCATGGGGGTTAGGTTCCCCAGACCCCCGCGAATGCAAAAAATCCGTGAATAACAACTGCCCCTCCCCCCTCCCCCACCAAAGCAACCACGGGGCCTCCGGAGGCCCTATAGTCGCTGTCCCCCGCCTCCCCCTCCCTCCCCAGGCCCCATGATCGCCTCCCTGGCCCTCCCCACCCCCTGCCCAGGCCTTCACGGGGCCTCCGGAGTGTCTCCGGAGGTCCTGTGAAGGCCTCCCCTGCCCTCCCCACCCTCTGCCCAGGCCTTCACAGGGCCTCCGGAGTGTCTCTGGAGGTCCCATGAAGACCTCCCCGGCCCTCCCCACCCCCTGCCCAGACCCCCTGCGTCTCCAGAGGCCCCGTGAAGGCCTCCCCGGCCCTCCCCACCCCCTTCCCAGACCCCCTGCGTCTCCAGAGGCCCCGTGATCCCCTTCCTGGGCCTCCCCACCCCCTCCCCAGGCCTTCACAGGGCCTCCGGAGTGTCGCCAGAGGCCCCGTGATCGCCTCCCCGGCCCTCCCCACTCGCTCCCCAGGCCTTAATGGGGCCTCCGAAGCATCTCCGGAGGCCCCGTGAAGGCCTCCCCTGCCCTCCCCACCCCCTGCCCAGGCCTTCATGGGGCCTCCGGAGCGTCTCCGGAGGTCCCGTGAAGGCCTCCCCGGCCCTCCCCACCCCCTCCCCAGGCCTTCATGGGGCCTCCGGAGCGTCTCCGGGGGCCCTTGAAGGCCTCCCCGGCCCTCCCCTCTCCCACCCAAGGCCTTAACGGGGCCTGCAGAGGCCCCATGTTGTGGCTTTTGGGAGGGCGGGGGCCCTCCCAAAATCCGCAAATATCCAAAACCGCGAATGCCAAGTTCGTGAATGTGGAGGGGCAACTGTATCATGATTTTGTTTGTTTTTTAATTTTTAATTGATGTATTTTAATTGTATTTTATATGAAGTGAGCTGCCTTAGGTCCCATTCTGGGAGAAAGGCAGCATATAAATTAAATAAATAAATAAATAAATAAATTCAAATATAGACCAAGGATTAACTTACATTCATTTAAATATAATAATTTCAGCTGTGTGAAAAGATACAGATATTTTGAATGTACCTATGTTGTTTAAAACAGGTGGAAGATCTTGTACATGTAATCATATATTACTTGTTTCATGCACTGAGGGAACAAAACTTAGGTAATATTTTATAAAGATAATGTATAAACATCTGTCCATGAAACCATAATCTGTATGGTTTATGGGGAAAATAGATACCTGGCTGCAAAGACTACCTGTTTTCTGTTTGCAGTGAGTGATGTTAGGGGGAAATCCTTAAGGGAGTCTTATTAGCAAAATCTAGCATTTTAAGTTCACACTCAATTTATATATCATTTTATTTGGGTTTGTATAGATTGTATTTATTTGAAGTTGTGCTATAATAAGAACATGCTTTTAAAGAGAATACCAGAAAGAATAAAGAGTTTTAAATTTGGTTTCAGTAATATGGAAAGATTTTACTTTTATCTACTGGCTTCTTCTGTCAAACTGTATTCTGGGTTGGTCTGACAAATGAACTTTTATCTAGTCAGATTAATATGTACTTAAATTCAGCAGTGTTACAAATGCGGTGGTCTAGCATTTTCTCTGTGTCATATTTAAAGTATTTCCTATGCTGTATCCAGTCAGGTACATTCCTGCTGCTCAATCATGCATAGTCTCAGAATTAAGACATGTAGCATACTAAAAAACCAGAATTACTTAGTGGACTTACTGCAGATTTTACACACCAGTTTGCTTGTGACTCATGTCTGTGGATTGTAAATGGATTTGAAGAAACTTCTTGATCTAATAGATAATTTTGACTTAAATTGAATTGGTAATCTCAACTAAAGTAGACCCATTGAGCCAGTAGAATTTATATAGGTGTTGATTTACCAAATTCTCATTGATACAGCTTCTCTTTTCTAGGTGGGACTATTTGCGTCTTTCACCTTTGCTTCTTTTGTGGGGCCACATGCCTCAATTTCAGCATAAATGGTTTGATGTTTGTTCTTTTCATATGAGCAGCTACCAAGCAGAGGGGGCTGTTAACATGCCCTGTTGGTTTGGTGCCATACAGCAGTTGATTGCAAAGCTGGAAGCCTGTACCTATTTCTTGTATTCTGGTCTTGATGACTACATTTTTCTCTTCAACATTGTTTAATTTCATGTTTTTGCAGGTCCAAATCTCGTGACACCAAGGTGTTAATAGAAGACACAGATGATGAAGCAAATACATGAAACATCCACAGAACCAAGTTCCACATCCCTTGTGTTCTCTTGCTTTACTTAATCTTACCCTTTCCCATCCCCAACCAACCCAACCTCTGGTGTAGTTTCAGCTGAAAACAGGAGAAAAATCTGAACACACTTTCTGAGCTCTTCCGGACCGGATCCTATGGACTCCACCAAGCTCACTGTGTTTTCTTTTCTTTTCTTCTGGTTTTAATTTTAATTTGAGTTGTTTTTAAAATGAAATATAACTTCGTTTTGCCAATCAGAGGGACATTAAAGGAATGAACTGTCTTAAAGATTGTTTACAATCTCTACAAGGACAAATAATCTGGATGAAGAAGCATCATCAGGACTCCCTAATGGGACTACTGAGAACTCACTCGGGTCTCTGCTCAGTCCAGTTTTGACTGGTTGAAACTGGATCTGCGTTTTTAACTCTGGCTCACGCTCTGGTTTTTGGTGTTATCCTTCATGTCCAGCGCCAAGGCACTGGCTGCACTTGCCGGGAAAGTGCACTTAGAGCAGTACCTTCATTCACGAAGCTACTTTTTAATTTGATGTAACTTTCTTATAATTTTTTTGGAAATATGATGTATTTGTTGCACATAGTTTTCACATTATTTATGATAGTTAACAACCATATAAGAATGGTTTTGAGTCCTGTGCAATGAAGGTGGTAACTCTCTAAAAGCAAGGCAAGTGGTGGGGGGAAGGGGATGTAGATCCTAGATCTCTCTTGCTGCAAGGTTAAGCCCTTTAAAATACCTCTTCGATGAGAGAACTTGCACCGGTTTAACCTGGCTTATATTTTTTTTCTTTTTCTGTTTAATTTAAACCAAAGTTTCTTTAGTGGGTTTTACTTGCTGCTGCTGCTGCTGCTGGTCCCTCAGAAAGCTGGGCGCCTTTCTTAGCCAGTTTGTCCATGTATATGTAGCTGTGCAGAAATACTACCAGTTATCTTCAGTTTTCTGATGGAGAAAGATTAGTGCAAACTAATCCAGTGCAGTGCGTCAGATAGTCATGCAAAAAGCAAAGCAAAAGCTAAAATGGTTTTCATTGTAATGAGCTGAGTAGGATATCATCCCATTTTTTAAAAACTGGGAGCTCCTGTATGGGTTTCATTCACTTCAGGTAGATAAAAGAGAAACACGAGTGAGGAGAAGGTCTGCCTTGTTGGGGAAATAGAAGGATGCATTCATCAGTTCATATGGGGGTCAGGCAGACACCCATGAGCTTGTCATTTAGGTAATCAGGAGGCAGTGTAGTCTCCCAAGATTGAAAAAGTTGGTATTGCAATAGAAAGGGCTCTTTAATGTTTTTTTAAATAAAAAAATAAAACTTCTGCCATACTTTGGCAAAGCCTTGTCTGACAATCACTGGCCAAGATCATCCTCAGGTTAGCTTTTGTTTCATTTATTTTAACCCTGTCTATCCAAAATCTTAACTTTCCATTTTAGTGCTAGGCCTAACTTGTGCAAGCATTATGAGTGGCATTGCTAGTTGGATTTAGGGTAGATGGCCTTACAGCTTAGGAAATTCTTTAGAAACAATTTCCAGCTTGATTATTCTTTTTAAAATTCCATATTGGCCTCCAGAGCCCGTAGGATAGAGCAGCATGAATGTCTTATGACAAGAATACCCGCCCGTTGTAGTCGCAAGCCTGTGTTGTGTGTGCCAAGCATTTGTGCTGAATGTTAGCAAATGAAATCTTATTTGTGCTCTTTGACACAGTTTGTGCCGTGTGTGAGGTCAACACCATATAGTGGGAGAAGCTACTTCAATTTTCCTTAAGTTTTTTTCTAATCCAAGACTCTACAGCAAGGACTGTTTCGTTTCCTTTTTAGCCCTTTCACATGTCATGTCTTGCTTGTTCATTTCTCCCATGGAATCTCCTTGAGTTTGTCTTTTTAACCTCTTTCCCAAGGTCATAATTGTGCTCATACAGTACGTACCTGTTTGGTCTCCACTTATCATCCCCAGCCATTCATAACACAAATTTCTGTAGGGCAACTATGGCTTTTTGAAAATAGTATCCATAATATTCATGTAGCCCAGAGGAACTAGAGACTCAAATCTGTTAATCTTAAACAGTGCAAAATACTTCAGAGGAAAACTTGGTGATTACAACTCCCTAGGTTGGCAACAGAGCTACAAAGTGAGACTTCAGATCATGATGACTTACAACATGCATTCACTTTTCAAGAGATCTCTGGGACATAACGTCAAATTTTAATTTGTTAGACGCCAAAGGAAGGCCATTTTGGTGATGGCAGAGAATATGGGATTGTGTATTCTTAACATTTCTGTCCTGTAACAAGAACCACTTGGTATTTCAGGCTGCTCCATTAGGATAAACTATAGGCTGGTATAAAATCTTACATATCCCTCTTCTTGGGACCAGGAACTGCCAATCTATCTATGCCTTTTTTGGTCAGACAGAATGTCTACAATTAAGATATCCTTTTAAATATTTCAAGGGGTTTTGTAACTGGTAACTGAGAATAATGGCAACTACTTCTCCATTTCAGTAAGATGAAATGTGAATGTGTGGGATGGCAATCTCAACAAATCATGTGTCACCTGTAACTTCTTCCAGCCCAGTGTATGCAATGTTGGAAATACTTATGAATCGGTACAGAAAGAACTTGGCAGAGGAATTTGACAGAATGAGGTCTAAGCAGACAGTGCAGTCTGACAGTAGACAATCTCAACAGCCAAATTAACTGAGGTAGAAGCAGAGGGAATGGCTAAGGCTGGAAACAGCAAGTAGGCATAAAGAGAATTTGAAATGGTGAATGAGGAGTCAGTGTGAGTATTTGGTTTATGCAGCGTTCATTTTGTCGCAGTGCTGCCTCAGGTCAAACAGGCTTTTGAAACATTACAAACCTGAAGCACCCTGCTTACCTCTCATGATTACAGGGATGGATATTCATGTAACAAGCAACAGTGCCTCTTTCATTTGACTACCAGCACATTCAGAAAGGCTGTTGTCTCCAGCCTACTACATCTAGTTATTTCTGGAATACTTATGTCTAAGAAATTCTACCAGCTCTATTGTTTTTTATATCAACGTAGCAGAGTGGTCTTCACTCTTCAACATTAATCAGGTCCTTAATACAAAATCCAAGATAAATGTCAATGTGATGTGGTTATAAAGTCTTAAAATTTTAGAACTTCAAGTGTCTCCAGTGAGTGGAATATCCACTGTAACCTTGGGTATTCCATTCTATTGTGGATGCTCAAATATTGGCATTTCAATTTTGAATAACTCATATTTCTTAATACTCATATATATAGGTAGGGGCACATCAGTGTTGATTCATCTCTTCCAGATTTCATTTCAAACATTCTGATCTCACTGCAAGTAAGGTCCTGCTTCAGATGTTTAAAAAATTAGTCACTCATGCTTCTGAAATCTGTTTAAAAGAATGAACTTTCTCAGGAACTTCTCCAATATAGACCATAGCGTGGATGGTCAGTGCAGAATGGGAATCCATTCTGTAGTGACCATTCACAACACCACAAAACTGTCACAAAAAGCAGTTTTCCCTGGATCCCTCATACAAAATAGTTCAAACTGAAAGGTGGAACTGAGACACTTCTCCCATCCTTCTCCTAGAGTGAAAGCTAGGGGAAATACCCTCTATCTTCTGAGGCAGGTAGAGCTTTTTTGTTTTTAAGTTCAAGGTGTTTTGAAAGAGGGATTGGTGCTTTTGATGTACACTCCTCCAACATCCAACCTGAACAAAGAGGTGTTAACGGATTTTTTTAACTGGCAGAATTTTTTTTGATCTGAGGAAACCGGGAGAGAAAAGAAATATTAGTGAACTCCATGGAGAACAAAAACTTCCTGAAACCACCTTTGACTGTCATAGAAATGAAAGCAGGATGGTAGAATTAGCCATGTGCTAAGACAGTTGTAGAAGCATCATGTGAGAGGATGTGCAGAAGCCCTTTCCTTACATTTTTTTTCTTTTTCAAAGGAGCCCTCTCCACTTTGTCTTTGGGCAACAAGTTTGTTTTGTCTCAGTTCAAAGGAATTCGGCTGCTTCCTGTCCATCCTCTGTGATGGTTGCCAGATTACAGAGCACTTGGAATCCTCCTGCATCTCTGGGATCAGGCTTTGTTTGCAGTATACAGCAAAGAAATTTTAGAATAATCTTTTTGTACTCAAAATTTTGCTATTATCCCACTTCATTAATTTTCTTGGCCATCACAAAGAAGCAAGCAAGGGCTCTGTGTTTGCTAGAATGCTAAACCTTTTTTTAAGAGGATCTGTGTTAGTGTCTTGCTATCATCCCTATTGGTGTTATGAATTAGGTTGAACATTGAAGAGAATCCCTATTGGAACATTTTGTCTAGATTACTTCCTAGGGATACTGGGTCTCCGGGAAGTTTGAAAGCTACCAATCTAGATTTTCCCAAGCTTTTCCACACAGATGTGATTCGCTGTTTCATTTACATATGGATTTTGCCTCCCATGGAAACATTACTGATGATGATCCATAATATTTCACTGCCATATATCTGCAGTGAAGAGAGAATGCAATCAGGGCAGGTATATCCCAGCTGTAAAACATAGCTCTTCTTTCCCAAGTACAAAAAATACCAGAGTTTTCCAACAAGGACATCCAGAGCATGAGCTGAAATACTTGATTTTATACCCTGCTAAAACTATGTTTTCATGACTCTAGTGTTTATCATCCCTGCCAAGGTGCAGCCCCTGAAAGTAAGTTTTGGAGGTTAGAATCCAAAACAGTCAAACCATTCTGCTGTCTCTCTCTTAGCATCGGGTAAACTTTACAAGCACTGAGCTGTATCAGGTAACCACTCTGGAGCTCAACATCCTTTCACCTTCTTGCAAGCCATCAATCACAGCTTTGGAGGAGGACCATTCTGCCTTAAACAAAAGTTTGCATTTCCTGCTCAGGTGGTCATGGGAAAAGTAAGACCTTCAAGTAGGGAAAGGATAGTTTTCATAACATTTCTATCCAACATGCTGCTCCTTACAGTAAAACTCATCCCACCAATGAGATGGGTCCAGAAGGATGTCACATATCTGGAGGCAGGATTGATGAGCCCATTCGAGTAATACTGTAAAATGAGAAGACAACTAAGTTACTAAAAGAGTTCTGGCACCACTCCCTCCCCTTTTGCACTGCTGGAGCAGGTATGGGGTAAAGGGAACTGCAGGTTTGTTAACTAGGCTCTGAAATGTAATTCCCTGTAAATCTGTACAGGCCAGTAGGTGAGCCCTTTTGCCATTCTACACCTTAATTCTGCTCCCAACCTCTTTAGCTTCTAGCTTCATATCATGAAGATTCCTCTGATAGGGCCTGGAGGTGGCAATGATCTTGCCTTCTTTGCACCTTTGCCCTGCTGCTATCTTTGGCCTCTTCCTCATTCCCATTCCTTTCCACCCTTCCAGTGTGTTGGTCTAAATGATGATTATATACTATGAAGCCCTGAACTGTAGGTGTCAGAAGTAACTATGGAATGTGATTTCGTCCTCTTGTTGGTGCTTTTCTCTTTACTTTCTTCCTTTCTTTATACCTTTTCCATGCCTCTTCTGGCTCAGTGGAAAAGGTGAGGACAAAAACTTGCCGCTTGCTTGGACTCATGATGATGTTTTCTGTGATTGCGCTATTTGCTGTTTCCTTCTCCCTCCCCTACTCCCCCCAGTGGATATAAGACTTTTCTGAAGTGTGGAATTAACTTTCTTGATAAGTAGGTTTAAAATGCACAATGTGGTACTGTTTCATAGTTCCTAGATGGTTGTATTAAAAAAAGTTAATGTGGTTTGTGTTTTTAAAAGGAAAAAAAGTGATTGGTTTATTAATCTGTCTTTTTCATTATTACAAGCTTTGTTTTCCAATTATTTCTTGCCTCTTTTGTTGTTTTTGAGAGTGTGTATGTATGTCCCTCTTGTGAAATGTTATTGTTAAATAATAGGGGTTGATCACATGGGACACAGTCCAGCTAGAAAGATGTTATTCTGAAGTGAGTCCTTTGTATAAGACTTGCACAAAAATCTGACAATTTCAAGCATAGCTCTATGATTTAATTGGGCCTTGCATGTAGTAAATTTCTGTCATTGTTCAACATGTTCCCTTAAAGAGAAAAAGCTGGCAATGTTGGATTATGGTGTTTGGACAAAAAGATCCATTTTTAAATTGCATGGGCATCATGTAAAGTGCTCTCCTGATGCTCCATTGCATGCCATTCCTGGAATATTTGAATCTGGGCCACTACAGGAAGGTGGGTGCAACAGCATACTTATTTCCCATGATAGTGTTTGGCAGCTATGCAGTCTCTCAAGTTCAAATCTTACTAAAACTGCAGTGCTTCTTTTTAAAAGTGAAAACCAGTCCCAAGGAGTTTGACCATAATCTCTCTTCTTCTTTCTCTCTTTCTCCCCTACCTCTAGAGCAGCCTTTCTCAACCTTTTTATCCTGGAAGAACCCTTGAAATAATTTTCAGGCTCCTGCATAAACATTATTCTATATACTGCCATTGCTTCCCCCCCACCCACCCACATAATCACATCTCTTGAGGAACCCCTAGCAACCCTTTGGGGAAAACTGGTTCCAGGGAACCCTGGTTGAGAAACACTGCTCTAGAGTAATATATATCTTTGCAGGTATAGTTAGTTCTGGGCTTCACTTGTACTTACTGTATCCAAACACATAGCCATTAGTTTGTTTCAGTATATAAAATGATTTTCTAGCACCCTTGAAACTGCATCTGAGAGAAAGAAGTTTCTAACATAACATTTTGTAGATTCTGTCTACAAAATCTGATGAAGTGGACAGAGTCTACAGAAGCTTATTCTGCAGATTTATCTCAGTCTCAAAGGTTCTAACAAGATCATTTTGTACTTACTGTATTCTCTTCTCTACAACAGAAACTTTGTGGTACCTACATACAGATATAAGACTTGCAGCTTTTAATGGTATTTAAACAACCAAGCAAACTGCTTCATAAATTAAGTGCACACCAAAGATTCAATATACACTGAACATGTAAAATATGTGGGCAACATCATGGTGGTTGGAAACATCTGCATACTAGTATGTTTGGGAACCATGATTGGTTTTGGCTCCCATTTAAATATATGCCTGATGGGAAATCTAGCATTTCAGTAGTGTTCCATGTAAAATTGCTATGTTTGTACAGTTGTTGCCAAGAGCTAGATTCCAATTTCCTTTTCACATGCAGGATTTTTTTTTAATCATTAAAAAGTCATAGCAGCTCACAGTTGCTTCAGCTTTAATTGGCACTGGAGACAATCTATGTTGTAGGGAAAGTGTCCAGGTAAGTAGCACACCCCATTTCCCATTCACTAATATCCTGGTGCATGGACCAAGAATAAGTTGTATCAGTATCAAAAGTGAGAAATGCATGCATTTAAAAGAGCCTAAATAAGTAAAATTTCTAGTTTGCCCTTCATGCTAGTATGCTTGTCTAATACATAGGACTTACTGTATAAGACAGTCTCCTCACATAATTCAGAAGTCACCATGAGATACTCATCATTAATCTTCCAAGGGCTGCCATGGGAAGCAAAGCAGGCCAAGCATCTTTGGTACTTGAAGCAGAAAATCTGACAACTATGTAAGAGGTCCTATTCAAAGTGGTAGTCCCTGCAACAATGCAGGCCCTTGAAGCTTTGGCTGCTAGTCCCTGGTGAGTTTCCAGGAAAGAAAAAAAAATCCAGTAGGCACAAATATGGTACTAGTCCCTGGAACACTGTGGGGAAATTGCTAGTTCCTCACATCAGATAATTTGAGATGCACTGATGTAAAGCATTCTCTTGAATGATTTTGTGGCTGTCCATGCTGCATTGCCATATTTGAAACACGTGTTAAGGAAGTTTGCAAGTGAGGTTGAGAAATTGTGGAGGTATGGTTGGATGTTTTTTAAAAATGTAGAAAAGATTGAAAATATTGTGTGGGGGGGGCAGGCTTCTGTGTACATGTCCATCAGTACAATGGCTGCCAACCTGCAGAAACAACACAAGCGTGCTGAAAAGATGGTAGCCCTCTTCCTGCACTTTTGAAGAACAAAGGCCATAAGCCTGCAAAGCGCCATTTTCAGAGAATTGGCACTGAATGCTTTTGAACTTGTAAGGCTGTAGCAGTAGGGTGTGGGTGGCAGTAATAATTATAATAAATAGAACAATGATGATAGCAATAACTGGACGTATGCCTGCAGCTGCTACACGCATGGCCACGGGCTCAACAGCAATTGCCAAGGATAAGTAATGGTTCTTTCCTCCCCCTGTCTAATGTACCTCAGTGAGGGTGAGTGAGAGGGTGGGGACGTCACCCACTTGGCAGCAGCAATATATGGCAGCTGGAGATACCACCTAGCTGTTTTGCTTTATGCAATTATTAATTCACAACAAAAAGGACAGTGAACTGGGCAGTAATTTAAAATGTCTGCCCACTAGGCTTGAGAGGAACTGGAAGTGGGGAACTTTAATGCCAGGGTCTGTGAACATCCTGCGAGTTTCCACTCATCAGTATATGTGAGGCATATCAGTGTATCAGAAAGAAATGACAAGAGAAGGAAAAAAACACATAAATGATTGTGTGGAATATTAATTAAAATCCTACTTTGGAGAATACAGCAAGAAATGTTAAATAGTGCAATATGATCACCCCTGAAACAACTACCTCATTAACTTCTTGTAGTGCTGCTTCTTTCCTAAGCAGTGGTGTGTGCTGTGGTGGGGTCATCAAGTGAAGCAGACCTTTTTTATAGTTTAATGCATGGAGGGGAAAATGCAGTTGTTCACCTAGCGGTTGCAAAGTATACCAATTTAAAAATGCCTGTCACCTAGCATTTGATGTTGTTAACTGTGAAAGGATTGATATGCCATACCTAATCCTGCAGAGCAGTATGTAATGTTGGGTGGAAGTCCTGGCTGTAGCTAAAACCAAAGCAGTGATCACCAGTACCCTGCTTCACTCTCACTTAGCCATCTCTCCTCCCCTCTCATCCCACGCAGACAGCTCTTGGAAATTAGGAAGAGGGTCTCATACAACCAAGAGACCACATTAAATTACACAGCAACAACTCCAAACACTGTAATTCCCCCCCCCCTTAGACTCTGACAAAAATAGCATCTGTGCAAACATCAGTGACAAATCAATCCCTGGTTTTCTTCTGTCTGATGAGATTTGCAAAATGGGCCGACTACCGGAAATTGAAACATTCTATTTTGCTTCTACAGCAAGGTAGCAAAGGCCAGGCCGGGAGTGCGGTGGCGAGGCATGTCTTATTTTCTCACACAAGTTGCTGTGGCTTTTGTGAAGCAGCTGGTGTCTGGGGGAGCACTTTTGGAAGGTAGTGCTGAAAGGGGGGTGCATCCAGGGCAGCATTCCTGATACACTGAACTGAAACAGCCATGTATGGGGCAGTGCTGGATTAAAACAATTTCATAATCCTAGCGATTTCCTTTTTTGATCGGGATTATGAAACCAATCATGAATATCAAAAGCCACAGCTTAAACCAGCAACTTGGGACAGATGCTGTGCAGCAATGGATGCAATGGACAGTGCAGCAGACACAGCAAGAATAAAGACTGAAGGCTTCTGTTACATTCGGTGATATTCTCCCTGCCTTCTCTTTCCATTCCCAGCAAATAAACCTTGTTTTTGGATTGAACTGGGATGGCTGCATGATAGATAATTCAGGTAAGAATCACTTCTTAACATTCATAGCTTTTTTCTGCTGCTTACCCTGAAGTAAAGTAAGGAGAATGAACCCTGCTTTATAAACAATTTTACATTTTGGGAATGCACAGACAGTTATTTTTGTACCTGAGTATGCCCAATGTTGCAAACTTTATGAATGTAAGAGATAAAGAAAGACATTGATCTGTTAATCTCAGAACCGAAGAAGAGAAATATGTAATTTGGGGGAGTCGTGTAACAGTCATTATATGACATAGTAGTTCAAAATCTCACTCCTATACTGCCATACACTAGTGCAATAAAGTTACCTAGTTTTGCACAGTATATTGCAATCTATAATTTGAAGTCTTGTACTGTCCCACAGCCTTTCACTTTACACAAATACTTAACAATCTGCATTTTGGAACATTTCTTATCATTCAGTTTATCCTTTTCACTAGAGGAGGCCCATCTCATCAATATGCCCCATTTCAATTTAGTTAAAATAAAAAGTCTTTGCTACTTTACCCTTGTTCCGAGCCTGTAACTAAGCCTAAGCACATACAATAGAAACAACCACATAGTACTTTTATTTCCATTTCTCTGCCTTCTGTTGTTCCCTTGTGTGACTTTTACATTGGAGCAGAGCCCTATCCTTTCTTACTCTGTAGAGCTCTATGCATACTGATGGCACTAAATAAAAATAATAATCATACTTTGTTGGCTCTGGCCACCCCCACACACAACTGTAATATGCCCTACCTTGCAGCATGGTTGTATAGATTACAAGATAATGCAGGTGAAATGCTTCAGACAGTCAAAGATTATATAAATATATAAATTGATGTTGTGTGCCTTAAAGTTATTTCTGACTTAGGTCATGGGATTTTCTTGGCAAGATTTGTTCAGAGGGACTTTGCCATTGCCTTCCTCTGAGGCTGAGAAAGTTTGACTTGCTCAAGATCATCCAGAGGGTTTATATGGCCAAGTGGGGATTTGAACCCTGGTCTCCATAGTCCTAGTCCAACACCCAAACCACTACACCACACTGGTTTTCTATATCATTTGCCACTATTTTAGACATGATCACCATGACTGTTGCTCCTGTCACCGTGGTACATTAAATATGGCAAAAGCTGGAGACAGGTCTCACCTAAGGTACTCTGCCACCTGAGCAAAGGACAAGATGGTGCCACACCCATTCTGTTTTAGAAGCTGCCCAAAACTGCTAGTTGAAACTCTGACAGAAACTAGCAAAACGACAGCATTCTCCACAGCCTTTGAGGGCAGCAGGCTAGTTTAGGGGTTCATGGACAGGGCAGCTTAGACCTCCAACACATTGCCACTACTTGCTTACCATCTGTATTATGCAATGCAGCAGAACTGGCACTATCACGCATTGCATGAATGGAACAATGCATAGGGATGCTACTGCAGTACATGGCCAGGGCTTGTTTTTCAGTCGGGCCTCTGCTCATGATACTGGGAGGAAATGAGTAGACCAGTAAGCCCACCCGCCAAAGGCAGTAACAAGCAAGCATCACTGCCTCTAGGGGACTGGCTCAGAAAGATGGGAGTTCGGAGGCACAGATATGAGGGCTGCGGCTGTCTCCTAGCATTCTCCACCTGAAAGGGGGAAACCTCATACTATCTAATGATAGGGCCAATTCTGGACTAATTAGGGAAAACAGTATTAATTATTAGGCTTCGTTTACTCACTTTAGAGAAACAGGAAGTCAGTCTCTTCCATTAATTATTCCAGTTATAATTATTGCAATTGCTATGATAACATAATTATAGTTCCACAGTGGCACAAGATGAATAGTTGGATCTTTGGACAGGAATGTGTACAGAATACTACTTTGCCTGCATTGGTCTTACTGTTGTATAATTGATTCATATAGGCAGCAACTCTGAATTAAACAGAAGGTCAGCATGAATTATCTGGGGGCAGACATTGATAGGCTTTTAGTGGCCACTTCCTTCATGCATATACTTAATACCTTGATCCAAAATGTCAAGATTCATAGTTTGTTTGCATCCAATCTAAAATCTGAAAACATTAATGTGAGTTTTATATATTAGTGTCCATTATGTACCAGAATGTGAGCACATGGGAGATTATCCTGGCAAACAGCTTTCAGCTCTCACTATTACTTAGCAAGTGCTTTAAGTGAAAAAGATGGAAGCTCCATGATTCCATTGGTTAATTGTATCCAGTTGTAACAATAGTGAAATAGCTGTTTTTGTTGCTTGCTGTAATCAAAAGTTGGACAGCCAGGCCAAGGAGGTGAGGGAGCAAAACCTAGCTTTGTCAACAACAACAACTTTATTTTGCATTAGCCAATCAGACTTTTCCAAGTACAGTACTGTAAAAACAGATCAACATAAACTCATAAATAGCAAAATTAAGTTAATGATAGGGCCTTATCATAAGGTAAAGTGAGGCAGTTGCCTTAGGCAGCAGATTTTTTTGGTGTAATGAAAAGACAGTTAATTGTTTTGTTGTTAATCTGTTATTGTTGCTTGTATTTTGATTGTTGGGACAAGGGTAGATATACTGTACTTGTGGAATTTCTGTTGTGGCAAAACAATTTGATCAGCTTTTACGTATCATTCTGTACCATGATTAACGGGGAGGGAAGCTCCATTTGATCATTTGCCTCAGACAGTGCAATTTCTTGGCCTGGCCCTTTCAGGGAACAGTCTAAAAGAAGAGACTATTGTTACCTTTTGTGCTCTCTATAGCACTTTATTCTATTCAGTAGCCAGTACAGTTGTCCCTTCACATTTGCTGGGGTTTGGTTCCAGGACCCCCCCCCCCTGGATACCAAAATCCAAGTCCCATTATATGCAATAGCATAGCAAAATGGTGTCCCTTATATAAAATGGCAAAATCAAGGTTTGCTTTTTGGATTTTTATTTTTTGAAGAATATTTTCAAGCTGTGAATACTGTATTTAAATCTGTGGATACAGAGGGACAACTGTACTGTGGTCTGAAATTTCATATTCTATCAGACTGTGGTTCTGTCAGGCACATAGCATAGCATGGTAGGTTATGCTCTTTAAATTCTGACTCTTTTCCTGAAGTGGCAGATTCTTCTGGGCTGGGGAGGGAGAGCCAATTCCACACTCAACTGATTCTGCACAAGCCAGATGACTACAGGGAGTGCGGCCACACCCCACACACTTCCATCACTGCAACTGGAGACCTGGTTTTGCTCCCTCTTCCAGATATTAGGGAAATGGAGATGGGAAACAAAGCCTCATGCAGATGTGAGTGTGGGCAGCAGGAGCGCTCCTGACAGTTGGCCCTTTGGTCTGAAGCTTTGTCCACCCTTCACTTCCCCTATTAGGGAGGATGTGTTGCTGGTGAAGCCAAGTCTGAGATCCAAGTAAAGATCCCAAGCAGAGCGGAGAGCCACAGGGAGCTGGGCTATGGGAGTGGGTGTCCCTGGATATTTTGAAGATCAGATTGGAATTGCTTTCAGGCTGCATTAGGCCCAGGGGCTGCAGGTTCCACCCTAATCATAGCACTGTTGTTAAATGTTAAATGCTGTGGTTCCATCCTATTTGGTGAGGTGTCACCAAATCCTGTCTGATCTTGCAAGCTAAGCAGGGTTGGCCCTGGTTAGTACTTGGATGGGAGACCACCAACAAATACCAGGTGCTGTAGGCTATATTTCAGAAACAGGCAAAACTACTTCTGAGTATTCCTTGCCTAAGAAAACCCTATAAAATTAATTAGGTTGCCATCAGTTGACAGACGACTTGAAGGCACATACACACAGTTTGGTGAGGCACTCTGCACTCTGGCTGAGAATTGTAAATGCTCCTCTCTAAACTGCCAGTCCTAAGTTTCCATAGGACAGAACCATGGTAGTTAAAATGGAAAAATAGGGCTATGATTCTGTAGTGTGAATGGGACCCTAGTATTGTAACTAACGTGCTAATTTCTGTTTGAGCGCACTCTCCCTCTCCCTCCTTCCCCTGTTCTGGCTTTGCCAAAAGGGGCAGGAGATTTCAACTCTGGGCTGACAACCCTGTTCAGCAACTTAGACTCTGGAACTCCCTGCTAAGGGAGGCAGGCTCCTTTTGTATCCCCTTGAGAGCTTTCTACCATGGTGCAGAGAAATATATTTTTCCAGTAACCATTTGCCTGCGCAGTGGTTTATTGTTAATGGAAGCACTTTATCTGTGGCCACTTTAATATTTTATTGTTGGTTTTAACATTTACATAGTAGGTTGCCTTGTACATATTTTTTTTTAAGGGGGGATTACGAAGCCCTTTTACACATAATTCTTTTTAGGCATAGGTGTTGGTCAATCAGTTTACTATTATGTTTATTGGAAGAACCTTTATTAAGAGCTAAATTCTGCATAAATTATGGAAATGAATCCAGAAGTTGTAAACCCCCGTCCCACTTGTTGTTACCAAGCCCTAACCTTTTACTGAAGCAAAATAGAGGGTCTCTAAATACTTTAAAAATATATCCTGATCAAATCAGAATCCCCAAAGCTTCGTGAAAGCTCTGTTTCCATCCCAGGTCCCTGATGGTATTTAAAATTCTGCCCAGCTCCCTACAAAAATGGAGACTAAACAAAGGGGCATTCCTGAATGGTAGCCAGAGCTGGCCTAGCTTCCCTGCTCCTCCTCCTCCTCTTCCACATACTTTTCTTTCTTAAAATTTCCTTCTGGTAGACTGGGAGGGGGGAAGCTTTGGTCCTGAAGTGTAGAGTTACACACTTTCCCCCCCACCCCTGCTAATTTGAGCATTTTCCTAACATTTCTTTCAGCTACATTCAGGCCTCCTCCTCCTCCTGCCAGCCTCTCTTTCTGTACAGCGGTGCTGGTGTGTAGCCATGGCAACTCTCCTCCACACACAGCATGGCTTGTGCAGCGGCCTGCTCCAGCCCTTAGCCTGAGTGGTTTTTGGTTGGATTCCCTGGTATGCAGCTTCTTGCAAGCATAAGGCCAATTCCAGTTCCCAAGGCAAATGCCTGCCTTGTACACAGCTGGCTTGAGAAAGCAGAGGCAGGCCAGAGAGGGAGGAAGAGGGGGGAGAAGAGAGGTCACATTGCTTCTGAGGAGTGTTACTCAAACTCCTTTTCTCCTCCTTTTCCTTTCTTCGCATCTTGCTCTCTTTTAAGGGGTGTGACGCGCAGAAAGCCGCAGCAGGAAACTTTATTTTCCTAAAGGCAGGCTGAGGCCTAGCTGGACTCTCTGAGGCCTCCATCTGTCAGATTTCTTTATCTGGGTGCAGGTTTTGTCTGAAAACTGGAGTCACTGCTCTATCTTCCTCTGCTTGCTGTCAGTCTCTACCAGTTAGGCCTTCTTTCCAGTTTCATAAGCACAGCTTAAAAAACAAGCAAACTAAACTAAAAAAAAGTATGAAGTATTGTCTCTTAGGCTGTAAGTAGCCCGAAAGGAAATCTTTTGCTTCATAGTATTAGTCTGAATGCGAACAAAGATCTTGCAATCTAAAAAGAAAAAAGAAAAAAATGTGGGGAAGGGAGCTACAGATAAGATGGAAGAAATATCTTCTACACCAAAAATTAATTAGGCCTTATCAGCTGCTCTTCTTTACAGGATCTAGGCCCTGAGAGATGGGGTGACTGTAAACTCTGGCTTTTGGGTTGCAATTTCCTCAAATCCTTTTTTATTTTATTTTTATTTTTAAAAATTATTTTTGCTTGGTTAGATCTAAGAGGAATGTCTTCCCAGAATGGCGAATCTCTGGCACAACGGACCACATCACAACACTTGCTGTTTCTCTCACTGAAGCAGGGCTGCTGCTGATCCAAGAAGGCTGGGTGAGTATGTACCTATTGGTTTCTTCCGACTACGGTAACTTTACTGCTCTTCTACAGTGATCCCTTTCTTCCCTTCCCTGTGAAATGGTTTGCAGTCTGTTGCCTTCAGATGCATGCAACTGCAAATGTTTCCTGCTAATTAGAATTGAGGGTTGGAATGAGAATATGGGACAAGTGTCAAATCAATGATTTGGGGGTAGAAGTGACAGCTTAGTCAAGGTACCCTCATGTGCCCCTTAATCTGAAGGACATTGTAAGTAAGAACCAAGAACTCTGCTTCATTGCTCTGTTGTTTTTTTCTGTAGTGCTCTATGCAAATTGAGAATGGTGGCACTGTTTGGTCAGTCGCTCCATTGCCCAGATTGGGTCCTGGCAAGCATGTGACTTCGCCTACTTCTGGAGCTGGCCTTGGAAGGCAACCTCCCCACCCCCAGCCAACAGTCAGAGTGATGAAACTGCTAAGAGGATTGATGAACCATAGTTATGAATAGGAGCTGGCCCCCATCATGATTTGAAACATAGAATCATAGCGTTGGAAGAGACCACAAGGGCCATCTAGTCCAATCCCCTGCCATACAGGAATACATAATCAAAGCAGTTCCAACAGATGGCCACCCAGCCTCTGTTTAAAAACCTCCAAAGAAGGAGACTCCACCATACTCCAAGACAGCGTGCTCCACTGCCAAACAGCTCTTACCATCAAGAAGTTCTTCCTAATGTTTAAGTGGAATCTCTTTTCCTGTAGTTTGAGTCCATTGCTCCATGTCCTAGTCTCTGGAGCTGCAGAAAACAAGCTTGCACCACCCTCAATACGAAATCCCTTCAAATATTTAAATATAGCTAACTTGTCCCCTCTTAACCTTTTCTTCCTCAGGCTAAACATACCCTAGCTCTCTCAACTGTTCCTCATAGGGCATGGCTTCCAGACCTCCCACCATTTTTGTTACTCTCCTCTGGACATGTTCCAGCTTGTCAATATCCTTATTGAACTGCGGTGCCCAGAACTGGACACAGTATTCCAGGTGAGGTCTGACCAAAACAGAATAGAGTGGTACAGTAGGAACCCCCATATCCACTGATTCATTATCTACTGATTCAGTTATCCAAGGGACACAAAACAGCACACCTACCATAGAGTCTTCCTAGAAAATGTGTCCTCTCTAGCCATTTTCTAGGTCCTTCAAGGCAACTCTATAGTATTTTAAACCGGAAGTCCCATTATTTTCAATGGTGTTTGCTATTATCCACGTTTTTTGGTATCCACGCCCCCCGAAACAATCCCCAGCAGATATGGGTGTCCTACTGTAATAATAATAATAATAATAATAATAATAATAATAATTTATTTATACCTCACTCCTCTGCTAAAAACAATTGGGGCGGCTTCCAACAATTAAAACTCTACAATGCCAACTAAAAGCATCACCCACCCCCACCCTCCCCCATAAAAAGACATTAAACAATATAAAATTAAAACCACCTAGCTAAAAATCACATTCAAAACAAATATAAGCAAGACTAAAAAAGGCCAGGAGACGCAGCTCCTGAGGCCAGGATCTAATCAGGAAAGGCCTGCCGAAAGAGATCCATCTTTAGTGCTTTTTTGAAGCTACTTAAGCTTGTCATCTGATGGATCTCGTTCGGCAGGTCATTCCATAAATTGGGGGCGATTACCGAAAAGGCCCTCTGGGAGGTTGCAGACAGCCTAGATTTTTGTGACTGAAGCAAATTCCTCCCAGAGGACCGGAGTGTGCGGGGAGGATTGTATGGGAGGAGTCGGTTCCGAAGATAAATTGAACCCAAGCCATTTAGGGCTTTAAAGGTAATAACCAACACCTTATACTGGGCCCAGAAACTGATAGGCAGCCAGTGGAGAGATTTTAATACTAGAGTTATATGGTCTCTCCGAGCTGTTCCCGAGACCACTCTGGCTGCCATATTTTGTACCAACTGAAGTTTCTGGACCAAGCACGAGGGTAGCCCCATGTACTATTACTTTGCTCAGTCTAGACACTGTACTCCAATTGAATGCCCCTGTAATCTGTCCCAGAATTAACCTACTTCCTGTATTGCTACACCAACTGCTCCTGAATGTTTTCTCTTGTCTTTGTTTCTAGAATCTTCCAGAGGATCTTTACCTTATTTTCAATTACACCCATCACTGGACTAGTAGCTTTGTTAACCCCTCAGGGCAGCTCATACATTGTCCTCCTAAAATATAGATGGGTCTCGATTTACATTGGAGTTATGTTCATGGACTTGCAATGTAAATTGAGACTGATGTAAATAGGGAAGCTAGTTCCATAGGGAGTCATTTGAGATCAGGGGAATGCGTTCTGATGGAGATACAGAGTTAATGAATTTACTCAACCTGCTACCAGTTTTAAAGATGCTTAAAGCATAAAATATTAGAACCTATTTTTTCCAGGCTAGAGAAGTGTGCAGATGCAGAAGAGGCAACAACTGCTGATCCCTCTGGGGGCTTGGCTGTGGTGAGCTGGTTTGCCATTAGATGCAGTTCCTCTCCAGGGAAGCACACAGAGAACAACTAATAAGAACTATGTTCTTCTGCTGTGGCTTCACCAGCAGATTGCCCAGGTAGAGAAAGCACATCAGGTGGAGGAGAGGCAGCACATCTCCTGCTATGTCTTCTGTAGCAGGTGCAGAGAGCACAACAAGAGAAGAAGCAGCACATCTCCTGCTGTGCCCTCACCAGCAGGCTTGGCAAGTGAAGAAAGCCCCTGACCTAAGCAAGCCGAGGAAACCTTTCCAGCCACACCCAGACTCCGAGATTTCAGTTTCTTCCTCCCCCTCATGTTTCCTTCTAAGCAGGCAAAGGAAACCCCTTCCTGGTGCCCTGACCAGGTGACTGTCAGGAGCCCTGGTGGGGCAGTGGTTAAATGCCAGTACTGCAGCCACAACATTATGAGTTCCATCCCAGAGGGCTCCAAGGTTGATTCAGCCTTCCATCCTTCCGTAGGTTGGTAAAATGAGTACCCAGTTTGTTGGGGACAAATAGCTACCACATTGTAAACCACTTAGGGAGTGTTTTACACTGATAAGTGGTATAGAAATAACAATGCTATTGCTATTGCTTCCTCTAAATGACAGCAATATTTGAGTTTCTTCCTCCCCCTCGTACTCTCCATTCTAAAAAGGCAAAGGAAACACCTTCCAGCAACATCAAGATTGCAGTTGCTTTCTTCCCCTCCTTACTCCTCCAATCTGGGCAGGTAAAAGAAAACCTTTTTGTTTTTCTTACCACTCAAAACTCTGTGCCAAAACTCCAAACAGCATTGATTTCTCACCTCACCCTCCTTGTTCTTTAGCTTTTCCCTCCATGCTGCCCTACCTTGTTCTAGTACACGTGTGCGCTGTGATAAGTCTCTATATTGCCACTGCATGTGAACTGCCTGAACTGCTTGGTTCAATTGATGAATGCCCTCTGTTGCAAATGTTCAAGACAGTGGTGTTATCTGTTCTTCTAACCTCCCTCTCATCTCCAATTTTAATCTAAAAGGACTGGAGTGGGTCAAAGAAAAGAACTCTTTGCCCTTTAAATGTCTGCAGCTCCCATAATCCCTGATTATTGGCCACACTGCCTGGTGCTTCTGGAAGCTGATGTCCAAAATATCTGGAAAGTCAAAGGTTTCAGGAAATCCAGTTATTGGAATGTAGATATATGCCATGTATTATAGAAAATGCCTTCATGGCAGCAAACAATGTCAATTGGTTACAGTGATCATGGTCATATTCAGAATCTGATGCAGGCAGTGGTTTGGTTGGAATGATGAACTGAAAACGATTCCAGTGGATAAAACAACATAAGAGACTGACCTGCAAAGCGACTTTTTCAGAAGAAATAGAAAATAGGAACCATTTCCATGTGATATTTTTGGAGTGTATTACTGAAACCTTAATTTGGCTTGTCTCTCTTTCCAATACAGTCCACTGCTAGCAGCACAGAATTACACAGCACGGACCTCTCTTTGCTCTGTTAGCAACAACCATAATTCTCCCACCTAAACCTTTCAATAAGGGGCTCACCCTTGGGCTGCAAAAAATTATAATGCTAATTTTATAACCATCTTTTTCAGAAAGTTGAGCACATTTTAATTTGAATATTTAAATACTTTATTCAAATTAAATAAATAAATAAACCCTACCTATTTGATACTGGCATGAACTGCCTTGAAAAGTAGTAGACTCCTAGTTTGGAGTTGTTTTTTAAAAATAATGTTTAATGGACACATAATTGTTACAAAGTTACAACAATGATACACAAAAGAAAAACTAAAGAAGAGAACAACAGCCACAACACATTGCATCCCACCCCTCATCTCTCTCCATCCACTTCTCTGATTGCAGTCATACAATTTTCATAAGTTTTCCTCCACCTACTTCCTCCGTTTATATATACAATATATATATATATACACACACACACACACTATATATATATATATATATATATATATATATATAGCATACAATATATTGTATACAAGCTTCCACATATACAAAAATATATTGTATATATTGTATACAATTGATACAATATATATCAGAACCTATAATAGCATTGTCTCCTGTTATTTTTTTTTAACATATTCCATAAAAGGTTGCCAAGTTTGTATTAGATACATTTATATTGAATTTCCTTTTATCAAATTACAGTCGTCCCTTCACATTCGCGGGGGTTACATTCCACGGACCCCCGCGAATGTGAAAAATCCGCGAATAACTACTGCCCTCCCCCTCCCCCACCACAGCGACCATGGGGCCTCCGGAGGCCCCATAGTCGCTTTCCCCAGCCTCCCCACTCCCTTCCTAGGCCTTCCCGGGGCCTCCGGAGACCCTCCCGAGGCCCCGCGGAGGCCTCCCCGGCCCTTCCCCCTCCCTCCCAAGGCCTTCGCGGGGCCCTGCGGAGGCCTCTCCTGGCCCTCCCCCCTCCCTCCCCGGGCCTTCGTGGGGCCTAGCCAGGCCCCGCGGAGGCCTCTCCCGGCCTTCCCCCTCCCTCCCCGGGCCTTCATGGGGCCTAGCCAGGCCCCGCGGAGGCCTCTCCCGGCCATCCCCCCTCCCTCCCCAGGCCTTCGTGGGGCCTAGCCAGGCCCCGCGGAGGCCTCTCCCGGCCTTCCCCCTCCCTCCCCGGGCGTTCGTGGGGCCTAGCCAGGCCCCGCGGAGGCCTCTCCTGGCCATCCCCCCTCCCTCCCCGGCCCTCCCCCTCCCTCCCTGGGCCTTCGTGGGGCCTAGCCAGGCCCCGTGGAGGCCTCTCCCGGCCGTCCCCCCTCCCTCCCCGGGCCTTTGTGGGGCCTCCGGAGCGTCTCCGGGGGCCCCATTAAGGCCTCCCCGGCCCTCCCCCCTCCTTCCCAAGGCCTTCGCGGGGCCTCCGGAGGGTTTCCGAAGGCCCCGCGGAGGCCTCCCCAGCCTTTCCCCCTCCCTTCCAAGGGCTTTGCGGGGCCTCCGGAGGGTCTCCGAAGGCCCCGTGGAGGTCTCCCCAGCCCTCCTCGCTCCCTCCCAGGGCTTTCACGTGGCCTCCGGAGGCCCCATGTCGCGGTTTTGGGGGGGGCCGGGGGGCCCTCCCCAAACCGCGAATAATCAAAACCGCGAATGTCAAGTTCGCGAATGTGGAGGGGAGACTGTAGTCTATTTCATACAGCAAGATCCAATAGTTTTTCTATCGATTCTTCAACATTTGGGGTCTTCTTCTGTTCCACTATTTTACATAGAGCAATGTTGCCGGTGAAACCATAAAACAGATTAAATTTCTATTTTCTTTTTTTACCTTCTCCTCAAATTCTATTGTACAGTATTTAAAAAGAAATAATTCAGGTCTGGATGATATTTCTATTTTCAGAATCTTATTTATTTATTACCTCAATATTTCCCCTCCTCCCCAATACTTTGGGGAGCCCTGGTGGAGCCCTGGTGGCGCAGTGGTTAAATGCCAGTCCTGCAAGTCACCACGTTGCAAGTTCGATTCCAGCCGGCTCCAAGGTTCACTCAGCCTTCCATCCTTTCGTAGGTCGGTAAAATGAGTACCCAGCTTGTGGGGGCAATTAGCTAACACACATTGGAAACTGTTTAATGCAGTGTAGATGTGTAAATAGCTATTGCTTAAAACAATTTGTAAGCCGCTCTGATAGCCTTGTGGCTGAAGAGCGGGGTATAAATAAATAAATAAATAAAATAAAAAAAAAACTTTCTTGTTCTCTTATACATCCACCACTGGTGGAAAAAGGACCCAACATGACTATTACATTTCCAACAGTTATTATTTACTCTTTTATATATTTTTGCCAATTTATATTTCAATCCTTTAGACCATACTTTCTCCCACTAACTGAATGTTGTGTCCTATATTCTCAGCCCATTTCACCATACACTCCTTAATTTGCTCTTCTTGTTTCATATTCAATAATACTTTATATAGTTTTGCTCTCAAATGACTTTCTTCAAAACATACTAACTTTTCAAATTCTGTTTTATCCTTTCCAAAACCAAATTTAATCTTATCCTCCCTAAACCTTTCTCTTAATTGATAATATGTTGACCATTGCAGCTTATAACCTTCTTCCTCTAATTGATGTAATTTTTTAAATTTTCTAAATTCCATGGTCTGTTTCTAATAGGTCTTGGTATTTTAAACCAGTTCTGAATGCTTCCTAATTCCCTTCTGTGAAATGCCTCCAGTGGTGAGACCCATCTCGGTGTTTTCACTCTAAAAGAGTTTGGAGGGTTTAAACAGAGGTTGGATGGCCATCTTTTGGGAGTGTGTCAGTTGTGTATTCCTACATGACATGGGGTTGGACTAGATGGCTCTTGCTGTCCCTTCCAAATTCTTGGAAATTAAATAAATATTTAATATTTTAATATTTAATATTTTAATGCATATCAACTTCTTCATTGGCTTTTGACTAAATTCTCTTGGCACAAGCTCAGAGTAGGTATTTTTTCCAATGTCACACAATACATATTTCAATGTAGTATAATAGCTCAGTGGTATGATTCTGTAGCACGTTAATTTGATACTGACTTTTAGCCTTTGCAGCTGCATTTCAGAGTTTGTGTGAAAATGTTCCCACTCCCCAATTTCAGTACATAGTTGCTCCCTGTAAAATGTGACCTTTTACAGTAAAGTGCCAATATTCTAACTTTACATGACTACTGTACTTCAAAATCTGGCAGAAACGTTAAACACTAACCCTGTCAAAGGTGAGTCCATTAATCTAATTACAGTACATCTTAATATCTACACATTTTTGAGCTAAAAACAGTGCTCAAGACTCTGAAAGATTGTCTCTTTTCACTGTGGCAGGTAAAGTGTCTCATAATCTCTGTTCCAGTTGCCGAAGTACTGTTAGGATGTGCCTTTACACTCCGCCCTGAGACAGTTACTAGTCTCAGTCATATGCTTAGGCTGTCTCTAAGGCCATGCAGAGTCTTCCAATTCTGGTAACATAATTAAATGGAGGGTCTTAAAATTCTGTAAACATAAGTTGTAGTGTTACCTTCTTCCAAACATGAACCTATATGTACCTTCTCAATCAAGTTGTGTCCACAGACAAATTTGGTTGTATTCAGAGCTTCTGCACTCCACATACTAAGAACTGCACAATGCAAATACATTATCTAATTGTTTTTTCAGAAGTCTCAGCTTGAATCTTTGACAAAAAGTGTTTCCAGTTATTAAAACTGTGGACCTAAGCTTTTAACAACTTTAAAATTTTAAGTTGGGAGGAAAAATGCAGAGGAGGTAGAAGCTTCTGTGACCTTCCACATTCACTCCCTTTCCCCCAAAATCCATGCCCTACACAGAGCTTGACAAAGTTTCTTTTTCAACTACAACTCCCAGGATTCCCTAGCAAACATGACCACTTCATAGATCTGTCCCTACATAGGTTGCAGATTTTGCAGATTTCAGAAATTTGTCTTCCTTTGGCAAAACTTATGTTTCGGAGTCCAGCTATAGTCCATTGGGCCCACTGGCTTTAAACTAACTTCTTCCTTAACTTTGTGCATCTGTATCAATACATTTGCTCAGTGTAGCCAAGAAGAATATGCATGTGATTTTGTGGTAGTAAGTAGACATTGCTGCTGACTTTATATAGAATGAAATATGCAAAGAATGTGGTGTTAGCCATGTGGTGTTGGCTTTTAAAAAGACAAATTCAAATGACAGCTCTGTTTAGCTATTAGAGATAACATCTGGATGGTTCCTGGCAGAGGGGTGGGGTCTTCAGGTGATGAGACTTGCCTCCTTCCCATTTCCTTGCTGCTTGAGACCCAGCAACAGATGAGTCAGGAAGAGGGTGATTTCTAGGCTTCCTGTGGTGATGGTTTTTTGCACAGTTGTGCCTGCAAAACACAGCTCTTGGGGAACAAAAGACATACTGTAAAATGCTCAATGAACTCTGCATTTTGCCCTTTCTCCTCTTCAGTCATTCTGTTGCTATAAATCATTCTGTATACATATTGCAGAATCCAGCTGTTCTTAATAGGACATGTGGGTTACATGGGTGCAGATATTTAACTACTTTAGCATGTAATTAACACACCTCTGAAAACACTTATGGGGCAGGCTTTCAGTACTCCACATACTTAAGCTTTTTCAATGATCAGGGCAATCAGATGAAATGGTGTAAATAAAAAATAAATAAATGTGCAAATGTACACAAATTGTACATGTTGTAGAGACTGAATTTGCTTTCTGCAGAATTGTGGTTGTCTTGTGGAGTTAATAGTATTTTGAGTGCAGAAGTATAACAGAGCTGTATACTGTATGTGTCAATCCTGGGAGAGAAGCAATAGGCCCATTCTAGTATACATTAACACTGGAGAATTTCCGCCTACCCAGCAAACAGAGATGTGTTCACATTGCTTTTCTTGTTTCTTCGTGAAAGGTCTGTTGCCTGGTTGTAGTGGGAACATGGATAGAAATTTCCCTACTGAAAAGAAAAAAGTGTTGAAAAGCATGAAGCAATGTGTCAAAAATATTTCTAGATCCAAACAGCCCCCTGGGAGCCCAGAGGATATAGACAATCATTGCCTCAGTGGACCAGCATGGGTTCCAGTTGGGCTTTCAGGGGATCCAAGTAGGGGCACATCTGTTCTAGAATCCAAGGTCAAAGCTCTAAAAGAGAAGAGGAGTGCCATGAACAGGCAGGCAGAAGCACCATCCCCGGAATGGGCTTCTCTGAAGAAAAGTAAAGCCTGTAAAGGGAAACTGCCAATAGATCCTGTTTCTCAGGATGCAGTGGTGGAACCTGAGGCTCAAATTCGCACCTACTTGACAGATGTGCTGCTGGACAGTACTGAGTACCCACATTCCAGGCAAGAGGAATTTCTGGGACCAATCCCGGCAAGTTCATACATCAGTGATGTTGAAAAGCTGAAAGGATCTAAGACGGAAGAACCTACAAACACTGCCTGGAGTTCACCTGAGGAGTTCCAGAGGCTTCGAGGAAGAAATATCCTGGATAAAAAGGGCTATTCAGGAAGAATGTCAAAAAAGGCGTCCCAAAATGGCCTCTATGGAGCCAGCTCCCTAAAAGACCTTTCCTGTCTCCAAAAATCTTTTAAGGAAGTGAATGGTGGAGAAGACCACCTAGTTCAAGCCAGAGATTTTGAAAGCTGTTCATTTGGCCACAAAAATGACACTTGCGGGGTGGTGACAACAGGACGACTTTGGAGGACAGAAAGCTGGGACAGCCTTGGCAGTGGTGGAAGCAATGCCACCACCCTGTCCCTGGCAGAAAGAGTGGAGAAGAACCGTTCTGTGCTCCAGGAGATGCTGAGCATGTCACAGCTTCATAGCTATTCTTCACATGAACTGCATAGTCTACATCTTCACAAGAAGGAATCCCCAGTCCTTGGGAACGATGGTCCCAGTAATGGTATGTATATATGGCGGGTGTGGTGGTGGAGCTGTACAAATTGAATGATCCTTGTAGTTTGGGGCTAGGTTGAGCATGCAAAGTGAGGAGGACAAACAGGAAGTAGTTAGAAAGCACTGTAGCAGAGAGCAGTCTCCCTCTCCCTTCCCCCCCCCTTCAATTCTTGCTTCCTCTGCCCCCTGTTTCTTGTATACCCTGGAGAAGGAGAGAAATTGGGCAATATACTTTTTAGGTATCTACTCATGTAAAGTTATACGATAAGGAAATGTTATGATCTATAATTATAGCAAAACATTTAAGAATCACTCAAAGAGTGTATCTTTTCGTATAACTTGGTTTCTTTCTGTGGGAAAGTCCAGTGAGAATTACAAAGACCTGCTGTGCAATTACAAAAAAACAAAAACAACAAAAAGACCAAGCTCCCAAAGTTCTACCTCATGCCAATGTGGCCAAAAGAAAATGTGAAAATAGGAACAGGTTGAATTCACAGTAAGTTTCATTAAGTTATGTGTGACAAAGTAAATGATAGTTGACTAGGATGAAGCAAGGAGAGGACTAAACATGCCCTTCTCTCCAGATGCTGGGATCACCAGGGGAAGCCCACATCCTACTTGTACTGCTTGACTTACTCCCATATGAATGTGTGGCAGATGCTCCCTATAACAGGGAGAAATAAATAATTGGCAGGGGGAATTGGTTACAGTGAAAGCAAAAGTTGCTTGTTGTTCTTCAAAGTGAATGTTTCAGGGTCAGAACAGACAAGATACTTAGCCTGTAATTTGAATGATTGCTCCTTTAAGTGATAAAAAAACCTATTGGATCATGAAAGTATGTTATACCCAAAAATGTGTTCTTCATGTCTTATACTTTGTTTCCTCCATATGATCCTGCAATGCCACATCTCAGCTTCTTACTACAGAGTCAAAAAAGCATCCTGCTTACCCCATCCCCACCCTGTCCTTTATTGAATTGTGTTGCAGCTATTTCTTGACAGATGCATTGAGAAGGCATTCCTCATCTACCATTCTTGTGAAATGGCTTTTCTAATACCTTCTTTCTTCTTTTCTTTGCAAAAGAAACCCTTCCCAAATTCGAGATTTGACTCCTGTAGAGCCATTTTTATTTGCCTAGTGTTTAGGAAGGGCTACATTCTGAGGAACATGAGATTTGGAAGGGAAGGATATATCAGTCCCACTCCCAGTACACCCCGGATCATGATACTTTGGATTATAAGCAATACACATCACAGCATTTACTAGTTGCCAGTGGGAAGGATCTTTCTGTCTGATTATGTGAGGACATCTTCCAATTTTTGTTGAGCATTTACCAGTAACTTGCCTTCCTGGGTTTCATCTCCTCTGAAATTTTATGGCTAAAAAAAGAGAGTATGAGACTTGGATTCGAAGCCAGGTTGTAAGGCCCCGATCCATCATGTGTTGAAAAGAAAACTGTCTATGTACAACTCTGTACAACTCTGTTTCACCTTATCCTAGGAATGGGGAATAAAGAGTGGCAGAATGGTGAGGGAAGGGTGAATGAAAATGTGCAGAATGCAGACTTACAAGTCAAATAATTGCTACTGGTCTGAAATAATGATTTCTCCCGGTAGACAGTGATTATTATGAAGTTTCTTTATTTATGTATGCTTTGTCCTTTAAACTATGTGCTTTTCCTATAAGGGGGGATCTTGATTTCTCCTGCCCTCTCCCCTGCACCCATTCAAGCCTCCTTTGTGCAAGGTAAAACATATCCCATGCTTATATAGTTTTCTGTAATAGAGGGAGGAAACTATTTAAAAAATACTAATTTCTTCATAGATTTTCTTTGGTTTTTTTTCCCCGGGCTGTTCTGGAAGAGTTTATTTCTGATGTTTAACCTGCATCTGTGGCTGGCATCTTAAGAGAATGGTTGGGTAGAAGTGTGTGTGGAGTTTATATACTGTTGGGGAGGATATGTAAATTTGTGTATTTGAATGGCTAGTTTCTGGGTAGAGATATGCAAAGAGGATTAGTTTCTGTTTGGCTAATGGTTGGTTGATGGTCCATTATCTGCTGGAAATCCCCCTGTCCCTGGTGGAGTTCATTTGCAAGTATTTTTAATTCTATTGTATTTCAAAACGGGGAGCCAGATTTTGTTTACTTTTAGGGTTTTTTTCTTTTCTGTTGAAGTTGTCCAGGTATTTGTGGATTTCAATAGCTTCTCTGTGCATTCTGACATGATAGTTGTTGGACTGGTCCAGAATGTTGGTGTTTTTAAATAACATTTTGTGTCCAGGTTGGTTTATAACATGTTCTGCTAACTTCTGATTTTTGTGGCTGGCCCAGTCTGCAGTGTCTCTCATGTTCCTTGATTCGTGTTTGCACACTGCATTTAGTGGTCCCTATGTGAACTTGTCCACAGCTGCATGGTATGCAGTAAACTCCTGCAACTTTGAGAGGGTCTCTTTTGTCCTTCTCTGAGCATAGAATTTCTTGGATTTTCTCGGTTGATCTGTAGATTGTTTGGAGGTTGTGTTTCTTCATCACTTTCCCTATTCTGTCCAGTCCTGAAAAACACTAACATCAAAACCCAACACTTGCAAATGAACTCCACCAGGGACAGGGGGATTTCCAGCAGATAATGGATTGTCAACCAACCATTAGCCAAACAGACACTAATCCTTCTTGCATATCTCCACCCAGAAACTAGCCATTCAAATACACAAATTTACATATCTTCCCCAACAGGGGTTCATAGTATATAAACTCCACACACATTCCTACCCAACTATTCTCTGAAGATGCCAGCCACAGATGCAGGCGATACGTCAGAAATAAACTCTTCCAGAACACAGCCTCACAGCCCAGGAAAAAACCCAAGGAAAATCTATGGATGCCGGCTGTGAAAGACTTCGACTTCACACTAATTTCTTTCATTCCATTATAATGCAGAACATAGGAAAAATCTGCCTCATCTAGTCTACATGTTGTTCTTGCATGTCTTCAAGCCATTTCCAACTTATGACAATGCAAAGGTGAACCCATCATAGGGTTTTCTTGGCAGGATTTCTTCAGAGGAGATTTGCCATTGCCTTCCTCTGAGGCTGAGAGAGTGTGACTTGACCAAGGTCACCCAGTAGGTTTCAGTGGCTGAGCAGGGATTCAAACCCTTATCTCCAGAGCCCTAGTCCAACACTCAAACCACTATACCACGCTGGTTCTACAACCTCTCTAATTCTTTGTACCTTAGACAGAGGGAGATAGATTTCAAAACAACATTCCTTACTGTTGAAGGAATAGTAGAGAATTCATGGTGAAATACTTGTTTTTCCTGTCCTTCATAAAGAGATACAGATAACACACAAAAACAAGACCCAATAACCATCATTAAAACTGGAGTCATCACCATACTCACAATTTTGCATCTTTATTGCTATTCATTCACACATACAACTTTCTCATTCAGAGCTATGAAGGTCTGTTCTTAAGGACTTCACTACATGAATCTGATGACGTAGACTCAGGTCTACGCAAGCTTATGCAAGCCACCACTAGCCCAGGCGGGGAGCGGACGGAGAGGCTAAGCGGTGAGGAGGGAGGGCGATGGGAACCCCCCAGAGGGACCCCAGGAACCCCCTGAATAGACCCGCCGGCCTTGCGGGGGTGGAGGGCGCCGGGAGAGAGGGGGAGAGAGGGGAGGGGGGGGCCACGTGGCAAACCAACAACCAACCAACCAACAATCCAAGCAAACTAATCAATAAAATTAAATTAAAGTCAATCCAAAGTTCAATTAATTGATTAAGAATCAAATGAAGAGTTGATTAAGAATCAAATTAAGAGTTCAAATGAATTGGGAGAAAAAGAAGGGGAAGATGGGGGGGGGGTTTGACCACATGGCGAAAACAAAGAGAACAAAGAAAAGGCTACCCAACACCGTTTAAAAAGACAAATTCAGCAATCAGCCATCAGCACTCAATCACAACTACACTGAAATAAAACAACCACACAGCTGGGCTGCTGCCAATCATACAAAAATCCCCATAACAGCCCAGCCAACTTAGCTCTCCCTCGTGGCTGAACCAAGTAGGGTAGACCGACGTTCCTCCTTCTTTTCGATCCAGTGGAAAAAGAGGAGGAAGCCAGGGGCGGCAAAGGGTAAAATAGGCCCTGCCTCAGCCCCGCCCCTGACTCCTCCTGACCAGGGCGTATCCACGCCCTGGCCAACCCCTGCGCTCGTCTCCATGCCCATCATTAAAACACCTCCCCCGGATCTACCATTCTTCAAGATCCGGGGGGGTGTCTGTTCTCTAATTAGTTTCAAAGGTGCTACAAGATCCCTTAGCACACAAAAAACACAGACACACTTTCATGTATGAGAAAATGGTTTGTAGGTAGAAAAAAGTCCTCTAGAGAGTGATAAACAGAAAAAAAAATATGGGTATAGAATTCTAAGATAGTTGGGGGGCTTCACCAACACAAGCATGATTGCTCGTTGAAGGTAAAAACAGGCTTAAGTTGCAAATCTGATTGCCCAGACTTGTATTTTTGAAGCAATGTAGTTATCGAAAAGAAAACATGCTAATAGCTTCTAATTATGAGCACATCATCTAAATCATTTTTACCTTCAGACTCTGCTTACTGTATGCAATTTGTGTCTGCACCCAGAGTAATTAGACCCTTCATTCATATACCGTTTTCCAATATTGTGATATCCTGCTAATGCTAAAATAATTCAGAAGTATCAAGAAACAATGCTGATTGTAATTCTTCTCAGATTGCAGTCTAATGTTTGTGTGTCTTTACCTTAGTGAATATTTTGGTCTTAATTCTGAAACTTAAGTCAAGTAAGTAAAAAGAACATACATTGTGGTTTGAATATTGTCTGTCAGCTTGGGCCACCATTCACATGTAGTGTTACATCAAAGCTGATACACAATTTGAATTAATAGCAAAATCCTGCTTCCTTCTGTTCTTACAAAGCAAGCTTCTGGACCTCAGTGTAGCACATATGTACCTAAACACATGCAGACTTCATGTTAAAATGCTTGGAACACCGTAGAACCTGTAAGTTGGCTAAAGGGCTTTTGGTCATGCATTGATTCCAACTTTAATCCCATAGCTATCTGCTGCTCACTTAGGCCAGTTTCCTAGGCTGCATTTACATGGCAGGTTTTATTACGATAAATTGCGCTTTAGCGCTTTTCCGCATCAGTGGTGGGTAGTTTACACGGTCTATGGAGGAAACAGCTGTATTTTGTTGCACTTTGGTTTTTCTCGCTTTGAGATTCACACAGCCAAATGTGGTGGGGGCGTGGCCAAGCATTGGAGAAGAGACAAAGGAATGCCATAGGAATGTCTGCCCTTGCCCCAACTCCGTGTGCTTAACAGCTTAGAGGCAAAGAATGTCATTTCCCCCCAGCTCCCTGCCCACAAATCAAACTCCAAACGGAAGTTTTTTTCTCCTTGCTTAACAGCTGATTGATAAAGGGGCCAGTTACAGGACAGAATAAAGTGAGCAAAATTCCGGATTTCCCTTCTTTCGGAACAGGGGTGAATAGTTCTTAAGATTTATGGCTAATTTGGATGAGTTTCGGCAGACAAAGGTGGGGGGGGATGGCCAGGCAGCTCTATCATTATCATTAAAGCCAGCAGAAGACGGAGAGGAGGGTACCTTCGTCTGCATATAAATCAACAAAAAAAGGAGGGAGACCATGGAGGAGATGAATAATTAAGTGGGAAGGAAAGCAGCCACACACACACACAAGCAGCTGGCTAGGATTCCTTTGCTCTGCAGTGCTTTTCCCATGCTAAAAGCAAGCCGGTTGGCTGGATGTTTAAAGCAAGCAGTAGACATGAAGGATTTTTCCTGAATTCTCCTTTCTGGCTCCACATCTAGCCAGCCCACCCCTTCATCATAAGAACCAATCACAGTGCAGCTCTGCTGCAACTGCATCAGGAAGATTGCTGATAATTCACACGGATTTGCCGTTCACACTAGCAATAATGCGCTAAGTCGAGCTACTTTTCAAATAAACTGGCAAAAGTAGTGACATCCCTTGTCACGCTACATTTGGGTATTTTGACTTCCCCACCTTCTGAATGAGGCGATACTGTGGCTCGATCCATGGGAACAATGAGCAATCTTAGCGGTATATTTAGGGGAATATTTGCCCGTATAAACACAGCCCCAGTTCATGTAGCAAACACCAGGCAAATTCAGACATTATTGTAACTGTACCTCCTAGCATACTGGTGTTCTCATCTTTAAATTCTCTGTTCATATTATGTGCAAATATCCAAAGACATTGGCAACCATTCCTGTAGTCTAGCATCAGCAGTAGTGTCATTTCTGTTATAAGTGAGAATTTAGTTAATTCCAACTGCATTTCTTTTTGGGGGGATGTGGTTTGCTGTTCCCAAAACCCTTCACTTCTTTTTGTTCCTCTCTCATATTGCTGATGTTCTGCCTCCTTAGCAAAGCCCTGTATCCCCTCATTGTTCTGACCACATTTTCTGGCCAAGTGCATGCACAGCCTTCCACACTACAGGAGCTGTCATGCAATGGCACTTCCTGGTTTTTCCCACCATAATTGCCTTACTCACTCACTCTCCCACTTTTTTTAATTTCTTGGGACGAATCAGTTGTTGTGATTAGGCTTTTTCTGGTGAAATCAATGTGCACACACAAGATCCCTCTCAGTTTTATCCTTTCCATCCAGTGAAGAAAAAGGACAGAAGGAATACATCTTGAGTGCAAGAGGCAGCAAGTTCCACTGAAATCAATGGAAATCAAAACATACTAGATTGTGTCCACTCAGTATAGGCACACTAAGAGGTGACTGGCACAGCCTGGGGACAAACTAGACCCAGGAGTAGCCAAACAGGAGATAAACTACACAGCAAAATAGGGCTTGAAAAACAAAGGCTTCAGCTAGCAGGCTTTATCACTGCTCTGACCCACTTTCACCCACAATAAGAAGACTTACACACAGTAAGGTCCTTCTGAGGGCTTTATCTTCAGTTCCAGTATAAAACAAACACAGAGTATATACAGCAAACCTTAATAATGAATCCAACAGCAGTTCTCCAAACACTTCTCAACACCAACCCACAACAGTAACTCACACAGAGTGTGTAGACTTTCTGCCTAGCCACAGCTGTGCACACCCCATTTCAGCTGCACTAGTGAGTAGTCTGTTGCTCCAACGTTTTCCTTCTGCACTTAAAGGGATATTATCCTGACAGATTGTGCCTCCAGAAGTATTCACATATAAAATACAGGACAGAGGAGGCTTTTTTCTATCCCATAGGAGGAATTCTTATTGTAATCTGTCTCCTCCCCAATGACTGAACTTTCCTGCCTTGCCTCCGACCCTCACTTTCATCAAGATTAAACTGGAATCCTAAGCGCATTTACCTGGGAGAATGTCTCGCTGAAATCAATAGGGCTTACTTCTGAGTAGATGCATATTGGATTGTGCCTTTAGAAGCATTCAGAAATGAGATGATGGAAAGAAGAGACTGCCTTCTCTGTCACAAAGCAGCAATTCTGTGTAAACACATATTTGATTACACTGTATTTAGCTTGAAAAGGCTTGGCATTATTGAAAAATATTTAAAAATTGAAACAGAGTAAAGTTTTTATTCTAAGAAGGATTACATCAGCCTAGTAAGGCATTGTACATCTTGGATGATAGGATGATTTGAGAGGAAGGGGTGGCAACATTGACAGCAGCACACAGACAGAGTCAGCACACAGAATTCTTCACACCTCTAGCCACTCACACTTGAAGAAAAGCAAAACAATTGAAACACAAGTTACATGTATAGGGACATTTTTTCCAAGAAATAATGTGAATTGCTACAATGATTTAAAATGTACCAATGTGGTAGTAATGTTTTTTGTAAAAAAAAAAAAAAATGCACCTCAGCAGCCAAGAGAAGTATATATCTTCTAATGAATTTGTGAACAGTTGTGGCTAAATGTGGGCAACATACCTACCTATTTAAAAGCCTATTGTGCCCATCCCTCAGTACCTAGTTTGGATTGTGGCTCCCTGCTGTGTGCACATATATGTTTGAAGTAATAGGTTTTTCATCTGTGGTTTACATGTACTGCTGAAAATCAGCAGTGCCACACTGATGTGTATCTACAAGCAATCATGTCTGCCAGGTGAAGAGTTGATTTCCAGCAGACAATGGACCATTAGCCAAACAGACACTAATCCTCCTTGCATATCTCCACCCAGAAACTAGCCATTCAAATACACAAATTTACATATTCTCTCCAACAGGGGCTCACAGTATTTAACCCCCCCCACACACACACTCCTATCCAACCATTCTCTGAAGATGCCAGCCACAGATGCAGGCGAAACGTCAGAAATAAACTCTTCCAGAACACAGCCTCACAGCCTGGAAAAAAACCCATGGAAAACGTATGGATGCCGGCTGTGAAAGCCTTCAACTTCACAGTTGAGCTATTCTTTTGCAGTCCTTGTCCTAACAAAATACTGGGAAGAGGTCTGACATGTTGGGTCAGAACAAAGATTCTAAGTAGGAGTACAGTGAGTTGATTGAAATAAGTAAATGTCCAGGGGAAAACCGCAGGCATGTATGGTTGGAAGCCAAGTGGCATGGATAGCTAGTTTGGTAATTTACAGGTGTCACAGCACTCTAATTTTTTTTCCAGGCATGGCCAACCTGTCTTAAGGGGCATGGTTGGTATAGTGAGGCCTACAAGCTTGGATTTTAAGAGCTGCATGAAATAACTTGTGCAAGCATCCAGATTCTGTGTTGGAGTACTAGCAGAGTACAACTGCTGTATGGTGGGTAGGTGGGAATGGCCATGGGCCCAGTCTGTGTAGAAAACCCATTCCAACAAGGAAAAAATTGCAGATCATAGTTGAGGGTACTTGTGCAATCTTTTATTTTCCTCCTCTCCACGTATATACCTTTGCTGAAATTTGCTGGAGCCAGAAGCAAAATTAAAACTGAACAAGCAAAAGTCCTAACAACAAGCTGCCAACCCAGCCCACACTTTAGAACAGCAGTGGGCAACTGTGGTGGGTCCAGAGGCCAATTATCTGCTCTTTAAACCCTCAGGAGGCTGCACTGAGTGCCAAAAATGCCCCCAACCTAAAAAACTGAATGTGTACAGAAGTCTCCTTCTGTATTAAAATATGGATATTTTAAAATGTTACAAAGTGCAATGGGGGCTGCAAACTTTTAAAAGATGAATTTCCTCTCCTTAGTACAAGGTAGAGTCTGTGGGGGGAGTATAAAGGGGTTGTAGACTGCCAAAAAGAGTCTTGGGGGGCGGCTGCATGCAGCCAGGGTAGAACATGTAGAATGAGAGAGGGAGATGATGCAGAAGGTATGTGAGTGAATGAGTTAGACTTTACGGCCTAAGTCCAATGTGATCCTCAAAGTATTGTTGGGATAGTTGACCACTCCTCCTCCCCACTGTGGAGGTAATAACACTACACAATTTTTATAAGGAAATTATTGTCTTATGTCCTTTACTAATTAGTTTCCATTATTTATTTTATCTTATCGTTAATTCTACCACTTTTTTTGTTCTGTTTATAGCATTCTGTCATGTAAATGCAAACAATCACATCTATATTTTAATTAATTACCCCATGGTGACTGTGGACTTTACCAGACCACCCTCCAGAAACGTTCTTTTGCTGGCATATTTTGAAACATTTTTATGCTGGCAAAAGAACCCCCTTTACCAGACCTACCTTGAGCAGAGTTAAAGAGGCAGTCCTAGCATAAAGTGCACGAACTGAGATCCATTTATTTCCTGATCTGAAATCTTGCTAATTCTCATGAGAAGACATGAGCATGGCAAATTTAAAAAATTAAGCAAAATCAAGACAAAAAACACACACACAAGCACAGAAACATACTTTAAATGTTCAAAATACACTGGGGAGGTTCATAAAAAGAGCGTCCTCTACCTGGCTGTCGCGATCTCACCCGAATGTGTTCTGTCATTGACGCTGTATTTCCGTGAGCACAGTGGCGCGAGGTTTCAAATGCTGGCAATGCCAGCAAAAAAGCACCACGGGAGATCTATTGAGGGCTTGGCCCGTCAATAAAATAGAATGTCTCATTTATATTACATGATCGCGAAAGGACAACGTCATCTGTTATGTGTACCCTTTTGCGCTCATTAGGCTTCATTATGATGTCATATTTGCCTGTTCTGATAAAGTCCTGTAGCTCTTTGCCTAAATTTGTATTTTCAAATATCAGTCTGTTATTTCTCTCTCTACATATTTTTTACCCATTATGTCATACTCCTTAATATTCTTCAAAGTTTATCACAGACATTTCTTCCCATTTGCTTTTCCATAATTCAGTTACTTCTAATCAATCATTTGAAAAGTTATTTATTGATTTCTCTTTAAGAAACATTGTTAGCCTGACAAGGAGCAGTTTTTAGAAGATATTTGTCATTTATGCAGTTATTAAAATATTTATATTCCACTTGAGCCATGCCTGGCAGTAAGTGCAGTCAGAAAGAGGGAGAAGCACTGGTCGCTTGAACAAAGAGACGTAAAGAAATGTAGATTTGGGAGCAATAGCTGGTGGGGGGGGATGAGGGGCACTGGGATGAACAGTCCTTCCCCTAGAAGAGCCATCTGTTTTGCATGTCCAACTTCATTTCAGGTGGCTAAGGTGTATAAATTGTTCACATGTTCCTCTTGTTATGTGTCTACAGGGATTCTGGCAAATGATGTAGACTGGGATTCTGGTGTTTCCTTACAGGATTCTGAAGGCTACCGGTAAGATTATAGAGATAGGTGGCAGGCAGTCCTACTTTATTGCTGGAAAAAGGAACCACAATCCGTTTTTAATGGAATGCAGAAGATTCCTTGGAAACAGTTTTCTCCACCCCACCTCAGACATCTATGTTATGGATAGATTTGTACCAGATCCATGTACACAGAGATGTTTTTCCCTTTGATTATGGCCTGCACAGAGCAGCACTGCAAACATATTTGGCAGCTGCAGGTTGATGCTCTGAAGAGCCATCACCAGAGCTACATGCTTGGTGTCAGTACTGCCCCCACACCTGTTGTATCCTTCAGTCTTTGGCCCTTCAGATGTTTTAGGCTATAACTTTCATAATTCCTTTGCCTTGATCATAATGGTGGCTGAGGCTGCTGGAATTGGAAATCTAAAACATTAGAAGACCAAAAGTTCCTCATCCATGGTCTATATGCTGACCACAGAACTTGTTACTTCTTAGCTAATAGTGAGTGTTAAACAACAAGAAGAAATGAATAAACAGTTATGGATAGAAAAATGAGAGTTGTTTACATAGGTTGGTGAGTGTTCTTTTCCTGACTAGCCAATCCTTTAACTGATTTCTGAATATGATTAAAGTTTTGTCTGTGCGGTGGTGGTGGTTTGGTTAACAGACATGAGATAATATTTAGCATTTATTGGGGGTATCATCATCATCATCATCATAATCATTTATTTCTATCGCACCATTCCTGCACATGGCACTTTACAAGTAAAAGACCAGCCCCCACCCCCCAAAAACTAGTTCCCTGCCCTCAGGTTTACAATCTAAATGATTTTAAATGTTCCAGCTCAGGTGTGTATAATTTCTATTTCTAATAATGTAATATTTTATAATATAAGTCACAAATCAAGTCTTGGTTGTAATACTGTAGCATCTCTGAAATAATTTTTTTGTATTTCACATTGCCAAAACTTAAAAATTGAATCTGCATGCCTTCAAATACATTTGTACATTTTATGTTTTTTTTTTCAAAAAAATCCTGTGTATTAACTTGACCACAGAGTTTGCATTCTATACTTTTAACCTTGTCTTTTGTGGACCTCAAATCAGTTTTCTACTTAGATATTAACTCATTTCTTGGTATAATTATTAGACTGGGCAATACTTAACATGCATACAAAGCTTTTGAGTGTTCAAAATGCTTCATTTTCATTCTTAGTAATCTTAGTAAAAATCTTATAAAATACGTTATAATTAATCCCATATTGTGGCTCTGTAAGACTCAGGTTAGGAGATGATGGTTTGCTGAATGCCTCTTGGTAAGTTTATGGCTGAAGTACTATTTGAACCCAGGATTTCCTGGCTCATAGCCACTACAACAAACTCAAGTGAGGTCCATTAATTCAGTAGTTAGGTGCACATTTATATTCTCTATTTAAGGAAATAAATGCTTCTGATGAAATTTACAAATAAAAGCAGAATATAAAGGAGAGGATTTCAATACATAAAAGCCTTCCCATGAGGCAGTCGGAGGTAGCTAGCCTTGTGGGAGGAGGGACTATTTAGTAGAATTAGTTCTCTTCTGATGTCTCTGTCTATCTCCTTCTCTTTGCTGAAATCTTTCCTATAGGGTTAAAAGTTCTTAAACTGTACTTGTGTAAATATGAACTGAAAATCAATTCAGTTTTGCTTTTCATTTTATTCTATTAACCACCCTGTGTGATAGACTGGTCTTTGAAGTAGAGACACATTCTAGTGTCATTCTGCCCTGTTGTCATTGTTGTTAACTTTTCTTAGAGAGCCCCACCACATGCATTTGCATTGTGAAAATTCTGCTCTGGGGTGAAATAGGGCTTTATGTGTTCTGTTTGCTAAAGGGTTTACCTTTGTCTGGGTAAGGTCTGCTATGGGATTATATGACTCTTCTCCTTGCCTTTTTCCTCCTAGAAGGCACATAGGAGAGCTGTTGTGCATCTGATGACGTAATGCAGCCTTTCTCAACCTTTTTATCCTGGAGGAACCCTTGAAATGTTTTGTCTGGCCTTGTTGTGTACAGTGAAAGATGTGGAGACTGTGCTGAAAGAGTTAAGCTGAGACCAGCTGTAGTGACTCTGAGCTGATTAAAATAATCACCAGGATTATGGATGGGGCCAGTAGGGAAGTTCTGGGTGAGCATGTTCATGTGCTGAGTGGGGGCGTATAGAAGAGGAAAATGGGTCATATGTTGAGACAGTGGAAAGTGAGGGTGGATGGCACCCACATCTCTGTTGCAGTACCTGTGAAAAAATGAAACGGGGTAGGGAATGCACTGTACAGCAGTGCTCAAGAGATCAACTGCTTTTGTATGTGTCAAGAGCAAAATGAGATTTTGAAGCAGGCAGTATAAGAAGGGCTACCAATGAATCTAGCATAAGAGTCAAACTGGTATAAAGCTGGAGTCACTGACTTGTACAATCCTACTCAGAAAAGTTGGATTAAATTCATTAAATCCAACACAGCTTATTCCTCAGTATATGTGCATAAGATTGCACTTTTAAGAGTCATAAATTCAAGTACATTCTCAGCTCTGGAATTCCCTGCTGATCTTTAGTCAGTCATTGTCTCTCTATTCAGTCTATCATACAGGGTGGTTAGGAGAATAAAATGGGAAGAAACCTGTGAATGCCACTCTACCTACTTAAGTGAGAGTGAATCAGTGAGCAAAGTCTTCATGGCAGAAGTCAGTACAGTATTTTTGAATACTGGCACATTTCAAGCATACCTTCCTCAAGGCATAACTTTAAAGCAAAACATAAGCCTTACCTACACATATAGAGAGTATGTTTTCTTCTTTTTGTGGTAGTGGTGGAGAGCTGCATTCCTAATTAAGGAGAACCTTCTGGTAAAATGCATTAAATATTTGCCTAATAAATACTGGCTTGCATCATTTTGTGAGCATGTCTGTAGAATATTTTCTTTGGAGAGCTGCTTTTGCTTTAAACCTGAAGAATCAAGCAGTCTCTTTGGAAATGACACTATATTACAGAGCATTTATTGCTCGTTGTAGAGATGTTCTCTTTTTTATCTTGCCATTATTTGTGATAAAATCCTTTTTTAGGTTTATTCGGTACTTGAGGTGTACTTGAAAATTCAGAGGTAGCTCCTAGTCATACAACTAATGCTGAACGCAATTTGACATGTGTTTGGCTATTCTGAATACCTGTGCTAATGTCTCTGGCATCATATGTGCCAAATAACTCATGCCGCTTCCCACCCCCGTGCCTGGAATAATTTTTAAAGTTTTTCTTAGACAATATGTAGAACAGTTTTTTTAAAAAAAAAAAAAAAGACTTATCTACCTGAATACTCATGTACCTTTCAAAGTTTAGGATGTTAGGATTTTTTTTGGTAGTTGTATTATACATCTGTAAATCCTATTTGCAATAATTTATAAATATGGTTTATTTCAACAATGTTAGTCTTCTACTCCAGTGTTAGAGCCCTCATCTCCCATTTTTGTTAATGTGCATGGACTCTTAACTTCATAGCTGGCGGTTTTTAAGTTGTTACCCAGGGTTACTCAGTCCCAGTAGGGATGGAAATAATATTTGAAAATAGTCAAAAATGTTTTTTAAAAGTGTTGCCTTAAGTTTTGAGAAATCCTGATAAGAAGAATCCTGTTCTGATGGGAATCTTAATACAGTAGGATCCCCGTATCTGCTGGGGATTGGTTCTGGGGGGCCGTGGATACCGAAAACCATGGATGATAGCAAACACCGTTGAAAATAATGGGACTTCTGGTTTAAAATACCATAGTGCTGCCTTGGAGGACCTAGAAAATGGCTAGAGAGAACACATTTTCTAGGAAGACTCTATGGTATGTGTGCTGTTTTGTGTCCTGTGGATAATTGAATCAGTGGATAATGAATCAGTGGATACGGGGTCCTACTGTAGTCAGGGACTTACTCTGCACAAAATTTGCCTATGGTTGTTTTGTGAAGAAAATAGCATTTTCTATCCAGAAAATACAAAATGCTGTTTCTTGCATGGAAAAGGCTGTAGTTGGGAACTTATTCTGCACAATACCAATGTGGTTTTGTATGCTGTGTTGAAAATGCTGCTTTTTGTGTAAAACAATCACATGCAAATTTTTCACAACATAAGTCCTGAACAGTGAATAGTCTTCAAAAACTGGGCAGTTTTCAAAGATATTCTTGCATCAGAAAGAAAGTTTCTAAAATTACTCATTGCCTCCTTTGAAAAGAAAATTAGTGAAGAATTACATTTGTACACCCTGGCCAGTTTGATCATGGGTATACCTAGAAATCTGTTTAGGTATTGATGTGGCTGAGTAAGATGCCACCTAGTGTCAGTTCAGACTTCTATAAAGGCCCTAAACCCAGCTTCTTCAGTGAGTATGTTGTCTGCCCACTATACTGCCGCCCCCATTGCTAAACCACTCTTAATCCTTGTTATTTTTTTCCTCCTAATCCCCTACTCCTTGCTTCCTGCTGCCTTGCCTGCAGGGCCTTTGTTCCCAACCAGGAGCTGGAGCTGAGCCCCAGGCATGAGCAGGCTAAGCAACTGCTGCAGAGAGCTCGTATGAAGGCCAGGACGAACCCCCTCCGAGCTAGCCATAACATCCTGCCTACTTTCTCCCAGGAAAGGAGGTAAGACCAAGAATTTCCCAGAAGACTGACAGTGCTTTCAGGAGGGAGGGAAGCAAGGAAAAGGAACGCAAAAAAAGGGGTCTGTGCTGCCTTTCCAATGTGTGTGTCTCTGAACTTGTGCTTTACTTGGGCATGAAATGCTTTCTTCCCTGTTTATTTTTCACACTTTTGAACCACTCATACCTTTGTTTACAACGATTCACCTGCGTGGTCTCCTCATACCATATAAGCTTCAGCTGTACCTTTTTGATGCTCATATCAAATACATGTGTACCTAACTTTGCCAGTCAGCCCTCATTGATGGCTATTATCTTATCTTCATTCTTCCAAGGTGTTGGGATGTATTTAGGAATGAAGTCCTGTGTAATTTTTTTTTTAAACAGAGCAAATAGAACATCCAAGGAATTACAGGATGTATATTTATTGATTGAAAAAAAAATGAAGTACATAAGACATGAATTGTGACATTAAAGTCAACACTTAATTTGACTGTAAGCACAGAATGGAGTTAAAAGATGAGTGGAATATTAGTATTTTTCAACTGTGAGGTGAATGACTTTTTTATAATAAGATTCAGAAAAATTGAGAAGTACCATTATGACAAGTATTATTTATTTGCTTGTGCATTTTTTTATCTTGCCCTTTAATCATGAGATCACAGGGCTGCAAATAAATAAAATAATATAAATAATTTAGACAATTTCAAATCAAAATCAATAAATAATTTAAAGACAACAAAACATTTCAAACAATTCAAAAATGTTAAAACAGATTTAAAAGGCTGAAAGAGTTAAAAAGAACACACACACACACACACACACACACTTAAAAATAAATTAGTCCCGAAAGACCTTAATAAAAAATTAGTTTCTTGACCTGGTGCTAAAAAGAAACCAACATTGGCACCAGTCAGACTGCCAAGGGGAGGGTGTTCCACAAATGGAGTACCATCACTAAAAAGGCCCTTTCCTAGGTCCTCACTCATCATATTGCCCCCACTGATGGAACACTGAGGAGGGCCTCTCCATCAGATCCTTGTTGTAGCCATAGTGGAGAATATGACATGAGCTGTTTTTTAAAAAATGCTAAACTGATTTGTACACTTATTTTCAGTTGTGCATTGGAAGTACATATCGTAAACACTCACACATGGCTAGCACATCAAAGTGTATTATAAAGCAGAAGAACATATTGTTCCTCCCTTATGTCAAGCATTCTAGAAGTTTATGCAGACACTGTATCTGGAGGATTATATTGATTCACCTTTCATTTCATAAAGGCGAGAAAGGCACCAGCTGTAAGATCTTGGCATCCAGGCCCACTTGTGACTTTTGTAAAACAATCCCAAACACCATCCCTAGAATAAAACAAAATGTACCACATCCTCTACCAATAACAGTTTTCCCTAGCCCAACACAAACAGTTGTTCCATATTCCTCTTGTCCCCCAGCTACCAGCAGAGAAAACAAAGTGTCTTGTTATAAGTAGCAGAGATGTTCAGGATCCTATGGAAATGAGCAACTGGATCTCAGTATCAAGTGTGGATCTCAGCTGTGTAGTGACCAAAAGCTGGCTTTTCACTCCTACTACAATAATGCTGAGGCTGAGTATAAGGTCGCTTGAGACCAAAGCTTTCCCCTGAAAGTTTGGATGAACTGAGCTCCCAGTGAGAGATGATCAAGGGCGTGCAGCCACAGTGCAAATGGCACATGTGTATTTGGTAGTGAGTGTAGCTTGTGGGGGGAATTAGGAAATGCTCTTGATTGCCTATGTGTGAAATAGGTCTTCTGTGCCCCAGTTAGTGCAACAGCTTCAGAAGCAACAGGGGGCACTTTTATAACAAAGGCAGGGTGGCATTGAGTACCCTGTCCCAGAGGCTCTCATACATATACTGTATTTCCATCTCTTTTTCGTTTTTCATAACCATCTGGAATGATGGGCCTGATCCAGATCCTAGGCCACTTTGTCCTTCAGAGGAGAAAATTAAAGGAGGAGTAGGAGCAAAAAGAGTGACCTGCTCATTGGGTCTATATACAAAGCTGTTGGATAGGCATACATGCTAGGTATACAAGCAAAGGCCCAAATCCCACTGCTTAAAAAGGGGACTGGCTCTGTTGGATAACTTTCCTCCCATCATTGACTTGCAATTAGAGTTCAATGAACAGGGGGAAACTGTGGGGGAAGTGAATTTCTCCTCTGCAGCAGGAGTGGGAATCATGCAGCCCTCCAGATGCTGAGAACAGCAATTCCCACTGATCCCAACCAGCATAGCCAATGGTTAAAAAATGCTGGGAGTCTCAGTCCAGTGATATTTGGAGGGCTGTGTTACTCATGCCCCTGCCTTGCAGCTGTTCTGGAGCACTGGGGGACTCTTTGGTATAGTGTGGGAAATGGTATGAACAGTTTCAAGAGGAAGGAGAAATTGTAAAAAATCACCCCTCTAACACATTATCTCCAATGAGAACCTCCACTGAATCAGTCCCTTTTGCAAATGGAGGGAGCCCATAAGTGTATGGAAGGGGTGCTCTGGAGCCAGCCTTTTGTGACCTTCCCTTAAATAAATCCTGTTAAAAACACTCCTCTTTTAATGATAGAAATGAACCCAAAAGCAGGACTCTGGATGTTGATGAACTGAAATAGTTATTGTTCATTACCTTTTAAAAATTTTAATTATAAGATCATAGAATCTTAGCGTTGGAAGGGACTGCAAGGGCCATCTAGTCCAACCCTCTGCCGTGCAGGCATGCACAACTAAAGCACTTTAAAGATGAGCAATCTGTTCCACTCTTGAACAGCTCTTTACAGCAAAGAAGTTTTCTTGTAGTTTGAATCCATTGGTTTGTGTTCTAGTCTTTGGAGCAGCAGAAAATATATAAAGATGGCTACCTAAAGGCATCAGATCCTGTCTGATTTTTGTTGGGAGGTATGAGTCTAAAATTAAAAAGTGTATTAAAAATTCCAGGGATCTAGCCCTTTTAAAAATGAAAATATCTTCTTTAAAAGTAAAAACCTTTTCTTTCAAATTCAGCAGAGTTAAAGCGTCTGGAATGCAGACACAGCTCAATTAACATTTAAATGTGTGGTCTGAGCACCCAATCAATTAGACTCATTAAAACAACAAAGAAGTCAGTTTAAAAAGCATATCAAAAGTTTACTGAAGGTATATCAATCTGAATCTACATATTCTCTCTGTGGCTTTTCTTCTCAAACGAAGATTCAGGAAGGACTCTTCCCGCGCTTTCTGCAAGCGCGCTGATGACTAAACAGGCCAATCCGAGATAAACAAGTCCGGTTGCAGAAAGCACAGCAGAAGGTCTCCTTGGATAATGTTTTTGGGTTGTGATTCTTTCTGCGTTGTCGTTTCTCTTCGAGACTTGTTCGGCGTGAGTTCTCAAATAAGTCTGCAGCATTGTGGATTGTGTGTCTCCATGCCTCCCGATGTGAGGCCAGGGCGGACCACTGTTGGTGATCAATTTGGCCGAGCCTGAGATGTTGTTTCAGGGAGTCTTTGTATCGCTTTTTTGGAGTGCCCCTCTTACGCTGACCCGTGGCGAGTTCACCGTAGAGTCGTATTTTTGGGAGGCGATGGTCCTCCATCCTAGAAATGTGCCCTGCCCAGCACAGCTGTGTTCTCAATATCATGGCCTCAATGCTGGTGATCCCTGCTTGCTCAAGGACAGCAACATTCGTCACATAGTCAGTCCAGTGTATATTTAGGATTGTGCATAGACAGCGCTGATGAAAGCGTTCGAGGAGTCGTAGGTGGTGGCGATAGGTGACCCATGTTTCAGATCCATAAAGGAGGATAGACAGTACAATGGCTCTATACACACTGATTTTTGTGCTTTGCCTCAGGTGTTTATTGCTCCAGATTCTTTTGTGAAGTCTTCCAAATGCACTATATGCCTTTGCTAATCTGTGATCGATCTCTTTGTCAATCTTGGCATCTGAGGAGATGATGCTTCCCAGGTAGGTGAACTGCTGAACGGACTTGAGCACAGATTTGCCGACGGCAATGTGGGGATGGTGGTGTTCGTCCTGTGGTGCAGGCTGGTAAAGAACTTCTGTTTTCTTCAGGTTGACTTCCAGCCCAAACAGCTCTGCAGCTGTTGCAAAGCAGGATGTTAGGCGCTGCAGAGCTGCTTCTGTGTGGGCAACAAGGGCAGCATCATCAACGAAGAGCAGCTCATGGGCTAGATAGTTTAGAGTCGTAGTGTGAGCCCTCATACGGCTTAAGTTAAACAAGCTACCATCAGTACGGTAACGTATATAGATGCCGTCGTCTTCTTCAAGCTCTGCCATAGGCCTTTGGAGCATCATGCTAAGGAAGATTGTAAATAAAGTTGGTGCAATAACACAACCTTGCTTCACTCCATTAGTTATTAGAAAGGGCTCTGAAAGAGCATCGCCATATCTGACTTGACCACGCTGGCCCTTGTGTAGTAAGATAATCATTTTAAGGAATTTGGGGGGGACATTCTAGTCTTTCCAGGATCTGCCACAGACCTTTTCTACTCACAGTGTTGAAGGCTTTGGTGAGGTCGACAAATATTACATAGAGACCCTTGTTCTGCTCTCTACATTTCTCTTGCAGTTGCCTAAGGGCAAATACCATGTCTGTAGTACTCTTATTGGCTCTGAAGCCACATTGGCTTTCAGGAAGAAGTTCTTCTGCAATAGCAGGAACTAATCTGTTCAGGAGTATCCTCGCAAGGATTTTTCCAGCAATAGAGAGCAGTGTTATGCCTCGATAGTTTGAGCAATCAGATTTTGCTCCTTTTTTCTTGTAGAGGGTGATGATGACTGCATCTCGGAGGTCTGATGGCAGTTCCCCTTTTTCGCAGCAGATTTGTGGAATTTATCGTGGAGTGCATGACCTCCGTGTTTCCAAACTTCAGGTGGGATTCCATCAATCCCAGCTGCCTTGCCGTTTTTCATCTGCTGTATGGCCTTAAGGGTCTCTTCCAAAGTGGGAGCTATGTCCAATTCATTTTTCATCGGTTTTTGTATCGTATGTTGGATAGTTGAGCCTTGGACTACTCGGTTGGCGCTAAAGACACTTTGAAAATGTTCAGCCCATCGATTCAGGATGGAGGCTTTATCAGTAATTAATGTTTGACTATCTGTACTGTATAAGGAGCTTTGGACCTGATAAGTAGGTCCAAACACTGCTTTAAGAGTTTCATAAAATCCTCTATGATCACCCAGATCTGCACAGCGTTGTGTCTTTATTGATCCACCACTTGTTCTGCATGTCTCGGAGTTTTTGTTGAAGTTTACTACATGTCAGGCGGAAAGCTGCTTTTCTTACATGGCAGGTTGGCTGGGCGAGGTATGCCTGGTGAGCAGTTCTTTTCTTTGCCAACAGCTCCTGGATCTCTTGGTTGTTTTCATCAAACCAGTCTTGATTTTTCTTGTGGGAGAACCCGAGGGATTCTTCTGCAGACTGGAGGATACTGTTTTTGATATGTTGCCAAAGCACTGTAGGAGAAGGATCTGTAGGATGGTCTTCAAGTTTTGTTTGTAGATTTGCCTGGAAGGTGTCTCTCACGGTAGCTTGTTGAAGATTGTTGACTTGGAGTCTCTTCTTTAAGATGCCACCCCCCCTTAGGTTTGAACTTAAGATGAAGATTTAGTTTACATCTGACGAGGCGATGATCTGTTTGGCATTCTGCACTGGGCATCACTCGGGTATGATGGACATCATGAATGTCTCTCTGACGGACTAGAACATAGTCAATGAGGTGCCAATGTTTGGATCGGGGATGCATCCAGGTTGTCTTCAAGCTATCTTTCTGCTGAAAGACTGTGTTTGTAATAGTCAGCTGTTGTTCTGCACAGAACTCTAGCAGGAGGCATCCGTTATCATTACAATATCCAACACCATGCTTGCCTAAGACACCTTTCCAGGCTTCGAAGTTCTTTCCTACTCTGGCATTGAAGTCACCTTTATCTTTTACAGGGACTTTTTGTATGAGTTGGTGTAGGTCTGTGTAGAATTTGTCTTTCTCTACAGGGTCGGCTTGCATAGTTGGGGCATATATACTAAAGAGAACAACATGTGGGAGGCATAAGGAAATAATGCGATCAGAGTGTCCTGTTGGCAAGGTTTCGAGTTTGGAGGCAATGGAGTTTTTAATCATAAAGCCTACTCCTGAAAGATGTTTTTCAGTTTTGGGTTTGCCAGACCAGTAAAGTGTGTAGCCGGCGCCATGTTCTTTAAGGTTGCCTTCCTCATGGAAGCGAACTTCACTAAGAGCAGCGATGTCAATGTTAAGTCGTGATAGTTCATGGGCTATTAGGGCAGAACAACGCTCAGGCTGTCCACTGTCTTCAGAGTCTCGCATGGTTCTGATGTTCCAGCATGCAAGTGTCAGTTTATTTACACCTTTGGAGGCCGGTGTGTGCCTTTGTTTCTTTGCCTTGGTTTGACCGCATCAGAAGATGCCCGTTGGCCGCGGCTAGCCAACCAGGTAGTTGGGGATGAGCTTTTGTTAGGCCACCTTTTCTAGGCCCCTCTCCATGTGGAGCAAGCAGTGGTCTCCTTTAAAAAGGCTGCTTGGTTGTTCAGGATGCTGCCGAACAAGACTGTCATCTCCCGGGTCAGCCTCGAGCGACCAGTATCCTGAACCGCCTGCATGCAGGGTTGGGTCTGCAGCTTCCAGTGCATCTACATATTAAAACAAACTTAAATGGTTCCTAACTAACTAAGAGGATTTAGGGTAGGAAAAACAAACTCACCCAGGCTTTTGCAGTGTGGGCTACATTGTGACTTGACTAAAAGGACTCAAAGACATGGCTACAGCCGCATGGAGCCTTAACTTAAAAGGAACTTAAACGAAGTGTCATATAATATTTAAATTAGGTCATGTGATGAATGACCCATTGCTCGAGTTGGCTGAAATTGCCTAGTTAAGAAAAGGGGGAGTGGAAGAACTGAAGCATGCAGGGAAAAATTCCTAAACTGAACTTAACATGGGATATACAAGATTGTATTGCATTACAATAATGATTTCCCCACATACTACAATTTTGGCTGCTAAGCAGGGTCAGGCCTGGTTTGTATTTGGATGGGAGCCTGCCAATGAATACCATGTGCTCTAGGCAATATTTCAGAGGAAGGAACTGACAAATCACCTCTGAGTATTCTTTACCTAAGAAAGCCCTATGAAATTCATGGGGGCCCCATAAATCGATAGGCAACTTGAAGACACATACACCACGTACACATCATGTCCCCTCTCAGTCTTCTCTTTTCCAAGCTAAACATATCCAGTTTCCTAAGACATTCCTCATAAAGCTTGGCTTCCAGACTTCTAATTATCTTGGTCAATCTTCTCTGGACACATTTCAGCTTGTCAATATCCTTCTTGAACTGTGGTGCAGAGAATTGGACACAATATTCTAGCTGAGATTTGACCAAAGCAGAACAGAATGTCACTTGATCTGGTGGATACTGTACACCTGTTGAGGCAACCTAGAATTGCATTGGTTTCTTTAGCCAACACATCACACTGTTGACTTGTCTTTAGCATGTAGTTTTACTAAGACCCCCTGCCTAGACCCTTTTCACATGTACTGCTTTCGAACTATGTGTTACACACTCTATATTTGTGTGTCATTTTGCATTGTGTGTGTCATTATTCATACTTAGCTGAAGTGACGGTAGAAATCCATTTTGTTAGTTTTCGCCCAGCTCTCCAATCTGTCCAGCTCATTTTGAATTCTGATCTTGTCCTTTGAGGTATTAGCTTTCCCTCCTCCAAATTTGGTGTCATCTGCAAATTTGATAAACAAGCCTTTTATTCCATCACTGAAATAATTTATAAAGATGTTGAACAATCCAAACAATACTGGGCCCAGAACAGAACCCTTGGCATTTCACTAGACATTTCTATCCAAGTTATTCTATTATATTGTCTTTACAGTCAATAGACCATAAAATCCTCAGATTAAAAGGCACATTTGAAAGTAAAGCATGCAGTACCCAAAATATCTGAATATTGAAACAACTGAAATTTTCAGTTATGCATTAAATATAGTTAATGTTCTTCTGTCATAGATGATCTAGTAAGAATTGTTAAACTACCTGCTCTGTGAACATCTTGTTGGAACCTGTGAGCAAAATAGTTAAAAGGGACTCATGGGAGCAGCTTTGGGAAAGCTTAATAATTAGGAATATGAGATCTTTCCTAGCTTCTTGATAGTAATCATAAAGAAAGAATACATGTAAGATAGATTCAACTTTAATAGTTATAGGAGCAGCATCGATCATTCAATGGGGTTTTATTGTATTTTGCACTAATAAATTAGAAGTAAGTGTCAAGGAAAATGGATATTGTAGTGCCTATTGTTTATATAGGCCTTGTGGTTAATTTTTCATTCTGGGCAAATTCAGACCTGTTTCTTTCCACTCAGGCCTGGTTGACTTTGCCAGAGCTGTGGTGAGAAAGGACATATTTCCAAGGATTGTAAAGTTAAAACAAAGAAGAAAAAGCAAGATGGTAAGCCCAGCCAGGAAAAAATCTGGCACCAGCATGACTGTTTCTGCTGTGGTCTTACAGGCAACAAAAGGGCAGGAGAAAAGGCTGCCAGCCTGGGCCCTTGATAGCAGGTATTCCGAGCATGTTTCCAACTCTAAAGACTTTTTTGTGGACATTGAAATTACTAACCCTTGCAATGTAAGCTTAGCTAATGGGTCAAAGTCAAAATTTCTGGGCGAGGGTACTTGTTTTGTATCTTGTCTTAACAAAAATGTTAAAAATGTACAATTCGTTCCTGATTTAAAGATGTGTTTACTTTCTGTTGCAAAATTGACACAGGAAGTCTATTATCAGTTTCCAATCCTTTAAAAAAATATGTAATGATTTTTCTCTTATCAGACTAGATAATTTGTCTAATTCTGCTAACTTGTTTAGTTTCAACAACCAATCTTCTGCCGTAGGTATCTCTACAGTCTTCCATTTCTGGGCATATAGTAATCTCACTGCTATGCTCATATACAGAAAAACTCTTCCATGATTCCTTTCTAGTTGATCATCCAAAAGTCCCAATAAGTAAAGTTCTGGAGACGCACTATCCACAATGCTGCAGCCTTATTTGAGAACTCACGCCGAACAAGTCTTGAAGAGAAACGACAACACAGAAAGAATCACAACCTGGAAACAGCACCCAAGGAGACCTTCTGCTGTGCCTTCTGCAACTGGACTTGTCTGTCTCGGATTGGCCTTTTTAGTCATCAGCGCGCCTGCGGAAAACGCGGGATGAATCCTCCCTGAATCTTCGTTTGCGAAGAAAAGCCAGAGAGAGAGAGGTCTTAACTGTATCTTTATCTTCAATATTCTTTAGATTAAACATATTGCAAAGAACTATGAGGCTCTAGGGAGAAGCTAAGGGACATTGGGGCGCAAGTTGTTATTCCATACCTTCTTCCTGTTGAAGGGCATGGCCCAGGAAGAGGGAGAAGAATACCTGAAGTGATCAATTGGTTCCACAGAAGGCGCCAGCAAGAAACATTTGGCTTCTTGGATCATGGTCTGAACTTTCATGAAGAAGGACTTCTTTACAAGAGATGGGTTGCACCTCACAGAGGTTAATAAGAATCTGTATGCTTGGAATCTTGCAAACCTGATCAGGAGGGCTTTAGACTGAGTTATGTCGGGGAGGGAGAAGGTATTCCAGAGGGCAGGAGGTCACCAAGTACTGGGGGCAATACCCTCAATGATACATGGGAAATTGGGCCAATAGTACAAGAACCCAACAGTGGGTAGAAAAAAACCCGAAAAAGAATCAGCTGAACAGAATGACCCATGGTCTTAGATGTCTGTACAGTAATACTCAGAGCATGGGAAATTTAAAAAAAATATAGAAACTTGAAGTCTTAATGCAGGAAGGCACATACAATTTAATAAACATCACCAAAACTTGGTTGGATGAGTCTCATGATTGGAATGTAGTAATGGGGGAGTATAACCTCAATTATCTTTTCAGCTATATTGTGTTTTTAAATTATAAGCCACCTTGAGTTCCAATTTTGGGACAAAGGTGAGATATAAATCTCATCATCACCATCATCTAAAGAAATACACCAAATAGGAAGGAAGTAGCATGTGTTAAGGTGTTAGGATGTTTACAGTTATGAGGAGATCTGTGACTTAAGAGCATGGAAAACATGTTGGGAGCATTTCATAGAATCATAGAATTGTAGAGTTGGAATAGACCACAAGGGCCATCCAGTCCAACCTCCCGCCATGCAGGAAATTTATTTATTGGGGAGGGCAGAAAAGTGGTGGCTTGAATGCTCGGAAAGGCAAACACACACTCCAGTGGGGGTGGCTCAGTCCTCTCCCCTGGCACGGGGCTTACGGCAGGCTCCTCGTGAGACTGACTCCCAGGTAAGCCGGGCAGCCCCGAAGCCAAGCGCTTAGACCCCAACCACACTTCATGGCTGACTCCTGAGTAGACACGACTAAAAGCAATGGAGAGTTCCGCTTTCAAGGAGGGCTTTGCGACCAAAGAAGGCAAGTTGTGTGACGGCAAAGGCTTTCCTCCTGCAACCCCCGCCCCGACTTTAAGTGAGATGCAGTCCAGACTGGTGAGGGGTGCGGGAGTGCAGCCTTATTTTCCTTCTTTGAAGCTCACTTTGCCTTCTTTGGCCTTCTTTGAATTGCCTTCTTTGAAGCTCACTTACTACTGAAAAACTGCCTTCTTTGAAGCTCACTTACTACTGAGGTGGCTTATAGCAGAGGCACAAAATAACATGATAGTCTCTGTATTAGCAGGAATTTGAATTTAAGTGGTACGTGAATTTAAGTGAATTTATTGTGTTACACAAATAACAAATTGCATTACCTAATGGTCCTTAATAGGGGTATGAAGACTACTGTGGTTTAGTCCTTCTGAGATGTTGACTATCAATTTCTGAGGGTAAATCAAGCTGGAGCTAATTGCAGTATTTTCAAAGGCAAATTATCTATTTGGATAAAAATTAAAGGGGAGGGGAACAACACTGACATAATTGTGGGTGTTCTATAGGCCCCCAAGCCAGATCAAAGATATGGATGATGCCTTCCTAAAACAAAGAAACATTTAAAAAAAGGAGAGATACAATAGAAATGAGAGACTTCAACCATGCTGATATTTGTTGGAAGTCAAACTCTGCCAAGAATCTAAGGTCAAACAAATCCCTCATTAGCCTTGCTGACAATTTAATTGTAAAAAAGGTGGAGGAGGCAAGAAGGGGATTTGATCCTACCCAACAGGGATGAACTGGTCAATGGAGTAGAGATAGTCGGATCCTTGAGTAGGAGTGACCATTTCCTCTTGGAATCTGTTATACAGAGGAAAGGGGAAGCCAAACATAGTCAGACATACACTCTGGACTTTGAGAAAGTTGATTTTAGCAAGCTTAGGGAAATAATAGGTAAGATCCCATGGTCAGAAATGCTCAAAGTGAAGGGAGTTCATGATGCACAGGAGTTTCTTAAAGGTGAATTATTGAAGGCATGGTTGCAAACAATTCAAGTGAGGAAGATAAGTGTGAAGTGTCTAAAGAAACCAGGGTGCATGCACAAAGAAATTTCAGATGAGCTGAGATTTAAAAAAGACATGTGTAAGGAATGGAAGATGGGGGAAATTGCCAAAGAGGAATACAAACAAAGATCCAGTACTTGTAGGGGGGAATTCAGAAAAGCAAAAGCTGAGAATGAGCCCAGACTTGCTAGAGAGGTTAAAATATGGCTATGTTTGGAGGAAGAGGAAGAAAAAGGAACTAACTGCTGGAGGAGGAGAGAGGTCCTAACCAACATAACTGAAAAAGAACTTTGGATTCCTGGCATAGTCGGGCTGGCACGTGGGATAAACCCAGGGCTTGTGGATTGATCCTCCATGCCATACCAAGAATGGTAGGGCCACTGCATGGATAAGATGGTGAAATGCTCACAGAGGACAGAGAGAAGGCCAAAATGTTCAATACTTTCTTTGTCTCCATCTTCCCCCCCCCCAAAAAAAACCCCCAGTGCTTTAACCAGTAAAAACAGAATATATGATCCACTAAGGGGACTGCAGCCTGAAATAAGCTGAGAGGTAGTAAAAGAATACCTAGGTATTCTAAATGAATTCAAGTCTCCAGGGTCAGATGAACTGCATCCAAGAATATTAAAGGAACTTGCAGGTGTAGACTCAGCCACTATCGATAATCTTTGAGAGTTCTTGGAGAATAGGAGAAGTACCAGCAAATTAAAGTTGGGCAAGATTGTCCCTATCTTTAAAAAGGATGAAAAGGAGGACCCAATTAACTACTGACCAGTTTAGGTGATGCTGATACTAGGAAAGGCTCTAGAACAGATCCTTAAGCAGTTAGTGTGTGCACAGTTAGAAAGGAATGCTGTGATTACTAAGAGCCAGCATGAATTTCTCAAAAACAAGTCAGGCCAAACCAATCTTGTCTTTTTTAAAGACTTACAAGCTTGATAGATTGGGGGAATGCTGTATATGTAGAATATCTTGATTTTAGTAAGGCTTTTAACAAGTTCCCCCATGATATTCTTGTAGGCAAACTGGTGAAATGGGGGCCAGATGGGGCTACTATTAGGTGGATTTGTAATTGGTTGACAGATCAAACCCAGGGACTGCTCAGCAAGGTTTCTCTTTATCTTGGAGAGAAGTTTAAATTCATTAAAATGTTTGGCATCGATTTACTCCACTCATTTTTTGTTTTGCTGTTGTCTAATGCTCACTCCCCACTCTTTAGTGTCCAAAACAATGCTAGATTCCTTTGAATCACCCTGGACAAAGGTTGTAGTGCATAAAATTACTTCTGTAGGGTTATCTCTTTCCTACTGGTTATTTATGGACTTTGATGATGCCCAATTGTTAGTGAAACAGAGGCTTTTGGATATAGATCTTCAAGAGCTTTAAGGAGCAGCATCTGAACTTTGTTTCCCCCATGCACTGGGTCTACCATGCCTTCCATATAAAGAAGGAACACCCTACTTGTGTTGATTAACTATCCCAAAATACAGGAAGGCTTTCTCCTTGGCAAGGTTCAATGTTCTTACTGTCAGGATAGTCAGCCCCTCTCAGCAGTTTGTACATGCCCAGAGGGAACAACAGCAGAACAACAGAAACGTGAGAAATAGACACCCCTCTGCATATGTAGGTGTGTAGATGCATGGAGACAAGCAAAAAATATTCTTTTCCAGTTTATTTTAAAGTTCACTACAGAAACAGACTACATTGTGGCTGCTTGGGAAAAAACGCAGCCTCTTAGCTAGAAAGCAAAAACAGCTCTGTGTATTTCTCACAGGCAGAGAACAAAGAAGAGTTTCGTTTTCTTGCTTCATACAGTGAGAACTGATAAGCGCTCAGCTAAACCATAAGGTAGGAAACATAGGACATGAGAGAAAGTGAGATAAGATAGCTGCCTGAAAAACGTTTCTCAGGCTCAACTGCATTGTTTACTTTCTGTCTGACCTCTGGCAAAGTCAACCAGGCCTCAGTGGAAAGAAACAGGCCTGAATTTGCCCAGAATGAAAAATTAACCACAAGACCTATATAAACAATAAGCACTACAATATCATCTTCCTTGACACCCCTCTGAATTTTCATCTGAACAAAAGCATGTTACATATCAGATATTACACCGTTTGTTACATAGGTAGTGATGGACCCAGAGCCTTGGTAAACAGGTCAGCAACATTTTCTTCTGTTGGGCAATTTGTTAATTTAACCAGCCCATTTTGAAAAGCTTCCCTGACATTCTGAAACTTAACAGCAACATGTTTGGTTCTAGATTTAACCCCCTCAGAGCACGCCATTTGAATGCAAGCTTGTGAATCTTCAAAAACCTCTACAGGCTCCTGTATTGGAATGCCCAGGTCAGTGAACACTTGATTCACCCAAATCAATTCAGAGATCAGAGTAGATAAGGAAGCGAATTCAGCTTCCACAGAACTTAAAGCAACAGTTGTTTGCTTTCTGGACTTCCCAATAAACAGGATTATCTGCATACATGATGACTATCCCACTGGTGGATTTTCTATCATGGACCTCACTGGCAAAATCTGCACCAGTGTAGCACTTTAATTCATGGCATCCTTGGGAACTGATCATCACACCATGATTTAAAGGGCCCTGCAAATATCTGAAAATTGTCTTTAGGCCTTGCCAGTCATGTTGGGTTGGCTTTGACACCTTCCTGGACAGAACATTGACAGCAAATTCTATATCAGGCCTAGTCCATATTGCAATATACAGCAAACTCCCAATTACTGAATGAAACAGTTCAGGACATTCAAACAATCTGTCATCAGTTACATTGACAAAATCAGTACACATGGGGGTCTTAGCACTTTTGCAATCAGACATGTTACAGTTAGACAACAACTTTACAATTTTCTGGGTTTGGCTCATTTTGAAACCACCATTTTCAAGCCTTTGAAAATCTACTTCCAGATAGCGTTGTATTTCACCAAGATCTTTGAATCATAGAATCATAGAATTGCAGAGTTGGAAGAGACCACGAGGGCCATCCAGTCCAACCCCCCTGCCACCAGGAAATCTTGATCAAAGCATCCCCGACAGATGGCAATCCAGCCTCTGTTTAAAGACCTCCAAGGAAGGAGACCCCACCACGCTCCGAGGGAGTGTGTTCCACTGCCGAACAGCTCTTACTGTCAAAAAGTTCCTCCTCATGTTGAGGTGGAATCTCTGTTCCTGGAGCTTGCACCCATTGCTCCGTGTTCCAGTCTCTGGAGCAGCAGAAAACAAGCCTGCTCCATCCTCAGCGTGACATCCCTTCAAATACTTAAACAGGGCTATCATATCGCCTCTTAACCGTCTTTTTTCCAGGCTAAACATACCCAGCTCCCTAAGTCTCTCCTCATAAGGCATCGTTTCCAGACCTTTCACCATTTTAGTTGCCCTTCTCTGGACACGCTCCAATTTGTCAATATCCTTTCTGAATTGTGGTGCCCAGAACTGGACACAGTATTCTAAGTGAGGTCTGACCAAGACAGAATAGAGTGGCACTATTACTTCCCTTGATCTAGACACTATGCTTCTATTGATACAGCCCAAAATCGCATTGGCCTTTTTAGCTGCCGCATCGCACTGTTGGCTCATGTTCAACTTGTGGTCTACTAGGACTCCTAGATCCCTTTCGCACGTAGTCTCATTCAGCCAGGTCTCTCCCATCCTATATTTATGCATTTCATTTTTCCTCCCTAAATGCAGTACTTTACATTTCTCCGTATTGAATTTCATTTTGTTAGCTTTGGCCCAGCTCTCCAGTCTATCCAGGTCATTCTGAATTGTGATCCTGTCCTCTAGGGTATTAGCTACTCCTCCCAATTTGGTGTCATCTGCAAATTTGATAAGTATGCCCCTAATTCCCTCATCCAAGTCATTGATAAAGATGTTGAATAGCACTGGGCCCAGGACAGAACCCTGTGGCACCCCACTGGTCACATCTTTCCAAGACGAAGAGGAGCCACTGCTGAGCACCCTTTGGGTTCGGCCGGTCAACCAATTACAAATCCATTGAACAGTTAACTTGTCTAGCCCACATTTTACAAGCTTGTTTGCAAGAATGTCATGGGGAACCTTGTCAAAGGCCTTACTGAAATCAAGGTATGCGATGTCCACAGCATGCCCTTCATCTACCAAGCTGGTAACTTTATCAAAAAAAGAGATCAGATTAGTCTGGCATGACTTGTTTCTCTGAAACCCATGTTGACTTTTTGTGATTATGGCATTGCCTTCTAAATGTTCACAGACTCTCTGTTTAATGATCTGCTCTATAATCTTCCCTGGTATTGATGTCAGACTAACTGGACGATAATTGTTGGGATCCTCTTTTTCCCCTTTTTGAAGATGGGAACAACGTTTGCCCTCCTCCAGTCTGCTGGGACTTCTCCTGTTCTCCAGGAGTTCTCAAAGATTACTGCCCATGGCTCTGAGATTATATTTGCCAGCTCTTTTAATACTCTTGGATGTAGTTCATCTGGTCCTGGAGATTTAAATTCATTTAGATTAAGAAGGTATTCCTGTACTACCTCTTTACTTATTTTGAGCTGGATTTCCCCTATTGTGTCCTCTGTTCCATTCTCCTCAGGTTGGTCCTCCTTTTCCTTTTCTGAAAACACTGAGGCAAAGAAGGTGTTGAGTAATTCTGCCTTTTCTCTCTCCCCTGTTAGCATTTTGCCATCTTCTCCACGTAGTGGCCCTATCATTTCCTTCTTCCTCCTTTTGCTGCGGACATACCCAAAAAAACCCTTTTTATTGTTCTTAACCTCCCTAGCAAGCCTGAGCTCATTCTGCGCTTTAGCTTTTCTGACTTTACTCCTACACGTGTTCACTATCTGTTTGAATTCTTCTTTGGTGATTTCCCCCCTTTTACATGTTCCATTTAAAACTTAGCTCCATTGAAAGTTCTTTAGTCATCCATCCGGGTTTCTTGAGATACCTCCCATTTTTCTTCCTCAATGGTACTGTTTGAAATTGTGCCTTCAGTATCTCCCTTTTGAGAAAGTCCCATCCGTCTTGAGGTCTCTTCTCTTTTAGTATTCCTGACCATGGGATCACCCCCAGTATTTCCCTGAGTTTATTGAAATCAGCTCTCCTAAAGTCAAGAATGCGTGTCTGACTATGCCTGGCTTCTCCTTTCCATTGTATAACAAACTCCAGGAGAACATGATCACTCTCACCTAAGGATCCCACCACCTGCACCCCATTAACCAGGTCATCTCTGTTGGTTAGGATCAGATCTAAAATAGTTTACCCCCTTGTTGCCTCTTCCACCTTTTGGACCATGAAATTGTCTTCCAGGCATGTAAGGAATTTGCTAGACCTTGTAGTTTTGGCTGAGTTAGATTGCCAGCAAATATCAGGATAGTTGAAGTCACCCATCACTACTACATCTCTCCTTTCTGTGTGTGTGGTCATCTGTTCTAGAAAGGCAACATCCAATTCCTCCATCTGATTTGGGGGTCTGTAGTAGAGTCCCAAAATAACATCCCTGTTGTTTCCCTCCCCTTTAATTTTTATCCAGATGCTCTCCACCTGGCTTCCACTATTGATGTCATGGATCACTTCACTGGTGTAAATATCCCTGACATATAATGCTATTCCTCCTCCTTTCCTGTTTGGCCTGTTTCTCCTATAAAGGTTATACCCCTCTATTCCTACATTCCAATCATGAGACTCTTCCCACCAGGTTTCAGTAATGCCTATTATATCATATTTGTTTTGTAGTGCGAGGAGTTCAAGTTCATCTTGCTTATTTCCCATGCTCTGTGCATTAGTGTAGAGACATCTGAGACCATGTGTTCCCTTTACTTGCTTCCTGTGCAAGTTTTTTTGCCTCCCACTGTTGGGTCCTTGCGCTGTTTGCCTTGTTCCCTCTATGACAGTTTGACTATTTTCTCCAGCCCTTTTGCCTTCTAGAATACTGTCTCCCTCCCCCATTTGACTCAGTTTAAAGCCCTCCTGATCAAATTCTTGAGACTGTTGGCAAAAATGTTTCTTCCAACTGTTGTAAGATGCACCCCATCTCTTGCCAGAAGTCCCCCCGCATGGAAGCGCAGTCCATGATCCAAGAATCCAATTTGTTCTCGGCGACACCATCTATGGAGCCAGTTGTTTACGTCGGCTATTTTCCTCTCCCTTCTTGGACCATGCCCTTCAACTGGCAGAAGAGACGAGATGACAACCTGTGTGTCCATTTCTTTCAGCTTCCTCCCCAGGGCCTCATAATCTCTTCTGATCTTGGGAAAGCTGTGCCTTGCAGTATCATTGGTTCCCACATGGACCAAAAGGAAGGGGTAATGATCCGTAGGCTTGACAAGTCTTGTCAGCCTCTCTGTCACATCACAGATCTTTGCCCCAGGGAGACAACACACCTCCCAAGTCATCTTGTCAGGCCCACATACCACTGCTTCTGTACCCCGCAGCAAGGAGTCACCCACCACCACCACACGCCTCCGCCGAGGCTTCGCAGCTGCTGTTCCTTGCGGTGGTCCTCTCAAGGTCCCCTGCTCTACCCCTGAAGTCTGTCCATGCTGTTCTTCCTCGTTGTCCTTGATAAGGGAAAGGGCTTCGAATCGATTCTGTAGCTGCAAGCTGCTGGAAGAATCCCTGGATTTTCTTGTTCTGTGTGTGACATTCCTCCAGCTGTCTACTTCCTGTGTCTGTGAAGTGACCCTCTCCTCCACAGCCACTTCCTCTGTGCGGTCCCCATCCAAGACTGTTCGTTCTGTTCTGTCCAGGAAAACCTCTTGCTCGCGAATCTGTTGAAGTGTAGCTACCCGTGTCTCCAGCTGCTGTACTTTCTCCTCCAAGAGGGCTACCAGCTTGCACTTGGTGCATGTGAAGTTCTCCACGTCTGTAGCCAAGAAGACAAACATCGCACAAGTGTTGCAAGTGACTGCCGCAGTCCCCTCAGTGTCCATGGTGAGAGCTTTTAGGTAATCTAAGAACTCTTAGTTAATGCTGAGAATGCTAAGAATGCTAAGCTGTACTTTTAGGTCTGCTGTATTTTTGTTTGGTTACTGAAATTCGCGCGCCGTTAGGCTTGCGCCTCAGCAACAAGCAGCCTCTCTCAACAGTTTAAAAAAAAATTCAATCTCCCTAGTCAGAATGGCTGTCCAGAAGCTGCTCTCCTTCTTCTCCCTGGCAGGAAACTGGCCTGGAAACTGGCAGGAAACTTGCTGTCCAGAAGCTGCTCTCCTTCTCTCTGGCAGGAAACTGGCCTGGAAAGCCTCTGCAAAGAGTTATATAGAGCTAGGCTCCCAGCTCCACCCCCTTGTGACTCAGAGGTGTGACTCAGAGGTGTGACTCACAGGAAGGCTCTTGAGGGTAAAAGGGCAAGGTCAGAAGTTCGAGCCCCTCAGCAACAAGCAGCCTCTCTCAACAGTTTAAAAAAAAAATTCAATGAGTCTGAGTCTTGACCCCAGTTCCTCCTTGAACTTTTTCACTTGATTTTCAGTTTTTGTGATCAAACACAGATCATTCACAAAAGCTATCAAGATTTCATAATTCTGGTTGGTACCTCTTGTGTACAAACATGAATCAGCAATGCTGTTTTCAAAACCAACACTCTTCAGCTGTTCATCCAAACAGAGATACCAATACCGGCCACTTTGTTTTAAACCACACAGAGCCTTTTAAAGTTTGTACACATAGTTTGGCCTACCACTATGAAATCCAGGGGCCTGCTCTATGTAAATGCACTCATCCAGTCTGGCATTTAGATAGGCAGTTTCCACAGCAAAATGATTAACTTTGAACCTGTGCAAACTTGCAACAGACAAAGCAATCTTGATACTTTGAGCCTGGGCAGTGGGTGCAAACACTTGACTATAGTTCAGATACTTTATTTGTGAATAGCCCTTTGCCACCAAACATGTTTTACATTTGACATTACCATCATGCATTTGTTTCTTTTTGTACACCCACCAGCATCCAACAGCCTTCTGCCCTTCTGGCAGTGGTACCACTTCATACATGTCATGGTCTGCAATGGATTTCATTTCATCCTCTATTGCACATTTCCACCTTTGTTGCTCATCCTGAGGCAACTTCAGGACTTCAGTGTAACTGTCAGGTTCAAAAGTTACCTGACACACTCACATTTTGAACAGTAAATCTTTGAGGTGGCAGCCCCTTTGTCTCTCTGCTAGAACGTCGGGGAATGACAGGCTCAGGTTCACTATCAGTGTCACTCTTGGATCCACTTTCTGTGTCAGTACTCTCCTGCTTTGGGGCTCTCCATTCAGGTTTTGAGGAAGAAGGTTTGTGTGAGCCTGGACTGGAAGAACTAGCACTTGACCCAGCTGCTTGCTGCTGCTGGTGATCTTGTGCCTCATCCCCACTTAAAGGCGGAAGCACTTCTAGGTTAGAATGCACATGGCTCCAATTCGCATGCTCCTCAAACTCAGCTTTTCTAGAAATCAGAACTTTGCCATCTGGGAGTGCAAAATGCCACGCTTTACTGCCTTGCTTATAGCCCAGAAATCTCAGCCTTCTAGCCTTGGGATCACACTTCCTCTTGGCTACCTTGGAAATGTTTACCCATGCATAAGATCCAAAGATCCTAATGTGCTTCACAGATGGCTTCTTGCCATACATCATGAAAAATGGACACCAGAGAACTTGGGTTATAAAAATAATTAGCTGTCAACATGGCCTCCCCCCACTGTTTCTTTTCCATGTTTGCATCAATCATCAGGCTATCTTTCATTGTTTGCAGAATGCCAAACCTTCGTTCTGCAACTCCATTGTGAGCAGGGGTTCCAGAGGCCGACAGCCTATGGAAAATTCCCTTCTGCTTTAATCTTTGGAACTCATGTGACATGAATCCCCCCCCATCTGACTGAAGAGCAGAGAGCTTCTCAGAAAAATCCTTTTCTAAGAAGCATTTTTTCAATGAAAAAATGAAAAATGAGTTTCAATGAAAGAAACTCATCGTTTGAAAACCTCAAATGCTTCATCCTTACTCTTGAGTAGGAAACAAAATGAGAAACAGCTGTAATCATCTACAATTACCAAAGCAAACCTGGCCCCTCCCAATTATTCAGGAAAAGGCCTAGCCAGATCCATGTGGACCAATTCCAGAATTCTTTTTGACCTCCTATCATTGAATTTTAGAATAGGAAGGATCTTACTTTTGGATTGTTTACAAACCCCACAACCCAGGAATTTGTCACACCCTTGTACCTTTAAATCATTAACCATGTCAGGCATCTGTTTAAAGACCTTGTAGCTGGGATGTCGAAATCTCCTATGCAGCAAATGAACACAATTGTCATGAATAGGGGTATTTGCCACCACAGAATGAACTTGCTGGGGACAATCATACATATAATACAATTGATTGTGAAACACACCCTCAGTCAAAATAGCATCACCCTTCAAAACAAAATATCAGTTCCCTTTAAATCGTATTATACTTTAAATTATAACGTATTATAATTTAAATCGTATTATAACTGCCATGTCTCCCCAATTTTCTTTTAGAAATGTTATCATCCCCTACCAATCACTTCCATATCTTTTTAAGGAGCCTTCCTTGATCATCATCATCATCATCATTTCTTATAATTTCAGAAGCCAGTTGTGTGTTGTTGGTGTTCCTTTATCTTTCTTTGTCAAAGATTATTCTTGTGGCTGAGATCATATACAGTAGTAACTTTCTCGTGTTTCTTTCCGATATATTATTTCTGTGTTCAGTATTTTCTTTTTCCTGTCCTGTGTTTATTTTTTTGTTTCCCTCTCCCCTTTTTTTGTTAATAGTTTGGTAGTTTATATATTATGTAGAAAGTTTTAATAAAAGATTTGAACCAAAGGAATCAGCTACTGTTGCTACATGTCTCTTCTTCCTCTGGGAATTAACAGTAGCCTTCCTGTATTACCCTTGTATTTTTCTTGCCAGAAAAGATGAGCTTCAGCAAGGCCCAAAGACCTGCTTTTGCATACATTAAAATTTTACTTATTGTAATAGAGCTGCATTTTAATACAATTTATTGTCTCTCCTTCCTCCATAATTTCCTAGCAGTTGCTTTTCAGTCTTGAAACTCTGAAACCATTGACTTATAGAACACAAGCCCATGGGTCAATTATAGTAAGTTTTTTGGATCCTAGCCTTACCTGCTGCCACCCCCATAGCCTCTAAATAGTCTGTTGTTCTCTTCCTGCTCTCTTAAAAATGCAGCAGCAGAATGTATTGGCATATTATTAGGATCCTGATATGGTAAGGAGCACATGTCATGTCAGTGTGATGTACCAGCAGACAGCTGGAGACATTGCAGCACTTCTTGGCTGAAGGATAATCAGGTTGGGTACATACTTTATGAGTAACATCCCAAGGTCTGTCTCCTTTTTATGCTTCATTAAGCCAAGTAGTGCCTCCAGAGTCTGGAAACAGATCAAGTTGTTTGGGCAGACCAATTTGACAAAGTTCATATTTCCTCCCTCTTTATTTTGTGCCTCAGGGATGCCTGTGGAATCTCTGCTGCAGCAGCAAAGAATTTTGTTCTGAAGGATGGAGACTCCCATGCCAGTGAAAACTTGAGTGACTCATCCAGTGGGGAGTCCAGCTGTGGGCAGCAGAGGAAACGAGGGCCATCCCCATCCCGTGTGCGTTTTGAGGATGAATCTGCACGGGATGCTGAAGTTCGCTACTTGGAACGCCTGCAGCAACGTCAGAAGCGGGTCTTGGATTCAGTTCTCTTATCTCTGGGTCATGGCCCACTGGTCTCCAAACCGGATCTTTCAGATTATATCAATGGTGACCTCCAGCGTAAAGAGAATGGCATCTGCAAGCCTGGCTGGGAACAGCAGAGCACAGGGCATGCAGGAGGAGCACTCACTTATCAAAGCAGCAGGGGGCGCTCTGAGAAGGGGATACCTTTGGTGGTCAACAAAGAAGGGAAATGCAGTGCCTGTGGGTCTTATGTCAGCAAATCGGCAGCTAGGAATCCTGATGTCAGTGTAAACCAAACCAGGAATGACATGCATAAAACTTGTAATGTCTCCCAAGAAGGCAAACATGTAGGTCTTGCCAATGAACACAAGGAGCTCAGTACTTCTCAGGAGGACTCACGAACAAGGCCTCTTGGTCCCAAAGGAACTCCGCTTTGGATCCTTCCTTCTCGACAGCGTGTTTACACAGAACGCATAAAGGAGACTTACATAGGGGAAGTGACTTGCATAGATGATGTGGACTCAGCTTTAGATAGCACCACTGACACATCAGATAGTTACAGGACAGACAGCGAAGAAGCTGGTACTGGTAGTCAACAATCAGTGTTCAAAAGTCAGTGGCATGGTGGGCCTTGTCCAGATTCTAGGCCATTTTGTCCTTCAGAGAAGGAAACCAAGAGTACAAAAAATGAGGGGGAGAGGCATTGGGGAAATGCCAGCTACAATACCCATGGAAAGGAATTCCAAGATAATGTGCCTAGCATTAACAAAGTGGAAATTGAGTTAGTAGGTGCTAATGAAGCAAACAATTGTAATGTGAAGGGGGCTTCTGAAATAAAAAGCCAGGTAAACAAAATGGCTTCTAACAAGGCAGAAGCCTTCACCAGAGGCATTCAACATGTAGCTCTGTATCCAACAGCCAGGAAAGGCAAGGCCCAAGGACATATGAAAGGACCCAAAGCCCAGTTTAGGGAACCCATACCCACTGTCCACTCTCAGCAGTTGCCTTCCTATCTGGCCCCTGATAGTTTAACAAATTCTGTGACCAAGAAATCAGTGGAAAGTTCCAGTCACACCCACAGGCCAACCAATAATTTAAGTCAAGTAACAGATCCTTCTCAGCAGCTAAATAAGCAGATGGCTGCTGGTTTCAACCTAGGGAATCAAGTACCTTCATCTGCTGCCACTGGAAAAGCCCATTCCTCCCCTATGCTTTATAGGAGGGCTGTTTTAACAGACAGCTATAAACTGGCCAATCAGAATCCTGGGCAGGTGGAGGGAACCAATGAATTTCCAGTTTATTCAACCTCTCCCAGTAATATCCAGCATGTGTGTATGTCTCAGATAGAGGAACAGAGTCCAAAGATGCTTTCTAAGCGTCAGCTGCTGGCCTTGTCCACCAATAATTGCAATAATACCTATGCAAAGCACCAGTCAAAAACCTCAATGATTGCTGTGGTGAAGAGTAAAGAACAACTCCAGGATAGCCAGAAGATGGGGGAAAAACATGGTAAGAGATCATGCTGACCTTAAACAATTGCAGTAAGGCTCTTCAGCAAGAGATATCACATTATCAAGCTAAGTTACGCAAGTAAGATTTATTCATTTAAAGCATTCTAAAGTGTATCCCTTTGCCTATTTTAATGTTTTAGTCTGTGCATAAATATTTTAATTTCTGCATAGATTTAGATTATTTTAAGAACAGCTTTGGAGTGGCTGGAAGAGTAGCAGTGATTGTGTGAGGGGGTAAGCAAAAGTGATAGGTCAGATTGTGAGAGATGTTTAGACAAGATAGTAGGAAAGCTGGATGGGATGCAAAACACTGGAACACATACTCAGCCCCACTTCCCAACATAAGAAGACCTTTGCTGGATCCAACCAGAAGTCCATCTAGTTCCGTATTCTGCTTCCCACTGTGGCCAAAAGCAGACCAGCAGAGTTATGTCCCATTCTCAGTGTTGTTTTCACTTGAGTGTGTATGTATGTGAAAATGAGACTTCAGGGAGAAAGAAATGCAGGCAGGGCAGCAGATGGCACCCCACTCCTATTCCGAGTATATGGTACATAAGGCCAATGGTTAAAATTATTATTAACAATTAACAAAAGTTAACAAATTAAATACCAAACAATTCACTGCCTTTTCATGATGTCCCCAAAATATCTACGGTACCTAGAGGGCTGTCTCACTCAACCTTATGGTAGGGTCAGTTTTTCCACTCTTCCTCTTGCATATATGAGGGGTGGGGTGGATATTGTAGGGCTATTGTGCTTCTTCGTTTCCAGGGGTAATTGGAAATGTAATACAGTTGTCCCTTCGTATTCATAGATTTGGTATCCACGGATTTAAGTATTCACAGTTTGAAAATATTCTTTAAAAAATAATAATCCAAAAAGCAAATCTTGATTTTACCATCTTATGTAAGAGACACAATTTTGCTATGCCATTGCATAAAATGGGACTTGAATATTCACGGATTTTGGTATCTACGGGGGCCCTGGAACCAAACCTCAGCAAATATGAAGGGACAACTGTAGGTCTAAGTCATATATCTAAGGCCAGATTTTCTTACAAATGTTGAAGTATGTGTGCACTTCAGTATTTTTCCAGGCTTTCAGAACAGTTATATGTGATGTTAACTGAGGGCAATAACCAGTGCTATCCCACTAGAGATGGGCAGCTCCCCAACATTTTGTCTTGCTTGTTGTTTCCTAGCCTTTTTCTAGATAATTATCTGAAAAGGGCTTTGTCTGATAAGCTTTAACAGGCTTGTTCCTTTCACCCAAAACAATTCTCTGCAATTGATTTTTGTTCTCTATGGGGAGCTAAAGAAGCTCCATTCAGTGGGAGGAAATTCTTAGGACAGACAAAGTCAACTGTCTTAGCTCTCTGTGTATCCCACAGACTGACTAGACTTTAGTCACTAGAGTTATGTTATCTACTGTTGGCCACAACCAAAATCCCAGGGTTTTGTGTGTGTGTGTGTGTGCTGTTGCTTATAGTCTGCAATGCATATCACTTTCTATGAACATAGTATTTGGCAAATCACAGTGCTGTGTCTGTTGTCCATAATATTTTTTACATCATCGTACTTCAAAATCATTAATGGTCAGATCTGGAAATAGGCCTTATTAAAATCATGACAGAAGCGTTCTTGAAATTATTATAGGAAATAACAAAAAATAGAGCTTCTTCTCTTGTTTCTATTTTTAATAATTTTTATTGAGAAAATTTTTAAAAGTACATGCAAATTAACAAATACAAAAACGAAAAACAGAAACAAAAGGAGAAAAAAAAGAAACACAAACACCACAGAATACACATAAAGAAAAAAAATGAAAAGACAAATACACAAATTACTAACCATTTCCCCCTCCCACTCCCTCCCCCCCCCCTTTGAAGATAGGCTTCCCGCTTCTTCTCTTGTTTCTGATCATTTCCTACTCACTACTCCATTCCTATTTCCATGTCTGGTATTTTCTGGAAATGTAGAGGCTAGAAGCCTGCCTTTGAAAGGATATCCTATACTATTGACAAACTGTTTCATTGGTAGTATCCCTCTCTAGAGTTAACTCCAGGAATTGTAGTTCAAAGGAAGTGAGTGATGCAAGGACTCTCTAACAAATGTGTCACTGCCCCTAACAAGCTGCAGTTCTCTAGCATTCTTTAGGGAAGAGGTGGGAAATGGGTGGCCCTCTGTTGTACCTCCCATCAGTCCTAGCTAGCCATAGCCAGTAGTGACAAATGGTGGGAGTTGCAGTCTAGCAACTTTTGGAGGCCCATATGTTCCACATTCCTGCTTAGGGGAACCCGTGGCAGTTAAAGTTATATGAAACTAAAGATGCTTCCTTAAATTGTCAGAAATGGACAGAGTATCAACTAAGATATTTGTCTTGTTGCATATTAAGTTCTCTCATACTTGCAGGATGTGTAGGTCCATCCAAGAGCAGTAATTAAAAGTGTCTGTGTTGTTGTAGGAAGTCCATCATCCTCAGCATGTGGTGCTCCCCTTATCAATTCCAGTGCCAGTAGTTTTATTCCCATCAGTCTCCCCCTGACAACGGAGGAGACCAACCCTACCACCTCTGTTCAGTCAACCAGTAGGGAAGCTCCAGCAACAGAGGCACAGAAGACAAAGTCAGCCCAAGCAAGTGCAATCCAGCGGTAAGTAAAGATGCTGTGCATTGTCACAGAGTAGGGGCAGGGATGCTTATCAAGCAGAGATGGGCCATGAGATGGAATCACATTTTTTACCCTTAGCATGCACAGGGCCTTACTATTGGTGGTTTCCACTCAATCTTGGAATTTTCCTTCCAAAGTTCAGCTCTTGTCAGTGCGAAGAAGCCTTTTCCAAGGAAATGTTCATGCTAGCTAGCTGGTGGTGATGGGCTTTGTAATTGATCAGATCCTGTCTATATGGTCAAAATAATATGAACGTGATGCGAAAGATCAACGATCCATTCAAACAGCCATTTTGCACAAATACGTGTCATTCGGAAGGGGGCAGCCAAATCCACTGCAAAGTCCGTGTGCACCGTTTCTGGGGCTTTGTACATATTTTCTGAAAAGCTCTGTACAACTTCTGAATGTGTGACCATTTGAACACTCATGTTTGCACAGATACGAACAGGCAATACAATCTGATTGGCTAGACAAGCACAGGGGGCGGGTCTAGAAAAGAGGGAAAGTGGTTGCGGCTGCCATGTTGGATTTTCGGCTAAGCGAGGGTCTGGTAAGTCGATCAAACAGTGATCTCATACTCTTTTTAAAATTTCTTTATTTGTAAATATGAAGTGTTGCTTATGTGCACCCTAGGAAACTGTTTTTTTTTTTTTTAAAGTTGGCGGCGACAGATTTAAAATTGTGAGTAAATCACTTGCGGTGGCCATCTGGCTAGGGGGTCATGTGGAGTTTAGGGGGGTCTTTTGGCCATGTAGACAGGTCGCATCATTGTGAACGCCTGCCTTTCCAAACACGTTCGTATTTCCCCCCCTCATATAGACAAGACCCAAGTTAGAGAAATCTTGTATGTAAGACATGCTTCAGATTGTGTCTGCCTGCCTCCTTTTGTGCTTTTGTCACCTTTTAAGCAGAGAATGGCTTTATGAATAGGATAACCTTTAGGAACCTGATTTTCCAAGACTCAAAATCCCGTGGAGAATCTCCATGGATAGAGGAAGATCTTCTCTTGAGAAAGCCACCCTGTATACACAGAAGATAGCAGAAAAGCATCCGGAGAATATGATAGCATGTTCTTCTTCATGGCCTCTGTGAATACACACAAATGGGTTGTGGCACCTGTATAGAAGTCCTCTTCAGAACATTCTAGAGCTGAGTTGTCTTTGGTGGGAACACTGTTTCCACCTCGTCAACATTGCATGTCTAAGTTTGCCTCAGATAAATCTCAGTTCCTTTTCATCTGCCACACTAGCAGTGTCTCTGGAAATATTCTGTCTTGCTGAGCAACTCACCTCCTAAATGTTAACTTGTTATTCTACAATCAATATTTTTGTTCTGTTTGGTTGTTTTTCTCTGTGCTGAGAGAAGTTTTTCTCCTGTGTTTTCTTACATTGTATTTAAAGTATCTATGGCATCTGAGGCTACTTTGGTGCTAACTTCAGTAATGAAAGGCACCACCTTTACTCTTGCACCATTGACACTGGGTACTTCAACTGCCCCATGTTGTACTGAACCAATGTTGGTGCTGTTCCACCTCATACTTCTCACAGTTAAGTCCTTGCAGCTCCAGGAAGGCCTCTGGAGGCTTCTTCCAGGAAGAGGCATAAATCTCATGATTTTACTTCCAAGGTTGCTACCAAAAGGAAAAGAACCAATAAGTCTGAAAGGAGATGTTAAGCCAAAACAAAACAAAACAAAAAACAGTTGGATTCAGCTATCCCAGACCCTGGGTCAGTATGGAATGAGTTTCTTTCAATAGCATGTGAAGTGAGTGTACCAAGTCTTCAGTATCAGATCAGATCAGCAGCAGTTTGTTGAATCTTGCTTTGGGCAGGGAGCAGAGATAATAGATCCTATCATCTGGATACCAACAACTGATGTACTCTTACTCTGTGTTTCACCAGATGCTGTATATGTTGTGTCTTATATGAAGGGTGAGCTCTGAGAAGCTTCCTCACACCATAATGAATCCCCAGTGTCAGTACAACTCCACTGAAATCAAGGCCCCGTCTATATGAGCGGGGACGGGGGAATGTAGTGCTCTGCAGCAATACCAAGTCGCAGCAGCTCCAACTTGATTTAATGGTGGTTTTGTCCCCAGCAGCACCCATAAGCTTTGCATCCCAGATGACAGCTGAGGAAGGGAGAGGAGGGTTCTCTTGCCCTCTTCCCTAGCCCCTTGGGGGTGGGTGGCGGGGAAACCAAGGAAGGGGGGAGAGGGCTCTCTCGCCTTCTTCCCCCTTCCTCAGCCCCACGGGGAGGGAGGGATGGACATGGGGGACAGGGAACTAGGGAAAGAAGAGGAGTAAGAGAACCTTCCTCCCTTCTCTACCCCCTGCGGTGCTGGCAGCAGTGGCAGCCGGGTGGGTAGTAATGACAACCTTCCTCCTCGCTTCCCCACCTGAGGGGGGGAATGGCGGCCGTGGGAGCTGCGGGGCCAACCAGATTTGCACTTCCTCTCATTTGGGCAAGCGAATCAAATGGACTCGTTTGTCCTAACGAGCAGGCATGTTGTTTTAAAAAGAAACAGGAAAAGCCACGAAGGCCAACCCCCAGGACTCATCTAAGGAATGCTCCCCAGCTGGAAGGCTCTCTGAGGTATTTCCTCAGTACCAAAAACAATACCAGTATCCTTAGTATAGAAGAGAATATGAATATTCAATGGTTTACTTCCCATATTCTATTTGTTTGGAGTATCACTGTGGACTTTGTCATCATGATGACTGTATGGGGAGGGAACATTCCTGCCACTGATATTCTCATCACCTATCGGTCCACAGAGTTAGATCACCTTACAGTTGAGGTTATTCCTCTGTATGGTCCTGATGCAGGGGGAAGGAGAGTTACACCACCATCCCCATATTCCACCACCTCTGTAAGACCTCAACACTAGCCACCTGCAACAGTCTCTCATCCACCACAATTGCGGAAGTCTAATCTCCTTACCTAAATTTATTCTGCTCTGATGCTGAGCGTCCTACCAAAGCTAAGTTCAAAACGAATACTCTGTTTGCTGACTTGCCTGTTACATCATCTGTTCCATCAGTCTCACCCACTTTAGTACAGCTTTTATCATCATCTGTGCCAACCATGGTACCAGTTTCAGTATCATCACTAGTTGCTTCCTCAATACCAATTTCAGTTCTTAACGTTCCTTCTGGGTGTTTCTACAGCATCAGTTTCAGTACCAAAAATTGTTAGCAAAACAAGGATTCTGCACTGGAAGACTATAATTCATCTTCCTCATCCCCCTCCTCACCTTCGCCACATACATCAGCATCTACAGAGGATGTTGTGGATACATGTCCACACTCTCCATCAAAGGATGTTAGATTATATGCTGAACAGGTTTTGAGAATGTCTACAGCTCTGGAGCTTGAAGTTAAAGCTCCTCCATTACCAGAACCTGACCCAGTTTTTCAAAGAATCCAGCCTGAGGCAGCAACCCCTATTATGCTGCCTCTCTTGCAAGGTTGATCAATGGTTCGTGGGCAAAGCCTTCATCGATGCCACCTACTTTGTGTTGGATGGAGAATTTCTACTGCATGCAAGAAAAAGGTGCCGGGTTTCTTTTTCAGTTGGTAATCCTATTAGAGACCTCTTAAGGGTGTCAGAAAAAGTCTGTTCTATAACTCAGATAATAACCTGTGATTTGAATGAATTAATTACTCATATCTGTTCAATCTACATAGTTTGCATGCTTTCTCCAATACCCCACTCCCAGCCAGCTAATTCATCCTCATGATAAAGTGCAATATGGAGGAGTAGAAAAGATAGACAGGCTTCCAAAGAGCCCAGTAGAGGAACTATGACCTATAAGAAGCTGCCTTCCTTGATATTGTCATAATTTGAAACTTCTTTTTAAAAAAGAAACACGCTTTTCTAATTTGAATGTGTTTTTAATTCGAATGGTTGTACAGATTTGCCCGTGTTCCAGTTTAACATTGGTGAACAATTCTCCTTTTGGCATATGGCTGCACTCTGTTGCTTATCACATTTCATCATCCCTCTAAATTATATGGGATTAGTAAGGCTGCAACAGTTAGGCTTGCTGTATTCGCTCTGGAGAGTGTGATGCCACACTTGTGAACATGACAAGTGACTAGTATTCCTCCTAATTTTGAACCTGCATAGGTGGAGGGGATCATTCTGACAGTTGCACATGTAGCAGCACCTAAGCCAGTTCATATGCCTCCTTCCTGTGCCATATGCCTCCCCCAGGAAAATGAATGGCCCACAAGGTGGATAGGTGGCTTGCTGCAGTGGGGTAGGGTGGAGTGCTTGCCAGGTTTTGCCTTGGCTAGAATGGCCAACAGAAAATTGTTTCTTCCAATAAGGACTTTGCAATAATCCTGCAAGTTAGATTTAAGCTGTGAAAAACTTTGCCATGGCCACCCAGTGTCCAAGCAGGTGGCTGAACTGCTATCTTGAGGCAATAGTGTAACTTGAGCACGTGCTTTTGATAGAGAAGATACCAGGTTGTTCAGTCAATAGAATCAATTAGCAGCAGTTGATTGGAAACCATCTTGCCTGAGACCCTGCCAAAGCTGCTGCTAATCTGAGTAGACATTACTGGGCAAGACAGGTCTATGGTCTACCCTAGTCTGAGACACCTTTACATGTGTGTTTCTGCCCCCCAATCCTAATCTGTCTCTTTCCACTTAAACCATGCTGGCTCCGTGTGCTGCACTTGTGCTCACCAGGGAATACAGTAGCAGAGGCTGTAAAATGGGGTATAGCTGTTCCTATTTATTAGGATGAAAGGGGTTGCTGTGTCTCTGCTTTCGGCCACTGCTTCTCTTCCATTGTCTTTTTACTGAAACTGTCCTTCACCCAGACCCAAGTGGGTCTCCTGCTCTCACAACAGTGCCCTTTTAGCCTGAGTTTTTCACTCTTGGTGCCAATTAATGCCACCTTTTTGGTTCTGCCAGCTGGCTTTGAAGCTGCATAGTTACCCTTCCCACTTCTGCCTCCCTGCAATCTGCCTTGACCTGCTTCACTGTTCCTGTCAAAATCCCCAGAAAGTTGTTACTATGGCTACTCATCTTGGCCCTCAGAAATTAAGCCTCTTCCATCTTATCCAGGGATTATGCCTAAAATTTTATAAAGGGACCCTATTGTTTTTTTCAATATATAGTTTTAAATGTCTAATTTATTAGCTAAGGCAGACATGTTTAACAAAATAAAACATGCACTCAGTTCAGAGCATGCTGTCATTTAATTATTTGAGCTGATAAATAAAATAAGGTAACCAAATGCAAACTGCCTTCAGCATTGGCAGAATTTAATTTGAATCAATGCAGTTCTGGTAATATTACACCAAGTGAGGTTGCAGTAGAAATGACTCACATGGGGTGTTTAGGAAGGACAGGATGGTAAGAGAATCAGCATTGAATGCAACAGTAATGGGCAATGAAACAGGGGAAGGCAGGAAAAATCCATCACCTTAGGAGGGCTTTTGGGGTGCTTCCAGATAGACTAGCACTGCCAGTCAAAAAAAATGTGGTGCATGTATTTAATCTTTTTCTCCTTCATGGATTGTTGTGGAAAGAAAAGAAAAGATCAAATATAAATAGTGAGAAAACAGTATGGTTAACAAGTAGAAAGCATGTTTATATGAACCCTCTTCCCGTAAAGTTCTATGAATAAGGTAGAACAATTACACAATAAAAGCTGAGTGTTTTATACCCAGTTTATTCTGCACTTAGGTAAGACTAAACACTGTTGAACACAATGGGCCTTTCTGCTAGCATGCATAAGATTGTGTTGAAAAAAATGGTATGAGCCTTGGATGGGGCTAAGCAGATGAAGGAGCATTTCCTTATGCCAAAGAACTGAAGGTGGATCCATAGCAGCTGACCCCAGGGATTATGCTTAGCAGCCCTCACCCTACCAGTGCTTCAGCCAGCATCCCTTTAGATTGCCATTCAGTCTTGGAATGGGTAGGAGTAAAGGACTGTTCCTTAGGAAGGCTATTGTAGTGCTTAATCCTGGCACTGGCTGGCCTACTGTCATGCTTTGGAACAATCACACCAGGTGCCTTGTATGAGGCATGGGTTATTGGTCTGTGAAATAAAAATGCAAGGCGAGGTTGTCCTTACACCCACCATTAAAATGATAACCATTCTGCTAATATTTAAATAGTTAGCCAGTTCTCAATAGTCTGTATTAAATCTTGAGACCCCACACCCCGCGAAACAAAGCCTATGGTAAGAACATGCAGATGAAGGGGTAGTGATAAACAGATAGATAGGCTCAGTTTTCACTGGCTCCTATTCAGTTATGTGACAGATAGCATGTGGGCCACAGGGAGGAAGCTGGTAGAAGGTGGAAGCAGGGCAAGTGAACCAAGGGAGTAGATACCACAATTGGTTTCTGTAATTGCAGGCAATTCCTATTTCTCTATAAGAAAGTAAGATGGCATGCTATCTGCTCCACTAGCTTGTGTGGAAAAGAAAGATGCATAGATGGGGGCCACAACTGTGGCTTGGAATTTTTCCAGAACACCTACAAGGTAGAATCATATCCCTTTCTCTGTCCCTGTCTGTGTCTCAATGCTTTCCTCAAAACTCACTTGTTCAAGTTATATGTTGCTGCCACTTAAATCTTGGAACTCATCCTCCAGAGTTTGGAAAAATTGCTTTTTCTAAAATTGGCATTACCAGTCCAGCTCCAGATCTGGGAATTATAGTCCAAAAAAGGAAGTTTTCCAGACTCTCTTTTCCTGTTTTCTCTTTCCTCCCTTTACTGTGAAACTCTTCATGAGATACTTGGGGCAGGTCCTTCTCTTTGCTTATGTAACCCTGTAAAGCTTCCTGGATATTAATAGTGCTGTATAAATAATAGTGTTCTGTGAACACAGTAAGAGGACAGTTTCAGAACCTCAGTTGGATTTCAGTTATATCTACCATGGAGCAAGTCAGCATACCAGACCTCCTTCTGATTCCATTGTATGTTCTCTAACTTCTTCTAAATGCAACACTCTCCTAGCAGGATAGGGAATGTGCCTATACAGACTCCTTTCATGAACTGTTTTGTGATTAATGCTTTACATAATGGTGTTTTTTTATTCCCTTGTGATTTCAATCACAAGGAAAGTCTGAAAAGATTATGCAGACAAGTAGAAACGGGTGGTAAGTTTTCAAACACAGATGTATTTGCCATGAAATAATCAGGGGCCCTATTTCAGGTTTTATGGAAGTAACAGGGAGAAGGGGGGCATCATCCAAAAGACCTGCATATTATCATGTCTTCAGATGGTGGGATAGTGTATGTTAAGAGGATTTGTTGTTTTCTTTCATAAAAACTATTTAAACATAGTAAAGGTATCAACAAAAGCTAGTCTGTCACACTTCTGTTTTTTTACACATAAGTGTATTTATCCCTTTAACCCTAATATATTAGTCTCTTTTAATAACAGTTTCCATTCATTCTACAGAATGACTATATGGAGTCTAGGTTGGACATAGACATAGAAATTATTCTTGCAGAATAATTGTTTTGTCAACAACAACTACAACTGGTGAAACGCCAGATTGACTTTTGCATCCTTGCCCTCCTGTGGTATCATTGACTCAAAACAGGTAGTTCTCCACCTGCAGTTTGAAATAGTATAATCCTATCTCAGACATAGGAAATAGATGGAAAGAAAGATTAATCACATGCAATCTGAACTTTTGAGAAAGATTGGTTAGATTCTCTGTGGGCACAGAAAGGCATCACTTTGTCCTTTGGTATCTCTGTGGTGAAAACAGCTGCCACTGTGCATTGAAAGGGAGAGTGAAAAGTTTTAAACAGTTTTAGACTCAAAGTGCAATAAGGAATTAAAGAAGGGTATGACTCTAGTCCTTTTTTGTCTCTATAGCACCAACAGATTGTGTGATGTCATGAATCTGAATACACATTGGTGCTTATAGGAGAAAGGCAGGATATTAATTAATTAATTAATTAATTAAAATGGCTTTGCTTCTTATTTGAAGCCATAGCATGTTTTGTAAAACTATCATTTATTACAATATGACAAACTAAGTTGGGAGCAGTCCTGCTTCGTAACAGTCTTGTCTGGTTTCTTTTGTTTTCCAGCAAACCCTTAGAAATCTACCCAGAGCCAAAAAAGAAGCAGTTTGTCAAGAAAGTGGGTACCTCTTCCTCCTCCTCGTCCTCCACATCAGGACTAAAGAAATTCTTCACCACTTTGAGTCAGAACACCAAGCAGAAGCTGGGCAGGTTCCGGTGCTACAGCATGGAGCAGATTTCTTCCCCAGAGCCAGGAGTCTCAGTGCCTACTGAGGAACCAGGCCCAGACACTACCAGTTCACCCAAAATGAAGAAAGCTCCTTCCCTGCAGTCTTTGAGGCTGGTGAGTCCAAAGTGTATATCTGTTAGCCACTGTAGATTTGGGTTGTCAAAATGAAACCAGGCTGCAAGAGCTTATGTTAATTTAGGGAGATAGTTTTCAGACGACTTTCCGGGAAGACACAAGTCCTTTGGGAATAAAGGTAGACAAGCTTTCCTTGAAAAATTGCCCACCTCTCTTGATTGCACCCCTCCAGCATATGTTCAAAACACATACATACACCCCTTAGAATGTATAGTCACATAGATATTGGTAGGTTTTCTAGGTGAATGATAGAATTGTAGGGTTGGAAGAGATTCCAAGGATCATCTAGTCCTACCTGTTGCCAATGAAGGAAGTTCATCACTAAAGCATCCTTAACACATGGCCATCCAACTGTCTCTTTTAAAAGCTTCCAGAGAGAGTGAATCTGCCACCTGCTGAGGTAGTTTTTTTCCACTGTCAAACAGATTTTATTGTTAGGAGGTTGTTCCTAATGTTTACTTGAAATCACAATTTAGCTTGAATACACATTTTGGGAACCACTTAATTTTTTATTATATACTTTTGTGTGATGGTAGTGCTGCTGGTAGAACCATCTTAGATGAGGTTATGACCTTAAAGTGGGTCCTCCCCCTTCAGCTGAAGACCACAGTTCCGTGTCAGACTCTCATTTCACATGGGGGCAATAAAGAAGTTCAGTAGTTCAAAGCATGCAACCTAGAATTTTTCCCAGAATCCTCTGCAATATGCTCTGGTTCTGTGGCAGTTTCTTAGGAAATGAGTCAATGTGGAAAGTAATTAATGAAGACAAAAAGTTTGAAAATCCACTGCTGTAAGGAATTGAATAAGTTAAAGCCACCAAGATCTCTCTTTCTCTGGCTTTTCTTCGCAAACGAAGATTCAGGAAGGGCTCATCCCGCGCTTTCTGCAAGCGCACTGATGACTGAAAAGGCCAATCCGAGATAAACAAGTCTGGTTGCAGAAAGCACAGCAGAAGGTCCCCTTGGGTGATGTTTCTGGGTTGTGATTCTGCGTTGTCGTTTCTCTTCAAGACTTGTTTGGCATGACCTCTCAAATAAGGCTGCAGCATTGTGGATTGTGCGTCTTCATGCCTCCTGATGTGAGGCCGTGGCGGACCATTGTTGGTGATCAATTTGGCCGAGCCTGAGATGTTGTTTCAAGGAGTCCTTGTATCAAGTTTTTGGAGCGCCCCTCTTATGCTGACCTGTGGCAAGTTCACCGTAGTGTACTATTTTTGGGAGGCAATGGCCTCCATCCTAGGAATGTGCCCTGCACAGCGCAGCTGTGTTCTCAATATCATGGCCTCAATGCTGGTAATCCCTGCTTGCTCAAGGACAGCAGCATTCGTCACAGAGTCTGTCCAGTGTATATTTAGGATTGTGTGTATACAGCGCTGATGAAAGCGTTCAAGGAGTCGTAGGTGGTGGCGATCGGTGACCCATGTTTCAGACCCATAAAGGAGAATAGACAGTACAATGCCTCTATACACACTGATTTTTGTGCTTCACCTCAGGTGTTTGTTGCTCCAGACTCTTTTGTAAAGTCTTCCAAATGCGCTATATGCCTTTGCTAATCTGTGATCAATCTCTTTGTCAATCTTGGCATCTGAGGAGATGATGCTTCCCAGGTAGGTGAACTGCTGAACAGACTTAAGCACAGATTTGCCTACGGCAATGTAGGGATGGTGGTGTTCATCCTGTGGTGCAGGCTGGTAGAGAACTTCCATTTTTTTAGGTTGACTTCCAGCCCAAACAGCTCTGCAGCTGTTGCGAAGCAGGATGTTAGGCGCTGCAGAGCTGCTTCTGTGTGGGCAACAAGGGCAGAATCATCAGCAAAGAGCAGCTCACGGACTAGATGGCTTAGAGTCTTAGTGTGAGCCCTCAGTCGGCTTAAGTTAAACAAGGTGCCATCAATACGGTAATGTATATAGATGCCATCTTCTTCTTCGAGCTCTGCAGTAGCCCTTTGGAGCATCATGCTGAAGAAGATTGTAAATAAAGTTGGAGCAAGAACACAACCTTGCTTCACTCCATTAGTTATTAGAAAGGGCTCTGAAAGAGCATTGCCATATCTGACTTGACCGCGCTGGCCCTCGTGTAAGCAAGATAATCATTTTAAGGAATTGGGGGGGACATCCTAGTCTTTCCAGGATCTGCCACAGACCTTTTCTACTCACAGTGTCGAAGGCTTTGGTGAGGTCGACAAATGTTACATAGAGACCCTTGTTCTGCTCTCTACATTTCTCTTGCAGTTGTCTAAGGGCAAATACCATATCTGTAGTACTCCTATTGGCTCTGAAGCCACATTGGCTTTCAGGAAGAAGTTCTTCTGCAATAGCAGGAACTAATCTGTTCAGAAGTATCCTTGCAAGGATTTTTCCCGCAATAGAGAGCAGTGTTATACCTCGATAGTTTGAGCACTAATGGTGTGAACTTTTCAGCCTGAGCTAGACTGTTCCTGTCTCCAGACAAGACTGAAAAACGAAGTGGAAGTATAATATAATAATGAGAATGTTCATACATATTTTTTAGCTGTCATACATATTTAGGGTGCCACTACTGTATTCCTTTTTACAATGTCTTTAGCTGACTGGAAATGCCCACTTTGAGTCTTCTGTCTCCTCCCCAACTCTGCAATAGAGGGGCTTGCAGGTATATGTTTTTTGGTGGCTCCACCCCATTTTTTTTTAAAAAATAAATCGTTTTCTAAACTCCCAGAGAGTCACAAGGGCTAACCTTCTTTCAGAAGTGTTATTGTGCCACATTATGTTATAGCTTGCTTTCCGTGGCTGGGATTAAAGCTTGTGTTTTAAAATCTACATATCATTTTGCCTGATATTACATGACTTGGCTATATGTTGTAGCAATAGGGTTATTTGTGATTTCCCAGAATATGAGCAGGTAAAAAACCCTACAGTCCTTAAAAATATGCTAATAAAAGCAAGTCTGTCCTGTATCTTGAAGAGGTTAATATGCAAGATATTGGACAGTATGTATGTAAATTATTGAAGGTTTTGAATGATAATTTTTGCTTACCTTCATTCCGTGTACCTGCAGTTCAGTTCTTCTGTCCTTGTTCTGACTTTTAGCAATTTTGTTTCCCCACTAGATGTCACCTTTCTGCCAACCAAGAAAAGCCTCTTCGGTTCAAAATCTGCATTCCCTACTGGGCAAAACTGACAGGTCTAGACTGTATCTGTTGGGGGAACCAAAAGAAGATGAGGCTGTTCCTAACAGGTGAGGATGGAGAAGATAAGGCTGTCTGTCTGCGGCCCCTTTGTCTCTTCTTCCTGCTATGTCTGGGACCTACGGAATCCTGATAGAGCTTGGGAAATTTACTTTTTGGAGGAATAACTCCCATAATCCTTTGGCCAACACAGCCACTTCTGGCTAGGAGTTCTGGGCACTGTGCTTTTAAAAGTACGTTTTCTAAACTATGGACCTCAGTATTTTTTTGTCTTCTAGCTAGTTAACATTTTAACATCTTAATAGCATAATGCATATGCAACAAGACTGTTGTGAAAGGGAGTATCTCCATATTAGTGTTTATCTTTCTTTGGCAGTAACCACAGAAGAGCAAACTTGATCATGTTCCTAAACATTGTTTCTGTGTTCATTGTGGAGAAATTCAAGTACTTTAAATGCATATGCACTATATAGGGATGGTTGAATTAACCTGCTTCCTATCCAAGTCATGCTTACATATATTCAAAAATCTTTTCCATCTTTCTACAATAAGCTGTAAAAAGTATCTGCTAAAAACCCCAACATTAACATTTGCCTGGTTCTGTCATAACAATGAACTATCGTTTGGTTTTAGAATTATATGTGTGAATCTTAGACTAATTTGCTCCCATTCCTTCTCTTCCAGCTTGGCTGCAAGGATGAGATCAGAAGCTTTTGCTTCTGCTTTTAATACATCCAGTTAATTTTTATATCTGAATCCTGAACTGCAGTTAATATTAAATATGCTTAAGGGCAGGAATAGGCAACTGTGGCCCTCCACATATGTTTGGCTTACAACTTACACGAACTGTAGCCAATTGAAAACCTTTTAGAGGGCCATAGTTGCCTACTCTTGCCCAATTTCATGGAAAGTTACTTTGTTCCCTGTGCCACAGTTTGCCCAAGTTCAAACATTCTGCTTATCTGACGTTAGTTATGGTAAATGGAAAGAAAAGCTGCTGTTCTCCTTGTGGCCATCCCTCCAGCATCCATAGTATGATGCTCAACTTACAGTGCCACATGTACATGTTGTGATTTAAAACCATATGCTTCTTATACCTGATGTATAGAAATTATTATTTTTTTAGCCTGAACTGGTTAAACCTCTGAGAGTAAACTATCCAAATACAGATGTGATACTGGCAGCAATTCTGATAGTGTTCATTAAGGCCTGGAAGAACGTAGTGATGGGAATGTTAATACCTGGGTTGGCAGTTAAGTGTTCTAGAGAGAAGAAACAGCATTCTTGGAGTAGGACTGAAAGAAAACAGGAATAATGCTTATATCTTAGGCACATTTCCTTGGGAGTAAACTCCAATGCATTGGGACCAGCTTTTGTTAAAAACCAAGGTATGAACACTAGATTCCATGAAGAACATGATACAGTAGCCATGCATTGTGTTAACTCAAGTTTCAGCTCATGCAGATTTCTTTCTTCCTTTCTCTCCTTCCAGGAAAGCAGGGTCCCAACAGTGGCGTTCTCTGAGTGTGGAGGATATTGGCTCCCCAAACTTGGTGAGAACTGTTGGACGAGTGATGGAAGTTTTTCCAGATGGTACTAGCCAATTAGAACTGCAGCGCTCCCCTCAGGGCAACTTTGGATTTCGTGTCTCTTCAGGAAATGGCCGTCCTGACACAGGTATTGTTCCGTGTGACCAGTTTTTTGAAATCTTGAATAACTGTGCTATTAGTTCACAATTTAAACTTTTTGTTGCAGTGTCTCTGGATTTTGCAAATGATGTTGTGTGTTCTCTTGCTAATGGTTAGAGTAGCTTTTTTTCTCCCAGTGCTGTCTGACATTGCGTTTGTCTTATAATTTCTCCTTACCCTTTAAACCATATAACAAGGGAAACATACAACATTTACTTTAAGCTAAAGGTCTTAGGTACTTTCTAAATGTATAGAATCCTTTAATTTGCAACAGAATGGCCAACTCTTTCAGCCTAAGGGGGTAGATTGTTGTTCTGTGGCTTCAAGTCATTTCCATCTTATGGCAACCCTAAGGTGGCCATATCACAGGGTTTTCTTGGCAAGATTTGTTCAGAGGGGGGTTGCCTTTGTCATTTTCTGAGGATGAGAGAGTGTGACTTGCCCAAGGTCACCTAGTGGGTTTCCATGGCTGAACAGGGATTCGAACCCTGGTCTCCAGAGTTGTAGTCCAATGCCCAAACCACGACACCATGCTGGCTTTGGTGGCGGGGAGGGGAGGCAGATTATCACCAGACAAATTGCTCAGGGCTCTTCTCTTTCTGACCATTCCTTCTCTCTCATAGCAGCCAGTCTTTCAAGGATATTGAAGGAGATATAGGAAATCTGATCATAGATGTTGAACATCTCAGGCAGGTTTGAGACGTAGCAGGTAATATATTGTGTCTTCCACATTGGAAACCTTGCCACACAGTCTTTGGAAGTAGAATTATAACTGAGGTCCATGTATGAACTGTTTTTTCTTGCTAATATTCCACATCTTAAAAATGCATTTTAACACAGTGCTGGTAGGCATATTGGATGTATTGCAGGTGGGTAGTAAACCTGCTTACATTTTTTTTTAACTACAAAGACATCTGCAAAAGTGTCTCTGTGTGATGCTGCTCTGTACAATGAAACATGCAGGTTGGAATTGCAACCTGAGAATTTTGTTGGAATATTATTTCTTTTCATAAATGAATATATTGATTTTCAAGAACACTTAATTAGGGCAGTGTATAAACAGGACTACAATACATAATAAACATAAAAACATAGTAAACAAGATTAGTTAAAACCACAGAATAAAAAGACTCAGGGCTAACCTGGCCAGGTATTGATTTTAATACTTGCAATATATTTGTTGTTTACATCTCTACCTTGTCGAAGCTGACAAAATGCACATAAAATATCACTTAGCTTTTGTGTTACAAGAATTCTACTTCTGCACATATACACACATGGACTAGATCCCCACTAAGGTAGTTGCCCTTCATTCTCAGTCAGTTAATAATTAAAAAAAAAAATGAATCATGGTGAATTTTTCACATTGATTTTCAGTGGATCTAATTGAGTCTGGATCCAATCCTATAGTATTTTTTAAAAAGCCAAATTAAAGCCCTGCATAGGTATAATGATGGGGTGGGGTACATAACAGATTACGGAAGCATAGATAACACAACAAGAAAGCAGAAGTGTTTAGGAATTCACCAACTGTTTCCAAAAGGACATAGGCCAGGACAAGCTACAGCTCACCACATCATGAGCCATGAAACATTCCCTTTCACAGAACACTTTATCGGAGAGAGCATTGGAAGGGTACTCTGTGAGTTCTCACATACAAAATTGATCTAGATGTGTGATCTGGAGGCATCTGATTCAGTAAACATGCTGAGGTGAAGTACGGTAATTTGTTCAGGGCCAGGACACAGTCCAAGGATCCTATGTACACTGCCATGAGGTCCCTTATGGAAGAAGGAGAGGTGAGATGACCATAGGAAAACATGGAATTGTAATGGCTTGGGAAGAAGCATCATCTAAATTCTTGGGGGTAATTGAGGGAGTGAATGACATAAAGTAAAAAACAACAGCTAGTGTGGAAATAACTATAAATTAATATCTGTCATCATCATAATCACTTATGGAATACTGCAGTGACTGAAGTGGATATAAGGGTCTTAATTGTCTTCTTTAGGGCTTCTTGCTTTTTTAGCTTCACCATCTCTACAAGGGTAAGGCTGCATAGCTACGGTAACAGTATTTAAACATGACATGTTGCTCTGTGCATGTGACTCTTTCTCCAGCATTCACAATATTTCAGAAAGATTTACTCAATGTCTGCAATTCAAAAGCTTAATCAGGTGAACTTTCTGCTTCTTGCCTCTTCCCCACCCCTACCCCCATTAAAAAAATAATAGAAGCATCAATTATTCCAAGAGCAGTTCCTTTTGTTTAGAGCAGTGGTTCTTAACCTGTGGTCTGGGGCTGCAGTGTCCTCACAGGGGGTCCGCGAAGGCCTGAAGACTGCTTGGCCCACCTCCTTCCCACAGTGGAGCAGCCACGTGACAGGAGCCAAGGCAAAGTCTGGATTGATAGATGGCTTGGCCTGTGCATTGCCATTCAATAAGCTCTAGCCACTAATTTGCAGAAAGAACCAGGAGAAAAGTCTTCCCTCCCCCTCCAGTGCCTCTGAGGCAAGGTTTAATAGATGGTGTAATTGTATTATTATTACTACTACTACTACTACTACTATGGTTTTAAATCTTGAGTTGAGTCTTGGGGGTCCATGGCAAAATATATTTAAAGGGGGTCCCTGTTGAAGAAAAGTTTAAGAGCTACTGGTTTAGAAGCAAAATGCTTCTTCTGTTGCATAAATAAGTCCACTGTTTGCAGAGTTCACTTCTGCAGTGATCTCCAGTCTGGTCCTTCACAAGGCTCCTGTTTGGCTCACATTTTGTTTACATGGCTGTCTATCTGTGCATCTTTTTTCATGAGAGCCAAACCATTCTTTCTACTGCATTCTCTTTGATCTGAACTCTTTTTCTCTTTGCAAGAGTGTCTGCACAACTCAAGTTGTCATTTGTTCACTGGCCTGACTCTGATCTAATGCAGACTTTCTCAGAGAGGTGAAAAGAGGAGGTATCATCTAAACATTTCTTAATTCAAAACTTAATTCAATAAATGTTCATGTGCTGCCTCCTCTCTTCTCATCAGAGAGGTCTGGGAACCCATTTTAAATTTTCTTTTTCTTTTTTTTTGTAAAAGAAAGAAAGAAAGAAAGAAAAGAGAACGAAAACGAAGAGGAACATTGAAACAATTTACACGTTTGTCACTTTTAAACACTTTAAAAAGAAGAATTATTTGAAAGCCTGTTGCCAGCCTGCTCCAAGGATGAGTGATAGATGTGGGTTTGTTATGCCAACAAGCACCAGCCAACTCATGCAGAACTCAGCAACCCTTTTCTTGTGAAATGGCAGGACCAATTGTCTTTGGAAATAATTTATCCATACACAGTCTGGGGAGTATGCCTCCACCACAGCAGCAGGCTGACTCAGTAGGCATCTATACATGTTTACAGAGGTTTTTAGACTCTGTGGTTCCTGAATCAGGTGCATTCTAACCAGTAGGCATTCCCCTCTCCCATCCCATCTCTCTCTCTGAGCAAGTGGGAGGTGAGATGGACATCACTTGCTGCATTCTAAAAATGGTGGAATTCCAAGCCCACTAAGTTTGTTCTAAATACTGACCACTTCATTCTGGCTTCTCTTGTGCCCTTTGATTTCTTCACAGCATATTACTAAAGAGCAGGATGTAAATACTCCAAATAAATAAATAAATAGTTTACAGTCTACTGTAATCCTGTATAATGGGGAGGGCATGTTACCCCTGGCTCTTTCTTCTGCTCCTCAGTGCTACCCAGATCTTTATTTAAAAAAAAAATCGACATAGTAGCAAACTACAAGAACCAGTATGGTGTCATGATTTGAGCACTGGACTGCAACTCTGGAGACCAGAGTTTGAATCCCTGCTCAGCCATGGAAACCCACTGAGCAACTTTGGGCAAATCACACTCTCTCAGCCTCAGAGGAAGGCAACAGCAAACCTCCTATGAACAAATTCTGCCAAGAAAACCCTGTGATACGTTTGTCTTAGGGTCACCATAAATCATAAACAATTTGTAGGCACACAACAACAACAACTTTTTCACTGAAATTCATGGTAAAAGGAACAAAGTGCACTATTGTCTATTGGTTCCCTTTAGTTCAGTATTAATAATCAACATAACCAATGTCCTATTAGTTAAAATCAATTTAAGTACATTTAAGGTTCAGTTACAAATAAGTATAAGTATAAGGAGGAGGAAGTGTTTTTTTACTAAATGTACTACTGTAAAAATTATGTAATTATCATCAACTAACTTTACATCTCTTTTATGTATGAATATGTAGCTAATTCAACCTATGGTTGGCCCTCCACATTTGCGGGGGTTGGGGTCACAAGATGCCCGCAAAAGTGAAAAAACAGCAAATAAAAATGTATGGGAAAAAAAAAATCCCAAAATCCTAGGTCAATTTACAGCCAGGTCAATGTGGTACCTCTGCTGGTGCTGTGCTGCGTCTGCCCTTTTGTAATACCTGTTTTAAAAAATGGTGGCAGTGGTGGTTTGGCATTGGCTGCTGGATGGGCGGATTAAAAGGGGTTGACAGAACCAGGAAAAAGCCTCCATTTCCTCCACTCTCCTCTCTGGCGGCACTTTTGGGGCTTTCCACTGTGGCAGGAAAAGCAGAGTATGGTGGGGCTTCTTTCCAGCTCTCCGGGCATGGAATAAGCTCAGAGTTTACTCCGTGCCCGGAGACGCTGGAGGAAGGCAAGTCCCTATTGCTATTTCTTTGGTGACGCTTTCAGGGCTTTCTGCCATGGCGGGGAAAACAGAGGACGGTGGGACTTCTTTCTGGCTTTCTGGGCACAGAATAAGCTCTTGGAGTTTATTCGGTGCCCAGAGATGCTGGAGGAAGGCAAGTCCCCCTTACTATTTCTTTGGCGGCACTTTCTTTCCGGATCTCCAGGCAAGGAGCCCAGAAAGTGCCACCAAAGAGTTAGCAAGGGAAGCGGAAGAGGATGAGGACGAGGATGGGAGAGGAGGAGAAGGAAGTGGCCAGCAGGTCCAGGAGCAACCACGCCACAAAGCCCTGCATTGGTGTGATGAGAGAAAATGAAGAAGCCTGGTGCACACGGGACTCGGTTCTCTGCTTCTCCTCCTCCTTGAGGTAATCTGCCCCCCTCCCCCATTTCCCACTTCTCCTTTCTCCACTCCTTTCTTCTTTTCTGTCAAGACCATTATTCTCCAAGAAGAGAAGGATGAGGGAATGCAGTACACGGAAACTTTGTGTTCTCTCTCTCTTTCACGCACACACACACACACACACACACACACAACTCGTGGGGAGAATGAATTGGCCATGGTTGGTGTGAACCTTGAGGACTACTGCAGTCTTCTCACAAGGCTGTGTGTATGTTTTAAAGACAATTTGCCAGCTGTGCAAAAGACCCCAATTCAAGGAGCCTGGAACTATTTTTATCAGGGGAGGGGGGCTCATAACAGGCAGGCAGGTCATAATGAATTTTGCACATGTGCAGAGTATGCTTTTAGTCATTGTTGTTGCTGTGTGCCTTATTTCATACCTGGAGAGCTGGAAAGAAGCCCCACTGTCCTCTGCTTTCCCCGCCACATTGAAAAGCCCCGAAAGCACTGTCAAAGAAATAGCAATGGGCACTTGCCTTCCTCCAGCATCTCCAGGCACAGAGTAAACTCTGGGCTCAGTTACACGGCAGTTTTTATTGAAATAGTTTGCGCTTTAGCGCTTTTCCACACCAGTGTAGTTTAGCTGTTTTATTGGGAAATCGGTTGCTCTGTTAATTTTTTCGCTTTCTGGTTCAGGCAGGCAAAGGTGGGGGGCGTGGCCTCCCAAGCACATCTGGGGGAAGATGAGACAGAGGGAGAGAGAGAGAGAGAGAGAGAGAAAGTGCTCAGATCTTTCCCTGCTCTGAGGAATGCCTGCTAGTTTGCATGCCATAGCAAAGGCTAAGGAATGCCTTAGGAATGCCTGCTAGTTTTCATGCCTCTTATTCCAAAAGCCCCTTCAGCCACGGAGGAACTATTCCCCCTCATCAAGCCTCCCTTCACACAAATGTGATCAGAGGAGTGCAAGCAAGTGAACAGCTGGAGCAGCCCATCGCTACTCAATCTCCCTCCCTCCCTCTCCCCCCCCTCTCTCTCACACACACAGAGAGCCAAGCAAGCTGTAGACAGCTTGCTGGATTTTTTCCGTGGCTGAAAACAACAGGGGCTGGATATTTTCATTTCAGGCTCCTCCATCTCTTGCAAGCCCACCCCCTCCTTGGACAGCCCAACCAATCACAGCGCAGCTCTGCTATGACTGTATCGGAAAGATTGCTGGTAGCTCACACAGACTTTTCCGAAATGGTAATTCACGCAATCAGTAATGTACTAAGTCATGCTACTTTTCAAAAAGGTCGGGGAAAGTAGCAAAATCCCCTATCATGCTACTTTTGAGTTTTTGAGCTCCCTCCCCCCTTCTGAATGAGGCAATACTGTAGAGTGATGTGTGGGAACAATTAGGAATCTTAGCGATTTATTTAAGGGAATATTTTGCCATGTACACAGGGCCTCTGAGAGCTTATTCCATGCCTGGAGGGCCAGAAAGAAGCCCCATCATCCTCTGCTGTCCCCACCATGGGGAAGATGTTGGAATGCTAAGCTGTGGAAAATGAAATCAGACAAGCAGATTGAAATCATGGGTTTCCTGTATATTAGGAATTTTACACCATTATCCAGCGTGAAGTTTGAATTGATATTGTGCTGTTGCTTAGTATTTTCAGCTAGGCTGTTGTTACTGCTGGGAAGCAAGGACACTTAGTATATTCCCTAAGGTGTTGGCCTCATCATCAGGCTCCTGTAACCCTCACTCAGAGCTTGGAAATATTATTGGCCACTGGCCGTGCTGGCTGTGGGACTTGAGGGGTTGTAATTTTTCCAGGCTTTGCCCTCAGCACACTTGCCACTTTGGGATGCCTTGCCATACAGCACTGGAGCAGATTCAGATTCCAGGACTTTCCCAAGGACCTTGTTACACTAGAATCCCACTGTCAGTCTTTCTGAAGCAAACACTGTCTAAAAGTAGGTCAAATGGCAGGAATAATTGAACACAGATGTTCCCAGGTTCTTTTCTCAGGCAGGCTCCTGGGAATGTTGCAATATTTGTGACTAAGATGACCAGTGTTTGTCCTGGCCTTGAGCACACAAGTTCTAAAAACTGAATGTTTTCATTGCATTAACCCTGGGCTTCTTAGGCATTGTCTCCACCCTAGAAAGTTTCAGTGGATGAGTTGGGCTGCTGCCAGACAAGGCAAATTCTAATTCTTTACTCCCCCTATTCCCTCCTGAAAAGCTTTTCTGTTGCTGTTAAAGAGATAAACTATTCTTTTATTGATATAAACATTCTTCCCTGCCATTAACCTACTCATACCAGAACCCTTTTCTCCTGTTGCTTTTATGTGTTCGTTCACAATTTGCTTTCCTTTGCCCAAATATAAAATAGTTAATAGAACAAATAATGACTAGCTGAACAGACACTTCAGCTTACATCACTGCCTTTCTCAAAGTTTCTACCTGCCTTTGTTCAGTGCTCAGTATCCATTTTAGTGTAGTAGTCAGTAATAGGGTACTGCAAGATGATTTTCCTTGGGTTTTTTCAGGCTGTGAGGCCGTGTTCCGGAATAGTTTCAGAACACTATTCCAGAACACAGCCTCACAGCCTGAAAAAAACCAAGGAAAATCTATGGATGGCGGCTGTGAAACCCTTGGACTTCATACTGCAGGATGCTTTCTCACTCTTCTGTAAATTGCCAGCTTTTATTTTTAAAAGTTAAAAGAGTTCTGGCAAACTTACTCGAAGAAAGCCTGCTCCTGCCATTTTGGATATGAAAATTCCGGCTCTTGCCATGTATTGCATACAATACATAGGTGGATGATGATGACAATGATGATGATCTCATCTTTTCCTCAAAGTTGGGGTTCCAGGCAGCAAACAGAAAGTCAAAGAAATACATACAAAAGCACATACAAAAACCTAAGTAAAGACATACAAAAAGTTATTATTAAAATGCAGTTAAATTATCCATAGAATTAATACAATTCCATTAAAAAGACAAAAGTAAATAAAAACAGCACAGAATTACAAACACTTGCAGTCAATTTCTAAAAGCCTGTTGGAATAGAAAACTTTTCACTTGCAGACAAAAGGAGGGAGCCAGCCTCGTCTTCCTTGGGAGAGAGTTCCAAAGCCTGGGAGCAGCAACGAAAAGGCCCTCTTGTGTGTTCTCATTAGATGTGAACGTGGTGGGACTGAGAAAAGGGCTTCCCCCAAAGATCTTAGAGCCAGGCAGGCTCATACAGGAAGACAGGGTCCATCAGATAGCCCAACCGCAAGCCATATTGTTGCAAGACTTTGCATTGTTCCTGCCTGGAAATGGACCACCAGCCAGCATATTATGAGCCATATGCTTCTTGTAAACTGGATGAGTGTAGGATTCACTTAAGCATTATTTAGTAAGGGCTTGGAATAACGTAGCCCTCCATATATGATTGGACTGCAAGTCCCAGCAGCTCTGACCAGTATAGCTAATGGAACAGAATGCTGAGAGTTGCAGTCCAACAACTTCTGCATGGTTCCCATCCTTGATCTCAAGGATCAAAAAAGAACCTTCCATAAGAAGAGTGCATACACAGAAGGCATGTGGTCTTAAAGGCATTCTGATGCTCACCCTGTATGGCTCTGGCTTATGAAGGTGTTTGACCTTTCCCAAGTTCAGGGAGCAAGTAATGGCTTTAGCATCTTTTAGACAGAGAATGATACAGGACAGGGGATACAGGCCCAACATTTCTATGTGTGCTTCTCATGTGTCTCAGATTGCAATTAAAAAATAATGCATTTCACTAAAAGTGATATAAGGGAATTGTAAACTTGGTGGAAGTTTGCACAACCAAAGGCTTGGTAACCTGAAATGAAAACTAAATTGATATTATTGAATAAGAAACACTTCAGAATTGTGACTGATAATACTGTATGTTCATTGTGAAGAAGGAACAGCAGAAGCAGGAAACATACCATCTGCCAAACTGTCAGATTGATAGCCTACATCAAAAATCCTGACACTTTTTAGTATAGTGGGCCTTCGTGATCTGCAGGCTCCAGATCCACAGATTGTCATGTCTTATACTTAAAATGGTGGCAACGTGAATGCAGATGTGCTGAAGCACATCGCTGCCATTTAGTGATATGGGATGCGATCATCCATGTTTTTCATCATCTACATGGGGTCCTGGAACTAAACCCCCATGGATCTGGAGGGTCTAGTGTACTTAGTATTGTTATTAACACACTTGAATTGAGTTTTTAGCAGAGATGGATGTCATATTTTACATTTCATAAATAAATGTTCAGTGTTTTCAACAGTGCTTACAATGTTTTCTTCATATCCAAATACTGTCAATTTCTGTCAAAATAATACTGTTCCTTTTGATTACTACAAAATTTGATGGTTTGGTTTTGGTTTTTCCCCTTGTGTTTCTGATTGCAGAAATTAAGATGCATGGATTTAAGTGGCATAAAGTACAGCATTTTGCCGCTCTCTCAAAATGGTTTATGTTCACAATTTTTATGAACCAAACAAAGGCCTTTAGTATTTTTAAGGTGCAGCCCCATGCATGCTTACCTTGGTGTAAACCTCACTAAACAGAACGGGTCTTGCTTCTGAGTGAACCTTACAGTGCTATACATTTTATTTTTTAAAAAAAATCACATGGTAACATGCCGTAAGTGATGGGCTTTATGTTGTTAATGCAATAAAATAAGGCTAGGTCTCATGAGAAGATAAAGTACTGTGTATATTTTCATTTTCCCCTCCCCATTTCCATTTCCCTCACAAAGGTAAAACTTATTCCCCACCCCCACCAACATGGCTTCAAATGTTCTAGCATTTTTTTTTTACATCTCTACATGGTGTGTCTTCTTTGTTTCTTATTGGCAGGCATCTATGTCCAGGAGATGACAGACCCCAACACAGCTAAACTCTATGCTGGCCTCCTAGGAGCTGGGGATGAGATATTGGAAGTAAATGGTGCCAAGGTAGCTGGGCTGGGCCTGGCCCAGATCAATGAACTTCTCTTGCGGGCGGACACCCTCTCAGTTAGAGTGCTGAGGCAGAGGCCTCTTCGGCGGTAGCAAAGAAGTACAGGGTACTCGCAGGGAAGGTGAAGCTTTCACCGTGCAACACATAGAGCCTCCAGTGCCTACGGGGCCTGCCTGGGACTTAGAGCAGAGCCTACTTCGCATCTCTGTTGTCAATGCCTTTCTGACTTGGACTTGGGCAGTGGCACAGCCTGACACTGTGGGCTGTGCTTGTGACACAAGCTGATATGTGCTAAATATTTAATCTATGAAAAGGTTTGTCTGGGAATATGGCTCCCTTGCCCTCTCTCTCCCTCTCTCCTCCTTCCCCACCTCTATTTCCCAGAAACAGGAACTAGCAGGGAAGACTTGGCACTGACATACTTTCCTGCATACGTGGGATGAAGTGAAAGGGACAGCACTTAACAAACCTCTAGTTAGAATAGTATCTCCCCACCCCCTAAACATATATACCCCTACGCTCCCCCCCCCCCCGTTAAAACCAGAAGGATGCTGGATCATCTTAAATCAATATTCTAAATGTAGTAGGCTGAGTGGGCACATAAAGGCTCCACAAAGATATGTAGGCTCACAATTTGTCCTTGCTGTGAGCATTGCCCTTCATCAAATTACATCTCTTCAAGTACATCTGTTCAACATGCTGAAGCAAAATGTGAACACACTGCCAATGGATATTCTCCTCAGGAAGCTTCAAGGAGTTAAGAGGTGGTCAGCTCTGTTTTGTGTAACTATAGTAACAGCATCCCTTGAGGAGAGGACATTGCCCTCTCTGGAAAGTTGTGGCTTGCCTAGGCCAGCTCTCAGTCTCTCTTTGTGCTAATAAGAGGCATGTCTGCTCTGCAAATACCAGCTTTACAATATGTGTATCATTTGTTGTCCTGTTATGGAGACTGAAGCCCCCTCTTAGAGGATTCTCAGTCGCCTACACACTAACTCTCAAGGTAAGATCCTAGGACTTGTACTTAAAAGATCACCTCCTCCCCTTCCTCCTTTGCCCCTGCGATCGCTGCTGTAACAGGGCCATGGCAGGGGCAAAGGGGGCAGAGAAGCAATCTCACCCCTGTTCCCCCTTCGCCCCCGCAGCAGGGCCATGGTGGGGGTGAAGGAGATGGAGGAGCAATCTCACCCCCCTTCCCCCCGCAATTGCCACCATGGCAAGGGTGAAGGGGGTGGTGAGCGTTTCCCAGGGGAAGGGACAGGGAAGTGAGATCTCTCCTCCTTCTTCCTTCCGCCCGCCATCACCAACCACAGATAATTGAATCTGCAGTTGGCGAATCAGCAGATACGAGGGTGCTACTGTAGTTGCCAGGCAGCCCCGTCACCTTATAAGCCAGCGTAGCCTAGCCATCACATTCTTGTCCCCGATCAAGCTCAGCACATGACAGTGTCCCCATTCTCATGATGTGGTAGACCTGTGGGCTGTATCATGTCAGATTACAAGTAGGTTTCATATGTTTTAATGCTTGTTAGTACGAAGAGATTCCCTCTGTATAGAAAACTAGCAGGCTGGTGAAAAGACTAACCCACAACCTTTCTCCTGGCATGCAAGTAATTTTTAAAAATTATTTTTGGTTTGGAGAAATTTTCAGTTATGTGAGCTCCTGCCTGCAAGTCTGAAATGGTATAGCCCAGAGTCAGGCTTACCAGTCCAGGGAGAATGTGGCCTGAATATAATCTTACTCCCTTATATCATTTGTCTTGGAGCTGCCTTGGTTTCCCACCAGCTCAAATGACCAATTCACTCCTGAGCCTTGTAGCAAAAAGCTGATTGTGACAGGAGAGGTCTCTGTTGTGATGATAGCTGTTGTGTATACTGCCCTGGGCGGTTCTTGACAGCACTGGGAAACCTCTCTACCTTGGTTCATAATTCTCGGATTAAATTATTTTTTTAAAACAAACGTGCCTTTGGCCTGAAGTCATTGATGGAAAAGTTGCTTTGTGAATTAAGAGAAAGGTAATGTGAGTATTCCTTGCCTAAGAAAACCCTATGAAATTCATGGAGTAACCATAAGTCAACAGGTGGCTTGAAGGTGCGTGTGTACACAGAGAGAGACAATGTGATGTTGGGGAAAACCTAGGAATTTCTATATTTTAACCGAGGGGTGACTGCCTTGGGCAATGTGAGAAGTGTTGAATGTGAGAAGGTGGCCTCCCTCATTGCTCTGCGGGAAGCGAAATGCTGCAGGTATAGAGCAGCCCAGCTCTTCTGAGCAGGAGATTGGTAGGCGCTGGAGAGCCATGCCTGCCACTTTGCTGCTGTGGCATGGCCAACGATGCTTTGCTCTGAACCTGCTCTGAAGTATCTTCAGAGTAAATCATTGTGGGCAAGCTATTCCAGGGGATGACTTATGCTGCAACCTCTGAAAGCCAGGCATTTGGGTGTGGCAGGTTCTGCTCTCCACAGATCCTGCCTGTTCTCTCTCAGATGGGTGTTGATGGGAGGGCTGCTACTTTTCTTGCCTCAGGAGGTGAGAAAACTTGTGTTGCCATTAGAAACCAAACACTTTCCACCTGAAACTGCATGTGGCCTTGTCCTTGCTGGAAGGGATAAGAAAAGAACAGATGAAGACTGGCAAGGCAGATTCAAAGTGCTCTTGTGCCTAGCACAAAAAAATCTAACAGTCACATGCCTCCTCCACAGTGCAGATGAGTGGGATTCCACTCCATGAAATGAATGAATCCTCACCTGGGCTGAAGCCTACCAGATACACATGTTGCTTCATGATCGGATGGGCTACAGCATGGGTGGGAATCATGTATAGCCAATAATTTCCTCTGAGCTAGAGAAATTGATTACAATTGCCAAAGGTGAGCAAAGAGGCTGGATGCTGCACCTGGTGTTCTCCTGATGGTTGTTCAGTAATCTGCTTAAGCAAGACTGCTGCACGGTCCTATTCCAAATACAGTGACAGAAGTAAGCTACAGCTTAGGATGCCAAGTTATGACAGGCCTCTAAATATAAACAAAACCTCAAACAAATTACTAAATTTCAAGTTTTATATGATTTTTTTTTATGCTACACACTTTCTGGAGACCTTTTAAATTTGACACAGTGTAGGGCTCAAACAAAGCTTAATCTGTCTCTGCCCAAATACCTAAAGGAAGTAAATTAGTACCTCTATGACTACATTGAAAGTCCTTTTTGGATGGCATTGGAAAATTCTAAACTAGATTAGAATATGGGTTGCTTGTTTTGGACTATGAGCAGGTAAATGTGAGGACTACAACTCCCACCAATCCCAGCAAGTATAGTCAATGGTGAGGAATTCTGGGAGTTGCAATGCATCATCATCTGGAAGGCTGCATGATTCCCACCCTTGTTCTAAGGGATTGAACAGTAGGATGCATATTTCGTCCCCTCCCCAGCAACCCAGTATGATAGATTTCGGCTGAGAGATGGAGATTGGCTCAAGGTCAGTCGGAAAGCTAACATGGTGAATGAGGTCTTGAAGCCAACATTATACTACATTGGCTCTTAAATGGGGGCCACACACAATTCTGACTTGTTGGTGATCTGCAGGACCATTAGGGCTAATGCTGGTCCTGTAAGTATTTTCTTATGTATTTTGGAGAATGTATGACTGTCTTTCTCCTCTCCCCGTTTTTCTCCTCTGACTGTGCCACAGCTGGCATTCTAGCAAATGGGGATATTGAATAATTTCGTTCTGTGCACTGATGCAGGCAAGGGGGGGGGGCTTCAGCCAGAGGTTACAGTGGAAGGATGCTGCTGCCAGATGGACAATAGAGCTTCCAAGTGCTCCCTTCTGAAAAGGAAAGAAGGGAGCAGCTGGAGTTTAACCTCTAGTTGGCCTTGCTTGGGTTTAGCAACCAGATGCTGTAGCCATTTTGTTTGGGTCAAGATCTAAGAACATGTCAAAGCTAATATATATATTTTAAAGTGGCTTCTAATCATGTCCAGAGTAATTGATAATCATGCACTATTCATACACCACTCTCCTAAAACTGTAATAGGCGGAAATGAAAAATAGGCACAAAATGCCCATTAATCATACAAAACAAGGACAGCATTTCAAAACATAGAATACTATTAAGGTTAAAGAGTGTGGGCCTCCACACTAACCCTCCATCCCCCGCCATTTAACCCCCAGCAATCTTTAAGTTTTGTGGAGAAGGAAACCATCTTAGTTGCCTCTTTTTTATTCCTCACACTTGATTCTGATTTTCCTCTACAGAGCTCTGGGCTGCTTACAGATAATAATTTCAACAGCAATTTAAGGCTGAGGGGCTTATCCAAGATGAATCTGTATGGTTGAGTGGAAGTTTGGGGACTTTCCCCCAGAAGACCTGGGCTCTTGTGGGAGTTCCAGCAAATACCCAAGAAATACACCAGTTTTTACTATTAAATCTTAGATCTGAAACACACATTGCAGGAGATCATTGTCCTCTTTAAGAAGTCCTCTGATAGGTCTGTGCTCACCAAGGCTCGTCAGAGTCATGCATCTTGCTACTTCACAATACTAATCTTACTGAGTAAGACAGCCAGTGTAGCAGAAGCTTTCTACCTTTTATCTGACCCTGTCAACTATGAAAGGGAGAAAGCAAGAGCATTCTCCAAATTATTCCTTAAAAGGCAAACACAAGTTAATTTCCCTTAACCTTATCTTCTACAGACATGAAAAGAAGACTACATATGGGGCTCACCTAGATGAGGCGATATAATGTGGATTGCTGCACATTAAAACAAAATTGCCTCAGATTTCATTTGTCTCCATGTTTTTTTGGCAAGTATGCGAAGTTGTCCATGTTTGAAGTTCACACAGAGGCATGCCCATAAATCAAGATGGTGGCTGCGAGTGAATTACTCATGTTATTATTGTCCATAAGTTGCTGCCACTGCAAAGTTTTTTTTAAAAAATTTAAATCTAAGGTGCAGAAGTGTGACCTTCCGCTTTAAAATAAGCTGTTTGGTTACCTTACCACTGCAAAAATGCATATGATTGCTACCATAAAACTCAAAAATGGCAGTTCTGGCCACTTCCTTGTCAGTAAGCCCACTTCCCACGCATGTCCGTGTCCATATAGGCTCACTGAGAGGTTCCTGGTACTGCCTGGAGACAAATTAGACCCAGGCGTAGCCAAACAGCAGATAAAACTACACAGCAGAATAGGGCTTGAAAAACAAAGGCTTTACCATTGCTCTGACTTACTTTCACCCACAATAAGAAGACTTACAAGCAGCAAGGTTCTTCCAAAAATATCTGGAGGCTTTATCTTCAGTTCCAGTACAAAACAAACACAGAATATATAACAGAAAACCTCAATAATGAATCCAACAGCAATTCTCCAAACACTCAACACTTCTCAACACCAACCCACAACAGTAACTCACAGAGTGTATCTTTATAGGAGTGTTTGGCTAGTCACCTGCCTAGCCACAGCTGTACACACACCCATTTCAGCTGTGCTATCAGAGTGGTCTCTTGCTCCAACATTTTCTCTCTGCACTTGAAGAGATATTATCCTGACAGTTTGACCAATCAGCTATTGACTTCCAGAATGTGCTGCACTGTGATTTGGTTGTCCAAACAGGGGGTAAATTTCTGCATATTAAAAAAAAACTTCAGGAAAAGCCACACAGTTTGAGGTTTTGGCCCCCCTCCTTCTGAAAACAGCAAATCACCGTGGGATCTCATTGGGACAAAAGGTATTCTCCTCGAATTCTATGAGGAGATTTTTCACTGTCTAGATAACCCCATGGTGAAGGTATCAAATATATGTATTTTCTGAATTGATTGTATCCATATTTTCCCCCCAGCATAGGGCAAAAACAATAGACAGTGAGAAGGCTTACAGGGTTCATAGAGGGCTGAACTCTTGCCAGCTCTGAGGGGGCAAGTGCTGCTATGTCAAAAGTACCAAATCCCTTTTTTTTTTTTTTTTTGGCCAGAGCCAAAGGTAACCAGGAAGGTGGGGTAGCATGGAGGCCCATTTCTCTCTCTCTCTCTCTCTCTCTCACACACACACACACACACACACACACACAATCTTGTTCTCTAGTAGCAGCACTGGGCCTTTGGTATTAGTATTTACCAAGTTCTGACACAATCATAGTGCCAGTAGGGATATATGTGAATTTACTTCTAATGTGAAAGCAACTAAATTAATATTTTCTAGGGAAGGGGACCCACCAGTGGCACTACCTTTATGTGGAGGTGGGATTGCATGCTCCTGTGAAATAAGAGGCTCTGCTGATGGCAGCAGTGCTGCTGTTAGGATCTCCCATGTCAGACCAGCTTCTGCTGAGGAGCCAGACTAAATGTGACAAACAGCTACTGGGTGGCAGCAGTAATGGAAGGTGACACTGGGTTTTAGAGACAACAGCAAGAGCACCATAGCTAATGCTTAGTAGTGCACAGAGTGAGGCACAGAAGCCCTCCTTTTGAGGATCTTTTACCATGAAAACCCTATGGTGAGACAATTCAAAATCAAACAAGAGTTAGTGCCAGAAGATGACACTCCCAAGTTGAAGGCATTCAGTGAGACAAGAGGACTGAAGACAGAGGAAGCAGCTTTCCAGTGAATCAGGTCACTGGTCCATCAAGCCCATTGTTGTTGATATTGACAGGCAGTGAGTCTCTAGGCTCCCAGGCAAGATTCTTTCTTAGCCCTATCTGGAAATGCCTGGCATTGCAACTAGGATGGTCTACTCTACACAGAAATACTAAGCATCCCACTAAAGACTTTATAATGCTGACAACCTCAGGTTGAGCCACTGAAATAGCTTCCTTTGAAGTGGTGAAATATAGCTTGCTTTTTATTGGGTAGGAGGGTTTTAGCTACGCTCATTTCCTGCTTGTATTTGGCTATTAGAGTACTTTCTACAATGGTTTCATTCTCTGAGAAGTGTCGTTCCTACCAAAGAAGAATCCTTATTAGAAAAATCAAAAGACTCTGTAAAGAACAAAAAACTTTGACAGAGTACTTGGGTATGCATTCTGTGTTTAAGAAGAATATTATCACCGCATTCAACATCCTTAAACAGCTGCCTTGCATGCGGGCTGCGTTATTACACAGTACAATGCGTCAACGGAGTTACCGTATCAAGCATCGCAGAGATCGTTTAACACAGAATCATCATCAATTACACGACGTCATTTCGCTACTCCGCTGGAAAATAAATATTAAAAATTTGGTTGTGTCCACACTTTTGCATTTCTGCGGCTATTTTTTCGAAGACATCGATATTCCGGTGACATAGACGTAGCTGCTCCTGTACTTTCTCTTCCCCCAAAGATCCAGTAAATCAAGAGTTTCGGCATGACTGCAAGCTATTCCCCTGCCCCCCTTCTTTGTTCTCTGAACTGACTCCATTAGGAAAACGATAGATGTTTACAGGGATGCTTCAAAGCAGATAGGAAAGCCGGATGTGTAGGCAGGTTTCTGTGGCGTCACTATAAAAAACTGCCCACATCCCTAATTTTAAACATCATGAATTTAAAAATGACGGACAGTTCCCAAATGCAATAATGCACAAACTTGCGGCACTTTTTTTAAAAAGGCGGAAAATCAGCAGTGTCATTAAGTGCGCCACTTACGGGTGTTTTTGACCCCCTCCTTCCGAAAATGGCGATGCAGATGCGGAACACGTGGGAACTATAAGAATTCTAGGCGAATTCTTTGAGGATTATTTTTGCCGTGTAAACGACCCCTACAGTTATTCATGCTGCATCTTGCTGGCTTCTCCCAAATGTATCTGGAGCAGCCAGTCCCAGTGATGAGGTAGCTACTCCTCTTTCATAGAATTATAGAACTGTATAGAACTGTAGAGTTGGAAGAGACCAAAAGGGCCATCCAGCCCAACCCCCTGCCATGCAGGAATCATGATCAAAGCATCCCTGACAGATGGCCATCCAGCCTCTGTTTAAAGACCTCCAAGGAAGGAGACCCCACCACGCTCTGAGGGAGTGTGTTCTGCTGCCGAAGAGCTCTTACTGTCAGAAAGTTTCTCCTAATGTTGAGGTGGAATCTCTGTTCCTGGAGCTTGCATCCATTGCTCCATGTTCCAGTCTCTGGAGCAGCAGAAAACAAGCTTGCTCCATCCTCAATATGGCACCCCTTCAAATACTTAAACAGGGCTATCATATTGCCCTTTAACCGTCTTTTTTCCAGGATAAACATACCCAGCTCCCTAAGTCTCTCCTCATAAGGCATGGTTTCCAGACCTTTCACCATTTTAGTCACCCTCCTCTGGACACGGTCCAATTTGTCAATATCCTTTTTGAATTGTGGTGCCCAGAACTGGTCACAGTATTCTAGGTGAGGTCTGACCAAGGCAGAATAGAGCAGCACTATTACTTCCCTTGATCTAGACACTATACTTCTATTGATACAGCCCAAAATCGCATTGGCCTTTTTAGCTGAGGCATCACACTGTTGACTCGTGTTCAACTTGTGGTCTACTAGGACTCCAGGATCCCTTTTGCACATAGTCTTGTTCAGCCAGGTCTCCCCAATCCTATATCTATGCATTTTGCTAATTCCAATATCACACTACATTCTTATAGTGCTTTTATTCCACTTTAACTGCTCTGGCTATCTCCTATGGAATCCTGGGATTTGCAGTTTAGGGAGGTGCATTTAGAATTTTCAGCCAGAGAACTCTTAGGTCTCACTAAACTACAACCCCCAGAATTCCATAGGAGGCAGCCATAGCAGTTAAAGTGGAATAACTGCACTATAACAGTGTAGTGCGATAAAATCCATTATCCTCCCTGACCAAAAGTTTTGGGAGCAGCCTTTTTCCCTGTAGCAGAAGAGCAGGGAGAACGGAAACAAGCTCAAATGCCTCTAGGCACTCACCATGCACCATATGTACAGTTGTACAACATGTGCTAAGAAGAGGAAACTGCTCCAGTCCCAGTTGGTTTGTGGTGACTTCTTCTTTGGATCCCAGCCTCTTCTGCAGTGGTGACAAGCAAGGCCTTAAGCAAAGTCTTTCTGAAAGAGTTCCGCTAGGACTCTTCCCGTGGCAGTGCTGTTTGTGTGGAGGCAGGCTTTGCAGTCTTTCAAATATATTGCCACTATACTTGGGGATGTGGAATTAGTCAGTTGAACTTTTACAAGTTAAAAAGCAGTTTAAAAGTCTAAAAGAGAGAATATGACATGTTGAAGAAGGCCAGGAAGGCTGGACCCAAAAAACCTAAACAAAAACCAGGGCTACTTGCAGGATGACGTGCTCACATGAACATGTCAGAATACTCCTCTCATCATTGGAGATCCTACTCTATGTTGCCTCATCTTCTGAAGTGAAGTAGGTAGTTATTAAGGGTATGGTGTGTGTGTGATGGGGAGGGGGGAGGAAGTGAAGCTTCTGTTGCATTTCTCTTCCCTTAAGGAAAGCTGAAGCCTTAACTAAGAACATAAGACAGTCCTTGCTGAATCAGACCAAATGTCTATTATCTAATCCATCCAACTATCTCCCACAGTGGCCATTCAGGTGCCCACAGAAAGCCCAGGACAAAAAAGCAATAGTCCTCTGTTGTTGTGTGCTTTCAAGTCATTTCTGACTTATGACAACTCTAAGGTGAACCTATCACAAGATTTTCTTGGCAAGATTTGTCCAGAGGGGGGTTGCCATTGCCTTTTTCTTAGGCTGTGAGAGATTGTGACTTGGCTCAAGGTCCTCCAGTGGGTTTACATGGCCAAGTGGGGATTTGAACCCTGGTCTCCTGGAGTCCTAGTCCAACTACACCACACTGGCTCAACAGCCCTCTCCTGATGTTCTTTTTCAGCAAAGGGAATGTAAGAAACACCTGTTGAGACACCGTCTTACAATTTTTTTTTTTAAATCAAGGATTGTGATATTTTATATAGTAACATGCAGAACATAGAACAGCCTATTTTCCTTCCCCCACCATTTATTTAGGTGGAATATTGCACTTTTGCACCTTAAATATGCTGTAAAAAAATACTGTTCAGTGGTGGCAACTTGAGGTAAATAAAACATGAATAATTTATTCGTGCCCACCATGTTGATTCACAGGCATGCCCATGAAAACAGTGAAAGCAGATAGCTTTGCATGCCTGCAATCTTGCCAGAATAAATGTTAAGACAAATAGAAGCTGCTTTGAATTCGCATTAGTGTACATCAATCCACATGTTTTTCTGTTGTGTAGACAGGCCCACAGTGTATTAATGAAACATGGAATTTACTGTCATGTAGTGATGACTGCCAATCTGGATTGTGTGGGAAAGGGGTTGGACAAACTGTTCACAGGGAATGAGGCTATTGATACCTACTCTGTTTCATCACTTCAGCACACGATTGCTGTGGTGAGCATCCAACATGGCAGTTCTGGGAGCTTGTCTTGTTAGCAAGCTCCGCCCCTGCGCACAGCTGACTAATCAGCTTTCCACTTCTGCTCTTATCGGGAATGTGAATCAAAGTGAATTGGTTGTCCCAACAAGTGGGAATGAGCATTCCCCGTGGAGCTTTTTAAAAAACACGGGGAAAGCCACATGTTTGCCCCCCCCCTCTCTTTCTGAATACATTGGATTGATGTGGGATGCCATTTAGACAAATCGTCTTCTTGTCGCATTCTATGAAGAGTATTTTTGCCATTTAGACAAACCCTGTATAAAGTACTTCACTTTATCTGTGTTGTATCTCCCATGATTCAGCTTTAGTGGATGATTCTGAGTGTCTAGTACAGTATGAGAGAGAGAGAACAAATGTTTCCCTATCTTATTTCTTCACGTGATGCATAATTTTAGATGCCTCTTCCCTTTTCTCTTGACTTGCCTTTTTTTCCCCCTAACCAGAGTGCTCAATACTGTAATTTTCCAGGAGAGGTGGTCCAGGCCCCAGTCATCTGGGCTGTGCCTTTATGTACCCTTTCCACCTGTGTGATATGCTTTTTGACATGTACCTATACTATACCTGATATTTGTCATGTATCAGCTTTCCCAGACTCAGTGAGCATCAGTTTCAGAGTCCATCAGAAAACTTTATTGTCAGAAATCCAAGAAGCATGCAAGTTAAAAGCATTTTACAATCAACAAAATCTGGCAGGCTGCATAATTATTGGTCATCCATCATCCACTGACACAAGCATTCCTTAAACCAAAACTACCATCTTACCAGGCTTTGAAAACCATTAATTGCAGCTGCATCATTATCTCTCCCCACCCCCTCATGGAAAAACCAAACAATTACTTATACACCATTACCCCCGAAACTGCTAGGCAGATTCTACACCAAGGCCACAGGAAAATAAGCAAAAATGGCAGGAACAGGAGCCAAGGGGTCCAATCCTGACAATATTCCAAGTCTGGTGACATATCATAGATTTGTATAATGGTGTTATAATACTGGCAATTTTATTTTCATTCCCTTTCTCAGTTATTACTAACTTAGAAGTCATCCTTTGAGACTCACCATACTAAATTCAACATTTGCAAACCAACCAAAAGCCTATAGATTTGAGAGTATATTGTGCCCTTTGTGAGTGTCTAGTAATGCATGGCTAACCAGGAAGCAGCACATCTCTGCACTTCCCTTACTAAAACAAATAAACTCAGCCATGTTTATTCTTTTTCCTGCATCTGCTCCTAGTATTTCTCTGGATCTAGCCATCCTGTTCCTTGTATGGTCCATGCAATGTCAACTTTGTTCCTCATCTACAGCTTACCAAGGGCTTCATTTCCAGCACCTGCACTATTAATTATTTGGAAAATGATAATTCTCTATCTTTGTTTTTTGATCTCTGTTATTGCAACAGGTTAGGAAAATTAATTTTTTGGACTACAACTCCCAGTATCCCAGTATTTCAGCTGTAGTCCAAAAATAAATATAAGAGTTCTACTAAAATCTATGAAAGCATATACTCTGGTTATTGCTTGTAGGAGCAATATAGCAGCCTACATTTCAGGCTGTTGTTATACTAACTGGAAGTTCTCTTCTGTGAAATATTTGTGATAAAATAAGATTTGCAGTTTTCAAAAGTTGTTCTTTGAGCTAATTTTGCCAAATCGGAAAAGCAATTTCCCCATTGTCTGGGGGTTACAGTGCATGATATAGCCAGTGTGGTGTCATGGTTTGAGTGTTGGACTAGGATGCTAGAGAGCAGGGCTCAAATCTCTGGTTGGCCATGGAAAGCCAATGGGCAACCTTGGGCAAGTCACACTCTCTCAGCGTCTGAGGAAGGCAATGACAAAACTCCTCTGAAGAATTCTTGCCAAGAAAACCCCATGCTAATAGCAATAGCAATAGCATTGATATTTCTATACTGCTTATCAGTGCCAAAACACTCCCAAAGCAGTTTACAATGTGTTAGCTAATTGCGAGCTGAGTGAAATAACCCTCCCCTTCCCCTCAAGCCCTCCCACCTAACCCAATAAACAGCAACAGGTTACATGCACAAAATAGTTTTAATACAGTGGTGGAATAGTACAGGATGAGAAGGTGTTGGCGAAAATGGCCACAGCTTTCTGTTATGGTGATAGTTGCTGAGGTTGGACTGAGCATGGGTTAAACTGGCCTTCAGTCAAGGACTACCTAGGCTGAACATACCCCCTGTTAGCCAGCTGGCTAACAGGTCTGCAAACCGGCCACGTGACCGGAAGCACATGACCGGAAACACGTGACCAGAAACAGGTGACCGGAATGTGGTGGCCAGATGGCGTGATCCACCCCAAGACACCCGGTCATGTGATCCGACCTTGTGACAGACCATGTACTCCTGTCTGCCCTACTGGACAAAGTCTCCGAGGGGTGAACCAAACAAGGCCTGAACATGGCCTACCGCTATTCCAACTGGAGACCCCTGGCCCTGAGGATGGGACATAATCCATGCCCATCGCCACATGTAGAAAGCTGTGACAAAGAAACAACTATAATGAAACATGACTGTCTCATGCTCCTAAACTAATACATAGAACAACCTAACTGAGGGAGGGTGGGTGGGTCTTCAACTCGAGAGAGCCAATTGGCAGGGTCCAGTGAGGAGCCGGGAATAAATCCCCAGCTGCCAGACCCAGTAGAGGACTAGCCCTACCCCTCGGCCAATCAGAAGCTCGCAAAATCGGGCTGCCCTCATTGGCCGAGGGCCCGCCAGCTCGGCCAATCAGGGAAGGGGTGCCCCTCCCTGATTGGTCTGATTACAATCCTCTTTCCCAGCCTGCCAGAGCATGCTGGGAAGAGGCTATTGGCAGGCATGGCGACGCTCATTCCTGCTATGTGCTCGGAGGGGGCCAGGGAGGACACCAACCACAAAACGGACACCAGGTAAGAGCCTGGCAGCCTGCTTGCCCCCCACAAGCTGGGTACTCATTTTACTGACTTACAGAAGGATGGAAGGCTGAGTCAACCTTGGAGCCCTCTGGGATCAAACTCATATCATTGTGGCTTGCAGTACTGGCATTTAACCACTGCGCCACCAGGGTTCCCTTTTGAGAAGTGTTTGCCTTAGGCTTACCATAAGTCAGAAGCAACTTGAAGAGATACAACAACAAAAAGTGTGTGACCTGTATGCAAACTTCACCCCTGAAAAATATCCCTACAATTCTGTATGTGTTGTGACAGCTGTACACGTATAATTTAAGATGTATTTGTGAGTGAGGCAACATGATAACAGTTTCTTCACTTCCACCCCCATTTAAATTGATCTCAGTATTTGTTTCCTGTAGTCTAATTGAGTTTCTGCTGCTCATTTCTCCCACCCCCTTTCAAGAAATCTGGGGGACTGGAGGCACCACGTACAATTTGGGAGCCCTGTTGTTCTTCCTCTGCCCCCATTACATGAACCTGGAGCCCATAGTCCCCTTCCAACAAAGAGGGCTTACCTTACATTGACCACAAGTGAATGGGTATATCTCAAAAAAGATGTTCTTCTATTTGCATTCCATTGGTATTTTTGCCTGCCCCTTTTCTTTGGATGCCTAAACTCTGTTTCTAAATGATCTACTGAAGTTTTAAGTTACTGCAATGCTAGAAATTGACTGAAGGCAAATTTCATGGAAGGGGTGGGATTCTTATTTGTGGGGATAGCTCTCATTTTGCCCCCTCCCTTCTAGCTACACCTCTGAGGTGAGCCTCATTTAGCCATTGGTTTCTTATGTAACATTGTTTTGTTTTTAGAGCACTTATTAGATGGCAGAGAGCTGAAAGAATGCATTGTTATGCCTTTCACACTGAAAGTTAGACTCCCAGAGGTAGGTCGGTGCTGCAACTTCTTCCAGCTAGCTGTGGACTGTCAGGAGGGCTGGGTGAATTCAACTTATTCCAGTGAATTCAACTTATTGAGATGCTCTGCTCACATTTTCAAAAGCAAGTGGTCATGGTTTTGAAAATCTGTGGCTAATTAAAAGTCCAAAAGAAGAGAAGTAATGCAAGTTTGTTTAATTTGGGGTAAATTATCATGCAGATTTTCTTGGCACAAAGTGTCTGGGTTCTGTGGCAGGCTGGAGAGGTTAACCAGAGCATGGTACATGGGCAAGTTGCCAACACTCACAAGAACTAAGGGGTAGAAGAAATTCTGAGTAATTACTAGGATTGCCAGTCAATTATAGAAATCTCTGTTGATTAGTGTTTACTTCTCAGCTATTGTTTCTTTGATATGCAGCATTTGTTGAAACAGATACCATTAATTTGTTTTTCCATAATGTGTGTCTGAATTGGAGAACCAACCAACCCTCTTGGAAGCAGTGTGTATGTGTGAGGAATGGGGATGATTAGAATGGTTTGAGCATTGAACTATGACTCTGGGAGACCACTCATCCCCACTCATTCCACTGGGTGACCTTGGGCAAGTCACACTCTCTTCAGTTTAAGAGGAAGGCAAAGGGAAAACTCCCTAAACAAATCTTGCCAAGAAAATCCTGTGATAGGTTTGCCATAAACTGGAAGCAACTTGAAGGCACACAACAATGGGGATGACACAATGGGGCATTTATTTCTCATGTTTTCTGAAAGTACTTTGATTTTTTTTCAATGTAAAAATCTGATCAATTATGGAGACCCTTCCAACTGATCAGAAGTTTCTTATCTACAAAGCTGATCCATACCCTAATGACTGTGACTTGAGTCCTTACTTCTCTTGTGTACGATGTGAAGGCTATGTCCTTCACACTTTTACGGAGCATGGGATCTTTCTAGCATGCAGAAAGAAGGGTGGATGCCAAGGAGAAAGGGGGACAGAAAAAAGTGTACAGTATCCGGATAACATTTCGGGTATTGCCACAAAGACTCATATATGGTATTTTCTTCTGGGAAAGAAAGAGAATAATGAACATCACTGGAGGGGAGTGGGGCTAATCCATGAAAGAAAAGAACTTGCGAGCATACATGGAGAGCAATTATGAATTCCTTTGAACAGTTTTCTGGGAGAGAAAGGTAGGCAACTAAGCTCAGAAAGGTTATTTTTTTGAATTATAACTCCCAGAATTTCTCAAACACGTGACCAGTGCTTGGACTGGCTGGAAGATTCTGGGAGCTGCAGTTCAAAAAAGCAACTTTACAGTCCAAAAAAGTAACCAAATTCTACCAGTTCAGCAAAAGGAAATGGAATGGAAAAGGCATGTAAGTGCCCTAAGATTCAAGGCCTGGCTGCACTACAAGAGGGTCAACTGGTTCAACTGTTGCTCCATTTTCCTAGGCAGCTTCTACAATTGTAGTTTTGTGGAACTTACAAGTGCCAAGATCTCTCCACTTCTTAACACATTGACTAAACTCTTGTCCCAGCTGGGTATTTGAGAAGAAGCCAGGACTACTGAGCTGACACAAGGCTAGCCTAAGTTTGTAGATCTGAATACATTCCATAGCTTGTAAAAGTTCCAGTTTTTGATCTACAACTCCCAGATCACCCAGATGAAAAAGGTGATTTTCCTAGCTCTGCTACATTTATAAAAAACATGTTTTCCTTACCAGCTTTCCAGGGATGTAAGATGCAGCTGGTTTGTTGTTGTTGTTTTTAGTGGGGTCTGAAAGGCTTTGATGTGTTTATTCCTTGAATGTAATTTTGCAACATGCTGGTATTGGAGTCCTTTTCAAGTAGCAATTTGCTTGGGTTGCTCCTCTGCAGTGGCTATGCACTGCCAGGGAGGCCAGGGATGTTCCAGTGCTGCACATGGATTTAGCCCAGCCATGTTCACTCATGTTGCTCTTCCAAGTAGGCATAACATTTTTAAAAAACACACACCCTGTTCAGATGTTGCCATACCTCTGCAGCAGAGATGGCAAGAATCCATCTTTCCAGATGTTAGTCTGCCAGTCCATCCAAGTCCATCCAGCCTAGCCAATGGTGATGGATGATGGGAGTTGCAATTAGGATTCCCACATCTCAGGAACAAGCCATGAAAGTTAGGGTATGGACTCTCTTCTTCAGTCCTTGGGATGTATGGGAAGAATCTCAGGGCAAGAATGCTTCCTTGAAAAATGTGTGTGTGTGTGTGTGTGTGTGTGTGTGTATTCTCCTTATTGGTTAGACTTAGTATTTTTGATTTGAATAGCATATTCTGTACAACTATGGTCAGCACTTAACATATCATACTTGCTCACACCACTAGGACCCACCTCTTGTGATATCAGCAGGGCTCACACCCTCTAACATCACAAGGGGTCATCCCTAGATCTCAGAACTAGCTTGTGGGTTTGGATCCTCAGAACAGTTGGAGTGGGGGGGCTCCTGCCATGACTATTCCTTGTACTCCCAGCATCTGCCGCCGGAGATGGTGGCCTTACTGTGTTTAATGGTTTGGCTTCTCTGATGTATGTTTGTCAAAGAGAAAGATACATTGATACAGGGTGAAGTTAAGGGAAATGGCTCCATCTCATATTGAGTCACTTGAAACTTTCACAGTGGTACAGCCCTGTTCCTATAAAAAGCTGATGTGGCCATTTGCTTTTAGAAGTCAGACCTGTAGCAAAATGTTGCAGCGTGGTGTGCTCCTGTCCAGTGTTCCAGGCATACCCTTCCCAGTTTCCCTCCCCCCACCTTTTATGTTTCCCTGCAGCACTCATTCATCATTCTCTGCCCACTAAACATGCCCAGTCCTCACCAAATTTCTTATGGGGTGTGTCATTCCTCTGTCTTCTTCCCTCCATAAGACTCCTGGCCCCCACGATTTCTGCAAACAGAGCATTGGTACTTACCGTGAAGGTTCCTTTTCAGCAGCAGTGGGGAGGGAGTCCTTATCCTGGGTATTGGCTTTGCCTCCAGCTCAACAAGCAGGGCAACCTATGAATAGAACTGAAGCACATACACAGCAGGAGGTGGAGCCAACCCCAACCTCCCCAGAGAAAGTTAACACAGCTCCAGCCGCACACATCCAAATAACACAAACCAAACATGCAACCACAAATACACTTGAATTAATTGGCGGGGGGGGGGGGGAAAGGACTCCTTCCCCACTGCTGTTGAAAAGGAACCTTCACGGTAAGTACCAATGTTCCGTTTTTCAGCAGTGTGGGGAGGGACTCCTTATCCTGGGAACTACCCCAGTGGCCCAACTAGGGTGTGAAAGATCAGTTCACTGAATTACCTGCTGCAAAACCCGCCACCCAAAGGCCACATCAACAGATGCATAAGCAACAATGCAGTAATGCCTAGTAAACGTTGACAGGAGGGACCAAGTGGCTGCCCTACAAATATCAACAATGGACTGCATGCTTCGTAAAACCGCAGAAGTAGAAGCACTACGAGTTGAATGAGCCTGAATGCCAACTGGCACAGGTAGAGAACACACGCTAACTCAATGCACCGACGCAACCACCAAGCAATAGTTGATGAAGACACCTTCTACCCCTTAGAATGCCCTGTAAAAGCCATGAACAAGGCATCCAATCTACGAAAATCCTCAGTCCTTTTCAAATAAACTTTCAACGCCCTTCTTACATCTAGTGTATGCCACAACTTTTCTTGTTCCGCCAAAGGATTTGGACAAAAGGAAGGTAACACCAGTTCCTGTGACCTATGAAACACTGAATTGACCTCTGGAACAAAGGAAGGATCCAATCGCAATGTCACCGAATCCTTCTGAAATATGCACAAACCCTCACGCACTGATAAAGCCCCCAACTCCGAAACTTGTCTGGTGGAAGTCACCGCTACTAGAAATAGCAACTTGAATGTAAGAAAACTTAATTCCACTGAATGAAGAGGTTCAAAGGGATTTTTCATGAGGGCCTTTAGGACAACATGTAGTTTCTAAGACAGAAATCTGTGGACCACCAGTGGTTTCAAGGAAGAGACTCCTTTCAAAAAACTACAAACATGAGGATGAGAAGCCAAAGGCTTACTCTGTGCACCTTTCAAGATGGACCCTAAGGCAGACACATGATGATAAAGGGTATTTGGAGACAGACCTTTGTTCAATCCCGATTGTAAGAAGGCTAAAACTGTCCCCACTGTAATGGATGAACTCCCTTAACACAGCACCACGTACAAAAAGCTCTCCAAGTGGCCTCATACAACCAAATAGTAGAAGGATGTCTTGTGCTAAAATTGTCTTAACCACATCCCTGTCATATCCATTTCTCAACAACCTTTCCTGCTCAACCTCAGGCATGAGCTTGTAACCAGCCTGGATCTGGATGAAGAAGACCTCCCTGAATCAGAAGATCCAGCCAGGGGGGTAGAGGCCACGGGTTCTGAATCTGCAGTTGAATCAGATCTGGAAACCACAGTCTGCAGAGCCAACATGGTGCAATCAGTATTACCTCTGCCCTCTCCTGTCTGATTTTTCTCAGTACTCATCCCAACAATGCTGCTGGGGGAGAAGCGTAGCACAATACCTGAGGCCACTCTATCGTGAGCGCATCGCAAGCTAATGCTCCCCTGGTCCAAAACCTGGATGCATATTGAAGCAGCTTGTGGTTCTCCTCTGACACAAAAAGATCCACCTAAGGTTCCCCAAACCAAAAGACAATCATCTGGAACACCAGATTGTTGAGACTTCATTCACTGTCAGCCAATGTCCACCTGGTCAACCAATCTGCCTGGGAATTCAAAAACCCCTGGAGGTATTCCCCCCTGATAGAGAGCAGGTGTTCCTCTGACCATTGTAACAAAGACATTGTCTCTCCTGCCTTCTCTGTTTATATGGGCCCTGGTTGAGATGTTGTCTGTCCAGATCAACACATGGTTTTCCTTCACCAGAGACTGAAAATTGATCAACACCAACTTCACTGCTCGGTGTTTCAGGAAATTGATGCTGTGAGCTTGCTCCTGAAGGGACCATAAACCCTGAGCATCTGATCCTCGCAGTGAGCCCCCCCATCCTGTCAAGGATGCATCCATGGTTACAATTACTTTCCTGTGTTCCTGAATCTGAACCACTATCTGAAGAGAATCCCGTCAACCACCAGCGAATGGAAGCTTTCACATCCAGTGCTACCTTTACAAACAGGCACACTCTCCGAGCCACTAGATGTTGATACGGCAAAAGAAACCACTACAACTCCCTGAGGTGAAATCTGGCCCACGGAACTGAATCTATACATGCTATTATCAAGCCTAGCATTCTTGCCAGGGACATCAGAGGAGTTCTGCTTTGACCTAAGACCAAGTGCACCAACTCCTGTACTTTCGCCCTCCTGTCCTACAGTAAAAATACCCGGAAGGACCTGGTATCCTAAATGCTGTAGCCTCTGGATTGGTTTCAAACAACTCTTTTCCTTGTTCACGATGGACCCATGGGACTCCAAGCAATGAATGGTTGTCACTGCATCCTGAACCGCTTTGGCATGGGACAATGCTCTGATTAGAATATCGTCCAGATATGGATACAGATGCACTCCCTTAACCTGAGGCGTGATACCTGTCCCACCAACACCTTGGTGAACACCCTGGGTGATGATGACAGGCGGAATGGGAGAGCCCGGTACTGAAAGTGATTCTCCTTGTATGCGAACCAAAGGAACTGAACTGTCTGTGAGCCGGATGGATCATGATGTGGAGGTATGCCTCCTTCAAATCCAGAGAGGCTAGAAAATCCCCCTTCTGTAAGTCCTCCAAGATTGAGCAAAGGGTCTCCACCCGCAACTTGCGCTTTGCCACCCACTGGTTGACTCCTCGCAGGTTCAAAACAGTTCTCCAATCCTTGTTCTTCTTTGGTACTAGGAAAAGGAGAAAGTAGGTCCCAGAGAACCTCTCCGACCCCGTGGCTGGTTCTATTGTCCAAATGTGTAACAGATGTTCTATGGCCTGTTCCATTAAAAGCTGCTTCTCTGTGGATTTCGTTCGACATGACTGTACAAAGGTGGGAGAAGGCTTCGATAGAAGATCTATAGTGTAGCCTTGACTGACCGTTCGAATGACCCAAGCACCTGAGGAGGTAGTGTCAGGCTCATCCCTGGATTCTGGGTATCAGGGTAGACTCTATGGAAGACCCTGACATGAGTTTGGTTCTTGGCCTGTTTTCTCTTTTCCCTGGCTGGGCCTCTCAGTCCTTGGTCGGGTGCCAGCCCGCCTTTTGGGTCTGGGAACACTGTTCCTCAAGCAGCTCAAGGTCACAGCACCTGGAGCTGCCTGCCCACCTACAGCCCTCCCTTCATACCATTCTAACGCTGTAAGGGTTTATCTGGAGACTGTACTAGGATGTGCTTAGATCTGACTTTGCCTATGTCACTGAACCACGTTTCCTTGCTTAATAAAGATATCTTACTGAGTTAATGTGAGCGTGTGTGTCTGGTACATCACAGGTAGCTCCCCAGATCTGCACAAACATGGCCAGCCTGCCTCCCACCTGAAGACCCATGTAGTCAAGGGGACTGTCCCAGCTTGCCCCCTTGTTTCAGGTTCTGAGTCGTGGGCACCTTGGTGAACAATGTAGATTGGCCCTTGGAGAAATACTTTGAATTTCCCCTGGAGCTCTTATGCTCTCTGAAATCCCTTGGGGGGTGGACACATAGCCCCTATATTTCTGGAAGTTAGACTGAAAGAACTTACTCTCCTTTTTCTTTGGCAGGGAGGGAAGTGCCTTCTTCTTGTCCTTGGTCTCCACTAGACCACTCTATGGTCTCACCAAACAACTTCCCCCCTTTGAAAGCACAGACAGACTGGCCTTAGCCTTGTTGTCTGCGTTCCAACTCCTCAACCAAAGTTGACGCCTGCCTGCCACATTTGCCACCACTGCCTCTGACAAAAAACACAATGTGTCCAGACTGGCATCCGCCATGAATGCAGGTGCCTTTGCCACCTTGTTTATACCCTGTTGAAATTTGACTTCCCCGTCAGGTAGGGCTAATAGTAAATCCTTAGCCCACCTGATGGTCACCCTGGCGAACATGGATGCCGCTGCAGCCACCCTGATGGCCAGAGCCAAGGCCTCATATGACCTACGCAGAAACGCTTCAATCCTTTTGTCCTCAAGACTCTTGAGATTCTCATCTCCCTCCCTAGGAAAAAGCTAGCCAGACATGAGCCCTGCCACCAGGGCATCAATGGCTGGGAGCTTCCACAGGTCCATAACATCACTGGGCAAAGTGTAAAATATTTTTGCGCAGTATGGCTGAGCCCTAGAGGTGTCTGGTTACGCCTACTCCCCTACCAGGGCCTCTTTGAAAATATCAGGGAAAGGGACCACATGTGACACTCCCTTCCCTTGTGGCCTCAATTCTGGGACCCCTTGGCTGGGATCCACCTTCTGCATGGTGGTTGCCATCTTGTCTCCTTTGTTCTGAACAAGTTGCTGGAGCAACGAAAGCCCTGACCTGCTCGCTGGCTAGGCAGAACAGAACTGGGGAGGTTGGAGTTGGCTCCACCTCCTGCTGTGCATGTGCTTCAATTCTATTCATAGTTTGCCCTGCCTGCTGAGTTGGAGGTGGAGCCAGTACCCAGGATAAGGAGTCCCTCCCCACACTGCTGGGAAACTGTATTAACATTTGAAGCGGTAGTCTCTCCCACACATTTAAAATTGTGTAAACTAATAGCAAACTGTGAAGTCGAAGGCTTTCACAGCTGGCATCCATAAGTTTTCTGTGGTTTTTTTCTGGGCTGTGAGGCCGTGTTCTGGAAGAGTTTATTCCTGAGGTTTCACCTGCATCTGTGGCTGGCATCTTCAGAGAAAGAGAAAGATCTTCTCTGAAGATGCCAGCCACAAGTGCAGACAAAACATCAGGAATAAACTCTTCCAAAACACAGCCTCACAGAAAAAAACCCCCACAGAAAACCTAATAGCAACCTCCTTCTCAGAATGTGGTTTCTTATGTACTGTAACCAAAACTTATGCAAAACATTTGGAAGAACTTCATGATGATAAGAGCCAAGAATTCAAGAGTGGAACGGACTGCCTTGGAAGATGGTGGGCTCTCTCCTTCTTTGGAGGTCTTCATACAGGTATTGGATGGCCATCTCTCAGGAGTGCTTTAGTTGTATATTTATGTGAGGGGTTGGACTAGATGGCCATTGGGGTCCCTTCCAACTTGATGATTTTATTATACTACTTGCGCCTTTGGGGTTGCTTTCACCAGCAAGAGAGGTTCTTACATTCCTTTCAGGCATGTCTCTCTGCTATGCTGCAACACATTTTGTAGCAGCCATAGTCACTCCTCACAACTGCCGCATCCTGTCTTGCTGGCTTTTTCCACAGCCCTGACAAAGCCAGCTGGGGCCTGACAGCAGGGAGGGCATCTTGCTCCAGTTGCCTGTGGCTCCCACTGACACAAGAGAGCTGGGGAATGGATGCAGCGGGAGTCAGGCTCTGTGCCAAGGCATTCTGGGCTGGCAGCCAAGCCAAGAAGCCACCTGCCCAACTCCAGCTTTGCCTCCGCTCTTCCAGCTGGCCCCACCTTCACCTCCCTCCCTCTTCCAGTGTGGTTCCCGCTCCCTGGATGAGTAACTTCAGCTTTTGTTCTTATTATTTGCCTTCAGAAGTGCATATTCCAATGCTAATGACTCTAGGCTGTCTGCACAGATTGCCTGGCTGTTCCCTGAAGAGTGTGTATGTTTGTTGGGGGGGGGCAGTGTGTTATGGGGGAGGGAGAAAGCTTCTTGTGGCACTTTTCTTCTCAAGAAAGAACTTGTAAAGTAGAACAAAATTGCCTCCCACCCTTCCCTTGAGTGGCATTTTGCTTTTGCCAAATGAAGCCGGGTGGGGGTAGGGAGAGGGCCTTCCTCTGACTCAGGCTCTGTAGCTGTCCTTGAAAGAAGCACTGGAGGATGCAAGGGCAGGGCTGCCATTTCAGAGGTCTTAGTAGGTGGGCAAGGTTTGAAACAAAGCTTTAAAGACTCACCCTTGGTTCTGTTGTTCCCTCTGCCCAGGGTGCAGCTAGCTAGGAAAGGAGGGAGGGAAGGAGGACATTGCTTTCCAAAATAAGAATTCTGCCACCCACCAACCCCCATGAAATTTTCCTTCCCAAATTTCCATCATTGCAGTGACTTAAAACTTTAGCATTTAGAAACACAGGTATTCAAAGGGGCAGGCAAGGGGATGTGAACACACCACATGTAAAAAAAAAAAGTTTTAGATGTGGAAGATTTTCAATGTTTCACTCTCTGCGGGGCTTGGCATTTGAGGACTAAAGGAAAATTTCATTTGAAGGGGACTGAATTTTTATTGGGGGTGTGCCTCCATTTTGCCCCCCCCCCCACATTTCTGGCTCTTGTTTTTTTTGTGCTTATGGTTTTAAATCGAATCATTGGTGGCAGAATTATTTGGGGTTCATCAGAGGTAAGCCCTCTTGTTGTGGAGGAAACTATGGGCTCTGGGGGTGATGGGGGCAGAATTCTTATTTTGGGAGGCAATGCCCTCATCCCTCCCCCACCCTGTAGCTAAACCCTTGCCTCTGTCAGTGGTGGCTGAGTGCCAGCAGGATGGCAAAACCAAAATGGGTCCCCTGAGAAACAAGTGGCAGCCATTAAGCATACATCAATTAACAACTAAACATGTACCCCTCCAAATCTCTGTTCAGTAAAGAGTGTGCATGTTCTGTAGTTTGTAGGAGTCACAGAATGCTGAACATCAGTGGGAAAATAAACCCAAAGGAGGAGGACTTGGCAAGCTTGAATCCCCCATTACCCTGGGAGAAAACTAGAGGGCAGGGACTTTGAGCTGGAGCCCTCTTGCTAAGCAAACGAGGATACCTTGGATCATTTTGTAGTAGGCTTGCTTAAGAAATAGCAAAAAGGAAGACTGTTTTAAGGACAACTTAGTGTGGATTGTTTTCTCCCTCATATTAACTGCAATCAACACAGGTCTGCCTCTCTTATCACATTCTTTCAAGCAAGAGGACCTACCTGCACACACATGGTGCACTGGTTCAGTTGCTTAACAGTAGCATGTAGAGCAAAATTTTGCATTATATACTGTTTGGCTGTTTTGTTTTTAACTTTTATTTTAAGCTGCTTTGAGTCCCATATTAGAAAAAGAGCAGGAAATCAATAACTCAATAACCTGGCCAGAAATACTAGAAGGGATCCCAAGAAAGAATTACATGTGGCCAAAAATGTTCATGTATGTACAGGTATATTTCAGTTATCAAAGTAGAGGCATTCTTGGGCTTTACTTCTTTAAGAAAAACATTGGTACCAGTGGCAGAAATGATATGGAAAGGATAGGGATAGGTTCCTGCAGCACAGAAAAGAGCAATTCAACAGGTTTCAGCAACTGTTTTATTCAAAACTAACCATATGTATCTGTGAGAAGCCTTGCATCAGTAAACAAACCCTTTTGAAACTTCTAGAGACCACTTGAAAGCTTCTTCCAAAATGCATTCAGGAATATTTTTTTTCTTTCATCCATCTCCGATTTCCATTTTAGTGGCCAAACTCCCAGCTCTCCCAGTGCTTTTGAACATGCTGGGTGTAACTGGTGAGGCAGGCTTGTCTGCTCTCTCCTTTTCTCCTCCTTTGCTGTACACACTTGCCTAGTGAGGGAGTCTGGGGGCATCTGCTGTCTATTATCTTGTCTGTTGTAGGGATGCCCACACAGATACAGTAGGATTGGCTACAGCAGAATCCCATTCTTTCCCAACTCAAGTTTTATTGCATTCTTTGCTACAGACATGCTGCTGAAACCTGACACTGAGTCTGTGTTTCTCCAGCCCTCCTTCACCATCCTCCCAGTGTTGATGCAGCTAAAAAACCTCCAGCTAATGAGAAGGAAAAAAGGGTATGGTCAGGTGTGAAAAGACTCTACAAAAAGGACCATCTTTGTCAGAGGCCTTGTTAACAGAGGTATGCCTATATATGTGGATGCATAGCGCCCCCCCCCCAGCTGTTCCCAGAGGAGGCTCTGGTTTCAGGCAATTCAGATCCCTTATGACTTCACAAAAGGATCTACCCCACAGGATTCAAAGATTTAAAAAAAAGAATAAAGTGGAAAAAGATTGTGCTTCTTGGAATAAGTGTGGGTATCAAACTGAGGCAGTATGAATGGCTGATGTCTGTCTCAAGTGCCTAGACTTGGAACAAAATGAGTCAAAGCCGGTTTTTCCTCAAGCTTTTCCAACAGCTGCAAAACTCCCACAACTTCAAATGGAACCAAACTTCACAGGTAGTAAGTCAATCTCCATTTTTAATACTGTAGCAAGATCATGTTTTATTTAAGTAACCATACCATGATTCCAACAGCATGAATAAGAAACAGTGGTTGACAAAATTTTACAATTGCACTATTTATTTTAGTTGCAGTGGTTCCCCCTGCAAATGCTTGGGTGTTTTCACCTGAGGATATGTGCTGCGGCCCATCATCTCACCTTGTCTTCGGATCACCATTTTTTCCACCAGAAATGATGGCCACCAGTTATCCTCACAGCACAGTTCAAAACCTATCTGCAAATGTTTCTTCAGCATGTTTGAACTCTCTGCTAATTCACAGCCTAGTTTTCAAATGATACAGGCAGGTAACTGAAGTGTACTTTTACTTCTGCAGTACTAAGTACATAGTGCTTTACAAAGAACCCAAGAGCACTTTCCCCCAATAAGTGATTTTCCCTCCCACTTCTTCTGGGTGGATGATAATCTGTAGGAAACAAAATGGCAAATATTTTTTTCTATTCTGTTGTTTTTCCTTTCCTACTGAGTGATATGTTATGTTACACATAATAGCACCATATCCAGAATCACCATGTCTGATTAATTTGTTATATAGCAGGTAAATGAAATGGTCTAATAATGCCCAGATGACCTACTTCCAGCAATTATACAGGAAATAGGTTAAAAACACCCCTTCTTACATATTTATGAATAATGAATCTCCTATTTAAGGGGGAAAATAAGGTTTTGAGCCTCTAAAGTACTTGCTCATTTGCTTTTCTTTACAAAAAATTGAAGATGCAGAGAGAGAGAACTCGCTTCCCTTGCAGCCGCCCAACTGCAGCTATTGAGGCAAAGTGCAGTTTGAGAATACCCTTCTCACATATTCATGGCTGAGAAAAGATCTGAACTAGAACCTCCTCAGAGTCTTAGCCATCTTACTACATTAGCTCTAACCTAAGGGAACTATGGCAGGTGGGACTATTTCAATTAAGCAGGAGAAACCAAGACACACTAATATTTTCTCTTCCAAGCCCCCCCCCCCTCCTTTTCACCAATGCATCTCTTTATTGTCACCTAACAGGCATAGGATTCTTTGCCCTGTGTTACCATGGCTGTCTGGTGTCACCACCACATGGGTGGATTAGAAGATGGCAGTTGAGAAAACAAAGAATTCTCTCCACCCTACTATCCTAGGTGTTTCTGGCATCTGGTCAACTCACATGGATTCTAGCTGATGTGCAAATATGGCTCTGCTCTCCTTTCACAGCATTATAAAAGACCTCTGCAAAGAGGCCAATACAGAATACTAACCTAACCCAGGATAGTGGAAATGATAGGAACAATTTGGTTTAAGCTGCACTCTACACATTTCACCTTCTAAGCCTTCGCACACACTGCAGGCCATTACTCTATTTGTACATAGGCCAATGTCTGCTTAAGTTCCTTGACATGTGTAAAAGATTGGAACAATGGTGCAGTGTTAGATGAATAATGATTACAATGGGGGGAGCAAGGGACCAAGCAGGCAACTGTCCAGTTACTCCTATTTGTGGCTGCATGTAACACACTGGTTATGCCTAAGTGTGTCAGGAAAGTCTGTTTGAGGTTTCCCCCCTCCCCAAACAGTCTGAAATATACCTGCTTGTCCCTAAGTCATATTATGTGACAAAGCCATGGGCTTCGCACATTTCCAAAAAGTTAGAAGAGTTGAGTAAGGCAGTTTTTCTGAAAGAGAACTGGAGACCACTTAAACACCTTAATTTGAGGAATGAAAGGTGTGGCCAGAGCAGTTTTATTCATACAGGGATGTATCCAGGAATCCCCCTAAAGGCAAGTACATCTGAACACATCTCTGTAGTAAACATGACCAAATATTCAATCAATCTTAGAGCAGAGATCCAACACTGTATCTCATGTGCCACTAACACTAACCTAAAACCATGCTTTATTTTGGGGAAAGGTGTCTTTTCCAACAACTCTCTCAAGTATAACAATTTTGCAGGATTCATCCCATCCTTAGCAGTAAGTTTTCAAGTTCTCAATAAGGCACATACAAAACACAGTATGAAGTTAAAATCAACAGTTTTCTTGTGAAAGGGGATCCATCAGTATAGTCTGTCATCTTTGTGGAGTGGACAAACAGCTCTTGTACTCTGTGGCTGACAACATCTGCGACAATGAATCTTTGGGCTTTCTTTGCCGGGTGGAGAGAAGAGGCATCTTTTTGGTTTTGAAAGCAAGTCTCAAGAGATTACTAACTTCATGTCTAAAAGTAGTATTTTTATGGAATTTAGTTCAAAACAAAAGCATTGCCTGTTCTGAAGTAGCAGCCAAACCAGAATTGTTCACACACACAAAAGTCCCCTTTGTTACAGCACTACTGAGAAGGCAGCCACTCAAAGGGAGACATTGAGAGCCACAGAGACTTTTGTTACTTCAGTCTCACCCTCTTTGGAGAGGGGGGTTGCATTAAAGACACATGTAATTTAAAAGGTGAAAACTACATTAATTCATTTAGTCACTAAGAGATACAGTAGACAGCATTACAGTATTTATACAGGAGGTGGAGTGTAAGCAGTTCATTTAAAACGTTAGGAGGTTTAACTGTTATAAAAAAGGTTAAAAAAATAAGAAATAAAAGTGAGAGGAATGATGCAGCGGAATACTAAAAGACAAGAGCTAGGCTCAGTTCTCACTACTGTACAAGATGCTTCAATGAACATTGAAACAGTAAGTACATATGTATGTCACAGGCTGAAGGACAGAGCTTGAATCTGAACGCCAAGTGGATTTCCAGGCTTTTGACACTACGTGTATAAGAATGTGGTCTACAAAGTAGACTTTCTGCAACATGGAGAAAGTTGGAGTGAGATACCTGACCACCCATCATGGATGGGATGAACAGGAGGAGGGGGGGAGAAAAGCTTATTGACCCAGTAAAGTAGTTTCTACATTCAGGGAACGCCTTTCTCTAGGGGCTCCCCCAATGAGAAACTTCTCCACATCTTTCAGAGAAACTCTAACATACTGCAGAAGCTTCTAGGGCACACAGGGCATGGAGTGAACTGGCTGAGCCAGCTGAACTTGCCTGATGCCTGTACGACTTTGCCGCCTTAGATGACAGCTCTGCATTGTAGGCCAATAGCGGTGATGAGTCTTTCCCTCTCTGTGTTGAGCCTGCCTATCTTCCGTGACTTTTTCACTCAAGAACTCCCACAAGCTTCCTGGAGCCAAACCCCTCTTATCTATTCAAAGGAAGAAGTACTGATGGTTTCTGCCACACGACTTTCCCACCTATCCTACATGATTCATACATTAAAACTGTAGAGGATAATTTATTCCATTCTCACATAAATGGAAAGATGAGGAATTACCAGCTTCCATTTTCTTTTGTGACAGCTCTCTCCTCTGGACCAGCTTCACTATTACTGTTGACAGGATGGGGCAATTCTTGATATCCTTATGTATACTTGTGCATCTAATAAGGTGTACCCTTCTTTAACAGGTACAAATTATACATACATGGGAAAATGAGGCCCTGTCTGAGAGACAGCCACCTTTCCCTTAACTGCTATTAAATCTTAGACCTGACACAATCAGTCACCAAACAGAAGCAGCTGTTAATGAAAAGCAGCAGAATCAGAGGGAACCAATCCCCTATGGGCAAGAGTCTCTTTTCACAGGGCTTACTTTCAAAGCCAAATATAAATCACACAAAAAAGCAGGCAAGACTTTAGCTACAGTAAGCTTACTGGCTCCCCACTTTGCAGTGCAGTAAAACTGAAGTTAAAGCTCTGAAAACTGAAGTCAGACTACAGCTGCCTGAGGCATGACAGCACAGCATGGTTACAATTCAAACACACACAGCCAATTTTGCCCAAGGTTTCTGCTAACCTGCTAGAAGCAGATATGCCTCACCTGAAAGCAGGGATCAATATCATTCACCCAGACTAGAACAAGACTTGCTGAGGTTGTATGTGCAATGTTCCCTGCTTTCAAGATTCACCTTAGTTTTTGTTCTAAGACGTATAGGCTCAAAGAAATCCTGGCTTTTTTTATATAAATGCCCAAATGTGTATTGCTCCATGCAGTTATGTAACACTGGGGTACACAGGAGTCTACCCTGCATGGACTGACAGCACAATTGTGTTCTGGAGAAAAACCAGTATGGATTAGTGACTGCTTCTGCAGGCCCATGCAGCTCCATGGTTATCTGCATGGCAGTGCTGTATAAGCGGGCTTATGAAGAGAATCCTCCAGGCAATGGAATACTTTCTCACAAGGGCTGTTGTGGCTCTATCTGGCTTTTAACACTGCCAGGAGTTCTGTTTTTACAAGCAGGAGAAAGGCATGTGAAGTACTTCTTGAAAACCATTCACACCTGCAACAGGATGGAAATGGCGCCTTCCTTCCCAATCCACTTGCCTCAGAGAAAAGCACAGAAAAACAGCTGTGTTCAAAATCTGCGGGAAGTGCTTCCTGTGACAGCACATTTAGGGCGTTTGTTAGTTTTCCATTATTTCCTCAGCAAGTTGATCAGGATTATGAACAGAAGAACCATGAGATTCAGACAGTTATGCCACTGGTGTCCGTCCACAGAGGAGCACAGTACGAAGCTCCCAAAACATGGTTTTTAAAACAGGAATTCTCTCTGTTAGACAGGAAGAGTGTCTGAGATTTCACTGAGAAGGGAGCTCGGAAAAGTATCTGAGCTCCAATTTGTCACAGCACAAAAAATAGGATAATCACCACCAGCAGAACAACAAACAGAATAATAATTGCACACCATTGTCGCCGATCTGCAAAACAACATGTATGGATTAGTCCTCTATTTTTCAGGAAGGCTAAAGAAGGATTTCCTTTCCATTTCATATAGTGCTCTGGCAAACTAAGCCCTCAGAAACTCAGAAGAAATATAGAATGTAGTGTTGACGGAAAACTTTTTCAAAATGGCTCATTTAGAACAATTATTTAGAAAATTATTTGGAATAAAATTATGCTACATAGTACATAAATTCCCTGATTCACCTAAACATTAAGTCTTACACACAACGTAACCACTGATCGCTAAAGGGTTTGATAGATAACTTCTTTTTGGCCATCCTTTAAAAACCTAAATCTCATCAAGAGTATTAAGAGGAAGGAAAATGTTTTTAGTATCCTTTTTGTTGCCCTTTCCCAGTGTTCTACAGCAATGGTTTTCAGAAGCTCTGTTCTAAGGAATGCCTTTCATGCTTGCTTGGAATTTTTGTGTATGTTTCAGAGGACTCTGGGGAACATTTCAGGGTGCTCACATTTCAGATGGTCTCACAATCACCCCAAGTGAAGCAAAACAACGCCTCAAGACACTCTCAGCACTCTCTTCTGCCTGTATATTGCAAGGGGAGACCTACAGTGGTAGCAAAGATGTTTGTGGGGGGGTTACTGATTTCCTCTTTTCTGATAAGCTTCTAATTCCCAAGGGTTCCCTGAAATACAGTTTAAAAGCAACATTTCTTCCCAGCCAAGTCCTTACTTCCCACTCGGTTGAAAGATTAAGACTCCCACCCCCAAAAATAATTGAGCAGCTGCTATTGGTGTCCTTCAACAAGACAATTTGAAGAGTTCCACTCACATTGTCTTAGGAAAGCAAGGACTGGGTGGGGTGGGGGGAGTTCAATATCACAGTGTCATTTAGTTTAGCTAACAGTTGCACCAGGATACAATGGTTACAACTGTAAGTGAAAATTTAAGAAGCCAATAGCAGTCAAAAAGCTCAAAAGCCACTAAAATCCAGTGGAGGGTTCTGGGAGATGTAGCCCAACTGAAGCTTTTCTGAGGTCTGCCTAATTCAACCCTTGCAGTGAAAGAAGGCTACTCACCACTGGTCATGTGAGACACTTTTGCAAGCTTATTCATAACATTATCTAGTCGTGATTGAGTGCTGTCTAGCTCATGAGCGAAATCATCCAACATGCTGGAACCACAAGAAGCAAGGAGAGAGCGTTAGATTAAGCAATGGAGGACTTTTTGAAATGTAAGGCTTAATTTTAAATTTAACTTAGAAAGAGGAGAACAAAAATGCTCTTCTCCATGTGCCTGTTTCATTAAGGTAACAGTTATGCCACAAGGAAAGGGGCTTTCTCAGCTCTGGCACAACACTTAGGAAATGACCTCCACAAAAAAGTATGCCTGGCACAAAGCTTACATTATTTTAGGTATCAGATTTTTTAAAAAAAAATCAGAAAAGTATCTGAAAATATTAGTCTATTTTAAAGCATCTTTTCTTTTTCTTTTTTTAAAATTAATTTTATGCTTTATCCAAAAGGCTTACGGCAGTATAAAATACCATCATAAATACAAATAAATGGTTTGAGTTTGAAGATTAGGTGTTTAACCCTTTGCCCTTCAGCAACTGGTTGCTCAAAACAGCCTCCCAAGTTGCTTTTCTCCTTACAGAGGAAAAGATACGGACATGCACAATTCCCCCCACCTGGGGAAGCAGACTGTGGAGGAAGATTTTGATTAGGAAAAACAATTCTAGGAAAATGTTAGAAGGACACGCATGCATTAACAGAAAACCGAACTTCCCCCCACAAATGATTTTGCAAAATTTGCAGCAGTGTTCTTTTATCTCCAGAGTCTTTCAGCAAAAACAACAGGCTGAAGCTATCCGCTTTTGAAGTTCACACGTCCACGAAGCAAGATGGCTGCCGTAAACTAGCATGTCATATGTTGCCCCCGCTGCACAGTGTTTTTTAACATTAAAGTGGTGGTGCGCAAGTGCAACCTTCTGCTTAAAAAAATTACTTGGGCGCTTAGGTGTAACAAAAAAGTGCATGATCGCTAATGCAAAAATCCAACAGGGCGCTTCCAGGCACTGCCTTGCCAGAAAGCCCCCACCCTCCCCACATGTCTGACCAATTTGATCTCCAGTTCCGCCCTCTCTGAGAATGCACAGCAAAGCGAATTGGTTGTCCTAATGAGCGCTGATGCACATTTCCTCACATTATTTTTTAAAATAATAGTTTTTTAATAGTTTTGTAGTTTTTGGCCCCTCTCCTTCCGAAAATGGCAAATCACCATGGGATCTTGTTGGGAGAAAAGGTATTCTCTTCACATTCTACGAGGAGTTTTTTCATTGTCTAGGTCAACAAGCGAGTGCATTTGTACAGCAGTTAACTAAAATTTGAGTTGAGTTGAGAAAACATGCCTAACAGTCCTGCTTTTTAAGTTCCACAAGATTATGGATTTCCCTGTGTAAGCTGGTTTAGGAAGAAATTCTATTACTGACCATGGAAAACTCCAGAAAGGCAATATATCACTTGCTGGAGCTCTTTTCAGAAAAGCAATTATTTTTGCTTCCCCTTTCCTCAGCGGAGCTAAAGTGCCTGCTTTTGGTGCTGGCTGAGAACTGAAGAGGAGCTTCTAGACCAAAGGTCAATCTAATCCAGAACTCTGGTTCCAGTACTGGCCAGTCATGGGTCTCAGGGAAGCCTATAAGCATGACACAACATCAAAAACAAACACAATTTTACTGGAAGGAAGGCTGCTAAGAGACATATACTGTGATTAAAATGTGTTCGGTACTCACACTGCTTGTTCATCTAGCTCCCCTCCAATGCGCTGGGACATATTCTTTAATACCCCAATGCTGCCCGATACCAGCTCCAACTGTTCATCCTGCTGTTCGATGATTAACTGTACACAAAAAGAGGAGCGGGGATAAGGGGGAATTTACAGAGTTAAAATCATGCATCTAACAACAATTGGCATCCAGAGTACCAGTTGCAGCTTCCTACACACAGTCCTAATTTCCTGAGCACCTAAAAACTACCTGTAAAGAGAAAACCAGTTTTCCCACACATACCCCCCCCAAAAAAAAACACTTTAGGGGAAAAACCTATGCTTCCCCACCATGGTTCAAATTCCCTCCTCAGAAGTTCTCATTTCTGAATCAGGGTGGGTACCTGTCAAAAGGTTGAGGGGGGCACATTGGTCCCCAATGAAATCTTGGTGGGCTGTACCTCCTCATGACCCCTGCTAAAAATGTGGGACTTTGCCTCTAAACCATCCTCTAGGGGGCACGGGGGCACCTTTGCCAGGTTCTTGGCTCTCAATAGACCATTTTAGGCACAGGAGAGTTGTTTTTTAATAACACGAAATTACCTGGAAGTAGGGTTGCCATAATTCTCTGCCACAAAACCGGGACAAATGTATATAGCACAAACCCACCTGTGCGAATGACTCATCCCATCTTTTGGCACTTCTTACCAGACACACAGCCTGATTGCAGCGCCAGCGGCGACAGTGTGGTTGGTGGCAGCCAGGAGGGTTATGATGGGCCCCCCTGCAGCTGTGGGGCCCTTGAACCAGCCCTGCCTCCTCCTGCCACTGCCGCTGAGACCGGGGAGGGGAGGAATGGAGGATGGCTCTCTCCTCCTCTTCGGAGGCTTTGCATGCCTTCAACAGAGGCGGGTGCTGCCTTCAGGACAGGAAGCTGGAGGAATCCAGGATCTGCTGCTTCAAGCAGTTCAGCTGGAGGACTACCGTAGGACCCCTGTATCCACTGAGTCATTATCCACTGAGTCAATTATCCACAGGACACAAAGCAGCACACCTACCACAGTCTTCCTAGAAAATGCCTAGAGAGGCATCCTCTCCAAACATTTTCTAGGTCCAAGGCAACTCTATAGTATTTTAAAATGGAAGTCCCATTATTTTCAATGGTGTTTGATGTTATCTGCGGTTTTCAGTATCATACTGTATTTTCAGTCCCTTCAATCCGGGATTTTCCAGGTTTTCCAGCACTAGTGGCAAACCTACCTAGAAGTCAACTTCTAGATCACTTTTTTGATAGAAAAAAAGGCTTCTTTGGGGCTCAAACAGTCAGTGATGGAGGGGAATGTGGCAAAATTGCCCTCCTGCCCCCCCCCAGAAGATGATGGGGCATAAAAACAAAATTTTTGGATCCTGAACTTGTAGAAGGCCTACATTAGTGCATGATGTGTCTTTACCAACAACAGGGAACATTGACCATCTACATACTGTTGGATTGCAATTCCCATCAGACCCAATCAACTAAGAATGAGGAATGATGGAAATTGCAGGCTAACCAGATTGGGGGGGGGGGTTAATTTTCTCTCTCCCACCCCATGTTTAGACTCTCAGTATGATATTATTTGAATTAGATGAGACTGTTGGTTGGCTGTAAGACGTCAAAAGGATGAAGGCAATTCACTTAAATCATAGCAATATATAACTGGTGCCATTAACCATAGTTTTCTGCATAAGCATTAGATATTATACTAACTGTATGTCAGCTGTCTTTGAATAAGAATAAATGCCTAACATTATTCCCTCTGCTTGAAAAGTTGTCCTCTTTGGGAGATGTAATGGGAAGATGGGGTCAGAACCTTTTTGCTGATGTGTGCATAGGATACAGTGGTAATGCAAATAGTAAAGGGGAAGATGCCTTTGGGATCAGGGAACTATGAATATGAGCTGGACTGGAACTCTAAACAGACAGATGCCTATGCCTGTACTTCCTAAGAGCAGCAACAGGCACAAGAAAGCTACACATCCAGGGAACAATGTTCTTATTTGGGTATGATATGTCACACACCCCAAAAATCATGATTGGGGTATTAACTGTGTGTTGATGAAATAAGATTTGAGAATTGGGCTCTTAGAACATGCAGAAAAGGGATTATTTCATACATGTTATTGGTACCAAAGCTGTGCACATCCCTTGATCCCTCATTAGTCATTTGAATACCAACACACCAGGTGTGTGTGAGATGAATGTATCTTAGCATTAACGCAAAAAGTGCTCAGGCTCCTGTTGCCCTGGGTTAGGGCAAAGGGAAAAGAGTAGCATTCACTCTCCTCATTGTTTTCCTGTGAATTCCTCAACCTGGTAGCTAAGGAACTGCAAGTCATCCCCCCATCCTCTCTATTCCTGTCATTTACAACTTCCTACTTTCCCCTGCTCCTTCCTCTCTGTACCTATTCCTTAAATGGGGCATTGTCCTTAATACCATGACATTCTTTTGGCAAATCCTTCTCTGAAAATCCCATTATACTAGTGGCCAACTGGCATCTGATCAACAAAACTGTGTCCCCCATCCCCACCCCACCCACCTGTATGTACACTATACACAAAGTTGCCAAGGAAGACTATATAGTCACTGGAAATATCCTATATCCTACCTGCTGCTGTGACTGCTGCTCCTCAATGAAGTGTGAATTCACAGACTGCATTTCACGATCCAAACGGCCATATTTGTCATGCCCAGAGCTCCAGTTATGAGTTCCACTTTCTCCCAGAAGGACCTGTGTATCAATGAATAAATGGGATATAAAAATTAAATGTCATGACTAAATCTGATCATAACACACTTCCAAAATCAATGTCTATAAAGACAAAAGGGCTTTATTCTTTTGAACTCCGTGTACCAAACAAGTTTGCCTCTTTCACTACAGAGTTCTGAGCAGTATGTGACGGAAAGTGACTCTTCCGTTTATGAGGAACACTGGCAACTAAAATGTCTGTTCTAGTTTGAAACAGTGATTAAATAGATCCCAAAGTATAATAACAAATCCCAAATAAGAGAGTCCCATTTTTATACCCTGTGCTGAAGTTTAACCTTGGTGGTTCAGAGCTATAAAAGACCTGGAAAGGAACTAAAAAAAAAAAAAAAAGATGTGACTGTATTTTCCAGAAGGTGTCGTAGTTTGAAATCTTATATGCAGAATCAAGATTCATTTAAGAGTGGTTCATGCATTGGTAAAAACATATGGGGTGCATCCTGCAAAATTATAGCACTCTGATTCCACTTTAACTGTCATGGCTCCACCCTATGAAACCCTGTGATTTGTAGTCTGGTGAGAGACTTAGAAACTTGTAAGACCCTCTCTTAAACTACAGCATTAGGGCTCTCTGCCAGAAAACTTTATGTCCCAGGATTTCACTGGATGAAGCCATGACAATTAAAATGATACAAAACTGATAGTTGTGTGGTGTGGATACTTCCATGAACAGGGCTCCTCTGTTTGTTTTGTATCTGGACGAGAAGAGAACACTAATCCACCATCATCCTGAACTGTCAGCATGTATGGGGAGGCTCTGGGCAGTGGTTTATCACTCTTTCACCCCAGAGGAGAAACAAGAAGGAGCTCTTGCTGTCGTTCCACACAAATGACTTCTCTGCAAGAACTAGGACTATTTTTAGAAAGGCAGAGTTACTGTGTTTGGGCATTTGCCTTGTCGGGAAAGATTAGCATGAGCAAAAGCTCCTTCCTACATTGTTATGGGAAGTGTAGGAATTAATCACAGCACCCATAAATGTTCTAGCCTTTGCACAATCATTTGTATTATTGTGAATCTTGTTGCCATTGCTATTGTTGTGTGCCTTCAAGTCATTTCCAACTAATGGCGACCCTAAGGCACCCCTATCACAGGTCTGAGTCTGAGAGTGTGTGGCTTGGACAAAGTTGCCCAGTGGGTTTCATGTCTGAGTAGGGATTCGAAGTCATAGTCCAATATTCAAACCACTACGCCACACTGGCTCTTTAGCATATCTAAAATTAGGGGATTTCCTTTTAGAAGTGTGACTAATGCTCAATATTTAAACACTAAACACATCCAGTACAAATGCCCCAACCACCTCTAACAAATGTTGTAGTCAAGTTACAAGCAATCTAGCAATAATACTGACCTGCCTGTTTTTCCTTTCAGCCAGAGCTTGAACAGAAGTATTTGACATCTGGTCCTTCATATCCTATTTAGTTAAAAAACACAGCCACACAGATGAAAATTGTTATTCTAAAGTGAGCCTAACTGACAGGTATACTGGTCTACAAAACAAAACTGCTTTATTTCTGTGACAGGAAATGGCTGGAATCCTGTTGGTGTCTTACACATGCCCAAGTTCCCCTATGGAAACAGCTGGACATTTTCATCTGATGCAGAGTGTCTGTTTTCAGTTCAAGTTTGTGGAAGTGAAGTTGTGAATATGGTGCCACACAAAGATACAGATCTGCATGCATATGCACAGGCACACATGCCCTTGCATAAACATCAATACTCAGTTATGCATTTGGTTACTTATTTGAGTCTGATTTCCATTGTACAATACTGCCATTCAACACAAGTGTTGGATAGCATAATCAATACATAATTATGTATGATTTATGCAAAGCCAATGGATGAGCTCACTCTTTATGTTACAGTGGATAGCCCAACTTTAGTGCCTCTTTATTTCATATCTTAATGCACTCACACATACAAAAACTGTGAGAACTCATCATTGTCCACAAGTAGACTTCCCTAGACACTTATTTTAGCAAATAGTTAATAAAAAAGTTACATTAACAAGTCTGTTAGTGATGCTACCTCAAGGCTACAATCCTATATACATTTACACAGGAACTGATCTTACTTCAGAGCGGACATGTATATGATTGTTCTGCAAGAAACATTTTATGAGTCACCTTGCTAGAAACAAGTATACTAATGATGTAGAAACAAAGAATGGTTAATTGTATAATTTTTACCAGTGGGCACTATGAACGATAATAAAAACACTACTATAAGTACTAATTAATTCCGAAACCAATACTGAGAATCCATTAAAAAACAAATATGGATTATTTTACTAATTACTTTGCTACAGGTTGAGTCTCTCTTATCCAGAATTCTGAAATCCAAAATCCAAAACTGTCCACATGAGTGGCTGAGATAGTGACACCTTTGCATTGTGATGGTTCAATATACACAAACTTTGTTTCATGCACAAAAAGTATTATGTATAAAATTACCTTCAGGCTATGTTTATAAGGTGTATATGATACCTGAGTGAATTTTGTGTTTAGACTTGGGTCCCGTCTCTAAGACATCTCATTATATATATATATATATATATATATATATATATATACATACATACACACACACTTATTTATACATATATATACACACACATACAAGTATTACAAAATATTCCAAAATCCGAAATACGTCTGTTCCCAAGCATTTTAGATAAGGGAGACTCAACCTGTACCTACATTAGCAGCCTTTTTAGATACAACAGAAGCAATAGAATATCACGTTATAGTCATTAGGCAACCTAAAGGTTAATGTGTACTTGAAAAATCTACACATTCTGGGCTCAACAGCTTTGTATAAGCGAGTGAAATGGATCAGAGCCTAAACTTTAATGTTTCTTGATGAATATAGCTGGCATCCTATTGCTGCAGCTGACCTGTCTAAATAGGCTGACTGCCCCTTTATATGTCAAAACAATCAGTAACGTAACCCACATCTGTGGTTTTGTATAGGCTACCTAATGGGGCCTCTGAACTGCTGTGGTAGTTGACAGTACCACAGTGGTGACTTATCATTCACATCATACACTTGTAAAAAATATGTATTAATGCCCTCCTGCCTGCTACAGTAAGAAATCCAGATGCACTCCTCAGCAGGTGGGGAAGTGAAATAAGACAATATGCTGCAAACTCTTTTGCCAATTCACTGGTGGAGAAGTCCTTGGGCTGAAGTTTGGCAGCCCTAACTGATGCTTTACTACTATAGGCATACCATACCACACAGGACAGCGAAGTTGAAGCAAGTGTGACAATTCATAGCTTACTCTGGCATAAAGTGTGGTATTCAATGCTCAAGGGTATGTCAACTGTAGACTGTACCTCCTTATCCTGTAAGAGTGTTAAACACCTTGTTTTCCAATGATTTCACAGCTAACCAAATGCCCTTTGGCTCCTTACTAACCAAACACTGCTGCTCCTATGGATTTTACACAAACTTTGGATCTGCAGGTTAAAACACATTTTTTCCAAGGACAAGTCAGACAAAAATAGCTTACAGAAACTACAGTATCTCTGTTTTAATAAACCCTGGGAGTTTGGGCATGGGTCCATCAATTTGCCTGGAAGTTTATGAGCAGTGAGTTGTTGCTGTAATCAGCCTTGCTGCTGATTGTTTATTGGTCTTATTTGTTGTTTCATTGCACTGTCTTGCTGAATGTTCTCATGTTGTTGCTGCCTCCCCCAGATTTACTGTGAAAAACTTCCTATGAGGTCTCATGGATATCCTATGAAGGGTAGGGTATAAATAAAACAAGTAAATGGGGGAAAGTGTGGTGATTTAGTTAGGATGTTTTTCTGTTCAGATACCTTGAACTGAATAGAAATACATAATTACATAAATACTCAAAAGACAATTTTTAGAAACAGCTACGCAGCTTGTTCCATACAGCCAACATTTGCATTGATGCATTTACTTTTTTTTCCCCTCTGTAATGACAAATGTTCATTTTCCTCTGCACTTCAGGATAAAAGCAGGGAAAGTTTCAAAATCATTTTGCAAGTGTGTGAGAGAGAGTGTTAAAGACAAAAATTGTTCTGGTTATATGTTGTGGGTTCTCAACTGTGTTTTTCACAGTAAATCTTGGGGGAGGCAGCAACAACATGCCCAAACTCCCAGGGTTTATTAAAACAGAGATACTGTAGTTTCTGTAAGCTATTTTTGTCTGACTTGTCCTTGGAAAAAATGTGTTTCACAATCACTGTTCTGCTTTTGTTCTTGTTCAGCTGTAGGAGTTTTCATGTTCATATTTCCTCTTCATCTCATGGAGAGTCAGAGGTCGCTTTGCTCTAACAAGTAACTGAGACTTCTGTCCTATAATGTAGTTATCTCCGCAAGAGATTCAACTGCCTTACCCTGACCACCTGTCGTGTGCTTGTGATAAACGCTTTTCTTACACCCAGTTCTGTTGCATCAAGGTTGAACTTTCGAGGGTTAGCTTCAACAATGCGTTAAGAACAGCTGGTTAAGGAAATTGTTTGATACGCAGATTGCCCTAATAACTATTATTAACAGGGCCTTTTAAAACTAATCATTTCTCTGTATAAGTAAAAATTCCAATAAAAATATATTCCATAGGCTAGTTTTAGAAATTGTTTAGAAAGTGTGTGGAAAAATTTTGTGCTGCTTTAGTGCAACTATTTTGTTTTCAGCTTATTTTTTTTTTTAATGACACTGCTCTGGGGTCCTCCGAACTGAGAAATAGTATTAAAAATAATTTTAGTTACTTCAAATTTTATTTGAACAATTCTGATGTTTTCAGGTAGCTGACTATGTCATGGCTATTAAATGTCTTTGCCTTTTAACAATGTTTTGTTTGGGGGAACAAGGAGGCAGAAGAGACAAAGGAGAGCAAATCCAAATACGGTAGACTTCTTACAGGAAAACTTGAGGCATGAGAGAAGTAACTTTCTGATCTGAACAACACCTCCAACATCAGTTATATCAAAACATATTTATTTATTGGATTAAATGTGTCAAAACTATCAGGTTCCGTGGATGAATACTAAATAGGTTCATTTATATATTGATCAGAGCACCCAAAGGATATTAATAGTTTCATCTAAGTCCTCAAGATCCCACTCAATGCTCCTTAGGTTGTTCCTTAGCTCATTAGTGGTCCAGTCAATTTCTTCTCTTGTAGCTGTGGATGGATCTTGCAGGAGCTCTGTCCATCTCTGGAACAGCCCCTGGGCAGTGTTCACAGCCTTCTGAACTTCCCTGGAAGTCAAGGAAAATAAATAAATTAAAGACCATTTAAATGTGACAGAAGACCTCATTATCACCACTAAGGATGCCAACTTGCTACCTGCAAGCATTTTGAACTCTTACAGTATCCTATTCGTATATGCCTGCACTCACATATTAAACTGTTTTAAGCTTGACCTTTGATAATACTGATGTGTTGATGCAGAAACTATGGGACAGTTCTTTTATACTCTCTTGCAGGGGGATTCTCTGTACACCGAAAAGGAGTGTGTGTATAACTTTTCACAATGCACATAAAGGAAGATGTTTTGTGAGCCAGGTGCTTCAAGATGCAGTTTTTTATTCTTTGTCATTGATCAGAGGCAGCGAACGAGATTATGCTAAGCTGGTCCTATGCCTACATCACCAGATGATGTTCATATTAAAGGCTATATCCTTCCACCTATAAAACAACAGTGAAAGGTATGCTGAATGAGTGTATGAATTAGCCCCACAAGAGCCCCAGGGCAGGAGGAATGATCAACATACACAGCTTAACTTGTTTTTGATCCTTAAGGAAATATTTTTAAAATGGCAACTATGAAAACACACATCTACTTTCTGAATAGTTAGCTCAAGCAGAGGTGGGCAACTGTGGCCTTCCAAATAGTTTTTGGATTGAAGCTCCCACAGTCCTCCATCACTGACTATGCTGGCTGGGCTGATGGGAGCCGCAAGCCAGAAATATCTAGGGAACAACAGTTGCTCACCTGAGTGTAAAACTTATCATTCGCAAGTGTATATTGTGGCTTTAGAGCAGAAGTGGAAAGCTTTTGGCCCTCCAGATGTTTTGGACCTCAACTCCAGTTATCCCTTACCATGGGCCATGCTGAGTGGGCCAAAGGTTCCTCCCTCCAGTTTAGAAGCATTCTGAAAATCATATTGTTTATGCATTAAAATTCATTATTTCATTAATCATTGAAGCACATAGCTACCTATACTGATTTCTCTATTGGCAGGGAAAAACTATTACAAATACAGGAGGCCCCGGCTTATCTGACAGGTTAGGGACTGCAGCAGTGTGAAGTCAAAGGCTTTCATGGCTGTCATCCATAGGCTTTCTGTCGGTTTTTTCTGGGCTGTGAGTCTGTGTTCTGAAAGAGTTTATTCCTGATGTTTCGCCTGCATCTGTGGCTGGCATCTTCATTGAAAGTTCTCGGAAGATGCCAGCCACAGATGCAAGCGAAATGTTAGGAATAAACTCTTCCAGAACACGGCCTCACAGCCTGGAAAAAACCCACAGAAAACCTATGACTGCAGCAGTGTCAGAAACCAGAATTGGACGAAAAGCAGAACCCATGTTGGAAACATGAGGGAATTACGGTGGCTCACTTGGAACTGCCTGCACCTGCCCATGGGTGCTTGTGCCCTCTTGCATGCTGCTTGCAAGGCTTCTCAGTCAACTTTGCTCACTTTGCAAGCAGCATGCGTGTGCCTGTTCAGTCCCAAACACAAGGAAAATCTATGGATGCCGGCCTTGAAAGCCTGCCTTTGACTTCACACCCAAGCAAGCCTCTGTAGCTAAGAACTGTCAAGAGTGGATTCCTTGTGGAATGAATGGAACTTGTCCTCCATTTGCAACTGTTGAAAGAGCAAGTTGTCAGACAATGAGCTGTTAAGTGGCAGGGCCTTCCTGTATTGTTTTACGGTGCCTAAACCTGAATTCTTTAGTTTTTGACACTGACAAAAGTCCAATGCTTGTCCTTAAAACCTAGCTATCTCTGCTCTATGATGCCTGTTAACATGCTTCGACTAAGCAACATGTGTTCTATTCTTGTTTTTTCCCCATACTAAACAAACTTTGAAAGTAGATGATTATAATAGGTATAACTAAAACAGCTGTCTCTTTTGAGATTTCACGGTGTACTTGGAACTCAGAATTAACCAGCACTTGGGCAGATAAAGTGTGTGCATGGGTGTATATAAATACCAGGCAAACTGACAGACTTAGGCAAATTTAGAACCCAAATTGTGGAGGTAGTGAGTGATTCAGTGAGGATTTCAATTAATGTCAATGACAGCTTATCCCAGCTCTAACCAGAAAGGCTTTATCTGAAGCATGGTCTTGCCTCTTCCACTTTGTAATGGCTAAACAACACCTGATGTGCAGAGATGAAAATTTTTATTCTGCTTAACTTTCCATTACATCATTTCCACTACAAAGGACATCTTCCATTCATGAACTCATCCTATCACAAACAATGGGATATTCCTTCATTTCCCCAAACATTCAACAAACATTTCTGAATGCTCATTTGCTTGTTGCTTGCTAACTTTTAAAGAATATACAGTTCTGGTTTTATAACTTAGCTTGTGGAACTAGTTTTTCATCTTCTATCCATCTGAACCTGAAGAAGCAAAAGTGTGCTTGCTCAAAAATCACGGCACACAGCTGTCTGTATGAGATTCTACTGTCATCCTCAAAGCTGAAATATTATGCCTCTAATGTACTGACATGCCTCTATCGTTTTTTTTTAGTGATAAGATACTGAATACTTCCTAAGAATTAAGATTATCATTAAAATCTTGGTCTCCTATGAGGGACACAGAAAACCCTACAGAGGCCTGTTTCTAGAGGCAGTTAAACATACTGATCTTTACCGAAATGAAAAATGTATACTGAATGGCAAAATGCAAGGGATGAGAAGAATAACTGAGAGCTTATCCAAACAACAAGCAACCACATTTTAGCCTTTAATTTCACCTACTCAAAGTCAGATCTGTGTGTTCATAAAACTACCTGTATAGCTTATAGACCCAAACCTCACTTCATACAGTAAATGGCCCTTGTGCACATAAGTTTTATGAATTTTTTTTAAGACAATGAATTTACACTCGGGGAGGAAAAAGACAGGAAACACTGAATCTTCATACATATAAAATGAAGCACATTCAATACTGGGAAAGTGACGATATCCCACAGTACAATTGTAACGTTGCAAGGAAAGTACTGGATGAGTTACAGGTAAGTTGTGCAAAGCAGGCAGAGCAATTATTTCGGCATTGCACAATAGCCATATTCAGCTGACGTCAGCAGAAGTGGAGTTGTGCATGCAAAACTACTGCACATGTGTATGCTCAATGGGGTCATTTGTACCCATTGTTGTGTGCTGTGCAATGAGACCCATTCCTGAACATGTGTTGCAACATGCAGTTATTTTGTATGGGGGTTATGTAGCACTAATATGGAGTAATTCCCCAGCAGATAGTTATGCTACACTCTGACAACATATGTCTGCAGCTTTTGTATGTATGCTACAACCTACTTGGTTTCATTAAGCCCAGTAAAAAAATATCTGAGAGCTTATTTTAATATTTCACTGAACTCAATGAAAAAAAATCACATAACTGATTTTAGACACCAACAGCGTAGTGTTATAGCACAAGCCTCTTCCCCTTCCACCTGGTTTTTTTCCATGTTATGTAAAACTGTTCATTCAGCTACTACTAACACATTAACAACAGCTCTGCTAGGTCATACCAAAGGGCCACATAGTCAAAAAGCAGCCAAGCAGATGTGGGCAGAAATCTCACAAGTGAGGCAGAAAGCCAACAGTCTTTCCATGTGTTTTTCCAAGTAAATCATCTTGAAATGTACACTGCCTTTGAGCATGGGGGCTTCATTTAGTCCTGATAAGCAGCTTTGTGTGCTGGTGTAGTGGTTGGAGTGTTGGACAAAAACTGGATAGACCCAGGTTCAACTTTCCACTGAGTGTCCTTGGGGCAATTGCTACCTCTCAGCCTTGACCTACTCTGTAGGATTGTTGGGTACATAAATGGGGAAGGTAGTGAGGAGGAACGTGCACCTTGTCTTAAGAAAAAGGTGGGATATATATGCAACAAAATATTTTCTCCATGAACTTGTCTAACCCCCTTTTTAAAGAAAAGTCAACAGAATCCATGGCTATCACCAACACTCCATCTCAGAGCAGAAATGAATCCCATCAGTTAATTACATACTGTTCAGCTGTTACTCAAATTTCACTGGAAGAGTTTAACGATCTAGGATCTCACTGAGGTGGCCAATGTGTGCCTGGACATCACCACTTCAAACTTGAGGGAGATGTGTGCTTTTCATACTCCTTAATATCGAAGACCACCAGTCAAGAAAAAGCATTTTAGCCCAGCCTGATCTTGTACTAAGCTTTATTCATGCTGATTATGTTGGATTCAAAGAATCATTTATGGGAGCCTCTGCACTGGAAAAAGGCTATATGTCAATGGGTTTGTTTGGTCAGCTCCAGCCAAAAAATTCAAGTAGCCATGGAAGTCCTGTACCTGAGAGCCATAAATAATTAGTCTAACTTGGTATTAGGCATCTTCCTCTACTCTAAAAGATCTCTGGTCCTCAGACTGAGGACTGTCCCTGAGATCTTGTAGCAGTGGTTCTTAACCTGTGGTCTGGGGACCCCCAGGGGTCTGCAATGGCCTCACAGGGGGTCCACAAAAGCTTGAAGGCCGCTTGGCCCACCTCTTCCCTGCAGTGGAATGACAGGAGCCAAGCAAAGGCTGGCTTGGTTTGCGCACTGCCATTCAATCTGCTCCAGCCACAAACTTGCAGGAAAAAGCAGGAGAAAAGTCTTCCCTCCCCCTCCAGTACCTCTTCTGGAAGGTTTATTGGATGGTGTAACATCATTATTGTTCTCAGTCGGTCTCAGAGGTCAGAAAGGGGGCTCTCCTTTTTTCTGCATACGAGGACTCCCAGAATCCCCCAGTTCTAGGAGTTGTCATCCCAAACTGTAACCTTCCTGTATTATACCCCACTTTGCTCTCCACTCTTTGATAGCAATTCTCTAAGATGGTGGTTCTTAACCTTTCCTTCACCAGGGGCCCCCTTTGAATATCTTTTGATAATCTGGTATAACATCATCATTATTGTTGTTGTTGTTTTAAAACTTAAGTCTTGGGGGCCCACAGCAACAAAAGATATTTAAAGGGGGGTCCCTGGTAAAGAAAAGGTTAAGAACCACTGCCTTGGAGAATTGCTACCAAAGACTGGAGAGCAAAGTGGGGTATAATACAGGAAGGTTACCGTTTGGGATGACAACTCTTAGAACTGGAGGATGCTGGGAGTCCTTGTACACAAAAAAAAGAGAGCACCCTTTCTGATCTCTGAGACAGACTGGTGAAACTGACTCTAAATACGAAGTGATCTTGAAAGAAAGAAAGAAAGAAAGAAAGAAAGGCTGCTGGAGAAAGAAAGAAAGAAAGAAAGAAAGAAAGAAAGGAAGGCAGGCTGCTGGAGAAAGAAAGGAAGGAAGGAAGGAAAAAAGAAAGAAAGAAAGGCTGCTGGAGAAAGAAAGAAAGGAAGAAAAGAAGGAAGGAAGGCTGGCTGGCTGCTGGAGAGAGAGAAAGAAAGAAAGGCTGCTGGGGAGAGAGAGAGAGGAAGGCAGGAAGGCTGCTGGAGAAAGAAAGGAAGGAAGGAAGGAAGGAAGGAAGGAAAAAAGAAAGAAAGAAAGAAAGGCTGCTGGAGAAAGAAAGGAAGGAAGGAAGGAAGGAAAAAAGAAAGAAAGAAAGGCTGTTGGAGAAAGAAAGGAAGAAAGAAAAGAAGGAAGGAAGGAAGGCAGGCTGGCTGGCTGCTGGAGAGAGAGAGAGAGAAAGAGAGAGAGAGAGAGAGAAAGGCAGGCAGGCAGGCAGGCAGGCAGGCTGGCTGGCTGCTGGAGCTTTGGCCTAGACCCGACCCCTTTGAATGCACCTCGCCTGCAGAAAACCAGGCAAAGAGGGGAAGAGGCTGAGACAGAGACGCCCTCCTCCTCCTCCTTCCTGGGCTGAATGAAGAAGAGTTTTGTTGTGAGCCATGAGGGAGGGAAGAGGGAAAAAATCAGCCCCGGAGCCTGCTTCTTCCTACAAGCTTGTGGCTGGAGCAGATTGAATGGCAGTGCGCAGGCCAGGCCAGCCCAGCATCCAAGGACCACCACCCCCTCCTCCTCCTCCTCCCCCCCACCCGCGCGTCCCTCACCCACCCACCCTTTCACCACGAAAAAGGGGTCCTCCATGGACATGGCCTCTGGAGCCGCTGCCGCTCCGGGTTTCCCCCCTCGGCTGGGCCGCCCGTCCCTTCCGACCACGGCGGCGGAGGTGCTTCCCTCCTCAGCAGCGGCGGCGGTGGCAACTCCGCGGCTTCCCCCGCACGGCTCCACTCTTCTTTCCGCCCACCGCTCGGCCCTAGATAGGCCCCTCCCTCTCACGTGACCTGGAAGGACCCGAGGCTCCTCCTGATTGGACAAGGCAGACCGGGGCCTCGCGTCACGTGACAGGGGAGCCAGGCAAGCCCCGCCCTCGCTGGGAAAGCCAGCTGCTTCTCTTCAAGAAAGGGGGAGGGAGGGTGGTGGTGGGGGGGTTTGTTGTTGTTTACATTTGTCCTCCGTATCCACGGATTTGGTATCCACGGGTTTAAGTCTTCACGGCTTGAAAATATTCTTTAAAAAATAATAATCCAAAAAGCAAACCTTGATTTTGCCGTTTTATCTAAGGGACACCATTTTGCTATGCCATTGCATAGAATGGGACTTGAGTATTCACGGATTTGGGTATCCACAGAGGGGCCTGGAACCAAACCCCAGAGAATATGAAGGGACAACTGTATTATTATTATTATTATTATTATTGCAATCAAATCCAGTACAGTTTTCCCTTCATATTTCCTGGGGTTTGGTTCCAGGACCCCCATGGATACCAGCAATAACATAAAAGGATATTTTAAATAAATATTTTATTATTATTATTGTATTTTTGTATTATTTTTATTAATCTTTTATTGATTTTTTCCTTTTCCCAGTAAGTACCATTATAATGTGTAAATATAATGTGTGTTTAGATTAAGAAGAAAAATATATTCGTGTTAGGATAGTTTTATTTTTGTATTAGTAAGAAAAGAGGAAAACAGTTATTATTATTATTGCGTTGTTGCAGTCGGGTGTATGTTTCAGTAGAATGGTCTTATTCCAATAAAAAAATCCTAATCCCCCTCCCCCCCAAAATTCCTAATTCCGTGGATACCAAAATCCGCGAATACTCAAGTCCCATTATATGCAATGGCATAGCAAGATGCTGTCCCTTAGATAAGATGGCAAAATCAAGGGTTTGCTTTTGGGATTATTATTATTATTTAAAGAATATTTTCAAGCCGTGAATACTTAAATCCATGGATACCAAATCCGTGGATACGGAGGGACAGCTGTAGTAATTATCTGAATATATTCTGTGGGGTTTGGTTCCAGGACCCTTGTGGATACCAAAATCCGCGAATACTCAAGTCTCATTATATGCAATGGCATAGCAAAATGCTGTCTCTTAGATAAGATGGCAAAATCAAGGGTTTGCTTTTTGGGATTATTATCATTTTTTAAAGAATATTTTCAAGCGTGAATACTTAAATCTGTGGATACGGAGGGACAACTTTATTTCACTTGGAGCTGCTTTATCAGTTTTCTTTACAGCTGCTTCCTCTCAAGTGGGTAAGGCAATCTGCATATACAGTAGGGCCCCCATATTTTCTAGGGATTGGCTCTGCAGGGGGACGACGACGTGGATACTGAGAACCTTGGATAATAGTTCCAAGTGAATGCCATTGAAAATAATGGGACTTCCGGTTTAAAAATCCATATAGTTGCCTTGGAGGACCTAGAAAATGGCTAGAGGACACATTCTTTAGGAAGACTCTATGGTATGTGTGCTGTTTTGTAACCCATGGATAATTGAATCAGTGGATAATGACTCAGTGGATATGGGGGTCCTACTGTATGCTCAAAGGCACTTTGCCATTCTCCTCTTTTTATTTTTTAAATATACAATATCTTTATGTATTTATTATAGTAGGGAACCTGTATCCGCTGATTCATTATCCACTGATTCAGTTATCCACAGAACACATACTATAGACTCTTTTTAGAAAATGCCTAGAGAGGCATCCACTCCAGGCATTTTCTAGTTCTTTCAAGGCAACTCTATGGTATTTTAACCCGGAAATCCCATTATTTTCAATGGTGTTTGCTGTTATCCATGGTTTCTGGTATCCCTGGTGAGTCCGGGAACAGAACCCCCACAGCTAAAGAGATCCTACTGTGTTTATTTATTATTATTTATTATTATTATTATTTATTCCCTTTTCCTTCTTTGTCATGTCTTAATTAGATTATAAGCCTGAGGGCAGGGAACTGTTAAATTAACCATTTGTAAGCTGCTCTGAGAGCCTTTGTGGCTGAAGAGCAGGGGTATAAACACAATAAATAAATAATATTATTTAATTGTATAATAAAAACAAATCTCTCTCTGGCTTTTCTTCGCAAACGTAGATTCAGGAAGGACATCCCGTGCTTTCTGCAAGCGCGCTGATGACTAAAAATGCCAATCTCAGATAAACAAGTCCGGTTGCAGAAAGCACAGCAGAAGGTCTCCTTGGGTGATGATTCTGGGTTGTGATTCTTTCTACATTATCGTTTCTCTTCAAGACTTGTTCGGTGTGAGTTCTCAAATAAGGCTGCAGCATTGTGGATAGTGCATCTCCATGCCTCCCGATGTGAGGCCAGGACGGAGCATTGTTGGTGATCAATTTGGTCGATCCTGAGATGTTGCTTCAGGGAATCCTTGTATCGCTTTTTTGGAGCGTCCCTCTTACGCTGACCATGGCGAGTTCACCGTAGAGTACTATTTTGGGGAGGCGATGGTCCTCCATCCTAGAAATGTGCCCTGCCCAGCGCAGCTGTGTTCTCAATATCATGGCCTCAATGCTGGTGATCCCTGTTTGCTCAAGGACAGCAACATTCGTCACATAGTCAGTCCAGTGTATACAGTATTTAGGATTGTCCGTATACAGTGCTGATGAAAGCGTTCGAGGAGTTGTAAGTGTTAGCGATAGGTGACCCATGTTTCAGACCCATAAAGGAGAACAGACCGTACAATGGCTCTGTACACACTGATTTTTGTGCTTCACCTCAGGTGTTTATTACTCCAGACTCATGAAAACATCAAATATAGTCTAACATCCGTACTTCATACAACACATAACACTTAATAAAGCAAACACCCACAAAACCAAGAATCATAGAATCATAGAATTGTACAGTTGGAAGAGACCATGAGGGCCATCCAATCCAACCCTCTGCCATGCAGGAATACACAATCAAAGCATCCCTAACAGATGGCCATCCAGCCTCTGTTTAAAGACCTCCAAGGAAGGAGACCCCACCACGCCCCGAGGGAGTGTGTTCCACTGCCAAACAGCTCTTACTGTCAGAAAGTTCCTCCTAATGTTGAGGTGGAATCTCTGTTCCTTGAGCTTGCATCCATTGCTCCGTGTTCCAGTCTCTGGAGCAGCAGAAAACAAGCCTGCTTCATCCTCAATGTGACACCCCTTCAAATACTTAAACAGGGCTATCATATCCTCTAGGCTAAACATGCCCAGCTCCCTAAGTCTTTCCTTATAAGGCATGGTTTCCCAACCTTTCACCATTTTAGTTGCCCTCCTCTGGAGACGCTCCAATTTGGCAAACAAGAAAGGAAGAAAAAGAAAAAACAAACTAAGAAGAAAGGAAAAAGAAATAAGACCTATAGTTCTAATACCAATTATCAATGGAAAAATACAAACCAACATACCCACCTCTCAACTCTTAACACTTCAAATAACTTCCCAGTATCCCTGATTATATAATTCTAATTAATTGTACAGTACTTTTATCCTCTAACTTACCATCGACTTATTACATTGTCTCTATCTATTCTTACTGGTTCTCCTATTACATATCAAAGTCCCTGTTTACCCAGTCTCCATTTCAGTGCTTGACATCATCTATAGCTTTCCATATCTTTAAATATGTTTCTATTGAATTTCCTTTCACTAAATTTGAGAGTTTGTCTACTTCTGCCATATCTAATACTTTGATTATCCAATCTGATTTTTTTGGAGTTTTATTACTCTTCCCATTTTTTATTTATTTATTTATTTATTTTTTTGCATGGACCAATCTTGTGGCTGTAATTAAGTAACTTATCAGGGTTTTCTCCTCTTTAAACAGAATGTCCTGCTCTCCGTTGGCACACAGACAAAAGAATTTGGCCCACCTCCCGGTTTATTCATCTTCTCCCCTCCCTTCTAAAAGGTTCTTCACATCCTCTGGAGTGAATTTCCAGGACTAATAAAAGCTAACAGGTTCAAGGCAAAACCTGCACAGTAATGTGAGAGCTTGTAGCAGTCAACAGTTCAATCCCAAACTAGACTACTGTTCTCCTGATCTGTCAAATAGCCTCAGTAAACCTAGAATGAAAGCATCCTGCTTCAGGACTCTTGTAAAAGGGAAACGTACAAACATTGTACAGTAGATCCACATTGCAATAAAATCCTCAAATTTAAAAGAGGTACATAAGGAGCTCCTAAGAGGAGCTGCTGTTGCTTCTTTACTTCCATATATTTGTTACTTCCTCCATGCATTTCCCTTTACTTTATACTGAATTTTAAGGTTTTCTTCTATTTGACTGTACAGTAGGACCCCCGTATCCACTGATTCATTATCCACTGATTCTATTATCCACAGGACACAAAACAGCACATCTATCATAGAGTCTTCCTAGAGAACGTGTCCTCTCTAGCCATTTTCTGGGTCCTCCAAAGCAACTCTATGGTATTTTAAACCAGAAGTCCCATTATTTTCAATAGTGTTTGCTATTATCCACAGTTTTCGGTATCCGTGCCCCCCCCCGAATCAATCCCCAGCGGAGAAGGGGGTCCTACTGTATACTATAGTTATAAATTTGTTTTATGGCCACTAATTCACGATGATACAGCTAGTTTGCATATAGTAGAAGTATAAGTAACAATTTAGAACACATCCCTACCTTTTCTCTAAGCTTCAGGTCAGCTAATGTCTTGATGGGCTATTTGTCTCTCTTTTTTTCCTCAGATCATAAGAGCATATCCACTTTACTTTTTTTCTATGCTAAACAAACACAAACTATGTAACTTTTCCACACAGTTGAGGTCCTGATCATTTTGGTTGCCCTCTGCATCCTTTTCAGCTCTATGATACACTTTTTTTGCCTATGGTGACCGAACTATTCACCAAATGGTGAAAAAACTCCTCACGGAATGCGAGGAGTATCCTTCCTGTCCTAATAGTATTCTGTATGATTTTGCCGTATTGTGAAGGAGGGGAGCAAAAACGGCCAAAAACTTGGCCAGAAAAGCCTTTGCGGACAATCCCGTTACTTTTTAAAAACCACAAGGGATTCCTGCTCATTAGGACAAGCGAGTCGCAAGAGATTAGAACACGGAACAATGGATGCAAGCTCTAGGAACAGAGATTCCACCTCAACATTAGGAGGAACTTTCTGACAGTAAGAGCTGTTCGGAGTGTGGTGGGGTCTCCTTCCTTGGAGGTCTTCAAACAGAGGCTGGATGGCCATCCGTCAGGGATGCTTTGATTGTGATTTCCTGCGTGGCAGGGGGTTGGACTGGATGGCCCTTGTGGTCTCTTCCAACTCTACAGTTCTAGGATTAGCTTTCCCAAATGAGGGGACACACGAATCTGGCCAGACAAGTGCATGGAGCAAGGCTTGCTAGCAAGGCAAGCACCTTCAGCCACCATTCCCCCTCCCCCCAGTGTTCAGGGATGGTGAATGGAGGAGGGTGGCTGTCATTCCCACCCACCATCCGGCCGGCCGCCACCATTACCACCAACACTGCGGGGGGCGAAGAAAGGCAGATGGCTCTCTCCTCCTTCCTTCCCCGATTCCCTGCCCCCTTATCCCACCCCCGCTGCCACCCGCCTGCCCCCATGGGGCCAAGGAAGGGGGCTCTCTTGCCCTCTTCTCCCTTCCTCTGCTGTCATCTGGGATGCAAAGCTTATGGGGGCTGCTGGGGACAAAACCACCATTAAGACAAGTTGCAGCTGCTGTGACTTGCTCTTACTGCAGGGCACTACATTCTCCCCCTTATATAGACAGGGCCACACCATAGATTTGTGTGACATTATGGTAGCGCCAGTTTTATTTTTGAAGATTCTTTTTAAAATAACCCCTAACATGGAATCTGGGTTTCTCACTGGACTGACATCATATTCACTGTATTGCCTACCATAACTAGGCTTGCTTTCGTGGTCAGTGAACTCCCAACTCATAAGATGTTTTATCCTGATGCACATCACCTACGCTTCCTTACATTACAACCACACAACCTATTTAAAAGTATTTGGAGACATCTTTTTTACAATCCCCTTTCATTATAGCTACATTAAATAATTTAATATCGATTTGTCCGCTTCATTGCTCACCCCAGCTCCACATTGTATGACCACATGGAAAAGCACCAGTTCCAGTACAGACCCTTGGACAGACTTTAATGTTTACATCCCTCTATTGCAAGAATCATTATTGTTCCCTTTTGATGGAAAGGGGGATGGGTGAATTGTATAATTCAGACTGAGAGAAAATGTTTTGTCCGTATCTATACAGTGGGTCCATCAATGAGCTGGATTGTGATTTCATCTTTCCCAAATCAAAGGCAAAAATCCAGGTTTTCCAGAGGCAACTTAATCTTTGATCCTGTCTCCAGATGTCTTCCTCAAACCATACTAAGACACCACTGGATATAAAGTGAGCTGGTTAATTTGAGTCTTGGAAGCTATGGAAGACTATATCTGTCTGTGTGCAGACAGTAATACCAGACTTGAGTTGTGGCACATGGAAGAGATCTGTTTCATGAAGAAACACAGGAGCCTTTGAATAGCCCAAGATTTTCCAAGGGCTTGTCCAAACAGTGAAAAAAACTCCTCACAGAATGCGAGGAGAATCCTACCTGTCCGAATGGCATCCTGTGTGCTATCGTCCTATTATGAACGAGGGGACAAAAAAGGCCAAAAAAAAATCATCAACAACAACAACAGTGAGGTGGGCCACATTCCTGCTCATTAGGACAAGCGAGTCACTCTGATTCACTTGCTCAAATGAGAGGGAGCACACCCGTGATTGGCCAGACAAGCGCAGAAGGCAGGGCTTGCTAACAAGGCAAACATTGCCCACAGCCACCATTCCCCCCCCCCGAGTGATGGGATGGGGAAGGGGGAGCGAAGCTGTCATTCCCACCCCCCACCCCCGCCACCACCACCATTACCAGGAGCAGAGAAGGGAGGAGGACTCTCCCCTCCTCTTCTTCCTTCCCTGGTTCCCTCCCCCGTCCTGCTGCTGCTGCTGCCACTGCCCACCCGGTTTCTCCTCCACCCGCCCACCTATCCACCCACCCACGGCACCGAGGAAGGGAGAAGAGGACAAAAGAGCTCTCTTCCCCCCTTGGCTTCTCTGCCGTCTGCCTGCTTGCTCCCATGGGGCCAAGGAAGGGAGAAGAGGGCTGTCTCACACTCTTCTCCCTTCCTTAGCTGTCATCTGGGATGCGAAGCTTATGGGGGCTGCTGGGGATAAAACTACCATTAAGACAAGTCGTACCTGCTGCAACTTGCTCTTTCTGTGGGGCACTATGGTTTTTTGGGCTCATGTAGACAGTGCCCAAGTTCTGGCTTTCTTGCTATCAAGAGCTACTGACAAAAGCATGGTGGGAGAAGATGCTATTGAGATAAAAATTGGCAGTGATGTAGCAGTTAAAGTGTTAGCCTCTGCCCTCTATGGGTTCCTGATGTCATTGTCATCCATTTATAACCTTGCTATGTTATCCCACTTCTTTTATATCCTTTCCATTTAAAAAAAACCCAAGAAGGGAAAGATGGACTAGCTGCAGAAATCTTAGAATCATAGAGTTTGAAGAGACATCAAGGGCCGTCCAATCCAACCCCCTGCCATGCAGGAATACACAATCAAATCATTCCAGACAGATGGCCATCCAAGCCTCTGTTTAAAAACCTCCAAAGAAGGGGACTCCACCACACTACAAGGCAGTGTATTCCACTTCCAAACAGCTCTTACTGTCAGGAAGTTCTTCCTAATGTTTACGGTAGGTGGAATCTCTTTTCCTTTAATTTGAACCCATTGCTCCATGTCCTAGTCTCTGGAGCAGCAGAAAACAAGTTTGCTCCATTGTCAGTATGACATCCCTTCAAATATTTAAACATGGCTATCATGTCCCCTCTCAACCTTCTCTTCTCCAGGCTAAACATGCCCAGCTTCCTAAGCTGCTCCTCACAGGGCATGGCTGACCTCCCACCATCCTGGTCGCTCTCCTCTGGACACATTCCAGCTTCTCAATATCCTTCCTGAATTGTGGTGCCCAGAACTTGACACAGTATTCCAGGTGAGGTCTGACCAAAGCAGAATAGAGTGGCACTATTACTTCCCTAGATCTAGACACTATACTCCTATTGATGCAGCCTAGAATCACATTGGCTTTTTTTTAACTACTGAAACACACTGCTGACTCATGTTCAGCTTGTGGTCCACTAAGACTCCTAGATCCTTTTCACATGTATTGCCCTCAAGCCATGTGTCACCCATCGTATATTTGTGCATTTGATTTTTACTGCCCAAGTGTAGTATCCTACATTTCTAGCTGTTGAAATTCATTTTGTTAGTACTGGCCCAGCTTTCTAATCTGTTGAGGTCAGTAGTTCTCAGAGCACTCCTCCATCTGGAAGCACCTTGTTTTGCAATTTGAGTAGGGTGTGGACCACTTCTATTCTAAGGCCCTGAGGAGCTGATTGTCCTTACCCTAAAGTGATGGAAGTGTCAATGCTAGACTATAATTTCACTCTTGTTCTGAGTGACCTGCACCACAGTAGTTCTACATTGCATTATTCTTACTCCAGCCTGACTTACTGATGCCATTGATTGTGAAAAGGCAGCATTCTTCATTTTTATGGCAACATGAGCTGAAGAACATAAGACAGAGATGAGATATATTTGAATGTAATATTTATTTGATGACTTTACATGTGTAAGTCATTTACAAAAAAATAACAAACATATGCATTCTTTCAGTGCAGATCAAAAATCTGAACAACAGGCAACAATCTGTGATGATCTGAAATGCAAGTTATTAGACAGCACATGCTTAATTCTTTTTTTAAATTTAATCTTTATATAAGTATTCAACACTTCAACAGGACATTAATATACAGTCATCATTTTTCCAATGTATATCAAACACAATATTGACCTCCTACGTAAGACCCTCTCAAAAGTTCCCTTTATTCCCATTCTTCTGCTGTTCCTTCCTTTATCATACTGCATTTAAATATTTCCAACTAAACCTTTAAGATTCTGCATCAATAACAAAAACAAAGCAATCCACCGTATTAACTACGTACCTTCCCCTTACTCCCTTCCTATCCTTCCTTTCCGTCACGTAGTTTCTTATATTAAATCACTTCTTATATTCCATCTTTTTTTACAAAAATTAAATACTGGTTGCCATTCTTCTTCTGCTTTCCCAGTTTTTTTCTTATTTAGAATATGCGTCAATATGTCGTTATCTCTTATTTCTATTACTCTATTTAACCATTCCTCAACCTGTAAACATTCACTGCTTTTCCATTTAGATGCTATTTGCATTTTTGCTGCTGTGATTAGGTATAACATAATTCTCCAATTTTCCCTTTCTACCTGTTTATGTAGAAGAGAGGTAATACTCAGTAGATACAATCTCGGGTCCATCATAAATTGAATATTCAACATTCTCTGTACTAAATTGTGAATCTTTTGCCAGAATTTCTTAACTATTGGGCAATTCCACCATACGTGATACATTGAACCTATTTGTTTACCGCATCTCCAGCAAGTACAATCTTTCAATTTATAGATTTTACTCATTTTTAATGGTGTCAAATACCATCTGTTAAATATTTTTACATAGTTCTCTTTTAAGTTTTGAGATGATGTAAATTTATTAGTTTTTAACCAGGCACCCTCCCATTCTGCTAATGTAATTTGTTCCCCTATATCTCTTGCCCATTTCATCATAACCGTTTTAACCACTTCCGTTTCTAATTTTCTTTCTAACCATATGTTATAGAACTTTGCTATTCTCTTTTTATCCTCTTTCCAGATTATTTTATCAACTTCATTTCCTTCTTGGTCAAAATCATATTCCTTTTTATCTTCCTTGTATCTACTATATAGTTGTTGGTATGTCAACCAGTAAACATTCCATCCTCCTTTGATTAACTCTTCTTTTGACTTTATCTCAAAAGTGTTGTCTTTTTTCCACTTACATAAATCTTCATACCGTAGCCATCTATCTGCCTTAGTCCATCTTCGTTCAAAGGCTTCCAGAGGTGAGACCCATTTAGGCATCTTGATGTAAAATTGTCTTTTAATTTTTTGCCATGTTCTTAGTGTTGCTTTCTGTATGATATTAGTATTAAAGTCTTTATGGACTTTATCTTTCTCATACCATACGTACGCGTGCCATCCGAATCTCAACCTTTCTCTCTCCAGTTCTAATAATCTCTTATTGTTTATTTTAATCCACTCAATTGCCCAAGTCATACTGCAAGCCAAGTAGTAGGTTATAATATCAGGAACCGCCAGGCCTCCCTTCTCTTTCCTGTCTATCATAGTGAGCCATTTAATTCTTGCTTTTCGTCCTCTCCAAATAAAGTCCCTCATCTTTCAACCATCTCAGTAATAATTTGTCATTTGTTAAGATTGGGATAGTTTGAAATAAGTAGAGAATTCTTGGTAGAATCAACATTTTTATTGCCTCCACTCTGCCAAGCAACGTTAACTTTAACTTCTCCCATTTCTTCATTTCTGATTTTATCAGTTCCCATAGTTTATTATAATTGTTTTCTACCAAGTCCATATTTCTATTAGAAATCCAAATGCCTAGGTATCTTGCTTTTTTCACCAGTTTACATCCTGTCATTTTTCCTAGTTCTTCCTCTTCTTTTCTTTGCATATTTTTAGTTATTATAATTGTCTTTTCCTTGTTGATTTTAAATCCAGATAGCCTACTAAAATTTTCAACTACCTCCAATAATTCATTAATGTTCTGTTCAGGATTTTCTATAATTAGTGCCAAATCGTCTGCGTAGGCCTGGATTTTATACTCTTCGTCTGAGATTCTCAATCCTTGTATGTTACTCTCCTTTCGAATCTTATGAAGCAAAATCTCTAATGTCGCTATGAAGAGTAGTGGTGAAAGCGGGCACCCCTGACAGACTCCTTTCTGAATAGTTATTGACTTTGTCCTGTTACCGTTTATTTTAATACGGGCCTCTTGATTATCATATATTCTTTTTAAATTGTTAATCATAAACTGGCCTACTCCCAATCTTTTAAATACCAGTATTAGAAAAGGCCATCTGATGTTATCGAAGGCCTTTTCCGCATCTGTGAATATAAAGGCAGCCTTCCTTTCATTGTTTCTTTCGTAATATTCAAGGGCGTTGATAATTGTTCTGGTATTATCTGAGATTAACCTACCCGGTAGAAAGCCCCTTTGATCAGAATGTATCACTTCCGCTAATATTGGTTTGATTCTATTAGTTAGCATTGTACCATAAATTTTATAATCCGTGCATAATAAAGGGATTGGGTGGTAATTTTTAACATCTTTTTTATTCTTCCCCTCTTTCAGAATAACTGTAATGTTTTCAGAATTCCATGTTTCTGGGGCCCCTTCAGTAGCTATTTGGTTGATTGTTTGCAGAAGATTAGTTGTTATTTCTTTTTCAAATACCTTATAAAATATGGGGGTAAAGCCATCTGGGCCAGGTGCTTTCCCAGTTTTAAGCTGTTTTATTGCTGCCACAATCTCTTCCTTCGAGAATGGATCTGAAAGGTAGGTTCTTTGATCATGTGGTATTTCAGCGTATATGTTCTCATCAATGTATCTTTCTAGTTCTGTCTGATTATCTTCTGTATATTGTTCTTTATACAACTTCTCATAGTAATTATGAAACGCTTCCTCTATATCCTCTTGTTTTAGAAGTATTTTCCCCTCTTGTTCTATTTCTACTATTGTATTCCTTCCTGCTTTTTGCCTAAGCTTATAGGATAGCCATCTCCCTGCTTTATTAGATTGCTCAAAGTATCTTTGCTTTAATCTTTGTAACTTCCTCCCTACTTCTTCTAGGAATATAGCATCCAAGTCCTTTTGTAGAAGTTTTATCTTGTTGCATATAATCTTATTGTTTGGGTGCTGCCGTAGTTCCAATTCTTGCGCCTTTAACTCTTGATGTAATCTATATTCTTTCTCTTCTCTTTCTTTCTTTATCTCTGCACCTCTCTTTAAAAATATGCCTGTTATAGTGGCCTTGAATGCATCCCAAATTACTTTCTTTTTTTACGTCTCCTGTATTGTTTATTTTGAAGAAGAGATTAATTTCTTCCTTTACTTTTCGAACAAACTCTTCATCCTTAAATATACCATCTTTTAGCTGCTAGATGTATTCAGATTTCAAGCCTTTAATTTGTAGTTTGATTGGATTATGATCTGACATAACTTTTGTCAGAATTTCCATCTTCATAATCTTGGTCAGGAGAGGGGTTGAGACCCAGAACATATCTATCCTAGACATACTCTTATGTACGTCTGAATAGTAAGTAAATCCTTTTTCAAGTCCATATTTTCGTGGCCATAGATCAGCTAAATCAAATTCTTCCATGATATCATCACATACCTTAGGTAGTTTACCTTTAGCTTTCCCCCTCTTCCGGGCGGTATTTGATCTGTCTCTACTCTCATTCAGGACGCCATTGAAATCACCAGCTAAGATGAGTGTTTCCTCCTTTAGAGTCTCCATATCTGTTTGTAGTTTCCTATAAAACTTATCTTTCTTTTCCAGTGGCGCATATAGTGCAATCACAGTTATTTTACAGTTCTCCAGCTTAATTTCAACCCCTACGTAATGACCCTCATTGTCATTTAGGACTTCATTAGCTTGATATTTTTTGCTCACATAAATTGCGACACCTTTTTTCTTTTTGTTTGACGATGACACGAACTCTTGTCCTAATTTATAATTTCCCAATAATTTCTTATCTTGTTGGCAAATCCTTGTTTCCTGCAGACAAATAATAGTCAATTTCGTTTTTTCCAAGTAATGAAATATCTTGTGCCTTTTAAAAGGGGTATTTAACCCTTTAACATTCCAAGATACTATCGAGCACATGCTTAATTCTTAACTGCTTTCAGGAGAGAGAAGTATCAGTGTACACAGAGCCATGCAAATAAAAAACTCTTTGAATACATGATGCCAATAGGCTCAGGCAAAAGCACACTACTGCAGCCTCTCTTAGCTTGTCTGTTCTTCCTCATTAATTAGTCATTTCCATCTTATCCACACTCTGGTGATGCTTGGCTACGTGTCACAGTTTTCATCTCTGAAATGTTGGTGCATATGTACAGATGTTGTTGGCCAAAAACTCTCATCAGCCATAGCCAGCTCAATTAATGGTAAAGGATGAAGGGAATTGTAATCAGGGATGTGGAATCAGAGTCAGAAGCAATTTTTTTGGGTGGAATTGGAGTCAATAGAAATGTACTGACTCCAGCTTCAAAATAAAACCTTTTAACATTATATAGCAAATATATAATTTTATGCTAATATTTTATATGTGGAAAAATATATTTTATTTTCTACTAATCAAGTTACTAATCTTCCCCCTTTCCTTGGGGGGGGACCACAATCAGAAGGACAAATTCTACAATTAAATAAATATTTGCTTGAGGAAGAATGCAGTATATGTATCTATGACTGGAAAACAACAGAGCACAGAATGTAGTAATTTCACAATGGTTATGACAAAACATGGTTTTTGTTCTTCAGCCTACATAATGAGATATGACACTGGCCAGGTAATAGCTAGCTTCTGTTGAACCAGTTTCACTTGGCATAGAGGTGTGGGTCATACCCCCCCGCCCATTTCTGGCAGGATTTATGTATGTTTTTAACAGTTGCATGATAGGAGAATTAAGTTGCATTAAATCCACCCCCTCATCCCATGTTGCATTTTCAGTCTCAGAGGAAAGCAGTACCTGCTGAATATCTTGCTTATCACACAGCTGTTAAAAGCACAGAAGTCCTGCAAGGAAAAAAATGGCAACTTTATCTCATATAAAATTAAAAGCTAGCTAATGATTAGCTTTTGTGGACAGTATGGCTCACACAAAGTCACTGAAGGCAAATATTACAAAACCCTTCTGACTTCAAAGACAAAAATGAACCAATCCCTCCCTGTTGATCAGGTGTGGTGTGCAAGTTAACACTGGACCTGTATGTGAACTTTGTTCATATCACCCCTCACCTGTCTTGTTTGGTGGGGGCAACTTGGGAAGGATAGAGCCACAAGTAATTTACTTACGCCTGCCATCTTGATTCACTGGCATGCCTCTGTGTGAACAGCAAACACTGATAGCCATGCACACCAGTTAGCTTGCAAAAAAAAAAAATAGTTGAGACAGATGAAAGCTGCTGCAAATTTGTGTATGTGCACACCAATCCACATTTTACTCCCTCATCTAGACCAGCCCTTAATTAGGTATATGTCTCCTTCCTTCTCTTCTCTTTTCTTTTTTGTTTTCTTTTTCTTTTCTCTATTTTTTTTCCTGAATGCATTCTCTGAATGTATATTATTTAGATTTGGATTGTAAATTAGTTAGTTTCAAAACATAATAATTAAATCATGTTTTTTTAAAAAATGAGGAAGGTTTCTGTGATGAGACAGATTTATGGTGACGTCTTTGGCTGCATTTGCACTGCAGAAATACTCCAGTTTGATGCCGCATCAACTGCAGTGGCTCAATGCTATGGAATCCTGGGATTTGTAGTTTGTTGTGGCACCAGTGTTTTCTGACAAAGAAGGCAAAATATCTCACAAAACTACAAATCCCAGAATTCTGTAGCATTGAGCCACGGCTGTTAAAGTGCTGTCAAACTGGATTATTTCTGCAGTGCAGCCCCAGTCACGCATACACGAAGAGAGCATACCAAAGGGAAATACAGCCCCTTAGCAGATAGCATAGCTAATAATCCTCCACCAGGCTCTCCGGAAAGCAGCTTTCATTGTTCAGCACCAAGGCTAAATCAGAGTTTGTACTTCACTCTAAGTAGCAACTCCATACAATCTCCAAATTTCTTCTTCAAAGTATCTCCCCCCCCCCCACTCACTACTGCCACAAACCACTAGTTACAGATTGATGTCCTTTCCCATCTAAGGTTCCTCTTTTGCTGGTCACAGTCAGCCACACTTCCACTGCTTTTGTGAGCAAAAACCAAAAATGGCCCCTTAGTGCCTCCATTCCCCCCGCCCTTTTTTTTTGGTCAGAGCAGGAAGACTGCTGGTTCCTTGTTTGATTTTGCATGGAACCTTCTGTCATCCTGGCTTCCTTTGTTCAGTTTTTGCCTGACCTATTTGCTTTCATTGTGAACTGAAGTGGAACTCCCAAGGCTTGGCCTAGTGGTCTCCCTCAGGTGTTCCATTGTCACAGTGCACTTGATTATTGGAAGCTGAATGCATTACTAAGGCCCTTCTTTCAAATAAGGTTGAGGGAGGCGGGGGCGGCGGGAGGACATCCTCCATCTCTTCACTTTAGGGAGAAAAAAAATATAAATTGGCACCACACAGAATATTTTAAAGACAGACTCCTGTGGCTAGGATGCTGCTCATTATTGTGACATGCTCTCAAGGGAGGCAGAGAACCGTGAAGATGCTCAGCTATAGCACCAGGTACCCATCACAGGAGAAAAAGAAGCAGCAGCTTAAGCAGCCTTTTCTGTCTCATCCAGTCGGCTCCTCTGATCCTATTCTTAAAAAAATTATTTCCATTGCAGAAGCCGTGTTAAGGAAAGATCTTTGTTGTCAGCCTTTTGCCGTGGGGACTCTTTAATCTGCACAGACATTCTGGAATCCCAAACTGGGTTTCACAATCAAATCTGAGCCTCCAAAGGTGCTTGTTAGAAGGCCACTGCCCTGGCGTTTTCTGCAAGTTCTAGCAGCCTAATCAAGCTGGTTGGGCACAGGATTTTGCTCAGAGCCCTGGGGCAGTGTCTTCTTTTTGCAAGCTTGCCGCAGGCTGTAAAGATTTCCATTCTCTTAGATGGGGAAGGAGAAAAAAATCCAAGCATAATGATGAACATTTCAACGTAACCACATACCAGTTTTTAATGGTAGTTCTCATTTTCTAATTTTGCCTTATATAAGGTTAAAACAGCATTACCAAATGCTCCTTTCTATGTACAATAATTAAATGAATAAACACCTATGGGTTCTGGTAAGATCCCTGTTCAAGAATCTGCCCTGTTCCCACTAGCCCTTTGTTGTATTGTGAAGGAGGGGGGCACAATGAAGTACAGGAAAATGTTGGAAAATTTGAACACAATCCTGATACTTGTGATGATGATGCTAGACTTGCTCAACACAAGCAGAACCTTCTGTCTCTCCCACATGACAGAGAAGGGGAAGGGTAGGATGTGTTCGGGGGGGGGGAACCACAGGGTAATAATTCCTGTTACAATAAACCATGGTTTATTCCCCACCAACATGGGATTGAAATACTCAATAAGGCCTTCCTCTGAGAACCACCACAATCCAGGATACACATATGGCCCAAAAGAGAAAACAGCATTTCAGTGGTGGTCTCCTTGCTTGTGGAATGTTCTCTTTACTCAACACCCGACTTCTTTCTAGTACCAAATGGTTCTTTTGTTCTCCAGGTCTTTCCCTCTTAATTTTTTTAACATTTAAACTCTACATTTCATGATGATTTTAGGCTGGTGATTTCAGCCTAGGGTTGTTGTATTATGTGATCACTGCTGAGTTTGAATGCATGTTTAACCTCTGCTTAGTTTTTTTTTACCATGGGTTCACTGGTTTCACTGAATTTTTCATTCTAACAGCTGAATAGAGACATTCTGTACTGATTCTCTGCATGCCCCCCTCCCCAATCACATGAGACTGTAACTACCTTCCCTCAAAAAAGAGAAGGGAAAGAGAAGCAGCTATTTCATCTTCAGCAATATCTTGAAGAGCAAAGAAAAAAATTGCTGTTATAAAAGCAATATATCGGATGGCATATAATTAGTCAAACACAGTGTGATACAGATACCAACACAGAATTTATGACGCACATGTTTACTCTGTGTCTTTCAACTACCAACACAGAGGTAACACTAAAATGCCTTTGGTGCAACTCTGGTGCTGTACAGCTAGCCCCCAGAGCAACATTCCCATCATCCCTTGTTTGGGCTACATTTACTTGAAGAGATGGAAGCTACATTTCAACACACATTGCCCATCTGCATGAGTGCATGATCTCCAGCACCCACCCCACTTTAAACTGTTTCATCACTGGATTGGAAAGGCTCAGATGAAAATATTTGCTATGGATATTTTTTTAAAGTTCTGCTGGATCTGACCAAGGGCTCATCAAGTCCTACGTTCTTTCTCCAGCAGTTTCCAACCAGATGCCTCTTAGATGTTCCAAATCTAGCAGAGCACAAGACAAGGGCCCTATGCATTTGGTTACCATTAACTGCTGGTAATGGGAAGTAGACTGCATCTGAAAATGGAGATTCTATGTAACTATCATGAGCATGCTTGAGGATTTGATACAGGGATCATCTAATGCTAGCTCCCTGCTGGCGTATCGTGTATGCGAATCAGGCCCGTTCCTCCCCTGTTACCTACATGGAACAGGAGGAAGTCCAGATGGGCATGCCAGTCCATCGCTGCTGCTGCTGTCATTTCCCTCGCTTTCTCTGAATCTTGGAAGCCAGCCCTCAACATGTGACCAAGGCCCCCCTGCATGTGAACAGCTTTGGTCACATGCTGCTGGCCTGCTTCTTGCTGCAGAAGAGCGATGGTTGAGGGCAGCCGCATTGATGGACTAGCATGCGGGAATGGGCTCCTGTGGTCATGTGGGGCCTGACTTCCTTTTTCGCTGGCGGGAGCAATTTATCCTGGGTATTTTTAAAAAATGTTGTAATGCGCCCTACCCTATCTTCTCCTTGTCTTAGCCCCAGAGGTTATGAGGACTGCCTGGGGATAAAACAGGACAAAAGCCCTTCATCATCTGGATTGCAGGTTTCCAAGACGGGGAGCAGGACGGGGTAAATTTCCCATGCAGACAAGCCCATATTCTGAAGTTTTAAGTGAACTGTTCTGATCTGTACTTCCTCTGCTAATATACAGCTTGGAATACTTAACCTTGAGATTACACCTTTAAATTATATGATAAAATCCTTGTTTTTTTAAATATGTAGACAAAAATGTGTGTCAAAGTTTTAGGATAAATTCATATTTAAGTATTTACATGGGAATATTTGTGGGTCCCCCTTTTCAAATTCACAGATTGATATGAAACAGTGTGGAATGCACTTGTGAATGCATGCAAAACTGACATGAATCAGAATTAGAGTGACTCGCTTACCCTTACCATGAGCATTAGTCACTGAAATATATCCAGTCCTTTTAAAAAGCCACCTAAGCCAGTGGCCAGCATTGTCTCTTGCAGGAGACAAAGAATTACTACAAATTAATGATGAGTTGTGTTGTGAATCACCGTTGATAATTAAGATACTGATTCTAATTCTAACCACTGGGATGTGTGGCATTTGGAAAGGGGCATTATAGAATATTGTCATGTGTTGCCCATTTGTCTGAGTAGTAAGAAGTCCAGTGTAGGACTTAGTTTCTTTGAAAAAAAAAACATTTAGGCTTGAATTCAGATGTTCTTTCACTTACCCCTCACACCCTAGGTGTTTTTTTTTTTAAATCTTGCAGTGTGGGTTGCAGAGTATTTTCTGATATTAATGAGAATTCCACTGCATTGCAGGGTACCCAAATGTCCCACACCTAAAGGTGTGTTTGGGTCTGCAGAATCATGTCTATGGAACAGAAGAGAAAGTCAGATAAAAGAAAAGAAAGCATACATGTCTTGAGTTGTGGTGTATTCCCTGACCTCAGTACATTCCATGTCCCTACAACAGAAGAAATTTCAGTTCCCCACAAACAGGGCCAACCTACAAACAAATTGAGCACATCATATATCATGATTCCTTCCCAAAACAGCATGGGGCATTTTGGTCCCAGCACTTTATACTGATTGGAACAAAAAAATTAAAATAATCCCAGTTTCCCAAAGCAACAAATCAGATGTGATTTTTGATGAGATTTTATTCCAATGTTACCTGAATTGCTAGTGCCTGTGGAATTTCCACACGTGTCAAGATATTAATTTTGGGATTTTAATTAGTTCAAATTGTCATGTGAGAGGCCAGGTAACTGTGGGGATCTTTTGATCTGTGTACACCGGTAATCACTGAATGGACTCAAGCCAGGATGTACAATTAGATTATCTTTATTGGAATTTAGTCTTAACAGCATTCACACTAACACTCAGGCTTCAAGCAATTACACAAGGCTGTCACAGAAAGTAGGAACTATTTGGATAGAGGAATACAGTGAGGGGATTGTGGGTTATACTATATCTATCAGAGGAGCAGAGATTTGTGCAGCAGCAGAAGATACTCAGAGTTGTGTTCTGAGGGTCACACAGCACAGCAAGAGTGGATGGATGCAGGGAAGCTGTGCATGTGGTAATACAGACTGACATGGAGTCAGGAAGAAGAGGGTCTGTGCACCTGGCTATATAGACTGCCGTGAAGTCAAGAGGAAGAGGATCTGTGTGCCCATGGCTACACAGACTGATGTGGAGTCAACAATCTTGGAAGCATTCACACCAACACTTAAGCTTCAAGCAATCACACGAAGCTATCGAAGAAAGCAGGAAGTATTTGGACAGAGGAATCGAGTGAGGGAATTGCAGGTTACAGTTGTCCCTTCATATTCACTGGTGTTTGGTTCCAGACCCCCCGTGGATACCAAAGTGTGAATACTCAAGTCCCATTATATGCAATGGCAAAGCAAAATGGTGTCCCTTATATAATATGGCAAAATCAAGGTTTGCTTTTTGGATTATTCTTTTTTTAAGAATATTTTCGAGCTGTGAATACTTAAATCCGTGGATATCAAATCTGTGGATACAGAAGGACAACTGTATACTGTACTGATCCTGAAGCAGAAATTCATGCAGCTGAAGTTACTCAGATGGAGCTCTGAGGGTTCCACAGCAAACGGACAGAGTGACAGAAGGAAGAGGAGCTGAGAACACTTGGGTGGTGTTTTACAGTGATATTTATATTCGATATTTCCCTTGAAGGAATGCAATTTAGAGGGGAATACAATGTGTCTCAGAGTTTCCCAAGACTAGACAAAGGGTTCTCTGGATGTGTTAATGATAGTTAATGGGTGATACATTTGGAATTCAACAGGAGCAGGTAACTTCTATTGTGAGGGGTGGGGAGGAAAAACCCATATTGCTACCATTGAAGACTCTATAATTCTTGAGTGGATTAGTGAATGATCCACCTCCAGATGGCCTCAGAAAATATATAGTTATACCTAGATATAGGAATTTGGACGGCCCCTCCCTAGATTGTACTGGCTGTTAAGCATATCTCCAGCTTTGGCCTTTGGGGGGGTCCCTGGTTTACTTGCCAACCACGTGGAAAGCCACATTGAATCAGATTATTAAATATTTGCCAATTGTGCAGTATTCCAAGATGGGCGCTGACAGGGTAGGTAACAACAGCTGTCTCTTGAAAAAAAACTAAATGGGAAGTAGCTGTATTCAGTAGGTGGGGGCTCCTGGAGCCATTTACAACTCTTTGGGTAACAATGCTGGAGAATGACTATATTGTAGGCCCAGTTGTGTTTGAATTCTACAATAAAAAGTAAGGCTTGAGGGCTTAAATGTCCTGTCTTAGTGTATGGCGGTTCCAGCCACTTTGTTGCTGGCAAGCTCTGCCCCCGTGGATGTCCAACCAATCAGCTTTCCACTTTCGCTCTTATTGGGAATGCACCGCAATCCAAATCAGTTGTCCCAATGAGCAGGAATGTGCATTTCCCTCTCATTATTTTAAAAACTTTGGGGAAAGTTGTGAAGGCTTTTCCTGCTCAGTATCTGGAGTTTTTCGGCCTCCTCCTTCCGAATACAGCAAATCATTGCGGGATCCTGTTTGGACAAAAGGAATTCTCCTCAAATTCTATGAGGAGTATTTTCACCATTTAGACAAGCTCTGAGAGATTTAGAGGGAGAGAGAAAGAGCTATGTTTGGGGGGTATGTAGAGTAGGGATTTGAATAAAGATCTTAGTCACAATTGAACAAATCTAGCTACTCTGTTACAGTAACTTTGTATGTAGAGCCTTCCCCTTCTTGCTACCACAGCAGAACAAAATGCTTAACACCACATTTATAGATTTGTTGTCATTCCATTTGCATTGATTCTAGATAAGAGTGTGTAGACCCACAAAGGCAAACAAGCTCCACCATGGCTTTGTGGTCAGCCAGGATGGAAACTGTGCTGCAAATACCAAATTATGTAATATTACCCTCCCCTCAGGGGTTACATTCATGACTTCTCCAATGGATGACAAACCCAAATTTAGAAGCAGCACAAATCTGTCATGGGGCACACCTTTCTGCAATTGTGACGGTCTACCACAAGCTGTTTCCTGACCATAGCTCCTTATACTATGGTCCAGTTTCCTTTCTGGGTGGGGTTATGGCTCCCTGCTGATTTGATTTATGCCCCTCTGTAAAAAGGTTTCCCCTTCTCCATCATCACCTGCTCTATAGTCTCCATGAAGGGAAAAAAAACACCCTCTGTCTCTCTCTTTTAAAAATGAAAATGCCACCTTTGTCTCAGCTTCTGCCTGCCTGCCTGCCTCCACTGAGGAGCTATTTTGGGAATCAGCAGCTGAGCCTCTGGAGAGGAGGATTGTTAATTGTTTGCCAAGCCCTTCCAGACCAGTTAGATCACATGAGAGATTAACACCCTTCCCCTCCTCCTCTCCCTTGTCCCTCTGTGACCTGAGGAGGTGTGGGGAGGGGAGAAGAGAGAGTGGCATGAAGAGAGAGGTCCACAGTGGGCTGGGTGGGAGGCGAGAACAATACAGGAATGATATATAACCATATACCGCCAGCACGGTGTTATTCACTGACAACATTTCCAGGGGCTCATGTCTGTGTGCCAGTGCATATGTGCATGCCAGACCCCAAATTATGACATACTCTAACCAATCGCTGCAAAGAGGCAGGGAAACACAACATCCCAGAAACACGCCTGAACCAATCGCAGGCTCTGCCTAGGAGAAAACACTGGCACATGTGAGCCTGCAACACACAACACATTCTCTCTCTCTCTCTCTCTCTCTCTCTCACACACACACACACACACAGACACGCATACACAGAGAGGCTGCAAATCCAAGCACTAAGGGAGGGAAAGGGGGAGCTAAGGAGGCAGACAGACAATGAAGCCACCCCAAAGGACTCTGGCCTCACAAGGAACCATGTGACCCACTGACTCTGTCTGAAACTTACTAAAGCATTACATCAGTCTGGGAAGGGTGTGTGTGTGGGGGGGGGAGGTAAGGGATGAAAACCACAGAAGGGGGGGAAGAGAACTAGTACCAAAACATTTGCTTTCTTAAAAGGGCAATGTGAGAGCATTTTGCCTAGGATGCTCCGGTTCTCTTCCTACAAGTTAGCAGCAGCTCTGCATTTTCAAAGCAGTTCCATGTTAAGGTGCTGTACAATCCCTTAAAAAGAGCCAGGAGGACAGATCAGTATCATGAGGTACTGCAGATGAAAGGCTTGGCTAAGAGCACTGAGGAAATTCATGCCAGAGACCAGGGATGGACAAGGGACCTCTTGGTTCACAGCTCAGTTTTGCCTCCCTTCACTACCACTGGGGTAATTGCCACACTGGTGACATTTATGACTTCCCTTTCCTCCAAGGTGCTTCAAGCTACATTTTAGTTTCACAACAATGGTTTAAGGTAGAAGAATGGAACTGATTATAACATAAAATCCAAAGTACCCACTGCAGTGATATATTTATTAGGCAAATGAGAAGGCTCAAAATTCATTTGCACCTCCTGTTTGGTCTATAAAGGAGATGAATGATACAACAAGAGAAAGCCATTATGCAGTAGCTGCTAGAGTGTTAACTATGTCCAGATTCATATCCCCACTCAACTATGAAGCTCAGGTGAGTTACACTGTGCCAGTCACTATGCCTAAATCCATGAAGCCAGTCACTATGCCCAAATCCACACTATACAAATAATCCAGTTTGAAACAGGATTGTTTGCCATGACTCCTTCCTACAAAATCCTTGGATTTGTAGTTTTACAAGGTCTTTAGCCTTATCTGCCAAAGAGTGCTGGTGCCTCACCAAACTACAAATCCCAGAATTCCATACAAAGGAACCATGGCAAATAATCCAGTTGCAAACTGGATTATTCATGTAGTGTGGATTTACATCTTAACTTTTCCTCACAGGGTTGTTGTGACAATAAAGGAGTGGAACCACATTGGCTCCCTAGCCTTCTTAAAGGAAAGATGGGATCAAAATAGAATGAATTAAATAATAAATTTTACAGGATTATTTCCCCAAATGTCTCCAAAATATTATATGTTGCAATAGACATATTTACAAACATTTTGGTTCTCTGCATTCTGACCTGCTACTCTCACACTTTGATAGAAAGTTAATACAAAGAGGTTAACCAGGTGAAACTTTACCATCTTGTGCTAGGAAATGTTCCAATCCTTATCAAGTAGCTGGGTAGCAAAGAATTACAACAAAAATTGGCTACCCTAAGGTATAACACAGGTATGAGAGAAATGCCAAAGGAAATTTCAGCAGTGATCACAGTTTTTAAGGATATAAGCTGAAGAAGGTCAGACCACTAGGCTGACTGGGAAAGTTTTTTTTAATTACAACTCCCAGAACTACAGTACTTAACTGCATAGCCACAAGAAGCTGTAGTCAAAATAACTTTTCCAAGACCCTTTCTAGAGCCTCTTCGTTGCACCCACTCAATGCCTTTACATTTCAACCCCCTCTAACTTTTACAGAAACTCTGTACCTTTCATGTAGGCCACAAGTAAAGGACTAGTTGTTGTTAATATTCTTTGTAAGATCTCCCTCTCCAGTGAAACTGTCATAATCATCTTGAAATTATTGTTAACTGCAATAATCCGGTACACACTTTCCTTCCAGTAAGCCTCATTAAATTCAGTGGGACTTACTTCTGCGTGGACATGTGTAGGATTGTTCTGCCAGCTGTGGAGAGTCCTTCCCCTCTCTGGAGTAATTAGGAATGGGACCCAGTTAAAAAATAAAAGAAATTCTGTGGCTACTTTTAGGATTGTCCATTTTCTTTCACCCTCTTGTGAACACTTATTGTTTGTTCGCTTTGTCAAGTGCATGTAAGGAAGACTGGAAGGGCTAGATGTGAAATTCTGCTGAGAGCTATGAACATGAGGATTCCCTTGCATGGTGGATTAGATCAAGGTCCATTGACTCCAAAATTCTGTTGACTTGATCACCCTAGTCAGATACTGCTCAATATTAACCCCCTGTATTTTGTACTCAAATTCAGGTGTTCAGAGGTATACCTAACTTTGCATGTGGATGTTCCATTTAGCTCGTAATATACTATTATGTGAGCCAATTTAGTATAGCAGCTTGAGTGCTGGACTACGACTCTGGGAGACCAGGATTCAAACCCCACTCAGCCATGGAAACAAACTGGGTGACCTTGGGCAAGTCCCACTCTCTCAGACTCTGAGGAAGACAGTGGCAAACCTCCTCTGAATAAATCTGGCCAAGAAAACCCTAAGATAGGGTTGTTGAAGTTGGCTTGAAAGCATATAACAAACATCTTTTCACCATGGACGTCTTTAGGAAGAAATGCAAATGTGTATTCTAAATAATGGTACATTTATAGCAATGATGGGCAACCTTTTGAGCTTGGTGTGTCAAACTTCGCCAAAAAACTGAGCATAACTTGGGTGGTGTGCCACTTTGAGGAAAAAACATTATTTCATGATATTTATTGTTTAACTAACATAAATGTATACAGTTGCCCCTCCACATTCGCAGCTTTCACTCTCGCAGTTTTGATTATTCGTGGTTTGCTCAGCAAGCACCACATTTAAATCAGCTTCTCTCCCTCCCACTCAAAGTAGAGGAGCTGATTTAAACGGAGTGCTTGCTGAGCAAGCCAGGCGCTCAACTTCCCGCTCTCCTGGGGCTTGGCTCCATTTGTTGGGGGGGGGCAAGCCCCGGGAGAGCGGGGAGTTGGCGGGAAAGGCACTTTTAGCCCCTCCTTCCCAAAGCCACTATTGAGCTTTCTAAGCCTTGTTGCAGCTTTAGGAGGTGGGGGTGGCTGAAAAGCCTCTATGCTGCGCTCCCTCCACCCCTCCCAACCTTCCCGAAGAGGATATATGGGGCTCTCAATCTCCAGAGCCCCTTTGGGAAGCCTGGGGAGAGGCTGGCCAGACTACCTCCCACTGCCTTCTCCTGCCTTCCCAAGGCGGCTCCACGGTTTCAAAGCCCTGGAGCCCCCTCAGGAAGGCTGGGGAAAGGCTGGGCAGACTCATGCCCACCCACTCGCTGCCTTCCCCGGCCTCCCCGAGGTGGCTCTGGGGCTTCAAAGCCCTGGAGCCCCCTTGGGAAGGCCGGGGAGACTCCCGCCTGCCCACCGCCTTCCCCGGCCTTTCCGAGGCAGCTCCGGGGCTTCGAAGCCTTAGAGCCCCCTCAGGAATGCTGGGGAGAGGCTGGGCAGAGTCCCTCCCTCCCTCCTGCCACCTCCTCGGCTTTTCCAAGGCGTCTCCAGGGCTTTGAAGCCTCGGAGCACCCTTGGGAAGGCTGGGGAGAGGCTGGGCAGACTCCCGCCCGCCCACCGCCTTACCTGGCCTTTCTGAGGTGGCTCCGGGGAAGCACAGCAGGCTGATCGCCACTTTAGGGAGGGTGGTGAGGTTGTGGGCGGGGGGGGGGGGGAAGGAGGCCAACGGCTGTGTGTCACCCCAAATGGCTACGCATGTCACTGCTGACACGCGTGCCATAGGTTCGCCATCACTGATTTATAGCCTTCAATTTAGGAGCCGGAATGCTGTGGCCCTTCTGATATTATTGGACTGTTGGGTAAAGAATGCTGGCAGTTGCTATCTGTCAGCATCTGGGGGTGGGGGACAGAATTCCCACTTCTGACCTAAATCCAATTTCTGGTCCCAATGAGAATATACCTATTGAATCTATTGCTTGAATGTTAAGTAACTCTTCCTGTAAATCCCATTAACAGAATGGGACTAACCCTAGCTGGGCTAGCAACTGGATTTAGCCCAAAGTGCTTTACCAACATAATGCCTTCTATGATTTGTTCAGAGAGGATTTGCCTTTGCCTTCCTCTGAGGCTGAGATAGTGTGATTTTCCCAAGGTCACCCAGTGGATTTCCATGGTTGAGTGGGGATTCGAACTCTGGTCTCCAGTCATAGTCCACTGCTCAGACCACTACACAATGCTAGCTCTTAAAAATACTATAATGCTAATAATGTTTCTCAAGTAACAATGGGTGTGCTGTGTCCTGCCAAGATGAGCTCCAAGTTAAAAAGAAGGTAGTCACTTGATTATCTGTCCCTTCTTCTTAACTACACTTTTCCAGGAAGAGATAATTCCTCCTGTTATCTATTCTTCTCTCCACCTTTCCTGTTGTTCAGGGTATTGTTACTTAAGCAGCAGTTTCCTCATGTTCCACTTCCCTTTCCCCTGCTCTTCCCCTCTCTTTTTTATCCAACTGAGGAAGTTTCTTGGTACCTCAAGTGTTTGGTAGTAATAAAATTTCACATTTATGGTTTTGGCTCTTCAGGTTTATGGATTGTGATTCATCCTGAATAATTCTGATGTGCATTACATATTATTACTTAAAGGAGTCACCTGGTAATTATGACAAATGAAGCTATTACATTCTTTAAGAAGTCATATGTATAAATATTTTGACAGCTGTTATGAAATTGTAAAGATCCCACTGGAGACAGTGTGTTAAGTTTTGTCAGGAGTGTTTACATGACCAAGCATTTAAGCAATTATCTGTTCTGGCAATAGTTGCTGTTGTGGTTTATAGCAATACACTTCTGTGGACTGTGATGCTCAGCCAACTGACAATTTATGGTGTTGATGTTTTATATTAAATCTGTTTTTAAACATAAAATTTGTTTTCTTCACCCCCCCCCTTCATCTTATTCTCTGGTTAAGGTTTTCTTCTTAAATGTTTTTTAAAAAAACAATTTTGGAGATAAAATATTAGCTAGATTAATATGATAAAATAAAAACAACAAAGGGTTGGATTGAGACTGAATTAGTCATCATTTTCATCTCATTGAACTCAACGGGACAAGCCAGTCATGATTACGTAAAGTCCCACTGATGTCAATAAAACAAACAAAAGTGTTGTGGCTTCCTTGGCAACTAACAACTTCAATATGGTAAAAGGTTTTGCAAAGCTCATAAAATCATAGCCTCATAGAACTAGAAGGGTAATTGGATCCAATTCCCTGCCATATAGGAACGCACAACCCAAGCACTCTTGAAAGATGCTCATCCAGTCTCTGTTGAAAGACCTCCAATCTACCCACTCTGAGGCAGTCCATCTCCCTGTCAAAGGACTCTTTCAGTCAGGACGTTCCTTCTAATGTTTAGTCATAACTTCTTGACAGTAAGAACTGTTCCACAGTGGAATAGTCTGGCTCAGAGGAGGCTGGAGTCTCCTTCTATTGAAGTCATTAAACGATTGTCTAAATGGAAAAAATACAAAAATACTCCTCTTGAAATGCGAGGAGAAGATGACCTGTCCTAATGGCAATCCATGTTGTTTCACTGTATTGTGAAGGCGGGGGGCCAAAAAAGGGCAAATGGAGTTAAAAACAAAAACACAGAGGGAAATGTGTACCCCCAACCATTAAGACAACTGTGTGTATTGTTGTGTGGTTTGGAGAGAGAAGAATGGACCTTCTGATTGGTTGGGGGTGTGCAGGCATCATCCTGCACTTTACTCATCTCCTATTTTTTTTTTTTTTTGACAGGGTGGAGGGCAGCCCCAAGGAGGGGGAAGAGGAGGAACTGGAGAAGGGAGGACAGCTCTCTCCTCCCCTGTGGGCAGGACTGATTTAGGAATTTTGGGGCCCCCTGCAATGCTTTATTTTCGGGGCCCCATATGTTTATCTCAGGTCAATGTAACCTAACTCAATCTAAGCTATTCACAGTACAGGATATTCATATTATTACTAATAATGCTTTTGCAGGAGGAGGGTTATTACACCCCCCCCCAATGATGGGGCCCCCTGCGGATGCTGACTCCACTGGTGCCTTAAACTGGTCCTGCCTGTGGGTGCCCTCCCTGCCCTTGCCACCATAGCGGTGATCAGGGAAGGGAGGACAGCCCCCTCCTCCCTTTTCCTCTCACTGCATGGCTGCCACCGCTGCAGTGAAGCTTATCTGTTCACAAAAACCCATGAAGACAAATTGGTTTTGGGAGGCTCATATGGACGGGCCCAGGGGTGCTATTACTGTGCATTATGAAGAGCATGAAGCATTATCCTGGGTTGCAAGAGGTGAGGGGAAGCGGAACAAATTTTAAACACAGAGGTCAGAGGAAAATGAAATGCAGGAATAAGATCATCGTTACTGTATGTGCCTCCTGCACATTATTTCCCTATGACCCCCATTGTTGACAATCCCCTGTCCTCAGCACTGTGTGTCTGTGCCCATCTTGTCTCTCTCAGGATGCAGTTGATGAAATGGACTGTAGGCAGGCTAGGCCTTGAAGTCGAAACAAGTGTCTGGAGCAGGGTTTCTCCCTGGAACCCTAGGGTTCCACAAGAGGCCTCGCAGTGATGGCATTTCATAGCAGCAGCGACTTGTCTTAACAGAGTTTTTGACCTCATAAGCTTTGCATGCAAGATGGCAGCTGCAAGTCATTTACTCATGATTGTACAATACTTACCTCAATTTTCTGTTGGTAAACTTTTTTTTAAACTATGTCTAAGGTGCACTAGAGCAATTTTTCAATTTAACAGGAAAGCAAAACAAACAAACAACCCTCTACATCTCGTTTTATCGCCTTAGCGATCCAACATGGCAGCAGCGGGCACTTGCTGGCCAATCAGCTTTGTGCTTCCTCTCCTATGGGAAAATGATTTCCCTTGCTGTTTTTAAAAAAACTATAGGTGTTTTTGCCATTTTGCCCCACACCTTCCTTTTGAATATTGCAGAATGATGTGGGATCCCATTCAGAGGTCTGATTCCCAGTAAATTCCATGAGGGTTATTTTCACATTTAGACAACCCCTAAGGCTTAAATCGGATTCTCTCTAAGTTGAATGCTATCAATGCTTACTCAGAAGTGAATCCAGGTTTACGCAATTGAGTTTACTCCCAGAAAAATAGGACCTTAGCCTTCTTGTATTTATTTACTGATTTATTAAACTTTCTATTTGCCCAAAGCAGCTAAGGACAACACGCAAGGAAAATAGCTATAATGAGAACATTAAAATTCATCTGCAAAAAATAAAAATAAATAAATAACAAGCAATAAAAAAAAAAAAAAAACCAAAATGGCAAATGGACTGGAGTTTTTCCTTGCAGGTTAAGGATAAAAAGTTGTCCCTTCATATTCGCTGGGGTTTGGTTCCAGGACCCCCCCCCCGCGGATACCAAAATCTGCACTCAAGTCCCATTATATGCAATGGCATAGCAAAATGGTGTTCCATATATAAGATGGCAAAATCAAGGTTGGCTTTTTTAAAGGATATTTTCAAGCCGTGAAGACTTAAATCCGTGGATACGGAGGGACAAGTTGTATTAATTGCTACCAGAGCCCTTGCACAGTGACACCCTCCAGAAGAAGTGCTCCACGCTGCTCTCTCTGGGCCTCGCCCCTTTTAAGAGCCGTTCGCCTCGCGGGTCGGGTGGGGCTCCAACCACGTTCGAACTCCCTTCCCACTCTCCTGATTGGCCGAGGAGGTAGGGGCGGGCGTGGGCGAGCGGGCGGGCGCGCGCCAGAGCCGGGAGGCGGGGCCACGATTCAAGGGAGCCCTGCGTTCTGATTGGCTGCGGCTTTTACAGCGCAGAAGGGCGGTATAAAAACCCCGCGTCCTGGGCAGGCTCGCGCCAATCCTCGGCGGCAGTCGAACGGGAGGTTAATTTGCTGCATTTGTATGTAGCCCTGGGTGCAAGGAAGGGCTGGCGGGCTGCGCATGTGGACGGACCTCCACCAACAGCTTCCCTTGCAACGCGTGGTGCTTTGGGGAGCCCGCCCAACTCGTGAAAGCAGCCGCCGTCGGGGTAGCCTCGACCTCCCCGCCCGTTGCACGGGGAGGCCAACCGGGGGCCGGCCAGCCAGCATGGACTGCAAGCTGGAAGCGCACCGCATCGTCAGCATCTCCCTGGGCAAGATGTACAGCGCGCGGGGCCAGCGAGGCGGCGCCAAGCTGCACAAGAACCTCCTGGTCTCGCTGGTCCTGCGCAGCGCCCGGCAAGCCTACCTGAGCGAGCTCGAAGGCTCCCCAGCCCCGCAGCCGCCCCCGGTGGCCCTCTTGCCCCAAAGCCCCGGGGCAGATCCACTCCGGGGAGAAGAAAGAGAAGGAGGAGGAGGGAAGGCTGGCCAGGCGATGCCCCTTTTTGCTCCTCGGGGCTTCCTGCAGGCGCCGTCGGAGCCCCGGGCTGCTTCTCCGCTGCCCCCCGGCTGGGGGTTGCCGCGGGGCTGCTGCTGCTGTTCCTCTCCCTCCTCCTCCTCCTCCGCAGCGGGTGAGCAGCCTGGCAAGCGGCCGCCGGGGGAAGGCTCGCCTTCGGTGCCCCCCTTGTGCCCTAGGAAGCGGAGCGGGGCCGAGGAGGAGGAGGAAGAGGAAGAATCCGCGGCCCCGGGGGGCTCGCCTTTGAAGAAGCCCCGACGGGAGGAAGAGGAGGAGGAGGAGGAGGGCGACATGGAGACGGGCAACGTGGCCAGCCTCATCTCCATCTTCGGCTCCAGCTTCTCGGGATTGCTGAGCAAAAAGGCCCCCTGCGGGAGGAGCGGGGGTCGGCGGAGGCGGAGACCCGAGGAGGTGGAAGGCGAGGCGGCGGCGGCGGCGGCGAGGGATGCGGAGCCCGGGCAGATCTGTGGCGACGAGTCGGTGCTGCGAAACCTCAACCCCTGGAGCACAGCCATCGTGGCTTTCTGAAGAAGAGAGGGGGCTCGTCTTTGTGACCTCGGGAGGACCCCGCAGAAGAGGGGGGGCTGGAAGAAGGGAGGAGCGGAGCTTGGGTTTGGTTAGAGGCTCCCTAGAGGTGGGACTGCAAGGAAGATCCGCGCTTGAAATTTCCCGCCTGTGCTCCTGCGCCTGGTGCTGCCATCTCTCAGCCTGCATGGAAGCATTCCGACTGGTTGCCACCTCGTTTCAAGAACCGTGCCTGGAATTTCCCTTGTTATATTCCCTTGTTATATCCCCCAGCCCTTGACTCTCTCCATGATCCCCTTGTTCTCCTGCCATCCAGAGCATGTCACCCACCCACCCACCCCAGCAGCCCTGGAAAAGTTTTTTCTTAATTAATTCAGAGTGATCTTTGAGCCCAGGGAAGGAAGGCGATATGTTCCCTGAGCCCTTAGGCTGCTGCATAGAGAGAATTGGTGCTGTTGGAAGTGGGTGCGAACTGTCTTTACAGGTTTCCCCGGCTCCAGAGTTCCCTGGGGACTCGGATTACTCCTTACTGTCTTTGTTCTATAAAGGCTGTTGGGAGGGAGGGCCTTCCTGGACTTTTTGTACAGTGTTCTCTTCGGTTGATGTGGGGTTTTTTTTGTATGAAATGTAACTTTTTGCGTGTGCAACACGTATTAAATATTTTGACATTGATTAACTGCCCTTGTGGTTTTTGGGAGGGTAGTCTTTGGGAGCTGGGGTGGGGTGGTTTATTCCTTTGGATGGGCTGCTTCCCCCATCTGATAGCCTTCAAGGTGGGGAAGGCCCTTTTAGTGCATCTGTTCCTCTTCCTAGTCAACAGTATAGGGTGGGAGCCGCCTATGGTTGCTTGTTTTTTGTTAATCCTGTTGGGGGGGGGAATCCTATGAATTATGTTGCAGCAAACAACAGGTAAAAGGGTTGTATGAACTGCCTCCTTCCAGAAGTATAGTTTGGAGCTGAAATTAGGGCTTTGTTGAGTGTTTTTAATTATGATGGATGTTTCTTTTGCAGTAGGAAAGACAACATACAGTGTTTGTACTTATTTGTTTCTACTGCTTTTTCTCTTGGGAGATCAGGTATTCCCTGTTCTACTCCTCACAACAACACAGTGCGATAGGTGGTTGTTGTGGGCCTTCAAGTCATTTCTGACTCGGGGCATCCCTAAGGTGAACCTATCACCAGGTTTTCTGAGGTGGAGAATATGTGCCTTGTCCAAGGTCACCCAGTGTATTTTCATGGCTGAGCAGGGATTCGAACCCTGCTCTCCATAGTCATAGTCCAGCACTCAAAACCACTACACAGGTAGATTAGACTGATAGAACATTGATGGCCCAGGGTCACCCACTGAGTTTTATAGTTGAGTGTGGATTTGAGTCTTAAGTCTTCTCCTTTGGATACTGCCTTAATGGCATATGCCCATTAAAGTATGATGTAGTAAAGAGAATTCAAAATTAAGGATGGAAATTATGCGGCCCTCCAGATGTGGTTGGACTTCACTTCCTAGCAGCTATAGCCATTGTATGCATCAGTGAGAAATACTGGCACTTGCAACCTACTGACCATCTGTTTTAAATACCGTTCTTTCCCCCTTCTTGTTAGACTTCGTAATTGAGACCAGGTCCTCCTTTCTCTTAAAACTGGCTACCCTCTGCCTCCACTTACTGCTTGAAATACTGTATGAATGATCCCTGGTAAGTCCCTATTTGGGACTGTGCGGTGGCATTACCTGAAGTGAGTATTGTCAAATTTAAAGTCTCTTAGGTAGGTTTCTAGAAATGGACACCTCAGGGTTCTTGGTAGACAGCAAGTACTTGGTGGATTAGGCACAAATCAGGCTTTAGTACTTTTACCATTCCTGGCTTGTGAAGAAGCTTTGTACTGCTAGCAGTTTGCAAGAGCTGGAAATTCCATATCCTTGCCAGGTTAAATTCCAGACATGATCTGGAGGTTTCTAGCTGCTTTAGAGAAATTCTAAAAAAAGCTGCATACCCTTAAACCATGTATTTTGAAATAACTGTCGTCTTTGGGCTTACAGAGTTTTGTTGGGTGTTTCTCTGTGTGGGTGATGTTAAGTCCACTTTTCGTTTTGTGCAGGAGTATGCTGTCAGAATGGTGCATACCATCACATACCTGTGTTTGTGAAACTTAAGCCAAGATCAGCCTCCTTCTTCATCTGGACTTCCATCTCCCATCAGACCTAGTTGCCATGGCTGAGTCCAGAATTTGGAGAATTGTAGTCCAAAACTTTTGGAGGGTACCAGGTTAGGAAAGGCTAGCCTAGATTAATAAGATAACTTAGGGAAGCTCCTCTACTTTAGTTCCAAGGATTTAACATTTGCTATCGTTAATGGTTTGTGTTCCAGGCTGAATTGTTCTTTTAAAGTCTGGAGTACTTGTACCATGTTTCTTGTCATCCATGAATGGGTGTTAGGGCTGCCTTCCCCAGTTCTTAAAAATCTAGGAAATTGTTAATACTTACGTAGTATTTTAAATGTCCTGCTTCTCTCAACACTGAAACTCAAGGTGGTTCTAAGGGAGCACTATTGGTATTATTACCATTTATTTATATAGCACCATCACTGTATATTGTGCTTTACAAGTAAAAGAACAATGCTTGAGAAAGATGATATATAGAGAAGAAGGAGCAAGAGAACTAACAAATTTCAGATAGGGATGAGAACTAGAGACTTAAGAGATTCTACTGATAGGTTGGGTAGTGGGGGGGGGGGACTGAATGTAACTTACAGGGCCTCTGAAGTAAAATGCAGGTTAACTGTAAAATCTGTTTGTGCTTTAGTTTGAAAATGGGCATCCTAATGGAATATATCATCTCTCTTCTCAGTTCTGTGGTGTTCTTCATAGTTACGTCCTGAAGATATTTCAGCAAGGTGGAACTGGAAGCCTAAGAAGTCAGTCTTAAACAGCCATCTCACAGCAAGTATATCTTAAGTGCACGCAGTAATAGGATGAAAAGTTAGTGGCTGGAGATGTTGGAACGATTGTTAAGCCTCCTGGGTGGCAGTGTACAAAATGCACACTTACAAAGCTGTTTGAAGAAAGAGTTCTGTTCTGAGTCTGGAATTTGCCTCCAGTGATGGAATGAGCTATTTGGAACAGTTCTTCAGCCATGGTGGTGAACAGTACTCCGTGGCAATCTATTTGTAGCTTTATTTAGCTGCAAAACGCATGAAGACAGATGTTTCTTGAAACATCTTTTTTTAATGTCATAATGCAAAGCTAACAAACTTCTCATGTCCCTTTAAACGACCCATATTAATAACACCCAATGTGGTGTACTGGTTTGATCATTGGACTATGACTCTGGAGACCAGGGTTTGGATCCCTGCTTGGTAGTGGAAACTCATTGGGTGACTTTGGGCAAGTCACTCTCTCAGCCAGGCAACAGCAAACCCCTTCTGAACAAATCTTGCCAAGAAAACCCCATGATAGGGTCTAATGCTGGGGCATCAGCAGGGGGCCATCTGAAGTGTGCACAAGTACACACCCATGTGCACCACAGTGTTTATACAATGTAATATTGGAAGTGTGCCTCCTAAGGTGAATAGTAGCCTAACTTTTGCACGAAGTGACTGTTACTCATTGTGAGTGGGGCAGGGGAAAGGAGGAGCTTCCTCACTAGTCTTGATTCTCTTTTTTGTGTGTCTACTACGTTGAAAAAAAACTAGACAAAAATATGCAAATGTTTAGTTAGGCTCTGCAACTTCTCTTCCCAAACTGTTAACTCCCCAATATGGAATACCAAGCATGTATTCACCCTGCATTTTTTGGATGTGAGATCATGGTTTAAAAGTGCAGTCATGGGAACTGAAAAATAAATGACAGTCTCTAGTAGGAGAATTAAAGAAGAGATGTGGCATGAAAGTTTAAAGAGACTGAGTTAGTATGAGCTAGTACAGGTTGAGTATCCCTTATCCAGAATTCTGAAATCTGAAATACTGCAAAATACAATGTCCACATGGGTGGCTGAGACATAGGGCTCAGCTAGACGGAAGAATTAATTGTGGAAAATAGCCCATTAACTCGCCATCACAGCAGTGTTTATTTGTTTCCACGATACATTCACAAGATCATTGGCATGGGAAGCTATCCATGTTTGAAGTTCATGCAGAGCATGCCTGTGAGGAAAGATCGTGGCTGCAAGTGAAGTTTGTGTGTTATTATTCCCTAAAAGCTCCTTCCGTTTCCCATTCCCCCCCCCCCTTGTTAAATCAGAGATGCGGAAGAGCAATTTTCTGCTTAAAAAACTTTTTTTTTTGCTCTGTTGCTCGAAAATAGTGCATGATCACTTCTGTGAAAATCAACAATGGCAGCTCCACCCACTTCATCACCAGCAAGCCCTTCCCCATGCATGTCTGACCATTCATATTTAGACTGCCAGGATGTGCCCCAATTTGAATTGGTTGTTCAAATGGGCTGGAATGTGCATTTCTGCGTGTGTGTTTTTTTAAACTTCATGTGAAACAGCAATGGCTGTTACCGTGAAGTACTTGGAGTTTTTGGTCCCCCTCCTTTCAAATATGGTGAATCCCTGTGGGAGCTCATCTGGACAAAAGGTATTTCCTTTGCATTCCGAGAGGATTTTTTTCACCGTCTAGGTAACGCCAATGAGACCATTTTTCTGATAGTTCAGTGTACACAGCCTGTTTCATGCACAAAATGATTTAAAATACTGTGTATAAAATTACCTTTAGGCTATGTGTATCAGGTGTATATGAACCATAAATGAATTTTGTATTTCAACTTGGATCCCATCTCTCATATATCTGCAAGTATTCCAAAATTTTAAAAAATCCAAAATATGAAACACTTCTACTCCCAAGCATTTTGGATAAGGACTAACTCAACTTGTACTTGTAATTCTTTATGGCTCAAAGACAGGTTCTCTAGGCAATTCTATTAAATGCTTTGTGGAAAGACCCCACATAATTTAACTCATCTTAAGCTTGATTTGTTTATGTTGTCAGATCACAACCTTACTTCATAGACGTTCTCATTTGGAGGGAAAGATGTATATTTTTGTGTGCAATACCTGTTGATGAGAAGTACTAACAGAGAGGAAGATTATTTGTTAAATGGAAGCAAATTATTTTCTGAGATCTAGGTGTGCTGCTACTTGCACAGTTGTCCGAACAGTGGGAAGGGAAGGAGGTGAGCTAAGCAGTTGTTTTCAGCCACAGGAAGAAGACAAAACCTGTATGTACCCTTGCAGCAAAGTAGTACACCGTGCTCTGCAACTTTGGACCATCTCTTAACTTGATACAGTGAGAAATGTTTTGCTGGCTCTGTTGGTACCACTTTCCACAATCTGCAATCTCTGGATGTATTGGACTACAATTCCCATGCATCCTAGGCAGAAGGTCTATGTAGCTGGGAATGATAGGAATTATAGCTCAACACATCTAGAGGGTGTCAGGTTGGGACAAGCTGTTTTATCAGGAAGTGTTTTTTTTAAAGTGGGGAAATACCATAAGAGACCTTATGGCTTAACTTGTCAACTTGAGACTCCAATGGGTGATGGTGTAATCGTCTTTGAAAGTGGAATCACTTAATGAAAGGATGCTCTTGTGTACTTAACAACCTGAACTCACTTATTTTAGGATAGAGGGAAAGAGAATGGGCAGTCTCCTTAATATTGTGCTTGCTGGTTCATTCTTGGATAGTGGCACGGGAGTGGACATTTCAGCAGATGAAAGTTTTCTCAAGTACACCTGCTTCACATATCAACATGTGGAATGTTTCATCCATATGAGCCCCTCTCCATGAAGTCTGAAGTAATATAGTCCAGCCATGTTGTACAAGTTAATCACCACAGCAAGAGTATTTAAAAGCTGATAAGTGGAGGAAAACTGCTAACATATCTCATGTGGTTTTCTTGTGCAAGTGTCTGAAGAATGAAGGAAACTGAAGCTAAAAATAACCATGGGAAAGGTGGGGTTTTTCTCCTGTGGAAATGACTGAATAAGGAAGGATGTCAGAGGAAATGGGAGTCTCCAGCCAGTTACTAGCATTAAGGCATTTGACCTGGCTAGGGTTTTTTAGTGGCTCTTGCTATAGCTGCCTTTCTGATCAATGCTCTCTGTATGTGCTTGGAAACAGCAGTGAGACTGTCTATTTAAATATGCTATACCAAATGCTAATGCATACACAGCTCACAGAGTGCTTTTGGGGAAAGCTTCTTGCGCTATAATGGTCTTGCAGTATAGATACATTAAACTGTTTCATGTTCCAGTAGTGGAGAATCTTATTAGGAGAAGATTGGTTGGGTTTTTCCCCCTTTTCTTTTCGCTCTACCAGTGTGTTCAATAGGCAGCCCAATTGCTGTATGTATGGATTCTTGGATTAGTTAGTTACACGAGCACCTAATGCTTTTGCAGAGTGTGGTTTAAAGGGGGAGAAATGTGCACAGCCTTACATCTACTGAAAACAAGCAATGGGTATCTATAGTTATTCTATTTTGTTTGCTGTATTCAAAAGAATAAAGTTATGATATATCCCTTGAGGAAATTTTTTAGGAATGGCATTGATTTTTCAAACCTGCCCCTACTGCTGACCTTTCAGCATACGTGCAGTCTTGATGTGTGAACCTGTGCCTGCTCACTTACCGAGTTATTGTGGCCTTCCAGGTGTTGGGCAGCAGCTCCCAGGATCCCTGACCATTAGCTATGCTACCTAAGACTGATGAGAGTGGCAGTCCCAACAGCATCTGGAGACCCTCATGTTCCCCACCACTTATCTAGTGAGCCTGATAGCACTGGTCTTGTGTCTAGCAAAAAAGAGCAGGTCTCCAGCCTATAATAACTATAATAATCTGTGGATTACAACATGCTTGTGAGCCCGGAGCCAACAAGGAGCCAACTGTATAGGATAGTTTATTCAGGGTAGAGAGAGGCTTTTTGGAAGACCAGGCAGTAAGCCCCATTTCATCTGGGGCTGAAATGCAGTATACTACCATCAAAATCAAGAGGAAGGAAGATTTGCCTTCCAATAATTAAGAGTCCCTTGTAATATGTTCTTATAATGATTGTCTTGATAAATGTGGAGCCTCATTCCCCAACCTAGTTCTCTTAAAGAGGTTTTGGACTGCAGTGCTCATCATCCCCAATAAACATGGCCACTGGCTCTTCTCCATTTTAGTATAGCTTTTGTGTGTGATGAATCTTATTATTAGAAATGCTTGCCACAATGACAGCTGGATTCTCCAACCCAGAAGAGTTTACAAATTTCTGTGTGAGCAGCTCATTGTTGACTGGTGAAGACAAGATTTTGTTGTGAGCTGACTTAGGTGTCTCATATTAAGGCAGGATTCAAATGAAGCTCAATAAAATAAAGAGACTTAATAAAATAAAGCCTACCTCCATATTTGTGTTGAGTTGTGAATGTATATAGTGTTTAGCTCTCGGATGGGTTAACCTACACTGATACCCCAAAGCTACACATGTCCTACAGAAGTCAACTGGCTGTCTGGAGCACCCTTCTGGGAATAACTTCATTTGCACACATGGCCTGCCAACAAGGAGAGAGGTAGGTTGGCAGTCTTAGAAACAGCACAAGATCCTGATCTTCCACCTGACTTTCCCTATGGGTCAATGGTCCTTAGAGAGAGCTCTGTTGTGCCAAGCTTAACCGAACATGTTCCTCGTGACTGTTTTGTGGCCCTCATTCCTTCCAGACTCCTCTTTAATAAAGTACAGTTGTCCCTCTGTATCCACGGATTTGGTATCCATGGATTTAGGTATTCACGGCTTAAAAAATATTCTTAAATAATAACTCAAAAAGCAAACCTTGATTTTGCCATCTTATATAAGGGACAGCATTTTGCTATGCCATTGCATATAATGGGACTTTAGTATTCATGGATTCTGGTATCTGTGGGGGGTCCTGGAGCTAAACCCCAGTGAATATGAAGGGACAGCTGTAAATGGCATCTCCTGGCAGCCTCTGGGAGTGGCAATCCACTATTTAAACACACATATCAGCTGACGAAGTAGTTGTATTTCTGGGCGTTCTTTTAACAGAAAATTTGGTACTAGAAGCAGAAATCATGGAAAAAACAGGGGTAGTTTAATACACTACTGTACAAAAAAAAAAAAGAGAGCAGTTCTATATGTTTCAGCAAACACTTCATCCAACTAATATGCACAAGTGAAATAAAACAACCAGTTTGGATGAGCCGTGTGTAAGTAAACATTTTGAACCTTCTAGAGACCACTTGAAGGCTTCTTCCAAAGTACATTTAAGGATGACTTTTTTTTTTTAACCAGGTTCCACTTTAATGATTTCCATTTTGGTGGCTAAACCTGTAGAGCTACATACATTTAAAAAAAGGTTAGGTGTAAGTGGTAAAATGGACTTATCTGTCGTCCCCCTTTCTCTCTGTGTTGTTCTTCATGCGCATTCAGGAAAGGATTTGGGAGGCAACTGCTGTTCACTTCGCTTGTTATAGGTAGGCACACACAGCTAAAGTAGGATCTTGTTCTTTTCTTGTGCAAGCTTTATTGCATTGTTTACTACAGACACTCAGCTGAAACCCAGCAACAAAAGAGAATCAAAGGGGTTTCAGAGAAAAAATGGTTTACAGGCTTTATACTAAGAAGGAATAGAAATATATGGGTGGATTTTCCAAAGCTGTTTAGATTTTGTTTTTAGGACTTTTCCGGACGTCTTAAATGTAACGGAAGCAGCCTCGCCACGTTGCGAGGCTGCTGCGCTGCAGGGCGTCCCTTTCTCATGACGCCCGTCCCTGCCGGTACTGTTGTGGTACCGCAGGGACATTTGAGTGTTATATTTCAGCGATTTTTACTCACGATCAACCTTCCACAAAGCTGTCCTGTAAGTTCTATGCTCTTTTGAAAATTCTTTTCAGTTTTATTTTTAACATTTTAATGCCTGTACCCCCAGTTTGGAGAGTTGTTTTTGGACTGTCTCACAATGTATTTTTGTTCTAAATCATGTCATCTGCAAAGGCAACCAATTCATTACTCGCTCTTAACCAAGAGCACATGTCTGGGGCTACATCTATTCCCCTTCCCCAAGTTGTTTTTCTAACTTAGCCTCTCCAGAATCTCCCTGGAGTCTAACAAGAAAAGAGGCCTGCATTGCCTCTCTTGGAAGTGTCCAGAAGAGGCAATTCACTTTTTAAATAATTACAGAAGTCCCTACGCTGTTTTAATAGAGAAACTGCACTGGTGGCACTGTGGTTAAATGCCAGTAGTGCAAGCGACAACATTGTGAGTTTGATCCCAGAGAGCTCCAAGGTTGACTTAGCCTTCCATCTTTCCGTAGGTCGGTAAAATGAGTACCCAGTTTGTTGGGGGGCAATAAGCTAACATTGTAAACTGCTTAGGGAATGTTTTGGCACTGATAAGTGGTATAGACATATCAATGCTATTGCTACATTGCTATTGCTAATATTAAAAATTCATTTTAAAAAACTCAGAAGTGGGCTTTGGAACCCTTCTAAGTTTTTCATTTTAGTTTTGGCAGTCCATACCAGCCTCTGAAGTCTGAGGTCAGAAAATTATCTCACTGGCCCTTAGGCTATGCCTCCAAAGTTCCCCCTATTTTGTTGTGGTTCTTTTTTTGGGGGGGGGGGGCAGAGAAATCCATGCCCTGAAGGTTTGGGGACAGAAAATTGGCCTCTGCCTGCTGTAGTTGCAACCCTTTAAATACATGGTTTGCAGTTCCCCCACCCTTGCATTTTCAGAGGGAAGTTGGCTATTCACATCTCTGTTCTCGTTCTGCTATCAGGCAAATACTATTTTTTTGGGCCATCCTTTGGCTCTTAGCTTATGCAGCAAGAAAAGTCTATCAATTGAGTGTGCTATGATTTTATCTGTTCTTGTTGCTGCTGCTTTTGCTGTGTGCCTTGAAGTTGCTTCTGACATGTAGCGACTCAAAGGTGACCCTATGCTCCTGTTTTCTTGGCAAGATTTGTTCAGAGGAAGTTTGCCATTGCTGCCCTCTGAGGCTGAGAGAGTGTGACTTGCCCAAGGTCACCCAGTGAATTTCAGTGGCTGAGTATGGATTTGAACCCTGGTTTCCTGGAGTCCTAGCCCAACACTTAAACCTCTATACCACATTGGCTCTTTGTTTTTTAGTATAGTTTAAATGGTTTTCAACTTTGTGCTTTTAACAGAATTGTTTAATTTTTAAATTATTGTATAATAAGATTTTAGCTGTACTGTAGTTTGTTTTAATTTAATAAGACCTTGGTTGCTGTGCCTGGAGAAAGGTGTGTGTGTGTGTGTGTGTGTATAGCTGCCTTTCTCTAGGCACAGCTCTAACTTGCAATTTTGCACATGCTAACTATATTGCCGCAACATGCTCTTAAAGTAGTGTGCAGCAAAGGAGGGTGTGCTAAGGGAGTATGAAACATCTGTTCACATAGTAGGGTTTTACATTTTCTTCACTTTACTTGATAGATTAATTTTATTCTTCAATCAGCATGATCAAATTCATTTATTATTTTGTGATTGCTAAATACCCTAAAGGCACCAGATCCTGTCTGATTTTGGAAGCTAAGCAGAGTAAGCCCTGGTTAGTACTTGGATGGGAGAAGCCAATGAATACCAGGTGCTGTAGGCTATATTTCAGAGGAAGGAACTGGCAAAACCACCTCTTGAGTATTTAGGGAACACAGTTGCTTTCATGATAGTCACATTGATAACTGCTATCGGATAACTGCAATCCACACTGATTTAAAAGTCCCAGATTTTGTTCCTGTTCTTTCCTATTTCACACTAGGTTAAAATAAACTGACCTGGGGAGCTGGCATAAAATGTCCCTAATCATATCGAGAGCTGACAGAAAATAGTCTGGGATAAACAAAACATATAAGCATCTCCAAAATTAAAATGGAAGAACAGGAACAAAATCTGGGATTTTCTGTTCTTTTTAATCAGTCTGGATGCTCCCTTGTTATGGTGTTCTTACTATGCAGTTGTCCCATCATATTTGCTGGGGTTTGGTTCCAGGACCCCCGTGGATACCAAAATCCGTGAATACGCAAGTCCCATTATATGCAATGGCATAGCAAAATGGTGTCCCTCATATAAGATGGCAAAATCAAGGTTTGCTTTTTGGATTATTATTTTTTAAAGAATATTTTCAAGCTGTGAATACTTAAATCTATGGATACGGAAAGACAACTGTACTGTATTCTGTGTGCAAACACACATGCAAACAAATAAAACTCCTAAAACCATGTCTTCCAGTCTTCAGCCCTGCCCCCTCTCCCCCCCCCCCACAAAAAAACGTGTTCTGGATTTTCTGTTGGGATCTGGCTTTTTAAATGCCAAAAATAATTAGAATGATGAGAAGTTGTTTAAAAGTATATATAGTACATTCACTTATAAGCTATCATTAAGAGTGTGGTGCAGTGATTTGAACGTTGGACTACAGCTCTGGTGACCAGTGTTCAAATCCTTGCTTGGTCATAGAAAATCACTGGGTGGCCTTGAGCATGTCACATGCTCTCAGCCTTAGAGGAAGGCAAAGGCAAACCTCCTCTGAAGAAATTTGCCAAGAAAACTGTGATAGGTCTACCTCAGGGTCACCAAGTCTGAAACAATTTGAAAGCTCAACAACAACCTGTCACTGCTATATGATTATTCCGATGTTTGAAGGAATGGTGAGAAATATTTGTAATGTGAGAGCTCAAAGTTAGGAGACACTTTCCAAGCCAGAGAATGGAGGCTTTTGTGTTGTATTTTTATGTTCATGTGGGAGAATATGGCCTGAGATGACCGGCTGTCATCCTGGGAAAATATAAGGCATCTATTCCTGGTTGCCTCAGCAGCCTGGAATCTTGTGAGCTTCTAGGAGGGAGAATGAAACATCCGGGCTGCATTCCTCACATGGCCCCTCCTCAGCCTGTGGAATAACTGCTGGTTGCTCACTTTAGGGAGACCGGAGGAGCAACTGAGGCAAGGGGAGGATAAATCTGGAATAGGTGGCAAAATTCTTAATCCATGCTGTTTTCAGAGAAAGACCAGTGATGGGAGAGGGGATCAAAACGACCTGCATGTTGTAGAACAGTCTCTGACTGAAAAGAGTGGGTGTGATTGTTTTGTTGCTTTCAGTGGAGAGGTACAAGGAGGGCCCCAAGTTAACATGTTGAAATGTGTCCCTACCCTACAGCCTGGGTCTAGGGGCAACATTGCCCATGTCCCATGGAGTTTATGGAAATTGTAGCCACTTTCCCAAGGTCTGTCCTACCCTGGAGCAGGAGGACTGCTCCTCAGGGCTTCAGCTGGCCTGGAATAAGATCCTTTTAATTTTGGGGTGGTTTGCAACGGGGAAGGAGTTTTGAAGAGGCCAAAAGGTTCCCCCCACCACCTGAAACTTTCTCTCCCTAGGGCAATGACAGGAAGCTTGTGGCCCTGCAGGTGGTGTTAGATTGTAGCTCCCACCATCCATGCTCATAGCTTGTTCTCGGCTAGGGCTGATGGAAGTTGCAGCCCAACATACAGGAGGAAAGCTGTACTTTGCCCTCTGCTATACTGTTCAAGCCTGAAGGTTCTCAGATTGATTAACAGCAATTGCTGCCAGCTAGAGAAACCTGAGCAGTTCCTTGCTGTATAAAAGAAGGGAAATTTCCAGAGTGGGAAGGAGAAGGGAGATTTTTAATGTACAGTTGTCCCTTCACATTTGCTGGGGTTTGGTTCCAGGACCCCCCGTGAATACCCAAATCCGTGAATACTCAAGTCCCATGATATGCAATGGCATAGCAAAATGGTGTCCCTTATATAAGATGGCAAAATCAAGGTTTGCTTTTTGGATTATTATTTTTTAAAGCATATTTTCAAGCCGTGAATACTTAAAACCATGAATGCCAAATCCGTGAATGTGGAGGGACAACTGTACATTCCATTTCTGCTGAGCTGATCCCTATTTCCAGGATACCGATAAGCTTATAGGCTGGTTCATGCAAGCCAATTACCTCTCCAATATATCACTGCCAATAATCATTATTGTTGTTGTTTCTAGCTGATATTCTCAACATTCTGTAGATCCTATAAGCTTGTCAGTCCTTTTGAGGTGTTTTGTGTGTGTTTAAAAAATATGTAAGACAAATCTATTTTCTCCTGAAGGAGGCTGTCCTGTATAAATATCTGCCTTGGGTTTGTGCGACCCCATTTTGTTTGCAACCTGACAGGCACAGGACCACCCAAGTTTGGTAGGATGGGAACAAAATGAGACTGTCATCAAAAAGGTTGCCAGGTCATCGCAGTGGCTAACAGGTGGGCTCCAGGTCAGGACTCCAGCCAGCCTGGTCCAGTGGCCTTGCCTGCTGTTTGAACTACATAGAAAGCACATGTTCTTTTACAAGGGTTGTGGGGTGGGGCAAGGGGTGAGGAGAGATAGCCAGAAAATATTCATCTATCCGAATTGGTAGAGGGTTGGAGAACTGTTTTGGCCCTCCAGATGTCTTTACTGCAGCTAGCCATGTTGATTGAGACTGATGTAAGGTAAGGCAAGGCAAAACATCTGGAAGACTCTTTGGCTTATTTCCAAGACCCTACATGTTGGTAGGGGTCACACAGGCCAATCTCCATTTCCTGGTTGGCCTGCTCGATTTCTGATTCTTTGAGCTCAGTTTAGTCTCCATTTTTTTAACCTCTGCAACAAGATCATGGATTGCTCTGCAGAGTTTTAAAATGTGTTATTTATATAAAAATGTACACTTTCCTGGACTGCTCAGAGCAGCTAACAGCAATTAAAACCAACCATTCAATACAGCAACACATCTTGAATATCCCTTATCCAAAATGCTTGGGACCAGAAGTATTTTGGATTTTGGAATATTTGCATATGCATAATAATGAGAGATCTTGGAGATGGGACCCAAGTCTAAACATGAAATTCATTTATGTTTCATATACAACTTATATACATAGCCTGAAGGTAATTTTATCCACAATTTTTAAAATAATTTCGTGCATGGAACAAAATTTAATCAGAAAGCAAAAGTGTCACTGTCTCAGCCACTCACGTGGACAGTTTTGGATTTGGGATTATTTTGGATTTCAGATTTCTAGATAAGGGATATTCAACCTGTATTCCAAAATAGCAAAAATATTATAATGAAAACAGGTGGCTATAGCAGTTGTCATAAACTTTTCTCTCCCAGCAACAGCAATTCATCATTGCACCCCTGCCCAGAAACAGAGGACTATATTGGCCTTCACCAAGGAACATAAAATACAGTAAAGCAAACACCAAACAAAAAAGCAAAAAAAGCCAACAAAACAAAACACATGAAATAAGACATGAGCTAGAAAGCTTCTGGTGAGTTTTGTTTAGGAGTGGGCATCCTAATGCCTGGTCAAAGTTGTGCTAGAAACTTATATTCCTCTGTCCTTTTCTACCAGCAGCTTTTGCTTCAAAGCCCCAAAAGAGGCAGGGGAATGGTCTTCAACAGCAACCTGGACTATCTGGATAACGAGCAAACATCCTTAAAATTCTATAGATTCTGGAAGCTGACAGAAGTTATTAGAGGTATTTTTTTAAAAAACATTCTCTTTTAAGTTTCAGAATAATGTACTAACAAGCCCACTAAGCCTGAGGAGACAAACTACCGGTACTACTTTATTTTATTGGCTCTATTTTGCTTTCAAACTGGTAGACACTCAACTCCCTGAGACTGTTAATTAGAGAGAATAATGTGTAAAAATACCATTTACTCACGTATGACTTGGGGAATTTGTATTGTCCTGCCAACTAGGATGAGCAGTTGTGAAAGGGCGAATGCATAGTACAGTAATTGTAACAATAATAGTATTAAGACAGCACTGTATTGGGATGGTTTTTCACTCACTGGCAGATGATCGGTGTTCCGTATATAATATCCCTAGGTCCATCTGGTTTAGTCAGCTGAAATTATCTCAATGGACAGCACTGGGGAAAAAAACCTCTGATACCATGGAGAATCTAATGTCAGATTAGAAATAAGTGAGCCAGTTGTCTGATTCCTATAAGGAAGCTTCATATCTTCCATATGTAAACTCTTCAGAGTTGCTAACAGGTGTAATCTTAATAATCCTTACAACAGCCCTGAAAAGTAGGCTTTATCTGTATTAGAGATGGGAGCTGAAATTGAGACCAGTTTGCCTTAAGGCCACCATACTACACCTATGGTTAAGATGAGATTTGAACAAAGAAATACACAGTTTGGTAACTTACGTTGTTGTTATGTGCCTTCAAGCCATTTCTGACTCATGGCGACCCTAATCACAGGGTTTTATTGGTAGAATGTGTTCAGAGGGGATTTTCTCTTGCCTTCCCCTGAGGCTGAAAGGGTGTGGGTCACCCAGTGGGTTTCCACGGCCAGGCAGGGATTCAGACTCTGGTCTCCCAGTGTCCTAGTTCAACCCTCAAACCATCACGCTTGCTTTCATTTATTCAGAGACTAGAACACGGAGCAATGGATGCAAGCTCCAGGAACAGAGATTCAACCTCAGCATTAGGAGGAACTTTCTAACAGTAAGAGCTATTCGGCAGTGGAATAAACTCCCTCGGAGCGTTGTGGGGTCTCCTTCCTTGGAGGTCTTTAAACAGAGGCTGGATGGCCATCTGTCGGGGATGCTTTGATCATGATTTCCTGCGTGGCAGGGGGTTGGACTGGATGGCCCTCGTGGTCTTTTCCAACTCTGCAATTCTATGATTCTATGATTCTATTTAGTATCTTATACTAGTTTATAAGTAGGGATTGCTTCTATCCAACTGCTTGGCTGGCTGAAGCAGTAGTTTGTAGGGAGAAAGACTTAGCCAGACAGTGGTTTGGAAGGACCTGCAAGCAGTGTTGTTTAGGCAGGGCAGGGGAGGAAGGGCAAGCAGATGTGGGAATGGGCTGCTGAGATTGATCCACTCTATCTGAATGCTTTGTGTGAATTTGGGGACGGGAAGGTGGGGGAAGTAGTACAACACTTAAAAAAAAAAAACACCCCAGGAACATTTAATTATTTAAATTTAATTAATCTGCACATTTGTTTCTTTAATAGTTGTGTGGCAGAGGGAATCTCAGCAACTTGCATGACTAACGGTAAATGAGTAGTTGAAGATTTTCTTCCCTACAGGAAAGATGAAAGTTGTCTTTAAAAGATGATAAATGTTAACATGTGACCAGATGCAAAATTGGACAGGGCTCATATGCCTTTAGTAATTCTGCAGAAGGGGGAATACCAGCTGGTATAGTTTGCATGGCAAAGCACAGTGACTACAGTTCCCTCTTTGGCACAGACAGCTATTAAAGATGCAGGAGCCCTGTGTCTGGTTACTCTGTATAGCAAGGGCAGGGAATGTGTGACTGACTGTCTTGAGGATGCTGGACTCTAAGCTCCATCTGCACCAGCCATCATAACCAATGGTCAGGGATGGTGGGAACTGTAGTACCCCAGGGGAGGGGCACAGTTGCCCTGTCTGCTATTTGATGTGTTACATGTAGGGATAAGAAGGCAGAAATGAGTGGGCCAGGGTTTCCAATCAGGTCATAGAAGATTCAGACAAGTAAGAAAACAGAGCCTTTCTTTCACTTTGCAACCTTAGATCCTATCATCCTGGATAAGAAATAGGCTCCAGTACTTCAGAGAATGGTAATGAGAAACAGATCTCTTGGGCTGAACAGATCAAAATAGTTCCCTGGAATTTTGTAATTTCCATTTTCTCCTCTGCCCACCCAGCTGCTGTTCATTTGCAAAAGGCAATTTGCTAATGATGAGGTTTGGAGGTAAAAAGAGCAAAAGCAGCTAAGGCTGTGAGCAACCTTGTACCCACTTACCAAGGAGAGACCAAGCCCCACTGAACCCAATGGGGCTGATTTTTGAATAGCCTTTATAGGATTGCATTGTAAAAGACTGGGCTGAAAGGAGACTGAAAAAATGTGTGTTAATAATGCAAACCAGCAGGGAAAGGAAAGTCATGGAATTGTATCAAATGGAGAAGTAATTCAGTGAGAGGGTAGAAGGAAATATCTATTTCCAAGATGCTGTTTGAGAATGGAATGCATATAGGAGGAAATCTGGGGTGGAACCACCATCCTGATTTGGCTAGTGACTGGCAGTCTGGATTCTGCTGTACCTTATTTCATGGATTTCTCTCTAGTCTCTCCCTCTCTTTTTATACGAACCAGATGGAATACACTCTCTGCCTCCCCTTATTCAGTGGTGTTATATGTGTGTGTGTGTTTACATAGCTGGAGCACAGCACATGTGGGAATGACTCTTCTGAGTGTGTGTGCCAGATTTAGGCTTGAAAACATCTGTGATCAGGATTGGGAAAAGGAGGAGCCTTATGCAGGAATTCTGAACTGAGCTGATGAGAATACAGCACAGTGTGCCTATCAGATTTGCTAAAGCCACTGGCCTTGGACTTCTGGGTCATTGATCACAGATACTTGCAATAGCTAAGATATTGCTATGCAAAAGGTATAATCACAATCGTATTGTATTGCCTGTATGGATTGCATTTTTTTCAGGTGGGAGGGAGTGTGTGACTTATTGGTTGGCTGAATGGATTCATGCCATATTCTTCAGGAAGATCTTTCTGACAATAAGAGCTGTTCAACAGTGGAAGAGACTCCCTTGGGAGGTGATGGATCCTCCTTCATTGGAGGTTTTTAAGCCAAGGTTGGAAACTAAGTTCTACCCAATGAGGATGTTTAGAATTGGATTCCTATACAGGTAGAAGGTTGGACTAGATGGCCCTTGAGTTCCCTTCCAGCTCTGTGATCCCACATCTTCATCCAGCTGAAGGCTCCCAAAGCGGCTTAAAATACAAATTAAAAGCTGAAACTCTATTCAATAGTAAACTCTATTCACCAAACAGTAATCTGTTGGCAAAGCAGTACTCCTTATTCTCAACATCCTGTGCCCACATCTGCATCTCAACTTAACGTGCTTTTTTGGGGATGCTCCCCACTCTTACTGCCAGCAACACTTCACTGTATTGTATGTGATGCATTTCAGTTATGTTTAAAGTACTTCACAACATTTTGGTAATGCTCAGAATTGTTGGAAAAACCCAGCATTCTCACCCCCCCCACACACATGGGGAGATACAGGTTCAAATCTCCAACTAGCCTCAACCCTCACTCAGTGGTTGTAGGCCACTCACCGTTTCTTGGCCTAACCTACCCCACAGGGATGTTGTGAACATAAAATGACACAGAAGAGCCCACAAAGGATCCCTTGAGCTCTTGGGGAGAAAAGTCCATACCTGTGTTACCTGAATTGCTAGTGCCCATGGAATTTCCACATGTGTCTGAATATTAATTTGGTGAATTTAATTACCGGTACCTCAAATTGGCATGCAAGAGGTCAGGTAACTGGAGGATCTTTTGATCCGTGTATACCAGTAATCACTGAATGGACTCAAGCCAGAATGTACAATTAAATGATATTTATCGGATGCTAGCCTTAACAGCATTCACGCTAACACTCAGAATTCAAGCAATCACATAAGGCTATCAAAGAAAGTAGGAAGCATTTGGATAGAGGAATAGAGTCAGGGTATTGTGGGTTATACTATACCTATCAGAGGAGCAGAGATTCATGCAGCAGAGGATACTCAGAGTTGTGTTCTGAGGGTAACACAGCAGAGCGACTGGATGGATGCAGGGAAGCTGTACACATGGTAATACAGACTGATGTGAAATCAAGAGGAAGAGGATCTGTGTGCCTGTAGATATACAGACTGATATGGAGTCAAGAGGAAGAGGATCTGTGTGCTTGTAGCTATACAGACTGATATGGAGCCAAGAGGAAGAGGACCTATGTGTACTTTGGTGGTTTTAGGGTGATATTTATATTTGATAATTCCCCTGAACGGATGAGATTTAGAGTGGAATACAATGTCTCTCAGAGTTTTACAGGACTAGACAAAGGGTTCTTTAAATGTGTTAGCGATCATTAATAGGTGATATATTTGGAATTGAGTAGGAGCAGGCAAGTTCTATTGTTGAGGAGAGGAGAAGAGGAAAAACCTGTGTTGCAACCATTGAGGACTCTGCTGTTTTGATTGGATTAGTGGATGACTCATCTCCAGATGGTCTTAGGAAATACCTTTACCTGGGTATGACCTGTCTGAGGAATTTCCAAAGGTCCCTCCTTAAGTTGTACATGACTCCATCCTTAGTACCACAGGAGTCCCTGGTTTATTTGCCAACCATATGGAAGGCCACATCAAGTCAGATTATTGAATATTGCCAATTGTGCAATATTCCAAGATGGGGGCTGTCAGGGTAGGTAACATCTGTATAAATGTAACCAGCCAGCCCTAATTAGATGTTTGTGGCCTTGGTGAACCTGAATATCTAGCTCATGGTTGACACTGACAGCATAATCTTAACCATATCTTCCAGGATGTAGTTCACTGAGCTGTGCCCCCTGGTAAATGGGTACAGGATTATAATTTTGGGAGCTAGCATGGTACAGTGGTTTGAGTGTTGGACCATATATTTTCTATTTTATTTTATTTATTTTCTGAATTTCTGTACTGCTTATCAGTGCCAAAGCTCTCCCTAAGTGGTTTACCACATAAAAACAAGTAAAAATAAGACAATTAAAACAATTAAAAAAATAACAATTAAAATTAATTTGTTTATTTTTTATTTTTTTTGTTATGGATAAATCAGATAAACAATAACAACAATCAAACATGTAACATTATACATAAAAATAAATCAAACAGAGAAAAAAGTATTGTCTCCACCTGTGCTTCTTCTGTTTCCTCTGGAATGAATAGTGATTTACTAATATCACGCAAAGTGTCTCTCCAAAAGTCCTTTTGCTGTGGTGGGGGATTTTTGTTGTTGTCATTGTCATTTATGTGGTCTATCAGAGGGATCCCTTTTTCAGTGAAAGTAAGTTTATTGTGGCAGCTTTGTGAGTGCTTGGTCTGGTCCTTGAGTTTTTTCATAAACCACATAGCCCATAACCTTCCCCACCATTTCTCCATTGTGAGTGCTCCTTCCTTCCAATTTTGTGCTATTTCTAGCCTCACAATTGCTTGTAGGAAGATCAGGTCTTTGTGTTTTATTGAGCTATTTTCATTGGTAAAGATTGAAAAAAGGACAAATTCTGGATAGAAAAAGAGTTTTTGTTTTATCATACTAGATAACAGTTGAAGAATATCTGTCCAGAATCTTTGTATTAGGGCAATGAATCCACATGTGAAGATAAGTTCCTTTTCCTTTGCATCCCATCCAACACTAGGTTAGTGGTTTTCATGATTCTTGCCAGATGAACTGGTGTTAAATACAATTTATATATAATCTTGAATGTGTTTTCTTTGATCGCTATGGGTCCTGATTTAAATGTTGAAGAGGTCCATATCTTAGCCCAGTTAGTATCAGAAAGGGAGACAATTAAATTATTTTAAAAACATATATAAGTTAAAACAATAAAAATAATAAAAACACACCCCAGCAAAAGCCTCGGTGCCCACAACTACAAATTAAAAGCTTGCTGCAATAAAGACGCCTTTGCCTGCCAGCGAAAGGAAAGCAGGGAGGGGGTCAACCTAGCCTCCAAGAATGGGTGTTCCAGAGGGTGGGAGCAGCCACTGAGAAGGCTCTCTCTCTCTCTCTCTCTGTGTGTGTGTGTGTGTGTGTGTGTCCTCACCAAGTGAGCCTGAGATGATGGTGGGATTGAGAGAAAGCCTTCCCCTGAGGATCTTAAAATTCTGGCAGGTTTGTATCAGGAGATGTGGTCTTTCAAATAGTTTGGACCCAAGCTGAATAGGGCTTTATAGGTCATGACCAGCACTTTGAATTGTGCTTGGAAATGAACTGGTAGCCAGTGAAGCTATTTTAACACAGGGGTTATATGATCCCTATAGCTAGCCCCAGTCAGCATTCTGGCTGTAGCATTCTCAACCTGCTGAAGTTTCCGAACAGTTTCCAAAGGCAGCCCCATGTAGAGTGTGTTACAGTAGTCCAAACAGGATGGAATCAAGGTATGTGCCACCATGGCCAGATCTGGTGTCTCGAGGAACGGCTGTAGCTGGCACACTAGTTTTAACTACAAATGCACTCCTGGCCACTGCAGAGACCTGGGCATCCAAGTCCAGAGTTGAGTCCAGGAGAACACCCAAGCTGTGAGCCTGAGATTTCAGGGGAAGTGTAACCCCATCTAGCACAGGCTGGGTCCCTATTCCCTGATCAGCCTTTTGACTGACCAGAAATACCTCTGTCTTGTCTGGATTAAGTTTCAATTTGTTTGCCCTCATCCAGTCCATTACTGACAACAGACATTGGTTCATTACTGGAGACAGCTTCCTTGGAATCAGGTGGAAAGGAGAGATGGAGTTGGGTGTCATCAGCATACTGACACCGCACCCCAAAACTCTAGATGACCTCTCTCAACGGTTTCATGTAGGTATTAAACAGCATGGGGGACAAAACCGAACCCTGAAGGATCCCACAGGCCAACGGCCAGGGCATCGAACAGGAGTTCCCCAGCACCACCTTCTGAATTCTCCCCTCCAAGAAGGACCAGAACCACTGAATAACGGCCCCCAAAGCCCATCCCAGAGAGGCAGGTCAGAAGGATACCATGATTGATGGTATCGAAAGCCGCTAAAATGTCCAGCAGAACCAACAGGGACACACTCCCCCTGTCCAATTCTCTGCACAGGTCATCCACCAAGGCAACCAAAGCTGTCTCCATCCCATAACCAGGCCTGAAGCCAGATTGAAATGGATCTAGATAATCTGTTTCGTCCAGAAACCCCTGGAGCTGAGAGGCCACCACATGCTCCAGAACCTTGCCCAAAAATGACTTTGGAGACCAAAGTTTGAATCCCCACTCAATCATGGAAATCCACGGGGTGACATTGGGCAAGTCACACACTCTCAGCTTCAGAGAAAGGCAAAGGCAAACCCTTTCTGAACAAATCTTGCCAAGAACCCCGCCACCCTTGATAGGTTTGCTTTAAGGTCTCCATGAGTTGGAAATGGCTTGAAGACACACAACAATTACAGTTTTCAGTAAGCCCATTTCTCACCATTTTGTTTATATTCAGCCTGATATTCCCTGCAGAGCTTCTTTGCTGGTGTCTGCATTGTATGAATTGTCCTGAGGATTAAGATGTTTGGTTTCCCTTCTACTCCCAGCCTTCTCCCTCCGCCTTTAAATCTCTCATTAGACTTATATGCATTTACAAATAGTGATCCTTTTTGCCAGCCCTGTCATTATCTTGTTTCCAGTGAAGAGGGAGTTCACTGATCACCTGGCATTTGACAGGGAAGAATAGGAGCCTAATGGGAAAATGAGGATTTTAAGTTCCTGGAATGTGTGGCTGCATCTCTTTAACCCTTTGATGTGTGTATGTGGGGTAGGGGGCTTCAAAAACCACATTGCCCTAGAGAAGATCTTACAGTTTGGATTTAGGATTGGGGTGAGTGCCTGTGTGCGTGCTTTCAATCCACCTGTTCAGTAATGGTGACTCCATAAATTACATAGGGTTTTCTTAGGCAAAGAATGCTCTGAAGTAGTTTTGCCAGTTCCTTGATAGATAGGCAGGATTGCTAACAAATCCTTGAGAGAAGCACCTTTAGAACTTCAGGTGTGAATTCCCTCACGTTGCAATCCTTCCCCTCCAAATATGTGTTTTGGATGGTGCAGAACCTTTAGCTGGGGTGGGAGAGAAGAAATAGAGTGATGGGAAGGAGAGAAGGCAAAATGGTAGGAGGTCTGGAAGCCATGCCCCATGAGGAGCAGCTTAGGGAGTTGGGCATGTTTAGTCTGGAGAAGAGAAGGTTACAAGGTGACTTGGTAGCCATGTTTAAGTATTTGAAGGGATGTCATACTGAGGATGGAACAAGCTTGTTTTCTGATGCTCCAGAGACTAGGACACCCAGCAATGGGTTCAAACTAGAGGAAAAGAGATTCCACGTAAACATTAGGAAGAACTTCCTGACAGTAAGAGCTGTTCGGAAGTGGAATGCACTGCTTCGTAGTGTAGCGGAGTCTCCTTCTTTGAAGGTTTTTAAACAGGCTGGATGGCCATCTGTTGGGAATGCTTTGATTGTTTATTCCTGCATGGCAGGGGGTTGGACTGGATGGCCCTTGTGGTCTCTTCCAACTCTTATGATTCTATGACAATGTCAGGCAATTTATTACTGCCAAATGACTAGCTGAATATATGAACTGCAATCCCAAAAATTACCAGGGAGTTGCTTTTTTTTTTTTTTTTTTTTGCAGAATGAAGCTTAAAATCTTGTGAAATCCTTATTCCCCAACTCCCCAAAATACAAGAAACCATGTGGAATTCTGTGCATGGAAACTTGAGGAAGAAAAGCAAAGCCTGGATGTAGGTCAGTTTTATGTTCTTGGAGAGAAACCCTCTATTTCTCTGTCTTCATCCTTCTCTTCCCTGGAACAGAAACAGCCCCAGAGATAGTACTAAATCCACATGTTGACCTTGTCAGCTATTGCCCGCAGTGAAGGTTTTCCACACTTGAGTAATGCCAGGGAGGGACCAGCCTTGCACAGGCCCTTCAGGGCTCTCAAAGTGACCTCTGATGCCAAAGAGAATAGCAGCATCAACAGCATAGCCCCTTTTTTCAGTAGAAGTGATGGGAGTTTCCCATAGGGAAGGTTATATTGGCTGTGTCACAAACATCACAAACTCACCCCCACCTCCTCATGCATCTGCGTACAGCACCATGCTGGGGCTGAGTGAAGTTTCAGCTCTCTTGCCAACAGTTATTAATGCAGCCTTTAAAAACAACATAACCATCTGCTCTTTGCATCCAGTGCTCTAGTTTAGGGAATGCATAAAGCTTGGCAGCGGCGGGGGTGGTGGTGGCACGGGGAGAATTTTCCTCATCCTCCTCTTCTTCCACACTCGCTCTTTCTGCCAACAGTGCCTGACTTTATCTGTCATCTTGGGTATGGGAGAAGATTTCTCTTCTGGCTAAGGACAAGCTTGGACATGCCTAATGCATAGGAAGGACTAGCAGGGGAGGGAGAACAATGGAGTGTTGTATTGCAACTCCAGAAGGCTGTCAGTAAAGGAGTATTGCTAATAAGTGGGAGCAACCTAAGAGTAAGATGCTGTGGGATAGAGTCCCTGGTTCAGGTTTGGCTTCAGTCATGAGCCACAAGTTCACATGACAGCCTGCAGGCTAAAGGCCAAATGAGACAGCAGATCTATGTATTGAAAGGCAGCAGACATGGTGAAAGTAACCCTCTGTGTGCATGTGTATGTGTGTCTATTTGGTCTCAGCTTCCTCCTTCTCCCAAGACTTGCAATGCTTCCCAACTGCAAGCTGTCTTGGATGAAACCAATTATCTAGATCCATTTCAAACTGGCTTTAGGATGGGTTATGGAGTGGAGACTGCCATGGTTGCTCTGGCTGATGACCTCCACTTGGGGATCGACAGGGGTAGTGTGACCCTGTTGGTGTTCTTGGACCTCTCAGCGGCATTTGATACAATAGACCATTCCATCCTCTTGGATCGCCTGAGGGAGTTAGGAATCGGAGGCACTGCCTTGCAGTGGTTCCGTTCCTTCCTCTCGGGCAGATCCCAGAGGGTGAGGCTCGGGGACAGTTGCTCTACTAGAATAGAGCTTAACTGTGGCGTTCCTCAGGGTGCCATCCTGTCCCTGATGCTATTTAACATCTATATGAAGCCACTGGGAGAGGTCATTCGGAGGCATGGAATGCGGTTTCATCAGTATGCGGATGACACCCAGATATACTTCTCCATGTCTCGGTCATCGGCTTCGACTTCAGATGGCGTCTCTCCTCTCAATGATTGTCTTAAAGCAGTAATGGACTGGATGAGGAAAAACAAATTGAGACTGAATCCAGACAAAACGGAGGTACTAACAGTTACAGGCCCAAAACCAGGTCTGGGAATACAAACTCCAATCCTGGATGGAACTACACTCTCCTCCAAGGATTGTGTTCGCAGTCTGGGGGTGCTCCTGGACCCGTCGCTCCAGATGACTAATCAGGTTAATGCGACGGTTAGGAGTGCCTGTTATCAACTTCGGCTGGTACGCCAGCTGCGCCCTTTCCTGGAAACTAGGGACCTCGAAACTGTGGTACATGCACTGGTAACCTCCCGTCTGGATTTCTGTAATGCGCTCTACATGGGGCTACCCTTGTGCTTGACTCGGAAACTTCAACTAGTCCAGAACATGGCAGCCAGGTTGATTTCTGGCGTTTCCAGAAGAGAGCATATAACACCGGTGCTAAAAGCTCTCCACTGGCTGCCTATTAGTTTCCGGGCACAGTACAAGGTGTTGGTTATGACCTTTAAAGCCCTACATGGCTTGGGTCCAACTTACCTCCGGGACCGCCTCTTTCCGTACGACCCTCCCCGCACACTTTGGTCCTCTGGGAGGAATCTGTTATAGCCTATGAAAACAAGGCTGTCAGTGACCTCCCAGAGGGCCTTCTCTGCTGCTGCTCCCAGATTATGGAATGGCCTGCCGGACGAGATCCGTCTTATTACCACCTTAGACAGCTTTAAAAAAGCTGTCAAGACGGATCTTTTCCGGCAGGCCTTTCCTGAATAATTATCCCGGCCCAAGACTCAGCTGCCCTTTCTAGGCTATGATTGTATGTTTTAATTTTTTCTTCTTCTAATTTATATATATTTTAATTAATGCATGTTTTTAATCCTTTGTAATTTAATATTATTTTAAGGGGTGGATGGGATAGGGTATTGTGAGTATGGGTTTTTTATATTGTAAGCCGCCCCGATTGCGTTGCAGAGGGGCGGGATATAAATAAAATTTTATTATTATATTATTATTAGTAGTAATGGAGGGATAATACAATTTTGGCCCTTTGAGAGATCCTTAGGGAGGTCTGCCATGGTTGTTACAAGAGTGGGTGCCAGAACTAGGAAGTTGTATCCTTCTAGGTGTTACTGGGCTCACACTTTCCTATGCTTGGTTGCCATTAGCCAGGCTGGCTGCCTGGTGCTGACGAGAACTGGAGCCCAGCAACATCTAGAGGGCCACGGGTTCCTCCAGCTCTGGAGTATTTCAAAGGAATTCTTTTCAAATACTCTGCAAAGGAAGACCACATGGTTCCATTTGTGTTTCTCCCAGCATAGAATCTATGACACTGTGCAAAATATTGGCAGAGGATCAAAGCAAGGCTAGCAGTTTGGTAGTCCCCTTCCTCCCCCCCATCACATAGATCCTATGTGGGGAATTCCCATATAGTAGGATTCACTTCTTTCCTATATCCTCCATAAATTATTATTATTGTGGTTTAAATTGCTCTGATATGATTGCCCATTCTCCCCTCCCCATTCTCCTTGTTCTGAGATGTAAGAGCAGAACATGCTTTCCTGTACCTACGGTCCCCTGGCTGAGCCCTGTTTTCAATTAATTCCACCTCTGCAAGATTAGAACCGTCAGAGCATAAATTGCAAGCATCATGATTAAAAGCTGAGAGCTAGCCTGGAGGTGGGCTCCCATGGCCTGTATGTTCTTAGATCCCCAACAAGCCCTCTTCAGTTAAAGAAGGGGCTACAGGTACATGAGGCCTTCTGGCTTAGTCAGGGATCCCAGAACTGTTTCTAAGGTGGGCATGCTCAACACTGGCAGACTAGTTATTATTAATTTTGCCTACTTGTAGGTACTGTACATATTTTACAAAACAAGGAGGACACAGAATGTATTGCATTAAAATCACCACCACTATCTCCTGAAGCAGGAAACAATCCCACTACCATGGAAGCAATAGCGAAATAATAAATGAATGTTTAAAAAACTGAATAATTTATGAAGCACGATTGATACCGTATGTTCTGACGTATAAGACTGCTTTTTAACACTTGAAAATCTCATCAAATGTGGGGGTTCGTCTTATACGCCCAGCAGATCTTTTCCCCTGCTGTGAGAATGACTGCCTTGTCTTTGAAGTGTTAAATTGCCTGGGCAGTTTTCCCAGCAGATCCTTCCCCCTGCTGTGAGAATGACTGCCTTGCCTTTGAAATGTTAAATTGCCCTCCATTTAGCTCAGGAGAGAAGAAAAGCAATCCATTTAAAATGATGTTAGCCTAAAATTAGATTTTCTGGATTCAAACTTATTTTGCATCAAGTTTTGTCTATGGTGAAATTCTCTTACCTGAATAAAAGTTTCTGGCAAAGTTAAATCATTCTTTAATTGCAAGGTATTTATTATGGGATTGTATTTTGGTAAACTTGCCAGAAAGATTCCCATTTGCATAGCTTTGGGGATTTCTTCTCCAGGAGTTTCCAAGTCTGCCAATGTGGCTCTGAAATCATTAATGTGCTCATTCAAAAATTTGGGATTTGATAGCTTCATATTAAACAACTTAATTATTAATGAAACCTTACTTTCCAAAGACTGAACACCACAGAGATTTTCAAAGTATCCCATGCTTTTTTAGCTGTTCTCAGTCCTTTAATTTCACAGATATTCCATCATCTACAGCCACTGAGCTGGCTGGCTGGTGGGGGGGGGAAGGCTTTCCAGCCAGGTGGCTGGCTAGATGGGGGAGGAGGCAAACTCTATATTTTAACTTAAAAATTGGGGGGCCGTCTTATACGCCCAGTTGTCTTATACGCTGGAATATACGGTATATAAAGCAAAGAAAAACATGTAGGACTATTAAGTGAGTGCAACAGTGCCTATAAGATCTCCTATCACATCTGTCCTTCTAGTACAGTTGTCCTTCCATAGCCACGGATTTGGTATCCACAGATTTAAGTATTCACGTCTTGAAAATATTCCTAAAAAATAATAATCCAAAAAGCAAACCTTGATTTTGCCATCTTATTTAAGGGACACCATTTTGTTATGCCATTGCATATAATGGGACTTGAGTATTCATGGATTTTGGTATCCACGGGGGGTCCTGGAACCAAGCGCCAGCAAATATGAAGGGACAACTGTACTTTAAAATAATAGCTGTGTGGATAAGTGGGAAGATATAAGATTGCACACATAATACTCTCAAACGAAAACACAAATGCATGTGTATCTAACAAGCTTGAGGTACTGAGCTTTATTTATTTATTTCATTTGTATGCCACTTTTCTCCAAGAGCTGGGCTGAAAGCTATTCACATAAAGAATCAATTAAAAACGTAACAATACATTTTAAAAAAACAATTAAAAGCCATCACATTAAAATAGTATAAAGTCATTTAAAAAAGCATACAAAAGTAAAAAAATAAAGCACACACCCCAATAAGCACAGACCTCCCTGTACATACTTTAAAAGCCAGTTTAAACAAAAAGGTTGAGCAAATCAAGTGTAGGGCACAGGCAGGGGGAGGGCAAATAACTTCTTCCATTCATTATCATTCAATTGTCCTTAAATATGAAGATGCTTACAAGTACAATGTCTACCTGGAAATGCCTTCCATGTATTCAGTGTAGATTACTCCCAGGCAAGTACGGTATATATAGACATGAAAGACAGGATGCAGATTTTGTTATTCATGGAAGGGCTCAGCTACAGTTTGTATACTTGGGTGCCTTCAAGTCATATCCAATATATGGGGACCCTAAGGCAAACCTATCACAGGGGTTTCTTGTAGGGGTTTGTTCAGAGGGTGTTTACCCTTGCCTTCCTCTGAGGCTGAGAGTGTGTGACTTGTCCAAGGTCACCCAGTGGTCAAGCAGGAAATTGAACCTTGGTCTCCCAGAGTCCTGGCCTGACACTCAAACCACTACAGCACACTGACTCTCCTCAACTACAATAGCTGCCCTAAATTGTTTGTGTGTGTTCTTGATCATTTAGTAAACTTACTGATTGATAATTCCTAAAGGGGCTCAACTGAATGAGAGTTTTGTTGATCTAATTTGCCTGATGATTTCTGAGGGGTGGCTCAGCCCACTTAACCTAGTATTAGTCTGTTTTGGGGTCCATGGGATTGCCCAGACCTGATGTAAATACCAGAAGCCTTGCCTGATGCCTTCAGCTGGTAAGCAAAATACCTCTGTTAGGTTGCATTTGAAGGGAGGAATGACATGTCATGAGGAAATGTAAGGCTTCTAGTTCCCTGTCTTTCTCACAACATGAAGTGGGGGGCTTGTGGGAGGGAGCGTTTAACTTCCCCTCAGCTAGCAGCTCTTCCTTCTACATGGTCCCCAGAATGTGGACCCCAGCTCTCTTTCAAAACAATAAACCTAGCCAGAATGAAATAGCTTGGGGTTGTGGGTTTGCATAGCAGAAACAAGTAGTGCAGGCCGGATGACCTCCCCTTCCTTCTGCCCATTGACTCTGCATGACAAGTGTTCCCAGCCCTCACATTTACTTTTCTTGGCAGGTTTGAATTTGGAAGAACATTTTTTAAAGGTAAGGTATACTGTAATTCTCCCTGTTCTTGGAAATAATGCCACAACTACCTGCTTCAAAGGAAATATGGGATTCCCAACCTGGTTCCTTTATTCATGCATGGAGAGGGAGTTATTACTCTAAGAGGTGGGGGTACATTAGAGTCCTACCCGTGATGCCAAAATCTAGTTAGGGGAATTATTAGTTGAAACAGGAGGCCTGTGAGAAGAGTGTAACTTGGGGGATCTTTTCACCTATGTATACCAGTATTAACTGTAGAGGAGGCTCCAGTTGAAGTAAAACAACATATTTTATTAGAATAATATAAAAAGTAAACTAATACACACAATACCTGTTCTTAAGAACTATACAAGGCTATAGCAGAGTAAGACAGAAAGGTTGCATAGAGGGAGAGAGGTCCAGGAAGATAAGGTGATAGTTATCAGTCTTGAAGAGAAGCAAAGATACTCAGATAGGCATTTGAAGGTGGCATAGGAGGTTCCGATCTTGGGTGAGCCCAGAAACAGAGTGGCTGGGTCCATCCACTGTGGCATCCTTTACTATTGTTAGGGATCTAACATTTATACCCTGTTCCATGCCTTTGAGGGGCGAATTTGGTAATAACAAAGCTTGGATGACTCTCCCACTGAACAGAGAAAGGAAACCGAAACTCAACTGATTGTTTTAAATATGGAGAGATAGAACATTGATGGTTTTGTGACAACTTTGTAAGGTTGGACAGGAGGGGTAGGAGGAAAGATTTCTGTAGGGTATAGATTAAGGAATGGTCACTTAATTGCTTGATTGAATCATTGCTTGTGATGCCCAAGGCTGGAAGAAAGGATTAGCACATACCCCTCTAAGGACTGAGTTGTTAGCATAAGCCCATTACTGCGGAGGCTTGCTGCTCAAGTTGGGCTTTCACACTATTATATTTCTAGACACGTCTCAGTTTGTTGTGAGTATCAACTGACCTCCAGTCTGCCTGAGCCAATCTGACCCCCCAAAGTGTCCCATATTTCCAGTTATGAGATACCATGGGGAGGGGGTAGTAGGGCATACTAACACAGTTCCAGATAGAGCTTGCAAATAGCACACTACTTCTAGTTACATTACCTGTAACATGTACTCTTTGAGCTCTCTAGGGCATAACAATATTATTTTGAAAATAGTGTGTGTGTGTGTGTGCACGCGCGTGCATGCATGCGTGCGTGTGCATGCATGCACACTTTCAAGTTGCCTGTCCATTTAAGGTAACCCATGAATTTCATAGATTTTTCTTAGGCAAGGAATACTCAGAAGTGGTTTTGCCAGTTCCTTCCTCTGAAATACAGCCTATAGCACCTGGTGTTTGTTGGTGGTCTCCCATCCAAGTACTAACCAGGGTTGATCCTGCTTAGCCTCCAAGATCAGATGGGATGTGGTGCCTTTAGGGTATTTAGGCCCTTACTTGAAAACATTACTTTGGCATATTATTGTAGCACCCCCCCGCCCCCTGCAGCATTTTGGAACTAGTGAGTAAACCTTATTCCTTACTCCCAAAACAATGTCTTAGGGGGGTAGGCTGTTGAGAAGATTTTTTTGGTCCATTTTTGAATTTTTTAAAGTTCATTTTTGTTTTTTAAAAAAGTAGCTACCAAGTAACAGGCAAGCAAGACATGACTAACACATTGCTCAGCAAATAATGAGTAATGCTAAAAGAGTTAACACATGGAACAACAGCAACAATTTGAGTAATTACTTCAAGGAAAACACGAGCTTTGATTCCAGGGAAGAATCAGTGGGCAAGAAGAGGTGCTCAGCCCTCCCCTCACTTGTTTCTTTTCTATGTTTCCCCCTCAGTTATTTCCCAAACATACTCTGAGGGGGCTTAAGTGGGGCAGCCTGAGATAAGGATTGTGAGCAAGAAATTGGACACAGCAGACTTCCTTGCCACCTCCATTTTTCCTGCTCTGTCTCTTCAGGTCCAGGTGGTTTGGGAACCCATGTAATTGTGACCAGAGTTTGGCTGAAATCTTCCTTTGTGATAGTATTGATGAAACACTGGCATAACAATTGTGTTTTAATGAGTAGCATACATGTGTGTGCGTGCACACCCACCGACCCTAATACCTGTAAAAGAAAGGAGTCTCTGGAGGTGGCAATCTAAGTACAATTAGGATGAAGCTATAAGACTCAAACAAAATCCGTTATTTCCCCATGGCTGGTCACAAGCAGAAACTGCTGGATGAGATGAAGAGAGACATAGCATTGTTTAGCAAGATTAAGATTCCCCTTAAAGGAAGAAACCCTATAGCTACTCCTCCCCTGTGAGTCTCTCTTCTCTCCTTCCTCTCCCTTTCCTAATTGCTTGCTTATTTATCTTCTTCTTCTTTGCCACTGGTCTCCAGCTGATCTAAGGTGCCTGTGTCTTTATGCACTGGAATGGGGAGGGGAGGCTAGGCTTCTTTGTCTGGAGCCTGCAGTCAAAATTCCAATTTAATTTCCAGCAGAGAAATTAATTTTCCAGGCTCTCATTCTTGGCTGGAAGTGCAGTGGTATGGCTAGCATTCTTCCCGGAGGTTTGCAAGCTAGGATGCCTACAACTGATGACTTGTCCTCCACCAAGTAGTAGTGAAAGAAGAAACACAGAAGGTTTCTTTCTTTCTTGCTTGCTTGCTACCAATGACACCTCATATTGCAATCCATTCACAGTGACCTGGGAGTCACTGTAACTCCATTGAACTCAGAGGGGTTTACTTTTGAGTAAACATGTCCAGGATTGGGCTACAAGTTTGGTTCTGCAAGAGGATTTGGGGAACATGGATGGGATCTCCTTGCCCCAGCCCTGCAAGCTAATGTTGCTGCTATACACTACTTGTTTTGCATTGGCTCAGCTTAATGAGCATATTAGATTAAGATAAACATGGTATGTTAGTTTCACCTTGTTTTTAAAGGCCTGGATAGTGTATGTATACAGTACAGTATATTGTTGCTGTGTGCCTTCAATAATTTCTGACTTATGACGACCCTAAGGTGAACCTATTGTGGGGTTTTCTTGGCAGGGTTTGTTCAGAGGGAGTTAGGGTCTGTTCTGTTCCTGCAGGACTCTTCTCAAGACATCTCTTTCTTAACATTAAACCCTTATATGTCACAAAGCTCAACACATTGTAAAAGGGGGGAAGCACAGCATCAAACAAATTCAGTTAATCTTAGCAATGACTAAATTTCAGTAAAGTCAAAAGAAAAGTTATTTGTAACTAACATAACTCTTCATTCACTGGTTAGGGGTGGTTAGCCTAGGTCAAGAAAAGAAAGATGGGGTGGAATGGTTACTTCTTAGCAAACCTGTTACTAGGTATGTGCAGAGAAGCTGGAGGTATAAAAAAGGAGGCTCTAATGCCAAGTACACACATTCACTTCTCATCATTTTAGTCCATTTATAGTTACCTTCACTCAGACCAAAAGACAAAAAACAAACAAACAAAAACAAATAACAAAACAAAACCAAAAACATCCAATGAAAGACTGCTGATCCAGTTGTTTGCAATAAAGACTTCTGGTGGTCAAATCCAAAAGACACAACAGAATTGCTGATGACAGAGCTGACACATCTCTCAGAACTGAGCATGCACAGAAAAAAAGAGGAGCGATGGTTTGGATCCTGATTGCAGATTGTGCAGGGCAGAGCCAGGAAAGTGTTAGTTGTTCTGGGCAACTAATTAGCTGGGGAGGAAAGGGTGAGAGTCTGTAGGTGGCTTTGGAGAGCTCTATCCAGCTCTTGGCTACAGCTCCCCCTGGCCTTCTGTTCTTCTGTGCCCTGGGGAGGAAGGATGAGGTGCAGCTGTTAGCAAGAAATAATATTATTGTAAAGGTCTCCCTCCTTCCCGTCTAGCTCCTTGGAATTGTCAGCCAGGCTTAGCAGGCTGGCTGGGGAGTAGCATTTCCTGGTGGTATCCCACGTGGTACTTTGTCTTGCCCTTCCCTCCTGGCTTTTGGCTCCTGTGACAGAGTGGGTCTCTTTGGTGTTCTCCATACAGCCTTGAATTGTTTCCATCTGCAGCTTTTCTTTCCTGCTGACAATCTATAACAGGGAAACTTGAGAGTGAGATTCCTGGAGCAGATAGCAGCAGGTCAAGGCATGCAAGAGGGAGGCGCCCGGGGATTGGCCCGCCAGCTTGGCTGTGTGTGGTGAAAGGGATTGCTGCTGTTTTGTCTCCATGGTGTTGCTGTGGGGAGGCAGCACAGCAGTGGAATCAGGGACATGACCCAAAGCATCATGCTGAGGTGGGTGGAGGCCCATAAACAAGGCACCTCTTGAAATCAGCATTTGACAAAGCAATGCCCATGGCTGCTTCCAAGGGAGATATCCTTGGATCTACCCAGACATTTCCTCTTACCCTTGGAAGAGACTTCTTTATATAACTATGTGGCATTGTGGAAATTCTTGTCTTTTGCTTCTGACAACTGGAAAGTTACTTTTAGGAATCAAGAAGAGAGGGACATGTAAAGCCATCCATAACCGAGTAGTGCTAGGATGAAGCTCAGAGTCCCAGAGCCTCACCTTCCCACTGCTCAGTTAGGGTTTTCAGTATACACACTGCATCCATTTTTTAAAAGCAGTAGCTTTCTAAGCAGTGCTGAAATGACATGGCTGTTTGTGCCGTCTTCCTCATGACATTAGCAGCAAACTTGGGGGAGTCACAGTGTGTTCATTCATCAGGGAGTTACAGCCAATTTTGAGGAGCAGAAACATGTATATCATACATGTATTTCAAATAAGTGTTTGTCTCTGGTGCCAGTTCACACATTATTTTGTTTTTAAGGTTATGCCCACATCTTTGATTTGTTTCAGTGTGCAGGTAAATTGCAATGTGTGAACAAGAAGGAACAACCGCATTAATTAGGGAGCCAAGATTGGCAGTGGCTCCTAACTGGGCATACCTGCTGGGCTAATCTGAATTTGCCACTGTATAATAGGCAAAAAGATCATCATCATCATCATCATCATTATCATTCTTTATTTACTATTCTAGATCAAAGTATTAAACAATGCATAAAATGCAAAAAATACATAAAATGCATTAACATTTACATAAAGTGCATTTAAAAGTACAGTATGACTCCTGTATCCATGGGGGATTGGTTCCAGCCCCCGCCCCATGGATAATAGTGAATGCCCCCGTCTCCATTCCCACCACAGCAGTGATCCCGGGGAACAATCCCCAGGACAAAGGGAAAAAAGAGGTGAGATCTCTCCTACTGTCCCTTCACCCTGATCACTCCCTGGTGGAAATGGTGGGAGCAAAGGGAGGGGAGGAGAGATCTTGCCTCTCTTTTCCCTTCACCCCAGGATTGCTCCCCAGGATCGCTCCCATTCCTTCCCCCCCCCGTGAGCAATCCTGGGAAGCAATCCCTGGAGCAAAGGGAGAAGAGAGGCGAGATCTCTCCTCCTCTCCTCCCTCCCCCACCCACCCCTCCCTTGTTGTTGCCATCCATGGATAATTGAATCAGCGGGTGGCAAATCAGCGGATGGGGGGTGACTGAACATATAAATACAACTCAGATATAAAACACCTACACAGAAGACTGAATACTGACAATACACAAAAGGAGAGCAATATATGGGCAGGGCACGTTTCTAGGATGGAGGACCATCGCCTCCCAAAAATAAACTAGTCTACGGTAAGCTCGTCACGGTCAGCGTAAGAGGGGCACTCCAAAAAAGCGATACAAGGACTCCCTGAAGCAACATCTCAGGTTCGGCCAAATTGATCACCAACAATGGTCCGCTCTGGCCTCACATCAGGAAGCATGGAGACGCAGTATCCACAATGCTGCAGCCTTATTTGAGAACTCATGCTGAACAAGTCTTGAAGAGAAATAACAACGCAGAAAGAATCACAACCTGGAAACATCACCCAAGGAGACCTTCTGTTGTGCTTTTTGCAACCAGACTTGTTTATCTTGGATTGGCCTATTTAGTCATCAGCGCGCTTGCAGAAAGCGCGGGATGAGTCCTTCCTGAATCTTCGTTTGTGCAGAAAAGCCATATATATATGTGTGTGTGTGTGTTAAAATTTCATCTCTGATGCTTCTTCTTAAAAATACCTTAAATAACTGATGCTTCTGAATTATAAATTCCCTCCTAATATTAGTCAACGAGCAGTTATAGCATATGAACAGAACCCACCAACCTTCTCTGTAATTTGATGATCAGAATCCCCAAGCAAGAGAAAAAAGACCCTCATTCTCTCTTTTCTACCTTCCCTGGATTAAATATGTCCATGAACCCCCAGAAAAATAATATTATGTATGTTGGAGGTGGTGGGGGAGACTATCTCTTACTGATAGATTCCCTGTTTTCTGAGCATTATCTGTAACTTCAGTGATTACTGATAGGGTGTCAGTCCGCTAAAAGCTGATCCCTCCTTGACCATTTGGGTGGTCCAGCTGCTTGCTAGCTCCTAAGACCTATTGTCAAGCTCTCCTACCTCCCCTTCAGCCTATCCCTAGAAAAATAAAAAAGTTAATAAAAGAATTTTCTGTGAGAAAAAAGAAAAAAGGGAAGAATCCCATTGGCTGGGCTGATGTGGGCTTCTGGGAGCTGAAACTATAACATGGGGTGGGTTGGGGGAAGGCTGAGGGCAACTATTCTAGGGGACGTTGTTGCTCTACAATGAGATCTTACAGGAAAACAGGAAGCTTCCTTATGTTGATACAATGTATTTGTCCATCAATACAGACTGACAGTGGTTTTCCAGGGTTTCACCCACATCCCCATCATACTAAGGGATGCTAATATTGAATTTTGAACTTTTTGCATACAAAACATTCATTCTGCCACTGAGCTGCAGAACTTTCCCTAATCTTTAAACAACAAGATTATCATTCCTCTTCCTTCTAGAAATCTTTATATGTGAAGCTACTCTCTTTGAATGAGGACCATCCCCACCATGTCGTAAATGGGTCTGCATATCCATGGTATGCAGCATGATATGGAAGATGGAGCAGTACATCTTTGAGGTAGCAGAATGGACTCTCCCACTTCAAACTGCAGATGAGTGGATTTCCGTATCCGAAACAAAACAGAACTCTCCCTATAAATAGACAACTAGCCCAAGCTTTTTTATAATTAATTTTTTATTTAAGGTATCAAAACATTCAAGTCAAGAATGTGTAACATAACAATAATGGGAAGTATGAATAAAGGACTGAGTATGTTTAGGTATGTGAGCCTGTTGTCTCATTTCTAGCGTCTTAGGTAAGTACGTCTGAAGAAAGTGTCTCTCCAAAGATCTTGATGTTCCTCAGGGGGTTTTAACCACTGTGATGTATTGTTAATATAGTCAATAAAAGGCATCCAGTCCTCCTGGGATGTCATTTTTGTTTTTATTCCTCTGGTATAAGTGAGTTTCTCCATCAACCATGTGTCCAGTACACTGGACCACCACTTCTTCATGGTTAGGTCTCCAGTCTTCCAGTGTTGGGCTATTTCCATGTGGGTTGCTGTCAAAAAGAAAGCGAGTGGACTGGATGGCCCTCGTGGTCTCTTCCAACTCTGCAATTCTATGATTCTATGATCTTCTGATTTTTCAAATTTGCATTAGATCCTTTATATTTTGAGAAATAACAATGCTGGGCAGAATTTAACTGTTTGATTTGTAATTTGTAAACTAGTCCATGCTTTTGCTCCCTGTGCTGATATGTGTCTATCTATTTCCTGTGGGAGATTTTAGTGTAGGATTGTTGCACTAGTGTGAGCCTTCAGCTGTGGTCTGAAATGTTAGTAGGTCCACCCTCTGTTGCAAGAACCTGCTAGCATTCCTTCATGCTGCTGCCAAGACCAGGCATAAGGGCTTCTGGACAGGAAAGGTGTCATTCTGAAGTGTGTCCAGAAGAAATGTTTCATTCTGCCCCACACCTTGCACCAGAGTCCCTGCCCTCATTTCTCTAAGGCCATATATCCTCTCATCCAGTCCTGTTGCGCAAAAGGGTGTGGGGATGAACACAGTGAGAGGCTGGAGGGTTTGAGCAGTTGTTTAATAAAGGGACCCATTTTTGGTCCATTCCTCCCTCAAACCAAAGCCAGACTTAGAAGGAAGGGGTAACATATGACCCCGATGGCTTTTAAAGGCCTCCTCCGGCCACATCTGCAAGGGAGAACCAAGCTGAGTAATTTGCAAAATGAATTGCTGGCATTAGGAATGGGCTGTTTTCTTGAGATGGAATGTCAGACTACAGGCTGGCCTCATGCAGAGCCAAGCCGGGGCTGATGTTTGCTGCTTTGGCAGTCCTTATTCTTTATTGGTTACCATGAATGGGACCAAGGTCTCTTTCTCGCATGACACAGTTATAGCACTTGGATACCACTTTAATTGGCACGGCTGCATCCTACAAAAATCTTGGGGTTTATAGTTTAGGCAGAGGTGAGGTTGCCATAATTCTCTGCCACAAAACCTGGACAAAAGTATATGGGACTGGATTAGGCGGTTTATCAACAAAAAACAAGACAAAATCCTCACATTTTGACATTTAATATTGTTTTATTGCATGTTTCAGTAGTTTAAGGTGTCTTATACCACTTAGGAGATTTTCAGACTACACTGTTATAGTGTTACTATTCCACTTTAATTGCTCTGGCTTCCTGCTGTGGAATTCTGGGGTTTGTAGTTTAGTGAGGCCTAAGAGCTCTCTGGCTGAGAGTTGTAAATGCCCCTCCCTAAACTGCAAATCCCAGGATTCCACAGGAGGCAGTCATAGCAAATAAAGTGGAATAGTAACACTATAACAGTACTGTCTGAAAATTTAGTTAGAATCATAGAATTGCAGAGTTTGAAGAGACCACGAGGGCCATCCAGTCCAACCCCCTGCCATGCAGGAAATCACGATCAAAGCATCCCCGACAGATGTCCATCCAGCCTCTGCTTAAAAACTTCCAAAGAAGGAGACTCCATCACACTCTGAGGCATTGTATTCCACTTGTGAGCAGCTCTTACTGTCAGTAATGTTTAGATGGAATCTCTTTTCACAGAATCATAGAATCATAGAATTGCAGAGTTGGAAAAGACCACGAGGGCCATCCAGTCCAACCCCCTGCCGTGCAGGAAATCACGATCAAAGCATCCCCGACAGATGGCCATCCAGCCTCTGTTTAAAGACCTCCAAGGAAGGAGACCCCACCACGCTCCGAGGGAGTGCGTTCCACTGCCGAACAGCTCTTACTGTCAAAAAGTTCCTCCTAATGTTGAGGTGGAATCTCTGTTCCTGGAGCTGGCATCCATTGTTCTGTGTTCCAGTCTCTGGAGCAGCAGAAAACAAGCCGCTCCATCCTCAATGTGACACCCCTTCAAATACTTAAACAGGGCTATCATATCCTCTAGGCTAAACATATCCAGCTCCCTAAGTCTTTCCTTATAAGGCATGGTTTCCCAAACTCACAGAAGCCCCACCCACTGCAACAAGCAGCCTCTCCCAGGAGTTTAAAAAAATTCAAACTCACAGAAGCCCCACCCACTGCAACAAGCAGCCTCTCCCTTGTACTTTTTGAACTCTGCACTTGGTCCAGGTACTTTGATTTTTTTTCCCCACTGCTACACATCAATTTGTAAAATTCAGTGGGATGGGGAAAGTAATGGGGTGGGAAAGAAAGGGTTTAAAATCTGTGTTGGAAGGAAAAGAAATCCAGAGGAAAAGCAGTGTAGTGGCTTGTGGCTGTGCTGGATGTTAAAGTCTCAAGCCTCTTTCCAGCTCTGTTGTGAGCTTGAAAAGGAAGAGAGATTCCTCCCTCCACTTCCGAAGCCTCTTTCCATTCGGTCACTGGTCCATCATCCAAGGGGTGTGTGTGGCCTACTAAAGTTACTCTGACTCTGACTCTGCTGCTGGCCTTCTTTTCTCTGACTTTCCTTCACTCTCTCTGCTGCTGCCTGCTCTACACTCTCCCGACTCCTGGCGGCTGCACTCTCCTGCCTAGACTGCACTCTCCTGCCATGTGACCCCAGAGCCTGCAGACAGTGAGCCTGGAGTCGGAATCTGGGATCTGATGCCAGGGCCGGTTTAGGGGTCCTGCAGCTACCCACAGCTGTGGTGGCCCCCATAGCTGCGGGGCGGGGGTGTTGTAACCCTCCTGCTGCAAAAACATTAGTAAATAAAAAAAATGCCACCACAAGGGGGCGTGTAAATTGCAAACCTACAAGACCCAGGGTGCACTGCAATGTATTTTGACCTACTTTGGAAAGTGAAACCCTGGAGTATTTGGCCCCTCAGTTTTGGCAGGAAGGAACTGCATCTGGGTTGAAGCTGCAGCAGTGTCTTCCAGCTTCCTTCTCCCAGCCTGGGGTGAGTATTGACTGGGACCTCCATAGCTTTCCCTTTTCCTCCTCCCCCACTGTCAATCCTGTCAGATGTTAGGGTGCACTGGGTACCTAAACATGTCCAGGCAGCAAAAATAAACAGCAGTGTTGTTCCTTCAGGCAGAAGAATAAAGCACAGACACAGGCTTGAGTCTAAAATAAGCTTCTCTTTACTTGGGTATAATGAAGTACAGTTGTCCCTCCACATTCGCGGGGGTTAGGGTCGCAAGATCCCCGCAAATGTGAAAAAAACGCAAATAACGACTGCCCTCCCGCAACCCCCTGCCGCCTCTCCCACCCCAACCCAGCCTCCCAAAGTGGCGAGGGGGCCTCGGAAGGCTTCCTCCCCCCTCTCCCACCCCCTTATTGATAAGCCATCAATAGATCGACTGTTCCATTTCTTTCATGGAACTACAGGCAAGTGAAAAGGTGCCCCATTATGCTGGTGCAATGCCAGCGTCAGTGGAAGGTCCATGCCAAACACTTCCAGGTGCAATCAGGAGATTGAGGTAAGTGACACTCTTTTTTGTACCCTCCCCGGGTTACTTGTGTTTTTTTAAGCATGTTTTTGTGCTTGCTGTCACTTTTTGTATTATATTTGGCTTTTTATTTTTTAATTTCCAGCGCAATCGTCCTTTTGCGAGAATGGCTAGGATTTCCATTCCGATAAGTGAATGCAGCTCTGTTCGAACGCCATTCACTCCTGAGCTGCTGGAGGGGAGGGAACATCATGCTGAAAGGTAGGGGTGAAATTTAGGGTTATTATTCTGGGACAGGGACGGGAAAGGAGCAGGAGAGGAGATAGCGCGATGGGGACACCTTTTTTGTCCCTGTCTGATAATCTCCATAGTGTAAAAAAGACCTAAGTGGAGCTTTCTGGCCAAGCTGGTTGGTGTTGCATAAACAATCTGTGGGCATATAACTTCCAGTGTTTCATAGGTGAAAATAGGCACACACTTTTCATAACAAGGATTCCTGCCAGAATGCTAGGGCCATCCCAACACAACTTGCTGCCCAAGGCAGAATGGCAAATGATGGCTCCCTCCTCTTCTCACGAGTCAAGGTGGACAGTACACAAAGCCAGCCAACTTATTTTGCCACGGGCGCACACATTCCCATAAGTCTCTCTCCCCATACCTAGCAGTAAAAATACAATGTAATCGCATCTAAACATTTGCTGCTCTTTAAGAACACCCCAAATATGCTACCTGAGATGGCCACTTCGTTCTGCCTAATGGCAGGGCTGGCTCTATTGAATGCCCTCTCCAGTTATTACATGCTGTTGGAAGCTGCTGTACTCTGCCTTCTTCTTTCCTTTTCTTTGCAATAGTCTTTTCCCCACTGATTTGAAAACCAGGAGGGAGATGGCTCTTTTGCATACCTTACAACATTTCACAGATGAAAACTGGGACACATGTTGGTGAGCAACATGAGAGTGTTGTTAAAAGGATATGGCCAGCCAACAAGAAAGCAAAGGTTTTTAATGAGGAAGGATACACAAAGCTATTATTTAAAGCAGAGAAACCTTGGAATTTATGTACCGAGTTTAAGAAAGCTGGGGGGAAAAACCCAAATCAATAAATATAAAACAGTACTCTTTCTGTGTGTATGTGTGCACACATCATGTGATATACAGTAGGACTCCCATAGCTACTGATTCATTATCAACTGATTCAATTATCCATGGGACACAAAACAGCACACCTACCTTAGAGTCTTCCTAGAACATGTATCCTCTCCAGTCATTTTCAAGGTCCTTCAAGGCAACTCTATAGTACTTTAAACCAGAAGTCCCATTATTTTCAATGGCATTTGCTATTATCCATGGTTTTCGGTATCCACGGAGACCAAGATGAAAGAAAGTAGAATTCTGAGTATTTCAACATTGCCTCTTTCAGGCTTATAATGCAGGCAAAGGAACATATCACTTCTCTCAGAGAGGGCTATTATGCAGCTGTTTTTGCTATAAACCACCTAATCTGAGGATGAATGAGAACCAACATTCTTATTTTATAGAAATTGTGGTTTCTTCTCCAGCTCCCATCCCATGCTACACTTGCATTGAGATTATTTGGGCAGAGCTATTCCTTTTTCATAATACTGGAATTTGGGGTAGTCCAGTGAAATTGTGCATAGATTCAAAAGAGGCAGAAAGAGAGAGAGAGAGAGAGAGAGAGAGAGAGAGAGACTACCACCAGAGGATCTTACTGCTTTATTTGTGCCAAAATGTATATATTGTTTGTTTATTTATACAGTTTATATAGAATCATAGAATCATAGAATCATAGAATTGCAGAGTTGGAAGAGACCACAAGGGCCATCCAGTCCAACCCCCTGCCATGCAGGAAATCACGATCAAAGCATCCCCGACAGATGGCCATCCAGCCTCTGTTTAAAGACCTCCAAGGAAGGGGGACCCAAGGCAGCTCACAAAACAATTAAAATCACAATTAAAACCAATTCAAATTAATTAAGAGCATACAGAGTTTTAAAAAATTAAAAATAACCAATAAAAACAACATAAAAAACCACACCCCAATTAAAGCTCCGCAGTTGCAGTTAGTTATATATTAAAGGTCTGCTGGAATAAAAACAGTTTTTGCCTGCCAGTGAAAGGAAAGCGGGGAGGGGGCCAGTCTAACCTCCAGTGGGAGGGAGTTCCAAAGGGTAGGAGCAGCCACAGAGAAGGTTCTCTCTCATGTCCTCACCAAGCATGTAATTCCATCCAGCACAGGCAAAATCCCTATTCCCTGATCTGCCTTTTGACTGTCCATAAATTGCAGAAATAAATAAAGTGGTTAAATGGCAGTACTGCAAGTCACCACGTTGCAAGTTCGATTCCAGTGGGCTCCAAGGTTCACTCAGCCTTCCATCCTTTTGTAGGTCGGTAAAGTGAGTACCCAGCTTTTGGGGGGCAATTAGCTAACATATATCGGAAACTGCTTAACATAGTGTAGATGTGTAAATTGCTATTGCTTAAAACAATTTGTTAGCCGCTCTGATAGCCTTGTGGCTGAAGAGCGGGGTATAAATAAATAAATAAATAAATAAAATCTTGCAGATGCCAATTTCAATCAGATTTTTTGCTCCTGATTCCATAGTCACCTTAGATTAATCTGCATGCCTTGCCTAAGACAGTATTCCATGTACTTCCTCTCTTTTCTTCTTTTCCTATTTGTTTCCTCTCTCTTCTTTTCATCCTTTTATCATCTATCACCTAATCAATTTATGGAACTAACTACCACAAGAGGTGGCAGAGGCTACTAGCCTGGAGGGCTTTATGAGGGGATGAGACAAACTCCTGGAGGGTTGGCTATTAATAGCTCCAAGGGCTGCTTGCTACTTAACACCAGTTGCCAAGGAGCTCCTCTGCCCTGCACTGGCTCTGGGCTCCCTAGAAGCATCAGGGCCTGACCCAACAGGGCTCTTCATAGTTTCTCTTCTTAACAGGAAAACTTTCAGAAAGGGATGTAATTTGCTCTCACATAGCTTTCTTTATTTGCAGATTCTTTGTTTCTCTGCCTCAGCAAGGAAAATAAGGGGATGTAGGCAGGCAGAAATGGGGAGGGCATTTCCTCCCTTTGGCAGTTCTTCCCTTTGCTGTCCCTTCCTTCCATTTTGTTACACAGAGGAGGAAAAGGGGGCTTCTGCCAGCAGGATGAACCTTCCTTCATGAAGATGAGACAATCACCATCACCCCTCAGTGGGAGCTGTGTTCATTTTTTGTCTAGAGAATTTTGAATAATGCCTTGGGCCAGCCCTGATTTGCCCTTGCTTCATAGTGATTAACTCTTCTTTAGTCCAAAAGCTCCTTTTGGACCATCTTGTGTTGCCAAACTAGTGGGGCTTGGGAGTGGTGTCTGCAACCATGCCTCTTTGCCTTTCACTGTCTTAATGGTTCCCCTGAGTGAAATTATATAGTCAGAGCAACAGCAACCCCTGGCTGGTTTACATCCCACCGGCTTTACACTTTGGATCATATTTCTAGGAGACAATCCCCCCGCCCAATTCACTCCTATATGCACCTTCATCTTGTTCCCAAGACAACATTTCCTAAAGGCAGCAAAGCAGTATTTTTCCTCCTATTGTTTTTTTTTTAAAGATTGCTTGGCGTCATAGATCCCTCCTTTGCTCTCCTTCGTAGGCTTTTGTATTGGTTCTTAGTATTTGCTTGTTATGTATTTACTCACTTTCCCTCTTGTACTATTTCCCTCTTGCATTATTTCTGCAAGCTTTTATTTTATTTTGTTAGAGGCTCTTGCTTCTCCCATTTCTTGAGGGAGGCATCCGACTTGGAATGACACCTGGAGCTGTCTTTGAAGCTAATATGTCTAGGAAGCTGTCTAGGAGAAGACTTTGTACAAGGGCAACAGAAGGCACAGAGCTCCCTGTGGCTTAAGCAAAGGGGCAAAGAAGCTGCAAGATTTTCTTTTTGGGGAGAAGAGGTAGAATCGTAGAATCATAGAGTTGGAAGAGACCACAAGGGCCATCCAGTCCAACCCCCTGCCATGCAGGAATACACAAATCATTCCCAACAGATAGCCATCCAACCTCTGTTTAAAAACCTCAAAAGAAGGAGAAACAAAAACATTAAAAAAACCCTTCTGCACATCAATTTAATCTCCAAATTGTTACCTACCCTGACACCCCCAGCCCCATATCAATAATAAATTGGCATTATTTAATAATTAGGTCAAATGTGGCCTTTCCTGTAGTGTGGTCATTAAAACTGGAAAGTTCCACAACCAGGAATCCCAAAGACAAACCTGGTTCAGTCAGGAATGCAATTAAGGAGGGGCTGCCCAAATTCCAAAGAAATGTTAATTTACAAGGCAACTAAAGGTCTGAACACCTGGCTAATCTTATCAGCCAAAGCTGGGATACTCAAACCTGTAAACGATCCTTATACCTTTACTTTTCTACAAACAAAGAAGGTTGCTTCCTCTATTCAGTTACAACATATCTGCACATTAAGATGCCATTAACATATCCAGAGCATTCATTGTCTTACCCTGAGCAACTCCAAGAAGCGTTGTCTTTCACTCTAAATCCCACCCCCTGAAGGCAGTTATTGACTATAAAAACCCTTCCAAAACTACACTCAAATGCACACAGTTCACCTTCTTACCTACTCCACATCAGAGTGTGTTGCCGTTCTGGCTTCGGAACCCCCATTCTGCTGGTTTCCTACACAACCTCATCTCCTCAGATCGGTACAGTATCACCCCCAAACAAATTCCCTTCTCTATTCCTCTATCCCAATACTTCCTACTTTATTTACTAGCCTTGTGTGAATGCTTGAAGACTGTGTGTGAACGCTGTTATTATTTTCTCAAATAAAGACCAATTATTATACTATCTAGCTTAACGTCTCCTCCTTAGTACTGGTAAACATAGATTAAAAGATCCTGCTATCTGTTTCCCCCTCTTGCATAGCCAAGCTGAGTATATTAATTCCCCAAATTAATATTGACATTTTGAGAGTCTTTAAGCATTTAGGGTAATAAAATGCCTGTTCAAATAAAAAAGTATTTGCCTATGGACTTTTTTGGACAAACAAAAAACAATGATCGTGAGTAAAAATCGCTGAAATATAACGCTCAAATGTCCCAGTGGTACTGCAACAGTACCGCTAGGGACGGGTGTCATGCGAAATGGACGTCCTGCAGCGCTGCAGCCTCACAACGTGGCGAGGCTGCTAGCGTTGTTTTTTCTTTGTCCGAAAAAGTCCTACCAGTGAAAGGAGAGCAGAGATGGGGCCAGCCATGGACCCCACTATTAGAGAACAAAATATCTGGTGAAAAACCCCCACAAAACAGTTGGCTGGTATTCTGTAGTCAATAGCAGAGTAAAAACAAACACACACACAGCGGAACTGGTTCTAAATACATCAACAATTATAGCCACCCACCACAATCCCCTTTCACAGGCTAGCAAGCAAAGGAACACTTCTCAGATACTTCTTTATTTTTTTAAAAAAATAAATATTTATTTATTCATTCTTTCTTACATACAATACATAAAATACATGGTATTCAAGCAAATAATCAAACAATCCACCCACAAACACGTTAATAACAAAATAATAATAACAATAAAAAAGGAACAATACTTTCTTAATTTTTTAGAAGTATATAAAATAAGTTTACTTACAAAATCTTGTGTAAGAAGGTTACATAGGCTGAATACTTGAAGAATATATGCAGATAATTAAAAATAAGAAGTTCTACATTAGGTGCTACATCTTTAAAAATTAAAGTGTGAAATTGCCCAGTCTGGGCATCCTCCATCCAAGAAAACTTAATGGCGACTGCAAATTGTGAGCCTAACAAAGACTTCAAAGAGAATTTTCCCACCGGAAGACAGGTTGTAAACATCTCTTGTTACAAACAGGAAATTACCTATAAACATCTGTTACATGCAACCTAACTCTTTAACCACCATGTAAACATGCAGTATGCTAGGTTGCCTAAATCCAGTACCCACAAGGGGTGGGGGGCTGACAGGGCTCTAGCCTCGGTTGGAATTCCACAGCCTGGGAGCAGTCACTGAGAAGGCCCTCTCATGTGTCATAGAATCATAGAATCATAGAGTGGGAAGGGACTACAACAGCCATCTAGTCCAACCCCCTGCCATGCAGGAGTATACAACTAAAAGGCTCCTGAAAGATGTCCATCCAGCCTCTGTTTAAAGACCTGACTAGAGATGCCTTTGACAATGGTGGGAGTCTGAGGTAACCTATTCATGAGGCTCTCAAGGCTTTGGCAGACTTGCCTAGAGTGATACAGTATTTCAGATAGTCTGGACCTATTTAGCTCATAATCAGCCCTTTGAATTGATATATTCCTGAAGTCTGTCTGTCCTTCCTTCCTTCCTTCCTTCCTTCCTTCCTTCCTTCGAAAAGAACAGTCTGGGGGGTGGGCAGCTACAGGGAACGAGGAGCACAAAAATAGCCTTAGAGGCTATTCAGCACTGAGGGAACACTTTCCTAATCTACATACTCTACAGTTCTATAATTCTATAATTCTATATCGGTAACATCGTTGCCCAGACTTCTGGATGATTTATCCCAGCAGTTTTGTCTAGATATGAAATACCTTGAGGGACAAGATAGAACCTTGAGGTGCTTGATAAGCCACCAGCTGTGGAGGGTGAGAAATTTGAACACCCAGAAAGGGATGGAGTTACCACAGCACTGTGGTCCCAGGTCCAATCAAGCCCAATGTTGCAGAAGAATTCTGTTTTAGTACTGACAGCTTCTGAAAGGTGCAGAACTAGGAGAGCTGCTCTAGCCCAGCTTTAAGTGATCTACAAGGGTGGTGAACGCTGTTTTAGTCCCCAGACCTGGCCAGCAAATGGATCTGAGTAACCAATAGAAAGCTGACAGGAGGAAAATCAGCTCATTTGAAATGTGCTGGTGAAGAGTCCTGCAGATACCATGGACTGCTAAAAAGACAAACGAATGGGTCCTTGAGCAAATCAAGCCTGAACTCTTGTTAGAAGTGAAGATGACTAAAACGAGGCTGTTGTACTTCATTGAGATCATTAGACTCATTGGAAGAGATGATAACAATAACAATCAATATTCATCCAAACCACTCTGAGTCACTAATGGCACCAGTGCAGCAGTGTTTGCCATCTTCTATGTCTGTGGGGCAGAGAATCTTCTTTGGACTTTAGTTCAAATATGGTTAAAAAAAAAACTTTTGTCACCCAATTTTGATGGTGCACAGCAGTGGTCCATGGTGGATTCTTGATGTGAAATTGCCCAATGAGTTCATCATAGTTGTCCACTTCTGCTGCAGCAGGTTAGCGGCGGGTGGGTGGGTGGGGAGATTTGTGGTCAGTCCCTACTATTTTATTCAGTCTGTCCTCCTTGGCAATTGCTGACCAGAACAGTTGTGATCCTTCTAGGTGTCAATGAAAAGTTCTCAGGAGGGGAGGATGAAAACACATGAATGAGGCATGCATCCGATCATGTAAAAGACCTTTTGGATGGAATGGTGGTGGTGATTCAAAATATAATTCTAATAAAGCTGTACACACTGAATAAATAGGTACAAAATAACAATTATATTTCTGCTATTGACTTGTGTAAATTATTCTGGGTGTTGGACTGGGGCTTTATGATGCCAGTGTTTGCAACATGGTGGCCCATTGTGTGTGTGCATTATTGTGTGTTGCAGATGAAGGTTCCTGTCTGTGAGTATGGTTTATGCCAATTGCTGGAAGGATGTCGCTGATGGCCAGGATTCCTCTTTTGTCCCTCCCTTTCTGGGCTTGTGTTGAGATGCAAGTGCAAGGAAGGATTGCCTGAGATTGATGGAGGCCTGTGGCTGCCTAGCCTTGGAAGGTGGTAAAAGGCAGATTAATGCTGAATTAGTGCAGGAGAAAAGGCTGGGAGTGGGAGACATTCCTGTGAAGGAGCTGAGGTCAGAGAGTATTGGATGTGCCATCCAGAGATGCAGCATCTTAGGAGTAGACAGAATAGAGAGTACCCAAGGGAAAATGCTGTAAAAATAAATAGCACCAATAGATAATGAGGTAAAAAGGTCACCCACTAAAAGGTATAGGGACACTGGGCAGCCTAATTGCCCCTCGCCTTTCTCTACCTAGTAAATGGGAAGCAGTAAAATCCAGGGGTTAATGCCTTCTCCAGCTGGGGCCTGGTGGTTGGCCTTGGAAACAGGAGATCAGCATTTTACTCCCTGAGGCCAACCGCTTTACTGCACTTTCCTTGACTGGTGCGGCTGCACTGATTTATTCACTTTTGCAGATTTATTCACATCCACCTTTGAAATGAAGGAATGACTGAGAAGCAGGATCCTTCCCGTCCCTGAGAGCTTAGAAGGAAGGCATCATAGTGGAGCCATTTTGGACAGGCAAAGGTGGTAAAAAAAGGGGACAGTAAAGTATAACTGCCACATAGGTACCCAAAAGCAGCGTGTTGCAGTGCTGTGACTTATGTAGAGGTAATATACCTAACCAGGCATATTTTTTTCCAAAGAGAGACCCTAGCAGCAAGCTAAAATGAATATTGCAGCCAAACATCATAGCAAATGGTGGGGAACTATTGTCCCTCCAGATATTTTGAATGGCAGCTCCCACAATCCCTCACCATTGCCAATGTCAGCTGAGCCTTCTGGGAGCTGAAGTCCAAGATATCTGGAGAGCTAAAGGTCTCCCACCCTGGCTTAGTGGAGATAATGGAGGCTTGGGCTGTAGATCAGGGAGGCCTGCTTTGCTTAGTAAACTTTGGCCAGTCTACTGGTAATCTATTTTCAAGAGATATTGTGACTCACTAGGGTTGCCAGATTGAAAACTGGGGAGGGCTCTTGCACCTTTAATACTTGTGTAGAAGCAGAAATTTCAACAGGTGTTGTTTGTCATACAACCAAGTAACAAGCAACACCTGCTCAAAGTCCAGCTTCTACACAAGCATTAAAGGTACAGGATCCCTCTCCAGTTTTTACTCTAACAACCCTACTTATGAGAGTAAAATGGGGGTGGTGTAGTGAGGGAGGTAATTTGGGCGGCCACTTAAACTTAATTTTAAAAATGGGACACATGAGTTGCATAAAATAGCTTGTGCTAATTTGTAAATTCTGTACAAATAGAAAATAAGATTTTTAAAGAAAATAAATTTGAACAGAATTGTAGTACATCTCACCAACTGATAAAGAGTGTGACTAGACCTGTGTGTCTGCTGAATCTGATCTCTGGGTGCTAACTGTGAATGGGCAACTTTCAAGGTCCTTCTTCTTTGCGATTCTTCATATTTGGACTTGACAGCCCTTCAAATATAGGGCACCTTCAGACAGAGGACTGCTTTCTCCATGGCCTATAAATAGAGGATACTCCTGTGTAGAACAGGACACTTGGCCACCCTAAGAACAATCTCCTGAGCGCCTTGAAGGAAGAGTGGGAGACACACACTGATAGTAAATGAGTTTTAGCTTGAGGCTTACTCAGCTTAGTCCCTGGTTCTAAGGCTCCCTTATCATGTATCTCATCTGTTCTTCCTACAAGCCAAGAGAAAGCGAAAAATATTATTTTAAACCTGCAAGAACTTCCACTCCTCAGGAAAGAGCAACAGAGATGTTCTTTGGGACTCACTCTTTCTCAGGCTAACTTACCTTGTGAGGACAACTGGGGAGAACATGCATTACTTGGAGAAGAACAGAGAACATAACAAATAAGGGCCTCAAGCCTTTCTTTTCATAGTTCTGGTCCTTTGCTAAAATGTGAGGTGGGCAGCTCCCAGCGTTGGGCTGCATACCCTCACTATTTGCTCTCTTGGGTAGAGCTGATGGGAGTTGCAATCTAACAACCTAAGTGACCTCCCCCATTATAAACTTTGATTTCTCTTGCAGTTAATACATTTCCTAAGGTACTAGCAAGAGTGGAATCAGTTGTCAAGAGGCAGAAAACCCTGATAGGCTGTTGGTACTTTTGCTTTTGTGTGTGCTACAAAGGGCAAACTTGCAACCACAGACCTACCTGACCCCAGCAATACTACTAGCACTACAGGATGTGATGTCATTCTCTTCTGTCTTTCCTTGCTCCTGCTCCACTTCATCAGAGTAGTGGAAGTAAAGAAATGGACAGCAGGATGACATTACACAAGGCATAAGGGTGGAGAGAGATACTGTAGAATATCTACCAGGCCTCATGTCATTTTTGTCATGTTAATTCAATGGTGAGGTTGGCATAGACTGAGTTCCAGTGAATGATTCAGCCAGAACAAAAGAAGCCCCGGGGAGACACATGTGATGGCTGTCAGCCAAGGTCATAAATATGGATGAGTTTGGAATGCCAGTTTGCTTTCTTCAGTCCCTCCTTCTGAGGAGGTAAACTCCTTCCTCTCTTCTGTTTCTTTCTCAGTATCTGCCCCCACCTGCTGCCATCATTGATGCTTTCCTGGAAACGGTTTCTGATAGGCTATTCAGATATGTTGCTTTATAGTTTGGCAAAACTCTGCCAGTTTTGGATGAGCTTCTAGCATGGTGTGTGGGACAGGAGTGGCTGTTCAGCAATATCTGAAGGGCCACACTGTTATCTGTATTGTATTTTAATTTTTGTAAGCCGCCCCGATTGTTTTGACAGAGGGGTGGGTATAAATAAATAAATAAATAAATAAATATTATTATTATTATTATTATTATTATTATTATTGTCTGTTGTACTGTTATTCCATGGTTTGGTGTTAACATCTGTATATCTGTTTCCAGCCTTACTCTATTGTTGGAAAGAAGAGCTATCCAGAGACATACCAATATAGGGATTCCAACAAATTTAGACCAGAGATATAATTAAGTAGTAGTCCTGTGTCATGATAATGTGCAGCTGGTACACTCTCAGAGTGTGAATGCATTGGAAGGTTATTTATTAAAAACCAAAACAATAACAACAACAATGGTTCCAGTTATAAGGACAGTCCCCATCTGATACTCACTGTTGGTAAATCATGGCCCCACTTGTATTTACTTATTACTTATTTTATTTATAGCTCATCATTCTTACAACACAAGACCCAAATGGCTTACAACAAGGTTAAACCAAGATAAATTTTAAAACATATTGATAAAAATTGAAACCACAATTAAACGAGCTATCATATTAAAAAGCCATTAATTTGAAAAAGTATAAAATCATTTTAAAACATAGCAATAAAGATAAAAATACAGCTCCACTTCCATAAAAGAAAGTCTCCCTGAAGCTAATTAATTATCAAATGCCTGTTTAAATAAAAAAAAGCCTTTACCTGCCACTGAAAGGATTGCTGAGAAGGTGCCAGCCTAACCTCCCATGGAATTCCACAGCCTGGGAATTTCTGTCCTTCTTTTGCAGATGTAGTATTCAGATGTTCAGAGTTGTCATTCTTCAGGATTCAGTTCTCTCTGCAGAGTTGACTGAAGCTGAATGCCACTCTCTCTCTTCGACCAACCCCTCTGTCCTTGGATCATATGTGGTCAGTGGTGGTTGGTGGCTTCCACATCAGTGGGACAGTGAATCCATTCCAAGTTTTACTCTGAAATTTTGAGCACCTATCCAGGATGCTGAACCATGTCCTGAAAATTAGATACAGCAGCTTGGCTATCTCCTTTAAAGTCTGGGCTAAAACCCAGGAGATTATCAGACACATTAAAAGTGGTGTTGCACAAAAGCCTGGAGATCGCTAAAGTGCTCCCTTTTCAGATGATGTCATTCCCCCCTCGTAATGCACCTGTTCTGCTACCATTCTGCCAGCACTGCTTTTTATTGATGGGAGAAGCCATCAATATATTTCCTGTTCCATTTCTGTCACGGATTTGACAGCGCTCTGCCAGAACACTTCCTGGTGAGATTGGGACATCAAGGTAAGTGACACACTTTTTAAAAACTTCCCTGGTTTACTTGGAAGTTTTAAAGTATGCTTTTGTGCTTGCTTTCACTTTTTTGGCTGTATTTTGTTTTTTATTTTTGTACAATTTCCCGTGCTTGAGTCTTCTCACAAGAATCTGCGGGATTTCACTCAAGGAAGTGAACAGAACTCCGTTAGAGCTCCATTCACTCCTGGGCTGCCCTGTCTATGCCACTAAAGGTAGGTCTAAAAAGTTTTATTATTTTGCTGGGACAGGTACGGGACAGGGCAGGAGAGGAGATAGTGGGACAGGAACACTTTTTTCATTCTTGTCTGATAATCTCCCCAGAACAGACATGGAACCCCCAGCTGCCACCACATGTGGGTAAATGCACATAAAGGCACCATTGCCTTTTCACATAGCAGCTGTTGAGCTATATTTGGAACTGTTGATAATGTACTGCAGGGTTTTCATACTGTCCTAGTATATCTTTACTCATCCCCTTCTTGAATTTCATTTCATTAAGGACCCTTGTATTGCCTCCTTCCTCATAATTTAAGTATCAGTCCTGTTGGCTCAAACCAAAGTTTCATCAAGCCCAGTATCCTGTTGGCCAGCAGTAGCCAGCCACATGCTTTCAAAGAGTCCTAATGCCCAGAGACAACAGTTGTTGATATCCCCGCAGCACTGAAGTCTGGAAGTAGCCTTGCTCTTGAGAAACAACGGGAGGAATACAAAACTATCATTTGCTTTAAGTTTTAGGTAAGGAAAAGGAACTTGTGAAAGTTTCATTTTTCAGATGTCCACTCCTCAAAATCTCCACCCAGGTTTCTGGAAGCTGTGGTAGAGAAGAACAGCGTTTTCAAGGTCTGGATGCAGGAGAAAGGGGAAGAAAGTCTCACCATGCTACCAGTTATCTGCTAGCAAAGTTAGATTTTTAAGCCAATACTGGCCATATATTTAGCAGCTTGATGCTGCTTTTAAAATAACAGCTAAGATTTTCAGGTGGTAGAATTATGTATCCAATAGTGCTACCTTCTATGCTTTTCTGGAACTGTGTTGCATTCTCTCTCTGGCTTTTCTTCGCAAACGAAGATTCAGGAAGGACTCATCCCACGCTTTCTGCAAGCGCGCTGATGACTCATAGAATCATGAGTGCTGGAAGAGACCACAAGGGCCATCTAGTCCAAGCCCTTGCTCTGCAGGAACACACAAGCACACCTGACAGATGGCCATCCAGGCTCTGTTTCAAAACCTCCAAAGAAGCAGGAGATTCCACCACACTTCCGGGCAGCAGCAGATTCCACTGCCTAACAGCTCTTACTGTCAGGAAGTTCTTCCTAATATTTAGGTGGAATCTCTTTTCCTGTAGTTTGAATCGACTGCTCCGTGTCCCAGTCTCTGGAGCAGCAGAAATCAAGCTTGCTTCATCCTAAGGATGACATCCTTTCCTACCATGTCACCTCTTAATCTTCTCTTCTCCAGACTAAACATACCCAGGTACCTAATGCACTCCTCATAGGGCATAAAGGTTTCCAGACCTTTTAACCATTTTGGTCGCCCTCCTCTGGGCAATGAAGCGGACTGAGTCTACAAAAGCTTATGCTAAAAATGTTTTCCCCCAGTTAGTGTCAATGGTGCTTCTTGATTTCTTTATGTCTTTTTTTAAATGCTAAAACAGACTAACATGGCTACTTATTTGATAACTACTTCAATTAGTAGTGTTTTGGTGTTTTAGTAAGAGACTGTACCAACTGTACTTTGTTGTAAGCTGCATTGGATCCCACGTCAGGGAAAAGGCATGGCATAAATTAGATAAACAAATCATACAGCGTATTTCCACCCAGGACCTACTTGCAGGGCGGGATGCTGGATCTCCACTTCTGCCAATCTGAGATAAACAAGTCCGGTTGCAGAAAGCACAGCAGAGGGTCTCCTTGGGTGATGTTTATGGGTTGTGATTCTTTCTGCATTGTTGTTTCTCTTCAAGACTTGTTCGGCGTGAGTTCTCATGCCTCCAGACATAGTGCGTCTCCATGCCTCCCGATGCGAAACCATGGCGGACCATTGTTAGTGATCAGTTTGGCCAAGCCTGAGATGTTGTTTTAGGGAATCCTTGTATCTCTTTTTTGGAGCGCCCCTCTTACGCTGACCCGTGAAGAGTTCACCATAGAGTACTATTTTTGAGAGGCGATGGTCCTCCATCCTAGAAACGTGCCCTGCCCAGCACAGCTGTGTTCTCAATATCATGGCCTCAATGCTGGTGATCCCTGCTTGCTCAAGGACAGCAACATTCGTCACATAGTCAGTCCAGTGTATATTTAGGATTGTACGTATACAGCTCTGATGAAAACGTTCGAGGAGTCATACGTCTTGGTGATACGTGACCCATGTTTCAGACCCATAAAGGAGAATAGACAGTACAATGGCTCTATACACACTGATTTCTGTGCTTTGCCTCAGGTGTTTGTTACTCCAGGGTGCCAGTTACATGACAGAAATTGTCGTGGTGCTTACCGTGATTTTGTGATCACGAATCCGTCCCTCGCTGTTTATACGATTTATGTCACTGATCTGGATATCCCAGGTGGTCCCGTGACTGATATTTACACGTCCAAAGTTCCGGGGTTTTTTAGGTTGTAGGGTTTTGGTTTTTTGGGGGGTGTCAATCAAGTATGCAATTACTCTTGTTTTCACAACCTCGGTGATGCACTTCCTTTAAAGTTCTGTGCCACGAGCAATGCTATTGGCTGGCTGGGGGGGGAGAGAGAGGGGGCAGAGGTTTGGTACTCCCCTCGCTTCTTTAAAATGTTAACCCTTTCAGAAGAGGCAGAAGGCACTTTTCAAAGACCTCAGACGGAGGAACAATTAAACCATCTCCTTTCCTTTTGAAGTAGAGGCTTGGAATTGCTTTCGCTTTAAGCAGAGGCATTTTGAAAGACCCAGACTGAGATCTTTCGCTCAGATGCAGGGAGATCAAGCCATGGGGGGGGGGGTTTGGGTTTCCCCTTGCCTCTTTAAAATGTTAACCCTTACAGCAAACCAGCGACAGACAGGCATTTTGAAAGGCACAGACACAGAGGGGGAATTAAAGGGTGTTCATTCGCTCAGAGGCTGGAATACCAGGGAGGGGATCCAGGCAGGGAATGAATGGGTGACCCTCTGCCCACCGCGATCTCTCTCTAACATGCAGTTGAGGAAGAGGTTAAAGCTGAAGGGTTTGCAGTGTAGAAATCCATTTAAAAAGGTGATTGAGTACACGTGCGTGCACACACACATCAACTTTCGTGCAGCTGGAAGGGATGCCTTTATTTTCGGCTGGTGAGGCAGACTGTTGAACGGGTGACTGACCCCTCCTTTTCTGGTCCCTGAGCTCTAAGCCCGCCCCCAGTCACCATTTCCAGTCATCCCTAGTACCGAGACATTTTGTCCCAGGCTGTTTACATTTCCGATTTTCCGAATCCTCCAGTGACTTTTTTAAAAACCGGCACAAACCGCGGGACTGGAAGTCCCACAGGTTGAGTGATAAAAGGTGGCTCCCCTTCCGAAAATCACGTACCCGACCCGATGTACGTGTAAACTGCCAGGGATCGACACGAATTCTTCCCAGGACATTTTCATCGTGTAAACGGCACCCAGATTCTTTTGTAAAGTCTTCCAAATGCGCTATATGCCTTTGCTAATCTGTGATCGATCTCTTTGTCAGTCTTGGCATCTGAGGAGATGATGCTTCCCAGGTAGGTGAACTGCTGAATGGACTTAAGCACAGATTTGCTGATGGCAATGCAGGGATGGTGGTGATTGTCCTGTAGTGCAGGCTGGTAGAGAACTTCCATTTTCTTCAAGTTGACTTCCAGCCCAAACAGCTCTGCAGCTGTTGCGAAGCAGGATGTTAGACGCTGCAGAGCTGCTTCTGTGTGGGCAACAAGGGCAGCATCATCAGCGAAGAGCAGCTCACGGACTGCATTAATCACTCTTATTATTACATATCTTATTATTATATATCTAGGAAAACTAGAAGAAAATGTCTACAATATGCTGTCGTCTACTACTGGAACTGAAACAACACATTTTTTGAGCCTCCTTTCTGGTAACAAAGGGAATACAACTGAAAAGAACAAAGCCAACTCAGATGGTTGTCAGAAAACACACCAGGGCTGCTCCAAAAACAGTGGTGACCTTTTGCAGCAGCTCCCTTGGGTATTTTTTTTCTTGTTTTTGTTGCAGACTGCAACAGCTCCCTTTCTTGTGGATTGTTATACTTATATAGTGCCATAAGTGTACAAAAAGGTTAGGCTCCTGCCCCCAAAGAGTTCAGAGTCCCATTTTGACTCTGGGAAAACCCATGGGTTAGCAACTATCTGCTTTGAGGAGTTGCTTTAGATATAGTAGGTACCAGCTCCCTACATTTGAGTGTACACTGTCTGTGTGTGGTTTTGGATCAGAAAATCCGGTCCTCTGGGAGGAATTTATTGCAGGCACAAAGATCTAGGCTTGCAACCACCTCCCAGAAGGCTTTTTCGGCTGTCGCCCCCAAATTGTGGAACGGCTTGCCGGATGAGATCCGCCTATTGACATCATTAGACAGCTTTAAAAAGGCTGTCAAGATGGATCTCTTCAGGCAGGCTTTTCTGGAATAGCTAATCCTGGCTTCAGGGACTCCCTCTGGAAGTTGATTCTGGAGCTCCTAACTGATGCTGCTTGCTAGGAAGGTTTTTAACAACAGTTGCATTATAAGTTGTTTTTAATTTGTATTGATCTAATAATGTTTTAAGGGGGGGAAGGGATTTTGAGTTGTTTTATACTATGTACTATTTTACTGTTGTAAGCCGCCCCGATTGTTCGCAGAGGGGCGAGATATAAATAATAATAATAATAATTATTATTATTATTATTATTATTATTTTAAAATGGAGAGGGTTGGAGTGGTGGTGGGGGACTGTCAGGGGGTTGGGGACTGCAAAAGTTGGATTTTATACTGCACCTATCTCACCTCCAGCATAGACCTAATCAAACAGTGATGAGACATTTTTCCATCTGAAAATATGCTTCAGTTCAAAATGTTCTAACAAGATCATGAGGTTCTGGATTGTAGCCTGGCTCTGCCTCACCCAGTATGTTCATTTTGATTGTGGGGGACTTGGCTTGTTTCCAGATTAACTCCCTCTGCCTGACCTGGAAACAGTCCAAGAGAACTCTGCCTGGTAGACATTTATAGAACAGTGCAGCTATAGAAGCACTGTGTAAACTCCCACACCCTCAGCAGGCACAGGGCTGATGCACTCTTATTCTTTTTCTTTTTGTATGTGAATGTACAGATATCTGAGTTATTTCCATCAGCCTGTCAAGGGCCACACGTTTGCATCCAGGGCTTAAGAAAGCAATGTATTCATAGGGACTGTCCCTTTTTCCTCTTTCTCGCATCTCTGGAGATTATCAGATGACCCATTTTAAAATGTTCTTTTGCCGGCATAAAAGAAACAATTTCTATACCAGCAAAAGAATGCTTCCCCCAAACTTACCTTCCCCTCCTGGCAAAAGCTCCTCGGCAATAAAGAGGGAGCCCCATTCACTTCCTTGCTTGAAATTGCACGAGACTTTGTAGTACGGGAAATTTAAAAATAAAAACAAAATAAAGACATTTAAAGTCATACAAAGCACCTGAATATAATTTAAAGGTTCCAGGTAACCTGGGGAGGGTACAAAAAAGAGGGTAGCTTACCTGGATGTCCCAATCTCACCTGGAGGTGTTCTGGCAGGACCACCCATTGATGCCGGAATCTCACCAGCAAAATGGGGCACTTTGTTCCACACAGGCAAATCTGGGATGGAAACACTACAGGAGATCAATTGCTGGCTTTTCCCCATAATAAAAAAGAACGGCCTCCAAACAGCAGCAGAACGCTTGGGAGATGATGGGGGATGTCGTCATCTGATAATTAAGCCCTTTTGCAATCTCATGGCATTGTTATAACACAATTTTTGATGCATCTGATAATCTCCTCTCTCTTGGACCATCCACTCCCTCAGTTTCAGTCTCAGGAGATTTTCAGACACTCTAAAACCCCCCACAGAGGTCAGGAGGAGGATGGTGCTGTCCTGCTTCTGGTGATCGATTTCACACACCCTGTCTTCCTACCATCCTTCCTCAATGCTTCCTCTGTTCTGGAGAGATGAGAAAGGCGGCACTTTTCATTGACATAAGTTTCCATCAATGAAAAGTGATGTCTTTCTTGTCCCTCCAGCATGGAGGAAACATGAACGAAGGACAGGAGGAGGATGGCATTGTGCAAAATTGATTGCTGGAAGCAGGACAGCACCGTCCTTCGCTGGGTTTATTTGGGAGCATCTAAACAAGTCCTCACTCTCAGTCTCTTCTTCTCTGCCCAACAGGTTATAGGTTACAGGGGAATGGAAATATCTTTCTTGCTAAAGGTCTAAACTGCTTTCCTGAGACATTTTGAAATTTGGCTGTATGTGATCCTCAGGCTGCAGATTGTTCACCCTTGCTGAAGGGGAGTCATGCCTGTAAACTTTATGAGATATTTTCTAATTAGACTGCACCAAGTGTAGCTTATGAAGAATGGCACATTAGTGAGGGAAAGCCATAATTAAAAAGAGAGAGCCTGAGAACCAGGTAGATATGAGGCCACCCAGATACCCCAAGAACCTTCTTTTTCTTTGTTAGAATTGACCAATGAGTAACAGACAGGGTTGCCAGGTCAGGACTATCCTAGGCACTGAGATTTCTGCACCAAACCATGAAACCTAGGGATGACCCTTTGTGGCGTCATAGAGGTGGGCCTTGGTGATATCGTTAAGGGTGATGCATTAAGCATCAACCAAAGTTGCACTAAGTATGCCATTCAACACCCCCCAAGTCTAAAAAAACCCTAGGAAAATCTATACATACAAACCCTTTAACGCAATGCTCTTGCCCTGGATTTTCTCCCCTTGCTTTGAAGACTGGAGAAGCAGATCTGGACCCTGAGGCTAGGGCGTAGATCCTAAGATCTGGGAACCCTAGTGTGATGGATCTTCTTTCCAGGCCTTAGGATCTTGTCAGTCACCCTGCCCCTTGTTCCCTACTGAATCCCTTCCTGGACTGGGTACCTGGGCCTCAGGGGGACCCCTTATATGTGGACCTGTGGCTGTGTTGGGGTGGTGGGTTTGCTGTTGTTAGTGTGGAAGTTTATTAAGACACAAATAAGTAATACTTTAACCCTCGAACTACTAAAATACAGCTCCCTAAGCCCCAGTCTGTCTCTATACTGACCTGTCTCTATACCATCTGTTCCTTATCTCTCTCAAATCAAAACCCTATCTCTGTGTCATCTTTTCACCTATCTGCCTTCTAGAGAGACAAACCTCTGTTTTGGTAGAATCCTTCCCTGCACCTGTGATTTGTGATTGGCTGCCTTCAGTCGGGCTTGCCCAGCGCCTCCTTTACACTTAGGAACAAAATAATCAGCAATGTTTGTAAGGCTCTTCTTCAGGCTAAGGGTTACAGCCTAGGCCAGTTCCCTCCCTGGATCCTGGCAAAACATGCCTCTCTCACTGCTGAAATTGATGGTGCTGCTGGAGCCATCATCATCATCATCATCAGCAGCAGCAACAAAAATATTAGAAAAATTTGGTGGTGGTCCGACTGCAAAAAAGGGAGACCCTCTGCTCTGTCAGTCTGCAACTCTCTATAGAGATTATCAGCCCTGGTGGCTCAGTGGTTAAATGCCAGTACTGCAAGACACCACATTGCAAGTTCGATTCTAGTGGGCTCCAAGGTTCACTCAGCCTTCCATCCTTTTGTAGGTCAGTAAATTGAGTACCCAGCTTGTGGGGGCAATTAGCTAACACACATTGGAAACTGTTTAATGCAGTGTAGATGTGTAAATAGCTGTTGCTTAAAAACAATTTGTAAGCCACTCTGATAGCCTTGTGGCTGAAGAGCGGGGTATAAATAAATAAATAAATAAATAAATAAAAAAAGACATGTCAAAAATGGCATTATAACAATGCCTTGAGATCGCAAAAGGGCCTCCTTATCAGATGATGTCATCCCCCAACGTCTCCCAAGTGTTCTGCTGCTGTTATGGGGGCATTCTTTTTATTGTTGGAGAGAAGGTGGCAATTGATCTTCGGTGGCGTTTCTGTTCTGGATTTGCTTGTGTGAGACAGTGTGCCGCATTTTGCTGATGAGATTCCAGCAACAATGGGCGGTCCTGCCAGAACACGTCCGGGTGAAACTGGGACATCCAGGTAAGCTACCCTCTTTTTTGTACCCTCCCTGAGTTACTTGTAATCTTTTTAGTGTGTTTAAGTGCTTGGTGTAACTTTTTCTTGTGTATTTCTCTTTTTATTTTTTAATTTCCTGTGCTTGCGTCTTCTTGTGAGAACAGGTGGGATTTCACTCCAGGAAGACAACAGAGGTCTGTTAGAGCTCCATATACTCCTGGGCTGCCTCAACGACAGGAGAGAAGGTAAGTGTGGTGGGGGGGGGTATTGTACTGGGACTGGGGCAGGATTGGAGATTGTGGGACAGGAAAACATTTTGCGTTCCTGTCTGATAATCTCCTGAGATACATAAGGGCAGCCCCTGTGGCGCAGTGGTTAAAAGCCAGTACTGCAAGTCACCACGTTGCAAGTTCGATCCCAGAGGGCTCCAGGGTTCACTCAGCCTTCCATCCTTTTGTAGGTTGGTAAAATGAGTACCCGGATTGTGGGGGGAATTAGCTAACACACATTGGAAACTGCTTAATGCAGTGTAGATGTGTAAATTGCTATTGCTTAAAACAGTTTGTAAGCCGCTCTGATAGCCTTGTGGCTGAAGAGTGGGGTATAAATAACTAAAATAAAAATAAAAATAAAAACTCTATAAGGACTAAGGCTTTTTGAGGGCTAGGTAAGGAAGGAGGGAAGCAGAGCCATCAGCAACTTCCTCTTGTTCCTTTACACGGAACTATGGAAATCAGGGTCAGCCCTATGATTAGGCAGAGTGAGGCAGCTGCTTCAGGTGCCAAATACTAGGATGCAGCAGCAGTGTGGCACTGCAGGCTTTGGATGCTGTGTAGCTTGCTGCCCCAATCTATGGTGGAGGACATTGTCATTAGCACTATTGTGCAAACTGTCACTTTAGTTTGATTACTGTATGTGGAATGGTAGGAGATGTCATTTTATTTCATCACCTCAGGCAACAAAATATCTTGGGCTGGCCTTGATGGAAATGCTAACACCATCCCAGGTTGAGAGCTTACCTTAATTGTGGGCTAGTTGCCTAAATCGCTGGCTTTCCGTAGGTCTGCTGCCCTCTACAGGATCTCTTCTGTCTTGCAGGTATACATTACATATTTACATGGCATTTAGTTTCATTCAAGGAGAGATAAAAAGAGATTATAGTCAGGAAAAAGATACCACTTCCCCTAAAGGAGGAAATAGCCGTTGCTTACTAACATGACATATTTTAATCTTGGTAGGGTTTGAGCTAGTTTGGCGGCAATAATTAGGGGAGACCAAATTGGTTGGTGACAAAGAGGAAGGGACTTAACAGAACATCCCAAAGCAATCATGTTGTTAAGTAAGCAACAATTGATTAAGCAAACAAACATCCAGACTCTGATAATTACATTAAAACTTGGCAAAAATTGTTACTGTGACCATTGAATAAGCATATCCAGGAGTAGCTGTGTTGGCCATACAGCAACATATAGTAACATCCAAAATCCACAAAACAGCAATACCTTTATTGATCCAATCAAAAAGCACACAATACTTAATGCAAGCTTTAAAAGCGTCACTGGTTTCTTCATCAGGCAAAGGTGTTAAAAATCATACAGGAGAAGGGAAAAAATGACAATGTTAGAGTCACAGGGCTACATTTTGTCAATATGTTATTGTTGTTGCTGTTAGTTAGGATGGTCTGGAGAGATCCATGCAGAGAAAGACCACTCCTGTCCACGTGGACTCTTGGAGACAAAGAGGCAATAAAATTTCAACTCCATTCGCAACAGAAAAAGTAACTTCCCTTGAGATCCAGGTTGTTATTAAAAGTTTTAGACTACATTAATGTTACAAAGGTTAGAAACAAAGAAAAGATAGAAAACTGAAATACCATAAAGTAAAAATTAAAGATTACAAAGGAAAAGTAAAGAAAGAAAAAGAGAGAGAAATAAAGAAAAAAGAAGAAAAAGTGACTTCCAATCTTCCTTTTGGTGGTTGTATATTCATACCTCTCTCTCAAAATTACAACGTATTCCCTTCTTTGAATAGCCTATTCTTTCTAATCATCAAAACTAAAAGTTACAAGGTCATTTTTTCCCCTTCCTTCCTTCCTCTTTTCTTTTCTTTTCTTTCTTTCTTTTTTTTTTTTTGCAAAGAAGTCTATATGGGTTTCCGGTCTTTGAGAAATGTCACCAATTACCTTTCTCTGATCAAACAAGACAGTTTGTCCATTTCTGTTAAATCAATCAGTTTCATCAACCATTCCTCCATAGTGGGTAGTGTTGAATTCCTCCACCTTTGCTCATACAACAGTCTTGCTGCCATGGTCTTATACTGAAGTAATTTTCCATTATTCTTTTCCAGCTGTTCATCCATCAATCCCAGAAGAAAAAGTTCTGGTTTAAATATCAATCCTTAAAACCCTCTGCATTGATGTGTGCATTTGAACCCATTTTAAAAAGCTTTTTAACATATCCATCACACCTGATAATATGTCCCTTCATGTTGTTCACATTTCCAACATACATTAGACACACTTTTACACATTCTGGATAATTTCTCTGGGAAACAAATAGGAAGGAGGGCCTTACCACTATTGCCCCAAGCAGAGAGAAGACAGAATTTTTTCTTCTGGGATTATCCTGCTCTGATCAAACAAGACAGTTTGTCCATTTCTGTTCAATGTATCATTTTCAATAACCATTCCTCCACAGTGGGTAGTATTGAATTCTTCCATCTTTGTGCATACAACAGATGACAAAGCAGCACATGCTCACAATTATGAGTTGTCCTACTGGGGTCATATACCAACAACACATAGTTTTATATTTTTTTTTCTTTAAGATTATAACATAATGTAAATTTGACCACATATTTTCTCATTGCTCGTAGATAGAAGAGAGTTATCTAACTTGGGTAGAAGAGTCCCTAAAGCTGACTCTCATGAATGCATGTAAGGCATCTTGAAGCAGAGCTACCTCATGTCTACTGGCCTCTAGGCTTCTGATACAAAGGAGATTATCACATGGGTCCTAAAACCCTGTTTCTGTCTCGCTACCCCACTCCTGCCCCAATCCTGTCCCTGTTACAGAATAAAATAAACATTTTCAGGCATCCGTTCTCACAAGAAATTTCTCAAACCTCAAAGTAGGACAAATAATAATTGTGATCAAGTGCTGCTTTGATCTCCAGGGCCATAACCAGGGTAGCAGTCAGTGCAGTGGTGCCTTTTCCTGACCAAAGGCTTTGTAAAGGAAAGGGGGAATTAGCTTCTTACATTTGATACATATCAGCTTCCCTTTAAAGAAGGAAGAGTTACTCTTCAAGGAGAGTAACAAGGAAAAAAAAATCCGTGGAAGCTGATGGTCCCTCCAATGTGGCATGTGTGTCACAGACTTTGTTCACCTCCCCTGCCCAGCTCTGATCCGTCAAACTTTCCCCTGGCTCGAGGAATTTTTCAGGATAACAGTCACCTTTATACTTAAGTGATCCTGAATAAAATAACTCAGTGGCTATTATTATACTGAATTGGGAAGGATGCTTTAATTGATCGGGCAGGGGAGAAAGGGCATTTGAAAGGCTGAAAATACCGTATTTATATCATGAAGGTAATCCTATATTGGAATAGGCCCTGTGGATATATATGCTGTCCACGGGGCACTTTTAAAAAGTAATGGATAGCCTATATATACAGTATCTTCCCTAACCATTCTTTCTCTTTCTCTCCCTCTCTCCTATACAGCAATCCTACACACATCTATTCTATATAGCCATAGATACAATATACAGTATACGATTCTTCTTTGTGGTTTCTGTGACTCATACAAGTGAGATATTCTACACTTATGCAGCAACAATTGGAACCTAGCATAGCTCCCAGCAAGATTTTTTTTTCTGGATGCCCTGTTCCCTTTCACCAGTGTGCATGTTTGGTGTCATTGGTGCCCAAATCTTAGAGCCTTATTGCTACACAGTTACAGCACTATTCCACTTTAACTGCTCTGGCTGCCTCCTGTGGAATCCTGTGATTTGCAGTTTTGGGAGGGGCATTTAGAACTCTCAGCCAGAGAGCTCTTGGGCCTCACTAAACTACAAACCCCAGAATTCCACAGGAAGCAGCCATAGCAGTTAAAGTGGCATAACAGTGCTACAACAGTGTAGTGCAATATTCATACAAGTTCCTTTTTACAAGCCTTAGCAGTGTGTTTTGGAACCTCCATCATCTCAGCTTCTCTCCTTTCCCCTTTGTCCAAAAAAAGGTAGCCTTCTCTACATTCTTCTTCTCCCCCCCACCCCATTGTCTGTTTCTGCTTTGTCACTTGCTTTATCACCTGTATGGCCCCCTTTAAAAGTGTGACCTTCGTGGGTCTAAAACCCTGGTTACAGACAGTCACAACCGCTGTCTCTTTTGTCTGGGCATGGGACATATGGTGGGAAAGTTCTGACATTGCCAAATCTTTACCAAGCAGGCTCTGTGCAACCAAATGCCTGTCTCAGAGCCCACACCTTACAGCAGGTCATCCAATTGCTGAGTCTGAGATCTTGCCCCACAGTGGCTGCTGCACAAACAACAGATAAGCCCTTAGAATTGGCTCTGTCCATTTTGAGACTGATCCCAGTGCAGGACCTGACCTGACACTTCTCTCTCCTTATTGAGGCCCCCTCTAATCCGAGGCCCTTGCTGCACCAGCAGAGATCCAAACAACAGTGCCTGAGCTTGGGCGCAGAATATCTCAAAGAAGACGACACACTCCTTGAAGGATCCACTCTGAACATCACCCTCTCCTTTGGGAGACACAGCTGAACTCTATCAGACATCTTCTCCACAACAAAGAGACACCTCTCAGACTCTGATCCTCTCTTAGGTCAAGGCTTTTTTCCCACAGCCTGAAATCCCTCCAAACGAAGAGAGCCTTTTCAACAGTGACTTGGATGTCCGAGAAATGGGTACCATCTCCAAGGGTAAATTGCCTGACTTGCTGTCTGAGAAAGCATCCAGATGCTGGCAAAAGGATAAACAATGTCTGGGAAAGCGGCCAACTCTTACTAACAAGGCAGTTAAGTAAAGTCCAGATAAGATTCGACAGAAGCAAACAGAGATATTCAAAGAATAGTCCAAAAACAGTCCAAGTGTCATAGGCTTACAGAAGTCAGTGTAGGTCCAAAAGCAAGTCTGTAGGTCAATAGGATCAGGCAACAACATAGTCAGGATCACTCCAAGGTCTAAACAGGAGTCAAGGCAGCAGGAATACGGAGTCAAAGATAACCAACAGGAAGCTTTCACCAGGAAGATCAGTTGATTTCTGACAAAAGCTCCATAGCTCCCCAAAGGCATATATATAGCAATCAAGGCTGTGCCAGGTGCTCCTTAATGAGCCAGTGTTTCAGATAAAGTCTCATCAATCTCCTCCTAGCTTCCTTTTGGGATCTCTGCTGGCTGAAGGACTGTATGGGTAAGTCTGTCTCCTCTTCCTCCTCCTTATCTGACTTGGCAGGGCTTGCTGCTGGGACTGGAGCCAACTCACTAGGACCAGCTCCTCCCCTGCTTGGGACTCCAGGTTGGAGAGTTCCCTGCTGGCACAGGTGTAGATAAACCTGTGCCAGGGTCCATAGGGCCATTCTCTGCCATGTCCTCCTCCTCTGATTCCATTCCTTCATCAGACTCACGGGATATGACACTCGCCTCTTAGTCCTAATCTAGTCCTGAGGCAACCATCCCAACAAGCCAGTTTTCTGGATGGAGAAACAGCACCACACTCAACAATTGGTTGACCTCCTGGGGCCTCCAGATCACCATCTCCTCCACCTGATGCCACCACCACCGTTAATCACAGTACATGATGCTTCATGCTAAACCTTCCACTCATCAATTCCATTCTCCATGGAAGTGACACATATCCAAAAACCATTCTGTTCTGGCCTCTTTGGTCCATCAACAACCAACCCCACCAAACCCATGGCTCAACCAGCTCCCATGGGCACCACCAACTTGGTTCCCATTCCTCCTCTGCCCTGGTGTAACCCCCCCAGGGAGATTATAGTTCTGTCTATTCTTCAACCAGGCAGATGCCACCCACCCAATGGATGTCTTAGATGAGAAACCAAGTGTGTCACAACAGCCTGGAATTTCGAGTAAACAGGGCACTTTGAAGGTGCTTGGTACTCCAGAAGCGCCTATCACTTCATTAGACTTGCAACCAGAGAAGTGACTGTGAAATGAGAACAAGTTGAGACTCATGGGCAAGACACTCAGGCCAGTGTTGGTAGCAGTGACACTGAGGGTGGTCAAGGTACATTCCTGATTCCCATGAGGTCTCAGAAGGGAAAGTTCTTCATAGTAAAGCAGGGACAAGCCTCTTCTGTGACAGCAGTAAAAAGAACTGAAAATACTCCAGAAAGATCTAGGAGAAGAATGCAGTGGAGCAACAGTGGTAAACGAAGACTCGCAAGCATGCATTGGCATGGCAGAGTCAGGAAATCCAAAATGTAGAACAAAGTATAACGCAGTGAGATACCAAAACGTGAGAGAACATGTACAAAGTGGAACACTGAAGCTACAGTATGTTGGCACAGAGGACAATGTAGCAGACATTCTCACGAAACCTTTATCTGTAGAACGGCACACGAAATTAACTAACAGGTTAGGTATCAGCGAGTAAGGTCACATTATATAAAAGGATAGGTGTAAATGACACATGGGACACACCACATGTCATTTGGAGGGGAATGTCAGGAAATGACATGGATGTGACCACAAGATGGAGCCGTAAGCTTAGTAATGAAAGTAGTTAAGCTCCAGTGGCAGGTGTGTGTGTGTGAGTCAGCACTTGAGGGTATGCACACTTAAGATGCCTGATGTAACAGGCATTGTTTAACTGCCTATAAAAAGGAGATGGGAATTATCTCCAGTGTGGGTTTGTTGTGAATGGTGGTTGGTGAAGCAGTTTGTTGGTTTGAGAGAGATTTATGAGTATTAGAGACAGCTGTCCTATACTCTCTCTCTATATTGTAAATATACTGCAAACAAAGATTAAAGCCCTCAAGTTGAGTGAAGGCTGGCCTTGTTGCTGTCTTTATTTGGCAAGCCAGAGCTGAAGGCAGTGTGCTGGGGTGAAGGATTTTTTCCTTCTCAGCCTGAAGTCTTTTGCAGAAATCTCTCCAGAAAACCTTCTCCTTGGCGTCCTGTCGACATGGAACAACTCTGCAGGTGGTCATGGTGAACATAGCGCATATTTCTATGCCCTAACACTGATCATGTTCCTCAGTGGCACTATTGCATCAGCTGACCCCAGAGCTGGCCTTGTCCCCCTAGGAACCTCCACAAGCCTCCATCTCTGTACCTTTAGCTCAGCCAACAGTCATGCTCCTGCTACACACCCAGTATGACTCAAAAGGTCCTCCTTGATTCCATTCTCTTGCCTCACCCTGCTCCAACTGGGCCTCCACCTTGGATAGTGTGTATGACTCAGATATAGCCACTCTAAGAGTCTTCATTTAAGGATGGAAAGGAATGATATAGATGTTTATCTGACTGAATAAATATGCTAGCTAGCCCAGGTTATCAGCTAAGCTGAGTTTGCTTTCTAATTCATAGTTTGGAAAAGTTAGTTTGGGGGAGTACATTCGCAGAATCCCTCAAGTCAACATATCCACTGACAATGTTGGCTGGGGGATTCTGAGAGTTCTAATCCCCAAAAGTATTTTTCCAAGTTCTGTTCTTTAGTGTTTCCCATGTGGAATGCAGTGGATAGTATATAATCCAAGGAACTGCTACACTTTTCTCTGTACCTCCTCACCTAATAGTATAGGCAGTGCTAGTCTCTTCTATATGTTAATATATCCAAGGCAGTTGTCCTTGGAATGTGGGCTTCTAAGTAGCTGCCTACATCTCCAGTCCTAAAATTTCAGTTTGGCAATCTAACAAAGTTGTCAAGCATGGCAGCCATACAAGTGTGGTTAGTGGTAGAAATGGCAAACAACATTACTACTAGAAAAGGTCTCCCATATGACCTGGCAATGATAAATTAACACTGATCATAACATTCTCTGAAGATCATTAGTTTTTTATGAGCTGCACAATAAAAGGCTTTGCTATAATCTATAAAGCATGGGCTGATTTTCTTCTGAAATTCTTTGACGTGCTCAATTATCCAATGTATTTTGGCAATATTATCCCTAGTGCATCTTCCTTTTCTGAACCCAGGTTGGACCCCATGGATGCAGGAGAAATGTCAGAAAGAAACTATTCCAGAACACGGCCTCACAGCCTGGAAAAAAACCAAGGAAAATCTACTGATCATAACAGTTTGCCACCTGGATTGCTTGCCCCCACATTTTGGGAATCTAGGCCATAAACCAGGTCTGCAAGGGAGCTGCCAAGCTCCTGCTTTTGATGAGCTGCTACAGCATGTGTGTGTATGTAGAAATAAGGTATACTGTGTTACTCAGAACTCAGAATGTTTAGACCATCTATTTCCTGTCGATCTTATCTGTTGCAATATTTTAAATCTCTTTGGCCTGCTGATTTGTCTTGCTTTTTTATGTCCTGTTTTTCCTCATTGTTTTCTTTTGTATTTTCACTTTTAAGGGCCATTAGCTAGCATGAATTCTAAGAGTTCATTTTAAAAAAGTAAGGACAATATAACCATAATCCAAGATTATGTCCCACCTACAGAGGCAGAAGGAGAAACTGAAAGATTCTGTGCTGAAGTCCAGGGGGAAATTGATCATACACCCAAACAGGATATTTTGATAATCATAGGTGATTAGAATGCAAAAGTAGGAAACAGAGCAGAAGCAAAAATGTTTGGGGAATTTGGCCTAGGATGAAGAAAAGAAGCACGAGAGCAAGTGATTGCAAAAAGATACTATCTGCCGCCAAAAAGAAAAAAAAAAAGCCTCACTGGGTGACAGATGAAACTATTCAAACAGTTGAGGGTAGACAAGAAGCAAAAGGAAAAGGTGACAAAAATAGGATCAGAATCCTGAATGCAACTGTTCAGCAGTTTGAGCCCTGGGACAAAGAGAACTACTGTACTATAATAGTCAATGTGGAGAAATAGAAGTCAACAAAAAGATATAACATGAGAACTCTTCAGAGAAAATCAAAGGAAAATTTAAACCAAGAGTGGAGATGCTATATAACCATAAAGAGAACACTCTACATGATCAAGAAGAAATAAAGATGACAAAAACAATACATGAAAAACTACTGTATATAAAATAGAAGACATAATGACAGATTCATTCAAGGAAGAACCATTTGAAGATGAACTAACAATTTTGGAAAGTGAGGTAGAAGCTGCACTCAAGGCACTTGGGAAAAATAAATCACCATGAACAGATGGAATACCAATAGAGGTGTTCCAAACTATAAAGACAGAATCCATTCAAATTCTAACTAAAAGCTGCCAACAAATTTGGAAAACAAAACAATAGCCCATAGACTGGAAATGCTCAATATACAAGACAGTCCTTAAGAAAAGGGACACCAGGAATTGCAGTAACCACCAGACCCTTGCATTACTCTCCAGTGCAAACAAAGTGATGCTAAAAAAAGAGAAGACTTTGACCATTTATGGAGTGAGAAATGCCAGATGTCCAAGATGGGTTCAGAAAAGGAAGAGGCACTAGGGATAATATTGCCAACATGCATTGGATAATTGAGCACATCAAAGAATTTCAGAAGAAAATCAGCCCATGCTTTATTGTGCAGCTCATAAAAAACTATGGATCACTCTTAAAGAAATGGGTGTGCCACAACATTTGATTGTCCTGGTGTGTAGCTTATATTCAGGACAAGAGGTCACCACTGTCAAATCAAAATACAGGAAAGCAGAACAGTTTACCATTGTCAAGGGAGTCAGGCAAGGCTGCATTTTATCACCCTATCTAATGTATATGCTAAACATACCATATAGAAATCTGGATTAGACCTGGAGGAAGATGTGAAAATTAGAGGAAGAAACATCAATACAGGCAGATGACACTATACTGCTAGCAAAAACCAATTTTGATGATTCAATTAGTGTAGTGGTTTGAGTGTTGGACTATGATTCTGGGAGGACAGGTTTGAATTCCCACTCAGCCATGGAAACCCACTGGATAACTTTTAGCAAGTCACACTCTCTCAGCTTCATAGGAAGGCAATGGCAACCCTCCCCCCCCAAAGAAATCTTGCCACCCCACCTCCCCCATGATTAGGTCACCATAAGTCAGAGTCAACTTGAGTCATCTTGAAGGCACATAACAACAATAACTTTGCATTTTAAATTTACTTTACATGTAGTTATTTTTTGTTCTTCTCAGGCAACAGAGAAACTGATATCTTCTACAGCTAGTTTGAGAAGAATATTTGGGAAACTATGCACCCTTAAAACTGTGTGATGGAATAAGATCTATGATGTATTATGTCCTTCACATTTCAACTAAAGCTCTACATGGCTTGGGTCCAGACGATCTGAAAGACCATATCTCCTTATACAAGCCAGCTCAAGCTTTAAGGTTTGCAGGGGAGGGCTTTTTCTCAGTCCTACCACTTTCACACTTGCATTTAGTGAGAGAGCCTTCTTTATGGCTGCTTTCAGCCTGTGGAACTCCCTTCTGCAGGAGGTCCAGTTGGCCCCCTCCCTACTCTTTTTCTGTCAGCAGGTGAAGTTTTTATTCAGGCAGGCCTTTGAATTTTAATTGAGGAGCAGTAGTGTGTGTGTGTGTGTAAAATGATTTGCTTTATTTTTAATCTTTTACTGGAAATTGTTTTAAATATGTTTTGGTGTTTTTAACTGTTTTAAATATTTTTTAAAAAAAATGTTATTGTTTAATTCTTTTTTTAACTTATGTAAATTAATGTTTTAAATTAATCTTTTAAAAATTATTGTAAGCCATCTTGAATCCTGTCTTGGAAGGTGGGATATAAATTCAATCAATCAAATAAATCTTTGTAGCAGTGCCTTTAGCAGCAGGTTGAAGCTCAGACATTAGAAGCATGGTGTAGTGTTTTGAATGTTGGAATAGGACTCCGGGTGACTGGGGTTTGAATCCCCACTTGGCCATGGAAACCAATTGGGTGGCTTTGGGCAAGTCATACTCTCTCAAAGGAAGGTAAAGGCCTTCTGAAGAAATTCTGCCAAGCAAACCCTGTGAGAGGCTCACTTTATGGTTGCCATAAGTCAGAAATGACTTGAAATTGGCAGCAGCAGCAGCAATAACAACAGTGTTTATCTGTGGAAAGGCATTGCCTGCTCTAATTAATTGTAGAATCATAGAATCATAGAATTGTAGAGCTGGAAGAGACCATGAGGGCCATCCAGTCCAACACCCTGCCACGCAGGAAATCATGATCAAAGCATCCCCAACAGATGGCAATCCAGCCTCTGTTTAAAGACCTCCAAGGAAGGAGACCCCACCACACTCCGAGGGAGTGTGTTGCACTGCCGAACAGCTCTTACTGTCAAAAAGTTCCTCCTAATGTTGAGGTGGAATCTCTGTTCCTGGAGCTTGCATCCATTGCTCTGTGTTCCAGTTTCTGGAGCAGCAGAAAACAAGCTTGCTCCATCCTCAATGTGCCACCCCTTCAAATACTTAAACAGGGCTATCATATCGCCTCTTAACCATCTTTTTTCCAAGCTAAACATACACAGCTCCCTAAGTCTCTCCTCATAAGGCATGGTTTCCAGACCTTTCTACTAATTACTAAGTACTAAAGGCTCTAACTGCTACTAATAACACAAGAGAAAGTAAGACCTTTTTCTTGGGAAAAATGTTTGACAGGACAGTATCAATGATAGCAATGAAGTGATGGTTTGTTGTTTTTCTTCTTGTCAAACATAGACCTCTTGAGGACACGCCTGGTAGTGCGCCTGAGAATGAATAAGTAGCCAAGCAACAGTTGCCATAGAACATAGCGAGTTTCTTTTGCTTAATAAGAACTGGCAAAATCCTCCACACTATGAGGCATTTTCTATGTTCAGCCTCACAACCTTTGTTTATAAACCTTCCCCCCTCTATGGTCCTATTTGTATGCTTTGCAGAAGTCCTGCTGCCTTCACACTTGACATGGTTGTGGGGGTTCAGGCTTTGGGTATGATTGATGGTACATCTCTGTCTGGTCAGGACCTGAGCTCAGGAAAGTTACTGCTTTGATCAAGATTTCCTGCGTGGCAGGAGCGTTGGACTGGATGGCCCTCGTGGTCTCTTCCAACTCTGTCATTCTATGATTCTATGATTGGACCAGCGGGTTCTAAGAGCTGTAGTCCAAATAGCTTTCCTAAGTTCTGTACTGCCCCACTAGTGATGTTCTGTGTCACTGAGTACATATGTAACTGTAATGTATTTCCTGCATGTGATTAACTCAGTTCTCCTTAATCTCTTTGGAGAAGGGAAAGGTTTTTGACAAAATTTGAATATATTGGTAGGAAATATAAATAAATAAATAAATAAATAAATAAAGTACAGCTACAAAATAGAGAAGGTTCCAAATACACTAGAAGGAAAATCTTTATCAAGGATGACATAAAACAGATATGACTGTCTTATACCAATGTGCAACTGACAGCACATTGCCATACAACTAGGTGTGGGATTTATGTGGTCTTCCAGATACTATTGTACCACAGCTCCCAGCATTCCTCACCTTCTGGCTACAGCTGCTGAGAGCTGCAGTTAAACAACATCTGGAGGGGCTCGTGATTCCTATCCCTCTAGACCAGTGATGGGCAACCTTTTGAGCTTGGTGTGTCAAACTTCACCAAAAAACTGAGCATAACTCGGGTGGTGTGTCACTTTGAGGAAAAAACATGTATGCGTGCAGGATTCCCACTTTGGGGAGGGTGGAAGAGGGGAGGAAAGTGGGACCGGGGCTTCAAAGCCTCGATCGCCACTTTAGGGAGGGTGGGGGGCTGGAGGAAAGTGGCGACCAAGGCTTCGAAGCCCTGATTGCTACTTTAGAGAGGGTGGGGAGTGGAGGAAAGTGGCGACTGGGGCTTTGAAGAGAGGGCCACTTTAGAGAGGGTGGTGAGGTTGCGGGCAGGGGGGAGGAGGCCTACAGCCGCGTGTCATCAGAAATGGCTACGCGTGTCAGTGCTGACACGCATGTCATAGGTTCGCCATCACTGCTCTAGACAATCATATCGGGAAGTGAGTGTCATTGAGCTCGGTGAGGCTTCCTCCTAAGCAGGACCGGCCTAAGACTGTTCACTGCCTAAAGTAGAGCAGCAAATATCTCCCCTACAGCTAGATCAAGGTTCACAGACTCCTGTAGGGAAGTTACAAACATGTAACCTACAGTTACACATTTGTAACTGCTACGTATTCACAATCCCAATGTAGCCCATAGTTTAGGGGTCCTTTTTCTGCTTGTTGCACTGAAGAGCGCTCATGGGAGGGGGTGGGAATGTCAGGCAACCATTTCTCAATTGACAGGGGACAGGACCCTCATCAGTCCCAGCAGGTGCTTACCAGTAATTTTTTGGGTGTGTGTGTCTTGCCCAAATCCACCATGTAGCACCATAGTTACTGTGCTATGTAGTATGTAATGGTCATACAGGATTCCACTGATAGTTTCTAAAAGCCAACCAAATTATTTTGGCACATGAGGCAGAAAATTGCAGAAACACCTTTCCTCACCCTGGCAATAAAAATCAAACTAAACAATAAACAATTTGCTGCTCTTTCATGATACTGATGTTGAATGTTTTCTGGATACTCACATATCTGCTGGAGAACACTGGCAGCCCATGGTCTAAGTGGGGCATCTCTCCATAGTACCATGAACCTTACCAGGTGATCTTGAGCCAATTACTATCTCTCGACCTGACCTACCTCATAGAATTGTGAGGATAAAGTGGGGTGGGGGGAAGAGGAAAGCTGAGTATACCACTTTGAGCTCGTTGGAAGAAAGGTGTGCTATAGCACAACTAATGAAGAATAAATTATAATAAATCAAAAGTCAGGACTGACAACACAGAAAAACTTGAACTGCTGCTGTCTGAGTCATTTTTGGAAATGAGGCACACCTGTTACTGTCCATGTGCATGGGCTAGTGCACACCATTTTACAAATGATGGCGCTTGGAATGCAGCGGTACTTGCAGTTGTGCAGCCATATCCAAACAAAAATGAAAATTCAGGTTAAAGCCAAGAACTCTGTTCTCTGCACCATGCTTTTTCCCAGTATGCAGAGAGTTGCTTGTCTCTCATCTATTTCTACTACTGTGTCTGCCGCTAACCACTGTGACTCCTTAGGGTGCTATATAAATAGTAAACAGTAGTTAAGGTGTCCTTGGAAAAGGACTGAATGAATCTAAGGGATTATTTAAGTTTTATTTTGGGGAACTGTTTAATGGTGACCTTGCTAATATACTTCTCTTGCAAAGAATTGCAGTGCCTTAATTTTATTCCCGTCAGAGTTAATTGCATCCTGCCTCCTTGAACTCCTTTGCCTGTCTCTCTTCCCCAGTCGGAGAAGTGTCTTCTTTAAATGGCTTCTCCTGGCAGGGTAGGTTATCAGAAGCTGCCCATTTAGTTTCTTCTTAAGATCTGGGTCTGTACCTTTCAAAAGGCTGCAATTAGTTCACCCAGACACATCTCAGAAGAGCTTCAAGATGCTCCAGAAGGAAAGGTCATAATGTTATGGTGTACTTTGCTTCCAACCTTCCAACCTTTAATAAAAGCTGGCAAGCTGCAGAGAATTCTGGGTCATGTTGTCATACAGACGATCACTTCCTGCAAGTCCAAGGTGATGACCTACTGCATGGCATCCCACTGCAAGCTGTGCATGCCCCTCTAAGACACTGGCTTTCAGACAGTATTCTAAAAGCTCCTTCGACTAGGCTAGGGCAACTGTTGCCCTCGAGATGTTCCTGGGCATCAGCTCCCTTCCTCTCCTGCCAACATGGTTAGTGCTTGAGGATGATGAGAGTTCTACATCAGTGATTGGAGAACTGCAGCTTCCTCACCCCATCTTGAAGGATTAGCAGGGGTTTCTCACTGAGAAGGTCATTAATGGCAACGCTCCCCACAAAACCTCCCACCTCCCACCATTTCCAAAGGCTTGGACTTGACACTTGATGGCTTGCCATCCCTTCACCTTCTAGTATGAGGCCTTCAATTTTCAGGCCCAATCATTAGTTGCTTATTTCAATCAATGGTTTCATCATTTTCAGCCGGCTACAGCTCTACTTTTTTTTTTTTTTTTTTACACTCAGCCAGGGCCATATGGCTGGAGCCCAAGCTGTGGGTCTTCCTTCTGCCAGACTTCCCCCAGCTTCTGCAAGGTTGATGTTCATGTGGAGCAGATCTGCTGCATGGGCCATGCAAGAGACTGGGGAAGCCTGCCACTTGCCAGGACCTGGCAGCTGAGAGCAAGCACAGGCACTCTTGGTGTAAGTGGTCTTGCCAGGTTGGAGCCAGGGTGCTCTAGCTCTCCTCTTTACTGGCCTTGCACCATGGGAGGCAGAGACCTTTTATTCCTTGGGTCAGATGCTGTCACAGTTATTTTTTTCCCATTGGTCCATCTGGCTGAGAAATGTCTGCATCAGGAACAGAGAACATGTCATGGACTGCAGCTTCTACCATTCCCTATCATTGACCTATTTTGGCTAGGGCAGTTGGGAGCTGCAATCCCATAGTTTTTGGAGGGCCACACTTTCTTCATCCTTGGTCTGTAACTGACTGGCATTGCCTTTCCCAGATTTCAGAGAGGAATCTTTCCCAACCCTATGTCAAGACTGAAGCTGGTACCTTCTGCATGCAATACATGTGCTCTGCTGCTGAGTTTTGGGTCCTCAGCTATGGCACCCTTCACTTTTCCTCTGCCTCATCCCTAGATGTTTACCTCCTTCAGGGATGAGTGTGCCTAACAACACCCCATAACACTGGAGGCAGCTCAGAACTGCACTGTAGACCTCCAACTCCCTGGTGCTCCCCATGGGAAAGAAGCATTCAGCAGCTCCTTCTGACTGGCCAGAGCAGCATAAGAGCCTATTTCATACAGCACAAGCCTCACACCTCATACACAGGAAGGGAATATTTTAACTCTCAAGATCAACAGGCAAGTCTTCTTTCCAGTGGAGGCTGGTCTGCTCAGGCCCATGGGGCAATGCTTCCGTTCATATGCTCATGGTACTGCTAACTAGAAGCCCCCCTGCATGTTCTGTTACTAATAACCAGTCAATGGGGTGACATTGGCCATTTGTTTCCTTCCTCTCAGTACTTGCCTTTATGGAATTCAGCTAGCAAGTTCCTCCTTACAAAGACTTACCATCACAAAGAATTTACCCCCTCCCCCTGTAACTATAGAAGGCTCATTATGGTTTCATTGGAAGGTTTCATTGACATCATCTCCCAGTGGCCACTTCGCCCTTCAAGTCCTGCTAGATACCAGCTGCCGCTGTCTTCTGCTGGTTCCCTCTCTGGTCCAGTTGTCTTGTTCCTTTCCCTATTTGCATTCTGGTACATTTGGAGCCCTGTTCACCATAACAAAAGGTGGATGTGGGAGGTGGTGTGGGTGGTGGCGCAGTAATTTCGAGCAGAGAACTAGTTGCAGGAGATGTAGAAGATTTTTTTTTGAAAAAACATCTGTAGCTGATACAAAGGCCAAAATCCTGTTGGTGACATAATTGGGGTTATACCACTACATGCCATTTGGAGGGTGTTGCAGAAGGAGATATTCAGTACCTTCTTGTGATTCCCCCCTCCCTGAAGGCAACTTACCAGTAGTGGAGTGTGCCCCCATAACCAATACAGGTGACTGGGGTGGTGGTGGAAGGCAGGAATGCCTAAATAACACCCAACTGTACTTTTGCAGCAAACAGAAGAAAAAAAGGCATTGCCCTCCCAAATCTCCCATGTGTATTAATATATTTGCTGGAAATCTGAGAAGGGGGCATCTATTCTCTTCTCCAAGCTGCAGGTTTCAGCTGGGCACCATCCAGGTTCCCCCTGCCCTCCCCTGCCTACTAAATGGCTGTAGGATTATGCTTCGGTGCTGGGAAGTTGCCTTCTGCAGGGAGTACTTACAGAACTGCATGCCTACAATATTATGCTCCCGTCACACAATGTAAGATTTTTGACCAAAATGTGCAGTTGGAAAACTGGCAGATGTGCAGCTGGAAAAAAGTATGCACATACTATGCCTTGACAGGGGATGAGAATAGAAATTTGTTAACAGTATGATCCTACAGAAATGAGGACTCTTGTGAACAGGGGGAAGGGGTGGTACCAATTCTGGCAGCACAACTTGGATGAGGGAGTAGGAGTAAGGAACTTTATTACACAATGTATTTGCGGATTTAAAAATGGATTGTTGCTGCAAAGCAAGTAAGAATGATGGACTCCTATAGAAAATATGTCCCTACTCCAGCAGAAGAGCCAAAAGCACCAACGTTCAAGAAGTGTTAAGTCCAAGGTGTTGTGACTGCACTTAGCCATGGTCAGACAAGGTGCCAGCAGCTCCTTAACAAATCCCATCACCCCTAGGCAGCACAGGCATTGGCAAATGATTATGGGAAATGCAGTCCCCAAACATCTGAAGGGCCTCAGTTCTATCTTTGCCTTTTTGATGGGATCAAAACCGTTTCATTTTCTTTTGCTGGTACTTGCATATCTTGCCAGGTCAAAGGAATCTCTTTCCTGACAAGAGCCAAACCGAACGCAGATTACAGAATTCTACCGCCTAGCCGCTCTCCTTGGCTGCCAGTCAGTAAGAGTGTGGAGGTCAGGTTAGAGCAACACATTGCCACAGAGGGCAGAGACTTCTGCCAAATGCTTCTTCTGGGAGTGGTCATCACCAGCAGCAGATGGATTTCACTTTCAGCAACGCACCTGAAGTGAGATAAATGGTCCTGCGGTTCTGAGATGTGCCACCAGGTGGCATTGCAGGCCATCCTCTAGCTGTTGCTGCTGCAAGTAACAACGTGTGCCAGCCAGGCTTGGTTTCCAACTCTTCTCTCGAGGGACCTTGTTTAGTGCCTCTCCACTTCTGCCTCTAGAGAAAGTCAGAAATATTTTCAGTTGCCCATTCAGGATCTGTGGGTGAAATGTTGGTCCTGACGAAGATGCTACCAGCAGAATAAAGAGCTTGTCCAAGAAATGTTGCTGCCTGAAGCAGAACAACAAATGGCACCCTCTGTCCCCCAAAGTCAAAGTGTATAGCATCCTTAATCAGTCATGTTTACTTTGGTAGCTGAGGGAGAAAATATCACCACTGTCTTTCTCTTTAGTGGCCAGTAAAAATGTAGTCATGAGAAACAGCAATTCATAAATTGTTATCCTTTAAAGAAACATCCAAATTTTGCTCCTCAGGACAGCTGTCTCCCTCTGCCTAATAGTAGGGCCAATCCAAGTGGGATACCCTTTTCTTTCTATCCCTCTCCCTAATTCTGCCTCAGATGTGCCAGATGACCTCCTCATTATTGCAGCCTTCCTTTACCTGCCCCCCCCCATACTTGACTGGAAGGAGAAGTAGCTGTGGATCCTTCTTGCCTGTTGGGACCTCAGACCCTGACAGAAGGGAGCACCTTCCTTCCCTTCCATTGAATGGCTATAATGCAGATTAAAAAAAGAAAAGAAATATTTTCCAGTCTGACTTGAGAGAGCCAAGACCTCTTTCCACTGACTTTCCTCCCTCATTTTTTAAGCCTCTTCCCTATCACTGTCATAGTTTGTTTCTACATTTCCTTTGGAATATGAATCTTCTGATGAGCGTAGGCTTTGGAACTCACTACCCATAGCAGTCTCAGTCTTTCCCAGATAGCGCCTGTCTCCTTGGCTGAGCTGAGAAGATTTGTTTTGGAACAGTTAGGTGGAAGAGAGAAATGGCTTTCAGAGATTGTGAAGAGCAATAATGGCCTGTCGTACATGTGGGAGAGGAGGGGCTCATCCCAGAGTGATGGGATGAGGTGCCCCTTCCCCCAGACCATGGACTGTCTGTGGTAAAGAAGTTTCAAAAGTGACCCTTTTGAAGGTGGTGAGATAACAAGCCAGCATTTTCTTCACCTCTTACCAGCCTGTCTTGTTCTAAAATCAATTCTTCCTTGGTTCAATGATAGCTCCTTCTGCACTTGCCCTACCTAATACCTCAGGCTCCTTACAAGTGACCTCTCATGAGGCCATGAAGTGTGTAGCCACAGCCTCAGGCACCTATTTTTTTTTTTTAATATTTATTTTCAGGAGTTTCACAATCCTACATTAGATCATTAAATCATTTAGTCATACATTTCCATTTCTTTCAATTCATTTACATCCCAACAAACATTATCCATCTCATATCTTCCTTCTCCCATTTTCTCTTCTTCCCCCTTTCTTTTCCTGTCTTCCATCCCCCATCCACATCCACTTTCATCCTTTCCTATATTCCTTTTCATTCTTCCATCTTCCCTTCTGACTTCCGTATTCCCATCCCCTGTATCGATTTCCTTAAGCCTCTCCTCTTTTCCTTACCCTCCCTTGACCATGTTCCCTTGAATTTTCTCTCGACCTTCTATTCTCTTTATACTACCTATTCCTCTCCTCTTTCCTGTTTACCTAGTAGTTTATGCTTTCTTATTCGGTTCCTCTCCTTTAATTTTACCCCATATATGTTATTCTTCCAAATAAAAGTAAACCGTGTCTCTTCCACCTTTTATTCTATCCTTCTATTCCATCTTTCCCTCCAGAATTCTCGAAACGGAGTCCATTCTTCCTCCATTTTAGTTGTATTTGCTTTGTTTAAAATGTATGTTAATTTGTCATTTTCTTGCATTTCTATTAATTTCATTAGCCATTCCTCTATCTGTGGAATTTCTTTATTTTTCCATTTTGCCGCTACCAATAATCTTGCCGCTGTCACTGCATATAGCAGTGTCCTCCAATGTTGTTTTTTAAAATCAAGCTCTAATTCCGAGGTCATATTCAACAAGTATAACTTTGGAGACATAATAAATTGGGCTTTGTACATTTTTTGAATTGTCTTATGTATTTTTGTCCAGAATCTCCGTATTCTAGGACATCCCCACCACATGTGGTACAGTGTACCGATATCTCTTCCGCAGCGCCAACACTGATTATTCTTAGTCCTGTACATTTTACAGATCTTCGTCGGTGTTAAGTACCATCTATTAGTTATTTTAAAGTGGTTTTCCTTCAATGCGAGGCACGCAGTAAACTTATTAGTGTCTTTCCATGCTGTCTCCCAATCTTCCAAAGTTATTATTTCTCTTAAATCTTGTGCCCATTTAATCATAGATTCCGTAATCTTTTCATTTTCTAATTCTCTTTCTTGTAGTATTTTGTAAAATTTTGCTATTTTTTAATCTTCTCTATTCCAAATTACCTTATCTATTTCCATGTCTGTCATTTCAAAGTCATATTTCTCTTTATCACTGTAAAATCTGCTTTTTATCTGGAGATATTTAAACCAGTTCATTTCAATGTCAGGCACCTATTTTTGATGGGAAGAGGAGACAGATTGAGCCCATGGGCAAGAACACAAAACAATTCTTCTGGGTTCATAAAAGAGGAGGTTTTGCAAGCATCCTCGCTAGTTTCCTGTGTGGCTTACGGTGCAGAAGTTGGTTGGCCAATAAAGGTATAAAGTCATTTTGGTTGGTCAACAAAATTATTACTGTTTTGTAGATTTTGAATTTTGTTGTACTATTCTGCAGATATTGTCCCTGGTGTATTGCTTGCCCCAGTGTTAACCAATGGAAAGTGAAGAGGAGGAGGAGATGTGGATGAACCAGAAAGTCCTGGGCCAGCCCTGCTTCTGTTCAGAATGGGTTTTACTAGCTTGATTCTGATCATTGGGGTCTGAGTTGTATACATGTGTGTCTTTTTCTTCATATGTGTTCAGGCTTATGGCCTTGCTGTGTGGTGAAACTGTGTATTTTAAATTGACCCTTGTTGTCATGTTCACATGTTCCAAATCTGAGGTATCTTTCTGAGTATATATTCCAGTCTGGCCTTGCCATGTTGCAGGGTGAAGGCACCTGCTTCAGACAGCACTATGAGGGGTATATGAAGGCAGGAATAGATTCCACATTTTGGATGCAGCTCTACTGAGGATGGAATCATTTGGGTTCTGCTTTAGGAAGCAAACTGTCCTGATCCAGGACAGCCTGTGTTGCTGCCTAGTCTGCCTGTGAGATTCTTCTCTGAAAATTCATCCTAGTTTTAAAATGTAGTCAAGGTTTCCTGTTTCTAATTTAGGAAAGCCACCTATGCTGTGGTTACTGGGATACATTTTATTCACCTTTAAAGTGCATGGTCTGTCTCTTGGCCCCTTCCAAGCATTCAGCATTCCACGCATTCAGCATTCAGAACGTAGCAGACAGCCAATTCTGAATTCTGCTTGTACCTTACTCTTGTGTGCCCAAGAAACAGATGTTAAGCAGCAGCTATGAAAATGAGGAGGTGGAGCTATTGTGTATTCCTGCATGGCAGGGGGTTGGACTGGATGGCCATCATGGTCTCTTCCAACTCTACAATTCTATGATTCTATGATTCTATGAAACAAGGAGAGGTTGTGCTTGGTTCTCAGGCACTCTCATTGAATTCTATGGGAACATTCATTTTTGGCAAAGATGAAGAGAGAGGCTGCTTTGAACAGTGGCCTTGTTTAGTCTCAGTATTCCAGTCCTATTTTGGAGTATATCCTTTACCTTCTTCCACATAAGTGAAATGGCCACATTCAGTCCTGTGGTTTAAAAAAAGAAAAGAAAGAGGTAAAGTACTAAAGGTGCACAATTGGACTGATAGCAGAGATGGGCCCAATCCCTGAGAGTGGCTGGAGAAGAATGCAGTCACTAACCATTGCACTTTGTAGTCTTGGTCTACTTCCTCAGATGTATGGAAGTAGACCAAGTCTACAAAAGCTTATGCTACAACTTCTTTCTCTCAGTCTCAAAGGTGCTACAAGATCTCTTTGCAACTGATATTCCAGACTAACATGCCTATGGACTTTATCAGACGCATAAAATATGGCATCATAATGTCGCCACATAAACGTGAAAGGGCATGTGTACCACACAATGTCTCCTTTTCATGTTTATGTTCCCACCAAAACCTGTACTTTTTAATTGATGGCTGAAGTCATAAATTGATCCCCTGAGGTGCTTTTGTGCTGGCATTGCCGTCATGTGAAACCTTGCACCATTGTACTCACATCAATGCATCAAGAATGGCCGGTCCTTCTTGAACACTGCCAGGTAAGATTGCAACTGCCAGGTAAGTGATGCACTTTTTATGACCCTCCCTGGGTTACATGTAATTTTTAAAGTATGTTTTTATGCTTTGTTCACTTTTTGTGTGTTCTTTTTGTTTTTTTTAAATTTCCCGCATGATGAAGTCTCACGATAATCCATGGGATTTCAAAGGAGGAAGTGAGCAGAGCTCTGTTCACTTCCTCTTTCATTGTCGGGGAAGCCTTTTCTGGGAAAGCAAGGTAAATGCGGTGGAGGGCATTCTTTTGCTGGCATAAAAAATGATTTTTTTATGCCAGCAAAAAGGCTCATCTGATAAAGTCTTATGTCTCTGATGTCTTTAAAACAGTGAGGCTGTTTAGCTTTCTTTGCACAGCCAATCAGCAGAATGGAAGTAGGGTACGGTATTCAGGTCAGAGACATGTAGCACATCAGAATATGATTCAGCATAGAGACTCCATGACCTCCAGCAGTCTCTAGATTTTATTGTCAGTGGCTTAAAAAGGATGATTCTTAATCTTCAACCTCTAGTCCCCTCTTGAAAAGTCTGAATAATATTTTTATGTTTTTTTATAAAAATAAGTGTCTCTGACCCATTTATTCCCCCCCCCACCCTCATTTTTATGCCTTTCCCTCCTATCTCTTTGCCATCTGTCCATTCACTCTCGTACATGGAAGCAAGAATTAATTTTAATTATGGGAACAACATGGTCTTCTCTGATTAATAAATTAACCTTTGCTACCACCAGAGTAATAAAATAAAAGCCTACAGACTGGGAATGACTAAAATGAAATTAAGGTCGAGGTTTCCTTCACTGTCTTGTTCATATGGCAAAACAAACTCATTCTACTCTCTAGCATCATGGCAAGTTTTGCTTCCTCCCTTGGAAAGCCCTGAAGTGGGCATCAGCTTGACCCCAGGGTAATAGGACCGTAGCAGCATTGTCTTTCCCTTCCAGGTCATTTCCCCTAATCTACAGTCTCATTGTAGTCAAGTCTTTCCCCCCAGGCTTCTAAATACTGGTGTATGGTGCAGGAAGGAATCTTGTACCTTTAGCCACAGTGCCATACAAATCATCCTTGGCATAGAGTTGCCAGATATTTCATATGCCAATATGGGACAACCCTCTCAGTTGCCCAGCCAGCCCCAAACTGGCTGGTACACAGATGACAGGTCTATATAAAGCCTGCCTCAAGTCTCAGGAGAGGAGGATCTTTCATGAGTGTTCCAGGTTCCCATGAAATTTGAGACTGGCCTGCCTCATGTGCTATTCTCTCAGGTGCCTATTGAACTGAGATAAGGAAGAACAGGTGCCAGCCATGCTTATAATGAACAGACCCTCATCTGAGGTGATTTTGCTATGTATCAAATGCTCCAGGGTCAGTTTGCTGTGAGTGTGGCTGGTGCCTACTTTTGGGAAGAGCAGATGTCCACTGTGCTCACAACAACTGACCCCGGGACATTTGGTATGCAGCAAATGGCCTCAGATGGGTCCTTGGCTTGATTTGAGCATGGTTGGAGCTGCTGTTTCTGATCTCATTTCTATAGGTGAGAGTAGCACGTGAGGCACAATTTGAGGCTGCTCTGGCCAGGGAGGAGGAAGAAGAGTGGTACTATGCTACCTGTGATCCCAGCAAGCAGACCCCCCCCCCCATCATTTGGTACATAAGGCCATTTTTGTCTGTATTAAATGCAACTGGTACTTGCTCTCAATAAACCAAGTAATATGAGATTTGGGGCATCCTGTACAGCTCCATTATGGGACCAAACATCAAGCACCCAAATACGGGATGTCCCATATAAAATGGGACACCTGGAAACCCTATGTAGGCACCACAGATATCTCTATGGTTGATTGACTGAAAAGAGTTATATCCTACTTTTCAGTCCTCCTCACAAAGGCAAGATGGCTTACAATGAAAATGTAAAAATTGTTAACATATTAAACAAACAATCAAACAAAACAACACAGCAGGGAGAATTCAGCATAGAATCAATACCTGGCACAATAAAGTAGCCTCACAGTGGAATCCTATACATATTGACTCAGAAGTATGTGTCACTGAGATCAGTGGGCTTTAAACTGAAGAAAGTGGGTATAGGGTTCCAGTGTAAGGCACACCTATATGGGTATAAGACCCACTGGGTTCAGTGCTGCTTACTGAAAAGCACATGTATATAGGGTTATTGGCAATGGATGTAAAAATAATGCACGAACCACCCCGAATGGAATCTGGGCACTGCATCTCTTGTGTCCCACCACCAGCTGTGTCTCTAATGGTGATTGCAAGTGGAACAGGCATTCAGAGGTTCAGTGCAATCACTGGGAAAATTCATATGGGAGGGGATGGGCACATAGCCAGCTGAAAAAGAGGACAGTGGGCTTGTCTATACAAGGGGGGGAAAATACAAACACTTCTGAAAAAGCAAGCATTTGCAACGATGTGACCTGTCTTCATGGTCAAAAGAGCCCTCCCTAAACTCCGCATGACCCTTAGCCAAGATGGCTGCCACAAGTGATTTACTCACAATTTTAAATCTGCTGCTGCTATTTAAAAAAAAAAAAGTTTCCCATGGTGCACACATGCAATATTTTGTATTTTTTAAAAAAAGTAAAAAGAGACACGTGGACCCTTGCTTCACTGAAAATCCAACATGGCAGAAGCAGGTGCTTTCCCTGTTTGCTAGCCCCACCCCCATGCTTGTCCAGCCAATCCGATTACACTACCTGTTCCTATCTGCGCAAATGCGAGTGTTTGAACAATCGCACATTCGCATGTCATATGGAGGTTTTTAAAAAAATCCGGACAAAGCCGTGGATTTGGCTGCCCTCCTTCCTAATGACACGTATTTATGCAAATGTCCATAAGAATGGATTGCCTTCCGTTCGCATCCTGTTAGGATTATTTTCACTGTACAGAGAAGCCCAGTGCATCTGCACCTTTAACATCCTCAATGGGGATTAAGGTCTATTGGATGAGCCCACCTCTGTATCCCATAAGTCACTGTAGGATATTTTGGGAGGAAGACTTCTCTGATAGTGATGCCCTCGTTGCGGAATAACATCCTCATAGAACCCAAACTGATGCCAACACTGATGTTATCCCAGTACCAAGGCAAAATAGGACTTTTTAATAACTATAGCCTTTGGAACCTCACTAATTTTATTTTCCCACAGCAAAACGACAGTGCTATGATTCCACTGTAAATGCAATGGCTGCTTCACATTGAATCTTGGGGTCTGTAGTTTGGGAAGGCACAAGATGAGCTCTAGGGAAGTCTAAACCCCTCCTCCCCAACTGCAAATCCCAGAACTCCACAGGATCTTGCCATGGCAGTTAAGGTGGAATCATAGCATTATAATCGTGTAGGGTGAAAGGGAATGTTTTAAATCTGTTTAACTGTCCTGTTTGTAACTTGTTCAATTATTTAATATGCTTTTAGTCTGTTTCGCTTATTCTCAATTGTTTTGAACTCTTTAAATTCATTTATTATATGGTGCTTTGAGATCCCTGGACAGCATATAAATAAATAACTAGCAGGTGGAAATTAAAAAGGTAAATCTTCACATAGAAGCTACAGCTGCTGAAATCCCCTTTTCCAGGCCACCATTTCCAGTTTTCTTTTTCATGTCTAGGCGGTGGCCCTCCAAATATTTTGAACCCAAGCTGTTTAGGATGATTATAGGTAAAAGGACTCTGTTTTGTGAGACACAATCTTGTGGTTCCTCTATCTGGGAATTCCCTTAATTGCACCTCATTTTCTCTAGCTGCCACCACCCTTTGAATTCTACACCCCCTTACAACACAGTCTAAAGGGAGACTCTGGGGTTTCCTTCTTTACTCCCTACCACTTGCAGAGATGTTATCTCCTCCTCCTCTCTGTCCTGAAGAGGAGAGAAATGACTGCACAAACAAGGCACGTGTATGCATCAACTGAAGAAAGATAAAAAAGCTTATTTATTCTAAGCAGAGTTCATAACATGCAGATCATTCTCATGGAAAGGCTCCTCCCTCCTAGGTACATTCACAGCAGTTACAGATATAGGCAAGTGGGGAAAATAAACATAATTCCTTAACACAATCTATCTAATACATTTCCTGAGCTACTCACTGACCATGAAGTTCAGTCTGTTGAATTCAGGGGAGGCTGTGAGCCAGGGCTGTCCAGTCCATCTCCAACAACCTTCCCCCAGAGACCTGAGGTTCTTACCCTTCAGGGTGCTTCTTTGTTGTCTCTCCAGCTGAGATGAGATGTTCTCCATCCCAGAGTCTCTTTGTTCTCTCTGCCTCATGGCCCCTGAGGCAGTATTTATCACCTCTTCTTTGAAGCATCTCGAAGATTTGCCACTCTGGAATCTTTGATTGGTCAGTATGCCACCTGTGATGATGCTGACATTAAAGGTGTTTTCTTTCTCCATACCCTAGTTAACCCTTTGTTACCTGATTGCTGAGCTGGCAGATAATGGGAAATGGGGTCTTCCCATTATCACATTGCCTTATCTAGACAATACTCTGGATTAGCTTTCCTCCTAGCCAGCCACAGTTCTGTCTAGTCTGGATTAAACTGCTACTTGCTAACCCACATTCAGTGCTTTACTGCACTCAGAAAACTGTTTTCAACCTCAAAACCCTGTTTGACATTTGATGAGATGAGGAAGCCAGAACATAGCATCTGTCGTTTTAAAAAAAATAGTATATGTACCAACTTGCACCTTCTTGAAAGAAAAGGATACCAGCACCTAAAAAACAGATTTTTCCTGGAAGATTGGCATGCACTATGAAATTCCTTGGAAGAGCACTAGGACAGGTCTTAGCAATCCCACCTGGTCCCTACTGGCATGACTTTATAAGAAAGGAAGGGAACTTCTTTGGCTCAAGGATCAAATGCATATTTCAACATAAAGCTTTTATAGCTAGTAGCTAAGGGCCCTTTCACACTGCACAATCATAGCACTATGATTCCTCTTTAACTGCCATGGCAACTCCAGTGGAATCTTGGGATCTACAATTTAGGGAGGGGTATTTAGGATTATCAGCCAGAGAGCTCCTCTAGTGCCTCCCCAAAATACAACACCCAGGATTCCATAGGATGCAGCCATGGCAGTTAAAGTGGAATCATAGCACTATAATTGTGTAGTGTGAAAATGCATTTCAGCCTATTACAGTGGGTGGGACAGGTATAAAACCTGGGAAACTACCAAATGATAGTGGCATGAGAAAGGGGGATTTGGGGGAATCCCAGAGGGCCAGATTGGGCCCTAGGGCTGAAGGTTCTCTACTCCTGCTCTCTAACAAGGGTGGGTAACATGGTGCCCTTCAGATCAGCTCTTGCCAGCATAGCCAATTATGAGAGTTCATGGCAGCTGCAATCTAGCAACATCTGGAGGGTGGCACATTTCCCACCCCTCCTCCTTGGGCTCTAACTTTGTAAGCCTCCATTCCATAACCTTAGGCTCTCTTGCTGAGAGAGAACAGGGTGGGGGAAGTACTTGCTTTTTGTACTTTCAGCAAATGCTGGTAACACAATTGTGTCTACCACAGTTAAATCCCAGCCTTCCAAAGGTTAGAAACAGGAAAAATCAATGTGATGATCAGCCAAGCTTGCCTTTCTTAAAAGCATTGTCTGAGGCTCCAGGGGAGAATAGAAGCTTCAACAGTAGAGGAAGCACCCAGGAGAGAGAGCTTGGTGGTTAGAAAAAAAAAAAAAAGGGGGGGGGGAAATAAGTATTTCCAGATGTTTTTTCCAGCCAGTTATGTATCATAAGCCCCCACCCCCCAAAGTGACCTTTAATGTCAATATGTTCAATCTAACCTGCTGTGAGAGACCAGCAAGACTTCTGTTGTCTGGCACCACATCTTCTGGCACAAATATGAGAAGAAGGGAGCTGGCATTGCCTCAGTGGGTAGAGAGTAAGAAGGTGAAGCTCAGAAAATGAAGGAGGGAGGGAACACAGGCAAAGGGCTGTAAGTAGATCTGAAAGGCAAATGTGAAATACAGGTAAGAGAGCAAAGGAATGGCCAAGATCCCCTCATCATTTCTCATCACAATATTTTGCTATGTGCTCTATTCAGGACTGGCCTGACCAGTAGGAAGGAGGAGGCATCTGCCTCAGGCAGCTGATTTGGTGAGTTATGAAAGGGCATAAACTGGTATCTATTTAATTTATTATTACTGTATTTTTATTGCCTTGGAGCTGGAGAGGCACATGTGAAACAGGGTGCCTCAGTTGTCAAAATAGCTTGATCAGGGTTGGGATCTTTTGCACCTTGAGACTGTCTTGCTGTGTGTATGTGTTGCATGTGCAAGGGAAGAAGAAAAGAAGCAATGGGGCATGGATCGTTTATAGACAGGTGGGAAGGGGCTGGGACCCTTGTTAGTTAGGGTTCTAGAGACTGCTTCAAGGCCACATCATTCCAGATACTCTCTGATCTTGAGGGCCTTAGAAGAAACTGATTAACCTCCCTATTTAAACCTTCCCTATTAAACCTCCCTATTTAAACTCTTCCAGAACATGGCTTCACAGCCCGGAAAAAAAAAACTAAGGAAATCTTCCCCAATTAACTTGGGAGCTAGAAACTTGTTCTCATTAAGAACACTGCTGATGAAGGTGTTTGTCTAGCTAGAAGTTTGTTCTTACATTTGACAGCGAAAAGACAACTGTAAAGAGATCTTTGTTTCCTCTTTTTTCACAGAGAAGATGCATCTCACTTCTGTGGTTTACATAAGCCTCTTCACTGCCTTGCTGTGTCCCACTTGGCTTGTCTCCTATACTGCTCTTTCCTTATGGAGGAAGTAATTAGCACTTGTGCTTACTTAGTCAATACTGTGGCCAAAGCAACCGGGGATGGGGAGAGGAGAGGAGGGGGTTGGTGGCCATGTGTACTTGGAAGGCATATGAGAGCCCTGGGAAGGTAGCCAACTTCATATTTCCCACTGATCCTAATTACAGTTTGCCCAGCAAGGAGCCCCCTACTGCTCAGTGGGGCACCTGATCTCCTAGGTGGAAAGAGGGCAGAGAAGAGAAAGTAGAGAAAGGCAGAGATGGCTTGATTGTGCCAGCCAGTGAGCCCCTGGGGAGGTGGTAGCCTTGAAACAGCCTCTAAAGACATTTTTGAGCCAGAGTCTATGACGGTTTACTCCAAAGCCACACAGGGTCAGAGTCCAAAATGGCAAAACATGAAGGGCTGGGAGAAACAATTGTTTATTTTTATTTATACAATTTCATTGCATCTATATTTTATGGCAATTCCTCCTACCCCATTCCCTTTGTCTACTGGGAGGAAAACAGAAGTGTGTGTTTGTGAACGGTAAAACCTTTCCCACAAAATGTTCAATTCAGAATGTTGAGGGATGTATTTAAAAAAGTTTTTAATAATATTGTTTCAGCTCATATTCCCGCTGCTAAACTCCTTGCTCCATGATTTACAGATATGAGTAGTAATGTTAGTGATGACAGCCTTGCTATGGCATTTGCAAAGCCCTTCCAAGTTCCAGAGATGAAGGTAGATAGTACATGCTTACCACATCCGATTCCAGGGTTCAGTGCCTAAGTTCTTCTTCCTGCTCAATCTCTCTCTTTCTCCCTTCCCCCCTCTCTCACACATATATTCACACATCACAAAACGTTCTGCTTCACCTACTGTCTTTGCTTAGTCTGAAATGGCTTGCCCTGTGCTGATTTAATGTCTGAGAGTTTTTGTTGTTTTGGCTAAAGCGAGCAGGTCTGGCCCTACTGTTAGGCAAGAGAATTGGGCTGTTATGAAAGGGCAGCAAACTGTTAGCAGTTTACTTTGTTATTGTTAGGTTCTTTTTTTCTTGCTTGGACTGTGGGGGAGAGGTGTTTGTGACATTTTCTGCCCCAGGTGCCAAAATAACTGTTGGCCTGTGTGCTAAGTTTGGCATCTGACTTTGGGAGTGTATGTGTTTGGGGGGAGGAGGGATGCCCTTTGCTATTCTGTTTCAGGCAGCAACATTTCTTGGGCTAATCTTACAGGCAAAGCAAACTTGAAAAACATAGTTGTCTTACAGTATGTTAGGGACAGATTGAACTGAATCTTGCTCTCATGGGAAATGGCAGACTGTATACTGCTGGTGTTCATGGACATACATTGATTGGCATATGTGTGAGCACCCACAACTTAGCGAAGTTGCTAAATACAGAAGACTGGCTATACTCCTAACTCAGCCCCATGCTCTTCCTGCTGCTATTTCCTGGCTAGCTGGCCATTGAGTGCCACTGCTAGTCCTTTTGCTGTGCTTGGCTCATGCCTTCCTCTGAGGAAGCATGACTTTGGTTAAAGTAAGGCATTGTGGGTTACGAGGCCCCAGAGAGCATCACACATTCTGTTTAAATCTTCAGAAAGTTTGATATACTGTAGTATTTGTTACTGCTGCAGCAACGTAGTGGTAATGCTAGGTGGGATCTGTGGGGCCACCTAGCTCACAGATGGCTAGCACTGAGGATGTCCCTTCTTTAGAGCGTGACAGTTGAGGGACAAGATGCTCCCAGAATCCCTTGGATCACTTGCGCTGACACTGCTAACAGCTGCTATAGAGGCCGGCATGAATGAAGGGGAGAGGGATGCAGCAGCAAAGAAAAAAAAAAGGTTGAGTGGGAGGACAGATGAGAGTGAGGGTCTGTCTCAGCTGGCCCAATGTGTTACCTGCCAGGTAACCATGAAGCAGGTTTCTCAGGTGACCTTTTCTCTCTACAGCCAGCTAAAATGGCTGCTGTATTCCAAGCACTCCACACAAATAGCTACCTTAGTAATTAACACAACAGACCTGCAAGGCAGTGCCTGTTCCTGTATTTCTGGAAACAGTGAAAAGTGACACAGAATATTATAATAGCAGGGAAGCTTTTCCTACTTCATTCCCTCCATGCAGTAATTTGTCTTCCAGGATAACCTATGACAAACACAGACATACATTGAAAAGATGTTTAGGCAACTCAACATTCACATTTTGCATCATTTTGAATCTTTTGTCCTAAATATCCTTCCCAATAAACACACACACACACACACATTCACAGAGCTAGCATGTGTGAAATGTCTGGGTGGGGAGTGAGGGAAAGAGTCTAGCTGTTACCTAAATACCAGAGTGACACTCCAAGTGCTGTGTTGTTTCGCAGCTGCTCTGAAGGTGCAAAAGCTGTTGGTGCTATGCTGACACCTTTCTGTGTGGGGAGCCAGCCGAGGAAGGAGCAAGTGAAGTGATGAGTGAGCCTCTTGACAGGCCTCCATGGCTGAAGGTACAGCAGCTCTCTGAGGAGCCAGTCAGGATCTCAACTGTTGCCAGAAAGATAGTTTGAGAGGGGCAGGAAGCAGCACCATCCCTTTCATTAGGCAGAATGAAGCAGATGCTTTGGACAGCCAATTTAGGATGTTATGAAAGGGCAGTAAATGGTTAACGATCTGGTTTGATATATATCTATATGTCTATATATCTATATCTTGAAGCCGGTTGGACAACGACTAGAGCACAACTGGCAGAAGGCTTGACTCTTATCTGACAGGACTCGTCATAGTAACTTTCTTTGGTCCTATCGAGAGGCAATACACGCAGCACAGAGATCCTTCTCCTCTGCATGTATTGCGTCTGCCGAGTCCCATCCAGCAGAGCTGTTTCGGGTGGTAAGGGAGATGACACAGGTTATAACTGTGCAGAAACCATTGCTTAACCCAACAACGGCCCGCTGTGACGCGTTTAACAACTTCTTTGCAGATAAAATCTCTCAGATAAGAGCCGACTTAGATGCCAGTATTTTGACAGAAACAATTGACGAGGTGTCCAGCAACTCCGTTGATGTAAGTTTACTGGATCAATTTCAATCTGTGAGTACAGAGGATGTGGACAAGCTACTTGGTAGAGTGAAGAAGATGACCTGCCCTCTTGATCCTTTCCCTTCATGGCTGGCCATCTGGGGGGGGGGGAAGGTGCCTTGATGGTGTTCCTTAAGGACATCATCAATTCATCCCTCAGGGAAGGGTGTGTTCCATCCTGTTTAAAGGAAGCGGTGGTTAGGCTGCTCCCGAAAAAAACTTATCTGGACACGAACAACTGTAGGCTGGTTTCTATGTTACCATTCTTGAGTAAAGTGATCGAGAGGGCAGTTGCTCTTCAACTCCAAGTGGTCTTGGATGAAACTGATTATCTAGACCCATTTCAAACTGGCTTCAGGACGGGATTTGGAGTTGAGACTGCCATGGTTGCCTTGACCGATGACCTGTGTCTAAGCATCGACAGGGGTAATGTGTCCCTGTTGGTGCTTCTAGACCTCTCAGCGGCTTTCAATACGATTGATCATAGCATCCTCTTGGATTGCATGAGTGGGTTAGGAATTGGATGCACTGCGCTCCAGTGGTTCCGGTCCTTCCTCTCGGGCAGGTCCCAGAGGGTGCTGCTCGGGGACAGCCGCTCCAGCAGAAAGGAGCTTACTTGTGGCATTCCGCAGGGTGCCATCCTGTCCCCGATGCTGTTTAACATCTATATGAAGCCACTGGGTGAGATTATTTGGAGTTATGGGTCTGGGTGTTATCAGTACGCTGATGACACCCAGATCTATTTCTCCTTGTCCTGATCATTGGCCTAGAATTCCGATGGCATCTCTCCTCTTAATGACTTAAAGCAGTATCATAAAGCAGTAATGGGCTGGATGAGGAAAAACAGATTGAGATTAAATCCAGACAAAATGGAGGTGCTTATGGTAGCAGCCCCAAAACCAGGAGTTGGGTTGCAACCTCCAGTCCTGGATGGGGTTACGCCCTCCGTTAAGGACTGTGTTCACAGTCTGGGGGTTCTCCTTGATTCATCGCTTCAGATGACGAGTCAGGTGAATGCGACGGTCAGGAGCGCCTGTTATCAGCTTCTGCTGATATGCCAGCTGTGCCCTTTCCTGGAAGTAAGGGATCACGAGACTGTGGTGCATGTGCTGTTAGCCTTTCATCTAGATTTCTGCAATGTTCTCTACATGGGGCTACCTTCGTGATTGGTCTGGAAACTTCAGTTGGTACAAAATATGGCAGCCAGATTGGTCTCGGGAACATCTCGGAGAGACCATATAACTCCAGTATTAAAATCTCTCCACTGGCTGCCTATCAGTTTCAGGGTTCAGTATAAGGCATTGGTTATTACCTTTCAAGCCCTAAATGGCTTGGGTCCAACTTATCTTCATAACCGCCTCCTCCCATACAATCCTCTCCGCACACTCCGGTCCTCTGGGAGGAATTTGCTTCAGCCACAAAAATCTAGGCTGTCTGCAACCTCCCAGAGGGCCTTTTCGGTAATCGCCCAAAAATTATGGTATGGCCTGCCGAACGAGAGCCATCAGATGACGAGCTTAAGTAGCTTCAAAAAACCACTAAAGACGGATCTCTTTCGGCAGGCCTTTCCTGATTAGATCCCGGCCGCAGGAGCTGCGTTTCCTGGCCTTTTTTAGTCTTGTGTATATTTGTTTTTAATGTGATTTTAGCTACATGGTTTTAATTTTATATTGTTTAATGTCTTTTATGGGGGAGGGTGGGAGTGGGTGGTGCTTTTAGTTGGTATTGTAGAGTTTTAATTGTTGTAAGCCGCCCCAATTGTTTTTAGCAGAGGGGAGGGGTATTATTATTTAGCAGAGGGGAGGGGTATTATTATTATTATTAATAATAATCATAATAATAATCTTCCAGGAAGAGAGAGAGACTTATTTTTGAGATTTTCAACTTTAAGTGCCAAAACAGTGGTTGGTGTGAACTGCACTTTAACTTTGGGAAGGGTGTGTGTGTGTTAATTGTGGCTGTAACTCAGGCAGCAAAATGTCTTGGGCTCTTCCTGGTAGAAGATGGAGACAAATTGGGAAGAAATTCTGAAAGTCAGGAAAGGAGGGCCATATTAAAGAGCAGGGCAAGATTTCAGTTTGTTTATATGACCAAGGGAAATCCCATTGGTCATGCAGTGTCATTGGCCCCTTCTGGGTTGGTAGCTGCAACTGTTGTCCCAAGCAAATCTGTAGTGGTGATGCAAAAGCGGAACAATGAACAAGCCAGAATATCCCTCTTGTGGCAAGTTTCCACAGTAGTGGGGCAAGCAAAACATTTACTGCTAGAGTCTCCAGTTGAATCAAGGCCACTGGTTTCTTACATACCGTCTGATCCAGACTCAGTGAGCATCAGTTTATTTAGCATGTGCCTGTGTTTGGAAATCATATTAACTGAAGTCATCTTGTCATGGTCCACTTTGGCAAGGAGGAGAGATCTTGAGAAGAAAGGGAGAAATTTTAAAGGACCCCATCACATCCCTGCTCTCAGGGTCTGCTCTTCATTTCGAAACAGCAGACTTACATGTGGACTGCCTGTGAGAGTTTTTTTTGTTGAAACAGCAGCTGTTCTTCTGCTTGTGAGTTTCTACTAGGTGCTGTCCATGGTCCTGCTTTGCCTGACCCAGACTTGGCTGTTTGTGACATGGCCCCCTGCTTGCTGCTCGTGGATGCTTTATGCTTAGAGTTGGTGAGGGGCGGGGGAAATAAACATTTTTTTTGGACTGTAACTTCCAGAAATCTCATGCTGGTTTGGAGATTCTGGGAAATACAGTCAAAGTGACCTTTTCCAAGCTCTTTTCATACTACATACCAGGCTTTGTTTGAGATCTGTGAGCCTTACTGGAACAGGAGAAATCTGTTCTGGACTTCTCTCCCATTTTATTATGTGTCCATTGCACATTATTCTGGTGTTTACTTCAGGGAGGTCAGAATACTTTACATATAGATCCTAGAGTGCTAACTGTTCAATATTTCTTCTGCCTACAATTTTCATTTAGCTGGATCAAGAATCAAAGTGTCCAGCCTTACTCATCCCTTATATTTTTACATCTCCATTAAGAGTGTAACCCTGTACATGCCAATTAAGATGTAAGTCCTCTACAGTGCAATGGGGTTTCCAGGTAAGCAGGTATCAGATTGCAGCCTCTGGATGCTTTCTAAGGCTTTCTTGCATATCTGCTGTGCTGATTCAGTATATCTTCTCAGGGCAGTTAACATGCACATTGCCTGATCATTCGACATTTCATGACTCACACAAGAGTAGAATGAACAGACAACTTTGAAAAGCATTGTCTTTGTAAGATGAAGTGATATGCCTGTGACGTTTATTTTCATGTCCTTACTTTTTAAGGATGGTGCCCTGGATTTTGGTCTCCAGTGACTGCAGATAATGCAGTAAAACAGGTAATAATACAAACCTAATAAATGTAAAAATCAACAGCAAAAAACAATTAAACAGCAGCATAACCTTGAAGAAACATAACTTTTTGGAAGAGCTCATCATCCAACCATGCTACACATGGTGTTTGATCTTGGTTAGCTGATTCAAATAAGCAAGTCATCACTTGATGCAGAATCAAATATTGAATCTGCATGTCTGTGAGCATTTCTGTCCCATAGAAAGCATTTTCCTGGGCTATTTATGGATTTTTGTCTTTAAATATCAGTCCCACATTCCTGATTTGACCAGGAGGAGGCATTTTCTGCTCTGGGGACTGTACAGACTTTCAAAAATGCTATGAAAGCTTCTGAAAACAAATCAGAAGTGTCCAGAGACCCACTTCTGATTTTGAAAACAGCCATTTTGTGAAGTTTATCAGTCAAGGGCCCCTGGATCCAACTTAAAAGATAATTTGCCATTCCTGGAAGCTTTTGTGCCAGAAAAAAGGGCAATTTAGGACATCTGGAGGGGTGAAAAACTTCAAAAGCATCTTTTTGCTGAGCACATTTTGCTGAACTCTGCTCTGGGCCATGCCCACCTACCCCTGCAAACATTTCCCAGGTGAAAACAGAACACATCACAGAGGGAAGGTGTGTTGTTCATACAACTTAAAAACAAAGATTAGAGATGTACCAAGAAAACATTAGAAAGGGTTGCTCCATAAAAGAAATGCAGCAATCCACAATCAGGTAATGCCTTTTATTAGGATCAGCCAGAACCCTCAAGCAAGCAAAGCAAATAAATAAATACATTAATCACCCTTCACACACATACAAAGGGTCCTACAATATGCTGTTTGTTCTCAACAGGTCATAAGAAACCTCACCAGCTACAGTGGGTGAAATAGCACTCTGTGTATTGGAACTGGAGCAGGGTGCCTTTGAGAGCCAGTGTGGTGTAGTGGTTTGAGTGTTGGACTAAGACTCTGGGAGACTAGGGGTTTGAATCCCTACGTGGCCATGGAAACCCACTGGATGACATTGAGCAAGTCACATTCTCTCGGCCTTAGAGGAAGGCAAGGGCATGCCCCCAAACAAATTCTGCCAAAACCCCCACATGTGATATGTTCACCTTAGGGTCACCGTTAGTCAGAAATGACTTGAAGGTACACAACAACAAGGGTGCCTTTACGTTTAAACAAATGCAATACACTAGAGTCAAGATGCATCCGCCCCATCCCACATATATATTTCCAGATGGAGCTGAAACCCCAAGAACAGCAAATATACTCCCTAGTAAACAAAGGCAATTGGATTATTCAGCTCCACCTTTTCCTTTTCCTTTCCTGTTCTTAAAGAACATTGATGGTTGCCCCCCTTGTTTTTATGAATTGTCGAACAGTTATGTCTGGGCAATGTAATCTTATGCCTAGGGGGGCGATTAATCAGTGACTGTTCTTTTTTCAACTTCAAAGTAAAGTGGACAAATTGTACAGACATTGAGCCTCCTGGGAAGATGCATTAAATCTAGCAATTCCATGTGTCCTTACTTGTCTTGCTGTCTCCCCAAGAAAAATGTCCCTTTGTTTACATAGCTGGTACTTGGACATAAAGTCTTTTGTTGCCAATTTGCATTATGACTGGGAGTATTTATTTCACTGAGCAAACCATCTCTCATCTCTTGGACATACTAGTAACATTAAGCCACAGCTGTTGGCATTATCCATAAAATAAGAATATTTGCATTGTGGAGACACTTAGAAGTCCCACACTGGTGTTGTTCACTGAGCTCAAATGCTTAAAGACTGAATGTGAGCCAGAAGGCAAGATTAGTTTAGTAGTGTGGAAACATGGGAATACACTCTTACTCTTCTAGTATACCAGATGAAGATGCAACAGAGGCAGTGTGGTTCAATGGATTTAGTTCTGAATGCAAACTTGAGAGAGCGAGTTCAATGCATAGCTGAACAGCTGTGTCCAAGAGAAGTCACCCATCTGAATTCTATGTTGGTTTGAAATCACAGTGTGCAGTTCTTAACACTCCCTGAAACAAGCCTAGTTCTGTATGCAATCTGGATTGGAGACCATGTAGGAGGCATGTGTAAATTGCTCTGATTTCATTGGTCACACTGCAATTGTTAGGCCCAGTAAAACCAGTGAATCAATGAAATGCACATAGGGGTTCATTTAGACTCAATTGATTCAGTGGGTCGACAATTAGCTTTAGGACTTGGAGAAAGAATGGAGTAGAAAGTTGCAACTATAATATTTGACACGAACCTGGTAATAATAATTTAACAACAACAACAACAACACAAAGGCAGCCCTGTGTTGAGCTATCCCTCATTCCTTGTAACATTTAATTGGACTTTATTGCGCCATTGCCTTTTCCCCATCAAACATCCGGTAATGTGTGATAGGCATGTGAAAAATATGCCATGTGTTTTGCAGTGGTTAGAGCGTTAGCGTGAGTCTTTGGAGATTCAGGTACAAGTCCCCACTGAGCCATGAAACTTACTGAGTGATCTTATTCTAATTGTTCTCCTTCTTTCACACTGGCCTATCTCACGAGGTTATTATGACAAGGGTGAGAAGGAGAGCTATATATGTCACATTGAGCTCACTGGAGAAAAGGCAGGACGCAACTGATAGAAAAATAGGAGCCACTGTGGTGTAGTAGTTTGAGGGTTGCACTAGGGCTTTAGTAGACCAGCATTCAAATACTCACTCAACCATGGAAACACATTGGGAGAAAGTGGAAAAGTCACACTTTCTCAATCTAAGAGGAAAGTGAAAGTGAATCTCCTCTGAACACATCTTGCCAAGAAAACTCTATGGGAGGGTTGCCATAAGTTAACATGAAGGTACATGATAACAACAACAATTGGAAAATGCTTCAGCCTCACATGTGTTCATTTTCAGAGTGGTTAAGAATAATAATAATCCAACTTCAGAGGATCCTATTACCTATATTTCAATGTGTGGGAGTCACTGTTCGGGGTGTGACACCCTGAAGGGCAGGAATTCCTGCTGCTTCTTTGCAATGGAAGTGAAAGCAGGTGTGGATACCTGGCAGAATAAATCTGCTTCTACCAAAACCTGATTGGACAGAGGCAAGCCCAGAGTAGGGCAATCAGTGCCAGTAGCCAGAAAGCCAGGTGTCCATTCTGCAGGCTGAAGTAAAGAACAACATGGCACCTCCTCCCATTGCATGTTCAAAAGGGAGTTGAACTGGTGGTTGAATCTTTCTTCTGCCTTGCTGATGGGACAATATTCTCCCACCTCTCTTTCTCTCCCCTGAGAGCAGCTGCTTGGTTAAGGGGCTGCACAGCAGACCACATGGCAACAAACTTCTTTCCTTGGACACTTTACTGCCTCCTCCCAACATCTGCTGCCTGAGGCAACTTCCTCACTCTGCATAATGATAGGATTGGATCTGACTGTAAAGTCATAAGAACATTTCATTATTTGGTTAAGCTTATTTATTGCAGTGCACCGGTACTTCTCTCATGAGACACTAGTATGCCCTTGCCTACAGATTGGAAATGAGCTATAACACAATAAAGGAAGAAGGGTCTTCTTGGCAACTTTCCCCAGCCTTTGGAAGACTCTCACAAGGTCTTGGCTCCCTCCTTCCTGTCCCGTCCTGAAATTTCTTCTATTCCAACAGGCTTTTAGGTATTATTGACTGCAATGGACTTTTAATGGTGTGATGTCATACTGACTTTTATCATTTAAATACGATATTAATCTGATAGTTTATTTAATTTCTATTGTTTTTCCTGTATTTTATCTGTATTCTATTGTCCACCCCCTAATTTTATCTATATTATTTTTTAATTTGTATTGCAAATCAGGGGTGGACAAGTATAGAGGGAGGTGGAGCCAACCCCCCCCCATGACACCCTGAAAGCTGCACTGCTCAACTCCAATTGATGGTGTGTCATTTCCAGTTCTAGGTGGCAGCCACATTTTGATTTTGGGGGAAGGGAGTGTGTGACATTGTGGGAGGTAGTGGGGGCCAAGGTGGTGGTTTGGTTGTATTTCCCTATTTTTCAGCTGAAAGTACAGCTGATTTTTTTTAAAAAAATTACAAAAATGGGTCTGGGAGCTTTGAGAACTTTTGGGGTGGTGGTGGTTTCAGGAGCTACAAAATGGGCCACACACAGGCTATAGGCTACACTTTATCCACCCAGTTCTAAACAAACAAACAAACAAACAAACTCATATCAATAACAATAACAATATTTCCAATTTCTATGTATGGTTGTGAAGACTGGGCAGAAAAGAAAGCTGATAGGAACTAAATCAACTTATTTGAAATGTGGTACTGGAGAAGAGTTCTACAGATACCATGGACTGCTAAAAACAGAAATAAATGGATCTTTGAGCAAATCATGCCTGAACTCTCCCTAGAAGCCAAGATGACTAAACTGAAGCTGCTGTACTTTGACCATATCATCAGAAGACATGATTCACTAGAAAAGACAACAATGCTTGGGAAGGTAGAAGGCAGTAGGAAAAGAGGAAGACCACAGTCCAGATGGATAGACTCAGTCAAGGAAGCCATGTCCCTCAGACTACAAGACCTGAGCAGGGCTATTGTGGATAGAGTGACTTGGAGATCTCTCATTCATGTGGTCACCATATGGTTCACCATATACAATCAGTTAGGAGTGGACTGAGATTCAATCAAGTTGAATCTCAGTCTCCATTTGGCAGTCAATTCCCTCTGTAGGACTTGTAACAATCATACAAATTGTAGGTAGTGTCAAGTCCCAACTGCACATGGCAAAGTAGGTGCCAGGGGAAAGATATCAAGGCTTTGGATTTCATTGGGAAATATTCAGCTACATGATCTGGATTCCCCACCCCTCCCACCTCCTTTCTGAAATGATAGTGGGCATGAAAATATTCACCACGGTCAAGGTGGAATCAGGCAACCAAGTGGCCCATTACAACAACTAAGTAGACAAGGCCTGGATGAGGTGAGAACAAAAAGAAAAAGAAGAAAAAGGCCAGCAGTAGATATTTCTGGCAGACTGAAGTTGGATGATTTATAGAGTCCAAGGATATATAGGACAAGCCAGGTGAAATCCTATTGGCCCCTTCTGTCACCTGACAGTGCCTGAGGGATGAACTGCATGCTACACTCATGGTGTTGTGTTCAGCTCAACTTACTTCCTCTGTTAAGTCCAACCTGATTGGGGAGGGGACTTAATTTTTCTCCCTCAATTTGGCTCCCTTCACAGAAGCTAAAAAGCAGGGAGCACTCAATTATTATGAATGTGCGTAAAAAAGCAAGGCAAAGTTTAGCTGTAATCTGCAACCACTTGTTTCTTGCCAGCTGGATTAGCTACACTTGACTGTAGGAAATAAATAAGCACAGGTGCAGCTCCTGGTCCTCTTCCATGATCGGACACTATGGGTGGCTGCCTCAGTTACTGATCTGGTGGCTTCGGGAAATTTGCCCCCAAACCTGAACAGCCCAAAACTTTGATGGCTGCACTGAGCCAGCTGTGAGAACTTCTAGACATGGCATTGAACTGGGGTGGAGGCAAGAACTCTCTGGTGTCATCAGAACCTACTGCTGTATGAAACCCTTACAAGTTTTTACCTCTGACTCAGTTCCCCACAATTGTCATATGCAGCTGAGATGTGCATTTCATATTGTTCTCCACACTGAATAAAAGCAAACAATTTTCTGCAGGCCAGGCGTTGCAGGGAGTGGAGCTCTTAAGACATCAGTTGCTTTGGCAACATATGCTATTTAGGAAAAAACACACACCACACCATTCATTGGATAAATATAGCAACTCTTTCCTCTTTTGATCCACGTGTAGATGTAATTTTCTGTTAAGGGAATGAAATCTGAATGACTGCGTGTATGACAGGAAGAGAAAAAGAAAAGAAAATACGTCTGTGATGGGCAAATAAGAAAATGTCTGATGTATAGAGAGACTGGTTTAGCAGAGTGTCAGTATGGAAACCTGCAGTTTCCTGTGCTGGAATCCCTCAGTTTTACTGTCTATCACTAAATCTGCAACTTTAAAAATAAAATAAAATAAAATAAAATAAAATAAAATAAAATAAAATAAAGGAATCTGTGAGACATCACTGGAGAAAAGAGGAAAACCACAAAAGAAATGTTGACAAGAATATTATCGCAGTCAGCCATCTGCAAAGCATGGGTATTTATATATGGGAATTTTGTGGTTATTATGGAAATACACTATGGCTGTCAAGGTACTATTTCTCTCTGAGCATTGTGACACCCAACCTTCTTTTTTATGAAAGTGAAGATTGATTCACATATACAGGTATATCTCTTGATGAACAGGAAGAGGGGGAATCTGTGAATCTCCAGTTGTTGCTGGCTATAATTTTCATCATTCCTCGTGACTATAACTTTCACCATCCCTCATAACTGGTTATCCTGGCTAGGGCTGAGGAAGTTGTAGTCCAGCAATATCCGGAGCGCCACATGTTCCCATCCATGCTCTAATGCTAAGTCACTGCAGCTGAATATGACAAAATGTGTCATGAAAAAAATAATGGTGAAAACCCTAATTAATCACAAACATGCTTGCATACACAGAGATGCAATCCCAATAGAGTATTTTAAGAGTTAAAAATTGCAGAGTCTAGTTTCAACCTGGATGAATGAATCTGTCAGCTTTCTGGTTCTGTCTTTTAAAATCTCCATTACTTTTCATTCCAAATATGAAGAACTTTGTGAATCTTGGTACATTCTGATTAAAAAAAACAGAACTAAAACAAACTTCTCACCCTGCTCTAAGTAAAGCACAAGTCTCTGGTGTTAATAAGATGGGAATTTTGTCACTGGTTTCAAGTTTGCAGGGGGGGGGGCAAACTTAGCTTCTAATTCTCACTTAACTTCTTGTATAGGAGGCTTTTCCGGAAAGGAAAACTACTCAAGTCACAACTGCTGACAGGTTCGACAACAATCATGGCAGTAGCAACAGCACACATTTATATTTCATGGCATATAATTACCAAATAAATTATGCTAATTAATCACCATTTGAAAAACTGGTAAAAATTCAACAGCAATGATTCTCTTTTCCCACAGGCTGGTCAAACAATGGCAAATCAAATTATTTGGAGGCCTGAGGTAGGGACTCCAAATGATTTCTTATTAATTAATATGGAAGAGTAGGTGCTTCCAATCAATGGCAGAAAGAAGAATTATGAAGAAGAAGGGGGCACATTATTTATTCAGTAGTTATGAGGTACAGTATTTCTTTGCTGCTTGGTGTAGCTTGTTTGACTGCTTTTCTGATAGCTGCCTAGCTAACAAAGAAGGGAAGGATGAAGCAGCACGCCACATTCTGTGTTCTGTTGAACTAAAAGTCCCTACTCTCTTCCCTTCTTTAATGTAAGCCCTGAACTGAACCATTATTTATTCTGCACCATTTTATTGTAAACAGTTACTGTGACTTCCCGGTAGGGATCTATATTTCAAGAAAAATTCCTCATTGTACTTTGTACATACCTATCTGTCTGAGAGAGATATATTATTCTGAGGACATTGGTTTTTACAGTGACTTTCTTGGGGGTTTCAAATTAATATTTTCCCAGATTAATTTTTTTCCTTCAGTACAGAAGGATCTCTACGTGAAACAGGTGGGGGAATTTAGGATTCCTGAACCCTTTACCTGCTTATACAGTTGTAAGGAATATAAATTCTGGGTGTGTTAGAGGAGTTTTAATTGAAAGTATTGAAAGGAATGAGGAGGACAAAATCCAGTTGCCTCACAGTGTCAGGAGACCATGGATGAAGAACATGGCATGGATTGGGAAGTCAGATGGAATGTATATATATGAAAGGCAATGAGACAGATATATGTGTGTGTGTGTGTGTGAGAGAGAGAGAGAGAGAGAGAGAATGAATGAATGAATGGGACTGAGGTCCATAACAGAGCCCCCCAAAGCTACTTTTTGGACTACAACTCCCAGAATTCCCCAGCCCGCACAACCACTCTCCATGAGCTTTAAAAAGTAACTGTTTCAAGCTCACTGTTACGGCAGAGAGACAAGATATGCAACTATAGGGACAACATGGCCTGGGTCCGAATGGATTTAGCACTCTTCAAAACAAAAGAACTATTGAGATCTCTCTAGGTTCACATGCTCACTTACGTCCATCAATCACTCCTACCTAGTGACAGCTGGTAGCTTCCAGCTCAGACAGGTAGTGTATCTGCTCCAGGGTTCAGCACACACTTTAAAAAGAGCTATCCATGGTGCTGAACCCATTTGGGGGGATACAATCCTGTACCTGGGATAGCTTCTTTGAGGTTTGGATTAAAACCTGGAGCAGATTTACTCCTGGAGCAGGTGGAAGCCGCCGGTCACCAGGTTTCCTATGAACGTGCTTTGTGAAGCTACTCAGTCTCTAGCTCTTTCTCTTTCTATCTATAATTCAAAGTCTGTTTCCTTAGACTCGTCCCTCAAATATCTGCTTTTTCTACCATGCCTTTACCTGGATCACCACCCTGAGGGATAAACTGCAAGCTACATTAAATATGCTGGGTGTAGTTTAGGATCCCTCTCTTTTCTACTTAAGTAATTGTAAACAGCTGCAATCTAGTTCAGGACCAGTGCATGTGGGTGGGAGAAGTTTAAACCTTACCATCTATCTGGTTTTTATTTATGTGATGGCTAAAAAAGAAAATAATTTGACTAACTACTCCCTTTATTCACAGCATCACCTTTCCTTTTCTTATAAAACCCTGCCCACTGTTTTAATTCTTTATATGGATTTCAAGGAAAGCTTTTTTTTAAATAGTCACTAAATACTGGGAATGATGTCAACTAAGTAAGCTGTAAGCTTGCAACAGTGTAGGGGCGGGGTACACAACCACATAGAGAAAGGTTACTGTGAACTAGAACTTGGAAGTAACACGTTAAAAGCAATGACGTTATTCATAGCACATTGCTTTGATAATACTTTTGAGGAACAAAGGGTAATATTGTTAGTTTTCAGCACTTCTACGAGAATTCTGGAAATGTTACAAGTTTTGCCTAATGACTACTGGTTTACTTGTTATTGCAAAATTGTTTCTTTGGGGTGGTTGGATTTCTTTGGTCCTTTTTAGTGATATTTTCATTAGAAAGGAGAAATAATGCAGGCAGAAATATGTTAACAATAGTCTAAATCAGTGGTTCTTAACCTTTTCTTTACCAGGGACCCCTTTTCAATATCTTTTGTTGCCACGGATCCCCAAGACTTAACTCAAGATTTAAAACAACAACAACAACAACAACAACAACAACACAATTACACTATCCATTAAACCTTCCCTCAGAGGCACTGGAGGAGGAGGGAAGACTTTTCTCCTGCTTCTTCCTGAAGGTTTGTGGCTGGAGTGGACTGAATGGCAATGTGCAGGCCCAGCCAGCAAGCAAGCCAGCCAGCCAGCCTTTGCCTTGGCTCCTGTCACATGGCTGCTCCACTGCAGGAAGGAGGTGGGCCAAGAAACTTTCAAGCCTTTGCGGACATCATGTGAGGACATCCTGTGAGGACATCATGGACCTCTGGGGGTCCCTGGACCCTCAGGTTAAGAACCACTGGTCTAAATCCAATCACCGGTGCCACCTAAAGTAGACCCCCTGAATCAAGTGCTGAATGCTAAACCAACACTTATGTAAATCCCATTGATTCAGTGAGTCTACTCTATTTGGGACTAATAACTGGATTAAGGCCAATGTGTTATAGGACTTCCCATGCCTAAATTTGATTATGAAAAAGGAAAGGAAATTATTTTGGGAGTAATGTTTCTTAACTGTGCAGTGAATGTAGTGGTACATGCAAAATCCATTTAGAGAAGTATGGTATAGTGTTCTCTTCTTCTCCCTTGTTCCAGCTGACATGCAGTTATTCATCAGAAACATCTGTGTCTCTGATCCATTTTCTAAAAAGAGCACATTCCCACTGCAATCGTGTGCATGTTTTACTCAGAAGTAAACCTCAGTTGGGTTCAGTTGGGCAATTATAATTATGTGGCAGCTGGTGGCTTCCTTGTCATTGGGGTTCCCTAGGCTTTAATCAGAGTTTTGAAGGAGCTCTCTGAGGAGCTGAACCTCTTTTAGGAATAGGGCTCATTCATCTCTCCTTTAAAGTCTGGAGTGAATTCCCCACCCCACTGGCATGGAAGTCGCCACCTGCCGGGGATTAAGTGCACATAGGTCTGCAGTCCTAACAACTTTTGTAGCTGTTGTACTCCTTTTGTTCCCTCTGCTTTTTAATTTCTTTGTAGTGATTTATTTTGGTCAGCCTCTTTGCTGGTGTTTTGGCAGAAAATACTAGTACATTTTAAACACACCAACCAACAGTTAGACCTATGAAAGAGGTATCTGTGCCAAAGGCATAATTCCTTATTGCATGAAATACTGTAGGTGTCCAGAGTGGTTTTGTTACTATAAGGTCAGGACTGGAGCCGTTGATGGGGAAGGAGGCAGAGGGAAGGGATTGTGAGATCCTGGCTCAAAGTTGGCTCTTTAAAGAAATGCTGCTCCAAGTTGGGGGGGGGGTCTCTACACTAGTGCCAGTCCCTATGATGTCAGCTGCCAGTCTGTGACAGGTTTCCAGGAAAGGAAGGATATAAATGTGGTGTTGGTCCCTGGCACTCTGGGGGGGGGGGAAGATTGCCGCCACCCTGCCCCCACTGTCAGATAGCCTGAGAGACACTGCTTTAAAGGACATGTCCATGAATCTTCAGTTGTCATCTACAAGTCTCCAGCATAGTTTGTTTCTGGTTATATAACAAAAAGAAGACAATCTACTCAATTTCTTATTAGGAAGTAGTCCAGTTAAATACTTTCAAAGATATTAGGCTAAAATATCTTTTATGTTTTGGATGTTGTAGGATTCTAACTCCCATCAGTCTTAGCCTGATATGATGTAATGAATACCCTCCTGCACTGGAGTAGGAGACGGGATCATTTATAGCTGATTTAATTCCCTATGACCAGTAACTTATTGGGAAGTTACTGAGGAACTTTATTTGCACTTTTCCATCCCTGACTCTGCAGACACACACACCAAGCAAAGGCACACAAAAAAGTGTGGGAAGAAGGGAATCTTTTAAAGAAGTTTATTTTAAGCAAGTAATCTACATTAGCAACAAGGTATCCCTCACATGAAGGCACCTTCCTTCAGGCATTCTTGGAAGTAGTTGCAAGTTACAAATAACAGCCTAGGTCATATTCAGCCAAGGTTTAAAAAGAAACACAATTCTCTTAACACAACTATCCAAACACATTTTTATTCTAAGTTTTTGTGGGTTTGAGTGTTGAGTTCTGATGTGTTGAGTTTTGATTTTGGATATCCTTGCATATCCTCCCACCCTAGGAACTAGCCGTTCCAATACACAAATTTACATATCCTCTCCAATAGGGACTCACAGTATATAAACCCCACACACCGCTACGTCACCATTCTCTGAAGATGCCAGGCACAGATGCAGGTGAAATGTCAGGAATAAACTCTTCCACAACATGGCCTTACAGTCTAAAAAAACCCCACAAAAAAACCTATAGATGCTGGCCGTGAAAGCCTCCGACTACACATTCCTATTCTGTTCACAGATACAGTTGTTCTGGATCTTTGATGTTCATGGAACCAGCTGGGAGTCTGGACCCTCTGTCTAGCCTCTACTAAACTCCCATAGGTGTGGTAGGCACCTAGCCCTTTTGCTGCTTTGTTTATCTTTCTTGCTGTGTGGTCTCCTGAGGTTTTTATAACTTTTCTTTAGAAGAATCTCAAAGCTTTGGCCACTGTCAGTGTATCCTGTGATCTCTGATGCTCTTCTGTAATGCTGACCCCAATAAAAGCAGTTTTAAGCTCAACACATCATTAACCCTTGGTTTACTTGGAGGTGAGACTATACTGGCCAGTGATCAGGAATGATGGAAGCTATAGTCCAACACCACCTAGAGGACTGAAGGAATATTTTCTGCCCTACTCCTTTAAGCCTCTTCACTGTAAAACTTTGGGTTCTGGGCCTATGAGAGATTTTTTTTAAAAAATGAAATCAGATAATTGAAACAGCTGTTCTTTCAAATACATTTTCCTTTTGAAGAGTCCCAATAGCAGGCCTTTGGACCTTGCTGAATTTCAATTCCATTTGCAGAGCCCTCCCTGACTTTCTTAACCATATGTGTGCTTCCCCCGGACATCTAGCGTCATGGAGTTGCTGATAAGTCACACTGATTGTTACATCTAATGATAAATTTTGAAGAGCATGCTTTGAGCAAGACAGTTGTGGTAAACAAACCCAAAGGAGAATCCCCAAATGCAGAGGATTTTGATCTCTGTCCAATGCCCCCCCCAAAAAAAACAGTTCTAGCAATTTTTGTCTACATTAAAATCCAGTCTTTTGTAAAGCTAACAGCTCTAATTTCTCAAGCCACCCTGGTCTCCTGTTTGTCACTTATGTTGCCATAAATCCAACTCATGCCTATGTAACTCACTTTTTGTTGTTGTTACAGAGGCTCAAATTCTCTACCAGCTGCACAACAACCAAATTTCCCTAACTAACCCACCCTTTAAGCTGCTGCAGACCCCCTCCTCTGGCTATTTACTAACCAGTGGAGAATGGAGGGAAACAGCAGAGCAGTGTCCAGCTAGCTGAACGCGGGATGTGCAGCAATGACATTGTGATGTACCAGAAACACACGCTCACATTTACTCAATAAGATAACTTTATTAAGCGAGGAAACGTGATTCAGTAACATAGGCAAAGCCAGAACTAAACACATCCTAGTACAACCTCCAGATAAACCCTTACAGCATGAGAATGGTATGTAGGGAGGGCTGTAGGTGGGCAGGTAGCTCCAGGTGCTGTGACCTTGAGCTGCTCAAAGAACAGCTTTCCCAGACCCAAAAGGCGGGCTGGCATCTGTCCAAGGGCTGAGAGGTCCAGGCAGGGAAGACAGGCCAGGAACCAAACTTATGTCAGGCCTATTACCAAACTCATGTCAGGGTCTTCCATGGAGTCCACTCTAATACCCAGAATCCAGGGATGAGCATGACATATCACCCCCGCAAAGAGAAACCCCCCTTTCAGCCGGGCTTATCAGGGAAGTGAGCATGGGACGTCCGTAATAAGCGCAGAGCATTGATGTGTTCAACATTGACCCATTCAGCATGACCCATAGGCAAATGCTTCCATTTACCCAGATACTGCAACCCCCCCCATGTGCACCCGAGAGTCCAGCACATCAGAAATCTCAAAGTGTTGATCCTTGTCCACCAGGATAGGGTGGGGCGTTGACTCAGGATCTCGATGATGTCAATCCAAAGGGCAAGCAGGCTTGAGCAAACTAGAATGAAACACAGGGTGGACGTTATGATACATCTTGGGCAAGGACAGTTCAAAAGCCACAGGGTTGTTTTCCCTAACAATAGGGAAAGGTCCAATGTACTTAGGCCCCAACTTTTTTGAGGGCTGTGGGCTCTTTAGGAATTTGTTGGATAGAAATACTAAGGACTTTTCGGATGCATGAAATATAACCCAAGCAGCCTTGTCGCGTTGTGAGGCTGCTGTGCTGCAGAGCGTCGGTTTCGGATGACGCTCTCCCCTACCGGTACTGTTGTGGTACCGTGGGGAGAGTTGAGCGTCATATTTTGTCAATTTTTATGCACGATCAACTTTCGTGCTTAAAAATCAACGAAATATGACGCTCAACTCTCCCCGCAGTACCGCAACAGTACCGGCAGGGGAGAGCATCATCCAAAACCGACGCTCTGCAGCACAGCAGCCTCACAACGTGATGAGGCTGCTTGCATTATATTTCATGCATCTGAAAAAGTCCTAAGTCCCCCACCGCATACTGTGGGGTAGGGTCACATTTTTTTGTCTGCATACTCTTTGTAGCGGGCTTTTGCTAAGTCCAGGGCCAACATAACTCTCGGCCATGCGTCCTTGATTTGCGTACTCCACTGGGTCACCAGAACCAGGTCTTTGGAGGTCCCCTCTCCCAAAGGCAGAGGGTCAAAGTCCTGTCCTGAAACAATGTTAAAAGGGGACAAGCCCATGCTTTGGTGTATGGCATTATTGTACGCTACCTCTGCAAATGGCAAGAGGTCAACCCAATCAGACTGCTAGAAGCTGACATAACATCTTAAATACTGTTCCAAAAGCTGGTTCATACGTTCACTTTGGCCATCACTTTGTGGATGATGGGAGCTGCTCAACCCCAGCTCAATTCCCAACAGTCTTGTAAACGCCTTCCAGAACTGAGAGGTGATTTGAGCTCCCCTATCTGAGATGATCTTGGCAGGAACCCCATGTAGCCTATAGATGTGATGTACAAATAGCTTAGCTAGGTGGGAGGTGGTCGGGAGTTTCTTGCAGGTCACAAAGTGCGCTTGCTTGGAAAACAAGTCAGTCACACTCAAATAACAGTCTTTTTCTTACTTTCTGGCAACTCAACAATGAAGTCCATACTAATGACCTTCCAGGGTTTAGTGGGGGTTGGTAATGGTAGCGGCAAGCCTTTTGGTTTTCCCCAAGCTCTTTTTGCCACTGCTCACGTGTGACACCCCTTTATATACTCTTCTACCTCCTTCCGCATTTTGGGCCACCAGAATTGCCGTTCTGTTAAGTGTAACATTTTCACATAACCAAAGTGAACTGCACTTTTCACATCATGGCACTGTTTTAGGATGGCAGTTCTCATAGCCTCGGGAACATACATGCGTTCCCCCTTCCAAGCCAAACCTCCTCGCCAAACTACCTACCCTTGGTGAGAAAGAAACCATGGGTCCTGGGAGATAGTGGCCACCATCTGAGCCTGCCACCCACTCACAACATCCTCTGAGACTGGAGGAGAAGGCTCCAGGGATGATGGGGCTAGCACCACAGTGGGGGTCGCAGTCTTTGTGGGCAGGCCGTCAGGCTCTCCCAGAAAACCTTGTTCCAGGCCCAAAGAGGGACCAGCAGTGGTCTCCTGACATTTGGCTTGGCTGCTTGTGAGAACTGCCAATCCCAAATGGGTGGGGGAGAAGACTGTGTCTATCACCTCCTTCCGCTGACTGTCATGTTGAGGGAGCCTGGACAAAGCGTCAGCTAAGAAATTCTTTTTTCCCGGGAGAAACTTCAGGGTGAAGTTGAACTGGTAAAAGAAACTGGCCCACCTAATTTGTTTAGGGTTCAAGTGCTGTGGGGCTTTCAAAGCCTCCAAGTTCTTGTGATCTGTCCAACCCTCAAAAGGTTGGGACGATCCTTCCAGCAGATGGCACCAAGTTTCTAAGACCAATTTGATCACCCCCACCTCTTTCTCCCACACTGGCTAATTTCGTTCAGTTTCATTGAACTTCTTTGACAGATATACACAGGGTCTGAGCTCCCCCCCTTCATCCCGCTGTAACAACACCCCCCATTGCCACGTCTGAGGCGTCTACTTGAACTACAAAAGGTTGTTAGGGATTGGGGTGTTTCAGGATGGGTTCAGAGGTGAAAAGCTTCTTCAGCTTGTCAAAAAGCCCTTTGGCATTGGTCAGTCCACACAATCTTTTGGGGAGGCTTCTCCTCCTTCCCCTTCCCGGTGCGTTTCTTCCCCCCCCCCACACCCTTGGTTTTCAACAGGTCAGTCAAGGGTAAGGCAAGCTCAGCAAAGTCAGGGATGAAGGACCTGTAAAAATTAGCAAACCCTAGAAAGCTCTGAAGCTGCTTCCTGGTTCTTGGGGCCTCCCATGCGAGAACCCCCTTAACCTTCTCAGGGTCCATTTCAACCCCCCGCTAGAGATGCGGTACCACAAATAATCCAAGCGGCTCTGGTGGAATTCACATTTTGACATTTTGACAAGTGATTCTCCCCCAGTTTACTAAGTACTTTCTTCACCATCTTAACATGGGATGTATAGTCCTCAGAGTAAATAAGCACATCATCCAAATACACCAGTACCCCTTTATACAAAACCTCTCTAAGTACATCATTAATCAAGTTTTGGAAGACTTCGGAGGCTCCACTCAGCCCAAATGGCATTACGCAGAATTCAAATGCCCCTAGATGGCAATTGAAAGCAGTTTTCCACTCATCCCTTTCTTTAATTCACACTCTGTAATAGGCCTCCCACAAGTCCAGATTGGTGAATATCTTTCCCTTGGCTAAATGAGCCAGGATATCTTTCATTAAGGGGAGGGGTACTGATTTGTCATACTGATAGCATTTAAGGATCTGTAATCAATACAGAGACGAAGAGAACAATCAGGTTTGCATCTGAACAACACCGGCCCCCCTAAGGGGGAGGTCTTAGGTCTGATGAATCCCCAGGCCAAGTTTTTATCTGTGAACTCCCGGAGGGCATCCATCTCCGCCGGTGTCATGGAGTAAATCTTAGGTTTGGGCAGTTTGGCCTTGGAAACTATCTCAATTGCACAGCCAAACGGCCTGCGGGGGAATAGAATGTCACATTCCTTCTCTTCAAACACATACTGCCACTGTTTATACTCCACCGGTAATCCTTTCACTTCCCTTGAACCAGAGGGGCTTTAAAGTTATGAAGCTTGGCCTCTTGAGGCCCCCCCCCAGTGAGGCCTCACCCACTCCATATTCCCACACACACAAGGGGTCTGTAAAAGTCACAGTCTCCTTCACTCAGTCTATGGTGGGGTTGTGAAATTTCAGCCAGTTTAAGCCCACTACTGCAGCTGGAACTAAACCTGGCGCTATCATGAATTGGAGCTCCTCCTGATGATTTTCCATCTTCATCTGTTCTGGGCCAGTCATTCACCTTGCAAGGCCCCCCTTCATCATCCCTCCATCCATCTGAGATAGCCACACCGGTTTGTCTAGCTTAATGGTGCTAACTGCTAACTGACCAAGGAGGGGTGAATTAGCACTTGGGTACATCCAGAATCTACCATTAACATTAGTTTTCAGGGAACCCCATTGTTTGCAACCCCTATTTTGGCTTTTAGGGAAAAAGGGCCTTTCACCCCACTCACCACAGCACTTGGGCGCCCTTCAGGATTAGCCCGCCCTCGGGCACTTAGTAGGGCGGGCTGGATCCGTTTCCCACTGATTCAGCGTCGGAAGAGGACCCACTGTCATCCAGTTCCTCTGAAGACTCTCCCGCCGCATGGCTTGAAATCAAAGTGTGCACCACTGCTTTGGCGTTTGGCTTGAACAGTGTCTTGGGTGCTGCCAGCTTCTCCTCTGCCTTTTTGGGCCTCTCTTCCACGGGGTTGTCTCGGGGTTGTTTCTCTGGACATTCGGCTATGCGGTGTCCACCCTTCCCACAGTGCAGGCACAAGCGTTTTCGCATCCTTCGCTCCCTCTCCGACTCCCCTTCCGCACCTCCAGCTGGTCGGGCCACCTTAGCTTTCTTCCCTGAGGACCCAGTGGGCTTTATGCCAAGCCTCTGGCATTGCCGTGCCAGCTTGACGCTCTGTCTCAGGGTTTCCACCTCCCCAACCAGCTGTACCCACCCCAAGAGGGTTTCTGGGTTCCCTTGGACCAACGCCCACTCTAGGATGTCTGCGTTAAGACCATCCTGAAAATGCTGCACCTTAGTGGTTTTGGTCCAGTTGGGAATCTGGCTGGCCAGACGGCGAAATTTGGAGGTGTATTCGGCCACGGGCCTCAGGCCTTGGCGCAGTCGCTGGAGTTCTGTGTGTGCATGCCTCACCCTCAGGGGATCTTCAAATTGAGCCCGTAGGGCCATCATGAAGTCATGGAAACTCCCTAACTCTGGAGCCCCCATGTCTTAGATCCCACCAGCCATTGTGCCACCTCTCCCTCCAGCTGGTTGGAGACGTACTGCACCTTCTCAGCCTCTGTCTGGAACTCTTCTTCCCATTGGGACATGAACCCCATCACCTGGGTTAGGAAGTATGGCAACTTCGTGGCGTCCCCATCAAAGATGGCTTTCAGGTCTCGATGCTTGAGCCCACGAGGTCTCTTCTGCAGCTTGACTGGGCCAGCCCCCACAGGGGGTACTGGACCAGGAGCCTGCGGGACAGGGGCCACAGCAGGTGCGACGGGGACCCCTCCCCCTGGAGCTGGAGCTGGCAACTGAGGGTCCTGGGGAGGTTGGCCTCCCCCCGGGGCGGCAGGTTACTGAGGCAGTCTCTGCAGAATCTCCAGGAGGCTTGTCTGCATGACCTCCATTTGTTGCTTTAGCTGCTGCACCTCATCCTCCATTTCTGAGCACGGGGGTCTCGCCCCAGGCTCTTGGTGCCCCTCAGTTAGGGGTCTATCTCTATCCCACCATCGGGACCTGCGTTCTCTCCAACCTCGCTCCTCTGGCCAGAGCCAGATGGCTCCCATGGCCATTCCTGCTCCACGCACTGGAGTCTCAGAGAAGGGTAGGCTCCCCTCCCCAGGGCTTGCCTGGCTCCCAGCTCCATAAGGTCGAGGGGAAGGGTCAGTCTTCCAGCCCTCCTCTGGGCTCAGCTCCGCTCTTCCTCTGGCACGTCTGCACCATCCCCCGGCACGCCGGCTCCCTGGTCATTGCCTGTGGCCGGGTCTTTCTCTGTCTGGGTCCCAATCTCTGTGTCGTCAGACATTGCGGGTAGGAACCAAAAGTTAAGTAGGATTGATGAGTTCTGGCTTACTGTGATGTACCAGACATATACGCTTGCATTTACTCAATAAGATAGCTTTATTAAGCAAGGAAACGTGATTCAGTAACATAAGCAAAGCCAGAACTAAACACATCCTAGTACAACCTCCAGATAAACCCTTACAGCATGAAAATGGTATGTAGGGAGGGCTGTAGGTGGGCAGGCAGCTCCAGGTGCTGTGACCTTGAGTTGCTCGAGGAACAGCGTTCCCAGACCCAAAAGGCGGGCTGGCATCCATCCAAGGGCTGAGAGGTCCAGGCAGGGAAGACAGGCCAGGAACCAAACTTATGTCAGGCCTATTACCAAACTCATGTCAGGGTCTTCCATGGAGTCCACTCCAATACCCAGAGTCCAGGGATGAACATGACAGACATAATCCTATGGGGCCTCTGGAGTACTCCTGGAGATCCCAGACAGTGCCTGTCACTGTGCATCCAGGTATAGGAATTTAGCTGGACACTGGTCCTCCACCTCCTCCTCTCTACTGGCCACTAATGGCCATGGGAGGTTGCAGCAGCTTAAAAGGTGAGTTTTGGGATGGGGCTGAGATGGAGACGTGTCATAGTTCCACCAGTATGAAAATTTATGATACATTTCTTGACCCAGGATCTAGGCCATTCTGTAATAAAAGAGGTTACTCACACAATATGCTCTTGCTGGGAAAATTCATTCTCTACACCAACCACTGTCTGTAAGGATTGCAGCTAATGTGAAGTCGAAGGCTTTCAAGGCTGGCATCCATAGATTTTCTTGGTTTTTTTCCACGCTGTGAGGCCGTGTTCTGGAATAGTATCTCTGAAGATGCCAGCCACAGATGCAGGCGAAACGTCAGAAAGAAACTATTCCAGAACATGGCCTCACAGCCCAAGGAAAATCTATGATTGCAGTTAAGTTGAGAGGGAAAAGGGAAGCCTGAGGAAGGTGCAAATCATACCTTTATTGTGAATAAAAACAGTCTCAGCGCTATGATTCTGTGGGCCCATAAAAACTGTGAAAATACCACTCATGGAATTTGCTGGGAATCCTCCCTGTCTAAAGGGGATCCAGCAGCAATCCACACTATTAGGAAGCGGGGGGACGACGACGGGGGAATGGCCAAAACAACAGGGTAAAAGCCTTCACAGATTTCCCCATACTTTTTCAAAAATTGTGAGGGCGGTGTGTATTCCTGCTCATTTGGACTATCAAACAACAAAAAATTTGAAGAGTAGCACAAAACTGATCAGTGGGGGTGGGGCTTGCTAGCAAGGCAAGACCAGTGCCCGCTGCCGCCATATTGGATTTCCACCTTAGTGATCGCTCTCTAAGGCAATAAAACAGGGCAAATATTTTCTGTTTTGCTGTTCTATGAAGTTGGAAAATCACTCTATCGCACCAGTGCACCTTGGGATGACTTAAAACACACACACACACACACAGTGGTGGTGAAGAACTATCATGAGGAAATCACTCATGGCCGCCATCAGGATGTGAGGCTTATGGGGGCTTCTGAAGCCAGAAAATCTGTTTAGACATGTCACTGCTGCTGCGAGATGCCAATACTATGGGGTATTGGCATCTCGTGTAGATAGGCCCCGTGACACTGGTTGTACCTCTGTGACAGTAGCTCTGTTCCTTAATCCTATCAGAGATTAAGACACTGTATTCACCGTTCAGCCAGTGTGACGTAGTGGTTTGAGCACTGGATTACAACTCTGGAGATCAGGGTTCAAATCGCCCACTCAGCAACAGAAACCCACTGGGTGACCTTGGGCAAGCCACACTCGCTCATCCTCAGAGAAACACAAAAGCAAAACCCCTCTGAGCAAATCTTACCAAGAAACCCCCATGATAGATTCATCTTAGGGTTGACATAAATTGGAAACAACTTGAAGGCACACAACCATTCACCCTTCTCTGTGTGTGGCTGAATACTTTTGTATGAGGACATTCATTAGTGAGTGGTCACCCTTTGGTCAACATCAATTTGTTTGTCCCAGCTGGAATAGATCCTCCTAGTTCAATAGGAATTTGGTAAGCGAATGCTTGCATGAGTTCTTTTGGTTCAATGCACCTACTCTGGTCAGGACAATTAGATTTAGGCATTTAATGTTGATGGAATTCAAGGAAGGAAGAACAACAGTGGTTTATTCAAGCAACAGGAACAACAAGAGTTATCAATAGTACTTAGCATTTGTGATGCTCCGAAGGTTTCACCCTATTCCCCATCACTCCGTCTCAACTCTGTCTTATGTTCTGAGTGGTGAAATAGTGGGGGAGGCAAGGGCTTGGCACACCCTCCCTCTCTCCTGCTGCCACCATGTCTCCACTTTAAATCCTCCCTCCCAAAGTGTGTTTGCTTTTAAAAAACACAAGACGTGGGGACACAATTACACATGTTACAGTGTAACACATAGTTAACCCCTTAGGCATGACTAATTGTTGCTGCCTGGTTCCCATTGTCTATTAACAGACACACTACACGGAGCCCTTTCTAACTTCAGTACACCTACAAGCTGAGAAGATTGCCCTGCTCTGGTAAATGCAAGATGAATAGTGGTGTGTTATTAAACAGTGGTCCCATTTGCTTGGCTGTGTGTGCTATTCAGAGGAGAAATGGGTTTACAGCTGCAGCGGGGATTTTTACCACTCTTGTCATCCCGTTCCACTTTGTGACAAATGCTGTAAGTGGAGGAGTAGTAAGAACCGATGAAGCTTTTACAGCTCTTGACAAGAACGTTATGGAGTTTTTCAAGGGGCATTTGCCATGCGTGGGCCTTAATGGAAAGCTAAAGATTGTAAACGAAAAAAATATGTAAATTTGCCACCCATAAGCAGCAGAGTGTAAACTGAACATTGCAAAGAACTCTTAAGGAAACGTTCACATGCAAGGTTTTATTAGACTGAATGCTGGGTAAATAAAGGTAGCAAGCTTCTGAGATTTCACAGAAAACTTTATGGTAGAAAGAAGAGGTCTGTGGTGCTGAAAAACCTATTACTTTCTGCCTGATATAATGTGCTATTTGAACTATGTTGGATTTTGTTTGACTTTTCCTTGTATCTTTCTGTTATGGTTATCTTTCAGTATTCCAATTCTGATTTGGAATTTCAAACAGTATAAAAATGGGCAGCTTGTGGTCTGAGTGGGAAGCAATATAAGCCCAATCCCTTTTGACTATGGGTAAATATAAGGTCTTGCCTTGAACATTACGTTTGGGAAGGTGCTTTACCTATGTGTGTATTTATTGGAGGCATTAATATTGAAAACTCTACTATGAGTCCAACCTTTGATAATTAAATATTGAACTCTGGCCTGAATTCTGTTGCTAGTCCTTTCTCAAGTAGATTCATTGAATCAATGTTGAATTTTGTTGTTGCTGTGTGCCTTCAAGTCATTTCTGACTTATGGCAACCTCAAAGCAAACCTGCCACAGGATTTTCTTGGCAAGATTTGTTAAGAGGGGGTTTGCCTTTGTGGCTGAGAGGATGTGACTTACTAAAGTTAACCCAGTGGGTTTCCAGGTTGAGTGGGGATTTGAACTTTGGTCTTCAGAATCATATTCCAATGCTCAAACCATGGTGGCTCTCATGTGTTGGCTTATCAGTCAACAATCCATTGAATGGCTCTAGTTGGGACTAACTAACAGGATTCCAGCCTCCATTTCTAGTTGGTCATCAAACAGCTTTGGTGAGGGCAAATCCAGATTGCTAGAGCTGAAATCTAGACTGATGGAGCTGAAAATCGAGGGCGCTGTTTTTGTGTGTGTTTATGGTTTTGAAGCTGTTCCATTCTGATGTGTTATTTAAATACAGAATACATATTAAAGAAGGCCACCAAACAAGGAGTGATTGCTTTCATAAGCAGAAGCTATTTAGTATTTACTTTAATATTTCAAACAAGAACCTACAATAAGCTTTTAGTAATAAGAAAATGTATTTGGAATTTAGTAAATTTAGCTAACTGATTACATACAAGACATGTGAATAATCTTTAGTAATGGAACAGCCATAACATTGTCTTATAGTTTCATTGTGCCAGGTGCTGATGAAGACAGAACTGGGAAGGGAAGGGACCCCCGTACTGCAGAGTTACCCCTTGTGGTAAGGATGGAACTCTCCACCTCCATCTTTTGACTTGGAAAGTTTCTGGGTCAGTCTGAGATTTTGCTTGGGCAATTGCAATATGATAGACAGTGTGGTTTATCGGTCTGAGTAAGATGCTGGGAGACCAGGGTTGGAATCCCTTCTTGGTCACACTCTCTGTCTTCAAGAAAGGCAATAGTGAACCTCCTCTGAAAAATTCTTGCCAAGGCAACCCTATGATATGTGTGTGTGTGTGTGCCTTCAAGTTGCCTGTCAACTTATGATAGGGTCACCATAAGTCTGAGTCAACCTGAAGGTACAAAACAACAATATCTCACATTCTCTGGTTGCCTAATGGACATGTTTACATTGGTATTACTCTTGAGATGTGGACTGGAACTTCTCAATGGAAGCAGTCATGCAAGTGTGGGTTCTTCCTTATCCTTTCCCAAATTTGGGGCCTAAAATGAAGAGGCTTAATCTTGGCATCATTATTCCTACTGCCCATGAGACATGCCGAGAAGCATTGGTCAGCAGATCAGTCAATTAGAACTTCCATTGATGTCTGATGTTTTTATCTTGGGGATTTTTAACAATACCCTTTAAAATTGTTGTAAGTTGCTTTGAGTCCCAATCTGGGGAAAAGGCAGGATAGTAGTAGTAGGCAGGATAGTAGTAGTAATAGTAGCAAAAACCACCACCACAACAATTGATGAGCAAGAAAAAACCTTAATCTCTGGCCTTACCAATTCAAATGTATGTTTATTTACTCATAGACTCTCTTGTTAATGGAATGGAAAAGAACAGTCAACATTAGCTTTTGTGTTAATTTATATGTTATCCTACGCATCTTTCAATCACTTAGAAAGGTGTCTGTCATGTGCTTTTGACATTTTAAAAATTAGTTCCTTGACTGATTCATCAACTAAATTAAAAAAAACAAAACTTTTTTCTTTTTTGGTGGGGCAGGTAGAATCCCCAACAACCTTATTTTAAGAAGTAAGGTCCAATATATACAGTGGTATTCAGCATATACGTAGTTATAAATCCAACCCAAGAATTTCAGAACCTGGCATAAAATAGAAATGAGTCTGGGGGTTTCTCAGGACCTGACATGGGCCACACAATCCATCAATGCCCTCCTCCCCAACACAATGGTAAATTGCTCTACCAGACATCAGTGGCAAAGTGGAAAAGGCCTGGATTGTTTGTTTCACCAAAAAGTCAGGAATGAGGAGAGGGGAATACAAAGAGAGATGGTTGATGAATCTGTTCTGTTCAATGCAGAATTTGTAAAATCTAATTTCCAAGGAGAAAAATATTTTCTTTGGCCAAAACTCAATGTCAGGGTTGCAGAGTATAAATCTCTGTGTGCAAAGTTATGGATAAATTGTGCTATGCAGCTTTTGTCTTGAATACCAGAGTTGATCAAGTGAACCAAGACACCAAATGTGAGACTGAATGTGCAACCAAATGCACATGTACAAAGCCCATGTGCAATCCATATCCATGCATGATGTGCATGCACATACATACACAATGTCACTGCACATACAACTCTGCTTCTGTAAACTTGAACTGTACAAAGCTGTTCTGTATCTGCTAGAAGTGTCCAACCACTTTTCTAGGGAAATGTACCCATGCATAAGAAATCAATCAGATTCCAGCTATAGTGTTGTCTATTGGAATGATATGCTCTGAGCAACTATGATTGGTACTCAATGCATTGTGCTTCACACGTAACCCTCCAGTGACCTCCATGCCCCATGTGATACCACCAGGAGCTGTCCCTAGCGGTCGGGATTTGGCCCCGAAATCTCAGGGCCTATGATGCTCCTGACGTTGCAACCCGTACTGTTGAAGTATGGAAGTATATCCTGAAGTCAAGACAGAAGGAGGGAGTGTGGGATTTCTTCATTACTATTGCTTCTAGAAATCTTTTCCCAGCTCTCCACCCCACCCCCCCACCTCAGAATGTCATGGAAAGAGAGATTGCAGAGAAACCTTTCTGCCCGCCTAGCAAAATGGAGGAAAGTAATCTTCATAAACCTACCTTTGTCACGTCTAACTAGGAAAGTAAACTCTGTCCCATCTCCCACTCCATTCTGTGTCCCAATCCAAGCTAAATGCAGAAGGATTTTAATAGTATTCTATCATGCATCTTCAGTCATTCTGGCCTATAGTTTCAGAGGACTCTGTCATGTATGCTGTATACTGCCTATATAGTGTGGCTCACTTGGTAATTCACCCACAAAAACTTGTCTTTTAAAGTCCATTTGGTGGGGTAAAATTCCTTTTCAGTGGTTAGCCAGAAATGCTGCGCTGGGCCAATAGGAACCCAAGGTGGATCCAGTCTCTGTCTCTGGCCTGGCCACCCAATTCCTGCTTGCAAAGGCAGCCTTGGGGTGGGACAAAGAACAGTTATTATACTTGTTGCTATATGGGGTATCTGATCCCACTTCCAAAATAGGAAATCTAATGATGTAAAAGCCACCAGCTAGGTTTTATGTTTCTGAAGCATGGTTAGTTAAATCCTACACAAAGGCAGAGTTGGGGACCTTACTTTTGAGAAGAAGCAATATAGTGACAGGCTAAAACCATCCATAACTGAGCAGTGGTAGGATGGGGCTTTGGGCCCCAGTCTCAGCTTTGCCACTGTTCAGTTATAAAGGACTTCTGCATGTTTTTCTAACCTTTCCAAGCTCTGCCTATTACCACTCCACTACATAGTGTTGTCTGTCTGGTGATCCTTTCCTTCCACTGCCCAGATGTTAAATGCAATAACCCTCACCCTTTCCAGACCTGAGACACATCCTCAGTTCAAACACTTATTTTTGTTGCAATTCACCTGAGGTGATAGTGTGACCCTCTGGTTGGAGTCCAATAGTTTAGTGCAGGGCTGGAGAACTGTGACCATTCAAAGGTTGATGAACTATTACTTCCATATTCCCTCATGGCAGACTGACTGAAGCTGGTGGGAACTGGGAGTCCAATAACATCTAGAGAGACACGGGTTCCTCAGTCCCAGTTTAGTAGGTTTTGGACCTCATATTAATGGAGTGCTGAAAGGTGAAAAAGTTGCCGATTGAACTGACTTAAGAGATTAGCAGATGTGGCAAATATAGCATGACAACGACGACACAATACCTCAAAGGGCTTCCCTATTGCACAATGTCACCCTCTCATATTCTCCATGTGTTCTGCTCTTGTGAAAAAGACATTCTTTTTTTATTAACAGGCCAAACTGTCAATTGATCGCTGATTGTGTTTTTCCATAGTATTGCCAGCATCTGAAACTGTGTCCCATTATGCTCTTGTGAATACAGCATCAATGCGTGGTCCCCGCCAGAACACTTCCAGGTGAGAACGCAAAAACTAGGTCTGGGACATTCTTTTTATGAACTTCCCCATCTTGCTGGTAAATCTTTAAGTGTGTTTCAGTGCTTGTGTGTTCGCCTTCTTTGTTAATTTTGGTGTTTTTAGACTTTCAACCTCGCTTGCATTTTCTTGTGAGAACTGCCGAGAACATGAACCCCAGCGAACTTGGAAGTAAACTGTGCTAGTGGTCATGCTCCAATAATGCTGGGACTGCTCTTTCACGTTATTACAGTGACATGTTGACATGTGATAAAAAGGATTATTATGCCAGGACACTTACGCTTTTAAATATAGTGGGACAAAAAAGGGTTTTAGAAGCTCATCTGATTATTTCCTTAGTCTGTATTTCCCTGCAGTCATTGGCTGTCGTGATAGCTGTTCCATCATCACCATGTTCATATTGCAAGTTACTGGTCTATCTGCACATGGGATAGGAAGAAAGAAAAGAATCAAAGAGGTATAAGTTTCCCTTTTCAGATCAAACAGACCAGTGAAAGCTGCTATCTCCACTGAAGTCTGGTAAATGGAACATGGAGCAGAATAAAAAAAACTGACTATGCTCCTGTTCCCAGGGCTCCCTTTTCCATAATATGTAAAGGCATTACTGTTTGTTAATGTTACTGTGGCTACCTCTGTATATGAGTTACACATGACCCCTTCCACTAAAAAGGGGGTGATTATGGCCCTTGTAGTTGTTAAGCTAGTGAGGCTTGGGCCAAATCCACACTACAGAAATAACCCAGTTTCCAAAATATGGGTTCCTTTTCAAACAAAGCATATTCGTTACACACAGAAGTTCAACCCCAGGCATATTTAGGTGCCGGTGGAAAGGCCTATATCTATTCCTTCAAGGCGCAGGCCACTGCTGCCACTTGGTAGCAACAATACTGAGCTATGTGGACCAATGGATTGACTTCCTGAGTTTCTAGAATCAGAAGACTCTTAGTCCTTGAGTCACCCAGAAGGCAGAGGATGTCAACACCCTGTGATTCTGTGTGCCTCCTCCACCAAAAGTCCAGGTAGCAGTTCTTTCTCCAAGGCTGTTAGATGGCTACAGTAACCACCCCAGGTATTTTGGGCACCAGAACAGTGCCTCTATGGCCAACCTTACTGATCATAAGAGAGCCATTGTGCTGTAGTGATTAGAGGGTTGACCCCCAAACCCTGAAGCGGGCCCCCAGGCCAGGATCTTTGGTGGGCCCCCTACCTACTGTTAAGGTTAAGGGCAGTGAGATGCTCTATAGGATTTAGGATAGAAATTAAAATAAGTAAGTTTAAATGATGATATCAAAGTAATATTTATATTTATATTTTTAAAAAGTAAATGGATTTGCATAATAAAAACTTACAATAATATCACACTTGGTCCCCCTCCTAAACCCAGGCCTCCGGCCCCCCAGGCTAGAGCCCTATCAGCTCCCCTGCCTTGTGGAGGCCATGACTGGGATGTAGGAGATCCATGTTCTAGTCCCCATTCAGCCATGAAACTCATTGAGGTGACCCTGGACCAACCTCTCCCTTTCTCTCCCTACTTTCTCTCAGTCCATCATACCTCTCAGGATTGTTGTGAAGATTAAAGTAGGGATGCCAAGAGCCATATATGAGCTCATGGGCAGAAAGGTAGTATATAAGTGTGACTAATAAACAAAGCAAATGAGACTTTGATTATTTATGGCTCCATGTGGCTATTTTACCCTGAACAATTTGATTTGAGCTAGCGACATGGTAAGGTTTTCCCCCCCTCTTCTGAATGTTGAAAATGGTATAAGAGGGGAACTGTTGCCCATGGTATGTGCAATCACTGCAATGGAGAATGACATTATGATAATGCAATTCTGTGATTAAACGTTTATGTGTATGTATGCATATATGGTGGGTAGGTGGCTATTCCAGATGGTATCATTTTACATCCATGAGAAAATAGGATGGCTGTCAGAATATCAATAAAAACTCTTCTGCCAGCCAAAATTTCCTTTGTTTGCCACCCCCACCCCATAGCTTAAATTGAATCTGATTGAATCTGACATACAGAATATGAACAAACTCCTTCCCATGCCCCCAAAGGTCTCATGCATGTAAAGCCCAAACTCCCCATGTCCAGAAGAGCAGGAGCCAGAAATCCCAATATTTGGAAGCTTTTTGGTGCATCAATCACAAAGGTGTTGCTTTCCAAGGGTATAATGTACCATAACACATAAGAGGAAGGAGAAATGCTATTTGAAGCTAGCCAGAAAGTAACTACTGGCAGCACTAGAGCTGCTAAGGTGAGGTGCCTTCCCCCCTTCCTTTGGTATTACCCTCCCAGCAAGGCCTACCTACAACCTTCATATACAGTCCATATGGAAAAGTTTGGTCTCTCTTGAATGATTCTAACACTTGGGGTTATGGTAGTGAATGAGTCTGTCACTATGGTTTTGCCTAAAGTATTATCTGTGGAAAGTCAGGAATTTGACAAAAGAAAATAATGGTTCAGGGACTGTAGCTGTTTTTCAGTGGAGGACCAATTTACCTGCAGGGGTGGAATCTGTGGCCATTGCTCAACAGGTGAATGTAAGAGAAAGTGGGGGGGAGATTTGCAGGTTGAATTTAGAGAGAATTAGAGCAAAGGGGAGTGCTTTGAAGTGACTGATTTAGAAAGCATAATATGTTTGCCTCCACTAAACCACTGCATGAATATTTCTAAGTAAAGTGAACATTACAAGGTAACCACATTCTCTCTCTCTCTCTCTCTCTCTCTCTGTCTTTCACACACACACACATGCTTGTGAAATGAAATGTTGTGACATGCTTGTGAAATGAAATGTTGTGGCACTGCGCTTAGAACTGATCACTGCTAGAAAGAAGAGAGCATGGAAAAGTTACCTTTTTGGTGTGTAAAATAGTAGGCTTTTAAGAATCGCTTAGGGTTTGTGAGGACATTTGTCCTTTCAGTTGGTATTTTGCTGTTCAGCTTATGCTTTTTTCCTTTCTAATTGCTATAGATTTTACTAATGCTGTGGCTCGTCTATACGAGCCAATAAAATGTGGATTGATGCGCACCAACACCAATCCACAGCAGCTTTCATTTGCCTCCATGTTTATTTTTTCAAGATAGCAAGCATGTGAAGCCATACATGTTTGTTATTCAAGTAGGCATGCCTATGAATCAAGATGGTGGGTGCGAGTGAATTACTCGCATTTTTATTGTCCCCAGTTGCCGCTGCCAAACAATATTTTTTTTCAAAAAGCAAATCTAAGGTGCAAAAGTGAGATCTTTTGCTTAAAAAAACAGGAAAAAAGGCTGTTTCATTGCCTCAGCACACAATTGCTACGGCAAAAATCCAACGTGGTGGTTCTGGATGCTTGCCTTGCCAGCAAGCTCCACCCCTTGCACATGTTCAACCAATCAGCTTTCTACTTCTGCTCTTATTGGGAAAGTGCATCAAAGTGGATCAGTCGTCCCAATGAGCAGGAATGTGCATTTCATTTGGAGTTTTTTTTTAAAGTTGGAAAAAGCTGCAAAGGCTTTTCACAGGAGTATTTGGACTATTTGCCCCCCTCCTTCTGAATAAGGCAGAAGGATGCAGGATCCCATTTAGACAACACATATTCTCCTCGAATTCTATGAGGAGTGTTTTTGCCACATAGACAAGCCCTGAGTCATAGCTGTGAAAAGTTAGTTTTTGGGATGATACCTTCCAGAATCTTCCAGCCACAATTCTGGGAACTGTAGTAAAAAAACCCCTAACTTTTCCTTGCTCTGAAGTGAATATTCTGTGCCCAGTATCATATCCTGTGGTGTTCTGTTTTGTGGTATCAACATCCAGTGATTCCCCCCCCCCCCCGTTTCTGATAATGTTGATAAAACATAGTTGACTTCAAGGGTGAGTTTATTCATTGCTTCCTTTCTGCCTTGACTCTTGTTGGAGATTTTCTGTTGTATACCACTTCGATACTGGAACTGTATAATCATACACTAGGGAAAGATTGAACAAACAGCTTCATGAAAAGAAATAAAGGAGAGTTTGCTTGGAAAGAGACATGATAATTTCCATGGGATTGTAAAGTAAATGAGTTTTAGGACTTTATCAGATGAGCCCCTTAAAACATTCTTTTGCTGACATAAAAAAACAATTTTTATGTCACCAAAAGAACGCCCCCCCCACACTTACCTTGCTTTCCTGGCAAAGCCTTTCTCAAAATGAAAGAGAAAGTGAACAGAGATCCCGCGGATTCTTGCGAGAAGACGCTTGCATGGGAAATTAAAACAACAACAAAAAGAACAAAGAAAAAGTAACACAAAACACAGGAACACACTTTAAAAGTCTCAAGTAACCTGGGGAGAGTCATAAAAAGTATGTCACTTACCCAGAAGTGTCATGATCTCACCCAGAAGTGTTCATGCCGACTGGCCATTCATGCTGCATTCATGAGAATACAATGGCACAAAGTTTCACACGCTGGCAATGCTGGCACTATAAAGTGCCACGGGGGATCAATTGATGGCTTCAGCCATCAGTTAAAAAGTATGGGTTTTGGCAGGGACGTAAACGTGAAAGGGCGATGTTGTGTGGTATGCGTGCCCTTTCATGTTTATGTGGCGTCGTTATGACACCATATTTAGTGTGTCTGATAAAGTCCTTAGAGTTGCTGTGAAATTTATCTCAGATTTTCTTACCCAGTAAATTAAAGTGGTATATTTCAACCCCTCTTCTTTCTAAAATAATTAAGCATAGTTAACTCAGGTGTTAATGCTGGTTCTAGGTAAATATCTCCTATGGCCACTTGATGTCAAATTACCTGATTAGCATTTGGAAGGGTGTATATGGGATTGCAGCAGAGACTCTTAGAACTAGAGCCTGGAGAAGTACTTTTTAGACTATAATTCCCAGAAACCCCCATGTTGGAAGAGACCATGTTGCTGAAGGTATTCTGGGAATTATGGTACAAAAAGTAACTTTTCCAAGCCCTGCTCTTTCCCAATTTTGAATTTTGGAGAGTTGCCCAAGAAACCCCATGCTAGGTTCACCTTAGCGTTGCCATACATTGAAAATGACTTGAAGGCACACAGCAACAACAAAAACGTTTGTTTAAAAATATTGTTAGCATACAGACAAATATACACTGAAGTTCTTTTAAAAAATTAACTGCATTTTAAAAGTATGGTTATGGAGGGTGGGCGGGGGGGAGAGAGAAGAATAGCACACAATACAGAAAATCTAGCAAGTGCCTTCCCATTCTTGGCAATACAGAAATTATAATAACAAAATAACTAACAGTTTGCTGTCTGTTCATAAAAGCCAAAATCTGCTGCGTGAGGTGACTGCCTCACCCTGACGAATGGTAGAGCTGTCCCTGTTAAGGAAAGTAATAACATTAGAAGGATGGATCTTTTCTTTTGCAGGGCTTTCAAACATTAAAATAACGGTTTAGATGAAGAGTTTGGGTGATAGTTAATACTAGATATGAATTAGACAACTAGCACACTCTGCTACTTTTTGCTCCATAATTACAATTTCACAGTTTTTGAAGAAACAGTGACAGGATGTTGATGTTATAAGTGTAAAACCAAATCCAATTTAAATTTAAGATGGATTTTCTGAAGCCTCTACTTTTCAGAGTCTCTTTTTATATAAGCAGATGCTCAGTTTATACAAATGTATGTAAGCTCTCCTCATTTCAAAGGTTTTATAGTTGCCTTGGTTCTGGCAAATGTTTGCTTGTACATTCTGCCTGTGTGATGATGCGATCTTGCTTTTGGGCTATAGCCTTCCATTGTTCTTCTGAACTCAACTCATAATGAGCTTCTGGGGAAAAGGTTAGGCACAACATCTTTTTTACTCTCATTTAGGAGATTATCAGATGCCCTCAATATGGTGTTACAAGAACGCTAGGAGATCGCCGAAGGGCTTCCCTTTCAGATGATGTCGTCCCTGTCCTGTATGCTCCCGTGCTGGTCCCATTTCGCCCTCGTTGCTTTTTATTAACGGCTTAAGCCGTGAATAGATCACCTGTTCCATTTCTGTAATGGAATCACGGATGAGTGAAAAGGTGCCCTGTTTCCGCAGCACGATGCCAGCCGCAGTGGGAAGTCCGCTCCAGAACACTTCCAGGTGTGATCGGGAACATCCAGGTAAGTGATACCCTTTTTTGTACCCTCCCCAGGTTACTTTGGGTTTTTTAAAGTGTGTTTTTGTGCTTGATGTCATTTTAAAAAGTGTATTTGACTTTTTATTTTTGAATTTCCCCCGTGCTCGTCCTCTTGCGAGAATGTCCTGGGATTTCAACCAGGAAGTGAATGCAGCTCCATGCAAGCTGCATTCTCTCTGTGCGTGCCAAGGGGGAGGGAAGGCACACGATTAAAGGTAGGTCTGAAACTCTTCGTTACTGTGCTGGGACAGGGTCGGGAGGGTAGCGGGAGAGGAGATAGCAAGATGGGGACACTATTTTTCTCCCTGTCTGAAAATCTCCTTAGAAAGCAATGGGGGTGGGGTTACTTTGCTTGCATTTATCTGTAGTTACCATTGCCCCTCCTTCCTCCTATCCGTGGCCTAAATGTGTATTTCAGCTTCTTTGGGGCCATAATTACTCATAGATGAAAAAAGTAACCTTTTTGAACTACAGCTTCTAGAATCCCCCAGGAAGGGTCTGGGCAGTTTAGTCCAACAAGTTACTTTTCTGAGTTCTGGTCTTGCTTATATTATTATGAAAAGCCCAATGTATACTTGAAAGTGCCACACAAATGCCACTACTAATTAACAACAATAGCAACAATTTATTTGGGCAGGCTGCGCTTATAAAATGACTGTTTTCACCATATTATGATGAATTGAGTTGCTGCCGGTTTTCTGTTGTTGGTTTTTATGATTTTAAATGGGTGCAATAAATGTCAGAAAGACAAAGTATAAATGTTTGGGAGAAATATACTGGGTTGGATGCAGAATTAGTCATACTTAGAGCACACTCACTGGAATTAATAAGACTTAAACTGAGCATAACCAGCCAGTCCCTTAAGATGCCACTAAATTCTTTGGTGTCTTTATATGTGCTCTAAGGCACTTACAATCAAAGGGCATAGGATGGTCTCAAGGTGGAGTAAAATGGGGTGAGATGTCATTTCTTTTCTACTGATATAGCTGAGAAGTCTGTCCTAACCAAACTGTCCACCTTTTACCCCACCTCGCCCAACAATCCCATCACCTATATATAAAAAAACTTTTTTTTTCTTACAGATTGCAGTATTCAACTTCAACCTTATGCATGTGTTACCTGAATGCACGGGGGTCTGTAGGGAGCCCACTTGTGACACTAAATTTAAGTTATTAATTGGGGGCATTATTATAGCTCAAATGAATGGCTGAGAGAGAGCAGGTAACTTGCGGGACCTTTGCACCTATGTATACTGGTACTAATTGCAGAGACTCTGAGTAAAAATGAAATAAAATGTTTTTTATTGGAAAATAATATGGAAGCATTTGCATGTACACTCACACTCACAAGAACCACACAAGGCTAACAAAAGGTTAAGGTAGAAAAGATGGATAGAGGAATAGATTTGAGGTTATGGGTGATAATTACCAGTCTTGAAGAGCAAAGCTTCATGGAGTGGAGGGTACTCAGACGTGGAGTTGAGGGTGGTGCAGTGATCCCAGTAGAGTGATGGCGTGGCCCTATGCACACACTTTGCTTTTGTTTGGGGCTAATGTTTTTACCCTGTTTTGTATTCTGAAAGGGTGATTTTAACTGAGAACAAAGCTTAGATGGGTTTTCCACTATTGAATAAAGGAAACTGTGTTCCTGCTGATTGTTGTTAATGGCTGAGATATTAGAATTGAGGGGTTTATGACAACCTCCATATTGTGGGAAAGGTGTCAGGAAAGGTTGTTCTGGTGATATTGGGTGTTCCAGTCACTTGTTTGTTTGTGATAAATCACTCATTGCCAGTGTGTCCAAGAGGGGATTAGCATATGCCTCGGTGATGGCATTGTTTACTAGGGGGTTTGCTTAATCCTATCTTGGGCATGTCTGTTGGTAGTTTTCCATGACACCTTCATTTAGATCCTGGTGACCTCCACCTGATTTCACCTTTGGTATGCCCTGGTGTACTAGACCTTATGAAGTGTCTAATTATTATCAATTATGAAATATTATAGGGAGGGGATTTAAGGCCAGGTAACACATGCATACTTGAGAATAAACATCAGTGGCACTTGCTTATAAATATACACCCATAGCATTGTACTGCATGCCATGTTGACTTCAGAGAAATGAAATTCAGCCTCAGACCGCTGAAATTCAGACCCCTGAAATCAACAGAACTAAAAATGCTTATTTTTGGTTGTATTGTATTTTAAACATTCCTAGATAAGAACTAGATTGGGGTGGGGGTGGGATTACACTGAAAAAAAATTGTGATCCTTAGGTGCTAAGACTTTGGTTAGTGGCATACTGTTTGTAATTTCTCCCCTGCCCCATTATATTGCTAAATACCTGATTGAAAAACAAATTCCATTGTTTTATTCATAAGGACAAATAACTGTGTGCCGTGTATGTTGATAGCACTATATAAATAAATAGATGTTGGTGGTAGTGATTATGATGGTAATTGCACCTTTTGAGAGTCTTTTATACATTAAAATTTTTGCAAAACTTCATACAATTTATCTTTGCAGAATTTTTGGCTCATATCATTGTGGTGTTTTTAGCTTAAAATGTTTATGTGAATGCAGATAGTTTTGCTTGGCTGTTTTTTTTCAGGATCGTATTTTTTTAAAAAAGTTAGCAAACAAGGCTAATTTGTCCCTCTGTTGCCACCCTCATTTCTGCCTTTCCATTTGCACTTTGTAGACTACGTACTTTCTCTGGCCACAATCAGTTATCAATCCTGTTCTTCTAACCATCCATCTCCCAGCAAAGAACAAAATTGCTTTTACCCTTTGCTTAGGTTTTTCATCGAGTAAATGCTGGCTATATATTTTAATGAGCATTTCCTCCACCACTTGGTGTGGGCAGAAGCTGTCTCGACTCACTGCTTTGCAGCTAAACATTACCCCTCTCAATCATTTTGTTCTAGCATTCCTGTAATTTGAGGTTTTAGTTCTCTGTAGGGCATTCTTGCTGGAGTCCCCCCCCACCCCCGCCACCGCTGCATATTATTTTCATGTATTCCAAATAGAATCTCTTTGTATGTCAATTTGAAATCCAGTTGGTAGTTGGGAGCAGATGTGGCTTACCGCAAGAGTGTTAGCTTCATCATCAAACAGTCTCATCTCTTCATGGCCCTCCTCGCTGGTCCTTTATTATGCCTCTGATGGTAAACAAAGGCAAAAAGGAGGCTATTGTGAACTTTAAAAACCATTACAGATCCAGAAAAGGGGAGGGTCACGGGTTCATAAGAAAGACAAACAGACAGTCAGACTTGTACAGAGGGGATGGGGGAACTGTGACCTTTCAGAGGTAGCAGGGTTACAATACCCAGCTTCCTGACCATTGTCCCTGCTGGCTGAAGCTGATGAGAACTGGAATTCAACACCTGTAATTCCCATAATTTCCACACCCTGCTATACAGAGCTCAATAGATGTATGTGAAAATTAAAAGGGAACAATTTGCATTTGTTAAAAACAAACAAACATCAAAGATAATAAATACAATAGATGCATATTTATTTATTCACTGTTGTTCTAGTTATTTATATGTCAGGTCTGGTGTGGCAAGATATGAATTGTAAAGATCCTATTATACTTCTGAAGAGACTCTTGTCCTCAAACGCTCTAGTTGTTTCCTCAGACACAAAACCAGTTGTCATTGGAGCTCTTACTATTTTTGCATTCTGTAATCCACACTTTTCAATCAGTCTTTCAATTTTATTTCTCTGACTTAATAAACAATGTCCTTCTTCTGTCCATTCAACGCAAATACCTAAATAAGACTTCAATACACCTAAGTCCTTCAAAACAAACTTCTTAGACAATTCTGTTTTTACTGACTCAATTTCCTGTTTTGACTTTGCTGCTACGCACAAATCATCTACATAAATCACTAATACTATGTCTCCTTTTGTATAAACACAAGCATCTGCAATGCTCCTCTTGTAACCTAGCTTAACTAGCTCATCATTGATGCACAGATTCCACGCTCTGGCACTTTGTTTTAAACCATACAACGCTTTCTTTAATTTATATACTCTCTGACTACCATTTTCTTCGAAACCTTGTGGCTGTTCCATAAAAATTTCTTCATTCAGAACCGCATTCAAGTAAGCTGTCTCAAAATCAAAATGCTCTACAACTAAATTCCTTTTTGCTGCTACAGCTAGAACCATTCTCAGACTTTCTGGCTTTGCAGTTGGAGAATATGTCTTATCATAGTTCTCATACTGCTGTTGTGCAAAACCCTTAGCCACTAACCTAGCTTTATATTTGGTACTTCCATCTGGCATTTCTTTCCTTTTGTATACCCATTTACAACCAATTACTTTCTTGTCTTTGGGTCTGTCAACAATTTCAAAAACATCTTTATTTACCAGGCAACCAAACTCATTATCCATTGCATCAAACCATCTTTCCTGTTCTTCGCTAGAATAACTTTCCAATTCTTCAAAACTTTCAGGCTCTTCTACTGCTAAACAAGCTCTTTCCTTTGTCACAACAAACCTATCTGGAGGCTTTCTAACTCTATGACTACGCCTGGGAATAAAATCTGCTGTTCTGTCTCTTTCATCCTCACTTTCTCTACTAGGAGTTGTAGTTCTATGACTAAATCTCTTGTCTTCAGTCATTCGAGTAGTAGTAGGCCTAGATGCTATCTCATCATCAGAAGAACTACCACTGCTGCTAGGTGATGCTTCCTGCTTAACTGAAACCCCTCCGTTTCCTGAGGTTGGTTCAGTTTGTGCTTCTGGCTCATTTGAACTCCCTAATCTCAAAAACACTTCTTTATTGGCATGCAGTTTGTCCCAACCAGCATGTCTCTCAAAATTTGCAGACCTAGAATACTGCACTTGTTTTCCACCCAAATGAAACTTGTAGCTATTTCCAGAATACCCCAAAAACCTAAGCCTTTTGCTTTTGGGTTCTCCTTTCCTCCTGAAACAAGCAGGTGTGTATACATGAGCAAATTGTCCAAAAACCCTTAAGTACTTGTAATTTGGCATTCTCCCATACAATACCCTGTAGGGAATGTCTTCAATTTCTGAATGATACAATCTGTTACTGATATGTATTGCAGTCAAAGTTGCTTCTGCCCAAAAACTATCTTTCACCCCTGCATCTGCCATCATACAAGCAGTAATTCTTTTTATATCTTGTATTTTCTTCTCTGCTAACCCATCCTCACTAGGACAAGCAGGGTTTGTAGTTTCATGCCTTATTCCCACCTTTTGAAACCAGTTAAACAATTGATTATTTAAAAATTCTCCTCCTCTATCAGTAATAATGGTGCCTACTCTGCTATCAAATTGTCTTTCCACCATTCTTACCCATGCTTTTAAACTTTGCCCAGCGTCAGATTTGTTTTTCATTATTCTCACAAATGCAAACCTTGTATACCTATCAACAATTACTAGGAAATACTTGCTTCCCCCTAAGGACAAGCAATTAGCTTGGGCGACATCTGCATGTACATACTGAAATGGTCTTTGAGCAATTCTTTTTGTTTTCTTAGCTACTGGAAAAGCTCTGACCTTTACCTGTTGACATACCGTACAATCTAAGTGGTTTTTGCATTCAGCAACTTTTAAATCTGGACACATACTGATTAAATTCTTTAAACATTTGAAGCTCGCATGGCCGAATTTTCTGTGAAGCTCGTGTATGCAGTCTTTGTGGATTGGAATATTTTCTATGTTATTAGCTTCTTCAACCCTGTAGCTATCAATATTGTCCTCCAAATAATAAAGTTTGTCCTTTTTCAAACCTATGCCACGCAATTCCCCATTCAGTTTTATCTTACACATGTTCTTTTCAAAGATGACTGTGTAGTCTCTTTCTGTTAATCTGCTTACTGATAACAAATTATTTTCTAACTCCTTTACATGTAAGACATCATTAAAATTCTCTTTTAGCCCTGGAATGTACACAGTACCCATTTGATTTACAGTACTTAGCTCTTTCCCGTCAGCCAAAACTACAGCATTTACATTAGCTGATTTTCTATTACTTATTAAATTTATATCATTACACATCAAAGATGTGGCTCCTGAATCTACTAGCCATTTAGAATTTGCATTTTGTTTTTCCTTAATCATGGTTGCAAACCCCTTTTTATTACCACTGTCCCTCAAAAATGGAGGTCTGGACTGTTTTTGATACTGCTGCGGCTGCCATCTGCTCTCTGCTTGCTTGCGTCTCTCAGCTGCAAAATGTTTACAATGTCTCTTCAGATGACCAATCTTCTTACAATAAAAGCACCTCCATTGCTCCCTTGTAGAGGCTGCTTCCTCCTGCGTTCGCCAGTCAGGAGTTGTTTGTTGTTTTGGCACAGTCTTTAAGCTTGCTGAGTTACCCTGCTCAGACATTCTTCTCTGGTTCTGTTCCAGTATTCTGGCCACAATTAAATCTCTATTAAGTTCAGTTTCCTGCAGGTTTTGCAGGCTGTTCGTTATGTTGTCCCACGAAGAGTCTAGCGATTCTATTAAAATGTAGCATTGCTGCTCTTTGCTAATTTGCACTCCCCTCAGTTCAGCTTGCACAAACAAATCTTGCATTATTTTTAAATGTTCTATCACACACTGCCCTTTAGCCATCTTTTGCCTATATATTCTTTTAGACCATAGCATTTTTGCAAAAGCAGTTGAAGGAGTGTGTAATCTCTGCAAGGTATCCCACACATCCTTGGCAGACGTTTTATCTCTGACGTCATTAATTAAGTCTTCTTCAAGCATGAGATAAAGACAGGCTTTTGCTTTACTATCTCTGTCTTGAGTGGCTTCATCAGCATCGGCTGCCAGCCCTGTTTCAACTGTTGACCACAGACCTTCCTTTACTAGTAGAGATTGGGCATAAATCTTCCAGGTAGAGTAGTTGTTTCTATTTAATTTACTAAACTTTAGAATTTCCATCTTGATTTGTGCAGTGACTCAATTTGACACAGTCCTTCTGAGTATGCACAGCTGACCCGTCTGAGCTTAAGCAAAACACAAAATGATTTACTCACGAGGCTTATCAGTGCAGCACAAACAGCTTGCTCTGATCTGTTGTCCACAAAGCTTTCTTCCACTGTCTGGAACTTTCAGCTTCTGTGGATGCTGGGTGCTCTAGTAACTGGGCCCATAACCCTTGTCAGGGATGATGGGAGTTGTAGCTCTTCACCTCTGGCTCAAACTCACCACCTTTTTATGCAGCAGAGCCAACCAGCTTAGATCAGTGGTTAATGCTTTTCTCCAAAGCAGCAGAGTTTCAGAGAATAGGCTGAAGATCCTGACAAACTCTCCAAGCCTTCTCACTCTTCTCCAGGTGTCTCCAAAACGTCTCCAGGATTCACTCAGGCAACTCAGTAGTTTTATATAAAACCTACTTTATTCTTCTATATAAATATACTATATGGTCAACAAATCACAATCTCTACACACTACTCCACAATATCTCCAAACTACTCCAACTCTACTCCACAACAATACATTGGCAAACATTGCAATTTTATAGCCATTGTTTATCACCACCCACTAGCTAGTTTCCACCCAGTGGGTGTGTACTTCCATTCTGATTGGTCCACATAGTTCCACCCATGCTTAAGACCAACCCATGTATTTCAACATTTCACCTTGTACACTTAATGATTCTCATGTGTTTCCAATCTGCATTCAGTAACTCTGTCCTTGGCTCTCAGGCCTTCTAGATTACATTAGCAGTTTCACCTGTGTAGCTCCATAATTGCTCTTGCTTAGTCATTGTGACTTTCACATACATATTTTATTTCTTTCACTGTATGTCCCATGTTGCATTTTCCTTAACATTATATGCCATTTTCAAGGCAAACCTCCCAAAGCAGTTACATAAAAGTACGAGAATGACAAATATCTTAAAAGGGCAGGATGGTCCTTCAGTAGTCCAGGGCTGGCATTTGGGGAGTGCCAAGGGAGGCTTAATCGGATTCTCAAAAGGATGCTCAGTGGGGTCTTTTTGGATAATAGACCAAGCAGAGCCAAGCAAGGTGCAATGTGGAAGGAATCTGTGAGTGGATTCACCCTCTTTGAAAAGGTTTTAAATATGTTGTGTGTGTTTGTGGGGGAGCTCTCAACATCTAAGGGCTTGTCCACACTAAGGATAAAATGTGTACTCATCCTGGATCCAGTGTAATTTGTTCACGCAACTAATGCAGTGAATCTGTTCCTTTTAGCTGTTAATCCAGTTTAAGAGAAACTGCAAGTTGTTCTGGGGTTTCCAGAAAGCTCCGGAGTGGCCCTAATGTTTTGGATATGTGGACAGCTGGATTGGGCTGGATCCAGAGGGAGCCATCTGTCTACACAGCTACACACCCACAGCATCGGCCCCGCTGGCCAAGCAGTTCTCTGTGAGACTCTGGCCTTCACCATCACTGCTGGTGAGGACAGAACAGAGCACCGTGCCATGTGAGCAACAAGGAGGGGGTTGTTCTATCCCTTGTTGCTGATCACATGGACACCGTGTTCTGACCTCACCAGCAGCGATGGCAATGACCACGCTCTTGCAGAGAGCTGCTTGGCCAGTGGGCAAGGCAGAGATAGTGGTGGCACCAAGGGGTGCAGGCCAGTGGGGCTGATGTGGTGTCAGCCCAGTGGCCCATCTGGAATATGGCATGGATCTGGAACGGATCCACACTGGTATGTGTAGTCGGCATTGTGTCAATCGGGACAGCTCTGGAACATAATGCTCTGGATTGGCCCTGGTGTAGATACACCTTATGTCAGAGCTAGAGTTGGGGTCAGGACCAGTTTAAGGAATTTTTGGGGCCCCTGAAATGCTTTATTTTGGGGTCCCCATATGTTTATCTCAGGTCAATGTAATCTAACCTGACCTGACCTAACCTAACCTAACCTAACCTATTCACAGTACAGGATATTCATATTATTACTAATAATGATTTTGCAGGAGGAGGGTTACGACGGGGGCCCCTTCAATGATGGGCCCCTCTGCAGCTGCAGGTGCTGCAGGGCCCTTAAACTGACCCTGGTTGGGGTGGTGGTGGTAACCATTTCCTCTGATCTACATTACACCCCTGCCAACCTGCTGGTTAGCTCTGTGTGGTGGCTTTAAATTTAAGCCATGAAGCTCTAGAAGTAAGGGACAGAGAGGGAGGGGAAAATAGATCCATTTCTTATAATGATCAGGTATGGTTCAGGAAGTCTGTTGGAGGACTTTTTTTTTTTTTTTGAAAAACATGGAAAATGGCAATGGGAGTTATCAAAGAATTGCAAAAATTACAATTTCCCTGTCTTTTCACAGAAGTGTTGCTGGAGCAAAGACTTATCCTTCAATTGATGTCATTAAATAAATGAAATCAAAGAAATACAGTTTGGAATCAGTGTTCTGGCCTTCCAAATTAATCACCGTCTGTGTGGTTAAACCAGGTATTCAGGGAAATGTTTATGAACCCATTTTCCCTCCCACAACAGGCTCTCTTCAGTGATACATGCCTCAGCAACCAGACTTGCAACTTAAGTCTCTGTTTACCTTCCAGAACTTCTCACAAAACAGAGCATGCTGAAGGTAAGATGTGTACATGTGAGTTACACAGGTTCAACATGGTCCCTTGACACTGGAAAGCTGCCCACCCCTTCGTTTAAAGCAGGGGTTGGCAACTGTGGAAGGCAAGGGGGACACATAAGCCCCCCAGGAGACATTTTCACCATGTTTTGGGGCCTTTCTGGGCCATTTAATGCCCAGCAGAGGTCTTTTTTCAACAACAGGAAGTGAGCTGATAACATTTTTTTATCCCCTTCCTGTTAAAAAAAAGTCTCTCCTGAAATTAAGTTGGATTGAGAGCGGTGCCAAATGTTGTGGAACCGTGCTCCTTGCCCTCAGTGGAATTTTTGGGCATTTTTCAACATTAAAAAAAAAACACCTGCTAGCATAGTGATGACTCAAAAGAAGAGGTCACTGGGTGTATCTTCCTCTGTACTAGTGCTGTTGATTCCTCATGCTGGGGAGATGCGCTGTGCAGGAGATAGCCCTGGTTGGATCCTGAGTATAACTATAAAGGACTTCAGGTGTGAGAGGGAATGGATATTTCTGGGCATCACTGCTCCCTGAGGTGAGAGGTGGTGACACACAGTAGCATCTTCTGTAGTACTGTTTATGTTTTCTTAGTACAGTACATCATTACCTTGTTTTGTAGTTTAGCCATATCCTTATTAGCCATCTGGGGAGATTTGTGAAAATAAAGAAAAGGACATATTATGTCTTTGCATAAAGCATCCTTACTCCAGAACTAGACAATGTCTACCTTGTTGGACTTCAGCTCCCATCAGCCCTAGCTGGTATACCCAGTGGGGAATGATGATGTCTAGCAACCTCTTCAGGTTCATGTTTAGAACCATTCCTACTGCAGAGGTTCAAATGAGAAAAAGGTTACACCCCACTCCATTCTGGCTGTGGATGCCTTTTAGATTGGGGTGAGGGAAGTTCCCCATAGCTTCTGTTTTCAAACCATATGAGATCCATCCTTAGGTGTTTCAATCCAGTTCACTTGTTGCATGCACAGAATAATCATTAAAGCAATTAAATGAGCCTGTGCGGTAGATAATGCCCACCAAAGATGAAACCCTTTCCTAAGGGGAAAAAAGTGAGTCTTGACAAATATTAACAACATTGCCAATAGTGATTTTTAGGACCACAAAGACACCACTGTAAATGCTCTTAAAATATACTGAGCTTTTTAATGATTTAATCTTCAATACATTTAAGAATGAGCCATATTTTAGATCTCTCTCTCTATTGCTGAAATCTGATGTGACACTCCTGCTCCCAGCTTTAAAGTTCAGCATTTTGCAGATTAAAGGATTGTCTTCAGTTTCATTTTTGACACCACATAATAGGTCTCTGGGGACACAACCTAAGCAGGCATTTCAGAGAGATACTCCACAGTGGTGTGTCACTATGATCTTTCCCTACTGTCCTGACACTGATAATGCCTGCTAAGGGTAGAATTGCAAGCGATGGTACAGTAGGAATAAGACTATAATTCCCTTTGTGTTTAGAACTGGATACCCTCCCTTTGGCTAGATGGAAATCTGCACGCTTCTCAGTGCCTTAAGTGGGTTTTCCTGGCAGCAGCAAATGTTTTAGGAATTGAATAGACAGCTGGAGAGAGGCTACAAATTCTGATTTATCCCCATAGAACAGGTGAACGGAGTTGGCATTCATACTGATTTGTATTTGAAACCTTGAAGTGTTCGTATTTGGGAAGCTCAGGGGGAAGGAATGCAAAAGGCAAAAGGGATCTGCTCAACAGTGAGTCCCCCCCACCAGAGTTCAGCTACCCTTGCCATAAAATGTAACCATGGAAACATCATTCTCCCTATCATTGCTTAGTCCCTGAACAACTCTAGAAGATGAGAGATGGTAGCTTGTTGTTCTCAGATATTTTGTTCTGAAGGATGTTTGGGCTGCCCAATAGAATCATAGATTTGGAAGGGACTGCAAGGGCCATCTTAGTCCAGCTCCTTTCCATGCAGGAATACACAACTTAAGTATTCTTGGAAAATGGCTATCCAACCTCTGTTTCAAGACCTCCAAAGAAGGAGAGTCCACCACCCTCTGAGGCAGTCTATTCCACTGTTCAAACAGCTCTTATGATAAAGACTAAAGACATTCTTCCTAATGTTTAGGTGGAATCTCTTTTCTTGTAATTTGAGTTCACTGGTTCTAGTCTTTGGAGGAACAAAAAACAAGCTCACTCAATCTTCTACAGGACATCCTTTCAGAGATTTAAAGATGGCTATCATATCACTTCTCAGTCTTCTACTCTCCAAGCTAAATATACCCAGTTCTCAAGGCCATTCCTTGTAGGGCTTGGTTACCAGACCTTTCACTATCTTGGTTGCCATTTGGACACATCCCAGCTTGTCAATACTTTCTGGAACTGTGGGGCTTTAACAGGACACAGTATTCCAGGTGAGGTCTGACTAAACCAAAATAGAGTGGTGCTGTTACTTCTCTTGATCTCCAGAATGCCAGGGGCTGGTTTACACAGCAGATTTATTGCGGCAACTTGCATTTTAATTCTTTTCCGCAGCTGTGCCAGTCATGTTTTTTTTTCTAATTATGCCGCTTTGACGTTCAGACTTGAATAAGTGTGGGTGGCGTGGCCTCCCAAGCAGACAAAGGCTGTATGGGGAAGGGCATAGACAGACTCACAGACTGCCCAAATAGCAGGGGGGAAGATCAAAGTAGTGGCTCTGTCTCTGTCTCTGTAAATGAACTCACTCCGTGAAGCAGAGGGACAGTAATCTCTCTGCTAAAAGACCTTGCTGCTGTGCCATGGATCCTTAGGTGAACCTATCGCAAGTTTTTCCAGCCTCCCCCTCCCTCCCCCATCTCTCTTGCTTGTGCTCTCTCTCTCTCTCTCTCTCTCTCTCCCTCCCTCCCCCAAGCACAGCTGACAGATGGGAACATTATGACTGAAAGGTCTTGGGAATCCTTTTTCTTGGCAGACCTTCTGCAAAACAGCAGAGAGGATTTTCTGATAGCTACTGAACGCAGTCCCTCTCTTTTAAGCCCGCCCCTTACATCATAGCAACCAATCACAATGCAGATCTGATGCAGCCCTTAGTTTACAATGCCAATAAAGCACTACATTGCAAATATACCGGCAAAAGTAGCGACATCCCTTGCCACGCTATATTTGGGTGTTTTACCTCCCCCCCTTCTGAATGAGGCGATGCTGTGCTGCGATCCGTGGGAACTATGAGCTATCTTAGCGGTATATTTAGAGAAATATTTGCCCGTTTAAACGACCCCCTGGTGATGCAGTCTACATATGCATTGGATTTTTAGCCACCATATTACACTGTTGACTCACATTTAGCTTTAAGTTCATGTTCAAGCCTCTACTAAGACCCCTAGATATTTTTCACATGCACTGTTATCAGGTCAGGTGTCACCATTCTGTATTTGTCAGTTTCACTACTCCAGGTGAAATGTAGTACCTTGTATGTATCCCTTTCAAATTCATTTTGTTAGTTTTGGCCTAGCAATTCAATTTGTCAAGGCCATTTTGAATTCTGATCCTGTTCTCTGGGGTATACACTACCCCTTTAATATGGTGCTACCTGCAAATTTGATAAGCATTTTTTTTATTCCATCACCTAAGCCAGTTATAAAGATGTTAAAGAGAACCTGGATGCATCCCACACTAGTCACTTCTCCCCAGGATGAAGAGCACTCTCTGCCTTTGGTCTGTCTATCAGTTATAAATCCACCTAACTATAAAACTGTTTAGCCTACATTTTATGAGTTTGCCTGCCAGCTCAGAAGCCTAATTAATTAAGAGGCATCATTCTAGGCTTGGCTTGGGTGAGAGGGGTGTGTTGTGGTGCTTTTCAAAACTAATATTAGCCAGACCCTATGGGAGAGCTTTACAGGCAAATGGGGTACTTTCACAAGGTCAGAGATGAGAAAATCTCCCAAATATGGGAGATTTTTATGGCCACAAAGAAGATACTTCCACAATGTGGAAATTATAATTTTTGGAGATTTTATAAAAAAATTCCCATATACATACAAACATACATACATATACACATTTAAAAAGCAAAGAGAAGCAGCTATGACTGATTCTTGGAGAAAGTGGAGCCTCTTTGTATGATACATTTTTTCCATGTTGACTGCATGTTGTACATGTACATCTAAAATAGTATGTGTGTGTGATAAACATGTATGTATCAATTTGTACATTATATAGTTCAGTACCTATCAAGGAGTTAGGGTTTCCTGCCATCTCTTGTTTAAGTATGTACTTCGAAGTAAAAAGCAGGTTGGTCATTATGTGACGTAATGAATGATGTCTTGGCTTTTACTTGCTACTGGACTAGGGGTGGTCAGCGTTATTTCCTCAAGGATAATCCTTTGAGGGCTACATGCCAGTGACAGGTAGGGCTGAAGCCTGCAGTGCATAGAGCCAGAGCCAAAAGTAGATATAAACCCACCCTCTTCTTTCTCTCCTCCACTTGTTTACTTTTTTATCTCTTTCTGTACCCCTCCTTCTCTTTCTTCCCCTCTTCTGCACCTTCTGGCAGGCTGTTGGGAAAGGGACAAATCACTCTCACAAAGATCAGAACTGATCCTTTTTGGAGGGATTTTAAAATTAGGCTGAATATCAGACTGACAGTTGCAGGTGGTCCTTGGGTTACAGGTTACCTACTCTTGGAGTAGCCAGTACTCCTGTCATTATTTCCTGCCTTTCTCCCAAAATTGGGATGCAAGGAGGCTTACAATAAAAAAAAAAGAACAATGCAGCTAAAATATATATTAAAAAGTGAACATTAAAATGGAATCAAACTATCCACAACATTAAAATGATTTAAACCTACACTTAAAAAGATAAAAGCAGTTCATTTTAAAACAATACAGCACCCTCAGCCCATTCTTTATAAACTTTCTGTTTTAAAAAACATCATGCTGACCAGCCTACTTGTCCTGGTCATACAACAAGCTATGAGGCAATAGCATTGCATTAGAAAGGAGCAGCCAAGGACTCATGGATGCACCTCTTCCTGGAGCTGCTCAGGGTCAGGATCCAGAGCGCATATATGGATTGCTGCTGCCTTCTCCTTCTCCATTGTTGACCCATTGGATGGGAAACCAGCCTGCTCACTAGCACCATTTCACTCCACCTGACCCAAAGGCTTCTTGGTCCTGTGGGCCTGGAAGTGACAGGGACAGTGAAAGCCCAGAATTTGGATGAGAGTCTCAACAAGGGTGTTTCCAGGCTTTCATGAGCAAGATATAGTGTTGCTAGGTTTTCAAAAAAACAAGAAGAGAAAGCAGGGTTGACAATCAGGAAGTAGCTATTAACCAGTTTGTGTTATACCTAAATACAGTACCAAATATCAGTTCACATAGCTATGTATATCTCTGTAACGTTAATGTGTATTCATAAATTACATGGGCCCGTGCTCCAAAATACTGAAGTTTTTTTGGCATCTTATTTGGTCTTATCTTGACTAAGCTTTAGTTTGTTCACCCTTATACAGTCCATTAGTAGAAACAGGTAGCAGTTTAGCACTAAAGCAGCTTCCTTGGAATTAAATGGAAGAAGAGACAAGAAGAGACAGATGGAAAGGAAAGACACTAAACCCAAATGTCTGGACAACCTGTCCCAGCGGTTTAATGTATGAGGAGGACAGTACTGAGCCCTGGGACACCCCACAGGCCAATAGCCAGCATGTCAAAAAGGAATCCCCCAGCAGCACCTTCTAAGTTTGCCTCTTCAAGGAGGACCAGAACCATCAAGTCCCATCCCCGAAAGACAACTAAGGATGATGCCATGGTTGATGGTATCAAAAGCCACTGAGAGGTCCAGCAGAACCAACAGGGACACACTCCCCCTGTCTAGTTCATAGTGTAAGTCATTTACCAAGGCAAACAGAGCTGTCTCCATCCCATAACCAGGCCTGAAGCCAAAATGAAATGGATCTATTTGTGCCAGGGGCACCACAGGATCTGCTCAACCTGTTGTTCAGAGATAGTAGTCACATCAGGCCTTAGAACCAAATTTGGTTGGTTCTTGGAGAAGGCCTGAGTAGAACTAACAAGAAAGAAAGCACAAAAGAAGATCAGAAGCTGTAATCTGGATATCTCCTGGATGTACTAATGCCTAGTTTAATATTCTGCTTTTTAATCATGTAATTTGTGCATTTAGTCTTTCATATGTGCTTTGCAAACAATGGGTGCGGCTATACGATCATAAAAAAATCCGTATGGGGTGCAAAAAATACGAACAGCCTGTCGTTCGTATGCATACGAACCGACTATATGATTTTTAACCCCCCTAAACTCCGTATGACTCCCTCTTCCCAAAAATAAAGAAACATATAAATTCATGGACTTACTAGACTCTCGCTAGCCAGGAATCCAACATGGCGGCCGCTCCCAATTCCCCTCCTTGCTAGCCCCGCCCCCTGTACTCAGCCAGCCAATCAGATTACCCTGCCTGTTCGTATGTGTGCGAACGGACCGTACAGACCCGTCAGCCATCCAAACGGCGTACGGATTTCTTTTCGCGATCCGCTTTCCCTCCCGAACGCCGCGTGTGCGTATTTCAGGGTGGAAATCCGCCCCCCCTCTTTTGCATTCATGTGCATCCGAATGGCCGTTTGTACCGAAGCGCGAACTTCCGCACGCCGTACGTATTATTTAAATTGTGTAGACGGGACCAATAATAGAGCTTGCACGGGAAAGGAAAGATGGGGATGTAATGTAACAAATGATCTTTATTTTCTGGAAGGAGGGCGCAGTAAAGATACATTTCAAAAGTAACACAATGATTGGAAACAACTCCACTCTTGAAGAGAGGGTATAATGAATTGCTTTTCTGGTTATTTTTGAAGGGTCTTTTTAGATATATTCTGAGAGAACTTATATGTCATTCTTTTTTAATATATATATGTATGTTATTTCAAATCTAGTCCTTCCACAAAAACAATAAGTCCCCCAAAGGTAATTAATTAAATAGCAAATTACTTAAAAATTTTTTCTAAGCTTGTGATCTTGCTTATTTTATTATCTAGATCTGTGATGGGGGATGGGATAAAATGGTGAAGTCCTTGATTGTGGACAGCATTTACATCCATTTGATTAGCTTTTTAATATGGGAAAGGGCAGTGTTCATTCATTTGGTCTTGATACCAGTTATGCCTCTGAGAGGCTTTTTGCACAAGGGAAGGGAAGCGAAAGTGCAGCCAGGTAACAGCACTTCGCATTCTGCCTTACCACATGTCCTCATCTTTCCTCAGTAGTTCTTGGTCCTGTGGGAGACAGTTGTAAAAGTGAGTCTTTTTCCTAATTGAAAAAATTAATTATAGTAGTAATTCAAATTGTAGATTTGAATTAAAAATCAACAGATAGATATTATAGAGAAAAATTGATCTTGGTTAATATATATTATTAAGAAAAATAATAATTTTACTAGGATTAGATAAGGCTTATCATTTAAGGTTTTATTTATTTATTTATTTTTATTTATTTGTGCAATTTCTATGCTGCCTTTTCCACAAAGTTGGGACCCAAGGTTTTTTTTAAAGGTATAGTTTTATAACCTTTTAGCTGTCAAGTTGGAATCTGATTATCCCTTGTAGTGTCAGCTTTTTTATTTTTGTTCTGTCTTGTTTAGGTTACTTTTGGAGGGTGGGGAGTTAGATTAGTTGAGAGTTTAATATTTGTGTTTGTATTTTTTATTATGGTTATCTTTGTGTGTAGTTTTTAGATTGGAAAATTAAATGTTTAATGTAAAGATTTTTTTAAAAAAGAAAAGATGTAGCACTGTAAGTTGGAGCTGTGAATTCATACATTACATAGTAGCTGCCTGGTGTATTCTCTGGCATCTGAAATGTGGATGAGGGTAGAATCACAAGGGCTAGTAACCCCAGGTAATTGGTACAGTCATCCCTTCATATTTGCTGGAGTTTGGTTACAGGACCCTCTGTGGATACCAAAATATGTGAATACTCAAGTCCCATTATATGCAATGGAATAGCAAAATGGTGTCCCTTATATATGATGGTAAAATCAAGGTTTGCTTTTTGGATTATTATTTTTTAAAGAATAGTTTCAGGCCGTGAATACTTATATCTGTGGATACCAAATCCGTGCATATGGAGGGACAACTGTAATGGTTTGTAGGGCTTTCTGATTGCCTTCACGGGGGGGGACTGAGTTACACAACCTACTCTGACATTGATGGTTCAGCACTGTGGATCTATATTTGCTTGGTTTTTGTTTGCTCTTTCCCTCTGTAAATGTTCAAAGTGTGTGTGTGTGTGTGAGAGAGAGAGAGAGAGAGAGACCTATCTACAAACTTGCTGGCAGCATTTATGCATAGAAGCTCTGTATCAATAATGACTACATGAATGTTTCTTAAATCAAATCAAATCAAATAAAAATAAAAATGGTTTTTCTACCATAGCTGCCATTAACTATCATCCTGGTAATGCTGCTCAGCAGCACAGTTCAGAAAAAAACAACATTGGAATAATAATAATAATAAGAGGTCAGCACAGGGGGTGCCTTCACCTGTTGATATATTCATACAACTGCTAAAAACATAGAGCCTCCATGCACACAAAAGGCAACAACCCTTAAGTTCTCAACTGCTAAAGGTACAGAGCCTTCAGGCACAAAAACCACAACAACTTGAAAGTCTTCATACTGTGGCACATGTCGTTGTGTGCTGTTGTTTACCCATTTCTAACCATGGTTTGATCCCAGTGTTGTTTAGCCATGATGTAAGTGTCTCCTCTTGATTTTTTTTGGAATGAAATGTCCAGTAGGCCTTGGTGTCTCTCTCTTCCCCCGCCCCCGGACTGGAATTTTTAATGTGGTGGCAGCAGTGCTAATGATGTGAAAGATGCAAATGTTTAAACGCCATGCATAATTAGGGGGCATACGAGATCTAACAGGAGCATCTGAGAAGCCTAGTATCACGTAGGTAAACAAGTGTGTTTTGGCTGTGTGTGTTCTCCATTGCTTTCACCGCTTTCCCCTTCTCACAACTGGATGTCAGAGAGCCAGTTTCCATGGCTACTAAACAGAATCCGTGCACTGAATTATTAAACTGGGCCTGCTCTTTGGAGCCAACGCTACTGGTAATGAAGTCAAGTTAGGTAGCAGCGCTTGTATAGTAAAGGCATTTGCCAGACTGCTGCATGGCATTTGCTCTTTCAAAAGGATGCTCTCATGGCGCCGAGAGAGAAAAAACATTTGGTGGCCTTGATGGTTTCCAACACCAGTCCAGGGATAGTCGGTCGTGTCCATGTCAGGGATGCCATGAATCTGCACTGGGTTTTATGCCACACTTTTAAGGAGCTATTCATGGTTGCAGCACTTATTTTGGGGACAGGGTTCAGGTCTGTGGATAGCTTGGATAGAGTGGATTCACCTCACCACTGGCTAAGAGGCTGCTGTTGTGAATCACCCTTTTCTAGCCTAGGAAATGGAGTGTGGAAGAAGTACTGTAGTAAGCTCTAGATCAGAAATCTTCAGCCTTTTCATACCCAGGACCAGAGTGGCGAAAAGTTACTTTTTAAACTAGAACTTTCAGAGTCCCCCAGCCATCATGGCCAGTGGCTGTTGAAGTCCAAAAAAGTAACTTTTCCAAACTCTGTCTAAGAACAACCTATAACCCAAGCATACCACTGGGGATCCAGTTCTTCCTATTTTTATTAATATTATTTTTTACCAGATTTTTTCTCAGTGTTGTAGCTACTAATTCAAATCACCTTAGGTCAGTCCATAATTTGACTAGTCCATAATTTGTGCTAGATTCTGCTTGGCATTGGCTATGACTTGATCTGGATGTGAGCATCTGCTGAATGACACATGGCTTCAAGTGTGTAAACCAAATAAACATCTAACAGATAACAGAGCCTGTTACGTAGTGAAACCAGAGTTCCTAGGACTGGAGGAGCACTAGAACTTTTTCATTACCATGGTGATGACATCAGCTTCCATCACCCCATTTGTTTGCCCCCTCTCAGCTTAGCAGCAACCTTCACAATAGCTGGTGGTTTCTATGAACTTTTCCTAGCAACAATATATTGTTTTGAGCTATCCCTTTTGTCATACAAACATCTTGAGTGGGCAATGAAGGCTTATTAACTTTACAAAAGACCTGCTTCTGATGTAGATGAAAATGGCTAGAATTGATTTGTTGCTACAGATCCATACAGCTGCATGTCTGAATTTTTCTTGGGGAGTGTGTCTATGGAGATTGCCATTATAAACGCCTGCATTCCAAGTTTACTATATACCTCTGAACAGAATAAATTATAAGGTCCCTTTCACACTACTCAGTTTATAGCACTATGATTCCACTTTAACTGCCATGGCTCCATCCTATGCAGTTTAGGGAGGGGTATTTAGAATTCTCAGAGAACACTCGTGCCTCTCCCCAAACTACAAACTCCAGGATTCCAAAGGATGCTGGTCGCCATGGCAATTAAAATGGAATCATAGTGCTATAACAGTATAGTGTGAAAGGGCCCTGAGTCTGAAAATTTGTGCTGGCAAAAGGCTGCTTGTAAGCCATTTTACTAGATATTGTGACATTGGCAAACCTCCTCTGAATAAATCTTGCCACAAAACCCCTATAATAGAGTTGTCATAAGTTGGAATCAACTTGGAGCCACACAACAGCAGCAGCATAAAACAACATTTGGAATTTTAGTGCCCTTGTAAATAGTATAAAGAAGGATTAAGTTGCTAATACTCTTTCTTTCTGATAAACAAAAATGATTTTTTTAGTTTTTTAAAAAAGCCATTCACATGAGATTTTGACCCATGCCAGTCTCTTCTTTTACTTGCCTGCTTTTGTTCTGACGCTGCTCAGCTTCTCAAGCTCCGTGACTGACAGTTATTTCTGAATTCAAAAGATGGCAACACTATTACCCTTGGCTGCCAGAGAGAAAATATCTTGATTTGGGCTCACTTTCATGTTTTACCTTAGGGATGGAGGTAATATAGAACATGATCTGTTTGTTGGACTGCCAAATACTGTACCTGTAGCTGGCAGGTTAGTTAGTATGATCTTGTGTATGCTATCTTCCTTTGTAAATTTAAAACACCATAGTAGACCACACGAGGTTCTAGGTTTTTGTCTTTACACTGTGCAAGACTGAAAATATCCCATTCCTATATTTAAATATGTGTACATATCCCCATGATTCATTGCCTAATCTAATCCAAAAGAAATCAGGTGATATAAAAAGAAACAGGCTCGAGTAAAACTGACTGAGTGGTCACCGTGAAGGGAAATATGCTGGTATAGAGGCTTGGCTTAAGGCTTTTTTTTTTTTTTTTTAATGGTGAACTCATAATGCACTAATCTGACTGGTGTTTGTTGGCAGAAGACTGCTGCCATCCCAACAGCATGCTGGGCAAGGCTAGAAAAACAATATACTTCATTCATCTGGAAAGTTTCCACATTTCTCTAATTAGTTGGTGCTTCCAATAAATAGAAGAAAAATAATGTTTGTGTTGTATGTACCTTGGTAAAATATTTATACAAATATTTGCACCAACACGGGATAGAATGCTATGGTGCCCCATATGCTCAGAATTCTGAACCAGCTATTATTTTACTGCACAGAGTAATAAAGCCATGCTATGTCAAATAGTATTTGGGATGAGAACAAGCCAATGCAGTCATGATTCTGCTATTGGCTTCACTTGGGTGGCCACCTAAATAGATTGTCAAGGGACAATCCTCTGTTTGACAGTCTTCTTTATTTGAAAGGCTGAACTGTGCTGGTTTGATTTAGGACTTTATCAGATTAGGAAAATACAGCGTCATAAGGATGCCTAATGATCATAAAAGGGTGCGTGTACTTGACAACCTCCTTTCGTAATCATGTAAAGTCTAAAAGCCATGCTTTCTTATCAACAGCCCAGGCCATCAATTGATCACCTCTGGTGCTTTTTGCTGGCATTGCCAGCATTTGAATCCATGTGCCATTGTACTCATGTGAATGCAGTATCAATGGGTAAACACCTCCAGGTGCGATCAGAACAGCCAGGTAGGGGATGCTCTTTTTTATGACCCCGCTGTGTACTTAGGACTTAAAATGTCTGTTTAAAATGTGTTAAAATTTGGAAATTGTAATGTGTAACTTCTAATTTTAGTATAAAGCTGTAAATATAATGTTTATTGGAAAAGAAAAGTGAGTGATTATAATGTGTTTAGATTAAGAGGAAAAATGTATTAGTATTAAGATAGATAGTTTTTATTTTTGTATTAGTAAGAAAAGAGAATAAAAAAAAGATTTTTGTGTTATTGTTATAGCCTTCTGTGGTCAGATGTATTATTCTGTAGAATAGTTTTATTTCAATAAAAAAATTCCTACCCCCCAATTCCTTAAAATGTGTGTTTTTGTGCTTTCCTGTACTAAGTGTGTGTGTGTGCTTTATTTTTTAAAGCTCCCATGCTAGTATCTTCTCACAAGAATCCATGAGACCTCAACCCCAGAAGTAAACGGAGCTCCATTTATGCTCCGTTACTGCTGGGGAAGCTTCATTGATGCCATTAAGGTAAGGACTGGTACGGGGGGTTCTTTTGCTGGCATAAAAATAACACAATTTATGCCAGCAAAATAACATTAAAGTGGGGTGGTCTGATAAAGTCCTTAAACTGGAAGAACCATCAGAAGGCAGAGCAGGGGTGGCTGGTCAGCAGACTGGGCAGGTATCCAGGTCATCTGGCCACAATTGTCCCCACTATGGTGATGCTGAAATTATACTAATCAGTTCCAGATCTACACTGACACACACATATTTATTTGCCCATGCAAATTTTATGCATATTTCTGGTACCTCATGTTCTCTTTTTGGTGATATGTTTCCTGTTCTTCTGGGAAAGCATAACTGACTATCCTAGGCTTTACCCTTGAGCTTCCAAGGTTTCCTGCTCTGGTTAGGGAGCCCTGGTGATGCAATGCCAGTACTGTAGTCACAACGTTGTAAGTTTGATCCCAGAGGGCTCCAAGGTTGACTCAGCCTTCCATCCTTCCTAGGTCAGTAAAATGAATACCCAGCTTGTTGGAGACAATTAGCTAACACGTTGCAAACTGCTTCGGGAGTGGTTTGGCACTGATAAGCGGTATAGAAATAGAAGTGCTATAGAAATAGAAGTGCTATTGCTACTGTATCAGTGCGCCTGTCTTTCCCACTTTGCAAATATTAGGACTGCTGGGCCACCCATTCTTTTGTGAAGAAAACTGTTTGTTAATGACAGTAAGGATCCAGTCAGAACTTCAATTCACTCAGACGACCATCACTAGTCAAAGTGTTTTATTGCAGAGGTAAAGAAGTGAAAAGTTCCAGAATCATTGGAAGAACTGATTCACAGGAAAAAAAAGTAGGGTTTAAATCAGTGGCTTGACTCACCCTCCTTACCAGCCCCATTCTAATTCCCAAGCCTCCAGCAGATGTGTGACCTTGGAGATAGGCTGTGTCTTCTCCAAGCAAGGTGCTCACATTCCAGTCCCCCCTCCCAGCACATAAACAACACCCAGACACAGACTGCACATGACAGGACCCTGGCTGGACTTAGGCCAAGTGAGGCTTAGTTCAGAAAGGATTCCTGATATTCTGACCCCCCAAAGACAGCCCCCCTCATAACCAACAAAAGAAAACATAATTACAACATTCCCCATCATCCCAGTTTCTCTGGGGACAGCTTATGGAAGGCCCACAGCAACCAAGGGGCCTTCATATGCTCAAAGTCTACCCACTCAGCATGCCCCACAGGCAAGTGCTTCCATCGCACAAAGTACTGCAGTCACCCACGATGGAGCCGAGATCCAAGGAATTCATTGACATCACAGTGTTCATGCTTGTTAATCATCAGTGGAGGGAACTCCTTTATGGCAGGATGCCACGTACTCAACTGAGGAGCAGGTTTTAGAAGACTGGAATGAAAGACAGGATGCATGTTATGATAGTTCTTAGGGAGCTTTAATTCAACCACTACTGGGTTAATAAATCTGGTGATTGGAAAAGGCCCCGCATATTTGGATCCTAACTTCTTCAAAGTTAGAAGGCACTTCAGGAATTTAGTAGACAGATAATCCTGGTCTCCTACTGCATACTGAGGTGCAGGCACTCTCTTTTTGTCAGCTTGTTTTTTGTATGCTGATTTAGCAAAGTCCAGGGCAGACATAACTTTCGGCCATGCCTGCCTAATTCTGTCACTCCATTGCACCAGTGATATTGGATTTAACTTGCCTACCTCACTCAGTAGCATGGGCTCTAGCTCCCTCCCATATATCACTTGAAAAGGTGAATGTCCAGTGCTTTGATGCACAGCATTATTATATGCCACCTCACCAAAGGGGAAGAGATCCGCCCAGTCATCCTGCTGAAAGTTAATATAGCACCTCAAATACTGTTCCAGTACAAAGTTCAGTTTCTCAGTTTGTCCATTGCTTTGGGAGTGATGAGAGGAGCTGAGGCCTAGCTCCACTCCTAACAACTGGGTAAATGCCCTCCAGAACTGAGAAGTGAATTGTGCCCCTCTATCTGATATAATTTTGGTGGGGGCACCATGAAGTCTAAATACATGTTGCAGAAATAGTTTGGCCAGCTGCTGTTCAGTAGGGATACTCTTTCAGGCCAAAAGGGAGCCTGCTTTGAGAACTTATCTGTTACCACCCATGTGATCGTCTTTTTCTTACTTTCCGGCAAGTCCACTATAAAGTCCATACTAATCACCTCCCAAGGTCTCCAGGAGGTAGGCAATGGTTGCACCAGTCCCCGAGGCTCCCCCCCCCACCCCTCTTGGCCATGGCACATGTGCGATAACTCTTCACATAGTCCTCCATGTCTCTCCTCAACTTGGGCCACAAGATCTGCCTCCTGATCAAATGCAGCATCTTTACATAACCAAAAATGGCCATCGTCTTAGCATCATGACTCTGATGAAGTACTTGTGCTCTCAACTTAGGTTCTGGTACATAAATCTTGTTCCCCTTAAAAAGTAACCCTTTCTGCACAATTATCTCTTCAGGATATTCTTTGCACCAAGGGTCTGTGAGCACAACCTTTCCTAGCTGCTCCTTCCAGGCTGGCTCCAATTTGTGGATCTCAGGGGACACTTTAGCTTGGCTCCTGGTGAGCACAGCTAAGCCCAATTGAGAATTGAGAAGGGGAGAATACTGTATCCACCACCTCTCTTCTTTTGCTCTCATGCTGGGGCAGTCTAGACAAGGTGTCCGCTAAGAAATTTTTCTTTCCTGGGAAGTACTTAAGAAGAAAGTTAAACATATAGAAGAAGTCAGCCCAGCAGATTTGCTTAGGACCTAATCTGCATGGGGTCCTCAATGCTTCTAGATTCTTATGGTCTGTCCATACTTCGAACGGTTCAGCTTCCCCCTCTAATAAGGGCCCCTGGGCCAGCAGTGCCAAGTGAATAGCACCAGCCTCTTTCTCCCACACAGGCCAATTCCTCTCGGTCCCATTGAACTTTTTGGAGAGGTATGCACAGGGTCACAATTTCCCCTCAGAATCTTTCTGCAACAGCACAGCCCCCACTGCCATGTCTGAGGCATCCACCTGAGGCATCCAAATGGAGCTGTGGGGTCTGGATGTTTGAGTATATGCTCTGACATGATCAGTGCTTTTAGCTGGTCAAATGCTCGCTGACACTCAGCAATCCACTTTAGTCATTGTGAGGGTTTTGCCTTGGCCCCCTCCCCAGGATCTTTCTTAGTTTTCAGCAAATCAGTAAGGAGTAAAGCTACCTCAACAAACCCCCTGATGAAGGCTCGATAGAAATTTGCAAAGCTGAGAAATTATTGCAATTGTCTCTGGGTTTGAGGGGCCTCCCACTCTAGAACATCCCTCACTTTGGCTGGGTCCATCTTGACCCCTTCAATAGAAATCCGATACACCAAATAGTCCAGTTTGGTCTTGTGAAACTCACATTTGGACAATGTGAAGTCAAAGGCTTTCACAGCCGGCATCCATAGGTTTTTGGTGTTTTTTTTTTTCGGGCTGTGAGGCTCTGTTCTGGAAGAGTTTATTTCTGACATTTTGCCTGCATCTGTGGCTGGCATTTTCAGAGAATGGTTGGGTAGGGGTGTGTGGAATATATATACTGTGAGTCCCTGTTGGAGAGGATATGTAAATTTGTGTATTTGAATGGCTATTTCCTGGAGGGAGATATGCAAGGAGGATTAGTGTCTGTTTGGCTAATGATCTATTGTCTGCTGGAAATCCCCCTGTGCCTGGGTGAAATTCATTTGCATGTGTTGAGTTTTGATTTTGGTGTTTTTCAGGACTGGCATCCAAACTTTGTTTACTTTAAGGGTTTCTTCTTTCCTGTTGAAGTTTGTCCAGATGTTTGTGGATTTCAATAGCTTCTCTGTGCATTATGACATGATAGTTGTTGGCCTGGTCAAGAATTTTGGTGTTTTTAAATAAAAACACATTTGGAAAGCTGAACATGCAACTGGTTCTCTGCTAACTTTGTGAGCACCTTTTGAACTAGCTTCACATGGGAGTTGTAGTCCTCTGAATAAATCAGCACCTTGTCCAGGTACACTAACACCCTCCTGTAGAGGAACTCCCTCAGCACTTCATTGATAAGGTTCATAAAAATCCCAGGGACACTCGATAGTCCAAACGGCATTACTAGCAACTCAAAAGAGCCCAACTGGCAATTAAAAGCAGTCTTCCATTCATCTCCTTCTTTGATTAGCACTTGGTAATATGCCTCCCTCAAGTTCAACTTGGTGAATATTTTACCCTTTGCTAGATGGGCCAACATATCCTTCATTAAAGCAGGGGATACTGGTTGGTTATACATGCTACATTTAGGCTGTGGTAATCAATACATAATCTCAAAGTCCCATCCTTCTTCCTACTGAACAACACAGGGACCCCAGCTCAGAGGTAGTCAGCCTAATAAATCCCCGAGCCAGATTCTTATTGATGAACTCTCTCAAAGTCTCCATTTCCATGGGGGTCATGGAATACAATTTAGATTTGGGTAGCTTGGCCCCTGGCACCAATTCAACCGCACAGTCCAAGGCTCGGTGTGGGGGCAACACATCGGACTCGTTCTCCTCAAACACTGTCCTCCATTTCTGGTATTCTATGGATAAGTCTTTTACCTCAACCAGCACCATGGCTACCAAACACATTGTGGCTGGGCCCTTGCTGATCCTGTCCTTTCCCTTCGGCCCCATTATGTTTGCTGCATTCTTGTCCTGATTGTCCTTTGCTCCACCCCCTGGGCAGTGCTCCTGCTGACAAGCTAGGTAGGAGAAGGTTACAATCTCCTTTATCCACTCAATGTCTGGGTTATGGTACTTTAACCAATTAATCCTCAGTACCATGGCTTGGACTGCTGCGGGAGCCACTACGAACTGTATGGACTCCTTGTGATTGCCCATCTGCATCCACATGGGCCCTGTGTACAACCTGGCTGGGCCCACCTTCATGGGATCGCCATCCATCTGGGTAAACTTTATGGAGGTATTCAGCTCATGGGTCTCCAGTTCCAGTCCTGCTACCAGGGTTAGATGTATCAGTACCTGTGTACATCCACAGTCAATCATGGCTGTTGTTTTCATGCCCCCCCTTCTTGGCAGTTCACAACTTGACTTTAATAAAGAAAGGGGTTTGTACACCACTCACCACTGACTCTGGGTGCCCTTCAGGGTTAGCCCACCCTTCAGTATGAACTAGGGTGGGCAACACCAATTTCCCAATGGCTCTCCTTCTCTGGATGATGATGTATCCGTTCCCTCTGATTCCCACGGGGACTCACTGGTGGTGTTCGCTGCAAGAATCTGAGCTTTTCCTTCCCTCTGTCCTGCTGGCTTCTTTGGCGATGCTTTCCCAACATCCTCTGAGGTTTCTCCTCCCTCCACTCTCCAGCTGCCATTCTCTCAGGGCACTCTGTGATCCAAGGTCCATTCTTCCCACATTGTAGGCATACACCCAACCACATCCACCGCTCATATCTCTGTCTCCTCTGGGGTGGTTGCTGGGTGCTCTGGCTTTTTCACCCACTGACCCCAGTCTTACTCCCCCACCCTTGCCTCTGCTTGGCCATCCTCACACTCAGCCTAACTGTTCCAGCTTCCCCAGCCAAGTGCACCCAACCAATTAAAGTCTCTGGGTTACCTTGGGGAAGCACCCACTCCAGGATATCTGCATTCAAGCCGTCCTGAAAGTACTGGATCTTAGTTGCTTCAGTCCAGTCTGAGATCTGGCTCGCCAGCCTTTGAAACTCCATAGCATACTCAGCCACCGACTTAGTGCCCTGGTGTAATCTCTGCAACTCCGTGCATGCATGCTCCTGGCAGAACGGGTCCTCGAACTGTGCCCTCAGGGTCAACATGAAGCCTTCTAGATCCTCTAGCTCTGGTGCTGCCATGTCATAGAGTCCCACAAGCCACTTGGCTGCCTTGCCTTCTAGCTGACCTGACATATACTGCACTTTGGCCTCCATCTGGAACGCATCTTCCCATTCCTTCATTAACACTTTGACCTGGGTTAAAAAAATATGGCAGCTTCTTTGCGTCCCCATCAAAGGTGGCTTTCAAACCTCGCTCAGTGAAGGAGCCAGGAGCCCTCCTTGTCCAGCACAGTCATCTCTCTGGGGCTGGGGCTGGCTCTGCCTCATCTGCCTCTACGTCTCCACCTGGGGGCTCCTCTGGTCCTCCCTCCATCTCTGTAGTGTCTCCCATTACCTCTTGAGCTGGTCCCTTCCACTGGGCTCCGGTCTCCATCACACTGAGCTTTGCCAGGATCTCCTGCAGACAGGATTTCAGCTCTCGTATGTCTTCTCACATGTCTTGTAGTTCAGATTCCCAGTCTCCCCTGGGTCTGGCCCACACTATAAGCTCCACTAGGTCAGGCAACCTAATGCTGGGACCACTGGGTCATCTTGCAGGCACACTCCTCCAGGTCATGGCACCAGGGCCATCTCTCCTTTGGCATGGCCCTAGCCTCTCTCTGTGGGGTAGCTGCCTCTGCCCCCTTGGTAGCATCCAAGTGGGCCTTCATGCCTCTCCTCTGCCTCCTGGCCTGCTTGTTCTGGAAGGTTTCCTCAGAAGCCTTGACCAAGCCAACATCTCCAGGGTCCACCATCTTCTGCTCACCCCGTTTGCCCTGGGAGGTGTCACCAGAACACTCTTCCGTCTCCTGCAAGACCTGCTCCTGGGACATGGTGCACCAGAAATCGGCTGCAGGCAAAGGGAGTTCTGCCAATCTGTAAGGAACCAGTCAGAACTTCAATTCACTCAGACAACCATCACTAGTAAAAGTGTTTTGTTGCAGAGGTAAGGAAGTGAACAGTTCCAGAATCATTGGCAGAACTAATTAACAGGAAAAAATGTAGGGTTTAAATCAGTGGCTTGACTCACCCCCACCTTACCAGCCCCCATCTCATTCCCAAGCCTCCAGCAGATGTGTGACCTTGGAGATAGGCTGTGCCTTCTCCAAGCCTGGGAACTGCAAGGTGCTCACATTCTAGTCCCCCCTCCCAGCACATAAACAATACCTAGACACAGACGGTACATGACAGGACCCTGGCTGGACGTAGGCTAAGTGAGGCCTAGTTCAGACAAGATTCCTGACAGTGACCTAAGATGAAAGCTAGTGCATGGGGGATCTATCTTGAATATTAGCCATATATTAGTTTATGCTGAAGATGATACACATGTTCCACCCACTGATGGAGAGGGAGTAATTTGTGTGCATGTCTGTGTGTCTGTACACACCTTGCCCTGCATTTCCAAGGATCATCTCTAAACTCCCATCCTTTTGTCTCCTGTAAGGAAATGTTTCTGAATAACACAATCACATCATGTTTCAAAATAAAACACTTTCTCTCTCTCTCTCACTCTCAGGAGAGTTGATGTGGCATTGCTGCCTGGCAGGAGCAGTTGCCTCCACTTTGTTTCTCTATCTGCCAGTAAAGCAGATATGACACAGAAATGTCATAAGCCTCCAATGCACTCTCCACCACAGAAAAAAGCAAAACCTGGGTCATGCTGTTCCTGGAGGAAGCAGGGAGCACATCACATTCCTGCTACAATGTACTGTTCAGGATATCCCACACAGCTTTCAGAGAGGAGGGGAAAGATATCTGCTTGGTATGAAAGAAAACAAACTGTGTTTATAGTGATTTAACACCCAAGTGAAGTCCCGAGGCACTCTTACTGTTGTTCACACAGAAAATCTTACAGCCAAAGTCAGCATGACGGGACTAAGTGTGTTGGTTGTTCATGCCCTTTTGCCATTTGGGTTTGTCTCTATGCCCCTATCAGATAGAAAGCTTGCAAGTTTGCTGCTTTGTCTTTTTTTTTTTTTAGTTATAGATAGTAGGCAGGTGTCCTTAAAAAATGTACAGTATTTAGTTTGCTCAAGGTGGAATGCTTTAAAGAATAAGAGAGGGACAAAATGGTTTCACAGAGTACAGAAGCTTCTGTTACACTGCGTAGCTACCTTTGTAACTACCTTATTTTTCCTGGAGGGTGACATTCACAAAGAATAAAGGAAGACAACCAGCCATGGCTTGTGGAGAGTGTCTGAACCTATTACATGTCCCTTCTCCTGTCAGTTTCTCTGGTCAGTTTCTCTTGATGCCTCTGTTTTTAAATCAGGGAGTCAGTAGTACTTCAGAAGATGGTAGTAACAGAAGAGTCAGAAGAAGCTTTTAGTGAGAGCCTAGGAATACCAAACGGCAGGGTGTCTTGCCTCAGGCAACAAACCAAGGGAGTAAAATATAATAGATACAATGTATAAGATACTATGTCACAATTATATAACAATTTATGTTATAATTTGTTATAACAAAAATGCTATTTTAATAAAGAAAACAACCCAACAATGAGGACATTTTCAGACAGCGCTAAACGGAGCTTAATGCGGGATGAGCTCCCGGGAGAGGAACGGCACTCTTGCGTGGCGGCGGGTTGTTTTCGGCCGCCGCCGTCCCTCTTCCGAGATCATCAGTGTCACTTCCGTTAAGCTTTGGAAGCGGCCGTGCCATATTTTAAGCACGGAAGTTGCCCGTGCTTAAAATATGGCGCGGCCGCTTCCAAAGCTTAACGGAAGGGACACTGATGATCTCGGAAGAGGGACAGTGGTGTCCGAAAATGACCCCCCACCGCGGAAGAGCGCCGTTCATCTCCTGGGAGCTCATCCCGCATTAAGCTCCATTTAGCGCTATCTGAAAATGTCCTGGGTATCTGTTTTGTCTGTGCTGTATTCATAAGAGGGGTGCTCCAAAAAAATGATACAAGGACTCCCTGAAACAACATCTCAGGCTTGGCCAAATTGATCACCAACAATGGTCCGCCCTGGCCTCACATCCGGAGGCATGGAGATGCACTATCCACAGTGCTGCAGCCTTATTTGAGAACTCACGCTGAACAAGTCTTGAAGAGAAACGACAACGCAGAAAGAATCACAACCCAGAAACATCACCCAAGGAGACCTTCTGCTGTGCTTTCTGCAACCAGACTTGTTTATCTTGGATTGGCCTTTTTAGTCATCAGCGCGCTTGCAGAAAGCGCGGGATGAGTCCTTCCTGAATCTTCATTTGCGAAGGAAAGCCAGAGAGAGAGATTCTTATAATAGTACTCTATTGCTCCATAGAGACTAGAAATTGCATTTAACAAAATTATATCTCCATTGTGAAATTACAAGAAATTTTAAATGTACACAAAAATTACTTCTTGATGTACTAATTCTTATACATGCCTTTTTAACCAATCTCTCTCTCTCTCTCTGGCTTTTCTTCCCAAACGAAGATTCAGGAAGGACTCATCCCGCACTTTCTGCAAGCGCGCTGATGACTAAAAAGCCCAATCCAAGATAAACAAGTCCGGTTGCAGAAAGCACAGCAGAAGGTCTCCTTGAGTGATGTTTTTGGGTTGTGATTCTTTCTGCATTGTCGTTTCTCTTCAAGACTTGTTCAGAGTGAGTTCTCAAATAAGGCTGCAGCATTGTGGGTAGTGCGTCTCCATGCCTCCTGATGTGAGGCCAGGGTAGACCACTGTTGGTAATCAATTTGGCAGAGCCTGAGATGTTGTTTCAGGGAGACCTTGTATCGCTTTTTTGGAGCGCCCCTCTTACGCTGACCCATGGCGAGTTTACCATAGAGTAGTATCTTTGGGAGGTGATGGTCCTCCATCCTAGAAACGTGCCCTGCCCAGCGCAGCTGTGTTCTCAATATCATGGCCTCAATGCTGGTGATCCCTAATATCCCAGTGTAAAAAAGTATTCCAACTATACAATATAAAAATATCCCAATGCACATTTATATAATGCTCTCCTCATACAATGTATAAATGTGCTGAGCAGCTACAATGTTTTCAACTCACAATCCACAATAACAATCTCTTTTAGTTAGAGCCAGCATGGTGTAGTAGTTTGCGCATCTGAGTACAATTCTGGAGACTGAGGTTTGAATCCCTGCTCAGCCATGGGAACCCACTGGGTAACCTTGAACAAGTCACACTCTCTCAGCCTCAGAGGAAGGAAAGGCAAACCCCTCTGAACAAAACTTGCCAAGAAAACCCAGTGATTTGTCCGCCTTAGGGTTGCCATAAGTCAAAAACAACTTGAAGGCACACAACAAGAAGCTTTTAGCTCATCTTTTAAAAACATTTTTGAACAAGGTCCTTTGCCTTTATACTATGCTTTGATTCTGATAAGCTTAGGGGCTCATGAGTAAACTACACAAGCAGGATGTATGGTATGCGTTGCAAATTTTCACCAGCTTAAAAAAAATATATATATAGTCTATCATGGCCTTTTCTGAAGGTACATGAGAAAGATTGCTAATTTCAAGAGAACTAGCTGGACCCGGTATACCATATGCCATTAAAAAACTCCCCCCAAAATGCCTAGTAGACCTCATGACAACCCTGTGAGGTAGGCTGGTGGATTTAAATTCCTCCTCCCCATTCTCAGCATTCCACACTTTCCCAGGAATTACTGAGGGTGACTTGCTCTGTTGCCCTGCTGCAGCCACTGCCAGTTGACTGCCTGACTTTGGCCCAGTGGCAGCAGCAGCATTCTGCTGCCTTCACCAGTTGACTGCCTGGATCTCATCACAGTCTGTGACTAATGAGTGGCTGAGGGAGTGAGAGGAGGGAGGGGCCCTTGTGAAGCGATGATGCAGATTGAGTGGATTGTGGAGAGGGAATTAGCATGTGGATGGTGATTGGTTGGGTGTGGGTTGGGTGTGTTTCCTGAGCAGCCAATCAGCACACTGGGAAAGGCAACATACACAAGAGAATTATTTCGAGAGAACTCCAACATTAAATAGCAGCCAGCCACAAAGGACTCTTCTTAGTGCACCTTTGCAGCCTTAACTTGGTATAACCATTCCAGGGCCCTGATCCACTCAGGTACCAGGTCAACCAGGCTCAAGGATCTGTCAAAATACAAAAACACAAGTGCAACAAAAGAGCAGCTTATTGATTACACAGGGGTGTTAAAAGGGGTGCAGCAATGAAATCTAAAGACAAATATATAGTCCACATCTCTTCAGCAGAGTAAGCTCTTCTTAGGCACAGCTGCCATTCACCAGGGTCTGCAAAAAGGAGTAGATACCACCCATAGACCAAGTTCCTGGGCTGTATTATGGCTGAATGTCCCCAAAACCCAGGACCAGACCACTAACCTGACAGCCAGAGAGTGGCAGTCAACAGAGGTCTTAAAGTGCAACATATATAGTTAGGATATACACTGGATGCCTCCAGAAAAGGCAGACTTGGTAGAACTGTGTCTGCAGTCCCTTTAGCAAAAATGGTTGCATTCTGACACAGGAATAAGTCCATGGGCGGGGGGAGATTTCTCCCCAAACAGTTTGTGAACCTTTTGTATTCAATACACTTTTTTTGAATGACAGGACACAGGAAACTGTTATTGTTAGAAACTGCTGACCTGCCTCACAGCATGACTGTTACATACAGTTATAGGAACAATCTGAGCATTTTAGCTAGTATGCTTGCAGACAGTTTCTATCACTAAGAAATAATTTCTCTGCTATGCATTCCCAGTGGAATAGCAACTGACTTTCTGCACTATCAAATGATACTCTATGCTTCCTGTGTGTACATCTCACCATGTTCTGTCCATAGAAGTACCCTTAGTGTAAGGAGATTTTCAGACGATCCTTGCCGCGCAAGGATCGTCCGGGACAGTTTCATCGCAGCAGCGTGGCAGGGGGTCGATTTCTGATGACGACGTCGCTGCTGCAAGATCATCGTTCGCTCTCGCGTGAAGGCTTGGAGCTTGCTGCGCTATATTCGCCAAGATTTTATTCACGGACAACCTCCTTGCTCCATGCGCAGCAAGGATCGTCTGAAAATCTCCTTAGTCTCTCATCTCTTTTCAGGAGTGTGGCCTTGATGTGGTGTGTGAACTGATGATAGCCAAGTACACATTCATTACAATAGACACCTGTATCCACTGGGGATTGTTTCGGGGGGGGGGGCTGTGGATACTGAAAACTGTGGATAATAGCGAACAACATTGAAAATAATGGGACTTTTGGTTTAAAATACCATAGTGTTGCCTTGGAGGGCCTAGAAAATGGTTAGAGAGGAACACTTTCTAGGAAGACTTTATGGTAGGTGTGCCGTTTTGTGTCCTGTGGATAATTGAATCAGTGGATATGGGGGTTCTACTGTATATAGGACCATTATTTTTTTTATCATCCATTAATTGTAAAACCAGCTTTAAAAGCAGCACTAAAATACATTTCCAGCTTTGAAAAAAAATCAAAATAGCAAAATATCCCTTGAATAAAGGAAAGGTATAGTGTTGTAATTATCGCAGGGCCCTGATCCACTCAGTTCTCAAGCTAACTAAGACTCAAGGGTATGTCAAAATGGAGCCACAGGAGCACCAAAACAATGGTTTATTGATTACATGAAGGTGTTAAGTGGGATGCAGCAATAAAACCAAAGACAAAGTTAGCATAAATCCCTTCAGCTGATCAAAGTAGTCCTTTCATTACAGCTGCTGTTCACTGGGATCCCCATGACAAACTAGATGCCACCTCAATGCACTGGTTTCCTGGGCTGGGTTACGGATCAATTTTGCACCCTATTAAGATAAGATCAAAGAATCTGTCTCCCTCCCCATCTTTAAATATTCTTTCTCCATTGCTCTAGAAAATGCTGACACTTCTCCAGGCAAAAGTATGAGGGGATCACATTCTTATCTGAACTTGCAGAGCCTGCTAGAGAAATGGAAACTACTGAAAGCTACAATATTATTATTTGCTCCAGGCCTGTTTGATCAACTAATAAAGGCCCAGTTACTAGGCTATGCCTAAATCCAGGAGCTTAACACACGTGTAGGGTGAATGTGAGAGCTAACTCCTCAACAACACTTCCAGAAATTCCTGGTCTCTACACTTTATCCCTTAGTGCTCACAGTTGCCCTACATGGGTCTCAATTGAGCATGCAGAGCACACACAGTAGTGTATAGGTTACCAAGATGGTAAACCAAATACAAATCAAAGAAACACAAAAAGCAAATAACAGCAACTGATATGACCATAGGATGTAACAAGTGCTTCACCTCCACAATATTTGCATGTGTGTATGTACACAGACAGAGAGACATATACATATACGCATGCAAATATTTTTTCCACACATTGCACACACAAATATATATACATGTGTGGAAACAAATGATGGGGAAAAAACTTTTTCAGTCAGTCACCACTGTTATACCAAGGTGGCAAACAGAGGAGGTGCCATAGAAGTTTTTTAATTTTTTTAAAATTAGCATTATAAAGGTTGGTGCTTTACCTCTGTAATACTATGTTTTCTCTAAAGTAGCACTATAGGGATGAAGTGCTATGTTTCTTTATCACTATTTAAAAAGTATTTTTAAAAAGCCTTCTCCAGTCATCACCATTACCCATCTTGTTAAATTGGCAGTGACTGAACAGCCTTTTTCATCATTAAATAAATTATATATTACATCATAGCATTACAGTGCTATAGCTGTAAAGCACTCTTCAATTTAAGTGACATTTTGTTATTATTTTGATATATATATAAATATAAAATGATACCACTGGAAAAGTGCTTCAGTTCTACTTAGTGGTTACGAGAAATAATGCAAACAGGTAACAAATGGCAATTTAAGTGACATTTTGTTATTATTTTGATATATATAAATATAAAATGATACCACTGGAAAAGTGCTTCAGTTCTACTTAGTAGTTACGAGAAATAATGCAAACAGGTAACAAATGGCAATTGTTATAGTGAATCTGTGCTGAGTCATGATTGGTTTTATCTGCCTAATAATAATAATAAAAATAATGTTTATATCCTGCCTCTCCCATGAGGTCACTACCCACACCAAAACCATACCTCTTTAAAAAGACAGAAGAGAAGAGTAAAGGCACCCACACCTGAGCAGAATCTGTTACTCTTCTATCCCTCTCTAAAGAGTCAGGCTTTCTCTGGTTAGAAAAACAAAATAAGACAGAAAAAGCAATGGGAAAAGACTGGAGGAGGATTACAAATGGAAGACAGTAGTAAATGACCCTCATATGAAATGTGAATGAATGAGCCATGACAATTCTTCACTAGAGCCTTATTTGGATGTGGGCTTGCAGAACAGAGATGGGGAAAAGGTGCTAACATGCACTCAAGACATATGCCACCAGGTAGCTGAGTGAAGACTCAGTGCGGTTTTATTTGCCTTCAGGCTGGTCATAGGTTCAGTTTGCCACTTGAACCTGGGTGACACTGGGCCAGTCATCATTTCTCAACCTAACCAATCTCACTGGACTGTTGTATGGATAAGGTGGGATGACAGCCTTGGGATTCTTGGGCAAGGAAAACAAATATGATTATCCTTTTTTAGAAAGGAATTGGAAGTCCGTAAGTTGCCGTAAGTCGACGGGCAACTTGAAGGCAGACACACACACAATCTTGAGAAATTTCCTTTACTTCCAAGGGTAGTCTTCTCTGTCATTATCACATCTCACACAGAACATTTGGAGATTATAACACTATAATGTCATATATATAGCTATTATAATGTTATGTATGTTGTGAGATGGGAAGCTGTATTTTGGGAGACACTGAGGAGTAGGAGACAAGGGAATGCCAGTATATGTAAAGTAATGATGATGTTTTCTCATTTCTCCGCTTAAACCACCCAGACCTCAATGCCAGGGCTAGTTTTACCGTTAGGCAGATTGAAATAATAGCCTCAGCTGGCAGAAGTGGGGGTGTAGTAGCAGTGCCTAGACATTCCTTCTAAGGCCCCTGGTGGATTCCCTCAGTTGAGAAATGGAGCTATCTGTGCTGCATAGCTCCTGTCTAAATGGTGAACATAATCCTAATGGAATTTGAATGGAAGGCGATCTGTCTATATGGACATTTGCATCAATACATCTCATTCAGAAGGGGGACAGCCAAATCCACTGTAAACTCTGTCTGGGAAGCCTTCGGGTTTTTTTTTTTCCTGAAGTTTAAAAAAAAATCCATATGGGATACGAATGTCTTAACGTTAAGAGAGTCACATTCACATTGCTGCAACAAGGCAGTGCAAGCTGATTGTCTGGATGAACATGCGGGGCAGGGCTTGCAAACAGGGGAAGCAATCCATTCCCCCTCTTATAGATGGGACCATAGTTTGCCCTGTCTTACCCTGGCAAGCCTGCCCTCAGGTGCTATGGAGGACACTTCTCTCTCTACCAGTGTTCAAGGTAAGATTCAGCTGATAGTCTAGTTTGCTTCTGTTATTGTTGTTACTACTACTATTATTATTAAAATCAAATGTCACCAATTAACATAACATTTCATTATACCTATTTCCAAAACATAAAACGCTCTTATCTCAAACCCTCAACCATTAGTTTCATCTGAGTTGAGTCCCCTCAGTCATTCATATTCTTTCCTCTGTTACATAATTTCATTCACTGATATTCCACGTTTTTTTACTAAAATATTATTATTTCAGCAAAATTGCAAGTTTATCTCCCTCCTTTATGTTCTACATATATCTATATATTGAATCACAATTATTAATTTACTTCCTCCCTCTCTGTAGTTTCTCTGGTCATTTATTTTCCATTTATCCTAGAAACATGTAAATCCTTGTCCTATCAATATTTACAAGAATATCAAATTGTATTTTCTATTATTTTGTTAGACTTACTACCATCATATTTCCCCATTTCTTCCTCCAATATTGTATTAAATCCTCCCAGTCCTCAAAATTCTTCAATGATTTTCCTTTAACTAATGTAGTTAGTTTATCTATTTGCATCATGTCATATAATTTTAACAGTCAGTTATCCCAATATAACGTCCTCCTTTATTTTTAAGGATTTCCTTTGTTGGTATACTAGTGCATACATAAATCAGTGCCCCTTGTTTCTTCTTATCCATTGACACCATATAACTTTCACCTAGTTTGGGGTTTTTCAAGAATTCAAAATCTTTTTCTTGTATGTGGGTCTCCTGTAAACATACTATGTCAGATTCTGATTTTCCTAAATAGTGAAAAAAAATCCTTTTATATAGTGAGCCCAATACTCGAACCTTCTGCTGTGCTTTCTGCAACTGGACATGTTTATCTCAGATTGGCCTTTTCAGTCATCAGCGCGCTTGCAGAAAGCGTGGGATGAGTCCTTCCTGAATCTTTGTTTGTGAAGAAAAGCCAGAGAGAGAAAATACTTGAACATTCCGTGATAATAATTTCATGTTCATTGTCTATACTGTATATATTCTGTGTTGTATTCTAATAATTCTTCCTTAGAGTCTGAGTCTTCTTCTTCTTCTACTTCTTTTTCTATAACTTCCTCCTCTTCTTCCTCTTTCTCTTCTGGGTCTTTATGTTCTTCTTTTTGAACTTTCTTCTTGTTTAATTATTGCTGTCTTCTTTCACTTTCTTTCTCCATATTATCTTCTAGGTCTTTTATATATTTTCTATAAAGTTCTTTGGCCTTGGTTACAGTATCCACTTTATATCTTCTCTGTTGAAAAGTAAATAATAGTCCTTCAAGTTTTTCCAATTTATCTTATCCCTTTCATTTGTAGTTGTCTTGTAAGGAATGTGTGCTCTCTTCATTTTCTCAGATATATATTAGTATAGCACTGGTATATCTGTGTACATTTTTATTTCTTTATTATCAATCATGAATTTCTTTTTATAGTTTAATTGCACTATCCATGTTGTCATTTTTCCCCTTGAAAAGTATATTATTGTACCCCTTGGTAGGTTTCTCTTTTTTGCTATCGGTGAGTTGATATGAAATATTTTATCTATCTCTGTATCAAATTGTTCTTTTGTTTGGCCTACATAATCAACTAGTATTGGTATCAGTTTTTCATATATATTCTCATTTTGTTGTTCATTTAGACCTCTTATTTTAAACATCTTCTTATTTGTTTCATCTCTATCAATGGAGTATAGTGTCTAGATCAAGGGAAGTAATAGTGCCACTGTATTCTGCTTTGGGCAGACCTCACCTGGAATACTGTGTCCAGTTCTGGGCACCATATTTCAGAAAGGATATTTATATTCAGGGAGCCCTGGTGGTGCAGTGGTTAAATGCCAGTATGCAAGTCACCACGTTGCAAGTTCGATTCCAGTGGGCTCCAAGGTTCACTCAGCCTTCCATCCTTTCGTAGGTCAGTAAAATGAGTACCTGGCTTGTGGGGGCAATTAGCTAACACACACTGGAAGCTGCTTAATGCAGGTTAGATGTGTAAATTGCTATTGCTTAAAACAATTTGTAAGCCGCTCTGATAGCCTTGTGGCTGAAGAGCGGGAAATAAATAAATAAATATTGAGAAGCTGGAATGTGTCCAGAGGAGGGCGACCAGGATGGTGAATGGTGTAGAAGCCATGCCCTATGAGGAGTGGCTTAGGGAGCTGGGCATGTTTAGTCTGGAGAAGAGAAGGTTGAGAGGGGACATAAAAGCCATGTTTAAATATTTGAAGGGATGTCATACTGAGGATGGAGCAGGCTTGTTTTCTGCTGCTCCAGTGACTAGGACACGGAGCAATGGGTTCAAACTACAGGAAAAGAGATTCCACCTAAACATTAGGAAGAACTTCTTGATGGTAAGAGCTGTTTGGAAGTGGAATGCACCGCCTTGTAGTGTGGTGGAGTCTCCTTCTTTCGAGGTTTTTAAACAGAGGCTGGATGGCCATCTGTTGGAATGATGTGATTGTGTATTCCTGCATGGCAGGGGGTTGGACTGGATGGCCCTTGAGGTCTCTTCCAACTCTATGATTCTATGAATGTGTTGGTCTCCTTTTTACATTCCTGTTCCATTGTTAACTTCTTTGTTATAGTTCCTAGTTCATTAGTCCTCTCTTGTAGTGTTTCCATTTTTATATTCATTTCTGCCATTTCTTCTGTAACTTTTTTCATTGTTTGATTTAAATTCTCCATTTCTATTTTAAAATCTTATCTAAGTTCTGTCCTTATATCCTTCATTCCTTTCCTCCTCTCCTGACAGTTTCTGGATTTCTTCCAAAATCTTCATATTCAGATCTGTTATCTGTATAGATGATTCTAATGATGGTCTTCTTGTATGGTGTTGTGTTTGTGCTTGAATTACTTTTCTAGTTCCTGCCACCATCTTGAAATCTACTTATCTAATTGTCTCCCCTTCCAAAAATAAGTCAAGTCTAACAAATTCACCCACCAGTTCTCCTCTTACTCTAGTTTCATAGCTTTTATTTTGTCATCTTTTATGCTCTTTTTCAGTCTTCCTCTTTCTTTCTCTCACACTCTTTTTATTGTCCTTCTCCCTTCACTCCACTTCTTGTTGTCCAGTCTTCTGCCTTCCTAATTCTGCCAGGGTTTTTTCTTCTTCATTTCTCACCTCTTCTGCTGGTTCCGGTTTGACATGGTGCCTGGCCGGGCAGTCCTCTGATAGAGGGTCGGGAGGCTGCCAGGTTAACGTGGTGGAGAGGCTGTCCGAATATCCCAGGGATAGCCTGAAATACCCTCTTGGAATAGAGGGATCAGAGGGGCTCTCCAGAGGTCTGTTTCCTGCTCTGGTGTAAAACAGAGAAGCTGTCTTTAGACAGCAGCCAGTTCATGGAGCGGCAGAGGGGACTGAGGAGCCATCCACAACCATGTGTGAAGCAGCCATTTTGAGACAAAATTACAGGCAGCCGATCAAATTTTTTGATTAAAAGAATGGAGTTTCATTGAGCAGATAAGCAAGGCTACTGCTAAAGGTGACAAGAAGGACTTTTAAGTGGATTCTCTTCTGTTTGCAATGACAGATCTGGATTTCTGACTTTAGTAAAAGAAGAAAATGTTGCCCTGCAGGTTTCTTTGTTTTTTCTTTTTCTTTTGAAATGGAGGACTTATAATTATAATTATAAATAGATGGATAATGGAAAATAGAACAGTGGATTAAAGAAAAGAAATCATCTCTAAAACTATTGATTATACTTAAGGTAATGGACTTTAAACTTCCTTCCCTTCTTCTTTTCCTCAGTTTTTGATGAACTGCTTTAGAGTAATATGAACTAAGTCAGCTAAACTACAGGAAATAACAGGAAGACTTTGTGAACCACTCAGGTTTTTTTTCTTATTCTTTTTATGCTCATCTTTATTTCTGACAAATTTGGAGTACAATTCCCAGTGAAGAAACAGTTAATTTGTTGTTTGGCTTACCAGGGACAGTGTTTCGAAGGACAAGAGGAGGAGTGTGAGCGTTTGAACTGAGTATTTGTTCTTCTTTCCCCCTCTCTGGTGGTGGTGGTTTCTTTTATTCTGTGCTCCTTTGAGACAAAGGAATTGATGCTTTGGATTTCTGGGGTGTTCTAGTTGAAACATAGATGTAATTGGATATCATCAACTTCTGAGAACATTTGTAGAAGAACTGGAAGTGACCAGTGGAAGAACATAGACTTATACAAACATAGACTCACTTAGGTTACTGTTTAAATGGAGAAAAATAGGCCTGTTTAATATTTTACTTTACAAAAGAACATATAAGCACGAAAGCTGATATGGAATAAAAAATAATAATTGGTGGAGCTTAAAGTGGATTGTAATAGGATACAAAGAAGGGGAGACAGCTGCTTGGAAATTATAAAGAAGAGATTCCTCATTGAAAAAGTTTGTTAAAACCTGGATTTTGAGTAGATGAGTTTTGAGTAGATGAATAGAAAGATATCTTTTCATATTTCTTTATAAAGTTCATACAGGAGGAGATCACTTAAGAAAAGTGTAATATTTGATTGTTTAAAAATATATAGGTTTTATTGATTTATTTTTCTTTCCAGTCATATGCAGGCTAACTTTCTAGTTAATACATTACTAGTTACTCATGGGAAAATAGGGCAATGAACTGATGATAAAGAAGTGAAGGAGGTTGGACTCTGATTATCCTATAAATAGTTGTGATTTATTTTTTGAATTTTATTTTCATGCATTGATTGATGTTATAATATTAGTATAAGATAAAAAACTGATTACTGGAGGAAAGGAAATACAGCTTGATATAATTCATTGTCTAAATCATTATTATTATTATTATTTGTTAAACAGAATGTTCTCTCTCTCCCCTTTGAATATTTAAATTAATTAGAAATTGTATATTTTAGTTTAAGCTTATATATATTTATAAAAACTGTATATACATATATACTTGTACTTCTTACTATTATAATAGAGTTTTAAGGAATCCGAATCATATATATTTATATTCATAAACCTTAAGGAGTACAAACTGAGATAAAATGGCCTCAGGAATGAGGAAGCAGTTGGCAAAAGTGCAGCTGACCCAAAGAAGAGGATCTGCAGACCAGCAAAAGATGGACCCAAATCTCACGATCTTAGATGAAATTAGGAAAATGAGGCAAGAAATGAAAGAACAGACACAGGAAATGAACTAGGAATTGAAACAAATGAGAGATAAAATTAAACAGGATATAAGGACAGAACTGAAAAAAATAAGATAATCACTGAAAAAAATTACAATGGATGCTTCTAAAATGAAGATAAATGAAAGAGCTTGAGGAAGAAAACCATCACTTGTCAGAAACAGTTAAAAGTCTAGAAGAGAAACAAGAAGAGGAGAAGATGGAAATATTAAGATGGGAATTGAAGGTTTGTGAGAAATGTTTGAAGATCAGAGGACTAATGGAAGAGTCAGATGAAGATCTTTATGAATTATTAATTTTAATTCTGGCAGAATATGTGGGAAAAGATGCAATAAATTTTGAACAGGAAGTGGACAAACTTTTCTGCATAAATTCTCTGAAAGCGAAACAAAGAAGTTGGCCAAGAGACATTATGATATATTTTGTTAGGACTCAAATCAGAGATGAGATATTGAAGCAGTATCGGGACAAACCTTTCAAAATTTTTGGAAAAGAATTACAGATATTTAAAGATGTTCCTGCTTATATACAGTTGCCCCTCCACATTCGCGGCTTTCACATTCACGGTTTTGATTATTCGCGGAAAGCCGCCTGCCCCCCCCTCTCCACTCCGTCCCTTCCCAAGGCAGCGAAGGTGTTCTCAGGAATTCCTTCGCTGCCTTGGGAAAGGGGGGTGGAAAGCCTCCCTCATTCCACCCCAGTCCCTTCCCAAGGCAGCGAGGGACCCCTACGCCACTTTGGGAAGGGCGGGGGGGTGGAGGAGAGTGACTGCGGGGGCTTCAGAAGCCCCCGCGGCCACTCTGGGAAGGGCGGGGGTGGTGGTGGAGAGTGACTGCGGGGGCTTCAGGAGCCCCCACGGCCACTTTGGGAATGGCAGGGGGGTGGCGGAGAGTGACTGCGGGGGCTTCAGAAGCCCCCATGGCCACTGGGAAGGGCGGGGGGTGGAGGAGAGTGAGCACGGGGGCTTCAGGAGCCCCCGCAGCCACTCTGGGAAGGATGGGGGGGTGAAGGAGAGTGACTGCGGGGGCTTCAGAAGCCCCTGCAGCCACTCTGGGAAGGGTGGGGGGGTGGCGGAGAGTGAGCGCGGGGGCTTCAGAAGCCCCCGTGGCCACTCTGGGAAGGGTGGGGGGGTGGAGGAGAGTGAGCACCGGGGCTTCAGGAGCCCCCGTGGCCACTCTGGGAAGGGCGGGGTGTGGCGGAGAGTGACTTCGGGGGCTTCAGGAGCCACCACGGCCACTCTGGGAAGGGCGGGTGGGGTGAGAGAGGCCGGGGAGAGGCAGCGCAGCCTACTCCTCACCCACACGCTGCCTTCCCCGACCTTCCTCAGTGGGCTCCGGGGCTTCTAAGGCCTGGAGTCCCCTCAGAAAGGGTGCGGAGCGGCCAGCCAGGCTGGCCAGACACCCTCCCGCTGCCTCACTCCCTGGGGGGGCTGCGGGAGCAGCATCTGTTATTCGCGGTTTTTCCACATTCGCGGGGGTCTCAAGAACCTAACCCCCGCGAATGTGGAGGGAAAACTGTACTTCAAAGAAGAAAAAAATATTCCTTTTTAACAAAATTTCTGAGGAACCAAAGTATTTTTTTAATGATGGGAACTACCAGAAGGCCTGTCTTTTGATTTTAAAGAGAAAAGGTATAAAATTCTTACAATTAACAAAGCCAAAGATTTTGTAGGAAAAAATAAAGTGGATCTGACCAAAAATAGAGAAGAAGACTTCTCATCATTTAAACAATACGGCAATGGAGGATATGGGTTTGATAAGTCTAAGGATCACGGACATAAAACACAAGAAGAAATCCAATATGAAAAAGAGCAAGAACAAGGGAAATTTGGAAAGGGTGTTATGGAAGCAAAACTGGCACATGAAGATAAAGATCAACATTTTGAAGTAGTTGATGATGGCACAGGGATTCATTAATATTCTCTCCTGGAATGTTCAAGGTTTAAATGTTGCCCAAAAAAGACAAAACGTTTTTCACTGTTTGGGTAAACAAAAGTTTGATATTATTTGTCTCCAAGAGACATGCATTAGGAAAAAAGACATTAGATTGTTGAAAAATACTAAACTGGGTAAGGAGGTTATTTTGGCTGCAGAGAATAAAAAGAAAGGAGTGGTCACTTATGTGAATTCAAATATCATTTCAGATGAATTTTTTTCAGATCCAAATGGTCACTATCTGGGTATCCAAGTAATAGTTCAACATCAGAAAATTTTAGTTGTTGGTATGTATGTCCCTTTACAAAAGAAGGAATTTTATGAAAATATATCAAAGAAACTTCAAGAGCTTAATTATGAAAATCTTATTCTTATGGGGGATAGGAATGGGACTATTGACTCAGAGACTGACAGGAAATCAAGCAAGGAAATTTCAAAATTAAAGTTGAAACATAATCAGGGGAAAATTCCAAAATCCTTTTTTGAAATGATGGATGTATTAAGCTTAGAAGAAGTTTGGAGACTGAAAAATGGGAAATCAAGAGACTTTACCTTTTTTTCACATAGACACAATTCTTATTTGAGAATTGATATGTTTCTGGTATCCAAATCATTCAGCACTAAAATTCAAAAAACAGAGATAATTCCTAAAATTTTATCAGATCACAATCCTATAACATTGACAATAAAGAATGAAAAAAAACACACATTTCAGTTGGCGTTTAGATGATACACTTTTAAAAATTGAGAAAATTATTGAAACGGAAATTTGAATTTATTTTTCAAAGAAAATTTAAACAAAGAGGTAGAGTTGAATACTGTGTGGGACACAAGTAAGGCAGTGATGAGGGGTTTCTTTATGCAACTAAAATCCGAATGGAATAAGAAAAGGAATGAAAATTTACTAAACTTACAGAAGGATCTTCAAACCAAGGAAGCACTTCTTAAAGATATTTTCCTCGAGGAAAGAATTAAATTCACAGATACAAAGAATGTGAATACAAATATCTGCTTTACTAGGTGAAGAGATTGAGAAGAAAATAAAATTTGCAAAACAAAAATATTTTGAATATGCCAATCATCCAGGAACATACTTAGCAAATAAATTAAGAAAAGAAAAAGAAAAACATTTGATAACAAAAATTAAACAGGACAAAGAAATATTAACAGATCAAAGTTGTATTAAAAACTGTTTTTATAAATTCTATGTGAAATTATACCAATATAAGAAGATCAACTTGGACAAAATGAAAAGTTTTTTGGACAAACAAAATTTCTTACAATTAGAAGATCAACATAAAGAAGAACTTAATAAGACTATAACACTAATGGAAGTAACTGAGGCCATAAAGCACTGGAAGATCAGGAAGGCTCCCGGCCCAGATGGGTTTTACAGCTATATATTATAAGAAACTTCAAGATCAATTAGCTAAGCCTTTGCAACAAATAATGAACCATATTTTACAGGGGAAGATACTTGAAACATGGGCATCGGCTAATATTGTGGTTATTCTGAAACAAGACAATGAAATTCTACAAGCTAATGAGTTCAGACCCATTCACTTCTCAATGTTGATTATAAATTATTTACTTTCATTTAAGCAGGAAGACTGAAAAAATATTAAATAAGTATATACATGATGATCAAACAGGTTTTCTTTTGAAAAGATGTTTAAAAGAAAACACAAGTAACATAATTGACATAATTGAGTATTTTGAAAAACGCTCAGATAAACAGTTAGCAATGATATTTTTAGATGCGGAAAAAGCATTTGACAATGTCAATTGGGACTTTATGTTAGAAACCTTGAGAAGAATGAATTTTGGAAAAAAAATTGAAAAATGGATTACTTCAATATCTCTGGCTTTTTTCTTCTTTGCAAACAAAGATTCAGGAAGGACTCATCCCATGCTTACTGCAAGCGCGCTGATGACTAAAAAGGCCAATCCGAGATAAACAAGTCCGGTTGCAGAAAGCACAGCAGAAGGTCTCCTTGGGTGATGTTTCCGGGTTGTGATTCTTTCTGCGTTGTCGTTTCTCTTCAAGACTTGTTTGGTGTGAGTTCTCAAATAAGGCTGCAGCATTGTTGATAGTGCGTCTCCATGCCTCCGGATGTGAGGCCAGGGTGGACCATTGTTGGTGATCAATTTGGCTGAGCCTGAGATGTTGTTTTAGGGAGTCCTTGTATCGCTTTTTTGGAGCGCCCCTCTTACGCTGACCCGTGGACAGTTCACTGTAGAGTACTATTTTGGGGAAGCGATGGTCCTCCATCCTAGAAATGTGCCCTGCCCAGCACAGCTGTGTTCTCAATATCATGGCGTCAATGCTGGTGATCTCTGCTTGCCCAAGGACAGCAACATTTGTCACATAGTCAGTCCAGTGTATATTTAGGATTGTGCATAAACAGCACTGATGAAAGTGTTCGAGAAGTCGTAAGTGGTGGCGATAGGTGACCCATGTTTCAGATCCATAAAGGAGAATAGGCTTCAATATATACTAAATAAAAAGCTTAAATATTAATAAATGGAGATAAAACCAAATTTTGTGACATTCAAAAAAGCACACGTCAAGGATGTCCTTTATCGCCATTATTATTTATAATCACTTTGGAAATCTTTAACAATATGATCAGGAATAATGATAATATACACAGGGTAAAAATAAAGAAAACAGAATACAAACTGCATGCCTATGCTGATGATATTGTTATTTATATGACAAATCCACTGGAAAGTATAGATTCTCTTTTACACACATTATAAGAATATGGTGAATTTTCAGATCTAAGAATAAATAAAGAAAAGATGAAGCTACTGACTATGAATATGACAAAGGAAGACAAGGAGACCCTGGCTTGTTTTTCAAATTATAAACTTGAAAAAAAAACCCAAATATTTGGGAATTACTCTTATAAGTAAGAATTCAAATCTTTTTCAGAATAATTATGAAAATATTTGGAAAGAGGTAAAGTCAGATTTGACAAGATGGTCAAAATTAAACTTGTCCTTAATGGGAAGAATCTCTACTGTAAAAATGAATGTCCTTCCAAAGTTGCTCTTCTTTTTTCAGACTCTACCGATTATAACAAATGATAAGCCATTTAAACTTTGGCAAAAGGACTTGACTAATTTTATCTGGGCTGGTAAAAAAACCTAGGATTAAAATGTAACTATTACAAGATTCAACGGATAGAGGAGCATTGGGGTTACCAAACTTAAAAATCTATTATAATGCTTGTTGTCTTGACTGGTTAAAAAATTGGATTAGATTGGAAAATAGAAACATATTACATTTGGAAGTAATAGATAATAGATTTGGATTTTCCTTGGTTTTTTTCCAGGCTGTGAGGCTGAGTTTTGGAATAGTTTCTTTCTGACATTTTGCCTATATCTGTGGCTGGCATCCTCAGAGAATGGTTGTGTAGGTGTGTGTGTGGAGTTTATATGCTGTGAATCCCTGTTGGGGAGTATATGTAAATTGTGTAATTGAATGGTTAGTTTCTGGGTATAGAAATGCAAGGCTCGTTAGTGTCTGTTTGGCTAATGGTTGGTTGATGGGTCATTATCTGCTGGGAATCCCCTGGATTTCATGCATACTTATTTTATGACAAATTGAAGATAAAAAGAGACTTTAATATTCACTTCATAAGAAAATCTTTGTTTAAAGTCTGGGAGAAATATAAATTATTAGTCTCAAATAAAATACCTAGCTGGGTTTCAATTCATGAAGCTTTTCATTGGAATGAGGATATCTTCAATGAGAGGTGGCTGACATATGAGGATATACTGAAAAATGAAAAAGGGCAATACATAATGAAATCTGTAGAAGAAATGAGAGACGAAGGGGTACAATGTAATTGGTCTCTACATAAACAATTCAAAGAGAGATTCAGAATGGATGAGAAACTTTTTATGATACATTTTGAAGATTCTGAACTCAGCCTCCTGTTAAAGAAAGAAAATAACAAACTAATTTCCAAACTTTACAAAACACTTTTGAAATATGACATGGAGCAAGAAGGTATCAAAGACTGTATGGTTAAATGAGCAAGGGATGTAAAATCCACAGTAAGAATGGATGAGTGGGAATTAACTTGGAAAAAAAAGATTAAACTATACTTTGTGTTATGATTTGAAAGAAAACTATTATAAAATGCAGTATCGATGGTTCATGACTCCACATAAAATAGCAAAAATGTATAAAAAATCATGTAGTTATTGTTGGAAATGCTTAGAGAAAAGAGGGAGATTATCATATGTGGTGGGAGTGTCCCAAAGCTAAGAAAGATTGGTCACAAATCCAAGAAGCCATTTCAGACATATTGAAATGTAAGATTGAGAAAAATCCAAAAATATTTTTATTAGCTATGGTTGACGATACTCTGGAAAAAAGATATGGTAAAATTATCGTTTATATGACAGTAGCAGTCATAGCTACTGCTTTTGAAGCAGTCTTCAAAAAAGAATGGAAGGTGGTCTTAGACCACTATAAAAAAATGTGGGGAATGACAGTTGTAAATGGATTTGATTAAGAAACCGAATAAGAAGACTAAATAGGAAGCTATTAGATATTTACTTAATTTATAAAACTATCAATTGTACAAACATTATAAAGACAAGTTATATAGAAGAGCCAGGAAGAATTGATGGATGCTTAAAAGGGTTATGATTATGATAATATAAATATCTTATGCAGCAGCTAGGAACCTATTATGTTTATATGTGTTTTTAATTGAGGAATTGTAGATAGCAAACATTTTGCCTAACTTTATTTTGTTTTGCATGTGTTAATTTTGTTCACTTTCATTTTTGTATTGTCTTGAGTGTCTGAATAAATATATTTAAAATGCAAAAAAAATTCTCGCATCTTCTCTCTGGTTCTTTCTCTGTCATTGTTACTCTCTCCTTTCCTTTTTCTCTCCCCCCACCCTCTCCGTCTACACCTCTTCCACTTTCTATCACTTTTTTCCTTTCTAAGTCTTCCATTTTTTTCTTTCCACCCTCTTGTCCTCAGTTTGATGTCATTTCCTGAACTTCTCCCATCTGTTTCGCTCATCTTTCTCAGCAGTTTTTCCTTTTCTTTATTTACTTAGTAATTTTTTCACTAGTTCTCCTTGTTAAATCATTTCCTCACAGTTAATTGTTCTTTTTACTTAAGTAATGAATTAGTAAATTATTTTTAATGTCACCATGTCTCACCATGTCTCAATTTATATTTTCACCAGCCAAGTCTGTTTTCTTCTTTAATCCTGCATTCGTTACACAAACTTTACATCAATAATGACCAACTGATGATTTTTAAAAGGTTGTTGTTGTTGTTTGTAGAATATAATCTGTAGAGGATCTTTAACTCTCCAACTCGTACTTTAAATCACTACTCACAGTTTAATCCTTATGCATTTTTAAAGGGTTGGTGGTTGCACTTTGCCAGCTTCACCCACTGCAGGCATACGGCGGTGGATACTCCTGATCCCCATAGCTCCATCCACATTCAGCTTCTCCCTTGTTTGGTTTCACCATTGCTGGGATCTGGAATTGGATCCCTCTGAGTCTCCTTTAACAGGGGGACATTTTGGTCAAAACTGGCATTTCTGGTTCAGCCCCTCTTCCACATTCTGCTACAGTTTGGCATCTGCATCCTTGTTAAACAGCTTGTCATGCCACCATTGCTAATGTTGTATGGTATCATACAGTATCTTGCAGGGTGGGTGGGGTACTATAGGTACTCTAAAAGGATATTTACCCTAGCAGCCCATAGGCTCATACACTTGATATAGACAACTGGTTTGACAGGGACATATTAAGTTTGTGGAGACTGAAAAATGAGCCAATACTGCTGACTATAGTTGTGCAAATCAGCCCAGGAGGCATGAATTCAAATCTTGGCTTTGCCATTGATTTAGCAGATGGCTTTGGCACATGATTTTTTATCATTCCCTGTCCATCTGTAAGATGAAGTTAATGATATGCCTCACAAGGTTATTGTAAAAACTGATGAGGAACTATGTATTTATTTTATCTTATTTAAAACTCTTGCGTACCAATATTCTTCAATTACATCCAACACAGTATGCAACATATTCCTTATTTATTACCACTTCAATTGGGTCTTTCCTCCAAGGAGCTCAGGATGACATGCATGGCAATATCTCTGTGCATTTTTGCAACAACCCTGTGAGGTGGGTTGGACTGAGAAATGGTGACTGACAGAGAACCAGCTCTTAGCCTGAGGAGACAGTTTAACTCAGGTCCAAGCCAAATGTTCTCTTGTCCACACTATACTGGGTCTACATTTGTCAAAATGTAACCAACACCTAGCCACTTAGAAACAGTAATTAACACAATTGTCCATACAGCTGGTGTTGCACACTACAGTATAACTTAAATCAACAAAGAGCGGAGAAAACCCCCCACAATACCCAGCATCAAATGAGCAAAGACCAAATACCTCTTCAAAGAAGCAACTCAAGCAAGGCTTTGAAAAACTTACACCCATACTCCAATGGTCCCTGTATTCAGGGTACTTCCTGTTCCCTCTGAAAATTACTGCTCTTATTTTGCTTCCTGAGGATGTGTTGTGGAAATTCTGTTAGTGGGAGTGTCATTCTTTAGTTTCCACCCCCTCCCAGGTTTCTGTAGCCCATCTTGAGGGATAGAACACATGGAGGGCTCTAGAAAATATGGAGGTAAATTCACATATATAAACACTGAGTTACCATGTAGTGTTCTACCATTTGCAATACTACAGTTTGTGAGGCTTATTTTGAGCTCTAGATAACACAGCATAGGTCTGTGTTTTTCTGGGCAATTTCAGAATAAATAAGCACAATGTACATAACCAGCCACCCTGAAGGTCATTATCCATAATGGGGAGGGGGGAATATAAATATGAAAAAATAAGATGCAAAAGGCACAGTGGAGTCTCTAGCAATGTGTGGTGGTAGTGAGGGCAGACTGATAGAATCATAGAATCATAGAATCATAGAATTGCAGAGTTGGAAGAGACCACGAGGGCCATCCAGTCCAACCCCCCTGCCACGCAGGAAATCACAATCAAAGCATCCCCGACAGATGGCCATCCAGCCTCTGTTTAAAGACCTCCAAGGAAGGAGACCCCACCACGCTCCGAGGGAGTGCGTTCCACTGCCGAACAGCTCTTACTGTCAAAAAGTTCCTCCTAATGTTGAGGTGGAATCTCTGTTCCTGGAGCTTGCACCCATTGCTCCGTGTTCCAGTCTCTGGAGCAGCAGAAAACAAGCCTGCTCCATCCTCAGCGTGACATCCCTTCAAATACTTAAACAGGGCTATCATATCGCCTCTAAACCGTCTTTTTTCCAGGCTAAACATACCCAGCTCCCTAAGTCTCTCCTCATAAGGCATGGTTTCCAGACCTTTCACCATTTTAGTTGCCCTTCTCTGGACACGCTCCAATTTGTCAATATCCTTTCTGAATTGTGGTGCCCAGAACTGGACACAGTATTCTAAGTGAGGTCTGACCAAGGCAGAATAGAGCGGCACTATTACTTCCCTTGATCTAGACACTATACTTCTATTGATACAGCCCAAAATTGCATTGGCCTTTTTAGCTGCCGCATCACACTGTTGGCTCATGTTCAACTTGTGGTCTACTAGGACTCCTAGATCCCTTTCGCACGTAGTCTCATTCAGCCAGGTCTCTCCCATCCTATATTTATGCATTTCATTTTTCTGCCCTAAATGCAGTACTTTGCATTTCTCTGTATTGAATTTCATTTTGTTAGCTTTGGCCCAGCTCTCCAGTCTATCCAGGTCATTCTGAATTTTGATCCTGTCCTCTAGGGTATTAGCTACTCCTCCCAATTTGGTGTCATCTGCAAATTTGATAAGTATGCCCCTAATTCCCTCATCTAAGTCATTGATAAAGATGTTGAATAGCACTGGGCCCAGGACAGAACCCTGTGGCACCCCACTGGTCACATCTTTCCAAGACGAAGAGGAGCCACTGCTGAGCACCCTTTGGGTTCGGCTGGTCAACCAATTACAAATCCATTGAACAGTTAACTTGTCTAGCCCACATTCTACAAGCTTGTTTGCAAGAATGTCATGGGGAACCTTGTCAAAGGCCTTACTGAAATCAAGGTATGCAATGTCCACAGCATTCCCTTCATCTACCAAGCTGGTAACTTTATCAAAAAAAGAGATCAGATTAGTCTGGCATGACTTGTTTCTCTGAAACCCATGCTGACTTTTTGTGATTATGGCATTGCCTTCTAAATGTTCACAGACTCTCTGTTTAATGATCTGTTCTAGAATCTTCCCTGGTATTGATGTCAGACTAACTGGACGATAGTTGTTGGGATCCTCTTTTTTCCCCTTTTTGAAGATGGGAACAACGTTTGCCCTCCTCCAGTCTGCTGGGACTTCTCCTGTTCTCCAGGAGTTCTCAAATATTATTGCCAATGGCTCTGAGATTATATTTGCCAGCTCTTTTAATACTCTTGGATGTAGTTCATCTGGTCCTGGAGATTTAAATTCATTTAGATTAAGAAGGTATTCCTGTACTACCTCTTTACTTATTTTGAGCTGGATTTCCCCTATTGTGTCCTCTGTTCCATTCTCCTCAGGTTGGTCCTCCTTTTCCTTTTCTGAAAACACTGAGGCAAAGAAGGTGTTGAGTAATTCTGCCTTTTCTCTGTCCCCTGTTAGCATTTTGCCATCTTCTCCACGTAGCGGCCCTATCATTTCCTTCTTCCTCCTTTTGCTGCGGACATACCCAAAAAAACCCTTTTTATTGTTCTTAACCTCCCTAGCAAGCCTGAGCTCATTCTGCGCTTTAGCTTTTCTGACTTTACTCCTACATGTGTTCGCTATCTGTTTGAATTCTTCTTTGGTGATTTCCCCCCCTTTCCATTTCCTATACATGTTCCGTTTAAAACTTAGCTCCATTGAAAGTTCTTTAGTCATCCATCCTGGTTTCTTGAGACACCTCCCATTTTTCTTCCTCAATGGTACTGTTTGAAATTGTGCCTTCAGTATCTCCCTTTTGAGAAAGTCCCATCCGTCTTGAGGTCCCTTCTCTTTTAGTATTCTTGACCATGGGATCATCCCCAGTACTTCCCTGAGTTTATTGAAATCAGCTCTCCTAAAGTCAAGAATGCGTGTCTGACTATGCCTGGCTTCTCCTTTCCATTGTATAACAAACTCCAGGAGAACATGATCACTCTCACCTAAGGATCCCACCACTTGCACCCCATTAACCAGGTCGTCTCTGTTGGTTAGGATCAGATCTAAAATAGCTGACCCCCTTGTTGCCTCTTCCACCTTTTGGACCATGAAATTGTCTTCCAGGCATGTAAGGAATTTGCTAGACCTTGTAGTTTTGGCTGAGTTAGATTGCCAGCAAATATCAGGATAGTTGAAGTCACCCATCACTACTACATCTCTCCTTTCTGCATGTATGTTCATCTGTTCTAGAAAGGCAACATCCAATTCCTCCGTCTGATTTGGGGGTCTGTAGTAGAGTCCCACAATAACATCCCTGTTTCCCTCCCCTTTAATTTTTATCCAGATGCTCTCCACCTGGCTTCCAGTATTGATGTCATGGATCACTTCACTGGTGTAAATATCCCTGACATATAATGCTATTCCTCCTCCTTTCCTGTTTGGCCTGTTTCTCCTATAAAGGTTATACCCCTCTATTCCTACATTCCAATAGGTGATAGGTGTGTGTAATCAATGCTACAAGAGCACAAAAAAACCCAACCTACATTAGGGTGGCCATTGGGTGTGGTACCCTGTTTAATGGGCTGTAGAGGCCAAATCCAGTTTATAGAAGAAGGGGACTACCAAAAAATAAAGCAGGGCTCCTGATGTGGTTGTCTTGACAACTGGCACCTGGATAGCAGAATGAGTAGTAGGCACATGGGGCACCAGGTGAGATGTATTTCTGTCTATATTATAAGACTTTTAAAGTTGCACCTATACATATACATATACATTTTGTTGTTTGCTGTTGTTGTCTTCAAGTTGACTCCATCATATGGTGACCACTATCAAAGGCTTTTTTTTTTTGCTGGATTTGTTCAGAGGGGATTTGCCCATGCCTTCTTTGAGGCTGAGAGAGTGGGACTTGCCCAACATCACCCAGTGGGTTTCCATGGCTGAGCTAGATTTGAACTCTGATCCCCCAGAGTCCTAGTCCAACACTTAAACCATTACATCATGCTGCATATAACTTAACATATTTCAATTGGGTGCTAATTCAAAAAGGATATTGACAAATTGGAGCGTGTCCAGAGAAAGGCAACTAAAATGGTGAAAGGTCTGGAAACCATGCCTTATAAGGAGAGACTTAGGGAGCTGGGTATGTTTAGCCTGGAAAAAAGACGGTTAAGAGGCGATATGATGGCCCTGTTTAAGTATTTGAAGGGATGTCACGCTGAGGCTGGAGCAGGCTTGTTTTCTGCTGTTCCAGAGACTGGAACACGGAGCAATGGATGCAAGCTCCAGGAACAGAGATTCCACCTCAACATTAGGAGGAACTTTTTGACAGTAAGAGCTGTTTGTCAGTGGAACACACTCCCTCGGAGCATGGTGGGGTCTCCTTCCTTGGAGGTCTTTAAACAGAGGCTGGATTGCCATCTGTCAGGGATGCTTTGATCAAGATTTCCTGCATGGCAGGGGGTTGGACTAGACGGCCCTCGTGGTCTCTTCCAACTCTACAATTCTATGATTCTGTGTTAATCTTTTGAGGCAGGGAGTTTGCCAAAGGTGCCACTAGGAAAAGACCTTGTTCTTAATTTTTGCAGGTATTGATGAAACTGTAAAGGGAACCAAGCTGAACTCTGAAGCTGGTAGTCCATATCTTCTCTGGAACAGTAACAACTATCAATATCCATATATAAAAATAAAAGAGAACGTGTCTCATTGAGAATGTCTATACCTGTTAAGATGTTGTTTGCCTTCTTTGAATCAACATATGAAGGAGGAAGTAACTAGCTTTCCCCCCTCTCTTATCACTATCTTCATGTGAAAAGTGACAAGTCTGAAGACATTCATGTTCACACTGGGACTTTCCATGTGAGCAAAGACACTGTAAAAACAGGGTTCATGCTCAAATAGAGATTTACCATGCAGACAGGGACTCCTCTTCATAACTGTTGCTTTTCCATGTGAGAAAAGCAAAAGTGGGGTCAGGTGAGACTAGGTGTTCCCCTTATGTCTTCATTCAAATTGATAACAGGGCTTTGATCTCTGCCATATGTTCAAGATCGTGAACCTTATACATGTGCAACTTTAGCATGAATACTAATGGGACACTAGGGTCTATTTTGTATTTTTTTTAAATGTATTAATTTCTTAATTATCTGTAGATAGAAGAAATCCTTCCACCTTTTCCTACCACATCTCATCCACCCTATCTCTTCAGTTTTACTTTCCCAGCCATTTTGGCATGAACTTAGCCTGTCTTTGTGGTCTTTCTGTTTCCAAAATAAATTATGTATTTTTAAATTGCATGAATTGGGTCAAGTTGGCCAACAATGGATAACCAATCTAGGCTGAGGGACTCTGAACCAGAGACTCTACCTAATATCTCCATGGTGATACTGATTACTATCTTCTAATTTCCATTGCACATTTCCCATAGTTCCTACCTAATTTCCTGGAAATTTCTTACTTTTGATTTGACTGATTTCCTGTTATTAATATAAATCACTGTTCCTTCTTTTCTCAGCCAATCATTTTAATTCACATGATTTCAGTCCATACAATACATCCATCCTCTAGTTTATTTGGGTTTAGGTTTTGACTCTTATGTTGCACAATTTTTCTCATTTCTTTTTCCAGTGTCTTTTTACTGGTTTTTACCGGTTTCCAATCTTCTTTCACTTGGTTTTCCCAATGAAACCAGAATTATACCCACTCAGCATGACTAATTACACAGACAAGAGGATTGAGAAAAAATGGAAAATATTATTACACATGATAACAGCCACCAGGATGCTCTCTGCTCAAAAATGGAAGGTAATGAAGTTTCTGAAAATAGAAGACTAGTTGGTTACTAAAACTGAAAGATATGATGGATTTAGATAAATTAACAGCATTAGTACGTGGCAGGTTGTTGTTTGCTTTCAAGTCATTTCTGACTTATGGCAACCCTAAGCCATATGCAGTTTTCTTGGCAGTATTTGTTGAGAGGGGGGTTGCCTTTGCCTTCCTCTGAGGTTGAAAATATGACTTGCCCAAGGTCACCCAATGGGTTGATATGGCTGAGTGCGGATTCAAACCCTGATCTCCAGAGTCATAGTCAAGTGCTTGGCAGTTGGAGTAGAATCATAGTGATATAATTACACAATGTGACAGGGCCCCAGATCCTGGTGGTGGTAAAAATGGATAGAGCTGATTTATTGATACTTAGGACTTTTTCAGATAAGGCTTACCATGCAACAAGCTTGTGGGAGAGGTACGGTGCTGTTGCGCGGCAGGGGGATCCATTTTGGACGATGCTGTCCCTCTCTCGGAATCATCCGTGTCACTTTCATGTATGATCAAAGGCAGCTGCGCCATATTTTACTCACGGAAGTTGACCGTGAGTAAAATATGGCGTGGCTGCCTTCGATCGTACACGGAAGTGACATGGACGATTCTGAGAGAGGGACGGTGTCGTCTGAAACGGACCCCCTGCTGCGCAACAGCACTGTACCTCTCCCGCAAGCTTGTTGCACAGTAAGCCTTGTCTGAAAAAGTCCTGAGTAACACAACTGCCTTCATTTCTGGCCTCTCCTTTGAGATGTAGTTATGAGACTGTCATGATGAGCACTCCCCCTTTAGCATTTACCATTATACCACACTGTGAATTACACTGGAGTGCAGAAGCCTAGTTAAGGAGATTATCAGACAGGAAAGAAAAAAGTGTTCCTGTCCCACAATCTCCACTCTCACCCTTGTCCTGTCACAAGTCCCACCACAATCACCCTCCCAACTGCACTTACCTTGTCTCACATCGACAGGGCAGCCCAAGAGTGAAAGGAGTGCTAATGGAGCTCCATTCACTTCCTGGATTGAAATCCCAAGGATTCTTGTGAGAAGACGCGAGTGCAGGAAATTCAAAACTAAAAAGAAAAATACATACATACAAAAAAAAAAAATGACAGCAAGCACAAAAACACACTTTAAAAGGTAGAAGTAACCCGGGGAAGGTCATAAAAAGTGTGTCACTTACCTGGATGTCCCAGTCTCACCCAGAAGAGTTCTGGCAGGGACCTCCCATTGATGCTGGGATCTTGCCAGCATAATGGGGCACCTTGTCGCATGCAGGAACATCCATGACAGAAATGGAATGGGGAAATCTATTGATGGCTTCTCCCATCAATAAAAAACAGTGCTGGCAGAACGGGAGCAGAATGGGTGCATAACGAGGGTGGGGTGTCATCGTCTGATAAGGGAGCCCTTTTGCAATCTCCTAGCCGTTGCTGTAACACTACTTTTGACGCATGTGATAATCTCTTTAGACAACACAGGACAAGCTAGTGGACACATACCACACTGTCTTTAATCAGAAGGGAATGGCCAGAGAGCTCACAGGGAATATCTGGATGCATTTGTGAGCATTGCCACCCCCTGTACCTGTTCCCGGAGGCATTTGCTCACTTTTGGCAAAAGGTAAGGCCAACTAGGAGCCCTGCAGGTCTCTAATCATCTCTCTGGGTTGCTCCTGCATAACATTCAAAATTGGATCAAATCACTATAAATCAAAATCCTGGTCCTGCATATCAAATCACCGTGGGGAACCAGTACAAGTCTACCACTGACTATAGAGCAGAGATGGGCATCAAACTGAGGCAGAGCCTAAAGCCTCAACCAAACCATGCCTCTGTGTTTGCAGGGATTCTGGTGCTTGTCTGTATGGGCCTTCAAGTCACCTATTGACTTATGGTGACACCATGAATTTAACAGGGTTTTCTTACCAAGAGAAAAAAGCTTTCCTTTAAAGCTATCAGAACAAAAGCTTGACCCTAGTCAGAGCTTCCTGCAGGCTTTTGAAAAGGAGTTCACTGGAAACAACTAAAACATGTCTCTTTGTTTTTCTTTTTCTGAAAACTCCAGAACTCAGACATTTACTTTTTGAAAGTAATTATTGTGTGCTATGTGTCTAAATTAATTCAGCCCCCTTACTTGTTACCATGCCTTAAAAAATATTTGTTGTTGTTACAAAATTTAAGCAGCACCTTGTATTATTTTTCTATTCCTTTTCAATACTTAAAAAAAAAAAATTGGGAAGAGAATGGCAAAAGTCTTCCTCTGAGGTTGAGAGGAAAAAGTATTCTAAAAATTTGAAAAATTGAAAAAAAATCTTGAAAAATTATTCTAAAAATGCCTTTTAAAAGGTAGCTACTAAGTCATTATACCAATAATGGATTGTTCCCATTTGGTACATTATTTTGGAGCTCTAACACTGCTATGCCCTAGTTAGCAGGAAAAGCAACTTGCAAAAAATAATAATGCTACTTGTAACTTATTACTTCCAAGCTCTAGAAACTGCCCTAGATGGGTGGAAATGAGGAGTGGGCTTGAGTGATTGACCAGTCTGACTTCTAATACTGTAACATGTTTTATGAGGGGCTCTCCACTTCCTATAACTTGGTGGGAAGCAAAGATAAGACCATGAGATATCTGGCCATTCTTCCAATGTCACTATGTTCCATTTCTTTAAAGGCTTAAACTGAGGGAAGGCATGAGGCCAGGCAGTGGCTCTTGGTGGCAATTAAAGCACTACACAGCCAAATTACAGTTTGGCAACCTGTAACTCACTTCTTGGCAATTTGGCAAGGCAGGGGAGGGGTTAAATCAGAAAAGGTGCTGTTGCTAATGCCTTGTAAAACCATAGACCATTAGAGTAGACCCACTGAATCAGGGAGAACGTGGTATGTAAATACTTATGCCAGTCCCCATGGTTCTTTAGAAGGTTCAAAAACCAATCAAGCTTCAGTAGAGATAATGAGCATTCTTACATATCTATGGAAATTTGGGGAGGCTTCATATGTTCATGTTTTCTCTGCCAGTGTGAGCCTGGGTGGGTAAAGAATTAGATTTTGGTTAGCTACCATTTAAAATAACAACTTGTAGCAGTAAATACCAGCTGGCACAGAGAAGGTTATACCTGCATCTGCTCTTCATGGTGAGCTTCCTCAAAGTTGTACCTGGTTTGCTTCCAAAGAGCCTTTCGCACAGTATCAGCAGAACTGTGCCATAGACCTGAGAGGTGTTGCAAGAGATCAGATCATTAAATACTTCCCTTCCTCCCCTGCCTTGCCAAATTGCCAAGAAGCGAGTTACAGGTGGCCAAACTCTCAACACCCAGCTGACCTAAATTGCCAGAGGTGTGGTTGTGTAGTGCTCTAATTATGCAAAAAAGGCAGGGCACTTCCAGCTAAGCCCCCACTTTCCCTGACCTCCCCCTCAGTCCACCTCCCTAGCCTCTCTTAGGTGCCTTAGGATACCTGGACACTTCTCTTACTGTTTTGATTTTGCTTGAATCCCCTGCTCTGCTTTGCTATTCCCCTGTTTCCCCCCTCTGGCATGCCTGTCTGAGTTCTCTCTCTCTGCTTGTCAGAAATTTTCTTTTCCACTGTGTGGGTAGGAGTCAGGTTTTTACCGTCTCAGTTTCCATTCCCCCTTCCTACATTCTTTCCTTTTGCCCCTTCCCACCTCTCCTGCTGCTCCCTTTCTCTCAGTCCCCAAACCTCTTCTCCGCTCATTATTTATCCCCCCCCCTTTTCTGATCCCCTCCTTTTCTCCTCTCGCTTTCAGTCTTCTTTTCTCTTTCTATCACAAATAATGTCTCTTTAATGATATCAGAGCCCAGATCCAGGAGCCATGCGTGTTATCCGAGGTAAGTGCTTATTTTAGCTTTGGCTGTTTGCAATGATGGCTGTCTGGGGTAGATTGCTAGCTTTCTAAAAGTAGACAATGCCGCTTTAATTTTTATTATTTATTTATTTATTTATTTGGCGTTGTACGTCTGTACCTTGTAAAAGGAATCCTTAGAGGGAGCTTATCTCAGTGCAATGCTGCTACCTGTTGGGGAGGAATGGATGGCTTCAAGGCTCCCCTGTCTCTCTCTGGGTGGGATGTGGTTATCATTTGTTTCTTATTGCATCCATAGATTTTAATCTAAATTTCCCTTTGCCCCAAATGGCTTTTCTTTTAGCATTTCTTTTATGGCAATGCTGAGAACTCCGGGAATCCACATAGCTTTTTGCTAATCTTCAGGAAGGTATGCAGACTTAGGAGCAACCTGGTCAGAGGTAAGAACGTTACAGTTTCTTTGCAATCCTTTCCTCTGTCTGATTTTATACCCTGTAGGTATTGGATGGGGGAGGTACTTTCCCACCACCTCCTTCTTACAAATGCCCATTCCCTCTCTTGCTTGCTTGCTTTTGTGTTTTTAAATAAGTTTTTAAAGAGGAACTTCTACAAGAAAGGGTGATGTTAGGTATCACCAGGGTTTTGCTGTGTTCTGGCTGGAGAAAGTTTTTATTAAGGTAGCCTTCCCACATCTAGAGGTTACTCAATTTATTTAAGGTGGATCTCTGTAAGGTGAGCTGTGGCTAACAAATACAAAGTCTAAGGGCTGGACAGTTCAGACTGTGTTCAAAGACTGAGGAATTACAAGGAATGGCTTTTTTGTTGTCTGACTTTTCACCTTCCCCCCTCAAAAGACTGCATTCATTTATCTCAGCAGTTTAATTGTTGGCTTGTTAGTGTCATAATCTGGTTTCATTCACAATTTTTGGGGCTTCTAGAGGGAGTTTTTCCAGCTAATTCATGTTACATTCCGGCCATGTGCTTTGTACAAGTGTTCCTGTCACACCATATGTGAATCACTTCCCCCTTTGCTGAGTGAATCAGAATTCTGAAAGCTTTTAACTTGATCTCTCCTTTCCTTCTGTATATTTGCGGATGAACCTGAGTGCACCATCGTTCGGGCAACTGTATCAAAGTGTGTGATACTGCCATTTTCTTTATCATAAGTGTTTCATTCTGGGTTTTCAGTTGTTTCATGGACTCATTAAGATCTCCTTGGAAGGAGAAAGCAACAACTCCAAGAGGATATCTGCATTGCTCCCTGGTTACTGATACTCACTGTTTACCAGTAACCTTGAAAAAGCTATTGGTATTTTAATTAGCCTAATTTAAATCGGATTGGCATGCTAACTACCTATGAGCCACATTTAGCATAGAGAAAAAAGGTGGGGGATTCTGGGAGTTGAAGTCTGAAAAGTAATTTACCTGTGGGAGAAGAATGGATGGTTTCAGGGACCCCCAATATCCCTTTTGGTGGAATGTGGTCTAAAAAGTACCCTAAAAAGTAACTTTTCAAAGTGTTGCCTCAGAGTAGACAGTGATGGGCTAGATGGTATGATTTAGTATATGGCAGCTTCATAGCTAAACAGTAAGTATTGAGTAGGACAGGCCCTTAAATCTGCAGCTTGCCTTGCTTCCCAATCCTCTTCAATTAGACTCCTAGCATGAGTTAGTTTAGATTTAGACAAGTACACTTGTCTCTGCTGTGCTTCATATACTCAACTTGCCCACTCTGTAAGGAGGCTGTTTCTTCATCATTACCACTTCCTCTAATTGCGTCGCCCTGGCTCTCCAATTAGCTCCCCACTTCTTAACAATTGTGGGGCAGGGAGGAGATCTTTCTTTTATTTTGTTTGGGTGACAGGGCTAGGTTACTATTTAAAGGACTACTTCGATGCTACATTTGGCTCATGCCTTTTGAACAGTGGTTTTTGTCCAAGTCTGCTTCTAAGTAAGTGTGTGTTTTGAAATGCTTTCTCAACAATGGTAAGGAATGGAATGGACAAGATACATTTCCAAGAGCTGAGCAGTCTTAAATTGCACAGCATCTACACAGAAAGAGAAGCATAGTGAAGCAAGATACACTTCAGAGAAGCAAAGCAAAAGGTCAAACAAGAGAGTAGTAATTTTGTCACCATGCAGAGCAAAAATGAATCCATTCATGTTCATTTGTGATGTAATCTAACCATTCTATTCATTTTGGCTTTGCATAGTATGATGAAATACTATTTCTGAATTTTGGCCTCACTTTGTAAAAATACACACCCACCCACAAGCCACAATGTATTTTCTTTATGGTTCGTTCATAAGTGGAAATACCATGAATACAAACACACACACACTGCTAAGGTGACCACACAGAACATCTAACAAAGGAGGCTGTCAACATCAAATACTTATGACATGATAAATGGTCTCTGATAGATTTTTAGAAGGCAGACAAGATTTCTGACAGCTGCAGATTAACATGGCTACCTCTCTGGAATTTGCTGATGTAGATCACTCGATATCAACTTGACTTCCTTTCCTTTTGCCAGCTGCTCTGTCTCTCTTCAGTTCAGGGACTTGTGTCAGAACCTAACCATATTAGCCTTGCTTCTACCCAGGAGTCTTCTCTATCTGGAGTGATATTCATTTATCAACTCATTAAAATTATCCAGCCTTTTCTTTGGGGCTGGCTCTTTTTCTCTTCCTATTAGTCTGTTCAAGACTAAAAGAGGGACAATCCTGAGGCTCCTTTTGAAATATGTGGATTGGGATGTGATGAGGTCCCAAGGCTGTAGCTCTGAGTTATTTATTTTCATTCATTGGCACTCCCAGCTCATCTCCCTTCCGCTACAAAACAGTGTGTTTCAAGGACAAAAAAGATGTTTCTTCCCCCCCCCCCGCTTCTCTTGTCCCAAATGCAGCATATAGTAACTTCCCCTTCTTTCTCTGGGATATGGAGATTCATGTTGAATGGATTTCTACCCTGGGGTAACTTGGGTTTAGCTTATCTTGCTCACACAAGCTCTCTGCTTGAGGCACAGTGTAATGTGAGATGTACAGACTAGTTGGCTGGGGGTATTCAGGCATAGTGAAGGAGTTTGGGGATTCACTACTAAAAGAACCCCAGTTCTCCAACACCACCTGTTAAATACAGCAACAACTGAAATAAATTGTGTATATTGAAACTAAACTCTGCAAATCAACTCAGTTAATTAACAGTGCAAATTAACTTAGTTTGCTGGATCTGCTAGCCAATCCTATACATGTCTCCTTGGAAGTCATTTTCAGGGTAGTACTTTGAGGCTTGTCCCCATGTAAGTTTGAATGAGGTTGCAATTGGCATCAAATGCTTTGGACTTTCTTTGCCAAATTTAGGTTTGCGGGTTTATTTTGGTCAACAAACAAGGGAAGAAGAGTTTGTTTTCAAACTGTTAATGGGAAGTAGCAAGTCACATGCTCTCAGCCTCGGAGGAAGGCACTGGCAACCCTCCTCTGAACAAATCTTGCCAAGCAAACCCCAAGGAAGGTTTGCCTTAGGGTCACCAGAAGTTATTTGAAGTTGGAAGTTATTTGAAGACACACAACAGCAGCAACAACAACAAATATGCAGAGGTGTTACCCAAATTGCTGAGGTCTGTGGAAACTCCATGTGTGTCCAAATCTTAATTTGGGGAATTTAATTAGCTCAAATTGGCATGTGAGAGGCCGGGTAATGGGGGGGGGCTGATCTTTTGACCTGTGTATGCCTGTACTCACTGGAGAAACTCACAGCCAGGGATAAACTATAAATGGCTTTTATTGACAAATAATCAGGGGAACGCACACATGTATACACTCAGGCTTCAAGAAGTCACACAATGCTATCAAAGAAAGTAGGAAGTATTTAGATAGAGGAATAGATTGAAGGGATGGTGGAGCACATCACACAGGAAACCAGCAGCGTGGAATCCGGGAGGGAAGAGTGGTGATATAGACTGATGTGGAGATGGAAGGAAGGGGGTCTGTGCATATTTGAGGGGTGTTTTAGGGTGCTATTTATAATTGATATTTCCCCTGAAGAGGTGAGTTTGGTAGTGGAATACAATGTATGCCAGAGTTTCCTAAGATTAGACAATTGATTTTCCAGATGTGTTAACGATCACTAATGGGTGAAATATTTTGAACTGAAAGGTCACAGGTAACCTTTTATTATTTTAGGTTTGGGGAAAGGAAAACTCGTTTTGGAAGGTAATGAGCACTCAGCCACTTTTCATTGGATTAGTGAGTGATTCCCTTCCAGAAGTTCCCAGGGAGAATTAGCCCTTATCATCCTAATTCTACAGTCTTAGGGGAATTTGCATAACTCTGACCTGGGTGTGATCTTTTAATGAATTTAGATGGCCCTTCCTTAGGTTGTGCATACCCTTAAGTGTGACTCCAGTCTTGGTGTTCGGGAAGTCCTGGTTTACTGCCAACCACGTGGAAGGCCACAGCAAGCCATTATGAAATATCACCAATTTGGAGTTATTAAAAGATGTGGAGCTGTCAGGGCAGGTAACAGGGGCAGAGTGGTGGGATTTCACCACCATGGAGAGAAACTAAGGCCTCTGATGAATGGAGATGCACAGTCTCATAACTTGATGTGTGTAAGTGTGGCAGTGGCCAATCCCCCCCCTGCTCCTTTAATGGCCCACGCTGCCCCATTTTCATTTGATAATCACCTAGAAGTCAAAACGAAAAGTAACTTCCTGTTGTGATTTCTGGGTGCTTGGGAGTTTGTGTGTATGGAGGGGTCCCCCCCAGGAGTGTTCTCAAGATAATATGCCTGTGGTTCTTAACTTGGAGTCCAGGAACCCCCAGGGGTCCGCAATGTCCTCACAGGGGGTCTACAAAGGCTTGAAAGTTGCTTGGACCACCTTCTCCTTGCAGTGAAGCGGCCATGTGACAGGAGCCATGGAAAAGGCTGGCTGGCTCAGCCTGAGCATTGCCATTCAATCCATTGCAGTCACAAACTTGCAGGAAGAAGCAGGAGAAAAGTCTTCCCTCCTCCTCCAGTGCCTCTGGGGGAAGGTTTAATGGATGGTGTAATTGTGTTGTTGTTGTTGTTGTTATTGTTATTGTTATTATTATTATTATTATTATTGAGTTAAGTCTTGGGGATCCACGGCAACAAAATATATTTAAAGGGGGTCCCTGGTAAAGAAAAGGTTAAGAACCACTGTAATGTACCACTTTTGGAGGTTTCCAGGAGTGCTGATTGCCCTTGTTCAGGGTTTTGTTTTTTGGCATACTTTTTTTTTTTTTTTGAGGCGTGGGTTTGCAGTGATTATAGGGGAATCTGGCTAAGCATGGGAACCACAAAAAAGGAATTAGGGCTACATAACTGCTGTCTCAGCTGCTTGGAAAACATGGAAACTACACATAAAACAATAAGTGTCGGTGTTTTAAAAAAGTGTGTAACTTACCTGGATGTCCCAATCCCACCCAGAAGTGTTCTGGCAGGGACTGACCATTGATGCTGGGATCTCACGAGCAGCATGGGGCACTTTGTCACACACAGGCAAGTCCATAACAGAAATGGAATGGGACATCTATTGACAGCTTCTCTCCATCCATAAAATACAGCACCCAGAAAGTGTGCATAATGATGGGGGATGATGTTGTCTGGTAAGGAAGCCCTTTTGCGATCACCTGGCATTGTTTTAATGTCACTTTTGACGTGTCTGATAATCTCCTGAGAGGAAGTTTGGGCTAGCATGGTTGTGCTGTTGTGCATGTTCTAAGATGGATTGATAAATAATTAGCATTGCCTATATGTTTTAAAATACAAGAGTTCATACGTAAGATCTTTTAATAGTTAATGCATAATTGTGTTAAGTAATCCTGAAAATGCACTCTTGCTTAAAAACGTAAGGCAAGGAACATGACCAGATCCACCTGATCCAGTATTCTTTGTGAGAATCCTAGCAGCAAGATGGTAAATGTACGTAATTGCTTACAAAAGCTCACCCCCTAACCCCAGTACAACCAATTGAAAAGATCTTAAAGGTGCTGCTGGCCACTTTTAACAAATATTTCAAAATTAGTTTTGTCCCCCTCTGTGAATCAGAAGGTGGAGCAAGTTGGGAAAAGAGAGACTTCTGTAAAAACTGTCAATAGCTATGGTGTTACTCTATTGGAAGGTACCATTTTCCTAGTAACCAATCTATTGTTCCAGTGTGTGCTAGATGGCATCGTGCTGTTCTATGAGATGTGAAATTGCAGCTTGTAATCTAGAAATTGGGCCAGCTTGAATAATTATACTGTTTCTTAACAAATATCCCTATACTCTGCAGCAGCGTTGTCTGAAGAAATGTCTTTTATCCACCTCCTGCTGGAAACATCTGTGTGGTTATTGCTGAATAGTTTCTATGGCTGGTACATGCCAGACCACCTTTTACCTGAACCCGATCTCAGATGCTAGATACAGCTTCAGGCCTAGTGCCCAGTACTAGCTCCCTCCAGTGGCTAGTAGAGCATGTCCTGGTCACCCTTTCCTGGCACAAACAATTGCTCTCTGCTTATGGAGCCAAAAGTTTCACAAACAGTTCTTTTGCTGCTTTGTTTCTTAGGGATGTTCACTTCAGGCATTTCTCATACTACAGACTCAATCTGCATTAACGTCTGTTCCTCAAAGAACTCTACTAATTGTAGTTCATATGGGACACCAGGGATGCCCAACAAAATTCCCAGGACTCTTTCGGGTAGGTCACAGAATCAAGAGTCTTCTACATATACTGTAATACCAGCTGGGTGGTATATGACTTGATACCTCGTCCAGAAAAATATTGGGTGAGTCATTGGGTATTTCATTTGCCTATTTTCTTCTGGGATTCCATTCCATTCCTCAGGGAAATAAGAAGTTAGGGTTTCTGTTTTGTTTTTTAAAAATCTGCAACTTTTTTCTGTTCTCCTTTTAAGTGTTGCAGAAGGAACAAATAATAAAAACCCAATTTCTAGACTTGTTTCTCTAGGCTCTTTGTCTCTGTGTGTGCTATTATATCTGCTGTCCGGAATATATCTTACGAAACAGTGTTTTCACTCAGCAAAGAATTGCAAGTGAAGGTCTTGTTTCTCCCTATGCAGTTCTGTGAAACCAGTTCTATTTCATCTCACTGTGTGCACTTGTGTGAGACCAAGGACTTTTTCGGACGGCAATTTGTAACGCAAGCAGCCTCGTCCCCGTTGCGAGGCTGCTGTGCTGCAGGGGGACCCTTTCGGATGACGCTGTCCCCGCGCTGATACTGTTGCGGAAGAGCTGGGAGGCTGCAGCACCATATTTGGTGATTTCCTAATCACGGAAGTTGACCGTGATTAGAAAATCGCCAAATATAGTACTGTAGCCTCCCAGCTCTTCTGCAACAGTATCGGCGTGGGGATAGTGTCATCCAAAACGGCTCCCCTGCAGCACAGCAGCCTCGCAACGGGGACGAGGCTGCTTGTGTTACAAATCGCCGTCCGAAAAAGTCCCAAGAGGCTTTAGCAGCATTAGGTTTGTATTTGGATATATGAAGCTGCCTTATATGGATATAAACTATTGGCGTCTTTCAGCCAGCATTGTCTATTTTAGTCTCTCCCAACATGCATGAGACTACAGCTTCCATCATTCTCTCTCTTTTTTTTTAAAAAAAACATTTTATTCAGTTTTCCATAAAACATGCATTGAAAAAACAACAAAAAACAGTTTGTACATTACAGATTGTAATTCCTCTATACATCTTTCTCTTACTATTTCTTAACATTCTTTAACATTCATTCCTTATCTGTCGTATTTACCTTTCTATATCTATCTTTTCATACAACTCTTTTCCAAACTTATACGCATACCTCATGACTTCCTTGTTTCTTCTCATATTGAAAAGTTCACGCTCATCTATCCCTTTTAAGTAATAATCGCAAGTTTCTCTGATTTCTGTTTCCTTTACATTAACGCTCTATTTGATTAACTTCTAAGCTAAATTATTATCTCTCATTCTGTCCCAAATCTCTCTTTCCATAAGGGATTCAATACTTCCCATACTTTCATATCTTTAGTTGTTTTTTTTCTCATCTATCAGAATCGTAAGTTTATCCATATCACACATCTCTTGAAGCTTACTCAACCATTCCTCAATTGTTGGTATATTTGATGACTTCCAATATTTCACATAGAGTATTCTAGCCACAGTCGTCATATATTCTAGAATACTCCAGTATCTTTTCTGCAGTTGTTCATCTATTTTATAGAACATATTTAGTAAGTAGATCTCTGGATCATGTGGGTAGTTTGTATTAAATATTTTTAATATTGTTTTATGTATTTTGTCCCAAAATTTCCCAGCCTTCTCACACTTCCACCATACATGAAAGTAAGTTCCTGAAGCTTTCTGACATTTCCAACACTGGTCGGACATGTTTTTATATATTTTGGATAGTCTCACTGGTGTTAGGTACCATCTCATCATTATCTTATATATATTCTCTTTTATATTGTAGCTTCTAGTAAAAGATAAACTCTTTCCCCACAATTTTTTCCAGTGTTCTAACAATATTTCATGGCCTAAATCATGCACCCATTTTATCATGAACGGCTTGATAATTTCCTGTTCTAATTTTAAAATTCAATATTATTTTATACACCTTTGATATCATCTTCTTCTTGCTACTTTGTATTAAATCATCAAATTGCATTGTTTCTGTTTCTATTCCTACAAGTCTTTGGTCTGTTTTAAATTTTTCCATTAATTGTTTATATAATAGCCAGTGGCATTCCTTATTTTCCAATTTTAATTCTTCCTGAGTTTTCATTTTATATATGTTTCCTTCCTTTTTCAATATATCTCTATATGTCAACCATGTCCCTTTGAATATGTCTTCTTTTTTATAATAAGCTTCATGGTTGGATAGCCATAGTGGTATTTTTGCATATAACTTTCCCTTATATTTTGTCCAAGTTCTCAATAGTGAAGCTCTAACATAACGATGTTTAAATTCCTTATGGACAATTGATTTATTGTGCCATAAACAGGCATGCCAGCCAAATCTCGCATTAAATCCTTCTAGTGTTAATAATCTAGGATTTTCTAATTTTATCCACTCTATCAACCAGGTGATTGCACTGGCGTGATAATATACTTGTAGATCTGGTAGAGCTAAGCCTCCCCTCTCTTTTGAATCTGTCAAGATATTCCATTTTATTCTGGCTTTCTTATCTTTCCATATATATTTTGCTAAATCTTTGTTCCATGTATCCATTACTTTATCATTTTTTTATAATTGGTAAAATCTGAAATAAATAGATCATTTTCATTAAATAGCTTTCATCATTCTCATCCAGTATGGCCGTTGTAGCTATGGAGGGCACTAGGTTGCAGAAGGCTGGTCTACTCAAGGTGGCAGCCATTCTCCATGGTTTCAGGCAGGGATCCTTCTCTGTCCAGGGTTTTCTGGTGCAAAGGAGGCACTGTGCCTCTGATCCATGGACCCTTGTAGTAATGACATACTTGCCAAAATCTGAACATTCTGCAGGAAAATGCAGCATTCTCTCCTGCAGCTGGAAATCCTGTTTTTCAACATGAGCATTCTACTCCAGAAACTATGAAGTTATATTAAAAGTGTCCCTTAATATATGTACAACACAGAGTCTTTGTTGCTGAATTCAGCTTCAGGAAGGTTCTACATGCCTAGGATTTAGAAGACAGGACACCCAAGCAGGCTTCAGTGTAGGTACCCATTTTTGAGTGATGACCCATTGCCCAGGAACCCTTTCTCCTGGTGGCTTCTTTGGTAGCTTTTGCCTCCTGAAGAAGGCCCCTATATTAATCCCCTGGAGGTTTTTGTGTGGTGTCTCTGGGATGGATCAGGTAAGCTCTTTTAAAGCAAACATAAACATCTCTGGCTGTCACTACTGAGCAACTTCAAGACAGCTGGACATATTTGGGCAGGGGCCTAGGAAAGGAGGGGGCATGGGGCAAGGAACACCAAAAGCCATGAAAAGAAGGGAATATCTTGCAAGGGAAGTAGTCTAGGAAAACAAGGAAGAGCAGAAGATCAGAGAAGAATGGGGAAAACCAGGAGAATGGGTGGCAGGGCAGGGCAGAACAGCCTATGGGGGATAAGAAGAAGAAATATGAATAAAGCTGAAGTTTGAAAGTGAAAGTTTGGATAGTAGCAGCGGGACAGGAATAATTAAGACAAAATATTTGGTGAGACAGAAAGGACAAAGTACATTTGGGGAGGAACTTTGTCCTACATGTGAAATTCTCTTTCAGATACGTGTCATCAGCTTTTTCATTCTGAGGTCCTATTGATTTTGACTGTTAATTTCAACAAGTGCGTGTACATCACTTAAGGTACTGTGTGAAAAGTGTGCTTTCTTTAAGGTTGTCAGAGAATGACAGGAAATTCAATCCCCGGCAGAAGCCAAAAACTGTCTCAGCAGACTCAGTAGCAACCCGTTCCCAAGAATACTCACTGTGAGGACACACCCAACTAAAGGTGGTGGCAGGTTTGGGTGTGCAATGCCAGTACCCTGGTGAGATCAGACTCTTTACCCAAAAAGGCTCTGATGCTGAATGTAAAGTTCAAAAAAGGAGGAAGTTTATTTTAAAGAACAAAAGAAAAGGGCTTTCTCCTCCCCAGCAATAAAAGGCTTGAAATAAAAGGTACTTTACAGTTTGAATTTCAGCAATCTTCAGGGTGTCATCTCTCTGGGTTTGATCTTGGTTTGATCTCCTTACTCAATGGAGCTGGTACAGGGTCTTTCAGCTCCTGATTACTTTGACTTATTTGTTGTTGGTAACAAATTTGGCTAAATGGTGTAAGAAATGCCCTTCCTGGCTGTCTGGGCCTGTTTGCCACCAATAAACAGCTCTCTGCAAGCTCACAACAAAGACTGAGCAAAAACTAAAAACTTCTAGGTAAAACAGAGCTTGCTGGGAAGGAACAAACCAAACCTGGAAAAATGCAGGGGAATTTTTCAGCTCCTCCCACAAGTCTAATACAATGAAGTACAGTTGTCCCTTCACATTCGCTGGGGTTTGGTTCCAGGACCCCCCGTGAATACCCAAATCCGTGAATACTCAAGTCCCATTATATGCAATGGCAGAGCAAAATGGTGTCCCTTATATAAGATGGCAAAATCAAGGTTTGCTATTAGGATTGTTATTTTTTAAAGAATATTTTTCAAGCCGTGAATACTCAAATCCGTGAATGTCAAATCCGTGAATGTGGAGGGACAACTGTATTCCTATACTCAGACAAACTAAGGCCTGAACTAAAATGAAGGAAAATGCAGGGGAGATTCAAACAGTCCTGGCTGGACATCACACACACAGAGTGTTTTGACGTCCAGAAAACAGGAGGTACTTTATCTTCAAGTAGTTGCAGATATTCACAATATTTACAATCTCGTCAGTCAAACTGCTACACCAGACTTCACAGAATCACAAAAAGAGAATGATCTCTGGCCTACCTCACTTACATACACATCAGCAGAGCATTGGCTTACTTAACCACATAGGTGCATTGCATCAGATCTTGTACGACATGGCTTGCCCTCTGATAACCCTTCTTTTACAGCTGTGGCATGACTAGGCATGAATTGGCGGTTCATGGAGTCAGCCATCATGACTCAGCATGGTTTCTACTGTTGTTTGGCCATTTAAAAATGGACTTTAGTCTCTAACTCCTGACAAAGGTCTCCAGCAGAGGCGAGGGAACAGGGTTACATGACCTGCCTGGGGAGAGGGCCCTTTCCTTCCTGGCATTAGTTAGGATAGATATATGGACCTGGTATTTATGTTAACTGTGTATACATATATGTATTCGGGAGAAATGCACCACTGAGATGTCTAGAGATCTGGTTAACTCAAAATCTGGAGGCACTTGATGTTAATCATAAAGAAATAATGACAAGAAATGTAAAAAGACAGAATGGTCTCAAATTAAGGCCTCTTGGGATAGGAAAATATCAGTTATAAAACAAATGTTTTATTTAGGATTTTATATTGATTTTTTAGCATTCTATCACATAAGCTCACATCAATTATAACTAATTGGTAAAACTGATATTAACGTCATTATGGAAAGGAAACCATATTGACAATTACTGCTAAAAACTCATAGAGGGTATAAAACCCCTTGAATCCACCTCTGGAATTATTCACTAAACACTAATGGGCTAAGGCTAAAAAAAAGACCACTGTTATATAAGTGTATAAGATACAGCAGTTAACCATATGTAGATGTTACCTGGAATTAACAATAGAAAAGAACATTTAATGTAATATTGTTATGACAATAGAACAAAGTGTAATATATTGTCCAATGAACAAGGAACTATAATTACTTCTAATGAACTTTTAAAAACAGAAATATCAGTGGTATGAAAAACAAACATACGATTATCAACACAAAAGGCACACAAGTTTAAACAAAGCTTCACAAGTTTAAATTGACATTTCAGAGCCTTTTGAAAATTAAAGTTGAGAAGCTTTATTACAATTCAGTGGACATCCCAGAGCCTTTTTGAGAGTCAAAGTTGGGAAGCTTTACTATAACAGTTGTTGGGAAGTTCTACAAGTTCAAATGGACATTAAAGAGCTGTCAAATGTTCTTTTCTATTGTTAATTCCAGGTAACGTCTGCATGTGATTAATTGCTGTATCATATACACTAAACACTCATGTTATTCTTTTCAGACTGGAAAGATAGCTTTTTCTTATATGGAAAGAAGATCATGATATGGTCAGGTTGTCTTACCTTAGATCTTGATTTAGATCTGAAAAAATGTTTGTTCTGGGACAGTACAATCTTTTGGCAGATAGCACAAATATTCATTAGCATAGCACTAAATTTGACCAAGATGTTATTAAATCAAAACCTTGAATCAAATTTTGCTTAATATATGAAGAGGTTTAAAATATATATATAGTCCAGGATTGTCTCACTTAACTGTCAGATATTATAATGAAGTACCTGAGAATTTCTCATTAGCTGAAGTGGTGGGGAGAGCTGTAAGGCTGGTTGAAATAGGTTTTCCTCCCCCTCCCCCTTTTTTATCCTATTTGAAAATACTTGAAGGTATGAAGCAACCTCAACACAGCCTATTCTGGTACATGAAAGTGAAGTGTTTTATCCGTAAATTGCTGAGGAAACACAACCCACTCAGGGATCATTTAGAATTTGAAATGATAATCTCTAATGTATATTAGGGAAAAAAAAAACCTTAACCAGTTTTATAACGTAATTGGTAAACTAGAGATGTTTACAAATATGCATCAACTGGAGTGTGGGAACAGGGCTCAGTAAGTAAGCTGTTTCCAGAGATGTGGAACTGGATTTCAGAGCATGTGCCAAATAAACTTTCTGTCTGGATTTTTAAAAAAGCTTTTACAAAATTTTGTTTAAATGGCATTTGCTACCATTAAGGATGAATAAATACAGGCCAAGTGATAAATGCCAGATACGTAAGCACTTTTTAAGTTACCCCCCCTCCCCGGATATCTTTTCTTGATGGACCCAGTGGCAATACTGTTTTGTTAAGTTAAGACTCTAATTCTGCCAGTAGACATAAAAAGGATGGTTTGTTTTTGAACAGCAGCCTATTTAGCTATTAGATCAGATGGAAATACCATTAATCCTCCCTCCTGGAATGAGTGGCTTTTCATAGTTTTTGGGCATGGCTTATTACTAACTTAAATAACTAAATTACACCCCACCTTTCCTCCAGTAGAGGACCCAAGGTGGTTTATAGCGAATTGAAACAAAGTACAGCTATCACTTATTGTCTACAAAAGTTTTTAAAAATTAAACAATATTATATACTTAATAAAAGTTTGAAAACACATTAGGTCCTCGTGAAAAGGATAAAGGCATGACACATCATTCTCCCATAGTACATTAGGAGGCAAAGGTCTGTTTTAAGAAAACAGTTTTTGCCTTATGGTGGAAAGATTGCAGACAGGTGTTCTTCTGTGGGATAGAGTTCTACAACTCTGGAGCATCTTTCAGGAAGTTCTGTGTCCTCACTAAATGTAGTTGCAATGGCGGTGGGACAAAGAGAAAGGCCTTTCTCCAAGATCTTAAAAATCAGGCAGGCTGATAAAGAGAGAGATGGTCTTTCTGATAGTCTGTACACAGGGCGTCATTGTATAGTCAAGCAAATATTATTAGAGTAAGAGAAGAAAGAACACAGAGCAATAACTTAATTGAAAAAAAATGAGATTATTTATTGTTTACTGGAACAAGAAAGTACAAATTACAGCTCAGCCATTTGTTTTATTGGGGGTGCTATAAACCCAATATCAAGCATTTGTATAAATGTTTAATAGTCAATAAAAATGTATAAAAGTTCAATTGTTTCATGCCTTCAAGTCAAGTCTGACTCACTTGAATGTTTATTAGTAAGATTGGTCTAGAAGGGATTTGCCATTGCCTTCCTCTGAGGCTGAGAGAGTGTCATTTACCCAAGGTTGCCCATTGGCTTTCCGTGGCTGTTGAGAGATTTGAACCCTGACCTCCTGGAGTCCTAGTTCAACACTCAAACCACTAAATCATGTTGGTTCTCTGAATGTTCAATAGCCCGGGAATATTATACTACAATACTGATAATTTTGTTGCTTTTTAGAGTTGCTGAAAATAATGCTAGACAATTTTAGGTGTACTGTACTGTGAAACAAAGTAAAACCATGTATATGTTGGTAGGGGGTGAAGCCATGTGGAAGTGGCATTGTAGTGATAGAAAGGAAGGAACATCTCTGGCTGTGCATGTGGTTAAAATAGGAGGAATTCTGAATCACAGCCCTGGCACCCTTCCACCTGTCACCTTGTGGCCCCAGCAGTGCTTTGTGCTGAAGGAAAGTAGGGCTTAGTTGAAAAAAAATGGAGCTCAAGACCTAAACTGGACTATTGTCCAATGGGAGGGCATCCATATTTGCTCAATACAAACAGAATTCTTTACATTGATATTAAGTTCTCCACACACACCCCCAACTCTATGATTTAGTCTTTACAGCCCACCCACTAAATCCAGTACAGTGACTCAGAGACTTTTCATACATGGGTATGAATCACTCACTCAATGCGACGCTGTTGACTTTTTAGTGACAGCTGAAGAGTATTTTTTTAAAAGCTCATCTTCCTTTTCTTTCCAGAGACCTACTTATTCCTACTTAAAGCAAGGTCCTTGGTTTAAAATTTGGGAAACATGCTACAGATGGTTGAGACTTGCTCCCCATAAGAAACACAATAGTGAACTGCACTATAAAAAATTACATTGGAGTCATCTGGTGCTGGTGGTCAGGCTAAGTGCTTCCATTGTGCTTTAAATATCACGATAAGGCTAGGTGTGATGTTAGCTGGCTGGACTGTGATAAGTCTCTTGTTTGGTTATTGCATATGGGGAAGAAAAAAACTTGAGTGATACATGAAGAGCCAGTGTATATACTAGATGACATGTCACAGTCTAGCTGTTAAGGGTCTTGTTGGAGTCAGATGAGTTGCTAGATTTCAAGTCTGGACAGGGTTTCTCTACAACTGAACAGTTATTCAGAAGAAGAGAAAGAAAGAAGCATAGCTCTACTGCATTACTACGGTTCCTTCTTTCTTTTACTACAATTCCCAAAATCCTTTACCAGCATGGTAAAATGACATTAGTACAACATCTGGTTTTCCAGTTCCGGTGACCAATATCTTGGCTCTGAAAAGTTTTCAAGTAGGACATGTGAACAAAAGCTGCCTCCTGCTCCCCGTTTTTGCCCCATCCCCTATGGCACCCCTAAGGCTGGTGTCACCCCTCCCCCAGACAGTGTCACCTGGTGCAGTTCAGCTTCTCTGCACTCACCCCCCCTAGTGCCACCACTCCCCCTACATCCAGTATGCCAGATACTGCTGGGCTCCCATAAGCCTCAGACAGCATGGTCAGTACAGTAGTCAAGAATGATGGGAGCTCTAGTTAGCAAAATCTCACAGTATCTAGAGGTACTCTGCCTTTTGAAGAGATACTCTAGCTCCCCTCACCTCAAGGAATCTGTGTACTCCTCCCCCTATTTTAAAGGTCAAAGTCACCATCAGTATGTCTTCAGATAGGCAATTCTATAAATATGTTTGTTTTTTTTAAAATGAATTCCTGTTTATTGTTTTACAATGCAATCCTAGGCATGTCTATGCAAAAATAAGGCCAATTGAAGAGGTATGCCTAGGACCGCACTGTGAGCCATGATGACCTGGTAATACTGTGCAAAATAGCAGCCTTAATTTGTAATGTTTATCCCTGGTTGTTCATCATTTGAGTCATCTAGTACAGATGCAATGAACAAATACAGTACATTAGCTGGTAGTAGCTTTTCCTCATCCAAGTGCTGAAGTGGCAGAGAAAGTAGCACTACCCCAACTCTTTCTTTCTTCTGGGCATCCGGTTAGCATAGAAGGATCCCTGTCCCAAACTGGATCTGGAATCTTTGTGATGACGCATAAGCATCTAGAGTTCTAGCCTCCCTCACTCTTGTGCCCACATGAGGTACTGGACTGCAGTTCCCACTGTCTTCAACCATGGGACGATGGGGGTTGTCACCCAGTACATCAGGATAGCATTAGGTTGGAGGCGGGTGATAGAAGATGACAGCTTAATGAAGCAGGTCTGTCTGCAGAAAGATGCCGAGGACTTGGGCATTTCATTGAGCAAGATTGTGGAAATGCTGGCTCTGCAACTGAATGTTGATTTTATGATGTAGGCCAGGATCTGATCGTGCTCTTCTGCTGAATCCCATTGCTTCCTTCAAAATAGTGATCCCCCTCCATTCTTCAGCATCACCCACCTTTTCTCCCTAACAAACCTGTTCTGGGAAGCTGCAACATCTCTGTGAAAGATTTTGGCGACAAGAGAGGGAGGAGAAGGAAATCCTAATTCCACTGGCACTGGATATGGAAGTACATCATCAGGTCTTGGCCATAATGTCATGACTGCTCTGGCCTGCTAAACACTGTCCTGATCAATCAACCCTCCGGTGGAAATACTTTCATTCTGTCAATTTTTATTTCTTTAAAAGAATTCATGGTTGGCAAATGATCATTTGTGCCTGAGACACAGCAATGTTTGCATACGAGATTTGGTTCAGTTCAAAAAGATGCTTTCCTGGCATGAGATTTCTGAAGTAGTTGCCAAAGCATGTGGGAAGAGCAGATCCTTGAGGACACTTCCAGATGGAAGACTTTTCTAATTCAGCCCAGGCAATAGCCACAGGCCTCAGGGAGACTCTGCCAATGTCTGGTGCTGATCACCACTAGTTTTAAAAAAAAATCAGTCTAAAAAAATTGCTCTAGTATAGTGAAGGAAAATCTAATGCAATATAATGGCTGGGAGAGACAGTTATTCAAATATAATTTTAGCAATTAATTTACTAGGTCTCTTTACGTAAGTCTTTCTTCTACCTCTTCTTGCAACATGGACCTAGCTTAAAAAGTTGTAAGAGTTAGTGAGGTTCCTTTGAAAAGTATTACTGTATTTACAAAGTATTATGACAATGATTCCTGCCAGGGAGAAGAAGGAGAGCAGCTTCTGGATAGCCAGTTTCCTGCCAGTTTCCAGGCCAGTTTCCTGCCAAGAAGGAGAGCAGCTTCTGGACAGCCATTTTGACTGGGGAGATTGATTTTTTTTAACTGTTGGGAGAGGCTGCTTGTTGTTGAGGGCGTGGAGCTTCTGTGAGTCACATCTGTGAGTCACTAGGGGGTGGAGCTGGGAGCCTAGCTCAATATAACTCCTTGCAGAGGCTTTCCAGGCCAGTTTCTTGCCAGGGAGAAGAAGGAGAGTAGCTTCTGGACAGCCATTTTGACTGGGGAGATTTAATTTTTTTTTAAACTGTTGGGAGAGGCTGCTTGTTGCTGAGGCGTGCGCCTAATGGCGCGCGAATTTCAGTGACCAAACAAAAATACAGCATACCTAAAAGTACAGCTTAGCGTTGTCAGCATTACCTAAGAGTTCTTAGATTACCTAAAAGCTCTCACCATGGACACTGAGGGGACTGCGGCAGTCACCTGCAACACTTGTGCGATGTTTGTCTTCTTGTCTACAGACGTGGAGAACTTCACATGCACCAAGTGCAAGCTGGTAGCTCTCTTGGAGGAGAAAGTCCAGCAGCTGGAGACACGGGTAGCTACACTTCAACAGATTCATGAGCAAGAGGTTTTCCTGGACAGAACAGAACGAACAGTCTTGGACGGGGACCGCACAGAGGAAGTGGCTGCGGAGGAGAGGGTCACTTCACAGACACAGGAGGTATACAGCTGGAGGAATGTCACACACAGAACAAGAAAATCCAGGGATTCTTCGAGCAGCTTGCAGCTACAGAATCGATTCGAAGCCCTTTCCCTTATCAAGGACAACGAGGAAGAACAGCATGGACAGACTTCAGGGGTAGGGCATGGGACCTTGAGAGTACCACCGCAAGCAATAGCAGCTGCGAAGCCTTGGCGGAGGCGTGTGGTGGTGGTGGGGGACTCCTTGCTGCGGGGGTGTGTTGTCTCCCTGGGGCAAAGATCCGTGATGTGACTGAGAGGCTGACAAGACTCATCAAGCCTACGGATCAAAGGGTGCTCAGCAGTGGCTCCTCTTCGTCTTGGAAAGATGTGACCAATGGGGTGCCACAGGGTTCTGTCCTGGGCCCAGTGCTATTCAACATCTTTATCAATGACTTGGATGAGGGAATTAGGGGCATACTTATCAAATTTGCAGATGACACCAAATTAGGAGGAGTAGTTAATACCCTAGAGGTCAGGATCAACATTCAGAATGACCTGGATAGACTGGAGAGCTGGGCCAAAGCTAACAAAATGAAATTCAATACGGAGAAATGTAAAGTACTGCACTTAGGGCAGAAAAATGAAATGCATAGATATAGGATGGGAGAGACGTGGCTGAACGAGACTACGTGCGAAAGGGATCTAGGAGTCCTAGTAGACCACAAGTTGAACATGAGTCAACAGTGTGATGCGGCAGCTAAAAAGGCCAATGCGATTTTGGGCTGTACAATAGAAGTATAGTGTCTAAATCAAGGGAAGTACAGTAATAGTACCACTCTATTCTGCCTTGGTCAGACCTCACCTAGAATACTGTATCCAGTTCTGGGCACCACAATTCAAAAAGGATATTGACAAATTGGAGCATGTCCAGAGAAGGGCAACTAAAATGGTGAAAGGTCTGGAAACCATGCCTTATGAGGAGAGACTTAGGGAGCTGGGTATGTTTAGCCTGGAAAAAAGACGGTTAAGAGGCGGTATGATAGCCCTGTTTAAGTATTTGAAGGGGTGTCACGCTGAGGATGGAGCAGGCTTGTTTTCTGCTGCTCCAGAGACTGAAACACAGAGCAATGGATGCAAGCTCCAGGAACAGAGATTCCACCTCAACATTAGGAGGAACTTTTTGACAGTAAGAGCTGTTTGGCAGTGGAACACACTCCCTCGGAGCGTGGTGGGGCCTCCGTCCTTGGAGGTCTTTAAACAGAGGCTTGATTGCCATCTGTTGGGGATGCTTTGATCAAGATTTCCTGCGTGGCAGGGGTTGGACTGGATGGCCCTCATGGTCTCTTCCAACTCTACAATTCTATGGTTCTATGATTCACACATTACCACATAGCTGAATGAGCACCCCAAACCCCATGCAACTTCATGCTGCTTCTTTGGTGGTCGTGTCATGACCTCTGCAATTATGTTCAACAGCAGCTTGATCTACAGACATTAACAGGCCACAATGCTTACTTTTGTACCATCAAAAACTGCTTGCTGATTTCTAGACGTTAGGATGCTCTTAAAAGTGCAAGAACAGTGATGGTGAGTTTTCTGGTCACTTGGCAACCAAGCAGCTCTTGCCCTCTTGTTTTAAGCCAAGAGTGCACTGAGTGGTGAATCTAAGACCAGAAAAAACTGTCATGCTAGAGCAGAATCATCAGGCCATCTAATTCTGTCCTCTTCCCCACCCCCATGGTTGAGAGGATACAGGCCTCTGGTGATGGGAAGCTCATAAACAGAGCATGATGAGATATTTCCCTTGCTGCTGTTGTTTCTCCTCAGCTTCTGCTATTCTGAGGTCATAATTTCTAATTGTGTTACTTTCATTATCATTGGTTAATCCAACAAATATTTGCCTCATCTTCATTTTAAAGCTCTCTATGCTGGTGGCCGTTAGCACATTTTCTGGCAATGAGTCCCATATTCAAATTACGCAGTGCATGAATAAATACTTCCGTTTTTCTCTTGAGTCTGTCAATCACATTCGTTGGATGACATGGAGTTGTAGCATTCACAAAGAGAAAGAGAGATAATTTTTCGTTCTTGCTCTTCATGTTGTTCACATTTTTGAGCCAAATTAACCCAAGCCATGTGTTCCATGCCCCCCTACTTTCTTTATACAGTGTTATTCTATTGCCCAATCTGATCTTGAGGCACTGTTTTCACAAATTCATCACACTCTGTTTAGGATTTTACCATCCTAAACATCATGGTATCATGGTTGGAGAAATTATATAGCATAGGCTTCCCCCACTCTGGATTTAATTTTGCTATCCTACTAACCTGTAGCAAGTAGCAACAAAAGCCATGGGAAGAACAGCCCGTTGCCAGACAAAACATCCTAGATAAAAACCTTCTTGCTAATCCAGTGATAAACCTTTCCCCACTCTCATTTGTTTGTTTTCTCAGCTGTTCTACTATGCAAGAAAAGCTCATGCCCCTCAGCCCTCCTTCTGCAAGTGTCTGCTGTCAAAATGTTCTTGAGTGCTCTTTTTAACCCCCTCCCTGGGGACAGATGGTGACAGTCAGCTGGTGGCTGGGGCACTCTTCTCCTTCCTGCCAAGCTGAAGGCTCTCTGCCTGCCTCCTGGGACCAGACATAGCTGGCTTTGACACAGGGAAGAGGCTTGTTAATTAATGTCTTAGCTCCCTCCCTCCCTCCCCGCTTTGCTTTCTGTGCTGATTTGCCTGATTCCAAACCACCCAGTGGTACAAGGGAACCTGGGGCGGGGAGGGGAGAGGGTGGTGGCTTGATGCTGCACTTCTTGGACACTTAGCTGCTCCTGGCCAGGTTGGGGAGGGACTGGGATTGCAGGCTGAGGGGCAGTATTAGGGCTGGCCTCTCTTTTACAATCATGCTGTTCCTCCCAGTTGGAAAGATGAGTTGCTCTGGTAATTAGCCATGTGACTCTGGTTTCCAAGGCCCCTGTGTTCTCATTCGAGTGACAAATCCAGATGCTCTGCGCCATGGCGGAGCTGCTCTGCGTGAGCCATTGTGTATATGTGTGTGTGTGTGTATGTGGATGGGGAGGACAAAGGGCATCACTCCAGATGCTGGACTGCAACTCCCAGTAGCCCTAGCTAGCATAGTCAACAGCAAGGGAACATAGGTGATGAATGAACGAGGTTAATACACATTATTGTGGATAAAGTAATCAGATGTAAAGGAGGGCAAAGTGCCTTTGAAGAACAACACAACAGTATATATAGTATATACAGTATATACAGTATACAATGGCAGGACCTTGGGTCCTGAAGTCCAGACTCCACAGTATGGGTCAGGAGCCCAAATGCCTGCCCAGAGGGAAGCAGATAAAAGGGCTGGCACACAGGCACAGGGGTTGGGCACGTACATGAGTAGAGTTGCTCATTTAAAAAAAACTTTTGAAAAAAATGTTATCCTTTTTTGCAACAAAATGGAGCCAAATAATGTGTTTAGCATCAGGGTGACAGAAGAAAACTTCATATTATTCCTGAAGTCATGATGGTGCAATGATTTTAGTGAGTTACAAATGCAAAATTGGGCATGTTCAGAGTGTTCCCCCTTTTTGAAAAAATAATAAAAATCAAGGTATCAGTAATAATAAACAGGGCTTTTGTTCATTTTGTGTATTTCCTTTAACTTAGCATGAATGTAGAACTGCATGAATGGAAGGAAGGGGAGGGGAGAGAAATGTTATTTGTGTGCCTCGCAACCAAAGTAATAGATGGTGCTGTCTAAATCCCTACTCCCATCCTCTGTATGACTATTAAGTACAGAATCTAAAATTATGTATCAGCCTTACATTTAAATAGCACTTCAGTTTGTTCAAAGCAATTTAGATGCATTATGTCAGTAGTTCTTAACAACCCTATTAATCCATTAGTAGTGTTATCCTGATTGCAGATCTCTTTCTTTGTGTGTGTGTGTGTGTGTGAGACAACTAGTTTATCTCCTTCATTGTTGTTGTTCCCATACATCTTTTTTCTTGGCTGGGGTGGGACTCATGTTCTCCCTTTGAGCTGCCTCCACGTTTGATGAGAGGAAAAGGCTGTCATTAGGAACCTTCAGAGGGAGGGCTTGGGCACACTTGTTCCATACCCTCCAACGTTTCACAGAGAGAAACTGTAACACATATGGCAAAGCAACATCAGAGGGTGATCAACATGGCAAAAGTTTTAAGGAGGGGAAAAAAACACAAGCTAGGAGAAGCTGCAGCAGTTTGCTTTTGCCTGAAGCTTCTGGGAAGGGAACAATTCTTTGCCTCCTCACTTCTCCTCTGACTGAGCTAAATGTGTGCAATTACTTTTGGACATTGAACTCAGTTTACAGCAACTGAAGTAAGCTGAGGGTGAAGGAAGAAAGTGCAAGAAAGAGAGAATGGGATATTTTAAAAGTACAGTAGCTGAAAAAGTGGAACAACCAAGAATTAATCAGGAGTGTTGCTTCCAAGCTGGGACAGTTAGAGAGTATGTCACTCATATACCAGATCCTATGGATCCCAGTGGATCTGAACCGTTATACAATGGGGGGGGGCTGTTCTGGACCCAGATCCCTTCAATCAATGTCCTTGTTTTGTTGGCTGGTAGAAGAAAGTGTTTGGCCACGGCTTAGGAACTTACCAATTTCCTCCTGCCCACAATTGTTTCTTTATCATCAACCTATTCAGATGTTCTGCCAGCAGTGATGCTAAGGGTCATAGAATCATAGAGCTGGAAGAGACCACAAGGGCCATCTAGTCCAACCTCCTGCCATGCAGGAATACATAATCAAAGCACTCCCAACAGATGGCTATCCAACATCTGTTTAAAAACCTCCAAAGAAAGAGACTCTACCGCACTCTGAGGCAGTGTATTCCATTTCCAAACAGCTCTTATTGTCAGGAAGTTCTTCCTAATGTTTAGGCGGAATCTCTTTTCCTGTAGTTAAGGTCCATTGCTCCATGTCCTAGTCTCTGGAGCAGCAGAAAACAAGCTTGCTTCATCCTCAATATGACATCCCTTCAAATATTTAAACATGGCTATTTTATCGACTCTTAACCTTCTCTTCCCCAGGCTAAACATACCCCACTCCCTAAGCCGCTCCTCATAGGGCATGGCTTCCAGAACTTTTACCATTTTGGTTGCCCTCCTCTGGACATGTTCTAGCTTGTTCATATTCTTCTTGAATTGCGGTACCCAGGACTGGACAATAGTATTCCAGGTGAGGTGCCACCAAAGCAGAACAGAGTGGCACTATTACTTCCCTTGATCTAGACACTATACTTCTATTGATAGGGTTACACTTGTACTGTCTTATACTATTATGCCACAACATGTAAATGTCCAAGTTCTCCTCCTCTGTTATATGATATAGGTCAGGTTGTGAACATTTGTTCTTGTCCTGGTTGTGTGCCTTGAACAGTTGCTCCACACCCGTGTGCTGGACAAACTCTTCCATTCATTTTGTATCACTCCAAGGCCTGTTCCACCTCCTTGATTGCTCCATGGCAGCCATAAGAACGGGGATAGTTTAAAGAAACAAAAAGAAGTAATAATGGCAGCTTTACATAAAGGGAACTGAAACAATCTGGACCTTTTTATTTCTGCCCAGTGGGTTGGCTGCCTAGAGCAGGGGTGTGAGACAGGGGGAATAGACAGGGGCCCCTCCTCTATCTCAGATTTGACACATATTCCTTGGACCTTCATGTGCCTGCCTTCCTCCCACCTACCCCCAGCAAACCACACTCATTTCTCAGCCTGACGCACAGCTCTATGGCAGTTCCCTGGGCAGAGAGCCTCATAGCTACGACTAGTGGAATGTTTTGACATATCTGAATTATTCTAGCACTTCTTTTCAGCTGTAGGGAATAAGAAAGGAAGAAGGAAAAACATGGCAACAGAAACCTTAGGAGCCACCACCTGCTTTGGCAACAGCCGTAAGAGGGAGACATGTCTTCTTTTGCCAGGCCCCTAAGCAGGTGTACCCATATGCTCTAAAGGACAGCCTTTTTAAAAAAACATTTAAAGAAGGAATGGGGAGGAAACCTTAACCTCGTGTATTCCCTCTTTCTCCCAAAGTGAGCAAAGGAGGATAGGGGTTCCTGTTACTTCAGCTGCCCAGGAATAGGTGTTTTTTTCAGGTAGTACCTTGCCCCAGGACTGTGTTGTTATCAGATGTGCTCTTCCCAGGCATGAACTCATATACATTCAGAGAAGGGCTCTTCCAACCTTGGCAAGTGCACATCCCAATAGACTGGCCCTGTTTCTCAGCATTTCTTGAAGAAGTGACTGATAATTGAAGGTAACACAGGGATCAAAATTTGAGTGTATTCTCACCTCTGGCCTGATTCATACAGTTTTATCTGATAGCGCTACAGCTCAGAGAAGTGTAACTCTCTGCACCACAACACCTAATTGTCCCAATTCTCCTCCTTCAACTCTTATATGTGATACAAGTCAGGTTGCAAACATATGTCCTTGCTCTGACTGTGTCCTTGTAACAGCTGTTACATTAGAAGTTCTCTTGTACATAATTCTAAGTATCTCACCAAACTATAAATCCCAGGTTTCCATAGGATGTTGTTAACTGTGTAGTGCAGCTACACCTGTGGCCTTTTGGAGGAATCTTACTTGTAGCAATGGATAATTAGAGTTATATTTGCAGATCTTTGCTCCATGGGCTTGACCAGCTACTGCGCAGACTCCACGAGGAGTCATATTTACTCCAATTGGCTTTTCCTGGGAAATCTGTATTGTGTGAGGGTGGGCTTACCATGGCCAGTCTTCCATGCACGGGGCAATTTTTGAGACTCACAAGTGTTTTTGTGCATCCGAAGACATTTCACACATATCAAAATTTGGATGTGATGTGTGATGTTGCATAGCCCCTTGTGGGCACTGCAGCCTTGGGATTACAATGGGCATGGATCAAAATCTCCTTTCTTGTCTATGAAGAACGCCCTCCTCTGCTTGATGCTTAGTATTCTTTAGTATTTTTAAAGTATATTAGTGGAATTGGATGCACAAACCCCTTCTAGATACGGCATAGAACCCAAAGCCAGCCAAATTATTTTGATGCATGAAGCAGAAAATCTCAGAAGACCCCTCTGTATCCCCAGGAATGAAAATGCAATATTAACAAACTATAAAATAAATAGTTGGTGTGCTTTCATGACACCCAGGATCTGCTGCCTGAGGATGCTGCCTCACTCTGTCTTTTAGAACCACCCTCGGCATTAGCTATCTGAACTATACCTTTATAGATACAAAGATGTGCCCATCACTCCTGTGATTCCCACACTGGGACCTGATGCATCTTTTAATATAACTGCATGCCAAAGGGCTGCTGCTTTCACTCTGAATCTTGGCATCTTGTATAGAGTGTTTGTGTGTTACTATTGATCCTGTTCAATGGACTTTAGATCATGTCACCGGTCAAGCTTCATACACCAAAAGATTATTTCTAGGCCTTACGTTATTCCATTATTTCTGGTTAGAGCTCGTATAACTGAATCTACTTCCTGTTGGCACTGTGGTGCCCCAGAGACAGATTAACTACATATGCTTTAGACTTGTAAAATAATTTAGTCATTGCAAGAAGACGTGATTAGATAAGTAAATTTTGTATTTTGCATTACATCTTTTATGGCCCTGCATCTTATATGTTGATGATGGTTTCCAGCCATTTGGGTCCTGAGTATTAATCAGAAAGCCTAGATTGTCAGATCTGTCTTAATTGTCAAGCAAATAACATTAAAGGCTTGGAAATTTCGGGCCCTGCTGAGTTATGAAACTTTGCTCCTGCAGCTGTCAGTTGTATAGCTAGCTGTCAACAGGATGGGAAACAGGTATTCAGAGAAAGATTGGGCGGGGAGGGGGAGAGAGACATTTACGCAAAGTCAGAAAGCTGGTTGGATTGCTTTACTCTGAAAGGACAGATCTGTATTCCTTGACTGTTTACATTCTTTCTTTCTTTTTGGCCACCGTTTGTTCTTTCTCTCTTTTTCATCTGCTCCAGAATAACAGATCGTTAATTGTTAGAGCTTGATAGAACCAATATTCATTATTTGATGTTCACTAAGTGGCTGATGTGTCTTGCTTGATTTTTGTCTGTAACATTAGTATGTTTCATAAAGCATCTTGATTAAAGTACCAGTAATGATTTTATAAAACTAATAATGTATTCTGAATCAGGAGAATAGGAAGTGCATGAATGAAAACCCAGTAGCCCAGATGAGAATCCTGCATGTAAAAGACGCTGGGTCCAGCAGTCACCCAACATCTCTGCTTGGAGGGATCTCAGGCGGCCTGTTTTGAGGGTCTAGGCTAATCACTGGAGAATATAGTAGATGTCCCACTCCATCTGGGTGTTAGGTCTAAGGGCCAATGGTAGCCCAAAGTCCCTTTTAAAATCATAAAAATAATTTCAAAGGGGAACAAAGCAGAGTAAACAAACTGATGCAAGGGAGATGGGGGTGCTTAATCTTCTCCTATCCATTCTTTCACTCACAAATGGGTCTGGAATCTTATTCCATGGTGTGTAAATGCAATGGGGGATTGGGAGCACAAAACAATGAGCCTCATGGAGGGTTTAGAAGTTACCCAGAATGTAAAGTTTGTAAACCCCGGAGCCCTTCTTAGGCACAGAAAGCAGTCGTGCAACATCGCCCACTGTGACGGGTAGTAGGTAATATGACACTTCTGTATTGGCTGGGCCTGGAACAAATGGACTTTTGACCTTGCCTGGTCAACAGACCCCGCACCTACCTCACAGTCGTAGTGGGTTTCTTAGATCCACAGCGAGCCCTTAAAAACCCCACATTCACCAGGCTTCTCTGATTGTAGACTGGGGTATCCCACCACACTATTAGTTGTGTTGGAGTAAAAGGGCAGGCCTATGCTGGTCATGTGTCCTATACATCATACTATTTCTGGTCACTGGGGCTGCTCTGGTGTTTATTTTTTTCTGTTTGCTAGTGCATGCGAATAAATGAATATACGTGGTCCCAGAGTACAAGTTACTGGATAAGCAGCAATATGCTTATCCAAATATGCACACAATTGGAATTTTTTTAAAAAAAGTTTTTATAAAAAGTGCCAGAATGGAGTCCTGTTCACCAGAAGTTCTGCCCTGGCTTTGCTCTGAAGCCAATCCTTGACTGCCACACAGCCAAAAATCCAGGTTTCCCCCTCAAATCCAGAGCAAACTGTGACTCTTACAGATCTGAGGTTTCCTGCAGAAACCCCGGTGAAAATGCACATCATTGAAAATGTTGTGTGTCGACTGTGCCATGAATACAGGGTGAGTATGGGTTTTATTGCCCGTGTAGACAAGCCCAGAGTCAGCCTTCCTGCCTGTTGCAGACCAGCCTCTAAAATGGGTTCCACGTATCTTGGTTTGCAGAATGCACACTCAGGCCTCGCACCCATGATCTCAAGTGTTGCTTTAACACATACCTTCCCACTACACATACTCCTCAGCATCTCTAACCTAATTAGTCGTTCCCAGATGGTTCCTGACAGGGACGGTCTCCTCATGAGTAGAACCATCTGTCAACAATTGGGGTAAGAATAGGCAGCTTGGTGTTTGGTAGGACTGTGCAATGGATGGATTTTTAATGCACTTAGGAAAGCCTCTCTTCTTCATTATCGAGACATACTCAGATCTGTGTCCATCATGGCAGCCTGTGTGTTTCTCTCTCCTGAGCAAAATACCTAAGAGCTGGGATGGTCAGTAGCCTGTAATTTGTCTTGTAGGACAAACCCTTCAGTGCACCATATTTTACTTTCACAGACTTGGATAGAATGTGTTGTAACAAAAATGTTTTATGCTTAATTATATTGCATACTTGTATGAACTGACTCAGCTGATAATCATTGTACTTGAGGTGACATTAATGTTCTATCTGTGTCACTATATCTGCAATGACTCACTCACACATGCAAGTGATAAACATGGATGTGTGAAAGAGTCCTTCGATCCCTCAGTAGCCTTTTTTTTGGGGGGGGGGACCAAATTTGCCATTCAAGATGGAGAGATGCACACTTTATTGTTGTTGTTACCTGCTGTCAAGTCGATTTTGATTTATGTTGGCCTTATGAATGAGAGCCCTCCAGGTCACTCTGTTATCAGCAGCCCTGCTCAGGTCTTACAAACTCAGGCCCGTGGCTTCTTTGATGAAGTCTATCTGTAATGTGATCTTCCTCTTTCCCCTCTGCCTTCTTTTTTTCTTTAATTTTTTTATTAGTTTTGTATTCATACATTATAATATCCAATCAATACTTATTTACCAAAATACATAATATTATCATAAACATAACAATATTTCTATTAAACTAATTTCAAAACTTAACACAAACTCTTTACTATAATTCTCTTCAACAATATTAATTCCTCCCGCTCCCCACTGGCTTCTACTTTGCCAAGCATCATGATCTTTTCTAATGAGTCATGTCTTCTCTTGATATGTCCAAAATACCGCAGTCTTGGGCTTCTGCCACACTGGAGATTATCAGACAGGAACACAAAAAGCGTTCCTGTCCCACAATCTCCACTCCCGCCCTTGTCCCGCCACAATCACCCTCCCCACCACACTTACCTCCTCTCCCATCGACAGGACAGCCCAGGAGTGAACAGAGCTCTAATGGAGTGAAATCCCACCCGTTCTCACGAGAAGATGCAAGCATGGGAAATTAAAAATAAAAGTAAAATAAAACATAACAAGTGACACCAAGCACAAAAACACACTTTAAAATTAACAAGTAACCCGGGGAGGGTCATAAAAAGAGGGGAGCTTACCTGGATGCCCCGATCTCACCCGGAAATGTTCTGGCAGGGACCGCCCATTAATGCTGGGATCTCACCAACAACATGGGACACATTGTCACACATATGGAAACCTGGGACAGAAACAGAATGGAGGATCTATTGAAGGCTTCTTCCATCAATAAAAAACAGCACCGTGGAATGGGAGCAGAACAAGTGCATAATGACGTCGTCTGGTAAAAGGAAGCCCTTTCGTGATCTCCTGGCATTGTTTTAACAACACTTTTGATGCATCTGATAATCTCCACTGCAGAAATAATGCAGTTTGACACCGCTTTAACTGTCGTGGCTCAATCCTATGGAATCCTAGGATTTGCAGTTTGTTGTGGCACCAGAGCTCTCTGACAGAGAAGGCTAAATATCTCACATAACTACAAATCCCAGAATTTTATAGCATTGAGCCATGGAAGTTACAGTGGTGTCAAACTGCATTATTTCTGCAGTGTGGCAGCAGCCTCAGTTTAGTCATCTTGGCTTCTAGGGAGAGTTCAAGCTTGATTGCGTTAGGAACCATTTATTCATTTTTTTGGCGAGCTACGGTATCCGTAGAACTGGTCCCCAGCACTACATTTCAAATTAGTTGATTTTCTGCCTATCAGCTTTCTTCACTGTCCAGCTTTCACAACTGTACAGAAGACTTTATCAGATGCTCTTAAAAAACTGCCGCGGAGGTTGGGAGGAGGATGCCACTGTCTTGCTCCTGGTGGTCGCTGCTGCATGCCCTGTCCTCCTCCCATCCTTCGTTGTTCTCCCTCCATGCTGGAGGGATGAAAAAGCCACCACTTTTTATTAACAGAAACATCTGTCAGTGAAAAGTGGCAACCTTTTCATCCCTCCAGCGTGGAGGGAGAATGAACAAAGGATGGGAGAAGGACAGGGCATGCAGTAGTGACCACTGGAAGCGAGACATCGGTGTCCTCCTCTTGACCTCCGTGGGAGTTTTTTTTAGAGTGTCTGATAAAGTCTATAGAAATGCAAAATACAATGGCATTAACCATCCTAACTTTAGTATTCAATGACATATCATTACACTTCAGGATCTTGTCCAGTTCCTTCATAACTGACCTTCCAAGTCCCAGTCTTCTTCCGATTTCTTGATTCCAGTCTCCATTCTGATTAATGACTAAGCTAAGGTATAGGAAATCTGCACAATGGTGTTTGCAAAAGGCTTCAGCATTGTACTACCTGCCCATTCACTGGGTCCAGACAAATGTTTTTGCTCATCCACTCCTCCTGCCCCTCATTTTCTATGGCTTGTAATTTGAATAACACAAATCTGCATAATTTATTTTGAGCTGGTTCTTTCCCTAAGACACAAACAGCTCTAACTTTAAACAGAAGAGGACAGGTTGACAGAATCTGAAGTCCAGGCAAGTGTCACAGTGGTAAGTGTAAGGATGTAAATGTTTCATAGAATCATAGAATCATAGAATTGTAGAGTTGGAAGAGACCACGAAGGCCATCCAGTCCAACCCCTTGCCATGCAGGAAATCACAATCAAAGCAAAGCAACAGATGGCCATCCAGCCTCTGTTTAAAGACCTCCAAGGAAGGAGACCCCACCACGCTCCGAGGGATTTCATGTTTGCAAACAAGAATGGATTGTTTAAAAAATGTTCCCCACACTTGGCAAAGTTACAAGGGCTTTTGCACACTTTTGGGAAAAAATGCAATGGGATTTTTTGCAAAAAAAAAAAAAAAAAAAAAGGCTTATGCAACTTGATTATTTTTGTGCAAACCCCAACATTTTATGAAGAAAACAGTGTATTTGTGCAAAGTACTGTGCTTCCTGTGGATGTTTTTAGGTTCTGCACAAAAATAAGGGTTTTGTGCCAACAGTCCCCCCCTGCAATGTCCCCGAATGCAAAAAAATAAAAATAAAATATTGTGGTGGCTGTTCTCAATAGGCTGTTTCACTGTGTTGAGACCTCCTTTCTGCCTGAGGATGAGAAAATGTGTGAGTTCTTTTTACACCCCATAACCTGTTATAAAAGTGAAGAGTTTCATGAAATGAAGTGATTGAAGACATTTTCTTGATTGTTGAGAGGATGATTTTTTCCTCTTTTAGTGTGTGTAGATTGATTGTGCATCCCCACAAACCAATGTTTCAGTGCCCCCCTCTCCAAAATCATCAGAGCATACGTCTTGATTCCCAACTGTGGAACCTGAACACCCCCTCTGAGAGCTTGGTCCAGTGTGTTTGTGAGGACTGGTGACACGAATCAGGAATTAACTTGGCAAGTCCTGTACAGCAGAAAGTAAAATCAGCATTAGATGTCATTTTAATTTGTACTGAGAGTTGTCTTGTTTGTTTAAAGTTTAGAAGTGAAATCTGAAAAAAATGGATGGTGTGGGGTTTCACAAAGCGGTCTTCCTCAAAAAGCAAAAAGCTATGTGATGATGCTTACTGATGTGTTTATATTGCTGGTGTTTTTTTTTTTTTAATTACAGTTTGCTAATGTGCATGAAATAATGAAATGATGATGCCTCTGAGCAGGGATCAGTGTGCACAAAAGGTGCTGTAAGATAGAAAATCTCCCCTTCAGATCTCATCTCAGCTGTGAGCTCACAAGGTAGGTCAGCTGCTCTTCTTTCTGTAACCTCCAGTCTGTCCCCATTGAGAAGGAGAGATGATAGTCAGGACTGGCTCTAGGTCTGGAGGGGCCTTTGCCATGCTCTCTCTACTGTACCTGTGTGTTCCTACATTCATTACAACAGGAGGTGGGTGGCTTCAACTCTTGTCTTCCCAGTGATTCTATAAAAGTCTCTTTTGGCGGATAAAGAAGTGTGCAGCACCTTCTACCCCAGAGTTAGCAAGAGGAGGAGCAGCAGCTGAAGGAAGTAGAAGTGGCCATGTTCATTGCTCCAGGTTGTATTGTGACAGAAACATTTAGGCTCTAGATTTTAGGGCAAGTTTGGGAACCTCAAATCAGCCCAAGATCCAAATTCAGTTTCAAAGACATTATTTGGGCCTGCTTTCCAATGGTGGACAGGGTGTGACCAAAAACACCTACGTGTTTTAGCTTAAAGCTCATACTGCCAATAATTGAGCCTCAGGGAGAGGCATTTCAGCCTTCTAAAACAGGGACCTGTCTATACAAGGGGGAAAATGTAGATTGATGTGCACTAACGCAAGCTTGAACCAGCTTCTATTTGTCTTAACAGTTTTCTTGCAAAACTGCAGGCATGCAAAGCTATTCACTTTTGCTGTCCCAACAGGCATGCCTGTGAATAAAGATGGCAGGCGCAAGTTGCCAGTTGCTACTGCCAAACAGTATTTTTTTTTTAAAAAAAGTATCTAAGATGCAAAAGTGCAATATTCTGCCTAAATAAATAAATAAAAATAAAAAGGCTGTTTCATTGTCTGAGTAAATGATTGCTAAAGCGAAAATCCAAGATGGCAGTTTCAGGTGCTTACTTTGTTAGCAAGCTCCGCCCCTGCCCACATCTGACCAATCAGCTTCCACTTCCGGTCTTTCACAAATGCGAATGGATGTGAATCCAATTGTCCAAAGAAGCAACAATGTGCATTCTCTATGGAGCTTTTTAAAAAAGATGGGAAAAGCCATGAAGGCTTTCCCGGCAGAGTTTACAGTGGATTTGGTCCCCCTCCTTCTGAATACCGCGATCTGATCCATTAGGACAGGTAGGATTCCAAGCGAATTCTATGAGGATTATTTTGACCATTAAGACAACCCCAGGGAAAACTCATATGATTGCAGGGGAACTGCACATGGTGGTATAATGAGGAACGAGGTGTGGCCACCTAAGGAAAACCAAACAGCCACATTCAACCCCACAGCTTGAGGTTCCCAACTTTAATTTAGGGACATTTCAAGGAGCAATGCTTGGCTTTGAACAAAGTTTGCAATGTGGCACAAGGATTCTACCCACCCCACCTTTTGGGGAAGTTCTAGAAGGTGGTGCTTGGAAGTAACTCATGGGAGTTTTAAATGTGCTTGTTTTAAATAACTATTTGTAACTGCTGGGAGAAGTAATTGGTCACCAGAAGTTAAACATGACCTTAATTTGCAAATCAGACTTTTTAGATGCACATTTATAAAGGAAATTCTATTGTCAGCAGGGAAACGATACTAAATGCTGGGAATAGGCAATCCAGCTCAAGAGTTGGCAACGTGTGACCACATGCAGCCCCCTTCAGTGTTGCGGTGTGTGTGTGTGTTTTTGTTTTTTGTTTGCAGCCAAGACTATTTTTTTTAAAAAAAAATAGAGTGAGGAGATTCACCTTCTATATAAGGGACAGGCCTTTCTTTTCACTGGTTAACATTTTTTTTTTTAAATGCATGTTTTTCATGAACTTTTGCCTTTTAAATAAATTGTAGGGAATCTTTGCACAATTTAGCACTGAAAATGCATGCTTTTCAAAATCAGAAGTTGAGTTCAGGTCACTTCCAGTTTTGGCCTCCCTCCCTGGCACTGACAGTCCATGTGGGTTCCAGAGGGATGTTGGGGTGGAAAATTAGTCCCCAAACCCACCAAAGTTGCCCACTGCCTACTTTGACTCACAGTCTGAGTAGCTTTTTTCTTTCTAAGGAGCAAATGCAGCCCCTGTACATACAGTCCCACAGGAAAAACGAGGGCCGATATGGCAAGGCAAGGTCAGGATCTCCCATCCTTAACTCCCTGCTCCCCTGCTTTTAGAAGACAATCTGCTAGCTCCTTCTCAGTTGCCACATTTTATTCCCCCAGATCTGGGCAGCTACATTAGCATATTGTGTAAATTATTTGCTGACGATGCAGGTGATGATGATGATATTTAACTCTCACCTTTTCCCCAGGTTGGGACTCAAGGCAGCTTACAACAGTTAAAACAAACATAATTAAAATTCGCAGCATACAAAAATTAAAAAGCTGTTAAACCATCATAAAATTAAAACCAGCTGAAAACATCAACAAGAACAAGAACAAATACAAGTCTAGCACATTATACAAGGCCCGTTTCTCCTAAACAATCAAAGGCCTGCTGGAATAAAAAGGATTTTACCTGGCTGCACAAATATAGTAAGGTGGGTGCCAGTCTAACTTCTCTGAAAAGGGAGTTCCAGCATCTGGGAGTGGCCACTGGGAAGGCTTTATCCTGTGTTCCCGCCAAATGTACCTGTGAGGCTGGTGGGACAGAGAGAAAGGCCTCCTCAGAAGATTTCAAAACATGGGCAGGTTTTCAAGAGAGAATATAGTCCTTCAAATAACCTGGACCTGAGCCATGTAGGGCTTTAAATATATCATCACCAGTACTTTGAATTGTGCCCAGGAATGGACTGGCAGCCGGTGGAGCTGTTCCAACAGGAGAGTTGTGTGCTCCCTGTAGCCAGCCCCAGTTAACAATCTGGCTGCTGCTCTTTGGACAAGCTAAAGTTTCTGAACAGTCTTCAAAGGCAGCCTCAAGTAGAGTGTATTACAGTAATACAAACAGGACACAAATAAGGCATGTGTCACCATGGTCAAGTCTGAGGTCTCCAGGAATGGGCACAACTGGTGCACAAGCCTGAACTGTGCAAATGCACTCCTGGCCACCACCAAGATCTCAGCTTCCAGGCTCAGGGTTGAATTGAGGAGCACAGCTGAGCTACAGATACATATTTTCATGGGTAGCGTAACCCCATCCATAATGGGCTGAATCCCTTATGCCCTCTTCTGCCATTGGATTGACCAGGAGCAATTCTGTCTTGTCTGGATTGGTTTCTGATTTGTTCACCCTCATCTACTTCATTACTGATGACAGGCACTGGTTAGGACCAGTGGCACTGGACTCTGAAATTCCAGATGACCTTTTCTAGCAGTTTCATGTATACGTTAAATAGCTTGGCGGACAGAAACAAGGCCTGAGGGGGTCCACAAGCCAACAAGATGAATAGGCATCCCCCAGGACCACCTTCTTGGTTCTCACCTCTAAGAAGGAACCTAAGACACAGTAAAATCGTGCCTCCAGGTCCCATCCCAGATGGGACAACTTATCCCCTCTTGCTAATTTTCTGCTCAATATCACACTTTTCAAAGATGCTTTAAAGACAGGAAACAGAAGCCACATTTTGCCTAGATTATTCACATGTAATGCAGGGGTGCACAATAGTTGGGCTATGGGTCAAATGTAGCCTTGTGCTCAGGATAATGTGTATCCTCCCCTGGATTAGTTTTCTTTACCACTTTTTACCACCTTTACTCTTGACAGGACTCCTGTGCGTTTAATAGGAGATGCAGGCATTCAACTGGTATAGCTTTCCCATGAATGAAGATTCCACTAATTATGGGTTCCCCATTGTTTGTTAAATAATCAGTGGCTGTTAAATTTGCAGCAGAAGTCAGACCAAAGCACACATTTCTGAACATGGGTAGTTGCCAGGACCAGACACTTGGAAGTATTCCCAAGGCACGTGCGGAATGTGTTAACAAGTTAATTTTTTAAAAAAGGAAGTGGAGGGGTTAGCACTGGTTTCAGAGCTAGAAAGGTTTTCAGAGCTAGGAACCTTCAGTATGGGCAAAACACATTCAGATCATTCAGGCAGGTGAACAACAAACTATTCCAGAACACGGTCTCACAGCCCGGAAAAACCCCAAGGAAAATCTATGGATGTTGGCTGTGAAAGCGTTCGACTTCACAATATCAAAAATGTTTGCCAAAACCCATTTTAGTGAAGGGACGGTTCTCAGACAGACAGGGCTGTAGAGTGCCCCAGGCACAGAATGTGCAAGCAGTTCAACCAGCAAAGATTGAAAAAACATTGTGAACTGAATGAGCCGATATGTTTTAGCCACAATAGAGACCCCTCATGTGACCATTAAGTGCAGAGTCTAAAATTACTTAATTGTACCTATACTCAGCCTTACACCCGTATCTGCAGAAAGGAAAAAAAAATCAGGTTGACCTGACATAGCAACCTGGGTCAGGTCAGCATGATTGTTCCCACTTTACAGATATGGGCATAGCAGATATGGGCATAAGGATAACTGATTTAAACTAACATCGGCAAAGTGCTTCAGATGCTCAAAAACACATTTAAAATTCTAAATGTTACTCAGAGCCTGCCAGTCTTTAGGCAGAATAAAGTGGCTGGCTGCCTCAGGTGGTGGAATGTAAGAATGGTGAAAAGCATAGTTTCTCCTCTCTGCTGCCACCACCTTCACTCCTTTGCTTTCCCCCTCATCATGCCACTACTGCCTTGCCTTATCTTGCCGTACCCTCCTTGTCAGGAGTGAGAAACTGAAATCCTTAAGGAGCTGCCGAGTCATGCTAGCCTTGAGGCCATGGCTGCACAAGAAGGTTACTGCAGGGCATAGCCTCAGGATAGAGTCTAGAGTGCAAAATCTGATGTAATGCACCCATGTGGTTGAGGGAGCCAATGCCCTGTAAATCTGTATAAAAGAAGGCTCAGTCCAGAGCATTCTTTCTCTTGAAATACTTTGATGTCTGGCGAAGCAGTTTGTCTGTCTGCTGTATATATCTGTACATATTGCAACTGCCTTGAGCTTGAAGATAAAGTGCCTCCTGTTTGTTTGGACAACATTCATTCTCTGTGTTAGTATTCTTGGGAATGGGTTGCTGCTGTGTCTGCTGAGATATTTTTTGGCTTCTGTCGGGGATTGAGTGTCCTATCATCCCCCAACACTCCCCCTCCTTCCCTTGAATCAGTATGCCACATCCTCCTCCTCCTCCTCCTCCCTTTCCTTCACCTTCTCTTGCTATGCCTGTCCCCTTTGCTCCACTGTCTCTTCCGCCTTGCCTCAGCTCATACCACTGTGCCATCTTCCTGCAGCTCCCATGGTTGCTTTCCTCTTGCCCCATCTTACGTTGTTGGACTTCTCTTCCTTGCACCATCCTCTGTCCTCTCCTCTCCCCAGCACTACCACAGCTTCTTCTCTTGCACCCCACTACTGTGGAAATCTTTCCTCATCTTCCCTTCCTTTCCTCTTGGCTTTCCTCCTTCTCCCCCACCCATTGTGCTGGATCACACACTGAAGGGTGTGATAAGAGTGGAGCTTGGCACCAAAATATATTGCTAGCTGAATTCATGTCATCCCACCCCTTTTTATGAGAAGTAAGTCTCATTGAATTATTCCCAGATAAGTGGGATAGGGTTGTTCCAGACATTTCTAACAAGCTCATTTTTTCCAGATGACCCAACAGAAAAGTTGTTAGGTCTCTAAGGTATATTCCTGACTTTGCTGTCGACATGGTTAAAGTGTATAATCTGGATCAGGAAGCCCCACGTACTTACTTATATCTCACCCCACTGTCACTGAGGGATCATTCCAAAAGCCAGGGGCATCTCCTAGAGCAGAACTCCAATCTTGTGGTTTTATAGCTGGTGTAGCAGTTTCTCTTTGTGTGAGAGAACTTTACCAGAGATTTCTATCCAGCCTGTCCTCATGACTCTCATGGTGACATAGAGAGAGTGGGAGAGGTTGTGCTCTTAGCTACTGTATGCCATCTTGGGTGACAAGGACGGTGGGTGGAGAGAGAGGTTTTGGGGCTTAGCCAGCAGATCGGTAAGACCAGGCTGTCAGAGCAAGTGTTTTGGTCTGTGTTAATAGCCATGTATTTACCATTCCCTGGACTGCTTCCATTTCTTCCTGAACCTTTGCTGCAGACATTTCACATGTTCATATAAAACAGACAGACAGCAAAGTTTAGCCATAAAGTACAAGGTCAAGACATTTAAACAAATGAGTATTAAGGTGAGATGGGGACAGAGAGCAACACTGGGCTTATTAGATCATTTAAAGTTGAGATGCCATGGGTTGAATTTGGGATCTTCAACTCCTGCTTACAAAACCTATGCTCTTCCACTGACTTTTGCAAACCTCACTTATTGGATGGGAGTGTGGAAGCAGGAAGGGTGCATTTGTACAGAAAAATCTTCTGCATATGGTCAGAGGCTCCCACAATATTTCTGATCAGTTATTCTCCACCCTTGATTCACTGCCTGCTCTTTGTTGCCATTGTGTGCCTTCAGGTCATTTCTGACTTATAGAGATTCTAAGATCTTTATTGCAACACACTATTATAGCACTATTATTCCCTTTTAACTGCTATGGCTACCTCCTGTGGAATTCTGGGGTTTGTAGTTTAGTGAAGCCTAAGAGCTCTCTGGATGAGAATGCCAAATGCCCCTCCCTAAACTGTAAATCCCAGAATTCCACAGGAGGCAGCCAGAGCAGTTAAAGTGGAATAATAGTCCTATAACAGTGTAGTGTCATAATACACTAAGTCGAACCTATCCATGGGGGTTTCTTGGCAAGATTTGTTCAGAGGAGGTTTGTCATTGCCCTCTTCTGAGGGTGAGAGTGTGACTTGTCCAAGGTCACTCAGTGGGATTCCATGACTGAAGAGATTATCAGACATGGCAAAAACTGCATCAAAAGACTACTAGAGGAACAGGACGGGGTGACCTTATCAGATGGTGTCATCCTACAGTGTTCCAGGGGCATAGCATGGCTGTGAGTAAGGCATCCCTTTTTATTAGCAGCTTGTCCCTGTCAATAGAAAAGGGAAGCCTCATCCATGGCAGCACTATGCCCCTGGAATGGCAGAAGGATGTGGGTGTAAGTAAGGTCACCCTTTCTGTTCTTCTAGTGATCTTCTGGTGTGGTTGAGAATGTGATTTTTTGGTGTGCCTTCCCCACGTCTGATAATCTCCTGAATGGGGGAGTTGAACACTGATCTCGTGAAGTCCTTGTCCAGCACACAAGCCACTACAGTACGCTGGCTGAATTTCTGATTTTTGTAGCTATCTGCTCACTGCTGTACTTGCTGTGGATCAATGCCCTCTAACTGAAATACATCATTGCTTATTAACCTTTAAGAAACAAGACATGTGAAGAGTAAGTGAAACATATGTGTTGGTGGGAGAGGAAAGGAAAGGAAGATGCAGCTGAGTGACATGCTGACATGCTGACTGTCAATAATCTTTGAGAACTGGAGAACAGGAGAGGTCCCAGCAGACTGGAAGAGGGCAAATGTTGTCCCCATCTTTAAAAAGGGGGGAAAAGAAGACCCAAATAATTACCCCTCACTCAGCCTGACATCAATACTAGGAAAGATTCTAGAGCAGATCATTAAACAGACAGTCTGTAACCACTCTTTTTTTGATAGAGTTATAAACTTGATAGATGAAGGGAACACAGTGAATGTAGTGTATCTTGATTTCAGTGATTTTGACAAGGTCCCCCATGATATTCTTGCAAAAAAGTTAGTAGCCTGTTGGTTAGACAATGCAACTGCTAGGTGGATTTGTAATTGGTTGATGGGTCAAATCCAAAGGGTAGTCACCAATGGCTCCTCTTCATCCTGGAGAGAAGTGATCAGCGGGATGCCACACGGTTCTGTCCTGGGCCCAGTGCTATTCAACATCTTTATTAATGATTTGGATGAAGGAATAGAGGGTATGCTTATCAAGTTTGCAGATGACACCAAATTAGGAGGGGTTGCTAATACTCCGGAGGACAGGATCAGAATCCAAAATGACCTCAACAGATTAGAAAGCTGGACCAATACTAACAAAATGAATTTCAGCAGGGAGAAATGTAGGATATTACACTTGGGCAAAAATGAAAAGCACAGGTGTAGGATGGGTGACACATGGCTTGAGGGCAGGACATGCGGAAAGGATCTAGGAGTCTTAGTGGACCACAAGCTGACCATGAGTCAGCAGTATGATGCAGCAGCTAAAAAAGCCAATGCAATTCTAGCCTGCATTAAAAGGAGTATAGTGTCTAGATCAAGGGAAGTTCTGGGCACCACAATTCGGGAAGGATATTGAGAAGCTGGAACATGTCCAGAGGAGGGCGGCCAGGATGGTGGGTGGTCTGGAAGCCATGCCCTCTGAGGAGCGGCTTAGGGAGCTAGGCATGTTTAGTCTGGAGAAGAGAAGGTTGAGAGGGGACATGATAGCCATGTTTAAATATTTGAAAGGACGTCATACTGAGGATGGGGCAAGCTTGTTTTCTGCTCATCTAGAGACTAGGATACGGGGCAATGGACTCAAACTATAGGAAAAGAGATTCCACCTAAACATTAGGAAGAACTTCCTGACAGTAAGAGCTGTTCGGAAGTGGAATACACTGTGTCATAGTGTGGTGGAGTCTCCTTCTTTGGAGGTTTTTAAACAGAGGCTTGGATGGCCATCTGTCAGGAATGATTTGATTGTGTATTCCTGCATGGCAGGGAGTTGGACTGAATGACCCTTGTGGTCTCTTCCAACTCTATGATTCTATGAATTAAAGTGGTAGTAAGTTGAGATCCTCTACTTTAGAACCACTTTTTAGAACCTGAGTTACCAAACATTTTGGACGCCCACTATTTCCAGGCAACAAACTCTCCCTCAGGACTTTATCAGACAGTGCTGAAATAGTGGAATTACAACATGATAGTGTCACAAATGGGTTCCCATTATTGCACAATGTCCTCCTCTTCCTGTGGTCCATGTGTGCGCCACCTGTTAATTAGCCATAACTTTCAATTGCTGGGCAAAGCCATCAATAACCCTCAGTATTGCTCTTTTCTTTTGACGAGTGTGCAATAATCACGTCCCATCGTAATTGTGTGATTACAGCGTGATTGGGCGGTCCTCTTCCCCCTCCCCTTTCCCAATGAGAAAACATAATTAAACTTCCAGGGGAGAATGTGAGGAGGACCTACAGGATGCTCTTTTGGTCCGCTGTCGCCTTTTCTTGGTACCTTTTAATGTTTATGTGTTTATTTGTGAATTTATTTGGTTATTTATTTGTTTTTAGTGTTTTAGAACAATGTCACGTCTTCTTGTGAGAACAGCCAAAATTTAGCCCATGCAAAATTGCAGAAGTAAGAGAACATTTTTCTTAAAGGCACATGTGTCGGCCAGCGGGAAGGTATTAATACTTTGTCTTTAGAAGACAATGCGAAGACCAGTATTACTATAGCGCGAGATGAAATCCCATTCTTAAATTCTTAGCGGTGGTTGTGCAATACTCCTGTGGCAGTAGTATTGCATGATTATGGCAATGTGCAATAATTACTGTAATCAAGCCACTATGTTTTCACTTTTCTCAATTGTGGAATTACAGCCTTTTTATGTTGGGAACACTGTGCCTTTAAATCAAAGTAGAAAAATAGTTTGTATGGCTGTGAAGGGCGTGGAGCACCAGGTGCTAGCCCAGCATAATCACCCCTGCTGAGGTGATTATCAGTCTGCTGAGACCCAGTGTTTGAGTGGGTTGTAGAGAGTGGGTTGTGTATGTTTACAGAGGATATTTTCAGATGCCCCTTACTGCGCAAGCAGCCTCCGGAGCAGTAATGAGGCTGCTGAGCAGCAGGGGGTCCTTTTTGGATGACACCGTCCCTCTCTTGGCGTCGTCCATGACTGCCCGTGACTGTTCCGGCAAGCATTGAAGGTGGCTGCACTAGTTTTTACTCACGGAAGTTGTCCGTGAGCAGTCATGGACACCGCCGAGAGAGGGACTGCATTGTCCAAAAAGGCCCCCCTGCCGCGCAGCAGCTTCGTTACTCCTCCAGAGGCTGTTTGTGCAGTAAGGGGCATCTGAAAATGTCCAGAGAGTAGTTACTATTTACTGTTGGAGAATGTTGAAGGAGTGTTTGTATATCTTGTATATATCCTGCAACAACAAGATAAAGAGCCTCCAAAGACTTTGGAAGAATCCAGCAGTGTCTGTGCTTTTTTTCAAGGTTGGTCAGTGCCAGATTGCCAAATAGTACTAGAGGGTTCTGTTCTTCTGCCCTCTGCTGATTATTAGCTACTGTTGTGGACAAGCACCTCAGAAAGTGCTGTTAGTTGGTGTTTCTGTGGACCTAGTTATTGCATTTGTTACTGCACACTTTGCAGGACGCACAAGAGAGCCAACATTTTAGACACTTGTCTCAACTGTGACAACTGTCATGCCATTCTCTGTAAACCCCACAACCTGTTTTGACATCTAACTCTAGACCAGTGATGGGCAATCTTTTGAGCTTGGTGTGTCAAAATTCGCCAAAAAACTGAGCATAACTCGGGTGGTGTGTAACTTTGAGGGAAAAAAATTATTTCGCGATATTTATTCTTTAAATAACATAAATGTATACAGTTGCCCCTCCACATTCACAGCTTTCACTCTTGCGGTTTTGATTATTTGCGGTTTGCTCAGCAAGCACCCCATTTAAATCAGCTTCTCAGCAAGCACCCCATTTAAATCAGCTTCTCTCCCTCCCACTCAAGGGAGAGGAGCCGATTTAAACGGAGTGCTTGCTGAGCAAGCCAGGCGCTCAACTCCCTGCTCTCCTGGGGCTTGGCTCCATTTGGGGGTGGGAGAGCCAAGCCCCAGGAGAGTGGGGAGTTGGCGGGAAAGGCACTTTTTAGTCCCTCCCGCCCTTCCCAAAGCCGCTATTGAGCTTTCTAAGCCTTGTTGTGGCTTTGGGAGGGTGGGGGTGGCTGAAAAACCTCTACGCCGTGCTCCCTCCACCCCTCCCAACCTTCCCGGAGAGGCTATATGGGGCTCTCAATCCCAAGAGCCCCTTTGGGAAGCCCGGAAAGAGGCCAGCCAGGCTACCTCCCGCCCTCCTGTCGTCTTCTCCGGCCTTCCTGGGGCAGCTCTGGGGTTTCAAAGTCCTGGAGCCTCCTCAGGAAGGCCGGGGAGAGTCCAGGCAGACTCCCTCCCGCTGCTTTCTCTGGCCTTCCTGAGGCGGCTCTGGGGTGTCAAAGCTCTCGCCTGCCTGCCTGCTGCCTTCCCTGGCCTCCCCGAGACAGCTCCGGGGATTTGAAGCCTCGGAGCCCCCTTGGGAAGGCCGGGGAGAGGCTGGGCAGAGTCCCGCCCGCCGCCTTCCCCGGCCTTTCCAAGGCGGCTCTGAGGAAGCACGGCAGGCCTCGGGGGGTGAGGTGGCCAGGTGGGGGGGGGAGGCTCTATCCCACCGCATCCCTAAAGTGGCGATCGGGGCTTCATAGCCTCGCCTGCCACTTTCCTCCACCCTCCCACTCTCCCTAAAGTGGTGACCGATCACCACTTTAGGTAGGGTGGTGAGGTTGTGGGCAGGGGGGGGGAGGCCTACGGCCGCATGTCAGTCCAAATGGCTACGCGTGTCGGTGCTGACACGCATGTCATAGGTTCGCCGTCACTGCTCTAGACAATAAGTTAACCAGTAATAATTTAATAAATTAAGTGATTTTAAATATTAGCGTTGGTGGCAACAAATGATTTTCCTGATTCCTAACAGTTAACATAATCAGATTGATTTCTGAATCCTATTGTTCCAAGATCCTGCTCTGCATAGGAGACAGGCTTGCCGAGGTTGATTGGCATGGAGCAGCCTAAGCCTGCTGGGGCAAGCGCTGCATTTGCTTGAAGGACCCACCAAGCCCTGCTGACATTAAAATGCCAACCTCCAGCTACAGGCTGAAATGGCATAATCCAGGAACAGCTATAATGTTTAAATTTGGAGCAGAGTTAGTTGAACCTCACTTTGCACTCATCATAAATGTGAGTGAACTTGAGATCTTTTCTGTAGTTACTCAAAAGGTACTCAGAAGAGGGCATTTAAGGTGGTGACACTCACTATTTGACATACTCTTCCCCTGATATTAAGCATTCCTCTTGCCAATTTTTCATTTATAGGTGCATGTCGAAGGCATACCTATCTATTGCAAGCCTTCCTGGTGTAGTTCCACTTTCTCTATATTTTACTGTTGTGGATAGGGTAGATATTGTATATTGGTTTTATGTAGCATTGTGTATTGAAAGTTTTATGATTGTTGCCAGTCAGTTTGATATTGTGAGATATAAGTGGTTTATACGTGCTTGTGAATAAATAAATAGTGATAAATAATGTAAAAAGTGCACTTGACACTGCTAAGTGTACTGGTAGACCCTCTGTTTATGTTGAGCGCTCTTGGGAATGCCACCCTCCATTTGGAAAGCAGAAGATGCTGTCTTTGTTTGCTGTCATTATGAAATAACAATCATTACCAGCAGTGGGAATAAAAATGTTTCTGTACTGAGCCCCGGTGTACATATTGGTACGAGACTGAAAAGGAAGTGTGGGCTGTAACACTTTCTGACGGCAAGAATCTTTTAAGCAGTGAAATAGCTTCTAAAGATGATGCAGCAGAGCCCTATTGTTAACTGTCTCTTCACACGGCATTGAAGAAACAGAACATCATTAACATGATTTCAGTTATTCTCTGCATATGAAGAGTATGGAGAGTATAAGACAGGGATGGAAAAAGTGTTCCTGTCCCACAGTCTCCACTCATGCCCCTGTCCCATCCCTGTCACACCACAATTACCCTCCCCACCGCACTTACCTCCTCTCCCGTCGTTCCGGCATCCCAGGAGTGAATGGAGCTTCCTGGATTGAAATCCTGCAGATTGTCGCAAGAGTGTGGGAAATTCAAAATATAAATTCAAAATTCAAAAACAAAAATAAAGAGAACACAAAAAAATGACAGCAAGCATAAAAACACACTTTAAAAGGTAGAAATAACCCGGGGAGGGTCATAAAAAGTGTCACTTACCTGGATGTCTCATCTGGAAGTGTTCTGGCAGGGACTGCCCATTGACGCTGGGATCTCGCCAGCATAACAGGGTACCTTTTCGCTCACAGGAACATCAGTGACAGAAACAGAAGGGGAGATCTATTGATGGCTTCTCCCTCAATAAAAAGCAATGCTGGTGGAATAATGGGGGGGGGAAACGACATCATCTGAAAAGGGATCCCTTTTGCAATCTCCTGGCGTTCATGTAATGCCACTTTAATGTATCTGATAATCTCCTATGACTCTTGCCATGGTGTATTTTCTAGAGGCAGTTTTCTTTTCTACTTATTCAGCATCTTTTTTAAGGTAAAAGTAACCATAAATAAAACTAACAATAGAGAAAGCTAGAATCATATTTTACTTTGAGGCTGAGCCTGTCTGGCTTCATGCTCCAGGAGATCAAATTCTGAGTAGTGAGTGAATGGGTAATTAGCAGAATCCATGGCAGAGCCTTGAATAAGTCAATGGGGCAGCTAATTCCAGCACAGCAGACTGGGGGGGGGGATTTTTGCACATGCAGAATTGCCGAGTTGGGGGGGGCTGATTACAGACCCCAAAAGGAAGCAATATTGTAGGCTGAGCAAACATGGCTGAGTCACGGGTACAATTTCAGGTCTTGGAGGTGGGAGGCCAGATTAACAGCAAAATTCAAAGGCAAATTTGTGGATATATTCAAGATTAACTTGTCAAAAAAGCAGTATAATTTAAGAGTCATTGTAATCATGTCTTGCAAACATGTGGATTAAAACAGTGGAAGGAGTAACTATTTTCACCTCCCTAATGCCTGCTCTCAAAGGGAGAAGGTGATGGCAAAGTATATTGTAATGTGAGAATCTGTGCCAGGAACTGAGGTATTAGAATGAATGTTGTGCACGTTCAGGATACAATTCTATGTTTTAGTTTAGAGTCTCCTTTTCTGTATCCTTAAAATTGTCTTTAAGGGGCAAGAAGGAAAGACACTATCTCCCTGCAGCACTGAGCTCTTGCAGTGTGTGCTTTCAGCATAGTTGATATTTGAGCACCCACTCAGAGGTTTACCACACCGTCCCTTCATTCCACTTCGTTTCGCTTGATAAGGAAGCGAATGTATTCCTGGATGCAAGCCAAAGGTATCAGATGCTATGCCCGATGTCGTGTTTATACACTTTCTCTCTCTCTCTCTCTCTCTCTCTCTCTCTGGCTTTTCTTTGCAAACGAAGATTCAGGAAGGACTCATCCCATGCTTTCTGCAAGCGCCAACCCAAGATAAACAAGTCCGGTTGCAGAAAACACAGCAGAAGGTCTCCTTGGGTGATGTTTCTGTGTTGTAATTCTTTCTGCGTTGTCATTTCTCTTCAAGACTTGTTCAGCATGAGTTCTCAAATAAGGCTGCAGCATTGTGGATAGTGTGTCTCCATGCCTCCCGATGTGAGGCCAGGGCGGACCATTGTTGGTGATCAATTTGGCCGAGCCTGAGATGTTGTTTCAGGGAGTCCTTGTATCGTTTTTTTTTTTTTTTGGAGCGCCCCTCTTACGCTGACCCGTGGCGAGTTCACCATAGAGTACTATTTTTGGGAGGCGATGTTTCTCCATCCTAGAAACGTGCCCTGCCCAGCACAGCTGGGTTCTCAATATCATGGCCTCAGTGCTGGTGATCCCTGCTTGCTCAAGGACAGTAACATTCGTCACATAGTCAGTCCAGTGTATATTTAGGATTGTGCATATACAGCGCTGATGAAAGCGTTCGAGGAGTTGTAGGTGGTGGTGATCCTGCTTCGCAACAGCTACAGAGCTGTTTGGGCTGGAAGTCAACCTGAAGAAAACAGAAGTTCTTTACCAGCCTGCACCATAGGACGAACACCACCATCCCCACATTGCCGTCGGCAAATCTGTGCTCAAGTCCATTCAGCAGTTCACCTACCTGGGAAGCATCATCTCCTCAGATGCCAAGACTGACAAAGCGATCGATCACATATTAGCAAAGGCACATAGCGCATTTGGAAGACTTTACAAAAGAGTCTGGAGCAATAAACACCTGAGGCAAAGCACAAAAACCAGTGTATATAGAGCCATTGTATTGTCTATTCTACACTTACAGCAGCACCTGAAACCGCTACAAGGGCACCACATTTGGCCTTCCAGTTCCACCCCTCATGGGTGCCAACCCTCCTTCCCCTGCCGATTCATCATTTCCTGGTTTTGGGGTGCGCATGCGTGTTTTTTTTAAAAAAGGAAAAATCTGCAAATTGTGTGATCTCGAGATGCTTTAACCTCTTGTTTGTGTGAGGATGTCACTCAGCTCCCCACCCCCTCACTCGGTGTCATATGCGCTTCCAGAAAAGTGCCTCAACTCGGCTGTCAAGCCAAGGCGCCTGGAACAAGTCCCCCCCCCCTTTATCCTCAAACAGGAATCAAAAGCCCTGTAAATTCCCTCAGCGCTCACTCCTTGCTCGCTTGGTTTTTCTCTCACACACTTGTTAGGAGTTTCTCCTCTTGGTTTGTAGTGACACACACACACACACACACACACACACAGTACTTTAAAAAAAATATCTCAGGAATTCTCCTTGGTTGTTCACAACCACACAACTTTAGAGAGAGAGGGAGAGAAACCAGACCCCCTCCCTCCATTCTCAGTTCACCCACCAGCCTTCTCCTTTTCCAACAGAGAACAATGTTGGAGCCAAGCTGAGGAAGCCTATATACATCTATCTATCTATCTATCTATCTATCTATCTATCTATCTATCTTGTGACTTTGACCAATATGCACTAAGGCTCTTGACTATAGAGGCTCCTTATTTCCTCCCCTTTCCTTCCTATTCTCATTTTGTCTAAGAAGAGAGCCCCAAGAGAGAGGGAGGGCAAGAAATAATCCTGCTAAGTGTCTCTGTTCTCTTTCTCTGCCTGCCTTCCCCCCACTTCCGTACATTCCCCCAATGTCATTCTCTCACACCAACTCACAGCCATGGAGATGAACTTTTATTTTAGAGGCAAGGATTATAAATCCAGGGAAATAATGAACAGTTGCAAAATGCAAAAGCAAAAGAAAGTACATGGGATTGTTCTCTAGCGTGGCTATATTGAAGAGAGATGGCGAGGGATTAGTGATCTAGCCATGACAGCCACCGGAAGTCAAGTGGGAGGAAGCAGTTAGGTGAAGAGAAGCAAAAATTTGGGGGCAGCCCTAAACACGCCCACTCCCCAGCGTGTACTCCACTGATTGCGCAGTAAGGACAGAATGTTGTTACTGCACAAAGAACCATGGTGCATTCACAGCACTATTAATTTCATAGACAGGGATTAGCTGTGAATGAAAAATTGTGCTACAATGACACACCGCTTCCAGCCCAACAACCAAAGGGAGGTTGCGTTGTGCGACCAGAAAAACTTGCTGGCAGAATCACACCATTTGGGTAGTGCAACAAACCCTCTTGTAGTATTCCTCTAGGTCTCTCCACTTGTTTTTAAGAGCAAGCAGGAATGGCAGATGCAAAATACTTTTGTGATACGATAACTAAATTGCTTGAATTCTGTGCTCAAATAGTTGATAGGAACTAGAGGGCATAAGGAGTGTCTTTTAAGTTTTTGGCTCTCACAGATAAATGGTGTGTCAAAATGCTGAGTCACTAATAAAAAAAAGAGCAACTGTTGTGAAGCTTTTTACCTGCACCAAAGAGAAATGAGGAGTGTTTTTTTTCTCTTGTCTCTTTTCCAGCATTTGTGCAGCAAGCCTCTGTACAAAAGCAGTCTATCTCCCTTTGTTAAGCAAAACCCATACTGAGGAAGCATAGAAGGGCAGGCAGGATTCTTTTGAGGAGGTGAGGTAGGGTCAGATGCAAGCAGTCCATCGAAGTGTTTATACAGTACTTTTGAAAAGACCATGAAACAAGATAGCAATGATTATAATTTGCACTAAAGTCATTTGCATAGTTTGAGCAACAGTTTGCTTTGCAAATGCAAGTACTTTGTGAAAATACAGCCCCTCCCCCCCCCAAAAAATCTTGCTCTTTTGCCCAGCGAAGGGGAAAATGTTTTTTATTATCTTCTCCCTCACAAGAATACGATAAGTGAAGATTCATATCCTTAAGAGGGTCTCACATGTAGCTCTAAAGAACCGGCAACAAGAACATGTAACAGTAGGAGATTACTTCTAGGAGGACAACAGTTTCATGAAACAGTGACCATGCTTTTGAGTTATTCACAATCCTTCAGCAAGCTGGATATTAAGCAAAACTATGGCACTTGTGGTGGGAATTTGGCATTATGGTAAAACTACAATGCTTGCAGTTGTAATAATCTAGGATAGGAGTGGGCAAAGTGTGCCCCCTGGCCCTGCAGGGATAAATGGGGGGAGTCTATTTTTAACCCCCAAATGCCTTTTAGGGGACTTGGGGGCATTTTTGCCACATTTTTGGGTCCCCTGGAGCCATTTTAGGCCCAGAAGAGGTTGTTGGTTTTTTTTTTAATTAAATTAAAAGACAGGAAGTAGACAGGGAGCAATTTCTAGTCAGCTCTGTTGTTTAAAAGGCCTCTTGTTGTTGTGTGCCTTCAAGTTGTTTCCAAAATATGGTAATCCTGAGGTGAACTTATCACAGAGTTTTCTTGCAAAGAAGTGCTCGGGGGAGGGGTTACCATTGCCTTCCTCTGAGGGTGAGAAAATGTAACTTGCCCAAGGTCACCTATGTCAGAGTATGATGGGATATGCAGACTGATAAATTCATGCTATAAAGAGATACAGGGCAAGCAAAGCAACATGTTTGCCTACAGGGGGTTTACTGGTGTAAACAAGGCTGCGGCTGGCCTATGTTATGGTAACGTAGTCTTGAAGGGAACAGAAGTGTCTATAGCTGTACTTGTAATCTGTATGGGAACTGTATGTCCTGCTTTCATTTTCTTTCCACTATTTTCCGCTATTTTTTTACTAATGAAGAATTTCCGTTAGTAAACATGAGCAGAAGGAAAATGACAGCAGAATGGAAGGAAAACAAATGGAGATTGGGAGAAGGATGGGGGTATGCGAAATGGAGCGCTGGCAGCGGAAAAACCCCGTTTCTCTCCTGATCTCTGCGGGGGTTATTTCCCCTGTCCGAAAATCTCCTCAGTGAGGCATGATGTTTACTGCATGTGTTTTGAAGCTCTGTAACCTGTTCTAAGCTGCCTGTTGGACTGTGCAGTGGCTGAAGCTGTAAATCCTGATTCTTGCCACAGAGAGGATAATCTGTTGATTCTGTATATATTTTACCATGTATCAGTAAAGTTTAGTAGTTTTAGACACCACCCGAGTGTCTGTATGGTTTATTGGACATCTTAAGTGGAATGCTGGGGCAAATGGGTTTTTCTGCTACTCTGCTACAACTTTTGCTGCCTGGATCTCTCTGAGCATGTACAGAGTGTCCAGTGTGCCATAACATGTCAACCCAGTGGATTTCCATGCCTGAGAGGGGATTTGAACCAAAGGCTCCAGAGTCATAGGAGATTATCAGACAGGAATGCAAAAAGCATTCCTGTCCCTCAATCTCCAATCCTGCCTCTGTACTGGCACAATAACCCTCCCCACCACACTTACTTTCTCTCCTGTTGACAGGCAGCCCAGGAATGAAAAGAGCTCTAACAGAGCTCTGTTCACTTCCTGGAGTGAAATCCCACCCGTTCTCACAAGAAGATGCGAGCGTGGGAAATTCAAAAATAAAAAACCAAAAATACACCAAAAAAAAAAAGTTACAAAAAGCACATACAAACACTTTAAAACGTCCAAGTAAACCAGGGAAGTTTTTAAAAAGTGTGTCATGTTATGTGGATGTCCTGATCTCTTCCAGAAGTGTTCTGGCAGGACCACCCATTGATGCTGCATTCATGAGTTAAATGGCCCGAAGTTTCACACACTGGCAATGCCAGCACCAAATTGTAATGGGGGATCTATTGATGGCTTGGCCTGTCAATTAAAACGAATGCCATAATGATGCCAGCAGAACACAGAAGGATGTCGTTGTCTGATACTGGTTTCCTTTTGCGTTCATCTGTCATCATTATGGTGCCCCATTGGCCCCATCTGATAATCTCCATAGTCCAGTGCTCAAACCACTATCACGCTGGCTCTCTAAGGCCTCTCCTAAGCCTAAAATGGCCTGTGAAGCCCCCAAACATGGTGAAAATGCCCCATGCTCCCCAAGGGCACTTGAGGGCAAAATATTTTTTGCAGGGAATGCAGCTTACCAAGTTCTCCTGGGGACCCACTGCAGCCCCATTGCCCACCCCTGGTCTAAGAGGACGTCCTGGGGGAGAATTCCAGTCTTAGTGGGATTAGCCTCTTGCTGCCATAACAGGATTCAAATTGCCCCAAGGTAGATTTCAACCCCCTTAAAATATATATAAAATCTTATTGTTTCCTGGATCCCTTTCCAAGGAAAGAGACATCAATCAAACTAATGCCCTGACATAACATTAAAACAAAACTGAATCCACACTGACTTTCTGGCCAGTGTGGAGACAGCCTGAATCTTTTGCTTCTCATAAAACAGGTGTAGCAGTGAAAAACAAAGCTCTTTTCCTATAAAAGGTCATTAATTGCTTCAGGGTGTCAGTTACTTAGAAGTGAGAATGCCAGAAAATCCCCCCTTTGACTTGTTTCTCTTGCAGAGGTTGCTTACAGCTAAAGGGGATGAAAGCTAATCACTTGTTTTCATGTCTGCTTTGGCTTTTTTGTGATGGCAGTTTCCTCATCTTTCCCTTACTCACACCGAAAAGTGTTAGTCCCATGGGGGTGATTGCCATTTAACCTTTGCCACCCCATTTGGCAGACCCAATGCTCTGTATTGCTGGAGCATCCAGTTGAAAGGACACTTCTGCAATGAAAGTCCATCAGTGGCAGGTAGGAGCAGTGCTGGTTCCTAGCCTTTGGAACAAGATCTTTGAAGAACAGCCTTTGTTTAGAATGAAAGATGAAAGCCCTCTCTCAGAGATGAGCATCTTGTGGCCCTCCAGATGCTTATGGATTGCAACTCCCATCTGACCAGGCCACTGTAGCCAATGGTGACCACAGAGCTTGGGAATCGCTAGTTCCATTTAATTAGTTATGTGCTAATCGGTCTCCGCCTTTCCACTATGAGATTTGACCAATTAATTTGCTAGTTAATGAGACTACCACAGCCTGGAAATGAGTGCTTCAAATTACTAGTTATTATGTGCTAATTTGTTCTCATCTTCCCAAATGAGGCTTAACTTGCCGGACTCACTGTTCTTGTAGTGCAAGGGATAAGCAATTGCTGCGGTGACCTCAAACGGTGGAGGATCACATGGTTCAGCAACGGCTTCTGTCTAAAAAAGAAGAAAAGGCTCTGACTGTTTCATGGCAGGATGTGTGCAAGGAGCTGGAGACACAGGACTTTATCACACGACGCTGGTATTTTGCAATTACAGCAAGATATTAGCATATTTGGCCAGTACTTATCACATGATGTTGTGTCTATCTTGTTGCTGCTTTGCATTTCATTCATTTTGGTAGTGCACTTGTTCATTGATGAGGAATGGTTCCCAATATCATCAATGGCTCTCAATATTGCTGCTGTTCCATTAGTCCCCCTGGTGTGATAGGTCCCTTCTGCTGCAGAAATGATATGATAGTCACATGGCATGTGAGGGCATGATTCTCCTCTCTCCCCTCGCTATCCCCAGGCAAGCCAAGGCTGTTTTTAATCCGTGCTTTTCATTTTCATAATTTTTATTTTTGCTGTGATTGCATAATTATGGCAAAATGATAAAATAAAAGTGATTTAAAAGGCAGGATTATGGCGCTGTTGTGGAAGGGATCATGATTTACTAAAACAGCGCACTTACACAATTGCAGACAAGTGTGATACTGAACATTTTCAAACCATATGTTCCCATTTGCTTCACTAACACGACTGCTGTGAGAAAACAGGCTGGTGTGATAAAGTCCAGTGTCTCCTAACAACTGGTCCTGGGGTATATTTGAGAGAGATGGAGGAAAAGAGAAGATCTCTCAATTTTTCCTCACATTTGTCTGCCTGCCCCTGCCCTTACTCTGAATTGGCTAGCCTCTTCTGCTTCTCTCTTCTCACCCCTTGTACCTAAAATTCTTTACTCTAAATACATCCAAAGGGCATGTGACGTCCTTCCAGTCACTGGGACATTGAATAAGACACCTTTAAACCTACCCTTGCCAAAAAACATATTCATTGCCAAAAAACAATGAAATGATAACTCAACATGCTATTCTCTGTAAATTCCATAGTTTCTTTAAAAATGAAGTACAGTTGTCCCTTCATATTCGCTGGGGTTGGGTTCCAGGACCCCACGTGGATACCAACATCCGTGAATACTCAAGTCCCATTATATGCAGTGGCACAGCAAAACGGTGTCCCTTATATAAGATGGCAAAATCAAGATTTGCTTTTTGGATTACTATTTTTTAAAGAATATTTTCAAGCCGTGAATAATTAAATCCGTGTATATGGAGGGACAACTGTATTTGATTATTAATTAATGATTAAAGCAATGAATTAATTGTCTACGTTCCCAGTATCAATCATGAGACATTAATTTTATGCTTTCCAACTATTAACATTAACAATTTTTTAAATGAACATTCCAAATTCTGGGTGACCACTGATGAGAGTAGCACTGAAGCAATGTCTGGAGGGCCACAAGTTGCCTGTCTCTGCACTCTTGGGATGCATATAGACAGCAGGAGTAGCACAGTGCCATTTTATCAGTGCTAACCAAACGTTCTTTAGTAATGAGCATGGCTTGGAAATGACTAGTTACAAATAATTATGCAATTGGCTCATTTTCCCAGGAACAAAGACATTACTGAGTTACATTGTACTTGAGGCTAATTTCGCCCCTCTTGTTGTGTTACTGTAACCTCTTAATTACTTTTGTAGTTAAAGTGGAGAGGGTGATTTCACTAAACAGAGGAGGAATACCATATGGTTCAAGTGCTGGCTCACACTTTACCTCATGCTGCTGCCTTGTGATCTGTTCTGGGTGTTGAGTCGATGACAGGGTGAATGGAAGGAGAGCATTTTTGTACCATAGACCTACAAGTTGTAGATTTCATATGTCCTTGGGCTCTGTGTTAAACAAAAGAAAGGAAGGCATGGGATAAAAATTCATCACAGGGAAATGTGGAATGAGGATGGGGGAGACATGGAGTCAAGACCAGAGTGGCCATCTGTTTGGAATGACAGACTTGACAGACTTGAGAGTGCAGAATGCAGAGGCAGCTGTCTATATGATTAAAGACAATCCAAAATCCATATCCATATTTTTATTAGGCCAGCCAACACCTCTCCCTACAACAAAATTGCATGTAAGCTTTTGAGATGGCCAGGTCTCTTCTTCATCAAGCATGGTGGTGGTGGTGGTGGTGGCAAAGGAAGGAAGAAAAAATCCCTCATACTTAATCTAAGGACTTTTTCAGACGGTGCTAAATGCCCTGTTCCTGCCCCACAAGCCCCAATCCTGTTCCTGCTGTGGATTGAAGGGAAAATGTTCAACACTTACCTCTATACTGCGGTAGGAATGTCCTCCCTCTCCCCAAGCTGGCTGGTCGTAAATGCAGCCGTCATAAGGCTGCCTTTACTACTGGCAACTGAAATCCCACTAGTTTTCGTGAGAGAAGAGCCACGTGGGAATTTTATAAATAACCCCCCAGCTGTCAAGATAGTACACAAAGCATGAAAACACACACACACACACACACACGTAACCCAGGGACTGGGGGGAAAGGGTGCCACTTACCTGGGTGTCCCGTTTGTGCCTGGAAGTGTCCAGAACGGACCTCCCTCCTATAGCTGTCATTGCGGGAGAGGAACGGGACACCTTTCAGACCACCCGTGATTCTGTTATGACAACGGAATGGGTGGTCCAAAAACGATGTTTCCCCGTGATGAAAACATTGGAGAAATGTGGAATGAGGACGAGGGAGACACAGAAAAGGGTCAATGTCTTCTGAAAGGAAGACGTTTTCCTAACCCTGTTCCATGTCTCCCACGGAATAAATAGCCCATCTGAAAATCTCCTTAGTCTTTATATCCCAGTCTGATCTCTGACTGATAGGAAGAGTCGTGAGATATTCAAATGCAACTCCATCAGGTGATATACTGGTGTTAGGTTGCAACTGGTGTAGCCACTATGTTTGCTGGTAACATGTTTAATTTCCTTCCAGGCTGTATCATTGCAGTATTTTCTATGACCCTATTTCCATGTCATAACAAGTCTTGATCTCCATTTTGTTGAACTCTGGCTTGTTGTAGTGTGCGAACCCACTTCTGCTAACAAATCATGGATGACTAACCATGTACTCTCTGAATCCATGGTATGTGTTGTCTTCTCACAACTCTGGCTTGTTTAAGCCATTGCTTGCCATGAGGTCTAAAGTTGCAATGGTGGTTTATCTCTGGTTTGGTTTCCTGGATTCCCACCCTGGAATGGAAGCTGAAAAAGGGGTGGGAGAGAAACAAAGTAGAGGTGTGGAAGACTGACCACAGTTTGTTTCATCATCAGCAGTCCAAGTCATGGCTTAAGCTATAAACTGTGGTTAAGACTATCTATGGCTTGTGAAGTCGAAGGCTTTCACGGCCGGCATCCATAGATTTTCCTTGTTTTTTTTTGCAGGCTGTGAGAACATGGCCTCATAGCCCGTAAAAAACCCAAGGAAAATCTATCTATGGCTTATTTTGATGTTTTAACATACCCTAAACAGACTGACTTTAAAAAGTACTCAGATTTAATTTGGTTCAAGGTGTTGTACCTAGACGTCTGTCTGGTGCCTATTAATTGAAGCATATAGTTTCAACTCCATTGTTTACCTCTTTGTTTCCAAGGTTAATGTAGAGTGCTGCTGTAATCCTTTAAATCCTGAACAATCTCTGTTCTCCTTGAATAACTACTGTACTCCCATATCTGTTTGGGCTATAATCTGCTCCCTGCATCATCATTTTGGGCTTTTAGGCAATTGTGGGCATGAGATGCAGAACTTTCTTGGTGATGGCACCATGACTCTGAAATACCTTCCTAGCTGACGTTTATCAGGCTCCCTTTTTCCATGTCTTTTAGGCAGAAGCTGTCATCATTTTTATTTTGACAGGTTGTTAATGTGCAATTTCTGCTGTTATTTTAAATTGTTTGTTTTTGAAATGCAATTTTGTCTTCAGATTAAATTGTTTTGTCTTGAAAATGTGATTTTAACTGTACTGTATTTCTTTGATGCAAGCTGCTCTGGGTCCTTTTTGAGCAACACAGCAGAGTAAATGGTGTTGTTGGTGATGATATGGTCACTCATTTGAGCTTTCCAACCCATGAGGGAGTATTGTGAAACTGAGCTTTAGAAGATAGCTTGATAAGCCCTTAGTGCTTCAGGGTGCACTCTCTCTCTCTGTGTGTACATGTACATGTGTAGGAGGCATTTTAGAGGAGAAACCAACCAGAAGCCCACAAATTGTGTCTAGGGTACCACCCTTGCAGTTCTGAAATATGTAGGGCTGTAGTGAACCTTGTGCAAGAAACGGCCAACTGCAAATTAATCCAGGATGAAAGGCTGGCAGCTGACTAGTTCCAGTTGCCATGGGAACAAGCAAAATCAAAGAGGGAGAGGTCAACTGGGAGAGACCCTGGAGAGGGAAAGTGAAAAGTACGGTAGTGGCTGAAAACAGCTGGACAGAGAGGGAATTTTGTCTTCTAAATGATAGGAGAGCTGTCCTTCCTGAATGTAAAGGAAAGGAAAATACCCCCCCTCCCATCTATACAGATACGAGCCAGTGTGGCATAGTGGTTTAAGTGCTGGACTACGTTTAAGTGCTGGACTAGTACAACTCTGGAGACCAGGATTTGCATCCCTGCTTGGCCATGAAAACCCACTGGGTGATCTTGGGCAAGTAACACACTCACAGCCCCAGAAAACCCTATGATAGATTCACCTTAGGGTTGCCAAAAGTCAGAAACAACTTGAAGGTGCACCACAACAATACAGATATGAGTGTTGAAGAAAGGTTCCCCAGCCTATGGTTTGGAAGGGTTACTTTTTTTGGATTATCACTCCCAGACCTCTCCAGCCAGTAGGACCACAGGGAAGTATAGCCCCAAATAGTAAGTCTGTGCACGAACTGTGAGGCTGGTATGGGAAGATTGGAAAGGACTGAGGCAGATAATAGGGATGGGGAAAAATTTGAAAATAATTTGAAAAAGGGTCAAAACATTTCTTGAATTTGGGGAAATTTTTGTGAGCAGAATACTGGACTGATGAGAATAATTGCAGTTCAGGATTTACCTTGTGCAAAATGTGTACCGTACTTTGTTTTTGCAAAGGAAACAGCATTTTCTGCACAGAAAATAATATCCTGTGAAGAAATGTTGACCAGAATCCTATAATGAAGTTGCACCTCTAAGTGGACTTGAGTATCCAGGAATTAGAACTCAGTAATTTTGTAATATTTGTTTCCAGTAAAGTTTCCAATAAAGTGCTGTGTTACGTTACCACATAGCAGAGCTGGGAAAGTGCCCAATATGCAGTGCACACCAATGCACATTGGGCACTGATGTGCATCAACCCAAATGCAAATTGGGCACTCTTGCTGATGTTCCTATGCACATTTTCACAATTCACTAGCAGGGTTTCTTAACACCTCTGCTACTTAGCTAAGTATACATAAAGTTACATTAAGGCAATATAGGAACCCAGAAATTGTTTTCAGAAGAGAGCAAGCTGTTTTTTTGTGAAAAACTACCATGTGTGAATTTTGGACAAGATCAGTCCCAAACTGTGAATAGTCTTCACAAATCTGCATCCTATTTGTGAAAGTTTACAGGAGTGTGTTTCTCCCCCAACCCACTGACCCCACCCTCTTTGGAATCCACACAGTGAAGATTTGGAATCCCCCACCCAGGAAAGCATTGGAAAGAAAGTGCTACAGGCATGGGCCCCAGTATTGTGGGGGTTGCTAAGGTCCCCCTAAAACTAGGCAAGGGGGCTGAACCTCTCCTGAACTGATCTGGCAAATTTGGACCACCAAGATCCCTATGTCATTAAGGTTTCTCAAATGACCAAGCATTAAGCAATATCAAGACATGTGTTGTTACTGAGCCCTGCCAGGAATAATGATAATGTATGCCTGCAATCTAGCTTATGCAAACTTACTTGGGAGTGATACTGAACACACAGAGAACACTTCTGTGTACATGTTGTGTTTGTAAGACTCTTCATGTTTAAGGATGTTTCAATGACAATGGATGGGAAATGTAATTTGTTCTCCCCCTGCAAGTAGGCAATTAAAAATAAGAGTTTATGCCAATGTTGAGCCCCCACTCCTTAATAACAGTTCTGGGGGCCCTGACTAGAGGACCGTCTTGCACATTGCATTTTTGAGATGTGAAGCCAATGTGTTGAAGGCCAATGTATTCCTTTTCAGATTTCATGTATTGATTATGATAACAGATATATGGTATGGGGAGGGAAAGAGCCAGGATTATGAGGGCAGGCTGGCTCCATCCTGAATGAAGACGTATTTGTTAGGACACACATTGAGCTCTTGGAAGTCATGTCCCAGAATCCTCAAGACAGGATAGCGGCTCTAACTGTGCACATATATAGGGCTCTCATTCTATATTGATGGGAATCTTCCTTTTATAGGCTTCCTGCTGATGTACCAGTATATACAGCACCCCTAACAGAGGAGGGGAGAAAATGGAGTAAGTTGGAGGGTGGGAGCTAGCTATGATCTTGCCCCCTTATGTCATTCATTGAGGCTTGCAAACTCTTTTGACAAGGATGAAAAAAGGTATATTATACAGACATGCTTATCAGGAAGGAACAATTGGCTGCTGCTGCGCACGTGCTAGCATATCTTTGTTTGCTTCTATGTAAAGTTTCAATGTAAAAAAATCATTTTATTTATGTTTTTATTTACTGAAACCTTTTAAAAATAACCTTCATCTTTTTGGATGCCATGGCAGTTTATAAATATAGTTAAAAATACAAAAATTGCTCTGTGCCCCATGTAACTACAAGGACAGAATGTTTCTCATATCGCAATGTCAATTGCCTGTACACCAGAATCCAGAGGGATGTTCCCTTCTCCCCACTTTAAACCTACCAGGAAATGGATACAAATAATGTTTAAAGGAATACAGAGCAACTTCGGTGATGTCTGCCCTTTTGTATTCCATGCAATTAGATATCACAGAAGCAAACAAGTAAACATGTTACTAATTGAACATTGCAGGAATTTTAACAATAAAATAGACAGCTCCTTTGACCAAATATTAAAGAAGTACAACATCAAACCAGCACATATGTTGGGAGGGAGCAGGAAGACTAATTCATTGTATAGTTTGTATAGTGAATGCTGAATAGAGTTTTAAAAAGGAAGCTAATCACATGATACAATTTGTTGATTAGATAATGGGAGCTTGTTTTGAGGTTGTAAAATGCAAAAAGGAAATGCTCACATTACTGTTCTGGAGAGTATATGGTTTAAAATCAAAGGAATAAAATGAAGGCTCTCTATGGACTTTATCACATGAGGCTGAAATTGTGCGATTATGACAGGATAGTAGCATGAATGGATTCAGATTATTGCACGGCATTGTCATCCTCCTGTGGTCCATTGTGTTCCACATTATGCGTAACTTTTCACTCATGGGCAAAATTTGTCAATACTCCTCAATATTGCTCTTTTCACAGTATTGGCAAGTGTGTGAAATCACAGTATTGATGAGTGTGTCCTGTTGTAATCAGATGTCCCCCACTCCCCTTTCCCAACAAAAACACATAATTAAACTTCCAGGGGAGAATGTGAAGAGGACAAACAGGACACTGTTTTCATAGAATCACAGAATCATGGAAGAGACCACAAGGGCCATCCAGTCCAACCCCTTGCCATGCAGGAATGCACAATCAAAGCACAAAGTTTTAGTGAACTGTAGCTTTTCTTTGGTACATTTTTATGTTTGTTTAAGGACTTTTTAAACAGGGTAACCCCCACAGGAGGCCAGGAGAAGAACAGGGCTGTTTCACTTACAGAGCCCCGTTTCAGACAGCCCCATCCTCCTCCCTCCTCCTCCGGACCTCCTCCCGACCTTCTCCCGTGCTGTGGGCACCACTTTTTATTGACGGAGGTTTTCAGTCAATAAAAAGTGGTGCCCGCAGCATGGAGGAAGCATAGGAGAAGATTGGGGGGAGGACGGCAGCATCTGAAATGGGGCTCTGTAAGCGCGACAGCTCCCTTCTTCTCCCAACCTCCTTGGTTTTTTTTTTTACCCCATTTGAAAAAGTCCTAAGTGTTTATTTGTGAAGTTCTTTCATTATGTATTAGTTTTTTGTGTTTTAAACTGAATTCGCATCTTCTCATGAGAATAGCTGAAATCTTGCCCATGCAAAATCATGGAAGTAAGAGAATTTTTTTTCTTAAAGGCGCATATATGGGGCAGCACAAAGCATTAATACTCTGCCTTAGAAGGCAATGCAAAGATAAGTGTTATTATAGCGTGAGTTGAAATTCCGTTTTTAAACTCTAGTGACAGAGTAGGCTTCTAGGACATCCATTCTTTTGTGAATGGACTATTTGTTAATGAAATAGGATGAAAGCTAATGCCTGGGAGATCCCTCTTGAATACTTGCCATATATTAGGTTATGGTGAAGATAATACACACCTTGTTTCCCCCAGCTATGGAGAGGGGGCAATTTTGTGTCTCTTTGTGTGCACACATGCCAAGAGTGTAGCTATGGGGCAAAATGAGGGCATTGCCCCCTCCAGATCTGCCCCAGTCATTTATACCTAGAATGCTTATATTCCCTGTGTTTGCATGCCTATGGTAACTTTGCCAGCCCCTTTTCTTTAGATGTCTAAATGGTATTTCTAAATGCTTCTGAACTGAAGATTTAACTTATTGCAATACTAGAAATTAGAGGGTGTCAGAATTTTTTTTAATGGGGGGAAAGCCCCCATTTTGTCTTCCTGCTCCCATAATTACACTCCTAGAAGGACCTTTTTATTAGAAAGGTAAACAGTGATCAGATTTGCCTTAACACACTGAAAAAGAAAGCACATGCACATTCCAAATCTCTTTACTGCAAAAAAAAAAAAAGTTTGCAAAATGTCAGAGTTTGGAAGGAGGATAAAATAAAGAAGACTTGACTACACTAGTAGTGAGAGGAGACCTGTTGCTGTTAGTATGCTTTGGTATAACTGCAGGAAGGGAATGAGATGATCTGCCTGTTCAAACTTCACCACAGATTGAAGTGCAGGGATGGGAAGCTTGCTTTTTAACTTCTCAGCCCAGGTGCCAGTTGTCACCAGGCGTATTTTTTTTTAGGCACTGGTATTTACTGTGCCCATAGCACTTGGTACCCCTGGGTAATAACATTGTGGAAAAAGATTTAGTTATGGAAACCTTTTGCCTTCCAGATGTTTGGAGTGCCATTTCCCATAATCCTTTGCTGGGTGGGGCTGCTGGTATCTGGTCCAAAACATCTGGAAGGCCAAAGGTTATGGTACAAAAGACAATATTGTGAAGCTGTGTTATAAAATATATATCTTATTAAGAGCCTTCTATCCAACATGTAGGAAGTAAATATTTTGCCTGATTTTGTTCTCTGTTCTCTGAAACAAAATAGCTTATTCATATTAGTTTGCCTGTCCTTTCTTGGTCCCTTAAGTATTTCTTTCCAATGTGGTTTTTTTTTAAAGGCAAAATATTTAATGGGTGGAATTTCTCTTCACAATCCATGTGTGAGGGGGATGCTAATGATTCTTAATAACTATATTGCACCATGTTCAAAGTGAGAAGCTGCACTGAAAGCCAGAATCTTTTATTGGAGGAATTTTGTGACTGCTGGTATCACTGGCCTGCTCTAAGCAAGGCTGGGATGTGAATTAATGCTTTAATTATCTAGGAATCTTCCCCAAAGGCAACATTCCCCGTTTTAATTTTGGTCTGCTGTCTCCAGTTCTCTCTCCCCCTCCTGATCTTGTAATTGGTAATGCTGAAAACATCCCTGAGGGACTAAGACTAGGACACAGATGACTGCTGTATAAGAAGCTTTTATTAATGCTGAGAAATGTTGCAGTTTGATTCCATGTGTGTATGTGTGTGTGAGAGGGAGAGGGAGTGATTTCTATTATAGCATGGCCAGACAGAGAGATAGAAGGCACTTTTGCACTTCTTCTCTGGAAGCCATTGTAGCTGAAACAGGCTGTGATTTTGTCTTCATGTACTTCAGTCTGCAAGTGTAATTTGAACCATTTTCAGTGCTGCTTTAAGAGGTGCAACAAGATGCATGATGAAGAGGGCTCAACAAGGCCAGGCACTTGATGTGGTAGTGCTGCCAAGATGATACAGGTGACCTGCCCTTGACCCAGCCAAACCCTATGTGAAATGAAAGCAACACCCTGAGGATTCTGGGAGAGTGGACAATCTCCTCTGTATGTGTAGTGAGATGCACAGGGCTTATTAGTGGTCAGGAGGTGAGTGGAGTAATAGAGAGGGCAAGAAATATCTGCTTCTGAGAGAGTGAAGGGGATGTGAGTTGAGAAGTTATATCAGAAAATTTTAGGTGTGGGAATTCCACCTGTCTGTCAGAAGAAAGAGGTGTAGAGGAGGGTGGTGGGCAAGGGCCTAGAGTCTCTTGCCTCCTCGAAAATGGAAATGACCCAGCTGAGGAAGATGTTACAAGATGATGGTGGTGTTATTGCCTTCAAGTCAACTTCAACTTGCCCTAGGCTTTTCTTGGCAAGATTTATTCAGAGGAGATTTGCCATTGCCTACTTGTAAGCATGAAAGTGTGATTTTCCTGATGTCATGTAGTAGGTTTCCAAGGCTGAACAGGGATTTGAACCCTAGTGTTCTGGAGTCCTGCTGACATTCAAACCACTGTGCGGTGATGGTTCTCTAAGGCCTCTCCTGAACCTAAAATGTCCCAGGAAGCCCTTGAACATACTGAAGAATACCCCCATGTCCCCAGAGGGCAGTTGGGGGGGGCATTTTTTTTTGCAAGGTAATACCAACCTCCATTGTAAGGCCAAAAGGCAAGCTATGTGACCCATCATCTGTGGTCATTCTATACACCCCATTTTTTCATGAGGTCCTACTGCCATCTTTGCCTTGGCCTTCAAGGTAGTTGAAAGGCTTTGTTTGCCTGACTCACACAAATCCTTTCATTATTTTTAGCAGTATGATGTGGTGCTGCACCTTTTCCCATAAGTGTGTGCATGTAATGTGTGCATTTGCCCTCTGTAAGTTGGCCTCTTCTTTCCTTTCCTTTTGCTGGTAGGCAAAGACCTTATTCAGACAGGCCTTCGGCTTATTATTTATGAAAAAGGAAGGGCTTTTAGTGGGGTTGTATTTTACCTTTTTAATTGTGTTTTTACCTTTTTTTTATTATGTCTTGTGTTTTTATATTATTTTAATCTTCTGTTTTTAACTGAATTGTCATTTAATTGTTTTTTTAAAAAAACTTTTGTATCAATTATGTTTTGCCCATACCCTGTTTTTTAAATGCGGTAGGCCACCTTGGATCCTGTACAAAGAAAGGCAGGAAAATAAATCAAATAAATAAATAAAAATGTAAAAAGTTAATTTCGCTTTCCAGTATCTGGATTTTAATTTAAAACACAGCCAGAGCAACCAAAAATGAATTAGGGTATAGGGAGGAAGAATTGTGTAAATCCTATCAGAAACAACATTGGTGACATGCTTGGAACAGCATATGGACTTTCCTAATGACTGCAATGATGAGGCATGATCCATTGATTCTTAAAGATTACTGTGCATCTGATGAAATACATTCACCAGAAGGGCACATTCCAGAATAAACTAGTGAGTCCTTCAAGAGCCATAGATCTCTTCAATGCTCCCTGCTTCTTGTCTGACTGTCAGATATTCATTAAACTGGCAATTTTTCTGGAATATGGCTTTACTCTAGTGACTGGAGAAAGGCTGAGACAGAATCTACTGGAAGCAAACTGGTCTGTTTCAAGTGGCACCATGGAGGGCATAAGACAAGGAAGGACTGACCCTGGTATCTAAATGGCACAGCAAGACTTTTTAAGCATGTGGAGGAGGCATAATTTGGGTTTTGCAACATTTCTTGGGTCAACATTGCTTAGGGATAAGTTGCTTGGAAAATGGAAACTATGGACTTTTTCAAACGGGGAAAAAAAATCCCTGAGGAGGTCGGGAGAAGAATGGGTCTATTGCGCTTACAGAGCCCTATTTCAGATAGCACAGACCTCCAGCCTCCTCCCGACCTTCCCCTGTGCTGCAGGCACCACTTTTTATTGACAGAAAACCTCCATCAATTAAAAGTGGCATCCGCAGCATGGAGGAAGGACGGGGGAAGGTCAGGAGGAGGATGGAGGGGGACGGGGCTGTCTGAAATGGGGCTCTGTAAGTGTAACAGCCCCATTTTTCTCCCGACCTCCTGGGGGTTCTCCCCCCCCCATTTGAAAAAGTCCTATGCTTTAGGGCAAATGGATATGCATAGGGATTGTGGGCATAGGATGGAGGTGTGAATTCTGTGCCCCCCTGATGTTGTTGGACTCCAACTCCTATGGTCCTTCACCTTTGCTTATGCTGGCTAGGGCTGCTGAAAGTTGCAGTCCAACGTCATCTGAAGGGCCACACAATTCCCATCCCAGGAGAAGGAGAAGGAGAAGGAGCCCTGGTGGCGCAGTGGTTAAATGCCAGTACTGCAAGTCACCACGTTGCAAGTTCGATTCCAGCGGGCTCCAAGGTTCACTCAGCCTTCCATCCTTTTGTAGGTCGGTAAAATGAGTACCCAGCTTGTGGGGGCAATTAGCTAACACACATTGGAAACTGTTTAATGCAGTGTAGATGTGTAAATAGCTATTGCTTAAAACAATTTGTAAGCTGCTCTGATAGCCTTGCGGCTGAAGAGCGGGGTAGACATAAATAAATAAATAAATAAATAAAAGGAGAGAAATGACGGTGGATGTAGGTTCCTGAGGCTTCTGTTTTATTCTCTGCTAGTGCAATGTATGAGATTCCATGCAGCAAAATCAGTGCTTTCTGGATATATATAATTCCATTGGAGGCTTGTCAATTCAGGCAAGTGAGGGGCATTGAAGATTCAAGCTACTGTCATGGGCCAGGATTCTGAGTCTGAACAGAAGGCAGAAGAATAGACTCAGGCAGCTGTCCCAGTAGAAGAGCAGTCTCAGCCAGAGGAGAAATAAAGCCAGGACTCACCTGCAGCTGATTTGTCATAGGATGCAGCTGGGAAGACAGCATGGCCCCCAACATCCCCAAGCCTGGTGTATGGAGTGGAGAGCAGAACAATGACTCTCAATGAGGCTCCTTGCCAAGCAGCAAAGGAGAGGCCATGATTAGAACCAGCTGGCACCAGCCCATTTAAGAGCTGACCCTATCTAAGACTGGTCACTGAAAGCAACTCGTTTACTTTCTGGTTGGCATGCCTGTTTCTTGACTCCTGCAATTCAGAACTCTGATTTTCAGACAACAGCTACTAGATTCTTCAACCCCGGACTGGCTGACCTCGCTGCTTGTTTTCCCCGAATCTGGACTGGCTCTGATGATGCTTCTTCCAAATGGATTCCCACAGGCAAGGGTGCTTATGGCAACCCTAAGACAAATCTATCACAAGTTTTTCTTGGCATGGTTTGTTCAGAAGACATTTGCTTTTGCCTTCCTCTGAGGCTGAGAGTGTGTGACTTGCCCAAAGTCATCCAGTGGGTTTCCATGGCTGAGCAGAAATCGTTAATACTGTGATAGGTTTGCCTTAGGGTTACCATAAGTGGGAAATTACTTGAACACACACAATAGCAACAGCAAAATCTACACAGAACCAAGCAACTCTTTCCATGTCCTGTGTTCAGTCTTCAAAAAGTTTATCCTCAAAGGAAAGTTTCCTAGCATCTTTTCCCATCCTCATTACATATTGGTTTGATATTTCAGTATCGTGTTTCCATCAGTACTTCAAGTTTCCCTCTCAGACTGAAACAAATGTAAAAAAACCCTGCACCTCTAGATTTTGAACTAAATATCTAAATAATCATCTGATGAACAGGAATCAATTGAGATACAATTGATTTGTACAAAGCTGACTTGCAAGGTAGTAGACATGATGTTTATAATAGCTTTTTTGAGCTATATTTGCTCATTTGCTCCTTGGCCTGTTTTCTGTACTGTAGAACAGGGCTTAAAGGTTTTGCCCTGTGTGCTATATTAATTCCAGCCATCAAATGGAGAACAGCAGGGTATTTCTGTAGATGGCTTACATTTCTCTTTGTGTTTTAACTGAAAAGAGGTACAGTTGCAGAAAATGTTATATTTAATAATAAATGTATGAATGGTAATACTTTTGCTTCTCCATCACAAATTATTGATTTGCAGAACTTATTTTTTAGTGTTCCAACAAAAAATAAGAAATAAATGGTCATCTTGTTAGTATACCCTGCTACCTCATCCTCATGGTATCTCATAACTGGAAATATTGGACACTTTTCAGGGTCAGGTTGATGGGACAAATCAAATGTCAGTTGGAGGTCACAATGACCCTGGGATGTGTCTAGAAATATAATGGCAAGAAAACCCAAGTTAGGATTATGTGGAAAGCCCCTTAGTAAACACAGCTGTTAAGGAGGTATGTGTTAATCCTTTCTTCCAACCCAGGGCATGTCAACAATGATTCAAGCAAGCAATTAAGGGACCATTCCTTAATCTATTCCCACAGAAATCTTTCCTATGCTCTCTCTTGTCCAACCTTGTGAGGTTGTTGCAAACATATCAGTTTCTATCTCCCAGCAATTAGATCAATTTGTTGAGTTTTGATTCCCTTTGTCTCTCCCGTGGGAAAGCTATCCAGGCTTTGTCATAATCAGACTACCCCTTCAGGATATGAAATAGGGTATAAACCTTGGTCCCCTAACAATAGTAAAGTGTGCCACAGACAGACAGTGACAGAGTACCAGATTCTCTGTGCCGCCCTCAGACACCAATCTGAGTATCTTTGCTGCATGGGACTCTTTGCTTCAAGACTGGTAACTATAACCCTATCTTCCCGGACTACTATCTATCCAACCTCCCTGCCTTTCTTTCCTATAACTTCGTATGGTTCTTAAGAGTGTATGTTGTGTATACTAGCACATCCCCTGTGTTATTTCCATTTAAAATACTTTATTTCACTTTAACTGGAGTGCTCTCTACAGTTAGTACTGGTATACATAGGTGGAAAAAAATCACCGAAGTTACCCTCCTCTTGCTTGAGCTAATAATTTTTCCAGATAATAATAAAGATTTTAGCATCACGGGTAGGGCTGTAAAGCACCCCCCTCCACCTCTTAGGGTAACCAGATATGCTGTTTAATTTCTTGAAAAAAAGATGCCCAGCTCTCAAGGCAAGACTGGAAGATGGATAGATTTTTTAAAAGACCTTTTTGGCTTTGTCTCTGACCTCTTGTCTCTGCCTGTAGTGACCCTGACTTCTGACCTACTAGACTTAGTGGGCCTGCCCTGCCACTGCATGATTCTCTTGGTGATGAACAAACTATGGCTTGAAACATGTTCCTCTGGTAAGGTGTGGTTTGGCATAATAAAGAGGAGCTGCCAGGAGCCTTGGGCTTACATGCTCCCACCCCCCTCAAATAGTACCACAAGGTGACTAGAAGCTTCTGCTTCCATTTTAAATATAAACCCCAGTTTAGTATTGCATCTGATTCTAGACTGTGGTTAATCTTAATTATGAGTTGTTGAAACAAGCCAGCTGCTTAAATGATGGTTTAGGGCTAGGACAACACAGCAAACTGTAGTTAATGGTAAACAGAAGCAAAAGCTTCTCAGCTGTTTCTGACAGCCATGTCAGAAGAGGAGGGAGGGACACACTAACATAAGCCTTCCTATGGCTTCTCTTTGCCCAAACTGGCCTGTTGTTTCGTTGTTGTTTTTACCTGACTTCTTCATGTATCTTGCCTGTATCTTTATGTACCCTTCTATAGATTATCTTTCTACTGTGCTAATTTCATGTTTCCCTATTGTTAATCCACTAGGAAAAAAGACCAGAGGTTTGCTGAAAGGTGATTATTGAATTGTGTTGCCTTACACCTAGATGTTTATTAAGACAAGGCATACATTTTCTTTTCTCTGAAGTTTCCAGGGAATTTCTGTTAATTAGATCTTTAAAATGACTTGGTGAGGCAAAGGGGACTTGTTCTTGTACTTTAAACAGCAGCTTACTTTCATCTAAGTGAATGAAAAAAAATACTTTCACATGAGATAACAATATTACATACTATTATGTATTTAAGCAGAGAAGTCGTGGAGAAGGAAAGCTGTTTATGGCCTTACCTACCTGCTGTTTTTCTGAAGGCCAATAAACATTTTGAAATCCTTTGGAGATGGAGTATCAAGCTACTGAGTGGCTGTGGTGGCCAATAATTCTCATGTCATTGGGCTAGTGGATCTAATACGTGTTTTAGCTGGCCGTTTAAAGGAACTGTCACCAAATCAGTTTGCCACCATGGATAGCTCCTCCCAGAGTTCAGGCTAAACCCCATAATGGATTCACCACCATACTGGCATGGATGCCACTAGCCACCACTGGTTAGCAGATGTGATTTATATTTGATACATGGCTTGGAAGGTTAGACTTGGAAGAAGGAGATGTGAAAATGGGAGGAAGCGACATCAACGATGAGACCATGGATAATAGTGAACCCTATTGAAATGAACGACTTCCAGCCCAAGTCCAAGCTTACCGGGCAGTCATGCTGGAGGACCTAGACATTCTTAGAGAGAAAACCCCTCTAGGCATTTTCTAGGTCCTCCAGCATGATTCTATGGTATCCTTCCACCAGAGGTTGAGCATAGAGTTGTGCTGGAGGACCTAGAAACTGCCTATCCTTGGTTTTGTGTTTCCATGTTAAGTCCAGTAACATACCTCCTGTGGGAAAGTACTGTAGTAAAAGATTTCCCATACTTTGGCTCAGTCATTAACCAGAATGGAGACTGCAGTCAAAAAATCAAAAGAAGGCTAGGATTTGGAAGGGCAACTATGAAGGACCCAGATAAGATCTTCAAGTGCAAAGATATATCATTGAATACTAAAGTTAGGATGGTTTATGCCATCATATTTCCACTTTCTATATGTGGTTGGGAAAGCTGGACAGTGAAGAAAGGTGATAAAAAGAAAATCAACTCATTTGAAATGTGGTGCTGGAGAAGAGTTCTACTAATACAGTGGTTTGCTAAAAAGACCAACAAATGGGTCCTAGAACAAATCAAGCTGGCACTCTCTCTAGAAGTCAAGATAACTAAACTGAGACCATTGTACTTTGGACATATAATTAGAAGACATGACTCACTAGAAAAGAGAATACACTTAGAATGCTTGGTAAGGTAGAAGGCAGTAGAAAAAGAGGAAGACCGCATTCCAGATGGATAGACTCAATCAAGGAAGCCAGGGTTGCCCTGAGTCTGCCAGACCTGAGCTGGGCTGTTGATGACAGGGTGACTTGGCTGTCTCTCATTCATGGGGTCACCATAAATCAAAGTCAACTTGACAGCAGTTAAGAAGAAGAAGAAGAAGGGAGGGAAAGTCCAGGCATCCTTTCGTATTTGTGTTCCCATATAATATGTAGTAATATAACTGATCTGACTGAGAAGACTTTTTATATTCCAAATCAGTGTGATGTCATGGATGGGATATTGGAACAGAGGGACCTGGATTCCAGCTCCTGATTGCCTTTATGGCTCCAAGGTGTGCCACCTACCTCTCGTCTTTAAATGATTGTATGAAAGCTGGTAATTCATCTTTTGAAGGAGATAGGAGCCATTTTTCTTTGGTTTTCATTGAGAAGCAGCTGGCAGGGCACCTGGAAATTGATGTATTATTGTTATTGTGACAAAACATGTGTCTTTCATTGTGATCTGTAATGAAAGTTGGATTGGAATGCACCTTAATCTTTTGGAAAGGCAGGTAAAATTATGCCTTAGAGTTATTATGGTGGCTAAGTGCTCTGAGCTGCCTGAAGGAAGAACAAGTGAGGTAAATACTCAAATGTAATAAATAAGATACATTATTTAGGGCATTTCTGTTCTTCCTATAAAAAAAACCCAAGGCAAAAATCGTAGACTTTAGAAGTCATAAACAAATAAATCCAATCCGACATCAATGAAATATAACCCGACAAGACATACCAACATAGGCAGGAGGAGTACAAAAGACTTATCCTGTCAAAAACATTCTGGGGGAAAGGACCACTGGAAAATGTTTCCCAAAAAGAAGGGAGGAGAACGCTACATAGATTTCCCTGGGATGGGAGTCCCATTAGCTAGGGGTCATTGTTAAAAACAGGGCTGTGGAGTTGGTATGCCAAAGCTTTGACACCGACTTCTCTGTTGTTTGACTCCTTCTTAAATAGCAAATATATATTAATTAGTAATATCAAATTGACTGTCGTAAAATGGTAGCACAATGCATTTCATTACCACCACATGTATCATCAGGCTACTTAAACTGATAGAACATAAAAATATATTTATTTGATTAAAATTTCTGAACAAGAAAACTTTCCTAAATTCCTGTGAAAGTAAATATGCAACAAACGAGGCATTTCATATAAATTTTTACAGTTGGTCCTCCGCATTTGTGGGTTTAATTTTTGCATATTTGATTATTCATGAATTATTTGCTGCTGCCTCTTCTGCTGCCCTGTGCCATTTTAAATAGGGACTACGAGCCTTGTGAGACTGAGAGAGACTGTGAATACATGGCAAGCTTGTAAGTCCCTAATAAAAATGATACAAGGCAGAAGGGGGGGAGCGGTAGCAGAAAGCCCTGTAAGCTGCATGCTTCTGCCTTGAAAAGGTACCCCACTACCCCAAAGGCATCTGTGGTGGGTTAAATCCACAGATCATATTTTTTTTGTGTGTTAAATATGGTTTGGGGGCCTAGAGATATTCATGTTTTTCCCACTTTCACGGTGGTCCTGTGTCCCTAACCTCAACTAATGTGGAGGGCCAACTATATTTTGAAGCTGGAGTCAGAGTCGGTACACTTCTACCTAAACATTTTTCCAACTCCATGGAATTGTCTAGCTGGTGAAAATACTCCTTTTAGAATTTGCAGGGAATACCTCTTGTCCCACCATATTCAGAAGGGGAGTTCAAAAACTCCAAAAAAATATGTGGGAAAAGCCTTTGTGGCTTTTCCTGACCTTTTTTTAAAAAACGTGCTGGAATGTGCATTAGCGCTCATTAGGACAACCGATTCGCATCTCGGAGAGGATGGAACTAAAGACTGGATTGGTCGGACACATGTGGGTGGGGGGCAGGCTTGCCAGCAAGGAAGTGGCCGGAAGTGCCATTTTGGATTTTCATGTTAGTGATCTTGTGCTTTTTGGCTAATGCACTATGATGAGGTGCCCAAACAACTTTTCAAAACAGGTCATACTTGCGCACCTTTGCTTTAAAGTTAAAAACAAATACAGTACAGAGACAGCAATGCATGGCGAATAATAACATGCTGATTTACTCAGCTACCATCTTGATTTGCAGATGCATGCACTTCAAATGCAGATAGCTTCACGTATTATTGTATTATATCCTCTTGTCTAGACAAGCCCCATGACTCTTGACTTCACAGTCTTGGTTAAAAGGGCCCCTTGCCTCAGGACAATAAATCTAGCCTGTCATGATGGAGGGCCATGCCAATGGGGAATCAGAAAATGACTTAAGTAACCAAACAGGTTAGCATTGCACTTAATCGCCTATGTCTGTTTCAGTGACACCCTAATATAACAGTGTACTGTACTTTGTTTAGTATAAGTTTCTACAGAGCGTTTATTGGGCCTATTGTCCTTTCCTTGCCTAACTCTCCTCTTCCTGATCTGCTTTCACACTCCCCCTCCCTGCTACTGCTGGTTTTAATTCTGAGACCTGTATGTATTGCCACCACTGTGGCTGCTGTGGCTGCTAAAGGAAGTAGGCATAGGCTGCCACAAGCTAAAAAGGTCACAAGGCCATCATTACTAGCAGCTGTGGCACCATGTAGCCGTTGTTGCCTTAACTCTCTCTGTTCATCCATAGCTTTCAATAATTCATGGATTACTTCATTTCCACAGACAAGATTAAGTAAATAATGGGGATGTTATCTCCTGAAACTACCGATAGCTTACAGAAGTTTTATAGTTCTTTTTCTCAAGCAATATTGAATTTTGATTCTTATTGGAAAACAGGAATAAATCATGAAGGGAAATGTTTATGTACTTGCACATCAGTATTGTTTCTTGGTTGAGAGATTGCCTTTGAGGAGACTTAAATTAAACATAATGAAATTGCTTGATATCAGGATCCCCAAGTGGGAAACTAGGTAAAGAAAAGAAAATACTTTATACAGTTTTAATGGAGAGAAACAAAACAACAAGAACCACCACCCAGAGCAAGAGTGGCCCCTGCATGTGTACGCCTCCAACTGTCCCAATTTGGCAGGGCAGTCCTGAGTAATCTTCTGTCATACCACTGCTTCAGCTGCTTTTAAAACATCCCAGTTTCTCTCTCCTCTCACTTCACCTTTGTCCTCAGCTTACTTCAGTTGCTGCAAACTGAATTCAAAGTGCAAAAGTAGTTTGTACTCAATTCAGCAGGGAAAGAGGAAAAGAGGGGCAGAATCTTGACCTTCCCTGTGACTCAGGCAAAAGCAAACTGCTACAGTCTCTCCTAGCTTGTATGTTCTTCCTCATTAATGACTTTTATCATCTTGAGCACACTCTAAAGATTTTCAGATGGGCTATTTATTCCATGGGAGAGATGAAACAGGGTCAGGAAAAAGCCTTCCTTTTAGAAGACATTGAGCCTTTTCCATGTCTCCCCTGTCCTCATTCCATATTTCCCCGTGTTATTTTCATCACAGGGAAACATTGTTTTAGGAGCATCCATTCCATTCTAGTAATGGAATCATGGGTGGTCTGAAACGTATCCTGTTTCTTTCCCGCGATGACAGCTGTGGGAGGGAGGTCCATTCTGGACACTTCCGGGCAGGAACGGGACACCCAGGTAAGTGGCACCCTTTCCCCTCCCTCCCTGGTTACTTGTTTTTTTAAAATGTGTTTTTCTGCTTGCTGTACTATTTTGACAGCTGGGGGGGGGTATATTAAAAATTCCCACATGGCCATTTTCTCACGAGAATGAGTAGATTTCAGTTGCCGGTTGTAAAGGCAGCCTTATGGCGGCTACATTTATGGCCGGCCAGCTTGGGGAGAGGGAGGGCGTTCCTGCTGTGGAATGAAGGTAAGTATTTGAACAATTTCCCTTCATTCCACAGCAAGAATGGGATTGGGGCTTGTGGGGCAGGGACGGGGCATTTGGCCTCGTCTAAAAAAGTCCTCTGTTGCTGCTTGGTCACAGGTGTCAAAGTTTTCATCTGTGAAAAGCTGGAGGATATGCATGTGATGTTGGACAGATACTCCCACCATTCTTCAGGGCTAGGGCTTCTGGGAGTTGCAGTTCAACTATATCTAGAGGATCCCATGATTCCTACTTCTGATATGGAGTGACATAGGACATTATCAGACGGGGCCAAAATGTCCCATTACTGCCCCGCCACCTCCTATCCCATTCCTGCAATGGAATGGAGGTAAATGTTCACACACTTACCTCCATTCTGCTCCAGGAACGGGCTCCATCCCTCCTTGCCTGGCCAGCCATAAATGCAGCTGTCGTAAGGCTGCCTTTACAACTGGCCGGGGGAAATCTGCTTGTTCTTGTGAGAGAATGAGTGGGAGGGAAATTTAAAATACCCCCCCCCCAGCTGTCAAATCAAAAAATAAATGGCAAAAATAAATAAATAAGTAAAAAAACAACCCAGGCAGCAGGAAGAAGGGTGGCACTTACCTTGAGGCCCAGATCGTGGCAGGAAGTGACTGCCATGGAGTTCCTCCCCCATGCCTATCATTGTGGAACAAGGATGGGGATCCGTTTCCCACGTCCCTGATTCCGTGGCAGGCACTAAAGAAAATGGAAAAGGGGTTCTATTCATGATTTTTCATCGTGAATAGAATACCCTGGGAGCAGAATGGGGCAGGATGGAAGCATCACAGAGGGGCTCGACATCGTCTGAAACGGAGCCCCTTTCTTACCCCTGTTCTGTTCCTTCTCCCGGGATATTTGGCAAGTCTGATAATCTCCATAGTCTCCTGGCACTAGTTTAAGCTGCATGTGGAGAAATCACCACAGAGTCAAATGGAGTCCTCTGTTGACTGACTCCCTGTTGGTCCACAACATCACCTGGGATGAGGGTGGGCACAGCTGCACTCCTTGCACCCTTTGCTTTGAGCTCAAGTAAATTCCTAGTGAGAGCCAGCATGATGTAGTGGTTTTGGTGTTGGACTATTATTCTGGAGACCAGGGTTTGAATCGCCACTCAGCCATGGTAACCACTGTGTGACCTTGGGCAAGTCACACTCTCTCAGCCTCAGAGGAAGACAAAGGCAACCCCCCCCCACTGAACAAATCTTTCCAAGAAAACCCCATGTTGGGTTTGTCTTAGGGTCAGCAGAAGTCAGAAATGACTTGAAGGCACACAACAGCAAAATTCCTAGTTAGCCCTCAGACTGGAATGGGAAGACAGGATAGGGAAACAGAAAGCTCATTCTCCTTTCATTTTAATTATTGTAGTTCAACTATAAGCTTTGGGAAAGAAGGGTAAAGGTTAGAGAACTGCACTGGGCACTATGGCAATCCTTCAACATGCATCTAAATTGCGCACAAGCTGCTGGGGGAGGGTACTCATACTCTCTTTCTTTGGTATGTTCCTGCATTAGGTCAGGTGTGATGTACTTTTATAAATGTGAATTTATAAATAAATCTCTGTGAATGAGGAGACATGGGATGCTAACAGGCAAGCCATTTTCTCCTGCTAACAAAACCTTGGAGATTATCAGATGCTCTAAATATGGCGTGATAACGACGCCAGGAGATTGCTAAAGGGCTTGCACTTCAGATGATGTCATTCTCGTCTCGTTACGCTCCCATTCGGCTGTCGTTACACTGGTGCTTCTTTTTATTGATGGGCTAAGCCGTCAATGGAGCCCCCATTCTGTTTCTGTAATGGAATGTCAAGTGACTTAAAAGGTACCCCATTATGATGGTACAATGCCAGCATCAATGGAAGGTCCGTGCCAGAACACTTCCAGGTGCGATTGGGACATTGAGATAACTGACACACTTTTTTGTACCCTCCCTGGGTTGCATGTAAAGTTTAAAGTGTGTTTAGGTACTTAGTGTAACCTTTTGTGGTTTATTTTGCTTTTTATTTTTGAATTTCCTGCACTCTTATCTTCTCGTGAGAGCAGCCGGGATTTCAATACAGGAAGTGAATGGAGCTCTTTTCGAGCTCCATTCACTCCTGGGCTGCCCTTTCGAGGGAATGAGCCATGATTAAGCTAGGTGTGAAAAGTTTTTCTTTGATGCTGGGACAGGGAAGGGAGAAGGGCGGGAGAAGAGATTGCGAGACAGGAATATTATTTTTGTTCCCGTCTGATAATCTCCCTTATCATAAGTCAGAACATATTCACAATACTTCATTCAGCCACCTTGAGTCTCAGGATTGGGAAAAGACAGGATGATGATGATGATGATGGGATGTTGGAATAGCAACTTTTTCCATTCCTTGTTCTTGCACTTTTACCGCTGGCTTACACACACAATTTTTTCTGCTATAAAGATAATGGGCAGCCTTATCAGCTATAAATTGTTTGGTATTAGGGCAGGTTTTTTACAAACGTGTGTCACTAGTAGAAATGTTGGCAATCCTGATTTTGTGACGGTATTTCACAAGTGGCCCTGAGACTGTAACCCTATCTATACTGTAGTTACTTGGAAGCAAGTTCGGTTGAACAAAGTGGGGGCTAAACAACATGCATAGGACTAGGTTGTGAGAAATCCTTTTGTCATCAACACATGTCTTTTTATAAACATATGAGTACCAATGTATAATAACATTGAGTAAAGCAACCTCTTACTTCTACAAGTTCCTGTTTTCCCAGACTAGTCCTCCTGACTCCATGATAAATTCCACAAACTCCTTGTGAACTGCTGTGAAAAGGGGGAACTGCCATCAGATCTCCGAGATGCAGTCATCATCACCCTGTACAAGAAAAAAAGGAGCAAAACCTGATTGCTCAAACTATTGAGGCATAACACTGCTCTCTGTTGCTGGAAAAATCCTTGCAAGGATACTCCTGAACAGATTAGTTCCTGCCATTGCAGAAGAACTTCTTCCTGAAAGCCAATGTGGCTTCAGAGCCAATAGGAGTACTACAGATATGGTATTTGCCCTTAGACAACTGCAGGAAAAATGTAGGGAGCAGAACAAGGGTCTCTATGTAACATTTGTCGACTTCACCAAAGCCTTCGACACCGTGAGTAGAAAACGTCTGTGGCAGATCCTGGAAAGACTAGGATGTCCCCCCAAATTTCTTAAAATGATTATCATGCTACACGAGGGCCAGCATGGTCAAGTCAGATATGGCGATGCTCTTTCAGAGCCCTTTCTAATAACTAATGGAGTGAAGCAAGGTTATGTTCTTGCTCCAACTTTATTTACAATCTTCTTCAGCATGATGCTCCAAAGGGCTACGGCAGAGCTTGAAGAAGACAGTATCTATGTACGTTACCATACTGATGGTAGCTTGTTTAACTTAAGCCACCTGAGGGCTCTCACTAAGACTCTAAACTATCTAGTCCATGAGCTGCTCTTCATTGATGATGGTGCCCTTGTTGCCCACACAAAAGCAGCTCTGCAGAGCCTAACATCCTGCTTTGCAACAGCTGCAGAGCTGTTTGGGCTGGAAGTCAACCTGAAGAAAATGGAAGTTCTCTACCAGCCTGCACCACAGGACGAACACCATCACCCCCACATTGCCATTGGCAACTCTGTGCTTAAGTCCATTCAGCAGTTCACCTACCTGGGAAGCATAATATCCTCAGATGCCAAGATTGACAAAGAGATCGATCACAGATTAGCAAAGGCACATAGCGCATTTGGAAGACTTTACAAAAGAGTCTGGAGTAATAAACACCTGAGGCGAAACACAAAAATCAATGTATATGGAGCCATTGTACTGTCTATTCTCCTTTATGGGTCTGCAACATGGGTCACCTATCGCCACCACTTACGACTCCTCGAACGCTTTCATCAGCGTTGTTTACGCACAATCCTAAATATACACTGGACTGACTATGTGATGAATGTTGCTGTCCTTGGGCAAGCAGGGATCACCAGCACTGAGACCATGATATTGAGAACACAGCTGCGCTGGGCAGGGCACGTTTCTAGGATGGAGGACCATCGCCTCCCCAAAATAGTACTCTACAGTGAACTCGCCACGGGTCAGCGTAAGAGGGGTGCTCCAAAAAAGCGATACAAGGACTCCCTGAAACAACATCTTAGGCACGGCCACATTGATCACCAACAATGGTCCGCCCCGGCCTCACATCAGGAGGCATGGAGACGCATTATCCACAATGCTGCAGCCTTATTTGAGAACTCACACTGAACAAGTCTTGAAGAGAAACGACAACACAGCAAGAATCACAACCCTGAAACATCACCCAAGGAGACCTTCTGCTGTGCTTTCTGCAACCGGACTTGTCTATCTCGGATTGGCCTTTTTAGTCATCAGCGCGCTTGCAGAAAACACGGGATGAGTCCTTCCTGAATCTTCGTTTGCGAAGAAAAGCCAGAGAGAGAGAGAGAGAGAGAGAGAGAGGGCCTCCTGACAAAGTTCCCGAATAGTAACACTAGGGCCTAAATCCTGGATCAATGGATCAGGTGGATTTACCTAATGTATGTGTTAACTCGTCAACAATTGATTCAGCAAGTCTACTCTAGTTGGGACTAACCATGCAGATTCCAAGCACAGTATGCAAGAGTGAATGGTCGTAATTAAAACGTAATTTTATGTATACAGGGCAAACATCAGCATGCAAGCAAGGCCCAGAATTTCTGCAGGTATAAACCTGTATCAGGGCAGACTGCAGATGTCATTGTTATTTGTTTTTGTTACATTGAATTTGACTTATGGTAATGCTGTGAATGAGAGACTGTCCTCAACAGCCCTGCTGACATCTTGCCTAACTCAGGGCCATGGCTTCCTTCATTGAATCAGTCCACCTGTGATGCAGTCTCCCTCTTTTCTTACTGCCTTCTACTTTACCAAGGATTATAATCTTTTCCAGTGAGTCACATCATTTCATGAAAAGTCCAAAGTACAACAGCCTCAGTTTAATCATCTTTACTTCTAGTGAGAGGCTCAAGTCTGATTTCTTCTACAGCCCATTCATTTGTCTTTGTGTATGTGTGTGTGTGTGTGTGTGCCTTCTAGTTGCTTGTTGACTTATGGTGACCCCATGAATTTCACAGGGATTTCTTAGGCAAGGAATACTCAGGTTTTGCCAGTTCCTTCCTCTGCAATATAGCCCATAAAAGATTCTCTGCACATAGAAAATAAGCACAAAGGGTTAAAGCTTTTTCTTTGACTTCTGTTTTTCTGTAGGAAGGAAGATATGTTTCTTTATTGCAACTGTATGGAGATACATACAGCTATGCAGCTCCTCTGACACACACCTATAGTCTAAGGTAGTGCAGTCAAGATGGAAGTGAGAATGTACTCTGCTTCCCCACTTTCTGTACCAGCTATCAGATGTTGCTTTCCTGAAAATATTCAATCTCCAGTCCTGCTTTCTCTCCAAATACATTATATACTAGGTTCACTAGATAACCAGGCAAATGGTACCTGTTGGTATATGTGGTTGTAGGAAGAAGACAAATGGTCTCCTTCAAGCTATAGTAGATTCCCAGCAGTGTTATTCAGCGTCAAGCTGTTTTGTAATGTGCACAGTGATTTCCAGCAGTGGCTGTATAATTCCTTGACTTGCACACATGGGTTGTTTAAGTTTCTTATGTTTGCTTATGCACCCTGAACTTTTAGATGATGTTCAACTGTACTTAATAGTGAGGATTATTAGTTCTATGAGGAGTGTCAATTCCTTTTGGCAACAATGTTGGTGGGACTTCATAGTATATCTTAAGAAATATTGAACATGCAGACTGAGAAGGTGCAATAGAGATCTTAAGCAGCAATTGATGCAAGCAGTTTGGGCATGAAATTCCTTTTCGGCCTCAGCCAAGAATTTCACAGCTCTCCTAGGCTGCACTTGGCTAGGTTCAGCTTCCTGCTCTAGTTGACAGGAGCAACATTACATTCTTTAACACTTTCTAAAATATTCCCTTTCTACTGTAAATCACAGTCAATTTTCATTTACCAAGTTTAGTATAAATAAAACACCCTGAAAAACTTTGGAAAATTTATTGTGCAAAAACATTATTTCTTACAAAGCTGAAAGAGATTCCAGCATGTATCCAACAAATGAAAAGACTCTTTGGGGATATGTAACTTTCATATACAGGCCTGAAGATGTCATTGTGCCTGGATACCACTTTATCTTTCAGAGAGAAGGTGGCACGTGTTCTTCGTTTCCTGTTATGATCAATATGGTGTTAGTGTTTCAGAACACTTAAAATTGAAGTTTTTTGAAAATCTAATGACACAGTAATTGTAACAGGAAGTATTTTACTGCTAAACTGTGGTATATGTCCTTTTAAGTCTTATATACATAAAATAGAAACATATTTTAAAAACTCACAGTCCCTTAACATTAAATGTACAGATTTAAATATCTATGAGAGGACTAGAGAGTAGTATTGATTTAATTGTTTTCCTTTCCCAGGAGTCTGCCTTGTTCTATCCTATCCTAGAGAACACACTTCCAGTTTAAGAAGAAGATGTGGCTTCCAGCATGCTTCTAGTTTGCAAGCAGGACAACATTCACCTATGAGTCAGAACAGATTGTTGATATGGCTGTACTGTTAAAGCTACCAGGAGCACAGAGAAGGGTGAACCATTTCTGGCCTTCCATTTGTTGGACTGCAAACTTCATCATTCCTTACATTAGCTATTTTCCATCTTCATCATATTAGGGATGATGGGAGTTGCAATCCAACAGAATTTTGCCTGCCCCTGGCTACAGAAAGCTACAAGAAAGCCTTTCTGATTCATCTACTTACCCCAAATGTTCAAGCCCTTACAAAATGTTCAAGCCCTTACTATTAATTCCCACACTCCCTTACCATTGGCCATGCGAAGTGGAACTGATGAGACATGTGTCTGCATCCAATCTTACTATGTATGTAAAGGAGCATAGCACAGCTATGCCTGCTAATTATCTGCAGCTGTACATGCCTCTTTCTGGACCTCTCCGAATGAAGAGCTGTGCACATACAAAAGAAAGGACATGTCAATATAGAAGCCATCTAGGTTTGCCCTAGGGATTGGTTGGTCTTGTGTAATCCATTGTGATTGAGGAAGGCTGAGCTGGTTTGTAAAAAGACACCTGACAATGCAGATGCAGAGTGTAAGGAAACCTAAATCCCAGCCAGAAAATGAGAACAAAGTACAAGTAGAGAAAGCCAATAGAAAGAATGGGGCTGAAGGAGAGAGGTGGGCACAGCATATTATAAGACTGGGCAAAGCATCAAGCATTGTAGGAGAGAAATAAAATGCTGCCTATGACATGTTCATCTCTGCAGCTTACCTAGTCTTTAACACTGGGAATCTTCATCTCTCAGTAATGAAGTGGATGTTGCTTGGAGATAGCTCTGTTCTGTCTTCTTGACATGGTGTACCTCCTGCCCCCCAATATTCATTAGTCCCAATATGATGTGTATGAGTACACAGTCAGCACTTCATGGACAAAGTAAGGTGCCAAGAGGGCTCAGGTGGCCTGTCTTGAAGCCTTCATTTTTCCAAACATGTGTTGGCAACAAATCCCTTGGTCAGTACTCAGAAAGCCAGTTCTTTCATCAGCCAGTTGATGGGCACAGTACAGCTATATGTTATTTTAAGTAAGCATAGTAGAAAGGAATGGGACCTCCCTTATTCTAATTACAGAGGCTCAAGAATGTGTGCCTTTGGGGGCTGGGCAATTAAGATGGAGAATCAATAGACTGTTTTCTGCATCCCAGAATAGGAATCATGATTATTGCAGACAGTAACAGCTGAAAGATACATAGAATCATAGAATCATAGAGTTGGAAGAGACCTCAAGGGCCATCCAGTACAACCCCCTGCCATGCAGGAATACACAATCAAATCATTCCCGACAGATGGCCATCCAGCCTCTGTTTAAAAACCTCCAAAGGAGGAGACTCCACCACACTATGAGGCAGTGTATTCCACTTCCAAAACAGCTCTTACTGTCAGGAAGTTCTTCCTAATGTTTAGGTGGGATTTCTTTTCCTGTAGTTTGAACCCATTGCTCCATGTCTTAGTCTCTGGAGCAGCAGAAAACAAGCCTGCTCCATCCTCAGTATGACATCCCTTCAAATATTTAAACATAGCTATCATGTCCCCTCTCAACCTTCTCTTCTCTAAACTAAACATGCCCAGCTCCCTAAGCTGCTCTTCATAGGACGTGGCTTCCAGGCCTCCCACCATCCTCATTGCCCTCCTCTGGACACATTCCAGCTTCTCAATATCCTTCCTGAATTGTGGTGCCCAGAACTGGACACAGTGTTCCAGGTGAGGTCTGACCAAAGCAGAATACAGTGGCAATATTACTTCCCTTGATCTAGACACTATACTCCTATTAATGCAGCCTAGAATTCGCTGCTGCAATACATTGCTGACTCATGTTCAGCTTGTGGTCCACCAAACTCCTAGATCCTTTTCGCATATACTTCCCTCAAGCCATGTTTCACCCACCCTATATCTGTGCATTTCATTTTTACTGCCCAAGTGTAGTATGCTACATTTCTCCCTGTTGAAATTCATTTTGTTAATATTGGCCCAACCTTCTAATCTGTTGAGGTCATTTTGGATTCTGATCCCGTCCTCTGGGGTATTAGAGGTACAAGCAGCCCAATTTCAACCATGTGTATTTGAAAGTATGCCTCATTACTTTCAATGGGAATTACTTATGAGCAGATATACTTAGGATTGCAGCTTTATCACCTGAGTCAATGTATGTTACCTACTCATCAACTCAGTGGGCTATATGTATGGTTTGTTTAGGAATGCAGCCATTCACGCCTGTTATTTGGAAGTAAATCTTGTTGAAGTTGATTGAAGGCTTACTACAAGTGTATACATCCAGAGAACTGGGCTGGTAACATCTTGCTTTCCCCCTCTCTTATCTTGTGCATTGCTTGGGGGCAGCTTAGCTATTTTTAATGCTACAAGCTTTAATTGGTTTACTTGGGTAGAGTTTGGTGGAGTCTGCTGCCAAGCAGTCTGAAGGACTGCTTATTTACAAGAATATGAATCTGATTAATTGGGAACAATGTTCATAGGTGATTCTGCAAACATGGGGCTATTTTAGTTCTAAAATATTAGAATTTACAGTAAGAGGGAATGAAAAATAAAAATAAAATAAAAATAAAAAAATATTAAAGATGACTTTTCTTCTTATCAATGACTGGCAACCTACTGTTTCAGAAATGGAACCTATCTTAACATTATTATTAGTGTCTCAAAGAAGCACTTATATTTAGGTTGTACCAATAAGCAAATTTAATTAAAATTAATGCAATTGAGAGGAAAATGAGTGATGAACAGAAAATTAGTTGACAGCCCATTTTCTTGAATAAAGGTGTGGAAAAGGAGAGATGATGAGATCAGTTCTTGAGCAGAAGAGTCCCTATTAATGTGGGAGAGATGCAGGCAGAAGGAAACGGAAATAAGATAGATGTTGGTGCCTGTGTTTGTCTGTCTCTTGATCCTCACCCTGCCACCAGTTGCTTCATGGAGCTAAAAATATAGTTGTCTGTAGTGAATACTTTCAGCTGACCCAACTTGGTTAGCATATATTTTCTGTCCTTGGACAATACCCCCCCCATCACCCCGCAGCCTGTTTGTGTCTTATGAGAAGGCAGAAAAGAAGTGAAATGAAACAGTGGTTGATTTCATACATAGCATTATTTTACTGCAGCCTTCCTCAGTGTGGCAACTCCCACCAGCTGCCAATAACACAACCAATGCCCAGAGATGATTGGGCTTGTGGTCAAGAGCTTCTGGAAGGCTTCGCGTGGCAGGTATGAGGAACAGAGTGTAATTATGACTAGCTCTGTACTTTCTAGAGCCTGAGTGTTCTCTTTCATTTAAGAATCACTCAGGGTCAAACTCAGAGATCTTGGGAAGCCCTGTAGACAAGGATCTGTAACATTGCTTCAAATACCATCATTGGTGGTTCTACCACTCAACAGTTAACTCTGTCTGCAAATAAGTCTGGTAACCTATCTCAGCCCCGTACTAGAGGACGGTTGCACTGAGCTGTGTGTTAGAAGGCTGGAAGGGATGCCTTGTAGCTAACGGTGCATTTGTTCTGCTTCTACTGCCTTAAGTTTGCCAACAAATACAGCTGAACACTTTCTTGGTTTTCCCAAGTCCATCAAAGTTGATTTATAGAGTCAGAGTCAGTGCCAGCCCAAGACATTTTGCTGCCAGAGGCAGAACAACAAATGATGTCCTTCACCCACCCACCCACCCACCCACCCATGTTAAGGTACATAGCATACAATGTCAACCAAGCTATTTTGGCACATGAGGTAGAAAATCCCACAAGCACATCTCCCCATTCCACGAAATAAAAATAAAATAATTAAAAAATTAAATGCCTATAAATAGGTTGGTTCTGCCACTTTACAATGCAGTATGCTAAACCATTAGTTCATCTGGCCCAGTACTTTGCACTCTGAGCGGCAGGAGGTCTCCAGGATCTCATGCAGGAGCCTTTGCTGCCACAGAATGAGTGATGCACATGGGCACCCTTATCTAACTATTCATGTTATGTTGAGTCGAGTCTGATCTGGTTTCAGTTACCCAAGAAAGAGGTTGATGTTTGGAAATGCATCAAGTCCTGTTTCACACAACAGCAGGAAGCAGAAAACCTGCCCCAAGGGACTAGTCTTCTGGCTTTAAGGTTAGGATAATTCATAAAAGATAGTTCCATCAGCAGTTATTAGCAATGATTGTTAAATGGTTCCTCCCTGTGGAGACCAGAGCTTGGAAAAGTTACTTTTTTGGAGGCAGTAATAAAGACAAACAAATGGGTCTTAGAACAGATCAAGCCAGAGCTCTTATTAGAAGACATGATGACTAAATTGAGGCTGTTGTACTTTGGTAACATCGTGAGAAGACACGGCTCACTAGAAAAGTCAATGATGCTGGGAAAGGTGGAGGGAAAAAGAAAGAAAGGAAGGCCACACACCAGATGGATAGACTCAATCAGAGAGGCCACAGGTCTGAACCTACAAGTTCTCAGCAGGGGGGTAGAAAACCGGGGGTGTTGGAGATGTCTCATTCATGGGGTTGCCATGAGTCGAAGTTGTCTCAAAGGCAGCTGGCATTCTGGGGATTCTGGGAGGTGTTTTTTTTTTAAAGGTAGCCTTTCCAGGTTCTAGTTTAGGGGCAATTCATAGCTGAATAGCTATTCTGAGGGGCAGGGGGCAGACAGGGAGGAGGAGGAGGAAATGAGAGGAGAAGGATATCACATTAATGCTCAGCTTGTGAGCAGCCAGAGAAATTGGCTGGTTGCTACTGGAAATGGGCTGTTGGTTTTGTGAATTCTTTTAAAAGTATGATTATAGATAAAGTGGCAGAAGAGGAGAAAAAATGAGGAGAGTGGGAGAAGTGCATAGGCCATAAATGTGGGCTAGGCATCTTACCGATATAAGCTGACTCTATTTCCAAAAACATTTCTTGAAACATCTATAAAATATAGCAGTGAGATCTTCTGACTAGTGAACAATATATGGTGAATGGTTATATTTCCAACCTTGAAATGTAATATTTTAGCAACAGTAAAAGCATGCATGATCCAAATACATTGACCATTACATTTTACATCACAGGGATATCATTTAAAAGAACACGTGTGTCTACAAATTCAAAAGATTTTCAACGAGCTACCATGAGAGACAACTTCCAGGCAAATCTCCAAACAAAACTTGAAGACCGTTCTACAGATCCTTCTCCTACAGTGCTTTGGCAACATATCAAAAACAGTATCCTCCAGTCTGAGGTAGAATCCTTGGGTTCTCCCACAATAAAAATCAAGACTGGTTTGATGAAAACAACCAAGAGATCCAGGAGCTGTTGGCAAGGAAGAGAACTGCTCACCAGGCATACCTCGCTCAGCCAACTTGCCATGTAAGAAAAGCAGCTTTCCGTCTCACATGTAGTAAACTTCAACAAAAACTCCGAGACATGCAGAACAAGTGGTGGATCAATATAGCAGAAAAGACACAAGGCTGTGCAGATCTGGGTGATCTTAGAGGATTTTATGAAGCTCTTAAGGCAGTGTTTGGACCTACTTATCAGGTCCAAAGCTCCTTATACAGCACAGATGGTCAAACATTAATTACTGATAAAGCCTCCATCCTGAATCGATGAGCTGAACACTTTCAAAGTCTCTTTAGTGCCAACCGAGTAGTCCAAGGCTCAGCTATCCAACAAATGATACAAAAACCGATGAAAAATGAACTGGACATAGCTCCCACTTTGGAAGAGATCCTTAAGGCCATACAGCAGATGACAAACAGCAAGGCAGCTGGGATTGATGGAATCCCACCTGAAGTTTGGAAACACGGAGGTCATGTACTCCACCATAAATTCCATGAACTCCTTGTGAATTGCTTGGAAAAAGGGGAACTGCCATCAGATCTCCGAGATGCAGTCATCATCATCCTGTACAAGAAAAAAGGAGCAAAATCCGATTGCTCAAACTATCGAGGCATAACACTGCTCTCTATTGCTGGAATAATCCTTGCAAGGATACTCCTGAACAGATTAGTTCCTGCTGTTGCAGAAGAACTTCTTCCTGAAAGCCAGTGTGGCTTCAGAGCCAACAGGAGTACTAACAGATGTGGTATTTGCCCATAGACAACTGCAAGAGAAATGTAGAGAGCAGAACAAGGGTCTCTGTGTAACATTTGTTGACCTCACCAAAGCCTTCGACACAGTGAGTAGAAAAGGTCTGTGGCAGATCCTGGAAAGACTAGGATGTCCCCCCAAATTCCTTAAAATGATTATCTTGCTACACGAGGGCCAGCGTGGTCAAGTCAGATATGGCGATGCTCTTTCAGAGCCCTTTCTAATAACTAATGGAGTGAAGCAAGGTTATGTTCTTGCTCCAACTTTATTTACAGTCTTCTTCAGCATGATGCTCCAAAGGGCTACGGCAGAGCTTGAAGAAGACAGTATCTATGTATGTTACCATACTGATGGTAGCTTGTTTAACTTAAGCCGCCTGAGGGCTCTCACTAAGACTCTAAACTATCTAGTCCGTGAGCTGCTCTTCACTGATGATGTTACCCTTGTTGCCCACACAGAAGCAGCTCTGCAGAGCCTAACATCCTGCTTCACAACAGCTGCAGAGCTGTTTGGGCTGGAAGTCAACCTGAGGAAAATGGAAGTTCTCTACCAGCCTGCACCACAGGAGGAACACCACCATCCCCACATTGCCGTCGGCAAATCTATGCTTTAGTCCGTTCAGCAGTTCACCTACCTGGGAAGCATCATCTCCTCAGATGCCAAGATTGACAAAGAGATTGATCACAGATTAGCAAAGGCATATAGCGCATTTGGAAGACTTTAGAAAAGAGTCTGGAGTAATAAACACCTGAGGCGAAACACAAAAATCAATGTATATGGAGCCATTGTACTGTCTATTCTCCTTTACAGGTCTGAAACATGGGTCACCTATCGCCACCACTTACGACTACTCGAACGCTTTCATCAGTGCTGTTTACGCACAATCTTAAATATACACTGGACTGACTATGTGACGAATGTTGCTGTCCTTGAGCAAGCAGGTATCACCAGCATTGAGGCCATGATATTGAGAACACAGCTGCGCGGGGCAGAGCACGTTTCTAGGATGGAGGAACATTGCCTCCCAAAAATAGTACTCTATGGTGAACTCGCCACGGGTCAGCGTAAGAGGGGCACTCCAAAAAAACGATACAAAGACTCCCTGAAACAACATCTCAGGCTTGGCCAAATTGATCACCAACAATGGTCCGCCCTGGCCTCACATCGGGAGGCATGGAGACACACTATCCACAATGCTGCAGCCTTATTTGAGAACTCATGCCGAACAAGTCTTGAAGAAAAACGACAACGCAGAAAGAATCACATCCTAGAAACATCACCCAAAGATTTTTCTGATACAAAACTGATACATCCAACCATAAAGAGATAACCAGTGAACATGCCCACATCATATGACACAGGGTAGCATTATCTGCATTACATCACCAACATTAAGTTGAAGTAGACAATTTCCTTCTAAAGAAGCATCAGTGCCCAAAACATCCAATATTTGCTGGACCAAACATCATTTTAGAACTATATACATTTTAGATATTGAAGCTAGGACAGTTTCTCCTTGCTAGATTTGTACTGGACAAATCGTCTTATTAAGCTGATTGTCAGGAACCCAGTGGCATAATCTCAGCCTGAGCCTGGCTTGTTAAAAGCGCAAGAGCACTTCAGTCTCTTCTTGCTTCCTCTCTCCCAGAACTCAGTCTTGTTGTTCAGCCTGAGACACACTCATGCCCAATGGAGAAATAGCTTGATTGCCCACTCAGAGCTGAGAACATACTCTGACCGGAGCACTGTTACTCTGCTTGGCCCTGTTCTGCTGAAATGCTGGCACTGAATATGTCTGATGGTACTCACAACAAATATGCTTGAAGAGGCAGCCTTAGAGTTAGGTCACATGCACACGAGGCCTTGATGAGAACTGAAGGTTGCATGGATCTGTATGGAATTGGAATGGGTCTTTCATCTCAGTTCACCAGGTCTTTGGCTTGCAGCCACCCTCATGATTGGTGGCTGGCAAGTAAGGTGACGAAAGATACAGTAAATGTGTGTAGAACTTGCTTTGTGTGTGTATGCGTTTGAATTATTCCACATGGCCCTTCGGCTGTCAGATAGTTGAAAAAAGAAACACAGGATATGAATTAAAACATGATCAGGCATAGTATTTTTATCCAGGTGTTTACATAATAAGGGTTCAGTTCCTATTATAATCGAGTTGCCAGGTTACAGTTAAAACAGAGAAGTGCTGTACAGAGGTACAGAAATCCTTTCTTACTCTAGCTAGACTCTGGAAGGCTGATGTTTTGGTGATGCTCCCTTGCAAACGGCCATGGGAAGCAGGAGGAGATTAATGACCTCCATAGTCACTTTCTGGTCCCAAGATTCACCTGGATTCTGTTAGTTGTATGACAAGATACATAATCAGTAGTTTTGGTTATTTGTTGTGGTCCTGTTCCAAACAGAATATGCAGAGTTTGCCAACAATGCATTGTAGGTAGTGGAATTACCTTTACTATGTTACTTCTGAGTGTAACAAAGGGCAACTGCATTGCTTTCACAAAATGATATAGTGCCTGGAGTAATGTTTGCTTATCACTTCTAAAATATTGGCTCTGCAGGGATTTTGTGTGTGTGTGGCCATTTTTCATTTCTAATCATTTTTTTTTAATGATTACATTAAAAAGTAACAAAAAGTAGTGAGTAACAACTAATAAGTTACCTTTGGGGGCAAAATAACAAGACAGTGCCTAATTCATTACTTTTGGAAAGTAACATACCAAGGTCTGAGTCTAGGAGGCTGCGGGATGCGAGGACAGCCTGGAAGGGAAGACTGATGTGCAGCTGGAGTCACTCAGCCAGGAACTGGTTCCAGATAAGGTATCAGAGTTTGGCTACCCCAGGAAAGGAGAACCTTTGGCCCTTTGGATGTTTTTGCACTGTAACTCGCATAGTCCCTCACCATTGCCTGTACTGGGTAAGGCTGATGGGACTTGTAGGTTAAATGCATCTGGAGGGGCAGAGTTGCCCACACCTGGGCTAACAGCAGGAAGGTGATAAAAGTAGGAGGCTTATCCATTCCTCCTGGAGCACTGTAGGTGACCAATGAGGTGCGTTTAGCTGCTGCTGCTGGTAGTGGTGGTGCCTCCGCTGCTGCTGCTGCTTCTTCTTTGCCATCAAGTTGCTTCCAATTTATGGCAACCCTAAGGCAAAAAGCTATCAGAATTTGTATTCCTGATTTGTTCAGAGGGGGATTTGCTCTGGCCTTCCTCTGAGGCTGAGAGAGTGTGAATTGTCCAATGACACTCAGTGGGTTTCCATGGATGAGCAAGGATTCAAACCCTGGTTTCCAGAGTCATAGTCCAACACTCAACTGCTACACCACACTGGCTCTTGGTTATGTACTTAAATTTCCCAGATGCAGTGACCAGCAGTTTCAGAGTTAAACAGAAAACTTTATTGGCACAGTAATCTAGAAAGCATATCATATAAAGTTGCTGCTCAGAATTGAAACTTAGAAAGCAGACAGTATACTAAATGCATATTACAATCTATGAAATCTGGCAGGCTTCGATACTATTGATTACCCATCATCTGCAGACCCCCTCTTCCAATGTTAACTTCCATCCTGTTTTCCCCAAGCTGATTGTGCAGCTGTGGGCTTATCTCTCCATTCTCATTACTGGCCGTTATACTCCCCTTCCATAGTCACAACAGAACACTCACTAACAAGCACAATGAAATGAAAACACCATTAACAGCAAGGTTACAAAGAAACACTGAAATTGGCAGGAGAGGAGAGAAAAAGAGAGAAAAACAAAAGAAAAGGGAATGTAGTCTACACTGTTTTTGTAGACTGAGCTGTCTTATTTGTTAGAAATTTCTGCTGTAATGAAACTAGCTGATCTTTGCTGGGACTTTTGCCAGCTACTGGGAACAATATGGAGCCCCCCTACGCTAAAGCAAATGCAGGATAAATGCCTTTCTTTTTTTGTTACCCTATAAATACACAATGGGACATTCTTCTGGGATCAGCTACCTCCGTTTTAACTGTACCATTGTTGTGTTTTAATATCTGAAGTTTGGTTTCTGTAAATTTGAGAAAGGAGCTTGTTTGCAAAAGAGTAGTAAAGACCAAAGATATCTGTGCTGCATGATAATTGGCACCACTTACAGAATTGAATAAATATGATAAAACCAGAAGGTGGTAATCCCTTCTGCTTGTTATGACAGATGTTCCAGTTGTCTCTGTTTTGCAAAGGACAGATCTGATTTTCCTGGTACCTCTGTAGTACAGTATATATTTATGCTTTTTGCTGTTTGGGGAAAATGGCTTTTTTGAAGCACTGCTAGTGTGCCCATACATATCCTTGAATTTTTGAGGCATCTGCTCTTTTCTCTGGCCTCAGGGTGAGGCGGAGGGGATACTGCTTGATTCAGGGGAAGATGCTCAGACACACACACACACATAAAAATACACAGTGTCATGGAACTGCTTCTCTACTACTTATAGTAAAGTACAGTAGTACTACATTACTACTTATCCAGACAGGAAATATTTTGGAAACCCAATGGAAGTGTAGCTATTCTAGTATAGGAACAACCAGATGTACTGTGGAGTTAAACATTCTTAAGTTGTTGACTTTAGGTTTCCAGGAGAGACAGCTCACCCTGTGGGGAGAGCACCAGAAAAAGGGTGGTAGGGTGGTATGGAAGGTACAAGAGCTTTTAAAAAGTGGGGGTTTGCCCACCCCAGATATATGGTAATGTCAAACTTTCCACTTCATTTGTACTCTTAAAGCTAAAACGTTCTCCGGGCTGGAAGATGACAACAACAAAAGAACTTCATCAATGGCTGTATCTACACTGCACATTGATAACCATTTCCTACCACTTTATCTGCTGTGGCCCCATCTTACAGAATCTTGGGATTTGGAGTTTGGTGTGACACTTAGAATCACCTTCTGCATTTTCCTGAACTACATCATTAGAGATCTTTGGCTGAGAATTCTAAGTACCTCATGGAAATATAAATCCCAGAATTCCATAGGATGGCTCATTGGCAGTTAAACTGGTATCAAACTGCTATAATGTGTAGTGTAGAATCATAGAGTTGGAAGAGACCAAAAGGGCCATCCAGTACAACCACCTGCCATGCAGGAATACACAATCAAATCATTCCCGACAGATGGCCATCCAGCCTCTGTTTAAAAACCTCCAAAGGAGGAGACTCCACCACACTATGAGGCAGTGTATTCCACTTCCAAAACAGCTCTTACTGTCAAGAAGTTCTTCCTAATGTTTAGGTGGGATCTCTTTTCCTATAGTTTGAACCCATTGCTCCATGTCCTAGTCTCTGGAGCAGCAGAAAACAAGCCTGCTCCATCTTCAGTATGACATCCCTTCAAATACAGTTGCCCCTCCACATTCGCGGCTTTCACATTCGCGGTTTTGATTATTCGCGGAAAGCCGCCTGCCCCCCCTCTCCACTCCGTCCCTTCCCAAGGCAGCGAAGGTGTTCTCAGGAATTCCTTCGCTGCCTTGGGAAAGGAGGGTGGAAAGCCTCCCTCATCACACCCCAGTCCCTTCCCAAGGCAGCGAGGGACCCCTACGCCACTTTGGGAAGGGCGGGGGGGTGGAGGAGAGTGACTGCGGGGGCTTCAGGAGCCCCCGTAGCCACTCTGGGAAGGGCGGGGGGGGTGGCGGAGAGTGACTGCGGGGGCTTCAGGAGCCCCCGCGGCCACTCTGGGAAGGGCGGGGGGGGTGGCGGAGAGTGACTGCGGGGGCTTCATAAGCCCCCGCAGCCACTCTGGGAAGGGCGGGGGGATGGAGGAGAGTGACTGCGGGGGCTTCATAAGCCCCCGCAGCCACTCTGGGAAGGGTGGGGGGGGGTGGCGGAGAGTGACTGTGGGGGCTTCATAAGCCCCCGCAGCCACTCTGGGAAGGGCGGGGGGGTGGAGGAGAGTGATTGTGGGGGCTTCATAAGCCCCCGCAGCCACTCTGGGAAGGGCGGGGGGGGATGGAGGAGAGTGACTGCGGGGGCTTCATAAGCCCCCGTAGCCACTCTGGGAAGGGCGGGGGGGTGGCGGAGAGTGACTGCGGGGGCTTCATAAGCCCCCGCAGCCACTCTGGGAAGGGCGGGGGGGGTGGCGGAGAGTGACTGCGGGGGCTTCATAAGCCCCCGTGGCCACTCTGGGAAGGGCGGGGGGGGTGGCGGAGAGTGACTGCGGGGGCTTCATAAGCCCCCGCGGCCACTCTGGGAAGGGCGGGGGGGGGTGGCGGAGAGTGACTGCGGGGGCTTCATAAGCCCCCGTGGCCACTCTGGGAAGGGCGGGGGGGGTGGCGGAGAGTGACTGCGGGGGCTTCATAAGCCCCCGTGGCCACTCTGGGAAGGGCGGGGGGGGTGGCGGAGAGTGAGCGCGGGGGCTTCATAAGCCCCCGTGGCCACTCTGGGAAGGGCGGGGGGGGTGGCGGAGAGTGACTGTGGGGGCTTCATAAGCCCCCGCGGCCACTCTGGGAAGGGCGGGGGGGGGTGGCGGAGAGTGACTGCGGGGGCTTCATAAGCCCCCGCGGCCACTCTGGGAAGGGCGGGGGGGGTGGAGGAGAGTGACTGCGGGGGCTTCATAAGCCCCCGTGGCCACTCTGGGAAGGGCGGGGGGGGTGGAGGAGAGTGACTGCGGGGGCTTCATAAGCCCCCGTAGCCACTCTGGGAAGGGCGGGGGGGGTGGCGGAGAGTGACTGCGGGGGCTTCATAAGCCCCCGTGGCCACTCTGGGAAGGGCGGGGGGGGTGGAGGAGAGTGACTGCGGGGGCTTCATAAGCCCCCGCGGCCACTCTGGGAAGGGCGGGGGGGGTGGCGGAGAGTGAGCGCGGGGGCTTCATAAGCCCCCGCGGCCACTCTGGGAAGGGCGGGGGGGGTGGCGGAGAGTGAGCGCGGGGGCTTATGAAGCCCCCGCGGCCACTCTGGGAAGGGCGGGGGGGGTGGCGGAGAGTGACTGCGGGGGCTTCATAAGCCCCCGTGGCCACTCTGGGAAGGGCGGGGGGGGGTGGAGGAGAGTGACTGCGGGGGCTTCATAAGCCCCCGCGGCCACTCTGGGAAGGGCGGGGGGGGTGGCGGAGAGTGAGCGCGGGGGCTTCATAAGCCCCCGCGGCCACTCTGGGAAGGGCGGGGGGGGTGGCGGAGAGTGACTGCGGGGGCTTCATAAGCCCCCGCGGCCACTCTGGGAAGGGCGGGGGGGTGGCGGAGAGTGAGCGCGGGGGCTTCATAAGCCCCCGCGGCCACTCTGGGAAGGGCGGGGGGGTGGAGGAGAGTGACTGCGGGGGCTTCATAAGCCCCCGCGGCCACTCTGGGAAGGGCGGGGGGGTGGAGGAGAGTGACTGTGGGGGCTTCAGGAGCCCCCGCGGCCACTCTGGGAAAGGCGGGGGGGCGGAGAGTGAGCGCGGGGGCTTTAGGAGCCCCCTCAGCCACTCTGGGAAGGGTGGGGGGGGTGGCGGAGAGTGACTGCGGGGGCTTCAGGAGCCCCCGCGGCTACTCTGGGAAGGGCGGGGGGTGGAGGAGAGTGACTGCGGGGGCTTCAGGAGCCCCCGCGGCCACTCTGGGAGCAGCGTCTGTTATTCGCGGTTTTTCCACATTCGCGGGGGTCTCAAGAACCTAACCCCCGCGAATGTGGAGGGACAACTGTATTTAAACATAGCTATCATGCCCCCTCTCAACCTTCTCTTCTCTAAACTAACCATGCCCAGCTCCCTATGCCTCTCCGCTCATAGGTCATGCCTTCCAGACCACCCACCATCCTGGTCGCCCTCCTCTGGACACGTTCCAGCTTCTCAATATCTTTCCTGAATTGTGGTGCCCAGAACTGGACACAGTATTCCAGGTGAGGTCTGACCAAAGCAGAATAGAGTGACACTATTACTTCCCTTGATCTAGACACTATACTCCTATTAATGCAGTCTAGAATCTCATTGGCTTTTTTAGCTGCTGCATCACACTGCTGACTCATGTTCAGTTTGTGGTCCACTAAGTCTCCTAGATCCCTTTTGCACGTCCTGCCATCAAACCATGTGTCACCCATCCTATATCTGTGCATTTCATTTTTACTGCCCAAGTGTAGTATCCCACATTTTTCCCTGTTGAAATTCATTTTGTTAGTTTTGGCCCAGCTTTCTAATCTGTTCAGGTCATTTTGGATTCTGATCCTGTCCTCTGGGGTGTTAGCTACTCCTCCTAATTTGATGTCATCTGCAAACTTGATAAGCATGTCCTCTATTCCCTCATCCAAGTCATTGATAAAGATGTTGAATAGTACTGGGCCCAGGACAGAACCTGGTGGCACCCACTAGTCATTCTCTCCAGGATGAAGAAGAGCCATTGGTGACCACCGTTTGGGTTCGGTTAGTCAACCAATTACAAATCCACCTAACAGTTGTATTGACTAGCCTACAGGTTACTAACTTTTTGGCAAGAATATCATGGGGGACCTTGTGAGAAGCCTTACTGAAATCAAGATATACTACATCCACAGCATTCCCTTCATCTATCAAGTTGGTAACTCTATCAAAAAAGAGATAAGATTAGTCTGGCATGATTTGTTTTTGAGAAAGCCATGTTGACTTTTAGTGATCATGGCATTCCTTTCTAAGTGGTTACAGACTGTCTGTTTAATGATTTGCTCAAGAATCTTTCCTAGTATTGATATCAGGCTGACTGGGTGGTAATTATTTGGGTCTTCTTTTCCCCCCTTTTAAAGATGGGGACAACATTTGCCTTCCTCCAGCCTGATGGAACCTCTCCTGTTCTCCAGGAATTCTCAAACATTATTGACAGTGGTTCTGAGATTACTTCTGCCAGTTCTTTTAATACCCTTGGATGAATTTCATCTGGCCCTGGAAACTTGAACTCATTTATACTGACCAGGTATTCCTGAACTAGCTCTTTACAAATTCTGTGCTGTATTTCCCCTACTGTTGAGCACTGTTCCCCCTTTGAGAGAAGACTGAAGCAAAGAAAGAGTTAAGTCATTCTGCCTTTTCTCTGTCCCATTAGCCTTTCACCACCTTCACCACACAGCGGCCCTACCACTTCCTTGTTCTTCCTTTTGCTATGGACATAACAACAACAAAAAATCCCTTTTAATTGTTTTTAATCTCTCTAGCAAGCCTGAGCTCCATCTGTGCTTTAGTTTTTCTGATTTTCCCCCTACATAAGCTGGCTATTGGTTTGAATTTTTCTTTGGAGATTTCTCCCTTTTCCCATTCCTTGTACACGTCCTTTTTAAGTTTCAGCTCAGCTGAGAGTTCTTTCAGCATCCAAATTTGTTGCTTCAGACACCTGCCATTTTTTCTCCTCATTGGAACTGTTTGAAGTTGCACCTTCAATATCTCACTTTTAAGAAACTCCCATCCTTCATGAATTTCCTTCTCTTTTAGTATTCCTGACCGTGGGATCACCCCCAGTAATTCCCTAAGTTTTCTGAAATCAGCTTTTTTAAAGTCTAGAAGGCATGTCTGACTATGCTTGGCTTCCCCTTTTCTCTGTATAACAAACTTCAGGGTGTAGATATACCCATTGTTTCCTTATTCATGATGCACAAGGGAAGTGTGAAACTGAAGGTGCAAATGTTGGAAATAATGAATGTGTTACCCTGAATATGACCAAATAATTGACAACAGTTTTTAAATTATGAAATGACAATAACATGAATAGGTTAAGTATTGATTAATGTTTCATGTCATTTTAATTTATTACTTGGGGAGGGCCATTTTTAAAAATTACAAGCAACTGTTTATTAATGCCTTACAAACTATTAGTAGAATTAATTATTAATTATTTAATATTTATTTTGATTTTTCTCAGTGAGGTGATTCCATTAATGAATTAATTTTTAATTTAACATTAAAATGTTAGTACAAAACACCAGTGCTTCAAACTCTGTAAGGGTGGGAGTCTGGGTCTATAGGAGAACCTTGGGATTCAAGTTGTAACATTATCACAACTTGAAAGGTTTAGATTTAAGTGGAATTAACTGTTGCTGAAATATTCGCTTCTCATGCATATTTATGCCCCCATTTTTTCATAGCGAGCAAAGCTGAGGATGCAGTAAAATGAGGACTGGAGAATCTTTTTTCTTTTCAAAGCCTGATCACTTTTTGTGTTTGTGTCAGCAGAACAGAATTCCCTTTTCATCAGTGCAAATTGCACCAAGAGACGAGTGAATACAATGGGAGGAGGAATGATGGGAGGGAAAAGGAAAATAATGACAACTGCAGAGCCCAGACTTAGGAAGCAGAGCGCTTGAAGCTGCATGGTGAGAGATAGAGAAGATGACTAACCTTAATGGTAGTCTTTTCTTGAAAAGGCGGAAAAAGAATAAGGACCTTGGAGATTATCAGACAAGCATCTCAAAACATTCCTTTGACATTATATTTTATAGCGTAAGTATCCTGGCATAATAACACTTCTTTTTGCACACTGTTGTAATCACGAGACCTAGAACTTTATCAGACTACCCTCTAAAAACATTCTTTTTCTGGCATAATTAGAGCCATTAATATGCCAGCAAAAGAACACCCCCCTCACACTTACCTTCTCTCCTGCAAAGGCTTCCCCAGCAATGAAGAGGATGTGAATGGAGCTCTGTTCACTTCCTCATTCAAAATCCCGTGGATTCTTGTGAGAAGATGTTCACACTGGAAATTCAAAAAAAAAAGAAACAAAAACAACACACAAAAAGTTAAAATAAGCACATACACACACTTAAAAACTTACAAGTAACCTGGGGAGGGTCATAAAAAGTGTGTCACTTACCTGGATGTTATAATTTCACCAAAAGTGTTCTGTCCAGACAAATCATTGATGCTGTATTCACATGAGTTAAATGGCACAAGGTTTCATACACCAGCAATGCTGGCACTAAAATGCCATGGGGGATCAATTGACAGCTTCAGCTGTCAATAAAATAGGATGGGTTTTGGCCAGGACATAAATGCAAAAGGGTGGCATCGTCTGATATGTGACCCTTTCGTGTTTATGTGGTGTCATTATGATGCCGTATTTAGTGTGTCTGATAAAGTCCATAGATGCCCCTGAAATTTGGCAACATGACTGCTTGCATTGCTTACCTCCACATTTTTGCTAGGGCAACATTTTGGCGGTTCTTGTGAAAAGATATGAGCATGCTTAAAAGTCCAAAAACACCTACATTATCAAACAAAATGAATACACAAGCACTGAAACACACTTGGAAACTTGCAAGCAAGACAGGGAGATTCATAAAAGAGCGTACTGTATCTAATTTTCCTGTTCTCACCCGGAAGTGTTCTGGCAGTTACCAACCATTGACGCTGGAATTGCACTAGCAGAACAGGGCACGGTTTTGTACACAAGCAATGTTGCAAACCCCCCCCCCCAAACATGCCATGGGAGCTCAATTGGTCGCTTCTCCCCCCCTAATAAAAAAGAACACCCTCTTGACAGCAGCAGAATTCTTTCAGAACACTGGGACATGATATTGTGTGATAGGGAAACCCTTTTGCAGTCTTGTTTCAATGTTATAACTCTGTACTTGCCACATCTGATAATCTTTATCAGATGAACCTTTTAAAGGAGAATTGAGCTGGATAATAACACCTTTAGCGATACTGATCACACGACTCCAAATCAATGCTGCTGTGCCTCCAAAGCATGGTTAGAGTGTCCCTTGCCATTGATGGGGAACACCCATTGATAAGCTCTCAATCATGCTGCTGTGCCATGAATCCTCAGGTGCGATAAATTTCTCCAGTTCAAGTTCCGAGATTGGGCAGTCACGTGGTCTCCGTCTCCTCCTCTCTCCCCCTCCCTGCTCCTTCCTGCTATCTCCAAACAGGCTAGTTTTCTTCCCCCCACTTTCTTTCCTACTCTTCCCCCCACTACTAAATTGCATTAACATAATTGCCAAATTGCATTACAACTAAAAATAAAAATAAAAGACCATGAAAGTCATGCTGGGTAGGGCAATAGGGCAGGGAGGAGGGGTTAAGGGAGAGTCCAGAAGAGATCTGAGGGGTCGTAAGTGGCTGAAACAGCCCCAGGTGTGCTATTGAAGGGATGTGTGATACTGAAGGCTGACAAACCAGTTTCTATCCCTTCACTTTACAAATGTGATTGCAGCAACAACGGGGCTTGTGTGATAACGTCCTTAGTTACACAGTAGCTCTTATGGTCGCCATTTGGCAACTTTGCCTTCAGCACTCAGGTTTGCCAATCTATCTTCTGAACTTCAAATAAATCTGGAAACCTCCCAACAAGGAATGAGATGGCTGGTTCAGGACATCTTTGCAGCTCCATAAGTTTGCATTTTTTGCACCTAGTTTTAGGGAAGTGGAATGAGGCCCTCCAGATATTGCCGAATGGCTACTCCCATCCTTCATATCTTGCCAATAGCCAGGCTGGTTGGGGTTGATGGGAAGTGGTTTCCAAGAACAAAACTGGAAAGCCAAATGTTCTCCAAACTAGGCAGGGCTGGGGAACAGTGGCTGGCTCCCTGGTCATTCTTGTACCCCTGCCCCAAGCTCTCCCCTATTTTTATTTATTACCTTACCCCCAGCTGTTTTAGGACCAAGGAGGCCTCTTCACAGCCAAAAATGCTGGCAATGACTTCTGATTCACTTCCTGTTTGGGAAAAGGCTTCCCTTTTTGAAATACTTTTAATTTTTTTTAAAATACCCAAAGAATTAGAAATCTTTGTAACTCATAGTATATTTTTATTTTAATAAAAATTAAAAAAAAAAAAGGAAATGGCTTTTCCTGGGCCTGAAATAGCCAAAAATTGTTCCACCACCCTAGAGTGGCAAGGGGATTCTTACAATTTTTTTAAAAAAACCTGTTGTCAGTGCTGGGGCTGTCACATGCATAACAAGTCTACTAATAATCACCAGATATTTTAGGGAAGGGGAGATTATGGTGGTGATGGTGAAAGAACAGTCCAGTAAAGACCAACAGGATAATCTTATTGTATCTGTGCATGCCTACTCAGAAATAAGCCCTACTGATTATTTTGAAAGTTGCAACTTTACCACGTTAAGAATTAATGTATCCTATTCATATTCAAAGCTTTTCTTTATGGTTAAGAGAAAGAAGATGGTGAATCTACCTCAGAAAAGGTAGGGGGGAAAGAAGAAGAGGATTTTAAAAAGAAGGGAGAGATGAGGACAGAGGGAGAAGACAGGAAAACTGGAGAGGGAGGAGAAAGAGAAAAAGTATGAGAGAATGGGAGGACTAGCAAAGGAGGAAAACAATGAGTACAGCTAGGAAATATGAGGGGGATGAGGAACAGAGAGTGGGGAAGGAGAAAGTGTTTAGCCAGAAGTTGTAGTGAGGAGGAAAAAGAGGACAACAAAATGAGAAAAATATTATCAAGAATTAGAAATTAAGTGCTCAGACAGCACGGGAGAAGAAAGACATTTACAACCCAAATCCACCTCAAACCAAGAATGGAAACTGTACTGTGGTATCAACTCTTAGGTTGGGTGGGGGAGAAGGTGGAAACAGTTGGGAAAAGCCATGGAGAATCAATCCTACTGTAATATATACAGCAATTTCTGAGGTTGCTCAGTATTTTCCTGCCTCAACTGCTGCCTCCCACTGAGGCCTAGTGTTAGTTTGAGAAATTCCGAGGAGGATGGGAGAGCTGATCAAATTGACCCTAGAGGAGTCTAGACGAGCCACTCTGAAGCAGTCAGCAACAGCAGGGCTAACAGTACAAAGTGGGGGAAAAATATCTTGAATGCACTGCTCTTGCCCTGAGATTCCTCCCCTCATCTTGAAACCTGGGGGAGAGGGGTCAGGCTCAGGCCCTGAGACTCAGAGTGGATTCTGGCATCTGAAGAACCTGGAGGGAGAAGAAGAGTTAATGCCTGGAGAAAGGATGGAAGGAAGAAATGCCCTCTCCCTTCTCTTGTTGTGAGCACACACACACACACCATTTTGGTTCATTCTCTCCTCTCTCTCTGATGCTCCCCCAACAGTGCTTTTTCTCTGTTGTCTTCATGCCCCCCCTCTCTCATGCTTCCTCTTCCCCTGCTTTTCTCTCTTACATGAGAGACAGTGTGTGTACCAAGATTTGGCAGATCCACGTACTAGTCCATACTAAGGACTTTTTCAGACACCCCTTACCGTGCAAGAAGCCTCCGGAACAGTTACGACACTGTCATGCGGCAGGGTGTTCATTTTGGATGATGCCGTCCCTCTCTCGGCGGCGTCTGTGACTGTTCCGGTTAGGATTGAAGGCAGCCGCGCCATTTTTTATTCATAGACAACTTCCATGAATAAAAAATGGCGTGGCTGCCTTCAATCATACCCGGAACAGTCATGGACGACGCTGAGAGAGGGACGGCATCGTCCGAAATGGACCCCCTGCCACGCGACAGTGTTGTAACTGTTCCGGAGGCTTCTTGCATGGTAAGGGGTGTCTAAAAAAGTCCTAACTCATGAAACACACTGTGTGACTCTCTCACAGTCTGACCTCAGAGCTCATTGTGAGGATAAAGTGGGTGAGGAGAACCATGTATACCATGTTGAGCTCACTGAAAAAAATGTGGAATATATATGCACCGGATAAACATATAGATCTGAATGGTTGTTTCCCTTCCTTAAACCTTGCTGGGCACATGGACTTTTAGCTAGTCTCTTATGAGAAGCACAGGGAGATTTTGAGTAGGGTGATCCACTTTGTAGATGTCTCTGTGCACAATAGAGTCATTTAAGAGGAAGATGAACATCTCCCCTTTGAGTTTCCATTTTAAGGGATCCTATTGTTCTAGTTTCTCTGGAGTGTTCTGACTCCTGGGTGTTGAATCTGATGTTTGCATGATCTTATAATTGCCTTAGTAGGTCGATTTAAGTAATGACATATATTGTGGTTTGTGACTCACCATGGCAAATGGCAACAATTGCAATGAGAACGTGTTCTCGACGGCTTCGCACAGTTAAATAAGAACTTAGTTATGATGATGGTGATTATTAATTTGGTGAACAATATGGGAGACTGCTTGGGAAGGAAAGAAAAGTGAAAAGAGCAGCAAGGAACCCCAATGGATTATGAGAGTTGTAAGGAAGAATGGCAGAAGGGAGTCTGAAGGAGCCTTTGCGTCTGCAGTGATTTATTATTCTTTCCAAGGACAAGGGTGCTCACTCTCCTGGCTTTTTCTGGAGCTTAAGTGTTTAATTAGAGCCTTAGCCTAGATTTGGATTCTGAGTTCTTCTTCCTACATTCAAACTGCAGGTTAAAGCAAAGGTATGCTTGTCTGTTTGAAAAACACACATGTGCTCTCTCTCTCTCTCTCTCTCTCTCTCTCTCACACACACACCCACACCTTTTTTTTGTGAACTTTTTCACTTCTGAAGCCAGTGAAGACAAGGTGCTGTATGCTATATTTCAGAGGAAGTTGTGTGACTGTGGAGGCAGGTGTGTGGAAGATGAGTTTGATCTCCAATAGCTTCCTAACAGGATTGAAAACACTCATGGTTTTTTAAAAGGAAAACAAAAGTTTACTTTTTTTCTTTTCAGTTTGCAAATATTAAAATTTAACTTGAAGAATAACCCAGTATTAAATCATTTAGGCAGAAATGTGTTAGATCTACTGTTAATCTTTAAACAGAATCAATACCCTCTGCCAGATACATTAAGTTAATGGACGTTTTCCTGTGTAAATGAAGAACCAATTTGATTACTTGTCAGTAGTTTTACTAACCCAGGTTTAAAGATTTTGGATATCCACCATTGTTTAGGGGAAAATGGAGAAATACAAGTGGGAAACCTGGTTTAGATTGCCCTTTTAAATTAAATTCACCTTCCTCTCTCTCTCCCTCCCTCCCTCCCCCACCCACCCCTGTTTAAATCATGGTTGAAATTATGACAAGATGTGGCTATATTAGACTTATCCCCAACTGGAGTGTATGTGTGTGTGAGAGAGAAAAAGCACTTTTTTTTGGAGTACAGCTCTGTGATTTTGGGAACTGTTATCCAAAAGGTAATTTTTCTGAGATCTGCCCCTACCTTGCCGGAACCTCCTGATTTTTTTGGCCTTATTCCTTATAACTCTACTGGACCTCTGCAGGTTGAAAACAATAACGATTAACACACCCTCCTTCCTTCCAAACATGCTTCCAGTTCTAGCACATCCCAGGGCCCAGAGCTGGCCTCCTAAAGTGGAAATGAAAGGGATTAGTGGCTTCAGTCTGCTCCTCATCTCAGTCTCTCACTTATGAGGCTATGGAAATCTAGATCAGGAGTGGTAACTGTGTGGCCATCTGGATGTTGTTGGACTGCATTGACTATGGACTTTATCAGATGCGGCAAATATGGTGTCATAACGATGCCTAATGATCTTGAAAGGGTGCATATACTATATGATGTTGTCCTTTCATGATCATGTACTGTTAAAAAGCTGTTGTATTTTATTGATGGCCCAAGCCGTCAATAGATCTGCCATTGCGCTTTGTTGCTGGCATTGCCGGAGTTTGAATCCTCGCACCATTGTGCTCACGTGAATACAGTGTCAATGGGCAAACCCTTCTGCTTGAGATTGCAACAGCCAGGTAGGGGATACGCTTTTTATGTAACACCCCTGTGGTGTACTTGGGACTTTTAAAGTGTGTTTCTGTGCTTGTGTGTATGTTTTATGTGGTTTTTTTTGTTTTGTAGTATAGTATGTGGTTTGATAAAGCCCTATGTTGGTTAGGGCTACTGGGAGTTGCAGTTCAACAACATCTGGAGGTTCACACAATTCCCACCCTTGGCCTGAATTCAAAGCTGCCTGAATTCAAAGCTGAGGGCTTTGGCAGGACTCAAGTTGGAGAGGCACGGGCACATTTGTGAAGAGCCCAGTGAAACCTGGATCTCCAAGCTATAATAGACATGACCTTTAACCCAAAGAAAAAACTGAAACTGAATTGTAGTAGACCATGCTTGAGAAGAAGAATACTATGCAAACTTATGTTCAATCCTACCTATGTAGCTTTGGGTTTGTTGGGTAGCAGGAGCAATGAGAAGCAGCCCCATTACAGTCAGGCTAGCAATAGCCAGTCAGCATGGCTATGTGTCCTGCTCCATAGAGGGCAGTCCTCTGTTTAAAGGGCTGTCAGAGGGCAGCCCCTTTACATGAAGGCAGCCTCTATTTAAAGAATGGGAATTGAGGCCCTCCAGATGTTGCTGGACTACAACTTCTAGCAACCCTAGCCAGAGAAGAAGAGTTCTGGGAGCTGTAGCCCAACAGCATAGGGAGGGCCGCAGGATTCTCACCCTTGTTCTCTTTGAAAGGACATCTAGTCCAAGTCCATTTTGAAGTGAAAGAACCAGAAAAAAAGGAGAGTAAGCTAGAGCATTGAAGTAGACCACTGGCAGCTAGTACCTAAACAGCAAACTGTGGTGACACAGGTTGCCCGGTGACACACTTCCCCACTATGGTCTTGTATTTTCAATTTAAATTAGAATAAGCCATTTTCAATTTGCTTGTATATATATAAATTAGCACATGCAAATTGTATGGAAATCACTGTTTTCCCATCTTTGTTGAACTCCTCCTCCTCTTTTTTGGTTGAAGCTTAAGTGGCTATTGGACCAGTGAATTGCTTAGCTAGGCCTTCCCTATGAATAGTACAGAGTTCAGTTCTGGCTATTACTACTGTTCTCAGTATCAGGGCCAAACCAAATGGTACATTGATTGTGGGAATCAGGAAGCCCTCTAGCTGTTCATAGAATCATACAGTTGGAAGAAACTACAAGGGCCATCCAGTCCACCCCCTGCCTTGCAGGAATACACAATCAAAGCATTCCCAACAGATGGCCATTCAGCCTTTGTTTAAAACACCCCAAAGAAGGAGACTCCACCACCCTCTGAGGCAGTGCATTCCACTGACAAACAGCTCTCATCATCAAGAAGGTTTTCCTAATGTTTAGATGGAATCTCTTTTCCTATCATTTGAGTCCATTGCTCCATGTCCTAGTCTCTGGAGCAGCAGAGAACAAGCTTGCTCCATCTTCAATATGACATCTCTTCAAATATTTAAACATAGCTGTCATGTCACTTCTTAACTTTCTCTTCTTCAGGCTAAACATAACCATGTTCCCAGCATTCCTCACCATTGCCTATGCTGACTAGAATTAAGGGGAGTTGTAGTCCATCAACATCTGGAGAGCCTCATGATTCCCACCCACTGCATTACTTATTCCTACTAAATTACATATATGACTGTGATTAACCAGTCGCAGCTGTTGGCTTCCATGTCAGTGGGGTGGTGGATTCAGTCTGAGTTCCTGTCCGAATTTTAAAGGTGGTATCCAAAGTGCTGACCTTATTTTGAGGTAGGATGCAGCACCTCCAGGCTAAAAAACAGACTGGAATCATGGCTTCACTGACATAAAAACCATCTGCCACCTCTGCTGTTAATATTTCTTGGTTTACCCATATTTCCCATATTCCATGGATCTGATCTTCTCTACTTTTTAGTTTTTAAGTGCAGCCCAAATGTGCTAAATCTGCACACATATTTTACATATTGCTGAGCTGAGTCCCCAGATCTCTCTATAGGTCTTGGGACTTTATCAGACCACCACCCCTAATGTGTGTGTGTGTGTGTGTTTTTTTTTTGCTGGCATAAATTGTGACATTTTTATGCTAGCAAAAGGACCCCCCACACACACACAGCAGACTTACCTTGAGCAGTGTCAGTGAGGCTTCCCTGGCAGTAACGGAGCACAAACAGAGCTCCATTTACTTCTGGGGCTGAAATTTCACCAATTCTCAGGAGAAGATGCTAGCACAGGAAATTCAAAAATAAAAACAAAATAAAGACACAAAAAGTACAGCAAAGCAGTAAAACATACTTTTAAAGTCCCAAGTACATGGGTGGGTCATAAAAAGAGTGTCTCCTATCTGGCTGTCACAATTTTACCCAGAAGTGTTTGCCCATTGACACTGCATTCACATGAGTACAATGGCACGAGGATTCAAATGCTGGCAATGGCGGCAATAAATCGCCATGGGAGATCAATTGACAGCTTGGGCCATCAATAAAAAGGAATGGGTTTTTCACAATACATGATTGTGAAAGGGCAACATCATCTTGTATGCGCACCCTTTTGTGATCATTAGGAGTCCTTATGATGCCGTATTTGCCTGGTCTGACAGTCCTTAGTGTCAAATGACAGGTTGTGAGGGATTTGAACCGGGACAGGACAGAGCCACCTGTAGATCACCACCAATATGAGTTTCCTGCTTATTATAGTAATACAAGTGCTGGATGGAAGAGGTGATAGCGCTGGACATTTGGTCTGGAACAACAGCCAACATCCTGCTAGGCAGCAGGCAGTCTCAGCATACCAGTGCCATCTCACAGGCTGCTATAAATCTCACAGATCTGATCTGCTTCCTCAGTCTAGACAACTCATTGCTGATGGAAGTCGCCAGGCTAACCCTTTGTGTCACCTTCCTGCTACTCATTTCTGCATTGGTTATGTAAGGAATTACTTGCACACTGGAAAATTATGGAAGGTTGTTCTATACAAGGATGGCTAGATAGGTTTGGAATAATGTGTTAGCAGAAGAATACATAAGAAACTATAGATGTTTGAGAGGAATAGCCATCATGGACACATTTGAATCAACGTGGGACCACTTTATTATCTTCACAGAAAAAATAAATGTTTGACATGAGCCTCTATGAATCCTATTTTTTTAAAAAAACTCATTTCAGCAAGCACACACACACACACACACACACACACACACACTATATGATTGCTTAAACTTACAGCTGGCCCTCTGTATCCCCGGATTCTACATCCAGAGATTAAAACCAACCGTGGCTCAAAAATATTTTGGGGGAAAATTCCAAAAAGCAAACCTTGCTGTTTGCAATTTTATGTAAGGGATGCCATTTTACTACACCATTGTATGTAATGGGACTTGAGCATCCTCGGATTTTGATATCCATGGGGGGTCCTGGAACCAAGCCCCAAAAGATACCAAGGGCCTACTATACATTATCTATATAACAGGATTAACTGTTATATTTTTATAATTTTGTTTGTTTATTGTTAATAGAAATTATATAAATATTCTTTAAAAAAAAACCCTTTGCTTTGGGTGCTTCCCAAAATCCCCAGGGAAAGTCCTTTTCTCAGTCCTGTCACAGTTAGTGGTACATCTAGTGAGAATCTGAGAAAGGGCCTTCTCAGTGGTTGCTCCCAGACTCTGGAACTCCCTGCCAAGGGGTGGGGTGCCACTTGCTCCCTCTCTATTGTTCTTCTGTCTGCAAGTAAAAACCATATTACAGTAGGACCCCTGTATCCACTGATACATTATCCACTGATTCAGTTAGCCACAGGACACACAACAGCACACCTACCATAGAGTCTTTTTATAAAATGTGTCTCTCTAGCCATTTTCTAGGTCCTTCAAGGCAACTCTGTGGTATTTTAAACCGGAGGTCCCATTATATTCAATGACGTTCACCATTATCTCTGGTTTTCAATATCCATGGGCCCCCCCAGAACCAATCCCTGGTGGATACGGGGGTCCTACTGTATACAGATAGGTAAGCTGGCATGTAAATTGATCTGCTGCTGGAGGGATCTAACTAGTTTGGTGTTGGCTATATTTTTTATTGTTTATTCATTTTAGGTTATGTTTTCCACCTGGATTCTATTATTGTTATCCACCTTGAGCTCCTTTTTTGGCAAGGATCTAAATATAACTAAATGTAAATAATAAAATGATAACATACATTGCCTCAGACCTGAGCACTGACACCATGCTGATTCTCATGGCTTTTGGTGCTCCTGGCTGCTTCTGCGGGGGACCCAACCTATTCTCACAATCCCTTCCACCTGCCATAAATTCTTTCTCCTGAATACAGATACATTACCTTGATTTGATAGCAACAGGGCCAGGCACAGACTTTGTTTCTTAAGGCTTAACTCTACTCCCAGCAGTGATGTAAAAGCCATATAAGGGTTTTGGAACACTGATTGCGAAGAGGGAGTGAGGGTTGTCATCAGTATGATGAGCCATGTGAAGAAAACACATGGACAGGTTTACTTATTAGACAGCGTGTTTTCCTCCCACCCACTAGATAGCACAGTCATGATTCTTGCTTGATGTATGATGGATGGGCTGAAAGGTTTAAGCCAATAGTACAGAGGTGATTTGGATAGCTTATGAGATAATAGTGTAAGAGGAGAAAAGTTGCATATCTGAACGAGGAAGTGTGTTTCCGGTCAGCAATGTACCTGGTAGGATTATGTGATGGAATTGATAGGTTACAAATGTAAAATCAGCAGCAAGAGCCCCCCAGCTTCCAACATATCTTAAGTGCAGCTGTGGGCTATACAGCCCCTTATCCCATTCCAACACATGGGAGAAGGGGTAGAGGGATGAAGCAAAAGGAAGGAAGCAAGGAAAGCTACATGGAATTTGGTAATGAGAGCAGAACCGAGATGCATTTCAAAAGTAGAGGTGTGGAAAGCTCTGTCTTTCCATCAGAATCTCTCAGAATTTCACTTAATTTCTCTAAATCTCACTTGCATTGTTTTCCCTTCCCTGTTCTGTATTGGGATGCGAGACTGTGCTTTCTTCCTGCACTTAAGTTTGTATAATTTTAAACTCATTTTTGTTAATTTGTGCATTTGTGTTCACAGGTTAGCCAATTTGAGCAACTTCTCTCCATTAACTAAAGCACGTTTCTGTGCATTTTCTAAAAAAAAAAGAAAAAAAGTGTGTTTTAATTATTCACATTTTTAAAATAAACCCATTATTTTATGTGACATTGTTTCTTAGAAATGCACTGTAAGTTTTGAAAATGTGCAGATGTTCAAGGAAAGGTTGCTCATTTTCGCATAACAAGTCTTGAGAAGTGTTAAATGTTACTTTAATCAAGACCATCAAGTCCAACAAAATAACTTTCAGTCCCTATTCAAAAGTAGCATAATGAATGTAAATTGCATCGAGTGGGTGGCTAAAGAGGAAGAGTTTCTAGTAATTGATTAAAAGTTCCATTTAAAGTGCATTTTTAGGAAGTTATAGAGGTGCTTCAAGTGGATCAATCATCATCATCATCATTTTTATTTATATCCCACCTTGTCCCCAAGATTGTGACTCAAGGCAGCTTCCACATAAAAAAAAATTACAATTAAAAACATACAAAAAGTCAACATTAAAACCAAATTAAACTATTAACCATATTAAAAATATATATTTTAAAAATATTAAAAGTTATACAATACAGTTTAAAGCAAAACAGCTTTTACAGCCTTTTCTTTAAAGCTTTCTATTCTAAAAGCCTCTCTGAATCATCATCATCATCTCCCCCTCCTGGTGACAGGACAGTGAACATTCTTGCAAGCAGCATAATGAATTAGTTTTTACTGTACCAAGTAATGCCAATAAATTACTTTTCTAACCCTGGATCAAATGACAGGAATGAATTCATCTTTTTTTTAAAAGAACAACAACATTCCAGGATGTGAAAAAAATGGAGCAAACCATTCTCTTTCCTTGTGACACATTGCCCAATGAGTATTGTACTTGGATGGGAGACTGCCAACAAATACCAGGTGCTGTAGGCTATGGAGATTTTCAGACCACACTGTTATAGTGTTACTATTCCATTTTAACTGCTCTGGCTTCCTCCTATGGAATTCTGGGGTTTGTAGTTTAGTGAGGCCTAAGAACTCTGGCTGAGAGTTGTAAATGCCCCTCCCTAAACTGCAAATCTCAGGATTCAACAGGAGGCAGCCATAGCAAATAAAGTGGAATAGTAACACCATAACAGTGTTGTCTGAAAATCTCCTATGTTTCAGAGGAAGGAACTGGCAAAACCACCTCTGAGTTTTCCTTGTCCAAGAAAATCCTATGAAATTCATGGGGTCACCATAAGTTGAGAGGTGACTTGAAGGCACCCATGCACGTGTGCACACACACAAACACACACACACACACAATAGAATTTGGAGCATTGTGGACATGGAACACACTCAGACTCAGTGATCAGCTGTCCTCTCATATACTGTATACTGAGTGTCTGAATTTCTATTGTTTCAGTCAGCAGGACAAGGCTCTCTCACCTGTGTTTGGAATGTACTGTAGTATATCTCTCAGCAATGGACTGGGTTAGATACATGCTAAATCATAAGCATTATGAGAAAAACATACCAAGAACCTTGATTATCTATCTTTCCTTCTTCAGTACATCCTTGATGAGGAATTCAATAGATTTTACTCAAGCTTTACATCAAGGTGGGCAACTTCCAGAAGTCCAGAGACCACACCTTCCCCTCTGATCTCACCCCCCCCCTTTTTGGTTCCTAGAGGCCAACTGCACCCTGCAGAAGGCTCTATTGGCAATTTCTCTGCATTTTTAGGACCTCTGTTCTGTTTTAGAGCTTTGTTTTATTATAACAGGAAGTGACAGCATGGTAACTTTCAGGTTTTTTGGCAGGGAAGCCCCCACAGGCATCAAGCAGATAGAGGGGATTGTGGTAAATGGCCAATTATATCATATATATAATGTGATTGGGTTTTGTGTGCCCCCTTCCCCAAAACTAGGGACACCTGGGGGTCAGAGAGGTACTGGGGGATACAATGGCAGATCTGGAGCAGGGGCTACAATGCAGTTCACAAGCCACATTTACCCACTGTTGCTTTAGACGAATTACATCTTGCGGTGACATCCAAATCTGAGAAACTATGGGCAATCTTAACTATATATAAATAAAAAGAAGGCAACTTCAAGCCATAGTTTGGAAAGGTGACTTGTTTCAACTAATTCTGGTTAAGATTAAGAGTACAGTTTAGACCAGCGGTTCTCAACCTGTGGGTCCCCAGATGCCGTTGGACTACAATTCCCAGGAGTCCTTTGAGGTCTCCCCTTGACAGCCAGGTGGTCCTCCTAGTCATTAGTGAGGCTGTGAGTTCAATCCTACAGCCTCACTAATGACTGGGAGGGCCACCTGGCTGTCAAGGTAAGACCTCAGAGGGCTCCTGGGAACTGTAGTCCAACAACATCTGGGGACCCACAGGTTGAGAACCACTGGTTTAGACTGTAGGGGATGAACTGACCTACGATTAATCTAAAACAGAAATGGAAACTTTCAGAGGCCTATCACATGCTGAAGTAAAGTGGCAGTGCTGCCGGAAGGACGAGGGCCATCCAGTCCAACCCCCTGCCATGCAGGAATACACAATCAAATCATTCCCAACAGATGGCCATCCAGCCTCTGTTTAAAGACCTCCAATGAAGGCAGCACAGAAAATTGAACCTTCCAGCTGCCCTGCTACTTTACTTTGGCATGCAATAAGCCTCTCAGTTGTCTTACTTTGTACTGGAGGAGGAGGGAGAGGAGAGCAGAGTGGAGCAGAGGCAGCGGCAGCAGAGGCTCAATGCAGTCAACGCTCTTACTAGGACACAGTTTACAGCAGCAGTGGGGAACATTTTTTGTATGTCTTGGCCTGCAAGTCCCATCGGTACCATTCAGTGTGGCCAATGGTAAGAGATGGTGGGAGTTATTGTCCAGAATAACTTACAGAGCAAAGGTCCCCCACCAGTTGCAGCTGGTGACTTCCATGTCAGTAACATGGTGGTGAGTCTATGTCAGTGAATCTGCTTCAGGTTTTAGTCTGAATGTTGATGGAACCACACAAGTTGCTTGAACCTTGGTGAGCAACGTGATAGCAATAGCACTTCTATTTCTATATCGCTTATCAGTGCAAAGCACTCCCTAAGCCAGAGATGGGCAACCTTTTGAGCTTGGTGTGTCAGACTTTGCCAAAAAACTGAGTATAACTCGGGTGGTGTGTTACTTTGAGGAAAACACTTTAGGGAGGCGGGGTGGTGGTGGAGGAAAGTGGCAACCGGGGCTTCGATGCCCCGATTACCACTTTAGGGAGGGTGGGAGGGGGGAGGAAAGTGGCGACTGGGGCTTTGAAGCCCTGATCACCACTTTAGGGAGTGTGTGTGTGTGTGAAACATCCTTCTCGGCATGCGACCACCTCAGCAGCTGCGTGTCATAGGTTCGCCATCACTGCCCTAAGCAGTTTACAATCTGTTTTAGCTAATTGCCCCCAACAAGCTGGGCACTCGTTTTACCAACCTACGGAAGGATGGAAGGCTGAGTCAACCTGGAGCTCTGCAGGATCAAACTCACAATGTTGTGACTGCAGTACTGGCATTTAATTTTTTATAGTAATTTGAACACTACAGTTAAAATACTTCATATTGACTTTCACAGACTTACATCATTTAATTAATTTATTCCATTCATACTCAACCTAACATATTCCAACATTCTAAACATAACAATCACTTCCCTTCCTTTCTCTTTCAATCATTTAATTCCAACCTTTACCATCTTCCAAACCTATCTTCCACCCAATTATTTCTTTCTCCCCTCCTCTTCACTTCCAGTTTCCATTCTCCACTTTCTCTCACCCTTGCACATACTTTACTTTCTCTACTCATATCCCACCTTCCATCTTCTGACTTCCCTTGACCCACCTCCCGTCTGGGTTACTTTGAATTGCATCTCTTCATCTTCTCCTCTATTCATTTATTATTTCTACTTTCATTTACCCTTCTTTTCCTTTTCAAAATTTATATCTTTCTTTGATTTTTTAGATATATATAGATTATATTAAAGCGTTTGCTCCTTTGCTCAGTGCCTTCTATTCCGGTTATATTATGTCCCTTCTCTTTTCTTACTTTGTCCTAACACCCTGTCCTTATAATCCGATTTGTTGAGTCTTTATATTCCATCTTTTTTCCCAATATTCTCAAATCGGAGACCATTCTTCTTCCAGTTTCGAACTGTTTGCCTTATTTAAAATATACATTAATTTGTCGTTTTCTTGCATCTCACTAAGTTTAAGCAACCAGTCGTCTATTAACGGGGTTTCCTTTTTTTCCAATTTGCAGCTATCATCAGCCTCGCGGCTGTTACTGCATAAAGTAATGTTCTCCAGTGTTGTTGTGAGAACTTTTTTTCCAAATCAGAAGTCATATTTAGCAAATAAAACTTTGGGTTCATAATAAATTGTATGTTATATATTTTTTGGATCTTCTTATGAATTTTCATCCAGAATTTTTGGATTTGGGGGCATCCCCACCACATATGGTACATAGTACCGATGTCTTTTTCTCAATGCCAGCACTTGTTATTTTTTGTTTTACAAATTTTACTAATTCTTGCTGGGGTTAAATACCATCTATTAACTAATTTTAAGTTATTTTCTTTTATGGCTAAACATGCTGTAAATGCATTGGTATCTTTCTATGCTCTCTCCCATTCTTCCAAAGTAATTGTGTCCCGAAGAGCCTGAGCCCATTTAATCATAGTATCTGTCACTATTTCACCTTCCAACTCTCTTTCTAGTAGCAGTTTATAAAATTGCAATATTTTCTTGCTTTCCTTTCCCCATATTGCTTTATCTGTTTCTGACATCTCAAAATCGTATTTTTCTTCATCATCTTGGAATCTATTTTTAATTTGTAAGTATTTAAACCAATTCATTTCTGTTCCATTTCCTTCCAATTCTTCACACGTGTATAGATTTATTCCTTCTCCTTTTCCCCATGTCTTATAATCAATTAAATCTTTATACCTTAGCCAACTTTCTGTATTTTCCCATCTCCCTAGGAAGGCTTCATGTGGGGAGATCCAAGTTGGTAATTTAGTATAAAATTGTTTTTTAACCTTATACCAAATTTTTATGAGGGCTTTCCTGATTGTATGATTTTCAAAGTCTTTGTTCACTTGAGATTTCTCGTATCCTAGCCATATCATAGTGTGTATCCCTCTAAATGCTAATATCCTGTTATTGTCCAATTTAATCCAAACCATCAGCCAGTTGAGTCCACATGCTACATAATATATTTTCAGATTAGGCAGGGAAACTCCTCTGGTGTTTTTATCAGCCGTTAATGGTGACCACTTAATCCTCACTTTCCTTCCTTTCCAAATGAATTTGTTTAATTCAAATGTAATGTTTCATCGTTTTGCAATATCGGCAGGTTTTGAAACAAAAACAGACATTTCGGCAGGACATTCATTTTGATTGTGTTTATTCTTCCAAGTAAGGATAAGTCCAATTTATTCCAGTGTCCCAAGTCTGATTTAATTTCACACCATAACTTTTTATAGTTATTTTTTAGAAAGGTCAGTATTTCTCTTACTTATCCAAACTCCAAGATACTTTACTTTTTTTTCAATTCTACAGCCAGATTTTTCTTTTAATTGCTCATCCTCTTTTAATGTCAAATTGTTTGTTATTATTGCTATTTTATCTTTATTCAGCTTAAAGCCGGTGAGTTCTCCAAATTTTTTAATTAGATCAAATAAAGTATCAATATTTTCTTAGTGCAGTACTGGCATTTAAGCACTGGGCCACCAGGGCTCCCTTTAGAGCTTCAGCCTAAACCCCAGTATAGAATGTGCATGATTCAAGCTCAAGTATAATAACAGCAGTATGGAAAATTTTAGAAAAGGTATTAGATTACTTTTGTAACTAACTGAGCAGAAAAGAAATGTATTTCAGAAAAAGAAAAATCCCCAGTTTCTTGAAGAAATAAATAACTCCTACTCAAAATATCCCAGTTCAGGCAACTGATGACTGTGCAGAGAGCATTTGGAGCCTCTAGTAATAAAAGACACAAATATAAATGGTGGATATTTTCACTTGCCGACTGATGCTGCTCTCTCCCTTGGCTTACGGAAAAGGACTCTTTCTTTCTCTTTTCCCCTATAAATTACTGAATTCCCAGGTATCCCTCAAAGCACTCATTTCAGTGTACAGAGTAAAGCTACTTTCTTCATGGGCACTCCAACAATTCCTTTTTAATAAGCCTTGCTCCAGTGTAGCATTCTGAGAATTGAGGACAGCAGTGATGATGGACTAGAAACTAATTTAAAATAATGCAGCTGTTGCAAAGCCTGTCTCTGGCCCAGTGAAACTGGAAATTCTTTGACTGTCTCTGAAAGGAACCAACCAAGCTCTATTTAAAATAAAAACTTCATACACACTTCTTTTTACAGTGGTCTGTCTATCTCTAGCATTTGAGGGATATTCCAGGCCTCTGTTCTTCCAGAGTCTGTAGGTATACCTCTGTCAACAAAGTACATGTGTTCCTGAGCATTACTTCTTTAAGAGAAAGTTTGGTATTAGAAGCAGAAATAATATGGAAAGGATGGGGAGAGGTTCCAGTGCCACAAGACAGAAGACCTGTTCAACATGTCTCAGCAAATATTTCATTCAAAACTAAAAATATGCATATGTGAAATGTATCAGTCAGGTCTAGTATGCTTTGCATCAGTAAAGAAACACATTTTGAACCTTTTATATACCACTTGAAGCTTTCTTCCAAAATGCACCCACAGATGCCCTTTTCTTTCACCAGCCTGCAGTTTCTTTATGATTTCCACTTTGGGAGCCAACGTTATAGATCTCTCTGTGTGTGTTTTTAAACAATCTGGGCATAGCTGGTGAGGCAGGCTTATCTGCTTTCCTCTTTTCTCTGTTTTGCTGTTCACACATGCTCAATAAGGGGTTCTGGAGGCAGTTGCTGTTTATATTGCTTGCTTAGGGCAGGCACACATGGCTACAGTAGGATCATATAGAGTAGAATTTCACCCTTTCCCTGCTCAAGCATTATTGCATTGTTTAGTACAGACATGCTTCTGCAACCTGACACCAATAGTTTGTTTCTCTAGCCCTCCTTCACCATTTTCCCAGTGATGATGCTGTTAAGAAACTTTTAGGTAGACAGAAAATGCCGGCAAAGGGGGGGATGAGTGGCCATAATTTTTTTTTTTGGATGCCTCCATCTGCTTTTTGCTGGGAGTAAATTTCCAGCTTTCAAGGCCTGGTTTCTGTTCTTCAAAGCCTAAGGACAAGGGGGGGCGGGGAACCTCAGAGTGAGACAAAGAGCATTGCTCTTTAAAAGTTTTTTTTTTTAATTATGACCATTGCTGCAGTCTGCTTTGACTCTCCAGAGGAGACCTCCTCTTCATCTTTGTCTCATTGGTTAGTCTTTCTTATTATTTGAATGGCAGGCTCTGAGTAATTGTGGTTGATGCTTAATATATCATGCTTTATGACATCACTAGACCCCATCTCTTGTGATATCAGTACCCCTAGGTCTCAGGTTTGGACGAGGAAATCTGTGCTTGGAATGCTCTTGATCTGGTAAGCCTAGTTGGGGAAGACTGTCTTGGGGAGAAAAATCTGTGCTGTCTTATCCCTAGAATTGGAAGAAGGAAGGTGTTTTCCTAGGGAGATATTGAAAACCATAGTGGGAGCTAAGGGATTTCATTATTGGCTCAGCTAAAACTGCTGCCAGGTCCTTGAGCGGGCTTATTGCTTATTTCTGTGTTATCTGTGTCAGTCCCAGGACTGAAGCCACTGAAAATCTAAACTGATTGAGACAAGTTGGCTGGGTACAATATGGGATGACATGTGATGCCAGTCAGAATGAGGAGATTAAAGGGTGTACCAAGCAAAGTCTGGGGAAATGAGGAAGTTCTTATAGTACCAATAAAACAATAAATACAAAATTCTTAAAAAAAACAAAACACAAGGAAAAGGTAAAGACAAGAAGTATGGAGTCACTTGCTTATTGTAAATGCATTTAGAAATTATCTCAATTTTCTAGGGATAAACATTTCCCCCTAATCCTGATTCTCACCACAATTGCAGTGATTTTTGGAGAACAGAAAAGAGGGGGATCATCAATCAGATGTTGACGAATTACTACTCCCATCATCTCTTATCATCATCCAAGCTGGCAAGGGCTGAAATGAGTTGGATTCCAACTGCACCTGGAAGGACACAGATTCCCCATGCCTGCAGTAAAACTCAGAACTGTGTAACTATATACAATAGCTGGATAATGACCATAGCTTCCTCTGGATCTGACTTCACATTTTTACATCTACCTGTTGTTGGTGTTGTGTGCCTTCAAGTCATTTCTGACTTATGGCAACCCCAAGGCAACCCTATAATGGTGTTTTCTTGGCAGAATTTGTTCAGAGGTGGTTTCCCCATTGCCTTCCTCTGAAGCTGAGAGAGTGTGACTTGCCCAAGGTCACCCAGTGAGTTTCTATGGCTGAGTGGGGATTCAAACCCTGGTCTCCCAGTGTCCTAGGACTTTATCAGACCAGGCAAATATGGTGTCAGAACGATGCCCAATTAATGCAAAAGGGCGCGCATATCAAATGACGCCATCCTTTCATGATTTTGTACTGTCCAAAAGCTGTTCCTTTTTATTGATGGGCCAAGCCGTCAATAGATCTCCCATGCCGCTTTTTGCCAGCATTGCCAGCATTGCCAGCATTTGAAACCTCGCACCATTGTGCTCACGTAAATACAGTGTCAATGACAGAAAACTTCCGGGTAAGATTGTGACAGCCAGGTAGGGGACGCTCTTTTTATGAACCTCCCTGGTGTACTTTTAACTTTTAAAGTGTGTTTCTGTGCTTGTGTGAATGATTTCTGTCTTAATTTTGCTTTATTTGTTAAATTTGCCACGCTCGCATCTTCTTATGAGAATTGGTGAGATCTCAGACAAGGAAGTAAATGGAGCTCCATTCCTGCTCCATTTATGCTGGGGCTGCCTCTTTAAGGTAGGTCTGATCAAGGGTGTTCTTTTGCTGGCATAAAAACTGTTTAAAATATGCTGGCAAAAGAACATTTCTGGAGGGTGGTCTGATAAAGTCCCTAGTCCAACACTCAGACCACTATACCATGCTGCCTCTCTACTTGTAGCTGTACTAATAAACATTATTTTTGATTTTTAATACTCAGACTTCTTCAAATGATGATTCATTTCCAAAACACAAATTATGCCTTAACATGATATAAACAGTGTGATTTATCACAAATATTAATATAATAAGATTTTTTGACCACACATTTCTTCAGCAACACACCAGAAGCTGTCATTTTATTGTATTTCAGCATCCTCCAGGTTTAAAGGCATCCTTTTGCTTCTTGAGTTTATGACAAATTTAGTGGTCCCAGGCATCATCTTCAGATTAAATAATTTTATTAACTCTGAAAATAAATGAAAATAGTAATGTAATCTCAGAAATCTGATCATATATCTGATAATATACTAAACTCACACCACAGTATGTAGTTATTGCTGAGTTCAAGTGGACTTCTAGGTAAGTGGGTATAAATTGCAGCCCAATTTAACATTTTGACAAAGCAATTAGAAACTTTATTAGTATTATATTAGTACTTCTATTTATAGGCCTCTTTTTATCTTAACAGCTTCCAACAGAAGAAAAAGAACAATAAATTCAGCAAAACCAAATGACTAGTAGCAGTAAAGCCAACAAAAGAGCCATCAGGAGCTAGTAAAATGATACCCAGCCTAGAAATCTTCACTTAAAAAGTCTGATTAATTTCATCCTTGGAACTGTGTGGGTGCCAGAATAGCAAGTAGTCTTGCTTATAAGAAGGAATAACAAGAGTCTTAACAATAATGAGATTTTAATGGTGCAAATCTGTACATGTACATGAAGAAATAAGTCTTCATTAGTTAAATGGGGCTTACTCCTAGTGTGGGGAACTGCAGCCTACAGTGTGACTACAGCCTGTTTTTCAGGGATGGGAAATTGGATGGCCCTCCAGATGCTGTTGAACAGCAGTTGCTATGAGCCATAACTGGCAGGTGTCATCCAAAAAGCCACTTTTACAATCTGTGGTGCACAATCCACCACCATTTCTGCCCATGTGTAAATTCTAAAAAGTTCCAAGGAGATTGAACACAATGAAGCTACCCACTTGTACTCTAGGATAAACAATTTTAAAAACTATGGATAGCCAGGCATTCAACTAACTACCACCTTAGAATGTTGTTTCCTTGATATCAACCATACTAGCCTCCAAGAATAGCTAGCTAGCTAGCTAGCTAAATAAATAAATAAATAAATAAATTTCTTAGCCATCTCTCCCCATGAATCGAGATGGGGAGCAACAAATTAACACAAACATAACATTGATTAAAAAACGTATCAGTTAAAAACATTAATCAATTTAAAAGAACAAGTAAAACCAAAAGAACAAGTAAAAGACATTTTAAAACAATCAATATACAATTTAAAATTTACACTTTAAAAACATCTGGATAGGCCTGCTGGAGGAGGCTAGTCTTTAATGCTGCTTTGAATTCAGACAACGTATTCAGCCATCGTATCTCTTCTGGCAGGCGGTTCCAGAGTCTAGGAGCAGCTGAAGGAAAAAAAAATCCTCTGGGTGACAGTTGCCAATCTAGTCCTGGCTGACCGTAGCAAATGTCCCCTAGAGGACCTAAGTGTATGGGGCAGATTGTACAGGGAAGGTGATCATGTAGGTATCCTGGACCCAAACCATGTAGGGTTTTAAAGGTAATAACCAACACTTTGTACCTTGCAAGTAAACTAACTGGCAGCCAGTGGAGTGATTTTAATATTGGTGTGATATGATCACTGCTGTATGTATCAGTGACCAATTTTGCTACAAGGTTTTTTTTTAACCAATTGAAGTTTTCGAACTTGCTACAAAGGTCCCAATGTACAGGGCATTGCAAAAGTCCAACCTTGAGGTTACTAGTGCAGGCACTACCATCCACCAACTCTAGGAAGGGGCACAGCTGGCATAACAGTTGAAGCTGGTAGTAAGCACTCCTGGCTGTTGCATCTGTCTGAGCTGTCATTTGGAGCAACGGATCCAAAAGCACTCCCCAATAAAGCTCTGGGCAAGTCATCTGAGGCAAATTGCTAATTACCTTGGGAGGAAAAGAGGGTGGACCAAGTGCTAAGTGAAAATTTGATCAGGCTGGAGAACCAGGTTAGAATTGTAGGCCCTTCAGGTGGAATCCCTTCAGCTACTAAGGCTGAAGATTGCTGGAAGTCTTGAGAGAGAAAGAGAGAGGGGTGAACTATGTATCTCAAGCCCCCCCCTTCATAACTGGATAAGAAGTTTAGAATATGATGAATGATATGCAGAGAATGAATAGGATTTCCCCCTTCTTGTATACTAAGATTTTTAAAAGAAAATATATTAAATACTTCTTTTACAACATAACATGAGTCACAATTGACATAGATACATATAATACAGTATTAACAAGGGCATGGTGTACTCTGTTGACACATACTTTTTTCCTGTTAGAAATGATTAATCCAGTATTTTTCCATGTTTAGAGAGGGTCCTAACTTTGAAGTTTCTCTATTAGCAAAACAAATGATGTTGTACCATGTGGCTGTGAACCTGTCTGTTCTGTGTGTTCCTTTAATCACTCTTAACTTCCGTGTCGGTTTTTTCTGCTAGCACAAGAGTCCAGAGTCTGCCTGGCCGTTTACAGACAGACAAGCCATCTGCTGCTTTGCAATTTTCCACTTGGCTGCTGACTGTGTTACTTTTTGGATCACAATTCCTAGAAATTTCCACTCAGCATGGCTATTGGCTATGCTGTCTGAGGGATTCTGGGAACTGTAGTCCAAAAAGCAGCTTTCCTAAGGTCTGGGCTAAGAGCGACACACTGACCGTGATTTGCCACTAAATGCAAGATTGGACAATGCCTTCACACAGTGCATAATTTATTTAGTAAGAGGTGGCAAACACTACTTGCTTATATGACTTTATAAAGGGATTAGAAAATTCACAGAGGATAAGGCTATCAACAGGTATTAGCCGTGTTACAGTAAATGACACATTTAGAGGGAATACACCAATAAAGAACAGATACAGGGGTTTGAAGAAAGAAGGAAGCTGGAACATATCCAGAGAAGGACAACTAAGATGATTAAAGTATGGAAACCAAGGAGTGACTTAGGGAGCTAGATATGTTTAGCTTGGAGGAAAGAAGACCGAGAGGTGACACGTTAGCTATCTCTATGTATGTGAAGGGATGTAGGGAGTTGGACTAGATGGCCCTTGTGGTTCCTTCCAATTCTAAGATTCAAAGTGCTTCAGACGCATCTGTCTAACCCCTGTCCAGAATGATGGACTAGATTCAGGGGTGGGCAACTGGAGGGGTTTTTCCCAACCATATCCCCCTCTTGGGGGCTGCACCAGCACTTGCAGAATGACCAGAAGCGACATCATACCCCTTCCAGTTTGGTTTTCAGCTGATTTTCAGCAGATAGTTCTCCTCCTTTAGGTCTTAAAGTGCTTGCAGGTTCTGGAGGTAAAATGGTAAAACTGCCCCCCCCCGGCAGTTTTTGAGTTGATTTTGGCCATTTGGGGCCCAAAAATTGCCTGTGAAAAATGCCTTTCAAAATGTTTGTGTCTGGGGGATTTGAGGATCTTGAGGGGACTTCAGGGACAGCAAAATAGGGCTTAATGTGGTTGATGGGACATAATTATTTCCATCCTAGATTAGATGGACTTTTCCTCTGAAACAACAGGGTAGTTCTTAGGTGTGCTGTTTTTGTAACCACAAAGGTTGTGAGGGGTAGATTCAAAAATCCAAAAGAACACACTGTACATGCTTAGAGAAATTCTTGTAGATTCCCCATCAGAGGAGTACTGTAGCTCTGATGTCAAGGGTCAAATTGAAGTGAGGCTGCTGCTGGTGGGACAGGAAGTGGCAGCTTGCACTGCTTGGGGCAGAAGGTTGCTTTGCAGGATGTTTACTTTTTGCTTTTGAACTTGGGTATTCCAGCTCCAGGTGAGCATGTAGGCAAGGGGCATTATTGGGACCTTTACCACAAATAGAACCAGGGATCACAGATCACCCCTGTCCCATTCCTGGAAAGTCCCCTTTCATGTTGTAGCCCCAGGGCAGGCTATAGATTTATGCCTGTATATTTCCCTGTGGCTGTGCTGGGGGCTGTGGCTGTTGAAACCCCACTAGAACAAGGGACCTGTTAGCTTATGGGGGAAGTAATATTTCCACATCATCCAAATTTGTTTGGACCATTGTCTGAGCTGGTTTAGATGGTACCCTCAGTCCCCATAGCTAAAAACAGATTTCTGTCATGCAACTTAAGGATGTGAAACAAATGAGCTGTAGTTGTAGGTACATGGGTAGGGAATACCATACTTTGGAATGATTTCTATTTCCCACTTACAGAATTTTACTTTCTGCTTGGTCTTTCATGGGAGGCCAGGTTCATCTCAAGTCTGTACCAGTTACTGGCTGACTCTACAAGCAAACACCTTCTGTTACTCAGTTCCAGCATTAGAAACTGCTTAAACCATTCTGTCTCTAGACGGTGTCAGTATCACATGCAGTCCACGCCATCTAATGTCTACATCGGTCTGTGACTTTTTAAAAAAGCATGAAAATTTACTTTTATTTTTGTAATCAATTTTCCCTAATGTACACATTTTGTACACATATAATTTTTCCTAACTGGCCACGTGCGTGGCAATTTTTGAACTGTGTATTGATTTGCATTTTAGTTTAAGAAAGGTGAATTAGCTGAGTTTGCTTAAAAATATAAAGAAATGGAAATCCTCTCCCATTCAGGTCAATTATTCTGAAATTCCACTCTTTTTTCACAGCATATACCTTCTTTGTCATGGCTCCATCCTCCAGAATTCTGGGGCTTCTAGTTTGGTGAGGTACTCAGAATTATCTGCTGGAGAGGCCTTTTATATTTCTCCAACAAAGAATTTTAAGTACTTCACTGAACTACAAATCCCAGGATTCGGTAGGATAGAATCTTGGCAGTGAAAAATGGTATCAAAGTGCAGTGACTGTGTAGTGCTGATACGTTCTTTATCACCAAAGAGGAGTTCTGTATTTTCCTAGTGATCCCAATGAAAGTCTTTTGAGGTTGGGTGGGGTGGGGTGGCTCCGAAATCTTACTTCTTTAAGAAAAAGAATAAAAGAATCGCCCACTAGAAAAAACATGATTCCATTGTGTGACTGTAATGGACACATCTAAAGCTGCTTCCCAAATTTACTTTGCGCCATTTTCTATTTTGTAGCTCAACCAGCCAGCTATATACAGTCAGATGCCCGTATCCGTGGAACCAATATCCACAGTTTCAGTTATCCATGGGACACAAAATAGTGCACACATACCATAGAATCTTGCTTAAAAATGCCCAGAGAGGCATCCTCTCTAGGCATCTTCTAGGTCCTCCAATACAATCAACAGTATGTTTTTACCAGAGCTCCTTTATTTGAATAGGGTTTGCTGTTATCCACAGTTTCTGATATCCATGATAAGTCCAGGAACTGAACTTACATGGATATGGGGGTCCAACTGTATTTTGGATGCTATCCCTTTGGGATTATATGGATACCAAATACATAGGTCTTCAAATACTGTAACTGTTCTAGATCCCTTCTCCCAGAACAGATTTGTAATTTACATACCCATAGCGTTAAAGCCTCCTTTAATTGCTGCTCTAGCAATTGGCTGCTCTAGAGATTGGCTTCCTCTGAGGGAATATAGCTCTAATTCTATAAAGCCCTTACTCCTTCCACACCTTTAATAAGGTTAATAATCTGTGCTGGTCTTTGTTGTTGGCATCTTGTGTGGGTGATCAGCTTTAAATTTTAAATGTGAAATGAATATTTGTAAATAAAAGCAAATATTTGCTAATTAAAAATTGGCAGATTATCCTAATTTGCTTGTCAACTTTTGGGGGGAGGGAACTAATAAATGTCACAGCAAAACTTCAGTTATATCATATCATAACCTCTGAATGGTCAAACACAAATTACCACTTTGTTATGGTTTATGGCAAGACAAATAAACATAATGTGAACTGAATGACCACTGCATGTTAATCTGTCAATTGTTGCCAAACATATTACTTCATACCAACTATCAAATATGATCTAGTACTAAATAGTATAGCCACTATCAAACATTTTCAAATACTATCAGTGGTATCAACTTATCTTTCAGGGAAGCCTGGAATTGTTGGCACTATTGAGGGGTCTTCAATTTAAAGTGGCTTAATATGTATTTGTAGTACTCCAGGTCATGTATTCATTTCATAATGGCCAGTGGCAAGACCCAACATTGTTCTCTGTGAACAGAATGTGTACGTAGAATGGGGGATTACATGGGAGACAAAAAATACCAAAGATCTCTAGACAGGGCTGAGAAAGAAGCTTGCTTGAAACCCTGGAGAGCCTTTGCCAGTTGGAGTTGACAGTACTCAACTAGACATACTAGTGGTTTGGCCCTGTATTAAGGCAGCTTCCTATGTCCATTGGTTCTTAGAATTTCCTCTGAGGTAATGCAGCCCTTAGCAGAAGAAAGATGGCTGCCCTGGCCTAGAACATGCACTAGAATGCTTTGCAACATTTGGAACCTCTGCACCAGAGCTTCCTTGCCCTGACATCATCATGCAATGCGATATGCCATTGCGATCATATAATCTTTGATATTAAGTACCATTGCATAGGAGTGATCAAATACTGCAAATTATCCATTGTGTAGTATCAAATAATGAATTTTTTAAAAATAATTTTATTAAATTTATAATTATACATTATAATATCCAATCAATACTTATTTAATATAACACACAATATTGCCATAAACATCACAATTTTTCTATTAACTAATTTCAAAAGTTAACATCGATTCTTTACTATGAATTTTTCCAAGAATATTAATTCCCCTACCCCCCCCCACCTCAGTGCTCCCCTTCACTGGAGCCATTATTCCTTACCTAATCTTTCCAGAATCTCATTTCTTCTCGTGGAAATAATGAATTTAAATATTACTGGGCATCAAAAATGAACAGTAAATATCAGAGAAATTATAGCTGGACAGCATAATGGAAATGTTCAAAGAGAATTTGGAGGATAATATCTTTTAGAGCCATTAGTTTTCAGTTCTAGGACTTTATCAGATGCGGCAAAAATCACGTCATAAGGATGCAACGATAACACAAAAGAGTGAAATTATCAGATGTTGCCATCATTCAGCTGTTCCTGGAGCATAGCGTGGGCAGGAATAAGGTGTCACTTTTTATTTATTTTTACACTTTGCTGCAGACGTCACATGATATGATGTGGGTAGTTGATGTACATAGGGTTACCAGATCTCAGGGCCTCTTCTCCATGGTTCTCTTCTCCATCCACAGGGCAAGGAATCTTAGGGTAGGAGTACAGCCTTAAAATTGGTTCTGTATATTTTCCTTCTTTGTTAGGAGATTATCAGACAGGAACACAAAAAGTGTTACTTTATCACAATCTCCAATCCCGTCCCAGGACAATAACCCTCCCCATCAGACTTACCTTCTCTTGTGTCCAAAGGCAGCCCAGGCATGAACAGAGTTCTAACGGAGCTCCGTTTACTTCCTGGATCAAAATCTTGCCCATTCTCATGAGAAGATGCGAGACAGGAAATTCAAAACGAAAAAGAAAAATAACAAGAAAAAAGTTTACACAAGCACATAAACACACATTAAAAAAAACCTGGGGAGAGTCATAAAAAGAGGGTAGCTTACCTTGTTTTCATGATCCCACCTGGAAGTGTTCTGGTAGGACCGCCCATTGATACTGTATTCACAGCAGGGCAATGGTGCAAGGTTTCAAATGCCAGAAATGCCAGCACAGAAACAGAACCGGTGATCTATTGACGGCTCAGCCCGTCAATTAAATAGAACACCATAGTAACACCAGCAGAATGCAAAAGGATAACACCATCTGATATTGGTGTCCTTTTGCGTTTTGCTGGCATCACTATGGTGCCACATTAGCCGCGTCTGATAATCTCCTTAGACTTGGTGCTTTTTACTTGAATGGCACACTCTGTGCAGCTGGGATTGACGCTTTGACACCACCAGGGCTTCCCCCTTGTTAGCATCAGCATGGCCCACCCTCCATGACATCATGGGGGGAGCTCATCCCTAAGCATCAGGGCCTGGGATAGTCTTGACCTAGCAACTCTAGTCATGAACAGCAGGTGGAAAAGAACCTTGAGAAAGTGCAGGAGTTGTGAGGGCTGGGTTGGGAAAGAAAGAGGAACAGGGGTGATGCTAAGTGTGAAAAAAACTGTTGTGGCAGATGCACAAATGCCCCTGTCTTCATCTGAGAAATGCTGGAAGACCTGTGTGCCTCTGTTTGTTTGTTTTTTAAAAATGAAAACTGCTTGTTATGTTTAGGCTAATCTGATCCCATATATCTAGATGTGGCAGCTGTCAGCCCCAGGGCCTTTGCTTCTGTTCGTTGTGTAAGGCAAATAAAGCCATGCATTTTCAAGTAGTTTTGTGCCTCCTCCTAGGAGCAGCTTGCTTGCTGCTGGAGACTCACAAGGAACTCTAGATGCAACAGAGTGGTTTACTACAAAGTGAATTAAGACAGGAAAGTATTTTGAAGCAGTTCCCACTGAATTAACCATCACAGAGGCCCTCCACCTAGATCTTCTGAAGGGTTTTGTAGTATTTAATTCATTCTCATCTCTCATGCCTTTGAGCTCTTCCCACTTTTTTCTAATTCTGCATCATTGCATGCATTTCCCCACATTCCTTTTGCTTCTCCGTGACCAGTGACTAATCTGCTGCATGCTCAAATAGAAGGCACACAGAGCAAGAAAAATATATTAGCATAATATATTAGCTGCCTTGATAATTACCTGGTCAAGATATAGCGAGGAAGTGAAGTGAAGTGAGTTCGACAGCTGAGAGACAAGCAGAAATTCTGGAGTGACAGAAACCAAGGCTTTGGAATTTAAGGGTAATGGCAAATCTAAATTGTAATTGTAGAGATTGTTGTTTGAGAGTGCTGTTACTGCTCTCTGAAGAACCACTTGCATTTCTTTCTGCCCTGATGTAGGCAGCAAAATCTGGTATTGCCAGTTTTTGGTATGGTTCTCCATTGGAAAGCTGGCTATGATATGTAGCTAGTGCCTAGTGCCAGTAAAGTCACCAACATAACACTTCTGTAGTCCCCAGAGCTGTTTTGCGCCTTTCAAAATATGTTCGTGAATTTTGTTCTTGGTAAAAATAAATTGGATACATGCTGCTTTTAAAATGTATCAGTATGTGCATGTCAGTAACCACCCAATGCAATGGGGTAGGCCAGTGGTATCCAACCTGTGGTCCTCCAGGTGTTTTGGGTAACAGCTTCCAGAATTCCTGACCATTGGACCAGTTGGCTCAGGCTTCTGGGAGCTGGAATCCAAAACACCTAGAAGGCCACAGGTTGGATACCACTGGTTGGTAGAGCAAGATGAAGGGCCAGTATATCTTGATCTGTTGGATTATGTGGACTGTTACCTTAGTATAACCCAATGGAGAGATAAAAGCTCACTGGAAAGCTCAATGGAGAGATGGGCTCACCAACTGATTGGGCTCAACGTCTGTCTCTGAAGTGGTGCCTTTGATGTCCAAGCAGTACTGATTCTAGAATATTTGTTTGGGAAATGTCACTATCCATGACAATAGCTTAGCATTAGCAGGATAGAGGACTGCTTTTGAGCTTGCAAGTTGGCTATAGTTCTCAAGTGTATGTTGAAGAAGCTGAAGTTAGCACAGAAAACAGTGCTTGAGTCTCAAGACCTTGAGTGCCTGGAAAACTCAAGCCAGTATGTGGCTGATTTCTCATTACAGTGATAGTTTGGACTGTGCTATTTATTTCAAAGGTTTGACTCTTGGAATAAACAGCATGGCCCAAATTAAAACCACCTTACCTGAGATTCATTCATTAGCTAGCCTATGACTTTCCAGAGTTGTTCCAGAACATCTGCAAAGACCAAGAGGCCTCAAGGAACCAAGCTGCCTGGGCCAACAGGAGAACTCTGTGTAGCTTTGAGCTGGGACCCACATTTCACAAAAGGGATGAGGTCCTTTTGGAGCTTGTTAAACTCGGAAGCTGGGCACCTTCCAGTTTCTCTAGTCTAGAGTGTTTTGGTTCTGCTGGAGTGTTGGATGATATCATGGATGGCTCATGAACTGCTTGGCTGGGCCATATTCACATACTTTCCAACACTGCACAGATAAAACACTGTTTTAGATAAAACACAGTTAAAACAAGATAAAACACCCTTTTCCCTTGCTAGTTTCTTTGATTGGACTAAAACTCCCATGAGTTAAAGTTAGTGCTTGGAGAAAATATTTAAAACAACTGGGATATGTTTGAGGGTTTTTTCCTGTTCAAACAGAGTTTTGGTGGACTTGGTTAGACTGCAACCCTCATGTATTTTTTAAAGCAAAGGTTTCTATAAAGGTGTTAAAAACGGAGTTGGGGCCACCACCACCTGTCAGTTTAGAGCTTTAGTGTAACTCTTAAAAACACATGAATAACTTCCAACCAGAAAAATGTTTTCTAATTTTGTAGATTTTTAAAGAAATTGATATGCTCTGGGAAAATGTGGCTGATGCTTAGTACAGTATTATGCTTAGTGACTTCACCAGAAACTACCTCCCTCACAAAACTAGGGTCTATCTCTAGGCCTTAGTTTTTGGCCTTGAAATCTCAGGGCCAAAGGTGCTTCTGATGTGTCAGCCCTAGTTTTGGTCTATGAAGTGAGTGGTTGTGGTGGGGAGCAAAATACCAGCTAAAGGGAGAATCACACACCCCTACCCAGTGATGGCACATAGAAGCCTCCCCCCCTTGCAGCTGTATCATTTCCACTTGTGTTCTATAGTGAAGAAAGACCTTGAGTGCATGGAAAACTCAAGCCAGTATGTGGCTGATTTCTCATTACAGTGATAGTATTGGATTGAAGGTTTTTCTCTTCAAGGCTGATAATTTTATTCCTAAGTGTTGCCTTGTATTTGAGAGAATCTTTAAATAGCTTCAAGGATTTTCTTTCCACTTGGGACTAGGCTGGCTGCTATGGTGTAACAATATATTCAGGCACAGTGTTTTGTTTAATTTTATCCTAGGAAAGTCTTACTTATATTGGTTATTTATTTATTTATTTATTTATTTATTTATTTTGCATCACAACCCCCTCCCTTGATCGTAATGCTTTCAGCTTCCCATTTGATGTGCCTGGAAAGGGGCTCTGTTTTCTACAGCTGTTTTCTTCATATCAGAAACCTTAGTAAATACTCAGGGAGAATGAAGTGTCTGAGGAGATTTTCAGACGATCCTTGCCGCGCAAGGATCGCCCGGGACAGTTTCGTTGCAGCAGCATGGCAGGGGGTCAATTTCGGATGACGCCGTTGCTGCTGTGAGATCGTTGTTCCCTCTCGCGCTAAGGCTTGGAGCCTGCTGCGCTATATTCGCCAAGATTTTATTCATGGAGGTTGTCCATGAATAAAATCTTGGCGAATATAGCGCGGCAGGCTCTAAGCCTTAGCGCAAGAGGGAACGACAATCTTGCAGCAGCGATGACGTCGTCCGAAATCTACCCCCTGCCGCGCTGCTGCGACGAAACTGTCCCAGGCGATCCTTGCATGGCAAGGATCTTCTGAAAATCTCTTTAGACAGTGGGTGGGCCTAGGGGATCTGAATGAATCTGGTCTACTCACTTTATATCTCATATTATCAGTCCCTTTTCCCACCCGCTAGCATTGTGTAACTTTTGCATGACTTGAATTTTTGAATAGCACAAATGATTGTTTCAACTGCATACTTTGTGGCTGGTTGCACATTTTTGAAAGCCCTGCTCAAATCTTTAAGAGGGCAAATCAGTGAGGATTTGGGGCAGGTTCCCCCCTCTTGCTTCTAGTACAACAGTTGTGGATCAGCAAGGCACACCAGGCTGTATGTGAAAACTCCTTTATTATAGCAGATGTGAAGTATAATTCCTTAGTGTAAAGCATCACCTAAAAAAGTGAAATACAGTGGTAAATTCATGCATGGCATACAGAAGGCCTCATGGCTAGTACTTGCTGTACCAGTAAAAGCATCTGGAGTATCAGGGCTGGAAGACATCTCTGCCTTAAGGCCTTAGGGAGCCTCCACCAGTAGAAACAGTCCCATGATACAATCATTTTAGGGTTTTCTAAATGGTAAAAATACTCCTCACAGAATGTGAAGAGAATACGGGCTATCTTAATGGCATTCTGCATTGTTTTGCTGCATTCAGAAGGAGGGGGCCAAAACCATCAAAAACTGAGAAAGGAAAGCCTTCGCAGTTTTCCCAGGAGTTTTAAAAAATCTCAGAAAGAAATGCGCATTCCTGCTTGTTGGGACAAGTGATTCGATTTGAATTGCTTTCCCATAGGAGAGAACTCGCAAGCTGATTGGCTGGATGAGTGTGGGGGTGGGGCTTGCTAGCAGGGCAAGCGCCCGCTGCCACCATGTTGGATTTTTGCCTTAGCAAATGATCGTGAAGGCAATAAAACAGGGTGTTGTTTTTTCTCTGACAGATGGCCACCCATGCTTAAACAATTCATGCAAGACAGACACCTAGATCTTTCAGTTCAAGAATTATTGAGCAACATCAGAAATCATAATTTAGATACCCCACTCACTGAACATTTTACAATACGTAAACATTTTCCTGAGTCCTTGAGGGTCTTTGTCATTGTACATATTCAATTTTGCCCTTTTCAACATCTTTCTTTACAGAATAGGCTCCTTCGAAGGAAGCCTTTTGGATGTATACACTCAAATCCACTGTGCCTATTGGCTTAAATGACCACTTAGATTTATCAGTTTATTTGTAGAATTTTTTTCACTTAGGCCATGCACACATGATCTCTTTTAGTGCTTTATTCTACTTTAATTTATTTTTACTATCTTTAGAAGGTCGTTCTTACTCTGTTCATTACACTTTTTATTTCTTATTATTTTATTCACTGCTTATAATATCTATATTAGTTGTCATTTGCTTACATATGACCCCATAAGTTGTGAATACTCTGTTATATTGTTTTGCCTAAAGGCTTCTGTTGTTTTGTATCCCCGGTGTTTCTTAGAATATTATTCACTGTCCTATTAAAACTTTTTTGATTAACTGTTTGGAGTTTTTTCCTCTGTTAGTGTTTTGCTTGTTTAGAGACCCTCCTTTGTTTCCTTTTGTTTGTGCCTAACTCAACTTAAGGCAGGTTCATATGTTCACAATGTTTTTTGTATTATTTTAATGTGAAATTATGATATTTCCATAGGTCCCCCCCCCACCCTATCCATGTATAGACTGCTGGGCTAGGACCTGGATGATCCAGGTTCTGATCCCCACATTTTCATGAAACTCACTGGGAGACCTTGATATAGTCACTACCTCTGTAGGTGGAAGATAGCACGGAAGAAGATTACTGTGAAGGCAGTGGGTATGTTTAGTCTAGGTTAGATGAGCCTCAGTGGGCAGACAACATTCTTCAAATACTGGAAGGGCTTTCACATAGAAAAAGACACTTCTTCTCTGTTGCCCAGTAGGGTAGGACTACATCTGAAAGGGCTTAAGCTCCAGGAGGTTTCAAATAAACTTTTTGACAGTAAGAACAGTTTTTGAATTGAACCAGTTAGCAAGACAGCCATAGGTTCACCCTTGCTGGATGTATTCAAGCAACGGTGGGACAGGGATCTATCTATTGGGGATGATCTCATTTAATAATTGCCCTTTTAACATGGATGCAAACTGAGTGTACATTTTTTCAAACATACAGACCTGACCCTTTCAGGGATCTTTAAAGCAGGGAGCCTTGAGTATCCCAAACTTTGTCACCTTAAAGGTTGCACATTGCTAATTAAAGACACAGTTGCTTAAGTAAGGAATAATTTATTGAGAAGAATTGCAACATACATTTGAAAGATGGAATAGAGGTTTCTAAACACACACCAGCAAAATTATAATTATACAGGTTGACCCCTGTAGCCATGGATTCAGTATCCACAGTTTCAGTTATCCATGTCTGAAAAAAATATGTTCTCTCTAGGCATTTCTAGGTTGTTCAATGTGATTCTATGGCCAACTTCCGGCATACATCTCATTGAAAATAATAGGGTTCCTATTATATACAATTTCAGGTATCCATGAGGTTGATTGCACATCCAAACTACATTAGCAGTGAGGAGGTAGAAAGTCAACAAGCATTTAAAAGCCAGTGGTATAGCTAGAGACTACACATAGAAGATAGTATGTGTATGCAATTAGATCTTAAAGTGTAAGGCAAATGCCACCCCCAAATAGACAATATGTCATCATGTATGTGTATGAGTAGTAAACCAGCATGCAAGAAAATGGTGAAGCAGGGAAAAGTTTTCAAAGTCCTGGGCTGAACTGACTGGGGAAGGAACCGTTTTTGTGGAAATATGAGGCCATCCTGGAAACAGAATTGAGGGCAGGAGAATAACACCAGAAAAAAGGAGCCAGTGTGCTGTTCGACTGGGACTTCAAAAAATAAAATCCAGGTTCTAATACTTACTGAACCATGAAAATCACTGGGTGACCTTTCTTTGTCTGAGGATAAAGGACTTTATCAGACACATAAAATATGGCATCATAACGACACCACATAACCGTGAAAGGGAGCGCATATCAGACGACATCGCCCTTTCGTGGTTATGCCAAAACCCATAGTTTTTTATTGACAGCTGAAGCCGTCAATATACCCCCCATGGTGCTTTAGTGCCGGCCTTGCCAGCCTATGGAACCTCGTGCCATTTAACTCACGTGAATGCAGCGTCAATGGCCAGACCAGCCAGAATACTTTCAGGTAAGATCACAACATCCAACTAAGTGACACACCTTTTATGACCCTCCCTGGATTACTTGTAAGTTTTTTAGTGTGTTTAGATGCTTGGTGTAACTTTTTAAGTGGTATTTTTTGTTTCAGTTTTGAATTTCCCGCACTATGTATTCTCATGAGAATACACAGGATTGTGAATGAGGAAGTGAGCAGAGCTCTGTTCACTTCCTCTTTCATTGCCAGGGAAGCTGGGATTAGAGGTAAGTGTAGTGGGGGGGGCATTCTTTTGGGGGCATAAAAATTGATTTTTTTACACCAGCAAAAGAACACTTTTAAGGGGCTCATCTGATAAAGTCCAGAGTGGGAAGGAGGAGGAGAAAAGCCACATGTGTCACCTTGAACTCACTGGACAAAAGGCTGACTAGAAATGGAGTATAACAAATAAAATAAAATAAAATAAAATAGTGGTTTTGGATGAATGCTTCAACACAGAGCTCCAGAATCAAGGATGGCTTCAGATTTTGGAAAGGTGGTAGGAGATGGCGGCAGGGGCAGGGTTGGGGGGGAAAGGAAAGCAGAAGCCAAGGAAGGGAGCAAAAAGGGGAAAGTCTTGTGAGGAAAGAAAGGATGAACTACGAAAAGAGAGAAGAAAGATCTAACTAGCTTATGGGCCAGTTAGGACTTTTTCGGATGAGCTTTTATACCGCTAGCAGCCTCGTCCCCGTTGCGAGGCTGCAGCACTGCAGGGCGTCCCTTTCGGATGACGCCCTGCCCTGCCGATCCTCTTCCGAGACTGTTGCGTAACCTCTGTGACACTGCTGCGTTATATTCGGCGATTTTCTAATCACGATCAACTTTCGTGATTAGAAAACCGCTGAATATAACGCAGCAGCGTCACAGAGGTTACGCAACAGTCTCGGAAGAGGATCGGCAGGGCAGGGCGTCATCCGAAAGGGACGCCCTGCAGCGCTGCAGCCTCGCAACGGGGACGAGGCTGCTAGCGGTATAAAAGCTCATCCGAAAAAGTCCTTAGAAGAGAAAGAAAAGCACTGGTGCAAAGGTTTATCTCTCCTTAAATAAGACTGCAGTCTTGTGGGTGCTGGAATCTTTAGGGAAGATGGTACGGAGCAGCAGGGTTGTGGGACCAGTTGCTTTCCTGAACAAAGAATGGCTTGTGGAGTAACAAAGACTTCCTCAAATAGAGATTTGTGTGTCTATATGTGCATGTGTGTATAATCTTTCTTCTTATGATTAGTAATTTATATAAGGGGCCCAAAGTATCCCACTGTTTGGAGAGATGGATGTTAAGATACCATATAGGACAGAAAGTGGTTTTGGAGGAAGGGGGGAAAATAGAATGTTGCATGCATGCCTTTGACCATCCTCAGGTGCAGGTGAGAGATACAGGAAATTCTAATTATCCTACAGTATCCTATCCTCTCCCTCATTGAAGTGACCAAAAAAGGTTGTCACAGAGCTTAAGCAGACTTGATATTACCTGGCTTTCCCCATGTCTCTGATTGAAGACAAAAAGTTGCATTTTCCCTGCCATTTCAATTCCAACATAATATAGGGACTTGCAGGCTTTAGACCAAAGGTGTAACACGAATTCTGAAAAGTTTTTTTTTTTAAAAAAGTCTCAATAGGTGCTTCTGTGGCTTTGCCTCTTAGCAAGGTAATTTTCAGGTGTTAACAGCAAAATAAGGACTTCAGAAGACAGGATACTGTATGTGATGCCTTTCACAGCCCACACAATTCTTACAAAGTCTGTGGCTCTGCCCTTGTTCAAGATCAGAACACTGTCTCTTTCCCAGATTGCAGGCTTCCTCTTCCGGAATTGAGAGGTATGCTGCAACACTACGTTTGGGTTTCCTGCATTGAGTGAAGGATTGATTTAGATGGCCAAGAAGACTGCTTGCAGCTCTGTGATTATCAGCTTATAGCAATGATGGGGAGTGTGTGGCCATCTAGATCCCCCTGAGTTCTAGTTAGGACCTGCACACCCCAAACATCTGGCCATAGTTGCTCTTTCCACCCCTGGCCTTCAGAATTATTTGAATATAAAATTGGTAGAGGAACACCATGTTAATTGTAACACAGTGCCTTGGAATGTATCACACCACCCTGCTTTCCCATTATAATCTCAATAGTTTAAGAATGGAAACATACCAGTTTTGCACATTTTATTATCACACTGTTCTCCCAACTAGCCTTTTAGCTCTTAATAATAATACTTAGTTATTTATTACCCATCTCTCTCGTCAGAAACGAGGTGCTGTTTTGGCAGTCAATGGTCCTGCAATGTGTCTTCCGCACCATCTCCATAACTCCACCTTCTAACTCCAGTATGCCCTATTGTATGCATGTGTACCTTTCAATTGTTTTTTTTTTAAAAAAGCAATTGCAAAATTATGACATTATGCTTAATTTTTAAATAAGTAAGTAAGTAAGTAAGTAAGTAAATAAATAAATAAATAAACCCTGCTTGGGAATAGTTAGGGGGAGGGGCAGAGAGGCGGAGAGGAACAGAACCATTCCCACTCCCACCAAGTGACTGCCAGAGAATCAGAACTGCAGCGGGACAGGCTTATCGCATGGAAATCAACAATGGAAAAGGAATGTGATTGGGAATCATTGACAGGTATTACCCATCAATTAAAAGGAGTGCTCCAGGAATGCATGGAGGATGAAGCAGCTACTTGACAGACACAACATTGTATGATAAGTATCACCCAAAGATGCGATTATGGAGTAGAAATAGCCCTATACTACTTTGGTGTGATAAAGTCCTTGGAATCCTTGGAGAAAGGGTATACTATTAATGTAATAAACACACTAAGAAATATTGTTGTTGCCTGTTGTGGCTTGTTTGAGTGAAAACCAACAGAAAAGTGGCTAAGAAATGTGACAAAAATGTAAATAAATAGTATCAACACCTCTAAGCTGAGTGATGGGTTGTTGTCACACATTTCACTGGCTTAAGTGGCCGTGATGTGTGGTGGGGGCTGGCCAGCTGAGAGCTCTAATGTACTTTGAGAATGGAAATTCTGCCTAAGTGTCTGATATTATTGTAGGGTAATCATATGGTTACTGTGCAAAGAAGAGATTTCATTTATACATTGTTAATACAAGAACATTTAAGCAGAAGCAGAAATCCCTTTTTGTCCAACCCAATAATCAAGCTGCAAACATTTGAAATATTGTTTGCTGCTGCTGCTCCTATTTCCTCCAGCAGCACCACCTCCTCCCCTTCCCTTTTTTCCTTTTTCTTATACTGCATAGTTTCAACATACTGTATCTCCTCTGTGTATGTTCCAAAGTCTCTCCCTAGATCTGCATTGAAGTGTCACACAAGGCACCTGCACCTGAGGATGGTCAAAGGCCAAGGCAATAAGGACCAGCTTCTTGACTGGTGCCAGGTGGATTTGCAATGGCCTTGCACATATGTCCACAGGAATTACAATCCCATCTACTCATAGGTCCCAAGTTCTATAGATTTGCGGTACAGCAGCAGCCTGAAAGGATGTGTGGGTGTGGCAATGAACATTCCCCTTCCCTAACTGGAACATTTTTTCTTGACCATTTTTCTAATTACCCAATGATTCCTGGAAGGGAATCTTTCTTTCCCTCTTTCTCTCTGGTTTTCCTTCGTGGAGCTCAAGGGAGCGAATGAGGAGATTATCAGATGTGGCAAAAACTGCATCAGAAGATTGCAACAAGAACAGGAAGGGATGAGATTATCAGATGATGATGTCCTTCAGCATTCCGGGGGTGTAGTACGGCTGTGAATAAGGCATCCCTTTTTATTAGCGGCTCGTTCCCATCAATACAAAAGGGAAGCCTCATCTGTAGCAGTGCTAGGGCACCAGAATGGCTGAAGGATGCAGGTGTCTGGTAAGATGGCCCTGTCTTTTCTCCTCCTGTTCTTCTGACGCAGTGTAGAAGGCGGTTTTCTGCCATGTTCCTCCACATCTGATAATATCCTAAGTCATTAATATCTCCTGTCCCAGGTAGTCTCCGATTCCAGAGCTTGGAAAGTAACTTTTAAGAAGAATGCCTATAGTGGCATAGCTAAAGCGTCCATGATAGAGCAGAAATTTGCCCAAGGCATTTCAAAGCAGAGACTACTTTGCACACAGTAGATAGTCAGACTGTGGGATTCACTGTCATAAGATGTGAGCATAGCTACCAACTTGGATGTCTTTAAAAGCAAATTGGATCAATGGATGGTGGATGAGGCCAGCAGTGGATACTAGTCAAGCTGGTTATGAATCATGTCCTGCATCAGAGATAGCATGCCTCTGTATATCAGTTGCTGTGAGCATGAGATACCTCGTAGATTGCTCAGCTGCACTCATGTTCTGCTGGCAGGCTTGCCATTGACATCTAGTTTGACACTGTCTGAACTGAATGCTGGACTAGAGAGGGCTTTGATCTGATCCAGAAGGGCTCTTCTTTTTGGACAGTTCTCAAAACAGGCATAAAACTACAGTATATTCTATATGTGACGAATGTTGCTGTCCTTGAGCAAGCAGGGATCACCAACATTGAGGCCATGATATTGAGAACACAGCTGCGCTGGGCAGGGCACATTTCTAGGATGGAGGATCATCGCCTCCCAAAAATAGTACTCTACGGTGAACTCGCCATGGGTCAGCATAAGAGGGGCGCTCCAAAAAAGCGATACAAGGACTCCCTGAAACAACATCTCAGTCTCGGCCAAATTGATCACCAACAATGGTCCACCCTGGCCTCACATTGGGAGGTATGGAGACACACTATCCACAATGCTGCAGCCTTATTTGAGAACTCACGCCGAACAAGTCTTGAAGAGAAACGACAACGCAGAAAGATCACACAGCTTTTTAGTCATCAGCGCGCTTGCAGAAAGCATGAGATGAGTCCTTCCTGAATCTTCATTTGCGAAGAAAAGCCAGAGAGAGAGAGAGAGAGAGAGAGAGAGAGAGAGAGAGAGATTATATAAAAACACCAAGCAGAGCAGACAAACCTAGAAAAATAGCAATAGCAAAAACAACTAGATAGATGGAGGAGGAGGTATGAATGAGCCCATAACTGGGCAGAGTGAGGTGGTCATCCTAGGCAACAGATATTATTCTTATTCTTATTCTTATTCTTATTCTTATTCTTATTATCCCACCCCTCTGTTAAAAACAATCGGGGTGACTTACAAAAATTAAAATACCAATACAGATTAAAATCCCCAAACACCACCCACCCCACCCTCCCCCATAAAAAGACATTAAATCAAAATACATTAAAACAACTGATCTAAAATCACATTAAAATAATAAATAATAAATAAGCAGCAGACTAAAAAGGGCCAGGAGCTCCTGAGGCTGGGAACTAATTAGGAAAGGCCTGCCAAAAGAGATCTGTCTTTAGTGCTTTTTAAAAGCCACTCAGGCTTGTTATCTGACGGATCTCGTTCGGCAGGTCATTCCACAATTTGGGGGCGATTACCGAAAAGGCCCTCTGGGAGGTTGCAGACAACCTAGATTTTTGTAGCTGAAGCAAATTCCTCCCAGAGGACCGGAGTGCATGGGGAGGATTGTATGGGAGGAGGCGGTTCCGGAGATAAGTTGGACCCAAGCCATTTAGGGCTTTAAAGGTAATAACCAACACCTTATACTGGGCCCGGAAACTGATTGGCAGCCAGTGGAGAGATTTTAATACTGGAGTTATCTGGTCTCTCCGAGATGTTCCCGAGACCACTCTGGCTGCCATATTTTGTACCAACTGAAGTTTCCGGACCAAGCATGAGGGCAGCCCCATGTAGAGCGCATTGCAGAAATCTAGACGAGTGGTTACCAGCACGTACACCACAGTCTTGAGGTCCTTTATTTCCAGGAAAGGACGCAGCTGGCGTATCAGCCAAAGCTGATAACAGGCGCTCCTGACCGTCACATTCACCTGACTCGTCATCTGAAGCAATGAATCAAGGAGCACCCCTAGACTGTGAACACAGTCCTTAACGGAGAGTGTGACCCCATCCAGAACTGGAGGTTGCAACCCAACTCCTGGTTTTGGGGCCACTACTGTGAGCACCTCCGTTTTGTCCAAATTTAATCTCAGTCTGTTTTTCCTCATCCAGCCCATTACTGCTTTAAGACAATCATTAAGAGGAGAGATGCCATCAGAATTCGAGACCGACGATCGGGACAAGGAGAAATAGATCTGGGTGTCATCAGCATACTGATAATACCCAGCCCCATAACTCCGAATAATCTCACCCAGCAGCTTCATATAGATGTTAAACAACATCGGAGACAGGATGGCGCCTTGTGGAATGCCACAAGTAAGCTCTTTTCTGCTGGAGCAGTTGTCCCCAAGCAGCACCCTCTGGGACCTGCCCGAGAGAAAGGATCGGAACCACTGGAGTGCAATGCCTCCGGATTCCTAACCCACTCAGGCGATCCAAGAGGATGCTATGATCTATCGTATCAAAAGCTGCTGAGAGGTCCAAAAGCACCAACAGGATCACACTAGCCCTGTTGATGCTTAGACGCAGGTCATCTGTCAAGGCAACCATGGCAGTCTCAACTCCAAATCCCGTCCTAAAGCCAGTTTGAAATGGGTCTAGATAATCGGTTTCATCCAAGACCACTTGGAGTTGAAGCACAACTGCCCATTCTTTGCTCAAGAATGGTAGCATAAAAACCGGACTATAGTTGTTCATGTCCAGGGGTCCAGGAAAGGTTTTTTCAGGAGCGGCCTAACCACCACTTCCTTTAAACAGGATGGAACAGACCCTTCTCTGAGGGATGCATTGATGATGTCCCTAAGGAACACCATCAAGGCACCCCCCCACCGGATGGCCAGCCATGATGGGCAAGGATGGAGAGGGCAGGTCGTCTTCCTCACCCTACCAAGTAGCTTGTTCACATCCTCGGTACTCACGGATTGAAATTGATCCAGTAAACTTACATCAACAGTTCATTTTCCTAAGCTCTGATGTATACCATGGCTTACGGTTTGGAGCGGGTTGGAAAGGACACTTGGGAGCAATTGTGTCAATAGCCTTAGTAAGGTCGGTGTTCCAGGTATTAACCGAACCTTCGACAGGGTCACTGGCATTACCAACCATTAACCCCTCCAAGGCTTTCTGGAATCCTATTGGTTCCATTAGCCTTCCGGGGTGGACCATTCTAATGGGTCCACCACCCCCAGTGGGGCGGGAAGGGACTCTTAGTTCAGTCTTGACCAGGAAATGATCTGTCCATGACAATGCGATAGCTTTAATAACCTCCGCCCACGGATATTCCTGTTCCGTACTGAAGACTGCATCGAGGGTATGACCCGCACAATGTGTGGGCCTGACGACGATTTGGGATAGGCCCATGTTTGTCATGGTTTCCATGAACTCCCAAGCCGCACTAGTCAGATTTGTCAAACTGGTCTCGAGTGGAATGTTGAAGTCGCCCAAAACGAAAAGTCTGGGCAACTCCAACAGCAACTCTGAGACCAGCTGTGTCAGCTCGGTTAGAGAGTCTGTTAGACAATGGGGTGGTCAGTATACTAGCAGAATCCCCAAACTATCCCTGGTCCTCAGGCTAAGGTACATACACTCAAAGTGGACTGTGTTTTGAACAGGTATCCTGGTCAAGGTCAGATTGTCCTTATAACCAGAGCCACTCCGCCCCCCCCTGCCCATTTCCCCTCACCTGCTCACTGACAGAATACCCAAATGGGAAGGCCTGCATCTACGTGACAGCGCTATCCTCTCCCAGCCAGGTTTCTGTGAAGCAAGCCAGGTCGGCATCCTCATCCAAAAGGAGATCGTAAATCATGTGAGTTTTATTCTTAACCGACCTGGCATTGCAGAGGAGCAAAGTAAGGTTCTGTGGAATGGTTGGTATGCTCTCCAATCCATTCCGGGTAACAGAGTGAACTGAAGATGGGATAGCTAACAAACAGTGATCCCGCCTTCTTTCGTAACATCTGTTCACGCTGTTACGACCATACCTCCCTTTCCTCAGCACAACTTCAATTTCTGCCCCCACTCCATTCCCGGCCTCAGCAGACTCCAATTGCAAGCTTAGGTCTTCCTGGCTTGCTGGCTGGTGTTCCTGAGGGGTGTGGGAGTGGCTCAAAACACCAGCCACTCCTGGCCACACCCCCTCTTGCTGCTGCCCTGCTGCCAAAGTCCTCAGGGCCCACTACAGCCTTCTGGCCCGATGGAGTGGGGAGAAAGGCTGCTGCAGGCTTGGAGTCCTTGTGGCTTGCTGGCTGGTCATAAATGGGCAGCAAATGTTGTTGTTTAATTTGCTTCTACAGTATTTCTCTTGCCAGGGTTGTGGAGAGGTACTTGTGAGAAAATAACTTGACTGGCCTTGGGTAGTGGGCACCTTGATTTGGATGGGTGAGAGGGCTTCATTTGCTACTTTGTTCGAAGCCCTGAGGTTTGTTAGCCAAGACCTGAAATCTTGGGATAGCCCCTGGTTGGTGTCATTAAGCCTTATACATTACGTACCAACCACACTTGCTCACAGCTTGCCATTCAAACACACACACAGAGTAAACCTATTTTCCACTTTGGAAATGAAGACAGAAATCTTAACTAAAGGGGCTGTTCCTTCATCAAGGAGAAATTAGGGGATTATTTCTTCTTGCTTATTTTGGGAGATGTGATAAGGAACATTTAATGCAGTCTATGGAGATTATTAGACAGGAACAAAAAAAGCATTCCTGGAACAAAAAAGCATTCCTGTCTCACAATCTTCTTTCCTGCCCCTGTCCCATCCCTGTCCCAGCAGAAAAAGAAATCTTTTCAGACCTTCCTTATTCGCATCTTCAGGGCAGCCCAAGAGTGAAATCCCGGCCATTCTTGCGAGAAGACGAGAGTGCGGGAAATTCAAACTTAAAGCAAAATACAACACCAAAAAGTGACAGCAAGCACAAAAACACACTTAAAACATTACAAATAACTCAAGGAGGGTACAAAAAAATGTGTCACTTACCTGGATGTCCTGATCTCACCAGGAAGTGTTCTGGCAGGGACCTCCCATTGATGATGGGATCTCGCCAGTGAAATGGGCACCTTTTCAGATAATAATAATAATAATAATAATAATATTTTATTTCTATCCCGCCCCTCTGCAACGCAATCGGGGAGGCTTACAATATAAAAACTCCATAGTCCCAGTACCCTAGCCCACCCCCCCTTAAAATAATATTAAACTATAAAAGATTAAAAACATACAGTAAATTAAAAATATATAAATTAGAAAAATATTAAAACATACAATAGTTTTTTTTTAAAAAAATGATTACAGCTCAGGGAGGACAACCGAGTCTTGGGAGATTTTCAGACAGGCAAAAATCGCCCCTTGCCGCGCGAGCAGCCTCCCGAAACTGCTGCGCGGCAAGGGTCTTTTTCGGACGACGCTGTGCCTCTAGCGAAGCCGTCCGTGTCACTTCCGTGAAGCTTGGGACGGCTCCGCGCCATATTTCAAGCACGGAGGCTGCCCGTGATTGAAATATGACGCGGAGCCGTCCCAAGCTTCACGGAAGTGACACGGACGGCTTCGCTAGAGGCACAGCGTCGTCCGAAAAAGACCCTTGCCGCGCAGCAGTTTCGGGAGGCTGCTCGCGCGGCAAGGGGCGATTTTTGCCTGTCTGAAAATCTCCTTGGGCCGGGATAGTTATTCAGGAAAGGCCTGCCGGAAAAGATCCGTCTTGACAGCTTTTTTAAAGCCGTCTAAGGTGTTAATAAGACGGATCTCGTCCGGCAGGCCATTCCATAATCTGGGAGCAGCAGCGGAGAAGGCCCTCTGGGAGGTCACTGACAGCCTTGTTTTCATAGGCTGTAACAGATTCCTCCCAGAGGACCGAAGTGCGCGGGGAGGGTCGTACGGAAGGAGGCGGTCCCGGAGGTAAGTTGGACCCAAGCCATGTAGGGCTTTAAAGGTTATAACCAACACCTTGTACTGTGCCCGGAAACGAATAGGCAGCCAGTGGAGAGCTTTTAGCACAGGTGTTATATGCTCTCTTCTGGAAACACCAGAAATCAACCTGGCTGCCATGTTTTGATCTAGTTGAAGTTTCCGAGTTAAGCACAAGGGTAGCCCCATGTAGAGCGCATTACAGAAATCCAGACGGGAGGTTACCAGTGCATGTACCACAGTTTCGAGGTCCCTAGTTTCCAGGCAAGGGCGCAGCTGGCGTATCAGCCGAAGTTGATAACAGGCACTCCTGACCGTTGCATTTACCTGATTAGACATCTGGAGCGTCGGGTCCAGGAGCACCCCCAGACTGCGAACACAGTCTTTGGAGGAGAGTGTAGTTCCATCCAGGACTGGAAGTTGTATTCCCAGACCTGGTTTCGGGCCTGTGACTGTTAGTACCTCCGTTTTGTCTGGATTCAGTCTCAATTTGTTTTTCCTCATCCAATCCATTACTGCTGCATGATGCATGAACATGTGTTAAAGAAACGGAACGGGGGATGCATTGATGGCTTATCCCATCAATAAAATGCAGCACTGGCAGAACAGCAGCAGAATGGGTGCATTACAAGAGGGGAACAACATCATCTGAAAAGGAAGCCCTCTAGCGATCTCCTGGCATTGTGATAACGCTATGTTTAGCGTGCCTGATAATCTCCTATATCCCAGAGGCACCAGATCCTACCTGATCTTAAAAGCTGAGCAGGGTCAACCCTGGTTAATATTTGGATGGGAGACCACCAATGAATACCATATGTTGTAGGCTATATTTCAGAGGAAGGAACAGGCAAAACCAGGTCTGAGTGCTCCTTGCCTAAGAAAACCCTATGAAATACATGGAGTTGCCATAAGTCGACAGGCGACTGGAAAGCACATATGCACACAGACTTGTTTCTATCCAGAAGGAGGTGGATACAAAGTAGAAGAGTGAGTGAGCCCTGGCATTACAATGCCTGGGAGGGAAGGAAGAAGTAAATACATAGGGCTTGTCTACACTGGGGGTAAAAATCCAATTGAAATTCAGACTACTTTGGCCTGGAGCTGCACTGGATGAAATTTGGACTACTGTGGCCCAGATTTAAGCACCACACCCTTGCCAAAGCCCCAAACTGATTCATCCAGATACCCCCAGTATCTGGATAACTCTGCTGCCGCAATCGCTTGCTCTGACCTCACAATGAGTGACTCCACCAGGGTTATGCCTTCCCAGCATGTGGCCATGCATCCTGAGGACAGAATGAGTGGCTGCTCCTTGTGCACTTACTCACTCTGGTCCCAGAATGAGCAGCCACACGCTGGAAGGCAGAGGCAGCAGCAGTGACACTGAGAGGTGGGGAAATGTCGGCGCTGTCAAGTAGCAATTGTCCTGCCTCCCCCCCACCTGCCAATCCAGTCTGTCTCTTTTGTTCACACTACAGTTTTCTAAAACCTGGATTTAGGTACCCCAAGTCTGGTGTGGATAGGGCCATACGTCGTGTGACATTATCAGGCCAGATTTGGGGAAGGGATTCAGGGTTTTTCACTAGTGTAGACAAGGCCATCAACCCCTCCCCTGGGAAAAACGTTTGCAAGCTGCAACAACTAGATCAATTAATACTTGAAATAGTAGCAAGCTGCTGCTCTCCTAGCTGAGCTGGAGATTTGTGCCCAGCCCTTTTGATTTGCCTGGAGCTGAGCTCCCCAAAATTGGAGAAATTGCACTGTCTCCTGCCTGGAGATGACCTATGAAAACTGGAGACTTGGGCCCAGATGCTGGGTGCCTGCTTGCTTCTTTGTGTTCCAGCATCTCTGTTTGTAAATAAACAGTTATTTTTGTTTTTAAAATGTTTTAAGCCTTTGGTTCCGCCTCTTTACAAGGAAAAGGACACTAACATGCTTTCCCAGGAATGCTCTACCAAAGCAGTGAGCATGAAACTGCTTGGGGCCATCCACACCTTTCTCCTGATGTGTGAAATCTCATCAAAAAGGCTGGATTTGTGTCTCTGAGGATGCAAATGAGAACCAAGTATTTATCTGCCTCTTCTTAAATGTCTGAGGAAGATTAAACAGAATCTGTTCTCACCCAGCCTAGGCAGCTAATGATTGTTGCAAAGCCACTTAACAAAGGCAAGTGAGGAAGGCAGATATCTCTTTCTCAGCCATTCCCAGGCTGTGTGCCCAAGGGAAACTGCTGGTGTCCAAAGAAACAAAGGCTTCTGTCAGCCTAAAGAATGTCCTGTCTAGAAGAGGTTGTCCATTGCATCTCTCTGTTACTTCTTTACCAGTTTCCAGCGAGCCTCCACAGGAGGTGGGAAAAGGACATTCTGCCACTTGTTTGCATTACAGGGACACTATACATTAACCCTTTGCCTGAATCTCTTTTGTCTGGATTCATCTCACTTTGGGAAAAGAAATCATACCTTTCCCAGATCAGTGATTTAGGGCAGAAAACAGAGGATGCCTCTTCTGAGGATCGGTGACTTTTGTCCTTATACCCCCAAGCATCAGCAAAACTGTGGTCGGAAAAGGAAACAAGTTGTATGGCCCTCCAGAGGTTTTTGGACTACAGTTCACAACCATGGAAGCCAGCACAGGCAGTGGTGAGAAATTCTGGCATCCACCCCACCCCAGAAACAGCTACCAGCCAGCCAGCCAACCAGCCAGCTGGAGGACTCTAGAGGAAGCCTTCCTCCCCCATTACGCCAGGGTAAAAGGCAGCTGAGATAACTGAGCAGGGGGTTGGGGTGTGGCTGGCCTTAAAGGTCACTCCCCCACCCCCACCCCAGGAACACCTACCAGCCAGCCAGCCAGCCAGCCAGGAAGGACCTGAGGGCGTGGCCTCAGTCCAACCAGGGTTTCAACTACTACCGTGGCTGGTTAGTTATTGCCTTCTAACTATGCTCTGTTTATGAATGCTGGGACTGTTAAAACAGTGTGGACTGTTAAAACAACCACCCAGATGGAAGGCAGTGAGGGAGAGCTAACAAAGGTTTTATTGGGAGCAGCAATTCAGGTTGTGCAGGGCAAAGGAAGGTATGGTGATAACAAAATGGAATATTGTTACAAAAGAAGGCGGGCTTGATGTCTGAAAGTGATCCCACCATCAGTCCATTCTGTTACCCAAAGTAGGCTGGGGAGCTTATCAGCCATGCCACAGACCTTACCCTGCTTCTCTGCAATGCCAGGTCGATAAAGAACAAAACCCATATCATCCACGATTTAGTTGTGGATGAAAAGGCCAACCTGGCTTGTTTCATGGAAACCTGGCTGGGAGAGGACAGTGCCATCACCTGGAATCAGGTGTTCCTGGCCGGGTACTCTGTTAATGAGCAGGTAAGGGAAAGTGGGCGGGAGGGTGGAGTGGCCCTAGTCCATAGAGATAATCTCACCCTGACCAGGATACCTATCTGGAAAATAGACCACTTCAAGTGTTTGTATCTAAGCCTGAAAACCAGGGATAGTATAGGGATTCTGTTGGTATACCGTCCACCTCATTGTCTAACATACTCCCTATCCGAGCTGACGCAACTGGTCTCGGAGCTACTGTTAGAGTCACCCAGACTTTTAGTTCTGGTGACTTCAACATCCCATTCGAGACCAGTTTAACAGGTGCGGCTCGGCAGTGCATGGATTCCATGACAGACATGGGCCTATCCCAACTGGTTTCTGGGCCAACACACTGTGTGAGTCACACTCTCAATGCGGTCTTCAGTACAGAGCAGGTATATCCATGGGCGGAGGTAGTGAGTACCACCACACTGTCATGGACGGATCATTTCCTGGTTACGGTCAGACTTAGAGCCAATGTCTGGGGGTGGAGGACCTATTAGAATGGTCCACCCTCGGAGGCTAATGGAACCAATAGGTCTTCAGAAAGCCTTGGAGGGTTCCTTGGTTGGTAATGCCGGTGAGTCTGTCGAAACTCTGGTTGATACTTGGAACAACAATCTCACCAGGGCCATCGACACAATTGCTTCTAAGCGTCCTTTCCAACCCACTCCAAATAAACAAGCATGGTTCACAGAGGAATTTAGGAAGATGAAGCGGGCTGGACAATGACTAGAGTGCATCTGGCGGAAAACTCGACTCTTATCTGACAAGACTCGTCATAGGAATTTTCTTTATTCCTATTGAGAGGCAATATGTGGAGCGCAGAGATCTTTCTGCTCTGCATGTATTGCGTCTGCAGAGTCCCATCCAGCAGAGCTGTTTAGGGTGGTAAGGGAGCTTACACAGGCTCCACCTGTACAGAACCCTCTGCTTAACCCAACAGCAGCCTGCTGTGATGTGTCTAATAACTACTTTGCAGATAAAATCTCTCAGATAAGAGCCGACTTGGACGCTGGGTTTATAGTAGAGTCGACTGATAAGGTGTCCAGTAAACCTGTTTCTGAGATTAGACTGGATCAGTTTGAGCCGGTGAGTACCGATGATGTGGACAAGATCCTGGGAAAAGTGAGAAAGATGACATGCCCTCTCGACCCTTGCCCATCATGGCTGGTCGTCCAGGAGGGTGATGCTTTGTTGGCCTTTCTTAAGGAGACCATCAATGCATCCCTTAGGGAAGGAGTTATGCCATCTTGTTTAAAGGAAGTGGTTGTGAGACCACTCCTAAAGAAGCCTTCCCTGGACCCCCTGGACTTGAAAAACTATAGACTGATTTCCCATCTGCCATTTTTGAGCAAGGTGATTGAGCGGGCTGTTGCTTCTCAGCTCCAAGGGATCTTGGATGAAACCGATTTTCTAGATCCATTTCAAACCGGCTTCAGACTGGGATTTGGGGTGGAGACTTCCATGGTTGCTCTGGTAGATGGCCTTCGCCAAAACATTGACGGGGAAGCATGACCCAGTTGGTGCTTTCGGATCTCTCAGTGGCTTTCGATATGATAGATCACGGCATCCTCTTGGAACTCCTGGGAGAGTTGGGGATTGGAGGCACTGCACTTCAGTGGTTCCATTCCTTCCTCTCAGGTAGATTCCAGAGGGTGATGCTCGGGGACAGTTGCTCATCAAAAATAGAGCTTAATTGTGGTGTCCCTCAGGGTGCCATCCTGTCCCTGATGCTTTTTAATCTCTATATGAAGTCGCTGGGAGAAATCATCCAGAGACATGGGGTGGGGTGTTATCAGTATGCTGATGATACCCAAATCTATTTCTCCATGTCTCGGTCATCAGCCATGCTGACAGATGGTATTTCTCCCCTCAGTCACTGTCTTGTAGTGGTAATAAACTGGATGAGGAAAAATCAACTCAAACTGAATCCAGATAAAATGGAGATGCTTACAGTGGGGGTCCCTAAACCTGGTATTGGGTTGCAACCGCCAGTCCTGGGTGGGGTCACACTCTCTGCTAAGGACTGTGTTTGCAGATTGGGGGTGCTCCTAGACTCATTGCTTCACATGACTGCTCAGGTGAATGTGACAGTCAAGAGCGCCTGTTATCAGCTTTGGCAGATACACCAACTGTGCCCTTACGTTGAGACAAAGGACCTAGAAACTGTAGTGCATGCACTGGTAACCTCACGACTCGATTTCTGAAATCCTCTCTACATGGGGCTACCCTTATACCTAGTTCGGAAAGTACAACTGGTGAAAAATATGGCAGCCAGGTTAGTCACCGGGAAATTGAGAAAGGAGCATATCACTCCAATCTTGAAATCTCTTCACTGGCTGCCTATCAGTTTCCGAGCACAGTATAAGGTGTTGGCAATGACATATAAAACCCTACATGGCCTAGCTCCAACCTACATAAGGGATCGCCTCCTCCCATATAATCCGCCCCACACCCTTAGATCTTCTCGGAGGGGTTTATTGAAACCAATGAGATCCAGATTAACAACAACCTCCCAGAGATCTTTTCCTATCGCTGCTCCCAGACTATGGAATGCCCTGCCAGAGGAGATCTGTCAAGCAACCAGCTTGGAGAATTTCAAAAAAGCCATCAAAACGGATCTCTTCCGGCAGGCCTTCCTTGAATAGAACAGACCATTTTAAATGGATGCTTCTCCCTCTTTTTATCTGTTTATGTTCTTATGTCTTTATGTTTTGATATTATAGTTTTAAAGTCTTAGGGTAGTTATTTTATGCCACTGGTGAATTTGCCAGTTATTTTAAATATATGTACTATTATATGTAATTTTAAGGTGGGGGATTGTTTTAAGTTATTACTGTTGTTATGTATTTGTTTTATATCCAGTTGTTGTGAGCCGCCTTGATTGCCTAATAGGCAAAAGGCAGGGTACAAAAATAAAGTTATTATTATTATTATTATTACAATTCAACAACATTCCTACATCTGGGGTGGAGTAAAGGGTCCCTTAGCTGCAACTTAGAAATGCAAGATGCTGCTATTAATAACCTGGGAAACACAGTAACTGGGAAACACTTGGGCATCATCATAACCCAATGCAGTGATTCCAAACTTTGGTCTTCCATGTGTTTTAGACTCAACTCCCAGAAGCGCCAGCCAGCTTGGACAACAGTCACGGATTCTGGGAGCTGAAGCCCAAAAGATCTGGAGGACCAAAGTTTGGGAACCACAGCCCAATGCCTGTGCTAGCATGCCCCTCCTGTGAGATTCCATAACTGAACACATTAGACACTTTTCGGGGTCACTTTGGCTGGGAGGTTAGGCAAACTGGAGGTCAGCCAAAGGTCACAATGACCTGGGATGTGTCTAGAAATATAATGGTGGGGAAGCCCAAGATAAGATTATGCAGAAAGTCCCTGCAGTAACGGGTTTTGCTAACAACCCAGCGATTAGAGGAGTATGTGCTAATCCTTTCGTTCAGCCTTGTGCATTCCCAGAAATAACTCAATCAAGCAATTAAGTGACCATTCCTTAATTTATACCCTACAGAAATCTCTCCTATACTACCTCCTGTCCAACATTAAGAAGTTGCTGCAGAACCATCAATGTTTTGTCTTTCCAGAGCTAAAGCAATCAGTTGAGTTTCAGTCTCTTTTGTCTATCCAGTTGAAAAGCCATCCAAGCTTTGTCAAAACCAGAGTATCCCTTCAGGATATGAAAGAAGGTATAAATATCCCAGCCCAGACCCCAGCAAAGTGTGTCACAGATGGACCCTGTCATTTTCTGTGTTACCCTCAGATGCCAGTCTGAGTATCTTCGCTGCATGGAACTCTCCTCCTCAAGATGGTAACTATCACCCTATCTTCCAGGACCTCTTCTATCCAACCTTTCTGCCTTACTCTGTATGGTTCTTAAGAGTGTACGTTTTGTATGTTAGCATATTCCCTATGTTATTTCCAATAAGAAATACTGGAGTGCTCTCTATGGTCAGCACTGGTATACATAGGTGAAAAAGTCCCCTAAGGTACCCTCCTCTCACCGGCTTCCTTTTGAGCTAATAATTCCCTCAAATAATAAAGGAGATTTTGGCATCACAGCTGGGTCTCTGAAGCACCTCCCCACCTCTTAGAGTAACACCTGTATACTCAGCAGTAAGTTCTACTATGTTCAGTGAGACAGGGGCTCACTTCTTGTTAAGTGAGTTAAGGATTGTAGTTAAGTGAGCTTAGAACCAGAAAGTAATGCATACATGAGATACTATGTTTACTTTAATGGTACACAATCTGTTCCACAGAAATGTTAGAATAGATCTAGAAGAAAAGGCAAACTCATGCTCTTGTGATCACTTAAGTTCTGCCTTTGCAATAGAGCCCAATTTAAGTGAAAATGAATTTTAAGGGATCATACAGGACTCCTCAGCCTTCTGAGCCAAGCTATTTTATATAGGGTGTTCTGGATTTGTGTGTGTGGTTTTTTTTAATTAACTGGAACTTTTTAGTAAAATGTCCAGATGGGGGGAGGAGTGCAGGGCTCCTGCACTTTCTAGGGACTTTTTCAAACGGTTGAAAAACCCTCCGAGGAGGTCAGGAGAAGAACGGGGCTGTCGCACTTACATAGCCCCATTTCAGACAGCCCCATCCTCCTCTATCCTCCTCCCGACCTTCCCCCATCCTTCCTCCATGCTGCAGGTGCCACTTTTTATTGATGGAAAACCTCCACAAATAAAAAGTGGTGCCTGCAGCATGGGGGAAGGTTGGGAGGAGGTTGGGAGGAGGACGGGGCTGTCTGAAACGGGGCACTGTAAGCGCAACAGCCCCGTTCTTCTCTCGCCCTCCTTGGGTTCCCCCCCCCCCCGTCTGAAAAAGTCCTAAGTGTTTATAAGAAGGGCTTCTGCAGTTTTAATATCTGTATAGAAAGGGTAATTTCAGCAAGTGTAGCTTGCCATGGTTTTTTGCCATGCCCACCCTAGCAATTTTTTACTGGCTTCATTTTGGACCAATGGAGGGATCCTGATAGAGAAATTTTCTTAGGAATTTCAGCTGTTTCTTTGTCTCATCATTTGCAATGTTGCAACAAATGATAAGGTTCTTGACATCCACTGATAGGTCTAGACTCACTTTTGAGGAGCTTACCACAAGGGTACTGCCTTGCCTGGTGCAGTGCTCTAAACTAGCCACACAGAGCTCTATCTGGTGTTACTTGCACTGTTTTGAAAGTCTAATTATTGCATGATAAAATGCAAGGGATGAGTTGATGTAAGCAATTCACCCCCTTGTCACCACCATATTGAAAGTTAGCCTATTCCAGCCACAGAGCCTATTGGGTTCCTCTAGATAATGGAGTTCCCCATAGGAGCTCCCTGCCTCAGCTCCCCCTGCCCCCGGTAAAGAGACTGAAACTGCAGTGTGAGGCATCCATGTCCCATTTTTTCTGGCTTGGCCACTTGCTTTAGTGAAAAGCTCTAGGTCATCTACTGAAGTTCATCTTCTTCCGCACAGCTGTTTTACCAGGCTACCAAGTTCTTTTTCACCAGGTTACCACAGTTGCTGCAGCCCTATCTTGCAACTTCAGATGCATTTATTGTACCATTGTGGCTGTGGGTTGGTACAGTTTGACAAACACATCTCCCAATTTCAAATTTGGCCAGAACTTGCTCAGCCTTCAGATCCAATTAGGCAGTTTCATTATGCGGATCGTCCCTCACTTGGAAATGCTTTCATTTGTTTTAATCGAAGCGCTTCAGAGTACATCAGGCTGCATTTCCTTGATCTTTATGACATCTGGCTAAGAAATACAAACTGTTGAAATGCTTTAACTTCTGCTGCTACACAGGGTGTCGCTTACATAAGGGGGAGCGTTTGACTCTCTCAAACCCTCTGCCAGTTGTCTCCTGTAGCTAACAAGACAGCATCATGAATCCTTTATGGGTTTTGACGTTAAGCCCGAAGATGCACAGTGTTGCTTATTTCCTCAAAAAGCCCATTCTTTTGCAAGTGATACAGCTGTTCTTTAACTACTTCCTGGCATGCACCAGGATTTCAGTGTGGTGGAGAGGTCTTAGCAGGACTCTGCCTGGTTTAAAGAGAAACGGCTGCTGTGCTAGATTGTTAGTTTCTATCCCTGGCTCTTTATTACCTCTTGGCCATGCTGTGAAAGCAGCTGGTGCAATTATATTGTTCTCTTCCTTTCAGTTGCTGCAGTTCCATTTCTAAGCCGTGTTCTGGGCAGGATGACTTACAGCTTTGGTCTGTGGGTATTGTCAGAGGTTGTGTGAGGGAATTTACTGTTCCTTTTGGCAGTTACTGGACATTTGTATACATCAGGCATTTTTGGCCTTAAAGATTATGTTGGACCACAACTCCCATGATCCCTTATCATTGGCTGTGCTGGCTAAGGTGGATGGGAGTTCTTGCTCTCTTCACAGCTGCACTGAGAGCAGGCTCTGTGCACTTGCAGTGCTTAAATAAGTAGTTGAAGTACATATGACATCCTCCGTCATAGGAGGTTAAAGTGCTGTTGTTTTTCTCTCTGGAAGAACAGCTTAAATGCATAATGAGAGAAGTTGTTCACACTGTGTTCATGAACCTGTGTTTTAGCCCCAAGTATTGCCCTGATTAAAATAGCTGCTGACAAAGACCCTAATCCATAAATACCTCATTCACTCAAATCCATGAACTTTCCATTCAGGAGATGAAATTTGTGAATGCAGGTAGCAAGGCCTTTCTAGTTGTGGCACCAATCTTAGGGGATCATTTGTGAAAGGATGGCTGTGGAATCTAAACCCTTTAAAAATTTTCCAAGGTGTCTTTAGATACTATTTTATTTGCATGTTATATTGTATATGCTGCCACTTTGTCATATTTTTCTTACAGGCATACCTCAGTTACCAAAGCCACCAACAAAGAAGTTCCTTTTTACAAAGTCCTTTTTGTGTTTGTCCAGCCCCCCTTTCTCCCTATCCTCTACCTAGCTGGAAGGTTTTTAGCAGTATCAGCATTGGGGCATGGTGAAGGAGGGCTGGAGAAATAGAGATTTTCAGTGTCAGGTCACAAAATCATGTCTGTAGTAAAAAGTGCAATGAAGCTTATTGTGGGGAAAAGTGTGAATTTATTCTAGCCAGTCCTACAGCAGCTCTGTGTGCCTGACTACAACAGGGAAGGTAAACTTCAGTTCCCTCCAGAATCCTTTACTGTGCATGCATGAAATGCAAAAGGGGCAGAACAGATAAGCCTGCCTTATAAATCTCCCTGCACTGTAAGCTAAAAAAAGGAGCACAGATCTATAAATTTGCCCCCCCCCCCAGAAATCATAAGCAAGGTGGAGGCTGGTGAAAGAAAGAAAAAAGTCCCCTAATGCATGTTAGAAGAAGCTTTCAAGTGGTCTCTAGAAGGCTGAAAATATTTTTACGTACTTATGCAAGGCTTACCTGATCTGGTTGTTTCACATGTGCATGTTGTCTTGGATATTTTTCCCCCTCAGCCACTCTTTTTTGTGGTATTGGAACCTATCCCTATTCTTTCCATGTTATTTCTGCCTCTGGTACCAATGTTTCTGTTAAAGAAGTAATACCCAGGAATACATCTACTTTGTTAACTGAGATATACCTGTATTTTAACAAGCTGCCATCATCTTTCTATACAGAAGTTGTATTAGATTGTCAGCTGAATCTCACTTTAGTATCTATGATGAGGCAGCCTCCTCTACTGAAGGGCAGCAGGCTAGCTTAGGGATGGTGTGTTGGTTGTGTTGGAAATCCAGCTTCTCTCTCTGTCTTAATATCTTGCTCACTCTCCACCAACAACTTCAGCGTGTTCTGCTGAGGTGGACACCTCACTTTGCCTGATGGTAGGGCTGACCCCAATTTAATCAATGTACAGCCTGAGACCAGATTTTGGTTTCTTTGAAACAGCTGTTACTTCAAGAGTAACAAAAATTTCTCTTTTGAAAATACCATCCTAGCTAAAGTAGGGCCACTGACACCATTGACCAGGGCCTGTTGTGCTTGCACTAACTGCAGCTTCAGTGTCCTATAAAGCATTCCAGCAAGGGTTACAATATATTAGCTTTCAATTCACCTACTTCAGCAGGTCATTCCCTCTAATAGCACACCTAGCCATCCCATGCCAAGCACCAGTACTTGGAAAAGTTACTTTTTGGACAGCAACTCCTAGAATCTGCTGGCTGGGGGATTCTGGGAGTTGGAGTCTAAATAGCAACTCTTCTAAGCTCTGTCAATCACTACAGTTAGGCCTCCTGCAGAAAAAGTAGAGTTTTCTGTATTCTCAGCAACACTTTCCTAGATTGTTGGGGGCAGGGGAGGAATGATTTTGTCCAATCATTTTAAATGATTTTAATCATTTAATCATTTTAGTGATTTTAAATCTTCTGTATGAGAGCTGCGCATACTCAATAGTGAGCTGTATATAAGAATGTAAGAAAGAAACAGGGAAATAATGCTGTCTTTCAACAATGAACGTGCTCCCTGATGTGCTACCATGTTCAGGTTTTGGACTGGTGATACAACGTAGGAAAGGGGAAAAAATTAAATCCCTTCCCCCATGTTGTTCATTGTAGGAGCTGCCTCCCATCATTTCTCCCCACCACCACTCTTCTTGCTTTGAGAAAGAAAGCTGAGCTCCCATGAGATTTTTCAAGTCAAACATAAGAAATGGCAAAATGCTCTAAAGTGGATGGGAAGGGAGCTACCTGGGGGTGGGGGGAACATTGGGGCCATGTGCTCACTGCACTCCCACCCACAGTCTTCCACTGCTGCTGTTGTAGCTCACTGCTACTGTATCTGCCAATGGAAAGAGTTTTGATTGCACTGTAAAACATGTTGTGTGGGGAGCTTTTGCTTTGCATCCCAGCACAATCCCAGGAACCTACTGGGAAACAGGATGTTTCCTGTTTCCAGCCAGCAGCCAGAGGGACTCCAAGCCTGAAGCAGCCTCTTCTCCCCATTCCACCGGGCCAGAGGGCTATGGAGGGCCCTGAGGACTTCTGGAAGCAGAGCAGCAGTGGGAGGGGGCGTGGCCAGGAGTGGCTGGTGTTTTAAGCCACTCCCATACCCCTCAGGAACACCAGCCAGCAGCCAGAGGGACTCCAAGCCTGCAATTGGCGTCAGCTGAGGCTGGGGATGGAGTGGGGGCGGAAATTGGAGTTGTGCTGGGGAAAGGGAGGTATGGTCGGAACAGAGTGAACAGATGGTACAAAAGAAGGCGGGATCGCTGTTTGTTAGCTATCCCACCTTCAGTTCACCCTGTTTCCCGGAATGGATTGGAGAGCGTACCAACCATTCCACAGAACCTTACTTTGCTCCTCTGCAATGCCAGGTCGGTTAAGAATAAAACTCATATTATTTACGATCTACTCTTGGATGAGGATGCCGACCTGGCGTGCTTCACAGAGACCTGGCTGGGAGAGGATAGTGCTGTCACGTGAGCGCAGGCCCTCCCAGCCGGGTATTCTGTCAGTGAGCAGGTGAGGGGAAGTGGGCAGGGGGGTGGAGTGGCTCTGGTTTATAAGAACAATCTGACCTTGACCAGGATACCTGTCCGAAACACAGTCCACTTTGAGTGTATGCACCTTAGCCTGAGGACCAGGGATAGTTTGGGGATTCTGCTAGTATACCGACCACCCCGTTGTCTAGCAGACTCCCTAACTGAGCTGACACAGCTGGTCTCAGAATTGCTGTTGGAGTCACCCAGACTTTTAGTTTTGGGGGACTTCAACATTCCACTTGAGAACAGCTTGACAAATCTGACTGGTGCAGCTCGGGAGTTCATGGAAACCATGACAAACATGGGCCTATCCCAAATGGTCATCGGGCCCACACATTGTGCGGGTCATACCCTCGATGCGGTCTTCAGTACGGAACAGGAATATCCGTGGGCGGAGGTTATAAAAACCACCGCATTGTCATGGACGGATCATTTCCTGGTCAAGATGGAGCTAACAGCCACTGTCTGCCCCACCGGGGGTGGTGGACCTATTAGAATGGTCCACCCTCGAAGGCTAATGGAACCAAGAGGATTCCAGAAAGCCTTGGAGGGTTTAATGGTTGGTAACGCCGGTGACCCTGTCGAAACTTTGGTTAATACCTGGAACAACTATCTTACCAAGGCTATCGACACGATCGCTCCCAAGCGTCCTTTCCAACCCGCTTCAAACCGTAAGCCATGGTATATAGCAGAGCTTAGGAAAATGAAGCGGGTTGGACAACGACTAGAGCGCAACTGGCGGAAAACTCGACTCTTATCCGATAGGACTCGTCATAGGAACTTTCTTTGGTCCTATCGAGAGGCAATATGTGCAGCACAGCGATCCTTCTCCTCTGCACGTATTGCGTCTGCAGAGTCCCGTCCAGCAGAGCTGTTCAGGGTGGTAAGGGAGATGACGCAGGTTATTCCTGCGCAGAACCCGTTGCTTAACCCAACGACGGCCTGCTGTGACGTGTTTAACAATTTCTTTGCAGATAAAATCTCTCAGATAAGAGCCGACTTAGATACCAGTAATTTGGCAGAAACAATTGACGAGGTGTCCAGCAACTCCGTTGATGTCAGTTTACTGGATCAATTTCAATCTGTGAGTACTGAGGACGTGGACAAGCTACTTGGTAGGGTTAGGAAGACGACCTGCCCTCTCGATCCTTGCCCTTCATGGCTGGCCATCCAGGGGGGGACTGCCTTGATGATGTTCCTTAAGGACATCATCAATGCATCCCTCAGAGAAGGGTGTGTTCCATCATGTTTAAAGGAAGCAGCCGTTAGGCCGCTCCTGAAAAAATCTTCCCTTGACCCCCTGGACATGAACAACTATAGGCCGGTTTCTATGTTACCATTCTTGAGCAAAGTGATCGAGAGGGCAGTTGCGCTTCAACTCCAAGTGGTCTTGGATGAAACCGATTATCTAGACCCATTTCAAACTGGCTTTAGGACGGGATTTGGAGTTGAGACTGCCATGGTTGCCTTGACTGATGACCTGCGTCTAAGCATTGACAGGGGTAGTGTGACCCTGTTGGTGCTTTTAGACATCTCAGCGGCTTTCGATACGATAGATCATAGCATCCTCTTGGATCGCTTGAGGGGGTTAGGAATCGGAGGCACTGCGCTCCAGTTGTTCCGGTCCTTCCTCTCGGGCAGGTCCCAGAGGGTGTTGCTCAGGGACAGCTGCTCCAGCAGAAAGGAGCTTACTTGTGGTGTTCCACAGGGCGCCATCCTGTCCCCGATGCTGTTTAACATTTATATGAAGCCGCTGGGTGAGATTATTCGCAGTTATGGGGCTGGGTGTTATCAGTACGCTGATGACACCCAGATCTATTTCTCCTTGCCCCGATCATCGGCCTCGAATCCGATGGCGTCTCTCCTCTTAATGATTGTCTTAAAGCAGTAATGTGTTGGATGAGGAAAAACAGATTGAGATTAAATCCAGACAAAACAGAGGTGCTCACGGTAGCGGCCCCCAAACCAGGAGTTGGGTTGCAACCTCCAGTCCTGGACGGGGTCACGCTCTCCGTTAAGGACTGTGTTCGCTGTCTGGGGGGTGCTCCTTGATTCATCGCTTCAGATGACGAGTCAGGTGAATGCGACAGTCAGGAGCGCCTGTTATCAGCTTCGGCTGATACGCCAGCTGCGCCATTTCCTGGAAGTAAGGGACCTCGAGACTGTGGTGCACGCGCTGGTAACCTCCCGTCTAGATTTCTGCAATGCGCTCTACATGGGGCTGCCCTCATGCTTGGTCCAGAAACTTCAGTTGGTACAAAATATGGCAGCCAGAGTGGTCTCGGGAACATCTCGGAGAGACCATATAACTCCAGTATTAAAATCTCTCCACTGGCTGCCAATCAGTTTCCGGGCCCAGTATAAGGTGTTGGTTATTACTTTTAAAGCCCTAAATGGCTTGGGTCCAACTTATCTCCGGAACCGCCTCCTCCCATACAATCCTCCCCGCGCACTCCGGTCGTCTGGGAGGAATTTGCTTCAGCCACAAAAATCTAGGTTGTCTGCAACCTCCCAGAGGGCCTTTTCGGTAATCGCCCCCAAATTGTGGAATGACCTGCCGAATGAGATCCGTCAGATAACAAGCCTGAGTGGCTTTTAAAAAGCACTAAAGACGGATCTCTTTCGGCAGGCCTTTCCTAATTAGATCCCGGCCTCAGGGGATCCTGGCCTCTTCTAGCCTGCTGGCCATTTATAATATTTTATTGTATTTATAGTTTTAAATGTGATTTTAGATTAGTTGTTTTTAATTTATATTTGTTTAATGTTTTTTTATGGGGGAGGGTGGGAGTGGGGGTGTTTAGGGATTTTATTTGTATTGTATTTTAAATTTTGTAAGCCGCCCCGATTGTTTTAACAGAGGGGCGGGGTATAAATAAATATTATTATTATTATTATTATTATTATGTGCATTCACCATAAGCCATATTTTCCAACATAACCACACAGATTTGCTTAGCAGTGGAGCCTGCTATGGGAAGGGGAGCTGGGGCCTATAAAAATTCATGGGGTATATAGCAAAAGGGTCCCTGGCTCTTCTGAGAACTTGCCATCCTTACATAGAATGGTATTACACATGATGATAATGATGATAATAAAAATATTTATACTCTGCCCTATATCAAGGAGAGCCAGTGAACATTGGACTAGAACACTGGGAGACCAGGGTTCAAATCCCCACTTGGCCATGGAAGCCCATTTGGTGACCTTGGGCAAGTGACACTCTCTAATCCTCAGAGGAAGGCAAAGGCAATCTCCCTCTGAAAACATTCTGCCAAGAAAACCCTGTGATAGGTTCTTCCTAGGGTCACCATAACTCTAAAATGACTTGAAGACACACAACCACCACCACCTATATCAAGAGATCTCAGGATGGCTTACAAATAGGTTACAAAACAGGTTAAGCAGGTTAAAATTAGCTGCAAAGTTATTTGCCCGTGGGATAGTTGAGCAGCACAGAGCATTCCCATAAATAAGAGCATAAGATCACTGTGGGAATCATGTCTCCATCTTTTGGCCTAGGCATGGGGGAGGTAACAACTTGATTTGTCTTCTTCAAAGCTTCCATAAGGGAGAGAAGCTTGATCCTTTATAAGTTCTTTGCTTGTAACTGTATCTCAGCATCACACTGTTGGGGGTATGCATGCACCAGGCTAAGGAAACTGTGGTACAAGGATAATTAACCTTTGAGGTTAAATTTGTTCTGCCTGGAAAATGGCTGTCCATTGGTTGCAAAGAGATTCAGACTCTTTGTCAGCTGGAAGACTGGTCTTTCCTTGTTGTAAATATCTGCTGCATCCATTAATCTGCAATAGAATAATCTTTTACACCAGTAGCCTTTGACAGTTTTGATATCATACAGATCTCCCGGAGAAGCTGGGAGTGTTTCCTGTCACAACTCAATACAGTGTGAGCAAAGCCTATGACTTGCTGGCCCCAGTTCTAAAAGGCCTTGAGTGTTATCTTATAAGACCTTTGTGAGGGAGAAACTCTGTGTAAAATGTACAGTGTGAGAAGCCTCCCTTGTTTATCACTGGATCAGCCCTAGACATTACCTAATATGCCATAAAAGTGGTGACAGTGATACTGACATATTCTCAGCATGTATTTCCCCCCTCTAATGTCCTTTGTTCTTTGGTTAACTTGGGAGCATTCTTGTTTTCATTAAACTGAGAAAAGCTACAAATTCAATAATGTTAGTTAATGTACAGACAGGATGTCTGAAGGATTAAAAGTGTACAGGTCATCAAATTAATGGATGAGACTCTTCAGAGTGGTGATATTTTATTCTGCCAAAAAATGCTGTGAGGTCTGTGGGGTTCACAGTCAATCTCTGCACTTTAGAGAATAGACTATGGCAGTGGTTTTCCTTGCTTTCAACCCTTTTCTGTATTGACATACCTGCCGAGACATTCCTGTGTGTCCACCATGGAGCCCTGAGATGCAGGGCTTCTGGGTTGTTTTAAGCCAGTGGTTCCCAAACTTTGTCATCTGAGTGTTTTGGACTTCAGCTCCCAGAATTCCTGACCATTGGACAAACTGGCTGCAGCTTCTGGGAGCTGAAGTCCAAAAAACCTGGAGGACCAAAGTTTGGGAACCACTGTGTTAAGTAATATGAAGCATTGACACAATCTCTTAAAAAGCACCTTCCCACAACAAATACTAAGGCCATTCAAGCACATATTCCAAACAAGCCAGCCCCCAACGAAAAAGGATTGGAAGAGAAGAGTGGCAGCAGTGGGAAAGTAAAATGGGACACTCATTTCTAGCTACAACATTGTTAATCACAGACAACTGAAATATAAGCAGTTCAAGGAGCTGAGGAGCTTAAATAAGTTCCTTTCCCAGCAGAACTCATGGACTAGTTTGGCTTCCCTTCTTTATAACATTCATACCCTGCTTTTCTTCTGAGACATGTGTTTCTAGTGGCTATTCCTTCTCTCCCTTGCCCCTGCCAGGTGACAGCTGATGGAGAGAAAAGCCTAATGTAGCTGATTTTTCCTTCAGATGTCCTGTCCCGAAAGCCAAGCTTCAAAGGAGTTGTCCAAGGTGCTGAACTCTACTCCCAAATAGATGCAGCATCTCGGGTAGGATCTTCAGAGTTCCCATTAAAATCCAGAGCAGATTCATTGCTCTACTGACAGCAGAGCCACAGCTGCAATTCGTATCAACAATTTGCATTGTTCCCATAAACAGACTGGAAGTCCATGTCAGCAGTATTACACCATATTATTGGTCTAATATGATCCAGTAAATGGGAGTCAGGATCACTTGGGTTTCGAACTAGGAGCCTTCTGGTCTTTATCCTGGGCCTCCCATGTGATTTGGACCCTGTAGCTGATCTCAGCTGGCTCTGTGACCTTTTTTTTGGGCGAGAAACTGCTGTTTTGTTCAGAAAGACCTCCTGTTGCTCATTCCTCCTGACTGAAAAGCCTTGACAACTTTTCAAATGCCACATTTACTCTCCCTCCTTTCTTTCCAGCCACAAGCAGTACTGGTTGACTCACTGACAATGTTGTCCTTGCAAAAGTGCTCAGGTGAGAGAATGAGATCCCCCAATGAACAAGAGCCAAAGTGAATGCTACAGGTACCAGGGGAGAGTTTTGTATCTAGAGGTACAGCACCACCTACTGCTTGAGACATTGCCTTGCATTTCTTTTGCTCTGTTGACTGCACATGAAGTAGCTGACTTGAGGCAACTTGGCTGAATTATTGCCCCTGGACAGAACAGGTGTCAGTAATAAGGTAATAAGAAAAATGAACCACGTTGGCAGGGTTCCAAAGACAATTGCATCCCTCTCCTGGGTATGTAATCACCTTGGAAACCCTTAAGGAAGTTTTGTGCTGGATTTTGTGCTGGATCAAACAGAGTTTACAGATTCTAGTCTACATCACTTATAATATTGTATTTGTTTATACACTGTAATGGCTTTGTATTAGCACTTGGCAGAGAACCCCACAAGTGGTCTAGGAGCTGGGAAATTTTTTTAATGGGTGGGTGTATCTTTATCTTCTGTATCTTCCTCTGTATCTTAGACTTTTTCAGACATTCTAAAACCCATCAGGGGAGGGCGGGAGAGGTACGTGGCTATCCCACAGCAGGGGGTCAGTTTCGGACAACGGCATTCCCCTCCCATCGTTGTCCATGTTACTTCCGTGTTCAATCTTTTGCAAATGCACCATTTTTTACTCACTGAAATTTTTTGTGAGTAAAAAGTGGCGCCTTTGCAATAGATCAAACACAGAAATAACATGGGCGATGACGGGAGGGGAATGGCATCATCCAAAACTGATCCCCTGCCGTGTGATAGCCACGTACCTCTCCCACCCTCCCCTGATGGGTTTTAGGACATCTGAAAAAGTCCCTTCTTTCTTCATCAGCTTTATCCTTCTCTCAGTTCTCTTATTGCTTTTCTCAGTCCTTCTTTTGCTTCCTCATCTCTGCTTTCTGTAGCTAAGAATCTTTTCCTGAGAGCTTGAGACATCGGTGTGACTTCATGACTACTAAAGGTTCCTGGTTGGCTCCTGACTATTGCTGAATCAACTTTGATTCTCTATATAATAAATAAATAAGTACATAAATAAAAAAATTTAAAAATTCAAATTGTATTCTAGTACAGTTTCCCACTCCTGCTGAGGCTATACCAGAAATGGGAAACTGTACTAGAGTACAATTTGGATTTTTTTTTTTAAAAAAAAATAGAATTCTCACTTGTTTTCTATCCTGTTTCCTAATCTTTTCTGCCTTTCTCAAGAATTTTGCAGGTTTTACCCAGGAGTCCTGGGTAAAACATCCTGAAGCGTTTCAGGAAATTAATTTGTGCTAAAGTGACTAAGGATTTTTTTTACAAAAAAACTACACAGAAACACATTTTTTAATGCGATTTTTTTTGCAAAACAAATTTTTGTACAAAAAAACTCTTTTCAGAAACACACATTTTGTGCAAAATTTGTGATATTTGCACAAAAGCACAATTTTTGTACAAAACCACATGTTTTTCTTGAAACAGTAAGGTTTGGGCATGATTTTTTTTTAGGCAATCTCCCCACGCACAAACATATATTTCTGTATATAATATTTCCCAAAGCATTTCAGAATATGAAAATACTGAGCAAAAATGGCATATAAATATTGGTTTTCTCCTGCAGTGGGAAGAAAATTACAGAGATTAATCATCCTTGCCTGTAAGGATGAAATAGTCAAAGACTGACATCCCTGCCTAGGGGTACTATTTCTCATGGTTTTGTGGAGGTGAGCTTTGTCTACTTTAGTTGAATTCTGAATTGCTGATTCCTGTATATAGGGATGTGGAGATCTAAAAGGACAGTTCTGAGTTTGGAATATTTTATGAGAGAACCATTCTGAGGATTTATGTTCTGCATATAGATTTAATGCTACAATCATACTGTGATGAATGGGTCTATCTGCACCTCCAACTCTATGAGGCTGTACAAACTGCAAAATACCCTCGGCTACATCTTTTCAAAAGTAAACTTCTACCAGAAGAGGGACTTTCTGCAGGTGAATTAAAAGCATTTTACAATCACCAAAATCTAGTGGGCTACAAGATCATTGGTCATCCATCATCTACTGACACAAGCATTCCTTAAACTGAAACCTCCTTCTTCCCAGGCATTAGAAAACTGTTAATTGCAGCTGCATCATATCTCTCCTTTCCCAAGCAAAAGCCAGTTTCATGTACATCCCCCCCACCAAACTGCTAGGACCATTATAAACCAAGGCCACAAGAAAGTAAGCTAAAATAGTAGGAACAGGATCCATGGGATCTGAGCTTGACAGGTATACAATAGCTCCCAGAAGGAGAAATTCAGTCTGACCAATCTGTGTTGATAATAATCTGATAATGTGTCTTCCAGCTGATTCTTGCATGTACCTGTATAGCATAGGACTGGGTTATAAAGGTGTGAATGCAGATGCAAAATTGGATGTGTAGACTTTATTTCAGAGCCAGCATGCTGTAGCAGTTTGAGCTTCAGACTACGACTCTGGAGACCAAGGTTCAAATCCCTGCTTGGCCATGGAAACCCACTGGGTGGCCTTGGGCAAGTCACACTCTCTCCGCCTCAGAGGAAGGCAAAGGCAAACCCCCTATGAACAAATCTGGCCAAGAAAACCCCAGAATAGGTTTACCTTAGGCTCATTGTAAGTCAGAAATGACGTGTAAGCGCACAACAACAAAACTTTATTTATTAAATGGATGTGTTATATTCATTTATTAAAATATTTATAGCCTGCCATATATCTAAAGATCTCAGTATGAGGTATAGGTAATAAAACAACATTTGATCAAATGACCATTAGAAACAATTTAGGATGGTTAGATTAAACCAATCTAAAACAATTTAAGGCAGTGTACGCTAAAACAGAAATCCACAGCCCACTTATGATATAATCAGTGGGACCTCACAGCTTAGGTGAAGGGCCAAGTTTTAACTTGGTGTCAAAGTGAGGCCAGCATCAGCACCCACAGGGCCCAAGGTAAGACATTCCATACCCAGGCTACACCAGTACAGAAGGCCCTCTCCTCTGCCTTGAAGTATTGCTCCCACTGGTGGGACATGGGCAGGACTCAGACATGGTCATGTCTGGGCTAGTTCTTTGATCAGAGACATTGGGCTCAACCAGACTGCCTCAAAGTATTGAGAGTTTCAGATTCTTTTTGTTTTGATGCTACCTGGATATTCATGGGGTCTAGTCCTCTCTTGGAATATGCTGGATTTCCCTCGTCTCCCTCCTCCCACTGATCATGTATCACATTCAATCTTATGCAACATTTCAGGAATTGATTTGCACCAATTTCCACTGAGCCATCATCATCATCATCATCAGTTGGAAGAGCCCTTGTGGTCTCCTCCAACTCTATGATTCTAGGATTCTAGGATCATCCAGGAGTTATAGTTAAAATGCTAAAGTGCTCTAGCAATACTATATTAGGTAAGCATTAGGATTATTTTGTTTTAGCGTTAACGTTCCCCCTTTCCTTCACTTGATCTCTGTTGAATATGAGTATGTGTCCTGGGAACAACAGCTGTGTTTATTTGCTGGCTATCTTTACTGGGTCCAAGACAGTGGAAACACTCAAGGCAAGTAATCAATACATTTCATTTCAGAAAGTATTGGGTTAATTTAAACCAACGTGGGCAGTATGAATAAAAAGTCTTTGGTAATACTAGGGGCTCCCAGGAAATACTTGGAGATTTAAAAAAATCATATGGATCTCCAAAATAAAACTGGTTTGTACAGGGCAGGAGGTTGGACTAGATGGCCTTTGTGGTCTCTTCCAACTCTATGGTTCTATGATTCTATGAATAGAACTTGGCATTTTTTTTTTGACACTTGTTTCCCATCTGGAGGCACCCGCTGATTAAAAGGAGGTAGGGGCTGGTAGGGTTCATTATATATCTACTCACTTATTTGGGAGTAAGTTTCATTAAATCAAGTGGGACCTAATTATGAATATACAGTTGTCCCTTCATATTCGCTGGGGTTTGGTTCCAGGACCCCCTGTGGATACCAAAATTCGTGAATACTCAAGTCCCATTATATGCAATGGCATAGCAAAATTGTTTCCCTTGTCTGAGATGGCAAAATCAAGGTGTGCTTTTTGGATTATTATTTTTTTAAAGAATATTTTCAAGCCATGAATACTTAAATCTGTGGATACCAAATCTGTGGATATGGAGGGACAACTGTACATGCCTAGGCAGTTGATTTATGTCGGGAGGACGGCTACAGAGATCTGACTGTGCAATTCTGAAATTTCTCCCCACATATTGCATTTGACAACCACCCACCACTAGAATGCACCCTCACACTTTTTCTCAGATTGAGATTCACCCCGGTCTAGAACCTTTGCAGCCCCCAATCTAGAGGAGAATAGTATTAGGAAAGAGACAGGCTGAGAGAGAGTATGTGCACTGAAGGCATATTATATTTATGGTAGCTACCTATTCAGAAATACAGTGCACCCTCTGTATTGGTGGGCTTGCCATCCACTGACTGGAGTGCCTGTGGATTGCCATGCCCCATATTAGTTACCACTATTGATTAATATGGGGCTTGAACTCCTAGATTTTTTCCTGGGGTTGGGGGAGAACTGAACCCCCATGGATGGGAAGGGGCCACTGTACACAAGCAGCATATACTGTATTTAAATCAAGCAGATTTCCAAAGCAGTTTGCATAACTACTAACACTGCATCAGTTTCTTCAAACACTATATTTACAGTGTCCTCTGCCAAGGCTGCATCCCAGAGGGGTAAAAACAAAAAGAAAACTTTGGCTAAAACTACAAGCTTCTAACTTTCTCTCTCTCTCTGTGCCCATATTCACAATAACTCAAGCTCAGAGGCTGTAGTGAGGTTTCCAGTCATGATGAACAATTAAGCTAGTATTTTCTCTCATCCATAGTGAGGAAAGACCTATTCACAATAATCAGATCAGCCAAACTCATACCAATATGGAAACCAAATTCAGACCACTTTCAGCAGTGTTACCCTAAGAGATGTGGGAGTAGGTTTTAGAGACCTACTCGTGATACCAAAATATTATTAGCTGGGGGAATTATTAGCTCAGACAGTATGCCTGCAAGAGGAGGGTAACTGTGAGGATCTTTTCACTTAGGCATACCAGTACTAACTGCAGAGAACTCTAGTTTAAGTGAAATAAAGTGTTTTTATTGGAAATAACACAAATTGCTTCACACACACAACACACATTCCTAAGAACCACACCAGGCTATAGAGGAGCAAGGCAGAAAGATTGGATAGAGGGAGAGATTCAGGAAATAGGGCAATAGTTACCAGTCTTGAAGGAGTTTCAGGTAACAAAGTACATTAATTATTGTATGTTTTATTTTTTTTCTCTAATTTAATATATTTTTAATTATTATGTGTTTTTAGTCCTTTATAATTTAATATTATTTTAAGGGGTGGGTGGGCTAGGGTATTGTAATTATGGAGTTTTTATATTGCAAGCCGCCACGATTGCATTGCAGAGGGGCGGGATAGAAATATAATTTATTATTATTATTATTATTATTATTATTATTATTATTATTACTCAGACAGAAGTCTGAGGGTGGCACAGGAGGTTCCGATCCCAAGGTGCACCTAGAAAGAGAGTAGCCGGGCTTGTCCAATATGGCACACCTTTCTATTGTTGGGGGACTAACATTTATACCCTGCTTCACATCCTGAAGGGGTACTCAGGCAAGGAACAAAGCTTAGATGGGTTTCCCACCGAATAGACAAAGGAAACCAAAACATAGCTGATTGCTGTTAATGGCTGGGGGATAGGAATTGATGGGTTTATGACAACCTCACAATGCAAGACAGGAGGGGGTCGGAGGTGAGATTTCCTTAGGATTGGAGTTGGGAAAGGTCACTTAATTGTTTGGTTGGATGACTCATTGTTGTAGTGCCCAAGAAGGAATTAGCAGATACCTCCCTAATGACTTTCTTTACCAAGGGGCTTCTGGAAAATCCTAATGTGGGCTTGCTTTGCCAAAACATTTCTAAGACATATCCCAGGTCAATGTGCATTCCAACTGACCTCTTTTTGGTTCACCCCGGTCAGCTTGATCCTGAAAAGTGTCCAATATTTCCAATTATGGGATATCAAAGGGTGGGGGTAGTAGGGCATGCTAACAGTAACTCAAATCAAATCAGGGCAATGGGTTGGCAGGGGAGTGGACATGGGCTCAAATGCTGCTTTCTAATCTATTTCCCCACTAGAAATTCCACTTGTCATTTTCGGGGATAGCCAACACACAGGTAGTGATATGGGGACTCATACTGGTTCCCAAATTGGAAAAATAACATGTAAGAAAGGAGTAGATATTATTTTTCCAGTACGAGTTCCCATTTCAGTGCCTAGGCAGTGTCAAACGTCCTCTGAATAAATATTGCTAAGAAAACCCTAGGATAGGGTCGCCATAAGTCATAGCCAACTTGAAGGCACACAAAAACAACATCAAAGAAAGGAATCATCTCCACCCCATCTTCTATTTTTTTTAAAAAAATAATGTCCTTTTTAGGAGGTTATACCAAACTGTAAAAGCAAACATTTACTTATATTACTGACCTTCTAAGTAATATGTTGATCAATATATCAATGAAACTACAGTCCTACATTTTTTTCTTCCCAGGTCAGCTACCTGGAGGAGTAAAAGCTGGAAACATTGTTGACTTAGTTCATATAACTCCATATATAGATTATAGAGCCCATAAAGAAAAAAAATATGACTTTTTTGTTTGGATGGACATAAGCTTTTGTGACAGTGAAACTTGAATTCTTGTTTAACTAATCTCTCACTAACAGAGACTGGTAAAATATATTGGCCTGCCATTTTTATGCCTCCCCATAAGAAGTAGTGATGGCCACCAATTATAATGGCTTTAGAAGGGGCTTAGACAAATCCATGGAGAACAAGGCTACCAATTGCCATGATGACTATAGATTACTTCTGTTAGGGAATCTGGAAAATGGCTAATGGACATATTGGCTGAGGGAGCTGTGGTGGTGGTGGCGGTGATGATGATGATGATGATAATTTTCTAAGCTCTGCTCCAGTATCAGAGGCAATAAGTATATCAATACAGGGCTGCTGGAGAAAAGTACTGTGGCACTCATATGTTGCTTGTGGGAACATCTGATTTTCTACTATGGGGACAAAATATTAAACTAGATAGGCCTTTGGGTTCCTGCATTCTGATCATTAAATCACCTTGTTTAATGGCTAAACATGTGACACATACAGGAGCAACTTGGGCTCCACAAAGTAACTTGGCTCAGCAGCTGTTCTTGAGGCCCTGCTTACTCCTCTCTGATAGGCAATGCCAAGGACTCACCTCAACACAGAAGGCTTCCCCCCTTCTCCCCCCACTCTTTCCCTCTCCCCAGGCTTTTCTGTCTGTACAGGAGTTTCTTCAGGGAGGTGGATAGCGCTTCTTCCAGGCTTCCTTCTCTCACCCTCTGCCTCCTTCTTATCCACAAGGAAGTTCTTACAACCTCTGGAAACTGTCCCCCTTCCTCCCAGGCCAATGCCATCTAATGTTTGCCTTGGCTTTGTTTAGTTCTGGCCAGGTTGATTGCACCGTGAAGTCACTGACACACCATGAACAATACAGCATCTAATCTCTCTCTCTCTCTCCGGCTTTTCTTCACAAACGAAGATTCAGGAAGGACTCATCCCGCGTTTTCTGCAAGCGCTCTGATGACTAAAACGGCCAATCCGAGATAAACAAGTCTGGTTGCAGAAAGCACAGCAGAAGGTCTCCCTGGGTGATGTTTCCGGGTTGTGATTCTTTCTGCGTTGTCTTTTCTCTTCAAGACTTGTTCGGTGTGAGTTCTCAAATAAGGCTGCAGCATTGTGGATAGTGCATCTCCGTGCCTCCCGATGTGAGGCCACGGTGGACCATTGTTGGTGATCAATTTGGCCGAGTCTGAGATATTGTTTCAGGGAGTCCTTGTATTGCTTTTTTGGAGCGCCCCTCGTACGCTGACCCGTGGAGAGTTCACCGTAGAGTACTATTTTTGGGAGGCGATGGTCCTCCATCTAATAACATGCTTTTAAAAATAGTTTTTTTCATACTGTCCTAAAATATGCATTTCAAAGGATTATTTCCAAATTATTTTCTTGCTGCAACTATCATGTCATGTAGTATCCCTTTAAAAGGCAGGGACAAGAAGCCTCACTTCTAGCAGGATGTACTGCTAGTTTTTTTGTTTTGAGGGCAGAATCAGTTGGGTGCTTGTACAGTGGGCCCTCAGTATCATCTGAGGTTTGGATCCAGCCCCCTCAGCTCCCGTGGATGCCCAAGTTGGTGGTTGCCCAAGTCCCATTATATACAATGGCCTGGTAAAATGGTATCCCTTGTATAAAATGGCACAATCAAGGTTTGCTTTTTGGATTATTATTTTGGGAGGGGGATATTTTCAAGCCATGGATGGTCGAATCTGTGGATGCAGAATCTATGGATATGGAGAGCCGACTGTATGACTTCCCCACAGGTCTAGTCAGTCCTGGGCTTGTTCAGTTAAGTTTTATGTTTCTTAAAAGTTAAATAGTACTCTACTCTGGGTTTCTGGAGGTTTTAATAAATGACAGTGAAGACATTTCTGTGTGGTGCTGCTTCCTATAGCCAAAAAATCATATGGTATCTTAAGGGACAGATTTAATGCATTATAAACCTTCCTTGGCTACACCCTCCTTTCTTAAGTGCATGTATTTGGTAGGGGAAATGGGGTGCTATGTGTATGAGAGAGATAGAGATGAAAATAATATTTTCTATTATTTGCTTCCTTGTTGAAAAATGGGTTTCTAAACTGTTGGGGATCCGCATTGCTAAGGAAAATAGACAAGTGAGACTTTCAGATAGTTTTCTTCCAGTGTCCTGTAGGTTTTTCTGCACAGAAAGACACATAGGGATTTTGGGCAAAGAAATATGTTTGTTTTTTTATGTAGAAACCATGCTTTTTATGCAAAAAATCCCTCTTGTCTTTTTGTGCAGAAAAGAAAATACTCCAGAACACTTAGGGATGCTTGAAGATACTAGGGATGCAGGGAGAATACTGTACAACAAGATGTGTTTTCTTGCACAGTGGGGAGAAAACTACAGTAATTATTTGTCACTTGAAATAGACATGGATTTACATCCCTGGTGTGTGATTCAGGATGTTGAGGAAAGGATCTGTTCTGACTAGTGAGCATGAAACAAGGGCCCACATTTGCTGCCGAAAGGCTCACTGCCTCAATAGTTTTCTCATGCTGCACAGAACACCCAAAGAAGTCCAGTGTCCTTGTAGTGATGTCACCAGTCAGGGTCTCAGTTCTTGTTGTCTAATGTCTTATGTTGATATGACAGTGTGCAGTTTATGTTGATTTATCAAGAGGACAGTTTTCACCTCTGAATGCAACCTGAATCTGCCACTACTTAAAACCGGCCCCAGACAGAACTGTTGCTAACTTTTCTTCCCTTCTTTTGCCTCCCTAGAGTGATGTTCTGCAGGAGTGTCCATGATGCTCAGCCTCAGCACGTGCTCCATCAGCACCCACATGCTTTCCGAGGCAGGTTCTTTCCCAGCTGGTGGAGCCACTGAGCTGGACAGTGACCCCCAAAGGTGTGTGCTGGCTCTGCCTGAAGAAGAGGCATGGCAGAAACACAGGCTCGGGCTGATGCAGTCCACTCAGTCTTGCAACTTGCTCGATCCAGAGACCTTGAGTGATGCCCTTGTCTCACGGACTGCCAGCTTTGATGCCCTCTATGAGCTGCGCTCACAGGACAGGGAATCCAGTTTGGGTTTGGATGGCAGCAGCACGTTTGACGTGGGGCAGAGCCAGCTTATCCCTGTGAGCCCTGAAGTCATCAAGCGCCGGCGAGGGGGACTGATTGAACAGCGGGATATCATTAAAGCACATGAAGCGCATAAGATGCAGAGCACACCGCAGGCAAGACGGAAGGAGTGGGAGTAAGTATGGGACTGGGTTCAAAGCATCTTCCACTCACTCTTCTGAGCCTGGCTGGGAAGAGAGTGCTCTTAGCTCTCTTTGCCCCAAGTGAAACTGGGTCAGAGTTAGGAAAAGTTACTTATTGGACTGCTACTCCCAGAATCTCCCAAACAGCATAGCTAGTGTCCATGGTGGCTAGGGGATTGTGGAAGTGGTAGCCCCCCCCCAAAATGTTTCCAAGCTATGTGTCTGGTGGGGACTAGAGTGGGGTTTGTTCAATAGCCAACCTGACTCTCTGAAACAGCCTGCCTAGGGAAACCCACCTTACACCTTCATGTTCTTTCCCAATTTAATTAAACTTGACTGCTTGAGAACTTTCCATGGGATGTGCTAGCTGACCTTGCTTTTTGTTACTGTTGCAGCTTAATTATGGATGGAGCTCTTCTGTCTAAGATAGCTCTGAGGCCTTGGAGATCCTCTGCCAGTCAGTGCAGAAAGCAGAGGGATACATGGATTAATGACCAAATGTGGTGTAAGACAAGCTTCTTACATTCCCATTTGATTTAATTCTTTAACACATTGTATTATGAATGAAATAATGTTTTGTAAATTTCAGTAATAATGCTGGAGGGAGCAAGAAGGTCATGGAAGGCCAACTCCTTGTTCCCAGGCAAGAATGTGAATCTCACACCAAAAACTAAACAGTGGTGTATAGCGAGAAGCCTTTCATGGGGATTGCAAATCTTGCTCTTGCAACCCCACCTGTTCTCCTCTATCCATGGCAAACACTGGTAATCTTCAGCCTGAAGCAAAAATTCCATGTACAGCATACTGGCATTCCTCACATTGTGCTGGAAATATAAAGAAAATCCTAAAACAAAATGCCAAATATTTTCCAGAATTTATTGATTTGTGTTCAGATCACAGTAATTTGGAAGGCTTTGGCTATAGCACAGCCAGCTCTGTAGTAAGGGAAAAGAATGTATTATATACACAAGTGGGACCTGCGACAAAATCCTGCAATGCAAAGTGTTCCTGGTTAGGATTCCAGCTCTAGCTTTTCACAAGAAACTCATTTCCATTTGGCATACATACATTATGCACATGCTTTTCTGTTCCCCTTCCCTCTAATGGGACATCAGCCAGTATTTCATGCTCAAAGAGTGTGCTCCACCTTGTTTCTGGGTTCCCCATCCTTCAGCACTCACACAAAATTATTTCTCTGCTTTTGCAAACTTTTGAGTTCCTCTAGGCCCGCTGATACATCCCACTTGTGTGTAGATTGTGACTTTTGGCACTGTTTAGAGATCAGCACTCAGTTAACTGAGTTCACTATTAGCTTGGTATAGTGGTTTGAGTGTTGGAGACACTCTGGGGACCAGGGTTCAAATCCCTGGTGGGCCATGGCAACCCACTGGGTGACCTTGGGTGAGTCACACTCTCTCAGCCTCAGATGAAGGCAAAAGTGAACTCCCTCGGAAGAAATCTAATCAAGAAAATCCAATGATAGGATGGATCTCCTTAGGATCACCATAAGTCAAAAACATCTTGAAGGCACACACCAACAACAAATACATAAATTTTGTTAATGATAAAAATAATCTCAGTTATTACAGTGAAAGCCACTGAAAGAGTGACAGTAATAACACTATTCTAATATCTCAGATATATAATAGTGAAAGTAAATGAAATACAATACTATATGAAACCAATAAAATATGTTTAGAGGGCTGGCTGTGTTAACAAAGGAGGAGGAAGGTTGTTTTTAATGGCTAGGAGGAGGCATAGAAATGAAAATAATTGCCATGAATTGTATTGATTTTGTTACTTTGGGGGAGGAGGAGTGAATTTTTTCATTGAAGTGTTTGAAAAAGTGAACCTGTAGGTTCTTGTTCCTCTCTACTGAAATGGTGGCTTGTTGGGGAAAAGATAAGAAAATATTATTATTATTACTCCAGGGGCCATAATTCAGATTTCAGTCAAGTGAAGCAGAATTAAGCTCTTGCATACCTGATGATAGTAATGTGTTTTGAGGTGATTTTCTAGATTATATGTTACAGTATGCAGTTTGACCTAGCATTTGTATGAATGTGTCAGAGGTTTCATTTTGGTGGGTTTTCCCCCACTCTGTTTTTGAGGGCGATTTAAAAAACAACTTTTCTGAACACTCTCTCCCTAAGCTCTTAGGGATAGGACTGATTTATGCATTATACATAATATATAACATTGCTACACTTGGTAAGAGAGGATGCAGATGGACATGAATATGGGATGAATATGGAAATCCTCGTCTGAAAAACCTTTTGTGAGAGGGTGTAAAGGCCCTTCCAATGAAGCTGTGTAGTCCTGAAAGCTTGTGCTCAACCTTCCTGGCCAGAGGTTACCTGCCAGGAGACAGTCTCCATGGCAGCTCTGCCTGGAATACGTCAAGTCCTTAGCGAAACCCCATCTCTTTAACTGCACCAACTACAACAAACAGAAAGGCAGTTCTGGTGCTCTCCAATGCTAAGCATCGCTAAGCATCTGGGTAGCTGTATTTCACTAACCCTGGATAGTGGTGTTTCTTTTAAGCCTGGTTGCAAATAGACATCCATGATGATTAGGCAACCACAAGCCCAATGGCTCAGCTTGGCATCTAGGGCTTTACAGTTGACCTTTCTACAGCACGTACACACACACCTGGTTGCAAAGATACACCTGTCAGTGTGTAAGTCAGCTGCTTTCTACCATATAGAGAACCAAAAGGATTCCTTAGCTGCTTCCTTCACAGTGTAAACAGCAACCATGGCACCACAAGTGTTTCACATTTGTGTTTCCCTGCCACAGGGCTGTAGAAGACATCAAAGATTAGCCTTTGGCTGCACTTTGCGTGCAAATTCTAAATGGGTGCAAATTCTAAATTCTAAATTCTAACCTTGGAAATAAGATGATTACAAGATTTTACCAAACTTTGTTAGAATGGGAAACTGAAGATGAGGTGGTTAAAGAGAACATGACAAAATGAGCACAGAATGTTGGACATCCAATGGAATTGGAAAAATGGGAGATATTGTGGACAAAAAAAGAAAAAAAAAGAAAAGAAAATTACCCTAAGTCAGAATATTTGTGAAAATTGCTATAAAATGTTCTTTAGATGGCACCTCTCTCCACACAGGTTATCTAAAATATATAAAAATATGAGTAGTAAATGTTGGAAGTGTTAACAAAAACCAGGAACATTCTATCATATGTGGTGGAGTTGTGAAAAAGCTAAAAAAAATTGGATGCAGATTCAAAAAATTTGTAATCAAATACTAGATTGTAATATTTCACTCAGACCTGAAACTTTTCTATTGGGAATACAAGAAGAGAGACTAGACCAAGAAAAGGAAAAACTTCTATTTTACATGCTTGCAGCAGCAAGAATAATATACGCATCAATGTGGAAGAATCCAGAGATACCTACAATAGACCAGTGACTGACAAAAACATATGAAATTATCGGAACAGATCACTTAACTATGCTTATAAAAGGTAAGTACATAGATAAGAATCAACAAATCTGGACTAAATTGTCTAAATATCTAGAACAGAGATGGGGAAATTTTGTAGCAATTGCCACATAAATTAATATTACGAGAGAAGTAAATCATACATAATATCCACAAAAGGGGAATAAATAAATAAATAAATAAATACAATGGAGAGGAGAAACAAATAATGCAAAATGAAATAAAATAAGCAAACAAAATCCTCAATAAACTGAAAGCGAAAAAAAATAACGTTAATAGAGCATTTGGACTTATTAAATTACACACACATATATATATATAAACAGATAAGGAAGTAAAGGAAAATGACAATGACATAGTGAAATAAAGTTATATATTGTAAAGACTGTTAAAGAAATTAGAAAGAGAATATAGAAGAGCAATTAACCATGGGTAGTCGGAAGGAAGTGCAATGTAGTATGATTGAGCGATATGTTAGAAGTAGAACGAAAGAATGAAAGAATGAAGAAAATGAGAACTACACCAAATGATTGTAAATGTTTAGTACATACAAGCAAACAATATATAGATGTTTATTGAATGTATAATGTTTGATTTTAATGTTTTAGGGAGAAATGTAATAATAATAATAATAATAATAATAATAATAATAATAATAATAATACCCTTTGGCTGCACTTTGCAAAGGGAGAGGTTGGAAATCATCTCCAGCTTTGTTAGCAGCACAATTTCATCTCCATTGGGGAAAGGGGAGAGGCACAAAGCCAGGAAAGGGAACTCTTGCTACCTCCAGTTAGTAATTGGTGACAGCAGGGCTTTCCTTTATGAGAGGTCCAAGGGCAGAGCACAGAAGGAGCAGGCCAGCAGCCTTCTGCAGGATGGAGGGAGATTCTCAATGGGCTAATACTAGCAGTACCATCTATTTTTTGTATTGGTGCTACTGATAGAGCCACAGACAGATTGAGAAATGGTAGCAACATTGAGGGCTATTTGACCCCAACACCTCATCAGTAAAGCCCCCTTTTTTCCAAGTGTCAAAGAGCTACGTAAATACTTCCTTCCACCTCCTACCCCCAATCATAGTGAAGTCATTTACTTGGAGCCTGTTGAATCATGTTCCAGAGAATTCCCATGAAGACTCTTGGAGCACCTCTTGAGGGTGGAAATGACCATAATTTTTGTTATTGTACCCAACATGCTTTAACTATTCCATTTTCAGTGTGGGTTGAGTCATTCATTTGATGAATACCATAACATGTGCATGCTATAGTGCCTTAGTAGAGCTCATTATATCATAATTATTATATTAGGGGTTGTATTGGCACTCTGCCTCTTAAACCAGCCAAAATACACAACATCCAAGTGGCAGGAGGAATTGGGAGTAGCTCCTGGCCCTTTAAGCTTTCACTTTATTACAGCCTGTTCACTGGAGTCCTCCCTTGCAAATTTGCAGTTGGGTGGTAATGGTGTGCTTGGGATGGGTGGATCAGTGGGGAAGACTCAGTGGCAGAGATGCATTGAATGTAACAGATCCCAGGTTCAATCCTCAGCATCTTCACATTGAACTAGGAAAGGATTTCAGTCCAAAACCTTGATGCCTGTTAGTGTAGACAGTGTAGTGACCAATAGTGTGACTAGGTATAAGACAGCTTCCAACATTCTTAATTCATTGTGCTATGAAGTAATCATGGAACTGCTTCAGCATGTGCTCTGCTGATTATATTTGTACCCTTGCCCCTAACTTGGAAGTAGTAGGTTATAAGTAACCAGTTATTTGTAATTATTTGTTTTCCCCAAACTAAGACATAAATAAATTACATAATTTAAAAGGGGAAGCTTTACTTCTTTTATGATGTAATGGCAACTTTTATTTATTTTTATAGTTAATAGGGATGTGGCCTTACTAAATGGTGGAGGAGTTGAGGTCCTCGATCACCCACATGCTTATAGGCATGGGGAAATCTGGCCAATTGGAAGCAGTCTGATTGGCTGGCAAGGGGAGAGGTTTCCATGGGCAAACTGGAGGCTTCTCTCCAGTCTCCTCTGGAGCATATAAAACAGGTCCTGTCACACTGACCATCAGTCAGCATTGGAGCATTTTCCCTCCCACCAGTTTAAGTCTTTGGTTGGTTGTAGTCAGAAAGAGTGATGCTTTTGCTTTGTGTTTCTCACACATTTTGGATGTCTTGATGTGTCACAATTTTGGCAGCTTTGACATGGGATCAGATTCAGGTTGGGGAAAAGAGGGCTCTGCATGCCCATCAAACCTTGTTCTTTGAAGTAGAGGTAACCAAGTCTATGCCCAGTTTGGGTGACCCTGTGCATGAGAGACCTCCAAGACATCCTGTCACCAACAGCCCTGCTCAGGTCCTGCACTCGGGGCTGTGTCCTGAACTCACAGTAGCAAGTGCCTGAGGAGCAACAGGGGAGGAATGCAGGAACAACAGGGTAAGGGATGCTGTTCTAGCCTGTTGCCAATTGTCCACAAAAAAAGCAAGAGAAGTCAAGAGCCAGTCCAGAAGTTAGTCACCAATAGTCCATACAAGATGCAAGAGTAGTCAAAAGCCAGTCCAGAGCTCAGTTACCAAGTGTCCATACCAGATGCCAGGAAAACCAGTAGCCAGTCCAGAGTTCCGTAGAGTCAGGTCCAAGGTCCAAGGTCCAGTTTCAGGGTCAGCAAGGGGTGACTGCAACAGTCTAGAAGTCAATCTGAAGTCAAGACAAGCATTGTTGTCAGTACTGGGATTCGAAGGGAAACGTCTTCCAGATTTATAGCTAGAGTTCCAAGGTCAGGTGGAGCTAATTAGTGAGGAAGCAGGTCAGTGTTTGGTATTTAAACGACACTGGGCATGGTGTTTCTTCCTCCTGTGTTCGGAGAAGGAAGGTAGCTTGTTGTCTTGATCATCTATCACTGGCTGACCGACTGTTTGTTCTGCAGAGTGAGATATGTTTTCTTTCTCTGGTTTGGCTGGCCTCTCAGAGGAAGCTAGAGCAGTCTCTGTTTTTTCAGACTTGGCTATACTTTCCCTCTCTGCCTTGTCTGCGGTCTCTGCTTCCTCTGAATCCTCCTCTGAGTCCTCAGCCAGGTTGTTTATGACAGGCTGTGACCTCTGCTTTACCAAGCATTATTCTCTTTTCTGATTACTCATGTTGTCTCATGATATGACCAAAGTATGACAGCCTCAGTTTGGTCATTTTGGCTTCTAGAGAGAGTTCAGGCTTGCTTTGCTCTAGTGCCCACACAGAGAGACCTGCATGGTAGTCAACATCCACTAAGGATGTCATGTCAGGTTGAGTAAGCAATGAGAATAAAACTAAAAGCTGTTGGTTATATTTAAGCTTAAATTGCAAAAGCACACCAATGGGTGGGGTGGAGGTAGCTCATCCCCTCTAGCCAGAGAGGAAATCTGCTTTCTTCTTCCTTTCCGGTTTTGGCATCTAATATAGAGTTGCATATAAAGCAATAGGTGTTTTGATAAGTATATAGATGATATGAATTCTTTTTTTATTGATATTGCTCAAAATAAAAGCTTTCTTCAGGCATTCAGGATTCATGTGGTGAAAGAAAAAGTGGGGACATAGCCATTGATGCTGTCCCTTCTGTTGCCAGCTTTATTGCCTTCTATGTATTGAGAAAGAAAGTTCAGCAGTAGAGAGGTGACTATATGTAGTGGGGGTGTTTGTGTATGTGTGTGTATGCGTTCATTTCTTGTCTTTTCTGTAAACAAAAGGCAGTGTACATTGTTTGCTACACTTTAGCTTCAAACAGTCCTGTGCAGTAGATAAGGCAGAGAGAGAGATTGAGAGAGAGAGAGACTAGCCCAAGGTTGCTCAGTTGGGACTGGAACCCAAGTCCCAGGGCAAGACTCTACCCCAGCGAATCTCAATTTTGGTCACTCTTGATGTTCTTGAACTTCAGCTTCCAGAAGCTCCAGTTAGCATGGCAAATGGTCAGAGCTTTTGGGAATGGCAGTTTTACAGGGCTTCCCTGCTGCCCCAGTGTTTGGAGGATGATGAGGTCAGCAATGGGGGCAGCGAATAGGCCAGAGAGTTCACCTCTCCTCTTACTTTTTTTGCATGGTTGGGTGGATTTCAAGAACACCATAGGTCAAGTCCTCTTAATCTGTTATAGGTTTGGGGTGCACATTTAATATGTTTATTACATGCAACAAAGATATTTGTGTACCAAAGTGTCCTACAGATACCATTAGACTGTATCTCCATGCCAGCTGTATACTAGGTGGCAAATTCAGGTTTCACTCTTGTCAAATGGCCCTCAGTGATAGCAGTTTGGGCACTGGTCTTCTCCCTCTGTCCTTCAAGCTCAGTAATACAGCCTGTGTATTCATAAATGATGTATTTTGGCTTCCCAAGTTTACAGCCACCTGCCCACCCACATTGTACCATCTGTACTGGGGAAGGTATGCTTTGATTTTTGACACAGGATAGATTTGAAATGGAATTGGAAAAACCTCACATGGAAGATTCATACCTCATTACTGACCCAGTGGGGATGGGGTGCCAAATTACTAAGGGATAGATGGACAGAGAGAAGGGGTCATGAAGTGATGTACAGCTTAATACAATTCTCTGATCAACACCCTGCCAATTTATTTGATACCAGTAAGATATATTATCTGTCTCTGCTGCTTGTTCTGATGCATTTGTTTTGGTTGTTTGTGATTTGTGTCTTGCTGCCACATCTGTGTCACACTTTAGGACTGAACTACAGGATTCATGATCCACTAAGATGAATGTAGCTCACCAGCCACAGATGATTTATATTTTATTTAATCTTATTTATTAGTTATATTGACATTCTACCCTTTCTCCACTGAGCTCAGGCAGGTATACATGGTTCTCCTCTTCCCTACTTTATCTTAACAACAATCCTGTGAAGAAGGACAGGCGGGGGGGGGGTATCCACATGACACAAATAATCCAGTTTGAAACTGGAATATTTTCATGGCTCCTTCCTATAGAATCCTGGGATTTGTAGTTTTACAAGGTCTTTAGCCTTCTCTGACAAAGAATGCTGGTGCCTTACCCAACTCCCAGGATTCCTTAGCAAGGAGCCATGCAAATAATCCAGTTTCAACCTGCAGTAAACCTGGGTTTGCTAGTACCTGTTTACCTGGCAGGGAGTCACAGCCAGTCCGCCTGTCTGGGTGTATTGGTACTTTCTTTTTAATTGGGCTGCAGCTTCAAGGGCCACTGGCTACACTGGCTGAGGGATTCTGGAAGTGCTACCTGTAGTTCAAAAGGGCCGTTTTTCCAAGCTCTGTGTCTGACACCTATTTTCAAGCGCAACTTATTCACATTTATCCTTTACATTTTTTCTATAAAGCACACAACACTGAAAACATCTCAATTGTATACCTTAGCAATATAAAGTGTGAAGAGACATGTACAGTAAGTATGCTAAAGAGCCTGAATGCAACCTCTTGTCAGTTCAAAAAGCTATATTCAGGTCACGTACCAGTACTCTGTCCTTAATGGTCATGGCTATTATAAATGATCTAATTAAGACAGCAGACCACTCTTTCATTATTTAGACAGTACGTTCCTTTTGGTCTCAGCTGCCAAGAGTTATGGTAGTCATATCCTCCCTATTTTGGTATTCATGTCACTAATGCATTGCCCATGGTTTCCAAAGACTTAATTAAATCAGCAAAATACTATGTTAAACTAACATTTAGCCTGGCTAGAATCCCCTAGAGCCAGAAAAGACACAGGGAAAGAAACAAAAATCTTAGTAATTCTTTTCAACGTTGCATCTTGATATCAGATGTTGAATCCATCTTTGTCATGTGTTCTCAGATATGAGAAGGCCAAGTAAGCCCAACTTAATTTCTGACAAGTTCACACTTTTGACTCTGCCTTACTTCTCCATCTCTGATTAATTAAAAAATGTCCCTAACCTGGTGATGATTTGTGGGCCACATTATGGATTAATTTTAGTTCTTGAATGAAAGAATACAGGGGGAAAAATACAATCTTGATCACTGAAAGAAGTCCCCATTCTTCCACGGCTGGGTGACTTATGTGTTGTAGAATGACTAACAGACATGCTGGCTGGGCATTTTGAGATTTGTAGTCCAACCCATTTGGAAAGTTCCAGGCTAGGAGAAAGGGGGTGTATAATACGCTGGGGGCTTTGTGGCATGCCCTGTAGTTCTTCCTTCTTCCGTAAACCTTCTCTAAATACATAGAAGAAGATGCTGAGGAAAGCAATTGGAAGGGCTGTGCCCTTCACACACTGCTTGTGAGTTCCCAGATATTGGAAACAGAAGAATGGGCTAGATGGACCTAGAGCCAATCTAATGGAGGTTTTCTTAAAGCTGCTAATCGGAGTAAATAAATAAATAAATGGTACAGACAGATCATTGATACTGCTTTTCCATCTTTGTGTGTGGTTTATATGAGTATAAAAGAAGCTTTGGAAGGTGTTGTATGTAAACCTTATATGAGGTAAGCCCAGATGGCCTCAGTGTTTGCAGGCCTTGTGGGAGGCATAGAAAGGAATGTTTTCAGTTTATGGGGTGCAGCCTACAAGGAACAATTGGGGTCTGTATCCCTTCCAGAGAGACCAGTTCAGTTAGGTTATGTTTCTTTAAGTTACAGGCCTGGACAGATTGTAGACAGAACAGTCAGTTCTCCCTCTCTGCCCCCCTGTTATGTTGGTGTAAGCCCCCTTCTTCACCCCATGGAAAATTTTAATAAATATCTGTTAGCTGAAGACACCTTGCTGTAGTCCTCTTTTCCATATTAAAAAAAGAATGACTGGTCAAGAAATGTCTAATTTAGACAACAACAGCAACACACAACTCTTAAAACCGGAGGAGGAGGGAAAACACTTCTGAATGTATGTTGAAATAATACACTATGTCAAGGCATATTTTAAGAGGAATTGAGATTAATGTATATTGATTGCTAGAGAGTTGGCACAATAAGATGAAAAGCACAATGTTGCAAAATAGAGGAAGAGGTTGTTGTTGTGGGCCTTTAAGCCAGTTTTGACCTATGATGACCCTAAAGTGAACATATCACAGATTTTTCTTGGCAGAATTTGTTCAGATTGTATTTGCCTGTACCTTCCTCTGAGGCTGAGAGAGTGTGACTTGCCCAAGGTCACCCAGTGGTTTTCCATTACCAAGTAGGCATTTGAACCCTGGTGTCCTAGAAGATTTTCAGACCACGTTTTACCATGGCTCATGCGGGAGGAGCTTCCGGGAGAGGGACAGCAGTCTTGCGCGGCAGAGGGTCGTTTTTGGACGCTGCTGTCCCTCTCCCGAAACCATCCGTGTCACTTCCGTGAAGCTTCGGAAGCCTCAGCGCCATATTTTAATCACGGGCAACCTTCGTGATTAAAATATGGCTCTGCGGCTTCCGAAGCTTCACGGAAGTGACACGGATAGTTTCGGAAGAGGGACGGCGGCATCTGAAAATGACCGTCTGCCGCGCAAGACCGCCGTCCCTCTCCCGGAAGCTCCTCCTGCATGAGCCACGGTAAAACGCGGTCTGAAAATCTCCCTAGTCTAACACTTAAACCACTACACCATGATGGCTCTCAGAGGAAGAGATACAGAGCTTAATAAGCAAGCGAGAAAGAGAAGTGTGCAGAGACCAAGGAGGAGCCTATGGAAGAATCAGAGATATGAGATCAGCAGGAGTAAGGGGGAGAATACATTTAGAAGTAATTAACAGACTCTTAAACTGAATGTAAAGTGGGAAAAGATGTCCAGTGAACAGAAACGAAGCATTATTATGTTTGTATGCAGAAAACACTCAGTTGGGTAGCAGCAGAATGCAGAAAAGAAACAAGACAGGCTTAGAAATGGGGTGAGGAGAGAACAAGTAAAAGATGGTCATAATAATCCAGCTAGAACAAAATAAGAAAATGAACTAAAATATGGCCAAAAGCTGCTAAAAGACTAACTTTTAGCAATATATGTAATATTTGACATTTTTAAATAAGACAACTCAGCTAATGATGAATTCTGAGGAGAAGGAATAAAAGAAGGATAAAAAGATAGTACCAAAGGCCTCTGGCTGCTTTGAGCAGCAGGAACCTTTGAAGCTACAGTCGACTAGGAGCTGGCTTTTTAAAAAGGATCCGCTCTCAAAATCTGGATGCTTACAGTCTTCCATTGTCAATGCTGAGGAAAGCCATATTTGGATAGAATAAACACAAAGCTAATTACCTGTCAAGTCAAGAGAGCCTGGCAGCTAAGAAGAACTCATTCAGAAGCCAGGTCAAAATATCCAGTGCTTTCAAAGCACTCTCATGGTGCATGCATGCGTGTGCCAGGACATAGAATATAAACTGAGCCATGCTGCCACGTTTTCCCACCCTGTAATGCTGCCCTTTTAATGAAAGGCTACACAATTTACAGCTTCCCAGACTGTAAAGCAGAGCTCAATTGTGAGACCTTCTTGGACTGCAAACACAGCTTACTGCCAGTAACAGCTTTTCAGGCTTTAAATACGCTTTTATTTCTGATCATTGTTCAGAGATAACAGCAAATGAAACTTGTGAGTCACATGGAGGACTTTGCCACGCAGTTCCCTTCCCTGATCGAAAGAAAGGTGCTTGCCCAAGGGAAATATTAATCCAAAGAGCTCTCTTCAGTGTTAAATGAGAGATTCTCTCTGGTGGACAAATGTCCTGTACAAAGCAACAGATTTGAAAGTGAGTTGTCAGAATCATCATGCTGGCTGCATGATGGGGTGGAAGTGGCAACATTATATAAGCTCTTTCACAGGTAATCCAGTTATTCAACAGTGTTTTTGAACTGGAAGCCTGGGGGAAAGGGGGAGTTAATGGCAAAATGCTTATTTTTGCAGTCAATTTTAGTACTTCTACACAAGAGCTTGGGGAAATATTTTGTAAAAAGTTATTAGTTACTGTTACGATTGCAACACAGACCCAGAAAGACAGTACAGTCCCTTTATAATTTCAGGGTGGTTTTTTTTTTAAGTAGATCTTTACTTTTTTTATTATTCAAAAACAATTAAAATTGTTACTTTGAGTGACTTTTTAAAACAACCCATCAATTGGACTGTATTATACAACACACTAGATTGTGAATCCATCCCCTGTAACTACAAAAACAACCCATATGATATGATGTTAATGTAACTTTAGTTATGCCTCAGTTATTGGGAAAAGGAATTAATTGCCAATAATGTGTTATAGTCCTCCCTCAACATTCGCGGCCTCAACACTCGTAGTTCCGCATATTCACGGTTTGCTGCAAGGGGAGGCCGAGGAAAGTGGCGACAGGGCCTCTGAGGCCTGTCGCCACTTTCAGGAAGGAGGGGGGAGGTGACTATGGAGCTTCCGAAGGACCTCCGGAGGCCCCATGGTCGCCTGGGGAGGGAGAGGGGAGGCCTGGGGAGGTGACTACGGGCCCTCCAGAGGCCCTCCAGAGGCCCCGTGGTCGCCTGGGGAAGGAGTGAGGAGGCCTGGGGAGGTGACTATGGGGCCTTCGGAGGCCCTCCGGAGGCCCTGTGGTCACCTGGGGAGGGAGGCCTGGGGAGGCCTAGGGAGGTGACTATGAGGCCTCCGGAGCGCCTCCAGAGACCCATGGTCACCTGGGGAGGGAGTGGGGAGGCCTGGGGAGGTGACTATGAGGCCTCCGGAGGGTCTTAGAAGGCCCTGTGGTCGCCTGGGGAGGGAGTCGGGAGACCTGGGGAGACGACTACGGGGCCTCCGGAGCGCCTCTGGAGGCCCCATTGTCGCCTGGGGAGGGAGTGGGAGGCCTGGGGAGGCCTGGGGAGGCGACTACGGGGCCTCCGGAGGCCCCATGGTCGCTTTGGGAGAGGGGGGAAGGCAGTCTTTATTTGCAGAATTTTCACATTTGCAGGGGTCTGTGGAACCTAACCCCCACGAATGTGAAGGGACGACTGTATTTGTAACTGATTAATTCAAGGTTTTATTCTACTCTAATAGTGATGAAAGATTCCCTTTCCTTCTGAATATGGTAGGTAGGGTTTGTTTGTAATTCCCAGAAAGTATTATTTTCTAAATATGCAAATTAATTTTAGCATGATTGATGAATTTGGAGAAAAAGACAGATGATTCATGAATTAAAAATATGTAATATCTGGACATCCCTGCTTAAAAGCAGTTGTCCCTGCCTAAACAGCATGCAATTACAATACCTCTCCAAACTTCTTCACAAATTTTAGGGATATGACATTAGTGGTGCTAAGGCAGGATGCCAAAGATTATTAGTCAAGGTGGACAATTTGCTAAGAGGATATGTAAATAGATCATCACAAGATTCTATAAACTATTACTGATGAGGTACATAGAACAGGTATATATAAAAGAATATATGCTAAAATGGGCAGGGGATATAGGTAACCCTATCAATATAGATGGTTGGGAAAAAGCAAGGAAAAGATCATTTACATTTACAGCATGCCAAAATCTGAAAGAGACTTACATAAAAATTGCTTTAAGGTGGTATTACACACCAATGATATTAAGTAAGATGAATAAAACAATCTCATGTGGCTGTTGGAAGTGTGAAAAGAACCAAGGTACGCTGATACACATGTGGTGGTGATGTAAGAAGATAAAAAATGTTTTGGGTGCAAGTACATGAGGCAATCAAAGAAATATTACAATAAATCTTGATTTCACCCCAGAACTATATTTGTTAAATATAATTAAAGATTCAGAAAATGAGAAAGGTAACAGACACTGAAGGATTCTACTTTACATGATTACAGCGGCTAGATTAGTTATAGCAAAAAAAATGGAAGATGAAGGAAAGCCCAGCTAAAAATGAATGGAAAAACATTAATAGACATATTGGAATTAGATATACTAACAAATAAATTATGTAACAGGAAACATACTAAACTGAGAAGAATGGAAACATGTATTGGACTATTGGAAAAAGAAAGGTGAAATACAAGATAGTAAAATGATATAGAAGGGAAGTAAAAAACAAAGAAATGTACTGTATAAGGTCAAGAGGAGAGCCAAGGTCTGTTAGATAAGAAATAAGATAATAAGATAAGATATGTAGCCATAGTCTTATTACATCAAAATGACAAAAAGAGGAAGTCATAGATAATCTTTTTTATTGTTGCGATAAGTATGGAAGAAACAAATATGGAAAATGAATGCTAATATTGTAAGAAGTATGTAAAATGGAAAATACAACCAATTTGTTTGAACAAGATGTAATTTGGAAAATAATATAAAATTAAAGTATATAAAAAAGAGGATATGTAAATAGATAATGAGCTGCAGGGCTGTAGCGAATGTCATATTTATATAATTAAAATTTAACATAGAAATAAAAGTGAAAGAAGGCATGTCATACAGCACCTTGATGGTCTGGTTACTTCCACTCCAACGAAAGGTAATCATGCTATACATTCCACTGAAATTAATGGGGTCAAAGTTGTGATTAATGTGTTGATTTCAGTGAAGGTAATAATAACTCAATGGAACACAACAACAACAATAGTCATTTCTTACCTGCCTCTCCCCATGGATCAAGGTGGGGAACAGCAACATTTAAAATACATTAAAATAGATTTAATATCAGTTAAAAACACACAACATCAGTTAAAACACATAAACCAGTTAATACTTGGTAAGGTAGAAGGCAGTAGGAAAAGAGGAAAGAGATTTTCATACTACACTGTGATAGTGTTACTATTCCACTTTAACTGCTCTGGCTTCCTCCTGTGGAATTCTGGGGTTTGTAGTTTAGTGAAGCCTAAGAGCTCTCTGGCTGAGAGTTGTAAATGCCCCTCCCTAAACTGCAAATCCCAGGATTCCACAGGAGGTAACCATAGCAAATACAGTGGAATAGTAACACTATAACCGTGTAGTCTGAAAATCTACGAAGACTGCATTCCAGATGGATAGACGCAATCAAGGAAGCCCTGAGTCTGCAGGACCTGAGCAAGGCGGTTGAGGATAGGGTGACTTGGAGGTCTCTCATTCATAGGATCACCATAAATCAAAGTCGACTGGACAGCAGTTAATAACAACAAAATGAACAACAGATCTTAACTGGACTGAGGCTTTTGTGCTCTCTGAGACAATTGGCCATCACAGATTATTTGAATCAATAAGCTCCTAAATATTATTACTTAAAATAAACAAAAATCTAGAAATTCTGTATGCAGTGTACCTGGTCTATATTTGAATTAAAGGACACTGACATTTTCAGTCATTTTAAATTTGTTTGATTTTCTTGGGGTGCAATCTCATTTACACAGTGTAATTGAGCTATTGTCAGATTTTTACTCATCTTAGCAGTTAAGTTGCTATAAATTTGCAAAGTTATAAAATGTCTTTCCATCCTTTTTACCATATATAAGAATATAATACCAAATGGACACATTTGTTATTACATTTGGTATTACACTGTAAGATTGTGGATGTAATCCTGTGTAGAGCAGGACAGTAGGACTTGTTTCTGAGTGAATAAACTTGCATAGGATTGCATTCTGCCATACGGAACGTATCTGTCATGCTGTTCACACGCAAGGAAAAAATAATCAGCTAGTTAATGGGGCGGGGGAGCAGAGTACAGCAGAAATCTCAAAGACTGGAAAGACTGTAGTCACACATACTTTTTAGACAAATCAGTTTTCCAAGTAATACTTATCATCTGGTTCACAGTCTCTTAAAAGTCATTTTCCAGAAGGTGTTGGAATACCTTGAGGTTAAAGAGTGAAAATAGTGAGCAAGTCCCAGCCAAAATTAAACATGGAAATACATTGTTTCTTCATCTCTCATTTAATTTCATTTGCTTTCCTTTATTCTACCCTGTATTTAACTACGTCTGTCATCCAGCAGCCATGCTGCAGGGCTGAGGAAGATGGCAAGTATGGGCTCTCCTGAGAAGCCAGCTTCACCCAGGCTTCACCAGCAGCCATTTCACCAGGCTGTTGAACATTATAATGGTAAAAGTCTGTACCCAAGTTTTCTTGTTTTTCTTTCCCCTCCCCATCCCTTTTCTTTTTGTGTTGTGCATTTTTAGATTGTAAGTCTTTGAGGGCAAGGACTCTTTTTAATTTATATGTAGGACAATTTAGAAACTTTCTAGAAAAGGGAGGTACATGCTATAAATAATTAATATACATTTCTGCCCATCCTTGCATTTTTTTTCTAATTTAGGTTATAAACCTGTAGGGGAGGGGACTTTTCATTATTCCCAATTATATAACTAATGATCAGATGGTTTTGATTGGATTTAAGCACATCCTTAACTCTCATATTGAAATCAAATGGGACTTTTGAAAGGGTTGACCTGTGGGTGGATTGCTCTCATTGTGAAGTATTTAAAACCTTCTTTGGAGATTGTTTCCAATTGGACATTATGTTGGGAAGACATCAAGAAAACCTTATACAAAAGTAGCATACCTACTTAGAGACAACTCTTACTGTTATCAATAGGGCGTATGCCTACTCTCAGGTAAGCGTGGACAGGATTATAGCTACAATTATGTGCTTGGTAACAATATAAATTCCCATATTTACCTTCTGGAGATATAAACTTTTGTTTATTTTATTCTGTTTGTGAGAAAAAAGACTAGTCTCACTAGTTAAGTGAGACTTTTCTCACTAGTCAAGTGAGAAAAAGCAGCTGAAAGAGGGATTTCAGAGGAAAAGCAGTTGTCAGAGGAAAGGCTAAATATTCTCTTCTGCTGCTTGTCATCCCCTCACTGGAAGAATTTTCTTCAAATGAGAATGCCAAGCCCTCAGCCAGAAGTCCCATGCAGTGACTGGCAAACATTGGACAGCTGAGTCCTGCCACTGTGACTTGCCTGTCTCAAACCAGGACATCGAAGGTCACTATCCAGCTTAGGTCCAGACTCTCTGAAAGACCAGGGGGTCGTTTACACGGGCAAATAGGAGTTGTAGTTCTATGACTAAATCTCTTGTCTTCAGTCATTTGAGTAGTAGTAGGCCTAGATGCTATCTCATCATCGGAAGAACTACCACTACTGCTAGGTGATGCTTCCTGCTTAACTGAAACCCCTCCGTTTCCTGAGGTTGGTTCAGTTTGTGCTTCTGGCTCATTTGAACTCCCTAATCTCAAAAACACTTCTTTATTGGCATGCAGTTTGTCCCAACCAGCATGTCTCTCGAAATTTGCAGACCTAGAATACTGCACTTGTTTTCCATCCAAATGAAACTTGTAACTATTTCCAGAATACCCCAAAAACCTAAGCCTTTTGCTTTTGGGTTCTACTTTCCTCCTGAAACAAGCAGGTGTGTAAACATGAGCAAATTGTCCAAAAACCCTTAAGTACTTGTAATTTGGCATTCTCCCATACAATACCCTGTAGGGAATGTCTTCATTTTCTGAATGATACAATCTGTTACTGATATGTATTGCAGTCAAAGTTGCTTCTGCCCAAAAACTATCTTTCACCCCTGCATCTGCCATCATACAAGCAGTAATTCTTTTTATATCTTGTATTTTCTTCTCTGCTAACCCATCCTTACTAGGACAAGCAGGGTTTGTAGTTTCATGCCTTATTCCCACCTTTTGAAACCAGTTAAACAATTGATTATTTAAAAATTCTCCTCCTCTATCAGTAATAATGGTGCCTACTCTGCTATCAAATTGTCTTTCCATCATTCTTACCCATGCTTTTAAACTTTGCCCAGCGTCAGATTTGTTTTTCATTATTCTCACAAATGCAAACCTTGTATACCTATCAACAATTACTAGAAAATACTTGCTTCCCCCTAAGGACAAGCAATTAGCTTGGGCGACATCTGCATGTACATACTGAAATGGTCTTTGAGCAATTCTTTTTGTTTTCTTAGCTACTGGAAAAGCTCTGACCTTTACCTGATGACATACCGTACAATCTAAGTGGTTTTTGCATTCAGTAACTTTTAAATCTGGACACATACTGATTAAATTCTTTAAACATTTGAAGCTCGCATGGCCGAATTTTCTGTGAAGCTCGTGTATGCAGTCTTTGTGGATTGGAATATTTTCTATGTTATTAGCTTCTTCAACCCTGTAGCTATCAATATTGTCCTCCAAATAATAAAGTTTGTCCTTTTTCAAACCTATGCCACGCAATTCCCCATTCAGTTTTATCTTACACATGTTCTTTTTAAAGATGACTGTGTAGTCTCTTTCTGTTAATCTGCTTACTGATAACAAATTATTTTCTAACTCCTTTACATGTAAGACATCATTAAAATTCTCTTTTAGCCCTGGAATGTACACAGTACCCATTTGATTTACAGTACTTAGCTCTTTCCTGTTAGCCAAAACTACAGCACTTACATTAGCTGATTTTCTATTACTTATTAAATTTATATCATTACACATCGAAGATGAGGCTCCTGAATCAACTAGCCATTTAGAATTTGCATTTTGTTTTTCCTTAATCATGGTTGCAAACCCCTTTTTATTACCACTGTCCCTCAAAAATGGAGGTCTGGACTGTTTTTGATATTGCCGTGGCTGCCATCTGCTCTCTGCTTGCTTGCGTCTCTCAGCTGCAAAATGTTTACAGTGTCTCTGCAGATGACCAATCTTCTTACAATAAAAGCACCTCCATTGCTCCCTTGTAGAGGCTGCTTCCTCCTGCGTTCGCCAGTCAGGAGTTGTTTGTTGTTTTGGCACAGTCTTTAAGCTTGCTGAGTCACCCTGCTCAGACATTCTTCTCTGGTTCTCTTCCAGTATTCTGGCCACAATTAAGTCTCTATTAAGCTCAGCTTCTGGCAAGTTCTGCAAGCTGTTCGTTATGTTGTCCCACGAAGAGTCTAGCGATTCTACTAAAATGTAGCATTGCTGCTCTTTGCTAATTTGCACTCCCCTCAGTTCAGCTTGCACAAACAAATCTTGCATTATTTTTAAATGTTCTATCACACACTGCCCTTTAGCCATCTTTTGCCTGTATATTCTTTTAGACCATAGCATTTTTGCAAAAGCAGTTGAAGGAGTGTGTAATCTCTGTAAGGTATCCCACACATTGTTGGCGGACGTTTTATCTCTGACGTCATTAATTAAGTCTTCTTCAAGCATGAGATAAAGACAGGCTTTTGCTTTACTATCTCTCTCTTGAGTGGCTTCATCAGCATCGTCTGCCAGCCCTGTTTCAACTGCTGACCACAGACCTTCATTTACTAGTAGAGATTGGGCATAAATCTCCCAGGTAGAGTAGTTGTTTCTATTTAATTTACTAAACTTTAGAATTTCCATCTTGATTTGTGCAGTGACTCAATTTGACACAGTCCTTCTGAGTATGCACAGCCGACCCATCTGGGCTTAAGCAAAACACAAAATGATTTACTTCCGAGGTTTATCAGTGCAGCACAAACAGCTTGCTCTGATCTATCGTCCACAAAGCTTTCTTCCACTCTCTGGAACTTTCAGCTTCTGTGGATGCTGGGTGCTCTAGTAACTGGGCCCATAACCCTTGTCAGGGATGATGGGAGTTGTAGCTCTTCACCTCTGGCTCAAACTCACCACCTTGTTATGCAGCAGAACCAACCAGCTTAGATCAGTGGTTAATGCCTTCCTTCAAAGCAGCAGAGTTTCAGAGAATAGGCTGAAGATCCTGACAAACTCTCCAAGCCTTCTCACTCTTCTCCAGGTGTCTCCAAAACATCTCCAGGATTCACTCAGGCAACTCAGTAGTTTTATATAAAACCTACTTTATTCTTCTATATAAATATACTATATGGTCAACAAATCACAATCTCTACACACTACTCCACCTCTACTCAACCACAAAAATACATTGGCAAACATTGCAATTTTATAGCCATTGTTTATCACCACCCACTAGTTAGTTTCCACCCAGTGGGTGTGTACTTCCATTCTGATTGGTCCACGTAGTTCCACCCATGCTTAAGACCAACCCATGTATTTCAACATTTCACCTTGTACACTTAATGATTCTCAGGTGTTTCCAATCTGCATTCAGTACCTCTGTCCTTGGCTCTCAGGCCTTCTAGATTACATTAGCAGTTTCACCTGTGTAGCCCCATAATTGCTCTTGCTTAGTCATTGTGACTTTCACATACATATTTTATTTCTTTCACTGTATGTCCCATGTTGCATTTTCCTTAACAAAAACACCCAAATATAGCATGGCAAGGGATGTCGCTACTTTTGCAGGTATATTTGCAATGTAGCAGTTTATTGGCAGTGTAAACAACCATTCCGCTAAGGGATACAGCAGAGCTGCATTGTGATTGGTTGATGATGCAGGGGTGGGTTTAAAAGAGGGCCAGGGAGGGAAGGAAAGACAGTAGCGATTAGAGGAAACTTTGAAAAATCCTCTCTGCTATTTTGCAAGTCTGCCAAGAAAAAGGATTCCCAAGACCTTTCAGTCATAAAGTTCCCATCTGTCAGCTCTGCTTGGGGGAGGGAGAGAGAGCGAGAGAGCGAGAGAGAGCGAGAGAGAGCGAGCGAGCGAGGGAGGGAGGGGGGCCAGGGAGGGAGAGTAAAAAATCCTCTGCTATTATGCAAGTCTGTGAACCCTGACTAAACAAATCGTGCTGAAAAACTTGTGATAGGTTCACCTTAGGATCCTCGGCATGGCAGCAACGTCTTTCAACAGAGAGATTGCTGTCCCTCTGCTTCGGGCAGTGACTGAGTTCATTTACAGGCAGATTTAGAGAGAGACAGAGACAGAGACACTTCTTTGATCTCCCCCCCCTGCTATTTTGGCAGTCTGTGAGTCTTTCTTTAGCTCGAAAATGCAGGGCTTCAAAGGAAGGTCTATGCCCTTCTCCATAAAGCCTGCCTCTGCTTGGGAGGCCACGCCCCCCACACTTTTTCAAGTCTGAACGAAAAAGCGGCATAATTAGAAAAAAAACCTGACTGGCACAGATGCAGAAAAGAATTAAAGCGCAAGTTGCCACAATAAATCTGCCGTGTAACCAGCCCCATGTGTCCCTATATGAACCTTCCAGAGTCTTAAGATCAATAGGTTTCTCTCAGTCTTACCACCATCACAGGCTTCTTTGGAGAGAACAGAGGGGAGAACCTTCTCAGTGATGGTTCCCACCTTCTGGAATTCTCTTCCAGGGGAGGCTAGGCTGGCCCCCTCCTTGCTCCCTTTTTGCTAACAACCAAATAATTTTTTTTCTTTAAGCAGGCTTTTAATGTATAATTGCTCGCCGGGAGAATTCTTACACATGTGTACACGTGTGCTTTATTTTAACTTTTGGATGCTTTTTAATTATTTTATACTGTGGGGTTGTCTAAATTGCGAAAAAAAATACTCCTCACAGAATGTGAGGAGAATAGGATCTGTCCCAATGGGATCCTGTACCTATTCTCTGTATGGTGAAGCAGGGGGCCCAAAACACCATATACTCTGTGAGAAAAGCCTTTGCAGCTTTCCTCAGATTTTTTGAAAAACAGCAAGGGGAATGTGCATTCCTGATTGTTGGGACAAGCAACCAAATTGATTCGCTTTCCCAATATGAGCAGATGATTGGTTGGCCATGTGCAGGTGGTGGAGCTTGCTAACAAGGTAAGCACCCGGAGTCACCATGTTGGATTTTTGCCTTAGCGATCGAACGTTAAGGCAATAAAACAGGGTTTGTATGTTTTTGCTTTTTTGTTAAAGCAAAAGTTGTCTCTTTTGCACCTTGGATGTCTTTTTAAAAAAAATGTCCAGCGGCAGCGAACTGAGGTAAGTAAAAATGCAAGTAATTTTCTCATGGCCACCATCTTGATTTACAGATATGCCCATTTGCACAGCAAATGTGGATAGCTTTGCATGCCTGTGATCTGCCAAAAAACCCCATTAAAGACAAATAACAGCTGCTGCAAATTGCCATTACTGTGGTACAATCCACATGTTTTTTTGCCTCATATAGACAAGCTCTGTGTATAACCTGTTACTTTAATGTGATGATTTTTAAATTGTGTTTTAAATTTTATTGTTTAGGGTTTTTAGGCTTCAGCTGCTTCTTTTGGTGAGCAGCCTTGGGTGCCTTGGGGGAAAGGCAGCGTATAAGTGAAATAAAATAAATATCTCTCCTCCCACCTGTATTTTGCAGTTTCTGCATGGCAGACACTATATTAATGGACATATGTGTATATGTGTGTGTGTGTGTGTGTGTTTAATGCACATCCTTGGAGGTGAGGCTGCAACAAACATGCCTAAGACTTAGCCTAGGAAATTGTAACATTTTCCAGGAAACATGGAGCTGAGAATACTGTGTCAATCAACTGAAATGACAAATATTTTTAGGGGGGATGGAAGGAGCCATATGCCATGCCTACATAAGAACAGCCTTGTGCTACTTCCAGATGGTGGCTGTTGACAAACTGTTAGTTTAGCCCTAAACCAAGACTCTGACAGTGTCCAAATCCAGATGTCTTGAGGCTTTTTAACAATGAATGCAGTATTGTGATATTCTTCAGCTGTTCATTCTGCAGCTTTGGCTCTTTAAATCATTAGCACTGTTCATGACATGTGGATGGATACCACTTGCCTATCTTACCAATCCTTGTCCTGTTTAGTGCTTAGGTAAGGGCATGTACCATCTGCAAGAACTGACAGTGGGGAAACCAAGCAAGCCCCAGAGCTTACGCAGGATTTCATTTGGAAGCAGAAATATGGTCCAGACAATCCAGGGACCAAATGGGAAAAGCAATCCAGAGCTGAGTCCAAAGCTGAGAAGGCTGTTGCCAAAAAGATTAGTCTGAAATACACACCAAAAGTCAGAGATCCACAAAGCCAGACAGCATCAGACAGGGTTACCAGGAAGTGTTGGAGCTGTTTGTCCGCAGCAATGGAATGGCCTTGGCTGAGCGTATTTATAGCCGGCAGTAAATCAGCCTGGCAGGCCTCATTAGCTTAGCATCTTCATTTAAAGAATAGCAGGGTGCTTCCTGACCCTTTGCTACTGGCATTTTAATTTACAAAGCTTTACTGGGAGAAGTGCCTCTGTATCCTCCTCCTGATATGCAAGAGTTGCCTGAGATAGACGTGGCTCTGCTTCTGCCAATGCCATGATAGGACTGCCAACCACCTTTGGCTCCAGCAAGGGGCATGTTATTTTGGCACTGTTCTTCCCCTTTCATGTCCAAGGAGGCCTCCTCCAGGTAGGACATGGAACCACCAACTCTACCACTTTTAAAGAATGCCATCATGGGATCATGGAGTGATCTAACTGGTGAGAGAACTCTGCTCTGGCTTTTGTGCTATTGGTTGATTCATTCCAGTTTAGCGACCCTTTCACACTACTCAATTATTGCACTATTATTCTACTTTAACTTCCATGGTTCTGTCCTATGGAATCCTGGGACTGGCAGCTTAGGGAGGGGCATTCAGCCAGAGAGACCCAATGTCTCACTATACCACAAGCCCTAGAATTCCATAGAATGCAGCCATGGCCCTTAAAGCCATATCACTATTTTGGGGAGGCGATGATCCTCCATCCTAGAAATGTGCCCTCCCCAGCGCAGCTGTGTTCTCAATATCATGGCCTCAATGCTGGTGATCCCTGCTTGCTCAAGGACAGCAACATTCGTCACATAGTCAGTCCACTGTATATTTAGGATTGTTTTTTTTTTAATATATTTTTTATTGGTTACAGCCGGTATATTCTCATACATCTATTGCAAAGTATCATCACACTTTTACCTATTTACATTACCGCTTATTACAAAACACATTGTATAATTGCCCTTTTTATAACATACTGTAACTCTATTTCGTTATCTAAAATAAGTTAACACAAAGTATATTCACATCATATTTCTATACATTCATATCATATTTCTATATATATCTCCTGTCTTCCTTCCTGTTCACCTCAGGATTGTGCGTATACAGCGCTGATGAAAGCGTTCGAGGAGTCGTAGGTGGTGGCGATAGGTGACCCATGTTTCAGATCCATAAAGGAGAATAGACAGTACAATGGCTGTATACACACTGATTTTTGTGTTTCGCCTCAGGTGTTTATTACTCCAGACTCTTTTGTGAAGTCTTCCAAATGCGCTATATGCCTTTGCTAATCTGTGATCAATCTCTTTGTCAATCTTGGCATCTGAGGAGATTATGCTTCCCAGGTAGGTGAACTGCTGAATGGACTTGAGCACAGATTTGCCAACGGCAATGTGTGGCTGGTGGTGTTTGTCCTGTGGTGCAGGCTGGTAAAGAACTTCCGTTTTCTTCAGGTTGACTTCCAGCCCAAACAGATCTGCAGCTGTTGCGAAGCAGGATGTTAGGCGCTGCAGAGCTGCTTCTGTGTGGGCAACAAGGGCAGCAGCATCAGCAAAGAGCAGCTCACTGACTAGATAGTTTAGAGTCTTAGTGTGAGCCCTCAGACGGCTTAAGTTAAACAAGCTACCATCAGTACGGTAAGGTATATAGATGCCGTCTTCTTCTTCAAGCTCTGCCATACCCCTTTGGAGCATCATGCTGAAGAAGGTTATAAATAAAGTTGGAGCAAGAACACAACCTTGATTCACTCCATTAGTTATTAGAAAGGGCTCTGAAAGAGCATTGCCATATCTGACTTGACCACGCTGGCCCTCGTGTAGCAAGATAATCATTTTAAGGAATTTGGGGGACATCCTAGTCTTTCCAGGATCTGCCACAGACCTTTTCTACTCACAGTGTCGAAGGCTTTGGTGAGGTTGACAAATGTTACATAGAGACCCTTCTTCTGCTCCCTACATTTTTCTTGCAGTTGTCTAAGGGCAAATACCATATCTGTAGTACTCCTATTGGCTCTGAAGCCACATTGGCTTTCAAGGAAGAAGTTCTTCTGCAACAGCAGGAACTAATCTGTTCAGGAGTATTCTTGCAAGGATTATTCTAGCAATAGAGAGCAGTGCTATGCCTCGATAGTTTGAGCAATCGGATTTTGCTCCTTTTTTCTTGTACAGGGTGATGATGACTGCATCTCGGAGATCTGATGGCAGTTCCCCTTTTTCCAAGCAATTCACAAGGAGTTCGTGGAATTTATCATGGAGTGCATAACCTCCGTGTTTCCAAACTTCAGGTGGGATTCCATCTATCCCAGCTGCCTTGCTGTTTTTTATCTGCTGTATGGCCTTAAGGGTCTCTTCCAAAGTGGGAGCTCTGTCCAATTCATTTTTCATCCATTTTTGTATCATATGTTGGATAGCTGAGCCTTGGACTACTTGGTTGGCACTAAAGAGACTTTGAAAATGTTCAGCCCATCGATTCAGGATGGAGGCTTTATCAGTAATTAATGTTTGACCATCTGTACTGTATAAGGAGCTTTGCACCTGATAAGTAGGTCCAAAACACTGCTTTAAGAGCTTCATAAAATCCTCTATGATTACCCAGATCTGCACAGCGTTGTGTCTTTTCTGCTATATTGATCCACCACTTGTTCTGCATGTCTCGGAGTTTTTGTTGAAATTTACTACATGTGAGGCAGAAAGCTGCTTTTCTTACATGGCAAGTTGGCTGGGCGAGGTATGCCTGGTGAGCAGTTCTCTTCTTTGCCAACAGCTCCTGGATCTCTTGGTTGTTTTCATCAAACCAGTCTTGATTTTTCTTGTGGGAGAACCGAAGAGATTCTTCTGCATACTGGAGGATACTGTTTTTGATATGTTGCCAAAGCACTGTAGGAGAAGGATCTGTAGGATGGTCTTCAAGTTTTGTTTGCAGATTTGCCTGGAAGTTGTCTCTCATGGTAGCTTGTTGAAGATTGTTGACTTGGAGTCTCTTCTTTAAGATGCCACCCCTCTTAGGTTTGAACTTAAAATGAAGATTTAGTTTACATTTTACAAGGCGATGATCTGTTTGGCATTCTGCACTGGGCATCACTCGGGTATGATGGACATCGCAAATGTTTCTCTGGCGGACTAGAACATAGTCAATGAAGTTCCAATGTTTGGATCGGGGATGCATCCAGGTTGTCTTCAAGCTATCTTTCTGCTGAAAGATAGTGCTTGTAATAGTCAGCTGTTGTTCTGCACAGAACTCTAGCAGGAGGCATCCGTTATCATTTCAATTTCGAACACGATGCTTACCTAAGACACCTTTCCAGGCTTCGGAGTTCTTTCCTACTCTGGCACTGAAGTCACCAAGGATAATAATTTTATCTTCTACAGGGACTTTTTGTATGAGTTGGTGTAGGTCTGTGTAGAATTTTTCTTTCTCTACAGGGCTGGCTTGCATAGTTGGGGCATATATACTAAAGAGAACAACATGTGGGAGGCGTAAGGAAATAATGCGATCAGAGTGCCCTGTTGGCAAGGTTTCCAGTTTGGAGGCAATGGAGTTTTTAATCATAAAGTCTACTCGTGAAAGATGTTTTTTGGTTTTGGGTTTGCCAGACCAGTAGAGTGTGTAGCCGGCACCGTGTTCTTTAAGGCTGCCTTCCTCATGGAGACAAACTTCACTAAGTGCAGCGATGTCAATATTAAGTTGTGATAGTTCATGGGCTATTAGAGGAGAATGACGCTCAGTCTGTCCACTATCTGCAGAGTCTCGCATGGTTCTGATGTTCCAGCATGCTAGTGTCAGTTTATTTACACCTTTGGAGGCCGGTGTGGGCCTTTGTTTCTTTGCCTTGGTTTGACTGCATCAGAAGATGCCCGTTGGCCACGGCTAGCCAACCAGGTAGATGGGGATGAGTTTTCATTAGGCCACCTTTTCTAGGCCTCTCTCCATATGGAGCAAGCAGTGCTCTCCTTAAAAAAGGCTGCTTGGTCGTTCAGGATGCTGCCGAACAAAACTGTCATCTCCCGGGTCAGCCTTGAGTGACCAATGTCCTGAACCGCCTGCATGCAGGGTTGGGTCTGTGGCTTCCAGTGCATCTTTACACCTGCCGTTTCATCCCTTGCCTATCGCTACAGGGCTTTTCTGGAACTGGATTTGTCCTTCGAGCCTGTGCAATGGATTTTTCTGGTGGAGTGGAGCATGCACAGAACTGGCTTCACCCTTTAAACCAAAGGTTCATGTGCTGTGGCCTTGCAAGCATGGACAGTAACAGCAAGGTCCTCGGGTCGTAGGTTTGATTAAAGTTTCCTTCTCTTAAATGGTTGACCTTACAGGGTTGGACGAGCACCATCTGCCCGGGTTTGGGATTAGAGTTTTCCTTCTCCTAGGATGGTTGCCATAAGGCTAGAGAGCCCACCCTGCCCTTTGACGCTCTTTGTCAGACCCTTCGGTTTTGACCTGTCTGGCATGGGAGACACTACCAGTGGCTATTATGCCACCGCCAGCATAGGTCAAAACATCATTAGGGTACGCAAGCCTCTCTCCCACGACAAGGGGCGTCAATGGAGAGACATTAACACTCTGTCATTAGAAGGCAGTGCAAAGACAAGTGTGACAATAGTGTGACCTGAAATCCCCTTCTTATACAGCTAGTGGTAGCCATGCAATAATTCTATGGTGGTAGTATTGTGTGATTACAGCAACATGCAATAATTACTGCAATCATGCTACTCTGTTTCTGCTTTCCTCAACTGTAGACTTGTAGCTTTTTTAGATTCTAGTCTGATAACGTCCAAAGAGAGCACCACCATCCACCTGCATTCCATCACAACTGTACTGTCTGAAAACAGCCTTTAAAATTTGCCATCACAATCTTTTTCAAATAGGAGCTCAGGACATATGTGGCAGATTGCTGTGCAAAGCTTAGGTTCTTAGGCCCAGGTCTGCATATAGTTCTGGTTTCACCCACCTTTAGATGTTTCCCAGAAGCAATGGAAGGCCTTTTAACTCAAGTTGGATGCTAGAGGCATGCAGGAACTGAGCACAGGGACATACTCCAACATTTCACTAATGAAAATGGCCATGTGTAGCCAAGCAACATCATAGTGTGGTCAAGACGGCAAACATTTTTAACAAGGAACAACATTTGAGCTAGTAGAGGGTGCAGGAGTTTGCTTTTGCTTGAGCCTACTGGAAAGGACAAAATTCCACCCTTCTTTCCTCCCCCCTCCCAAGTTGAACGCAAACTACTTTTGCACTTTGAACTCAGTTTGTGACAATTGAAGTATGCTGAAGACAAAGGGGGAAATAGAGGAGGCGAGAAACACTGGGACATTTTAAAGGCAGCTAAGAAAGTGGGTCAGCTGAAAATTAACCCGGACGATTCCTGTCAAATTGGGACAGTTGGAGAGTATGCAGTGAGGCAACATAATATGGATTTGCAATTAACAGGACTAGAGCTTGGAAACATTAACTTGTTTGGACTATATCTACATAGTGCTGGCTTGGTGATTCTGAGGGTCATCAAAAAAGTAACCTTTCTAAGCTCTAAACAGGATGATGCTCAGAAACAAGCTGGGGCTCAGCTAGACGGGAGAATTAGTTGCAGAAAATAGTGGATTACTATCACAGCAATGTTCATTTGTCCCCATGATTCATTCGCAAGATCATTGGCATGGGAAGCTAGTTTGAAAACAGAATACACGCTCAAAATTATTCTACCATTACAGATACAACTAAATAATCCTATTAGAATTACTAATAACCATATCTATAGATTATTACATCGTTAGATTTTTTGTTGCTCAAAAGGTTCATAAACAGTTTCCAAACTTTTGAAAAATCTTCAATTGTCTTGTCCTTTAGTATTCAATTTGGACTAATTCTGCAACCTTAACAATCCATTCTTCCAGCATCGATGCTTCAGTCTGTTTTCAGGTTTGAGCAAACAATGTTCTTGCTGCTCTTATCATATATCATGGTGCCCGTGTTTACTATCAATAATACCCAGCAAAAACATTTCCAGTGACATTACAAAGTCTACCTTTATTTTTATTTTGGATTCACATATGCCATCACATATGGGGAAAAAAAACCCTCGTTATATTTTCCTCCCCAACACTGGTTTGAAACATCCTTAGATATTTTCAACAGCTTATTTGGGGTTAGGTACCATCTACATCATCTTATACAGATTTTATTTTAAGTTACTGCAGAAAGTCAATTTTATATCTTTGGACCACATTTTCCCCATATATCCATTTGAACATTATGCCCAAAATTTTGGGCCCACCTTATCATGTACTCTTTAATAGGATTATCTTCTGTCTCTAGTTTCACACACCATTTTAAAATTGCATGTTCATCATCTTTGCATGACCCTAAGGAGATTTTCACACTACACTGTTATAGTGTTACTATTCCACTTTATTTACTATGGCTGTCTCCTGTGGAATCCTGGGATTTGCAGTTTAGGGAGGGGCATTTACAACTTTCAGCCAGAGAGATCTTAGGCCTCACTAAACTACAAACCCCAGAGTTCCACAGGAGGAAGCCAGAGCAGTTAAAGTGGATTAGTAACACTATAACAGTGTAATATGAAAATCCAATAAATGACATTCATTTTCTCCAGCCTCTATTGCTGCATTTCTCTTATTCTGATTAAACTTGTCCTTAAGTTGCATATAAGCAAACCAGTTAAGATGTTTACCTTCCTTGAGAAGCATCTTTCTGATGGAGTTATGGTGTTTTAAAGTATTAATAAATACAGGAGAAATAAATGCCACATTTCCAAAAGTACATGACAAGTGTGGCTTCTCCAGAAGGACACTGTTAATCTAAATTATAATTAGGTAGATTATTATTAGGTAGAAATATATATTCTCATAGTATCTATCTATATATAAAACTCCTGGGTGTGTTGCCTTTCCCAGTGTTCTGACTGGTTGTTCAGGAAACATACCCAACCAATCACCACCCACATGCAAACTCCCTCTCCACCTCACAATCCACTCCTGCCACTCAATCTGTGGCCCAGATTGGGACCCAGACAGTCAACTGGCAGTGGTGGTATGCCACTGCTGCTGCTGTGATGGGACCCAGACAGTCAACTGGCTGTGGCCATGGCAGGGCAATACAGCGAGTCACCCTCAGCAATTCCAGGGAAAGTGTGGAACGCTGAGAAGTGGAGGAGGAATTTAAAAATCCACTGGCCTACTTTACAGGATTGTCATGAGGTCTACTGGGCATTTTTGGAGAATTTTTAAATGGTGTATGTTATGCTGGGTACAGCTAGTTGTTTAATATTTATCCAGCTTTACTTATTAGTTCTTATGCTTTTCTATGAAATGTAGAAGAGAAACTCAAGTAGCCAGGAACTGACTTTGGTTTCACATGCCACATGCTCTGAGCACCATTGACTTTTGTGCCAGTCCAGTGTCCCAGCATTTCTTTTTCCATTGAACTATGGTAGATACATGTATGTTTTCCATCTTTGGGCCAAGTACAGTTTAGCCATACAGGAAGATATTTTCCTGGATGTTACTTATTAAAGCAAATGTTTAGACTTCTTCAGACTGATAATTACAAAATGTTGATACTTAGAACACTGATTACCAGCTATCATCCTAGTAATGACCCAGGCACACAAGACTATTCAAATAAGGATACATGTCAACAAATTATATGAATTTAAATATCCAAATACTCCTTTTAAGCCACACAGTTGATAGGACACAATGACCCCCCTCCTCACACACACAATTCGTAATTATTTTGTCAATCCTGTATAGGTGTGGAAAGAATTTTTTTTTTTTAATGGACAAAAAAAAAAAAAAACAACCTCTGACTATTCTTTGTCTAAGAAAACCCTATGGAATTCATGGGGTTCTCAGGTTGTTTTGCCAGTTCCTTCCTCTGCCTACAGCACTGGGTTTGCATTTACAAGGTGGATTTTAAGAAGTGGTGTTGGGAGATGTAGCCATGGGATAGACAGATAGGTGATGCATGTACGTCTCCTGATGCAGGATCTCAGTATTTTTTGCACAGAAAAAATGCAAAAATACCATGTGTGTGAATTTTGCACAGAATAAGTCCCAAACTGTGAATAGTCTTTGTACAGTTTTTGAAAACTTTGTTATACGGGGATGAAAATTGCCAAATTTACTCATTGTTTCCATTGAGAGTGAAATTTGCAAAGAATTACTTCCACAATCCTGTGTTGAGATTTGCCTGGAATTTGGTTTTAGAAATGAACCCAGCAAACGCAGCTGGAAGAGTGGAGCGGCCCAAAGTATAAGGTGGGAGAGGTACCTGATTTAACTCTCCTTTCAGCCAGGAATTCGTTAGGTAGTGGTCTTAAGTTGCTGATCTTCTATCCTTGAAATATGAGAATAATATCATGGGAGGACATGGCAGAAGGCCTTCTCTGTGGGGCACCCCAGTTATAGAATACCACCCCCCTTGGAGGCCTGATTGGCCCCAACACTGGTGTTATCCCATCACCAAGTCAAAACATGCCCTTCAGGGTCTAATTAATTTTGTCCAAATTGCACAGGAGCTGTGGTTGGGATTATTTTAAATTATTTTAACTGTTTCTCAGTTGTCTGGTTTTAACTGATAAATTAGTTAATATATTCTTTGTCTTTTAAAATAACAATAACAATAACAATAACAATAATAATAATAATTTTAAGTTGATTTTATTGTAAGCTCCTCTGAGATCTTGGGATATAGGATGGGATATAATATTTCAATAAATAAATATTATCAGCCTACCTTATGGGGTTCTTGTGGAATCTGCTAAGAAGCTACATGTAAAGTGCTTTGAGTGCTTGGGAGAGGTGAAGTCAAAGGCTTTCACAGCCAGCATCCATAGGTTTTTTGTGGTTTTTTTTTCTGGGCTGTAAGGCTCTGTTTGGAAGAGTTTATTCCTGATGTTTTGCCTGCATTGGTGACTGGCATCTTCAGAGAATGGTTGTGTAGGGGTGTACACAACCATTCTCTGAAGATGCCAGCCACAGATGCAGGCAAAACGTCAAGAATAAATTCTTCCAGAACACGGCCTCACAGCCTGGAAAAAACCCCACAGAAAACCTATGCTTGGGAGATGCTTTATAATTATCAAATAATATTCTTGGTTCCTTAAAAAGAGGAGTGGAAAATATTGGATCTCCAGATGTTTTGAACTAAAATTCCCTTAGTCCCTTACCACTGTTTACACAGGGTGGTAGAAGTTATAGGACAAAACACCTGAAGGCCCAAAGGTGCCCCACCCTTCTTTAAAACCCTGGTTGGATCATTAAACCAAGACAGTATTGCATGAGGCTTGTCCTGGTAAGAAACAAAGCATCACGATGCAACATCTGCAGGAGAAAATGACAGTGGCATCAATTAGAGTTTAAATGATAAAAAGCACTAGGTCTCATTGGGGGAAATATCACTCGGAAGCAACAAGTAACTCATGTGGTAATGTTTTTTAAAAGTCTTGTTTGAGTTTGGTCAACAACTTGAGGAATGAGGACTGTTTAATTTCACCCACACAGTTACAATCTGCTGTGTTGTATTACTCTCTGGCTTTTCTTCGCAAACGAAGATTCAGGAAGGACTCATCCCGCGCCTTCTGCAAGCGCGCTGATGACTAAAAAGGCCAATCCGAGATAAACAAGTCCGGTTGCAAAAAGCACAGCAGAAGGTCTCCTTGGGTGATGTTTTTGGGTTGTGATTCTTTCTGCGTTGTCGTTTCTCTTCAAGACTTGTTCGTAGTGAGTTCTCAAATAAGGCTGCAGCATTGTGGATAGTGCGTCTCCATGCCTCCCGATGTGAGGCCAGGGCGGACCATTGTTGGTGATCAATTTGGCCAAGCCTGAGATGTTGTTTCAGGGAGTCTTTGTATCGCTTTTTTGGAAGTATAACACATAATCCAGCTGGCACATGACAGTCCTTTAGATTCCAGTCTATTAGCTTTGTATAGGTCTAATGCATCTGTCTATACAGTTGTTCACTGACAAATGTTCCAGCAAAGATCTCTGTTACCAATGACAACATCAGCTTCCACTATCATCATCTAGAGCTGGCAAAACTAATTGAATCTGCAAGAGAGGTGGGCAGCTGTGGCAGGTGTAGAGGCCAATTTCTGTTCTTACAGTGGGATACAGTGCACCATTTTTGTGTTGATTTTGGCTAAAAATATGAACTAGAAGTTGCTTCCAGTTGCATTTTCAAGGGGTTTTGGGTGGCTGGAAGGGGTTGGAGGAGACCGTGGGGTATTAAACACAACCCACTGCTGCTGGAGGGTTCCAGGAGGAGTGGCAATTGGACATTTGGGAGCAAAAAGTGCCCTCCAATAAAACTTGGGAACTCCAGGGTTTGGTGGGCAGTCACAAAAATGCTCCTGGGGAGCACACAATTACCACTGGCTACATGATTACCAACATGATTACCTTCCTAATCTAGAGCACAGATGATTGATGGGAGACATAAATAGCATAGACTGTCAGAACTGTGGGGCTTGTCTAAATGGTGAAAATACTTGTCATAGAATGCAAGGAGAATACTTTTTGTCCCAACGGGATCCTGTCGCGATTTGACGTATTCCAAAGGAGGGGCCCAAAACCTCCAAATACTCTGCGGGGAAAGCCTTTGTGGCTTTTCCTGAATTTTAAAAAAAGCTCTGAAGGAAATGCACATTCCTGCTCATTGGGACAACCTATACGATTTGATGCACAGTCTGACGAGGGCGGGCTTCATCTGATTGATCAGACATGTGTAGGGGCAGACTTGCCATCAAGTGCCTGGAAGCACTAGCGATTATGCACTTTTAAAAACCCTTTATGATGCGAAGTGAATGATGAAAACTGAATATTGAAATGGTACACAACATGATAAGTTGATTTATACTAAAATATGTTATAAGAAAGTACCAGAGAAGAATGTATATGGTTGTTGTTTTTTGTATATAATAAATAAAATATTTTTAAACTTTTATTTAAAAAAAAAACTGTCAAAAGGGAACCTGGTAGCACCCAGAGACAACGAGGAGGGAGGCCAGCGTGAGGACAAGGAGGAGAGCCACCCACCCTTCAGCCATTCCAGTGGTGGCAGCCTCTGATTCTGGCTGCAAAGGGATGGGAGGTGCCACCTGGCCAGCCACTGGCTGTGGGCTGAGCTGCTCCTTCTCTCATGCCTATCCACTGAGCTCGATGTCAGCAGGATTTGGAGGGTGCAGGACAGGCATGAGAGAAGAAGCAGCCCAGCTGGGGAAGGCAAGATGAAGCCAGAAGGGCAAAGAGTCACCCTCCTTTTCCTCTCCACAAGCAACGACTGGCCAGGCAGCTCCTCCCATCCCTTTGCAGCTGGAATTGGAGGCTGCTGCCACCATCACTGCTGGGATTTTTTTTATTAGTTATTTATACCCCGCTCTTCAGCCACAAGGCTATCAGAGCGGCTTACAAACTATTTTAAGCAATAGCAACTTACACATCTACACTGCATTAAGCAGTTTCCAATGTGTGTTAGCTAATGGGTGAAGGATGGGTGGCTCTCCTCCTCTTCTTCGCAGCTGGGTTCCCTTCATCTTCCTTGCTCCTCACCATGCAAACCAATAACATGGCCGCCATCTTGATTCACAGCCATGTGAACATCACAGCGGAGAGCTTTGCAGCCTATCATTTTTTTTAACTAAACACCATGGGAACAAAACAATGCTGCTGTGAATTGCTTATAATGCACAGGAATGTCCATTATTTCTTCTCATCTAGACAAGACCATGGTGTGCCTGGATAGGAGAAAGAGCTGTGGCATGCCTGGCAGACCTGGCTATGGCATAGCCAACCCCATTCCTGATGTGTGAAATAGGTGAATGGGACAGGAAGGTTTGTTTTGCAGTGACTATATGTGAACTCCCACCTTACCCACCTCTTCCAGTAACTGCATTGACAAAGATGGCCAGTTCTAGTAATGGCCAAACTACTCCCTTTCACTTTATTTTCACAATGGCACTTGTGTAGCAGCTGCCAGTGCTACGGAGTAGGAATGTAAAGCTTTGCTTATTTTGTTCTTACATATGAGAATAAAGATCTTGGGGGAAAATTCTTCACTAAATGAGATTATGAGAGGTTCTGCACCTTTTCCAATGATGTTCGGTATTTTGGGTCTTCATGCTCTAAACTAGTGAAAGTAAAAGTGGGGGGAAAGCACTGGGGTTTATGTTTGTTTTTGTGCATGGGTGAAACATCTCATACAGTTGGATTTTCCTCCACTGAGTTTACTTGTGAAGGATGGGGAAAATCTATGAATTGTCTTTAGACGTCTTCTATTGAGCTATGGCTTTTCTGCCAAGTGGCCGGCAGTTCCTTCATACCAAATACATGGGAGGAATACAGGCTAAACTGCCCCCAGCCCACTTGTGTTCAGGTACTTTTCATTTTTATGAACATCAAGTAATACATTGCTCCCTTCCTATGGTTGGCTCCCATACTGTAGATGAAAAGGAATGAAGGGAGTGGGGAGAGGTCATATCCTTTTGGAGTGACACATTCAGCAGCTTTGAATCTTGTTCCTACTGGGGAGAAACAGGCTAAAGAATTCTGCCTATATTGTGGCTGGAGCAAGTGTGTCAGTAATGGAGGTTATGTTGCTGGGCCCTTATCCTGCCACAAGTCAGATTGACATCTTAATTGCCAATTGAAATAAAGACATCAGTATCATCTAAGCTAGGGGTTGGGATTGTGCAGACTTCCAGTTGTTGCTGAACTGCAACTCCCAGAAGCCACATCTACCATAGGCAGAGGTGAGGAATGGTGGGAATTGCAGTTCAACAACATCTGGGGTAGCCATGCAGTTCTCGTTCCTGATCTAAGGAAAGGCGCGGATGGAAACAGGCTTCCCACAGTATATTCTTTATTGGAGTGGGAATCACTTCTACAAATTTTCAGGCCTCAGTCATATCCAGCTTCTAGGGGTTGTATGAGCATCTTCTGTCATGGGATAAGCACCCTAGGCTATTCACAAGAGAATATAGGGTGAGAAGGCTAATTATAAAAGTAGCATCCTACAGTAGAAAAACCTCCTTCCAGCCATCAGCATAGCTGTTGCTGCTGTTGCCTGCCCACTCATCTCCCAGTTGGCCTGACCTCTCCCCATCATTATACTTTCCTCATTCCTCTCTACTGCCACAAGAATGCCAGATGATGCCGGAGTAGGTGCAGAGTGGTGGGGCTGAAGTTCTTGAGCAAAGGGCTGTACATGAAGATCTGTGAAACCTTTCAGAACAGACAGTTGCTACAATCTTTCAGAGGTGTCTAAACAGAAGGAGGCTCAGCCAGCCTCCAGAGCACAACTGTGCCCAACAAGATGAGCTTGGATGGTGGCAACACCTTATTTAAAGGTACGTGGTATGAAATTAAAGCCCATTTCAGTCTCACCAGTCAAATGGATGACTGGCATAATGACAGCTGGTTGTGCTAACCTTCGTAGTCAGCATATGCATTGATAGGATGGGATCAACTGAACCGCATATTTTCAACTGATATGTATGTTTTATAAATGCCCAGAAAATATTTGTGTGTCTCTGTAAAGCCCATCATGATCAGCCCCACTTCCCTTTTCTTGCCTCTTCTTGTTCTTTGTACAGACCTCCTGCCTGACAGATAGCCGTCTGTGCTTTGTTGCTCTCTCCCTCCCTCTCTCTCTTTTTTATGTGTAACAGAATTTGTTGTTTTAACTGCTAGGAAAATCTGTGCCTAGTAACAGATTCAAAGAATACAGGTTTACTGGACTTCTGAAGAGATTAGTTGGTCCAATAATAATATCATTTTGCCTGTTAATGGTGCTTTCTCCTCCATCCATTTGTCAGTCCTCACATTAGACATGGTATTTTGAGAAACAGTTTTTTTTTTTTACTGTTTTCTCCCCCCTGCCATGACAAAAGGTAGGTGGGACTACTTTTCTACCACATTACTCAGTGTGCTTTTACTTTGCAATTAGCAATGTAGTGTAATTAATCCAAATATGGCAGTCTGCTAGCCGAAATGACCTCAGTTTTGGATTTGTTGTACTCATGAGCCCTAGATTGTAATTTTGACAATAGTTTCTGGTATTTAATAATGTTTCTGTTGCATTATTAAAAGCCTTGTTAGTCTAAGGACTTTTTCGGACATTAAAAATACAACGCTAGCAGCCTCGCCACGTTGTGAGGCTGCAGCGCTGTAGGGCGTCCCTTTCGGATGATGCCCGTCCCTGCCGGTACTGTTGCAGTACCGCAGGGACATTTGAGTGTTATATTTAGCCGATTTTTACTCACGAAAGTTGATCTTTTTATTTTTTGTGGACTTGTTGTAGTTAAGTGCGGTATTTTTGTCATTGTGTAGTATGTATAAATTTCAATTATATATATGTATATATATGTGTGTGTGTGTGTGTGTATGTGTATCTATCTATCTATCTATCTATCTATCTATCTATCTATAAGCCCTGTTCTCCAGAGTCCTAGGGGCTTAGCGCATGCTGAAGAAAAGTGGCTGTGCTGCAGGAAGGTTCCATCTTTCACACTGCCCTACTACACAATGTTGTCATTCTTTCAGTGTTCTTCCATTCCAGTCCTGTGGGAGACTGAGGTAAAACCACATCTTTTTTGCTAACAGATTTTTCCAGTTAGCAAAAAGGTGTAGTTTTACCTTGGTTCCCCATGGGACCGGAACGGAAGAACTGCTGGAAGTGAAGAAGCATCAATGCTTGTTTACAGCTCTGTGTGTGTCACTGATCTGTGTTTTCAATGCTTTACTTCCTACTAGCATGCAGAGGTCCTTTCCCCCCTTGCTCCAAGAAGTTTTAGTGTAGTTTACAATTCTTTTTGTCTCGGAAGCCTAGAAGCTAGAAGCCTTCAGACATGAGGCAGCTGTGCCTCAATATGTCTTACACGCACTCATGAGAGTCAGTCAGACTTAAGGACTCTTCCATCCAAGTTAGATAACTCTCTTCTATCTATCTACTTTTCTTATCTAAGATGTATTCTCTGCCACAATAAATGTAAGTTCTGTCTTTTCAACCTTACTGGAGCATCTTGCATGTTTTTTATCCTGTTTTATACCAGAAGTTCATATTGCACTGGGGCTACGATGCATTCTGCTTAATATAAATATCAATAATTCCCTACAAGAATGACCACATAGTGCAGTAAAGCAGCATGGAAGGCAGAACCTTCCTGCTGCACTGCTGCTTTACTTTGGCATGCAGGTAAGCCCCCTAGTCCAACTCTCAAACCAGTACACCATGCTGGCTCTCACTGAGGGATTATGGGAGTTGAAATTCAAAATGCCTGTAGGGCAAAGGATTGTTTATCCTCTGAGCTAGATATTTTGGAAACAACTCATCATGTACTCACCAGTGATATGGGCTTCTGATGTTTTGAAAAATAGCTTGCTCTCACTGTCTTTTACTACTATCCCTTTTCTTGCAAGCTGAAAACAGGATATGCACACTGATGCTATTAGAAATAGCCAGTAGATGGCACCTTAGCTGCAGGCAGGAACTTCCTAAAACAAATGGAAAAAAAAATCCTTTTGGATTTATAAGTGGGGATCGTGGTGGAGAGCAACCTTTTCTTACTTCATTGTGATCACTGGAATACTGTCCCCCTGTGAGCTTCAAATCTGGATTATGGAATGACAGGATATGTTCAGTGTATTGGCTGCCACATAAAGTATCAGATTTCAGATCCTTAGTTTCTTTTGTGCCGTGTTAACAGCAAGGCAATTGCATGGTTATATACTGCAGAAGCATATTCACATTCAGTACCCGGTTTTTGTCAGTGATGCAATAGGATCAAGATTTACAGTGGTGCTTCCATACCAAGTGTTTACTATGGAATAGCTCTGTTTTGTTAACTCACTTTTTACAGGTAAATGTCCCTGAATTTTTGTCATCCTTTCGGTTTTTTAAAAATCCTCCTTTTATCCTTTTTAGGCCATAGAAAAATCTAACTGTTTGAAAAAGATTAAAAATGAAACTGTAGCAAAGTCTTCAAAGATTGGCTTCTTATAACACTCTCCCCCCCCCTTTTCTTTTCTTTTTTTTTAAAAAGGCATGGTTCTGGTACATGTGGAATAATGTCTTAGACTGCCTTAGACTGCCTAACACCAAGCATTTCTACTTCTTTGCACCCTTAACTTTCAAGCTGATGCTATTTTTTAATGCATATATATTTTTAAATTTTTTTATTTAGTTATTTATATCCCGTTGTTCAGCCACAAGGCTATCAGAGCGGCTTACAAATTGTTTTAAGCAATAGCAGTTTACACTGCAATAAGCAGCTTCCAATGTGTGTTAGCTATTTGCCCCCACAAGCTGGGTACTCATTTTACCGACCTACAAAAGGATGGAAGGCTGAGTGAATCTTGGAGTTCTCTGGAATCAAACTTGCAACATGGTGACTTGTAGTACTAGCATTTAACCACTGTGCCACCAGGGCTCCTTTTTTGGGGTTTTTTTTTGTTTTGTTTTTTAAAATGGTAATTTAATTGGTGTTTTTGGCTTTTTAAAAGAATAGGTTAGTAAGATATTTGTGCAGTGCTGTTTAAATTAAAAAGCATTTTAGCACAAATAAACAAAGGGTGATCCCAGTTCTTTCTGGGCATTGTTTCCTCAAAAATCAAAGAATTATACTCTTAGAGTTGGAAGGGACCCTGTGGGACATCAAGTCCAACCCCCTGCTCCATGTGGGATCTGCTGCTAAAGCATCCTCAGCAGGTAGCTGTACAGCCTCTTTTTGAAGATGTCTGGAGAAGGAGACCCCACCACTTCTCTAGACAATTGGTTCCATTGCTGAACTACTCTTACTCTCAAGAATCCACTTATAATGTTCAATTGGAAACTACTCTCCTGTAACTTTAAACCATTAGACCTGGTCTTACCTTCTGGAGCAGCAGAGAACAGGCCTGCTCCCTCCTCTCCCTGACAGCCCTTGAGATATTTAAAGAATAAAATCATTTCAGCCCTCAGCCTTCTCTCTTCACCAAGATGAACATGCCCAGCTCCTTCAACCTTTCCTCATATGTTTTCTCCTCCATAAATCTTATCATAAGTGATATAATTTGCAGTAGCATTCCAGCACAATTTTTAAAAATATATTTCTTTTTTTTAACACAAACAATCTAATCCATAAAAAAGAAAAAGCAGAGAAAAGAAAAGAGAAAAAAATATAACTAAACAGAATACTAAAACACCAAACACTAACTAATTGAAACACAATAGAGCTCTGAACCCCCGTCCTAATTGTAATGAAAGAAAAAAAACAAAGAAAAATATATTATTCTGTCATTATAGATACAACTAAGTAATCCTACTAAAATTACTAATAGCCACAGATTATTACATTGTTAGATTTCTTATTGCACAAAAAATATCCATAATTGGTTTCCAGTCTTGGCTTATCCTTTAGAACCCATGTTAATATGGCCATTTGGGCCAACTCATCAACCTTAACAATCCATTCTTCCATTATCAGTGTTTCAGTCCATTTCCAAATTTGAGCAAACAATATTCTTGCAGTTATCATATATCAAAGAACTGATCTACATTTACTATTCAATTCTTTATCCATAATACTCAACAAAAACATTTTGGGTGACATTACAAAATCTACCTTTAATGTTTTTGGATTGACATATAAATCTTAAACCTTCTTACAAGTCCACCACTTGACATCCCTAACATTGATTTGAAACTTTCTGGGACATTTTCAACAGCTTATTAGGAGTTAAGTACCATCTATACACAATGATACAAAACAGGTTTTCTTTTAAATTACTGCATGAAGTAAATTTTATATCTTTAGACCACTTTTCCCCATACATCTATATGAACATTATGCCCAAAATGTTGGGCCCACTTGATCACATAGTCTTTTACAGGTTCATCTTCTGTCTCTAATTTCAAAAGGCATTTGTACATTTTTAAATACATGGCCATCATCTTTACACAGCTCTAATAAAACTCATTTTCTCCAACCTCTATGGCTAGATCTCTCTTATCTTTATTAAATCTAACCTTAAGTTGCATATAAGCAAACCAGTTAAGATATTTGCCTTCCTTAAAAAACATTTCTTTTGATTCTAGCATAAATTTTTAAAGGATTTTAAAACCTCATTTAAAAAAATAACTAAAATTGGCATTCTCAGAAGTGTTTTTTGACTGGCCCCATGGCTATCCCACATTCACTGGTGTGAATGGAACATTGTGTGATGTACTAAGAGAAGAACTATACCTATACCCCCTGGAGTATGGATGTTCAGTCCCAATAATATGATGATTTAATTAAAGGAGTCCTGGTGGTGCAGTGGTTAAATGCTGGTACTGTAGCCACAATGTTGTGAGTTCAATCCCACAGGGCTCCAAGGTTGACTCAGCCTTCTATTCCTCCCTCCATAGGTCGGTAAAACGAGTACCCAGCTTGTTGGGGGTAATTAGCTAATACATTGTAAACCACTTAGGAAGTGCTTTACACTGATAAGTGGCATAGAAGTATAAAATGTAGCAGTTTGAGCATTGGTCTATAACTCTGGAGACCAGGGTTTAAATCCCTACTTGGCCATGGAAACCCACTGGTGACCTTGGGCAGGTCATACTTTCTCAGCTCAGAGGAAGGCAAAGGCAAACCTCCTCTGAACAAAACTTGCCAAGCAATCCTCATGATAGGACCTTAGGGGCCCCATAAGTTGGAAACGACTTGAAGGCAATTATGATTATTATTGTTGGGCTGTAGTCATTCAGCAACTGGTCTAAGCAAGGTTGAGTATTGCTATGTGGTCTATGTGGGTCATTAAGACTGGTCCAGACGTTGCAGCTACGGCAGAATGCAGAATGCTTCTGTTAGGGTTCTGAGTGGAGCCACATTCCAGAAGTACTTAACATCTCTGCTAAAAGATTTGTAATGGCTGGCTATTGCTACCAGACCAAGCAGGCCAAGGTTTCATTGCCACTGTCTAAAGCCCTAAACAACTTGGGATTTCGCTACTAGCTGGATCAGCATCTCTCTTAAAGACATGGTCTTTGAAGTCATCTAGAGAACCCCTCAAGCTCCTGATGTTACCAGATGCTCCTGCAGTCTGCTCAGTAGTCACTCAAAACAGAACATTTAGCGTGTTCCTACTACATGGAATGATCTTTCTCTAGAAACTGACATGCTCCAATATATTGAAAACATTTGTGCAAGCCTTCCCTCTTTACTCCATTGTAACCTGTAGTAAATAGACCCTATAAAGAGTGCGTGTTAATTTGTATATTGTGCTTTTGTGTATTTTTTATGATTTATTTACACAAGTACGTTGCTTTGAAATGTCAGGATCTAAGCAGTATAGAAATAGGCTTTCACAGCCGGCATCCATAGGTTTTTTGTGGGTGTTTTCTGGGCCATGAGGCCGTGTTCTGGAAGAGTTTATTCCTTACGTTTCGCCTGCATCTGTGGCTGGCATCTTGAAGATCAGTTTTGATGTTGTCTCCTTGTTCACCAAAGTCCCCATAATGGATACCATGGTGCTCATACAACAAATATTTCCTGAGGACATTGCAGCCTTGTTCAAACATTGCCTCACCACAAGCTACTTCCAGTGGGATAATGAATTCTATGAACAGATAGATGGGGTAGCCATGGGCAGCCACCTGAGCCCAGAGATAGCAAACTTTTACATGGAACATTTTGAAAAGCAAGCCCTGGAAACAGCACCAAAAAAGCCCACAACATGGTTCCGATATGTGGATGACACTTTCACCATTTGGAACCATGGAGAAGAAGATTTGGTCTCATTCCTGAACCACCTGAACAGCATCCACCCAAATATCCAATTCATGATGGAAAAAGAGAAGGAAGGAACACTGCCATTCTTGGATGTCCTAGTCATCCACAAACCAAACCAATGGTTAGGCCACAAGGTATACAGAACCCCCCCCACACACACACACAGATACCTACACAGAACAATCATCACCCAGAACAAAAAAGAAGCACAATAAAAACATTGGTAGACCGTGCAAAAAGGATCTGTGAACCTCACTACCTGGAGGATGAACTGAGGCAAGTTAACTGGGCCCTACAGGCTAATGGTTACTCCAGATCAGACATCACAAGAGCAGCCAGACCCAGGAAAAGACACAGGAATGAAGAAGAAAAACATCCACCCAAAGGGAGGGTATTTTTTACCATACATCAAAGGAGTCACAGACAGAATAGGGAAACTGATGAGGAAACACAACCTCCAGTCTACAGACCAACTAAGAAAATCCAAGAAATGCCATGCTTAGCAAAGGACAAAAGAGACCCTCTCACAGCTGCAGTTTACCGCATACCGTGCAGCTGTGGACAAGTTTACATAGGGACCACTAAACACAGTGTGTAAACACAAATTAAGGAACATGAGAGACACTGCAGACTGGACCAGCCAGAAAACTCAGCAGTAGCAGAACATGTGATAAACTAACCTGAACACAAAATGCTATTTAAAAACACAGAAATTCTGGACCAGGCCAACAACTATCATGTCAGAATGCACAGAGAAGCTATTGAAATGCACAAACACCTGGACAACTTCAACAGGAAAGAAGAAACCTTAAAAGTGAACAAAATCTGTCTCCCAGTTTTGAAGAACAATAGAATCAAAACTCAGCACTTAAAAAGGAATTCCACCCAGGGACAAGGGGAGTCCCAGCAGATAATGGCCCATCAACCAACCATCAGCCAAACAGACACTAACGAGCCTTGCATTTCTATACCCAGAAATTATCCATTCAATTACACAAATTTACATATACTCCCCAACAGGGGTTTACATCATATAAACTCCACATACACTCCTACCCAACTATTCTCTGAAGATGCCAGCCACAGATGCAGGCAAGAAACGTCAGAAAGAAACTATTCCAGAACACGGCCTCACAGCCCGGAAAAAAATCCAAGGAAAATCTATGGAAAACCTATGGTATAGAAATATTTGTAAATAAATAATAAATCCCAAAATATTCTTTCAGCTTATGCTGTAAAGTGGTTTGTTGGGGGAAGGAGGCGAATAACAGTCATCCTCATTTTAAATTAGGTTGAGTCATTTAGAATCTGCATTCTTTTAAATATATGAATTGGTTATAGCATTGTAGCTATGAGCTGAGGAATGAATAACAAAGATTTCAGTTTAATTTTCCCTCTGCCATAAATTTGGGACTGTGGTGCTGGAGAGTGGAGTCAGCTCTTCCCCTAGCTGGGGATAGGTAGGAATTTTGTTTGGTTTGATTTTTGATAAGATGCTTCAAAGTGCATAGCTTTCTTCATACACTTTTCAAAAACAACATGAGATTTAAAATGTTCTAATGTGAGAGAAAGCAAAAAGGGCAGATTTACTCATCCAGGCAGAGATCTTTGAATGCTTGGCTCTTTAAAATCTGTCTTTGAATCCTTGTTGCTCAACCACATTTGCAATGCTGAAGCAAAGTTGCCTCTGCTTCTTTCTGAGGTTCCACATCTTTAATAGCTACAGGATAGGTTGGTGCAATTTGAACCTCTTTACATTGGGAATGCCTGTATCTATTGAATTTGGTTGGTGTGCATGGTTTACAATTTAAGTTGGGTTTACCAGCATGATGTAATGATCTGACCATTGGACGATAACTCTGGAGACCAGGGTTCAAATCCCTGCTCAGTCATGGAAATCTACTGGTTGACCTTGGGCAAGTAACACTCTCTCAGCCTCAGAGGAAGGCAAAGAACCCCCCCTCTGAACAAATCTTGCCAAGAAAACTTTGTAATAGGGTCACAACAAGTCGGAAATGGCTTGAAGACACAACAACAGCAACAGCAGCAACAACTTTTTTATTAGGACTTTATTAAGATAAATTTGATGGAAGCAACTTGAGGTGTTTGTTTGTTTGTTTTTTTTAAAAAACCTGAGATATAGGAGAAAGTGAAACTGACATATTCATCCACCCTCATCCCATTTTCTGATGAAAATCACTCCTGAAGTTGTTGTTTGCTCCATTGGGGGAAATGTACATGTACAGGTTATGTTCAGTATGGGGACAATAATGAGATACAGAGGCATATGCAGACACCCCATTGTTCTAAGACAGCAATCATGAATTGTTTGGGACTCTTGGAAGTGCTACATAAATGCTAAAGGTAGTTAATATATGTATGCATACATAGAGGAACAGACTACCTGTTTAGGTGGCAAGTAAATTCTAGCCCTGTCAGATTGGTAGTTTTGGTAGCATTAATTTGAATTGGCCCTTAATTTGAGCTGCTTGCCATGGGTCATTAAAGCAGACCCCACCATAGCTGGGTAGGGAGTGTGGTCCTGCCCACACCCTGTGAAGTGCTGTTCAGGGTAACTCCCAGATGTTAGATCTGTTCAAGTCTTTGGGCTGGGGAGTGGTAGAACAAAGATACAGTTGCAGAGTACCATTGATCCTATGGTCTGCTCAAGCCTTTCTGTTATAAGAAAGGGAAAGCTAGGTGCAGGTGAGCTTTATCTCCTCCACCTGCCACACCCAGTGCTGGCTGTGCACTCTTTTGCAGTTGTTGGGTCAGGAGGGGAGGGATTTCATAGAAGACTTATTTTACTATATTTTATATTAAGTGACTGGCTGACAAAAGAGCACAATTGTTGCTTAAAACCTCTCCTTGGTTGTTTGAATAGTGACTTAACTCATAGAAGCGAGGTCTGAGATGTAGTCTCTGCAGGATGTGGGTACACATGCATGCATGTGTGTGTGTACATACATATGAGAAAGAAAGAGGTGGCAGTGGTGATGGAGGGAGTTTTAAACAGTGGGGCTAGAGAGGGAGAGAAGGAAGGCATTTTGGCCAAGAGGGAGGAGGTGCCTCTTCTTCTAGGAGGGTCTTGTTGTCTTAAAGCCCCCCCCCCACATACACACACTGACCGTGCCAGCAGAGATGCCCCCCACAAGTCTGGATCCAGGATTGAGGAGTGGAAACTAACTCCACACTGGAAGAGCTGAGCTGGAAGAGCAGCCGAGGAGCTGGAGGATGTGGCTGGAGGCATCCTTCCCCCCCCTTGGTCTCTGCCACAGGCACAGATGTCAAGAAGATCAAGTAAGAAAGCTGGGAACTCCTCAGTTTCATGGGGATGAAGCCAGGATTTCTGGGTGACTTTTGTGGATATGGCTGTGTATTTCTCAGAGGAGGAATGGAAATTGTTGGATAAGAAACAAAGAGCTTTGTACAAGGAGGTCATGAAGGAAAACTTTGAGAATGTGTCCTCCCTGGATCTAGTTGGACAACTTCAACAGGAAAGAAGAAACCCTTAAAGTAAACAAAGTTTGGCTACCAGTCCTGAAAAACACCAAAATCAAAATTCAACATATGCAAATGAACTTCACCCAGGGACAGGGGGATTTCCAGCAGACAATGGGCCATTAGCTAAACAGACACTAATCCTCCTTGCATATCTCCCCCCAGGAACTAATCACTCAAATACACAAATCTACATACCAACAGGGACTCACAGTACATAAACCCCACACACCCCTACGCCACCATTCTCTGCAGATGCCAGCCACAGATGCAGGTGAAATGTCAGGAACAAACTCTTCCAGAACATGGCTTCACTGCCTGGAAAAAAAACCATGGAAAGCCTATGCCAGCCCTGAAAGCCTTCGATTTCACGTTTTAAACAGAATTTGGAGATTTGCATTCCCAGACTCCTTTGCATGGCCAGTAGCTATACGGAGTAAAGCAGTGCTTCTCACGCTATCAGTGTGTGTGTGTGGGGGGGGGGCTGGCAATCCCTCCCATGTGTCAGGGACCAGTACTATATTTATGCCCATTGGGTATAATTTTTATTTATTTATTGTTTCTTTCTTTCCTGAAAACTCTCTGTATAGCAGCAAACAATGGCTTGCATACTGGCAGTCATCAAGGTCCACCAGTTTGAGTATCACTGGTCTAAGGGATTCTGGAAGATATAGTCCATATCCATGGATTCTGCTTCCTCAGATTCAACCATCCACAGTTTGAAAATATTCCACCACCACCTCCAAATTCCAAAAAGCAAACCATGATTTTGTCATTTTATATAAGGGACAGCATTTTACTATGCCATTGTAAATAATGGGACTTGAGCATGCATGGATTTTTGTATCCATGGAGGGTCCTGGAACCAAACCCCAATTAATACAAAGGGCCCACTGTATTATCTTCAAGCTCTGGTTTTGAATTTAGAGTTACAAAGAGTACTTGAGAGTTGTGAGCTGACTGAAAGTGCACCACTCTGAGGTGCATGGATCTCTTTCTCTCTCACTCTCTCTCTCTTGGAATCTTAGTATTAATGGGCTTGCTATAAAAGTGTCTCAGCTTTGTCTATTTGTAAGTAAATCAAATATTTGAAAGCCACTGTGAGGAAAACAAAATCTGGTAATGTTATCACTGGAGGTTCACAGTGCTTGGAGCATGGGGGCGGGCAGGATGCTTACCAAATATATTGTTTTGTTCCTTATATCTTGAGTTCAGTCCTATTATTTATGGATAGCTCTGAATTTGGTGTCCTATGTTATGTCTACTCCTTCTAAATTAGCTCTAAGGGGAAAATGTACAAGACTAATATATGAACACCTTTCATAACTAGAAGTTTAAATTTTGGAGTGTCTTTGTTGGTTTCTTTGACTGTATTGAGAGGGAGCCTTCTGTTTTTATGTACAACAGTTGATATTGCTTTGTGGTCAAAGGCAGCAGCTATTAATACATTTGTGACAGGGGAGGCAACATTCACTCCCAATGCCCAGAAAGGATATTTGCTGACTTCACTGAATGAGGTGACAATTGCACTGGTGGTCAGGACATCAAGCCAGAAAGAATGGCACCATCAGGTTGAAACAACAGTTTGGCTTGTTGCAAGGGATCATTGCTTGGCGCTTGGCCATGCTACAAAATGAATTAACACAAACAAAAGGAGTTGCAAAGCCAGGAGCTACACCATACTTCTTAATATGTGAGGAGAGGAGAGTGGGAGAATCATAGCATCACAGAGTTGGAAGAGACCACAAGGGCCATCCAGTCCAACCCCCTGCCATTCAGGAATAAACAATCAAAGCATTCCATCCAGCCTCTGCTTAAAAACCTCCAAAGGAGACTCCACCTCACTCTGAGGCAGTGCATTCCCTAAAGTGCCCTACAGACTACATCAGATTCCTTTAGGACAGCATCTGGCCACACAAGGAATCATCAGACTATTCAGCCTCCAGTTAATAAACTCTCAACCAGACATAGCAAAGAACTGGCAACAGCTGGGAGGTATGCCAGCATGCACAGAAATGAGCATGAAGGGCTGTGACCACACCTGTAGGTAGTTAGGACTTGTGTTTCCCCTCTGGATTTAATGAGGCATCCTTCAGCATTACTTAGAAGCGGGATATCTAGTTTCCAAGTTTGTCAGATCTTCTCAATTTTCCAACTACGCTGAGCTTCCTTGAGGAAGTGCAAGCCTGGAAATGCAAGTCCAATAAATACAAAATGCTTATGCTCCACAATGGCATATTTTATCATTTGGGACACAAGAGTGCTATCAAGATGTAAACCTAAGTCTATATGGTGAACACACATAGATGATCTTGGTAGCCACTCTGTAGCTATGAAATTCTGTCTCTGTGGAGATGGGCCTAAGTAAACAGACTATGTCTATGAATAAAGTGTTGTTAGGATAATGTCCAGAAATCTAATTTTGTCACCATGGTTGTCTGTGTTTATACTCCAAAGTGAAAGCAAAAGCCCTACAGTTTAATCCATCATGGTATTAACTGATACAGTGGGGTCTGAGAAACATATTCAAAGGTAGTCATGTTGGCCATACAACAAAATACAACAAAATACAAAATCCACAAAAAAGCAATACCTTTATTGGCCAACCCAAATGCAGAAAATGCATCATGCAAGCTTTAGAAGCATCACTGGCTTCTTCATCAGGCAAATATGTTAAAAAATCTCACAGGAGAAATTAAAGTGAAGATTCTAGAGTCACAGGCCTACATTCTGTCTCAGATGTTATTCTTGTCAGTGAAGGTGGTACAGAGGGATCTCAGCACAAACAGAGGCCACTCATTCTTGGCCATGTGAGGACCAGGAACAAAGGGCAATAAAAGATAGGTAATAAAAGTTCAACCCCATTAACAGCAGACAAATAACTTCCTGTGAGATCCAGCTGTCCCTGGGATCTGAGACCATTTAATTTACAACTGTTAATAGGCCTGCATTTGAAGGAGTGTAGGCCCTTTTCACTGGTGCTTCACCTTCCAAGGATATCTGGGTGGCAGCCAAGGAGAGGATCTTTTTTGGTGTTGGCACCATACTTATGGGGTGCCCTCCCTGAATAAATTGGACAGTGACCTAGATTGGTTTCACTTAAGCACCAGGTTAAGACTATTCTATTCTACTTTTAAACACCTAGTCTATAATCTGCAGGTATACTTGCATTTTTAGAGTGGTGGTTTTCTCTTTGCCCTTTTACTACTTGTGATTGTTAATTTTTATGCGCTTATATGGACATAGCTGTTTTGCCTATTTGCCATTTTGGCTTTTGTTGTTTGGTTGCATTAATAGGCTTTTAGGCTACTTTGTATTTAATGTTTGCTCAGTTGTAAGCTGCCTTGTAGGTTTGTAAAATGGAAAAGAGATAACACCAATTCCTAAACATTAAATAAAACATCTACTTACACAACTAATACATAGTGGTGGTGGAGATGTGAGATTGCAGGAGAGCTTAAATTTCTCTGGCTTTATTCTGCACTTACCTGAAGCATTTAAACACACATTCCATCTCCCCTTCTCATACAGGTACATCTGGCTCTTCTCCATCTGTCCTCGAGCTCACCATTCTCCTGTTCATTGAGCTTTCACTAGGCCACTTGCATACTGTGCACATTTCTACAGGTCCTTGGCATGCTTTCTTCCCTCCCTTGTTCCATCTGTTGTATCACCTTTCCTCCAAGTTGCTATGGACAACATTTCTCAGGTTTATGCTATTTTATTTTCACAAAAACATCACTAGGCAGGCTGGACTTGAGAGAATGACTTACCCAATGTCACTAGGTAAGCTTTGTGGTTGATCGTGAATGTGAATCCAGGCTTTCCAAATTTGCCTATTTCCACAGTGGCTCTTCTTTACTGTTCTTTGTCTTCTAACACTTAAAGCTGTGATTGACCTAACCCAAACCCACTCCTATTAGTCTTTTTGTAGCAACAACAGCCACATCTGTGCGGAGGGAATGTCAATTTCCCATCACTGTTAAATAACCATCATAGGCAGAAATCAACAGTCAGCAGCTGTGTGATCCATGCATAGAAACAACATTCAGGATTCTGCATTATCTTTATTGCGGGGGAGGGGGGTCACTAAAATATCACAAAAAAGGTGATCTTAACAGATTCTTCAGAACCCCTTTTCAGGCTGGATAGTAAAAATGTTAGGGGATGTGGGAAGAATGAGAAGAAAAAGAGTAAAAAAAAACCCAACATCTTCTGGCCAGATGTTGTAGCTATTGCTACTGCAAATAGTGTGACTTCCAAGCTGTCTAGAGTCCCCTAGTGGTAAGACTACTTTCATTCTTGCATTCTGTTTGCAGCCTTACAAGGTAGCACTGTGAATTCTCCTGGGGGAGAAATCAGTTTTGAGTTGTTTACACATCTCCAGATGAGCTGTTTTTCTTGAAAGTGTCAAAACATTGCTAAGATTTCTCTGAGAGGGCACTTAAAGGGAAAGAAAGAATCAACTTCCACAGTAAGCTTGCAGGCTTCTTTTGGGCACCTGTAAACTCTTATAGCTTATAAATATTCCCCCTTCTACCTGCCCTGCTTATTAGGCCGGCAGGGTGCCTGCTGGAATGAAGCAGTTGGGAGTTGTCAGGAAACCAAAAAGACCGTTTACATTCATCACCAAAGTCAATTAGAACCTGTCTATGTGAAAGCACCCTGAGAGACATAAATGGTGTGTGTGTATGTGTGTGTGTGGACCTATTGTATCCTCCAAAGGGGGCTGTATGATACAGTTTGTACTCCAGATTTCAAACTCCAAAATACTTCAGTAGGGTTCTCATTGTTGCAAAGTAAGTGTGTGAGGATTTATTTTTTTTTACATCTTCTTCAGGGCCATCAGGGTTGGCTAATTTTTTTGCTCTTGTGATGTCTAATTAGACTACAATTGCTACTATCCCTTACCATCAGCCTTGTCTAGTGGGATTTCTAGGAACTGCGATTTTCAAAACAACAGGAAGGACAAAGATTCCCAAACCCTGATGTGTAAGATTCTTTAGAGATTAATGTAAATGAAACAGGTTTCTGTTCCCCAAGAGCTTGCAGCCTACATTTTGACCATGGGTGAGGTACAAAAAGAAGGGTAATAAGAGATGAATATGTACAAATACATTTTAGTCTACTTCACACAACAAAAGTAAACTGTTATTAAATGTTTGACTTGGGCACACAGGGCTTATCTACACTATCAAAACCAACCAACCAAACAAAACCCACAAAACCCTGCACATTCCCCTGAATCTGTGGCAATTAGTCCATACATGGCATGACCTTTTCCCTGAATCTGGGGCAATCTGGCCACACATCACATGGCCCAGATTTGGGACATAACAGGGTATTTCACCTATATACAGAGTATGGCGAATTCAGGATTTTCTCTGCATTTTGGTCTGCAGCTGTCACTGCCACCACCACCATTGCTGCCACCACTGTGACCAATTTTAAAGCTCAGGGGGCAGTTCCCAGCTGAAAGGAGAGGTTTTCTCCCTTCCCCTGGCTCAGCAGCACTGCTTCCACCCACTAGCTGCTTGCCTGTTGCTTCCTTCAAGCATTTCCATCACTTTCTTCAAGCACCTCTTTCTGCAATGGGAGAGCAGAAGAGTGGGCAGAGGCAGTGCTGCTGAGCCAAGGAAAGGGAGAAAACCTCTTCCTTTGGCCTCCTGAGCTTTAAATTATGGCCAAGGTGGTGGTGGTGGCAGCGGCAGCAGGTAAAACGCCACAGGAACAGTGAAGACAAGGTACCCACATCCCTGCAGAGAATAAAAATATGCAGGGCTTCAGGGGGAATGAGGGGACATTCAGGCAAAACTCCATTTGGAGTTTCTGCCCCACATGTAGACAAGCCCGTAGTCCTCACTCTTCAGTAATAGTGAAGTAGTCACACAAACAGCAAATGCAATTGTATAACTATACCTGGGTTGTTGAGCTTTAAGCTGGGGGATGGCACTGTGGACTGCTGAATTCCCAGGAAAAATAAATCTAGTATGTACAGGGAAAGGTAAAGCAAGAAATTTCCCCCCTGCATTCTAAATTTTTTAAAGTGTTTGTTGATTTTTTATTCATATATGGACAAGCAATCAATTATACAGTTCTTCAAACCTGTAGTTAGGTGGTGTGTATATCCAGAAACAGTTATACAGTTGCATCTGCCATTCATATGAATTTGGGCTTTCATTCTCATTTGGGAGTGAAGCTTAAGTGGCAGATATGATGATTTCATGAGAAAAATAAATAAGTTCTGAGTGTGTGTAAAAGGGAGATGTGGCATTATGAAGGTGTTCTGGGAGGGAAGAGGTTCCAGGCATGAGTGCCCACAACAGCTGAGTTGCTGAAGAGGGAAAGGGAGATACAGTGGATCCCACTTCTGAATTGACTAAAGACCCTGCACATTTTGCTTTTGAGGGAGCTCACTTTACACTGTCTTAAATATATAGTGAAAATTCACCCTCCCTCCATTTTGTTAGGCAAAGTTAAATGTTTGACCTGCTCTGGTCCCTTTATACATTGTACTGTATGATGGTGCACTCTGTCTGAGACTGCCCTGATATTTCAACATGTTTAGAATTGAATGCATACAATTAACAATTAGCTTTGCAGTTACTGTCCTTATTTAACAGAGATGGCCTTTTTTTAGCATCTGTTTTTGATAAAAAAACTATCCTTTTTTGCCTTCCAGTTCAGTAAAACTTATTCCAGAGTCCAGTAAGTGTGCAAAAGATTGCAGCTGTGATTATTTACCCTACAATGAAAGAAGAGTGAGACAATACATCTTGATTCACCAAAGATGGTAATCCTTTACACACTTCAGTCTGAGTAAGGCTAGAGTTCTATGCTTAAGTAACTTAAGCCTAAGTTAAAGGCAAGTAAAGCAAAACATAGTGCATCAGTTTTAAATGAAACTGTTTGTGGTTTATTTATCAATACATCCTGCTCCTGAAATCAGTGAAGTCCAGATCACATTGCCCTGTAGCAAATGTAGGGGTTGTCTAAACAGCAAAAATGCTCCTCACGGAATACAAGGAGAATACAAGCTGTCTTAATGGCATCCTGCATTATTTTGCCGTATTCAGAAGGGGGGGGGGCGCAAAAAATGCCAAAAACATCAAAGGAAAAGCCTTCACAGCTTTCCCCAGAGTTTTTAAAAAGCAGCGGGGGGGAATGTGCACTCCTGCTCGTTGGGACAAGCAAAGTGAATTGATTCGCTTTCCCATACAAGTGGAAGCACAAAACTGGCCAGATGATAGCAGAGGATAGGGCTTGCTAACAAGGCAAGCACCCGGAGCTGCCATGTTGGATTTTCACCTCAGCAAGTGCATGCTAAGGTGATAAAACAGGTGTTGATTGTTTCTTTTTTACAAAGGCACACATAGGAGATCATTTTTAAAAAGTCCGGCAGCATCAAATTGAGGTAATTAAAAATGCAAGTAATTCACTCATGGCTGCCATCTGCAAAAAAACATTAAGACAAATCGCAGCTGCTGCGAATTGCCATTATTGCGGAGCAGTCCACTTCTTTTTCCCTTGTATAGACAAGCCCATAGAAGAACTTGCCATGATGTGCATGGATTCAGGGATGTTTGGCACGAGAGCAGGGATATTGCAAGAGTACAGTGGCCCCATTTTTCTCCATTCAAGGTCAGAAGGTATGCCAGAATCCCCATTAGGATGATACTTTAACGAATCAAAGATCATGGTAAATGGGCAGACATTCAGATTTTGAGACCTCTTCATCAGACAAGATGTTATAAAAAGCTACTGAAGCCATCACGTTACCCATTAGATCCTAGTATGCTAATCTGAAACCCCCTTTCCTCCATGTCATCTTAATACTATCACCATGAAGACTTCATGATATCACTGGCCTTTCACCACCACCCCATCCCCACACCAGGATGCTCTTTGTAACATCTTGCTTGATGGAGATTTCTAAATGTCTCAAAAGTGTTCCCTTTAAAAAAAAATCTATCAAGTTGGCCTTATAACAATGTTTTACCTATGTGGCTTGGAAGATTTTTCTTATGGCCAGTAAGGCTAACTTTGGTTTTTATTGGAACATATGAAACTGCTCCCTGGGGAAAACAATGAAATTATAATCTTCCCCAACATTTCAGGACCAGAACAGGCATGGAGTGGAACACACGTCCTCTGAAGATGCTCTTGCATTGGGATGAAATCCCACACTGGTACCAGTGGGAGATTTCCTGCCAACACAAAGAGCAACTTCAGAAGAGAGATTTTCTTTAGCAAGAGCAATAGAAAGAAGAGTTATGTTCCTTTTCTACAACTACTATCATCCTAGTGAGAATTGCCTCACCCCAACAAATGCTATTTGCATTCTGAAAACCTGCATGTTGAATGCAAATATGAACTCAATGTCACATCTACTTTGGCCTAAACTTGTGAGGTGTGAAGTGATAGAATCCACAAACAGTTTGACTCTTCATTGAGACACTGTGTGATCTTTTTAAAATCATCATCATCATCATCAACAACAACAACATCATCTTTATTGGTATCCCACATTTATTAGTATCCCATTTTTCTAAGACTGGGACTCAAGGAGATTTAAACATTAAAAAGATTACAATTAAAAGATACAAAAAGCTAGATTAAAACTGAATTAAACTAAGAATCATATAAAAATATACATACTCAAAAGCAATAAACAATGCAGTTAAAACAATACACAAATGCAATGCTTTTTCGATTCTAAAAACCTGTCTGAATAAAATTATTATTGTTATTACTAGCTATACCTGGTGTAACATACACGGTTCCCCCCCCCAGCGCTACCCCCCCCCACGGTACACATGCTGTTTCAACAGGGGTGTGATATGATTTCTGTAAGGTTTTAGCCTGCCAACAGAAGGACAGCAAGGAGAGGGCCATTCTAGCATCCTTGGGGAGGGAGTTCCAAAGTGTTGGGGCAGACACTGAGAAGGCCCTCTCTCATGTTCCCACCAGTCATACCTGTGACAGCAGCAGGACTGAGATCAGGGCCTCTCCTATGGATCTCAGGTTTCAGGCAGGCTTATATTGGGAGATACAGATTGTCCTGTTCACCTGCTTTTTGGGAGAACTAGTTTGGAGAAGTACAGTTATATGGAAGGGAGTGAATTTGGCTTGACTTGTTTGGCTCGGGGACCATCCAAGGGACCTATCAAAGATAGGAGGCATCCCTGTCCCCTGCATCTTAGTCCTTTTAGTGAGTGTACCCTTTTCCTTTCATTCATGAAAATGGAGACTACCATTCATTCAAGTGCAAATGTTTGTGTATAGGGTGGTAATGTGTTGCCAGATCTCTTTGGTAACTTTGAATGGAAAAACAGGTGGTAGCTACTCTGTATTTATCTATCCATGATAGATAGGTTGACATGGTGTAGGCCTATTGGTAAATGTTTAGTCTTCCACACTCTGTACTTAATCTCTCTATCACTCTAGACTCAATCCTTGTGAATATGGGATAGATTTTCCCCATTTGTGTCCTACCTTTCCTCCTGAGAACTCAGAGTGGTATATAAGGATATCCTGTTTTATTTTTACTCTCTGTAAATGTGAATGTTGCCTATTTCCAGTGCAGATCTCACCTCAGCTACAAGTTGAGACATTTCCTTGACTCCATTGCTTTAGACCAGAGGTGGGCAAAGTGTGGCCCTCCAGATGTTGTTGAACTGCAATTCCCAGCAAACCTTGCCAGCATGGCAAGTGGTGTGGTATGCTAGGAGTTACAGTCTGACAGCATCTGGAAAACCACACAGTTCCCACCTCCGCTTTAGGCCAACCCTGTTGTGTCTGCCTCAGCCCTTCCTCTGAAACATGGGGATAGGTATGATGGCCTACCTTCTGTGACCATTTTCCAAGGCAATAGCATCTGATGAAGTGGACTGGAGCTGGTGAAACCTTATGCAGAAATCTATCACTCTCAAAGACACTGCTGGATCCCTCTTTCCCTCCTCCCCTTCCCATCTTTCCATTAGCGTAGTGATATTACTGAAATAATTCATGTGAAGATGAATGGACTCTTAAAATGTACTGTATAAATACTTCTCTTGTGTCAGAATAGTTGTTTTTATTCTTCATCATTGGAGGCACCCTGTAACCCTTCCCCCAGTTACTAAGCTGGGATGATTTGAAAATAAAATCGAAGGCTTCCAGGCAAGGTTCTAGAAACAGTGAGCCCAAGTACCGGTATGTTTTGTCATTGAAAAGTAGCACAAGTTTAATTTTGTTAAATTTATATATTATTTTACTATACCTGCTTTTCAATTACTATTCCCTAAGACTGGGATTGGGAATCTTTGCCATGGGGGCTGGATGCAACCTATAGGGGTTCCCCATCTGGCCAGCAAGCTTTGGGCAGGAAAGCTGTGATAGGGAATTGACCTGTTCATAGAATCATAGAATCATAGAATTGCAGAGTTGGAAGAGACCACGAGGGCCATCCAGTCCAACCCCCTGCCACGCAGGAAATCACGATCAAAGCATCCCCGACAGATGGCCATCCAGCCTCTGTTTAAAGGCCTCCAAGGAAGGAGACCCCACCACGCTCCGAGGGAGTGCATTCCACTGCCGAACAGCTCTTACTGTCAAAAAGTTCCTCCTAATGTTGAGGTGGAATCTCTGTTCCTGGAGCTTGCATCCATTGCTCCGTGTTCCAATCTCTGGAGCAGCAGAAAACAAGCTTGCTCCATCCTCAACATGACACCCCTTCAAATACTTAAACAGGGCTATCATATCACCTCTTAACTGTCTTTTTTCCAGGCTAAACATACCCAGCTCCCTAAGTCTCTCCTCATAAGTCATGGTTTCCAGACCTTTCACCATTTTAGTTGCCTTCCTTGCACTGGGGCTTGCTCCTAGGCAGATGTCAATAAACAGAAGCTGGATTTTGTATTTTTGGTAAGGTCTAAATAGGTACAAGCTATATGTGGCTCCACCCATGTCACTTTGGTTTCTCACCACACTCTTTCCTTATACTCACCCGTTGATGGAATATGACCCCTTGGACCCATCCTAAATTGGAATTCAGGCCAAAAGGGGGGGGGGGTTCCCCACCCTTGCTCCAAGAGGTTTACAGCAGAAATTAAAACACTGATTGCAATATTGAAATAATTTAGCAGTGAAGTCTACTGCATTTGTGCTGAAGCAAAGTCTGAGCTGGTAGGCAGGGACCACTCACTGTTATCCATCCCTTTTCACAAGGTTGTCCTACCCCAGAATTATTAGGGACGGAGGAAGTGGCTGAGTGAGCTGAAAAACATATGATGGCTGCAGTAAGCAGCAGTCTGGGGCACCAACAATAGCAGCATTCATGACAGATTTGCAAAGAGGTCTGAGGGTTCCCCCTTCTGCCAGTTTTGTATAGGTGTATGTAGTGTAACGATGTCTGGTATTTATCAGCAGCCTTGTATATTTGAAAGTACTCAAGGACAACACGTCTTTAAAAAGCAATGCAAATGTCAGTTTAAAAAGAATAGCATCCCCTATTCTTTAAATGCCAAGCACTAATGTAAACAGCAGTCAACCATGAACATTTACAAATATGTCAACCCAATTGTCCAGCCAATTTTGCTACTTTCTAATCATGGCAAGATGTTCCTGTTTGAGGTCTCCAACTGAAACCTTCCTCAAATATGTTTTGCTGGGGAGAAGTTTTCTTCTAAAGTTGGAAAGATGGAGCATGATTAGAGAAGGGGAGACATGGTTGAGCAGAGAGGGCTTTCCTCTTTAAGGGTCCCTCCATCCTATCTTGTCACTTTCAGTCCTGGACTCTTTGCTTCAAAGAAGAGGGTGGGAGATATGTGGGACTACTCTTCAGTCTCACTTCCTTCTCTGAATTTTGTTTCCAGTTTGAGGGGTGCAGGGAGGCATAATGCCTAAGAGCATGCAATGTCCAACCACCCTGCTGGCTGGGAAGGTCTGGGAGCTGTAATTGAAAGGTCACTGCAAACATACTTATAGTCCAGATTTTAGCATATTGCAGCTCCTGAAGGACTTTCTTCCAGTAGCCTGGACATCTCAATTGGGTTTTCTAAAGCACATCTGGGGAGTGTTCATATCCCAGAGTTTTCATCCAGTCCCCATCCATCTGCATGTGAAAAAGAAAGAAAAGAAACTGGGAATTATAAACAAGGAATTGGAGGCTAACTTCACTCTCCCCCTACCCCAAGAGAAGCTATTCAGAAGTTATCTAAGAAGAAATTACCTAGCAGTCTCTCTCTCTGTGCGTGTGTGTGTGTTTTCCTGTTCAGCAATCTTATTCTCCTACCCGAAACGAAAAGGCAATTTCTTTGTTCTTTGTCAGCCTCCTCCCCTTCTTTCTTTTCCTCCCTTGGAAAAATTAATCTAGTTGCTAAACAGAAATGCTCTCTCTCTCTCTCTCTCTGCTCGTGTGTGGAGGGAAGGAGAGGGAGAGAATGAATAGAAGGGCACAGAAGCTTAGTCAAAGCCATTGTTAGCATTCACTGCTCTCCCCGTGTAATTGTATTAATTCTCTTGAGAAAGGTACGTGTGTGGGAGAAAGAGAAGGAGATGGATGCTTCTTTCCCCCACTCCTTATACGAAAAAAACTGAGAGAATCCCCCCCCCCATTTTAAGCAGGAAGATGGAGCCAATTGCAAGGAAGTTGAAACACTTTGCTCTCTAACTAGACCGGAGTGGGCTGCAACCTGTTTCTCCACCTCTTCTCATCTTCGCTCACCCAATTGCATTTTTCTTCCTTTCCTGATGGGCAGATGGAAGGGCTTGGATCGCAGCCCCTTTCCTGTCTGATTTTGACAACCACCCCGAGTGCTTCTAGATTGGATCCTTTGTGGGGGTCCAAGGAAGGAGGTGGAGAAGGGGAGAGACCCTTTTTTATTATTATTTGGGTTATTGTACTTAAACAAAGCCAGGGGGAGGAGGAGGAGAAGGAGGAGCAGGAGAACTCATCTGATTTAAAGCCCAGCCTCAGTGCAGAGAGCTCCATGTAAAAAGGAACTGAATCTGAGCTCACCTCTCTCTCTCTCTCTCTCTCTCTCTCTCTCTCTCTCTCTCTCTCTCTCACACACACACACACACACACACACACACCTCCTTTTAGGAGAAATCTGACCATTCTCTGAAGCATTCGCCATGGCTTTTGCTAGCTGAGTTGGCTGAGTTGTAGGTGGGGATTTCCTCCCCCCCCCCCTTTAAAAAATGCCTTGTGTTTGGTGTTGAAAGGATTCTATGCCTGGCTGCTAAGTGCTGCTTCCAGAGGAATGGAGGAGTCGTTGAACGTGTGGCTTTAAAAGCATCAACAAGAAAGAGAAGAAAAGGGGTGCTCTCCTGGGAACACCACCCCCTCTGCCTATCCCTACACTCCTTGATTGCTGCTTGATTGCTTCTTTGTGGGAAGGAGGGGGCCTTGGTTGGATCACTTCTCTCTTTTCCTTCCAGAATGGCTCGCTTTGGTGAGGCGATGGCTGGCAGGCTGGGATCCGGAGATGGAGCCACCGAACAGAACAGGAACCGCCAGGGAGCCCCCGCACCTCCAGGGGGAACCCCGGGAGCGTATAAGCAAACTAAAGCCCAACGAGCCAGGACGATGGCACTGTACAACCCCATACCCGTCCGTCAGAACTGCTTCACAGTCAACAGATCTCTCTTCATCTTTGGGGAAGATAACATTGTCAGGAAATATGCCAAGAAGCTTATCGACTGGCCATATCCTTTCTTTCCTCCTCTCCTCCTGCCCCCTTTCCTAGCTGATTTTTTTTTACATGTCATGTGTGGTACTTGCTGAACCAGCAACGTGGGCAAAGGTAAGCTCTCCTGTCTCCATTTCCATTTTGTATCTGGCCACATGGAGAGAGGGGCACTAAGCGTGTGTATGTCAGTCCCACCCTCACTTTTTATTCCCACAGCTTTTGTAGGATTGGTAGTCTTTCCAGTTTTCCTGAAGTTGCAACCTGTATTTCTTCTCACCTTGCTCCAGGTGAGGTCTATCACCTGCGTTGGACTGGTTGGCTTGGCTCTTTTGAGACAGCCACAGCCCAGCTTATTGGCTGGAGGGATCTGGAATAGGATACAATGGATCCAGCCAAATTAGAGACTAGAAGTTCTCCAGAATCTAAGGACACAGAGGAAAGAAGAACTTGACAGAGGAAAGGGGAGCCTGAGTTCATATTTAATCATTAGTTCTTTCTAAAACCACATTTCTCATATTCTCAAGAAACTCCTTCACTCCTTCATTCCTGGGGCTTGTTCCGTGTAGTTACTATCCCTAGTGTGGGCAAACATCATGGTACATTACTCAACCTTTTGCAAGAATATGCTAAATGCCATTGCAGTGCTTTTGACTGGACCAATTTTGACATAGTGAAAGAGTAGGCAAGCTTTTAAATTGCACAGAACTTCAGAAGGCTAGGGAAAGCTTAATTTACAGCAGTGGAAGCTGATTTAGTTAGAATTGCCTTATTATTGACTGAAATGAAAATGTGGGCAGCACCATTTGTAGACCCTCTTTTGTATGAATAGCCCCTTTATTCCTACATTGTGGACAGCAAACAGAATCCTTTCCCCTTCTTCCCCTAAATGGAAAGCATACTTGGTGCTTTAAAATGTTGTATTCATTCTCTTTGTGCATCCAATTCACCTTAAAGTCAGCATATGAGCATACCTTTGACTGCAATGTGGTATGCATTTTCTTTCTAGAGCAGCTTCTTTATTACCCTGGCTCTTTTAAAAATAATTATCTTACAGAAATAAATGTATGGACATTTCTGCTGTTAAGATAAGATATCCTTCCCCAAACTGGCATCCTTCAGATATGCTGGATTATGTGCCTCATCATCACAGCAACATGTTGGCTGAGGATGATGAGGTATGTGCGTAGTCCAATACATTGGGAGGGCACTGGGTTGAGCGGGAGTGGAGGGTGAGCTATTTCCATTGCCACCCCAGGCACTGCCTATATTGTTGCCCCAGCAAAAGAGGCCAGGCCTTGCTTAACCAAGAGTTGGGAAATGGGGCTCATGATAGTGGAACCACAGTAAGGCAAGGTTGAATTAACCATGAATGTGACTGAATACCCTTGCATTAGCTGATTTGTTGCCATGAACTGATCAAAACTGAAATCCCCCTCCTCTCTTTTGGAGGGGAGGGATCTAAAGCACAAGACACTGATGCATAGCTTTAGTGCTTTAACTACTTTAAGCCCACCTACGCCCACCATTTCTCCCTGCCAGGCTTTTGTATTGCTGATTTCTAGTTCCAGATATTTAGACAAATGGCTCTTTTCACTGTACTTGGCACACCTGTGCTTCCTGTTGAGGGGGTTGGCCCCCACGGTAAAGGGGGTTGTGCCCTTTTGTCTCCTGAATGAACTGAGCCATGGCTAAGCAATATGGATAGTGTAATCAGCACCAGGGAAAGTACCCCATTGCCTCCAGCCCAGCACTCCAAAGAACACCCTTCCTTCAGTACCATGGACAGTTCTGGGTGGTCCCTGTTGAATGCTGGCTCTAGATTCCTTCGTGCTGAATTACCACTGTGGCCTTATCTGCCTTTTTGTACACACAGCGACGGTGGTGAATTAATATTAAAAGGTGAGGTCTCTCCCACCGTTTCAGAGTGTGTTTATGTTTAAAGTGGTAATTCTAATCTGGATCACTGGTAATGTGATTAATGTTTATCCTGGCTTAAAAAGGCACTGAATTGAATTCCAAATTGAAGACATTCCCTGTGAAGGGGCATGTGTGATGTGCAAGTGTGCTGCCTCCGATCTTTCCTCTTGTTCTCTGTGTTCTGAGCAGCCCCACCCAGAGCCAGAGATATGGTTTGAGAGGGTGGTTCAAAAAGTTCTCCATTCTCTTTAATTAAGGGTGTGCATTGAAGGAGGGCCTGTATCTAGTAAGGACCCCTGGTCTGCTCAAGATGTGTCACTGCTCTCATATTGCACTCCCCTTGGAGGTCACCCTGTTAGGAAGGAGTAGGCTGCCATGTGTGAAAGGTGAAGAGGAGATTTTATCTCCCTCTCACCTTTGTATTGCAAGTGCAGGACTTTATATTTTCCCCTCAGGATAGAATGGCAGCCATTCAGTTACAGAGGAACCTACAGAATTGACAGGGAGACATTGATGGGATGGAGATAATGGCAATATTTAGAACATGGGCAGCTTCTGTCCCTTCTCCATTGTGTTCTAGATTGCAGTCCCTTTCCTTTCCCCTGTAGAACTCAAGGAGAATGGTGAAGCAGTGCCTCTGCCCTGTTGTCTGCCTACCCCACTCTGGTTTCTGTCTCTTGGTTATGCTGAAGGAATCCAGAAACTGCCTAATAAGCAAAATTTTCCAGCATCAGCATTTCTCAGCCACTTTTTCATGACTGGCAAATAAATATTCAAAATATCAGCAGTATCAAAGAGCAGAACTGCATGGATTAAGGTCTAGAGACAGTGCCATTGTATGTTCATAACAATAAGCAAAGCACCACATAGACCATGCAGCAACATAAGTAGTATAGCACTAGACTATGCAGGAAAAATAAGGCCAAGGTGAGAGATGCCTCTTCTGACAAGGTACAAGTGCCTCACTAGAGGCACTTCCTTCTGTATACTTTCAAAACAATGTTTGTAGAGCATTTATTCCCCTATCTTTGCACAGCAAGAAAAGACAGGTGAAGTGCAGTGAAAGCTGATGCAGGTGGAGTCAAGAATTACAGCCTCACCCGCCCCTAAATTGCCCTCTGCACTGGATGTCTAGAATGTCTAGATGACATTGCATAGCACCATAGACTTGGCCTTGTCTAAAAACCCATGGACTTTGGCTTGGACTTATCCCAGTAGACTACCTAGGTTCATGTGTACTCAAGAAACTACCATGGGCACAGCAGATTAGAGTGTGCAGCATTAGTTTCGATATTTGGCAGGCAGCAAGAGACCTCTGGATTGACCAGTCCTGCTATAGATGATTAGAAGCCTGGCCAGTTTGTTCTTGTTCTTCCATTGCCTTCTGCTTGGTTTGCATTCTCACTCTAACTTTTCACCTCAAGGAGACCATTATTCCAGTCTGGACCAAGGCTGTGTAATGGTTCTGGCAAGGGGGGGATTAGGTCCTCTATGTGTAATTGTGGTGATGGCTGTTGGTGCTGAGAATTAACGGAACTTCACTTGCCTTTTGGGGGATTGCTACATGGAGCATAAAGTATTCCATGGACTTCTTCCTCCCTGTATTTTTTATTCTGCCCACAAATGAATTCCACCTGGGAATTTCATGTATGCTCCTTTGAATTCCCTGAAAGAAAGGTATCAGGGCTAATGTATTTGTTGACAAAGTATTGTCACAATAAGAATGGTCTTTATCCAACAGTGCAGCAGTTCAGCTGTGCCCACATGAACTGATAAAAGAAGTGGGAATCCTGCCAATTAGCAATTCTTTCAGGGACACTAGAGTGTAGAACCCCACAGAACCCAGGTCCACGGGTGTAGGATAAAAATAGCAGCCCACAGGCTGTGTCCGGCCCTTGTGGTCATCTTTCACCTATTCCACACATTCTTGAGCAACAGGAGGAGTTGATTCTCTCTTGGTATGTGACACTTTCAGCAAGAAATTAGAAGCAACTAGTCAAAGCAGCTCCATTAGTACTGCTTGTGTTCAATCTAGGTTTTGTTATATGGCCCATGAAATTGTTCAAAAGCTGAATACCTTTCAGTGGCTTGGTACTATCCACTTGCACCCTGGCTTTGTAATATTCGCTGGGACTTCTCTCTTCTGTCTGAAATGAAGAAGATCTCTCTCTCTCTCTCTCTCCCTACACACACACACACACACACACAAGTTTATGATTGGGGAAATAGGTTGTTAATGATTAATGAATACATCTCTGTACATACCATTATTTGTGTACATGCAGTAACTTTACTGAATCATGGCTTGTAGGTCACTCACACATAGAAGAAGAAAGAACTAATCCTCCCTCTTGAATTATTTTCCCAAGGGAAAAAAGGGTGTGGCTTCAAATATTCTTAGGTAAATTTCCTGGTTTCTATGTTATTTTTGCAGAGCTTGGAAGTGTTGGATTTTTATTTATTTATTTATTTATTTGGACTACAGCTCCTAAAATTCTACTGTCACAACTAGTGGCCATGCTGGCTGCAGGATTTTGGGAACTGTTGTCCAATACAAGGGGGGAAATCCCAACCCCTTTTGACACTACAACACATTGGAAGTAAAATTACCAATATCTTTATTACTAAATAAAATGTTTGTGTTAGGAGGCATGGAGGTGGTGAACAGCTGATGCCAGCAGGAAGGAGCAGGAAGTACTGACTGGCCAGTGTAGAAAACAGTGCTGAGCTCAGTAGATCTTTCTCATCTCAGCCAGTAGCAAACTATTCATGGTTTTTGAACTGGTATGTGCTTTGTTGTTGTTGTGTGCATTCAAGTCATTTCTGACTTCTGGGATCCTAAGGTGAACCTATCATAAGGTTTTCCTGGCAAGATTTGTTCAGAGGGGGTTTGCTGAGGCCAGGTGGGGATTTAAAATCTAGTTTAGCAAAGTCCTAGTTCGACAATCAAACCACTACATCATGCTGGCTTTCTTAAAAAGTTCTATTGAATCATTTCCAAGCAGACACCAGAGAGCCATAGTCCAACGCTCATACCGTACCCTCTCTGATAGCTTCATCTTAGGGTTACCAAAAGTCGGAAATGACTTTAAGGCACATAATTAGAACAACATTTTTAAAATGAAGGTTTAGAGAAATACTAGTCCCAACTTTGCTGAATTATCTATCTGGTACTGTTTTGCAGTCAAATGCCCTGCCACAGGCCATGCTGGATGGGGGAAATCACGGATTTGTACTCGCTAAAAGTAATGTTTCTAGGCTCTGTTTCCCCCCCCCAAAAAAAACACATTAAAAATGTTATAATCATTTGATGGAGGAAATACAAATTATCTCAAAGACTATCCGTGTTGTCCCAACCTCCTCTGTTGTTAGTGTGCCTTCAAGTCATTTCTGACTTATAGTGACCCTAAGGCAAACCTATCATGGGGTTTTCTTGGCAGAATTTGTTCAGCAGGGGGTTGCCTTTGCCTTCCTCTGAGGCTGAGAGAGTGACTTGCCCAAGGTCACCCAATGGGTTTGCATGTCCGAGCAGGGATTTGAACCCTGGTCTCCCAGTGTCCTTGTCCAGCACTCAAACTGCTGTACCATGCTGGCTCTCTAAACCTCCTCTACTGAAGATACCTAGCAATGTCCTATTTTGTTTTTTTCAAAGCCTGCTTTGCTTTCCAAAACTCAGAATTTTACAGGCTGCTTCTCTCTGTGTTCTGCCTTGATGAAGTGTCTAAGAAGACATACATACAAAGTATCTTCCTGCCAACCAACCCCCCTCCCAGCCCAGCCAAGGAGCTCTTTTTGGATTTCTACCATTTATTAGCTTAGTATGTTTCATTACCAAGAATTTGCCAAGGTATTAGTCATCTTCAGTTTGTACATTATTACAGGGATTTGTTACTTTGTTATTAATAGCAATCTGTTTTCTTTACCTTATGGTGAACAGCAAAAGATATTTCAGTACTTTTCACTTCTATTGCAAGAATGTAGCAGCTACCAATGTTGACTCAAGGTAGGAAGCTCAGATGATGTCTCCTACTAATTTGCAAACCATAAAAAAGTTACTTTTTCAAATTACAATTCCCAGAATTTACTCACTAGTATAACCAACGTACATAGTAGCTGTGGGCTTCTGAGAGATATAGTCCATTCCCCCCCCCCTAAGCTGTGCTAACTATCATAAGGCATATGGTGCTCCTGTTTATTTCAGTGGAGCTTCTTCAGGAGAACTTTCTCATGGGCTTTGCTCCCTGGATCCATTGTGCCTGGCTTCTATGAAGTCACCCTTAATAGTGCTCAAACTCAGCTTGTTCCATCTTGGCTCATGGTAGGGCCATCTCTGTTGCAAAAATTACAGCATGTATCCTTCACAGCAGTGGGTCACTGTTCCACCTAGCCCTGTTGTGCCTGTTAGATATATGCCCCTCCCTGGTAATTGATATCCTTGACTTGAAGATGTAGGGGACTGAAAGTGCCACTTTACATATGTAAAATTTGTGCTCTGCCACAATGGCTGTTCCTCCTTCCTGTGAGTTATTGATATTAACTCAATATGAAAAAAAAGTAGAGTGTGTTTTTCCTGGAAGCATTTTTTGATACTGCAGACCACATTACTGCTTTCAGGTGCCTTATTAGTCCCCAGGACATGCCAATGGCATTCCACCATTCCTGTCAGTTGCATGTCCACAAGACAATATAGCAACATAAACAGTAGCTAAAGGTAACTCAAAACACTCATTTTTTTCTTTTGATACTTCCAGCTGCACCATAATGGCTTTTTACATGCCTCAAAGTTTTCTTTTCATATAGACTTTATAAAATACTCATTAATACGGGCAAACTTAGATTTTGGAAAACTCATATTTTTGGACAACAGCTCCCAGAATATCTTAGTGAGCATGGCCACTGACCATCCTGGCTTGGAGATTCTGGGAGAGGTTGTCCGAAAAACCCTTGATTTTTCTAAGCTCTGGGCAAATTTATTCAGTGATAAACATTTCAGCAGGCTGATGCCTAACACTTCAATTGAGGGCCAAGCTGAGATTTTGGGTAGCTATACTCCAATCAAGGACATGAGTGTGTGTTCTGCAGCTTCAGGTACTCAAGTTAGTTCCATGGGAATGGAGCTCTGGACTTCAGCAGGATCTTGAGAGCCAGAACTGGAGACTGTCAAATCTTGAGCCTGGAATGCAACAAGTGGAAGGCTCCCTTCTGCTAATCAGGCTTACTCAGACAAACAGGATCTCAGACCGGGTCACTTGTGAGACTTCATACTACCCATCAGTTTCAGGGCCTGGTATTGAGTATCCCTTCTGTGATAGTCCTCTCCTGCAGCCCTAGTTTCAGCCCCAGCTCTACCTGTTCATGGAAAGGGTCTTCTGTCTGCTTCACGTCATAATGAAAGGGATCCTCTATCTGCTGAAAAATGCTGTTTCTGTCAACCCACTGAAGCATTAAAAACTGTCTGCTAATAAATTTAAATTAAACATTGTATGAAAGTAGTTAGTTATCCCTTAAGTATTCATAATGAGCTGTGAGAGTTTGACCTCCTTAAGTCTTCTGTCAACATAAACCCTTATTCTCTGTTCAAATGTCATCCTGTGTCTTAATTAAAAAGGATGGAGCTCTGGTTTCTGCCTTATCATATAAATTTACTGAGCAGGTATTTCCCCCCTCTTTCCCAGGTTGCTGATGAGCCAGAAAGCTTTCAGAGGGATTCCCTAACTCTTGTTGTAGGGCCACTTCAGATTATTTCTATGGTAATTATCTTACCTTCTTACCACTATGTATATTGTCAGCACCCAGAAGGAATCAGGCATTTAAGTGATCAGATTTCAGGGCCCACAAGGTTCCTGCTGTCTGTGCAGAGAGCTAAAGAACAGTGTCTCAGTCCAGAGTCAGGGATGATATTTCAGGGATGATATTTCAGAGGCAGCAGCTAATGGCCAAAGGCTGTGGAAGTGGGTTGTGTAGTCTAAGATGGACAAGAGATCAAGTTTCAGAGATAGCAATCTAAAGTAGTGGTTCTCAAGCTTTGGGGCTCTAGGTGTTTTGGACCACAACTCCCATAATCCCTCAGAAACGGGCAGGCTGGCTGGGTCTTCTGGGTATTGGAAGACCAGTTTAGAAACTATTGATCTGAGCAATTCCAGTTCTGATATCTAACGACTTTATCAGATGAGAAAAATATGGCATCATCACGATGCCACATAACCGCGAAAGGGCACGTGGATCAGACGATCTCACCCTTTCGCAGTTATAAAGAGCAAAAAACCCATCATTTTTAATTGACAGCTTAAGCCGTCAATAGATCTCCCTGCTGCTTTTTTGCCAGCACACGATACCTTGGGCCATTTCAATCTCGGACTTACCCCGACAATGGTTGCTCCGGTGCGAACACTTCTGGGTGAGATCAGGATGTCCAGGTAGGTTTCACTCTTTTTTTTTTTAACCCTCCCTGGGTTACTTGGGACTTTTACAGTGTGTTTGGGTGCTTGGTGTAACTTAAAATGCTTTATTTTTGTTTTAAAGTTTGAATTTACTGCACAATGAAATTGCATGAGATTTTGAACAAGGAAGTGAATGCTCCATTCACTTTCTCTTTATTGCTGGGAGCTTTTGCCCAGAATAGAAGGTAAGTGCGGGGGGGGGCATTCTTTTGCCAGCATAAAAATGCTTTTTTTTTTTTAATGCCAACAAAAGAATGTTTAAAGAGCCTGCATCTGATAAAGTCCTAAGAGATGGAGCAGTAAACTAACTAGTTGCTTTTATCATGGGCATGGATAAAATGTGGCCCTCCAGATGTTGTGTCATTGTAAGTCCCACCATGCTGTATAGTGTTAATGGCAGTTATACTTCCAACAGCATCTGGAGGATGACACACAGCCCATATCTGGTTTAAGGTGATTTGCTCAGACTGAAAAATTAGTTCTGGGCTAAGATATGGGGCCGAGATTGATTGTATTCAGCCTGGGACAATATAATATAATCATGTCTGATGGACTGTATAATGACTCTTCTACTCTTGGAAGGCAGGGACAGGCATATTTTTTTGGGGGGGGAGGTGGTGCTATGCATGCAAACTGTGACTGTGCTCACTGTGGAGTCCTGCTATGACCGACTGTTATGCAGTCAGGTATGAGAAGAGACAGTTCAGATTGTTTGGAGGTAGGGGGAGAAACATGGCCTCAGGGTTGCTCTGCCAACACATTTTGAGGACATATTCTCAACCACCACCCCCAAAAAAACCCATCAACAACATTACTTCTGTAGCTAAACAATTATTTGACAAAGCTACCTATTCTACCTATCTATTTGAGCCCTTATCAGAATCTTGAAAATAAAGGATTTTTTCCTCCAAATGATCAAATGTTTAGTACTTGCAAATGTCTTAGCATGTTTTAGAAGGTGGATGTAGTGCTTGCTGGAAAAAAAAACCTGAGATTAGAGGAGGTCTTAGGTTAGAGGAGGAGTGAAGTTTCTGTTAGCAATTGATCTTTGTCCGTCCCTTCGGACCTCACTGCATTTTCCCACTCAAGGGATGGCTGGCTACTTTTGTCTATGTTTAATTTAGATCAACCCCCTCCTTCTTACCCTTCTACTATTGTTCTACCAGCACCCTTGCACTGAATTGTTACCTAGGATGAACCTGATGGTAGCCTTATAAAGAAATACCTCTTTTCATCCATAACACTTGGTAAATGTTGAGCGGATGGCCTATCCAAACTTCTGCATAATCAGATACCTTTGACTATTGGATTCAACAGTCCCATCACATTCATGTAATGTGTATAATAAGCACTATGTAGACTTGTCAGATTTGGGGGGTTTGGCTATAGGATTTCAGTATGTAATTTGTCATAGATCAGTCAATTTGATGGTACCTTTACAGACAAATAAATAACATTGATAAGTGCCCCCGCAATCCTAAAACCTTCTCTAAGTGGACTGCAAACTTTGTTTCTAGTTCTTCCTTTGAGAAGCAGGCAACCTAAGAAGATTTAATCTGAATACTGGGAATAGGATTGTCTGGTAGGTAGTATTCAGGGAGTTGAACAGGGAGCTCTGCTCTGAAATAATAATAATAATAATAATAATAATTTAAAAAATTATTTATACCCCGCCCCTCTGTTAAAACAATCGGGGCGGCTTACAAAAATTAAAATATAATACAGATAAAATCCCCAAACACCCCCCACCGCACCCTCCCCCGGAAAGTGTTTGCACCGGAAAGCATCACACATGATGAGAGCACCCTTAGCTCAGTGGCAGGGCATGTGCTTTGCATGCATAAGGTCCTAGCTTTAAACCCTGGAAACTTGTATTAATGGATCAAAGGCAGTGGGGCTAGAAATGTCTTTTGGCTGAGACCTTGGAGAGCTGATAGCAAAGGTGATAGCACTGAGCTAGATGGATCTATGATCTGGCTCAGTTCATGTATTCTGAACCGCTCCTTCACAGGCTAAGGACAAAGGAACTGAGACAGTTCCTTAGTGAGGCTGGAGCTGGCATTTGGAGAGGGAAGAGGAGCTTATTGGAGGGCATGAAAGTAGATGGATTGAGGTTCAATACCACAAGGAGAGAAGGCATCAGGCTGCAAGGCTATGCTAGTTTGTTGCTGGGCAAAGTCTGTGGTAACTGAGAAGCGATTACACTCTAGCCAGTGACGGATGATCTTGAACTGAGGCCATGTTTGATCCCAGAGAAAATAATGTTCCTTCTTGCATCTGGCTGTGACTCTCCCCCAGAGATTCTAGTGCATAGCCAGGGGCTGGATTAGTGTGGTTCTCGCTAAGTGTTGTTGAACTGCAACTCCCAGCATTCCTCACTAGTGACTATACTGGCTGGGAATTGCAGTCCAGTGTCTGAAGGGTTGCATAATTCCCACGCCTCGTATAAGCCAAAAGGTTTAAGTTTTCTGGTGTCTTTGCGGTAGACTATGCTTAGAGATGCTTAGAATCCTGATACTACAGGGTGCCTATCTGTCAGTTCAAGGAGAAAATGGAATAAGACAGAGCAGCCATTACCAGTGAGTTCCTAATGAGAGGACACTGTAATTGCATCCTATTAAAAGGTAATGTGACTGTTCCTGCTTATTTTCTGTTTTGTAACTGTATGCTGGGACAATAAGTTTTAGTATCTTTCCACCTACCTCTCAACAAGCTATGTGATGTTGTCTCAGTGGTCTTTTGAGGTATGGAAGAAATTTGAATCTCCATTCCCGCTCCTAAATATCTCAAACTTTTTGTAAACATGGTTTTTGCAGCTAATAAAAAGTTTAGTGTGGAAAAGGCTTGCCATTTCAAATGAGAGCTGTTATTTAGTGCCTTTTTCTGAACTGCAGGGTTGCAGGTGCCTGACGGTTCTGTGACATGCAACTTCTTTTCAGCCTTGCATGATATCATCTAAGGAAAGGTTTGCCACTTGATTCTGCTAATTTTACACATCAGCTCTTGTGTGGATGCTTTAGAAGAAAGTCAACTGGAGATTATAGTGGTAGAGGAAGCATTGGGTAGCTTCATCCAAATCAGTTGACTAGGTAATAAAGATAAAAATAACTAGGTGGTGGTGATTCAGTCCTATATATCTACTGATTGAATGTGTGATAATTATACCAGCAGCCTGTGCTGTTTTGCTTTCCAATGTAAACAGAGGGTGATACATAGGTTAAAATGCTCCCCCCCCATTTTTTTTTTTTCATTTTGGGTTTCCTGGGGAGCAAGCAGATCCCTGGGCATTTCAAGTCTAAAAGCCAGATTTAGCAGCATCCAAGTAGTGCTGCTCTTTTTGCTGTTAATATGTGTAACAGCAAATGAAATTTATTTCTGCTATTACTAAGGAGGCATCTTAGTGAGTTTTTAAAAGGATCTATTGCAGCCTAAGTAAAAATCTAATACACACTCAAAAACCTTCAGCTTCTTGTCTTCTCAGCTGTTTTTGTTTCTGTATCAGCACAGAAGCAGGCAAGTGGCCAGGCCTCCTGTCTTGATTTCATTTACATGGTTGCTTGGAAAGTTACAATTTGGTTAGGCTGCAAGATGGGAAGCGCAACCCATCAATATCTGCTCAATTCATGTTCTATTAATCATATTTGACCACAATGGGAGACCCAAAGCAAATGTTCTGGCCTTATAAAGGCTAATCAGAGAGCACTGGATGCTTAGTGAATTATGCATTTGCAGTACAGGCTCTCGCCAGGATTATGTGGTCATCTCTGATGGGCCAAATCTTTCTGTTGGATTTGGAGGAAAGATGAAGGCTTCTTTTAGGGTAGTATTTTAAAACAGAGCTTGGAAAAGTTAACTTTTTTTTATTATATGTTCCAGAATGCTGCAGCATTCTAAGAGTTGTAGTTTCAAAAAAAAAAACAAAAACAAAACCTTTTCCAAGCTCTGGTTTTGAAATTAACTCAATGGAATGATGATCTGTGGTGCTGTAAATGAGGGATTTGCCACTTGGACTGTATGGATGCTGCAGTTCTGCGTGGCATGAATCAGGCAAAGTGAGGCCGCTGCCTCAGGCAGCATTATGTAATGTGAACATGCCCTTTGGTAAGGGCTGCTTGGTGGTATAGGTGCTGAATAGCTCCATAGTCCCCCATTCACATACTGCTTTTTCTCATAGGGGTAGTAAATGTTATGTTGAACTTTACTTAGAGTATAGGTGGATCCACCAGTCTCTCTCTCTCTGGCTTTTCTTCTCAAACGAAGATTCAGGAAGGACTCATCCCGCGCTTTCTGCAAGCGCGCTTGGAACTGGATTTGTCCTTCGAGCCTGTGCAATGGATTTTTCTGGTGGAGTGCAGCGTGCACAGAACTGGCCTCACCCTTTAAACCAGAGATTCATCTGCTGTGGCCTTGCAAGCGTGGACGTGGCAGCGAGGTCCTCGGGCCGTAGGTTTGATTAGAGTTTCCTTCTCTTAGATGGTTGACCTTACAGGGTTGGACAAGCACCATCTGCCTGGGTTTGGGATTAGAGTTTTCCTTCTCTTAGGATGGTTGCCATAAGGCTAGAGAGCCCATCCTGCCCTTTGACGCTCTTTGTCAGACCCTTCGGTTTTGACCTGTCTGGCATGGGAGACCCTACCAGTGGCTATTATGCCACCGCCAGCATAGCTCAAAACATCATTAGGGTACGCAAGCCTCTCTCCCATGACAAGGGGGCGTCAATGGAGAGGGATCCACCAGTAACACCTGATAATCATCAACTAGTGCTCAGGGGCATGTCATGCAGAAATGACTGCAGAATTGCATTGCACATTCGGTACTCCAGGTAGTGTCTGATATAGCTATGTGGGTACTTGGTTGCTGGCTTAGAGGGGTATCAACTGACTTGGTGGGTGGTTGATAGGTGATCTGCAGGAGCATTACCTAAACTAGTCAACAATATTATATTGGTACTATGTTGGTGCTACCACAGGACAAAATTGATGATGAGGTGGCTACAGGTGCAAGGGTATAGCTGCAGAGGGTGGGTGGGAAGGTGATGGAACAAAATTAGGCCCCATGATATTGTTAAGCATTAGTTTCCCCCTCATAGGGGGAGCCACCTACCCATGGGCTGTGGCGTTACTAAAGCCGGTGTCACCCCTCATCCAAAAGTGTCATCTAGTGCCTCTCCGCACCCCCCCCCTACTGCTGCTACTGCCCAGGGGTGCAACTATGGGGCAGGGACAAAATTGCTCCCCAGATAAGGGGAATTTTGCCCCCCCCCCAATTAAATTTTCTTTCAGTCCTCAAATTTCTAACATCTCAGAGACTGAAACACTGAAAAATCATACACACCTAGAGCTCTTATATCTGCTGTGTTCTCATTCCCTAGGCAGCTTTGCCTGTCTCTTTTCTCTGGATGCCCAAACTGTATTTCTAAATGCTCAACTAAAGTTGAAAGTTATTACAATGCTATAAATGTGGAGGCTGAAGAAAAAATTCATTTGGGTTGGCAGAACTCTTATCTGAGGGGCCAATGCTCTCATTTTGTATCAAGGCTGTCTTAGCCCTGAGAGAACTTCTAATTCAGCCAGGGTAAGAGGGACAAACTAATGTAAATATTAGTTCTTAAGTATCATGGGGCCTAATTTTATTCCATCACCTAATCAAAGCCTGCTACTTTCCCCCAAGAGTTATGTAGCCCAAGGAGATTTTCCTTCATCTTTGTTCCTTGCCAAACCTTTCTTCTGTACAAATCTATTGCCAGGATTGATTTACTTCTCTAATTATTAGCCAATAATTTTTCCACTATTTGATGCCTGTCAAAACAATTTAAAATATCTTAAGCAATCCTAGGCATGACTAGGGAGCCCTGGTGGTGCAGTGGTTAAATGCCAATACTGCAGCCACAGTGTTGCAAGTTTAATCCCAAGGGCTCCAAGGTTCACACAGCCTTCCATCCTTCGGTAGGTTAGTAAAATGAGTACCCGGCTTGTGGGGCAATTAGCTAACACACATTGGAAACTGCTTGGAGAGTGCCTAGTGTGCTATAAAAGCGACATAGATGTGTAGGAGAGTGCCTAGCACACTATAAAAGTGGTGTAGATGTGTAGGTGCTATCACTTAACAATTTGTAAGCTGCTCTGAGAGCCTTTGTGGCTGAAGAGTGGGGTATAAATACCTAAAGATAAAAAAGTATGTCTGCTCAGAAGTAAATTCCATTAAACTCAATGGTACTGAGTTCCAGGAAAGTTAGCCAATGGCTCTTTCTTTGCATGTGATTTCTGTACCCTCCATCATTCTGTGGCTGCTCTGGAGTCCTCAACAGGCTGAGCACTCTTGCGGTTGTTCTGATATAGTGAGTATAATGCGTAGCCAGGCTTTCAATGTTGTGCATCGCAACGTCTTAAGTAGAGCAGAAGGCTTCCCTTTTTGTGACTCTGGATAACAGAGTACGCTTGCAGAGGGATGATGTTTAAAAAATGGGCACAAATATCTAAGGTGACAGTTCCCAGGATGTTCTTCTGCAAAAGCTCCTCTTAAGAGGAATAGAAGCTGTGCAAATGACTTCCCCAACCTTAGGAAAATCTGAAGAATGAAAGGCAAATGGAAGTAGCACTATGCAGACATATTTGCATTACCAATGTGTAGTGCGCTCCTATGCATGCTTATTCTGAAGTCCCACTAAAGAGAGCTTGGGAAAGTTATTTTCTGCTGCTACAACTGCCAGCATCCCCCAGTCAGAACTAACACTACTTTTCATGAGACTGAATTACTCTCTGAACTGGTGGATTGAGGATTGGACTTTTCCCTTTTAAGTGACATTAACTACCCTTCAACAAGTATGAATTAAAGGGGGGAGACAAGAAATAGTCATTTGACTATGATTTCAGTATAAGTTTGTAGTTTTGGTACAGCCCACGAGCAACTTCCATCCCATCTCAGACTACAGATAACTGGCCCTATCAGTGTTCTTGTGGAATTCTCATTAATTTAAATGAGTCATGTAGTGGAAGATTTCCTTTTGGGATTATGCCCCAAGTCTTAAGCTGTATGGCACAGTTGGATGATAGCTGGTTTTGCTTTTAAGGAAAAACTGATTTACTGGATAAGTAGCTATGAAGAGTAGTGTGTTTTTTACTGCAAGGGGAAGAAAATGATCTGATTTGTCAGTGACCAGAATTAATTGCAGTTTTCACTTCCTTTGGGAATTACTCCTTTTTCCTCTTGACCTTCCTCATAGGAGTCTGAGCAAGTATACATAAGTCCCAACCCTTTACTCTCACAACAAATCTGTGAGGTGGATTTGCTTGAGAGGTAAGAAGTGACCCAAAGTAAGCCAGTGACCTACAGAATGGAGTATGGACTTGAGTATGGTCCAGGTCCAGGTCCTTGTACCCTGTACCAAGGGTGGAAAATGGTTAGTTCTCTAGCTGTGGTACAACTTCAGCTCCCATTGTCCTTCACCACTGGCTGTTCTGATTAGGAATGATGGGAGTGGCCACCCAACAACATCCACAGGGTCACACATAACCAATCACTGCTATATTACACTGACTCCCTTGAGCAACCTCCTTCAATCTTTTCTGTAGGGTTTCTGCTGGAGAACTTCCAGGTAGAAGGAATCCTTTGGTAGAAAGTCTGTCTCAGCAATGAAACACATAGGGTGAGAATAACACCTCTTACTGACACTGGCACTCATCTTGAAATGCAGTTCTTAAGATTCATGCTGGTAAAACATACAGGGGGGAAAACCCATCTGGGACTAGTTGTTTCTAGACTGTTGTTTTTGTTATCTTGTTGTCTTATATGGTATTCTTTCTTTTGTTTTTCATTCATTTGATTTCAAGCTTGTGTGGGGAGTAGGTATGTTGGTGGGTCCATCTTTTTGACAGCAGAAGAAAATGAGGGAAGGAGTGAGAGGTGCCCTGTCAGATGGTGAATTGAAACAGAGGCAATGGTTGTCATGGTGATGCCAAGTTGCTTCCAATTGCTATGGCAACCAAAGTTTTAAAAAAATCCTGATAAGGCAAGAAAAAAAAATCACATAGTGTGACTTTTATTTTAATGAAGAGTAGCAAAGCACAACATCTTTTAAAGAAAAGAATTGGTAAAAAGGTGTTTCTGTGTTGCTATATTTTTGATGTCAAGTTGGTTTAAAAAAACACCCCACACCCCAAACTCCTGGATTATTCAATGTATAAGTGAAAGCAGGTGAATGAATAAGGACAAAATACACACCATAATTTATCTAGATCATTTTGTGCTGGAATTTGTTTAGATTTCTTGTCCCACCCCATCTTGACAGTTCAGAGCAGTTTACAACAGTTTAAAACCACTTGCATAAACTGACACACACAAAAATAGCAATATGTATTTTTAAAAAGCATGCACACATTGACAATTCTAGGAGGTTAAACAAGCTTAAAACCCCCACATCTAATTAAGACTGCATCTGCCCTGCAGAAATAATCTACTTTGACACCACTTTAACTGCCATGGATGGCTCAATGCTATGTAATTCTGGGAGCTCTAGTTTTCAGAGATATTTAGACTTCTTTGTCAGAGAGCTCTGGTGCCACAACAAACTACAAGTGTCAAACTGGATTATTTCTGCAGGGCAGATGCAGCCTAAGTCTGCCTTTAAAAAAATCTCATTAAAATAGCAGGCCTATTTTAAGTGATTCTACAAGACAAGGCTGAAGAATGTGTGGGCCTGGAGACATTGTTGGACTGGAACTCCCATCAACCTTTGGTAACATAGTCAATGATTAGGGTTGGTGGGCATTACAGTTGAACAAAATCTGGAGGGTCCCACATTCTCCCTCTCTCTGCCCTTGCTGTTAAGACTATGATGGTGCAGAGTGTCATGTGCTTGGTTTAGTTCATTTATCTAAAACAATTTCAACCCACTTCATGTGAAAAAGCAGCATTAGAATATAGTCCCAGTGTTAACCACATGGTGCCCAAGAAGACAGTATTTATATTATTTTAATTCTGCCTTTGCCTCCAAAACTGGGACTCGAGGCAGTTTACACAATTAAAACAAATACAGTGTGGATAAAAACATTCAGAGGTTCATTATTAAAATGTAATTAAACTATCTATAATATTAAAAACCAGTTAAAACATTCATTACAAAACTAGAAGAGATAAAAAGTAGTACAGTACACTATTAAAAGCCCTATCTTAAGAACAGTCAGTTCTTGCAAAATAAAAAAGTCTTTGCCTTGGAAGTGGACGGACACCAAAGAGGACTACTAGAAAGGGAGTTCCCGAGCCTAGGAGCAGCCACCAAGAAGGCCTTCTCAGACAACCCATTAAGGCTCTAACAATTCCAGATTGTTCACTAAGCACTTCCATGAATAAATAGGTTTTGCATTACTCCAGCTAAACAGAAACACTGTTTAGTGCTGATAGGACTGTCACAAAAAAGGGCCATTGAGAAACTAGCAGGGGTATTAGCATTTTGAAGGAACTCCAAAGTTTGCAAAGGTGTTGTGTACATTACATACTAATGCATCTCCTACAACAGCAATGCACATAAACTGTGCAAATACCCAATGAGAATTGCACATGGTAATAGGGTAGGGAGATTAAAAGCTGGTGATGTCTCCTCTTACCTTTAATGATTGTGTAGAAGAGGGGATTTTAGCAGGTGCTGCTTATCACACAACCAAGTAACAAGCAACTTGTGCTGAAATTCCCTCTTCTACACAACCATTAAAAGTTCAGGAGGTATCTGCATTTTTCACTCTAGCAACCCTCGCCAAAGCATGTAGATTGACAGCTGGAGAGTAAAATCAAAGAGGGTGCTGCAGGTGCAGGCGGGGGGCTATTGAATGCTCTGCTTGAAGAAAATGGCTGTCTGGAACTTTGAGCATTTGTTTAGAAGGAATGGTCCACTCTTATGTCTTTTTGAAGGTCCTACTTGCACATGTCTAAGAGCCAAGAAGAATATAGTCAGCTAAGCATCTTCCTGAAAATCATTCTGTAGGTGGTGATGTTGGAGGTGGTATGTAAGCATCTATATAGTGCTGTAGTGGAGCTAGGACTCACAGAGTCAACACTGTCCATTGGGATTTTTGATGAACAGGGAATATGATATCACCTGCTCTCGACACCCACAACTACTGTAGTCATTCCTCCTCCAGTAAAAGCACTGATACATTGTAACATGCTATCTAAAGTGTTTGGGGGCTGGCAGATTTATAAAAGACCTGTCTTGAGTAGAGATGAAAACTGCTAGAAATTGTATTAGATCCCCATAGCTACCTGTGCTTTGGGAGCCTCTGTGGGGATATTGTTCTACAGACTGGCCTTATGGAGGGGCTGCACCTAAAAAATTACCACTACGTCTGTGCATCTGCAGTAGTGGTAGGTGGAAGCCTGGAGTTTTGCATAAAGAGGGCCTGGCTGGATATGCTCAGCCACACAAGGCTGTGGGACTGCACCAGAGCTAGGAAGTAACACATTACACGTAAAGACATTATCTTTAACAGTTTACGTTTGAACAATAATGAGAGTGTATTAACGGATAACATAACCTGGTAATATTGGTACTTTCTCCATAGAAAGAGTAACACTTGGTACTTTTTTGAGAGTTACATTTTCTTTTTGGGGGGCTATTATTTTCCTTTCTTGGTTTTTTGGAATGACATTTAAACTTTTAAATGACTTTTTCAAAAGTGGAATTAAAAGTCAATGGAGAAAATGGAAAATGGAAAATAAGTACTGTAACAAGTAAACAGGGGGAAAGCAATAGATAACAGCAACAAGTTGTTGGGTATAGTTGGGCTTGAGTGTGAGGTTTTGTAATAAATTGAAAATTACAATAAATTGTTAACAAGTTACTTAAAAAAAAAAACACCTTTCCAAGCTCTTTGGAGATTATCAGACATGGCAAAAACCACATCAGAAGAACACAATGAAAAAAGAAATGGGCAACATTACCAGATGACTACGTTCTTCAGTGTTCTGGGGACATAGGAGATTTTCAGACAACACTGTTATAGTGTTACTATTCCACTTTATTTGCTATGGCTGCCTCCTGTTGAATCCTGGGATTTGCAGTTTAGGGAGGGGCATTTACAACTCTCAGCCAGAGATTTTAGGCCTCACTAAACTACAAACCCCAGAATTCCACAGGAGGAAGCCAGAACAGTTAAAGTGCAATAGTAACACTATAACAGTGTAGTCTGAAAATCTCCATAGTGTGAGCCTGAATAAGGCGTCCCTTTTTATTGACGGTTTAGTCCTGTCAATATTAAAGTGAAGCCTCGTCCACACCAGCGCTACACCCTGGGAATGGCTGAGGATGCGGGCATCTGATAATGTCATCCTTTCTATAATCATCATATTCTTCTGACATGGCTTGGGATGCTGTTTTTTGCCATGTTTCCCCACGTCTGATAATCTCCTTTGTTTCACTTGATGGGTTAGAAGTTGTGCAGCGGTCCTGACCTGATATTTGCAGTTTAGTGATACTTTTAGGTGCAGGGGAAGCTAAATTTTCAGCTTGTTCTTTCTGTGACATTCCTTTAATGGTGTGAGCATGGGAGTCTGTGACAAAAGAACCACAGCTGAGCTTGGAGATTGACTGTTTGGAGTTCATGGATTCATATGGCTCAAATACATATGTATGAGCATTTGATCAAGGTCTTTGTAATATATGCACATGGGAAGGCCTTTGATGATATAGTACTTGCAAGTTGCATTCCCCATTACCCAGTGAAAATGTAAGTGTGTAGGATGATCATCTTTGGAGAGAGAAAATTCCAGAAGGAAGTAAATTTTTCAAGTGTCAAGGCAGACTGCGGCATGATTATGTACATGATTACACAAAGCCTTAAAAGTGTTAGATCATTATTTAATGTCTTGTTCTGAGACAGAGTAAGTAAAATGTGTTTCCCTGTCAAGTGGGAAAAGAGTGTCCTTGTTTTGCTCCAGAAGAAAAAATAGTAATCAGCTAGAACTAAATGCATCTTAGATCCCTCCCCTCACATTTCTTGTAGGGGTAGCCCAATAGGTTTTGCTGCCCAAAGCAGAGCAGCATAGTCTCGTCTCCACACACCCCCATCCACAACCATTCCAGGGGCATAATGCCCAAAGCCAGCTGAGTTATTTTGCTATGTGAGACAGAAAATCCCAAAGCATTACTTCCTATCACTCATAATAAAAATATAATAATAAAAAATATTATCTCCATTTCACAGTTTACCAGGTGTTAGTCAGTGGGCATCTGTGATTTAGAGTCTGTCCAGGAATCTAGCATCAATGAGGTACCTGTATTGCCAGATAATGTGGCATGTTCCAAGTAGTGTCTTTTTAGGTGATCCTATCTGTGGCAATTTCCTTCAGATGTTTTGTATAATAACAGTAACTGTTGCTGCTGCTGCTACTACTACTTCTACCATTATTATAAATGATCAAACATTACTACCATTATTATTAAACATCTGCTGTCTGATGGCTTCCTCCCCTTATCTGATGGTAAGGCTGGCTCTGCTTTCTTTTGTGATGATAAGTTGGATGGCCATCTGTGGCATGTGTGTGTGTTTGTCTGTGTGTACTTTGATTGTGTATTCCTGCATGGCAGGGGGTTGGACTGGATGGTCCTTGTGGTCTCTTCCAACTTTATGATTCTACGACAAGAGTTTAAGGTCACCTCATGAAGTTGATCGGCAATACATTCAGGACTGACAAAGGAAATGCTTTTCAATACAACATATAAACAACTTACAGAATTTACTGCCACGTGATGTATTCTGGTTATGGGCTTAAATTCCTTTCAAAATAAAATAAAATAAAATAAAATAAAATAAAATTAATAAAATAAAATAAAATGCTAAAACAATTCATAGAGGGTGGATATTTAATGGCTGTCATTTTAATCCATAGTACTTGAGAAACGGTATATCGTGGAATACCTTCTGAGGACAAAGAGAGAGAGAAGCCATATTCTTCATGGCCTGCCTGTGAACTTTCCTTCAGACTAGCCACTGTTAGAAGCGGAGTAAAGGCACTAGACTAAATCTTGTTCTAATTCAGAAAGACAACCCTTATGGTCTTATGTGATGCACATTTTATATACCTTTTATTTGGTTTAGGGTCTTTTAATATTAAATTTGTTCCAAGTGATCTTGTTTTGTGTAGAAATTTTTACAATTGTCCCTTCATATTCACTGGGGTTTGGTTCCAGGACCCCCGTGGATACCAAAATCCATGAATACTCAAGTCCATTATATGCAATGGCAAAGCAAAATGGTGTCCCTTATATAAGATGGCAAAATCAAGCTTTTTGCTTTTTGGAAAAAAAATTTTTTCTTCTAATTTATATATATTTTAATTAATGCATGTTTTTAATCCTTTGTAATTTAATATTATTTTAAGGGGTGGGTGGGCTAGGGTATTGTGAGTATGGGGTTTTTATATTGTAAGCCGCCCCGATTGCGTTGCAGAGGGGCGGGATATAAATAAAATATTATTATTATTATTATTATTATTATTATTGGATTATTATTTTTTAAGAATATTTTCAAGCCATTAATACTTAAATCCATGAATACCAAATCCATGAATATGGTGGGACAACTGTATACTGAAAAGGACAGAAATACCAAAGACTTAGACCTCTATCTCTGGTATTCCCCATACTTGTTCTATAACAGGCATGGGGAAACCTGTGGCCTAACAGATGAGCTAAATCCAATGCAGTCCTCTATAAAGTAGACTTGTTGAAATAATTTGGCCTTCTTAGCCACAACTAGGTGTGGGAATCACACAGCCTTCTTCACCATTGGTTAATGCTGGCTAGGGATGATGGGACTTGCAGTCCAAAAACATCTGGAGGCTTCATTATTCCAACCTGTGGTCACAGCTAATTCAAGTTCTATCAAGTTCAGTATGCAGGACTAAGGTTGGCCTTAGCTCCACGTTGTTTAACTCTCATCCTACCTGAGCATTGGCTATGCTGGTTGGGATTTATAGGAACCCAAAACCATCTAAAGGGCAGTTGGTCCCTCAGCCCCACTATCTAGGAAGCCAGAATCTATAGCCCATGTATTTGAAGTAAGTATTCTCCCAGGAAACCATCACGTGCTAAGAAGCCACTGGATGTTGAGTTGCTGCACCTGGCCTGAGGTGCCTGACACAAGGCATTTGCCTGATGGAATGTGGTGGGGCTTGGCACAAATATGTTTTCTTGGAAAATAGGAAAGCAAACTTTCTTCCCTGTTGTGTAAATGCCTGCCTGGCTAAGTATGAAGTGGTTGATGCATTTTCTCTCTCTTTCTCCTGTTTTATATTGGCTCCCCCATCCTTGTCTCTGAATCAGCCCTTGGAAGATTTCTGTTAGGATGAGCTGAACTCAGGGCTCGGAGAAATTACCCCTTTTCAGCTACATCTTTCAGAATCCTTCAGACAGCATGGTTATGCTAGCTGGAAAAGTTCTATTCCTCACCCCCACTCTGATTTCTAAGCTGCACCAGAACCTGCCAGTTCTGATCCATAACATCCTCACCTTGTCTGGATTGCCTGACAAGAATGCCAAATCCTTTTCTGGATTCAAACATCTGGCACAACAATCCAGAGTCCAAAAAAAAATAAGAAAATCTAATTAATCCTAGCATTCTTCCATAGTGCTGATCAATTCCGGATTCCTTCTGTATGAGGGAATATGGAGTGTGTTTGTGTGTGTAGTGCAGAGTACAACCCAATCATAGTTTTTTTTTTCTTCCTAAGCCAACAGCAGGCCCAGGATTCATTTAGGTGGCTTCCTATGAGATCACTCCAAAATAGATTGTAGGATATCTAGAACTCTTAGTAATTTGGCAGATTCCCTATACTTTTACAGTTGTGTGTGTGTGTGTGTGTGTGTGTGTGAAGTCCTTGTTATCTTTACAAACAATAAGCACTGAATTTTTTCTTCACTGTATCCCAGTCCTTTTATCTAATTTTTGTCTTTCTCTGGTCTTCCCCTTGAGAGCCAGCGTGGTGTACTGGTCTGAATGCCAGACTCGAATTCTGGGATACTGGGCTTCGAATCTTCCTTCTTTCTAAAGAATTTTGAATGGGCAGCTGTATGATATCATGGCCTGTCTTCATCTGATCCCTGCTACTCACTGCCTTTTCTAAAAGAGATATTTCTTAACCACATCATTGTAAAATGTTAATTTCAGAAATACATGAAGAGGGGTTCTGAGTGGCTGTTCTGAAGGTATAGAATTTTCTTTTCTCACAAGAAGTCTGGGTGCTTTTTAACAGCTGTAAGACCTTATTTCACTAACTTTCAGTAGTCAAATGTAAACTGGTATAGAGCTGGAGTCTGGAAAAGTTATATTTTTGGATGACTAGAATTCTTCAGCCATCATGGCTCCTATAACTTGTTTCCAGGCTGCAGTCCAGAAAATGCAAGTGGTTCCTTTTAAATATATAGCTGCAGTGAAGTATTTTAAATATACAGTTGCAGTAGTGGATTTTCTCAGATATCCCTCCGCCTATTCTCTTGGTCTTCCTCTGCCTTCTGTGGAGAATGGAACTCCAGGTGTGCTGCAGCCTGGCAACCTTCAGATGGCATGGAAGGCTCTGCTAGCTAGGATTTCATTTAGTTAGTATTGGGCTATTACCTGATACATGCTTTTGTGCTTTGATTTTTAAAGACTAATGTTACCTGATCTGATCCTGAATGTTAGGCAAGAGGTGGGCTTGTGTGTGTTTTATTTTTTAATGCACTAATTGGATCGTTGCCAGGTAACTGCTAATGGCAAGCAACAGAAATAATTTGGGGGAATTAATTTGGGTGATCAAACTCAGTATTTTGTAAGTGCTTTTCCTAAGTGTCATTGGCCCTACTTGCAACTACAGTAGTTATGGTGACCCTTGAGATTATCAGTTGAGGCCTACAAGCCCAAATACAGCACAGATGTTTTGGTTGGTCCACTCTGTTGTAAAGCGAGGAAGTCCTAAGTGTTGTTGTTGTGTGCCTTCAAGCCATTTCTGATTTATGGCAATCCTAAGCATAGTTATTAGAAAACAGGACTGGTGTTTGCACCCAGCATCTCCTTAGTTACGTCCCAGTTACATTCCCTTTGGATTGCTATACATGAAATTCCCTTTGAAAAGTACTCAGAAACCTAGGGTAGTCCAAAGTGCTGGACCACACACAACTCCCTTATTATGACAACTTTTCTGTTGTCTGTTTCAAGGCAAAAGTCAAAGTTGTGATTATGACCCATAAAGCCCTATACAACCTTGATCCAGGGTGTTTGAAGGACTGTATTCTTCTATATGAGCCTTCCCCAGGCTTGTACATCTTCAGATGAGGCCTTCCTCTCAGTTCTGCCACCTGCAGAGGTACGTTAGGAAGGGATCTGAAAGAACAGTTTCTCAGTGGCCACTCACAGGTTCTGGAACTCATTACCATGGATTTGAGCATCCACTGATATATTTCCACAGGCAGGCATTTGGGAGTTTTTTTGGTGGCTGAGGACAAGACTTCTTACCAGTTAGGTGGTGTGCTTTTCTAAGGGACATGTTTTTAAACTATGTTACAATTTGTTTTGATCTGGGCTTTTAATTTAGTTCTGTTCCAATAATTGGTCTTGTTTTGATTTTAATTATATATTCCTTTTATGCAATATTGCTGTGAGTCACCTTGAGTCCCATCTTTGGGAGAAAAGCAGGGTATAAATCCAAAGAATGAACTGATACATACTCTTGGGACAGCTGTTAGAGCCCCTATAGCTTGGCAGGGCCCCCTGCTGATACTGATAGGGATGCAGGAATGCTGGATCTATGAGGTGCTCACCACTGTAATTGTTTAGAGTACCTCCATTGAGGATCACCATTTTAATTCCCCACATTGTGGACATTGTGAATAACCAAAATGGCTGTATATACTGTAAGTCTGGCAAAACTGCCTCTGAGTATTCCTTGCCTAAGAGAACTGTATGACTTTCATGGGTTGTCATAAGTCGACTGGCAACTTGAAAGCTTGCGTGCACACGTGCCCCCCCCCCACAAGCCTACATAGGGGAGAGTGCTGGAAGAAGGAGCTTACTGGAGTGGAAAGTGGACTCTAAATGGAGTAGGGCCCTTTGAATACAGGGAGATTTTCTTCTCTCATTGCATTGCCTCTGTTGAGGGAACCTTCCATCACCTGTTAGCTCTCCCTTTCCCCAATATAACGGGTTTCAGCTTGGACAAAACATCAGGAAACAGCAACAGCAATGGGATATGGACTCCAGTTCAAATTGGGACTATTTTGTTTCATCTGGGGGACTTTTTGAACACCTTGTTTCAAACTTCTCCATCCCATTCTCTCTTACATTCAATCCTACATCTGCAGTACATGGATGGCAATATAGAAATGCCTTACAGGGCAATAAGAATTACTGTGACCCATTATGTTAAAACATGCTCAACACTTTCATCCACAAATCAGCCTTCAATTGCTGTTCTGCTTTTAATTGTAGATTGATCCACACCAATTAACAGACAACAGAGCAGTTTTGCAAGTTGCACTTGTTATCCAGATTTTTCTGAATTCTAGTCTTGATTGAACCAAAGCTATTGCATATTTTTATCTGTACCTTTCAATTGTGAAGGCTGAGGGAGCTTGCAGAACTTCACAGCCTTATATATTACTTGAAAATACAGACATAGATGTTGGAAAAGTAGAATCAAATCAAGCAATGCCTACTGCAGAACCCTGAGCTAGGAAATAATTTATGCCCCTTCCAGCCACCAGCTACATGGTGTATATTGCAAATGTGTGCTACCAGGCTCATAAATCCTTGTGGGCAGTCTCATTGTTTTAGCAACAGGCTCTGGTCTAGCTCTTATGGGCGATTTTCCTGCAGTCAGTTCTTTAACTGAGAGATAGCTCATGTAATGGGCTTTACTACCATATGAATTTTTCATCCTCATTCCCTCTTTCAGAGCCCTGACTATATGAAGACCCTGGGACAAGCCTTGCCCAATACATGGCCCACTAAGCTACATGTAGCCACCTTGTACCCTGCAACTGGATGACTGCCTTTAAACCTCTTCATGTAGGAGGAGACAAGGCAGCAGGAAGTCCTCCTGAGTGTCCAGTCCATGATCCTGTTGTTTACTCCCCCTGCTCTCCTCCTAGCATGAGCAGGGCTTTAGAATTGCCAGACTGAAAACTAAAGAGGGCTCCTGTACATTTACAGCTTGTGTGAGAAGTAACACCTGCTGAATTCCATCTTCTGCACAATTGTTAAATGTGTAAGAGCCCTCTCCAGTTTTCACTCTGGCAACCCTACACTGATTGACTGATTGTATATCCCATCTTTCTCTCAAGATGGAATTTAAAGCATCTTCAAGGCAGCTTCATGAATCAGTAGAAATGCTGTATCAAAAGTAAGGGGGAGGTTAGCCAACAGGACTGTAGGAGAGGAGGGCATAGGTGAGAGAAACCACAGTTGCTTTGTTTGCTGTATCAGGAAATTTAAGCCTAACCCTCGCTATGGTGCTAAACCTGGCCCTAGAGTGTAACATTTAAAATTGCAGGGGAGGGTTCATATTACCAAATGCTTCTGCATTTAAAAAAAATACAAACCTAAATCCCTTCACATAGATGACTGATATATCGGGGAGGACCAAACAAGAAAAGTTCATCCCCTGATCCATATGTTGTAAAGAAAAGCTATGTATCGTGTGAATTCCCAATTGTGGTCTGAATTGTTATGTGCCTTCAAGTCATTTCCAGCTTATGGTGACCCTGGAGATTATCAGACATGGCAAAAACCATGTCAAAGGATCGTTAGAAGAACAGGGAGGGGCAAGATTATTAGACAATGGTGTCCTCCAGAGTCCCGGAGCATAGCACGGCTGTGAGTAAAGCGTCCCTTTCTATTAGTGGCTTGTCCCTGTCAATAGAAAAGGGAAGCCTCGTCCACAGAAGCGCTACACCCCGGAACAGCAGAAAGACGTGGGCATCTGGTAAGGTTGCCCTTTCTGTTCTTCTAGCAATCTTCTGGTGCAGTTGGGAATGCAATTTTTTGGTGCGTTCCCCCATGTCTGATAATCTCCCCTAAGATGAACCTATCATGGTGTTGAGGGTTGCCTTTGCCTTCCTTTGAGGCTGAGAGAATGCAACTAGCCCAAAGTCACTCAGTGGGTTTCCATAGCTGACTGGCAATTCAAACCCTGGTCTCCAGAGTCATGGTCCAATGGTCAGACCAGTACACCTCACTGACTGGCTGTGAACTGAATTGGTAGAGCCCAAAGACAGGATTATCTCCTTGATGTGAATTAGGCTTCAAAAGTACATCTTTAGTTTCAGGTTACACGGTAACCCTTTCCTGGTGGATTAAGGGCAGCCAACTGTTCATACAGTGCTCTGCCTTGGTAAGCCCAAACCGGCAGTAAAAAGAGGACTCTGACAACATCAATTCCACTCCCTCCAGCTGCTGCCTCTCACACTCTTAATTGTTGGGAAGGAAATGAACAAATGACAGGTGTAATGCAGAACTGGCTGAAAGGAGCGTGTTGCTAAGGAAACAAGTCAACTATCCCATGGAGGAAGACATATTAGGTAAATGGAGATAAAGCAATAAGAGAAGAACCTTCTTTTTATTGTTTCCCTGATGGTCCTGCATGAACAGCTAGGCTGGGGAGAAGCTCTCATTTGAGGGCCCAGGGAGAGGCTTTTGTGTTAATAGGCCTTGAGGGGGCCAAACATTTTGTTTAATTAGAAACACCTAGGAAAGAAAGCAGAGGGGAGAAGGGAGGGAGAGAGGCAGGCAGGCGGGCCTGCATGAGTCATTATGTGTTCTTTGGCTGTCCACAGAGTTGCAAGCTTTCTTAATGGCCCTACACATTAGGGTTGCATCTTGCAGCCTGGATATGGGTCATAGACTCAAGGGCTGTCTGAAGATATTCATCTCCTTGAGGCAAAGATGTCCCTTTCACCATTTCCACATACTGAAGCTGACCAGGATGCTGGTGACAGAGTCTTGCTTCTGTACAATCAATGGCACAAGATCTTCCATTGCACTTGAGGGCAGGACAGCTCTGTTGTCCAAAAGAAGGTAACTGTGCTTGTGTGTGTTTGTTTGTCAGGAGGAAAGGCCATTAGGACGCCACTGATGCCTTCTCTGCATCCCTTAGTACCTACCATCTGTGGCAGCCACCTTATTTTGCCTCATGGTAGAGCCGGCCCTGTTTGGTGTATTTTAAATATTCCAAAGCTGCAGGAAAGAAGGCAGCTGCTGTTCGCCCCACTCATTCTCTTCTCAGCCCTGTAATCATGTATCTTCCTATGGGGTATGCCTGTCCTGCATGTTACGACTGGCTCGTCTAAACGGTGAAAATACTCCTCGTAGAATTTGAGGAGAATACCTTTTGTCCCAATGGGATCCCGCCTCATTTCACTGTATTCAGAAGGAGGGAAGCCAAAAATACCATATACTCCGTGGGAAAAGCCTTAGTGGCTTTCCCTGAAGTTTAAAAAAAAAACTGCAATGGAAATGTACATTCCTGCTCATTGGGACAACCGATTTGCTTTGCTGAGCATTTCCGAGTGGAAGTGGAAAGCTGATTGGTCGGAAGTGGTGAATGGGGGTGGGGGGCAGAGCTTGCCGACAAGGCAGCGCCCGGAACCACCATGTTGGATTTCCATTGTAGTGATTGTGTGCTGAGGTGACAAAACAGCCTCCCCCCCCTCTTTTGTTTATTTAAGTGGAAGGTTGCACTTCCACACCTTGGATTTGCTTTAAAAGAAAAACAAATACAGTACTGTTCAGCAGCAGCAACTGGTGAGAATAAAAATGCAAGTAATTCACTCACGCCTGCCATCTTGATTCATAGGCATGCCCATTTGAACATCAAGCGTAGATAGCTTTGCATACCTGCGATCTTGGTGGGGGGGACATGGAGACAAACGAAAGCTGCTGTGAATTGGTGTTACTGTGCACCAATCCACATTTTTAGATTTTCTGTGGGGGTTTTCTGATCTGTGAGGCTGTATTCTGGAAGAGTTTATTTCTGACATTTCTCTGAAGATGCCAGCCACAGATTCAGGCGAAACGTCAGAAATAAACTCTTCCAGAACACAGCCTCACGGCCTGGAAAAAAACCCACAGAAAACATATGGATGGATGCCAGCTGTGAAAGCCTTCAACTTCACAAATCCACATTTTATTGCCTCGGATAGACAAGCTGAAAGATTGGGGATGGTGGATGATGGAGGTGATGAATAAGAGGTGAGTGAATGGGGTGGCAAAGAATGCTGAGAGTTGTCGTGATACAAATCCAGTATTTGGGATGAGCCTGTTGAATATTAGTCTTGCTGGCTAGTGGGAAGGAGATCACCAGGACAGCTTCTTGTTAAGTATCAGCAAAGTGTGGGATGCACTAGCTCCATTCAGCCATATCCTGACTGGGGTTTTTGTTTACCTTGTTCTCCACTATACAGCCCGCTGGAGTGTACTGTTCATTGTAAAGGTGGGAATGGGTGGGCAGAGGAGGATAGAGACAGGTGAGAGGACATGGGTAGGATAGCAGTAGGAGAAGCTCCTTTATGATTAATGGTCATTTTAATGAGCTGGTTTTCAGCTTGTACACTAGCAACCATAATTCCCATAGATGAGCTTTATCTGGCATGAATAAGGTTGCCAAGAAAGCATCATCGCTGCAATTTCTTCCTGTCAGGCTGTTTGTTGTTAAAGGACAGGAGCGGGCAAGTAGAAAAATGTCCATGCCTAACGTTTTGTGTTAAGGAAATCTTAGGTCTCCAGCTAAACCTCTTTCCCTTCATTCCTCTTGTTTAGAAGACTGTTAGCATTCCCCCCACCCCCATTACATCAAATGCTGGGATATTACTTGATGCTTGAATTGTACAGTGGCAGTAGAAATTGGGGGATAAAAGAAGGGTAGCTGTATAGCGAGAAGAGGGGACTTCCATGGGAACATTTTTGTTAACACTGGATGACAGGCTGTCCCTGCTCAAATTCCCTCTTCTGCCTAAGTATTAAAAATCCCCCAACTCTGTGGAGGGAGGGGTGCTTACAATGGGTAACTTACATTCGGAAGCTTTTTCTTTCAGAAAGAAGTGTGAAGGAGATCTGATCACATATCATACTCATCTTGTTTAGCTTGGCTTCTAAGATGTCCTTTTAAATTAAATTGCAAATTGTCTTCCTGCAGTAATTATAAAATGCACCTCTATTGATATTTCAGTTGAATAGATTCATTATTTAATTGGTTCAAAAGCAGATGGGTTCAAAAACAGATGTTCCACAAAAATAATATATATATATCTGTAAATGATGGGCAGCCCTAACTCTAGTCTGCATAACCTGGAATTGCAAGGTTTTCAGTTTCATAGGGCTTCTTATAAAACAAAACCATGCCATCCTCCTGCCTCATTCACTAAATATTATTGGGGGCAGATCAGGAAATCTCATCTTATATGCATAATCATCCTTGGTTTTCTACCCCCTTTTTCTGCCATAGAAAATCCATTTAGGAGAAAGAGATGGATTAGCTGCATGGTGTATTCTGATAGGTTGTGTGAGGAACCTTCTCTCTGCAAGTGCCTGATACAGAGCCTAGGAACTAAGCCATGGTGCCTGCAGACTGGGGTGTGTGTATTTAAGTGTATTTATATTATGATGGAGCCTGGTGGAGTCAGTAAATCTTAGCTGGTATGCTAAAGGAACAGGGTGACTGTGTGTGGTTCCTAAGGGGTGGCACTGAATAAAAAAATGTAGGGGAGAGGGAAACAGGCAGCAGAAGCTCTTGGGCCAGTTAAGAGAAATATTCTGGCCCCTATTCTGGTCTATTACCTTGAGAATTCATTCTTTTTCTGGAGAACCTGAGAAAGAAGCAAAGGACTGAATTTTCAATAACACTTAGGTCCTATTTATATGAGAGGGGAAATGTGGATTGATGGGTACTAATGCAAATTTGAAGCAGCTTCTATTTGTCTTTATGGTTTTCTGGCAGAATCAGAGGCATGCGAAGCTATTCACTTTTGCTTTCCCAATGGGCATGCCTGCAAATCAAGATGGTGGGCATGAATGAATTACTTGCACTTTTATTGTTGCCAGTTGCTGCTGCTGAACAGTATTTAAAAAAAATCCTAAGGTGTGAAAGTGCAATATTCCACCTAAATAAACAAGAAAAGAAAAGAAAATGTTTTCTTGCATGATCTCTCGCTCACTAAAACGAAAATCCAAGATGGTGGTTCTTGGCACTTGCCTTGTTAGCAAGCTCCACCCCCTTCCCACATCCAACCAATCAGCTTCCACTTCTGCTTTTATCACAAATGTGAATGAATGCAAATCCTATTGTCCATGTGAGCGGAAATGCACATTCTCTGTGGAGCTTTTTTAAAAATACAGGGGAGTTTACAGTGGATTTTGCCCCCCCCCCCCCTTCTGATCTGGTGATCTGATGATCTGTGATCTGATGCGGAATGCCATTAGGACAGGTTGGATTCCAAGCAAATTGTATGAGGATTATTTTGACCATCAAGATAACCCCTTACAGACCTGGCAACCCTAATTTTTACAGTTTAGTAACTAGCACATATAAATTAAGATGCAGAAATGGGACTAGCAACAAAATGTTGCAGTATGTGAATACTCCTGTGCAGCAGTGCAGCCAGCTATGCCTTTCCCCAAAATACTTCATTCCACTCTCCTTCCCTGCCAACTAGTTTTCATTTTCTTTCCAAAGAGATATGAATATGGGCAGTCCTAATTGGGCTGTTTTTGGGTTCCAACTCCCTCTCCCTCCACCAGCTTTTCCTTTTTTAAAAGAAATTCTGCAAAGACTGAGAATCCCCCAAGCCTGTTGATAGCTTTCTCTTCTGCATAGGTAGTATTGCTTTGGCTGTTCACACATTGGCATCCAGAGAATGAGTTCACTGTTGGTATATAATGATGTGTGTGCGTTTATATTTATATTTTGCCCCTTTCCTAGCAAAAATGCTATAAGGTGGCATAATCTACGTGTTTTGAAAGAGGAAACAGACAATTAAAGAATTTAATAGTGAGGAGAAGCAGACTCATATTGAGTGCAGTTTTACCAGCTCTGCCTTCATTTTGAGATAGATGAATGAATGTGTTACCCAAGGGACCTGTCTTACAGTAGCAACACCAATGAAGTGAGTGTTTTTTCCCCTTTGAGCCAGTGTTAATTGTTCAGGGGTTTGGGGGAAATGTGAATGGGTGAAAGAAAGAAAGAAAAGTCTAAAAATAGATAGGTGGTCTAGTCCAAATATTTTCTTTCCCATGGCTTTGCTGGAATTTATACTGGTTGGAGGTGTATACAGGAAAAAGTCAGTATGCCATCATGAGTACGACTAGCGTTTGCTTTGGATGAAACCACACGGGAGCCAAAAACATCCTAGGAGAATTTTTGGAGACCTGAAGGGACATTCCTTCAGTTTACCTTAACTCTTTAGCAGTGTCCTTCTAGCCATAGCACATTTAGAGTTGGCTGTATGGACATAATAATTACTGTTGCCTTGCTCTTTCAAATGTTAATCATGAAGCTAGTCCCTCTTAGGTGAATGGAAAAATTGAAATGGGTGATTTCTCTGTTCAAGAAAAGGAGTAGATATCTCATCTGAGTTCACTTATCCAGTAATTATACTGCTCACATTAAAAGAAAACATTTTTTAAAAATCTGTTATGCGTAGAGTTTATTCAACTGCTACAGTACATTTACCTACCCCTTTTTTTTTTAGATGGCTACCTCTCAGGGCTTGTCTACACTGCTGGAAAAAATCGTACACACCTCGGTGATCATGACACATGACATTCTTTTCTTTTTCTTGATGATTCACTTTGAACGCAGTTCTTTCTATGCCTGAGGGCTTTAATCCATTTTTTTAAAAAACTTGCTTTTTACTCCACAATTTCCTGGAAAATCCAGGTAATTTTATGTATGACTGGCCCACCGAGTTGGCTTTGGCGTTGAGCCAAGGGGTGGGGTTTGGGGTCCCCTGATCATTACTACCAGGAATAGCTACTTCCTCTGTTTGTATTTTCATTTTGCTGGGGTGCAGTTGCTATTATTTTTTGAAGGTGCGTTTGTGCAGATACTTGTATTTCATTATTAGCACACCTATTCCTATTTGCATATTTGCATATCAGCATGCATGACAGGAAGAAAAAAAAGTGGAGTGGCCACCGCTGTGTGGCCAAAAATAATGCAAAGTAGGGCACATGATCATAGTAGGACCCCATTTTACACCAAAGTGAGCTCACCTAGAGTAAATGTGTGGCTCGTAATGCCACTTTCACTTTGTTTTAACAAGATGTGTGACGTTAACAAGATGTGTATGGCATTAACAAGATGTGTACAGGGTCACTGCGGACCAGGAAAATGCGATTTGAAGCAGATTTTTTATTTTATTTTATTTTATTTTATTTTTTGGCCTTTGTAGACAAGACCCCAGAATACTTTGGTGAATTTCTCCACTGGCAGGGGATTGGAACAGGTGACCCTTCTGCTAGATTTATGGATCCATCTTGATGGAAATGTTCTGAACTTGAGGACCTGTTGGAATCCACTTCCAATGGCATTGTAAGCTACTCTGCACAGACACTTTTGACACTTTATTGTTACTGAGGTAGCAAGAGTAAGGTCAACCTTGACTGTGTCATTATAGATTATTGGCTTCCTGTATGGAGGTAGTTGCTGTGTCATGAGAGTGTAAGTGGCTTTCTCATTGTGCTGCTGGTTGTTAGAATCCTCCTTTATTGGACCTATGCCAAGATTTGTATTACTTTTGGGAGGGGGAGGAACTATTATTCTATTAGCTCTACTGATAATCATACAATATAAGGTACTAAGGAAATCACTCTCACACACTGCTGTAATGAGTAACATCTTCTGTGATGCAGGAACACTGGTTATTCTTTGTTTCAGTCATGTTCTGCAACAAGCAGAGTGTTTGCTTCCCTAGGCAAAGAAGGCCTTTTAAATAATAACCTGGCTTTGCTTCACTGAATGTCATGAAAAGAAAGCATATTATACCAGTATAATTTATTTGTTATTAACTTTGCTCTCTAATAGTTTCTTCAGCCATCTCTGGTTCCTTTTTCAATTAAGACAAACAAATCCTTCTCCTCTGACTTTTGCTTCAGGACAGTTCTTTATCACACTATACTATCATAATGCTATTATTCCACTTTAACTGCCATGGCGACATCCTATGGAATCCTGGGATTTGCAGTTTAGGGAGGGGCATTTAGAATTCTCAGCCAGAAAGCTCTTGGGCTTCACTAAACTACAAATCCCAGAATTCTACAGGAGGCAGCCACAGGAGTTAAAGTGAAATAATAGCAGTATAACAGTATAGTGTTTTAAGGCCCTTGGTCAAATATATATTTCTTCCATTCAAACTACTGCCTCTGTCATGGTTTCCTCCAGGGAACTCTAGGAAGTGCAGGGTTTTTTGTTTGTTTGTTTGTTTTGGCAGGGGGGTCTAGGGATTTTGTGTTTGAGATCTTCACTCCTATCCCAGACCACCATTTCCCATGGTTTCCACTCAGGTTAACATTTTTAGGATAGATAAGTATGCAGTATTCTATTTCTGGCAAATCTAAAAAACAACAAAACAAAAAAAATCTTTTTGTTGGTAAGAAAATCCTGACACATATTTTGAAACATCCATCAGCCAGACGAGTAAGGCAGCAATGGGCCACTTGTGGCTCTCAAGATGTTATTAGACTGCATTTCCCATAATCCCTCACATTGGGTATCCTGGGTAGGGCTAATGGGACTTACAGTCCCACATGTGGAGGGTATGAACTAAGGATTGTTGTATTGTGTGTCTTTGGGCATATTATTGAACTCTATTGTGAGTGGGCATGCAGACCTTTCAATTGAAAATCAGAATGTTTAAACCTTATGAACAAATTGGTCTTTTAAAAACACTTTTTAACATTGTCATTGGTATGTATAGCCTTGCACACCAACAAGACAGTATAAGCAGAGCTTGGAAATGTTATTTTTGGACTACAACTCCCATAATCTACCAGACACAGCATGGCCAGTGACCATTGTGGTTCAGGAATCCTGGGTGCTATAGTCCACTACAAACTCTGTACATGAGAAATGTACTTGGTTTCATACATACATACACACACACACACACTCCCTTACATATATAAGTGCCAACAGACAAATGTAATGCCAGGACACATGAAAAAACACACATCAGGAGTTTCCCCCTCTTTCTTTCCCTTCTTTCTTTCTTTTGCTTGTAGGTGTCTTGAATCATAATATGGCAATGATCCCCAGCAGATATACATTTATGACAGTGGTATGTTGGTTACCCAGAGTTTTAAAAGTTAAACGGGGGATGAAAAAGGGTTGGTTGGGTTTCTTCTTGTTGTTTGATTTGTGTTTACTGGGTACCCCAGAACTCTTTTAAGGTGTGGGGGCTCAACATTGGCAGGCAGGTTGGTATTACTTTTTGCCAACTTGCAGGGTGAAGACAAATGACTCCCCCCCCATCCATTATCATTGAAACAACCTTAAATATAAAGGTTCATATAAGCACAGTGTGTGTTTAGAAGTGCCCTCCGTGTACTCAGTGCATCTTACCCCCATGTAAGTGTCCATAGGATCAATTGTAGACAGCATTTATTATTCCAGGGAGGGCTCAAAAGCATTTGCTGTTGATATTTCTTACTGCTTGATCATCCAGTATACCTCTGATTGATAATCCCCGAGGAGCCTCTGCTAGACCGTAGTCCTGGTTGTCCAGTTTTGCCCAGTCATTTCAAGGGAGTGCACAGCTCCCCACAGCCCTGTCCTGGGCTCCATGTCTAATTGGCTTCCAGGTATTCAATATTCATTTTACCAACTGAAGAGACAACTGAAGAGGCAACCAACTGAAGAGACAAGGCAGTGAGGGCACTCTTTACAAATCTGCCTTGTTAAGTGTTTCAGCTAGGAATCAAGGGATCTGATCCTCTGTGTTTCTGTTTTAAATACATGGCAATCCAGATTTTCTTTTTTCTGAAACTTTATTAAAAATATTAAAATGTTTAATTATTTCACAATTCTTCCACAATTATTCCACAATTCAATTATTCTACAGGAGACTGTAGTACATGAATGAGTTTGTTAAACCCATGCTACTTTTGTGATTTGCATGTGCAGTACTAGAACTGTATAACAGATCAAACATACTGGCCTTTGAAAAGAAAAACACACACACACACACACCAAGAAAAGCACCATTGAAAGGCAGGAATTTTGCAAAGAGAAGCAGGAAGTGGGGTAGCAGTAAGAGTGCTGCTGCTTTGCTCTAAACTCCTGAAGGGGTTTTATTTATTTTTTTATACTGAAATATAGTTACATGTATTAGTGTTCAATACTTAGTAAGCACACTGGTCTTTGACCCCTTCTACAACTGGCCATTGAATGATGATGGCAGAAAGCCTCATAACTGCTACAAGTGAGATTAGAGGAGACAACTGACTGGAATTATCTCCTTAGCAGAGCAACACTCCACCCCCACCCCAACCACCCCGACGGTGATAACAGAAGTAGGAAAACCCATCTCCAGCCTTCCTATTCATGCTCTGAGATCTGTCCTTTATTTCTCTTACTACAGAATTTTTGTACACTGCTGAAAACTCATGAGAGCCCCGTCCCAGCTCATTGCACCAGAGCTGGGACTTGTAACCCTTTTAAGCCAACAGGTGGTATTCTCCTGGCCAGGGCAGCAAATGATCAGAAGGAATTTATTTCCTCCCACTTCCTCCAAATGCAAACCAGTCATCTAGAGAAGTAGCTGCTGCTCAGTGCTGGCATTTCCCTTCCTGTCTTTTTGCTTGACTTGCCTTGTAGGTGCCAGGTCACCTACAAGGCACCTACAACCTCCATGAACAAGGAGGTTCATGGCCAAAGGCTTTAGCCTTGGGTGCTTGGAGTGTAGTGGTTTGAGTGAGACTCAAACTCTGCAGGGTTCAAATCCCTGCTTGGCCATGGAAACCCACTGGGTGACTTTGGGCAAGTCACACTCAGCCTCAGAGGAAGGCAAAGGCAAAGGCAAACCCCCTCTAAACAAATCTTGCTAGGAAAACCTTTTGATAGGTTTGCTGTAGGGTCTCCATAAATTGGGAATGACTTGAAGGCACACAACAGCAACAAACTTGGAGCAGTGTTCACTTAAGAGATCTCTTTGGACATAGAAAAAGATTACAAAATCTGAAATCTTAGCTCCTGTAATTGGTAGATAGGAATTTGTTGTGATAATGGCCTCTGCCATTATCTGGGCAACACAGCTGAGGGATCTAGTGTCCCTTCCAGGTAAACAAAGGGTTAATGATGTGTTGGTTTTAAGTTGCACTCATTGCAGGTCAGCATCATGGATGAGCACAAGATACAATGGCCTACTGAGGATGACCAGTTTGGGGAGAAGTGTGAAAGCTTTGATATGCTTCCAAGTGAGAGGTTATAAAACCTTGGGGTGCCATGAAACACAGAGAGAGACAAAGAGAGACAAAGAGACTGGGACTTTGGGAACTGAGGCTGCATGTCTCACCTAGGGAAGTTTGGTCATAGGCTGGTCCAAGGGGCTCCAGACTCCAGCTCCCATGACCTTCTAAGACTCAGAACATCATCTGTATCATGAGTAGAATAGGAATGTTCAGTTAGTCGCGTTAGGACTTATGTTTCTTTTAACCTCAGCTGAATATGACCTAGGCTGTTTTGTAACTTTGTAACCAGTTCTATGTAACACCTGAAGGAAGGTGCCTTCATGTATGAGATGCCCTTTTGCTAATGTAAGATTGCTTGCTTAGAATAAAAGCTTTCCTTTAAAGATCTCTTTCCCACACTCTTGTTACATGCCTTTGCTCGGTGTGTGTGTGCACGTATGCATATAGGATTTTTATCTCCCACAGGAGGGGGAGGGAAAGAGTAAGAGGTGGGGAAAGTGCAAGTTAAGCCCCTCCATAACTTCCCACTGAATCATGTGGAGCAAATCAGTGGGTGGTGGCAGCTAGATGATCTTGAGGGGTACCCTCTCCTACTCAACAGCAGGAGTAGGGCCATTACATGGTGGTAGTGGTGGCCTGTGGATTTACTGTACCCTCTATGAAGAGTAGGCCTCTCATCCTCTCTGGTCAACAAAGCTGAACTTGTTAATTGCTACCATTCAGGCACTTTAATTCCCTCAACCTCCCTAGCTTCTGCCATTTACTTTGATGACATTGGATGCATGCATCTGGGTGAAGCTGTAGGCCCCAGTATGGTCCTTAAGATCTGGTTATGGCACTGAGCAGTTGAGAGAAGATCTCACTGGGACTGAAGAAGTGAGCTCTTTCCCCCCTCTCTTACCAGTGTTTTGAGGCTGTGTGTGTGTCTCTCTGTGTGTGTGTATCTATCTATCTATCTATCTATATATCTATCTATCTATTGCTGCTGCTGCTGCTGACATGAATACTTGTACTACCACTAACATGAGTGTGGTGCAGTGGTTTGAATGTTGGACATGGGTTCTGGGATACCAGGGTTCAAAACCTTGGTTAACCATCAAAACCCATTGGGTGAACCTGGGCAAGTAACACTCCCACAGCTTAAGAGGAAGGCAATGACAGTGCCCCTCTGAAGAAATCTTGCCAAGAAGACCCCATGATAGGGTCGCCATAAGTTGAGGTCAGATTGAGGGCACATAAAAACAACAACTGACACTATTGGTCTGGCAGTATGTGTTTCTTATGGCATTTGTCCCCCATGTCTCACCAGTGAATATTGTCTAGTCCAGTATATGCAGGAAATCTCAACTGGCTTATTTTTAAAGCTCTGTTGAACCATATAAGAAGAGGGTGGGGGAAAAACATGCACAAGATTGGACTTGGCAGGGGGGGTATGAGACAGTTGAAATTGAGGAAAAGGGAGATGGGTTGAAGAGGTCAAGACCATGCCAATTTTGACCTGAAAAGCTTAATTGTTTGAGAGATTGGTTCATCCTTGCCTTAATGACCTTGACAACTAACTCAAACTGCCATTTTAAAGTCAATCTCTTCCTACGCAGCCAGTTGGAAAGTGGAACTCTGTGGCATGTAATATTAGTAATAACAACAATAATCCTATTTTTCAGTTTTCTAACACATTTTTCACTGAGATAACTTCCCCCTCCTGCCCACCCTCAAGCAACAGTTGAACTGTCAATTGCAGAGGGTGACAAATCATTCTTTTCAGTAGTCCCATGGTGGAGCACTTAGTTTAATGCACAAAGAACCTCTTGCATAGCATCAGCATGGGATGAGCTCAGCTATAGACAGGTGCTGTTTTTCAGATGGCGGTGAGCCAGCTCTGACAATCATTGTTTTGTGTTGCAGAATTGCCTTGAGAGGCTGACAAAGTTGAGACCCCAAGCAACCAAAGAAGGAGATCAGACACCTTCTCTGGACAATTAGTTACTGAAATCCACTCTAAATCTTTGTTGCAGCTTATTGATTGGAGTGTGTGTGCGTATGTTTAGCCTACCCTCCTTCTAATGATTTTCAGGCTGCATTTATGAGATTATCCCATTTTGTCCTCACAAGAACCCTTGAACTTTATGAATGTGTGGGGATCTGAGTTGAGTCTTCCTGCTCTTTACCTGCCTACGAGCTTTCTAGCAGAACGTGCAACTGCTGGGGTTATTTTCTACACAAAATGAGAAACTTGTCTTTGTAGAAAGACAGCTGCCAATGCACTTTGCTCTTTCCTCCATTGCTCACAGCTTTCAAATAGCTTTATCAGAATGCTTCACTGTGTTGCTCCCCAAACTTATCTTTCCTATCATGTGTGTGTATGTGTGGGAGAGAGAGAGAGAGAGAGAGAGAGAGAGATTAATAAATATTAATTGATCAGTAATGGATGGAGTCACAAAAGGGCTGTGTGAAAATGAGTGAGCAAGGGAGCTGATGAATCTAAAGACTTGTTCCACTTCTTTTGTTTTCGTTGTATTCCTTAACTTTGTGCTCCACTCCCTTTGAATACATGATTCTAGCAACCATCATTGCGAACTGCATCGTTCTGGCCTTGGAACAGCATCTTCCTGAGGATGATAAGACACCTATGTCTCGGAGATTAGTAAGTTGACTTTGGTTGATTCTCTGGATCCTCACCCCCACTTGCCACACACATACTCTCTACCTGAATATTAGTGCAGTTTTAGCACTCTGCGATTTCATTTTCAAGGCTGGATGTATATTTGAGTGCCAATGGCAATTCTGATGCCTAACAAGAAAATCCAACAGGTTGTCCTTCAGGCTTCAGGAGTGGTAATGATGCAAAAACACCCCTTCAGTATTTCTGCAACAGCTGAGGTATTATCCTTGTTGGGACTTAGCCTAGGTCAGGTGGTCATTTTGTTGACAGGGAAGGAAAGGAAACTATAGAATGTACAGTATCTACAGCACTTTGGGGTCACTAGAAGTATGGCTTCTATAGATTATTTGACTGTCTGGACATTTTTTTGTGGTGGTGGGGGAAATGTTGAGAGTTAAGAAATTTAGAAAAGGGAACAGTTGCTCTACAATTCAAGCTAAAATGGATTTTTAGATAAATTGGGAAGGTTTTGTTTAAGTGAAATATTTTGAGGGAATCTAACAACATTGTAATAAAACTTGAAATATTTTTTCAGAGGAGTGGGTAAAGGAGTGAGTGTCATAAAGAGGAGTGGGGAAGGAACTGGGTAAGCAAGATGGGGTTTGAGGCCATAAAACAATAACTTTTGGACTGCAGGCAGTCATTCAAAACATTGCATTTGATGCAGAAACATTTCTGGCTACTAGACACATACTGTGCATGGAATGTGTATAGATATTAGTTTTCTTGTAAATCACCCAGAAGACACTCTCTCTTATTACCCATTTGGACCATAGCAGTCAAACTGGATTGAAAGTGACTTTCTCACAAACATACTTGCATAAGATTATGATGAAAAATCTATTAAACAAGGGATTTCACTAAAAGAGCATACCACATGTAGACAACCAATTCACTGGATATCCAGAAATATCTGGATATGTCATATAGGCCCATTGGTTCAATAGGATTTCCATGCTGCTTACTTTTTGTAGATTGAGTCCATCAGACTGTAAAGCAATGAAAGCTCATCTCAGCAGAATCTAAGCTCAGCAGAATCTAAGGATAGAACCTACTTGCTTGCCACTAACCCCCTCTGAATTAAATGGGATTTAATTTTGTAAACATGCCTAGCATCAGGTCTTAAAATGCAATTCCACTTCTTCCTGTATATTTGCTGATTCCCTTATTTGAACTGTTGTTTGCTCCTTCACTGTAGGAGAAGACAGAACCTTATTTCATTGGGATCTTTTGCTTTGAAGCTGGCATTAAAATCGTGGCTTTGGGATTTGTTTTCCACAAGGGTTCATACCTACGGAATGGATGGAACGTGATGGATTTCATTGTCGTTCTGAGTGGGTAAGTTCTCAGTATTTTGATGGGTAATGGATAGGGTTAGGGTTCTTGTGAGACTGAACATTGTGGAGAGAGCTTCTGTGGTTCCACTCTGGAGTGAAGCACTTCAACGCTACCTATGTTTATAGCAAAGAAAAGGAAGAGGAAGATATCTCTTGCATGACCACCCTGGTGTAGTTCTCATTGACTACTTATTGGGTCCCTTAAAGCTGCTGCTGCTACGCACACCTGGGGATCTATTATATGTGCCTTTCTCAACTGATGTTTTGTTACAAAGGCTCTTGATTGTGAAGAATAAGTGTAAACTCTGATCTGAAAGACCTAAAACTGTTTCGCTGTGGGACAAAGCAAGGGTGTGTGGCTGGTAGTCACAGGACAGTTGTCTTTTCAGATGTTTTAGTGATGAGTAGAATGATCATGCATAGGAAGAGTGGAAATTTCTGTCCCCTGATGTACATGCTTTCACTGTGCTGTGCTGAAGACACCCACACATATATCTGTAGTCATCATGGAGGGCTTTGTTTGTTCAAGAACTGTGATTTTCCAAGGTTTCCGAAAGCATAGAGATGAGCCCTCTGAGCATACAGCTGCACTTGAGTGGCTCTTTTTAGCAGTACAATGAATGCTCATACCAGGGATTGCAGAGCCTGCAACCACAATGCTGCCATCTTCCCCCACCCCCATGGATTCATTGTATGCAGAGCTTGGAAAAGGCTAGAAGATAAACGAAAGTTGCTTGTGACTACACCTCACAGAATCTCCTAGTTGGCATTCAGGGAACTGTGATCCAAAAAAGTTTTTTCCCCCCAAGCTCTGATTGCCTGTGAAGGAAAACATATGAACTGGGCTGATTGTGGTACCCCTGTGCACTTGTCTGCTTCCTTCTTCTGAATGTCTTTGCTGGCAAAGCTGAAAGAGGTGCCCTCTGAAAACTAAGAAGGGAGGAAACATCATAGTCTATCTGAGATGGGCTCTATAGGCTTCGCCTGATCAACAGCCCTGCAAATCTTCCTCCTTCATAGAAACAGCATTGGAGAAAAGTACTGTACCATTTTTCCATGCTGTAAGAATTATCTGTGCCTTTAAAAAAAAACCTGTTAATAACTTTACCAACTGGTGGGTGGAATTCTGTTAGCTGTCTCTAAGGACTTTATCAGACCAGGCAAATATGGTGTCATAATGATGCTTAATTAACACAAAAGGGCATGCATATCAAATGACGTCCTTTCATGATAATGTCAAGTCCAAAACCCATTCCTTTTTATTGACGGGCCAAGCCGTCAATAGATCTCCTGTGGTGCTTTTTTGATGGCATTGCCAGCATTTGAAATTTCGTGCCATTATGCTCACGGGAAGACAGCGTCAATGACAGAACATTTCCGGGTGAGATCGTGACAGCCGGGTAGGGGGGCGCTCTTTTTATGAACCTCCCCGGTATACTTGGAACTTTTAAAGTGTGTTTCTGTGCTTGTGTCTTCCTTTTGTTTTAATTTTTGAATTTGCCACGCTCGTGTCTTCTCGCAAAAATTGGCGAGATCTCAAACCAGGAAGAGGACAGAGCTCCATTCATGCTCCATTTATGCTGGGGCTGCCCTTCTGACACTGCTGAGGTAGGTCTGGTAAAGCGGGTTCTTTTGCTGGCATAAAAATGTTTCAAAATATGCTGGCAAAAGAACGTTTCTGGAGGTGGTCTGATAAAGTCCTAAGATGGAATAGGTTCAGTTGCCCCTGATTAAGTTGCCTGATTCAAAACCCATTGGAGACCTTAAAAAACTCTTTAAAGTATACATTGTCATATTTTTCTCTGCCCTTACTTTGGTGCCTTCCATTTCTTTCTTAATATAGAGGTGTGTAACAACTAGCACAGCCACTCTGTACACCAGAGATGGGGAATGTGTAGTTCTCTAGATGTTGTTGTACTGTATCTCCTGTTATCTATCACTTTTGGCTATGTTGGGGAGGGTTTACAGTAGGACTTATAGTCCAATAATATCCGGAGGGCCACATGTTCTCCACTTCTTCTTTATACATTCTGCATTGTGGTGGTGGGTGTAATATTAATAGCATTTCATAGGAGTCAGTAGAGAAAATAGGCCTTCTTAGTGAATCCATTTAAAACTCCTTGTGGCCATATCTGAGGGTTGTTTTTTTTTTAAATCTATGTATATTCCATCTTGGGAGAAAGGTGGGATATAAATCCAATAAACAAAATAAAATAAATGTATGCCCTGTTTGGGATTTGAGGGGGAGCAAGATCCCATCTGATCTTGGAAGTTAAACAGGGTCAGCCCTGGTTAGTACTTGGATGGGAGCCCACCAATGAATGCCAGGTGCTGGAGGTTACATTTCAGTGGAAGGAATTGATAAAACCTCTTCTGAGTGTTTCTTGTCTAAGAAAACCCAATGGAATTCATGGGATTGTCATAAGTCGACAGGAGGCTTGAAGGCACATGCACATACAAGGTTATTTATATTACATTCTTCTCTATAAATGCTACTGAGCAAAAGTAGAATCATAAAATCATAGAGTTGGAAGAGACCACAAGGGCCATCCAGTCCAACCCCCTGCCATGCTATAGAGACTGGAAAACTGTACCCGAATGATAAACACAGCTGTACTATTCTCTAAAATGTTACCAAATCAGTCACAGTTTTTTTTTTAAACTGGCCATGTGCATGGATTTTTGTGGAACTTTAGTGTGGTCTAACCCAAGGCTTGATTTGAAATGTGCTGTAGCCATGCTGAATGAAGCTTTACTCTGCAGATTTTGTTTGGAGGGGATATCACAACAGTCTTGGATGTTTGCTGCTCTATAAGTTCAATGGAATCTACTTATAAATGGTTTAATCCAAGATTAGCCAACTGGTGGACCACAGCCTAAATCAAGAACCAGTGATACTTTTTTATGGTCCCTGGTAGCCAAATGTGTAATTACAATCAATCAATCAATCAATCAATCCTCTGTTTCACTTACAAGGAATGGATAATGTTTTTAAATCAGGAATGGGAAATGTGTGGCCCTACAGATATTGTTGAACTGCAGCTCTCATTGGCCCTAGACAGCATAGTTTATGGTGAGGGATGATGGGATTTGCAGCCCCAAAATATCTGGAAGGCCACCAGTTTCCCACCCTATTATATGTTTTAAAAAGTTGAGAGAGTTCTTTTTTGTTTTTCTTTTTTTTATAGAACATAAATCAAATATATATGTATGTAACATTTACTGATTGACAAGGTCATCATTATTATAAATATCATAATTAAAATCGGTTGGTGTGGCACAAGTCACTTTTGGTTGCCTGTACCATTGTCTGTAGCTAGGCAAAATATATAATTGCCACCTTTGCACCAGCAATATCTCACTGCTTCTAGTGCTTCCTGAAAAAGTACATGGCAAGCAAGAGAAAACATCCCTCCTTTCTTCCATGCCCTATAGAAGAAAAGAGAAATGTTCTCTCTGTGTGTCTGTCTGACATAATGGGACATGCAGGAATGCTTCCTGGTGACAAGCAGGCAAGTGGATATCTGGACATTATTCTGGACTAAGAACAAGTATTCAGCTTCACATATATTTAATAGTACTTGTACAGTGAGCCCTTGATATCCACTGGGGGTTGGTTCCAGGACCCCCCATGGATACCAAAATCCATGGATGTGCCAAGTCCCAGTATACACAATGTCAGTAAAATGGTGCCCCTTATATCAAATGGCAAAATCAAGGTTTGCCTTCTAGAATTTTTCCTTTTTTAGCATATTTTTAAGCCGTGGATGGTGGAATCTGTGGATACAAAATCAGTGGATACGGAGGGCTAAGTGTAGTGTATTATGAAAAAGCTTCAAGTAATGTTGTGAAACTACCAATACTGGTCACATTATCTCCCTCTGGTCTGAGTGGAGCCATAAGCTCCCATGTCCTGCCTTCTAATGACATGTTTTCTATGGGAGATGTATCCATTGATTTGGTGGGAGTTACCTGTTTAACTGCCATCATTGTAACATATTCCCAGGGGTTCTCTATTCCATCTCATTGCATGAGAAGGGTGCAAGTAGTTGACATGATGTCAACTGTAGTTAATTGTTTTGAACCACAATTCAAGGTTGGATTATAGGAGAACGAAGAGTTTCTCTCAAGGTGGTTGCTAGTGACCGTCGTTCCCGTTGCAGTCCTTCCCATTCTGCTGATCTGTGGTCTCAGTTGCTCTTTCTGCAGCTCTTACTAGTCACCTTCGCATCCAGCTGGCTTCTCCTAGAATTAAGCAGAGTTATTGCCCTCATTAAGAGCTGTGTCATGGTTGAGATTTCTGCCACCTAGTGGTAGTGCTTGGTAGTGCGAGGTATAGTCAGATTTGATTTGATTTAATTTAATCAGTGCATTAAAAAAAATACAGTAATCATGAAGTGCACACCCATAGGGTCTTCTCAGTATCCATATCAAATTCTAGTGTATGATGTCTGTTCTGTTACTATTGTAGGTTGTGTAACATATTTCACATACGAATTAAACTTGCCTTGCTTTTTTCTCTCTCTTCTATATTAGCTTTAATTCCACGTTCACATGTTAATCTAATAGCAGAGGCTATTTCTGCTTTTGAAATTCAGGGGCCTTCATATGTAAGGGCAGAAGTAGACACTTCAGGTAGATATTATAGAAATAATGTGTAAGTATTTCTGTCAGGACTTTGTGTTCCCATAAGCACTGAGATTTTTGCCTAATTATCAATTTGTTTTTTATATACCAGCTAAGATATATACAGTGCTCCCTGGGTCCATATCTAATGGCCCTAAAGGAGTCCATAGGGCCTCTTCTTTCCCAGCATTTCTATTATACTTAGCAGTGCTTCAGAGAGTCTCCTGTCTCTATTTTCTGCCCTTCAGGATTTCATCAGGAAACTTAGCAGTGGCTTCACATCTTTCTCCTGTTTTCTTGCCTTTTTTTCCTGCATCAGAAATCCTAGCAGCAGTGCCACAGAGAGTTCTTCCCTCTTTTATAGCCACACACACACACACACACACACACACATATAATGATGAGTATGGCAGCACCCTCACTTTGCTTCTAGGAACCCATCTGTTTGGAATTTCAACTTAAAACTGAATACCGCAGCCTGGAAAACAACCAAACACACTTTCAAATTCTGAGGCACCTACCTTGCTTTCCCAATGAGTTATGGCAGGCCCCACGTTTTATTTCCAGTGAGCCACCACCATTTGAAATGTTTGCTTTTTGACTTGAAACTGGGCACTGTAACTTAGAACAACAAACCAAAACCTTCTGTCAGATTTTGAGGTGTCTAGCTGTACGTCCCAAGAAGCTGTGGCTGTCACATAGGCATGTAGACACTCAGTGCAGTGTACCAGGCTGTTGTTGTATTGCAAGTTGGACAGCAACTTTGCTCCCCTTTTGCTTCTAGCAAGCCTCCTGTGATGCAGCACTGTCTCAATGTGTGCTCACACGCATGCCTCTGAGGACTCTGCTGGCCTTGTGAGATACAATCTTGGGGTCCCTTTGCCCTGGGAACCCTTTTAAATTGACTTTTCCTTTATTTAGCTGACATCATCCCTTGAGTCGTTACCCACTGTGCACAATCCAGGGGGACACTGCTGGGTTTACTTCTCTACTCCCTGCCACGGCGGGAATTCCTCCCCCTCCCCTGAAGAGAAGGGAAACCACAGAGAAAAAGGCACTGTAAGCATCAGCTGAAAGAAAGATTAGAAAAGCTTCTTTATTCTAAGCAGAGTTCACAACATGAGGATATGTCTCATGGAAGGTGCCTCCCTTCCAGGTGCATGCATTAGACGTTAAAGATAGGTTCAAGCATTCAGCCAAGTTAGAAATAAACATAATTCCCTGATGCATCTAAGCTACACATTTTCTAGTATCATAGAATCATAGAGTTGGAAGAGACCACAAGGGCCATCCAGTCCAACCCCCCTACCACGCAGGAATATACAATCAAACCATTCCTGAAAGATGGCCATCCAGCCTCTGTTTAAAAACTTCCAAAGAAGGAGACTCCACCACACTACAAGGCAGTGTATTCCATTTCCGAACAGCTCTCATTGTCAAGAAGTTCTTCCTAATGTTTAGGTGGTATCTCTTTTCCTGTAGTTTGAACCCATTGCTCCGTGTCCTAGTCTCTGGAGCAGCAGAAAACAAGCTTGCCCCATCCTCAGTATGGCATCCCTTCAAATATGTAAACATGGCTATCATGTCACCTCTCAACCTTCTCTTCCCCAAACTAAACATACCCAGCTCCCTAAGCCACTCCTCATAGGGCATAATGGCTTCCAGACCTCCCACCATCCTGGTCACCCATCTACTCACTAGTGTGAAGTCCAGTCTGTTGGATTCAGAGGGGACTGTGAGCCATGTCCCCTCAGGCCCGACCCCTTTAGAATTTTGATTTGAAACTTTGATTGGCAAATTTGACAACAATCAAAAACATACTGTTGAATTTTCAGGTTTCTAGCTCAGTGTCTTGATGAGTTACAGCTGCCACACACACACTTTTATTATTATGTACAGGTAAGTCTTCCCCTAGTGATGGACTACATTTTGCAGACATCACTTTTCAAAAGGCAGAAGGAAGGAACTGGCAAAACCCACAACTGAGTATTCCTTTCCTTAAAAAAATAAATAAATCCCACCACTATGAAATTCATGGGGTCACCATAAGTCGACAGACAACTTGAAGCACCTACACACACACATTCCGTGGAAGATTTTTAGGGGGAGGGATGCAAAAACAATTAAAATAATCTATGTAATTGGACAGTCTTCTTCCAGAGTCTTCCACCATGTCACTAGTGATGCAGACTTCCATCCCATGCATCTAAAACAGGGTAGTGACAGTGACTGGTGCTTCTCTTCATTCCTAAATGAGATCCTGTTAGTCACCTTAGTGAAATGGCATATTGAGATCTTGAAGTGTGACTGTTGGAGGGAGGGAGGGAGGGAGGGAGAGAGAATGGGCATGAGAAAACTGTTTCAGGCAGGGAAGAGAATATAATTTCTTCTTTGTGGCAATTTAACAAAAAGTATTACACATGCAGCACAGACTTGGTCAAGCTTTGAAACCAAAATCATTAGCAGCCACTGAGTGGAATCAAATATGGAAAAACATTAGCTTCTAATTAGCATAATTATCAACTTTAGAAAGTTCCCCATTAAGCAGGCATGTTGTCTTAGTTTTCATTGTCTGTGGGAAATAGGACACTATATTACACAGTTGACTCTAATTACCATCCTTTACTTCCAGTCTCAGCAGGAGAGACATTTGAGGAATGAATGTTTCTAAAAAAACAGCTCTTCATGGTCCCACTGGAGTAGAAGATTGGGGTAATCTTTTGGCAGTTTGAGAAGCTGAAGGTGATGGTGTTACACCTGTGAGAGCTAGCATAGTATAGCAGTTAAAAGAAAATGCCATCAGAGTTTAAGGAGATTTTCACACGGGGCAAGTAATCCCTGGGGAGATTGGGGCTGAAACAGGGCTGTTCCGGTAGCAGCTCCCCGTTTTGCATGCCCCCTTCCTTCTCCTGATCGCCCGTCATCCTCCCTCCGTGCTGCTTCCATTTCCCTACCGCTATGTTCCACAATTTTTTACTAACGAAGAACTTTTGTTAGTAAAACATAGCGGGAGGGAAATGTGTAATATGTGGGGAAATAATTATTGTAATGTAAACCAATCTTGTGTATCCCATTCACATTCTAAGATAAGTCTAGGAATTTTCCCTGCATGCTTCTGTTCTCCCAAACTCCCTTTCTCTTATTTCACTAGGCACTTCCAGCCAACTGGAGTGATGGGTCATTCAACACATGACCGAATTTAAATTTTATTGCTCTTTGTGCAAGTTCTCTTTTAAGTTAGAGTCTCCATGCGGCTGTAGCCATGTTATGTAGCCATGCTGCTATGAAGCCTTGCTATGATGTTTGCTTCTCAAGTCACCATGCAGCCTCTACCGCTAAAGGCTGGGTGAGTCATTCTACTCTAAATCCTCCTAGTTAGTTAGGAACCTTTTTTTTAAGTTTGTTTTAGTATGTAGATTAAGATTGATATACCTTCAGTAAACTTTTGATATGCATTTTTAAACTGACTCCTTTGTTTTTGTAATGAGTCTAATTAACTGGGTGATCAGACCACAGACCTCAGAATACACTTTTAAATGTTAATTGAGCTGTCTGTCTCAGCATTCTTAAGTGTCACTCTGCATGACTTTGAAAGTGAAGTGATTTTAACTCTTTTTTAAGAAGATATTTTTATTCCTTTTTAAAAGGGCTAGATCCCTGGAATTTTTAATGCAAGTTTTATTTTTAGACTCAAACCTCCTACATTGAAGGTTTATGGTTCCCAGTTTCAAGACTTAAAAGCTCAATTTAATTCTTGTTTTTGCAAAAGTTTTTTTTTCTTTTTAATCTGATCACCTCAGCTGCTCTTTTTGGTCTCTCTCGGCTCAGCTGGAGACAAAGGCCATAAAGCAATTATGGCTGAAGCACCTGCTCCTAGCCTGTCTGCTAGGAGTTTTAAGTTTGGAGAAACTGAATGGTCCGAATTATAGAAAATGGGCTTTCTCTTTTGAAACATACCTGAAGGCCATGGGACTTATTGATGCTTTACACAAACCAAGACCTCCTCAGGGGAGAGAGAGAGATGATTTTGATAGGAATGATCAAAAGGTTTTAGCCTTCATAATTTTAACAGTTGATGAAGGATTAGTTTCTGAAATCAAAGATGAGAGAACAGCAAAAGCTGCTTGGGACACTTTGAAAAATCTATGTGATGTTCCATCTATGGGAAATAAAGTTGCATTGATGATGAAACTTGTAAATTTCAAGCTGGCAAATCCTAAATGTCTAGATGAACACATTAATAATTTCAGAGCTACATTAGCAGAATTACAATCTCCTGGAGAAGAGATTCCAAAGTCTATGCAAGTTGGGATTATTTTAGCAAGTTTACCAAAGTTTTACAATCCCATCATAAACACTTTACAGTTAAAGAATGATTTAACTCTACCAGAGGCCTATATTCAAATAAGAGAATTTCAACATAGGCAAAATTTGATGCAAAATGACAAGTTTGAATCCAGAAATTCTAACTTTAACCAGCAAGTCAATTTGGCTGAAAAAGAAAAGCAGCATTTTAAAAGGAATGCTACCTACTCCAAACCCCCCTCCTCTTCTGAGCCAAATGGGGTGCAATTAAGGGGAAAAGGAAAGTCATTCTCACAGCAGGGGATGACTGGCCAGAGGCAAGAGAATGCAAATGGCCATAGAGATAGAGAAGCTAATGCTAAACAGAAATTTAACATTGGATTGGCGTATGAAAAAGTAATGCAAGCTTCTGGAAATGAATATAAAAATTCCTTCATCATAGACAGCGGAGCTAGCAACACACTTATTAATAAAAGGGAGTATTTCCAAGATTTTAATGAAGAAGTAAAATTCCCTGTGTTTCTTGCAAATGGAGATTCTGTTACAATGCAAGGAATTGGGACTGTGTGTCTTCCTATGAAATTGGAAACTAAGACAGAGGTATTGAGAATTATGGACGCTCTTTTCACCCCAGATCTCAAGAGCTCCCTCTATTCAGTAAAAATGAGCACATCTAGAGGCAACAGAGTAGTTTTCAAAAAGAATGCATGTTATGGTCTTCATGACAAACATTTGATTTTTAAAGGCATTCTAAAGGATGATGGCCTTTATGACATGAAGATCAGTGATTCAAATGCCAATGTTGCCACTCAGTGTAAACACAAAGACTGCATAAATTTATGGCATAAAAGATTTGCTCATTGAAATGTTGACTGCATAAAGAAATTGGCTAATCAAGAGCTAGCAAGAGACTTTCATTTCAAGAACTGTTGTGTGAATGAAAGGTGTGTGGAATGCATTAAAGTTAAGGCTACTGCACCTTCACACAAGCCTCTCACAGAAAGACAATCTACTAAACCTCTTGAGTTGATCCATTCTGATCTCTGTGGGCCATTTAGTCAGAAATCAGTTGGTGGAAACCTCTATTTCTTGACACTCACAGATGATTACAGCAGATATTGCCATTGCTACCTCCTAAGGGAGAAAAGTCAAGCTTTTGAAAAGTTCAAAGAGTACTTTAATTATGTCACTAATAAATTCAATTATAAAATTCAAAATTTGAGGATGGATAATGGGACTGAGTTTGTCAATACTCAATTTGATGAGTTCTTAAAAGAACATGGCATCAGACACCAGACTACTGAAATTTATAGTCCTCAACAAAATGGTTTATCGGAGAGGATGAACCGCACCTTAAAGGAAATGGCAGCTGCAATGCTTTCAGATGTTAAGATGTCTAAAGCTTATTGGTCTGAGGCAATTCTCACAGCCACATGCATACACAATAGACTTCCAACCAGATCCAGAGATGTTACTCCATTTGAATTGTGGCATGGTGTGAAACCCAGACTGAACCATCTAAGGGTTTTTGGATCAAAAGCTTATACATACATTCTCAAACAGAAAAGAGACAAACTGGACTGTAGAAGTGAAGAGGGAATTTTTATTGGCTATGCCAAAGGTGCTTACAAAATCCTAAACCCTGATGGACACGCAATGAAAATAACAAGTGCTGTTTATATTGATGGAGAGTTGTAGGAGGCACAGCCCCAGGGAAATGAAACAGAACAGAGCTCACAAGAAGCATGTGGCATGTAACATGCTACTTTTGGGGGTAACAGTGTTGTTCAAAAGCATGTTCTTTTTGCAAAATACTGTAATACAATGATGACTGGTCAGTTTATTACACCTTTAGTGTAATGGGAAACATTTACTTGTTGATTCCAAAAGATCATTTTGGGGAGGAGGGCATTGCCAGAATTTGTATACATTTTCAATTATTTTTATTGAATAACATCTGCATAAAGTAAAACTGAATAAAACATTTTACTAAAATGAACTACAAAGTAAAACCAAGATCTCTCTCTCTCTGGCTATTCTTCGCAAATGAAGATTCAGGAAGGACTCATCCCGCGCTTTCTGTAAGCACGCTGATGACTAAGAAGGCCAATCCGAGATAAACAAGTCCGGTTGCAGAAAGCACAGCAGAAGGTCTCCTTGGGTGATGTTTCTGGGTTGTGATTCTTTCTGCGTTGTCGTTTCTCTTCAAGACTTGTTTGGCGTGAGTTCTCAAATAAGGCTGCAGCATTGTCGATAGTGCGTTTCCATGCCTCACGATGTGAGGCCAGGGCGGACCATTGTAGGTGATCAGTTTGGCTGAGCCTGAGATGTTGTTTCAGGGAGTCCTTGTATCGCTTTTTTGGAGCGCCCCTCTTACACTGACCTGTGGTGCGTTCACCGTAGAGTACTATTTTTGGGAAGTGATTGTCCTCCATCCTAGAAATGTGCCCTGCCCAGCACAGCACTGCTGTGTTCTCAATATTATGGCCTCAATACTGGTGATCCCTGCTTGCTCAAGGACAGCAACATTTGTCACTTAGTCAGTCCAGTGTATATTTAGGATTGTGCATATACAGTGCTGATGAAAGCGTTTGAGGAGTCGTAAGAGGTGGCGATAGGTGACCCATGTTTCAGACCCATAAAGGAGAATAGACAGTACAATGGTTCTATACACACTGATTACAGCTAACAAAATGAACAAAGCAAAAAAGATGACTTTCAACTATCCTTTCTGCAGTTATATTTACCCTCAACATCTACCTCACTCTATCTTAACTATAGATGCACTTCGGACTTTTTCGGATGAAGAAAAATAACGCAAGCAGCCTCTCCAGCTTGCGAGGCTGCTGCGCTGCAAAGCGCCCCTTTCGTATGACGCTCGCCCCTGCTGGTACTGTTGCAGTACCGCAGGGAGAGCTGAGCGTCATATTTCATTGATTTTATACTCATGAAAGTTGATCGTGAGTAAAAATCAACGAAATATGACGCTCAGCTCTCTCTGCGGTACCGCAACAGTACCGGCAGGGGCGAGTGTCATACGAAAGGGGCGCTTTGCAGCGCAGCAGCCTCGCAAGCTGGAGAGGCTGCTTGCATTATTTTTCTTTGTCCAAAAAAGTCCATGATCTATATATCTGACTCTTATTAATTGTTAAAGCCCACAACCATCAAATCACCCTAATTCCTGCCCCCACAAAAGTCCATTGGGGTTTTCAGTCATTCAGAAATCTTGTTAATGATTGTTCTTTGATCAGAACAATTTATCCACTTCTCCTAAATCATTAAGTTTTAATAAGCAATCTTCTTTGGTTTGTAGTTTTCCTATTTTCCTGTTTTTAGTGTATTTTTGTAAATGATGATGTAAGTAAAAAGTAACATGTTAGTAACTGGCTAGTATCTTATTACTCTGAAAGCACTGAGTAACATGAAGTAACACTTTACCTTTTAAAAATAAGGTCCCAGCCTCTGGGACAGACGGAGACATGAGAGATTTGGCACAGCTCCAGCAAGAAGGGCTCTGTAAGGAGACCAGGTGACTGTTAGAGGAAAGTAAGAGGCACATTGGCAAAGAGAGGGAACTGGACATTTTGCACTAGCCGCAGCTTCTGAACACTTTTCAAAGGCAGCCCCAGGCAGCCCCAGGCACTACAGTAGTCTAATCACAAGGTAACTAAGGAGATTTTCCGACAGCGTTTTAGAGAGCCTATGGCGGGATGAGGTCCCGGGAGAGGAACGGTGGTCTTGCATGGCAGGGGGTCGTTTTCGGACGCCACCATCCCTCTCCCGAAATCATCAATGTCACTTCTGTGAAGCTTCGGAAGCCGCAGAGCCATATATTAAGCACGGGCAACTTCCATGCTTAAAATATGGCGCGGCTGCTTCCGAAGCTTCACGGAAGTGACACTGATGATTTCGGGAGAGGGACGGTGGCGTCCGAAAACGACCCCCTGCCACGCAAGACCACCGTTCCTCTCCCGGGACCTCATCCCGTGGTAGGCTCTCTAAAACGCTGTCTGAAAATCTCCTAAGGCATGAACCACTGTGGCCAGATCTGCTTCCTCAAGAAAGGGTGCAGCTGGCACACCAGCTGAAGCTGGGCAAAAGTGCTCCTGACCACTGCAGCAACTTGGTTTTCCAGGAGCAGCACTGGATCTAAAAGCACCCTCAAGTTAAAAACCTGATCTTTCAGAGGGAGAACAACCCCATCTGTAATCCCAATGCCAGGTTGGTTTTTGTACTGATCAGCAGCAGGTTTTCGTACTGAAAATCAGCAGGTTTTCGTACTGATCAGTCTATTAACCCATATACAGTACTTAATTGCATGCAGGCAATGATTCAGTACTAGTATAGCCTCCTTGGCATCAGTTGTAAAGGAGCGATAGAGCTGGGTATCAACAGCATACATCAGCATGACCTCTCCCAGCAGCTTTGTGTAGATGTTGAAAAGCATAAGGGACAGTATTGACCCCTGGGAACCCTACAGACTAATGGCCAAAAGGCTGAACAACAGTCCAAACCCCCAGCACCACCCTCTGGGAATGTTCAGCCAAGAAAGACCAGAACCACTGCAAAGCAATGCCCCCAAGTTCCATATCAGCTAGATGACCCAGAAGGATACCATGGTTGATGGTATCAATGCCACTGAAAGATCCAGGAGAAAAAATGGCAATGGCATATATTACAATTTGCAAAAGTGACAACTATATGTTGTATTCCAGTGTAGGTGTATCCACACTGTAGAATTACACAAGTTTGATACCACTTGTCCTGATACCAACCTGTGGAATTCTAGGATTTTTAATTTGGGGAGATATGCTTAGGACTCTTCTGGTATGAAGCTCTGTTGGTGGAGTTTCAGGAAGTGCACTACAGCTCCCTAGCAGAAATATGAAGTCCCTCACCAACCTACAAATCCTAGGATTCCATATGATGGAACCATGGCAGTTCAAGTGGAATCAAACTGCACCCTTCATCTATGATCTCTTCTTTACCTGCAGCATCCATGCCCTGGCATGATGTATGATCAAAGTATATTTCTGCCAGAGGCCAAGGACAATATGACTCTTTGCTTGCATTCCTACAAAAGTTGATCAGACTAGCAATTGGCACTTTTTGAAATGGGACAGCATTGTCCACAAAACCTGCATGCAGCAAGGCAGCTTAGGGGAGGCAGAGAAACCAAACAGCTCTGTGCCATAATGCTTTGCCTCTATTGTGCCCTCCCTGCCCAAGCATTTGCCACCTGAGGTGGCTGCCTCATTGTGCCCAGCAGTACAAGCTCACCATAAGGGTAGAGTCTGTGTTGCTGTTGTTTATCCAGCTCTTAAGTGAACAAATAACTGTTGTTTCATAAGAACCCACTTGCCATATAGCAGTATTCCCGAAAGCACTGCAATTGGCTCTAGCTTTATTTGCCAAATATTAGTTGTATCAAGCACTTGACAAACTATACTGCTGAAACTCCCTTTTCTGAACAACTGTTAAAGTACAGGAGCTCTGTCCCTTGGTGTATTTTTCTACCGTAAGAAAAAGAACTATATCAAAACAAGGAGGGTACAGTAAAAAGACTGTCCATAGAGATAAATCATCGCCCTGTTTTTAACATATTCATTGAACAGTAAGTAGATCAATTAAAGCTAAATTTGTATATTATCAAAACCTTCATAAAGTGTTTTTTTATTGTATTCAAGGAAATATATTGATTTAAAATAATATGTCAGCCTTTTTCCCCCATTATCTGAAGGAAAGGGTACCTTTCATAATTGCCTTTTAATTCAGTCTTTACAAAAACATAGCAGAACCAAAATAGCCTTGAAATAAGTAAGTGTATATTAACTTGCACAGTGCTAGCGAAAAATTTGCCCTTGTTGTTAAAAGACGTGCAGCCCAGTCCTATGTATTTACTCTTTTATTTAGAAGCAAACCGAGCCTCCCTGTGTTCCACAGTGCTTACGTGCACCATGGGCTGGTTATGGGATTTTTACATATCAGACACTGCTTTCCAGTTTTTTTAAAAAAGTTTATTTATTTATTTATTTATTTGAAACATTTATATCCTGTCTTTTAGCTAAAAAAGCTCCCAGCATAGTTTACAAAGATATGGAGGAGTCCCTGCCCTCACATTTTCAATCAAAATTTAATTTGAGCAAAGCAAGAAGAGCAAAGGAGGAGGCAAGAGGCAAAAGAAAGTTCAGGTTACAGTTTTTATAAAGACCTGGGATGGAAACAGATTAGATAATCTGATAGAATGTCCTCCTTTGGGTGATAGCTGAAGGAAGGCCAAACACAGCTGATCTGTCAGCAAAGGTGGTGAAGTTCCTCCATCCCTTCCCCTCCTCTCTCTGTCAAACAAACGCATTACTGCTCTTTTACTGTGCTCTGCAGTCTGCTGGAATGCCTGCTGCTAGGCAGTATTTTAGGTTGAAAATATCCTAAACCTTGTTGCTGTGTACCTTCAAGTCACTTCCAACTTATGGTGAACCTAAGGAGGACCTATAACTGGGTTTTCTGAGGCTGAGAGTATGTCACTTGCCCAAGGTCACCCAGAGTTTGACTACACAGGGATGGGGATAGGGGTGGTAAAAATCCATCTGAGATTTGGACTACTTTGGCCCAGAGCTGCGGCACATTAAATTTGGGCCACCCTGGCCTGGATTTAAGTGCCACACCTGCCAAAGCCCAAATCTGCATTGGGTTTGCTTCCATTCAAAGCTGTTACTCATGCTTAACTCTGAGCTCCAGGAAAAGCAAAGCCCCAGCTGTAGCCACCCAGTCTGGCTTCAGAGGGCGACGACCACTGGACTTCGCTTTTCCATCACACAATTTCCCCTCCAAGCTCCAGGAGAAGCAAAGTGCCAGTGGTAGCTGCCTGATCTGGGTTCGGGGGGGGGCACTTTGCTTTTCCCAGAGCTTGGAGGGGTGACTGTGCCCCAAAAAAGCAAAGCCCCAGTGGCAGTAGCCCTTTCTGAACAGGCAGCTAGCCTCACAATGGCAGGGCTCTCCTGAGGTCCTGATCTCAGAAAGAATGACTTCTACTGGGGCTCTGCCTTTGATATGAAAAGTGGCACCAAGGAGGGGGGAAATGGTGGCACTTTAGGCAGCGCTTGTCCCTTCCGCTCCTCTCCACCCCCACCCCCCACCCCAAATCCTGTACAGATGGTTTGTTCACACAGCAGTTTTGGAGAAAACTGCAAGTTTTCTAAAACCCACATTAAGGGGGGGGGTTTCCCAAGTCTCGTGCAAATGGGGCCCTACAGCGTGTGTCACTAGTGCACCCGATTTGGGGAAAAGGCCACACATCATGTGGTATTATTAGGCCAGATTCAGGGGGGATTTGGGGTTTGTGACTTGTGTAGACAAGGCCCCAGTGGGTTTTCATGGAGGAGTGGGACTACTGGTCTCCAATTCAATACTCAACCACTACACCACACTGGCTTCTATACCTACTCTAATCCAGACCCCTGTGGTTGCATGGAATGAATTACAAGGCTCTTTAAGTCATGGATATAATAGATACTAACTAAAGCTTCTGTCCTATGGGGAGGTTTTCCACTGAGATCAGTGGAACTTACTTCCAAATAAGCTTTCATATAAATTGTCTCTTCCTGAAGTTTTAGGGTTTGATGCTTTTAGTTCATTTCCAGTTGTCTTAATGTATGTTAAGTACACATTACAGAAAACAAACTGTTTGCTGAGATCTTTTACCTTTACAGGTATAGATAGCCTCAAGGAATTACTATAAGAATTTTAAATTAAAGGGTTAGAAGAAAGGCATTCCTTTTTATTTGAAGAAAATATATTTTTTTTCTCCAGCAAAAATAAAGGTGATGCTATATTTTACTTTTCATCTGACATTTGCAGAACATCACTGTTTTAGCATTATGGCTATGGAGGGAAATTCCTCTGAACCATCCAGGCTTTTAATATGAGTGTCAAATTTATTTGTTGAGAATTTCTTACTGTAGAGATACATAGACCAGATTGAACAAGGGAAGTGTCTGTAATACTACAGGGAGAAGGGAGAGAGGAAGAATTAAATGAATATATCCCAGTAGAATCTTAAATGGGCAACGAGAAGCCTGTGGAGTTGTCTTATCTGGCCCCAAATGTAGCACCTGATCCTAAGAAGTTCCTTGATTATGTATGATGGGGCTTTTCTTTATTTTGAAAAATGCAGAGTAATGTTCAGTAAAAATAGCAATGACAATGAGCAGCAAAAGACTACTTTACAACAGAACCCAACATAAAATATAAATTGAGAAAAGCGTCCATATCCAGGCAAATTTACCAATACAATAAAAATAATTAAACTGGCAGAGCAGATGACCATCCCGTTCCTGAACCACCGCACAGTTACAATTTACCAGGTCCCTACTATCATGCCATCCACTCAAATACCCAGGTTAGGAGCGTCTCAGGTCCTGAAATTTCAGGATCAAGAATGGAGACCAAGGGACAGCCCCTAGTGATGTCATAGGGGCTCGATAGTATTGTGCACAATACATTAAGCATTAACCACAGTAGCTCAGAGGATGGTAAAAAACACAAAGTCTAATAAATAATAAAACATTTCTCTGGTTGTGAATTAAGTTCTCCAATTTCTGCTGTGAATGGGTGGGGGGAGACCCTTTATCAGCTCTGTCCTGAACACCTTTACAAGCACTGCTTTCACAAACACATGGGGGTTGTAGTTCAACCAAAGAAACTTGTCTAAACAAAACGTATGTCTCAAACTTTACTGTTGCTGGATTGCTTCAAGTACATCTTCTTTTTCTTTTTTTAATAGTCATTTGTGGAATCCCCTCCATCATGCAAACCATTGCAATAATCATAATAATGCTACTAATAATCACCAAGTAATTGAGAGAGTAGAACACCACCAATAGACCAAGAGGGCAATAGAAACCTTCAGAACAATGCTATCCATGCAGTTCTATTCAGAAGCAAGCACAATTGAATTTAATAGGACTTAAAAGTTTAAAATGTTGAGTCTAACATATCACAGTCATGATTTCAAGGGTGTTTTGTAGGGAGAGCAAAGGCAGAAAAAGTTGGAGAGACAAGGATGGAAGAGAAGTGATAAACATAACTAGAAGAAGTGGGGTAAATGGAGAAACAGAATAAAAGAAAAGAAGAAAGAGATGGGGAAGGAGAGATAAGACAAATGTAGCCAGGAGAATTGGGGAGGGAGGAGAAGGAAACAAGGGGGAAGGAAAAGGAGTACAAATACAATAGATGTAGGGAGATGGAAAAGGGGAGAGAGAGAGAAAGAGAGAGAGAGGAAGGAAGGAAGGAAGGAAGGAAGGAAGGAAGGAAGGAAGGAAAAAGGAAATGTGCAGCAAGAGTTGTGGGGGCGGGGGAGGAATAGAGAGAGCTGGTAAGAAAGAGGAGAGAGAAGTGAAATCAAGCACCAAGAGAGAAAGGAATCATGTACCTAAGCAGAGCAGAAGAAGATAAGTAATTTCTACCATGTTTTTTTTTTTTTACTAACATCAGCGCAACCTATGTGTGCTTCAAACCAAGAAAGAACATTGTATTGTGGTGTGAAAATGTGAGGAAGGTGGAAATGGACTAGAAAAGCAACAGAGAAGCAATTCTGTAGTACCATATTCAATGACTCCTGAGGCAGCTCAGTATTTTTCTGTGCTGACTGGATGATGTAGCATTCCCCCTAACAAAGCAAGTGAATAGTATGAGAATGCTCCTTGATTGAAAGCTTTATCTGGATGACAAGTTGGTCTCAGTGGCAAGGAATGCTAATGGCCAGCTAAGGTTAGTCTACCTGTAACATTTCCTAGAACAGGATAATGTCGTCTATGCTGCGATTGCACTACTTCTCAATTTGACTATTGCAATGCACACTACATGGGGCTTCTTTTCAAAACTGTCTGCAGATAATGGTAAGGCCATGTGGAAGGCCACTGCCATGGTGAAGCAAAGGCCGAGCACGCTGCAACTATCTTGAAATCTCTGTATTGGCTGCCAGTGAGCCACCAGGCCCCATTCAAAGTATTAATATGCAAAGCCTTACGTGCCTTTATCCCAGGCAGTTAAAGGACTAGCCGCCTCATTCCCAACCTACCTGGGATTTAATATCAGCTAGGGAGGCTCTGTTTGTGATGCCTCAGAGTAATCTGCTTAGTAGGACTACCAAATGTGGTATGGTTTCCCAGTGGTGACACCTCATTGTGGAGCACTGTGGAATAAGCAAGTGTTTGCCCTGTCTTTTACTGCTGCTTGTTTGTACTGCTTTTATTGTATTTTAATATTTCCATATTATATTTTTGTAATGTATTGTTTTAAGGTATTTGTAGTTTGTGATCTAACGCTGCATTTTTATGTGTTCTGTTAGCTGTTCTGAGCTCTTATGAGAAAGGAAGAGGAACAAATTGGAAAAACCAGATTCACAACTCCCAATGGCTTTTGTACATGCCATGGAGGTGCTGCAATCTTGTTCTTTGCTGGATGCAGTAAGATGTCTTGGGCTGCCCCTCACCAGCACAAACCTAGGCAGAGCCCCTGCCCTTATCTGCAGCTTGAAGAAATGCTAGATTTGTTTTTGTTTTTTCTCCTGACCTCACAGGAAGGCAGCAAGACATCAGGCAACTGCAACTGTGAGAAAAGACAAAAGTCATGTTTGTAAGAGACATACTGGTGATAATGCCAAAGAGGCTGTGTGGGTAGAGGAGGTAGTTACCGGGAGAGAAGCAGCCTGTAGGACTGGCAGCAGTGACAAACAACAAGATAGTCTTTCAGGTCAGGCCAGGGAATAAAACAGGAACAGGCCAGAACAAGGCAAGGAGTAGAGGCTGTGAGCCAGCTGCTGCTTAGTTGCACATGGAAACACCCAGTTCAAAATGTGCCCAGGCTGTTCAAGGGTCTCATTCATTCTCTAACTCATTTGTAGCATTCATACCCCTACTCTGCAGCTGGAAGAGCACTCAGCTCAGCTTCTGTGCTGATGATTAAAAACAAACAAACCATAAGGCAGTCCCTGCTCTCAGGCTTTACAATCTTTAAAAAAATGACAGGGAGGGGGAAGGAGCAATGGGAGTGTTTCCCCCTTTCCCTACACCACAGCAACAGCATTTTAACTAAGGAACTCTATGCCAGTGTCTTGTTATTCGTGGGCATGACTCATAATTCTCAAATAGGATGTAGGATCAAGTGAGGAGCTGTGTAAGGCATTTGGCCTTCAGAAATCTGTGTCCTTCCACAGGGATGCAGCCACTCAAGGAGCAGAGCTTCATCTGTCTCCCAGGATACCAATGACCAAGCCTGCTAGCTTGTCCAATAGGGGATTCTGGGAGTTATAATTCAGAAAAGTAACTTTTCCATCCTCTGCTAAAGATTATGACACTGTGGGCTCCCTTTTGGTCCAGACAACCTGACATCTTCCAAGCTCCCCATTTTAATGTATCTAATGATTTTTATTTAAAGCCTAGTATCAGAGTGGTAAAGTCTTTCTGTTGATTCCTTTCGGACTTAATAGCAATCTGTTGATTTCCCTGCTTCCTCACATCCCATTTTTGTCATTTGATATAAAAAGCTCTTGGACTGTTCTGTCTATTTGTCCATCTATATTCAGCTCACGCAATCACAAAGGGACCATGCTTATTAAAGACTGGTATACAGTATTTTTAGGAGCTGCTGAGCCAACAGAAGGTGATTTTAAGAATATCACTGTGTCTCAGCCATAAACTACGTCATGGGGCTGATGTAAGGCTAAAATGGTGGAGAGAGAGGAGAACCATTTCCAGTGTAAATTTCACATCATTCTGAGCATTTTGAAAGAAAAGTAGGTTAACAACCCAATATAAATATTACAATTCTGGTAACCAGCATTGAGCATAAAGTTGCCCTTTCTCTCTTTCTTCCCATCTTGTCTCCTGATGCCTGTGCTTTATGTAGAACAGTCTGTATCATGCATTGATAGGTTTATGCCCCAATATCTTTTGTTGGGTAGAAATCTATTATGACAGAACATAATTTTCTCCCCTCAAATGAGCTAAAAATGATAATTGGACAAGGCCTAGACTAGGGATGAGGCCTTCAATGTGGAGAAATACTTTGGATGTTATCTTCCAGATGCCTTACTAGAAGGGCCGACAGTACAGGATTGTGTGGTGTTGCAGTCCAAAACTTCTGGAGGGCTTAAGGCTCAGCACCCATGCCCTAAAGTACTGCAAATAGCTCTATCACTAGCAGGTACTAAAGACAGAAGCTCTTTAGAAAAGAAACTGTTGAAGGTTTCCACAAGGGGAAGATGCACTACCACTTTTGTAGATATCAAAGAAACAATGGATTTCCACCCTCCCAAAATACTGGGGAAAGGTATGCCTCTTGTAATAAGGTTCTCAGGGCTGGAAAGAGAAGCCATTATGCTCTCAGGAGCCAGCACACCTCTGTCCAATCCAGACAGCCTCCCTGGTTCTGCCCAGGTGTACTCAACTAATAATGAAGTCTACCATGTCACTCCTGGGTTTATCCATTTGGCTTTTAATGTTATTTCTGTTGGAAATTATAACCCCAGTGCTGTAGCAAGTAACCTGAACTTGTGACAAGGAGACAGCAACAGGCAGATAGATAGTGCTTGTGCTTCCCCTTCTTGTTTCTTGTAGATCAGTGGTCCTTAACCTACCGTATATGCCCCCAGGGAGCTGTGATGTGCTCACAGGGGGTCCACCAAGGCTTGGAGGCTGCTCAGCCCAACTCCTGTCTGCAGTAGAGTGGCCACATGACAGAGGCAAAGGCTGGCTGACTTGGCCTGCACATTGCATTTAATCTTCTCCAGACACAAACTTGCAGGAAGAAGCAGAAGAAAAGTCTAACCTCCTGCTCCAGTGCCTCTGAGGGAAGGTTTAATTGATGGCGTAATTGTGTTGTTGTTGTTGTTGTTAGGGTTTTTGAGTTAATCTTGAGTTAAGTCTTGGGGCTCCCTGGTAAAGCAAAGGTTAAGAGCCACTGTTCTAGATCTCTGCGTAGATGGCTACACTTCCTTCCTACTTTCTCTAAGGTAATATCCTGCTGCTTCTTCGAGATTAAGAGAGGCAGAGAGCACATGAAGTCTACATAAGGGCTACCTGGGCAGACTTGCACACATGGAAGCCAGCTTTAGGGGCTTCTTCAACTCAGTTTCAGGACTCTCCATGATCTTCTAGCTCCATTTCCTAGATTTCTAAAAGCATAAACAGATCTCTGAGAGAATGTGTGTGGGTGCTCCTATATTTTCTTTCTTGTGCATTTAAATATATGTGTTCTGTGGAAACAAGGTGGACAACCTGTGGCTGAAGGACAACATGCAGCCCTTAGAACCATTCCAGTCTCTAGATGATAGTGACTCAATATTCTTGCTTTCTGAAGTTGGCCCTCTAGGAACTGTTTCCTCTTCTGCTTTGTGTGTAGGGTGGTGGGGTGTGTATGCAGGGAGTTAAGCAGAAAAGTTATGGAGTGACCAAATGGAAAAAAGAGGTTTCAGTTTCTCAGTTACTTTTTCCTGTGGATCAATGAACCTCTGAATGAAAATTGTTTCTCCATCCGGATGCAGAGTGTAGCCTTTCAGTTCATAAATTGCAGTGGGTAGGATTAATATGTGATAACATATAGGGCAATTATGTTTTCCATATTACATTGTATTTATTTTTCTAAAATCAATTTTCATCTTTGCTAATATAAGGACTGTTTTTCATCCCTTTGTATTCAGAAGATCCGTATGCCCCAATTAGTGCTGGTAACAGATTCCAGTAATTGCTGGCTTTCCCAATAACTACCATTTCCAAGGGGAGAGTAGACATTCTTATTTGTTCCCCATATCTTTACAGCAACCAGATATCTTTTTTGTCAGCTCCTAAAGAACAAACAAAACACCCTCCTTAACATTAAATCAATACAGGGCAGACTATTGTTGAATAAACAAGTTCTGCATTAAGCAGGTACAGAAGATCTTTCAGCACTGCATGATGGCTATGAGAGGAAAGAGATACAGTAGGAACCCCCATATCCGCTAGGGATGGGTTCTGGGGGGGGGGGCGTGAATACTGGAAACTGTGGATAATAGTGAATGCCATTGAAAATAATGGGACTTCTGGTTTAAAATACCAGAGTTCCTTTGGAGGACCTCGAAAATGGCTAGAGAGGACACATTTTGTAGGAAGACTCTATTGTAGGTGTGCTGTTTTGTGTCCTGTGGATAATTGAATCAGTGGATAATGAATCAGTAAATACGGGGGTCCTACTGTACTTGATATGAAAAGATGGGTGCTGCAAGTACACAGAAGCAGCTCTATTTTCATCTGTGAAATGCTGGAACAAGATTGGAAATTTTGAGAATACAACTGCCAGAATCCCCAAGACAACTTGGCCATGGGGAGTGGCTATTTCTCCAAATCTAACCTTTCCAAGCTCTGCATATGCCATACACTTGATTTATTGAGAATGATCTGGCAATTTAAACCTAGTGAATGCAACTATACATGTAACAGGAAAAACATTAGTTGAGAGTTAAAGAATTAGGCAGGATGAAATGGACTGTTTTTGGCAGCAGATTTGGGGCACCATAAAATGGTAGCAACATGCCCCATTATTTGTTTTATTCCAGCACATTTATCATTATGGGCAGGGCTGTTTGGACCTCTGCCTCACATATCAGGCATTATTTGAGCTTCCTCTAGTTGAGGCTTCATATTCTTATGTGGCCAAACAATGTGTCACCCTGTCACATTAGATATTTAGTGTTATGTTGACTAGCACAGACTGGATCTTCTAGGGGGACCTTTTCCCTTTAGACTGGAATTCAATTTCCCTACCAATCTATCCCCAGGTGGTTCCTTGGTATTTGCAGCCCTTTGTTTCAGGCTGAGTTTCATGTGAAGCTCCCTGCTAAGCACAAGACAAAGGATGTAAAGCTTCTGAAAGGGTGGGTGGTAATGGACAAGAAGAACATGGGTGAGAAATTAGCCATGGTCCTGGAGAACAATGGAATTAGCTGGGATTTTTAGGATGTTATGGGACAAAGAAGGTAGCCCATCATGGTATATAGGAATGAGTAGGGCTCAGCTCGCCCTTCTGTTTAGGGACAGAATTCTAGAACTGCTCACCTGCACTCAGTGGGTTGCCACTTAGATGGCAGGGGGAAGTAGGGAACCAACAACCCTGAACTGTTTGGTTTCTACTATCATTTGAATAATATCCAGAAAAGTTCAACAGAACTTCTTTTTGCATATAGTACTGCCAATCCAAGTATTCCACATTCTATACCTGTGCATTTGGTTTTTGTGGCCTAAATGTAGAATTCTGCATTTGTATTAGCTGCTCCTCCAAGTTCTGTATCATCTGCAAATTTGATAAAAGATTTCCTCCATTCTGTCATCCAAATCATTGATAAAAATATTGAAGAGTGCTGGCCCCAGGACAGAACCCTAAAGCACTCCACTTGAGATCTCCTTCCAGTTTGAAGCACAGCCACTTATGACAACTCTTTGAGCATGATTTTCCAACTAATTGTGGATCCATCTGATGGTGTTTCCATCCATTCCACATTTAGCCAGTTAGTTAATCAATAAAGCATGGGCCATTGGAAGTATATCTGGCCTAGGAAAGCTTACACCACAACAAGTCTTTCAACTGGGTCCAAATTGATTTCAAAAAAGTAAATTAGGGAGCACAGTTCAGCAGTCCATGGCCTTGATCTGATTTCCCAGAGTCAGTTTACATATAGCATGCAACCCCTCCTCCACCTCACACACACAGTCCTGAAAATGCCCTCTCTTTGCTGAGATTGGCATATTTTTTTTTAAAAAAAATGCTCTGTTCGCACCAGAAATCAGATTGGTCAGGGGGGAAAGGGATGATTTTTTTGAAGGAATCTTTCTCTTCCCTAGCAACACACGCACACTCAGAGAAAATGCCTCTCCTGCCCAGTAATATTATGTTTTTGAAAGCCTAAGTTGGTACAACTGGAAAGATCTTGAAGTCCTTTTCAGCTCAGTGGCATGGAGGAGTAAAATAAATGAATAAACCTTTTTGGGGGAATGGAACCTCTTTTCTGTCATCAGCTACTTTTCAGAAATGACTTTCAAGTCTGTGGGGATAGGGGCCAGGGAGAAGTCCAGGATGTTGGGAGGGAGAAGCTTGGTTATATTTGCTGCAACATACTAATTGTGGTTACGTCTCTAGAGTTTGTTTTAATATGCTGGCTTTTTACTTTTGTTTTGTTTCTGAACATGAATACTCAATTGCCAGAAAGGTATTGAGCCAGCGCTACCTATTGATCTATCCATTCATCTTTCCTTCCTTCCTCACTCCCCAGGGAAGTCTATTTCGTTTGAGTTTACCACAGGTCTCTGAGGCCAGTAGTGACTGTGGCAGGGACACTGTAAATATGGGAAGAGGATCTAACCCTATGACATGCCAGCCACCCCAATGTAGGCTGGAAGGAATTTGGCTCCTGGCTCTTGTTTTGGTGGCATTGGTGGAATCATAGAGTTGGAAGAGATTACAAGGGCCATCCAGTCCAACCCCCTGCCATGCTGGAATACTCAGTAAAGCACTTCCAAGTCCCAATAGATGGCCATCCAGCCTGTGTTGAAAAACTTCCAAAGAAGGAGACTCCACCACACTCCAAGGCAGTGTATTCCACTGTTGAACAGCTCTTACCATCAGGAAGTTCTTCCTAATGTTTAGGTGGAATCTCTTTTCCTGTAGTATGAATCCATTGCTCTGTTTCCCAGTATACCTGAGAAGTCTTATGCTTGAGTTGCAATTATAGCTGCACTTCCTGGAGGGAAGCTATATTCCCTGGGTTCACCACAGACCCCCACCCACCCAAGATGTGTGTGTGTGCCTTCAAGTCACCTGTTGACTTATGGTGACCTCATGAATTTTGTAGGGTTTTCTTAGGCAAGGAATACTCAGAGGTGATTTTGCCAGTTCCTTCCTTTGAAATATAACCTACAGCACCTGGTATTCACAGATGAGAAATCTTGGGAAAATCTTTGACACAATCACTCCCCCTCCCAGCATGTCTCTAAGCTTTCTTACCAACATTTTGAGTTTATATTGAGCTGTCTATTATAAGCCATGCTGGGGATCATTTAGATTAAATTCCAAGATACCAATCTTTGAAAATGTCTCCCTCCCTCCCTTTCTTGTTTTTCTGTTAATTAAGCCCTGCCAATTTGGGCTGCAGACACCTTTCCTAAGCATACTAGAGCCTACAACAAAAGTCAGTATACGGTAATTCAAGGAAAGTTCAGCAAGCTAGTATTGATGTGTATTGATTTTTTAAAAAATCCTGAGAACCTGAAGTTTTTATTTGCTAGTGCATAAACTGTGCTCACTTGCTCCTTTATTTTCCTTACAGAGCTTGCTTGGTTACTCCATTATAAAGTATTTTCTCTCCTTAGTGGGGTATAGTTTAAAAAGTACTGAATATGATGAATAACAAAAAGTGTGCCTGGGGTTGTCTGAATGGTCAAAATAACCCTCATGGAATTCTCTGGGAATACAACCTGTCTGAATGGGACCCCACATCAGTCCACTGTATTCAGAAAGAAGGGGGCCCAAAATGGCAAAAACACAGCAGGAAAAGTCTTTGCAGCTTTTCCCATAGTCTTTTAAAAAAACAAAACAAAACAGCAAGGGTGGGTGAGCATTCCTGCTTGTTGGGAAAAGTTATTTGATATGAATTGCTTTCCCATAGGAGAGGAAAGTGCAAAGCTGATTGGCTGGGTGAGTGTTGGGCTTGCTAACATGGCAAGTGCCCGTTGCTGCCGTGTTAGAATTTCGCCTTAGCGAGCGATTGCTAAGGTGATAAAATGGGGTGGGATGTTTTTTTGTTTTTTGTTTTTTTGCTTTCCTGTAAAATCAAAAAATCGCTCTAGCGCACTATGAGAAATGGCTCTCAGTCTCACCTAAAGAAATACTCAGGACCAATCAGATGAAGCAGTCTTATTCAATTTATTTTATGTATCTGCAGAGATGTATGATCTCTCAAGAGAGGACACACACACCCCAAGCTAGGCACAGCTAGCTCTTTTGTATCCTCATCCTAGCCAAAAATCTCCCGCTTCTTACTGCCCATTGGATAGGGCCATCAGAAGTTTCAGCCTATCCCGAACGCCTAAATTTTGTAGAGGAAGTTCTGCCCCTATTTACATGAGTCCATTTAGCCCCCCCCCACACCCTTTATTTACCATTTTCCATATAAGACTTTTTAGAGCACCCCCTCCCCTATTGTCTCCGGCTTCAGCCTTTGGACATGCATAACTAAGAGATCCAGACATCCTTGCGTAGATAAAACTAGTCTGGTCTATTTGAGGATTAAAAGCCCTGTTGTCTAGCTAGTTTATAAATGGTAAACTATACAGTATATAATGGTAAATTATACAGTAATACTACATACCTTTTTTAAAATTTGCTGAAGCTAAATTTTATCTATTTCTAACATGCACCTTAGACATTTTTTTAAAAAAAAAGGTTGGTGGTGGCAAATTGAGGTAAGTACAAACACAAGTAAATCACTCACAACCACCATCTCGCATGCAAAGCTTATGGGAGGTTATGGGGGCAAAAACAACGTTAAGGCAAGTCGCTGTTGCTGCAAAATGTCATTACTATAAGGCACTCCAGGGTTTTTTTGCCTAATATAGATGGGCCCCCTGCTAAAGTTCAAGGAGTATAGAAGTGTTTCAGGCACAAAAGAATGTGTCCCTTTAAACACTGGCACATTGAGTGTTACCTTGATGACACATCAATTGTTACAAACCAGCATAGGCACGAGCAGCGCTACTTATTGGAAGCATTGCTATGTTGTTGTTTTTTGGTACTACAGCTCCCAGAATCCCCAAGCCAGCCAATATAGTCCCTAGGTGTAGTCCCAGAAAACATCTTTTCCGAGCACTGGACATAAGAGCTGACTTTCTGGATCAGACTTAAGATCCCTCTAGTCCAGCATTCTGTGCTCATTGCAAACTCAGATACACAAGGGGCACTGAGGTGATATCCTTCTGCACACTGGTGGCAAATAAAATAAAATAAAACTAGCTGTACCTGACGTAACATATGCCAGTGGTATGTTAAGGGTGAGTCGCTCTGTTGCCCTGTCCCCGCTGCTGCCGCCACTGCCACTTGACTGCCTGAGTCCCATCACAGCAGCAGTAGGTGCAGCGGGGCGATGATGTGACCCCCTGGGTGCCCAGACAATATCAAAACCCATATCAAAAGTTGGTCTATAACAGAGTAAATAATGTCTACTATTCCAAAAATCCAATTAATTAGTTGGGAGATCCATCTTCACTGACTCAGTTCTTACAAAATAAACCATCTATCTATCTATATAATTCTCTTGGGCATGTTGACATTTCCAGTGTGCTGATTGGCTGCTTAGGGAACGGACCAACCAATCACAGGTCTGTTGGGCAGCCAGTCAGCACACTGGGGGCGGGACCATGTAGATTTCCAACATGGCGGCTGGATTGGAACAGTGAGTAACATGGGGTGGATGTGGTGTGTGCATGTGTGCCAGAGTGCAGGGGGTGAGGGACCAAGGCGAGGGTGGGGGGGGGGCAGAACAAGTGGCAGGGGGGCCAGAATGAGTGGTGGGGGGATGGCAGGCACCAAAACGAGTGGTGGTGGGGGCAGCAGGGACCAGAACAATTTTTAAAAAAATTGGGGCTATTTTCCATGCAATTTTTGGTTCCAACATGAATGATTTCCCCCAATATGAAGAAAATCATGCACAAATGTGACAGTTTAACTCCACTACCCCAGACTTTCCAAGCCCCTGAAATTACCTGAAAATTGGCACTAAATAGCAACTGAAAGTGATGTGATGTCACTTCTGGTTCATTAGGAAGTGCAAGTGTTGCCAATAGGGACAAAAATTTGCCTGGGTTCTTCTGTACAACTCTCCCCACTCCCATTATATGGGCAAACCAGATGTTACAGGGAATGCATACACCTACTTTTGACTCTTTCCTTTCCACACTAGAATTTCCTATCAGGTAACATCCCTCAGCAATCAGATTTACAAATTAAGTCCATGGACTTAATCAGACCAACTTCTTGTCTCACAGCAATTGTGTTGTTTAAGCAAATGGAAGCATGCAAGTATGGAAACAATTACTATCACACCACCTCTGCAAGAAAACTGTGGTGCTGCCCATTCCTGCAATTAGTCTTCCACACTTGCTCGCTGATCCCACCTTCCTCCCTGCATGTGCGCAGGTGTTTATTTTTTTTTGTTGTTGTTGCAGTTAAGAACTTGCAAAATTGCGTTGGTTCAGTCCTTCTTTGTTTTGTTTTGCCATAATTGTGCAGTTATGGCAAAACAAATAATAAATAAATAAATATTGGGAATGGAGTAAAAGCTATGGAAGGAGAAAAAGAAACTGAAGGAAAAAGTGTTTTTAAAAATTGCATATGGCCAAAATGATGCCATGGGTTGTTTTGTTTAATTGAGGCAGAGTTGCAAAGGCAAGGCAAGATTTAATAGTTTGAGTATCAAGTTTTGCCCAAAGTGCTTGGGAAGCTGCTGAGAAGCCTTTCTCAATGAATCTTCCCTTTGCTCCACTGGAAGTGGAGTGACTTCACCCTGCTTGGGAATAGGCAGGAAGAGAAGAGGAGAAACACACCCGCTCACACTACATGGCTTCCAGATCATTGGAGCTGCAGCACAATGAAAAGATTGCACCAGATACAATAGCCAAACAGTAGCAATATTTGCAGCCACTAATGGGTTTTCCCATCAATGAAAAGATGTGCTCCAACTATGAGGGAAATGTAATGCAACAATGGGAGAATCATGATATCATGTGATCAGGAAAGATCACATGTGGAACTGAACACTGCCAATAGTGCAATGAACCTATTGTGTGATAAGGCCCCACGTCTGCCTTCCAGCGGCCAGTCACAAAACAAAGCAAGATAAATTCAAGATATGGATGAAAATTACATGCTGTGATAAACAGATGTCTTTCAGCCTTTGGGGGAGAACCTCTGCAGAAATCATGATAAATGCATTGTCTCACTTATTCTGAATATAGAAGTTCCATTTTAGCTGTCATTGCTACTAGCTGTGATACTAGCCTCTCTGTCATGAATTTGTTACAGTTTTTAAAAACGTCTTCTACATTTTTCCTTTCATAAACACCTGCATACATATGGGATAATGGTGGGATGTATTTATCTGCAGTGTGGTATCCATGCTGTATGAGTGGATGTATGTGAATAAAACAATTACATGAGCTCACTCCCACACTGGTGTGCATGTTCACGTATGAATAAGAAGGGAATCTATGCTAGAATTCATCACCACTTATGGAACTAATAGGTAAGAACCTACTTTGTCAAATATAAAAAATGGATAGTGAAGGTTTTGTATATTATATATAGAGGAACTGATAAGTAGAATGATAGACTCGGATTCACAAGGAGACATTAAAAGAGAAGAAACACATAACACTTTTAAGAATATTTAAAGGGACAACAAGAATGTCTGTAAAAACTAAAGTATGTGCTGAGACGCATAGCATACTGTGAAGTAAGCTTGTACTATCCTGTGACAATAAAATAATTAGAATTTTTTCTGAGACTGAAGTATCCACTCTTAGAGGAAGCTGCCTGCTACATCTCTGTGTGATTTATTAATGCTGTGGCATTTTCTGCTGATAGCCTGTACTCAGGATAAGTAATTTTCTGCTTCAGGCATGACTGTTCAGTTGCTCCCAGAATGAAGACAGAATTGCCTGCTCTCAAAGGAGTCTGTCAGTTGTGTCTGCATTACCCTGACTTTTTCCAATATGGAGGCATTTCCTATCTCATGAGTGGTCTCTGAGTGTGGATGGATGGCTGAAATGTACCTTCTGTGTTATTTTGGCATGGGAGGGAGCATATCTTGATGACCACAACTTTGAGAGACATTTTTATGCATGATATTGACATCCCATACTAGAAGACAACAAGCCCGTAGAGACTTATAAGTCCAGGCATATTTTATCTTAGGACTTTATCAAACCACCCCCCTTTTCTGTTCTTTTGCTGGCATAATTTGTGACATTTTTATGCTGGCAATAGAACTCCCTTTACCACACCTTCCTTGCATCCCGTCCAAAGGCAGCCCCACCAATGACTGAGGAGTGAACGGAGCTCCATTCACTTCCTGGAATGAAATCCCGCGGATTCTCATGAGAAGACATCAGCACAGGAAATTTAAAAAAACAAAAACAAAACGTTTTTAAAAGCACAGAAACACACTTTAAAAGTCCCAAGTAAACTGGGGACGTTCATAAAAAGAGCATAACCTACCTGGATGTTGCGATCTCACCTGGAAGTTTTCTGGCTAGACTAGCCATTGACACTGTATACATGTGAAAGAAAAGGTGCAAGGTTTCAAATGCCAGCAATGCCAGCAAAAAAGTGCCACAGCTGATCTATTGACGGATTGTCTTGTCAATAAAGTATGATGCCGTATTTGATGCATCTGATAAATTCCTTAATTATTAAATTCCTTAATGTTAATAACATCCTAATCTACCCATGATGTTCAAACCACACTTTTGATGAATCAAGGAAACAGAGATAAAGGGATTGAAAGAACCCCAGTAGCAATCTGCTTTAGGCATATACTATATGTCTAATTCATAGTGTCCTGATAAACACAAATGTTGTTTGTTCATATCATTTTCATGGAGTGAAGAGGTTATACATGGAGCATCATAGTAGGCACCAGGAATCTTCATATCATATGGGTTTCTCTACCCAGTATGGTAGATCACAGTTTTTACCCCCAGCCAAGTAACCCAAAAGGAAACAATGATATTAAAAATCATCCAGAGATCCAGGAGCATCCTGTCTCTCTCCAAGTTCATATCATCCACTAGGATGGCCAAGGCAGTTTCCATTCCAAAAAATGGACTGAAGGCCAACTTGGAAAAGACCTAAATAATGAAGCCATGGTGGCTGCATATCCAGCTCTCCACATAGTAGGAAATGGAAATGTGTTTAGTCTCCAGCTCATCCTGCTCTTCGGGTTTTAGGTGGGTATCATGACTGCCTTTGTCCTGGCAACAATTCTGGGTGGGAGGAATGGTGCTTCCCTAGTTTTACAGCCAGGAAACTGAGACTGACAATGTCTTGTTCGAGAATAGGCCACTTCTCCCACTTCACAACTTCACCTTTAATGATTATCTGGGAAACACAGGTATGTAGTTGGTAAATTTCCTCCATAATTCTGTACTAAACATATTTTTAGAAAAGGAACAGTTAAAAATATGCCTTAAAATTAATCACCTCTGTGTTGGAGGAAAGTTTCACCTTCTTAATGTTTTTCCCATGTTAACAGAAGAACAGGGGTGGGTCGGGGTGGCTAGTGGTAAACGGTTACCATACTCAAGAAATTCAGCCAATGAAGGTGGAAATGAACTGATATTTGAATCCGGTTCTGCTACAGGCTATCCCTCCCAGTAACTGGATAACATTTACTTTAAACCTAATGCAGCATCTAAAACTATCTCCAGCTTTGCTCATATAAAGGCTGCCTTTTGTTGTTGTTAACTTCCATTAAGTTGGCTTTGTTTTATAGTGACCCTATGAATGAGAATCCTCCAAGTCACTATATCTTGGGACTCAAAGCAGCTCACAATCATCAACTACTCTGCTCAGGTCTTAAAGACTCAGACCAGTGACTTCCTTGATTGAGTCTATCCATCTGTAATGTGGTCTTCCTCTGTTCCTACTGCCTTCTACCTTCCCAAACATTATTGTCTTTTCTAGTGAGTCATGTTTTGTCATGATATGGCCAAAGTACAATAGTCTCAGTTTAGTCATCTTGGTTTCTAGGGAGAGTTCAACCTTCATTTGCTCTAGGACCCATTGGTCTTTTTACCAGTCCACAGTATTCATAAAACTCTTCTCCATTTCAAATTAGTTGATTTTTTTCTTATCAGCTTTCTTCACTGTCCAGATTCCACTACCATACATAGAAAAGTGAAATACGATGGCATGGAGTATCCTAACTTAAATATTAAATGATATATCTTTACAAAGTCAAGTTCGTTGACTGGTGGAAAATAGAAGTAAAAAGAAGTTAGGGTACCTAGCTTATTTTTACTTCTATTTCCCACTAATCTATTAACTTGACTGATTTGCCCAAAGACAGAGATAGATCTGAGTAACAGTTGGATCTTTTTTTCAAAAATGGATTATCAAACATTGTTTTTTGCATTCTTGTTCCCAGGGGAAGCCACAAGTACAGCCTGAAAACATCATCTCCCCTGGTAGATCCTACTTTGAATGTTGGCAAATTCACGCCCCCCTCTGTTACCCTAAGAGGTGGGAGGTGCTTTGAGACCCACCCGTGATATCAAAATCTAGATGCGGGAATTATTAGCTCAAACAGTATGCTTGCAAGAGGAGGGTAACTGCAGGGATCTTTTCACTTATGTATATCAGTACGGACTGCAGAGAACTCCAGTTTAAAGTGAAAAAGTGTTTTCATTGGAAATAACACAAATTGCATTCATACACACAACACACATTCCTAAGAACCACACAAGGGTATCGAGGGTAAGGGAGAAAGATTGGATAGAGGGAGAGATTCAGGGAAAATAAGGTGATAGTTGCCAGTCTTTAAGAGCAAAGAGAAAGAAGTCTGTGGGTGGCACTGGAGGTTCCGATCTGGAGGTTTGCTGAGGAAGAGAGTGGCCGGGTTCATCCATAGTGGCAGACCTTTCTATTGTCAGCGGACTAATATTTATACTCTGCTTTGGATCCTGAAGGGATACTCCTGAAGGGACAAAGCCTGGATGGTTTCCCCACTGGGTAAACAAAGTAACCCAAAACTTACATGATGGCATTAATGGCTGGGAGATAGGAATTGATGGGTTTACAACAACTATGTAATGCAGAATGAGGGTGGGGTCTGAAGTGAGATTTCCTTGGGATTGTGGTTGTGAAAGGTCACTTGATTGTTTGGTTGGATGACTCGTTGCTGTGGTGCCCTAGCAGGAATTAATACATACCTCCTTAATGGCTTTGTTTACTGGGGGCTTCCTCACAGTCCTAATATAGGCTTGCTTTGCCAGATCCCTGCAGTCTAATTCTAAGACATGTCCCATGCCTGTGACTTCCACCTGATCTCTTTTTGGATCACCTTGGTCATCTTGACCCCTAGAAGTGTCCAATATTTCCAATTATGAAATATCAGAGGGAGGGGGTAGCAGGGCATGCTAACACCTCCTCTGTTTCATCTCAAGTCTTTGATCAGGCAGACATCCAGACTGGTACTTCAGGTTGGCTGGTACCCCCCCTCCTCCTTTGTAACATCAAGGCTCTATTGCAGAGTCCTAATCCAGATCTGCTGCCCTCAAAGTGGGTTATTTGCAAAGTGTCTGCACTTAGAGGAGGATGGCTTGGAACTTTGATTTTTTGGTGACTAATACACTAACCAGAGCTTAGGATGTATGTGTTGTTGTTTTGTTTTGTTTTCATCTTAGGGTCAGCAGGGCTGACTTTTCTTTTTCTGTTCTTTCTTTCTCTGCATCCATTGGATCACACCAGGTTTGGGGCTGCACTGGCTTAGGGTACAATGAGGCCCACATAAGCCCTTCATTTTGCTGATGAGTGGGGTCTGTCTTAAGTGGCAAACAGTAAAAGGTACAAACTAATTATCTGATCAGCACAGGCAAGGCCTTCATTTCACTTCATTCCATTCCATTCCATTACCCAACCCCAACCCCTCTCTCTCTTTGTGAATCATGATGCCTGCCAGTCAGTTACCTACATGAAACCTTCCAATCCTCTCCCTCTCCCAGACAATTAGCAAAGTGTTTGGTCTTCTGGTTTGGATGAATAATTAATTTGCCCACTTTGTGAATGATTCATAGACCATATGCCAGGGTGGCAGGATGTGTGTGTGTGTGAGAGAGAGAGAGAGAGAGAGAGAGAGAGAGACAAAGTCAACTTCTTCAAAGAACAGCATCCTTACCCTCCCTCCTCTGGCCAAACGGAGGACGGGTGTAGTGCATCCCCTCTCCTGAGTTGGCCAATTTGTTTTTTGTTTTTGTTTTGCTTCCCCCTGGCACTGTGTCTAATCACAATTTAAGCTGCAAATCTTAGCAGATGATAACGCCTATCTCCACACCTTAAATGATTGCTGCCCTCATTTCTGCAGATTAAACTGCAACTTGAAGGCAATGAAGGAGACTTGCCACTGCTCAGTTATGGAGGGCCTCTGAATGTTATAACATGGATTATTCTTACCAAGTATCTTTCCAAGGTCTCCCTAAATCTAGAGGGTTGGCCTGAATTGGTGGGTGGGAGAGTAGAAATTAGTACATATACCAAAGTGGGCTTCCATGTACTAGAGGTTTTTCTGGGTTGATGACTCCTTTAGTCTGCCACAAGTAAATTGATTGGCTGTGCTTTTGATAAATATGCTGAACCAGAACTTGGAAAAGTGACTTTTCCAGGTGGCCATGCTGGCTGGGAATTCTGGAAGTTGTAGCCTCCAAAAGTTAATTTTTCCAAGCTTGGCAGTGCTCTCAAAATTCCTCATTTTCTGTATTGCAACTCCTTTCTGAATTCTTCTTTATTTTATTCTATTCCATGTCTATGGCACTCTTCCCCCATGTTACTCCGGATGGAGTGCCTGATTCCTCTTTTCTGATTTCTTCTGCTCAGCTCCTGCACCCATTTTAATCCTCCCAACTGAGCAAGGTAGTTTAGGATAAGAATTATGACTAGCTTAAAGTTACCAATTGAACTTCATGGCTGAAAGGTCGGAAACATGGTTTCCCGGGCTCTAGATCAACTCTATATAATCATTATACCATGCTGTCTATGAAACTGTTCTCATTTACAACTTCCCTGCCCCATCTTTTCCAGGGCCATCATTCCAGAGAAGAGGAGGGGGGCATTTAGCTAGGTCCAGGCCATCCACCACTCTAGGAAACCACTGCTAATTGCAGCTTCAAGTGTGCAGATGCAGCAGAGAACATGTTAATTCTCATTTACATTTGGTTTCATGTCAGTACTAACTCAGAACTGTACCCTTTTCTACTGTCATTAGGAATGTTATGGTTTGTGAAATGGCCTTGGAGTTCTTACAAAGGGCTCCTGTTGCAGGGTAGAAAGGAAATGTGAAAACTTTCAAATAAGATGTAAAACAGCAAGGATCTGGGGAAGGGATCAGTGCTTGTTCACAGCTCCAGTCACAGCTCAGAAAGAATTGTTAATATTATTTTCTTTTTTAAAAAAAAACTGATAGAAAAGGTGAGATCAGCTGACACAACATTACGCGCCTTGGCTAGAGGTGTCAAAAACTCATCATTAGGAGAAGATTTAATAATATTACAGCATGCTATGGGACCTAAACTTTCTGAGTACAGGCAGTGTTTGGTATTATTTGGGGATTTTGTTTCAGGCCATTTTGAGTCTTTACTCAACCCATGATTTAAAGCTGACTTTCATGTATGAATGTGGCCTGTGAATTTTTCTTTATCCCTGATGCTCATCCTGTCTTCCTTTCTATCTTAAATATATTATCTGAGTGTTTTCACATGGAAAGTAGGAATGTGTGGAAGCATCCTCAGAAATGTTGCTAGTCTTACTAGGTAGCTAGTTTGGGCTACCTTTAATGTTCCAGCTGTCCCCTCCTAAATGCCCATCCCCTCTGTGGGCCATTCAGAATTTAGCTTTACACAATTTCTTTTTGGGAATTTTGCTCCTTGTGATTCAGCTCATTCAGTCTGAACTGCAAGTGCAACACCAGCATGAGGCAAAATGTTCATTCACATGAGGTCCAAACCTCATGTTTTGCCCTTCACTTTAAGGGTTTTTATTTCACAAAGAATCGGCATGGGCTCTGCCCTCTGACAGCTGCACCTTCAAAACAGGAAAAGTTCCCACTGAACTTAATGGAGCTTTTCATGCCATACATACAATGGGCATGGGCCTCCCCTGCAGGATCAGGATAACAGCAGGATTCAAGACCCCTCCCTTGCCAACCTCCATTGCAGGGTCTTAATCCAGATGTGGTCCCCTTAAAGGGGGTTCTTTGTGAAGCATCTGCACTTACGGCAGGATGGCTCTGGGTCCTAGATTAGTATCAGAAGGGCTGTTTACAGAACAGCCCTGTCTTTGAAGGTGATTTTTTTTTTGGTAAGAAGACAATCATTGCAGCAGACAACTATGGATCCTTCTGCCGCCCTCTTTGCAATTATTTCTGTCTCCTTCCTCCATGTAATATCTATATGGGATAGTCTTTAAATGGCTCAAGGGCTGTCATAGAAAGGAGGGACCAGGCCTGTTCTCTGCTGCCCCAGAGGGTAGGTCCAGGGCTAATTGTTTGAAGTTACAGGAGAATAGGTTTTGATTGAACATTAGAACGAACTTCTTGAGAGTAAGAGTGCTTTGACAATGGAACCAATGGCCTAGAGGGGTCTCCTTCTCTGGACATCTTCAGAAAAGATGCTGAACAGCTACCTGCTTGAGATGCTTTAGCAGGAGATCCTGCATAGAGTAGGGGTTGGACTCAGTGGCCAATGAGACCCTTTCTAACTCTATGATTCTATGATGCGATGTGTCCTCTGATGTTTACAGTCCAAATCCAGCCTAAAAGTTTTTTTTAAAAAAGCTGTTGCCATCAGAGCTATCACCTTGACAACAGACTGAGGTCATCTGGTCATAGACTTTCCCACTATTGTCAGAATTATTTTATTTGTATTTAAATTATAGTAATCCTACCTTTACATCTATAAAAATTTTATGCAAATCTGTATCTTCTTTTGTCTGTCTGTCTCTGTCTTTCTTTGGCCACCATAACTTAAGGGCAAACCATGTAATTAATGTAACCTGCTGTTTAGTCTCTTTCCTTTTTGCTTTTGCCACAATAGTCAAAATATTTTATTTAAATAAAGGAAATCTATTTTTAAAAATTAAAAATATAGGATAACATTACTTGGTACTTAACTGCTGATATGATAGTCTTGCATTTTCTATTGTAGAAAGGCTTGGAGTTAGCACCCAGCATGGTAGGGGAAATGCCAAGCACTAGGGGTCTTTGGAATCATGTTATATTGGCCCCTATATACAGTGGGCCCTCCAGATCCATGGGGGTTTGGTTCCAGGACCCCTGCCCCCACAAATGGCAAAAAAATGTTGATGGGCACAATGGTGACTATATGCCAAATTTTAGGTATAGGACACAGTGATCTGCAGGCTATTGAAACCACAGTTTGGGAGCTCACAGATTGGGAGGGCCCACTGTAAATACAACAGTCAAGAAATCAGAAGAAGACTAGGAATTGGAAAGGCAGCTATGAAGTAACTAGACAAAATCCTTAAGTGTAAAGTTATATCATTGAATACTAAAGTTAGGATTGTCCATGCTATAGTATTTCCAATTTCTGTGTATGGTGTGAAATCTGGACAGTGAAGAAAACTGACAGAAAGAAAATCAACTCATTTGAACTGTGATGTTGGAGAAGCATTCTATGGATATTGTGGACTGCTAAAAAGACAGATCAATGGGTCCCGGACTCTCCCTAGAAGCCTAGATGATGACTAAACTGAGACTGTTGTACTTTGGCCATATCATGGGAAGATGTGACTCACTAGAAAAGACAATAATGTAAGTTATTAAGTAAGACAGTAAGGTAGAAGGCAGTAGGAGAAAAGGAAGGCTGCATTCCAGATGGATAGACTCAATCAAGGAAGCCACAGCTGCCCTGAGTCTGCAAGACCTGAGCCGGGCTGTTGAGGATAGAATGACTTGGATGTCTGGTGAAAGGCTCTCCCTCCATCCCAACTACCACTGCTGGGACCTTGGAAGGAAATAAGTAGAGGCAGAATCTGCTGGACTTAATCCTCTCCTGCACTGCCATCCCCTTCCTCTCCTTGTGCATTGTGTTGTTTGATTGTAAGGCTGTTTTTTCTTGTTCTTTTTCTTGTAAAACTACATGTACATTGATGGCACTATATAAATAAATAAATGATGGTGATGATGATGATGATTAGGTCTCTCATTCATAGAGTTACCATAAGTCGAAGTCGACTTGATGGCAGTTAACAACAAAACTGTGAATGTGCCATTCTCTCTGTGTGGGGAAGGAGACATCTTGAATTTGCACATGCCCAGTCAGTCACAGGTATGGGTGGGCATATTAATAATATAATAATAACAAAATTTATTTATATTATATCCCGCCCCTCTACGAAATGCAATCGGGGCGGCTTACAACAATTAAAATATAAATCCAAACCCTCAATCCCACCCACCCCATTAAAATACAATTAAATAATTTAGGAATTAAAACATACTTAAAAATACAAATAAATAAATAAAAATAAATAAAAATGAGCAATGGACAATGGATGTGGCGAGATCGGGACAAGCTAGATTTCCTTTTTTGATGGGTGGGTATCTATTCAGGAAAGGCCTGCCAGAAGAGATCTGTCTTAACAGCTTTTAAAAAGCTGTTTAGGGTGGTGATATGACGGATCTTATCCGGCAGGCTGTTCCATAATCTGAGAGCGATAGCCAAAAGGTCTCTCTGGGAGGTCGAAGAAAGCCTAGTTTTTAAAGGTTGTAATTCCTCCCAGAGGACTGAATGCACAGGGAGGATTATATGGAAGGAGGCGGTCCTGAAGATAGGTTGGACCCAAGCCATTTAGGGCTTTAAAGGTGATAACCAACACCTTGTACTGGGCCCGGAAACTAATGGACAGCCAGTGAAGTGATCTTAAGATCGATGTTATATCGTCTCTTCTAGATGTACCCGAGACCAGTCTGGCTGCCATATTCTGTACTAGCTGAAGTTTCCGGACCAAGCTATATTAATGATGCACCACCTGTTGGACCTGTTTTTCAACAGCATCCTTAGCAGAGGCAAATTTATCCAGTTTGTAGTGGTTGGTAGGAAGATTCAGGAGCATGGAGAAAATCCACTGAGTGAAAAGCATGAGATGTGACCTAACTTGACCAAAGGAAAGGGGAAGTACTGGGGGCAGAGTTAGGAGCCTATATGCTATTTTCCTTCTTTGTAATTACATGACCCTTGTCTAGCTTAGACAGCAACAGGCGAAAACCCAATCCAAGATGCCTCCCTCTTTCCTGTACAAGAATGAACTTTCACAGTAAGGCCCCAACATGACATTTACCTTCAGTCTCAGACATCATCCAGTTTGCCTGCTTGGTCCCAGGATGCTGATCTGCTGCCGTACTTCTCCTTTAGTGGGTCTTGCTTGCTGAATTCTCCCACCCAGCCACTTTTGAAATTCCTGACATACCCGCATTTGGTCAAGAAGCAATAATGATGCTTTGGCTACCTGCTGTTCTTTGCCTTGGATTACCAGAGTCGGCAAAGGCTGTTGCAGCTTAGGGAGGGGTATTTAGAATTCTCAGTCAGAGAGCTCTAATGCCTCCCCAAACTATAAGGCCCAGGGTTCCATAGGATGCAGACATAGCAATTAGAGTGGAATCATAGCATTACAATTATGTAGTGTGAAAGGACGTATTAGTGAATGACAAAACATATTTGGATGATAAGTGCAGTTGTGTTGAAATTTAAAACTGTCCAGTTCTGGGCACCAAACTTCAAGAAGGATATTGACAAGCTGGAATGTGTCCATAGGACAACCAAAATGCTAAAAGGTCTGGAAGCCATGTCTTATGAGGAGTAGCTTAGGGAGCTGGTTATGTTTAGCCTAGAGAAGAGAAGGTTAAGAGATGACAGGATAGTCATATTTAAATACTTGAAAGGATGTCACATTGAAGAGGGAGCAAGCTTGTTTTCTGCTGCTTCAGAGACAAGAACATGGAGCAATGGACTCAAACTACAGAAAAAGAGATTCCACCTAAACATTAGGAAGAACTTCCTGATAAGAACTGTTCAACAGTGGAATAAACTACCTGGGAGTGTGGTGGAGTCTCCTTCTTTGGAGCTTTTTAGCACCTGAATGACCATCTGTCAGGGGTGCTTTGATTGTGTATTCCTGCATGGCTGGCAGTTGGACTGGATGGCCCTGATGGTCTCTTCCAACTCTATGATTCTGTGAAAATGTGTTTGCCATCCTCGGTCTGCATAGGCAGCACCAGGGAAGGTGGGGGTGGAATAGTAGCTTGCCTCCCTGCTCCCCTGCCCCTATTGTTGGGAGGAGAGGCTTTTTTTTGGCATGCACAAAATAATGAAATCATAAAATTAAAGTAGGACCACAATGGTAAACTGCATGAAAATTAATAGAACCTCAGAGGAAATATGTTTAGGATGGGACTATTATAGTTTGTTTTAACAGAGGGGCGGGGTGTAAATAATGAATATAAATAGTGAAGTGACCCTTTGTTTTTTATTTTTCAGAAATCTAGTTGTTTTTTCTTGTGCTGTTATTGTAGTTTTGAAATCCTAATCCACACAAATCAATAATTGTTACCATTTCAGCTCCTTAAAAAGACCTCTAGTGAAAAGATGACACTGATACTTTTGGTTTTAATTGACTGATTCTAACAAAGGAAGCTTGTGGCCCACATGTGTGTCTCAGCAAATAGGCAATGAAAATTCAAAGGAATATCTTGAAGTTTACACCAATCTCACCAATACACCAATTATAATACTCAGCTGGATAAAAATGCTGATTGATATATGTGGGAATAAGGGTCCATAGTTCAGGTCAACAACAGAGTGGTGGGCTCCCCAGTATTCCCCACCCCAACCCTGTAGACCCTGTAAAATGTTACTCCTGGAATTTCTTATCATTTCAGAGAGTTGTATGAATAATATAAAAATATTTTCTCCTAACTTCGCCTAACAAACATACAGTCCCATTCTTGACCAATATGCCACTCTTCTCCCTCCCTCCTTCCCTCCCATTGCCCCCAAATAAGAATTCTGTGTCCTCAGTGAAACTTTCTTCATTTCCAAAATTTCTGGCATTGCAGAGACTGAGGCACTGAAAGTAGATCTCCTGTGCTCACATTCCCTTGGTACGTATCTTTGCCTACTCCTTTCCTTTGGATCCCTAAACTATTTAGGTTACTGTAATGTTAGAAATTTGGAGAGTGGAGGGAAATTTCATTTGGGGGTGCAGAATTATTCTTTAGGGGCAATGTCCTCATTCCCTGCCCCCCCCATAGCTACACCCCTGTCCACAAACATATCTAAACACACAACGTATTTTGAAGAGAGGGTCTTTTGAAAAATGTATTTGGATAATCTGTATTTGCTCTCCATTATTTTCACTGTTGTCTCAATATATTTCACCTGCTTCCATTACTTGTGGAATAACATTGCTGTGTGACCAGTGGGCATCCTAAAAATGCAAAGGGAAAATCACCACTGTGACTTCAGTGCTGGGAATTGGAGGATTCCAGTGGGAACTTGTTAAAAATGAATACATTTAGGAGAAATAGTTTGGATAGATTCACCAGTAGGTGCTGTCACAGCAATGAATAATTTGCCCAACAGCATCAAACAGAAAAAGTCTCCTTCTGAGAATAGAATGCCTATATAGATTTGTTGTTTTTGCTTTAAATCACCTCTGTTTCCCTTAACCTGTGATCAGACCACCTGTCAGGTTTAGCTCTGGCTATTATGCAAACAGGGCAATATAATATTTGGAAGCACCCAGGAGAGCCTAAATGAATATAATTAGCATCAAATTCACATTTCAGGAGAATCTCAGTTGTTATTTTTATGAAACAAGTTTCCAGTCTTGATAATTTTGAGACTATTTTGCTAAATGTGTGCCTGCTGAGTTCCAAAAGGTAAAAGAGTGACAGAATGAAGTCAGCAGGGCTTTCATGCTCTGTACTGTTGTTTGACATTACCCTTAAGTAGTCTTTAGGAGACTAAAGAATGCAGAGCAGTATGTATTGCAGAATAAATAGTGAAAAATAATAAAAATCATGAAAATATTCTTGTCTAATTTATATAGGCTACTCATTCAGCTCTTTATAATGGAGAACTTGGGGTCTCCCCCTATATATATATATATATATATGTGTGTGTGTGTGTGTGTGTATGTGTGTGTATATATATATATATATATATATATGTATATATGTATGTATATATGTGTACACACACACACATACACACACACATATATATATATGCAAAACTGTTGCATTGGGGTAAAGCTCATCTTGGCACTGGAGCAATTCCAGGGCTTGTCTATACAAGGCAATAAAATGTGGATTGATGCACACTCACACAAATTCGCAGCAGCTTTCATTTGTCTCCATGGTTTTTACTCCCAAGATCATAGGCATGCGAAGCCATATGCATTTGTTGTTCATATGGACATGCCTGCGAATCAAGATGGTGGGCACAAGTGAATTACTTGCATTTTTAATGTTGCCACCGCTGAACAACAATATTTTTAAAAAGAAAAGAAAATCCAAGGTGCAGAAGTGTAATCTTCTAATTAAATTAATAGAAAAAAAGAGAGAAAAGGCTGTTTTGTTACCTCAGTGCACGTTCACTATGTCGAAAATCCAACATGGCAATTTTGGGTGCTTGCCTTGCCAGCAAGCTCCGCCCCCCTGCGCACATCTGACCAATCAGCTTTCCACTTCTGCTCTTATCAGGAATACACAACAAAGTTAATTGGTTGTCCCAACGAGCGGGAATGCACATTTCCTTCAGATATTTTTTAAAAAATACAGGAAAAGCCACAAAGGCTTCTTCCATGGAGTATTTGGAGTTTTTGCCCGCCCCCTTCAAATACAGTGAAATGATGTGGGATCCCATTGGAACAAAAGGTGTCCTCAAATTCTATGAAGAATATTTTTGCCATATAGTATATGGCACCCAGTATATGATTATTAAAACTATTCCTTGTTTCTTCTCTTCAAAACAAACATTTGAAATTCAGGACTTTTTCAGACACCCCTTACCGCACAAGAAGCCTCCGGAACAGTTATGACGCTGTTGCGTGGCAGGTGGTCCATTTCGGATGATGCCATCCCTCTCTCTACATCATCCGTGACTGTTCCGGGTATGATTGGAGGCAACCGCACCATTTTTTTTTTACTCACGGACAACTTCCTGCCACGCAACAGTGTCATAACTGTTCCGGAGCCTTCTTGCACGGTAAGGGGTGTCTGAAAAAGTCCTCAGAGGCACACTGCCTCTAATCATGGAAGCACTATTTGACTTATATTATCTAATCCTCCCCCCCCCTTTTTTTTTTGGTTTTTAGTTTTTAAAAGGTAGTGTTTGTGCAAGACCAAAACCAAATCACTACAGGGCATCAAGATATGTCATGCTTGCTAGTAGCTCAAGAAGGAAACCTTGTAATTGAAATTTTAAAATGTGTGTGTAAAGAAAATCACAGTCTAATTGCACATCAACTGTTTCCTTTTGCCCCTCAGGCACATTTCTCATGCCTAAGATCGCTTACTAATCTATGGCACCTTTCTTGTTAGCATCATCTTCTCCTCCCACTTCCCTTTAACTGGCATATCTGAAATAGATATTAAGCTGCTACTTTATGTTCTGCTTGGTTTCAACTTCTTTTTTCCTGAAGGAGTTCCAATGTAAGCCTTTTACCTATCAGACCTACAAAAACCACCCTCGCTCTCTCTTTTGGAACTTATGATGAAAAAGAATGAGATCACTGTGATTTTTATAGATCAAACCTGGCAGCATTTCCAAATTAAATTGGATGGTGAAATGTAATTTTAATGTGGGCCTCTATCTAAAAATAAGAAATAATTATTCATTATTAATAGAACCAGCCCATATAAAGTGAGTTAATTTTAATTGCCAGATGGGTGTGAGTTATTCTAGAAGTCATGGCTGGATGGACCAGTGGCTGTGATGTACATGTGTGCAAACTCCTGAGAGATTTCTGTAGTCTTAGCAAAATGTTCTGCTTCTTTCAGAGTTCCTTGCATGTTCTCAGGAATACTCTCTACATCTCAATACTTTGTTCTGGTTAAGGTTTGCTTCTAAGTAGTCTTTTTAATTTTGTCCACTACATGTCAAGCGTCTTCCTTAACACAAGTTTCCCACCATGACATCTAATGGTGGTGAAAGACAGAAGCTAATGCCTACTGTTGGACAGAGTAAGGTGATTTGCTGGGGAGGAAGATTTTAGGTGTTATGAAAAGGCAGCAGCATATCACTTGATTATTTAATTTATTCTTATTGTATACTGCCAGGGCGGGAAAAGGCAGTTGTGCCAAAATAACTTGGCTAGCTTTGGGTGCTACCTTGACTTGGTTGGGAAGCACCATTTGCTGCTTTGCCTCATGCAGCAAAATGCCTTCATCTGGCCTTGGATAATACTCATAAGTAAGACAAACTGACAAACAGGATTCATGACTGTATTCTACGCAGAACTGTTCTGGATAGCTAAACTGGTGAATGTGTGTATATGTTTCCTTGCAACTATACCCTTGTAATGTTTCACTTAAGCAAGGCTCTCCACATTCATCTCAGAATTCTGTAACAGTTCCTTCCATGATCCATTAGGTCCCATGGTTTCCAGCTGATAGTTCGAATACATTGTGCCATATAAGCATTATGTGGCCAGGATGGACCTTCCACAATTTTGCCACATTACTATCCCCCAGTCAACTTGTTCTTCAGTGAGAAGATGACGGCAGATGAGGAACACGCCCCGCCATACATTTCTTGGGAACAGAGGAGGAGACATACTACCCATTCTTCAAATTGTATGGACCTTTATATTGAAGTAGAGCACCCTTTAACTCACTGTTATGTGCCCCAAACTTTTTAGTAGATGGATTATTTAAAGGGATTTTCTTTGCAGAAGAAATTTCACTTCCTGGTCTGGAAATGAATTACATTTGGGCCCCCAAATTTAATGTACTGTGCTAGTAATGCAAATAATACTTGGAACTTTTCTCACCTCTGAAGGGAAAATGTATTTCAGCAAATTAAGACACCCTGTTGAGAAAATTGTGAATTGCTACATGATTGCATGAACACAATAATGCAAGATTTACCTCCATACAGTGTGCTGACAGTTCCATACCCTGTTTACTTAAACCTGTGGTTTAGGAATCACGACCAATATTGCCCAAATAAAAATGAGTTCAGATTGGGTGTTAGGGTGTTTTGCAGATTAACCACCTTGGTTGCTGTGATCCTCACAGTGACAGTGAAACAAGAAGATGCTGCTGCCCATCACCTGAATCAGGATAACTGCTAATACATACACTGTTACAGGCAAGTGGTACTTTTGTGTGAGCCCAAACTGTCTCTGGGCTTGTCTATATGAAGTGATAAAATGTGGATTGGTGCACATAATGCCAATTTGAAGCAGCTTCTATTTGCTTCAACGTTTTTGTGTTTTTTTGGTTGCAGGCATGTGAAGCTATCTGCTTTCACTGTTCCAATAGGCATGCCTGTGAATCAAGATGGCAGGCTCAAGTGAATTATTCGTGTTTTTATTTACATTGAGTTACCACCACTGAAATTTAAAAAAATAAATAAATCCAAGTTGCACTTTAACAAAGAAGCAAACAAAAAAAGGTTATTTTCTCACCGTAGTGCATGATTGCTATGGCAAAAATCCAACATGGCAGTTTCGGGCACTTGCCTTCTTAGCAAGCTCTGCTCCCTGCACACTTCTGACCAATCCATGTTGAGCTTTTTTTAAAAAAAAAAAATATGAGGAAAGCCAGAAAGGCTTTTCCTGCGTAGTTTTTGGCATTTTTGACACCCCTCCATCTGAATAGAGCATATTGATGTGGGATCTCATTAAGACAAATTTGTATTCTCTTCAAATGCTATGGAGTATTTTCTCCATTTAGACAACCCCTCTATTAATCTAGCAGCAATTCAAAGCCTCCTGAGGCAATTGCATGGGCACTGTTTTGTAGGAAAACTAACTTTGCCCCATATCTTCCCATTGTCCCAGTTTGGCAGGTACAGTCCTGATTAATTCTGTGTCATATCACTTTTTTTTGGCTGCTTTTAAAATGCGCCAGATTCTCTTTCTGCCTCCCACTTCACCCTTTTGTCCTGAGCTTATTTCAGTTGCTGCAAATTGAGGTCTAAGAGCAAAAGTAGTTTGTATTCAGTTAACTCAGCAGGGCGGAAACAAGAGGAGGATACAGAATCTTACCCTTTTCCAAAGCAAACTGGTGCAGAATCACCTAGCTTGACTGTTATTCCTTATTAATGACTTTTGCCATCCTGATCACACTCTGGTGTTGCTTAGCCACAAGTGTCCTGGTTTTCATCTGTAAAATGTTGGAACGTATGTAAACCACAGGTTCTGAAGTTACTTTAATCACACTATTAATGGGTGATTTATGTATTGAAACCATATGTGATTCTAAGGAGACATATCATATGTTTTGTAATGCCAACATACTGTTCTGACCATTTCAAACTAATTTCTGCATTTTTATCTCCTTGCCCTCTTTCTTATTTAATCTGGGTATATTTTGATGTATTTTGTTAAAGGTGACAGAGTTTTAAAAAATATCTCTTTCTTGCCCTGCAAATATTTTAACATGGTAAAGATAAAATAGTCTAAAGCCCTTGTGAGGTCATTTCCAAATGCTTTCAGTGTCAGGGTTTTTTTCCCCCTGTTGAATTTGTAGGCAATAGAGACCAAAGTGCCAGTCAAATGAAAATCTTTTCACTGCATCACATTTTCTACAGGCGTGTAAATATGCTAAGTTCAGGCACTGATCCAGTGCCATCTTGTGATGCTCACCAAACTGATTTAATCTAGAGAAAATATTTAAACATGGGTGTGTTTATGTTGAAAAAGTGCAGATTGTGATACTGGATGTTTGAATTCACCTTCCTTATAATCTTGTTTCTTCCTTCTGTCAAAGCTTGTAGCTAGTCCTTTTGGGTTCAAAGACATGCTTCAGAGTGTGTGGGCAATGAAATCTCACATGTGTGGCTGAATAAGTTTCTCAGCAGATGGATGTTAGCACTTCAGTACCTTGCTAACCTTCTTATCCTACCCAGTGATAAACAGAAGCAGAGTAAATTATGTAACACAGCAAAAATGCCAGAATATTATGTAAAACATATGTGTGTGCAGCCATATAATGCATGTGTATATACAGATTTGCTAAATTAGCATAATTCTTACACTTATAGTAACTTGGGATGTCTTTGCTTTGCTTTTTGCTTTTCCATTTTGATCGTGAATGTGGATTCTTGGATGGAGAATTTCAGGCTTTTTGATGCAGAGTACACTCAGTAACAGAGTACATATAGCTCCTGCTCTTCCTGTTTCTTAACAATGTACAGGATCTGAGTCCTGTGTAGGCATTCATATGCTAGCCAGAGACTGACTTTGTCTCTGGCCTGTGGCATGCCCCCTCCCCCACCAAATTTATAAGTAAATTTCAGGCTAAAGTTCTCCTACATGAAAAAAAAAATCATGGACATTTACATGTAAATACAAACTCCTCTCAGAAACTTAGCACAAGAGGGAAGGGACACGGCAGTGCACCCCAATAATAGCACCTCCCATCTTGCCTTATTGTACAACATCGGCATTCAACAGTTGTTCTTCCGTTCTGGTCCTGTGAGAGATGGTGGTAAGTGCAAGTCTTTTTTCTAATGGTTTTTTTTTCAATTAAAAAAAGACTTGTGTTTACCATTGTCTCCCAAGGAACCGGAATGGAAGAACAGCTGTTGAACACCAACATTGTGCAATAAGGCAAAATAGGAGGTGCTATTATTGGGGTGCACTGCCGCTTCCCTTGTGCGATAAGCCTCTCAGTATTAGTGTAGAGCTCATGAACAATTTCAGAACATGCAAAGAATATTCACCCCAAATTTTGATAGCATGGCAGTGAGCCATGTTGCGCTTTATTTTTGAAGTTGTTCCTTTAAGCTCCAGAAATGCTTTCTAGACTAACCACTGCTCAGGAAATGGTGGCTACAAAGACTAGCTAGAATTGAATGGAGTGAGTCAACCCTCTTGTCCCTGCCTAACTGGGTTCTCACAACTGCCACCCTCACTTCTCCTCGACTTCTGCTTCATTTTTTCCTCTTTTCTTCTTTAGACCAAGCAATATCTCTTGCCCTTGACTATATTTGCTCTGGCAAACAAACTTCACAATCCAGCAACATCTGGACAGCCACCTCTACTTTAAACCCTCCATTCTGTCTACCACCCCAGCACTCTTACGCTATGGTTGCACCACTTCCCCTTCAGCCATATTTGTCTCAGGGGTCATGTGAGCAGTCTCCATCATGGGTTTTATTTCTTGGATGATTCTGTAACAGTTAATTGACAAATGCTTGGTCTTCTGGTTACAACAGATGTCACAACTACACTAATACACAGATCAAACATAGGGCTGAAAGAACAGGCTGGCATACTGGTTAATAACATCACATCTGAGAGTTTATTTCTTTATTGGATGATGCATTTTTAGATATTTTCTTTAGGCAAAATACTACAAGTTTCTGCAGCTTGGTAGCCTACTTCTTCCCCTTCTCAGCCTTTTTCATGGCTCTCTCATTGCTGTTGTTTGAGCTGAAATTTTAGCGTACTTCAGGGTTTCTAAGGGGAGGAGTACAATCTTAGCATGAGGAGTCACAATCAAAGCCTGTTTCGCAGAAAGCTTTTGCTGTTTGCTCTCCCTGCCCCTGTTATAAATTCCATCCCATTCCTAGTGAATACAGCCATGTCTTGGCTTCTCACCCAGTAGGTGACATCAACACCTTAGTAGACTCCATCCTATCTCAGTGGGTACCAAACACCACTCCTTATCTCTAAGATTCTGCCATCAATCTAATGGTTCAGGCAGTGGTGTAGTGGAGCCAGGGATCACAGGATTGGGAGTGCTGGGACTTTTTGATTAGTAGGGACAATGATGCTATCCCCTGGTACCTTACCACTCAAAGAGCCAGTGGTGAACTGGTTTGAGCTCTGAACTATGACTCTGGAGACCAGGGTCCAAATCCCCACTCAGTCATGAAAACCTACTTGGGCAAGTCACACTCTCTCAGCCCCAGAGGAAGGCAAACGCAAACCCTCTCTGACCAAATCTTACCAAGAAAATCCTGTGATAGGTTTGCCTTAGGGTTGCCATAAGTTGGAAATGACTTGAAGGCACACAACATCAACAATCTTACCTCTCAGGATTCCCATTTCCATCTGAGCTTAGCTGTATTCCTCATAGTAGCTGGGATCAGTTGAATTTTTCCAGCAGGAGTATATTGTTTTGAAGTATCCCTGCTGTAAAACAATGTGCATTAGACTGGCTTCAGTGGGTACCTTTATGGCATAGCTTTACTTCTAATGAAGATCAAAACTGCTAGAATTGCTTTGTTGAAATAGATGAACACACAAGGATTTGCCTTAGGAACATAGTTATGGGGACTATCACAATGAAGGCCTGCATTTGGAGGTATACCACTACACCACTGGGTCCAAGGCTCCATAGACTTTCCAGGAGCTTCCTGGAATAATACCTGAAATCAGCCCTTCTCATCTTTCCTTTAGCAGGGCTGCCCCTCCTTTAAGACTCTACTTACAAGCGAAGGAAAGAGATGAAATTTAGCTCATGCAAATACTATTGCATGAGCAGAATTAGATACAGTGGATTGTGACATTAGAGCCAATTAAGCAAAGCATATCTACCTAGAGCTCTGGGCCTCTTTGGCTTAATTAGACCCCAGGCCAGCAAGCACTGAAGCTTGTGCCCAGTAGAGATCAATGGAACTCCTTACGTGCCTAAGTAGGGCACATGCACTGCTACTTTGCACACCAACTGTGCTGCGCTTCCAGAGGAAAACTATCAGTGCTGATTGCTATCAGCATATTTTTAAAAACAGCAGCACTTGACAGCACACTTAAACCATATAGTCCAGCATATCACAGTGAATATTCTTTACATTGATGCAAACCCCCTCACTTCAAGGATCACTAGCTTCTGTACAGACCCTTGTTACAGTCACACATGCCATCAACTGTTGTGCATGAGTGAGAGACTTCTCAATGGTTTCTGTTTTTAAATTTACAAATGTTTGATAGAATGTTTAATCTCACAGTAAATCTGGTTGTACTTAATTATAGAATTGGTGTAAATTAAACACTGCAATATTTATTGTATGGATGCGAAGTTATGAGAAGGGAGAGAAAAAGGGAGCTAGTGTACCATCCTGAAGAAGATTACTCAAAGTATTAGACCCCAGGCTAATTCTTACATCCCTAAAATCTCCTCTGAAGGTAAAACATGTGCCGTGATTTACCAGGGTCAAGCATCAGAAAATAGGGAGTGTTGGACCATATGCCTACAGTGGTTCGATAGTAATTTTGTCTCTCCAGGGCATGCTGGGAATTTTATGAGAGAACTGAGGATCTTCAGCTGAGAAGACTCAGCACCTTTCTGAATCTTCAGTTTTCAGGGTTCTTTCAGGGAAACAGTGATGATAAACTGAAGTTAAGCTGATGTTTATATAGTGTAGATCTGGTCTCAGAGTTTAGAGTTAAATTAGCTTTTCAGTCAGTCAGAAACTTCTGTGCTTTTAAGAACTCTCCTGCATAGAGAAGTGATATACAACAGAATCCAAAATCTGCAAAAGAGTGATAACTTTATTGGCCAGCTGACACACACAAAATACACCTCGCATTTCAGTTTCAGCATTCCATTAAAAATATTGCTCTTTTGTGGATTTTGTATTTTGTTGTGTTTTGCTACATGGCCAACATGGCTACCTGGGTATGTTTAATAGAGAAGTGAAATAGATTTTGTCTCCCTGGACCCAATCTGGTGATTTTAGTAGTCTGTCATCAAGAGGGAATCTGCAGTGACATTTTAAGCCTCTTTACTCAGAAGTTGTCATCATAAAATTTCATGGGATTTCTCACTGGACGGCTCAGAGGCTTATTACACACTGAAGTAAAGTGGCAGCGCAGCTAGAAGATTCCGTCTTCCATGCTGCCAAACTGCATGACATCATCCTTTTTCTATTCTGGTCCCACGGAAGACCAAAATAAAACCACATCTTTTTGCTCACCGGAAAAATCTGTTAGCAAAAAGATGCAGTTTTACCTTGGTCTCCCACAGGGCCAGAATGGCAGAACACCGGAAGAATGATGACATCATGTGGACAGGCAGCACAGAAAGAGGAAACATCTGGCTACACTGCCACTTTACTTTGGCATGTGATAAGCCTCTCAGATTCTATCCAAAGTCTGCAACAGAAGAGGACTGGTATAACACCTGAAACACTGAAAGTAAAATACTGCCTTGGTCCCTCTTGAACTTAAAAGACTCTTGAGCTGACTTTGGACTTGCCAATTTGGCTAAGTTTTAATGTGTTTTGGGGCTATTTGTTGTTGTTAACTGTCATCAAGTTGGCTTCGACTTACGTAAGTCAATCCTATGAATGAGAAAGTCGCTCTATCCTCAACAGCCCTGATCAGGTCTTGAGACTCAGGGCCATGTCTTCCTTGACTGAGTCCATCTATCTGTAAAGTGGTTTTTATTTTTCCTACTGCAAGCATTACCAAGCATTATTTTTTTTCTAGTGAGTCATGTCTTCTCATGATATGGCCAAAGTATGATAGTCTCAGTTTAGTCATCTTAGCTTCTAGGGAGAGTTCAGGCTTGATTTGTTCTGGGAACATTTACTTGTCTTTTTAGCAGTCCACCATATCCATATGGGGCTTTTTTCAGAATTGGATTTGTCCTTCGAGCCTGTGCAATGGATTTGTACTGTCTATTCTCCTTTATGGGTCTGAAACACGGGTCACCCATCGCTACCACTAACGACTCCTCGAAAGCTTTCATCAGCACTAAATATACACTGGACTGACTATGTGACGAATGTTGCTGTCCTTGAGCAGGCAGGAATCACCAGCATTGAGGCCATGATATTGAGAACACAGCTGCGCTGGATAGGGCATGTTTCTAGGACGCAGGACCATTGCCTCCCAAAAATAGTACTCTATGGTGAACTCGCCACGAGTCAGCGTAAGAGGGGAGCTCCAAAAAAGTGATACAAGAACTCCCTGAAACAACATCTTAGGCTTGGCTAAATTGATCACCAACAATGGTCCGCCCTGGCCTCATATCGGGAGACACGGAGACGTACTGTCCACAATGCTGCAGCCTTATTTGAGAACTCACGCCGAACAAGTCTTGAAGAGAAACAACAACGCAGAAAGAATCACAACCCGGAAACATCACCCAAGGAGACCTTCTGCTGTGCTTTCTGCAACCGGACTTGTTTATCTTGGATTGGCCTTTTTAGTCAACAGCACCCTTGCAGAAAGCGCAGGATGAGTCCTTCCTGAATCTTCGTTTGTGAAGAAAAGCCAGAGAGAGAGAGAGAGAGAGAGAGAGATCCATAGAACTCTTCTTCACCAACACATTTCAAATGAGTTGATTTTCTTTCTATCACCTTTCTTCACTCTCCAGATTTTACAACCATACATAGAAATTGGAAATACTGTACAATGGCATGGACAATCCTAACTTTAGTATTCAATGACATCTTTACATGTCAGGATCGTGTAATTTTGTTCAACCATTCCCAGTCTTTCTTTTGTAAACTTTGTCTTCTTGATATTAGCCGATGGTGTTATTTGTAAGTTGCTTTGCCAGCCGGTTTGGAAGAAAGGTGGGGTAAAGTGCTAGTTGAGTTTGTGACTCAGATGAATTGACTGCCAAGCCAGGGGACCCAGAAAGAGATTCATGGTCTAGAGTAGGTAGGGAAGCAAGCATGTTTCAGATGGCACTTTGTAGGACAGAGACCAAGGACATTTTCAGACGATCCTTGCCGCGCAAGGATCGCCCGGGGGAGGTTTGTTGCAGCAGTGCGGCAGAGGGTCGATTTCGGACGATGCCATCCCTGCTGCGAGATCGTCCGTCCCTCTTGCGCTTAGGCTTAGAGCCTGCCACGCTATATTCGGCAAGATTTTATTCACAGAGGTTATCTAAGCGCAAGAGGGACGGATGATCTTGCAGCAGGGACAGCAGCATCCAAAATCGACCCTCTGCTGCGCTGCTGCAATGAACCTCTCCCGGGCGATCCTTGCACGGCAAGGATCATCTGAAAATGTCCCAAGGGTAGGGATCGAGGAAGAATTTGTTTGTTTAACATTTTAAAATAAACCAAGGGAACTGGTGCTTTCAAAACTACTAACCAGAATTCAAATATTCCTTTGTACTTCTCCAAATTGTGGGACAAATTTCTCAAAAAACAAGTACATTAAAATTTATACATTAGAAGAAATGCATATTAAATATTAACCATTTTTGTATGTATTTCCACATTCAAGATATCCCTCTCTCCTCTCTCTCTCTCTCTCTGTGATGTACAGAGAACACACGCTCACATACAATCAATATTCTTCTTTATTGATGAGGAATCATGTGTCAGGAACGTAGCAAAGCTGCAACTGAGGTATAGACAGACAAAGCAATAGATAAAAGGCATCCAGCGTGAGAAAAGGAGGGAGGACATCAAAGTCATGGGGGGGGGGGTGTAAAAAGGGCCGTTAGGCCATCTGGCCGGCCTTGAGCTCCTGGTAGGACCAGCATTACCATGCCAACCAAGAGGCCTGGCTCGACTCCCAGACATTCCAAGGCCTGAGAAAGTATCAGATCCAAACCAACTACATGTCAGGGCCTTCATGAATTCCACTCCAAATCCCAGAATTCAGGGACGTCCTGACATACTGCCCCCCCCGAAGACCACCTTCCCCCCCCCTCGCCGTCAGCCGGGCTTATCAGGAAAGCGGGCATGGAACTTTCTCAACAAGCGCCGTGCATTGACATGCTCAGAGGCAACCCATTCGGCATGACCCAAAGGCAGGTGCTTCCATTTCACCAAATACTGTAACACTCCCCGATGAACCCTAGAGTCCAAGATCTCAGAGATTTCAAAATGTTGGTCTTGGTCCACCAGGATCGGCTGCGGCGCGGCCTCCGGGGCCGGATGGTGTTGGTCTGAAGAACTCGCGGGTTTGAGCAAACTGGAATGAAATACAGGATGCACATGTCGGTACAATTTAGGTAAAGACAACTCAAACGCTACAGGATTTATCACTTTAACAATAGGAAAAGGACCAATGTACTTGGCACCCAACTTCTTGGAGGGCTGGGGGCTCTTAAGAAACTTAGTGGACAAATAAACCATGTCCCCTACAGCATATTCCGGGGTGGGGTCCCGCTTTTGATCAGCATAATGTTTGTAGCGTGAATTGGCAAAGTCCAAAGCCGAAATCACATGAGGCCAGGCGTCCTGGACCTTTTGACTCCACTGGGAGACCGAAATGGGGCCCGAGGAAGACCCCTCCATCAAAGGCAGGGGACCGAAGTCCTGTCCAGTGACGACCTTGAAAGGCGAAAGGCCTGTGCTCTGGTGAGTAGCATTATTATAAGCCACCTCCGCAAAAGGTAGGAGGTCTACCCAGTCAGTTTGTTGGAAATTCACATAACACCTTAGGTACTTTTCAAGTGTCTGATTCAAGCGTTCCATTTGACCATCCGTCTGGGGATGATGGGAGCTGCTGAGGCCTAGCTCAACCCCCAGAAGGTTGGTAAAAGCTCTCCAAAACTGAGAAGTAAATTAGGCCCCCCGATCAGAGACAATCTTGGCAGGAATGCCATGGAGACGATAGATATGCTGGATGAACAATTTGGCCAATTGAGAGGCAGTGGGGACTTTCCTGCAGGCTACAAAATGCGCTTGTTTGGAGAACAAATCAGTAACTACCCAAATAACCGTCTTTTTCCTACTTTCAGGTAACTCTACTATGAAATCCATGCTGATAACCTCCCAGGGTTTGGTTGGGTGGGCAGAGGTTGGAGCAGGCCTTTGGGCTTCCCGGACCCTCCCTTTGCCATGGCACATGTGGGACACCCCTTCACATATTCCTCCACCTCCTTCCTCATTTTGGGCCACCAAAACTGTCTCCTAGCCAAGTGCAAAGTTTTGATATACCCAAAATTTCCAGCACTCTTGACGTCATGGCACTGCTTGAGGATGAGCGCCCTTCCGGGACATACAAATGATCCCCCTTCCAGGCCAAGCCCTCCCTCATGGTCACCTCCCCGGGGTGGGCCAGGAACCACTGATCTGAGGGCAGCAGCGAGGCCAATTGAGCTTGCCACCCACCCTCATCCTTCCGTGAGCCAACAAGCAAAGCAGAGCCATCAGCAGCCGGGGCAATCTCACCAGGAACAGTGACTGGGGAGGAGCTATCAGCCCCAACCGCCGGGGGCTCAGGCCTAGGGACCTTGGGGACCTCCCTCGTAGTTTGCTCAGGTACAGACTCAGGCCCCATTGCCGGGTCAGCTGAGGGCGGCTGTAGCTTAGCTTTGCTCCGCGTGAGGACGGCTAGTCCCAAGTGGGAAGGAGAAAAAACGGTATCAATGACTTCTTTATGCTTGCTCTCATGCTGCGGGAGTCTGGACAAAGCATCGGCCAAAAAATTCTTTTTTCCTGGGATAAATTTCAGGGTGAAATTAAACCGGTAAAAGAAACTGGCTCACCTGACCTGCTTAGGACTCAACCACCTAGGGGTAGCTAACACTTCTAGATTCTTGTGATCGGTCCAAACCTCAAAAGGTTTGGGAGAACCCTCCAGCAGGTGGCGCCAAGTCTCCAAAGCTAACTTGATCGCACCAGCCTCCTTCTCCCACACCGGCCAATTCCGTTCAGATTCATTAAACTTCTTTGACAAGTAAGCACAAGGCCTCAGCTCCCCCTCCTCCCCCTTTTGCAACAGCACCCCCCCATCGCCACATCCGAGGCGTCCACTTGGACAACAAACGGTTGGGAGGGGTCGGGGTGTTTGAGGATGGGTTCAGTGGTGAAAAGAGATTTCAACTTATCAAATGCTTGTTGGCATTGAGGGGTCCATACTATCTTTTGGGGCGGTTTGTCCCCTTTACTTGATTTGGTACCCCTTTTTCCTTGCCCATCTTTGGTTTTTAGTAAATCTGTCAAAGGAAGGGCTACCGTCGCAAAGTCAGGGATGAAGGACCGATAAAAATTAGCAAATCCCAGGAAGCTCTGTAACTGTTTCCTGGTTCTAGGGGCCTCCCATGCCAAGACTCCTTTGACCTTCTCTGGGTCCATTTCAATCCCTTTGAGATGCGGTACCCTAAGTAATCAAGACGGCTCTGGTGGAACTCACACTTGGACATTTTTGCAAACAGATGGTTCTCTCCCAACCTGGCTAGTACCTTTTTTACCAGTTTCACATGGGACGTATAGTCCTCAGAGTAAATCAATACATCATCCAGATACACCAACATCCCTTTGTACAGCAGGTCCCGTAACACGTCATTAATTAAGTTCTGAAATATTCCGGGGGCCCCTTTTAGTCCGAAGGGCATGACAAGGAACTCAAATGCCCCCAAGGGGCAATTAAATGCACTCTTCCATTCGTCCCCCTCCTTGATCCGCACTCTATAGTAGGCCTCCCGGAGGTCTAGCTTGGTAAAAATCTTCCCTTTGGAGAGGTGTGCTAATATGTCCTTCATCAGAGGTAGGGGGTATTGATTAGAGACACTAATCACATTTAACCCTCGATAGTCTTGAATTAAACGAAGACCGCCATCAGATTTGCGCCTAAACTTCACTGGGGCCCCCACAGGCGAGGTTGATGGCCTAATGAACCCTCGCGCTAAGTTCTTGTCTATAAACTCTTGGAGCGCCTCCATTTCAGCTGGGGTAATGGAATAAATGCGAGGCTTGGGGAGATTAGACTCCGAGAGTATCTCAATGGCACAATCAAAGGGCCTGTGGGGTGGCAGAATGTCACACTCCCTCTCTTTGAGCACATATTGCCAAGCTTTGTATTCCACTGGCAACCCTTTCAGCTCCCCTTTAACCAAAGCAGTTATGCAGTTCCGTGGGTCAACCTTTAGGGGGACCCCCCTTCTGGTGATGCTTCCCCCACCCTGTGCTCCTTGGTACACAACGGGTCAGCAAAAGTCACTGTCTCTTTTATCCAGTCTATGGTGGGGTTGTGGTACTTTAGCCAGTTCAGACCCACCACTGCAGCGGGGACTAAGCCTGGAACAATCACAAATTGTAGTTTCTCCTGGTGGTTCCCCATTCTCATGTGTATGGGGCCGGTCATGCATCTGGCGGGGTCACCCTTCATCATTCCCCCATCCATCTGGCACAGCCACACCGGCTTGTCCAGTTTAATAGTATTAACGTCCAGTTCATTGACTAATGAGGGGTGTATTAGAACTTGGGTACAGCCAGAGTCAATCATTAACATCACCTTTTGGGTGGAGTTCCCACTCTGGCTTTAATAAAAAACGGGCCTTTCACCCCACTCACCACAGCATCCGGGCACCCTTCAGGGTTAGCCCGCCCTTGGGCGCTTAATAGGGTGGGCTGGATCTGTTTCCCGCCGGCTCAGCGTTGGACAAGTAGGACCCACTATCCTCTGGATCCTCTGAAGACTCCCCGGCCGCATGGCCTGGCACCAAGGCCCGGGCCACCGCTTTAGACTTGGGCTTGAAGGGGGTCTTAGTTGGCCCGGCTTTCCCCTCATTCCGCTGAGGCTTGCTAGAGGTGACTGGCTCCCGAGGGTCATCGCATCAGCTATGCGATGACCGCTTTTCCCACAATGCAGGCAAATCCCCTTTCTCATCCTGCGCTCTTGTTCTGTCTCACCGGTGGTGGTTCCTCCCGAGCGCCCCGACTTGGACTTCTTCCCAGTGGACCCGGTGGCCTTCCCCTCTGTCCCCTGCTGGTGTCGTACCATCTTAAGGTGGCCTTTCATCGTCTCCACTTCGCCAGCAAGGCGCACCCAGCCTAGGAGGGTTTCGGGGTTTCCTTGGATCATGGCCCACTCCAAGATGTCTGCGTTCAGACCTTCTTGGAAAAACTGCACTTTGACATCTTCTGGCCACTCGGGCACCTGGCTGGCCAGGCGGCGGAACTCAGCAGCCTACTCTCCCACTGTCATTGATCCTTGCTTCAACTGTCTAAGCTCCACCCGAGCTCGCCTCACTCTCAACGGGTCTTCGAATTGGGCTCGAAGGGCCATCAGGAACTCTTGGAAATTACCCAGTTCCGGTGCTCCCATATCATAGAGCCCCACCAGCCACTGGGCTGCTTGTCCCTCTAGTTGGTTGGACACATACTGCACCTTCTCAGCCTCAGATTGAAACTCCCCCTCCCACTGGGTCATGAAACTCACCACTTGAGTCATGAAGTAGGGTAGCTTCGCTGCATCTCCATCAAAAGTCGCCTTCAGGTGCCGTTGCTTCAGACCCCTGGGTCTCTCCCACGGCTCAACTGGTTTGGCCCCTGCAGGGGGAGCGGGTCCAGGAGCCGGCAGGCCGGGAACATCAGCAGGTTGAGCGGGGGCTGCAGCCCCAGGCGCCTGGGCAGCCGCTGGATGGGCTGGGGGGTGTTGGACTCCACCAGGGGCGGGTGGAGCCGGAGGCGTCCTTCGCAGAAGTTCCACGAGTCCCGCCTGGATCTCTCCCACTTGCTGCTTCAATTGAAAGACCTCTGTTCCAACTTCAGCCAGGGAAAATCTAGCTCCTGGCTCATGAGGCCCCTCACCCGGGGGCCTGTCCCACCGGTGGGATCTTCGCTCTTCCCAGCTGCCGCCCCCTGCCCAGGGCCAGGCGGGGCCAGGACATCTCGGACTGGAGTGCCGAAGCCTGGCATGCTGCCCCTTCCCGGAGCTTGCCTGGCTCCCAGATCCCAGGGATCAGAGGGGAGCGTAAATCTTCCAGCCCTCCGGTGGTCTCGGCTCGTGCCTTCATCAGCGGCAGCTATAGCACTTCCTGTTGCCCCGGCCTCATTCCCGGAGGCATCGGGCCCCTGGTTGCTGGCGGCAACCAGCTCTTGGTCCGTCTGTGTTCCAGTCTCCGCGTCGTCCGACATTGCGGGTAGAACCCTCACACTAACAGGGTGTAAAATTAAAATTGAAGGAGTTGCAGCTTACTGTGATGTACAGAGAACACACGCTCACATACAATCAATATTCTTCTTTATTGATGAGGAATCATGTGTCAGGAACATAGCAAAGCTGCAACTGAGGTATAGACAGACAAAGCAATAGATAAAAGGCATCCAGCATGAGAAAAGGAGGGAGGACATCAAAGTCATGGGGGGGGGTGTAAAAAGGGCCGTTAGGCCATCTGGCCGGCCTTGAGCTCCTGGTAGGACCAGCGTTACCATGCCAACCAAGAGGCCTGGCTCGACTCCCAGACATTCCAAGGCCTGAGAAAGTATCAGACCCAAACCAACTACATGTCAGGGCCTTCATGAATTCCACTCCAAATCCCAGAATTCAGGGACGTCCTGACACTCTCTATCTATGGCTTTTCTTCGCAAACGAAGATTCAGGAAGGACTCATCCCGAGCTTTCTGCAAGTGCGCTGATGACTAAAAAGGCCAATCCGAGATAAACAAGACCGGTTGCAGAAAGCACAGCAGAAGGTCTCCTTGGGTGATGTTTCCAGGTTGTGATTCTTTCTGCGTTGTCGTTTCTCTTCGAGACTTGTTCGGCATGAGTTCTCAAATAAGGCTGCAGCATTGTAGACAGTACGTCTCCATGCCTCCTGATGTGAGGCCAGGGTGGACCATTGTTGGTGATCAATTTGGCCAAGCCTGAGATGTTGTTTCAGAGAGTCCTTGTATCGCTTTTTTGGTGCACCCCTCTTACACTGACCCATGGCGAGTTCACCATAGAGTACTATTTTTGGGAGGTGATGGGCCTCCATCCTAGAAACGTGTCCTGCCCAGTGCAACTGTGTTCTCAATATCATGGCCTCAATGCTGGTGATCCCTGTTTGGTCAAGGACTCTAACATTCGTCACATAGTCAGTCCAGTGTATATTTAGAATTGTGCATATACAACACTGATGAAAGCGTTTGAGGAGTCGTAAGTGTTGGTGATAGGTGACCCATGTTTCAGACCCATAAAGGAGAATAGACAGTGCAATGACTCTATACACACTGATTTTTTGTGCTTCGCCTCAGATGTCTGTTACTCCAGACTCTTTTGTAAAGTCTTCCAAATGCGCTATGTGCCTTTGCTAATCTGTGATCAATCTCTTTGTCAATCTTGTCCTCTGAGGAGATGATGCTTCCCAGGTAGGTAAACTGCTGAATGGGCTTGAGCACAGATTTACCGATGGCAGTGTGGGGATGGTGGTGTTCGTCCTGTGGTGCAGGCTGGTAAAGAACTTCCGTTTTCTTCAGGTTGGAGTATCATGCTGAAGAAGATTGTAAATAAAGTTGGAGCAAGAACACAACCTTGCTTCACTCCATTAGTTATTAGAAAGGACTCTGAAGATATATATATATATATATATATATATATATATATATAATATCCAGTGGTTTTCCCCATAGCAAATACATTTTGTACACATTCCTCAAATGTATGCATAATGGAACGCATAAAAAAGAGATGATCTCAGAAATTCATACATTTGGAGAAATGTATACAAGCTGTGTATGAATCATTTGTACAGACCTCTTACTCAAAGTTGCAATTTGATGTAGAAAGGGGACAGTAGTTGCAGAGACTGCTGTAGAAAGAGTTGTAGAAGCAGTAGAAAATTATAGAACTAGAAAGTTGAAACAAACAGAAATACGCATCCGTACTCAAGATCCAAAGTAGCAGTTGAGGAGAGTGGTAAGTCACACACTCTCAGCTTCAGAAACCCCTTAGGGTTGTCGTAAGTCAGAAACAACTTTAAGGCAAACAACACTTAGGCAATATACTCCCACCCAAGACAAGTTGCTCAGATTTGAGAGAAGAATCTGCCTTTATATGGTCGGGTAAACAGGATGCATGGGCAGGAAGGTACAGCCTTGAGCTCAGTCTGCCAGACCTGCAGTGGAAAAAACACGAATGTGATGAAGGAAATGTGCCAGAACCTGACTTCCAGGAGTCCCAGTTCAAGATCATTATGCCCCTGGCACCGTAAAAACAAAAGCTGGAAGTAACTCATTAGAATATTGGGTACCTGCAATGAGTTATCTTGGTGGGCAATGACATTATTTAAAAAAAAATATCCACAATGATGCTGGGTTGTCTGAGTAATGTTTTATGCTCCTTAGGGTAATGAGGGATGGCCCCTTAGTTTGATTATTTATCACTTGGCTGGATGATTATTTGTGCATTTCTAACCATTACATGTGTTGCATGATGCAGAGCAGCACGGGACTCTTCTGCTTCCTTGTGTTTAAAATAATCAGCAGCAGGGGTCAACCCAATGCAGGAAGTGCAATGAATGCCAGCCACACTTCCTGGAGAGTGCCCAGAGCATGATATTCCTTATCCAATCTTCTAGGCACTCCCCAGGAAGTCTTGCTGTCAGCCAGCTAAACTTCCTCTATTGAATTGCTCTCTGCTGCTGATTATTTTGAACTGGAAGCAAGCAGCGGGGTGCTGTGCTGCTCTGTTGCACAGGATCTATTGAAAAGAATAAACAAAAAGCCCGGTGGCCATTTATATAATTAAGATAAGAGGCCACATGCACACAAACCCTCAGCCCCCAAAGAAAGTCTGTTGCAATGTGTAGCATTACTAATAAGAAAAACCATGTCATAAATCCCCTCCTCCCAAATAACGTTGTGCTCCAGAGAGTAATGCTCCCAGTTGGTAATAGAACATATTATTTTTTCATCGCAGTATTTGTACTTACAAAGAAAAGAATTGTCCATCTTCAGAGGAAAACATACCTTGGCTGGCATCCTGTTGATTAGTCCCAACTAAAGTAGAGCCATTCAATCAATCAACCGACTGACATAGATCAATGTACTAAATTCAGTGAATCTACTCTAATCAAGACTAAAATAGTATTTAAACCTTTATACTTCACCTTGAGTTCTGGATTTCACAGTAACTTTTGCAAAGATGCAACAAGCAATTTCCTGTCTATACCGGTAATTCTGCTGCAGTTCTACACTGGAAATCGCTGAAAGATCCAATCATGCCCAGTGCAGAGGTACAGCTTCCCTCTGAGGCTGACTGGTGGGAGGCTAGGGCAAATAAGTATCATGCAGAAGACAGCATCGACTTTCTATGGGCCAGTCTAGACGAGGGAATAAAATGTGGATTAGTGTGTACATATGACAATTCGCAGCAGCTGTTATCTGTCTCAATGATTTTTTGGCAAGGTCGCTGGTATGCGAAGCTATCTGTGTTTGCCGTTCACATGGAGGCATGCCAGAGAATCAAGATGGCGAGTGTGAATGAACTACTCCCAGTTCTTTACTCCTGAAATTGCCCCCACCAAAAAGTATTTTTAAAAAAATAATTCCAAGGTGCGGAAGAGCAATCTTCCACTGAAGTAACGAAAAAAAGAAGGAAAGAAAGCCTGTTTCATCACCTGAGCACACGATCACTACAGCGACAATCCAACATGGCAGTTCCATCATCTGACTTCTTAATAAGCTCTTCCCCCTGTGCATATTCATCCAATCAGCTGTCCTCTTCAGCAATGTGCTGTGCTGTGATTTGGTTGTCCTAACATAAGGGAGTGCACATTTCCCCCACAGTTGTCAAAAAACTCAGGGAAAGTCCTGGAGGCTTTTGCCCCAGACTTTCCTTGACTTTTGCTCCTCCTACCTCCAAAAAGGACAGAATACTAAGAGATCCCATTTGGACACATGAGATTCCATGAGGATTTATTTCACCATCTGGACTACCGCTAAGTCAACAACTCTCCCAGTAGCACCTCTATATCGATCAATTGTTTGATGGACGGAATAGATTGATTTCTTCCAGTGGCCTTCTCTAGTAAAAGATGTGTGTTTGTGTGTGCACATACAATGGAGAGATGGATCTTTGGTCTGATTCAGTAACACTTTTGAGAAATGAAAGTGCAAGACAGATAGATTATATATTGCATGACATTTTGAATCTTTGGTAACCATTACTTTTGGTCTAGTGAGACTGACTTCCTTGCATACTTACAGCTTAAGCTAGCCATGGGAAAGGCAATATTATGTGCTAGCTGAAAAACCTGCTATTATGTTCTGTTGCCAAAAGTTGTTTGAGCACATGTACTTTAGCACACAAATGATCCAGCCTTATGCCTGAACAGCTAAAACCATCCCTGGCTGAAACAGAACAATGTGTGCCTCAAGTGAAAGAGTCATGTCAGCATGCCCAAAGGAAGATATATACACAGGACTCCATCCATTCGCTTTTTTCAGACCATGTAGTCTGTCCCAGCTTTTTCTCATATTATATCTTTTTAAAAAATGTATATGTGGGATTTTAATTGCTCCCCTCAAAATATAAAGGACAAATATGTCCTAAGCTAGGCTTGGCTGTGGCTCCCACTGGAGTCTATAGTCAGAGACAAATGAAACTTGTAGTGTTTGAAATAGTCCTAAGAAGAGTATTCATGCATGTAACATTTTGAATTTTATTAAGAAAAACACAAGAGTCCTAGGACATTATCAGACTAGCATCTGAAAATGCTGTAATTCTGCAAATGAATATAGCGGGAACATCATGACACATGTAGTTGTAATCACATGAAAGAAACACCATGGAATTACCGCTCGACAACCACGTGTGCTTTAAGAACAAGAGTTTACTTCCACGATTTGGCTTGGGCTAGATTTCAGCAGTTCTCATGAGAAGACATGAGCGTGCTTAAAACTCCAAAAAAAACCTTGATTAAAGTAAATGAACGCACAAGCACTGACACAAACCTAAAAATGTGAAAACTAAAGGGGACAGTGCATAAAAAGAGCATCCTGTGCTTCAATTTCACATTCTCACCTGGACGTTTTCTCACCCAGGACCACCCATTCACACTGTAATCTCATGATTACAACAGGATGTGGTTTTGCACATAGTCAATAGAGCGAAAAGAGCACTATTGACAATCTATTCATGGCTTGTCCCGTGAATGAGAAAGAACACCTTTTTCATGGCTGGAGCACGGAATAATAGCGCAAAGATGACAATGTTGTGTGATAGCGGGGCTCATTCATGCTACCCTGATGTCATAATCCCATGATTTTTGCCACGTCTGATAATGTCCCTAAAGTTTGTGACCAGAATATCCATTTTCCGCAGCAGGCACAAATGATGCGAATTGAATTAAATCTACCGCTATCCACTTTCTTTTCATCTTTCCATTTATTTGTTTGTTGGTTGGTTGGTAAAATATTGCAACACATACTGGAGAAGCAGAGAAGAAGAGATACTTCTGTATAGGAATTATGGCACTAAAATCTGTAGTAAGTGAGCAAGGAAAAACCCTGAGGAGATAGGGAGAAGAACAGGGCTGCCGCGCTTACAGAGCCCCATTTCAGAAAGCCCCGTCCTCCTCCGTCCTCCTCCCAACCTTACCCTGTGCTGCGGGTGCTGCTTTTTATTGATGGAGGAAGCACGGGGGAAGGTCAGGAGGAGGACAGCATCATCTGAAACAGGGTGCTGTACATGCGACAGCCCCGTTCTTTTCCCAACCTCCTCGGTTTTTTCCCCCCCATTTGAAAAAAAATCCCAAGTTACCTAACTGTCAAAACTAGAGGTAAAAGAATATTTGCAAAGATTTGGGGTTTGCAAAAGAAATTACAATATTGACATTTAATATTTCAGCACAACAATAATAATACCACACATATAATTTTTAATGCTGAAAGTACTTCCCATACATTACTATGACAAAGTAGTAAGGTAGGTAGGTAGGTATTATTATCCACATATTACAGGTGGAAAACTGAGAGACAGCACTTTGAATCCATGATATAAGTGGGACCTGTGCCAGTGATTCATAGCTCAGTGTCTTAGATACTGTTCCACCAGCTCAAATTCAAAATTAATATTCTGAATTTGAAACTCAGCAGACTGATTGATCCTAACCTGATATATTATTGCAGCTCCTCAACACCCTAAACATTGGCCAGGATGGCTGGAATTTCTAGAAGCTGTAGCCCAACAACATTTAGGGACTCAAGGTTGAGAACTACTTTAGACTAGTTGTCCAGATTGATTTTGTTAAGTTTGAAACATGACAGTTACCAGTTGCTCTCCAAGCTCTGCAGTCTAATGCTATCAGATTCAAAATAACATTGCGTATGAGTTTTCATATACTTATACTATTGCATATCAAGCATAAAATACTGTCAAATATTGAAATGAAAGACAAAATAGGTTGACGATAGATATAAAACATGCTGCAAGCAATCATCAAATATTTGAGCATTCAGAGAACAATTGGAGATTATTTTAGAACTGAACAAGAAGATTCTTCATACTAAATTTTCTCCAAATTCGTGGGTGTAAGAGAGGGTGAAAACTGCTGCCTAAGTGGAGGGAGGATTCTTAATTTTACATTTTTTTCCTTAGGTGTTACTTTTTTGGAAGATGGGGCTTACCAGGAGATAAGTTTTTTCTGCTTTTTCTTTTCTTCTCTTTTTGGTTTCTGTACCTTCCTTAAATATTGTTGCTATTCTACCTCAAGCAGCGAGTGACATCAGCTTCACTCTGAAGATGATTGAAAATGGCCTCCCAAAATTCTGGGTGACAGAGAAGATTATCATATGTGGGGGAATGCGCAAAAAATTGCGTTCCCAACCATGTCAGAAGATTGCTAAAAGAACAGAAAGGGAGACCTTAGCAGATGCCACATCCTTCTACCATTAGTGTTGCTGCAGATGAGGTTTCCTTTTTCCATTGACAAGGAGAGAGTACAAATTAAAAGGGATGCCTTACTGACACCCACGCTACGCTTCTGGAACCCTGGAGAATGATGTTGTCTGGTAAGGTTGCCCCTTCCTGTTCTTGTAGCAATCTTCTGACATGGTTTTTGTTGCATCTGATAATCTCTAGAATCAAAGACATCATTTTACCAAATATTCTCCAAGAGAAGGAGGAATCCTGCAGTAGCCTCTTGGTGATAAGGCCCACATTTAGCACACATCTTGTTTCTCCCCTCCCCCAGTAATATTTTTTTTCTTTTTCTGCCAGTTCAAGTGGCAACAGCACTAGTTGTTTCTCCCAGTTTTTGCCTGGACACCATTTTGCATCTGATGATGCCCTGGACCATGGCGGTTTATATGTCAGTAGGTTGCTGAATCTGCTCTGAGTTTTAGTGTGAACATGAAAGGATACATCCAGGATGCTGAACCCTGAAGTGGATTCATCACTTCACTAAAATAGAAGTCACCAGCCACCACTGGCTCTGGACCTAGCATTGTTCCAGTGCATGTTGGGTGAAAAAGTGACTGACACAACAACAAAAATGGCAGAGAATATTTGGCAAAAGAACAATATTTTGAACCTATGTATTTGTTTGTTTTCATTTACATCCAACCATTCTCCTGTCATGGGACTCAAAAATCAGACTTCCCTTCTGAGAATGTTCAATTTAGTTGTACAATCAGTGGCCCTGCAAGCTTACCTATTTCAACAATACTATGTGATGATGTATAGGCTAAATAACCCTTAACTGGAATTTGAATTCCACAATACTCTAAAATCCAATATTGTCCACATGGGTGGCTGAGACAGAGACACCTCTGCTTTCTGATGGTTCAGTGTATGCAAACTTTGATTCATGCACAACTTTATTTAAAGTACTGTGTATAAAATTCCCTTCAGGCTATATGTATAAGGTGTATATGAAACATACATGAATTTAGTGTTTAGATTTGGGCCCTATCTCCAAGTTATCTCATTATGTATATGCAGGTATTCTAAAATCCAAAAAATAAAAATAAAAATAAAATCCAAAATACAGAACACGTCTGCTCCCAAGCATTTAATATATGGGACACTTAGCCTGTAGTAACATTCTAGAAGTGTTGAGTTTGAGTGGCTTAAGAGAAAAACGGGAATCATTGGAATTTCCATCTTGTGTAAGATTCAAAATGAAAAGACAAATTCTGTGCTCCATATTCTGCTAACCACTGATAATATTAGCTACTAAGTCCAGTCTTAGACACAGTTTCTTAATTTTATTGAAACCAATGGGCTTAAATGTACCTATCTCTACAGCAAATCAGGCTGTCAGTGTTGGCTATGTTCCTACTGGATATAGGCTCCCCCCCCAAACTGTTGTGTCATATAATTAAAGACTGTGGGAGGTTGGAACGAGAGCCAAAGATGTCCTTGATCGCACATACCCTATTTGAAAGTGATTTGGAATGAAGCTGGAGGTGGCAAATATCCAGTTCCCCTCTTTGAGCAGTCTGGTCCTGGTGTTTTCCAGGCTTACTCTCATTTATTTGTTATTGAGGTTTTCTTGAAATCATAACTTGTAAATTATTTTGTGTATGTGGCTAGGAGTCTGAGGAGATTATCAGACAGGAATACAAAAAGTGTTCCTGTCTCACAATCTCCAATCCCGTCCCTGTCCTGGCATAATAACCCTCCCCATCACACTTACCTTCTCTTCTGTCGACAGGCAGCCCAGGGATGAACGGAGCTCTCATGGAGCTCCGTTCACTTTCTGGACTGAAATCCCACCTGTTCTCATGAGAAGAAATAAAATTTATTCAAAAACAAAAACAAAAACAACACAAAAAGTTTTACAAAGCACATACACAGACTAAAAAAATTACAAGTAACCCAGGGAAAGTACAAAAAAGAGGATTGCCTACCTGGTTCTCATAATCCCACCTGGAAGTGTTTTGGGGACCACCCATGGATGCTGGCATCATGTTGCACACACAAAAATCCAGAACACAAATGTGATGGGAGATCAATTTCTGACTTCTCCCCGACAATAAAAAAAGAACTCCCTCGAAACAGGAGTAGAATGCTTGCAGAATACTGGGGCACGATGTTGTCTGATAAGAAAGCCCTTTTGCAATCTCATGGCATCATTATAACACCATTTTACCAGTATAACACCAGTATAAGGTGTTGGTTATTACCTTTAAAGCCCTAAATGGCTTGGGTCCAACTTATCTCCGGAACTGCCTCCTCCCATACAATCCTCCCCGCGCAATCCAGTCCTCTGGGAGGAATTTGCTTCAGCCACAAAAATCTAGGCTGTCTGCAACCTCCCAGAGGGCCTTTTCGGTAATCGCCCCCAGTTTATGGAAAGGCCTGCCAAACGAGATCCGTCAGATGACGAGCTTAAGTAGCTTTAAAAAAGCACTACAGATGGATCTCTTTCGGCAGGCCTTTCCTGATTAGAGCCCAGCCTCAGGAGCTGCATCTCCTGGCCTTTTTAAATCTTGTGTATATTTGTTTTTAATGTGATTTTAATTAGATGGTTTTAATTTTATATTGTTTAATGTATTTTTATGGGGTTGGGGGGTGGGTGGGGGTGCTTTTAGTCATTATTACAATGTTTTAATTGTTGGAAGCCGCCCCGATTGCTTTTAGCAGAGGGGCAGGGTATAAATAATAATAATTATTATTATTATTGGCACATCTGATAATCTCCTGAGAGTTTCTAAAAGCTGTTCTACATTCAGAAGAACCACACAGTGTAGTCATTAGAGGACTGTACTTTTCAGAATTCAATATGTTTTTCTTGCTGGTGTAATAACAAAAGTTGACGAATTACGATTGCTTGTTCTGATTGTGATTAAAAAAAAGAAACTCTGCACACATTGGTAGCTAGCATGTTAGGGAGAAGATGCTGAGCCAAACCACTGCATTTTGAACTGGAGGAGCCTTTGGAATGACTTAGCCCCAAAAGGTATTAGAGTGTCAGTTCTCATGGGTATTATTTTCTCTTAGATCTGTTACTGCTTCAGTGGATCTGACTTTAGAAATTTCTTGTCCGGTTGTGACAGCTCCATTTTGTAGAGGTTACAGATGTAGAACGTGGACTGTCCTGTTTCTGGGTGGTGAATGCACCTATGGTTCAAGAGAACAAGCAGTGGAGAAACTAAGCCAGACTAGGGTCAAAAATAGTTGCAAGAGACAGTTGAAGATATGGTGTGAAGCGGAGAGGGCTGGAATGTGTGTATGGCTGTGAGTGGAGCTGAGGGAATGTATGTGCAGAGAGAATAAGTGTTAAAAAGGAACAGAGATTGATTGGAAATAAAGACCAAAACAGTTCTGTTATATTGTTCAACCAATAAACTAATCTTTATGTTTGTTTATCACATCCAGACTCCTCATGAATTTATTTTCCTTCACTGATATTTATTTGGCACACTAACCCTGTAATTAAACACACCGATACAAGTACTATCCATAGCAAGTAAAACCCCAATCCAAGGAAGGGATAAAGGGGGAAGTTTGACATAAAGGTGATAACAGATCAGTCTCCACAGATATTTATTTGGTGGCAGTGTCAATGATGAGGTAGCCAGGCTGAACAGTGGCATAAATTCAGCTGGTGCGCCTGTGAGTCACAAAATTGGTGGCAGCAGTGGGATTTGAAAGAGCAGAAGTATGGTCAATGCAATCCAGGGTCTGAACACAAAAAGCAATCTGAGAAGGTACAAAACCAGGCAGGGGGTCACTGAAGGGAATAGTCTCAAGAAGTAAGCCAAATTCCAAGACACAAGAGAACAGGAGATGTCACATGATCCTGAGTAGCAGTCATAGAGCTGTTGCCTTCCAGCAAATAGAACACCTTGGCTATCCTAATGTATAGCCACTTGGCTAAATTATCCCAGTGTTTCTTGTAAAGCAGGCTAAGGCATGTCCTGCTCTTTTGCTGCTGCAGCTTTAGCCTCTGTCATTCAGAAGGGTGCAGTATTTCTGACTCCTGCTCTTCTGTATCTTCATGGCATGGTTCAGGCTTTGAGGGCAGGAAGGCAAGCCTCCTCTGACTCCAACTGGAGCCTGTTATCTGGGCTCTTCTATTTCCCTTCTTCACCTGAGGAGATCTCCTTCGGGTAGGTAGGGTTGTCAGTTCAGGATTGTCTCAGACCCTTAGGCTTCTGCACCAAAACCTGGGACCCTAAGATGGCCCCATGTGATGTTATTAAGCATTATACATTAAATACCAACCATAGTTTCTCGAAGCTTGTCATTCAGACACACACAGAGAGAATGGAATTGGAAATTAAGACAGAAACCTAAAGAGGTCATTCCCAGATCAAGGGTGATTCTATATTGCTTAAAGGAAGTCTAGTGAGAACTTTGCTTTTTTAAAAACAGAAACAACCACACCCCTCCCTTGGACCTACTATTTTGGATAATTTCCAAGTAGTATTCAGTATTCCATTATTGGACAAGATCATAGATCATAGATGCTGGAGTTTGTGACATGTTATCATATTACACTGTTATAGTGTTATTATTCCACTTTAACTGCCCTGGCTGTCTCCTGTGGAATCCTGGGATTTTCAGTTTAGGGAGGGGCATTTAGAACTCTAAGCCAGAGAGCTCTTAGGCCTCACTAAACTACAAACCCCAGAATTCCACAGGAGGCAGCCATAGCAGTTAAAGTGGAATAATAGCACTATAACAGTGTAGTGTGACAAAATTAAAAGTCTCAGCTTAAGCAGTGTATGGGGCACATTACCTAGGTCTATTTCACTCTGGAGTTGTGTAACATATACTGGTAGACCATCTATGGGTAACAGTTGGGTGGATCATTTGGTAGACAATCTATGCAAGGCACAACAGGGAAAGTGTGCCCCTGTTGCTTCTGCTGAACTACTTGGTAGCACTCATTACTATTAATCATGTTGTTCTTCTGAGCAGCTAGGATGGAAATGGAGTTATGGTAACTCCATTCACAAGGTGTAGCCATCATCCTGAGACGTCACTCAGGGTTTTGTTTTGTCCCTTATGCTTTTAACATATACAGGAAATCTCTGGGTGAGATTGTCTGGAATTTTGGGGTGCAGAGCCAACAGCATGGTGACAACACCAAGCCTTATCTTCCCTTTCCATCTAAATCTCAAGACGCATTCTCATTCTAAATCTGTATGTCTGGTGTCATTAATGGGCTAGATAAGGATGAACATATTGAAGTTTAAGTAAACAAGAAGGCAATGCTCCTTGTTAGGTGAAAGACAGATCAGGGAATTGATATTCAATCTGTACAAGATGGGGTTACATGTCTCTTGAAGGCTCAGATTCGCACTGCAGAGGACTTGTGAATGCCCATGTTTCGGTAGTGGTAGGAGTCCATTTGCACAGCTGAGGCTAGTGTGTGAATTGTGACTGTTCTTGCCTGTGACTGTTCTCTAACATCTGTTAGTTACATCTCATTTGGACTGCTGTAACACACTCTATATGAGGCTGTCTTTATGTTTAGACAGCTCAACTGTCTAGATTGCTGGAGCCAGACTGCTGAACAGGTTTGGTTACAGGGAGTATGCACCTTGTTTTACAATAAATGTATAGTTTGAGGAGGGGGCATAGTTTCAGATTCGATCACTGCAGTGGGAACTGTAAAAGGGAGGGGGGCACATGCAGTCCAGAAGGTGGGTGGTTCCCATCCCATCCTGTATGAACAGGGGCAAGATATTTGAAATATCACATTCTCCTACATGATTCTGATCTTTGGGAGAGTCCTTGTCTCAGTTCCACCTGCATTGCAGGCATCCTGTTGGGAATGTATGAGAAAGATCACCATCTTACTGGACACTCCAAGACTCTGAAACTCCTGGCTTGGTGGACTCCTTGTTGTTTGTACTACTTGCCAAAGGTTATTTTATTCAGGCAAGCCTTTGGTCTGTTGTTAAGAGGGTTTAACTGATTGTGTACTAGCTCCATCTGTTTTGTTTTTAGTTTGTATTTTTAGTTTATTTACTCTTACGTTACATTTTAACCAAGATTTTGTATTTAAATCTGTATTTTAACATTGTTAACCATTCTGAGTTCCCTTTCTTAGCAGAAAAGTATCGTATAAACTTAATAAATAAATAATAAGTTCAGTTTTTTAGGCTTACTTATACACTTGTATCAGAGTTCTGTTACTTGTAACATGTCTATGTGATCTATAAGCTTCAGCATAACAGTGAATGAATGAATAAACTAAATAAATATTGTATGCAGAATCCTGCAGTGGCTTGGCCGGGGGAAGGGTTCTTTTCAGTATGGAGGAGAATTCATTCCTGTGAACTACTCTCCTGCCCTTTATTCTGAACAGGTACAGGCCAAGTTTATCACCTCTGTGAAAACTATGCTAACATGACCCCCCCGTGCGCATCAAATTCCATTATGACAAGAGGATTCCTTTCCACCAGAAACTCATTCAAGTCCAAGCCTGACTAACTTTTGGAGTTGGTTGCACTTTCTCTATCTGTGTATATGTGTGTGTAAAATGGTTTTAAAAGGAGGGGGCACAATAGATCTTCTCTTCCTCTTATTAAACACTTTTTTGGGGGCCTTTGTCGCAGCAGTGCTCCTTCCAACAGCCTTGTTACGATGTTGCCTCCACAGTGCCTGTCTTGAACAGTGCCGTGTTATGCTGCGGTGTCACTTTTGATGTCACTGGAAAATATTTTCAATTCAAATTCAGATTTAATTGCTTAAAACCATTGGTCATCACAATATAAATCAGAGAGGTTATACAAATATCACATAACACAATTGAAATTAAAATATAAGATATAAAATTACAAAATTTCCAACACAATTTCTAGCACTACTAATATTACTGTTATAAATTTATATATAAGATAAAACCATTGGGGCATTAAAATATCAAACTTTTGGGAATACGAGTTATAATAACTTGCACAAGCTTTACCTAATGCCCTTTAAAAAGTTGCGGCTCTTCTATTAATAATAGAATCTTTGTTAAAAAGCAAAAATTCTAATTTTTCACAGATGGACCAATGGCTTTTAATAGATAACAATCCCACAAGGTATTTTTCTCTAATTTCCTTTGACAGAGGACAACTAAACAAATAAGAAAATTGTTACCACATTTTCCTCCAGCAATGCACCTGGAATAACACCACTACCACACCATGCTATCTCACAACATTTCAGTGAGTTGAGAGAGGCATTGTGTTGAAGTCATGGCCACTATGCTGTTTAAAAGAGCACCACTGCTGTTGTAGGAGGGAGGGAGGGAAGGAAGGAGGGAAGGCTGCTCTTACTGTTGTCAGTTAAACTCTTTGGCCCTCCAAAAGATCTGTATTTTTCCCTACTCTCTCCAAAAATTATAGAACACACAGACATGCACTCACAGCCATGGCCTGCAATGGATCTAAGGAAGGAAGGAAGGAAGGAAGGAAGGAAGGAAGGAAGGAAGGAAGGAAATATATTTTTGGCACAGTTGTTCAAAGGGTGGGGACATTTTACTGTCGATTGGCACTAAGCCAGAGAAGTAGACCACAGCACAGCACAAGTGGGGCTACAAACCTTCAGAACACTGTCTTTGGGGATCTTGATGGGAGCCCCACTGCCCTTCATCATGCTTCCACTTTATTCTTTTTAGGTGATCCTCATCAGTTTCCCTATATTGTCCCATTCTATCTTCAGTAAAAGCTGCTGGCTCTGATTCCACATCTACATGATCTGATTCACAGCCTGCTCTTCTCCATATCTTGTGACATGCATAGTCCACCCACTATATATAGTCACACTTCATTATATTAATCATGAGCATGTTTTCTCTTCTCTTAGCTTTCAATCATACCACATTCCAAGGCTGAATAGTGAATAAAACGGCTTTGGTATATAGTTATGAAATTATCCCTGTTAGCTATATTTGGAAGTTGCTTTTTAAATTAGTTATCAGTTAACTAGATAGGTGGATGGGTGGACTGTATGGGAAAGATCTGGATTTAGATCTTCTTCTGAGATGTGATCATATATGCTATCCTCTAAACAATTATCTTGGGACCAACTACATGTTACATTGTTCACACCAATCCCCCTTACGCAAACACCATACTTTAAAAGGCCAGATGTATTCTGAAAATAAAGCAGCCACAGGAAATCCTAAACTGTTCTCCCTTCCTAATCTAGATTGAGGACCTACAGCATTTTTCTCCTGAAAATCATCTCCAAGGGCTGTTGTTTGTCCCTTAAGGTATTGCATACACCAGACAGCATCTTCAGAGGAAGAGTTTGGACCATTAGTTTTTAAATGCCCAACTCTTAAAGATTTTAGTTAGAGGGCTCACAAATCAAATCATGTTAATATTATCATTAGTAAGCAATTTTAGTGGACCGAGTTAACAGAGAATCATTAAATTATTAGTTAATTGTATATGTGATCCTAGGAAAAGGTAGTGTAAGTTGCTGTGGCTGGCACCATTGCCTTCTAGTGTTGTCTTCTCTTTTAAATTGGCTCCTTTGGCACTCCCCAGGTTGCCAGCTTCCAGTTATCTTGGACTACAGATCCCACACCATTCAATTGCTGTTTAGGGACTGTGTGTTCTTTAGTCCAACACATATGGAAACTGCCCAGTTAGGGTAGAGTCTTGTAAAACACATTATTTATTAACCTGTCAAATACATTTTCTCACTGGCCTGCATCTCTCTTCTTTTTGTCCCCACCTGTGTCAACATATATGCTATTCTCTCCCTCATTAAACATTGTGGATTTTTTTGTGATTACCATAGTTTTATTTGTCTATGCCATAATGTCCATTGCTAAACACTATGTTAATAGAGTATACCTTCCAAAACAAAATGAAGACTACCAGGATATGTGAAGTCGAAGGCTTTCACAGCTGGCATCCATAGATTTTCCTTGGGTTTTTTTCTCCCCGGGGCTGTGAGGCCGTGTTCTGGAAGAGTTTATTTCTGACGTTTCGCCTGCATCTGTGGCTGGCATCTTCAGAGAATGGTTGGGTAGGAGTGTATGTGGGGTTTACATACGGTGACCTCTGTTGGGGAGGATATGTAAATTGTGTATTTGAATGGCTAGTTTCTGGGTGGAGATATGCAAGGATGATTAGTGTCTGTTTGGCTAATGGTTGGTTAATGGTCCATTATCTGCTGGAAATAACCCTGTCCCTGGGTGGAGTTCATTTGCAAGTGTTGAGTTTTGATTTTAGTGTTTTTCAGGACTGGAAGCCAGATTTTGTTTACTTTTAGGGTTTCTTCTTTCCTGTTGCAGTTCTCCAGGTGTCTGTGGATTTCAATAGTTTCTCTGTGCATTCTGGCATGATACCTGTTGGTCTGGTCCAGAATTTCAGTGTTTTTAAATAACATTTTGTGTCCAGGTTGGTTTCTCACATGTTCTGCTACTGCTGATTTTTCTGGCTGTCTCAGTTTGCAGTGTCTCTCATGTTCCTTGATTCGTGTTTGCACACTGCATTTAGTGGTCCCTATGTAAACTTACCTACAGCTGCATGGTATGCGGTAAACTCCTGCAGCTGTGAGAGGGTCTCTTTTGCTGAACGTAGCATTTCTTGGATTTTCTTGGTTGGTCTGTAGATTGTTTGGAGGTTGTGTTTCCTCATCAGTTTCCCTATTCTGTCTGTGACTCCTTTGATGTATGGTAAAAATGCCTTCCCTCTGGGTGGCTGCTTTTCTTCTTCGTTCCTGTGTTTTTTCCTGGGTCTGGCTGCTCTTGTGATGTCTGATCTGGAGTAACCATTAGCCTTTAGGGCCCAGTTTAGGTGCTTCAGTTTGTCTTCCAAATAGTGGGGTTCACAGATCCTTTTTGCATGGTCTACCAATGTTTTTATTGTGCTTCTTTTTCCTGGGTGGAGTTCTTGTGTAGGTATCTGTCTCTGTGTGGGGGTTTTCTATATACCTGGTGGCCTAACCATTGGTTTGGTTTGCGGATGACTAGGACATCCAAGAATGGCAGTGTTCCTTCCTTTTCTTTTTCCATCATGAATTGGATATTGGGGTGGATACTGTTCAGGTGGTTCAGAAATGAGACCAAATCTTCTTCTCCGTGGCTCCAAATGGTGAAAGTGTCATCCACATATCAGAACCATGTTGTGGGCTTTTTTGGTGTTGTTTCCAGGGCTTGCTTTTCAAAATGTTCCATGTAAATGTTCCATGCTCCATCTGTTCTATCTACGAACAGATAGATGGGGTAGCCACAGACAGCACTCTGAGCCCCTTGATAGCAAACTCTTATGGGAAAAAGAAAACCAAGAAAAACTACCAAGATATTTACTCTTGTATGGGATCACCTTGTAAGGGAGGGAGGGAGGGAGGGAGGGAGGGAGGGAGGAAAGAAAGAAAGAAAGAAAGAAAGAACAAAACTATATGATGAAACATTAGTACAGGATTACCTTGACAATGGCAACAAAGAAACTTGTTCCTCTTTGCAGTCCACTGCTGACATCTTCAGAAATTTGCAGCAGCTGTCTTGGGCTACTATTGCAAAAGCACCAATCTTGATTGTAAAAGATTTAGTGTGATCTGCCAAGAAGTCACAAATAGTATCAGGCTACACCCATCCAGCTCTTTCTTTCAAATGATCTCCAAAGAAATGACTCCTGGGGTCACTGTATCATGGGCAACATAGTAAATAATGAACTAGGTCTTCCACTTCCCCAGAACCACAAATACATAACCTCAGCGTAAAGTGGGCACCTTTATATCTTTCCTCCAAGTAAACTGAAGGTATGGTTTGAAAATGAAGAGCAGTCAAACCTTTTCTGAGGGCAACAAAGGTTAAATCTTGGAAGTATTGCTGAAAATACTGTTCTCTCTTTAAAAGGCTTTATGATGGGGAGAAGACTTGAAGTTGGCTGGCAAGAACATTGTTGTAAGAATTTAAAGTACCTTGAATTTTATCTAATAAAAACTCTAGATTAATAAGAAACTAAGGGCTAACTCCAATCACTAGTCCCAAGTAGAATAGAATGTTAAAATGAATGGGATGGGGAGTCAAACACTAAAGTAAGTCCTGGGTGCCAGTTACACGACAGAAATTGTCACGGTGCTTACCACGATTTTCTGATCACGAATCCACCCCTCGCTGTTTATACGATTTATGTCACTGATCTGGATATCCCAGGTGGTCCCGTGACTGATATTTACACGTCCAAAGTTCCGGGTTTTTTTAGGTTGTAGGGTGTGGGTTTTTTTGGCTGTCAATCAAGTATGCGATTACTCGTGTTTTCACAACCTCGGTGATGCACTTCCTTCAAAGTTCCGTGCCAGGAGCGCTGCTATTGTCTGGCTGGGGGGGGGGGAGACAGGGGGGCAGATGTTTGGTATTCCCCTCGCTTCTTTAAAAAAAGTTAACCCTTGAAACAGAGGCAGAAGGCACTTCTCAAAGACCTCAGATGGAGGAACAATTAAACCATCTCCTTTCCTTTTGAAAGCAAGCTGAGTAGAGGCTTGCAATTTATTTGAAAGACCAGACTGAGATCTTTCGCTCAGACGCAGGGAGATCAAGCCGAGTGAGGTGGGAGGGGGGGTTGGGTCTCCTCTTTAAAATGTTAACCATTACAGCAAACCAGCTAAAGGCAGACAATTTTAAAGGCACAGGGACAGAGGGGGAATTAAAGGGTGTTCATTCGCTCAGAGGCTGGAATACCAGGCAGTTGAGGAAAAGGTAAAGCTGAAGGGTTTGCAGTGTAGAAATCCATTTAAAAAGGTGATTGAGTACACACACGCGCACACACAAACATCAACCTTCATGCAGCTGGAAGGGATGCCTTTGTTTTCGGCTGGTGAGGCTGGATCAGTTGAATGGGTGACTGACCCCTCCTTTTCTGGTCGCTGATCTCTAAGCCCGCCCCCAGTCACCATTTCCGGTCATCCCAGTACCGGGACATTTTGTCCCACGCTGTTTACATTTCCGATTTTCCGAATCCTCCAGTGACTTTTTTAAAAACCGGCACAAACCGCGGGACTGGAAGTCCCGCAGGTTGAGTGATAAAAGGTGGCCCCCCTTCTGAAAATCACGTACCCGACCCGATGTACGTGTAAACTGCCAGGGATCGACACGAATTCTTCCCAGGACATTTTCATCGTGTAAACGGCCCCCCACTAATTCAAAAGGTCTGTTCTCGTTTCCACCAGCAACTGGATTTAACCTGGTGTTTTTGTTCCAGTCAGGGGATGCTGATCCAGTGCAATGCTTGAAGCATTCCCTTCTCTGCTCGATTTTTACATGCGCTAAGGCTTTGGTTTTTTGCACAAGAATTAAAGTGTGCAAATCTACACCAGCAGTCTAAAGTACTGTAGTGGTCAGGCCTGATGGTGGGGAAGAGCTTGTAAGAATTACAAGGATCAGGTGGTCTGGAAGGAGGTCCAGGACCTGACTATGTTGCACATATTTTTGTCTTTCTCATTGGTATCATTATTTGTCCATTGCTTTTGCTATCCATTATAAAAATGGTGACTGTCATAGTTAATAGAAATGACATACCCAATTCTGTATTACAAAATGTTAAATATATTTAGCAAGTGCACCTTTGCTGCAAGAGTGAGCAGGACTGAGTCCCAAGTGAGGGAGAGGACGCCATGGATGATAAAAAGGATGTAGTAGCACTAGTGAATGGGAATGAGAGTGGCAGCTGTGTGGCATTAAAAAAAGTCACAGGTAAAACAGAAGACCTACAATGACAGTGGTGGCTGGAAACAGAGACCAGGAGGTGATCAGCCTATAGTAGCTTGTGCTGCTCAGAGGAGAAGGAGAAGCTTTTCCCATTCTTTGCCAGCTTCTGTCTCCAAGAGCAGTTCCCAAACATCTCCTGGTTGGCCCAGATAGGCTGCAGACTGGCACAAAATGCAGAAGGGAAGGAGTGTTTCTGTGTGGACCAAAGAGTGAACTAGGACATGTGGTGTGGTGGTGGTGGGGGGAAAGGTGCTGCTTGTGGGTGGCAGTGACTGTGTGTTTCCTTCCTCCTTCCTCCTCACAAAGAGTTGAGGGATCTTGAAGAAATTAGAGAACTGCTGAGGCCCCAAACATTTTTTTCACTGGGGCCTGAAACCACTATGGTGGGTTCTTTTCTTGGCTCCCCAATAAAAGTATCATTCCTCACCATTTCTATATGAATGAGCGGGACAATGTTGGGGCCTGTCTATACAAGGGGCAAAAATGTGGATTGGTGTGCATTAATACCAATTCGAAGCAGTTTCTATTTGTCTTAACGGTTTTCTGGCATGCAAAACTATTCACTTTTGTTGTCCCAACAGGCATGCCTGCAAATCAAGATGGTGGGTACAAGTGAATTATTCGTGTTTTTATTGTTACGAGTTGCTGAACAGTATTTTTTTTTTAAGAAGCCTATCTAAGGTGTGAAAGTGCGATATTTCACTTAAATAAATTAAAAAAGAAAAGAAAAAGGCTGTTTTGTCACCTGAGTGCACAATTGCTAAAGCAAAAGTCCAAGATGGTCCAAGATCCTTATCAGCAAGCTCCACCCCCTGCCCACACCCAACCAATCAGCTTCCATGTCTGCTTTTATTGCAAATGCAAATGAATACTAATCTGATTGTCCAAACAAGCGACAATACACATTTTCTATGGAACTTTTTAAAAAATACAGGAAAAGACACAAAGACTTTCTTGGCAGAGTTTACAGTGGATTTGAACCCCCTCATTCTGAATACTGCAATCTGATGCAGAAAGACAGGTAGGATTCCAAGCGAATTCTATGAAGATTATTTTGACTACTAAGACAACCCCCTAGATTCTTTGTGAAAGAAGAATGTATCAAGGATGGCTGTAGAAAAGCACACTTCCCACCATGTACATTAGGACCCCTTATCTGCTAGGGATTGGTTCGGGGGGAGGGCTGTGGATACTGAAAACCATGGATAATAGTAAACACCATTGAAAATAATGGGAATTCTGGTTTAAAATATCATAGAGTTGTCTTGGAATGCCTAGAAAATGGCTAGAGAGAACATATTTTCTAGGAATACTCTATGGTAGGTCTGCTGTTTTGTGTCTCGTGGATAATTAAATCAGTAGATATGGGGGGCCTACTATATACAGTAGGTTTGTTGTAGGGTGGACTTGGACTGACTTTTCTTGCCTCTGGATTGGTTATGAGGGAGTCTTCAAAACCCAGAGAAAGAAAAGCAGCCCAGTCTCAACATTTTGATTTATTTTAATAGGAGCAAGTAACTACACTATTATTTAATTATTAAGAAAACAATTAATTTAGAATATTTTTTAAAAAAAATCTGTGGAAAATATTTGGTATTTATTTATTTATTTATACCCTGCTCTTCAGCCACAAGGCTATCAGAGCGGCTTACAAATTGTTTTAAGAAATAGCTATTTACACATCTACACTGCATTAAACAGTTTCCAATGTGTGTTAGCTAATTGCCCCCCACAAGCTGGGTACTCAGTTTACCGACCTACAAAAGGATGGAAGGCTGAGTGAACCTTGGAGCCGGCTGGAATTGAACTTGCGATGTGGTGGCTTGCAGTACTGGCATTTAACCACTGCACCACCAGGGCTCCCTGCAGAGCCATACCTATTTTTGCCTAGACCTTGATATACCAGCCATAAGGAAATTTAAATTAAATTATGAGCAACATCAAAGTGTGATCAAAAGGTTATGGCCAGGCATCAAGAGGCCATGATCAACAGCAAAAGTTACTCATGAGGAAGAACACAAAAAGCACAGAAACCTTGAGATTTATATAATGAATTTAGGGAAGCCTGGAAAAAGAAAAGGCAGAAATCAATAACTACAATAACTCTGCATGCTGCATGATTAACAATAAATACAATGTTATATAATACATTGTTATAAGACCAAAATGATTTTATCAGACCTATTCAGAATTACAGCCTTCTCTCACGCCTATGGTCACTGCTTGAAATCTGTGTTCAGACCCTCCTCCTCTGCCCAGTGTACATTATATATTGGGTCCAATCCCAGATCCCCACAATGCTCCTTGAGCCAATCTTATCCTACTTCACAGGGCTGTTGTTAAGAGAAATATGGGTAAGAATAATGAACAGTATTTGTAGTTCCAAGAGATCAGCGGAATGAAATTAGTTAAGAAGGATATACAGTAGCTGGAAAAAACACAGCTGTCCCAAAGAAATCCATACAGTCTGATGGCCTTTTAGAATGTTGCACTTAAGCTACAATCTTGTACACATTTACCCAGGAATAAGTCCCACTGAGCCCCATTTAGGCTTACTTCTGAATGGATGTGTGTAAGACTGTTGGTATAAATGAACTATTGCTCTGCAGAAGACAACTGTCTCACAGTAGGTAGACAGGATATTTTCCCCAATGCTGGGTCTCTATACATTAGTTTCCTTCTTATGACAGTGTGCAGCCCTGGTGTGCATGCATGGGCACGCACAGGATTAGTAAATCAAAAGGAAGGGGAGGGGAGAGAAAAAAGTTTGTATAAGGTTTGTTCAAATAAATAAACCTACAGCAGAACGGAAGGGGTTTGAAAACTATTTTCGAACAAGGATTGTTCTGCAATATTGATTCTATTTATTAGAAATTAGAGAAGAAGAGAAAATCTAAAAGCCTTTAAAGGGAGGGAAACCTGTATGGCTCTGTGTGTGAGAGACAGAGATACTGATGCAAAATTCTGTGAGTGTTGTAATTCAAAGGAGATTCCTTCAAGTAAAGCCTTTCTTAGGGGTTGTCTAGATGGTGAAAATAATCCTAATAGAAGTTGCAGGGAATACCTTTTGTCCCAATGAGATGTGATCAAGATTTGTGCTTTTTGGAAGGGGGGGGGCAAAAACTCCATATGCGTTTTTTTCCTGAGGTTTTTTGAATAATGCATGAAAATGCACATTACTGCTGGTTTGGACATCCGATTCTCAGTGCAGTGCATTCTGGGCGAGGGCAGAAGTGGAAAGCTGATTGGTCGGACGTGTGCAGGGGGCTTGCCAGCAATGAGGTGGCTGGAAGTGCCATTTTGGAATTTTGTCTTATCGATTGTGCACTATTTTGCTGTGCTGCGCTGAGGAAACCAAACAGCTTTTTAAAGTGGAAGGTTGCACTTGTGCACCTCTGATTTACAGTTTTAAAAAAATTACTGTGCAGCTGCAACAACTTGTGGAGCATAATGCAAATAATTTGCTCTCAGCCACCATCTTGATCCACAGGAATGGCTGCGCATGCACTTCAAACATGGCTAGCTTCACATGCCAGTGATTTTGCCTAAGGACCGTGGAGACAAATGAATGCTGCAAGCCCTTAGTAAGCTGTTGTGTTTATATTTTTTGCTTACCAAAAGAAGCAACTGGTATCATACAGACTCATTCCAACTCTCCAAGTAGCTACTGCACTTCTTCCTTTTCTTCTTGCCCTTACCCTAATGGGAGAAGCAAAACTCTTCCCCTCCACAAGTGCAAAGTAATCAACGTTGTACCTTTGAAGTCTGTACACAGCAGCTATGGTTGGCTGGGGTTTTTGGGGGGAGGGGGAGGAGGATGAGGAAACTGGGATTCTTTGAAAAAAAACAGAAATGCCAGGAATGTGAAGGGTGAGATGTGGCTTTTCCAGAAGATCAGTGGCTCATGTCATGACTAATTGCTTCTAAATGATTTTCCTTCAAAATTCACTCATGTCACTCATGACAAATTTGTTTCTGCACCTCCTCTGGTCTTCTCAGCCTTCCTTGCTTCAGTGACATGGGAGAATCTCTCTTAAAAGGCCAAAGCCTAGGCCTGCTGTAACTACTGGAGAGAAGCCCAGAATTAGAAAATCATATGACTAGGGAGATTATCAGACGAGCCTCTAAAAACGTTATTGTCCCACTATATTTTGAAATGTGAATGTCCTGGCACAATAACCCTTTTTATCACATGTTGCTGTAATAACGAGAAAGAGCAGCCCCAGCATTATCAAAGCACAAACGTGTTTCCTGGGGCACATGATCTCAGCAGTTCTCGTGAGAAGACACAAGTGCGGTTAAAAGTAAAAAAACCACCAAAACTAACAAAGAAGATGAACACACAAGCACTGAAACACACTTTAAAATTGGCAAGCAAAACGGGAAGTTCATAAAAGGATTGTCCTGTGCCTAGTTTTTGTGTTCTCACCCAAAAGTGTTCTGGCAGGGACTGCCCATTGAGCTGTATTCATGAGAACAGAACCCGACATGGTTTCAGACGCTGGCAATGCTGGGGAGAAAAAAAAAAGGAAAAAAAGGGGGGGGGAAAGCCATCAGTGATTTATTGACAGCTTGGCCTGTCAATAAAATAGAACAGCTTATTCATGGCAGCAGAATGCTAGCAGAACAATGTTGTGTGATAGGGAAGCCCTTTCATGTTATTCTGTCATTGTTATCACACCATATTTGCCGCATGTGATAATCTCCCAGTTGATCCCTTCCTTTTTCCTCTCTCCTTTCAGCAGCCCAGAGCAACCAAGTTTAGAACAAACCTATACTATTTGCAACCATCTGTTAAAATTGTAAGTGTGTTTGTGCTGTTTTGGGCCTCCTTAATGTCAGATTCTGTTTGTAGTGATGTTAAACCCTCATTGGGATGAAAGTTAATTATGCAAATAAATAAACATAATAAATTATAATAAAGAAATAAACTACATAAATATTATTGGGGGGGGGAAATAACCCAGGAAGGTGGCATTTTTCACCAAGGAAGTGGTGTGCGGCCCATTTAAACATTTTTTAAAGTGTTAATTATGTAATGTGTAGGTTGGCAGTCATTTCTCTCATCACTAATCATTATGCAGACTAATTGCCATGGCTTATTACTTACTTTTTGTTCTTCATATTCTGGTACTTACACGGGTGGGGATATGTTATCCCAAGCCACTTCCTAGAAGGTATGTCAAACATCGTTTAAAAAATTCATTATTATATGGTAACTGGAAATACAAAAAAAGTAACAGCCTTTTGTATTTAATAGAAATGGTGGTAGGTGTATTTCCTGGAAAATGTTGCTTTGAAGTTCATAACTGATATTGAATGAGGTAAATTTTATATGGATTTCTTGACTTTCTTGGCATGGTATCTTTCCATTACTAGATACTGAAGTTTATTTATTTCATATGCAATTGTTACAAAATAAGTATGAAAGATATTTCAGCCTCAATATAGAGCTGTTTGTTTTCTTATTGTTACTCATAGGGGTAACTGAAAATGGCTCCTCCAGTCTGCCAACCCCAGAGGGATGGTCTTTAGCTTGGGGGATCTGGTCTGAAAAGTTCTGAGCTGAAAGCAGAAGGGAGCTTGTGGTGTCTGGCTGGTTACTTCCTCCTTTCTCCTCCCCCACTTGCTTGTTTAAATTTTAAAAACAGTATTTGCTGCAATGGTGGCAGCTGTGAAATTTATTTTTTTAAAACTTTGCATGTGGTGGTGGCTGCTAGAAGAGAAGTCTAGCAGAACCATGTTTTACTCCCAGACCTATTTTGGAATTACAGGTCAACCCCCATATCCACAGGGGATAGCAATAGCAATAGCACTTCTATTTCTATACCGCTTATCAGTGCCAAAGCACTCCCTAAGCAGTTTGCAACGTGTTAGCTAATTGCCCCCAACAAGCTGGATACTCATTTTACTGACCTAGGAAGGATGAAATGCTGAGTCAACCTTGGAGCCCTCTGGAATCGAATTTACAACATTGTGGCTACAGTACTGGCATTTAACCACTGCACCACCAGGGCTCCCTATATGTTCCAAGACCCCCATGGATACCTGAAACCACAGATAACAGGGGACCCTATTATTTTCAATAAGAGAAATGCAGGAAGTTGACCATAGAATCACATTGGAGGACCTAAAAATGTCTAGAGATAACGTATTTTTAGATGTGGATAAGTGAAACTGTGGATACTGAATCAGTGAATATAGGAGTCGACCTGTACGCTACTAGTAGTGTCATCACACTGATGTTGTTCTGGAGCACAACTGGGCAAGCTCAGGGCATACAGGGGCCAGTTTTCCTTCCCCTGGACCCATCAAAGATGGTATCTGTGATGAACCCGCCAATGCGCACACTGAATCAACACACATGTAGCAGCAACACGGTTTATTGATCAAGGATATGCATACGGTATCATTCCAAAGCCAATTCTGGCTGGCCTCAATACAGGACAAACAGATAAGGTCATTGTTAGGTTTTGATTCCCTGCAGGCCTGGGAACGGTTAGGGAGGGTGAAGGAAGGCTAGGGAAGACACATTCCAGATTCTGTAGCTGGTGACCTTGGGTCACCAGGAGGAGATGTCTATGGAGCTTAAGGCGGGTTGGCCTGGCTCCAGGAGTTAAGGTGTCCTGGGAAAGTTCCCAAGAGAACCAAACCATGTCAGGGCCTAACTAAACCATGTCGGGGCCTAACCTGGATCACTGCAATGTCCAGCATCCAGGGTAGTTCATGACATACAGCACTCCCTACAAGAAGCAACCGTGCTGACACAAAACTCAACAATAACAAAAGAGAGAAGAAAAGGTCAACCCAGTTTGTCAGGTAAGCGAGCATGAAACTTCACGAACAAGCGGGATGCCTGGTCGTGTTCAACATTAACCCATTCAGCATGACCTAACAAAAGGTGCTTCCACTTGACAAAATACTGAAGCACCTCCCGACGACGTCTAGAGTCCAGAATGTCAGAGATCTCAAAGTGTTGATCATCGTCGACCATGATTGGGTTGGGCGCCTCAGACGCTGGATGCAGCGGTCCCGGTGGAGCCGTGGGCTTCAGCAGGGTGGAATGAAAAACAGGGTGCACATTATGATACAATTTAGGTAGAGACAACTCAAAAGCAACAGGATTGATTTGATGCACAATAGGAAAAGGTCCAATATATTTAGGGCCCAACTTCTTCGAAGGTTGGGGACTCTTGAGAAATCTGGTGGAGAGATACACATGGTCCCCCACCGCATAGGGAAGAGTAGGGTCCCTCTTCTTGTCCGCCTGCCATTTGTATTGGGCCTTTGCAAAGTCTAGGGTGGCTACAACCTTAGGCCATGCATCCTTTATCTGAGTACTCTATTAGATTAAAGAGATAGGGTCCTTAGAATCTACTTCCCCCAATGGCAAGGGATTGAGCTCCTGGCTGAAAACAGCCTTGAAGGGGGAGAGTCCAGTGCTCTGATGCACAGCATTGTTATAAACCACCTCGGTGAATGGCAACAGGTCCACCCAGTCCAACTGTTGGAAGTTTATATAGCACCTTAAATACTGTTCCAAAGTTTGAGTTCATACATTTTGTGTTAGCGTCAGATTTGGGATGATGACTGCTGCTTAGACCCCGTTCAATCCCTAAAAATTTAGTGAACGCTTTCCAAAACTGAGAGGTGAACTTGTACTCCCCTGTCAGAGACAATCTTGGCAGGGACCCCATGAAGTCTGTAAATGTGTTGAATAAACAGCTTGGCCAGTTGCTGGGCTGTGGGGATGCTTTTGCAAGCAACAAAATGGGCTTGCTTCGAAAACATGTCAACTACCACCCAAATGACAGTTTTCCCCTTGCTTTCAGGGAGATCTACAATGAAATCCATGCTTATCACTTCCCAGGGCTTGCCCAGGGTGGGTAATGGGATCAACAACCCTTTGGGCCTTCCTGCTCTCCTTTTGCCATGGCACAAATGTGACACCCCTTTACATACTCCTCCACCTCCTTGCACATGAGAGGCCACCAAAACTGCCTTCTGGCAAGGTGTAGCATTTTGACATAGCCAAAATGGCCTGCACTTTTCACATCATGGCATTGCTTGAGAACTGACGGCCTCATGGCCACAGGAGCATACATGCGCACCTCCTTCCAAGCTAAACCCTCCTGCAGTTCCACCTCGGGCCGATGAACTAGAAATCATGGGTCTTGGGAGAGGGTGTCTGCCATCTGGGCATGCCAACCCCCTTCCTTGGGCATGGCACTGGGCAGGGGTTGAGCCTGGGGCCCTTGGGCTGGGACCACGACAGAAGGGATGGATGGGGAAGACAAAGGGCCGGCTGGTGTAGTGGTCTCTGAACCCTTCTGGGGAATGGTCTGAAGCGGGGCCACCTTAGCAGTTTGCTGCTTTGCTTGGCTGCATGTGAGGACTGCAAGACTCAAATGTGAAGGGGAAAAGACAGTGTCAATTACCTCTTTCCATTTGCTTTCATGCTGCAGAAGCCTAGACAAAATGTCCGCCAGAAAATTTCTTTTTCCTGGGAGAAACTTCAGTGTGAAGTTAAACCGGTAAATGAAGTCAGACCACCTAATCTGCTTGGGGCTCAACCGATGTGGGGCTTTTAGAACTTCCAGATTTTTGTGGTCCGTCCAGACCTCAAAAGGCTGGGAAGATCTTTCCAGCAGGTAGCACCAGATCTCCAGTGCCACCTTGATGGCCTCTGCTCCTTCTCCCAAACGGGCCAATTGCGCTCCGTTTCATTGAATTTCCTGGAGAGGTATGCACAAGGCCTGGGTTCCCCCCTTGTCCTGTTGAAGCAACACCCTCATTGCCACTTCAGAGGCATCTACTTGCACCACAAAGGGTTTGTCAGGGTTGGGGTGTTTGAGGATGGGTTCAGACGTGAACAACCTTTTCAATTTCTCAAAAGCCTGTTGGTATTGATCAGTCCACACGATTTTGGGGGGAGGCTTTTCACATTTACCCTCTTTGCTCTTGTTCTGTCTACCAGCCCCTTTGGTTTTGAGCAACTCTGTGAGGGGTAGGGCAACCTCCGCAAAGTCAGGGATGAAGGACCTGTAGAAATTAGCAAACCCCAGGAAACTTTGCAGTTGTTTTCTGTTCTTGGGAGTTTCCCATGCTAAAACTACCTTAACCTTCTCTGGATCCATTTCAGTCCCCTTGCTAGAGATGTGATACCCCAGATAGACCAACTGGGTCTGGCAGAACTCGCATTTAGAAAGTTTGACATACACATTGTTTTCAGCAAGCTTGCTCAGCACCTTTTTCACTAATTTAACATGGGATGTGTAGTCTTCAGAGTAGATGAGCACATCATCAAGATAGACCAGTACCCCCTTGTACAGAAATTATCTGAGCACATTGTTAATTAGGTTCAAAAACACCCCCAGGCCCCCAGACAATCCAAATGGCATTACAAGAAACTCAAATATCCCTAGCTGACAATTTAAAACAGTTTTCCACTCATCACCCTCTTTAATCCGCACCCAATAGTACACCTCCCACAAGTCCAGTTTGGTGAAGATTTTGCCTTTGGCTAAATGAGCCAACATAATCTTCATCAAAAGCAGAGGGTACTGATTCGTGACACTGACCACGTTGAGGCCACGGTAGTCCAGGCACAGCCTCAGAGGTAAATCCCATTTGTGCCGAAACAGAACCAGGGCCCCCAGGGGTGGCTGTGGGCCTAATGAAGCCCTGTGCCAAGTTTTTGTCTATATATTCCCTTAAAGCATCGAGCTCTGCAGGAGTCATGGAGCAAATCTTGGGCTTAGGCAGTTTGGCCCCTGGGACAAGTTCAATAGCACAGTCAAAAGCTCTGTGGGGGATAGGATGTCACATTCTTTCTCTTCGAAAACAATGCGCCAATGCTAGAATTCTACAGGTAGGTCTTTCATCTTCCTCTGCACCAAGGCTACTAAGGACTTTCAGGGTCTTTCGCTTACAGAAGCCCCTTCTGTCACAGTGCCCCTCCCCTCCTTGACCAGATTATGTTCCTGGATGCGAGAGGGATCCATGAAAGTCACGATTTCATTGACCCAGTCTATGGAGGGGTTGTGGAACTTCAGCCAATTCAGGCCAACCACCGCCGCAGGCACTAGACCCAGGGCAATTACGAACTGCAGTTCTTCCTGGTGACCCCTCATTCTCATCCCCACGGGATCAGTCATTCGCCTCACGGGGGCCCCCTTCATCATCCCTCGGTCCATCTGGGAGAGCCATATGGGCTTGTCCAGTTTCACGGAGCCCAGGTCTAGTTTCCTCACTAAGGACGGGAGGATCAGTACTTGCCTGCACCCATAATCCACCATCACCATGACCTTGCGGGGGATCCCCTTCCCACTGACCCCTTTTTAATAAAGAATGGGGCTTTGACTGCACTCACCACAGTACTTGGGCACCCTTCAGGGTTAGCCTGCCCTCAGGCACTTAGTAGAGCGGGCTGGATCCATTTCCTGTTGGCTTGACATCAGAGGATGATCTGGTGTCCCCTGATTCCCAGGAGAACTCTCCAGCTGGGTGGCTGGGAACCAGGGAGTGTGCTGTCGCTTTGGATTTCCGCTTGGAGGGTGTCTTCAGAACCATCTGCTTTCCCTCTGGTTTCTTGGCTGGCTCCTCTTGGTGACTGCTCCTAGATTGTCTGTCTGGACAAGCCGCTATGTGATGTCCGCTCTTCCCGCAGTGAAGACATAAGCCTTTTCACATTCACCGCTCCTTCTCCATCTCTGTCACCATGCCACTCACTGGCTGTGCTGCCTTGGCCACCTTGGCCGGGGCCCCGCTAGGTTTGCCGGCCAGCCCCTGGTGCTGTCTCACCAGCTTCATGCTTTGCCTCAGGGTATCCACCTCCCCGGCTAGACGGACCCATCCCAGTAGGATTTCTGGGTTTCCTTGGACTAGGGCTCACTCCAGGATATCAGCGTTAAGGCCATCCCGGAAATACTGTACCTTGGTGGCTTCAGTCCAGTCAGGGATCTCTGTGACATATTCAGCTACGGATCGTGATCCCTATCATAGTCACTGTAACTCTGTATGTGCCTACCTCCTCCATAATGGGTCCTCGAACATCATGAAGTCATGGAAGCTCTCCAACTCTGGGGCTCCCATGTTGTAAAGCCCCACCAGCCAGTGTGTTGCCTCTCCTTCCAGCTGGTTGGAGACCTCCAAAGTGAAAAACGAAGGGGTTTAGGATGCTTGGCAACTGCCTTGAATCTCATGGCCTGGTCCTGATCCTCTGGGTGTCAGGGTGAGGGGAGAAATCTCAGGATTATTTTTTAAAAGACAGGGGGGTTTAACTGAATCTAATGAAGAATGCTGCTCCAGACTAGTTTGGAATGGCAGCTGTACACTTTCCAGGGCTTCCACTTGACTGCCTCCTCCCATTCTCCAAGCTTCTCAAACTGTGACCAACACCAGGGATCAGCAGGAGAGAAAGATATTGTAGAGGAGTACACAACTGCCCAAAGAGTAATTGAATATGGAGCTACAGGATGTGTGTGTTGTCTCTCTTCCTTTCTTATATTTCCCTCATTATTACCTTCCTCACCATAATCTAAATGATTGAAATCACAGTAAAATGATCTTTCTTGGTCTGAGGCGCACATGCGTTGCACTGTTGTTAAGAAAAAGCACAGAACAAATGTCTTCTTTGGTTCTGCTTAAGCATTTGATTTCTTCCTCCTTACATTTTTGTTTAATTTCTCTTTCTTTCTCTTCCTCCTTATCCCCCCCCCTCATGTCTGAATAAAAGACCTTTCTGTCATAGAATCATAGAGTTGGAAGAGACCTCAAAGGCCATCCAGTCCAACCCCCTGCCATGCAGGAATACACAATGAAATCATTCCTGACAGATGGCCATCCAGCCTTTGTTTAAAACACTCCAAAGAAGGTGACTCTACCACACTACGAAGCAGTGTATTCCACTTCCAAACAGCTCTTACTGTCAGGAAGTTCTTCCTAATGTTTAGGTGGAATCTCTTTTCCTGTAGTTTGAACCCATTGCTCCGTGTCCTAGTCTCTGGAGCAGCAGAAAACAAGCCTGTTCCATCCTCAGTATGACATTCCCTCAAATATTTAAACATAGCTATCATGTCCCCTCTCAACCTTCTCTTCTCCAGACTAAACATGCCCACCTCCCTAAGCCGCTCCTCAGAGGGCATGGCTTCCAGACCACCCACCATCCTGGTCACTCTCCTCAGGACACGTTCCAGCTTCTCAATATCCTTCCTGAATTGTGGTGCCCAGAACTGAACACAGTATTCCAGGTGAGGTCTGACCAAAACAGAATAGAGTGGCACTATTACTTCCCTTGATCTAGACACTATATTCCTATTAATGCGGCCTAGAATCGCATTGGCTTTTTTAGCTGCTGCATCACACTGTTGACTCATGTTCAGTTTGTGGTCCACTAAGACTTCTAGATCCTTTTCACATGTACTACCCTCAAGCCATGTGTCACCCATCCTATATCTCTGCTTTTCATTTTTACTGCCCAAGTGTAGTATCCTACATTTCTCCCTGTTGAAATTCATTTTGTTAATATTGGCCCAGCTTTCTAATATGTTAGGGTCATTTTGGAATTCTGATCCTGTCTCATTCTCTCTTTCTCTCCCCTTCTGTTTTCCTTCAACCAACTCTTGACTTCTCCTTACCTTCTCTCTTTCTCTCTTCTCCTTCTTGTTCCCCATATCTTTTACTTGCATTCATCTTTCCCTTCCCTTTTCTCTCCCTTCTCTCTTTTCCTCCTTTCCCTAATTATTGTGACTGCATTTGTCTTCTCCCTCCTTATGTGTTCATCCTTTTCTTCCTCTATTTCTTATAGCTCCACTATTCCTGTCTATACTCAGAATCTTTCCGTTCCTGCCCTCTGTATCTCTTCTTTGCCTTCGTCTAAAAGAAAACTTTGAAACCATGCCTAGGATATGTTAGCTTGTCTGAACTTTAAAGTTCCAAGTTTCATTAAACTGAATGGGGCTTGCTTCTGAAGCATACATAGATATCAAACATCATTGTGATCATCAACCCTATCATTTCATCATCATGGGAGTGGATGCCACAAAATATTTGATGATCATTAGCAGGATCATGATCATTATGATGATGATGATTTTAGGCCCAGTTAGGAACAGCTTATTAAAACAGTTTGGAGAACTTTCTTTTTGCTTGGAAAGCATTTTTTTAAAAAAATTATAACTCCCTTGTTTTATTAAAAGCCATTTTTGTAAAAGGATTAAAAACAGAGCTGGGGAATATAGATTCCCTCCTCCTCCCATTCCATGCACAATTTGGAAAACTTAATATCCAATCAGAAATAATATTTCCCCATTTTTTGAAATTGTTTGTCTTTTATTTGAATGCCCCAAGCAACTGTGATTGATGCTTGATGTATCATATTTAATGACATCACCAGTCCTCATCTTTTGTGACCCCACCATCACTTTCTGACAGAATTATCAATCATGAACATAGTAACACTGACATGGAAGTATAAACACTAAAATGCAACAATAAAATTGTTCAGAGTTTAGTCTAGAATGCATTTGAAAAGAAGCCTTTAAATTATCTTGTGGAATCTTTTTCACCTCTGACCAAAATCTCTCCCTTCTTTCTCCTGGCTGAAATCTGAATTGGGTGACTTCTGGGTTGGGAAGGTTTTGGAGCCTAACATAGATTATGATTTTAATAATTCTCTTTACCTTTACTCTTCATGGACACAGAGAGAGGGGTCTTCAAGGTAATGTGGCAAAAACATAATTGTCTTCCAGGTTCAAATCACAGATTCTGGGCTAACATCAGTCAGGCCTGTGTTCTTTCTAGGACATAACCAACCATGACATGATGAAGATTGTCATTCCCCATTGCTAGCAGAGCTTAGGAAAGTTACTTTTTTGGACTACAGTTCCCAGAATTTCCCAGCATACAAATTTAGACATCACTCCCAGATCTACTGTGCAGTGGACATACCTGAAGAATACCTCCTAGACGTCCTAGGCTGAATTGTTTCTTTATGCTTGGAGAGTGATATTCTGTTGACACAATTCAAAGCTTGTAACAGAGTGGCCTCCTTATACAAGTCCTAGGTTAGGTTTTGATGTGTGTGACTTTTGTCATAGAACAGCACCAGTACTAGTATTGGCAGATCTTTGGAGAGCTTCATTCTGCACTAGCTTTCAGCATCATCTGCAAGTGGATCCTCTGGAACAATGCAGTTCTGCCATAAACCTTGTTGTTGCTGTGTGCCTTCAAATCGCCCCCCCCCCCGATTTTTGGTGACCCTAAGGTAACCCTATCACAGGGTTTTCTTGGCAAGATTTGTTCAGAGGTGGTTTGCCTTTGCCTCTCTATGAGGCTGAAAGAGTATGGCTTGCCCAAGGTCACCCAGGGTGTTTCCATGGCTGAGTAGGGATTTGAACCCTGGTCTCCCAGTGTCTTAGTTCAACATTCAAACCACTACACCACACTGGCTCTCATCATAAAGCACTTTAGCACAATTATGGGATTCTTGAAGTTTTGCATCCTGTAAAAACTATAAACTAAAAACTCAGCAACATCACATGATTTCCTTATGCTATAATATTTTATTACTTTTACCTGGGCAAAGTGACTTCTTTGGTTTAGTTTTCTTATTCAGGTTTCTGTTAAGTTGGTTAGCAGTGCAATAAACTCTGTTGAATACTGTGATGTGGAATGAAATGTGGTTCTTGTACAGTTCTGTATGAGTATTCGTCCTGGAAAGCCAGCTTGATCCCCACGGCCATTTTCAAAGTGAGGGAGTAAATACCAAATGCAACAATACAACGTGCCCTCTTCATTGAAGATTTGGAGATCATGATTAAAGTTGATTAAATTCAGGGTGCACATTTGTGGTAGCATTCTGTATGTGAAATACAAACCTAGCTAAAGCCCCACACGTGTGTTCAAGAGGAGAAAGTAACATGGAAAATACAATCAAGTGTGAGTTCTTTTTTCAAGTCTGTGTTACCATAATGAAGGCTGGCATATTCGTTCGAAGCATCATGCAAAGTTTCTATTTTATTTTAAAGGAAAGACAATGCAAGGAAACCTCCCACAACACCCAAATGATGCAGTCTGGTATATGAAGTAAGGCTTTTTGAACTGTGCTTCACAAAGGCATATATTGTTTTCCTCCCTTGGTGAAGGATGAGCAAGAGAAAGCCTGTACTCTGGATACTAGAAAACCTTTTTATCAACCATTCTCCCACATTTAGCATAGCCATGTGTTCTCTATTAAAGAGAGTAGTTATAATTTTTATTACTTTGGGAGGCGGGGTAGGCTGTTGAAAGCAAGCCTGGATTAAAGACCAGGAAGGAACATTTGAAGCAAATTGAGAAGCCACCTCGGTCACCTCCTGAGAGTTTCCTCATTGTGATGGGATAGTACTGTTTTTCTGTTTAAATTATAGGAATTTCTAAATGTGCATGTTTACATAAAAATTAGATCAGGCAAATTTCATGCAAAACACTGTCTTCTTTCTGAGTGTTGCATAATCAGCTAATCTGCCTACACAAGAGATAACAAGTCTCACTTAAAAAATTAAACTGAGGTGTGTGTGGTGTGGTTTTTTGTTTGTTTTTTAGGAAATTGCATTTTGTTACCAACAATACCGCAGTTTGTGGTTTTTTGATTCTCCCATAGAATCGCAGCCCACACAAACATATGCATAGAGTCCTGCTTCTGTGGAGTTTTTGGCACGAAATTGCATCAGAATCAGTCTGACAAGAGATTCAGGCACAGCCAACTTTTCTGGTTAACCTAATGATGGATGGACTAACTATACCTTTCAACTCGCCCCTTTCAAATTTGTCATAATAAACAGGAGGAGAAGAGGGGGAACAAATCTGTTGCCGCTGCCTCTTTCCTTGATGTGAAATAGTTTCTCCTGTCTTCGTATCCTAGGAAACAGAACTCTTGTTACTGAAGGAAGCCAGGTTTATCCAACTATATACTGGGGAGAGGGGAAAACACTATGAAGAAATAAAGGTGGTTAATTGCCCAGCAAGGGAGACATAGCCAAGAGCTGCACTGGCCTATAATTAGGTGAATTAGTAGAACAATGACCCAATTTTCTCTGGTTTCTGGACTGGTGCACAAAACTCAGAAGGCTGCTTCTTATCACTGCTTGTCTGTGCCTGTGTTTGTGCTCTTCTTCTTCTTCTTCTTCTTTTTTTATCTTTCAGACAGAACCTCCCCTAATTTCTCATAAACAGCCCCCAGACAGAATTTCATGACTCGCCAGGGCTACACTTAGATGCCTCGGTTGAAGCAGTGACCTAGGGTGCTTTGCTCAAATGCTAGCGGTTGAGATGTTCCTCAACCCTTTCAGCTGGATGTGGACGTTGTGGTTGTCATTTAGAACTCTTACCAAATCAGGTTTTGTCTACCACAATGTATTCTAAGCAGAACAGCCTGTATAAACTGTTCAGAAGCTTCAGCCAGTACATAATATGGCATTCTGCCTCCTAAAGAGAACACCCCACCTTTCCAGAGCATCTTATGCTGAGGATCTATCATCTTATGTTAGTTCTTTGATCTCTTGCAGGAACAGGTCAAGGTGTTTGATATCCAACAGCCACATACAGTACATTTGGGTTCCAAGACATAGTGACAATTTTAGAGGTTAGATTGATGAATTCCCTAGACCAGTTTTTAATGCTCTTGTGCCTATTCCTGCCCCGCCCTGTCATTTCCCATGTGAGTCCCTGGCTCACATCACAGTGGGCTTTAGTCTCTGTGATCTGTTTCTCATTCATCCCTTTCCTTGGTCTATTTGGATTTCTCTCCCCTGAAGCTCACCCACATGCCATTAAGATCCTTTGCCTGCTTCTTGGCTTTTCCAATCCTCCTTTTTGTATTAGTGTCTTTTCATCACGACTGTTGTTTCTGAACAAAGTATGCACATGAAGATGCTTCTAGAATATGTAACCCTGAGTTTTCAAAGTGAAAAACCAATATTGATCCCATTTTCTTAGAAGAAGAATCAAATTACAGAGCAGAAATTTGCTGTGTTGGGCAGGATGATGGTGATCTAGGTGTGGAGAAACTTTCTATAGTTCCTTTGTCATGAACAGATCACTACCTTATGAGCTTTAGACTCACTGAGGCTTGGAGCTTCTGCAGGTGTGGGTGGCTGATTAAGATAATCCACCTCAGGAAGCCTATTCCTGAGATAGTTTCCTGATGGCTCATGGGGAGTTTCCTCTTGCCATTACAGATGATCATGTCAAAGTCCTTGTTGGTGTCTGGAATGGAGAAATGGCCAGGGTGGTGGATACAATTGCCCCAGAGCTTTTTCTCCCACAGCCATCTTGAATCTGATCTTGGGAGAAAGGTGGGCTATAAATGCAATAAATAAATAAATAAATAAATAAATACAGAGTGGGGCCCAGCAAGCCCCCTGGTTTACTAGGGAACTAGCAGTGGTGAAACAGATGGGACAGAGACTAGGAAGAGGTCTGACAAGTACCTTTTCAATTAAGAGCTCTTTGGAAGACCTATTCCATGGTGATAGTGGCAGCAAAGCAATCTTACATCCTTCCCACCATTGCATTTGCCATCTAACAGAGCTGTCTCAAGTGATCAGGGGCCTCCTATGCTATGCCCCACAAGAACAGAATGCAGACTACTCAATAGTTCACTGCGAAGAATTTGCAAGGAGCTTTGCAGACAAAACTACTTTAATCTGCTGTCTTGGATGCTTTAGTTGATGCAGGTCCAGTGAATATAACTTTGGCTGCTGCTTGTCCAATGTTGTTGAACATATTTCATTTTATGTAGCCCATGGATATAGGTAGGATCCTTGCAGAGGTGAGACCCACCACATGTGTGTTGGACCCATGCCCTTCCTGGCTAAATGGGTATGTGGAATGATAAATGGCTTCCAATCTGTAGTGAGGCCTTACTCCAAAAATAAATAAATAAATAAATAAATAAACCCCCACCGCATTAGATAATTATCAGCCAGTCTTCAATATTCCTTTTTTGGGGGGGAGGGGCAAGATTCTAGAGGATGTGGAAGCCTCCTAGCTCCGGGGGATCCTGGATGAAACAGATTGTCTAGAACTGTTTCAGAGTAGATTCAGGCTTGGCTATGGGATGGAAACAGCACTGTGGACAAACTGACAATATTAATTCAGAACAAACCTTTGTTAAGCCTCAAGAAGAATTGGGATTTGGCTATTACTTTTTAAAGACAACATTGGAGGATGTTATCAGTGTTAGGTTTCGAGGGTTAGTAGACTTTTTACTTATAGTAGAAGCAATGTTAAAATTTAATTTAAAGGAAGTTGATCAATTTGATCATTGTGACCACAAGTTGAAAGGGTGGAAGCCATTTGTATTCTTTTGTAGTTGCTGTGTTGTTAATTGCAATTTAGTTTTATTGGTTGGAGGGTTGTATTGTATTGTATTGCTTTGTTACCTGTCTTGACAGCCCCCACCTTTCAATAATATATAATTGGCAATATTCAATAATTTGTCTGGCTGTGGCCTGCCATGTGGTTGGCAAGTAAACCAGGGAGTCCCCAAATACCAAGGCTGGAGTCATGCACAACCTTCCAAATTCCTTTAACAGGTCATACCCAGTCAGAGTTCTTCTTGAGAATACCTGGAGATGAGTTACCCACTAATCCCATCAAGGATAGCTGAGCACTCAGTGATTGCAAAACAGGTTTTTCTTTTCCCTTGTTCACAATGGAAGGTCGCCTGTGCCCATTTAGTCCCAAATGTCTAGCTCATCAACAATCATTAACACATCTGGAAAACCCTTTGTCTAATCCTGGGAATCTCTGACAGGCATTGTATTCCACTCAAGCTCACCTCTCAGGGGAATCATCATAGAATCATAGAGCTGGAAGAGACCATAAGGGCCATCCAGTCCAACCCCCTGCCATGCAGGAATACACAATCAAATCATTCCTGACAGATGGCCAACCAGACTGTTTAAAAACCTCCAAAGAAGGAGAATCCACCACACTACGGGGCAGTGTATTCCACTTCCGAACAGCTCTTACTGTCAGGAAGTTCTTCCTAATGTTTAGGTGGAATCTCTTTTCCTGTAGTTTGAACCCACTGCTTCATGTCCTAGTCTCTGGAGCAGCAGAAAACAAGCTTGCTCCATCCTCAGTATGACATCCCTTCAAACATTTAAACATGGCTATCATATTGGATATAAATATCACCCAAAAACACAACCAAAGTGTGCACAGCTTCTCTTCCATCACTCTGTCAGTCTGTGTCACCAGGGTTGCAGCTTCTACACAAATCTCAGCTCTTTGGATTGGTGTAGTATAACCCACAATCCCGTCACTCTATTCCTGTATCCAAATACTTCCTACTTTCTTCAGTAGCCTTGTGTGATTGCTTGAAGTTTGAGTGTTCGTGTGGATGCTATTAAGAGTACATTCCAATAAAGAAAATTTTATTGTATGTTCTGGCTTGAAGTCTTCCCAGTTATTACCCGTTTGCATAGGTCAAAAGATCCCACAGTTACCTGGCCTCTTGCTACCATCTTGAGCTAATTAAAATTCCCATATTAGAATCTGGACACTAGTGAGATCCTCACAGACCCTACACAATTCAGGCAAAAGCTTGTTTTGTGTGTTTTCCTTAAACTTTATATATATATATATAGATATATATGTATAATTTTTTGTGTGTTCATAATTTTTTTTTTAAGGGAAACAGCTTTGGTCACCTTGGTGGATGACCCACATAGCAACTGGAGAGGAAGTGTGTCCATGTTGGTTCTGCTGGACCTCTCAGTAGTTTTCAGTACCAATCACAATGGTATCCTAGGATACCTTTCTGGGAACTGTTCTACAATGACTTCAGTGCTTCTTGGAGGGGCAAACTCAGAACTTGGTTCTGGGAGATTCCAGTTTAACACCCTGACTGTTGGCTTATTGTGTCCCTTTGGGCTCACATTTTGTCCCCTATGCTGTTTAACATATATATTCATCACATATTCAGTCCAGTGTATATTTAGGATTGTGCGTATACAGCGCTGATGAAAGCATTTGAGGAATCGTAAGTGGTGGCGATAGGTGACCCATGTTTCAGATCCATAAAGGAGAATAGACAGTACAATGGCTCTATACACACTGATTTTTGTGCTTCTCGGCTCAGGTGTTTGTTACTCCAGACTCTTTTGTAAAGTCTTCCAAATGCGCTGTATGCCTTTGCTCATCTGTGATCGATCTCTTTGTCCATCTTGGCATCTGAGGAGATGATGCTTCCCAGGTAGATGAACTGCTGAACGGACGTAAGCACAGATTTGCTGACAGCAATGTGGGGATGATGGTGTTCATCCTGTGGTGCAGGCTGGTAAAGAACTTCCGTTTTCTTCAGGTTGACTTCCAGTCCAAACAGCTCTGCAGCTGTTGCGAAGCAGGATGTTAGGTGCTGCAGAGGTGCTTCTGTGTGGGCAACAAGGGCAGCATCATCAGTGAAGAGCAGCTCGCGGACTAGATAGTTTAGAGTCTTAGTGTGAGCCCTCAGACGGCTTAAGTTAAACAAGCTACCATCAGTACGGTAACGTATATAGATACCGTCTTCTTCTTCAAGCTCTGCCATAGCCGTTTGGAGCATCATGTTGAAGAAGATTGTAAATAAAGTTGGAGCAAGAACACAACCTTGCTTCACTCCATTAGTTATTAGAAAGGGCTCTGAAAGAGCATCACCATATCTGACTTGTCCGTGCTGGCCCTCATGTAGCAAAATAATCATTTTGCTATACTTGAGCAAGCAGGGATCACCAGCATTGAGGCCATGATATTGAGAACACAGCTGCGCTGGGCAGGGCATATTTCTAGGATGGAGGACCATCACCTCCCAAAAATAGTACTCTACGATGAACTCGCCATGGGTCAGCGTAAGAGGGGCGCTCCAAAAAAGCAATACAATGACTCCGCGAAACAACATCTCAGGCTCGGCCAAATTGAATGGGAGGCATGGAGACGCACTATCCACAATGCTGCATCCTTATTTGAGAACAAATAGTCTTGAAGAGAAATGACAACACAGAAAGAATCACAACCCAGAAACATCACCCAAGGAGACCTTCTACTGTGCTTTCTGCAACCGGACTTGTCTGTCTTGGATTGGCCTTTTTAGTCATCAGCACGCTTGCAGAAAGCACGGGATGAGTCCTTCCTGAATCTTCATTTGCGAAGAAAAGCCAGAAAGAGAGTAGAGAGAGAGTGTGTTTAACATATATAATACATGAAACTTCTAGAAGATGTTGTTTAGAATTTCAGGTTTTGGAGTCACCAGAATGCTGATCACTCTTTCATTGCTAAGCCAGTATGTATTATCACTAATAGATTGGATGAAAGTGAACAAATTGAAGCTTAATCCAGACAACACAGAGGTGCTCTTGGTCAATTGAAAGACAGATCGGCAAATAAGGATTCAGCACATGCTGGGTGAGATCACACTCCCCCTGAAATCTCAAATTCATAGCCTGGACTCAGGCTTGAGCATGGATGCCCAGATTTTATCCCCAAGAGTGTCCAGTATGACCCCTGTATCCACAGGAGATATGTTCCCAGACTCACTGTGGAAATGTGAAACCATGGATTATAGTGGAACCTATTGAAATTAGTGACCCCCAACCCAACTTCCGGTGGAAGTATGTGATAGAATTGTGTTGGAGAACCTAGAAAATCCCTAGAGCGGACAGATATTTTCAGATGCGGATAAGTGAAACCATGGATACCAGTTCCGTGGATATAGGGGTCATACTGTATTTGCACTGTTAAGTTTGTGAACCATGTGTGACTGTTCATGGACATGTCAGATCAAGCTAGATTACATCCTGTTTAGATTACTCTAATGCACTCTGTGTGGGGCTGGTTTAGGAAACCATTTGCAAACTTCATCAGATCCAAAATGCTATGGCCAGAGTGTTAACTGGGGCTAGTTATAGCGAATATATAACTTCCTTATTGAAAGAGCTTCACTGGCTACTGATTCATTTCCAGGCAGAATTCACAGTGCTGGTTATGACCTACAAAGTCCTGTATGGCTTGGAATCAAACTATCTAAAAGACTATGGAGATTTTCATATGGGGGAAATAACCTCCATGGAGATCGCGAGAGAAACGGGGCTGTACTGCTGCCACTGCTCCGTTTCGCACAACCCCATCCTTCTCCCGATCTCCATTTGTTCTCCCTCCATCCTGCTTCCATTTTCTTTCTGCTATTTTCCACTGTTTTTTTACTAATGAAGAACTTCCAGTAGTAAAAAAATAGCAGAAGGAAAATGAAAGCAGGATGGAGGGAGAACAAATGGAGATCGGGAGAAGGACAGGGGCATGTGAAACGGAGCGCTGGCAATGGAACAGTGACGTTTCTCTCCCAATCTTCATGGGGGTTATTTCCCCCATCTGAAAATCGCCTATATCTCCCAATATGAGCCTACCCAAATTTTAAGACCTGTGAAGTGGGGCTTTTTCTCAGTCCCACTACAGTTACAAGTGCATTTGCTAAGGACACAGGAAAAAGTCTTCTCAGTGGCTGTTCTGAGATTATAGAATTCGCTTTCATGAGAGGCTTGGTTGGCCCCCTCTCTGCTCTCTTTTCACTGGCAGACAAAGCCTTGTCTAAATAAATATAGGCTTTTGAATTCTTGGTTATGGGAGAAGGATTTTTAGTGGGATGTGCTGGGATTTTATCTGTGTATTTTGAACTAGTTTTAAAATATTTTTAATTTAATTTTTAATAGGATTGCTTATTCATTAAAAAAGCTTTTAACTTGTTTTAGTTGTATTTTGTTTTAACCTTCATTGTAAAATGCCTTGGCTATCCTATTGGGAGCAATGTGGGATACGAATTAAATAAATAAATGAGTAAATTAGAACTGGAACTTCTAGATCATCCAAGTCAAAACAGAATAGGATCAGCAAAGGAGTTGGTAGACAAGAAATCAATTTTGTTAAGAATGCCTTTAAGTTACAAGCATCCTTCTAGATGAAACTACATTTTCATTGAAGTGACATTGATTTCAGGAGACAACTTTTTCAATAGCTGGTGTTACATGATAGAAATTGTGCATGTATTTGTCACTAGGGAAGAAGAGAAACTGATCTGAGGTTGGTTTAGTGTACAAAAGGGAGGTGGTTTAATCTTCCATGGGTGTGGTTCTTCTTCTCTCTCAACATTTAGTACAGTGTACAGAGTAGACCTACATATTTGGGAGCTGCCAACTTGATAAGATTGGCTGTTGCCAATTTGTTGTTGATGTTGTGTGCCTTTAAGTCATTTCCGACTTAGGGCATTTGGGTTTTCTGAGGCTGGCTTTTCCAGGGTCACCCAGTAGATTTTCATGGCTGAGCGGGGATTGAAACCCTGGTGTCCAGAGTCATTGTCCAACGTTCAAACCACTACGCCATGCTGTCTTCCTGTTGCCAATCCTATCCAACTTTTTGCTAAATTCTCCTGGGTGTTCTCTGCAGCTTGTTTACTGGTTTGTGACACTGATGGTGTAAAGAAGCATGTGCCCCTGGTTTGAAAAACAATTCATCTTGAGAAGTTGTCAATTGTTACCTGGGGAAAGACTCCTACCTTCACAGGGCTGTCTCTGCATTGGATTGATTGTACCCCGGAGGAAAATTAAATTGATGCCATGAAGAAAAGTAGCAATTTTGAAGAGTAACATCTTGACTAGTTTATGAGCCTGGGATATAATTATACAGGATGGCAAATGGACTGGCATATCTCGGTATCGGCCAGGTGGAGGGAGATAACTTTTAATGGCCTTGTGCTATAAACGAATAAGTACAGTTGGTCCACAGAGCTGGGTTTCTTATAATCAGCATTTATTCTAAGCACTCATACTGTTAGTGTCCATTAATTTCTCACTGTAGAATGGTAGCCACCTACCAGCTGTCTTTGCTTATGTTCTCTACTTCCTAATGGTTACACCCAAATATAATTCTGTTGTCCACACAACACTGAGGAAAATTTCAAAGATGGCTCTAGAGGGTAAAAACCCTGACATCTGGCACTGGTTGGGGTCCCAAGGCTAGTAGAGCATCTACTGTCATGGCCCACATCATCATCATCATCATCATTACCAAGTGCAGGATTGTAAAATTTCCCATTCACTTACCATAAGTCCATCCTAAGCATACAGCCTCATGATTTGTATTTAGAGGCAGATATGGTGGTACAGTGTGTGCCTTTGTACATGAACTAGACCAGCCTTTCTCAACATTTTTACTCTGGTGGAACCCTTGGAACAATCTTCAGGTCTCAGGGAACCCCTGCCTAAAAATTATTACACCTACAGATTTAAAAAAAATGTTTAATTTTTTAAATTTCAACATCTCACAGAACACCTAGCAACCTCTTATGGAATCCTAGCATTCCAGAGAACGCTGGTTGAGAACCCCTGAACTAGGCATTTAGTGACACATATATTGTACCCTCCAACACATATATTATACCCTCCAATATATGGACACATGTGGCCAAGCAACGTCACTATGTGGTCAAGATGGCAAAAGTTAAGAATGAGGAAGAACACAGAAGCTAGGAGAGGCTGCAGAAATTTGCTTTTGCCTAAATCTACTGGGAAGGGCAAGATTCTGCCCCCTCCCCATTGCTGAGTTAATTGGAGGCAAATTACTTTTGCACTTTGAACTCAGCTTGAGGCAATTGAAGTAAGCTGAGAACAAAGAAGGGAACATGGAAGGAAGTGAGAGAAACCAGGACATTTAAAGCAGCTAGAATCTCAGAACTGTCCCTGCCTGGTTGTGATAGTTAAAGGGTGATATATTTGGAGCTTGTATATCCTGTCAGCAACATGGTTCCACTCCCTCAGATTAATTGTTGCTGATAGTTAGGACTTTTTCAGACGGTTAAAAAAAACCCCACGGAGGTCGGGAGAAGGGCGGCGTTCTCCCGGGTCCAGAGATTGGTTTCAGATGCTACCATCGTCCTCCCGTTCTTTGTTCATTCTCCCGCCATCCTTCGTTCATTTTCCCTCTGCCACTTTTTATTGAAGGAAACGTCTGTCAATAAAAAGTGGCACCTTTCTCATCCCTCCAGCACAGAAGGAGAATGAATGAAAGATGGGAAGAGGACGGCGTCATCCAAAACCAATCACTGGAAGTGGGACAGCGCTGTCCTCCTCACAACCTCCACACGGTTTTTTTTTTACCCTGTCTGAAAAAGTCCTTACAGTGCTTTCTGTCTTCTACCAGTAGTCACTCCTTTCCTGCTTGTGCAAAAGGGGCTCTGGAGTTGGTGTTTCTGAAGAGCATGTCACACAGGAAAGCATAATATAATCTCTAGAGAAAGACTTTGGCCAGCAATTCACTGATCAAAATTGATCTTGTTGTGCCCTGGCCCTGCTTCTCTCACATGCTCCAGAAGATCCCACAAGATCTGGACAATACTTACCGGGAAATACGTGTTCATAACTGCAGTGATGTAAACAAGGAATGTAGCAGCACCCTTAAGACTGACTGGTTTTTATTTTAGCATGAGTTTTTGTGAATATAAACCCATTTCTTCAGATGCAGTACAGAGTGATATTAGAGAGAGAGAGACACTGTCATCTGTCATGTTCAGTTTATATCTGCTAGCATTGCATCCAAATTTTTCTTAGTGCTTTAAACTTAACATTTTATTGATTCAGGGAGAAGACATGTTTACAAATAGAAAATGAACATTATGACAGCTGTATCAATAATAATAATAATAATAATAATAATAATAATGGCCAGTTGAGGTCCATGGACCTCATGCAGCCCTACAGGCCCCCAGTGGGCCAGTGTTGTTGAGAGAGAGCCAGTTGTATCTGGCATCTCTGATTGCAGTTGGGTAGTGAATCCATGCCAAGTTTTAGACTATGGACATTTTCAGATGGGGCCACATACCCCATTCCTGCCCCACCACCTCCATTCCTGTTCCTGCCACGGAATAGAAGAAAAATGTCCTCACACTTACCTTCATTCCATGGCAGGAACGTCCTCACCCTCCCCTCACTGGCCAGTCATAAATGCAGCTGTCATAAGGCTGCATTTATGACCGGCAAGTGAAATCCTGCCTGTTCTCACGAGAAAATGAGCACACGGCAAATTTAATGTTTTTTTTTTTTAAACCCCAAACATCAAAACTAAAAACAAAGCACAAAAACACAGGGGAAAAAAATACAAGTAACCCGGGGAGGGGGGGAAGGGGTGCCACTTAACTGGATGTCCAAATCGTGCCCAGAAGTGCTGGGAATGGACCTCCCTGCCCTCGGCTGTCATCTCACAACAGGAACAGGGCTCCTTTTCCCACACCCCTGATTCCATGACAGACATGGAACGGGTGGTCTGTTAACAATGTTTCATCGTGTATAGAATATTCCGGAAGCAGGACAGGAGCAGGACGGAACAGGTCGATGTCATCTGAAAGAGAGACCCTTTCTTGACCCTGCTCCATGCCTGCCATGGAATATTGAGCCCATCTGAAAATCTCCTGTATTTTAAAGGAAACATCCAATGTACTGAACCACATTCCAGCCACTTTTCTGTGTACCAAACTTTTTCTGCCTAGGGAGATGAATTCCATCATGTGAGCCCCCACTTGAAGCACAAAAACAGTGAGAAGTGGCCTTGGTCAAGTCTAGTTTTACTTTATTAGTATGGACATTATAATAAAGCTTCTCACTTGTTGATTTTAGAAGTTACATTTGTTTAGCTTTACATGTTTTATATGCCTTTCTCAATCAATAACATTTGAAGATTTGTCTAATCATCTGTCATCTTTTCTTGTACACACTTTTTTCTTGACCTGAAATGAAAAACAAATGCAACATGTAAAGGAAAAATGTTTATTGTAGAGAAAATCCAGAAATGTGCTGGTATTTTATTTGAAACTTAGAGGCAAATTTGACAACCCTTCTTTGAAATATTGAAAGGGAAATTTAAAAAGCATGGCTTCTGCACATCTTTATTATGCCTAAAAGGAACTATATTGAAGTTCCTAGAGAGATTAGAGAAATAAAAAATATATAATATAATTTGGCCATTTGAAGTCCTATTGAAATATTAAAAGTGTGAGTACCTTACCCTTTATAGAGCAGCAGAGGCCAAAAATGGGTCCTTGCTCTTAGGAAGGTCCAAGGTGCCAAACTACATGATATGTGAGAGATGTGTAACGTTTCCTTTGGTAGTTTCTTCTCCTTACCCCCTTTTAGGACTTTTTCGGATGGCGATCTGTAATGGAAGCAGCCTCGTCTCCGTTACGAGGCTGCTGCGCGGTAGGGGGGCTGTTTCGGATGACGCTGTCCTCCTACCGATACTGTTGCAGAAGAGCTGGGAGGCTGCAGCACTATATTTAGCGATTTTCTAATCATGGAAGTTGACCGAGATTAGAAAATCGCTAAATATAGCGCTGCAGCCTCCCAGCTCTTCAGCAACAGTAACGGTAGGGGGACAGCGTCATGCGAAACTGACCCCCTACCGTGCAGCAGCCTCGCAATGGGGACGAGGCTGCTTCCGTTACAGATCGCCATCCGAAAAAGTCCTTAGTAAAAAAGCAGCACTGGATGTTGCAGTGGAAGTCAAGGAATGGGGAGAAGCTACTTAACTCTCAGCCTTTTGTCCACTGTCTTCATATCTTGTCCTTTGAAGGTTTCCCCATATGATTTTTGTTGAGGGGAAAGAACAACTTGTGGAGGGTGATTCCGAGTGGAGAAATGACAGCAAAATAAAGCATTACACAGGCCAGGTTGCCAAAATGGGCAGCTTCACTCAGCTTCTTTTCAGTAAAAAGGCAGATGAGGAAACAACCTGTTCATGTGTTTTCTGTGTACTGTATTTATTGTCTGCATTGCTCCTGAATTTCAATAGTGGAGGATACAAGGGAGAGATGGGAAGAGAGAGGGCCAGTTAATAAGAGATGATTGTAAACATATGCAGTTACCTATACCTAAGATCTCACATGATTTGCATAAAGACTGAAGCATCAACACCAAAGGCTTCGTGGAAGTGTGGTGTACTGGGATGTATTGAAACATGTCACTAAAGGCATATCCTGGGTGTCAGAGTGAGGCTGCAGGTTTGAGCAGCACTATATTAGTGTAGTGTGAACAGGACCCTGAAGATTTAGGCAAAAACCTGAAAAGCAACAGACAGTGTTGCTGTGACAACCAAGCAAATGATTGGTAAGGCCAAGCTTCTGGTATTTACACTAGGCCTCACTGCTTAGAGGCCCCTTCCAGTTCTCATGACTGGCCCAAGACTCTCTGTTTCCTTCTTTGTCTGAAGAAAGCTCTGAGACTTGAGCACACTCAAAGGTTTATCACATTCCAAATTAAAGCAGCACTGCAGCAGGAAGGTTCCATCTTCTATGCCACCTTACTGCATGACGTCATCATTCTTCCATTGCAGTCCTGTGGGAGACCAATGTAAAACTGCATCTTGTTGCTAACCGGAAAAATCAGTTAGCAAAAAGACGCAGTTTTACCTTGGTCTTCCCTGGGTCCTGAATAGCAGAACAACAGAAGAATGACAACATCATGCAGTAGGGCAGCACGGAAAATGGAACCTTCTGGCTGTCCTGCTTGCTGCTTTATAATTCAGCATGCAATAAGAGTTTCAGACTGACTATCCTATACTCTAGACCTCCAGGCTTTCAAGGTCGACCCTCCAGCGGTCCTTTCACACTATGCAATTATAGCAGTTCAATTCCACTTTAACTACCAGGGCTGCCATGGAATCCTGGGATTTATAGTTGCATGGGATACTTAGAATTCTCTGTGAGAGAGTTCTATTGTCTCTCTAAAATGCTAATCCCTGGATTCCGTTAGATGCAGACATGGCTATGAAAGTGGAATCAAAGTGCTATAGTTGTGTAGTGTGAAAGGCCCCCAAGTGTTTTGTACTGAGGAACTGGGCTTATTGTTGAGCTTCTGCTACTAAGGCAAGGATCAGATTGTGCTGGAAAATATGAATCCCAGCACCAATGTGTATATTTTAATTGCTGCACAGCATAAAGATGCTAAGTTTAGACTGAGAAATGGCTGTTGACTCACAGTGGAGGATAAGGTGTACCAATTCTGGCTGTCAGGTCCCTGGTGTGCAGAACGCCCCTCCTGCAGGGAGCAAGGGAGGCATATGTGTGTGGCCCAAAATCTACCTTTAGTAACTTCTCTTTTCTTCTTTTCTGTCTCCAGCATTCTTGCCACAGCAGGGACACATTTCAACACCCATGTGGACCTACGGACGCTGCGGGCGGTGCGGGTTCTCAGGCCCTTGAAGCTTGTCTCAGGCATTCCTAGTAAGCATCTGGTTTTGCCCTCCTAGTCTTCCTCCTCCTGTTTCCTTGCAGAACACTATTAGTGTCTTACCATGTGCATCCTTAATACTTTTTACAGGTATTTTACAGAAGAACATTTATCATAGTTGGGGAACCGGTAACAAGAAGTGTACATATATTTCTGTGGTCCCACTCTAGGTGCTCTTGTATAATAATAATAATAATAATAATAATAATAATAATATTTATTTATTTATACCCCGCACCGCTGCTAAAAACACTTGGGGCAGCTTCCAACAATTAAAACATTAGAATAATGACTAAAAACACCACCCACCCCCATAAAAAGACATTAAACACTATAAAATTAAAACCATCTAACTAAAAACACATTAAAAACAAATATATACATAATTTTAAAAAGCCAGGAGACACAGCTTCCTGAGGCTGGGATCTAATCAGGAAAGGCCTGCCGAAAGAGATCCATCTTTAGTGCTTTTTTAAAGCTACTCAAGCTCGTCAGCTGACGGATCTCATTTGGCAGGCCATTCCATAAATTGGGGGCGATTACTGAAAAGGCCCTCTGGGAGGTTGCAGACAGCCTAGATTTTTGTGGCTGAAGCAAATTCCTCCCAGAGGACCGGAGTGCACAGGGAGGATTGTATGGAAGGAGGTGGTTCCGGAGATAAGTTGGACCCAAGCCATTTAGGGCTTTAAAGGTAATAACCAATACCTTATACTGGGCCCGGAAACTGATAGGCAGCCAGTGGACAGATTTCAATACTGGAGTTATATGGTCTCTCCAAGATGTTCCCGAGACCACTCTGGCTGCCATATTTTGTACCAACTGAAGTTTCCGGACCAAGCACGAAGGTAGCCCCATGTAGACCGCATTGCAGAAATCTAGATGAGAGGTTACCAGCGCGTGCACCACAGTCTCGAGGTCCCTTACTTCCAGGAAAGGGCACAGCTGGCATATCAGCAAAAGCTGATAACAGGCGCTCCTGACCATCTGTTCCTTCTGGGGTGAATTTATTAGTTTGTAAGTCATCAGGAGCCTCAGGCCCTGAGAAGCATAGTGGAAGACTTACAAACTAATAAATTCACCCCAGAAGGAACAGATGGTGGAAGAAGGGAATGTAAACGAGAAAATGGAACTTGATGGACATGGAGATGGAGCAAATAGCAGCAGTTCTTCATCAGCCCTGGCCCTGGACACACTGAGAAAGGGTCTAAAACTTCCTGAGATGCTGAGAGGGTGTCAAAACTTGAGACTTACTAACACCAGCAAATGGCTATAAAGTATATATGCAATCACTTGGTGAGCTGTCAAGTTGAAGGCTTTCATGGCTGGCATCCATAGATTTTCCTTGGGTTTTTTTCCCAAGTTGTGAGGCCGTGTTCTAGAATAGTTTCTTTCTGACATTTCGCCTGCATCTGTGGCTGGCATCTTCGGAGAATGGTTGGGTAGGAGTGTATGTGGAGTTTATATACTGTGACCCCCTGTTGGGGAGTATATGTAAATTTATGTAGTTGAATGGTTAGTTTCTGAGTATAGAAATGCAAGGCTCGTTAGTGTCTGTTTGGCTAATGGTTGGTTGATGGGCCATTATCCGCCGGGACTCCCGTTGTCCCTGGGTGGAATTCCTTTGTAAGTGCTGAGTTTTGATTCTATTGTTCTTCAAAACTGGGAGCCAGATTTTGTTTACTTTTAAGGTTTCTTCTTCCCTGTTGAAGTTGTCCAAGTGTTTGTGCATTTCAATAGCTTCTCTGTGCATTCTGACATGATAGTTGTTGGTCTGGTCCAGAATTTCTGTGTTTTTAAATAGCATTTTGTGTCCAGGTTAGTTTATCACATGTTCTGCTACTGCTGATTTTTCTGGCTGGCCCAGACTGCAGTGTCTCTCATGTTCCTTGACAACTTCAACAGGAAAGAATAAACCTTAAAAGTAAACAAAATCTGGCTCCCAGTTTTGAACAACAATAGAATAAAAACTCAACACTTACAGAGGAATTCACCCAGTGACAGCAGGATTCCCAGCAGATAATGGCCCATCAACCAACCATTAGCCAAACAGACACTAACGAACCTTGCATTTCTATACCCAGAAACTAACCATTCAATTACACAAATTTACATATACTCCCCAACAGGGGGTCACAGCATATAAACTCCACATACATTCCTACCCAACCATTCTCTGAAGATGCCAGCCACAGATGCAGTCAGAAAGATAATATTCCAGAACAAGGCCTCACAGCCTGGAAAAAAAAACAAGGAAAAACTTGGTGAGCTAGTTGTGTGCATCACTCTACCATGTGGTGAGATGGCCTTTACTGCACAACTACACCTGACCTGATCCACTGATCAGAAATCTTTGGAAGCAGGGAAGGGGTGGAGGTGATGCTTAAGACATGACCCCCAGCCCTATTGCATTGTGGGAGACAAAGTTAGGAGAGCCCCTGAGAAGGCAGATCAGCATGTTACTGAGCAGGCGTATGTACTTGCTTTCTGAAAAGATAGCTTGTTCAAATCGAGGAGTCAGAACAGAGTTTTCATGGGACCAGGTAAAGTCCATAATCTGTAATACCTCTTTCTGCACAGTGATTTATGGCCCCCACCAGCTTGCTAAACTATGTGTAGCAGTGTCCAGGACCACTGGGAGCTTTGAAAAATGTAATTTCCATGATTTTTGATGCTGTGAATTATGCCTAAATGAGCCAGCACTGAACTGGAAAGCTACATACTGTAGCTCTTAGGGCAGGAGTTAAAATACCAAAAAGACAAATATATCAAGGCCTCCCCCTTTTTTGAGACTATTCCATCAGGGAGGATCAAAAAGACAAACCTTCTATACTCATGGACTTGCAGGGGGCCTTTTTGTTAACTACTAATCTTCTCTTGACCCCCTCAGCAGACAGATATAAGGACTATAAAATCGCCTGAGCTGTTTTCCTTTTAGGTATCTTTCTGTTATGTACTTGCTCTTCACGAGTAGCCGATGGTCTCTCTGACTGCATAGGATGATTTCAGGGTCACTCTGGTGGGAAAGCCCTTCTTTTGGGGAATGATTGCTTAGTCTGTCACAGTTCTGTGGCATGTGCCTGTTGCCCGGCCAGTGCCTGTCCTTCTTTGCTTCTTCCAGGACCTCAGTATTGTAGTAGCCAAATTATCACATACGGTAACTTTTTGTGTGATTGCTTCTTGCTGTTCTTTCAGATTGTGCTTGTAACTCTTCCTCCAGTGCCTTTCCCGTTGCAGAGGAATATTGTGCTTAATGGATCTGGCGATGTATCTGTTTTTAATTATGCTTTTCCTTTTTATTTTTATCCAAGGTTTACAGATTGTACTTAAATCCATCATGAAAGCAATGGTGCCTCTCCTCCAGATAGGCCTGCTCCTTTTTTTTGCTATCCTGATGTTTGCCATCATTGGCCTGGAGTTCTATAGTGGAAAGCTGCACCGGGCTTGCTATGTGAACAGTTCAGGTGAGGAAGGCTGTCCGTCCCCTATTTCCTTTTCTGACTTTATTCTAGTCCTTGGCTTTTCAAATGCAGACACAGTACTGCCGTACCCATGGCTATTGTGTATATTCTGTTGGTTCCCCTGCAGCCACAGCTAGTATAGACCCAGTATGGGAGTCACTCAGTACAGAGGCAGCCCAACAAAGATGTGAGGTACAAAACACAAATAATAACACCCCTACTGCATGGTGGATATGTAATAATAACCTAAATAAAGTAATAAATAAAAAATCAACAATTCAGAAGTCACTGTGAACACTTGAGATGATACAAGGAATATTAAAAACCATTGATGTTCCCAAGTTCCCATTTTGAAAGTTCATTCCCACCTTCTTCCCCAATCAACAACCTTAAGAATGATACAAAAAAAGAAGCTAATAAATCAGGATGATATTTCATCAAATTGAAATATTCATAGAAATATCCTTATACTTTGTTGACTTCACCCTGAAAGTGGACATGCACATACACATTTGGAGAGGTTTACTAAACCTAGCCAATGTTAAAATAACTATACAAGCAAGGATTTTGTTTTGCTTGCTTGCTTTTTTGTTTGTGAGGTGGGTGGATGTTTGCATGGCAGCACTGATACTTTGGGCGTCAACATTAATGTACTTGTTTCACGATGAGAATTTTAAAAAAAGGAAAAATCCTGAGTTCGTGAAACACAGTTCCATCAGCACTGCTCAGTGAAAAGCACAATGCAGTTAAAAATCAAATCACTACCAGATGGTATCTGTGGCTGTAAGGTTCTGTGTTCCTGTGATGAGGGTGGCAACTATGAGAACCAGTATTTTAAAAGCACAATTGCAGAAGCATAAATCCTTTACGCTACTATATCTCCACATTTTGTGTTTTAATACAGAATTTACAACCCTCAAATACAGGGATGGGCAATGCATGGCCTGGGGATTACATGCTCCTCCTTGCCTATATTTATACTCCTCTTGACAAAAATATTCCAAGTTAAAAAAAAAGGAAAGTACATGATGTGGACCCTACCCAATATTGTTTTGCCCAGAAAAGGAGGGTTTTAGGAAACTGGAAATTGACTAGTAGTTTTGGTTTGAGGGGTTGATGTAGTTCATGGTGAGCCCCCAAGGTACTGGAACATCCCACCTTTGTTTTAGCATCATGACTTAATGTAACAAAGAAACAGAATCCAGGGTCAGACTATAATATAATAATACTGTACTTATAATAATACTTCATTATTTATTACCTGCCTCTAAGACGAATGGTGAGGCTAGATGGATAGTCAGATAAGAGCCACATTTATTAGCACCAACCAATATGTCACAAAGTCATAAGAAAACTTTTGAGTTTTCCAGAACTCTTCATCAGGTAGGACATGTAACAGGTGGGGGGAGAAAATAAAAATTACCCCCCTTTTTTAAGTTGCTGTAGTTTAGTGAGACCCAAGAACTCTGTGGCTGCGAATTCTAAATGCCCCTCCTTAAACTGCAAATCCCAGGATTCCATACAATGTTGCTATAGCAGTTAAAGTGGAATATAATACTGTAACAATGTAGTGTGATAGGCCCTGAGGATTCTACCCTGTCCTCTTGTTTCTGCCCTGCTGAATTAACTGAGTGCAAACTACTTTTGCACTTTGAACTCTGTTTGCAGCAATTGAAGTAAGCTAAGAACAAAGGGGGAAAGTAAGAGGAGAGAGAGAAACAGGGACATTTTGAAACCAGCTGGAAAAGTGGGATGACTAAGGATTAATTGGGAATGTCCCTGACAATTTGGGACAGTTGAAGAGTATGAATTCAGTAGGAATATTGATTCCCAGCATGAGGTAAACAGTGATGTGCTTGTCTGAATCACATGTTCTTTCTGTCCAAATATGAAGGAAAATTGAGGGGTTTGATTCTTTCTTTTTTTTTAAACGAGATGAAACATAAATTTCCACTATCCCTGTTCTCAGCTGCTGTTTCTGCTAATAGTGATGAGTGCTCACTTACTGGTAGGAGACAGACAGTGGTTGCAGCTACCAGCAGTTCTTCCTGCCCCTCCCCATCTTAGAAAGATGGCTGCACATCTATCAGAGGGTGGAGGGATGGGTCCTATTTTAACCTCTCCCTCTACTATTCAGATACAGAAAGAGGGGTTGGTGATGGTGCCCCTCCCTGGAGGCCCTGGGGGGTCTTAGCAGCTGCCTTTTGATGCCTACCCTTGATCCCAGACCAGTTGATAACCATCTGAGGAATCTCAACATTTCCTTGGACACAGTTTGCAAAGACATGGTATAGGAAGGTCCTGTTTCACTGTGCTTTTCTTGGTGAGTATGGTGGCTGTTTTGAAAAAAATTCATTTCTGTACCATTTTGGTTTAATTTGTGTGTGACTGCAGGTGAATTACAAGAACTGGACCCACCTCATCCTTGTGGGGTGCAAGGTTGCCCTGCAGGTTACGAGTGCAGAGACTGGATTGGTCCCAACGATGGGATCACTCAGTTTGACAACATTCTCTTTGCTGTGTTGACTGTCTTCCAGTGCATTACCATGGAAGGATGGACCACAGTGCTGTACAATGTGAGTAAGACATGTGAAGTAGGACTGTAATACTCTGGTGGGAAGCAGCCGGGTGGGACACAGCATTTCCTTGCTTAAAAATACTCCAGTGTGGGTCTTGGATGTTGACATCGCTTGGGAACAATTGACCAATGGAAATTTAGGGATTCAACTTAGCCTACATTTCGCTATCTTCTGTTTGCCATTGGCCTGATCCTTTCACCTCATTACATCCCTCCACATCTTATGCTGTGTAGGTCTAGGCCAGTTTGTGTCCCATGTCTCTCTCTCTGGCTTTTCTTCGCAAACGAAGATTCAAGAAGGACTCATCCCGTGCTTTCTGCAAGCGCGCTGATGACTAAAAAGGCCAATCCGAGATAGGCATATATTAGCTTGTTTAGCCAACATTACATCTAGCCTTTTAACTGTTCCCTTATCAAAGTACATCATGCTTAAGCACTATAGGATTTTGTCATTCCAATCCACAGGCCTGTTCTTACAAGAATGATGAAGCAGCTGTATTTTCTTCTCCTTTAAACCACAACTTTTGGTACAGGAACCCTTTTGTGAGTGCAAAGAACAATCTTGCTCAGTTCCCCTTGTCTGTGATGAGTAAGAATTACTTCCAGATGGTTAGGTGGGAAAGTTTTGTAACTGGGATTATTTATTTATTTTATTTCAGACTGTCAGTTTATATGCATGCGTAGGAAGGCTACAGTGTAATTTGTTTTCTCTTTTGCGGACTAGTAACTTTTCTGGACGTTCTTTCAAAGCAGGTTAAATATATATAATCGCACCTTTGCACCTCTGTTATATGATAAGCAATCCCTGGAAAAACCAATAAAACTTTTCCCATACTGAGAAGATGGGTTATTTTTAAGCTAGAAACAGATGGAGGGTTCATGGTGTGTTTTTTTTTCCTTTTTTTCAGTAGGCTTTTTGGGAAGAAGGGATCATTGCTTGTAGTGGGTACAGTCATGTCACTTTTAACTCCAATAAACAGATTTTGCACATCTTGGTTTTTCAAAAACCTGTTGTGTCAGAAGACCATAGGAACAAGTGAAATAGGTGTGTACAAGTTGGGAAGTGAGTGATACCTCCCTTTGTCATGTACAACTGTTCTTTCTTTCTGTTTCTTCCCCCCCCCCCAATGGAAGGTGCTGGGCCAGGGCAAATCTGCTGGTGACGGATGAAAATAGGGTGGTAGTGAAAGACTTCTAGCTCAGTTATCTTCCTCCTACCAGGCAAAACCTTTTCTGTTCAGGCGGGCTTCTAGAACTGACCGCCTGTTCCAGTCACAGGTTTTAAAATGTATGTGCTTGACTTTTTAATATTCTACTGCTTACGTATTATTAGTAAAGTGTTTAAAAATAATTTCAGTTGGTGTTTTAATGGTATAATATAATTTGTTATGTTTTTATTTGCACCTTTTAATTATGTTGTAAGTTAATTGCAGTTGAACATTAGGAAAACAAAATTAGTGGCCACAGATTATTTACATAGCTTTAAAGTAGATGATGAAGACATTGAAATCATTCAAGATTTTCCACACCTTCGTTCAGCCACTAATCAAAATGGAGACTGCAGCCAAGAAATCAAAAGACTAAGGAGATTTTCAGACACTGTTTAACAGTACCTACCCCGTGAGGAGGTCCTGGGAGAGGAATGGCGCTCTTGCGCGGCAGGGGGTCATTTTCGGCCACCTCCATTCCTCTTCCGGAATCCTTCGTTGCACGTCCGTGAAGCTTTGGAAGCGGCCGTGCCATATTTTAAGCACGGGCAACTTCCGTGCTTAAAATATGGCGCAGCCGCTTCCAAAGCTTCACGGACATGCAACGAAGGATCCCGGAAGAGGGACGGCAGTGTCCAAAAATGACCCCCTGCCACGCAAGAGCGCCGTTCCTCTCCTGGGACCTCCTCCCACGGTAGGTACTGTTAAACGGTGTCTGAAAATCTCCTAGGACTTGGAAGGGCAGCTATGAAGGAACCAGACAAGTTTCAGAAGTGTCAGGATATGTCATTGAATACTAAAGTTAGAATTGTCCATGCTATCGTATTTGCAGTTTCCATATATGGTTGTGAAAGCTGGACGGTGAAGAAAGGTGATAGGGGAAAAAAATCAACACATTTGAAATGCAGAGCTGGAGAAGAGTTCTATGGATATTGTGGACTGCTAAAAAGACCAATAAATGAGTCCTAGAAAAAAAACCAATTCTGAACTCTTCCTAGAAGGAAAGATGATTAAATTGAGACACTTGTATTTTAGCCATATCATGAGAAGATGTGACTCACTAGAAAAGACAGTTATGCTTGATAAGGCAGAAGGCAGTAGGAACAGAGGAAGACCACATTGCAGATGGATAGACTCAATCAAGGAAGCCACTGGCCTGAGTCTGTGAGACCTAAGCAGGGCGGTTGATGATTGTGAGCTGCTTTGAGTCCCAATTTTGGGGAAAAGGAAGGATACTAATAATGATGGAGTGACTTACAGGTTTCTCTTTCATGGGATCACCATAAGTTGAAATCGACTTGATGGCAATTAACAGCAACAAAACTTCTAACCCTGGGGGATAGTTAGGATAAAAATAATATATGTAATTTAATATATGTATATATACAGAGAGATATACCTACATAAAGGTAGCCAGGCAAAGCAGGACAATCTTCAAGTAACTATGAGTCAGGCAACTTGCTCTCCCAACTACTAGGGCCAAATTGAATTTTATATAATAGTGCAGAGCCTATAGTGTGAACCCAGCCCTGGCTCTTTTTAATGAGGTGTAATTCTTGAAAGGGCATCCGCCAATTCAGTAGCTTGGAGCTAATTCAGTAGCTTCTTTGTGGACTGGCTCAGATATAGATTAGGATGCTAGCCCTTGTGTTAACTGGCTCACCTGATCTGTGCAGCTCCTTCTAATCCACATCTTCTTCCATGTTGGAGCTGGGGTCTAAACTGGCATATAATTATGAACTGAATTGCTTGTGAATGTTATGACAACACTCTTTGTTTCAAAAGCAATTTTAATCTATTGTCACCAGCCTTATTCAACTCCCAAATGCTGTTTTAGTGCTTATTGCGGTTGCTTTCAGGGTGTTGAGCATAAATGAGAAGGCATCTGAAGAATACCTGCATTTGAGCAGGATTCTCCCCCTTTTCTGCTTTTGCTGTATGGTGTGATCTATAAACCTGTGCAGCTCCTGTCATAACACTGGCCAAGCAGGAACTGGCAAGCCATATGAGAGGTTAGGCTCCTAACAATGCAAGTCTGAGAGTTGCAGACAGAGTTGGTAATTATGTAAAGTAAGGCTTCTCAGCATTCCCCATCAAACTCTTCTCATCCCTTCTCATCTCTTTCTCCTTCCCCTTCCCCCCTGCCATGAACTGCAATAGAAATGTGTATCGAAGTGGAATAATTCCATTATGAGTATGTGACACAACTCCTAGAGGGATTTGAGCATATAACTAGGCTTAAAGGCCTGGCAGACACCCACGGGTGAAGAAGGCAGTGAGGAAGAACATTGTTCTTAATGGCATCACTGAACTGCAGGACCGGTGGCTGTACTCCCCCTGTTGGGAAGGAGCAACGCAGCCATGCATTTGGATTGGTGCCATTCCCTTTCCTCTGGGAAACAAAGCCCTTGTTTCTTGGTTCCTGCTGCTTGTGCTACTGTAAATAGCTACAAATACCAGCCTTCTGCACCTCAGCGAGATTACTACAGAGAATAATTATTAGTGTTTTGTCTAAGCATGAGAGATGGGGAGATTGCTTTTCTCTCCAAGGGACTAAAGTTACTTGCTGATGTGGTGCATTCAGTTTAAGGCCAGAACGGAAATGAATGTCAAAAAATTGAACTCATTCTTTGTATGTAGTATCTTTTCCATTTCTAATGGCTGTGATTGCATTGATTGGGCTTGTGGTTTTTTTTTTTTTTTAATTGTCTGCCCTGGAGTTGTTTTTAAGGGATATAAAATGAAAAATAAATGGATGAAACAAACAATCCATTCATTTGTTTGTTTCTTTTAACTATTCATTTTTCACATTCTATCATCTAAAAACAACCTCAGGGCAGATGACAGTTTTAAAAAACAATAAAGCCCACTCAATACAATCACATCCATTAGAAATTTAAAAGTCATCATAAATAATAGCTCTAAACCATAATAGCAACAGATTTTAATGCAACCAGTGGAGTTTCAAATAAAATCCGTATCTTCTAACTACATTATTTTCACAACAATAAGGTGCTAAAACCAAAGCCAAATGAGCTTGTATAATTTCTTTAGAAGAAAAGGAAGGTGCCACCACCAATAAGGCTTTGCATCAGACCTAGAATCAGAAGCGCTTTGGTTCAAATGATGATCAAAGTGCCCAAGGAGCTCCAAATGCAATGGGAGGAAATCAGTGGTAATGGCTCACTAGAATTTCACTATTTTTCTGGATTCAATAGAATGTGGAAGAGCTATGTTTTTGACTACAACTCCCAGAATTCCCCAGACATCCTCATCATCACCATCATCATTATTTTACTTTGTGACATAGAATCATAGAGTTGGAACACACGGGCTTTCTAGTCCAACCCCCTGCCATGCAGGAATACGCAATCAAATCATACCTGACAGATGGCCATCCAGACTCTGTTTAAAAACCTCCAAAGAAGGAGACTCCACCACATTCCGAGGCAGTATATTCCACTTCCGAATAGCTCTTACCATCAGGAAGTTCTTCCTAATGTTAAGGTGGAATCTCTTTTCCTGTTGTTTGAGTCCATTGCTCCATGTCCTAGTCTCTGGAGCAGCAGAAAACAAGCTTGCTCCATCCTAAGTATGACATCCCTTCAAATATTTTTTAACATGGCTATCATGTCCCCTCTCAACCTTCTCTTCTCCAGACTAAACAGGCCCAGCTCCCTAAGCCGCTCCTCAGAGGGCATAGGACATGTGTCCTTTTTGTGCAAGCGTTGTTAAATAAGCAGTGGCAGTGCTGGCTAAGGGATTCTAGGAGTTGTGGTCCAAAAGGGTAACATTTCTGAGCTCTAGGATTCACTTAGCTAGGACTACTGAACAAAGCCTGGTATGGGAACCAATCCTGAGCAGGAGTCATTGGGTAGTGAGAAACAATGAGCAGTTAACAGGTGGTAGATGCCAAGTAGATGCTTTCAAGAACAGGAAGGCCTTCAAGGGAGTACAGATAAACTTGGGTCAAAGTCTTGACTGGGAAGTTTAATCAGATGTTTTCAAAATAATTTATTTGCTTGTTACAAAAGGAGCCTTTACATCTTTCAGTGAAGAGTGGCTCCCCCCCCCCACTCTTGTTTGCTTGTTCTTGGGGTAGTGGCTGCCTTCTCCCTCACTAGTTTGGGAGGAAGTAGTGCCTTTGCTCTAGCTTGGCTTTTTGGTGTCATCACATGTGCATTGCTACAAAATGGTCAAAGTGGGGGAGGCGTTTGCTGCATTCACTTTGGGAATGAGAACCCCAAGGGAATTCTCTTGGGAATATTGGGAGGCCCATTCCAGCTCAGTTGCACCTCCCTGCTAATCTCAGGTTTCAGAGCATGACAACTTTTGCACATGAAACTCCCATTGCCAAAGCCCCAGCTTTGTGAGATTCGTGCACACTTACCTAGATTTGAATAGGAACTGCTTTGAAAGGAAGGTTATGCCCTCTCTGTTTTGACAGTGTTGTGTCTTGTCTACACGGGCCAAATGAAATGGCCTCCCTACATTCCCGCACCCAGCAATCCAGATGACACAGGATTTTTTTGCCTAGGCAGTTCTGACAAGAATCTGGGGGAAATAGCCCTTAAAATGGAGCAGACACACGGTTAAAATAACCTCACAATTTGCTGTGGGTTTTTTTCTGGAGAAAACAGTGTGTTCCATTACTGCAAGTGGGGGGGGGACTGCACACACTGCCTCCACACAGCTATTTCCTGACTGTGTCATAGATGTTGCATCTGCTGAGGTCATTGTAAGGGCCCTATCCATGTGACCATGTCTGGGCACCTTGTTCCTTGCCTTGGAAGATGCAACCACTGCAAGGAAGAGAAGTGCTGGCTCACATGCAGTCCACGTGTTTGTAGACACCCATCTGTTGCCACAGAAGACGGGCAGGTAATGGGGAAAGTGCTGCTGGCCCAGGACAAGAATAGTCCGACCAGAACGTGGAGTATTCTGGCCAGTGTAGACAAGGCCTTAGCAACACAAATCTTAATTTCTCAAACAAAGGTTTTTCCATTTGGTCCTAAGTGGTTAAATCTTGCAGAGGGGATTGGGTATTCAGGATGACTACATGGAAATGTACCACAAAAGCAGTGTTTCTTTTATACTTAGGTTCAAGCCTTTTTTTTTTTTAAAAAACTTTTTCGCTTTTATGCTTTTAGTGCAAATAGTAGTAAATCCCCCTTGTCGTGGGAGAGAGGCTTGCGTACCCTAATGACGTTTTGAGCTATGCTGGCGGTGGCATAATAGCCACCGGTAGGGTCTCCCATGCCAGACAGGTCAAAACCGAAGGGTCTGACAAAGAGCGTCAAAGGGCAGGATGGGCTCTCTAGCCTTGTGGCAACCGTCCTAGGAGAAGGAAAACTCTAATCCCAAACCCGGGCAGATGGTGCTCGTCCAACCCTGTAAGGTCAACCATCTAAGAGAAGGAAACTCTAATCAAACCTACGGCCCGAGGACCTCACTGCTACCGTCCATGCTTGCAAGGCCAGCAGATGAACTTTTGGTTTAAAGGGTGAGGTCAGTTCTGTGCACGCTGTGCTCCACCAGACAAATCCATTGCACAGGCTCGAAGGACAAATCCAATTCCAAAAAAAGCCCTGTAGTGATAGGCAAGGGATGAAATGGCAGGTGTAAAGATGTACTGGAAGCCGCAGCCCCAACCCTGCATGCAGGCGGTTCAGTAGTAAATCTGGAATCCATTGCCATGGCGTTTGTGGTTTCTTCTTCTTCCAGTCTGTATCTGTTTTATTTACTCCTTTTATAGTTATTTTTGATATTTTCTCCTCTTTCCAGGTTTTATAGCTAGTGACAACAGCATCACAGGAGGGGCAAACACATTTTTTTAAGAGCTTCCAACCACATAGGGAGGGAAGAGTTCAGATTGTCCACATTGCTCTGGTGACAATTATTTCAGCTTAAGATGAAACTGCCTTCTCGCTTTTATCTTCCCTTGTTTTGTGTTCAATTGTCATTTACCCTAATTTTAGGAAAAACTCCAAAAGGTTCCCTATAGTTTAAACAGGAATGCTTAACACATTTTACACTTCACTTTGGTTGTGCTTGATGAATGTCTGATCTAAAGCAAATAAAGTGCAGTGAAAGACCTGGCTTGTGGAAAAAATGCAGGGAGATGATCCCTAACAGAGTTGAAATGTCCTATGCAATGAATTTATCCAGTGCAGAAATAGGTCCTAAATACCCTAAAGACACTACATCCTGTTCAGTCTTGGAAGCTAAGTAGGGTAGTGCTGGTTAGTACTTGGATGTGAGACCACTAAGGAATACCAGGTGGTGTAGGGCTATATTTCAGAGCAAGGAACTGGCAAAACCACCTCAAAGTATTCCTTGCCAAAGAAAAATCTATGAAATTCATGAGGTTACCATAAGTTGATAGACGACTTGAAGGTACATACACACAGAGAGACAGATGTGCAGTTTTCCCATAGTCCCTGTCTGTGGTCCAAAACTGGACAAGGTTCAAAATGTAAGTGGAAAGAACTACTGGCTTGGACTGTTTATCCTTGCTGTTTACATGTCCCCAAAGCTACTTTTGTAACTGCTGTGTGACATTTATTCAGCACCAGTAGTTCTGAGTACTGCATAGAAAGGTCAAATTCTTTGCTCAGATGGCTTACAACCAACAGATGCCTTGTCAGCCCATGCGACATAACAAGGTAGTAGAAAGGTGATGCAGTGAATTGCTTGACACAGACTTCACGTAGAAAGCCACCATCCCTAAATACTCCATGAGAGGGCAGGACGTAATCGGAGAACAGGAGATGATATGACATTAAAGGGGGACAAGTTGATGCCTTCCTCATTAGGAGATAGACACAGTGCCCTGAACTTGGCAGTGGGAGTTGTAGAGGCAATTGAAGAGGACCGGAGATGCTTGCAGGCTTGTGCTACTTGGGGCTGTTTGGTGACTCTACAACACAGTTAGCCTAACAGGCCAGAAATGGCCTGGCATTGCCCATGCACTTGCATTCCAGTTTATATGGTGAAGAAACATAAAGACAGCCTCAAGCTTTACAAGGGTGCAAAGTTAACCTTATTTGACTGTGATCCTATACCTACTTACTGAACTCAATTGTCGTGCTTACATCTGAGTACTGTAGATAAGTATGGCACTGTGCCTCACAAGAATCGGGTACATTGGGCTAAGTGTGGTGACTGCCTTCTTTCTAATCAGCAGATGTACATCTTGACTGAGGAAGGATAGGAACTCAGATGTCACAGGCCTGTGTCAAGTACACTGTTCAATAAACCACACTCATTTTATGAGAGTCACTGTATCTGTGTATGCATTGTCATCAGTGTGGCATTGTATATCCTGGCACCCTGACAAACATCGTGTTATGTTCTTTTTGTTATAGATTGGGTAAGGAAGTGTGTTTGGTAATGAAAGAGATATCTGGGGTTGTCCTAGAGATGCTTTGCAAAGGAAGACCTTGAAGGAAGATGATCAAAGTGGTACCTTGTTTTTTGTTCTGGTTTTTTTTTTGGTGGAGGTGTTTTTTGTCTGTGTGTGTATGTGTTTTGTCATTATTGATGAAGGAACAGCAGAAGAAGAAATGGTGCATCAGCATTTAATGAAAAATATAACAGTAGCATAATATGTGTTTACCTGCCTCCTGACTGTTATATATCTAGAAAACAACGTTTAACATGCAGTAGATAGCTGGATGTTTTCCAAAGCTGGCATCAGCACTGTGTTGCCATTTAAGTGAAAAGATATTTCAAAGAAGATGTAAAGCTACAGATAATAATAACAACCAATTTTTACCTTTTAAAAATAAACATGGAATACATGGGGTAGAACAGGTGGAAGTGTGGCATCTGTGTTTGTTTTATTGTATTAATGTTGGGATTGGGGAGAGGAACAGCACCAGCTCATTTGAAAATGTCACAAATGTTTATTTGACCAGACCAGATTGGTTCTTTGGGACAAATTTTGTTTCCATGTCAGTGTCAGTAAATTAATTTTGGAATTGTTCATTATGTAAAATATTTGTTGCGATTGTTTTGGACTCATTAGCACAAGAAATGGTTTCATCAGAGTATGTTATAGATCTTATTTCTGTAGTTCATCTCCATCCTGCCCTGGTCTTCTACTTGCAGTCTTCTTTCCCATCTGGTATTTTATTGCATTTTGTTATTACAGTACATTCTTTGAATTCATGTACTGTATGAACAAATCTTTTCCTCTGATGGCATTGTTCTTGAATTTGGTTCATGTTATGCAAGGATATATAGCAAGGCTGAGTGAATATAAATACTGTACACTGAGTTAGATGATACTTAAAAGGACTGAATCATCTTGTATGCAGGCTTGGTATTGTGGAATTAAAATACGCTAATAAGTATACTGTATTTGGCTTGGAACCCACTTGCCTGATTGTCTGTGGAGGGCAAGAATTGTGGCCACATTGCCAGTTCTGGAAAGGAACTGGTTATTTTTCTTTCATTTTCAGGCCATCAAATTACTGCAGAGTACAAATGGTTGTGTGTATATCAAGCAGGCAAGTAGGAATGCTTGTATGCTACTGACTTTTTTATTTACTTGGAGGGACAAGATTTAGCTTGCACAATGCCTTCTTTCTGTTTTGCCCTCTTGTAATAGATGTACATCACAATCTGAAATTGGCCTCACAAGTTACCATTTGCTTCAGACTGAGTAGCTTGCTATAACTGTGGCTCAGGCTGCCTGTGACACAAGGGTATATGTACACATATTTATACTTAACTTTCTTCTCTCTGTGTGTGTGCTTGTCTTCAAGGCTCAAATAAACATATGGAGAAGTGATACCAAAAACATGTTCATATGTTGCATATTTCATATGACAACACAGTTGCTCAGTACAGCTGTAGCTGCATTGACTGTGTTGTTGGGAAAAACTAAATTTTACATCTGTCACAAAAGAAACCAGAATTCTATTCCTTATTGAGGTTTTGAGAGTAATTTGAGCTGCCCAGGGCTTATCTATATGGTGGAAATACTCCTCACAGAATTCAAGGAGAATATGTTTTGTCTAAATGGGATCCCACATCAATCCGCTGTATTTGGAAGGAGGGGTGAAAAACTTCAAATACTTCATGGGAAAAGCCTTCACAGTTTTTCCTGTATTGTTTAAAATAATGCATGGAAATGTGCACTATCATTCGTTAGGACAACCAATGCGCATCACTGCGCATTCTCAGAGTGGACAGCTGATTGGGGGTGGAGCTTGCCAGCAAGGCAGTGCCTGGAACCGCCATGTTGGATTTTCGCTGTAGCAATCATGCGCTGAGACAACAAAACAGCCTCTTTTCTCCTGCTTATTTTAAGCGGAAGATCACACATCCACATGTTGGAATTGCTTAAAAAAATAATACTTTTTGGTGGCAGCAACTGGCAACAATAAAAACATGAGTACTTCACTTGTGCCTGCCATCTTGATTCACAGGCATGCCTGTTTGAACAACAGATGTGTATGGATTTGAATGCCTGCAATCTTGAAAACAAAACATGGAGATAAACAAAAGCTGCTGCAAATCAGCATTACTGTGTATCAATCTACATTTTATTGCCTCGTGTAGACGAGCCCCCAGTGTGGGCTACAGTAACCTAGACCCTATTACAGACAGAAATGAGCAGAAGAACCATTTGATACAGGATCCCCAGGTGGCTTCTCATTACAGGTTGGCTTAAACTACAGTGACAATCCACATCAACCTCCTATGCAAAAAGTGGGAAACAAGAGCAAAGAGTTACAAGCAGACAGAAAAATGACTCTGCCATTGCTTTAGCCTTAACTGGATTTCCCTGTGATTGCATGTTCCCAACCAATGTACATGCTCTCGCTCTCTCTAATTTTTGTGTGAAAAATGCAGGGGGTGGTTGCAGGAAAAAGCATGGTTTTCATGCCAAAAAAATTACATGTATTTCTGTGCAGAAGCTTTTCCTGAAATACTTCAGGATCTGCAAATACTGGATGAAAGTTACATAAAATTCTAGGCTCTTTGTTATTCATTCTGACTGGGTTTCTTGACACTCAGGCAGTAATTAATAGGAAATATTATTTCCATTCCTACGTATAAGTAAGTAAGTACTTTTGCAGAAAGAAAGAAAGAAAGAAAGAAAGAAAGAAAGAAAGAAAAGACTCTGTGCATGATCAGTACACATCAACATCTGTTGACTACAGTGTGCCCTGTACTGGGAGAAAGGCAGGATATAAATTAAATAAATAAATAAAAATAAAACAGATCTTGAACCTCTTAAAACCCATACACAAAAAGTCAGGGGTTATGACTCTCACATACTTTCTTCTGGCATCCACAGTATAGTCTAGTGACTAGATCAGAAATAATCCTTTGTTGCCAGAAATATAGCATAAAACCTGTTTGCAGGTCAGGCTTGGAAAGTCCCAGATAATAAAGCAAATGTATGAAAAATGGAACATTTATACAAATGAAGAAAGTGGCCTTTTGGTCAGAAATCACATTTGATCGACAGCAAAATTGCGAAGGAGGTTGGGAACTGGTGGCCAGAAGGCACATTGCATAAAGTTCCTTGCGTGTCAATGTAAGATGTGTCCCCTTTCACCCCCTCCCCCAGATAAACACAAGACACTATATACGTACAAAGAATATATTGATTACATGATATTGGAAAATAATACGAGAATATAATAATATATATTGGCAATAAAGGCCACAATTTTTATGACATTTGCTGTTGGTTGGCAGAAACACATGGGTACGGATCCAGATATCGACTAACCCGCCTGTCTGGCCGATGAGACTGTTGTTGGCCCGCATGCCAACAATCATCAGTCTGTGAAGAGGAGCAGTCCAGGCAGGCCCCCTGAGCTGCCTGTCCAACCTACCTCCTCCCCCTCCCACTACCAAAGAGATATGTGATCAAGAAATAAAAGGGGGCCATTCTGTGATGACATGCCCCAGTTGGCATGTCCCAATGCCATGACCCCCCAGGGTCTCTGTGACTTTGAACTTGACTTTGACTTTGACCTTGACCTTCATGGATACCACCATTACCAAGAACCTTGGATCAGAACGCATGCCAACCACCCCTTAAAGTTGCAACAATGGTTATACAAATACATGCTAAACACCAAATGAAGTCATACATTTAAAGAGGGTGGGTAGGTGGGGTTCGGCTCTCAAGGAGCCACTGACTGGTCTGGCGCTGCGGTCAGGTATTTCTTCCTGACCACCAGACCTGAGGGAAGTCCTGCTGCAAGATGCAGCAAGGTCTCGCTTCCCAGCCAATCAGAGGATGAGGCCTGCCTTCACCTCTGATTGGCTGGGAGCCCCTTCAAACTGGTCAATCAGGGCAATGCAAGCTCAACCCTGATTGGCCACCACTGCGATCCCTTCCTGGCTCACAGTGCAAGCTAGGAAGAAGACAGACAAGCATGGCAGCACCCATGCTGCCCCCTCCCAGTCATGTGGGAGGGGGTGAAGACTGGGGGGGGCAGACTGCCCTGTAAACAAGCCGCCGGCTGGAAAATGGTGAGTCCAGCAGCTCCATTTTGGATGTAAGTCGCTTGCACTTCTGGGATAACAAATGGGATGGGGTCTGGGAGCATTTAGGTTCAGATTTAGTCTGGAGGCAGCCAATGTTTGATCCCTGCAAAGTTTGTTATTACAAAGTTTATCTATTTGGCACAGAGTAGTAGATATGCACTGAGCAAGAACAAAGGAAGTCGGCTTTCCAAAAAGGGATACTAACAAGCATGGGAAGAACAGAAAAGTTTCTAATTAAAATGCACGTTCAGGCAGAAGCACAGAATAAAGACCAGATTTGTACCAAAGATGCTTGGAGGAAGTTCAATGCAATTTAAAAGGGACTTATTGAAAGAGTTGCCAATGTTATGTACACAGTATATTGTGACTGCTTTGAATAAGAAAAACTTGCATGAAACAGAAATCAAAATACAGCTTGTGGAAGCTCTTGGCATGATGGCAAAAATCTGCTTCATGCCATGGATTTAAAATGTTAACCAGGAATTGCATGCAGGCAAGTGTGCTGGCTGGAACACTCTTGTCCTCCTTCTGTGCCCAGAGTGGAAGCCAGGGCCAGTTGTACTGTTAGAGAAAGTGAGATGCTTCAGGTGACATAAATTTAGAGGGGGCAGAGAACTGCTGTAAAGTGATGGAGGAAAAAGGGATATATGCCCTGCTCCCTAAGCTAGCCTGTTGCATTTGAATGCAAAGAAGGACACTGTCTCATTGTCACAGGCATCCAACTGCCCACTGGGTTGTTTCCTTACATAGGAGTCATCTTGTCCTTCACCTCAGCCAGCAAAATACCTTTGGCTTTGCCTCATCAAAACCTGAGTGAGCTGTTAGAGGAGGGAAGCCCCTAACTTCCACATGCAATGTAGAAATGTATCTCTCAGTCCCTCCTCTGTCACCTCCAGTGGGCTAGTAAATTGTTTTGGCATGCTAGTGACTTTGAGGGCTTGTTTACAATTCTTCTTTTCGTCCCATTCTTTTCAAACCAACAGTGCTTGGAAGTAAGTTACACTGAACATCTAAGTACGCATTGTATAAGATTTTTCATAATCAAGGTTGATTGAATGATAATGGCTAGGAGAAGTAATATTTATTTCATTGATTAATTGACTGATGATTGTTTTCTATCCTGCTGTTCACCCAGCAAGGGATTCAAGATGGTATACATTTTAAAAACCCAATACAGTTTTTAAAAAACCCACAACTGTTAGTACAAATGTTAAAACAGAATTAAACTAAACTTTGATTTAAGAAATACAAGTTAAAAACAGCATTAAAAAGGAATTGTAAACACACACACGCACAAATACAAACATTATACCACCACCCAATAAAAGCTCTATCTGCCGCCACATGCTAAAAACAAGTTTCCAATTTCTGACAGCTTTAGGTTCTGCCTAAACACAAGAAAAAACTGCTTCCTCTCCTTCTATTAGTGGAAGAGGCCTCTGGATCTAATTTCCTTAAGCAGAAAGGCACAGTTAAAATCATCCCAATGTCCTCTGTGAGAAAACCAATAAAATCCAATTACCTGCATCAGTGCTCTGCATGCCAGGTATAACCCTTCCTAATTGTCCTGTCCCATATACCAGTCCACACATATGCGTGCCAGCATTGACTGTCCCTCCAAGCAGCTCTGCCTGTGTGCAGAACATAGGGTTGTCATACAACCCAGATAGTCAGGTTTTACCTGGATTCTAAGCATGGCACCTGGTGCCCACTTGGACCATCCTTTGCCCTGGACTCCAAGCTTTATTTTTATTTTTTTAAGTAAAAGCTCTAGTCCTTGTAGAAGCTGAGAAATGGGGGGAAATATGGCACTCTTATTTCAATTTGTTCTGCAAGAAACAAATCTCTCCCTGCCTTTCTGGCAAGCAGCTGAGTGCAGTGGAAGGATGCAAGGGAGGAATGCATTGCAAGGGTTCTAGGAGAGATGAGAAAGGGAGTAGGAGAGATAGTGGTGCAAGCAGTAGGATGAAAGAAATGATTGGAGAGATGGGAGGGCAAGTAGTTTGAGCAGGTAAGTTCAAGAAGCAAGGAGGGAAGTGTTGTGATGGCAGAAGGAAAGATGAGGAAGGGAGTAGGAGGGAAGGGAGAGGGAGGAGCATCATGAGTGGTGGAGTGGAAGAAACAAGGGAGGGAGGAGTGCATTGCAGGGCAAAAGGTGAGGCTAGGACACAAGGTGGGAGAGAGTTAGTAGGAGGAGATGAAGAGGGCAGGGAAGGGAGGGTGAGAGGAGCAAAGAGCAATAGGTAGGTATGATGAGAGGCCATGGGCAAAGGAGAGAAATGTGGTGTCACAAGATGAGGAAGGAGGAAAGGGGATAGAAGATGCAGCAGAGTGCAAAGAACAAGGGAAGGGAGCATGGCTGAGGCATTTGTTGAGTCCAAGGAGGAGAAAGACCTGGGGCAAGTTAGAAGCACAGGAAAGGAGGTAAGGTAGTAGCACAAATCCTCCCGGAGGAGAGGAACAATGCAATTCATTGCTCCAGAGCTCTGACCTGGAGGTAGTCACCTCATGATCCTACTCAGAGGAAAGAAGGAGCTGGGAAACTTATGGAGACCCTATCATGGAGTTTTCTTGCAAGATTTGTTCAGAGGAGGTTTGCCATTGCATTCCTCTGGGGCTGAGAGAGTGGGCTCGTCTAAATAGCAAAAATACCTCTCATGGAATTCGCTGGGAATCTTACCAGTTTAAACAGGATTCATCACCAATCCACACTATTCAGAAGGAGGGGGCCCAAAATAGCAAAAACAATGGGGTAAAAAGCCTTTGCAGATTTTCCCATACTTTTTCACAAACTGTGAGGTGGGTGCGCATTTTTGCTCGTTTGGACTATTGAACAATAAAAAACTCATAGGAAAGCACAAAGCAGATTGGCTGAGTGAGAGCGGGGGCGGGGCTTGCTAGGAGGGCAAGCACCCACTGCCACCCTGTTGGATTTTCGCCTTACCAATCGGTCGCTAAGGCAATAAAAAGGATCAATATTCTCTGTTTTGCTTTCTTATACCATTGGAAAATCACTCTATCACACCAGCGAGCCTTGGGACAACTTTTTAAAAAAACTGGCGATGGTGAAGAACTAACACGAGTAAATCACTCACTGCCGCCATCATGAATGCAAGGCTTATGGGGGCTTTTGAGGCCAGAAAAAACATTTAGACATGTTGTTGCTGCTGCAAGATGCCAATACTATGACGTATTTTAGATTTTTTCCCCTCATGTAGATGGGCCCTGTGTGACTTGCCCTAAGTCACCCTGTGGTTTTCCATGGCCAAGCAGGAATTCGAACCCTGGTCTCCAGAGTCCTAGTCCAACACTTAAACTACTATACCATGCTTGCTCTCTTTTGACCTGTTTGCTCACATATATGTCCTATAGTATACGTAAGAGAGGAAAATCATTTACCTCTACAGAGTAATCTCTATTTGGGAGAGAAAACAACAGCTACAATAGCGAGGATGTAGGAATGACTTATTTCGAGAAGTACAAGTACAAGTGGACGGGGAGAACACATCTGCCGTGCTAGATTGGCACTTGTTTTTTTCCTTACTCCAAGGAATACCTTTCAACATTTTCAAGGAGATAGCTGTGTTAGTCTTTCACAGCAAAACCGACAAATATTTGTGCTTATCTAGCCAGCAGTATCTGCCCTTAAAGGCTGAAAAGTTTTGATTGGCATAAAGTTTTGCAGACTGCAGTCTACTTCATCAGAGGCATGGAGTGTTGCCTCAGTTGGTAGATATGTATACACATGTTTGGGGTGGGAGGATATAGTTAGTGAGGAAAGAGAGAATTTTTAAGAAGCAAACCTTGCTGTTTGCCATTTTATATATGTGTCATGCCCCGTGAGTTTGATGAGGGTATGGAATCAGAGGAGGAGGAGGACATGGCAGGGAATGACCTTATGGACCCTGGCACAGGTTTATCTACACCTGTGCCAGCAGGGAACCCTGCCAACCTGGAGGCTCAAGCAGAGGAAGAGCCTGGTCTGAGTGGGTTGGCACCAGTCCTGGCAGAGAGTCCTGCTCATTCAGATAAGGACGAAGAAGAGATGGACTTACCTCCACCATCATACACCCAGCAGCGAGCACAAAAGGAAGCTTGAAGGAAATCTCTGAGACTTTATGAGAAAAACCTGCTTGTCAAGAAGCACCTGACAAAGCCTTGATTGCTATATATATGCTTGGGAAGCAATGGAGGCTTTGTTGGAGATCAACTGATCTTCCTGAAAGAAAGCTTCTTGCTGACTTTGTTGCCTTGATCCTTGCTGCCTTGATTTGTACCTCGACCTCGAACTGTTCCTGATTACTCTGCTGCCTTAACTCATTGGTTGACCTCAGACTGTTCCTGATTACTCTGCTGCCTTGACTCGTGGCTTGACCTTGGACTGTTCCTCATTACTCTGCTGCCTGTTTTCCACTGACTCACAGACTTGTTTGGACCCACGCTGCCTGCTGTAAGCCCTTGATTTTCTTGATTGTGTTTGCATTCTGGTGTGCTTATTAAAAGCCATCCACCTTCCCAGCTACTTGCTGTTTGTATATACTTTGCTGGCTGGTATCAAGCTTTTCCAGACAATACGGGATACCATTTTACTACACCATTGTATATATAATAGGATCTGAGCATTTTGGTATCCATGTGGGGGAGGTCCTGGAACCAAATCCCAGCCGACATCAGGGGTCTGCTGTACAAACATTTATTGATACCTTAACTGGCATTAACAGTTTGGTGGGAGGACAAACAGCCTAGTATAGATGAGCTGCTTGCCATGTACATTACGGTGAAAAATCAAATAGGTGAAAGAAAATTAAACCAAGCAGAGATTTGAACCTGGGTCTCCCAAGTTTAACAGGGTTCTCTCAGATCAGTTGTAGCTGTTAAAAAAAAAGGTATAAGTTAGAAGGTAGAAACATAATGGAAGGAAAATACAACAATAAATGTACCTAATTTGCATAATTAGAATAATGGCTCAGTATACAAACTAGATGCCCAGATTTGAAGGCATGGAATAAAGCAACCCTAAACATGAGGCAAGAGAGTTTTGTAGAGTTAAGACTTTGATGTGGAATACTAAACTCCAGAAGGATATTTGTGACTGTTTTCAGACCCTTCCTGTGTAGGATATGAGGAGCTTGTGCCTGGGGTCTCTAACCTTTAACATCATTCCATGGGGGCAGAGGAGATCTTCCCTTTCATTTTCTATCCCTGTTCTTAAGGAAAGTAGCAGCGGATGTGCCAATTTTTTAAATTCAGTGAAGGTGCCCCTCAGGACACTTTGAGTTTCAGTTCTCATTTTCACAGGAATTGTTATGTGTTCTTAACATCCTTGAAACAAATATAATTGTCACCAAAATGAAATGCACATTTAAGTGCTTTCATTTGAAATGACATTGTGTGTTAAATACCTTTCAGCTTCTTTAATGTAATACTTAAGGACTGAAATTCCCAGCATGAAAATAGGCCTAGGCCTCTTGGTGTATTGGAGAATGGACGTTCTCATGGCATGGGGTCCTTAGGCTGGTCGACCTCTAGCCTCCAGGATTCCCTGTGTTAAAAAAGGATATGCATGCAGTCAAACATTCAGTGTAAGGCATCTTGTTTGTCTGGGCAAGGTATGGGTATTTATTCAGAATGTTTCATTGTGGAAGAATACCACTGAAGTTGTGTGTAAATACCTTTTCTTCCAGACCCTAGAGGCTAGGGCTCCTGTAGGACAAAATTGATACTCTGTCCCCTCCCATCAAATGCTTCTGGAGGGATGTCTTCTTCAATCAAGCAAGCCTGCCTGTCCCAGCTTCTGCAGTTATAGCATGTTTCAAGCTGGTTGTAGGAATTCATATGGCTTAGAAGCTCAGGAGCAAGGAGGGGCGTCCATTTTCAAATAATGGTGGTGTGAAGGGGCATTGTTTAAACCATTTAACGTTCATGAATGGAGTCTGATAGTATACTGATCTGAGTAGTTTCTCTAATGGCACAGTGCTGGGCTTAGTCTAGCTTGGTACCCTGGGATCCCACCCTGAACAAGCAATTAAACCAATCTTATATAGATTAAAACAAACAAACCCAAAACATGCAGTGGCAGCATTTGAGCAACAAAAGGCTATGGCATACATACAAACTCTCCCATAAGGGATAAGCCCTACTGTATGTCACACTCATTCTTTGTATCTTATTCCAACGTTCTAGCTGTTACCATATCCATCAATTATGTCGAGACATTTTGGAACATGGTTCAGAATGTTTTGTATCTGTTTCACTTAACTTGAAATCGCTAGGTACTTGCAACATTATTTACAGCTAAACAAACTTGCTCTACCTCATTCAGGCCCTTTGACTTTTCCCCTTTAGTGCCACTGATAGCCCAGCTCCATGTTTTGGTGCAATTGACAGCTCAGCAAGGATAACAGAAAGAGAGTTTCTTCTAGGGAAGCAGAGACAAAAACATTAGCAACGCACCTGATGGCATCAGCTGGCTCCCAAGCAGAGAGAGGAAAACTGAAGGGAGCTGTCAGAATTAAAGCATCTCCTCCCTTTCTTTCCTTCCTTGTCCATCAGCCTTGAGAGGTGGAAACTGTGTTATGGATCCTTCCCTCCTTTAGCAAGTCCTGAAAAGGAGGAGAGGAAGAAGGGAAAAAAATCCTAAACAACTCTTGAAGAATTGTGATCTGCCTAATACCCCTTCAGGTTAAGGTATCTCTGGCCTCTCTTCCCCAGAATCTGTTCTGCTTCCTTTTGGGGCCTGGCTGGTCTCTCTATTGTTAGGATTCACCCTTTGGGATCAGGGAGTTATGACTAAGGCCCTGTTCACACTTTCTTTCCTTGTTCTTCTAAACAACCAGGCTTTATACCATTGCTGTGCTACTGGGATTGTAATGCTGCCTTTCATCCTGTGATGGTAGCAATCATTTGCATTATAGCTTTCCCACACAGCAGTTTTGGATGGCTGCCACCCATTATCTCCCACACACATTTCCTTGCCAGTCATCCTTATCTGACTATTTCCTGGGAGGCTGTCATCATTTCTCCTCACAAGCTGCCCCAGGAGTAAAAATGTTTTTCCCCAAACCCTTTTTGCCCCAAAATGCCCCCTAGGTGGTGTAGAGAGCATTTTTGCCATCTTTGCCCCCACCCTGGGCCATTTTAGTCCCAGGAAAGGCCTTTTTAAAAGCCAGAAGTAAACCAGAAGTGATTTCTGGCCATTTCTGATGTTAAAAATGGCCTCTTCTGAGGCTAAACCAGCTGGTGGGGGGGGGGGGATAAATACATAGTAAAAATCTCCTAGAGGGGATTGTGGTGCAAAAATGGACTTTTTTGCTGTGTGTGTGTGGTAGGGGTGTGTGGTTTCCAAAGGTGTCATATAGGGCTAAAAAAGCCCACTAGCCTCCCATTGTTACCCATCCCTGCTCTAGTTTGACACTCCAGGTAGGATCCACTGCTATTGTACTGCTGTAGTGGCTGAGCACAACAGATTTTTAAAAACAAAGGAAAAAAGGAAGACTCAAGGAGACTATGGCAAAAGCAAAAACAAAAACCCACCTCCAGGGAAGGCTTCAGTTGTGGTGTACCCAGACCTTCCTTCCACCTCTCCTACCAGAAATAAAAGGATGATGGGGTGCGGGGCAAACCTTAGGTAACCGCAATTATTACATGCTTCAAAACCATCTTTTATACCAGTAAAACCAGGATGTGAGCTGACAGATTATTTTTGGTAGGAAATAATAAGGACTACACCAAGAAGAAAATGGAACAGCATCAATGAAAAGGCTCCCTGCTTGCCAGTGCTAACCCACCTCTGTTTAAAACTTTGTGTGGAAGAGACCTAAGTAGGGATTTTGTTGCCTGAGATAAAGGTCAAAATGATTGATCCCTCCTTCCTCATGCCACATATAGGAGTGGCAGCTGAAGTTTATTTCAATGTTGGGGAAAGGACAGTGTCTTGCACCTAATCAGAGAAAAGTAGGCTAGTTTATGGTGAACAGAACAGGCTACGTAGCTCAGTCCTCCAAGAAAGAGGAAAGCAGGAGGCTCAGGAGGGTTCATGTGTGTCATCCCTGCCTTCGAGCCTCTGTGGCCTCAAGATGGTTACCTCACTAAGGTAGGAAAGTCACAGGTAGCATCATCTAACCCCAGTTCCTGTGTGAAGTCTCATTTTCCTCCCAGTATCACTGTAAGTCCTCTCCATTGACGCCCCCTTGTCGTGGGAGAGAGGCTTGCGTACCCTAATGATGTTTTGAGCTATGCTGGCAGTGGCATAATAGCCACTGGTAGGGTCTCCCATGCCAGACTGGTCAAAACCGAAGGGTCTGACAAAGAGCGTCAAAGGGCAGGATGGGCTCTCTAGCCTTGTGGCAACCGTCCTAGGAGAAGGAAAACTCTAATCCCAAACCCGGGCAGATGGTGCTCGTCCAACCCTGTAAGGTCAACCATCTAAGAGAAGGAAACTCTAATCAAACCTACGGCCCGAGGACCTCACTGCCACATCCATGCTTGCAAGGCCACGGCAGATGAATCTCTGGTTTAAAGGGTGAGGCCAGTTCTGTGCACGCTGCGCTCCACCAGAAAAATCCATTGCACAGGCTCTCGATCACTGTAAGTGGAATCAGGAACCACTTTGTTTCCAGACCTGCAGATAAGTCTTCGGTTGCTCTGCAACAATGATAGATTGTATCGTTATTTGCATCCATGGTGTCTTGATTTGGAATATATGACTCAGAATTCGTGTTACAAAATCTTATCCATGAATAATAAAACATGTAACGCTGGTTCACCTGAGGCAAACTTTCAGCAGTGCCTAGTTCCTATATTTGCTGTCATGCTTTTGTTCACTAACTGACCTGAGAACAGTGGCAGGTTATGATAATCTACCTGCCTATAGCAGGTCAATGTTATGTCTGTGATGCTGCTGATTGGAGTACTTGTGCCACTGTAGGTAGCAACTGCAGGTTGGGTAGTGGTGTTGCACAGGGATAAAATGGCTGTGGGTGCATTGATGATTGAGGAAGGAGACAGTAAAAGCCATTTCTGTCAGGAGCCAAAGCTTTCCTGTTAGTTCGTCCTCTCAGTTCAATGTTAGCAACAGGGCAGTATTTGTCATTGCACTTGAGTACAACAGGCTAGCTTAGGGGCACAGGACAGGTTGCCACACACAGAGCTTGTCTAGATGGTGAAAAAGCTTCTCAGAGAATGTGAGGAGAATACCTTTTGTCCCAATGAGATCCCACGGTGATTTGACATATTGTGAAGGAGGGGGGCTAAAAACTCCAAATACTCCACAGTATTTGGAGTTTTTAGTATTAAAAAAATCTCCAAAGGAAATGCACAAACCATCCATCCTTCACCTATCCCAGCAGCAGTGGTGGCGGCCTCTGATTCTGCCTGCAGCCAGAATCAGAGGCTGCAAAGCGATGACAGGAGCCACCTGGCCAGCCTCTGGGAGAGGAGGCAGTTCTTTGCTGCTCCAGTGGAAGGTAAGATGAAGTGGCGAAAAACTGCCCTCCTCTTCCTTCTTTCAGTGGCTGGCCAGGTGGCTCCTACCGTCCCTTTGCAGCTGGAATCAGAGGCTGCAAAGGGACAGTAGGAGTCACCTGGCCAACCATTGGGAGAAGGAAGAGGTTGCTGCCACCACTGAGATGGATGAAGGGCAGGTAGCTCTCCTTTTCTTCCTCATGGTGGCTGCCCTCCTCATCATCTCTGGAAGCTGCCAGATCTCCTTCACCTTCCTCACTCCTCCCATGCAAAACAATGGCTTGGCCACCATCTTGATTCATGGCTGTGTGGACATCACAGAGGAGAGCTTTGCATACTTTCATTTTTGCCAAAATGCCATGGAGACAAAGGATCGCTGCTGGAAATTGCCTGTAATGCACAGGTATGTGCATTATTTCTTCCCATACAGATAAGCCCATAGTTTTTCCTCCAGCGCCTTACAGCTGCTCTGACCCTATTCCCCCCCCACAATATCTGCCACCTGTGGCACCTTACTCTGCCTAACAGTAGGGCTGCTCAGAGGAGGAATAGAATGTGTGAGCCTGCTCGCTCACCTGGAGTGCAACTCAGACAACATTTTCAAACCTCCATTTTACCACAGCATCAAGCGGTTCTTTGCCAGGATGTCAAGAGTTTCTACAAACTGTATTTTGATTTTTGTTTCACACCAGTTTTGTTTTTCCAAAACAGTCACAATACGTGATATACATAACATTAGCAGCCCTCTCACTAGATCTGTTTTTGGTTTTTTTTAACATGACCCCGAGTTTGCTCCAAATATCTTCAGTTCGAAGCTGGCCTTTATTCTTTCTTTCTGCCTGAACATATATTTTGATAAGAAGTGCTTCTGTCCCCCTTGTACTTGTTAGCATTCCCTTCTGCAAAGCTGCCCCCCACTCACCACTATATGTTACTCCAAAAGAGCTTACACAGAATAATGAATTGTTACACCAATATAAGGCACCAACAGGTTTCTGGCCTATATTTTAACACACACAATTATAAGCTGATATTAAATGCATATCAGTATATGGGAGAGATGTAGATTTTTGCTTATTTCATTCTCTCAAGCTTGAATTTAAATAAAATGTTTTTTCCCCAGTGAGTGAGATTATAAGAGTTTTGTGCATTTTGCAGTGATTTTTCCAATTTCAGGACTTTTGTCAAAAATTTTGTGAATGGTGTTTGTGCAAAAAAAAAAGCAAAAAAAAAAAAGCAAAATATATTTTGAACAAAAACCTTGCTTATGCACAAAATATGTTTTTGCGCATGAGGGAAGACTCAGTTCCATTACTGTTTCCAACAGATTTCCCTCCTGGTTGTTTGGACATATTTTGCTCACCACAGGTGACCAGCAGAGTAACTGTCTGCAAGCCTGTATTCCATTAAGTAAGAAAACTGATGACTAGTGGCATGTCCCACCAAACCTTTGGCAGGAAGTGGAATGTTTCCACATTACAAACCCACTCCCATTTTTACAAGGTTTAATGACTCTGCATTACTGACTGATGTCTCACTCGCAAAATACTGAAGTCCACTTCAAGCCTAGATCACAATTTGCGTCGGTCCAAAAGGTATGCCTACTCAGTGTTCTCGCTTTGTCTAAAATCAAAGGAAGATATGTGATTCATTTTGATTGGTGTGAGATTGAGGGCTCACAAAATAGACATGCTGTAAGTACAACATCAGCTGGAACACTAGTGGAAGGAGTGAGAGACAAAAAAATAAATAAAATAAGTGACGCTTCAATGAAATAGGAACCATTAAAATTTATAGAATGAGAATGCAAGTTTCACTTTATCTTTGCTAGGCTGCCTTGCTGTTCTGTGTCTGCGTTTTGGCACAAAAAGAAAGAGAATTTTGCGTTGTGTTTTTTCTCTTTTTAGTAGCACTGCTTTGATATTATAAGATGGCTCCTCTCACCCGAAGGGTTTTTGCTATTCTTGGACTGGCACAGCCTTTGGCTTTTCCAGGATTGTGCAGTGGTCCTGTGGGACCCTTCTTGTGGATGTTGGAGCAATAGTTTCATGTCTTAATTGAATCCATGCTTGCTCAGGAGGGCTAGAGACATTTGAAACAAAAAGGGGGCAGGAACAGACAGGCAAAGTGGATTAAGAAAGATTAATCCTTGTTCACAGGCACTCTGATATGGCAATGGAAAGTTCAAAAGGATGGTTTCTCAAATGAACTATAGCCAGGGAAATTTATGGCAAGCTGGTAATGAGCTGGAATTCATAGAGATAGGCAAGCTAGTCCCCACTTGACTTGCACTGACTTGCAAATTAACTGAGTTATTTTTCTCTCTCTTTTCTTGAAGGGAAATAATTTGTTTCATATTCCAAGCCAAATCAATCTCTCTACCAGTTCACCTCAATCCCCATTCCAGTATCTGTTCCTGCCAGCTCTCCTCCCCAAACATCCTTGCAAAAGTTATTTTGGGGAACCACAATTTCTGGAATTCAACAGCATTGCCATGATGTTGGCTGGGGAATTCTAAGCAACTTTTCCAAGTTAGGATAATGATGATGATGATGATGATGATGATAGCAGCTTTTACACACTGCTAGTTTCAGGCTCTGAGGTCAGGGGCACTTCCACTCCAGATAGTGAAAGAGTTCATAGAATCAGAGAGTTGGAAGAAACACAAGGGCCATCTAGTCCAACCCCCTGCCATGCATACACAATCAAAGCATTCCTGACAGATGGCCATCCAGCCTCTGTTTAAAAAATCTCTGAAGAAGGAGACTCCACCACACTATGAGGCAGCACGTTCCACTGCCAAATAGCTCTTACCATCAGGAAATTCTTCCTAATGTTTAGATGGAATCTCTTTTCCTGTAGTTTGAACCCACTGTTCCATGTCCTAGTCTCTAGAGCAGCAGAAAACAAGCTTGTTCTATCCTCAATATGACACCCCTTCAAATATTTAAACATGGCTATCATGTCACCTCTCAACCTTCTCTTCTCCAAGCTAAACATACCCAGCTCCCTAAGCTGCTCCTCATAGGGCATGGCTGCCTCCCACCATTTTGGTCGCCCTCCTCTAGACATGTTGCACCTTCTTAACATCCTTCTTGAATTGTGGTGCTCAGAACTCGGCACAGTATTCCAGGTGAGGTCTGATCAAAGCAGAATAGAGTGGCACTATTACTTCCCGTGATCTAGACACTATACTCCTATTGATACAGCCTAGAATTGCATTGGCTTTTCTGGCTACCGCATCACACTGCTGACTAATGTTCAGTTTGTGGTTCTCTAAGACTCCAAGATTCCTTTTGCATGCACTGCTGTCAAGCCTGTTGTTCCCCATACTATATCTGTGCATTTCATTTTTGTCTGCCTAAGTATAGTACTCTACATTTCTCCCTGATGAAGTTCATGGTATTAGTTTTGGCCCAGTGTTCTAATCTGTTAAGATCATTTTGAATTCTGTATCTGTCCTCTGGGTTGTTAGCTACCCCTCCTAATTTGGTGTCATCTGCAAACTTGATAAGGATGCCCTCTGTTCCCTCATCCAAGTCATTGATAAAGTTGTTGAATAGCACTGGGCCCAGGACATAACCCTGTAACACCCCGTTGGTCACTTCTCTCCAGGATGAAGAGGAGACATTGGTGACTACCCTTTGGGTTCAATTGGTCAACCAATTACAAATCCACCTAACAGTCGCATTGTCTAGCCCACATGTTACTAGCTTGTTTGCAAGAATATCAGGGGGGACCTTGTCAAAGGCCTTACTGAAATCAAGATACACTACATCCACAGCATTCCCTTCATCTACCAAGTATGTAACTCTATAAAAAAAAAAGAGAGAGAGAGAGAGAGAGAGAAGATTAGTCTGGCATGACTTGTTTTTGAGAAACCCACGTTGCCTTTTAGTGATCATGGCATTCCTGTTGAAGTGCTCACACACTGTTTGTTTAATGATCTGCTCTAGAATCTTTCCTACTATTGATGTCAGGCTGACTGACATCACCCTCCACTACTCTTGCTGCCCAGTAGTTGTTTGGCACATGTAGTCTGGCTCCTTAGCAAAAGCCTTTTTGACACAGGAGACCCTACCAGTAGCACTGCTACTATCAGTTATCACCTCTTGCTTCACAGGAGCACACAAACCCATCACTGTGGAAAGGTACTGCAATGGTGAGACACAGTGCCTACACCTGCCTTAAGACATTCCCAGTGTGCTTGCTTGCTTTGATTTCAATCCTGCTTTTCTCCTGAATGGGACTCAGTGCTTTACAAGAGTTTCTAACTTCTTTAACAATTATGGCACCCTATAAAAAAGGAGCTGAACATATTAAACAACTTTATATGAAGTCAGACCATTGTTCCTTTAACTTGGCTCTGTCTACTACTGCTCTTTCATCATTTCACTCCTGCTGGCAGCCTGAGCCACTTCAGAGCCAGCATCATCAGCTGAGCACTGTTTCCCTTCCTCCTAGGTACCACTGGGTCAAGCATCTTTTGTTTTTCTCTGGCCACAGCCCTAAGCATCATTTATGCAGCATCTGGAGACGTCCAAAGGACCAAATTAAGTAGAGGGTAACATAAAGCACCCAGACTTGAATTTCACACTGCTGGTAGGAAGCAGCTTTCCAAAGTCCTTTTCAGCCATGATATCTGAACACCCTTAATTGAAGATACTGGGATCTAAACCTGTGATCTTCTACATTCAAAATGCATGCTTTACTACTGAACTATGAACTCTTCATCTGTTAGCCTGCCAGAATTCATTGTAGTAGTTATGTGGAGGAGCTTGTGATTTTTAACCAAGGAGTCTCATAAACCTCATAAGATTATAGTTCCCAGAGTCCTTTAAGGGAACCCGCAACAGCTGAATTGATTTGAACATAATTTCAAAGTGGACTTTGCTTGTTACATTATATTCTTTCATTCTCTTTCTTAATGCCTCTGCTCCATGCAAACTCATTTTCCTATCCGCTTCCTATATTCCTTTCTCTTCCTCCTGTTGTAACACCTTTTGCTATGATGTTTCCTATATCTTTCATTATTTATCCATCAAGGGTCAGTTTATTTAATGAGTCCACTACAGTTGGGACAATTGGACATGAAACCCAATGCTGGGTTTCTAGACTCAAGACATGATCCCAATTTTATGTGTCCAGTTGCAGGATTCAGCATCTGGATCAATATGCAGTTTTTCATTTATTATTTTAAAATGTTGTAGCCATTTAAGAGCACTGATGCTTAAACCTGAAAGTCTTTGCTCACTTAGTCTGGTCCTGTTCAAGTGTTTGGCATGCCCCCTCCCCCCAAAAACAAAAATGACATCTCAGTGGCTACTGATGTCCCATTTCACATGTTTTGGATTTTCTCTTCCCCCACCAACAGTATTCAAAAGCTGAATATGCCTTGTACGTTAATCTAAAGCAGTGGTTCTCAACCTGTTGATCCCCAGATGTTGGACTACAGTTCCCAGGAGCCCTCTGAGGTCTCACCTTGACAGCCAGGTGGTCCTCCCAGTCATTAGTGAGGCTGTGAGTTCAAGCCTACAGCCTCACTAATGACTGGGAGGACTACCTGTCTGTCAAGGTGAGACCTCAGAGGGCTCCTGGGAACTGTAGTCCAACAACATCTGGGGACCCACAGGTTGAGAACCACTGATCTAAAGCCTGTGGTTGCATTAGTCCCTCCCAGCATGTTTTTGTACTTGTGCTGGGGCTTGACCCACCCATCTCCAAAGTTGGAGGACAAGTTAAAATGGCCCTGAGACCTGAAGCTGTCCTCAGTATCCTGCTAAGCAAATTTAGATATAAAGTTCTTCATTTATCATCTTGAAAGCAAGTTGAGTTATTACTTCAAACTGAAAAGAAAACCTTACAGAATTAAACATTATTTTAGTAATGATCAAGATCGAACATGATTGCTACTGCCTATTTTGATCCCACTGTCCAGGGCAAGACCAAACTTTCCCTCAATATAGTATGAGGTGTACACTGGTTCTACTATTCAGAAACCACCACCACCCCTCTCTCATTAGTTGGACAGCTTTAATTTGATCACTTGTTCTTAAGATTGCACTTCATTGCAGCTCTCTGTTTCTGGTACCCATCCACTCTACAATGGGTTTCAGTGAATGCATTCTCTTTTCACAAATTGCTTGATAAGAAAATTGGTGGCTTTCTTTCACAGAACAAAGGCTAGCTTGCTTAAAGGGGGTTAGATTGCTACTTTACAAAGAGATTTCAGAACAGCTCTGCGGAGTTCAGTGTAGTGATGATAGAGACGCTAAGACCTGACTTTCAAGCAAATCCTACAGCTGTACAAAATTTTGAAGGACATCCTCAGAATCAGATGGGTTTGGGAGCTCTTACCTTGCCTCCAGGGATTTTCTATCTCTGCATATTTCTTATTGCTGTAAGAATTAGTTTGGGTTTAGAAGGTATGTGGATTAGGGGGTTTGTGCTTCAGTGATAGTGAATTTGAAGGAAAATGTTTTTAAAATGTATACTTTTGTGTAATCATGCTATTCATTCTGTGAACGGAACATTTTAAAGAAAAGACTAATGGCCCACCCACTGTTCAGGAGTACACAAGGGAAGCTAACTAGCTTGTCTAATCTAGAATAATCAATTTTTTGGTCGTCTGCATGGTCACATGTTTGGTCTTTATGTGGCCAAGATGGCACCATCCACATAGAAGACTTAAGGGAATGCTGAACTCTGCAAAAGTATTAAGCAGTCTTTAGGGTAACCCCCCGTCCCCCACCCAGGAGCTCCAGTCAAAACTGAGTATTCTAGGTGTATTTGGGATACTGGCTGAGTTTTGGAGGAAAACCATCTTACAGGGAGGTGAGGAATGGAAATGGGTGGTTGGGATCTTGAAATACTCCAGACTGCCACAGTTGTAGGCCACATTTGATGTTATTTATTGAGCGGATTTGAGAATAAAATGCATCAAATGCCCCCAAATGAAGCAAAATGGCCAGTAGACACATCCCACACAATACTTTAGAGGTACTGTTGGCCATTTTTGAGGCAAAAATGTAACACCCCAAAGTTTGGGGGAAACTGAGTGAAAATGTAGGTGTGGTCCCTCCAGGGTCCCCAACTCTTAGTAGTTCCCATGCCTGATCTAGGAAAAGGATTTGTGTGGTGTGGCATCATTCTGCTCTTCCTCTACCCTCTCCCTCAGAAATCGAGTGAGGACAGAGAAACTTAAGTCAAGAGGATGCCATAACACACATCTGTATGTTGTAGGCATTGGCAGGGAGAAACAAAGAAGGGATGTGGTGCTCCTGCCCTTAACAGCAACGAGGCTCATTATGTGCAGCTTGATTTTGTTTGGGGACTAGGGACACAACACAGAAAGGTTTTAGCTCTTATTACTCCTTTTCTGTTATGAACTCCCACCCACCCCCAACTCATTTTCAAAATGGCTCACCAGTTAGAAGCTCTTCATTTAACCCTGCCACCACCTCAAGACCCCTTGTGCATTATCTGAAGTGTTGTGGTGGGTTCAGATGTGACAGAGAAAATGCCTTTTTAAAAAATGAATAATAAGACCACTTTCCCCCTAGACTGGTAATGTGAGTCAATGCAAGTTGCCCAGTAGCATATTCCTCTAAACATGGTCAAAGTACAGCATCTGGATGTTCCTGGACTGTGACCGTCATGAGCTCTAGTTAACATAGCCAATGATGTGGTGTTGCAGTCCACTCGGGAGGGCTGCATTTTGCCCACAGCTGTTTAAAACTTTCAGAGGAAGATAACATTAAATTCACATTGCGTCCAAGCCTTATGAGGGATGCATATTCATAATCCAAACCAATTAATTAGGACTTTAGCATCACTCAGCCTCATACCTGAATAACCCTGTGGTTCAGGTATTGTCACCCCTCTCTCCTACCCCTCTCTCCTATGGCATTTTGGGGCCTGCCTCCAACTGCTACTGTTATTACTGGGGAAATCAGCACTGAAATAACTGAACATTCTGGGCATTTCTGCTGTTGAGCTCAGAAGGCTGAAATTGCACAGATATAGCTGGAAAGGAAATCAAGGTTGGATTTTAGTTCTGGTTGTGTGTGTATCTTTGTGCGTGCATGTGCACACATGCACACATGCACACACACACACTTGCAACAGAGCTGCTAAGAGTAAAGAGCATTGATTAAATTTTCATACCCACTTTGACAGACTGAAAGGAGAGAGGAGAGAGAAAAGATGCATGAAGTAGTATTACTTTGTAAAAATGGCAATCTCAAAAACTCTGCACAGCCCAAGGGTAGTGCTCCTGTAATTCACACAACCCTCTAATATTCCTGCACACTCCAGCTCTCTTTGGATCACTTCACCTTCAAGTCCCTTTGATCCCCTATTTTATTTGCATTTTCTGCCCATTCTTTGGGGTAGTCTTAACAGTGAAAAAACTCCTCATGGAATGCAAGGAGAATCCTACCTGTCTAAATGGCAAGCTGTGTTGTTTCACTATTTTGTGAAGGAAGGGGGCCCAAATGTAAAAACAAAAAAAACAAAAAAAAAACAAAAACAAAAAACAAAAAACAAAAAAACAACTACATGGGAAAAGCCTTTCAGGCTTTTCCTGGAGTTTTAAAAAAACTGGGGGGGGTGTGCTTTTCCCCTCATTCGGACAAGCAATTCGATATGAATTGTTTTTCCATAGGAGAGGAAGCTCAAAGCTGATTAGTTGGATGAACGCAGGGTGGGGCTTGCTAACAGGGCAAGTGCCATGTTGATATTTTGCCTTAGCAAGCGAGCACTAATGATTTGGCCAAGTTTCTGGCCACACAATTACAAACCCACAGAGGACAACCCCCCCACTACATGAAGGACTCAGCTCACTCATAGAAAAAATCAACATCGTACTGAAACCTTGAGACACACTAATCAGCTTTGATGTGGTCTCCTTGTTCACCAAAGTCCCCGTAATGGACACCATGGCATTCATCCAACAAATATTTCCAGAGGACATCACAGCCCTGTTCAAACATTGCCTCACTATAAGCTACTTCCAGGGGGATAACAAATTCTATGAACAGATAGATGGGGTAGCCATGGGCAGCCCTCTGAGCCCCATGATAGCAAATGTTACATGGAACATTTTGAAAAGCAAGCCCTGGAAACAGCACCAAAAAAGTCCACAACATGGTTCCGATATGTGGATGACACTTTCACCATTTGGAGCCACGAAGAAGAAGATTTGGAGGCATTTCTGAACCACCTGAACAGCATCCACCCAAATATCCAATTCAAGGTGGAAAAAGAAAAGGAAGGAACACTGCCATTATTGGATGTCCTAGTCATCTGCAAACCAAACCAATGGTTAGGCCACAAGGTATATAGAAAACCCCCACACAGAGACAGATACCTACACAAGAACTCCACCCAGGAAAAAGAAGCACAATAAAAACATTGGTAGACCATGCAAAAAGGATCTGTGGACCCCACTATTTGGAAGACAAACTGAAGCACCTAAACTGGGCCCTACAGGCTAATGGTTACTCCAGATCAGACATCACAAGAGCAGCCAGACCCAGATAAAAACACAGGAATGAAGAAGAAAAACAGCCACCCAGAGGGAAGGCATTTTTACCATATATCAAAGGAGTCACAGACAGAATAGGGAAACTGATGAGGAAACACAACCTCCAAACAATCTACAGACCAACTAAGAAAATCCAAGAAATGCTACGCTCAGTGAAGGACAAAATAGACCCTCTCATAGCCTCAGGAGTTTACTGCATACTATGCAGCTGTGGACAAGTTTACATAGGGACCACAAAACGCAGTGTGCAAACACGAATCAAGGAACATGAGAGGCACTGCAGACTGGGCCAGCCAGAAAAATCAGCAGTAGCAGAACATGTTATAAACCCACCTGGACACAAAATGTTATTTAAAAACACTGAAATTCTAGACAAGGCCAACAACTATAATGTCAGAATGCACAGAGAAGCTATTGAAATCCACAAACACCTGGACAACTTCAACAGGAAAGAAGAAACCCTTAAAGTAAACAGAGTTTGGCTACCAGTCCTGAAAAACACCAAAATGAAAACTCAACACATACAAATAAACTTCACCCAGGCACAGGGGGATTTCCAGCAGACAATGGACCATTAGCCAAACAGACACTAATCCTCCTTGCATATGTTCCTCCAGGAACTAGCCATTCAAATACACAAATTTACATATCCTCTCCAACAGGGATTCACAGTATATAAATCCCACACACCCCTACCCAACCATTCTCTGAAGATGCCAGCACAGATGCAGGCGAAACATCAGGAATAAACTCTTCTGGAACACGGCCTCACAGCCCGGAAAAAAACTCACAGAAAACCTATGTGTGGCTATTTTTTTGTGCAAGATTACTTTGTGTAAGTTTTTTGGGGGGGGATGGGGTACAATATTGCTGAATTTTGGATCCGTGGTTGAGTGGATGGAAACCGTGGTTTTCTGCAAAGCCCTACAATTCTCATGCACAAAGCCACATGTATTTCTGAACTTAATAATATCCTGAAATGCTTTGAGGTGTGCAAATACCAGCCAATAATTGTAACATTCTTGCTACTGTATTTATTCTTTGCAGCCAGGTTTCCTGAGTGTTGGAAAACCCATTTCCTGGCTAAGAAGAGAAATAGTGGTAAATATTCTTTCCATTGCTAGCATCTTTGCAGAAACAATGAATCCCATAAGTTTGTATTAGCTAGTGCTGCAACCAGGTGGTTAGGTGAATGTCATTCCCATCACAAAAGTGGTGATGATGGGTACCCCAGAAAGACCATAACAATGATACCTTAGACAGCAATATGTACTAGATACCAATAGCAATATGTACTATAGACAGCACTACGCACTATACATACATACATACATACCTAGGAATAAGTGCCATTGAGCTCAGTGTAACTTACTTCTGCATAGCCATGCATAGGATTGTGCTGTTAATAAAAGTATACCATGAAAATATAATGAAAAATAATGATGTGTGTGTGCATCTGCTGCTAGATGATAAAATAATACTAAAATGTAAATAAGATTGCAATTTATAATAACAGGAGTAAGATGACTGTACAATGGGCCCTTGATATCTGCTGGGGTTTGGTTCTAGGACCCGCCATGGATACCAAAATCCGTGGATAATCAAATTCCATTATACACAATGGCATAGTAAAATGGTATCCCTTATATAAAATGGCAAAATCAAGGTTTGCTTTTTGGATTTTGTTTGTTTTTTGGAGAGGGAATCTTTTCAAACCATGAATGGTTGTATCTGTGGATGTAGAATCTAAGGATATGGAGGGCTGACTGTATAACTCAAAAGAAGGAATACTAGAAAACCTTCTAGATAATCTAAATGCAAAGATTCTTGCATGTGGACTGGAATGAACTTTAAAAATTGTGGTCCAGAATCATGCTTCAAGTGCTTTGCAACACACTCTAATGTGGTACGGGTCAATTTCTCCGCTGATTATTTGTCCTGGCTGCAGAGCATCTTGTCTCACTCACAAGGTGAATAATTTCTATCCAGATAAATATTACATTATTTTCTTATTGGTTGTTTGGGTGTCCTGATTCTGAGAGAGCATTAAAGAGATTTTTTTTTTCAAAACAGAGGAAACTTTTTTCCTTTGATGAACTGAATTAACCATATTGATGTAAATATATGGAGCTAATGAAGAACTCTTCCCCTAGGAGGCCTAATCTCCTGTTGAGCACTGCTTCAGATGCAGTTTTTTCAGCTGTTAGCAGTTTTGTTTGCATCACAACTTCTGAACCAAAACAGAGTTCCAGGTTCCAGAAGCAGTTTATCTGAACAGGGAGAACTTGGCACTTCAACAGCTGTACTCTTAGAGCAGGGAACTGGGAATTAGGGGCCCTCCAAATATTAGTGCTACCACTAGGACTACTCTACTTATTCTAATCCTGTTGCCTATTCCCTAAATAATAAGATACACTAAATCGTATCTGACATAGTCCACTGCTAAGGGGAAAGAACAACTGCAAATCCACACTGCATTATAAATGCAGGTTGATTCCCATATCCAGGAACTCAGTATCCATGGTTTTACTTATCCACATCTGGTGGGGGGGGGAGATTTGCTCTAGGCATTTCTAGGCCCTCCAATGCGATTCTACGGTCAACTTCTGGTGTTTGTCTCTTTGAAAAGAATAGAGTCTCCTATTACCCACGGTTTTAGGTATCCACGGTGTGTGTTTCGGGACATATCTCCCACGGATTCAGGGGTCAACCTGTACTCTGTAACTTTCTAGTGGACGTAAAATTTCTCTGTCTGCAACATGCCAACATTTCCCACCTCCCAGAAAGCCTTTTGACATAAACAGAGTTTTTATTCGTCTCCCGTTAATGAGGGCAGGGAGTAGTGAGAGGACCCTCCCTTGGCAAATAATAATAATAATAATAATAATAATAATAATAATAATAATTCCAGAATGTGTGATCACACCCCCAATACCTTGTCCAGTGCCAAAACTGACCATACTCAAATTAAAGGTGGAAGGCTCTACACGAATTCACAGCTGGATCGAAGGGCTTGAGGATGAGCATATCATGTACAGTTTGAAATGAGGGCAGTGGGAAAATAACAAGAGGAGAGCAAGCAGTGGGCAGATGAACTTACTAGAACTGGAGGCCTAAGGTTCCTGACTCCTTATATAACTGAAAAGGTACTTCACAGAACAAAAGAAGTACAGAGTTCCCTGCTCTCAGATAGCTCCATTTAACCTTACTACCAGTTTCCACAAGGTGCTAAGGCAGATGAGGGCTTCCATGCCAGAGGGATGGTAAACCTGCTCTGGGTTTTAGTCTAAATTTTAAAGAAGTTATCCAAATGATTCAGCAGCTTCACTAGCTTCTATAAAGCACAAACTAAAACCCAGGGCAGAGTCAGTGTCCCACTAACATGGAAAACACGGCCACCACTGCTCAGGTGTGAAATAAGGACAGAGACAAACCAGGATGCTTAGCCACCTTGAGACAAAGGACAAGATACATCCCACACTCCTCTACAGAGAGATGTAAATTGGACTGGCACCTGAATGTTACTTCAGCACTAGCTGAAGTGTCTTCAGTTGTACCCAAGGGCAGCCAGCACCTACAGCAGGCCCTGCAATGCACTTAGGGCTTGTCTATAGGAGCAGTTCGCAGCAGCTGTGACCTTTCTTAATGGTTTTACAGTCTTCATAAACTTCACATGCCCCCTAGACAAGATAGACGTCACAAGTGAATTACTCTCCATTTTAAATCTGCTTCTGACTTTTTTTTAAAAAAAGTTTACTATGATGCACACAAGCAATATTTTGCCTTTACAAAAGAAAAAAGAGAGGAAAAGATCGCCATTTTATCGCCTTACCAATCTCTCACTTAGTTGGAAATCCAACATGGCAGCAGCAGGCGCTTGCCCTGTTTGCAAGCCCTGCCCCCTGTGCTCGTCCAGCCAATCACCTTGAACTGCCTTGGCACAGCAACAAGAATGCGCTTGTCAATGTTCGGACATTCTCATGACTCCATGAAAAGAAGCGAAGGCTTCCCTGGCAGAGTTTATGGTGGATTTGGCTGCCCCCCTTCTGAATAAGATGTATTGGTGCAAATGTCCGTTCAGACAGATCATCTTCCATTAGAATTATTTTCAATGTTTGGCCAACCCCTAAGCTCTGTTCTCCAACAGGGAAATGAGAATGGGGTTCAGAAAGATCCCCCAGCCTGCTGCTCTCCCTCAGCATCTGCTGCCCAAGGCAGTTGCTTCAGTCTCTCTAATGGTAAGACCAGCTCTAACTAAGAGTAATAATCTTTATGAAGGTTTTGTTTTCTTTGAGTTCTGTGGGTGGAAATGGCTTTGCTGCAAATTAATACAGCTAGCTGGCAATCTCATAGAAATAAAATATAACTGTCTGCTGAGAACGATCAGGTTGGGCAGCTAAAACCCCATGTGGTGCATAATACCTTAAGAAGCATCTATTAAATTGAAATATTCTCTTTTTGATTGGCTTAATGTTCCACCATTTCCCTCATGGTGTCCAGGAGTTCTTATTCCAGCATCTTTTGAGAACCAAGTGGTAGCAATATGAAATCTTCTTATAGTGCTTGGATGTTACTCTCTGGCAAGGACTGATCTCTGAGACAGCCAAAAAGCAGAAGTGGTTCTACTGTTGAGCCAATTAGTCATATTTTATTTCAACAGGGGAATAAATAACATGTTCCTTTGATCAAACATTTGCCATGCTCAAGTACTCAGGCTATTGGATACACATTAGAGGCTGTGTCCTCTGGCTGAAGTGAAATTTTGCCAAATGCTGAAACTGATTGGGTTTTTAAATTTGGATTTTGAGGTAAATTAAACTGAACATCCAAATTTGACATAACATTCATCTGGCTACCCATAAACAAATGAATAAAGTTGATATAACTTTTACTAAATTCTGGCTCAAGCAACTGTCAAATATTGTTTATTACCTATTGGATACTGTCAAATGTTGATTACAAATACTGTCAGATTGGGTGCTACTGCCTGTCACTTGTCAGATATGGAGTGCTATATGTCACATACCATGAAAAAAAAAAGTCAACAGCTACTATATGCCAAGTGTGTAGATGCTGTCACATGCAGGCTGCTACAGGTCTGATACTGTCAGGTTCTAATGCCTACTGGAAGTCAGCTGTCTTCTGTAAAATCTGGATGTTAGATTCTGGAAATGAATACAAAAATTTTAAAGGTTCATATATATGGAGAAAAATGTGCTGTCAGTTTTTTCAGATCACATTTTTAAAGATGGTTGGGGTGATATTTAGTCCTTTCCTATTCAAGTGTATACAGTACTACAGTTGTCTGGAGGTGTGTGTGTGTGTGTGGGGGGATTTCTCATTTTCCAGTGGAGGGAAACTGGCCAGCTAAGAAATGTCACCTTGCACTTCCAGCAAAGTGTGGGAATTGGTGCAAGGCACCAGTTGAAAGAAGGCAGAGGCCATACGTGGTGAGTTAATTACATCCACTTTAGATTCTTGGTTTGCCAGGAGCAGCGTCATCAGGTCTTTTAAGAAGCAAGACTAGCTGTGCACCTACTGGTTCCATGAGCTGGTCTATACAGTGTCAGTCCTACAAAGGTCAACAATGGTAAGTTGATCAGGTAGACTAGTGGGGATCTAAAGTGCAGTTCTCTTGGAGCAATATTTAAAGCTTCTAATCAGATTCCACCAGGTTATAAAGAAGGCTAGTTCAAAACTGAGAAGGAAAAAAAAATAGTTGTGTTGGCTTGCTATCCAAGTTTGACCTCTACTTTTAAACAGCAAGCTAATCATCTTATGTAGGGATGGACATATCAATCTGTTTCTGGGTCATATCTATTTTGTATTTTGTTCAAGCACAAACTCATCCCATCCAATTTCCGCATCAGTCATCAGTCAAAAACTTGCATGAAAATTTTCCGTAACATATGCATTTTGTGTTCATTTACCCCTAATATATGCATTTTTATTCACAAAGTTTGTCTAAAATATACATTTTTATATGCAGTTTTTGAGTAGGAACTGGACTGTAGTATTTGGACAGGTATACAGCCTGTGTTTTCAACCCTGTTGCCTGTAGTCTGGGCAGTATGAATTAGGTTTGTTCTCTTAAAAATAGAGATAAGACTAATTTCTTCTTGACCCCTCATACATATCAGTCATGAGATGGAAATTTCTATTAAATTTCTATTTCTGTTCAATATTAGTGATGTTAGACAAGTGCCCCATCCCAATTTCCCACCCCAAGGAAATACTGGGGGTGATTTCATGGTCAGGAATACTAAAAGAGAAGGGACTTCAAGACGGATGGGACTTTCTCAAAAGGGCAATACTGAAGGCACAATTTCAAACAGTACCAATGAGGAAGAAAAATGGGAGGTGTCTCAAGAAACCAGGATGGATAACTAAAGAACTTTCAACAGAGCTAAGTTTTAAACGGAACATGTATAGGAAATGGAAAAAGGGAGAAATCACCAAAGAAGAATTCAAACAGATAGTGAACACGTGTAGGAGTAAAGTCAGAAAAGCGCAGAATGAGCTCAGGCTCGCTAGAGAGATTAAGAACAATAAAAAGCAAATAAAAATAAAAAGTATGTCCGCAGCAAAAGGGCCACTACATGGAGAAGATGGCAAAATGCTAACAGGGGACAGAGAAAAGGCAGAATTACTCAACACCTTCTTTGCCTCAGTGTTTTCAGAAAAGGAAAGGGTAAGCAACCTGAGGATAATGGAACAGAGGACACAATAGGGGAAATCCAGCACAGAATAAGCAAAGAGGTAGTACAGGAATACCTTCTTAATCTAAATGAATTTAAATCTCCAGGACCAGACGAACTACATCCAAGAGTATTAAAAGACCTGGCAAATGTAATCTCAGAGCCATTGGCAATAATCTTTGAGAACAAAACAGGAGAAGTCCCAGCAGACTAGAGGAGGGCAAACATTGTCCCCATCTTCAAAAAGGGGAAAAAAAGAGGATCCCAACAATTATCATTCAATTAGTCTGACATCAATACCAGGGATGATTCTAGAGCAGATCATTAAATAGAGAGTCTGTGAACATTTAGAAGGCAGTGCCATAATCACAAAAAGTCAACATGGGTTTCAGAGAAACAAGTCATGCCAGACTAATCTGATCTCTTTTTTTAATGAAATTACCAGCTTGGTAGATGACGGGAACGCTGTGGATATTGCATACCTTGATTTCAATAAGGCCTTTGTCAAGGTTCCCCATGCCATTCTTGCAAACTAGCTTGTAAAATGTGGGCTAGACAAGTTAACTGTTAAATGGATTTGTAATTGGTTGACTGGCCGAACTCAAAGGGTGCTCCTCAGTGGCTCCTCTTCGTCTTGGAAAGATGTGACCAGTGGGGTGCCACAGGGTTCTGTCCTGGGCCCAGTGCTATTCAACATCTTTATCAATGACTTGGATGATGGAATTAGGGGCATACTTATCAAATTTGCAGATAACAGCAAATTAGGAGGAGTAGCTTATACCCTAGAGGGCAGGATCAAAATTCAAAATGACCTGGATAGACTGGAGAGCTGGGCCAAAGCTAACAAAATGAAATTCAATACAGAAAAATGTAAGATACTGCACTTAGGGCGGAAAAATGAAATGCATAGACAGGATGGGGGAGACATGGCTGAACGAGACTACGTGCGAAAGGGATCTAGGAGTCCTAGTAGACTACAAGTTGAACAGGAGTCAACAGTGTGATGCAGCAGCTAAAAAGGCCAATGTGATTTTGGGCTGCATCAATAGAAGTATAGTGTCTAGATCAAGGGAAGTCATAGTGCCACTCTATTCTGCCTTGGTCAGGCCTCACCTAGAATACTGTGTCCAGTTCTGGGCACCATAATTCAAAAAGGATATTGACAAATTGGAGTGTGTCCAGAGGAGGGCAACTAAAACGGTGAAAGGTCTGGAAACTGTGCCTTATGAGGAAAGACTTAGGGAGCTGGGTATGTTTAGCCTGGAAAAAAGATGGTTAAGGGGCGATATGATAGCCCTGTTTAAGTATTTGAAGGGATGTCATGTTGAGGATGGAGCAAGCTTGTTTTCTGCTGCTCCAGAAACTAGAACACGGAGCAATGGATGCAAGCTCCAGGAACAGAGATTCCACCTCAACATGAGGAGGAACTTTTTGACAGAGCTGTTCGGCAGTGGAACACACTCCCTCAGAGTGTGATGGGGTCTCCTTCCTTGGAGGTCTTTAAACAGAGGCTGGATAGCCATCTGTCAGGGTTGCTTTGATCGTGATTCCTGCATGGCAGGGGGTTGGACTGGATGGCCCTTGTGGTCTCTTCCAACTCTACAGTTCTATGATTCTATGATTCAATTTAAAGTGGTCCCAGGTGTAAGAGCTTTTTTTGCATGGAGAAAGAAAGTATAACATCTCACTTGCAATTGGCGGGCCTCTATATTGGTTTGCCCTGACAAACATAGTAGAAGAAACTAGTCTCCAACCTTTTACCAGTAAAAAAAAAAGCAGTAACTTCCACCCAGGGATCCTGAAACTGTTTTTAAGGGGAGTAGAAGGCAATATTGACAGGAAGGTTTTTATTAATTTCCCCTACTTGCAGGTATGTTTTTACAAAACAATCTGTTCTTCCACTACAACTACTTTAAATGCAAAATGTGGAAGAGATGTGTTAAGAGATAACAGGAACACAATACTCTCAAAAGAAAATGTAAAACGTGTACAGTGGGCCCTTTGTATCCACTGGGGTTTGGTTCCAGGGCCCCCCATGGATACCAAAATCCGTGGATGCTCAATTCTCATTATATACATGGGAATAGTAAAATGGTATCCCTTATATAAAATGGTGAACAGCAAGATTTGATTTTTCAAATTTCTTTTTTGAGAATATTTTAGAGCCGTGGATGGTGGAATCTGTGGATGCAAAATCTATGGATACAGAAAGCCAACTGTATATCCACCAAGCCTGAGATGTAGAGAATCTCTTAATGCAAAACCTGGAATCGGGGGGTTTCTAGTGAGGTGGTCACATTTGCTGATGACAATTATTTCGGGTGGTGACAATAAAAAGAGATTGTGAGGAATTCCAGAAGGTTCTCTCTAAACTGGGTGAATGGTCTTTAAAATGGTGAATGAAAATGAATGAAAATCAAAAGTATATCAATATAGAGGTAACATGATGCCTCTAACATGATGCAATTAAGCGGAGGTGGGGAATCCCACTTTTACATATTCACTGATGGGATGTGAGTTGGCAGCAAGCAATGTGAGCAAGGGATCCTGGGGGTCATGGTTGGTATCTCTTAGAAGTCTCCTCTTTGTGTTCAGTGTAGCTTACTCCAAGTACACAAGCATGTACACAAGATAATATGTAGCCTTTTTATATTCCTGGGAGGATTCAAATACAATCATAGTCTTACTAATTTTTTTGTGCTTGCTCATGTAAGTACACTTCTGATAATTTCTGAAGGGCTTCAAGTTTATCAGAGTCTTTCTGGTCCAATTTTGCCTGAATATTTCAGCTCAGCTCTCACTGGCCAATTCTTGGGGGGGGGGGCTAAAGTCTTGGGGGAGCACCCCCCTTCCAGAGTCCACACTTCTCATGCTGTACTTCCAGGCCACTAACTTTAGGGACTCTCACTGGGAGTCCAGATTCAGAGTTGGGCACAGCTGTTGGCCCAGAACTCCTCCACATTCTACTTCTGTGAAGAGAAGCAGTCTTATGCTGTAATGCCAGAGTTCCAGACCTGGGGACAAAGGGGTTGCCTGGACAGTGAAAATAATCCTAATAGGATTTGCAGAGAATGCCTTTTGTCCCAATGAGATCCCTATGAGATTCGCTGTATTCAGAAGTAGGGGAAGCCTTCATGGCTTTTCCTGAGGTTTTTAAAATAATCTGTGGAAATGTACATTCCTGCTCATTTGGACATCCAATTCACTTCACAGTGAGGGTGGAAGTGGACAGCTGATTGGTCAGATGTGCACATGGGGCGGGCTTGCTGGCTATGAAGTGGCTAGAAGCACAATTTTGATCATGCACTTTTTTGCTGTACTGAGGCAACGAAACAGCATTTTTAGGCAAAAGGTTGCACTTGTGCTCCTTCAATTTACAGTTTTAAAAAATACTGTGCATGCAGTAGTGACAACTTGTGGAGAATAATAATGTGAGTAATTCACTCTTGGCCACCATCTTGATTCATGGAGATGGCCGTGTGCATTTCAAACACAATAACTTTGCATACAAGCAATTTTGCCAAAGGACCATGGAGACAAATGAACACTGCTGCGAATTTGCATTAATACACAGCAATCCACATTATATCTTCTTGTCTAGACAACCCCTGTGGAAATAGGCTTTGCATTCTAACCCCTCCTCCCTCCTTTCCCCCCCTCCCTTCCTTTCTTTCTGGGAATAATGTGATAATTGCCATGTGTGAGTATTTACTTAAGGAGGAGATGGCACCACCCTCAGTTAGGCAGGTTCATCATTGGGGGAAGCATTGCTACTGCACAGGGCATCAAATGATGATTATTGAGACTGTTTTCCCAGTGCAGGTATGCAGCCACCTCCAAGCTGTTTTTGCCATCTGTCATGGTCCCCCCTCTCTTATTTAGGTGTCACTTTCAGAACTGGAGTCTAACAGCAGAAAAAACAGATAACACTAGTGACAAAGTGAGAAAGTGCTTAAAAGAACTGATACACAGGTTAAAAGTGTGATTGCTGGCATGTACCATATTTGTTATATTTGTATCCTGTTCTGCAGAGCCAGATTCGTATCTTAGCTGCACATCAGCCCTACGATGTAGGTTTGCTTGAGGTTCAATTCACAGAGAAGGGCTAAGAACTGTGGTTCTGATGGGGTGCTCCATTCAGCTGGGGAATGGGTGTTCCTTTCTACCTTTTTCCATTTTTCAACACTATCGGTACAGTACCAAACAATAAGAAGGATACTACAGAGTGATGGCAGCTTGTCCTTATTTGCTTTTTCAAGAATTCATTTGCATTTATGGATAAGAGAGCAGGAAAACATGGATGGTGACAGGTTTAGGAACACCTTTATGGCTTACTGCATCTGCTGGAGGTTTCTGCCCACATGAATTTTCTTTGTGGGTCTTGTGCGTAAGCCAACAAAGATGCAAGATAACTTAAACATTGTTTCTGTGGTAGAGTGAAAAATTATCTCTTTTGCTGAAAAGGGACTAGCACCTGCCACTGTTTTTTGTCCAGCTTAGATATAAAATAGATGGGAGCTGGTCAGTTCCTCACTTTTATTATATCTGTCCTCTTCCTGTGTTTTTATGTCAAGATTTCATCTCATGTTACCTGCATGTAAAGTCAGTTGCCCCATTTCCTGTTCACTGCTCTGCTGTTATGGGAAGTGTACATCTGAGTTGCCTCAGCCTGGAAAGGCTAGCCAGACAAATGGAAGGATCTAGCTGGAGCTGCTGGGGAATGGTAAAGTAGCAGATTTGGGACCATAAATAATACCATGACCCAAGGATTCTAACTACTTTACAAATAATAATTTTTACTGTGCTCATCTTTGGAGATTGCTCCTTTTAAGAGGCTTGAATCCAGCTCCCACACTGGTCTATTTGGAAATGCTGTACTGATGAGTCAGACAAAGATGAGGGTTTAATTAGTGTTAAAGAAAGCACAGAAAGAAGAACTGTTCATTCCAAGAAGATTGATGCTGTATCCCTCAGACAGTCACGTTCTGCTGCATCACTGTGCTGGCCAACGTCATGGACAGACTATCTGCCAAGAGGACAAAATAGGTCTGGAAGCAGCATGGAAGAGGAGTGGGGACAGGGCCTTGTTAAAAGGCAATGAATAACCATGTTATGGTCTTGAGCAATCTTGCCAGAAGCCTTTAAGTTTTGCATCTTTTGCTCCTAGCTTTTTCTCCCTGGGTAGCTGACTTTGTTCTTCCCCACAGTTTTATTCCTCTGAATTTCAACTAGGATGATATAATGCAATTCTGTAGGCATAAATAGCAAAACAGAGTTAACAATGACAATATTAATGTTGTACGTGTGCTTGCAAAAAGTGCAGACTGGAGAAGACGGATGAAGCAGCCCATGGTCAAAAAGTCATAAGCTTCCCCATATGTTGTCATAATCTCAAACCCTATCTTTTGTTGTTGTGATTGCTGTTGTTGTTATTTTGTGCTGGAGATATTTCGATGTGACAACTTGGATGACTAACCTAGGCATCCATATGTTAATAACTGAAGCATCTTCAGCTTAAATCCAACTCTGTTTAGCACAGACTTCCAAAATCTCACAGCCTCCTTGGCTCCTTGGTCTTTCTGGTGTGGGTTCTTTTACTCAAGGGAATGTTTGGGTTATTTAGCTTTGTTTACTTTCGTGATCCCTGCACAGATGGGCAAGTGGAAAGCAGCAAGTAATGCCTACAAACAATGCAGTACAAATAGCAGGAGATGACTAGGCACATCCAGAAATGTAATACAGGTTGGCCCTCATTTACATAAGATCAGTACCTGAGGTTTCAATTACCTGAGGTTGTTAATACACACGCACACATCTGCTCCCCACATGCAGGTGAGCTGGCGGGGGTCCATGCCCTCATGTGCCACAGAGGACCTGTGTTGGCAGGGACAAGGAGGCAGGTGACAGCCCTGGCAAAGTGGAGCAGCCAGGGTGAGAGCAAGAGTGAGAGGCCAGCTGGGGAGGAGGAGGAGGCCAGCCTCTCTGAGCAGAGGGAAGAGTTCTCCCCTTTCCTCTGCCTGGAAAGGCATGGCAAGGCTGGCTGCACCTTTCTGGGCAGACAGAAGAGTTTGCCCCTTCCTCCACCCAGAAAGGCATAGTATTGCTGGTCCGCCTCTCTGGGCAGACAGAAGAATTCATCCCTTTTCTTTGCCTGGAAAGACACAGCAAGGCCAGCCACACCTTTCTGAGTAGAGGGAAGAGTTCACTCCCAGTAAGGCCAACCACACCTCTCTGGGAAGATGCACCAGCAGGGGGATGAGGCAGAGAGCCCTGGGCACCAACTAGGCAGTTGAGGATTTGTCACTGGGGAGAATCCACCCCACTGCCCCGCTTTTTCCCAGGCAATGAAACACAGGGCATCAGGTGAGCAGGGGGTGGGGGAAATAGTGAATGGTCTATTTTTGTTCTGAGCACAAAAATCGAGCATTCACTATCACCTGCAGTTTCACGTATCCATGGGAAGTCCTGGAACATATCCCCACGGATATGGAGGTCAGCCTGTAATCCAAACCTCAGCATTTACACCAAACTTAAATGTGTTGCAGCTTAACTTAATTGTTATTGGGGGGGTGTCTTCTTCTTCTTCCAGACCAATGATGCCTTAGGAGCCACCTGGAACTGGCTGTACTTCATCCCACTCATCATCATTGGATCATTCTTTGTTCTCAACCTTGTCCTGGGAGTACTTTCTGGGTAAGCTTTTTTTTTTCCCCCACTGGACAAGAATTTCAGAGAGCAGCCTCTGACTAACCTTGCTAAGTTTGTTTACCTCACTCTGTACTCTCTCCCTGTCCATCATTCCTGAACCTGGATTGTTGCCATATTATAATGTAAGTGAGAAAGCCAGGGAAGGGATCTGTTAACCAAAGCTTCCAGAGTAAAAACTCATGTGGCATTCTGAAGGCTAACCAACTTTTTGTGGTATCAACTTCCATGGACTAGGCAGAAATCCCCTCCCCCTCCAGCATGCACATGGGCTACAGTCCCAAAACACTTACATTACAGTAAACATTAACCTTTTTAAGATGCTACTAGACCATTCCTCATCTTGTTATTAAATGATATGAATTGCCAGGGTTCCAATTATTTGTCACTGAAGTGTCATAACTCAAGTTCTTCAGTTCCAGATGGTGTGAGGCAATAGAATATCCCTCTGTTTTCTGTTCCACTGAGGTATTTCTCAGGACTTGAGTGGATTCCAGCCTCAGTGTGCTACATTGCCATGCTTGGTTGGTTTTTCCAGATCTGGATTGTCAACTACAGATGCTACATACCTGTGCTGTGCCTTTTCTGAAAAAGGACCCAAATCCATGCATATGTGGTGTGTCAGGAGAGAATTAGAACAATGTATGGATAAGACTTTCTGTGGCAGATCAATTCATGAAGGGGAAAGCTAATGACTACTGAGCATGATTGCTGTATATTACCTCTGTTATGTGGAGGCAGTGTGCCTCTGAGTACTAGTTGGAACACAAGAGGGGGATATTCTGAGATGGACGGTCTTACCCTTCCTCAAAGGGTGAGTGCCATTCCAGCCTTTCAAAGCACATAAAACTGTGAGAAAGTTGGAATGCCAAGTAGGGGTGTAAAGAATGTTCACAAATGTTCTTATCCACAACAAGAAAAAGTGCCTTGATGTCTTCAAGACAGACCATGGAAAAAACTGTCAACCATCATGAGATTTTTTCATACATCAGCAAAAGCAAAAAAAGACTAGTATTTTTGTTCATCCTTTTTGGGTTTGGTACCAAAATAAAAAACCTTTGGCAAAAAGGAAAATTTTGTGCAAAAATTAATTTGAATGAGGCTGCATTTATGTATTTTTTTTAAAAAATGGAGTTCATAGAGATCGACTATCAATATGTTGGTGTCAGAAGTAGCAAATCCAGTTGATCCATTCTGCTGTGATTCAGCTGTCTGAGGAAGTGGCCTGGCCTTAACTTGTGAATAGATATGGATGGTGTGTAAAGGAGCATTTCCCAAATTGTGTAAATTCCTCGCCTCACACCCAACTTGCTCTGCTTTCTTTTTCCTTTACCTTTTCGCAATGATCCCTTGTTTTAGAAGTCTGGAAGCAAGGGCTTTGAATTGACTATAACAGAAGGCACGCATAGCTCCTTAAAAGTTTTGCCATAATTTGAGCATTGCTCTAACCCATCTGTTCCACAGGTGAATATGCTGAGATCTTTGTAGATAGTCTGTGGCTCAGGGCACTGCGATTATTACAAGAAGAATAGAACAGGCATCTCAGAACCCCACATCCTTAAAAAAAGTAGACATGAAACCTTTACTAGAACAAAGTAGAAGCTCTTCCTGAATCACTTTTGCCTAAATCATGCTGAGGTACTGAGGTATAATGAGAATATGGCTATCCCACAACACTAATATGGAATAGTGAGCATCTTTTGCAGGGAAACATCCAACAAGACCCATTTCTTGGCCAGGGGAGGGGAGGGAGGCCTCACCCATCTTCAGGATTCTGTCACTCCTTGGAGTCTGTGTCTTTACCCCCAGACATTTCACATTCCCCAAAGGGAGACCTACTCAGTAATCTGTGTTCAAGGAACAAGCTTGGTTACATTAGTCCAAGCAATCAGTGCAGCCACTGAAGGGACAGTTAACATAATGTAGTAATGAATCATTGTGTGGGCATGGCCTGAGTGAATGAGGTTAAGATAATGTGGTTTGTCTTTGTTTGTATATAAATGGAAGCACTGTAAGTTTTTTTTTTTTAATTTTTCCTGCGGAAATGGGAGTTTTAATGCAAACCATCAGCTTGGGCTTGAAAAGATGTGGAACTTCTGGTATCCATGGCAATGAGCCATGTGGCCACACAGGCATGCTCTGAAATGATATCAGGAGCTTAGAGCATGTGGAAGATTAAAATGAGAGAACAACAAATTTGAAGGAAATCTGACTTACTCCTTGCAGCTTCTCCAGTTCCCCTTTCTCCTTCCCTGAATTGTATGCAGAGGCATGGAACTGAGCTTTGACAATATTGAATGGTGGACCCAAATTGCCACTGTTACCAGCTTTCATAATTGATGTATCTATTGGTTAATGATTACCCCTTTCTAGTCCTCAGACTTTACATTTTCTTTTTAAAAAAAATCTAATCCATTTAATAATGGGGAGGGGGGAAATGAAGTGATAAAAATCTCTATAAACCAAAAGGCAATGTACAAATCATAGCTTTAAAATGTGATGATTCCGAGAACCAATCTAGCTGGATTTTTCCTAACAATGTTGTGGAGGGGGAGAACTCCTGTATGTGCTGTTGATAGAGTCATAGCATCATAGAATGATAGAGTTGGAAAGGGCCTCATGGACCATCTAGTCCAACCCCTTGCTCATTGCAGGATCTCTAGTTAAAGTATCTACAGCAGATAGCTGTCCAGACTCTTTTTGAAGATGTCCAAAGAAGGAGACCCTTCTAGGCAATTGATTCCATTGCTGAAATTCTCTTACTGTCAAGAAGTTCCTTCCATTGTTGAAACACTCTTAGGACTTTATCAGACACACTAAATATGGCATCATAAGGATGCCACATAACCGCAAAAGGATGTGCGGATCAGACGACGTCGCCCTTTTGTGGTTAAAAAGAACCCCAAACCTGTACCTTTTAATTGATGGCTTAAGCCATCAAGGTTTCCCTGAGATTTTTGGAGGTTTTTTAGTGTGTATGTGTGTGTGTGTGTGTGCTTTGTTTAACTTTTTGACATTTCTTTCTTATTTTTGGGATTTCAAGAGGAAGTAAACAGGGCTCCATTCACTTCTTCTTTATTATCAGGGGAGCTTTTGCCGGGAAAGAAGGTAAGTGCAGTGTGTGTGTGTGTGTTCTTTTGCCGGCATAAAAATTTATTTTTTTATGCCAGCAAAAAAATGTTTTAAGGGGGACGTCTGATAAAGTCCTTACTCTCAGGAAGTTCCTTCTAATGTTCAATCAAAATCTAGTCTCCTGTAATTTCAAATGATTAGACCTGGTCCTACCATCCTTGTTGCCCTTATTTGTACTTGCTCCAACTTGTCTATATCCTTCTTAAAATGGGGCACCAAGAACCCAATGTAGTACTCCAGATGAGGCCTTACTTGTGTGGAATATAGTGGGACTATTACTTCACTTGACTTGGAAACTATGCTTCTATTAATGCAGTCTAAAATAGCATTCACCTTCTTTGCTGCAGCATCATGCTGGTGGCTCATTCTCTCCCTCAGCTTCCCCTCTTAAATTCACATCCTTATGTTTAGACGATGCCTTTGGGCTGATGTTTGAGCTATCATTTCGAATCCTCTAAGGATTTAGTTTAAAGCCCTCTTGATCAGACGTTCCATGCTACTGCCAAAGATATTCTTCCCAGTCTTCATGAGGTGCAGCCCATCTGTAGCTGGTCTGTCTGTGAAATGGATCATGGTCCCAGAAGCTACATTTCTCCCACCTACACCAGCTACATAGCCAGTCATTCACTTTTAGTATCTTCCTGACCCTGTGTAGACAGATCTCTGTCCTTCATTGGCAAAATTGATAAGAATACCACCTGCACCTCAAACCCCTTCACCTTTCTGCATCCTGGATACATGCACCAGGAAGACAGCACGCTTCCTGATTCATCTTGTCAAGCTGGCATACAGCTGCCTCCATACCCGTGAACAATGAGTCCCCAACCACCAGCACCTTTCTTTCCTTCCTGTTGCGATTGGTGATTACCTTGACTCTTTCCTTGGCATGCAGTGTCCCTTGTTGCTGGTTTCCTGTTTAAGCATCTTCACTGCTGCTATTCTCCTGAAAATGTGGGAAGCAATTGTTTCGTTGGAAATATTCTGAATCCCTTCTATATGGCCTGCTTGTGACAGTGGCATTCCTCCATGGTGTTTCCTCACTGTTATAGGCCTCTTCATTTTCCTTGGCAGTTTATTCCTGTTGGATTTGTATGATCGATTATTTCTTTGTTCTGTCTGGGAAGTCCTCATGTTCTCTGATATATTGACAAGGCACAACACATAGCTGTAGCTCCTCCAGAAGAGCTACCAATTTGCACTTGTTGCAGGTGTAGTTGGTGATATTTTCTGGCAAGAAGAAAAACATTGCACATATATTACAGCAGACAATTATGGATCCTTTCACTTCCATCTCTGCAGTTATCTCCCTTTGCTCCCTTCTCTACAGAGTTGCATTGCTTCTTGGTTTTCCCCATATTCCTTGAAGCTTTCTTCTTAGGCAGCTCTGCCATTCCTGTGAAGTTTAGCAGATCTTGGTCTCCCAACCCTCCCAAACTTCTTGACCTGCTTCCATGCTGGACCAGGGAAGCTGATACATCATCTAATTTGTAGATCCAAACCCAAGATTAAGAAGCTTATTTTGTACCATGGTTCAGCCCCAGAGTTTGATTTTAGTGGGAGGGATAAGCCTCAGCTTATAAGAAGTAATAAATTGTTCAGAGCACATATACATTGCCTCTACCTTCCCACCAGAAAGCAATTCAGTGTGTATCCACACATATAGCACTGAAAAGGAAGAATTCCTGGGCAGAACAAATTAGTCTTACTGTGGAGAAAAGATGGTGATGGTAACGGCAGTGGCAAACAGAAGAACGGGTTTTTAGAAGTTTTGCACTTGTTTAAAACTTGTGGCTTATGGTGTTCTCCATTTTCAATTCTGATTTGCTGTACTCTACAGCTGGCTGCATATTTCACTTTTAGCACAGTTTTTATCCACTCTGTAATTATGATGAATAGAAATCGGCTTTTGGAAATATCTCTGGATTGTGTATTGCAACTAAGTTGTATTTCTGAGCATGTAACAAAGAGGCAGAGAAGTAAACAGCTTCGGCACTGTAGGTAATTACTAAATACTAACATTGGACAACCTAAATCAAAACAGTTCAGAACAACACAATTATTTGGAATCTATGAGGAGAGGACCATCAGGGGAATAATATCTCTCTCTCTATTGATCTAGAATCTCCAGTTCCTATCATTTAACACAAACCCATGGAAACAGGGAATACACTGACAGCCAATGATGGTTTCATCTGGGATCTTCATAGCCTGTCTCTGTGTGCAAAGTATATTCTTGTTGGTATACCAGCTGCTTCTCTGATCTAATAAAATTGTTGATTGTAATGCTGGGAACTCTCAGATTTTCTGTTCCTTTCCCCCAGCCAGCCTTCTTATCTTTTTTCCAACCGCTTTCCTCTTACTGCCAATTCCATCCATTATGTACCTGGCTCTTCTAGAGAATGTTTGTTGCAAACTTTCCAGTGGGATCATTTCCTTCTTCTTTTTGTCAGCCTGGCATGGTGGCCTTAGACAACATCAACCTGTGTAGGTTTTGCTGCACTTTGACTGTGTTCTCACAAGAATTGATGCACACACCCCCTGCTCCTCCACCCTCCTGGTATGGCTAGAAGTAGTAGTTTGAAGGCATTTTTTGTCATTTGTCATTTACCATAGTTTACTTCTGAACTTTAAAATGTGGATAATCTTTACCGTGTCAGGCTGAAAACAAACCAGCTTTATAACCCAGAGTTTAAAGTTGGTTTGTTTCAAATAAATCATAGTTAAAATCAACCATAGTTTGTTAGGTTTTGACATGGTGTATTTAATCAAAAATGGAAGTAAAAGCTTCCAGTCTCCCACTTGTGGTTGTATCAGAGAATGAAGAGTGGATGTCTGTACAGCTAATTCCCATTGTGATATTGATCATGACCTGCAATCATTTTAACTGAATTTGGCCTTTGAGAACATTATTTGCTTTATCCAGACCAGGTACGTGCCACACTAAACATCAGTGAAGTGCTACAAACATCTCCAAGGACAACTTTGAGGGGGGGGACATAAATAAATGCTACAGCTGAAGCAATATAGCATTAAGGTTGGCTGAAAGTTCTTTGGTTAAGCCTCCAGTGTCTGCCTAGGTCACACAAAGGCATTCATAACTCTAGGTTATTAATGTCTGGGGATCAGTCAGCACATCAATGGCTCAGCTTGGTGCATCTTGTGTGAAAAATACTTCATTTCAGAGGAAAAAGAAAGAAATCTCTCTAAATTCAACTAGAGTGAATGGGGTATTAACCAGTCTCCCAACCAGCTCTATAATTATGTGGCACTTAATGAGTTTCCTCTGGATAAGCTATTCTTTTTCATTTCCTACTTTTAAAATGGCTGTGGATGATTTCTGAATTCTGCTGCACAGTTGGGGTATTTATTTCCTTCCATTTTATGCCTTGGGCTTTTTCAGAGAACTCCAGATAGCATACAAGGTTACTTCATGTTATACAGTATTTACAATAATGCTTGTGAGGGAGGCAGGGGAGCAAGTGGAAGGAGAAGATGGAAAAACTGGAAATGAAGCAGAGATGAGATAGAAATTTGAGCTTTGGGGAAACTTGGGAAGTGATTCTGGAAAGGGGAGAAGAGCGGATATCACCGAACACTGTAATCTCAGACCACTGATGCTTAATGCGACATCATCACATAGTGAATTCCTCTGTCCTGACCAATGGCAGCCAGTGGTACATAGCAGGGACAAGCTGTGACTGAATTATTTTAGATGTTACACCAAACAGTGAAGAAAAATTGTGATGGTGGGCCTTAGCAAGCTAAGCCATTGATGGAGAATCATGGCAGCTGCAATCTAACAATATCTGGAGGGCCACATCTTTCAGCCCCTTGACTCATGATCACCTAAATGCTCTGCATGACTCTCCCTTCCTCAGCCACTTAGAGAAGTGGGGATGTCTTGCATATCACTTCACTGAACAATACATTGTTTCAGATGAATTTAATTTCTACATCAGTGCTGTGTGTTCTTTTGTGTCTCTTTTAATGAACATGATGTCCTGGGGAAGATGCGTTACTGACCCAGAAAATGATAAACCAGCCTAATGTCTGTGTTCTTAGTTCTATTCAGATGGCATAACTCCTAAAACATTGCATGCCGCAATTGTTTTGCAAATCATTGAATGTGATGTGAGGCAGAATCCACAGAATCCTTGAGAATCTCGGACCCTCTTTATTTTAACAGTAAGTTTTCTAGCTCAGCAATATTGATAAAAACCTGTGAAGTACAAAGCTATGCAGTCATAGCAATCCATGGAGTGGATCTACTATTCATATAACACCAAAGCCCTGTGTCTTCTTTTATTTAGAGCTGTTTAGAGTTACTGTAAGGGGAAAAAAGTGGGTGGTATGACTAACCTAACCATATATCTTTGGTCCCAAGCCCTCACTTTGTTGGCAATTTACTCTCTGGCTTTTCTTCGCAAACGAAGATTCAGGAAGGACTCATCCCGCGCCTTCTGCAAGCGCGCTGATGACTAAAAAGGCCAATCCGAGATAAACAAGTCCGGTTGCAAAAAGCGCAGCAGAAGGACTCCTTGGGTGATGTTTTTGGGTTGTGATTCTTTCTGCGTTGTCGTTTCTCTTCAAGACTTGTTCGTCGTGAGTTCTCAAATAAGGCTGCAGCATTGTGGATATTGCGTCTCCATGCCTCCCGATGTGAGGCCAGGGCGGACCACTGTTGGTGATCAATTTGGCCAAGCCTGAGATGTTGTTTCAGGGAGTCTTTGTATCGCTTTTTTGGAGCGCCCCTCTTACGCTGACCCGTGGCGAGTTCACCGTAGAGTAGTATTTTTGGGAGGCGATGGTCCTCCATCCTAGAAACGTGACCTGCCCAGCGCAGCTGTGTTCTCAATATCATGGCCTCAATGCTGGTGATCCCTGCTTGTTCAAGGACAGCAACATTCGTCACATAGTCAGTCCAGTGTATATTTAGGATTGTGCGTAGACAGCGCTGATGAAAGCGCTCGAGGAGTCGTAGGTGGTGGCGATAGGTGACCCATGTTTCAGATCCATAAAGGAGGATAGACAGTACGATGGCTCTATACACACTGATTTTTGTGCTTTGCCTCAGGTGTTTATTGCTCCAGACTCTTTTGTGAAGTCTTCCAAATGCACTATATGCCTTTGCTAATCTGTGATCGATCTCTTTGTCAATCTTGGCATCTGAGGAGATGATGCTTCCCAGGTAGGTGAACTGCTGAACGGACTTGAGCACTGATTTGCCGACGGCAATGTGGGGATGGTGGTGTTCGTCCTGTGGTGCAGGCTGGTAAAGAACTTCTGTTTTCTTCAGGTTGACTTCTAGCCCAAACAGCTCTGCAGCTGTTGCAAAGCAGGACGTTAGGCGCTGCAGAGCTGCTTCTGTGTGGGCAACAAGGGCAGCATCATCGGCGAAGAGCAGCTCACGGACTAGATAGTTTAGAGTCTTAGTGTGAGCCCTCAGACGGCTTAAGTTAAACAAGCTACCATCAGTACGGTAGCGTATATAGATGCCGTCGTCTTCTTCAAGCTCTGCCATAGCCCTTTGGAGCATCGTGCTAAAGAAGATTGTAAATAAAGTTGGTGCAAGAACACAACCTTGCTTCACTCCATTAGTTATTAGAAAGGGCTCTGAAAGAGCATCGCCATATCTGACTTGACCACGCTGGCCCTCGTGTAGCAAGATAATCATTTTAAGGAATTTGGGGGGACATCCTAGTTTTTCCAGGATCTGCCACAGACCTTTTCTACTTACAGTGTCAAAGGCTTTGGTGAGGTCGACAAATGTTACATAGAGACCCTTGTTCTGCTCCCTACATTTTTCTTGCAGTTGCCTAAGGGCAAATACCATGTCTGTAGTACTCCTATTGGCTCTGAAGCCACATTGGCTTTCAGGGAGAAGTTCTTCTGCAATAGCAGGAACTAATCTGTTCAGGAGTATCCTTGCAAGGATTTTTCCAGCAATAGAGAGCAGTGTTATGCCTCGATAGTTTGAGCAGTCGGATTTTGCTCCTTTTTTCTTGTACAGGGTGATGATGACTGCATCTCAGAGGTCTGATGGCAGTTCCCCTTTTTCCCAGCAATTCACAAGGAATTCGTGGAATTTTTCGTGGAGTGCATGACCTCCGTGTTTCCAAGCTTCAGGTGGGATTCCATCAATCCCAGCTGCCTTGCCGTTTTTCATCTGCTGTATGGCCATAAGGGTCTCTTCCAAAGTGGGAGCTATGTCCAATTCATTTCTCATTGGTTTTTGTATCATATGTTGGATAGCTGAGCCTTGGACTACTCGGTTGGTGCTAAAGAGACTTTGAAAATGTTCAGCCCAACGATTCAAGATGGAGGCTTTATCAGTAATTAATGTTTGACCATCTGTACTGTATAAGGAGCTTTGGACCTGATAAGTAGGTCCAAACACTGCTTTAAGAGCTTCATAAAATCCTCTATGATCACCCTGATCTGCACAGCATTGTGTCTTTTCTGCTAAATTGATCCACCACTTGTTCTGCATGTCTCGGAGTTTTTGTTGTAGTTTGCTACATGTGAGGCGGAAAGCTGCTTTTCTTACATGACAGGTTGGCTGGGCGAGGTATGCCTGGTGAGCAGCTCTCTTCCTTGCCAACAGCTCCTGGATCTCTTGGTTGTTTTCATCAAACCAGTCTTGATTTTTCTTGTGGGAGAACCCGAGGGATTCTTCTGCAGACTGGAGGATACTGTTTTTGATATGTTGCCAAAGCACTGTAGGAGAAGGATCTGTAGGATGGTCTTCAAGTTTCGTTTGTAGGTTTGCCTGGAAGTTGTCTCTCATGGTAGCTTGTTGAAGATTGTTGACTTGGAGCCTCTTCTTTAAGATGCCACCCCTCTTAGGTTTGAACTTAAGATGAAGATTTAGTTTACATCTGACGAGGCGATGATCTGTTTGGCATTCTGCACTGGGCATCACTCGGGTATGACGGACATCACGAATGTCTCTCTGACGGACTAGAACATAGTCAATGAGGTGCCAGCCTCTCCATTGACGCCCCCTTGTCGTGGGAGAGAGGCTTGCGTACCCTAATGATGTTTTGGCAATTTACTAGGCCTACGTGAAACTCCTCAGACAAATTTCTCTAAGTCAAATTTCCATCAAAATTCCTGTAATAGTTTCACCTAGATCTTGGAAAAATTACCTTTTTGAATTAGAACTCCCATAGTTCCATGGCCATTATCACCAGTGGCCACAGTGACCTGAAGGATTCTGGGAGTTGTCATCTAAAAAAGAAAGTTTTCAACCTCTGGTTTCAATAGGATGAGTTTCCATGCTTATTTTGAATGTTACTTAAAATGAAACACAGTCACAACCTCCATAAGATGTCTCATTAGTCCCCTTAAAACTCTTTTGGCCTCCCTTAAAATTTTCCAGGTGTTTTGCCTGACAAGAAACAGCCTAATTTACTCTGGCTTTCACTTTAGGCAAAATTTTGTAATCAACTCTGCTGGTAACTGGTTGGAAAACTTTGAATGCATGTTCCTTGTAAACAGTGACTGCCAGCCCTAACAAGCAGCACCATTATTTTTTCCATCACTTTGGGAAAGGTGGTTGCCTTTCTGTTATGCGCATCTCCTAGTTGGCATCATGACCTGGGAAGCAGCAGCACATTTGCTTCCCTTGCACCTGTACCCATGTTAGCCACACTAATATAGGGTTATGCTGCCTGGCAGGCATGAGGCAAGGGTTTCTGAGGAGAGAGAAAAAGTACGTATAAGATGGAACAGCACCATCAAAATGCCCCTCTTTCTGTTCGCAACCCAGTTCATCTCAGAAACCAAGGGGACCTGGAGATGAGCTTTCAAAGATGACCTCAGTATATGGTTACGTTCATATGAGTACCCAGCTTGTTGGGTGCAATTAGCTAACACATTGTAAAACCACTTAGAGAGTTCTGGCACTATAAAGCGGTACAGAAGTGTAAGTGCTATTGCTAACAATTTGTAAGCCACTCTGAGAGCCTTGGTGGCTGAAGAGCAGGGTATAAATACTCTAAATAAATAAAAATAAATAAAATATGGGAGAATGCAATTTTTTCAAGTTAAAATAAACTCAAGGGGGCATCTGATCATGTTTCCTTCCATAACAAATGGGACAAAGACTTCAAAAAGATAAAAATAAACATTCAGAGTCCACTCTTGGATGTGCTGAAGATTACATTGCAACAAAACAGTGTATTTTAAATGCATGACTGCATGGGTTAGAGTTGCTTTTTTTCTATTTCAAAATAACTCTACCACTATTACAGAGATAAAACACTCACCTTTATATGAAGCACAGAGATTTTTGTCTTTGATATACATAGCTTGTACATAGGTTCATTTCAGTGTTTATAGCAATAGTCGCTTGATGTGCCTATAGTGGGTTAGTTTGCCAGAGAAGTGGGTGTTCCTGAGGAGAGGGGTATATGCAACAGGTTTTGCCTTAAATAAGAAGCAGGCAGCTTAAATCAGGCTCCAGGAACTGCATCTGCTCCATTTTTCATCTCACTCCCACCCCCAGACCTTGGCAGGTTGCACTCATCCCCTTTTTCAAAATTAGAAATGACAAAAAGGTCATTTCTGGTTTTGAGGTGGAGGGAGAGGCTGTTTTGGCCCTGATACAGACTTGAGGGCTGTGAAATCTAAAATTCAGGAGTGGGCAAAGTAGGGAGCTTCCTGTGCCCTTCCCCCAGCTGTCTCTGCAATCCTCAATCCCTTCACACTTCCCAGACCACTCCTTTTCTACCTGCAGAGGGTGGATTGCCTCTGCTAGAAGCCTCCTTTTAAACAGTCCCTCCCCACAAGTCCAATTTGTGGATGTTAAACATGCACAAATACCTGTTTTTTAATCCAGAAGTTGACTTCCAGCCACTTTTTTGTTTTGTTTTTGGCATTTGAGCCAGCCTTCTGGTTCACATTCCCAAGAACAGAAACTTGGCCCCTGGATCTCCTCCAGTTACCTGCTCCACTGTATTTGGCCATTCACACACCCCTGAGGGCACAGTTTCCCATCTTTAGGCCTAAACATTTTAATTGGGGGTGGGTGGGCTCTGTGTGAGCTAGCACTTGAGGATTTGGTGAGCCACATGTGACCTGTGGACCACCCAACCCCCACTCCTGCCCTAAGTGGAAAGGACAGCAAGGGTTAAAGTGTATTATTGTATTATTGTGGTGTAAGACTTTGAACAATATTAAAAGTGCCTGATCCAATTGGGTTGTTCTCATGTTCAGTGCTTTTGATGGCTTGCTGCCAAGAAATATCGATTGCTCACTCCTTTCCTGCTACTAGACATTCCTTCCCTTGATAAAATGAATGGAATCAGTGTAAGAGTGGTGCCTGGCTTCCTTCAGTAATAGATCAAATTTTGGCAGATCCAAGAGCTTGTCCAGATTTTGAACCAGATATGTCTGGGTTTGGCAAAAAAGATCAGGCCTAGTACTGCTGGCAGGCAATCTCCAAAAGGGAACAGGCAGGGCCAACTTTCTATTATTAGCTCGTTATGACTTTGGGGATAGTTGGATGTAGTCCATTGCTGGCCACTACTTACCTGCCCTTTCAACTGTTTTGGATTTAGAAATATCATGAAACCTCGGATTATTGGCTCGAGTGCTTAGCTTCATCAGAGCATAGAAAGTTACTTTGAAGAAAAATGAATAGAATGACATGCTGAAACCCTCCATAACTGAGCAATGATTAGAATTGTGTTGTACTTCTGGAATTATTCAACAACTTTTGAAATTTTCTTCAATAAAATACCTTATTGTTAGCAAAGTTAATTACCTATCAACTTCTCTACTAATCTTTTCTTTTGGGGGTGTTCCCTCTTTTGCCACATTTTAGTTTAAACAGTAGTGTTTTAATACATTGCTTAATCTGCAGAAAGGGTGTACAAAGTCATGCACGGAGGTTACATGTGGCCCACAACTTTTCCAGACTCCATGGATTACCCATTTTGTGGGGGAAATGAGAGAGCTGTTAGGAGAGGCAGTTCACCTTTTAAATAGGTTGTATCCCTTTCTGCAACAAATACATTGTTTTCAAAACCAGGGATGGATTTTCCATCATCTCTGGGTGGAGAGCATTTCTGGCAGTCCATGCAGCCCCTGGAGTTCCCAGGGGAAGAAAATTGTCCCCCACCCTGCTACACATGAAGGGTAAGGTTCTGATAAGGTGAAAAGGGAAGTGAGTTTTCATTTCCCAGACATTTGGGTTGGAAATATAATACAGGTTGAGCATCCCTAATCCAGAAACTCATAAGCCTTCAAAACCCGAAACTTTTTGCCACCAATCATCCACTTCTGTCTTTGAGATGGCAACGGAACTGCTCCTGCTCATTCATCTCTTAGATCCTCAGTCTCTCTCCAGCCTAGCAGTTTGCTCATTTGCTACTTGTGTTGTGTATGAGGCACGAGGCTGGCGGGAGACTGAGAACCTGAGAGCCAAACAAGCAGGAGCTAGTCATCCACCACCTCCAGGGTGGAAGCAGGTGATGGTGGCAAAAAAATCAATTTTCTACCATTTCACAGATCCTCAGTCTCTCTCCAGCCTCATGTCTCATACATAATACAGTGAAAAAAATGAGACACAAGGCTGGAGAGAGACACAAGGATTGGTGAAATGGTGGGAGGTGTATATGTATATGTGTATGCAAATCTAGGTATTCCAAATTTTTTTTAAAAAAATGAAATATGAACGTTTCTGTCCCAAGCATTTCAGATAACTTGTATTCTATGGCCTTCTTCATGGTCTCTGTGACTCACACAAAAAGGTTATTCTTTTCGGAACCTTCTAGTTTTTGGAACCTTCTAGAGCTTTACATAAGCATTTTGACAGTAGTCCCATTCACCTCCATTGTCACTATACAGGGGCCTTCCCGCCCAAAACACCAGTTCCTTTCCATCCACAACTGCATCAGCATTGATAGGAACCACCTTTTTATTGCTTTTGGCTTCATTGTTTCTTTTCCAGCTAGCCATTTTGGCTTCTCTATACCCAGGACCGGTTTAAGGAATTTTGGGGCCCCCTGCAATGCTTTACTTTGGGGCCCCCATATGACTTGAAGGCACATGGGCAAGAAAGAAAGAAAGAAGCCCTTTCTGAGGGAGACAACCCTCAAATTCCCTGTCTCTCTCTCTCTCTCTCACACACTCACCCTCTCCGATGTGCCTCTCCCTCCAGCTTCTGCCACGGAGGGCTGCTGTTTCTTTCTCTTTCTCTTTCTCTTTCTCTTTAGTTTTGGAGAGGCTGTTTTGTTTGTTTTTTTAAAAAAGCCAGCAGGAGGTTTTTGGAGGAGGAGGGTAAGAGGGGGCTCCTCCCGGCTGTCTCCTGGCTGTTCCTTCGTCAGATTAAGGAGGCCAACACGGGGCCCTCTCTTGACCTCGGGGCCCCCTCTTGACCTCGGGGCCCCCTGCCAATGCTGATTTGGCAGACAGGTTAAACCGGCCCTGTCTATACCAGGACTCCTCTGGTGTTTTGCCAATTTCTAGATTGTGCTGGCATTTGAGGTCATGCTTGCCCTTCAGGCCTGTTGTCCCTTTGGTATCCTTTAAGAAACACATCTCATGTAGTGCTAAGATCCCAGAGAAAGATGGACATCTGAAGTATCTTCCCTGCCTCAGAGAAGCTCATGTAGTTGCTTCTTGCGCCCATTGTAGAGCTTTCACACCTCAGGCGAGACAGAATAGAGTTGTGCACTCTTTACAAACAGTCTCTGAGGCCTTAAATTATGTATGTCTCTGTGGCATTCTGCTTCTGTTGGGACAGACCTGTCTAACAGAGCTTCTTCCTGGAAGACCATACCAGCTTTGGGCTCCTCAAAGTCAGTACCAATCTCGACTTCATGTTCTTCATGTTTTAAAAAACTGTTGGGAGAGGCTGCTTGTTGCTGAGGGGCTTGAACTTCTGACCTTCCCCTTTTACCCTCAAGAGCCAGAGGCGCACGCCTAACGGCGCCCGAATTTCAGTAACCAAACAAAAATACAGCAGACCTAAAAGTACAGCTTAGCATTCTCAGCGTTAACTAAGAGTTCTTAGATTACCTAAAAGCTCTCATCATGGACACTGAGGGGACTGCAGCAGTCACTTGCAACACATGTGTGATGTTTGTATTCTTGTCTACAGACGTGGAGAACTTCACATGCACCAAATGCAAGCTGGTAGCCCTCTTGGAGGAGAAAGTACAGCAGCTGGAGACACGGGTAGCTACACTTCAACAGATTCGTGAGCAAGAGGTTTTCCTGGACAGAACAGAACGAACAGTCTTGGATGGGGACCGCACAGAGGAAGTGGCTGTGGAGGAGAGGGTCACTTCACGGACACAGGAAGTAGACAGCTGGAGGAATGTCACACACAGAACAAGAAAATCCAGGGATTCTTCCAGCAGCTTGCAGCTACAGAATCGATTCGAAGCCCTTTCCCTTATCAAGGACAACGAGGAAGAACAGCATGGACAGACTTCAGGGGTAGAGCAGGGGACCTTGAGAGGACCACCGCAAGGAACAGCAGCTGCGAAGCCTCAGCGGAGGCGTGTGGTGGTGGTGGGGGACTCCTTGCTGAGGGGTACAGAAGCAGTGGTATGTGGGCCTGACAAGATGACTCGGGAGGTGTGTTGTCTCCCTGGGGCAAAGATCTGTGATGTGACTGAGAGGCTGACAAGACTCGTCAAGCCTACAGATCATTACCCCTTCCTTTTGGTCCATGTGGGAACCAATGATACTGCAAGGCACAGCTTTCCCAAGATCAGAAGAGATTATGAGGCCCTGGGGAGGAAGCTGAAAGAAATGAACGCACAGGTGGTCATCTCGTCTCTTCTGCCAGTTGAAGGGCATGGTCCAAGAAGGGAGAGGAAAATAGCCGACGTAAACAACTGGCTCCGTAGATGGTGTCGCCAGGAACAAATTGGATTCTTGGATCATGGACTGCGCTTCCATGCGGGGGGACTTCTGGCAAGAGATGGGGTGCATCTTACAACAGTTGGAAGAAACATTTTTGCCAACAGTCTCAAGAATTTGATCAGGAGGGCTTTAAACTGAGTCAAATGGGGGAGGGAGACAGTATTCTGGAAGGCAAAAGGGCTGGAGAAAATAGTCAAACTGTCATAGAGGGAACAAGGCGAACAGCGCAAGGACCCAACAGTGGGAGGCAAAAAAACTTGCACAGGGAGCAAGTAAAGGGAACACATGTTCTCAGATGTCTCTACACTAATGCACAGAGCATGGGAAATAAGCAAGATGAACTAGAACTCCTTGCACTACAAAACAAATATGATATAATAGGCGTTACTGAAACCTGGTGGGACGAGTCTCATGATTGGAATGTAGGAATAGAGGGGTATAACCTTTATAGGAGAAACAGGCCAAACAGGAAAGGAGGAGGAATAGCATTATATGTCAGGGATATTTACACCAGTGAAGTGATCCATGACATCAATACTGGAAGCCAGGTGGAGAGCATCTGGATAAAAATTAAAGGGGAGGGAAACAACAGGGATGTTATTGTGGGACTCTACTACAGACCCCCAAATCAGACGGAGGAATTGGATGTTGCCTTTCTAGAACAGATGAACATACATGCAGAAAGGAGAGATGTAGTAGTGATGGGTGACTTCAACTATCCTGATATTTGCTGGCAATCTAACTCAGCCAAAACTACAAGGTCTAGCAAATTCCTTACATGCCTGGAAGACAATTTCATGGTCCAAAAGGTGGAAGAGGCAACAAGGGGGTCAGCTATTTTAGATCTGATCCTAACCAACAGAGACGACCTGGTTAATGGGGTGCAAGTGGTGGGATCCTTAGGTGAGAGTGATCATGTTCTCCTGGAGTTTGTTATACAATGGAAAGGAGAAGCCAGGCATAGTCAGACACGCATTCTTGACTTTAGGAGAGCTGATTTCAATAAACTCAGGGAAGTACTGGGGATGATCCCATGGTCAAGAATACTAAAAGAGAAGGGACCTCAAGACGGATGGGACTTTCTCAAAAGGGAGATACTGAAGGCACAATTTCAAACAGTACCATTGAGGAAGAAAAATGGGAGGTGTCTCAAGAAACCAGGATGGATGAATAAAGAACTTTCAATGGAGCTAAGTTTTAAACGGAACATGTATAGGAAATGGAAAGGGGGGGAAATCACCAAAGAAGAATTCAAACAGATAGCGAACACGTGTAGGAGTAAAGTCAGAAAAGCTAAAGCGCAGAATGAGCTCAGGCTTGCTAGGGAGGTTAAGAACAATAAAAAGGGTTTTTTTGGGTATGTCCGCAGCAAAGGGAGGAAGAAGGAAATGATAGGGCCGCTACGTGGAGAAGATGGCAAAATGCTAACAGGGGACAGAGAAAAGGCAGAATTACTCAACACCTTCTTTGCCTCAGTGTTTTCAGAAAAGGAAAAGGAGGACCAACCTGAGGAGAATGGAACAGAGGACACAATAGGGGAAATCCAGCTCAAAATAAGTAAAGAGGTAGTACAGGAATACCTTCTTAATCTAAATGAATTTAAATCTCCAGGACCAGATGAACTACATCCAAGAGTATTAAAAGAGCTGGCAAATATAATCTCAGAGCCATTGGCAATAAAATTTGAGAACTCCTGGAGAACAGGAGAAGTCCCAGCAGACTGGAGGAGGGCAAACGTTGTTCCCATCTTCAAAAAGGGGAAAAAAGAGGATCCCAACAACTATCGTCCAGTTAGTCTGACATCAATACCAGGGAAGATTCTAGAACAGATCATTAAACAGAGAGTCTGTGAACATTTAGAAGGCAATGCCATAATCACAAAAAGTCAGCATGGGTTTCAGAGAAACAAGTCATGCCAGACTAATCTGATCTCTTTTTTTGATAAAGTTACCAGCTTGGTAGATGAAGGGAATGCTGTGGACATCGCATACCTTGATTTCAGTAAGGCCTTTGACAAGGTTCCCCATGACATTCTTGCAAACAAGCTTGTAGAATGTGGGCTAGACAAGTTAACTGTTCAATGGATTTGTAATTGGTTGACCGGCCGAACCCAAAGGGTGCTCAGCAGTGGCTCCTCTTCGTCTTGGAAAGATGTGACCAGTGGGGTGCCACAGGGTTCTGTCCTGGGCCCAGTGCTATTCAACATCTTTATCAATGACTTAGATGAGGGAATTAGGGGCATACTTATCAAATTTGCAGATGACACCAAATTGGGAGGAGTAGCTAATACCCTAGAGGACAGGATCAAAATTCAGAATGACCTGGATAGACTGGAGAGCTGGGCCAAAGCTAACAAAATGAAATTCAATACGGAGAAATGTAAAGTACTGCATTTAGGGCGGAAAAATGAAATGCATAAATATAGGATGGGAGAGACCTGGCTGAATGAGACTACGTGCGAAAGGGATCTAGGAGTCCTAGTAGACCACAAGTTGAACATGAGCCAACAGTGTGATGCGGCAGCTAAAAAGGCCAATGCAATTTTGGGCTGTATCAATAGAAGTATAGTGTCTAGATCAAGGGAAGTAATAGTGCCGCTCTATTCTGCCTTGGTCAGACCTCACTTAGAATACTGTGTCCAGTTCTGGGCACCACAATTCAGAAAGGATATTGACAAATTGGAGCGTGTCCAGAGAAGGGCAACTAAAATGGTGAAAGGTCTGGAAACAATGCCTTATGAGGAGAGACTTAGGGAGCTGGGTATGTTTAGCCTGGAAAAAAGACGGTTTAGAGGCGATATGATAGCCCTGTTTAAGTATTTGAAGGGATGTCACGCTGAGGATGGAGCAGGCTTGTTTTCTGCTGCTCCAGAGACTGGAACACGGAGCAATGGGTGCAAGCTCCAGGAACAGAGATTCCACCTCAACATTAGGAGGAACTTTTTGACAGTAAGAGCTGTTCGGCAGTGGAACGCACTCCCTCGGAGCGTGGTGGGGTCTCCTTCCTTGGAGGTCTTTAAACAGAGGCTGGATGGCCATCTGTCGGGGATGCTTTGATTGTGATTTCCTGCGTGGCAGGGGGGTTGGACTGGATGGCCCTCGTGGTCTCTTCCAACTCTGCAATTCTATGATTCTATGATTCTATGATTCTTTGAAGTCTTTGCCAGCCTCTGGTCAAGCATTCTCTGATTGGGTCCACTTCCATCCCTTCAAAAGTGAAGAAGGCTTCTTCACTACCTGGCTGTAACAGTTGTGCCTCCTACTCCTAGTCAACGTCCTCCTACTCCTAGTCAGTCTCTAGAGGTTGAGATGAAGTCAATGTAGAGGTGACTTTACTGACACAGCAACCCCAGGTCACTTCAGAGAATGTTTCTGAAGGTGAAATTCTGGATTCCTCACAGATTGTGAGGGGTCTCTTTCACCTCCTGCACAGTTGTCTGCCTTAGGGCATTCTGATCAAGACCTCTACCTCCTATGCCTTCTACTCCATGCAGATGGTCTTGCTGAGCTTGTTCCAGGTTGCAGCCTTCCTCTTCCTAGTCTGACTTTTCTTCTTCATCCACTCGAAAGGCCAGGCTCAAAGGTGGCATCAGTCTCAACATTCTTGGGACTATGATTGTCGATATCATCACCAGCATAGCTGTCATGGTTGGAGATGTTCACCATTGAGATCGACTGATTCATCCTATTGTTGGTATAAAAACTTCCCCTTGATGTATGAGCAATACTCCTGTGATGATGTGTCTCTTCATACTTACCACTATAGAAACAAGGGTTGCTCCAAATGTCAGCAGGGTCACAAACATACCCAAAATGCTGGTGAATATTCTACAGCTACCACATCTGTTCCTCCTGTGGTCCAGCCTGTCCCTACATCCATCTCTGCCTTCCTGGAGGCTCAGCTTGACTCTGAGAGTCACACCACTGGTGCAGTTCAGGAGCTTTTACTAGTGGCTCAGCAGCACCCTGCACTCTCTAAGGCTCAGCTACTCCAGTCAACTTCCTGGCAGACCTCTCATGGCTGTCGCTTCATCTGCATGCATTGACTTTCCCTCAGTACAAGCTGGCTCTTGATCATCCTCAGCTGCCTCAGCATCCTCTGGCTCTGGGTCTGATTCTGAATCAGTTGATATACCTATTCGCAAGTCGCCACCGGTGCTGTTTGGAGAAGCTGACCCTTCTTCATCCACAGATGATATATCAGATGATGAGGATGGCAAGGGTGCTGGGCCTGTTGGTGACACAGTCGCAGATGCAAATCGATAATCCTGTTTTCCAACGGGTCCAAATTCAGGCCCCAGTCTCAGCAACTTTGCCTATGCTTCTGTACCTTCTTCAGGTCATATGGAAATTGTGGGCAAACCATTCTTCTATACCTTCTAATCCAAGAAGATAGAGGCTTTGTATCAAGACCAAGACTCTGACAACATTCAAAGCCAAATTCAGTCATTATTGACACAGCCCAATTTTGAGTGTCCTGATGACCGCACTAGACACTGGTTAATAAAGAATGCAAAAAGTTGGATTTGATGGGCAGAATATTCTATTCCTCCACTGCCCTCTTCTGTAAAATTTCTAACTACCTTGCATGCTACAGATCACTACATCATTTCACATCGCCAGCTGTGGCAGGAAGGTTCTTTCTGGTGCTATCTCTCTTCAAAAGCATGCTTGGTCCAGGTCTTTTGGGGCTTTCTGGTCAGGCATGTGCAGTTTCTGGTCAGGCATGTGCAATAATTGAGGACCTCCCTTTTGATGATGTGTGCCTGTTCCATGCTGAGACTGATGCTAAGCATGAACATACCCAGAAGATGTGGTTCACTGTTAAGAAGTATGGTTTCAATCCTCTCCTGATGCAATGTCATCATGCTCAAGACTGCCCCGCCCTTTGTGTGCATGGCATGGCATGGTCATATTTCAAAGTATTATCATCTTCCTGAGTGTGGGTGTGAGTCTTGGAGAGTGATGATATTATAATATATATTTTGCATCACTAAACATTAAATGAAGATGTTTTTATTTACCAAAATTTATGGAGCACTTACTTTAAAAAAATTAAATCAACATACAAACAAAATAGAACAAAACATATTAGAATACTTAAAAATGACAAGTATGAAACTTAAAAATGACAAGTAGCATAACAACAAGGAGGAAAGATGAGGTAGAGGAAATCAAAATTCCAAGAAAGCTTTTTGGAACATGTAAGTTTTCAGCAGGTGTTGAAAACCCAAAAAGTTGGCAGAGAGTTCTAAAGCATGGAAGCTGTGTCACTAAAAACCTGTTCTGAGCCATCCTGGACTGAATGTCACATATATCTCTTAATGCTACCAGGAAAGTATACACCGATGAGTGTCTGCACAGTCATCATATTCTAAGTGTCCTAAGTTGTTTGAGCCGCCGCCGCCGCCACCACCACCACCATCATCACAATTTATTTATTTAGCTCCAGAATGTACATGGTGCTTTACAAGTAAAAGAACAACAAAGCAATCCCCTGCCCTCAGGCTTACAGTCTAATTAACACATGGTATAAACAATACAGAACCTTGTATCTGGCCAAGTAGCACATAGGCATCTAGTGCTATTCTCTCACCATAGGAGTAATATGTGGCAATCAGTTACTCTCATCCAGGCTGCAGCATTCTCTACTAGTTGATGTTTCTAGGCTAACTTTAAGGCAGCCCAACAGAAAGCACCCATTGAGATGACCAATGTGTGGACCACTGTGATTGAGCTATCTCCAAGATGGCTATGGCTTCTTACCATCCAAAGCTGGTTAAAGGTGCTCCTAGCCCTGAGGACACCTATACCTGTAGTGACATCACTGGATGAATGAATGCTTCTAAATACACCTGCACCTTGCTCCTTCAGGTGGAATGCAACCCTAAACACAGCAGGCAAGTGCTCCAATTTTCAGTCATAGAAGCCACTCACTCATAATCTTTTACTTGACAGGCTTCTGACTCAGTATGTTGGCCATCACCCACTCCACCACTTAATCTAGACACTGTTCCAAGACTTGCCCATCCTCTCCTGATTCAGCAGAGCTGGTGTCATCACTGTATACTGGCGGCACCTTGCTCTGGATCCTTCAATGATCACCCTCAGTGGCAGGTACACTTCAGCCATAATGTGTTGTTCCTGCCCTGATCTAAAAGGGCTGAGCAGGACTGGAAAACAGGACTTCTTAGCGTAGGTGCCAAAGACAGAAATTTACTCATTATTGGAAAAGAAATGCCTTTGTGACAGTTTCAAATGAGAAGGTAAATTAGACCCCCTTTTAGTCTGCCTCTGTTCTTACTGATAAAATTAAATCCAACTATCTTCAACTTAGGAATTCTTTCTTTTTAACACCATCTTCTACTAAACCTTTGAAAGAAAAGGCTAATATTATAATCAAAGGATCAATTTGCCAACACTTCTTTGTGTTAAGTTTTTCCTTCATTCAAGTTTGCTTTCTTGAATTCGTTTTCATCTCCAGAGAATATTCTTCAACTCTTCCAAGAGGCTTCTGAACTGGCACTGCATCTTTTAAACGTTGCCTAATTTAATTTTTCCCACAACCAATCTTGAGACATACACAGCAAATGAGGAATAAGATTGCATATCCTCAATTAATAATAAAAGTACTAAAAAGGTATTATTGTGTATGTCCAAGACAGGAAAGCAGATTTGCTGACTGCACACCAGACCTAGAACTATATTCCAGGTATGTGTGTGTGTGCGTGTGCCTTCAAGTCCCCTGTCGACTTAGAATCATAGAATCATAGAATTAGAAGAGACCACAAGGGCCATCCAGTCCAACCCCCTGCCATGCAGGAATAAACAATCAAAGCATTCCTGACAGATGTCCATTAAGCCTCTACTTAAAGACCTCCAAAGAAGACTCCACCACACTCGGTGGCAGTACATTCCACTGCTGAACAGATCTTACTGTCAGGAAGTTCTTCCTAATGTTTAGATGGAATCTTTTTTCCTGTAGTTTGAGTCATTACCCTGTGTCCTAGTCTCTGGAGCCTCAGAAAACAAGCTTGCTCCATCCTCAGTATGACATCCCTTCAAATATTTAAACTCAGCTATCATGTCCCCTCTTAACCTTCTCTTCCCCAGGCTAAGCATGCCCAGCTCCCTAAGCTGCACCTCATAGGGCACAGCTTCCAGATGGGCTACCATTTTGGTCACCCTCCTCTGGACATGTTCCAGTTTGTCCATATCCTTCTGGAATTGTGGTGCCCAGAATTGAACACAGTATTCCAGGTGAGATCTGACTAAAGCAGAATAGAGTGACACTATTACTTCGCTTGACACTATACTCGTATTGATGCAGCCTAGAATCACGTTGGCTTTTTTAGCTGCCACATCACACTACTGACTCAAGTTCATTTTGTGGTCCACTGAGACTCCTAGATCCCTTTTGCATGTACTGCCATTAAGCCAGGTGTGCCTCATCCTATATCTGTGCTTTTCATTTTTACTGCCCAAGTGTAGTATCCTACATTTCTCCCTGTTGAAATGCAATGCATGATTATCCCATGAATTTCATAGGGTTTTCTTGGGTAAGGAATCCTCAGAGGTGGTTTTGCCAGTTCCTTGCTCTGAAATACAGCCTATGGCACCAGGGATTTGTTGGCATTCTCCAATCTAAGTACCAACCAGGGATGACCTTGTTTAGCATCCAAGATCAGAAAGGATCTGGTGCTTTTAGGGTATATAGGCCCCACATATTCCAGATACAATCTAGAAAAGAGATGCTAAAAAAAAGAATTGCTTATTGGGAACGGAGTTGAGGAATCTATGAAGGAGAATCATACTTAGAACATAGAAAATGATGAAACATGTTGGCATACTTTATTCCAGTGAGTGCTATGTTTTCAGCTCCTTTGGGAGTGCAATTGCTAGGGGAAAAATATGATGAAAGCCTATGTTGTGTATCAATGTGTGTTTCTGTATGTGTGTGCATGCATTGGAATATGCAGTGTAATATCAGGTCACGGAGGGAAAATAAACTTTGAAAATTCCAGTTGCCATGGCAACTTAGTGAGGTATGCAATGAGCTGTAGAACTGGCCTCTTTCAGCTCCTTGTAAATTGAAAACACAGGAATAGCAGTATTAAGGTTCAAAAAAAAAGTGGGGAGAGCAAGGGAGAGACACTTTAAAAAGAAGTCCTTTCCAGTGGTCTCACCACCACATAGTTAATGAGACGGCAGGAAGATGTATATGCACACCTCCACAACACAGGGAATGGGTGAGGTTTAAGAGAAAGCTTGAAATGGTAGACTCAAGTGTTTGGATACATGGAAGCTTCAATGCCATCACATTGGTGCTGTCTGAATGTTTTCCATAACTGAAACAAAGGAATGTTTACAATCTCACATATATATTCAGTGCTCAGATCGACATCCATATTCAAGAAGCTGTTTTGAATGTTTTGAACTGCTGTAGCACTTTCCTTTTGAAGATCTTCTTGTGCCATCTGTAAAAAGCTTTGTGCTACTTGTTTTCGCGCCAGAGAATAGCCTTGCTGTGTGAATAATTCACGGCAAACAAGGCAGCAAAATAGTCTTTCCAAAATATATTTCTATCAGATTATTCATTAGGGGATCTCTGACTTTCTTTGGTTCTTATTTATTGAGATGTATAGGTTGCCATTTTCCCCAGACTCAGGACTGATATGAGAATGCTGTTTTGGCTCCCCAGAGCCCCATGAGGTAACATTCACATTGTTGGGGTGGTGGTGAAAAGCAACTCCTTGAGGCTATGGGAGACAGGAACAGGGTCTGTGTTGCATCATGAGAGCAAAGGAGATAGTGGCGTTAATTTGTGATGGGACAACTCAAAAGCAACAAGGGCAAAAACCACTCAGGAGTCTTTTAAATGTCCTTTCTAGAGTAGTTTGCCTTGATGTAAATGCTGGAACTGATATGCAAGTACTGTACTACTATTAAATAAATTTAGGAAGGAAGGTAAATTTAGGAAAAACCCTTAACAGAAGATGTGTGGTGTTTGAAATGATCTTTTAGCAGCTCAAAAAACAAACATAATGATTGAAGGATGGAGCAGGTCAGATACAGAGCATCTTCCTTGGCAAGGTGCAGATATATCATTCATTGAACAGAGAACTTCCTTGCCTGCCAGGCAGTGATACTAACTGATTTGTTCATTGAAATTGGATCTGTGGCAGCTGGTGGCTTTCATGCCACTCCAGGTTTTACTTTGAATTTTAAAAGAGGCATCCAAGATAGTGAAACCAATACAAAAAATAGGTGCTCAGGTTCAGCACTTTGGATATCTCCTTAAAAATTCAGATTAAATTCTAAGGGGTTGTCTACACCAGTGAAAAAAATCTGCTTCAAATCTTATTTTCCTGGTCCAAAGTAACCCCGTTAATACCATGTACATCCTTTTTAATGCAAAGGGAGAGTGGCATTACTAGTCACACATTTTCCCCACGCAAACTCACTTTGGTGTAAAAGGGCAGTCTTGTTATGATCACGTGTCCTGTACTTTGCATTATTTTCAGCCACATGGTTGTGGCCGATCCACTTTTTTGCCCTCCCATCATGCATGCAAAAAGGCATCAGCCATCCTATTAAGCAAAATGGCACATTGAATTTAAATGCCGATAGGCAAAGGTGGGCTAAAACAAAAAACTCCACACTGAAACTGACACAGACTGTGAGGCATATGTATAATAAACTGTTTTTTCCAGGAAAGTGCGTGGTAAACAGTTATTTTTTTAAAAAAGTCAGATTTAAGCTTCCAGGCATGAAAAAGAACCATATTAAATTTGAATAATCAAGAACATTGTGTGTTCTACCAGCACAATTTATGAGTATGATTTTTTTTCCGCCAGTGTAGACGACCCCTGAGTTCCCACTGACATGAGCGTGACCAGCTGCCACTGTGTTCGATTGCACTGGCATCTTTGGAAAATAGGACCTAGGTAAAGTTCCTTCTAATTTTAGAATTGCTTAGGATCAGAGAAATGCAAAATGAAAATAGCACAAAATATTGACATTAAGATTTTTTTAATTTTTTTTAAACCTTCTTAGGATTAATGACTTTATCAGACTAACCTCTAAAAACATTCTTTTGCCAACATAAAGCCATTTTTATACCGGCAAAAGAATGCCCCCCACCACACTTACTTTCTCTCCATGCAAAGGCTTCCCCAGCAATGAAGAGGAACTGAACAGAGCTCCGTCCACTTCCTTGTTCAAAATCCTGCAGATTCTTGCAAGAAGACACTCGCACAGGAAATTAAACAAACAAACAAACAAACAAAAAAGAACACAGAAAAAGTTTTATAAAGCACATACACACACTTAAGGACCTCCAAGTAACCCGGGGAGGGTCATAAAAAGTGCTTCACTTACCTGGATGTCACATTCTCACCTGGAAGTATTCTGGCCAGACCAGCCATTGATGCTGCATTTATGTGAGTTAAATGGTGCAAGGTTTCATACACCAGCAGTGCCATCGCTAAAGTGCCATAGGGGATCAATTGACAGCTTCAGCCATCAATGAAATAGGATGGGTTTTGGCCAGGACATAAACGCGAAAGGGCGATGCTGTCTGATATGCACACCCTCTCGCATTTATGTGGCGTCATTATGACACCGCATTTAGTGCATCTGATAAAGTCCTAAGGTGCTTATAAATTCATACCATAGATCAAAAAGCATGGAAATTGTAAATTGCGGTGCCTGGCTCAATTTTTTTTAAATTTTTTATTTTATTTTATAATCATACATTATATTATACAATCAATATTTAGTTAGTATAGCACATAAAATTACTATAAACATCGCAATTTTTCTATTAACTAATTTCAAAAGTTAACATAGATTCTTTACTATAATTCTGTGCAAAAATATTAATTCCCCTAACCCCCCCCCCACCTCAGTGCTCCCCTTCATCGGAGCCATTATCCCTTACCTAATCTTTCCAGAATCTCATTTCTTCTCATGGAGGTAACCTCCCATCTTTTGTCTGTAATACTTTTTTAACAAATACTTTCCAAATTTTATCAAAGTTACTTTCTTTCCAACTTCCTCTTCTTACTTTGAGTCTACATGTTAACTTATCATTTATTGCCATCTTCCAAACTTCTTTATACCACTCCTCCACTTGTACATTTATTTGCATTTTCCAATGTCTTGCTATAATTAATCTTGCTGCCGTTAATAAATTTGTTATGAAATCCTTTTCTGCTTGGTTCCCATTCTCTCCATTATAAATTGATATCAGTGCTATACTCGGTTTCCTTTCTATATTTCTATTCAGAATATTCTCTATTTCTATGAAAATCATTTCCCAAAACTGCTGTACAAATTTACAATTCCACCACATATGCATATATGTACCTATTTCTTGACAACCTCTCCAACAATATTTAGAGTTATTCTTATCTATATTATGCAATCTTGCTGGTGTCAAATACCATCTCCATATTATTTTATAATAATTTTCCTTTTATCCGTATCGACATATTTTTAGATGTCTTTGTTTCCATATCTTATCCCATTCATGATCTCCAATTTTTTTTGTTTCAAATCTTCCTCCCATATTCTTCTTAAATATTCCCCTTTGTCTTTTTTCCCCTTATTTTTTATCAATATTTTATATAATTCACTTGTAATACCTTTCATACTTTCATTATCATCCCTCTTTTCACCTTTTTTCACCAAATTTTCAAATTTTGTAAATTCCCTTGTTTCTTTATGATTCTTTTTCCAATTTTTAATCCATTGTTCTAACTGTATGCAACTAAACCATGAAATTTTCATTCCATATAATTTCTCTCTTATACTCCCTTTCTCATTCATCCATCCTATCCATCCCTCTATTTTATCTAGTCCTCTTTTCTTTAATTCCTTTCCCATTTTTTCCTTCAAATTATTTGGGAATTTTTTCCCCCATTATAACCGGTGTTAATACTGAATCAATAGGCAAAAATTCTCTCTTATATTTATACCATATTTCCCATATATTTTGCAGAAATGGATTCTCAATTACTTTAATTTCCTTTTTTGTAAAATTATAAAAAAAATATGTTCCATATTCTCTTTTCTATTCTCCCTGTTTCTATCTCTAACCATTCTAAATCCCCCTGTCCTACAATTTCTTCTATAACATATCTCAATTGATTAGCTTCATAATATCCTTTTATTTTGGGAAGACCAAGTCCTCCCTTCTTCTGTGATATATACCAAAATAATTTATTTAATCCTGTCCTTTTCCCTCCATTACAATATTTATTCAACATATTTTGCCATTTTTTCAGTTCTACTTCTGATGCTTTTATTGGTAACATTCTAAACAAAAAATTTAGTTTAGGTAATATTTTCATTTTAACTCAAGCTACTCTTCCAAACCATGATAGTTGAATATTTTTGTATTCTTCCAACTTCTTTTCCATTTCTTTCCTTAGTACCATAATGTTTTTCTCTTCTAGTTCTTTTAAATCTTTTGTAATATTTATTCCTAAATACTTAATATTACTTTTAAATCTTACTTCTAATTTTTTCTTTTACAAATATATTTTCTTCTTCCTTAGTATAGTTAAACAACATCATATCTGATTTGTTCCAATTAACCCGTAAGCCTGTCATCCCCCCAAATAATTTTAAATGTTCTTTAATTTTTTCTATTCCGTTAATCAATCCCTTAATTGTTAGCAATGTATCATCAGCAAACAAGCTTATCATATGTTTTGTTTCTACTCCAATTCCTTCTATACTATTATCATTTCTTATCACATTTGCTAGAATTTCTATTACCATTGCAAACAATATTGGAGAAAGTGGGCAACCTTGTCTTGTTCCTCTCGTTATTTTTATTTCTCTTGGTATTCCATCATTAACCATCACTATAGCTGTGTTATGGGAATACAATTGATCTATTAATCCTCTAAACCTCTTCCCCATTCCAAATTCTTTCAATATTATTTTTAATGTTGGCCATTCCACACAGTCAAATGCTTTAAATATATCTAATGCTAATATCCCTGCTTTTACTTTTGTTTTGCCAATTATATGTATTTTGTTTAACACCCTTCCTATTAAATTTGACATTTGTCTTCCTTTCACAAATCCACATTGGTCCTTTAATATATATTTATACATACAACTATTCATTCTCTTTGCCTTTATTATTGATAATAACTTTGCATCTTGATTTATCAATGATATAGGCCTGTATGATCCGGGGTCCAACAAATCCTTATCTGGCTTTGGTATCAATATTATCAATGATTGTTGCCATGATGAAGGGACTTTGTCTCCCATTATATTATTATATAATTCTAATAATTTAGGTATCAACTTCTTTTTAAATACTTTATAATAATCTGGTCCTAACCTATCCATTCCTGGAGCTTTCCCGCTTTTTAAATTGTTTATTACTTCCTCTATTTCCATTTTCGTAATTGGTTTTTCTAATAAATCCCTATCTTCCTCTTCTATTTTAATCTTCCAATTTTCCCCTACATATTTTTCTATTTGTTCCACTGATTTATTCCCTGACTGGTACAGGTCTTTATAAAACTCCTCAAAAATTGTTAGTTTTTCCTTCATTGTTCTACACATTTTACCTATTTTGTCCCTAATCCCATTTATCATATTTTCCATTTTCTTCTTCTGTGTGGATTTAGCCAACATTTTTGAATTTTTATTACTAAATTCAAAATACTCCCTTCTTAAATAAATTAAATTTTCCTGTACTTCATCTGCTTCCATTTTATCCAATTCCTCCCTCTTTGCTCGTAACTCAATATAAGTTTGCCTGGCTCAATTTTTATGCCACATGAGCAGTAAACGCAATACACAAATTCACCCATTGCATTCAGTTATAGCTCATTGGAATCAATGCTGAAATTGTGTCCAGTTGCATATGTTAAATAAGGCATATGTTTTTAAATTCTAAATCTCTAATTCTGGCAGCTAGCATCTTGCAAAGCTCATCTTAAGGTGTAGAATGCAGTCCTGAGCATCATAGTCTCATTTATCTTGTGATGAAGTTGTAAAATCATCCTCGGTGGCTCTTTTGAATCCCCCTGCCTACTGAGGTGAGGTGGGTGTCTTCCTCAGTTGTGGTGCACTTGTTGTGAAATTCTTTTCCCCAGGAGGGCTCATCTGGCTCTGATTCTGATGTCTTTCTGGCACAAGGTAAAGGCCTTAAAAATACCTGAAGTTTTTAATGTTTAGATTTGTTGTTATGTTTGAAATTTGTTTTTATGAGATCATGGGGGTATTGCTGTTTTTAAATTATTGTTATTTCTAGTTTTTTGTTTTGTTTTAACTTGTATACCCCATGACAGTAACTGAGCTGAATAGCTTATGACACAGACAATCATTCACACACACACACACATGAAAGCCAGCATCCTGCTAGTAACATATACATGTATGAGTGAGTTTGGCTTCTGTGTGCATATGTCCCTTTAGGATGAAGCACAGATGGCTATTGTCTTGATCTTTTGCTCTGGTCCCAGACCTCCCTCTCTACACAGCTGTCAAGCCCTGGTTTGTGGGGAGGCTGCTTGCTACTGCTTCTTAGCAGTGGCAAGGGATGGAGGGCAGAGGTGATTTAGACTGGTAAGATACTGGCTGCTTTGGGCTCCCAGAAGGAAATGGAAGGTGAATGCACCCTTGTTTGGCATCACAATTACTGAGTTAAATCCATCTGTTAGTTACTTCATGGTCTGAAATGCCTCTCCCCTCCTCACTGGTAAGCAATACCAGCAGCCCTTCTTGGGGCTGACAGCTATGGGGTAGGGGGGAGACTCAGAATTGCTTGGACGGAGCTATGCTCTGATGCAGTATCTTGGCCAAAATGTGTAACAAAGCCTTGGTCTGCTCTTACTATAAATGCTAACCTTTGACTTTGATTTAAAACTGTGGTGAACAATTCTGTGCATTTTTAGCCAAAATTAAAGCCAGTGAAGTAATTGTCCAAGTTTTATTGGAGCATCAGTCACATTGTAGTCTGCTTGCAAATTCTGAAATGTTATTCATTCATATTAAACAGTCAGCTGGTTGCAAATTTCTGTCCACTGCATTTTTTATTCTTAATTTATTCATAATTTTCTTTCCTTGCTGAATTGCATAGTATCTCACACTGGTACAAACATGTGTCCCAACACCCAGTTTAGTTTGAATGTCTTCATATGTCTACAAAACATTTTACATATTTACATTAGTAACCTTTACACCAGCCCTGTAAGACAGGTTATCTTTGTTATCTTGACATTATCTCATTACTGTTATCTTCATTGTTTATCTAGTGGTTCAAGAACATAAACAAATACATTTCAAAATGCATATGAAGCAGATCATTAAAAGGTGAACTAAACTAGAGAGTGCAGCTGAAGTCATGATACAGTTTATGTAGTCAAAACATTAAATATGTAGAAAACACTTATGCTTTTAACAGAGGAGAAACAGAGCCCAGGGGCTTGTCTATATGTGGGGGAAAGAAGCAGATTGCTCCACAACAATGGCAATTTGCAGCAGCTACGATTTGTCTTTATGTGTTGTTTTGCAGGCATGAGCTTCACATGCCTGCGGATCCAGATGGCGGCCACAAGTGAATGACTCGTATATTTACTTACCACAATTTGCTGCCACTGAACTTTAAAAAAAAACTATTTCCAAAGTGTGATAGAGCAATATTTCACCTTTACAAAAAAGAAGAAAAAACACCTCATTTTATCTCCTTAGTGCTCACTCACTAGGGCAAAAACCAACATGGTGGCTCTGGGTGCTTGCCTTGTTAGCAAGCCCCAGCACTGCGCTCATCCAGCCAATCAGCTATGCACTTCTGCTCATATGGGAAAGCAAATCAATTTGCATTGCTTTGTCCCAACGAGCACGGATGCACATCCCCCTGCTGTTTTTTTAAAATTCTGGGGAAAGCTGTGAAAGCTTTCCTTTGGAATACAGTCGTCCCTTCACATTCGCGGTGTTTAGGTTCCACAGACCACCGCGAATGTGAAAATTCCGCGAATAACGACTGCCTCCCCCTCCCCCGCCAAAGCGACCACGGGGCCTCCGGAGCCCCCATAGTCGCTTCCCCCCGCATCCCCCCTCCCTCCCCAGGCCACCATGGGGCCTCCAGAGGCCCTCCAAATGCCCCGTAGTCGCCTCCCCTGCCCTCCCCACTCCTTCCCAAGGCCTTCAAGGGGCCTCTGGAGGGTCTCCAGGGCCCCCGTGGTTGCCTCCCCAGCCCTCCCCCTCCCTCCCAAGGCCTTCACGGGGCCTCCCAAGGCCCCCTCGCTGCCTCTCCCACACCCCGCCCGGTCTCCTAAGGTGGTGAGGGGGCCTCGGAAGGCCCCCTCCCCACCTCTCCCTCCCTCCGGCCTGCTTCTCTCCCCCCCCCCAGAAGCAGCCACAGGGCTTCTAAAGCCCAGTTGCTGCTTTTGGGAGGGTGGGGGGGAGACCCTCCCAAAACTGCGAATAGTCAAAACCACGAATGCTAAATTCGCAAATGTGGAGGAGCAACTGTATTTTGCATTTTTTGCCCCCCCCCTCCTTCTGAATATGGCAAGATGGTGTGGGGTGCCATTAAGGCAGTTTGTATTCTCTTCAAATTCCATGAGGAGTATTTTCGCTATTTAGACAGCCTCCAGGATTATATGATCAATGTGAATTCTCTTTCTCTCTTACTCCAGTGGTATCACTTGTGGCAGCAGAATCAGTGTTGCTCCTACTTCTGGAGCATCTCTTGACACCTCCCTCTGCTTCCTGGTATTTCTAAATGGCAAGAGAAGACTTTACAGCCTCTTGATTGCATTGAAGTGACAGATCTTGATCTGGGCTATACCACTCTTGGAATCCCCAGTCATCAGCTATTGACCCTGCTTGCTCAAGCCTTTGGGATTTGTAGTTCAAAAAAGTAACATTTGCATGGTCTGGAAATTTCTTGTTTTTAAACAGAGCATTTGATCATTTGAACTTCTGCTTAGAATCTGAAGTATGCAACCTGGATGTAGTTGTATCATTTTTCTGAGAACTAGGCCCACTTTGGAAGGCAGGGAATGGAGTTTGAGTTATAGAGTCTCTATGTTATTACTGGTCCAGACAAGAGAAACAGAAGATCTGTGCTTGAGTTTATTTGAGATTTATCAAAATGTATCAAGGGAATGATGAGTGCTGATAGCAAACTCACTTCACACTTTGAAAATCCTGGACTGAAGAGCAGGAAAGCATCTCTGTGTGCATGCTAGTAATGTCAATATTGTATTAGGTAATGATTTTTTTAAAAAGTCAAGAAAACTTGTAAGGAAGGGAAGAAGTTGAGCCATCTCTGTTCTAACCACCAGACATGCTGTTACAGTGGTGCCTCTGTGGTATCTCCTGACCCTCATTCTTCTGGTTCCCATCACAACCTGTAATTTTTCTTACCATGCCCTGAGGCCTGTGGATACATCTGGCCTTGAAAATAAAATAGCATTGTCATATAAATATTGTTACACTTAGGCTAGAACATAAAAGTAATTGTATAAGCAGAGTTCCTCCAAGGTTATACCTCAGATTTCTTGCAATGTGAGATGAGAAATAATTGGACTAGACTGGTAGTCATTGATTTGACAGGAATTATGCATATACGGCTATTAAGAGCAGGGCAATAACAGAATTTGGTGGTTTAAATGGAAAGCCTTTTATAAATGGGAAAGCTGTTCTGTTCCTTACTGCTAAACAAGTGACCTGACTTTTAGGACAAACCTTTCCATGAAGAACAAGTTGATTTTTTGCAAAGTTCTATTACTAACTGAAAGGAGATATATATATATATATATATATATGCTCCAAGTCCAAGATCAAACAATCCAATGGGCAAAATGTGACCATGGATAGGGACCTACATAGTGCCTCATTGGTGGAAGTCCCCATTACTGAAACAGTGGTTCTTTTCTCCTTCAACAAATTGTGATTTTGTCATCTTGGATCGTGTGGACTATAACAATACTTTGCAAATTGTTCTAACATCCAGAGGTCATACCATTCAACTATAAATACATCCAAATCAATACAGAAATGCATTTGAGTTATTCAGTGACTTGTAGAAGAATTTATATTTTACATGGAGGGCTTTTATATTTGCAGTTTTAGGACTTTATCACATGAGGCTGAAATTGCACAATTACAATGGGATAGTAGCATGAATGGGTTCCCATTATCACATGATGATGATGTTCTTCCATGGTCCATGTGTGCTCCACCAGTTAATTATATGTAACTTTTCATTGATGGGCAAACCCCGTGAATAGCCTCATTATCACTCTTTTTACGACATTGACGAGTCTGCGAAATCACATCCCGCTGTAATCACACAATTACAATGTGAATGGGCAGTTCTCTTTTTCCCCTCCCCTTTCCCAACGAGAACACATAATTAAACTTCTGGGGGAGAATGTGAAGAGGACCAACAGGATGCTGCTTTAATGAATTGTAGCCATTGCTTGGTAGGTTTTTATGTTTGTTTAAGTGCTTATTTCTGAAGTTCTTCCATTATGTATTTGGTTTTGGTATTTTTAACGTCTTCTCGTGACAATAGTTGAAATCTCGCCCATGCAAGTTCACTGAAGTAAGAGAATTTTTTTAAAAGGTGCATGCATGGGCCAGCACAAAGAGTTAATGCTCTGTCATTATAAGGCAATGTGAAGAGAAGTGTTAATATAGTGCCAGCTGGAATCCCATTTTTAACCACTAGTGGTGGTCATGTGATAATTCCCTGGCAGTAGTATTGCATGACTACAGCAACATGCGCTAATTACTGTGATCATGCCACTTTGTTTCTGCTGTCCTCAACAGTGAATTACAGAGTTTTTAGATGCTCATCTGATAATGTCCTTAGTAATGTACAACTGTTAATGATTCTAGCATAGCATTCTCTCAGAAAGTGCTCAGTTTTCCCAAGTGCACAATGTGGAAAGGCTTTAAACATGTATGCATGCACATACACACACTCCCATACACACCATATTCCACATGAAATCTCTGGCAATACAGTAGTGTGAGTGCAGTATACCACATAAGCAACTGGAAGCGTGACTGGGGTTCAATTTAATGTTCTGGGTAAAAGCGATTTTAATGAGAAGGTGATTTATGGTGTGCCAGATTATCAACATTCAGTTATTTGAACCAGTTCTGCAAAGTGCAAATTCCAAGATTTCTTGTGGCTTCAAAGCCATGACTGAGGAGATTATCAGATGAGGACAAATATAGTGTCCCCGTCTCCCAATCTCCTCTCCTGCCCCACTCCTGTTCCTGTAATGTGTTTAAAAAAATTCAGACCTATCTTTTTTTGCAGAAGAGAAACTGCTCCCATCCCCTCCTGCAGTCCAGGAATGAATGGAGCTCTCACAGAGCCTCACTCACTTCCTGGAAAATAAATTGCGGCTGTTCTCACGAGAGGATGATTGCACAGGAAATTCAAAAGTCAAAAGCAAAATACACATCAAAAACTAAAACCAAGCCCCAAAACACACTTTAAAAAACCCAAGTAACCCAGGGAAGGTAGGAAAAAGTGTGTCAGTTACCTTGATGTCCCGTTCTCAACCAGAAGTGTTTGGCTGGGCCTCCTTGTGATTCTGGCATCGCGCCAGCATAACGGGGCACCTTTCTACTCACCCATCATTACGTTACAGAAACGGAATGATGGGTCAATTCATGGCTTAAGCCGTGAATAAAAAGGAATGTGGGGGCAACAGAAGAGGCACTGGAGCATAATGACACAGGGACGATGACATCTTTTGCGATCTTCTGCTGTCCCTGTGATGGATTAATTTAGTTGTCTGATAATCTCTTTAGACTAGTTTAAAACCAATACAAATCTGTAGCATATGGTGGAGATCTGCAGCCAGGCCCAGGTTCCATTACATCACTGTGGATCTCCCTTGATGGATTGTTGTTGTTTGCTGCTGTTGTCGTTGCTGCTGTAGTGTGCCTTCAAGTCATTTCTGACTTAAGGCGAACCTAAGTGAACCCATCAAAGGCTTTTCTTGGCAAGATTTGTTCAGGATGGGGGGAATGTTGCCTTTGCCTCCCTCTGTATAATAAATATATTTACATTTATTTTTAAGGTAGCCATTAAATATTTTGCTAGTATATTTTTAAAATGTAAGGAGGAGCTCGCATAGTGTAGAGTAGTGGTTTGAGTGTTGGACTAGGACTGCAGGAGACCAAGGTTCAAATCTCTGATCAGCCACTGAAACCCACTGTGCAACCTCAGGCAAGTCACAGCCTCAGAGGAAAGTAATGGCAAACCCTCTCTGAACAAATCATGCCAAGATTCATCTTAGGGTCACTATAAGCTGGAAATGACTTAAAGGCACTCAACAATAATCAAGGTTGAAAATGTCCTTTGTCAAGGCTTCTTAGGACTTATCAGGTGAGCTCCTTAAAGCATTCTTTTGCTGGCATAAAAAATAAATTTTTATGCCAGCAAAAGAAAGCTACCCCGCACTTACCTCTAATCCCGGCAAAGGCAGCTCTAGCAATGAAAGAGGAAGTGAACAGAGCTCCGTTCACTTCCTCCTTTGAAATGCCATGAAATAGCATGAGACTTCATCATGCGGGAAATTAAAAAAAACACTTAAAAACTTTTTAAAAGCACAAAAAAAAAATGTTAACACTTACAAGTAACTCAGGGAGGGTCATAAAAAGTGTGTCACTTCCCTGGATGTCACAATCTCACCTGGAAGTGTTCACGATGGACTGGCTACTGATGGGGTAAGTATGGGAGAAAAAATGTGAGGTTTCATACATCGGCTATGCCGGCAAAAAAAAAAGAGTATGGAGGATCAATCGACGGCTTAAGCCGTCAATTAAAAAGTACGGGTTTTGGCAGTGCCATAACCATGAAAGGGTGATGTCATCTGATATGTGTGCCCTTTCACGGTTATGTGGCATTGTTATCATGCCGTATTTGATGCATCTGATAAAGTCCTATGTCCTCAAGCACTTCACTGACCCTTTTCTTCCACAGATGCAGAGCTCTTGGATGAACAATTCCTGACCTGTTTCACTTACCAGTTTAAGTCTTTACTGTTATCTTCCTCACATGTTTCAGTTGGGGTTATAATTGTATTCCACTGGAAAACCCCATTGACCTCTCCATTGACGCCCCCTTGTCGTGGGAGAGAGGCTTGCGTACCCTAATGATGTTTTGAGCTATGCTGGCAGTGGCATAATAGCCACTGGTAGGGTCTCCCATGCCTTACAGGTCAAAACCGAAGGGTCTGACAAAGAGCGTCAAAGGGCAGGATGGGCTCTCTAGCCTTTTGGCAACCGTCCTAGGAGAAGGAAAACTCTAATCCCAAACCCGGGCAGATGGTGCTCGTCCAACCCTGTAAGGTCAGCCATCTAAGAAAAGGAAACTCTAATCAAACCTACGACCCAAGGACCTCGCTGCTACCATCCATGCTTGCAAGGCCACAGCAGATGAACTTTTGGTTTAAAGGGTGAGGCCAGTTCTGTGCACACTGCGCTCCACCAGAAAAATCCATTGCACAAGCTCAAAGGACAAATCCAGTTCCAAAAAAGCCCTGTAGCGATAGGCGAGGGACGAAACGGCAGGTGTAAAGATGCACTGGAAGACGCAGCCCCAACCCTGCATGCAGGCGGTTCAGGACATTGGTCGCTCGAGGCTGACCCAGGAGATGACAGTCTTGTTCGGCAGCATCCTGAACGACCAAGCAAGCATAATTGTATTGGGAAGATTTAAACATTTTCATCTTCTTTTTTCTGATGGACAAAAGCGGTTAATTTCTCTTGAAGATTAGCAAGCTGTCAAAATTCATTTTAAAAAAACAAACACCAGTCATTTGAAAGTAAGTGCAGTACTTTTGAATACAGATGATAGGAATTGGTAACTTTAGGACCAGTCTTAACATTAAACCTGCAAAGCAGATTTCTACAGTAAACTTTTTAAAACCTCAATTTCTGTTATTAGCTAAAAACATTAGCTAATATTTTTTAAATATTTAATGTTATTACTTAGTCTGTTATTAGCAGTTTTAGGATAAATGTTTACAAGCCTGCAGGAAGAATGTGTCTCTTTGAAATCTCTTTGAAAACCAAGCTCTCTGGGCTTGTAGGCTGGGATCCTGTTAATGCTAGTGTTGCAGCCCATTTGGATGGGTGTCAGTGGGGAGTGGGGGAGAAAGTTTTGCCACCATTTCCAGCATAGGTGTATCAGCTAACAAGTTCTTGGCCTTTGCATTTATGCCTTATGGTTTTCTGGCACTTTAGTTTTTTGGGTTTTTTAAAGCTTTTCAAGCCCTTGTGACTGTGGAACTACATTTCCTATATTTCCTAGGAGCAGCATCTGTAAAAGGAATTCCTTGTTTGGGGGTAGAGTTTCTGAGACCTGTTGCTATTTAGTTATTCCTCTCTTATCTGTCCTCCCTCTATTGCAACAGACCTTTCTTGACCAAAAAGAATCCTGGATTTTGTAAACAAGCAAACAAAATGCACCATATAAACCTTAATTGATTTTAAAAAGAGATTATTTTAGGTTTCCTTGGAAAAGTACAGTACTTTCGCCATCTGCTGATTCAATTATCTGTGGATGGCAACAACAGGGTGGGGTGAATGGGGGAGGGAGGGGAGGAGTAGTTCTCACCTCCCTTCTCCCTTTGCCCCTGGGATTGCCCCCTGGGATCGCTCCCATGGCGGGAGTGGTGACAGGGGTGTTCACTATTATCCACAGATTTAATTATCCGTAGGGGCCCCGGAACCAATCCCCCACAGATACAGGGTCCTACTGTATCTGGATTGCTGGATGGAATATATATTGAAGAGAAGGCATCTTTGAGACTGTCTAAGGCTTGCCTGGCTACATAATACTAGCATCCATGCAGATCATCATTGTGTTTCTAAGAGAAACAAACAGATCCTTTGGGGCATGAAAATTAGATAAAGATTTTCCATGAATCATTCATGATTATATAAACTACTGACATGTCATCTTCAACTAAAGGGCTAAAATATAAGCTAAATTCTAAACTGATATTTGCAATCTGGCTCCTACAAATTAATTTCTTTATTCTCAGATTATTTGGCTTTATTTCTTCTTGGTCATGATATAAGCACTTCTTCCAACCTATTCCTGGGCAGAAATAAAGATGAGTGGGTGTTTTAGAAAGCAGGGAGGGTGGTATGGGTAGTGTAAAGTGGTACATTTGCATTGATTCCAAGCGCAAGCCACCTCATGGAGTACTGAGGGTATCAGCCATGACTCAGAGAAACATATGCAAAGGAGGGCAGGGCTCCTGGATTTTTAATAGTACTCCAGAAATAGTACTCTAGAAAAGAGAAATTACAGCTTTTCTCATCCCTGTGGGGCAAATGGAGCATCCAAATCTCATCTAACAGTGTTAAAAGTCAACGCGATCCTCCTTGAGTCTTATTTGTAGCACAAGTCTCAAGGCTACACCTAAGAATCAATAATGGAAGACATGCTACCATGATAAAATAGCTTCACATTTTTCCCCCTCACATATCCTTATGTTCCAGGTATGATTGTCATCGTCTAACCACATTTGTAATTTTAGATTGTCTCTAGTGACTATGAGGTGAATGGCCCTGCCAAATGGTCAGCCATTGCTTTTCCTTTCTTCAGATTTGCTTAGGCCTGAGATAATTCCAGGACACCACCCAGCAACCAGAGTGTCAGAATTATCACAAGAAGAAAGCAAATACCCCATTATTTTCTTCACTGTCTTCTTTGCCTTAGGGTACATAGTATGAAATTCAAAGCCACACCTAATTCCCACAAATAGTGTGATTTTTCAGTAGCTGTTTGTTGGGGGATAGCCGAAACTCATGAACTGATCACAATAACACTTGCCAGAATTAAGACTAATGGGCATACAGCTTTTTTTTTTCCTTCCGTAATGGAATAAAGCTATTTCTCAGCTGTTTTGTCTGCTCAGGCTTTTATTTGCTAATGTGTTGTTGAAGCTTGCCTAGTCTCTTTTCCTATTTGAAACCTTTCCACTCATTCCTGTTTGTCTCCTGGGGGTCGTTTACATGGGCAAATATTCCTCTAAATATACCGCTAAGATAGCTCATAGTTCCCACGGATCGCAGCACAGCATCGCCTCATTCAGAAGGGGGGAAGGTAAAACACCCAAATATAGTGTGCCAGGGGATGTCGCTACTTTTGCCAGCATATTTGCAATGTAGCGCTTTATTGGCAGTGTAAACTAAAGGCTGCATCAGATCTGCATTGTGATTGGTTTCTGTGATGTAAGGGGCGGGCAAAAGAGAGGGACTGCATTCAGTAGCATCAGGAAACTTTGAAAAATCCTCTCTGCTATTTTGCAGAAGATCTGCCAAGAAAAAGGATTCCAAAGATCTTTCAGTCATAAAGTTCCCATCTGTCAGCTCTGCTTGGGGGAGAGAGAGAGAGGGAGGGAACTGAGGGACAGAGAGTCAAAAATCCTCTGCTATTTTGCAAGTCTGTAAACCCTGACTAAACAAATCGTGCTGGAAAAACTTGTGATAGGTTCACCTTAGGATCCACGGCATGGCAGCAAGGTCTTTTAGCAGAGAGATTACTGTCCCTCTGCTTCACGGAGTGAGTTCATTTACAGGCAGATTGACAGAGACACAGAGACAGAGAGCCACTTCTTTGATCTCCCCCCCCCTGCTATTTGGGCAGTCTGTGAGTCTGTCTATGCCCTTCCCCATACAGCCTTTGTCTGCTTGGGAGGCCATGCCCCCCCCCCACTTTTTCAAGTCTGAATGTAAAAGCGGCATAATTAGAAAAAAAAACCTGACTGGCACAGCTGCGGAAAAGAATTAAAACACAAGTTGCCGCAATAAATCTGCTGTGTAAACCAGCCCCTGGTTTTAATAACTCTCATTCCTTGTTTCCCTCCTGTTCTCCTGGCTGATTTGCTTCACTTTCCAGTGTCCTGGTGGTCATTTGCATATTGCCAGGAAAGAGGAAATGCATCATCAAGAGAGAGAGAGAAAAAAGAGATTTGCATAAAATTCAGTATTTTAAATTACTATAATTTAAATAGAAATATAATGCCCCTTGTCGTGGGAGAGAGGCTTGCGTACCCTAATGATGTTTTGAGCTATGCTGGCGGTGGCATAATAGCCACCAGTAGGGTCTCCCATGCCAGACAGGTCAAAACCAAAGGGTCTGACAAGGAGCGTCAAAGGGCAGGATGGGCTCTCTAGCCTTATGGCAACCATCCTAGGAGAAGGAAAACTCTAATCCCAAACCCGGGCAGATGGTGCTCGCCCAACCCTCTAAGGTGAACCATCTAAGAGAAGGAAACTCTAATCAAACCTATGACCCGAGGACCTCACTGCTACGTCCATGCCTGCAAGGCCACAGCAGATGAACCTTTGGTTTAAAGGGTGAGGCCACTTCTGTGCATGCTGCGCTCCACCAGAAAAATCCATTGCACAGGCTCGAAGGACAAATCCAGTTCCAAAAAAGCCCTGTAGCGGTAGGCAAGGGATGAAACAGCAGGTGTTAACTGGAAGCCGCAGACCCAACCCTGCATGCAGGTGGTTCAGGACTTTGGTCGCTCGAGGCTGACCCAGAAGATGACAGTTTTGTTCGTCAGCATCCTGAATGAACAAGAAGCCTTTTTAAAGGAGAGCACTGCTTGCTCCATATGGAGAAGGGCCTAGAAAAGGTGGGCTAATGAAAGCTCATCCCCATCTAACTGGTTGGCTAGCCGCGGCCAACGGGCATCTTCTGATGCGGTCAAACCAAGGCAAACAAACAAAGGCACACACCGGCCTCCAAAGACATAAATAAACTGACACTTGCATGCTGCAAAATCAGAACTATGCGAGACTCTGCAGATAGTGAACGGCCTGAGTGTCGTTCTGCCCTAATAGCCCATGAACTATCATGACTTAATATTGACATCGCTGCTCTTAATGAAGTTCATCTCCATGAGGAAGGCAGCCTTAAAGAACACGGCACCGGCTACACACTTTACTGGTCTGGCAAACCCAAAACCGAAAAACATCTTTCAGGAGTAGGTTTTATGATTAAAAACTCCATTGCCTCCAAACTCGAAACCTTGCCAACAGGACACTCTGATCGCATTATTTCCTTATGCCTCCCACATGTTGTTCTCTTTAGTATATATGCCCCAACTATGCAAGCCAGCCCTGTAGAGAAAGACAAATTCTACACAGACCTACGCCAACTCATACAAAAAGTCCCTGTAGAAGATAAAATTATTATCCTTGGTGACTTCAGCGCCAGAGTAGGAAAGAACTCCGAAGCCTGGAAAGGTGTCTTAGGCAAGCATGGTGTTGGAAATTGCAATGATAACGGACGCCTCCTGCTAGAGTTCTGTGCAGAACAACAGCTGACTATTACAAACACCATCTATCAGCAGAACGATACCTTGAAGACAACCTGGATGCATCCCTGATCCAAACATTGGCACCTCATTGACTATGTTCTAGTTCGCCAGAGAAATATTCGCGATGTCCATCATACCCGAGTGATGCCCAGTGCAGAATGCCAAACAGATCATCGCCTCGTCAGATGTAAACTAAATCTTCATCTTAAGTTCAAACCTAAGAGGGGTGGCATCTTAAAGAAGAGGCTCCAAGTCAACAATCTTCAACAAGCTACCATGAGAGACAACTTTCAGGCAAATCTGCAAACAAAACTTGAAGACCATCCTACAGATCCTTCTCCTACAGTGCTTTGGCAACATATCAAAAACAGTATCCTCCAGTCTGCAGAAGAATCCCTCAGGTTCTCCCACAAGAAAAATCAAGACTGGTTTGATGAAAACAACCAAGAGATCCAGGAGCTGTTGGCAAAGAAGAGAACTGCTCACCAGGCATACCTCGCCCAGCCAACTTACCATGTAAGAAAAGCAGCTTTCCGCCTCATATGTAGTAAACTTCAACAAAAACTCCGAGACATGCAGAACAAGTGGTGGGTCAATATAGCAGAAACGACACAATGCTGTGCAGCTCTGGGTGATCTTAGAGAATTTTATGAAGCTCTTAAAGCAGTGTTTGGACCTACTTATCAGGTCCAAATCTCCTTATACAGTACAGATGGCCAAACATTAATTACTGATAAAGCCTCCATCCTGAATCGATGGGCTGGACATTTTCAAAGTCTCTTTAGTGCCAACCGAGTAGTCCAAGGCTCAGCTATCCAACATATGATACAAAAACCGGTGAAAAATGAATTGGACATAGCTCCCACTTTGGAAGAGACCCTTAAGGCCAAACAGCAGATGAAAAACGGCAAGGCAGCTGGGATTGATGGAATCCCACCTGAAGTTTGGAAACACGAAGGTCATACACTCCATGATATATTCCACGAACTCCTTGTGAATTGCTGGGAAAGGGGGGAACTGCCATCAGATCTCCGAGATGCAGCCATCATCACCCTGCACAAGAAAAAAGTAGCAAAATCCGATTGCTCAAACTATCGAGGTATAACACTGCTCTCTATTGCTGGAAAAATCCTTGCAAGGATACTCCTGAACAGATTAGTTCCTGCTATTCCAGAAGAACTTCTTCCTGAAAGCCAATGTGGCTTCAGAGCCTATAGGAGTACTACAGATATGGTATTTGCCCTTAGACAACTGCAAGAGAAATGCAGAGAGCAGAACAAGGGTCTCTATGTAACATTTGTCAACCTCACCAAAGCCTTCGACACTGTAAGTAGAAAAGGTTTGTGGCAGATCCTGGAAAGACTAGGATGTCCCCCCAAATTCCTTAAAATGATTATCTTGCTACATGAGGGCCAGCGCAGTCAAGTCAGATATAGTGATGCTCTTTCAGAGCCCTTTCTAATAACTAATGGAGTGAAGCAAGGTTGTGTTCTTGCTCTAACTTTATTTACAGTCTTCTTCAGCATGATGCTCCAAAGGGCTATGGCAGAGCTTGAAGAAAACGACAGCATCTATATAAGTTACCGTTCTGATGGCAATTTGTTTAACTTAAGCTGTCTGAGGGCTCACACTAAGACTCTAAACTATCTAGTCTGTGAGCTGCTCTTCGCTGATGATGCTGCCCTTGTTGCCCACACAGAAGCAGCTCTGCAGCGCTTAACATCCTGCTTCACAATAGCTGCAGAGCTTTTTTGGGCTGGAAGTCAACCTGAAGAAAACAGAAGTTCTTTACCAGCCTGCACCACAGGACAATCACCACCATCCCCACATTGCCGTCGGCAAATCTGTGCTCAAGTCTGTGCATCACCTCCTCAGATGCCAAGATTGACAAAGAGATCAATCACAGATTAGCAAATGCATATATCACATTTGGAAGACTTCACAAAAGAGTCTGGAGTAATTAACACCTGAGGCGAAGTACAAAAATCAGTGTGTATAGAGCCATTGTACTGTCTATTCTCCTTTATGGATCTGAAACATGGGTCACCTATTGCCACCACCTACGACTCCTCGAACGCTTTCATCAACGCTGTATCCGCACAATCCTAAATATACACTGGACTGACTGTGTGACAAATGTTGCTGTCCTTGAGCAAGCAGGGATCACCAGCATTGAAGCCATGATATTGAGAACACAGCTGTGCTGGGCAGGGCACGTTTCTAGGATGGAGGACCATCACCTCCCAAAAATAGTACTCTTGTTGAACTTGCCACGGGTCAGCGTAAGAGGGGTGCTCCAAAAAAAAAAAATGATACAAGGACTCCCTGAAACAACATCTCAGGCTTGGCCAAATTGATTACCAACAATGGTCTGCCCTGGCCTCACATCAGGAGGCATGGAGACGCACTATCCACAATGCTGCAGCCTTATTTGAGAACTCACGCTGAACAAGTCTTGAAGAGAAACCACAATGCAGAAAGAATCACAACCCAGAAACATCACCCAAGGAGACCTTCTGCTGTGCTTTCTGCAACCGGACTTGTTTATCTTGGATTGGCCTTTTCAATCATCAGCGCACTTGCAGAAAACGCGGGATGTGTCCTTCCTGAATCTTCGTTTGCGAAGAAAAGCCAGAGAGAGAGAGAGATAATGCCTCTCACTATGGTGGGGAAAACTGTGACTAGGTGGCCTGTATGGCTCAGCTCACTCTGCTAGACAGGCCGCTAGTAATTGTTCATGGGCATCTTCAAGGTCTCCTGCTTTCATGTCTTATGGTTCGTTGTCTTTAAAATGGACTCAGATTGGACAGCGCTTCCATTGGAGGACATCTTCAAAGAGAGAACTTTCCTTTAGCAGCCTTTCAAATAGAGAACTTAAAATAGATATGGCTACCCTACCATCCCTTCTGTGAATGCAGGAAACCCATAATTTTAGTCTGACAACCACAGCTTGAAGAGTGACAAGAGTAATTTAAAAATACGATAGGAAGAAAAAATGTTGAGGCAAAATTAAGGATCATTGCTTTATCTGGGAATCATAAACAGTGCATTTTGAGAATTGCTATATCTTTAAAAAAATATTTCCATGCACACATACACATGCTCACACACCATGATGAGTGCATATAGACTCAGCCTGACGAATAAACTCTGGGAGCAGACATACCAATTCTTTAGAACTCCTTTTGGGCAGGAAGGGTTACCGCTGGGCTCTCACAGGAGTGAGACATTTTCCTTGTGAAAGAACACCACTGTTTGTTCTTCATAATCATGCCTCTTTCATGCTGCATTTAGAATTGTGGTGGGGGTGTGGAATGGAAAGCACACTTCCCTGTGGTCCTACTCTTCATGCACCATGGGTTTTGTACCAGTAACTGTATTGTGGCTGAGGTGTATAATGAGGGAAATCATCGTGTGCTCTGAGTACATATACCACGGGCCTGTAAGGTTTTTCATAATTGCATGTTGTGCTTATTTGTCAGGTCTGTGGGTGTGGAAGGGGAGCTATTTTTCTCTATTAATATAGGTTTTTAAGCCACTGTGTGTAGCAAGTTTTAAATTCTAGGTAAATAATGAAGTTCACCTTTTGAGGTGCCTTGTGGCTCCTTCACACACCCAGAAAATTCCCTCATAGTGCAGAAGTAAAAACCCTAAAGGGGAGGGGTGCAAAGCAGGGGCAGCACTGCTGCAATAGTAAACCAGAAGGCACCTGCTGTAGCTGAAAGGAGGCAGAAGATGACTTCCTGACCTACTACCCTGAGGGGGAGAAGACTGTAATCTGGTGTCCTCTTCCCCTGGACATTGTTCAACTGCATTCTAGGATGGTGCCAGAAAACCAGGGGGTCGTCTAAATGGTGGAACAAATCCTCATGGAACTCATATGGAATACTGCCTTTCTTATTGGTAATGAACATCAAGCTGCCTTATTCTGAAGGGGCCCCCTCCAAATTCCAAAAACAATGCTGGGAAAGCCTTTGCAGCTTTTCCTGGAGTTTTTGAAAAACAGCGAGGTGGATTCACATTCCCCCTCATTAGGACAGCAATTTGATAGGAATTGCTGTCCAATAGTACAGGAAGCATGACCCTGGTTGGCTGGAAAAGCCACTGCAAGGATCAGGGAAGGGAGGAGGGTGGCTGTCATCCTCTCCCCTTCTCCAGTCCCCGCCATGCTGCTGCAGTGGGGATCGGGGAAGGCAGAAGGGTGGCTGTCATCTTGGATGCAAAGCTTATGGGGGCTGCTGGGGGCAAAAACACCATTAAGACAAGTCACAGCTGCTGCAACTTGCTATTACTGCGGGGCACTACGTTCCCCCCCCCCATATAGATGGGGTCATAGTCTTAGCATAAATAGAGACTTCAACAGCCACAGCAGTGATGAGAAGAGTCTTTGGGCTTGACTACACTAGTCACAAACTCTGAATCCAGCCCAATACTGCCATATGACGTGTGGCCTTTCCCCCAAATCTGGTGCGATAGTGACACATGCTGTAGGGACCTATTCACACAAAATCAGGAAATACCCCCATGATCCAGGATTTTGAGAACTCACAGTTTTCTCCAGATTTTGCTGGAAACTCTGGAGAATACTGCCTTGTGAAAAAGCCATCCACACCAGGTTCAGAGGGATGGGGAGGAGAGGAAGGGCAAGCACTGCCTAAAGCGCCACCATTTCCCCCCTCCTCAGCACCGCTTCTCCTTCAAAAAGGAGAGCCCCAGTGGTAGTCGCTCCTTCTGCCTTCACACCGGGCGAGTCCCACTCACGCTTTGCTTATCCAGCACCTGGTCTGGATAGAATGAATCCCTGCTCTGCCATCACAAGTAAGCCACTTGTTCTGCCTTCAGACTGGGTGAGTCCTGCTGGCACTTTGCTTTTCCAGCACACAATCGCCTGGGAAAAGCAAAGTACCAGCAGGACTCACCTGGTTTGTATTAGAGGTATGAGTCTAAAATTAAAAATGTATTTTAAAAAAAATTCCAGGGATCAAGCCCTTTTAAAATATCTTCTTTAAAAGTAAAAACCACTTTTCTCTCAAATTAAGCAGAGTAAAGTATTGGAATGCAGACACAGCTCAATTAACATTTAAATGTGTGGTCTGGTCACCCAATCAATTAGACTCATTAAAACAACAAAGAAGTCAGTTTAAAAAGCATATCAAAAGTTTACTGAAAGTATATCAATCTTAATCTACATATTAAAACAAACTTAAAAGATCCCTAACTAACTAAGAGGGTTTAGGGTAGGAAAAGACTCACCCAGCCTTTAAGCCGTGTGGGCTACATGCTACATGGTGACTCAAAGACACTCCTAAGAGAACAAATAAGGCAAATATAGCTCCAGCCACATGGAGACAAAACTTAAAAGGAACTTAAAGGGTCATATAATATTTAAATTAGGTCATGTGATGAATGACCCATTGCTCCACTTGGCTGAAATTGCCTAGTTAAGAAAAGGGGTGGTGGTGGAAGAACTGATGCATCCAGGGAAAATTCCTAAACTGAACTTAACATGGGATACACAAGATTGTATTGCATTACAATAATGATTTCCCCGCATACTACACTTTGAAGGCAGAATAAACCCTTGTGACACTATCATGAGTAGGCTGTCCATTCTGGCTTTAGAGAAGGTGACTACTGCTGGGGCTTTGATTTTCCCAGAATCAAGCATGAGTAACAGGAAGCCAAGTAAAAACCCAATGCAGATTTGGGGTTTGGCAGGTGTGGCGCTGAAATCAGGGCCAGAATAGTCTGAATCTCATGCGCCACAACTCCAAAGTAGTCTGAATCCCATCTGGATTTTTACACCCACCCACTCCTGTGTTGCTTGGGGGCTTTTGAATCAGGGGTTTGAACACTGTGAGGCATGCTTAGAAGAGCAGTCTTCCCCCACTGAACCAGGGGAAGACTTCACACAATTTTACATGCTAACAGTTGAAGTAGCAGAAGAGTGTCATACCACTCTGTGTAGTTAATGACAGCTGGTTGCCTTTCCAAGCAGAACCAGTGTCCACACTATTGATAGGGTGTGGAAGCTAAGATCCCAGGACATGTGAGCTGTCTCCTGATTTACAGTGAATGGTGAAAACTATCTGGGAGATTTTCCAGGTAAAGACCTTGCAGCTATAAATACAAGCTTAGGTCCCTTTGACTGAAGGCTGCCCCTTTCCCTCTATTACTGATAAAGCAAGAGAGGCTATAAATAAACACAATATAAACTAAGGCAAGCTGAGTGAGCCAGTGAAAGCCAACCTGATTTCCTCCACTGTTCTCCACTTTGGCCCATATTTCCTGTGCCTGCCTTCCCAGGATCCCTCCTGCTCTTGGTCCCCTTGTCACTGTCTGCTGACCCACCTACTCCTTTTTTTTTTTGAGCCCCCTACTACTGACACCAACACCACTACTCCTCTTTTCCCTGTCTTCCTCCTCCTTTCCCACACCAATCCAGCTGGTCTTGTCATAGCTTCCCTTCTCTTGGCCTCTACTTTTTAAAGTCCTGCTTTCTGGACCATCTGTTTTGTCTAATAAATATCTTAAGCATATTGCCTTTCTGGGCAGTAACGTTTTTTAATGATGTGTTTGGGGCAAGTAGTTCCCTAGCAGCTGCATAACTGATTTGAAACAGTAGACTGTTGGTTGGGAGACAACATTTTGAACCAGCTACTTGGAGTGGCCCACTCTTAGGGGTCGTTTCCACGGCAAAATAAATCCTCAAAGAATGCGACAAGAAGCCTGATAGTTCCCACGCATCTCGAAGCAACAGCGCCCTTTTCAAAAGGAGGGGGTGCAAAAAACCCATAAGTTGCGCAGTATCAGCTTTCGCTAGTTTTCCGCACTTTTTTGATTAAGTTCGCGAAAATGCGCATACTTTACCGTGGGAACTAACGATCGTGTAAACTGGCATCTGCCTTTTCGAATTACTGTGAGCAGAGCTGAATCCTGATTGGTTGGAGTGCTTTATCCGAATAGACTGAAGGGTTGGAGAGAAGAAATTCACCCTCCTTCTGCTTGCAACTCACTTTGAAAAACGGAGCCCTTCCTGTCTATCTTTTGGGGGGTGGGGGGGTGGGAAGATGCTTCGCTGCTTCGCTGGGGTGTGTGGGGGTGTGTGGGTGTGGGTGTGTGCTGGAAAACAGCCGATCGCATGTTCGTTCTTTTGTTTGTTTGTCCTTCCATTCACTTGCCTTTATTCAAGCCTTCGGAGGGAGGGAAACCAAATGAGGCAAGCCCTAGTTCTGTGGTGTGTGTTTGTGTGTGCATGCATGAAGAAAATCTGCTCCACCATGCTTTTGCTTGTTCGTGCTTTCATTGACTCCTTTCTTTACAAAAGCCTTTCAGGGCTGGGGAAGACGGGGGAGTTTGTCAGATCGCTCTTTCGATTGCTTGTTTGTTTGTCCTTTTTCTTTCCTCTCATTATTTATGGTATCCATGACCCCCTCCTTGCTCCCTCCCCGCCTCCTGCCTGACTTTAATCATCTGGAGGCGATTCCCCCCCACCTTTGCCTGTGTGAATTAAGCAAAACAGAAAGTGTCTGGATCATTCGAAACTGCCAGGCACCATGTGATTTATGCGCTCCTGATACGAAAGGACGGTAATCCGGAATCTGGCGAACTTTTTCCTGTCGTGGAACCGGCCCCTTAGTCTTTCAGGATTCTTAAACATGCAAACAAGGAAGGAAGCAGGGAGATTAGTCTGTGGGCTACCGAGGCCATAAAGGAGCTATTAACTCTGCAAGCTTTCTCCACCAGTGTTTTTCTTACTACATTTCCTAGGGTGGGAGAGAAATGATATTTTTAAAACCTTTTTATTTCTCCTTCACATATTTTCATTTCAGCAGTTTCCCTGCCACTTTAGGAAGGTGAGGCACATTGAGATACACATGAATGTACTCACAGACTAGGGTGGCTACTTATATATCATCATCCCCCCCTCAAAAAAAAAAAAGCCAGGAAATGCATCACTTTTTTAAAAAGGACAAAAAGGGTGGATATTTTCATACAGTATGGATGTGCTTCTTTCAGAACTTGGAAAGTCACTTTTTAGTGCATTCCCAGAACCCTTTGTTCCTCCCAACATGCCTATGGGTTCAGGACTTAGTGACTTGTAGTTTCAAAACAATCACTTTTAGAAACTCTGGCTAATTTATATGTACAGAAGCAAATTTAGAATGACTTGTTATAATTTAAATGGAAATGCACTCATCTCACCATAGTGGAAAAGATTGTGACATTTGATCTATGTTAACTCAGGATGGACTCCTTTAAGTCCCCTTCCCTGCTTCATATATATAGAGAGATAGATAGATAGATAGATAGATAGATAGATAGATAGATAGATAAAAATCAGGCTGTTTTGTGTCTTTTCAGATACTTGAAAGATGCAGGCATTGTTGTTCTGGACTTCTTTCCCTATGCAAGGCCACAGGTCAACTGTTCTAGCCTTCCCAGACTCTATTCAAGACATTCAAACAAACAAGAAATGGTTCTGCTGCAAGCATTACTTCCCTTCCCCACCCCGGTATAAAAGCCACAAACCTAGCAATATTTGAACAATAGCAAACACATGTATTTATAAGAAGCAGTACAATTTATGTATGAAACAAAAACACATAAATAGAACATAAAAACATGAATGAATGAATGAATAGGAACAAAGGTTCCTTCATGTAATACTGTATAGTTACTGAGATAGCTTGGAACATGAAGGTCAGCCATTCGGGGGTAACAGTTAGAATGTGTCTCTGAAGCACATGGAGCTGGTGGATTTGGCATAATAGGACTGGTTGACTGAACAAGGAATGCATCTGCTGCAAACATTACACAGAATTTGATTGGAAAACCATTCGAATAAAAGAAGCTGAGGACTGTCCTCTGACAGCTTTTCAGACAAATGAGTGTTCCTCAGTAAAGCAGAGCACGCGACCACCCTGTCACGGGCATTTGTGGAACAGACTGAATTGTCTTCCCCAAAGTGTTTTGAGATTGACTTTTTATTTACAGAAGATGTAAAACTACAGTGGGAAATACTGTGGGAGTCTCCAGGCCAATTGGTACAGTGGGCCATTCAGTATCTGTGGGTGTTTGGTTCCAGGACCCCACATGGATACCAAAAAATGCAGATGCTAAAGTACCTTATTTATAAAATGGTGAAAGTCTGCAGCAGAGGTGGTGGCAAGCCCCAGCTGCCAGGCATGCCTTCTTTGGGCTCCCCCACCTCCAGGGCGTCTACCAGCTACCCACTTCCACTTTCAAGCAGCTTCCGCAGGGACATGGCGATTGGCAGTGGCACGCCTGCTCATTCTTTCACGAATGAGCAGGAGCACCGCCACCAATCACCATACTCCTATGGAAACTTCTCAGAAGTGGGAGGGTGGTGGGCTCCCCAGAGGCAGGGGAGCCTGAAGAATGGGTGCTTGGTTGCCGGGGCTTGCTGCCACCTCTGCTGCTGCCATGGTTGCACTGTGTATGGATGGTGAGCACTGACCTGGAGTTTGGCCCGGCTGTGGAGGTGAGGAAGCGGGGCAAGGGCAAGGGCGATTTGGGTTCCTTTCTTTTCTCTCTGTTTGTATGTAAGCGTACTCGCTTATCTCCTGTATTATTTTAAATGAATATTTTGAATCCACAGTTGGTTAAATCTGCAGCTTCGGAGCTCTCAGATATGGTGGACCCATTGTATTTCCTTTGGCAGAGTTAGGAACCCATATAATCATATCCAAAACAATAAGCCTCCAGGTCTGGCATTGGTGATATTTTGCTCTTTCTTGTTATGTACATTGCCTCAGTTTGGATGCCAGAAACCTAACTACTGCACCTCTAGCAGCCAAAGGGGTAGTGCCTGATTTAGCAAGAATGGCCAAACCACAGACACTAGGAAGTTCATGTGTGGTGAGTTACAAAGCCATATATATAGATATATGGTCCTGCTCCCTCTGTGTCCTGGTCCAGCTATAGCTCACTCATAGACCTTGTGAGGGAGGAGGCAATTAGCTCCATGTCCTTGAAATAACTGCAGCTAATCCTGGGGCCATCAATCAACAAGTCTGAAAGAGCATCCTTGCCAATGAGAGTCTGTTTGCAAAAGCATGGTCAAGGCAGTCTGGGTTCTGGAGTAAAGCAAGGTTTGTCAGGCAGTCCAGGGTCCAAGAGTCAAGTGAGTCACAAACAAGTCTATAGGTACTAGCTGGAAAGTAGGCAATTGTTTCCAGCAACAGACATGCACAATGCTGGCTCTTAAATGGCTGCAGCCAGCTGTCCATATTTAGGAGGGCTCCTCCTGCTTCTTGGCCAGGAGCTTCATGGACCGTCTCTGCTCTGCTCCCTTCTCTGCTCACCAGGTCCATGTACTTGGAGGCTGCACTGCTTCCTCAGCTGCTTCCTTTGATTGGTCAGCTGCCAGTGGCTCCTGGCTCTGTGACTCCTTAGGTGGCCCTTCAACAGGGAGAGCTGCAGGACTTACTTCAGACTCAGAGTCCAAGTCTGAGTCCTGGATCATGACACTGCACTGTGTCAAAGCATGCTGGGCAGAGATTTTATTAACTTATAGTCCAAAAAAAAAAAAAAACTTTTCTAAGCTCTTATTCTAGGTTGTAAGCTGCCTGTATAATCTGTTTTGCTTTCTTTAAATACCTGTTTCAGTCAACCCTCCATATCCATTGATTCTGCATCCACAGATTCAACCATCCAAGGTCTGAATTTGTCATTTTATATAAGGGACACCATTTTACTCTGCCACTGTATGTAATGGGGCTTGAGCATTCACAGATTTTGGTATCCACGGGTGGTGGGGGGTTTCTTGGAACCAAGCCCTAGCGGATACCATTGGTTTATTGTATTCATGAATACAGGAGTGAAATACTTGCATCAGTCAGAGGAAAGGATGCATATGTGTTTGCTTTTATTACAACGTTCCAGCATTTACAAGTTTATTCATAAAAAGAAGAACTTTAGATGTGGGAGAGAGCAAAACTCCCAGTTCCACCAATTCATGCAAAGGGTTTTAAGTGCTTAGTTCTTAAAAATCTGGCTGGCTTTCAGTCACATATGTGATGCTGAATTAGGGTTGCTATTGTCTTTTTTTCTGACAGGCTGTTCAGCTTTAACAGCTTCATGGCCCTCTCCATGCTGGCAAGAGGTTGCACCTATTGAAAGTGGTTGCTACAGATGCATGAGATTTTCCTTTGTTTCCTTTGTTAAAATAAGGTTTGCCAAAATTTGTAGGGTTCTCCCCCCCAATAAATGAGATAGAATAAATGCAAAAATTTAGAGAAAAGCAAAAATGACAGATTTGTACAGTACATCCCTAATTGGTCACACACACAGAGAGAGATTCGCTAATAATTGCATGGAGTGAGAGAGCATCCCATCCCATCTCATCCTGGGAGAGATGTAGGTGTGTGTGTGCATTTCTTCATAGGTTGCTATGACAACTGTGAGAGACCCTATCTGTAAACAAAGTTTTATGTGTACAAAATCAGAGAAATGTGTAGAATGAAGCAAATGGCTGTCCCTTCCTTTCTCCCCCTCCCTCATGAGAACAAAGTTCAGCAAATACTCATTTGTGTAGAATGAGCAGGGTGGGGGGTAAAGAATAGTAGAAATGCACTCCTGAGAACCAACTGAACTGTTTTTTTTTTGGTATTTGCCACTAGTTGTCCCTAACTGCCTTCTGTCCAGTTTGTATTGAAGTGTCATTTTCATTTAACGCAACTCTGCTTCCAGCAGTGGGCACCCAAAGACGTCAAGGGAGATTGAAACAGGGCATGGAAGCCACAGTCCTTGTCTGTTATTTGGCTATAGTGTTTCAAGACATTCTGCGTCTGTTGATGGAATTTCATTCATTGGATCAGAAAGTGAACTTTTTTTAACTCTCCGTGACTACTTGGCACCCTCTCCCTAAAGGCCTTCATTCATGTTCTCGCATTTATAAGTTGTTGCTTGTTGTTGTTTGTTGTTGGTGTTTTTTTTACCTTGGAAGGTGTAGAAGGCCTATGGTGTCAGGGTGCATTTGCACAATTGCCTAATTTCATCTAGCTCATGGCCATAATTGTACGATTCTAACATCACACTGCGTTTGGGCAACAAAATTTTCCAGACAGAAGGAAGGAGTCTTTAGGAGCCAAAGAGTATTCTGAGTGAAGGCCTCCCCTTACTCCACCTCTACTTTGGGGGGGGGGGAAAGGAGGTGGCTGGAATCCTTGGCTTTAAACACTTTCAGTTTAACACAGCATACTTCCTAGGTAATCCTAATCTATTTACTGCAGGAGATAGAAATGTAGATCATCAAGGCCTGAGTGTAGGACAGACAGTGGGATTTACTCATCCATGCAGATGAACGTGCCAGGATTGTGTCCCTCAAAAAAAGATGGTTGTATACCAAGAAGGTGAGGTGTGAATGGTGCTGTGTAATTGCAGGAGATGGTGACAGAAAATTATGCTGAGACTTACAAGCAGGTACTTTGGTAAAAATGAACAATTTGGACTAAGCTTATCCAGATTAGACGGAGTATAAACATGTCCAAGAAGATGTCCTGTGTTAAAGCACTGAGCCTCCTGATTTAGCAGGTGGTTCATTTGGAGGGCTGCTGTTGGGCAGCCAGAAGGGAGTTTCCATCTTCTTCGTCCCCAAGGAGCCTGTGCACTGGTTTTGTAGTGCACAGTCTGGAGAACTGACCAATCAGCAAACAAGGTGGGAGAGCCTTATTTGGGCAGATAGCATGGAATATAGGTTTCATTCTGATCTTCCTGAGAGAAATATAACAGATGCCATAGAGCTGCTCTGGAAGTCTGGCTTTGGATGCCTCCCCAGCCACCCACCCTATATTTCAAGCATGTTGGACCTTGGTCACTATTTGTCTGTAGACTGACCATTTACTGATTTGTTAAGCTGTTACTTTGTCACAGCTTTGGGGACATGGTATGTGGCAAGATCCAGTTTTTACAGAGGTCCCCTTAAGAAACTTTAGGGGTGCATCTTAACAGGCTCAGGCCTAGCTTGGGGGCTGTTTGACCTGCCTCACTCCCAAGTGACAGGGCCCATACAGATTCCTTAATGTCACTCCATGGTTTCCATCAGCAGGTGAGTCAGGGTGTTGCTCATATCAGGTGACAGGTAGGTTGTCTGATCTGGACCTGCTGTGTGGAGCCCAGGCCATGCCTATATAATGGTAATAAATACCTCTGTGGTCTTGTTTTCTCCAGTTGTACTGTGGTCTTGTGCTTGTCTCTTTGCATCTCAGCCAACCTCTCATGCTGGGCCTGAAAACAGCAATGTCCAGGAAGTCATAAAACAGCAAGAAGCCTTCCTTTTAAAAATGGAAATATTGTTCACTTTTTAAAAGCATATACTCTGAGGTGGGGGGGAAAGAAGTGTTCATTGATGATAAGGCAGGAAGCAAGAAATGTGAGTTGCTACTTGCTAACACCCACCTTGGTACTACCTTTCCATGGTGGTGGCATTGCGTGCTCCAGTGAGGTAAGAGGATATGCTGACAGTAGCATTGTTGCTGAGAGGGTCTTCCAAGTCAGACAGGTTTTTGCTGAGGAGCCAGATTAAGTAAGCCAAATAAGCTACTGGGCAGCAGACGTAGCTGGGGGGTCAGGGATTGACATTGGCAAAAGATCTATCAAAAACAACATCAGTGATACTTTACAATTAGAGCTGTGCAGAAGACGGTGATGGCAAACCACTTCTGAATGCCTTTTACTTTGAAATCCCTATGAGGAGACAATCTAAAATGAAGTGAGAGACAGTGCTGGCAGATGATACTCCCAGATCAGAAGGCACTCAGTCAGTTACTGGGGAAGAACAGAGTACAAGTATGGATAGCACTTTATCTAATGATGCAACTGGACTGTAGTGAAAGGACATTTAGCTGCTGCACAATATATTTAGTGGGAACATGGAATGTGAGAAGCATGAATCAAGAAAAGTTAGAAATCATAAAACAGAACATATAGACATATCCATGGTGTGAGCATGCTAAAAGTAGACCGGAACAACACATAAGTGACACTCAAAGAAGAATCAGAATGGCATTAATAGGGAGGCAAGATGTAGCAAAGTAATCAGGGGATACAATGCAAAGTCTGACTGGTTGAGGGAAAACCTGTCAGTATAACCATAATCCAAGTTTATGCTCACATCACAGAGGCAGACAGGGAAGAACACGGAAGATTCTACACGGGGGGGTGGGGCGGGGGCAGGAGGAGCTTGATCACACACCAAAACAGGATATTTTGATAATCATAGGCACTTGGAATATAAAAGTAGGAAACAGAACAGAGCCAAACATTGTAGGAGAATTTGGCCTAGGATCAAGAAATGAAGCGGGGGACCAGCTGACTGAATTTTTTAAGGTCTGCAATTTGTCCATTGCAAATACATTCTTCAGGTAACCAGAGAAATGACTATATACATAGATGTCACTGGATGGGCAATATCTCTCTCTATAATTCTCTTGGGTATGTTGCCATTTCCAGTTTGCTGATTGGCTGCTTAGGGAACTGACCAACCAATCACAGGTCTGTTGGGCAGCCAATCAGCACACTGGGGGCAGGACCATGTAGATCTTAAACATGGCCGCTGGAGAGGGACAATGAGTAACATGGGGGTGGATGTGGTGTGTGTGTGTTCTGGAGTGCAGGGGGTGGGGTGGGAGGGGCAGAACAAGTAGGGGGAGGGGCAGAATGAGTGGGGGGCAGAATAAGCAATGGGGGCAGAATAAGTGGTGGGGGCAGAAGGGGGCAGAACGAGCAGTGGGGGTGGCAAGGGGCAGAATGAGCAGTGGGGAGGCAGCAGGGGGCAGAACAACTGGCGTGTGGGCAAGTTCAACCCACCAGCCTACCTCAAAGGGTTGTCATGAGGTCTCCTGGGCATTTTGGGGGGAATTTTTTAATGGCGTATGGTACACCGGGTCCAGCTAGTAGAAATCAAATAGACTACATAATTAGATTTTCTTCCAACAAGGTTAGATGGCTATAATGGGGGTGGATAAATTCTTGGAGTATAGCTCTATTAGTGGTATATAGTATATAAATGGAGCTTCCATGTTCAGAGACAGTATATATCTGAATACCAGATCATGGGGAGAAATAATCAAAGAGGGCTGTTGCCATCATGTCTTGCTTATAGGCATTCTGGGGACATCTGAGTGACCACCACCAGATGGAATCTTTGTTGGATCTAGCAGGGCTGTTCTTTTTAAAATGTTCTTATGACCGTACAGGAGGAAGATGGATTGTGAGGAAGAAAACTACATTATGGATCCATACATGTATGAGAGAAACAACAGACCAATACTATTTCAATCTGTCACCTGCCCTAAGTAGTAGATGGATTGATTTTGTGTGATTGATTTTCTTTGGGTGAAAAAGAAAGATTGGTTTTCTTTGGGTGAAAAAGAGTTTTCAGTTTTATTTGCACATTGAGAAATAGAAGAAATAGGTGTGAAGTTGCAGTCAGCACTAACAAGGCTAACTTAGCTTAGCAAAATCAACTTGGATATGAGACCTCTGATCTCTCCTAGTTGTTGCTATCTAACAGCTTGTTTCAACAGGTTTCCTAAAGCATAGGCTCTCTCTGGCCTTTCTGATCTTGTTCTCCTTATACATCCCATGTGTCTGGGTAGTTAAAGCAAGTATGAGAAGTCCCTTCCTTCAGTGAAGTAGCCACCTGCTTGCTTTGAAATGGTGTCATTAGTTAAGTGCTCTTAACTAAGTTAAGTGTTGAGGAAAAGGTGAATCCACTCTTAGAGCCTTACCACATTCCGAAGAAAAGCGGTATAACAGCAGGAATGTTCCATCTTTCTTGCAGCCTGACTGCATGGCGTTGGTGTTCTTTCAGTGTTCTTTTCGTCCATGGGGGACCAAGGTAAAACTGCATCTTTTTGCAAATTTATTTTTCTAGTTAGGAAAAAGATGTGGTTTTACCTTGGTCCCCCATGGGACCGGACAAAAGAATGCCGACGTCATGCGATAAGGCAGCAGGAAAGACAGAATGTTCCTACTGCTTTGCTGCTTTTCTTTGCAGTGCAGTAAAGCTCTTATTCGTGGCAGAATAAGCCTGCCCATGAAAATATCTCCTCAAAGTCTATAGGTTAGAGAAAACACTGCCTATGTGAACTGAGTTTAAGCTGAGCCAGGTTTTACCATGGAGCAATTTTCAAGGCCAAGAGAAACTATGGACTTTTTCAAATGGGGGAAAAAACCTGCCGAGGTCGGGAGGAGGACGGCGCTGTCTCATGACTCCGTCCTCTTCCTGACCTTCCCCCGTGCTTCCTCTGCTGGGGGAGCGAGAAGCATGCCACTTTTTATTGACAGGGGTTCTCCGTTAATAAAAGTAGCGCGTTTCTCACTCCTGCAGCATGGAGGAAGCATGGGGAAAGGTCAGGAGGAGGATGGTGTTGTCCGAAATGGAGTGCTGTAAGCAAGACAGTGCCGTCCTCCTCCCAACCTCAGTGGGGGGTTTTACCCCCTGTTTGAAAAAGTCCTATGTCAAATGAAAGAGGTCCAGTTGTTTTGCTATCTCTTGTCAAATAATGATTGGCTTTAATGTGGTCTTTCCAAAATCATCATCATTCCTATTCTTTGCACCTGTCTTCAAATAAATATTGGTTGCCTACAAAATAAGATGGACCCTGGAAACACTGAAGAACATCTAGAACTTAATTGGATCAGATCTTATTTATTATGCCTTGATAGGCACACTGGTTTCTGGGCCTGGTACATCGAATAAATGCTTCATTTTTTGCTCTCCGACACTATTATTTTGTCCATTTCCTCATTTTTAAAATCCTTTCTGGACTGAGCTCCCACTTTTCAGCTCTAGTTCTCCCTTTCTGTTTATTTAAAAATGCATATAGGTCACCTCTCAAAGCAGGTTACAAAATGTGTAAAATTTAAACAAAACACTGTGAAATCCAATTAACAGCTTAGTAACTAAAAATAGCTAAACAATCAGTGAGAATGGAGATGTCTTCAGGGTTCTTCTAAAGGACAAAGATGGGGCTCAGATTATGCCACTGTGCTTTAGAGGTATGGCGTCACTACCAAAAAGCCTGATCCCTGTGCTTGCTAGTCTGGTTGTTCTCAAATGTGGACAAACAAGAACAATCTTGGCCAATGACTTCACAGTGCAGGTAGGTTGATACCAATAAAGGTTGTCCTTTATGTCACTTGGCCCTAAACCATTTAAGGCTTTAAAGATTAACACCAATACTTTAAATTCAGTTTAGAAATGCTTTGGCAAATAGTTTAGTATAGGTATTGCATGATCCGGCCACCTAATGCATACTAGCACTCCGGTGGCCTCATTTTGCTTTAGCTGAAGCTTCCAAACAATCTCCAGAGGCATCCATATAGACTGCTCTGCAGTACACCAGCCTGGATATCACTCAAGTATGGATCACCAAGTCAAAGTCCACTCTCTAGATAGGGGTGTAGCTCTGGAAGACCAGCTGAAGCTGGTACTCTAAGCCACCACTGCCATTTGAGCTTCCCTGGAACCAGGTCCAGTAGCAGTCCCAAATCAGGTACGTACTTCTTCACTAAGGGCACAATCCCATCTAAATTCAGTTGTAAACTTCCATCTAGGATGGTTGATTTCCCAACTCACAATGTTTCTGACTTGAATTGATTAAAGTCTCAGCTTTTTCATCCTTATCTATCATCAAATCATATCTAGAGATTGGTTCCACAGCCTCTCTTTGACAAACAGCTAGAAACAAAAAGCACAGCTGGGATATCATCAACATACTGATGATGCTTCACCTCAGATCTCCAGATGACTTATCCCAGTTTAGAGGCTGCTCTTGTTTTTTTCTGGCATTTATGGTGAATTTAACTCCAGTGGTAAAACTGGAGAACTAGATGTCATCAATTCTGGTTTATCAAGAGACACCCCCCCCCGCACTTTCTACCTTAAGTATGAAGTAAGGAGAGGGACACATACTCTCAAAAAGTACACCATGGAGATTTTTAGATGGGGGAAATAACCCCCGTAGAAATCGGGAGAGAAACGGGGCTGTTCTGCTGCCAGTGCTCCATTTCGCACACCCATTTGTTCTCCCTCCATCCTGCTTGCATTTTCCTTCTGCTATTTTCCACTATTTTATACTAATGAAGAACTTTCATTAGTAAAAAATAGCAGAAGGAAAATGAAAGCAGGACGGAGGGAGAACAAAGAGAGGTCGGGAGAAGGACGGGGGTGTGCAAAATGGAGCTCTGGCAGTGGAACAGCCCCGTTTCTCTCCTGATCTCCGCAGGCATTATTTCCCCCATCTGAAAATCTCTCATGAGTATCACAGATAGATAAACAGCTAGACAGTACTCTTGGAAACTAATATGAAGAACCAGAGGTTGCCTACATTATCAAAACTCCTGAATCTTGCTGTGAATGCCCACAAATCTGGGACGATCATTCACAACATTTTGGAGTATTTTACCTAGATGCGGAGTATGTGGAATTCGAGGTTTTCTCCACATTTTTGTCCACCACTGCAGCTGCTGCTGCTGCCATTGCTGCCACTAGCACAACCAGTTTTAAAGCTCCAGAGGCAGTTCCCAGCTGAAGGGAGTTTTTCCACTTCCCCTGGCTTGGCAGTGCTGTCTCCACTCGCTCTCTGCTTGCCTGTTGCTTCCTTCAAGCATCTCCATTGCTTTCTTCAAGCGCCTCTTCCTGCAACAGGACAGCAGGTGAAGGCAGTGCTGTCAAGCCAGGGGAAGGGAGAAAACCTCTTCCTTCAGCCAAGAACTGCCTTCAGAGCTTTAAATTATGGTTTAGGTGGCCGTGGCGGACAAAACTCTGCAGGGATAGTGAAGATGAGGTACCCTATGTCCCTGCAGAGAATAACAATGTACAGGGCTTGGGGGTGAATGTGGGGGCATGTGGGCAGAACTCCATTCAGAGTTTTTGCCTCACATGTAAGCATGCCCCCAGTGTTGTATTTACTACTGTTCTTCAAGTGCAAATAACACAGATGGGGACTGTCCTACGTGCATGGGGATCATGAAGAAGGCAAATCTTTTCCTGGAATTCATCTCTTTGTAAACCAAGAGTGACTGAAGCAGTGCTTTTAAAGATGTGCTGAGTGCTCTCCTTTTATTACTGGAAACTCTTGTCATTCTCACACTTCAGATGATGGCAGTGCGGTTTCTGAATTTGAGCTAGGCGCACAAAAACAAAGCTATTTTTCCAGTCTTTGGGGAAAATAGCTCACTTTACTGAGCCCAATCTCAGTTTGTGTGAGAGTGGGTTTATCCACTGCAACAAGTGATGGAACTAACCTTTTATTTATAAATGGATTGCCACTATAGGACTGTTTAGTCCTAGACAGTTCCTTATCCCTTTCTGTGCAGATAACATTGATAACAAAATCCCCTTCCAATAAATTCAAGGCACATATCTAAGATTATTAACTGTGGTTTACAAAATAATGTATGGGTAAGAAAAACATGTTCTTGGAAACATGTATGTTACAAGTATGCTCATTCAAATGCAGGGATTGATTCACTTCCCTGATAAGTATGGTTTTCATTGCAACCCCTATTTTATCCCACATAATGTACGAAGACTCTTGATTTTTTTAAAAAGCATGCTGGTGGGTTTTGTTGTTTTTTTTTAAATTATGCTTCTAATATAGACCAAATCCACACTACACAAATAATCCAGTTTGAAACTAGATTATTTGCCATGGCTTCTTCCTATGGAATCCTGCTTTGGAGCACTCTTTGACAGAGAGGACTAAAGATGTTATAAAACTACAAATTCCAGGTTTCCATAGGAAGGAGCCATGGCAAATATTCCAGTTTCAAACTGGATTATTTGTATAGTGTGGATTAGGCTTTAGGCTTATATATGGCCGCTAGTAGCCTTCCCATTCAAGAAACTGACCAAATTAACACCTACTTGGCATCAGTAGGTCTGCTACAGCTTGGGGCTACCTTTGAACCAGTGCTTGGGCAACCTGTGCATGTGCAGATATCATGGAGATAGTTCCCATCAGCCCTAGCTAGCCATCGTGAGGTATGATGGGAATAGTAATTCATCAACACCTTTAGATATTTAATATGGAAGACCTGCTTGCCCTTGTGAATTTTTTATTTTTATTTTATTTATTTAGTTATTTATACCCCACTCTTCAGCCACAAGGCTATCAGAGCGGCTTACAAATAGTTTTAAGCAATAGCAATTTACACATCTACACTGCATTAAGCAGTTTCCAATGTGTGTTAGCTAATTGCCCCCACAAACCGGGTACTCATTTTACCAACCTATGAAAGGATGGAAGGCTGAGTGAACCTTGGAGCCTGTTGGAATCGAATTTGCAATGTGATGACTTGCAGTACTCGCATTTAACCACTGCGCCACCAGGGCTCCCTGGTGAAGTGCCATGCTACCATTTTAGGGAGGCAAATCTACCCAAACCCTTGTTTCTTGTGCGGGGAGTGGGAGGGTATTAAGCAAGGATCCCAGAGCAAAAAGGCAAAAAGAAAAAGATTGCATGTTCATTTGATTCATCTGGATTATTTTTTATTCTACCGCTCGTTCTCTGCCAGAGTGTCAGGTTTGCAGATGTGACAGGGAAGAGAAAGCAGAGTGCTGTGTGGGTTCCATAAAGCTTGCTTCTTGTGGGGATTGTGTGGTTACCAAGGGAGCCCAAAGTATTACCAGAGGGACCTTGATTAGGCTCCTACTCCCTCTCCTGTCTTCCCTTCAGCCCACCCTTTCACACCTTCGGCAGCAGTTCTATGCAGCAAGGCTGCAGCAAAATACATTGCCTTTGAATAATGCATCCACATCCCCACCCCATCAGCAACATTTCAGCCTCTCTCTGTGTGAGTGTATATTTGTGTGTGTGCAGGCACACTCACAGCTCATGTATGAGGAAAGGAAGGAGAGAGACTCTTTTGCCTTCTGAAAGTCAATGCACAGCAAATGAGTGGAATGTTAAGTATGTGTCAGAGAGACAAGAGCAGTTTGGTTTGGACAGCAGGGAGGCTGTAGCCCTGCCCTCTGAATTATGCACAAGGCCTGCTTTTATCTGCCTTTCCCTGGACTGTAAAGCAAAGCTTTCAGCTTTCAAGTGTGCAGCTTTCAAAACCCTCCTACTCTTCCTGCTTCTTTTACCAAGGTTACCTGCAAGAACAGCTCCAGCTCTCCCACTTGGGCAGTCCACACTATTTAAAGTTGTCCTTGGAAAGCAATGGTCAGCAAAAGTTGCTGGGAGAGAAGGGAAAACTTAGAAATACATGTGTCTGGATAATTATATAAGGATGACTTAATGGAGAAAGGCACTATCTACAGTATTTCCTACTTCTGTAGGCAGCAGAGACTGGGAAAGGCGGGGTGACAACTATGGGTATAATGAATTAAAGCAGGGGGACTCTGGCAGTAAAGGCCTCCAGCACCTCATACAGCTAGACTAGACGACCTATATTTAGTGTGTGTGTACCACTAGTAGTGTATACACAACCAACATGCACAAACACATAGGCACAGAGAGGGAGAAACAGAGAGAACTTCAAAGTTCTGACTTGCAGGTATTGTAATTACCTCTAATAATTTATTTTTCCAGGTAATTAGGACAGAATTTTGAAAAACAGCTTAACACACAAGAAGGAAGCCATTTTATTGGTACAGCAAGTAACATCTTCTAGTTACTTTTAAAACTTACCTCTTAAGGGTTATGAATGTATTTTAGAAGCATTTTGACAGGATTCCCTCCCCTTCCAAGTTTATGTCAATCCTAAGGGTTCCCACCCTCCCCCAAAAGTTAATGAAAAATAATGGGAAAAAGGAAAGGCACCAGATCCCATGTGATCTTGGAAGCTAAGCAGCCCTGGTTAGTTCTTGAATGGGAGACCACCAACAAATACCGGCTGCTGTAGGCTATATTTCAGAGGAAGGAACTGATAAAACCACCTGGGAGTATTTCTTGCTTAAGAAAAGCCTATGAAATTCATAGGGTTGCCAGAAGTCTGCAAGCGACTTGAAGGCACATAGACACAGCATAATGAGCTACTTTTCTAACAGTGTAAGAGATAAAAGCAGTCAGTTATTTTCCAATTACTGTAACAGGAATTAATTACTTTTGAGTAATTACTTTTGTGCTACACACACACACACACACACACACACACACATTGGAAGGTTGTGGGAAAGATCAAGTACTTTCTTCCCCTGAACCTAGTCCATTGATATGTAGAGGTCAGAATATTGAACTAGGACCAGGAATGTCTGGATCTTCAGTCAGCCTCAGAGTTCACTGGCTCTCAGGCCTAACCTTCACAGAGTGGTTTGGCGATTTATAAAAAGGGAGGAGAGAACCATCTTGTGCCACCTTGGACAACTTGGACAGAAGGTGGGATATAAACTTAGTAATAAATAAATCAAATTAAATAAATCAATTCAGTCTCAGCTGACCTCCATCTCCTGAGGTCATCCCTTCTTGCACCAGAATCACTGATGCTGTTTTTCTGTCATGTCTTATGTTGGTCTTTTCCTCCCTGCACCATGGCTGGCTCACAGTGACCTGCAGTCGCAATATTACAAGCTGGAGATCGGTAAACCTTTTCTGACTTAGTCTTGACATTCCACCTTTACAGGGAATTTGCCAAAGAAAGAGAACGAGTGGAAAATCGCCGGGCTTTTATGAAACTGAGGAGGCAGCAGCAGATTGAGCGGGAGCTGAATGGCTACCGAGCATGGATAGATAAAGCAGGTAAAAGAGGCCTGGGTATTGATGTTTTTAGGGTCAATGTTATGTGTGGAGCTACTGAAAAACCTACTTTACTTTAGAACAATAGGAATCTATAAATATGCAAAAGAGCTGCCAAAGCCTATAAGCCTGAAAGCCAATGTATACATTCATACCTTTGTGCCCTAAAGTAGTGTGCCATTGTAATACATAGTTCACATGCTGTAGGACCCATAATGCAAGCAGCTATACTGAGGGGAAAATATATTTTAAAGTGTAATTATATACCTAGGAGACTGTGCAACTTTTTGCAGGTAGTACATTCCAATTATAAGTTAAAGCCTGGTGTTCAAATCAAGATTTGAAATTCAGAGCCCCACCCTACAAAAAATTTGGCCCTCCTAGGATTACAGAACTGTACCAATGGAGTCGTAGTTTCAGCTGGGAGAACTGACCCTGTTATGGAACTATCACGAGCCCATACATATTATCAATATCTACCCTTTGGCTACCCTGTTCCCACAGCTTTATGACCAAAGGATTTTCTTCAGACCTCAGATTTTTCTACCTGACTTTCCCTCAGGTTTTTTTATTCTCACTTCAATAATAATAATAATAATAATAAGTGTGAGCCCTCAGACGGCTTAAGTTAAACAAGCTACTATCAGTACGGTAATGTATATAGATGCCGTCATCTTCTTCAAGCTCTGCCGTAGCCCTTTGGAGCATCATGCTGAAGAAGATTGTAAATAAAGTTGGTGCAAGAACACAACCTTGCTTCACTCCATTAGTTATTAGAAAGGGCTCTGAAAGAGCATCGCCATATCTGACCTGACCGTGCTGCCCCTCGTGTAGCAAGATAATCATTTTAAGGAATTTTGGGGGACATCCTAGTCTTTCCAGGATCTGCCACAGACCTTTTCTACTCACAGTGTTGAAGGCTTTGGTGAGGTCGACAAATGTTACATAGAGACCCTTGTTCCGCTTGCCACGGGTCAGCGTAAGAGGGGCGCACCAAAAAAACGATATAAGGACTCCCTGAAACAACATCTCAGGCTCGGCCAAATTGATCATCAACATTGGTCCGCCCTGGCCTCACATCAGGAGGCATGGAGACGCACTATCCACAATGCTGCAGCCTTATTTGAGAAATCACGCCGAACAAGTCTTGAAGAAAAACGACAACGCAGAAAGAATCGCAACACAGAAACATCACCGAAGGAGACCTTCTGCTGTGCTTTCTGCCACCGGACTTGTTTATCTCGGATTGGCCTTTTTAGTCATCAGCGCGCTTGCAGAAAGCGTGGGATGAGTCCTTCCTGAATCTTTGTTTACGAAGAAAAACCAGAGAGAGAGAGAGAGAGAGAGAGAGAGAGAGAGAGAGAGATGATGATGATGATGATGATGATGATGATGATGATAATTGTATCCCGCCCCTCTACAGATGCAATCAGGGTGGCTTACAGCATTTAAAATACAGTATACATACAAGACCCTCCATCCCACCCCCCCTTAAAATACAATTAAATAATTACAAATTTAAAACATACTTAATAGATAGTAAAAACGAACAATAAAAATACTGTATTGGGATCGGACTAAGTTAGATTTTAGTTTCTGATGGCCTGGTATCTATTCAGGAAAGGCCCACCAGAAGAGATCCATTTTAAGAGCTTTTTAAAAACTATTTAGGGTGGTAATGTGACAGATCTCATCCAGCAGGCCATTCCTTAATCTGGGAGCAATAGCCAAAAAGGTCCTCTGCCATCTCTCTTCCCTTCAACCTCCATGCTTCAGGGTTGTCTGATAAATTCAACCAAGTTTTGTCACAGTTTCTTAACGACTGAAGCTATCTGCTGTGCACCTCTTGTGTAGGAGTACACCTAGCAATATTTTCTTAATTTATTCAGATGTAGTGCTATTTAAAAACTATCTCAAGCTTTAAATGTTTGGAATTTCCAAGGCATGTTCACAATATGCATTTTTAGAAAGCAAAATAAAATGCTAACATGTTTCCCTTCCTTTCCCATTTGTAGAGACATAGTTATATCATTGCAGTGATATCATTTGTGTCTGTATTTAATAACCAAAACAAGATTGGTATATGGCTGGGGAGAAACAGTGGTTTGATCAAAGTTTTGTGAAATTAATCCAGTAATTTGAGAGATTGTTTTGCCAAGCAGCCTTCTCCCAACTTTGCTTGCATGGATTCTTCAGCATGTTTACTTGGAAGTAGGTTCCATTGAACTCAGTGGAGCTTACTTCTGATTAAACATGCATAGAATTGCACTGTATTATTTTTTATTCTTCTCTGAACAACAACAACATTAAATACCCTTTTTCATTGGGTTTGCCTTTGAATAACACATTATTTATTTGTATGCTGCCTTTCTCCACACATTGGGACCTGAGGAGGCTCCCAAACAGAATCAATATTTTAAAAATATTTTTATTAAATAGTTTATCAGTTTGTCTATGTTAGCAAATTTTTATAACTCTGAGAACAGAGAAGTCTGGCAGTCATAATCATATATTGAAGAATTCTTCCATATTTCCTCTTGAGTTGATCTTCTATCATTCCCGATAGATAGAATTCAGCTCTCTTCTGAAATTTTATTTTTTTAAATGTCCTCTATTAACTGATGGATCTGAGTCCAAAACCTTTGAGCTTTATCACATAACCACCACATGTGATCAAATGTCCCTTCCTTCTGATCACATTTCCAGCATTTATTTGTAGCACTTTCATACATCATAGATAATCTTTCCAGTGTCAAATACCATCTGTGCATCATTTTATAAAAATTCTCGTTCAAATCATAACTCAAAATAAATTTCAAAGACTTTGTCCAGGCCCTTTCGCATTGATCCATATGTGAGTGAGTGCCAATATTCTGTGCCCACTTTATCATACATTATTTAACTTGTTCATCTTCCATTTCCATACACAACAACATTTTATATATTTATATATTTTGACAATCAAGTGATGAACAAAGTTGAATTTCAAATTCTGATTTGCCATCTTGAAAACCATAAACCATAAAGCTTTTTATCCATCTTAAATTTCTCACTACGCTGTCTATAAGCAGTGCATATCCTTCTGTTTCCAACTCCTCCCTGGATTTCATTCTGAATTGCCCATTCTCCAGTGATAATAAATTCTCATACATACTGCATTTTTATTTGGAAAAAAAACCTCTACTGTTCAAAGCCTCATGGGGTGAACTTCAAAAGAGCAATTTTGATTAAAATCAAGCTTTGTACTTATTCCAGACGTTTAACAATGATCTTCTCACTGAATGATTATTAAATGCACTATCACCTTTAACTTTATCAAGCCATAAGAACCCATGCCAACCAAATCTCACATCAAAGCCTGCTGATTGTAACAATCTTTCACTCTGCAGTATAACCCAATCTACCAAATAAAACCTGAGATATATTTCTGCTGCTGTTTAAATGGTGTGTCATTTGACAAAATTGGTAAAGTTTGAAACAAAAACAACATTTTGGGCAAAGCATTCATGTTAACCACTGAGATCCTACCCAACAGGATTTCTGTAAGTTCATTTCTGTAAGTCTTGCTTAATTTCATTCCACGTTTTAGCATAATTATCATAAAATAAATTTGAATTTTTGGTTGAAATGTTAACACCTAAATATTTGACCTGTTTTGTCAATCTTATATCCAGATCTCTCTGCCAAAATCACAACTTGATGCCTTGACCTTTTACTTCTATACCTTTAATGGTTTTTCCTTGTCTTATAGCTCTATTTAGCACTTCCAAAGCAAATATAAAAAGTAAAGGTAATAAAGGGCATTCCTGCCTGGTTCCAGTCTGAACCACATGCGATTTAGTCAAATCACTATTTATGAATATCTGATCATATTATGTATCATATATCAATTTTATCCAATGTATAAAGTTTTCCCCAAATTTCATCTTTTCCAAATCTGCAAACATAAATGGCCAATATATGTTGTCAAAAGCCTTTTCTGCATCTAAAAAGATCAAAGCCACTTACTTCTCATTATGTTTTTCCAAGTATTCCAAAATGCCCAATACATATCTAGTGCTATCTCTTAAAAATCTTTTTGGTAAAAAAAAAATGTTTGATCTTTATGTATCAAACCTTGTAATATTTTTTTCAATCTCTCTGCTGAAATAGCCAAGAAAATGTTACAGTTCTTAATTAATAAAGAAATTGGCCTGTAGTTTTTTGGTTCTCTCAAATCTCGACCTTCTTTGGGAATTAAGGTTATATTATCACTGTTCCATGAATCTGGTAATTTACTCCTCAGGAGAGATCATGACGTTGAAGAGGTACAATCAATTGATCTTTTAAGGTCTTATAATATTGTGCAGCAGTCAATCTGGGCCAGGAGCCTTGCTGGTCTTCATTTTCTTTATGGCTTCTATTGCTTCCACCATCACAATAGGCTCCTCCAATCTTCTCCTTGGTTCATCAGTAATTTCTGGTAGGTTCTTATTATTTAAATATGTCTCTATTTTCTCCTTTGGATTTGAGATGATTTGAAAAAAGATGTATAATATTTATAAAAGATCCTCTAACTTTTCTTCATTCGTCGTTTCTTCTCTTCCATCTCTTATTTTCCAAATTAACTTCCTTTCTTTCTCTTTTCTTAATTTATATGCTAACCACCTTCCTGGTTTGCTTGCTGATTCAAAGTGTTTCTGCCATGTCTCATCTTTTTTTTCTATCTCTTGAATAGTAAGTGTTGCTACTTGCCTCTGTAACGTGTATTTCTTACATTAACTCTATCTTTGAAAGATTTTTTTACTCCTTTCTTTTTTATTTCATTCAAAATCATTTGTAGATTCTGTTGTTTTTCTTCTTCAATTCTGTAGTTTGTTGCATAAAAAAGCCTCTCATAACTGCTTTACAAGTATCCCAAACCATCCTAATCTCAGTTCCTTTATTTAAATTGTCTTCAAAATAATCTTTTAATGCCTTCTTGGCTTAAATTATTACATTTTCATCGTATAACAATGATTCATTCAATCTCCAGTTAAAGTTATTCATCTCCTAATAAATTTACCCTGAATTGTGATCTGAAGAAATCTTTTGGGGAATCTCCATTTTAAAATTTGTGTAGCATATAGACTTTGATATTAAGAACGTATTAATCATCAAAAAGGATTTGTGCTTCTTAGAAAAGAAAGTTAAGTCATTAGCATCACCATATTTAAATCTCCATGCATCCTGTAGGGCAAGATTACCTAGTAGATCAAAGAAAGATCTTGGCAGTTTCCCCTGATCTCATTTTTTTTTCTCAGACTTCCTGTCTTTTTGGGAGGAGATTACAACATTCCAGTCTCCTAAAAATATCAAATTCTCGTATGAGAATTCCATTATGGGACAGCATTTTCTGAAAAAATCTGATTTAGCTTCAGTAGGTGCATAAAGACCAGCTATCAAGGTCTTAACCCCACATAAAGATACCTCCACTCCTAAATAGCTTCCTTTATTGTATTGAAAAAAAATTCTGGGGTAAAGATTGAATTAACATAAATAGCTATTCCTCTTTTCTTCTTATCCATCAAGGAGGTGAAATGGTTTCCCAATTTCACATTAATCAAAAGTTGCTCATGTCTTTGTCTAATATGAGTTTATTATATAAAGGCGAAGCCCAATTTCATTTTTTCCTAAGTGGTGAAATACTTGTTTTCTTTTCTGGGGTGCATTGAGGACCCTAACATTTCATGATAAAAATCTAATATTCACCCTCTAACCCTTATCTGCATCAGAGTCCTTATCTATGACTGAGTCCTTATGTATATCACCTTGCCCTTGAGGTTCTTGGTCCTGATCCTCCTTTCCTTTATCATCAAAGTCTTTTTCTTCCTCTACAGGCATCTTTCCTCCTCTCTGGTCCTTCCAAAACACTTTTGTATTTCTTCAAAAAATCTTTAGCTTTTGATATTATATTTATTCTGAATCTACTGTGTTTGAATCTGAAAGACACTCCTTCCGGTTTCTCCCATTATATGGTATCTCGTGACATTTCAGTTTGCATGTCAGAAATGAATAGTGCTTTCTCTTCTTCAATATTATGGATGGGATATCCTTGTAAATCATCAATTCTTGACCATCAATTACAGTAGGTCCACCGTATCCACTGATTCATTATCCACAGATTCGTTTATCCATGGGACACAAAACAGCACATCTACCATAGAGTCTAGAAAATGTGTCCTCTCTAGTCATTTTCTATGTCCTCCAAGGCAACTCTATGGTATTTTAAACTGGAAGTCCAACCATTATTTTCAATGGCATTTGCTATTGTCCACGGTTTTCAGTATCCACAGGGCCCCCATAACTAATCCCCAGTGGATAAGGGGGTCCTACTGTACTAAATTCTTCTGATAGTGTAGTTTTAGGACCAGTTCTTTTGTCTATCTTCTCACAAAATAAACAATGACATAGGGTTTTTTTACTCTAGCAACCCACAAATCCAATCTGAATGTCTTGTCCAGATCCCACATGATATCTTGTTTGGGTCTCTCCAGACTGTCAGCCAAAACATCTGCCATTCTTTCATGTGTATCTTCAGTCTGTTGTTCAGGTATACCATGAACTCTTATAGATCTCTATCTCTCTCTTTTAGATCCAGAAGAGCAGTTGCATCTAAATCATTCTCTCTATCCTGGGTTAATCTCTCCATCGTATCTTCCAGTTTCTGGGTCTTAGCTTCCAAGTTCTCCAATTTTTGGTTTGTTGAGTCATTTCCACTGATATTTTTTCTAATGAATGTCTTATCTCCTTAAGTTCCAAATTAAAATCTTTCCTTAACTGTCATTTCTTCAAGCATTTGCAAATTAGAGTCTGGCATCTGAGCAGTTTGCTCCACTGATGCTCTTCTTTGCCCTTTAGCTTGAGCTGCTTGAGCTGCTTGAGCTGCCATCTTTCTGGATTAGATTCCTCACTTTAAAACTCTTTATTTGACAGCTGTCAAAAGCTTCCTTTAAAAAAAAATAAAGATTTTTTTCTTTGCAATTTCTCTGCTCCTCTACATGTTGTCGCTGTGGCCTCTACTTCTATTTTAATCCTCTCTCTACTCTTCTTCTATAGCTGGAAGGTCACATGGTAATTCACTTCCACACATTCAGGGACCTTGAGATTAATCAGCTTCCCAGGAAAACAACATTCCTTCTCTTTTTTTAACCCTTTAACATCTTCTGAACGTTTAAATTCATTCTCCCTTTTCTCTCTTTACTATTAACATACAGTAACAAGGCAAATTGTCTTTCTCATTCCTTCTCCCCTTGAAATTATTAAGGGAGCTTCAATCTTATTTAGAACCTGCTTTTTAAAAAGTACTTTTATTTCTTCTGAAATTTATTCACTTAAAACGAATATTATTTAGAGTCATCTTAGAGTAACATAAACATTTTGATCACTCATATGGACATGGAAGTTCTTGATTGACTGAAGTTAATTGTCACTTTCAGTTAGGGCTTTCTCTAGTTGTTTTTTTGTTCTTGAAGTTTAAAAAGTTGAATGCGTTGCTTGGTGCTGAAGTGGCCAGAAGCGGTGGGGTCTTTGCTCGTGGTCCCCTCCATCCTGCCGTGTCTCACTGTGCTCCACATAGCAGCACACCAGGGATGGGAAATAGACCCTTGTGAGCAACCTCAGAGTCCCATGTGCCTGGGGAAAAAATTCTGCTGTTCCCAATATCACTGGGCCAGCACTAACCACTGATGGTGACCACTTCTTTAGCACAATCACTGCAGGGACTGTCATTGAACTGCCGTTCCAACTAGAAGTCCCAACAATAATTTTTTAAAACAATTCAAATTCCCAATATTAAACAGTATACAAATCATTTAAAACACATACAAAGGTTTAAAAATAAATAAAACACTCATTCCAATAAGAAGCTTCCCTGCTTACACATGAAAAGCCTGCTTAAACAAAAAGGTTGTTTATTGCCTATCAGCAAAAGGAAAACAGGGAAGGGGCCAGCATAACCTCCCACGGAAGGGAGTTCCAAAGGGTGGGAGCAGCCACTGAGAAGGCCTTTTTGGGGGGAGTGTAAAACATCTTTAGCGTTTTTTTTCCTGACAAACCATTTGATTCAAAAAGAGAGAGAGAGAGAGCAATCCAAGCTAGTAGCTGAAGCTTTATAGTTTTACCAGACTTGCTTCAATTGCTACCCTTTCTTTGGTGGAATTTTTAAAACTGCACCTCTTGCATAAAATAAAACCAACTGCAAAATTGATTTACTTATTTAATTTATTTCCTGTTTTTCTCCCATATGGGATCCAAGGCCTGTTCTGTAAATGTGTCTGCTTTCTTATAGATATCTATCCATGGTGAATGGCAAATGACAAATAAGGCAGATTTTTTTTTTTTACAGTCACAGATATTTGGAATTTCCCAGGACTTTCTGGAGAAAAAATGGTACCTACTCTCATTCTCTCCCCCTGCCTGAAATTTCACCTCACCATCAAAATATAGTTGAAATAAAACAGCACATTTCAAGGTGGTTGAAGTGGCTGAGATGCAGCTCTTGGCCATTTGATACAACTTAATTTTGATAAGAATTTAGAAAGGTCCTAAATGTACTCATCCTAATTTGCAGAGAACAATTATCTCATTGAAGTTTCAAATCCAGCTCTTCAGGATTTCCAACAGTGTTCCTTTTCCATCATATTTCCTAATTCCTAAGATAAATGAGAGGTGCTAAAAACAGAGGTTCTTGCATGGTAATGCACCATTCCTTTGAGTTATCCTGCCATGCCTGCTGTCATTCTGCTATGTACAACCAGAGGCTCATTCTGTTTATGAGTGATCTGTATGCCATCAAAACTTTTATAATGCTTGACAGGAACCCCCACCACCTCACCTGAGACAAAGTCACTGCAGGGGTGGGCAGAAGTGGGAAAACCAGGGCAGTGGATGGAAAAGGAGGGATTACTTTAGGGTTGGACTGCAACTCTCATCAGTCCTAGGCAGTGGTGAGAGTTGGAAGGTGGGAGTTGTAGTCCAACCGCAACTGGAGGGTTACACACTCTCCAGTCCTGGGCTACTGGGGCCCTCACCCACCAGTGTACTCCCAAAACACCCACAATTAAGGGAAGGGGCTTTAAAACTCTCACACACATTGAGCATAATCACCTACATGGAAATGTTACATTGGAAGAAGCTCTGGAATAAAAGTCTTTGTTGGATAAATTAGTCTCATGGGACAAACCTGCTCCCAACATAAAGATGTCTCCCATATTCTTTCCCCTACACAAAGGGGGGGGGTTGGGGAGGATGATTTTGAACAAACACCCCCTGCCATTCCTCTTTGAAACAGTTAGCCTCCCATGTGAACTTTAGGGGGTTGTTCACATATCCCCTTTCCTAATGTGTCATTTCACCCACAGCAATGAAAATAAAGTGTTGTACCACTGTTATTGACAGCTAATTCACAAAATTCAATGAGCTGCTTTGAGTCTGGGAAAACACAAGGTTCTCTTCTTTGCCAGAGCAGCACTTCCTCTGTCACCCCCATCCCAAGGCACTGTATGTGTAGAAATCAGAGCAGAGCATTAGAAATGGTATTTATCTGGAGTAAACCACAAGAGTTGCTGGCATGCTGGCTGAGGGAATTCTGGGAATGGTACACCAAAATAACTAAGGGTTCCAAACTCTGCTATGGGGTGGCATCATTTTTTATGTGGCAGATGTTTTTATGATTACTTTTCTATTCTTTGTGTCTGCATTGATAACCCTTAATTGATTTAATGTATTTTTGATGCTCTTCATGTTTTATTTTGGAAACCACTTTGGAAGCCCTAGAAGTGTCTGTTTTCCTCCTTGATTCTGAAAGGATTTACTTCTTTGTGTTAGAAATCCCAGAAAGAGACTAAATTCTTGAAGCTTCAAAATCTTGAGTCCTGTCAACTCCCAGTGTGTGAACTGGTATTCCTCTTGTGCTGGAGTTGCCCCATTTTACTGTATTACCTGTGATCTTTCTTTTTATGACTCTTCTTTCCCCCATATTCTGTTGGCATGAAATCTGTGTCTTTTGTTTAATTAATATGCTGGAACCTTGTTACAGAACAGGTGACAAATATATTCCTAAAATGTTTAATTTTTTCCATCTTTGTATAGAGGAAGTAATGTTGGCTGAAGAAAACAAAAATTCTGGCACATCAGCTTTAGAAGGTAATAAAATACTGAACATTCTCTGTTCCTTTTAATGGATTTACACACAACAACAGCAATGCTTCTCCTACCTGCTGCTTTTCCTTTGCTGTACCCCAAGTGAAATTTTATATCCCCAGTGTGGAGTTATGACTTGTAAAGGACTCCCTTCCTGAACTAGGGACAAAAGAAAAGTTTTGTCCTCATCGCAACTGTATCCACATGTGCAGCAGTCTTTACCTTCCTCCAAAGGAAAAATGGCTTCAGGGAACATTAATAATTTTTTAATTGAAACTATGTGTTTAACTATGTTGTGTTTTCAACTGTTATAATTATGTTTCAATAATAGTCATATTTAATTCTTTTTTAAGTGTTGTAATTAATGTTTTACTTGTATCCTTTTAAATTATTATTAGCCACTTTGAATCCCATTGAATCCCATCAGCATAGCCCACCTTTTTATTTGCATAAACTCATCCTGAAGCTGTGTTACTTGGTGAGTCTAAACTAGAATGTATATTGGGAACTACTCCTTGATATTGCTGCACGGGTTTGTAATGCTCACCTTTGTGCTTTTTCTCTTCCTTTTTAGTTCTCAGGAGGGCAACCATTAAAAGAAACCGGACAGAAGCCATGAATCGTGACTCCAGTGATGAGCGTGTGGATATCTCCTCAGTGGGTAAGATGCAGACAGGCTATGGGTGTCCTTGACTCAATTCTGTTTCAATGCAGAGATATTTCTTATTTTTCTGACCTGAAATGCAAAGTAAGGCTTTGCCAAAATGTATGAATCAGCAACCAAATTGGATCAGAAAGATCAGAACTGACCTCCCCTGTGGACAAGATGTATGGAGCTTAGAATGTTTTATGTTAGTTATAATTCCAATCCCCACACACACACACACCCCCCAAAAATAGTTCACTTTCTCTTTTCTCAAAAATATTTAGTATTTGTTGTTCTTGTTGTTAACTGCTGTCAAGTCAACTTCGACTTAATGAGTGAGAGACCTCCAAGTCACTCTGTCCTCACCAGCCCTGCTCAGGTCTCGCAGACTCAGGGACATCTATCCATCTGGAATGCAGTCTTCCTCTTTTCCTCCTGACTTCTACCTTACCAAGCATTAATGTCTGTTCTAGTTAGTCAAGTCTTCTCATGATATGGCCAAAGTACGACAGTCTGAGTTTAGTCATCTTGGCTTCTAAGGAGAGTTCAGGTTTGATTTGCTCTAGGACCCATTTATTTGTCTTCTTAGCAGTCCACAGTATCTGTAAAACTCTTCATTACTTTTAAATAAACCTTATAATATAGCAGCATGAGTCACAGAACAAGCCTGGCCCTGGGCCACTTCATATAGCTGTGTTAACATTTACTGAAGCCTTACCTTCATAACTGAAAAAGTGGTTTTACACTGCAAAAGGAGTCATTGTTACAGTCAAGATATAACAGTGATGTCTTCATTAAATATGAAGTAATAATTAGTAACTCATTATTTGTAACCAGTAACTTCCTGGTTCTAAGAATGGCAGTGTTTTAGGGCCTTCCAGATGTTTCAGAGCATCAACGCCCCCAAGCCCCAGTCAGCATTGCTAATTTGAGGGAATCATAGTCATATAGTCATAGTCATATCTGGAGGGCCAAACATTTCGTATTCTTAGTTTGGGATCCAGGATTGTAGTCAACTGGAGGTACCACTGCTGTGCTCCTCCTACTATTGCTAACCTTTAAGAATTGTGGTAGAAATGAGGGGTAGAGAGCAACCTGCTTAGCACCTGCAAGACCAAACTTTCAGTTGCCTGGGGCAGTCAGAGAAGGAGTGCATCCATGGTGTTGCAATTAATCTGAAAGAGAAGAGGCCCAGAAAAAAGACATGGGTGCAGCATGACAGAAGGGAATTGGATACAGAGCAGAGAAAAGTAGTGATGTGGCAATAAAGGGGTACTCTAGCATGAAAACAGCTAGATTGAAATGAATGAATAAGTCTGAATTTATTTCTTTGGGCATATATAAAGACAGTGGTTTCTGTTAATTTACTCAGCTGGACAAAGCTCATTATGTTATCAGTCATCAGTTACTGCTATTGCCAATGGTAACTGTGCTTATTTTGCATACGTTTAAGCTTGAATTAAACTGTCACAGGGTATAATTTTTGTATTTCATTGCCATCTAACTCTACCCTTTTGTTTCCCTTCTCTATCCTTTTGTATATATGCCTGCCAGCAATGTATAACATTTCATGTAACTGTTGAAGCAGACTGTAATCTGCAAAAGCTTATGCTATAATAAATGTATCAATCTGTTCAGGTGCTGCAAGACTGTTGGGCTTTTTGTTTGTTTGTTTGTTTTTGCTGCGGCTGACTAATGTTTCTACATTTTGTAGCTTTGTAAGAGAAGGAATTCAGGCAAGTGCAGCTTGTTATGAAAGGGTGTGAAATGCTGCGTGTTCTGGAATTTTCCCTTGTACACACCTCTTAAGTTAAAGGTGCAACCACTGTGCTCTCTTGCACCTGGCCATCCTAGGAAAAATACTTGCATAGCCTCCCTATCATCCAAACCTCATGACTCCTTCAGGTAGTGAGCAGAACATCTTATCATTTACCAGTACTGGCAGGAAAACATGTTGTCTTGCAGGCAGAGAGCCACAGAACAAGGGAGTTAATTGCAAATTTGAATGGATAAGTAATGCATACAGTGCATTCCCATTATTGGACCCAGTTTGATGAACACAAATAATAAACAGTTTGGGGGATTTTGTGTTAAATACCTGGCAGAATGGATTTTGAGGTGTGTGTGTTTTTAAACCTCTCTTGGTTGAGCAATATTCAACATGGGTGTATAAGAAATATGTAAGGTGGCTGTGTTTCCACTAGTGTCTCTTTCAGCATTGATTTACTTCAAGAGAAAAGGGCTCTGCTTCCTTTGATGCAGTGGTGGTAAATTAACTCTTTTGATTTGGCAGATTTAGTTATGTGTTTGTTAGGTTGAATGTTTGCACCAGTGGTTTGATGTACATATACTATTCACACACACTGAACTTTAAAATGTGGTCCAGATTAAACATGATATTTTTTAATCTTGAGTAATTGGCATGGGATGAAAAAGAGCTGGTTTCTAAAAATAATAATGTCATCTTTATTTGTTTACATTATCCCCCCATCGCTCTCTCTCTCACACACACTGGAGAGCAAGCAGTCAAGTCGAGCTCCCCTCCCCCTTAAACATAATGTGGGCTTATGAAATCCAGTTCTGCCATGTGCTACCCATGGGATAATGGCTTTTCCCTGTATTTATAAATACCTGTATGAGGGATTTGGCTTGTATGGTTGCTTCTCTGCTTTTGCTTTTCTAGAATGCCCATGCTTCGTTGGTCTCTGCTAGCATCTTTCATCTTTCTTTTCCATCACCCTGCAGGTACCCCGCTTGCTCGGGCCAGCATCAAGAGTGCTAAATTGGATGGAGCTTCCTACTTCCGACACAAGGAACGGCTCCTGCGCATCTCTGTTCGTCACATGGTGAAATCCCAGGTGTTCTATTGGCTCGTCTTGAGTATAGTGGCCCTCAACACTGCCTGTGTGGCCATTGTCCATCACAACCAACCTCCATGGCTCACTCATCTCCTCTGTAAGTGGTAGGGTTATGTGTTGTTTATGTACCACTCTTGCAGTTCCATCAGAGAACAAAACAAGAAGTCTGGGCCTGGAGCCAACTATCCTGGTATGCAGAGAAACCTTTCATCCAGGAATCACAGGAATATGGCTTGCTTTTGTCACTTCTGGAAAGGGCAGTGATTATTCCCTGACATTCTTCTTCTGATTGTGGAGCCTGATCTCATTTTGATCATAGAAGTTCTAATCAGAAATATACAAACATATACTCAGGTAAAGGACCTAAATTCCCTAAAGGCACCAAATCCCATTGGATCATGGATGCTAAGCAGGGTCAGCCCTGGTTAGTATTTGGATAGGAGACCACCAACGAATATCAAGTGCTGTATATATTGCAGAGGAAGTCACTGGCAAAACCACCTCTGAGGATTCCTTGCCTAAGAAAACCCTATGAAATTCATGGGGTCAAAATAAGTTGACAGGCGATTTGAAGGCACACACACACACATACTCCAGTGAGGCTGTGTTGTTCAGAAGTGGCATGAAACTAGAGACAAGTCTGCTTGCTAGCTGCTTATTTAATAATATGTGTAGTGGTGATGAATGTCAAAAACCACCTCCTCTTTTCAGCAGTTTTTCAATACAGTGTAGGTATATTCATACTGGACATTTTTCCTGCTCTTTGTTGTTTGTTGGTTGCAGCTTATTTGTGCTATTTTAATTCTTTACTTCTCACTGCTGTTAAATTTGAATTCTCTTGGCTATTAATTTGTTGATTATATTAACTTGTTGATTGAGGGCTCGCACTAAGGAGATTTTCAGACAGCGTTTAACAGTCCCTACCGTGGGATGAGGTCCCGGGAAAGGAACGGCGCTCTTGCACGGCAGGGGGGTTATTTTCGGACGCTGCCGTCCCTCTTCCAGGATCCTTCGTTGCACGTCCGTGAAGCTTTGGAAGTGGCCACGCCATATTTTAAGCACGGAAGTTGCCCGTGCTTAAAATATGGTGTGGCCGCTTCCAAAGCTTCACGGACGTGCAACCAAGGATCCTGGAAGAGCGATGGCGTCGTCCGAAAATGACCCCCTGCTGCACAAGAGCGCCGTTCCTCTCCTGGGACCTCATCCCGCAGTAGGCACTGTTAAACACTGTCTGAAAATCTCCAATGACTCTAAACTATCTAGTCCATGAGCTGCTCTTCGCTGATGATGATGCCCTTGTTGCCCAGACAGAAGGAGCTCTGCAGCGCCTAACATCCTGCTTCGCAACGGCTGCAGAGCTGTTTGGGCTGGAAGTTAACCTGAAGAAAATGGAAGTTCTTTACCAGCCTGCACCAGAGGACGAACACCACCATCCCCACATTGCCATCGGAAACTCTGTGCTTTAGTCCGTTCAGCAGTTCACCTACCTGGGAAGCATCATCACCTCAGATGCCAAGATTGATAAAGAGATCGATCACAGATTAGCAAAGGCATATAGCGCTTTTGGAAGACTTTACAAAAGAGTCTGGAGTAATAAACACCTGAGGCAAAGCACAAAAATCAATGTGTATAGAGCCATTGTACTGTCTATTCTCCTTTATGGGTCTGAAACATGGGTTACCTATCGCCAACACTTACTACTCCTCGAACGCTTTCATCAGCGCTATATCCGCACAATCCTAAATATACACTGGACTGACTATGTGACGAATGTTGCTGTCCGTGAGCAAGCAGGGATCACCAGCGTTGAGGCCATGATATTGAGAACACAGCTGTGCTGGGCAGGGCACGTTTCTAGGATGGAGGACCATCACCTCCCAAAAATAGTACTCTACGGGAACTCGCCATGGGTCAGCGTAAGAGGGCCGCTCCAAAAAAACGATACAAGGACTCCCTGAAACAACATCTCAGGCTTGGCCAAATTGATCACCAACAATAGTCCGCCCTGGCCACACATTGGGAGACATGGAGATGCACTATCAACAATGTTGCAGCCTTATTTGAGAACTCCCGCTGAACAAGTTTTGAAGAGGAATGACAACGCAGAAAGAATGACAACCCGGAAACATCACCCAAGGAGACCTTCTGCTGTGCTTTCTGCAACCAGACTTGTTTATCTCGGATTGGCCATTTTAGTCATCAGCGCACTTGCAGAAAGCGCGGGATAAGTCCTTCCTGAATCTTCATTTGCGAAGAAAAGCCAGAGAGATATCACGATGCTTTCATGAGATGACATCATGGTTGTTCGTAAACAAAACCATGTGAGCCAAAATGTGTGAAAATGAAACATCAATGAGGGGAATGAAAGGGGATTGAATAGCAGAGATACAATGTGAATATCCAGCTCAGTGAGTGGGGTCCCCCCGCCCCCAATTTGGCAGCATGGAGTGTGATCATTTCACAGATAATGTCAACATTAGTAAACATTCAGCACAATTCTACTTAATGATTATGAGAAAACTCCCAAGTACCCCTGATTAATGAAAGAGCCTTAGACTTGGGCTGTATCAATACAATGTATTTTCTGTAGGTTAGTGCCAATTTCAGTGTACATCTAACAGGCGGGATCTTCATTTCAAGCCTTGTTGTTTTAGACAAAAATAGGACTGGTGACATTGATTCAAATTAATTTGCAGCAGCATGTATCTGTTTCAATGGATGAAGATCCTTACTAGTAGTCATGACCATAATGTGGTCCTGTTACAGATATCATTTTATCTGTACAGTTGTGTGAAAATCTTGAATATTGGGTGAACATGTCCTGACTCTAATTTTGGTGGGCAACTTCTGGTCATGATGGGGAGTTTACATTCTCCTCAAATGCATCCTGAACCCACAGAGGACAGTCCTCTGCTACTGTTGAATTTTGGTGGGGGGGCTGCAGGCAAACCCCTTTGCTTTCACTTTAATATGGTAGTACAAGAAATACATGTGTTGGGTTTAAGATGAAACATGCTTCTTGGAGTCTTCCTGGAGTGTGTTTTAGTCTAAAATCAAGGTGCACACGGCATGTGTGTGCTAACATAATTAATATATCTTCTCCCAGTCAATGATGTTACAAGATTATACTATTGTACAAGATTGAATAGTAATTTAATCACACTGTCTTAAATCCCTCCACAGTGAAATTTGAAACTTATGGGAAGTTTCAACTGTAACATTACTAGTTAACATTTTGATTTTCGTAATCTGGAGGTGAATGTTTGATTTTGAGCCCATAAAAAGAGTGTTTATGGTTTGTCAACTGACAGACTTGCTGTTCAGATCCTCCAGACAATACCAGGTTTAACCTGCTTAGAGGGGCTGACCATAATGTTCTTTGGAAAGATCTTACTAATGAATACTTTAATGTGACATATCTAGCTGAAGAAGTAACTAGCAATCTAGCAGGATTGATAAGCAAGTACTGTATGTCTTACCTACCCCACCAGCTACGACTCCTTGAACGCTTTCATCAGCGCTGTCTATGCACAATCCTAAATATACACTGGACTGACTATGTGTCGAATGATGCTGTCCTTGAGCAAGCAGGGATCACCAGCATTGAGGCCATGATATTGAGAACACAGCTGCGCTGGGCAGGGCACATTTCTAGGATGGAGGAACATCGCCTCCCAAAAATACTACTCTACTCGCCACGGGTCAGTATAAGAGGGGCGCTCAAAAAAAGTGATACAAAGACTCCCTGAAACAACATCTCAGGCTTGGCCAAATTGATCATCAACAATGGTCCACCCTAGCCTCACATCGGGAGGCATGGAGACACACTATCCACAATCCTGCAGCCTTATTTGAGAACTCACGCCGAACAAGTCTTGAAGAGAAACGACAACGCAGAAAGAATCACAACCCAAAAACATCACCCAAGGAGACCTTCTGCTGTGCTTTCTGCAACCGGACTTGTTTATCTCAGATTGGCCTTTTTAGTCATCAGCGCGGTTGCAGAAAGTGCGGGATGAGTCCTTCCTGAATCTTCGTTTGCGAAGAAAAGCCAGAGGACTGTATGTCTTAGTTTATTGCTGAAGTCCAGATTACTCTTTTGCTTCCATTCCATCCTGTAGGCCAGATTGATTCATGGGCTCATGTATGTGGGTAGAAGACTGGTTGAAGAAAGGTTAGAGCCAGGCTGGGATAGTTTCCATCTCATGTGGACTACTATTTTATTTTATTAGAAGCACCATAGTCCACCAATGTATTTTAACTTTAAAAAAGAAGAATATTTAGTCTAAGGAGATTTTCAGACAGGCAAAAATCGCTCTTTGCCGCGCAAGCAGCCTCCCGAAACTGCTGCGCGGCAAGGGTCTTCTTCGGACGACGCTGTGCCTCTGGCGAAACCGTCCGTGTCACTTCCGTGAAGCTTGGGACGGCTCCGCGTCATATTTCAAGCACGGAGGCTGCCCGTGATTGAAATATGACGCGGAGCCGTCCCAAGCTTCACGGAAGTGACACGGACGGTTTCGCCAGAGGCACAGCGTCGTCCGAAGAAGACCCTTGCCGCGCAGCAGTTTCGGGAGGCTGCTCGCGCGGCAAAGAGCGATTTTTGCCTGTCTGAAAATCTCCTAGGTCTCTTAACTGTTAAGTCATAATCTGTGTCTAATGATCCTAAGAATGTATTCTTGCTTAGAAGGTGTCTTGTTAGATCAGAAAAAGGCTAGCATTTATTTCAAGAACCCCCTAGCAACCAGCAGTGGTCCACAAGAAACTGGCCAGTGTGCCTTTGGTCACCGATGGTATTACTGCCAACCCTGTGTGTGTGAAAACAGGCAGCCCATGCAGAGAAGTTAGCTGAAGAAACAATTTCTGTTATCACTGCCACAATCTTCATAGCGGCTGTTGTCACCGAAATGGGCACTAGCTCCCTGCTCACAGAAACCGGTTCACAACAGCTCTTTCCAGTTGTTGGCCTGCATACACAATTGACAGTACAAACCAGTTCTTTGTGGGCACATCATGCATTACTATAAAATTTTGTTCCAATCCTGGATGAAGAGAAGCAGAGGTGGTGCCTAATACAGTTGAGTTTCTTTCTTTCAGACTATGCAGAATTCATATTTCTGGGGCTCTTCCTCCTAGAGATGTCCTTGAAGATGTATGGAATGGGACCACGCCTTTACTTTCATTCTTCGTTCAACTGCTTTGACTGTGGGGTAAGCGGTACCCAGACAAGTTGCACAAAACAAATGCAAATGGATGGGTAGAGTAGAAAGTTTTGTGTTTCTTTTTTTTTTTTTTTTTTTGAGAATTGTCTTGGAATAAATAAAACTCTGTAAGAGAACAAATATGTGACATGAGCACAATTACCAGTGTGTTAAGGTAGGGGGAAGTTTACTGTGTAATTGACTTACACGGATCATTCAGTCATATATTGCACAAATATGTCATGAGGAGGGGTTTTCTTCACACTCACTTTTTAATCAATTCTATTGATGCAGCTTCTATTCCTGCAGGAGGGCTGGGAGGGTAGAGGAGGTGGTTGTGTGTGCCACATGGTATGAGGTGGCCTTGTTACAAAGGGACAAAAATACCTTGACAGGATCCCAAGTATAACTATGACCATTTGCAAGTAAGAAAAAGGAAACCAGTATGCTTAGGCTTGAACAGGAAGTTACAGGGAAGAACAGGGAGAAACAGGAAGTAGAATAGCTGGAGAACAATTTGTTGAAAAGGGGGAGTAATAAGGATGATTCCTCTGCAGCTGAAGGTCAGTTAAGGTGAAGGAGAAAGACAAAGTGTATTTGGGAACTTCCTTACCTCCCTCTGTGGCTACAGGATCTAATGGAAACCATCAGTGAGCAAGACAATGGCAGCCTCACCATCATTATGCAAGCTTTTGTTTCTCACATAATGTGTACATCTTCTATTCAGTATTTTTGTTAGATGTCACATATTTGAAACACTCAAGTAGTACCTATAGTTTAAGAATCTTTTTCTCTCTTAGAAAACCCCTAATTCTGCAAGGCAGGAGGGAATGAGGATTTTTGGCATAATCTCTTCATTGTAATTAATTGTCACCAATTTATGGTTCTCAGGAGTCTTTGGAAGAACCCTTCACTGTTAAACTGGCATAAAAATGGTATATGCTTGTGAGAAAATTGGCCCAAACAGCTTAGTATTTTGTACTGGTGTGTTGTTGTTGTTGTTGTTTTGTTTGTTTTTTTACAGATTTCACAAGGTAATTCAAGTGATAGATGAGGCAGGATATAAATGTACAGTAGCACCCCTGTATCCATGGGGGATTGGTTCCAGGCCCCCTCGTGGATGGTGAATTCTGCAGATAATAGCGAATGCCATTCCAGGGGCCATCCTGGGGGAAAGGGAGGGAGGTGAGATTGCTCCTCCCCCTCTCTTCCCCCTTTGCCCCCGCCATGGCCCTGCTGCAGTGGCAATCATGGGGGGGGGGAGGCAAGGTCCCTCCTCCCCCTCTCTTCTCCCCACCATTACCAACTGCGGATAATTGAATCCATGGTTGGTGAATCAGCAGATATGGGGTTGCTTCTGCATACAAATACTAAAGAACATATGTACCTACTTCCACTTGCTTGAGTTATGTATGTTAACCTGTGCATATGTGTGTTTGTGTGTGAGAGAGAGACAGAGACAGAGAAAGGGGTGAACACTTAAATACGTGGAGTATCTCTTGAGGCACGAGTGTGGATATGTGGCAACCTACTTTTCTTATAATGGATAATTTTCCAGTAGTGTGGGGAGGCAGTACTTAAGACCAGGTTTGACTCTTCCTCCAGGTAATGACAGGCAGGGCAACTAACCAATAATAACTAACATATCCATCTTAGGGAGGAGAGCCAGCCCAACCTTCCCCACTTCTGTCCTGCCTTGCAGTGAGCACAGGTCTGGGGCTTGGATCTCCTACCTGCTGTATCTTTGCTTTGGGGAGAATGATTAGTCTTGGTGACCAGAGACCCCATATTTCTGACCTTTCCTCCAAGGAAGAGCCCAGGTCCATGGAGCAACTACCTTTGTTGGGTCGATTAACAGAGAAGGAGCAGCAGGACCTCTCTGGAAGTTGCACAGTGAACTCCCTGGACGTCACTAACATGATGACTGAGTATGATGGGGCCCTTGTCTCTGAGGCGGACCATACTAATGCAGTGACTATTTTGTCAGGTACGGCAGCCATATCCACTGCTGTGCAGGTGAGTGCCTTGGCTTCCCCTCCCCCCTCATTTTGGATGGGAATGAACTCTCACCTCAAGTGGATTACCACTGGCCTAGTGGATCACCTGATCATCCGGCACATGGTTGCTGCAGGCAGCTTGAATGGAGGAGATGTGGATCCCCAGGAGGACCTTACTCCAGTGTCTGTGGGTTTTTCCTGCCAAAACTTTGCTGCAGTCACATCATCATCATCACTGTCATCTCCTCTACAGCTAGGCCATATTAAGCACAAGGCCAAATGCAGCAGGCCTGCTGCCTCCCTGAGTCAGTTCCTACAATTCAAGGAGACTATAAGTATCATTCTCTACAGACTCCAGAAGCTTCACCACCATGGAAGGTGAAGAAGAGCATAAGAATACTGTGATTGCTGCTGTCAGGCTTATCCCTGGATTCTGGGTATCAGAGTAGACTCCATGGAAGACCCTGACATGAGTTTGGTTCTTGGCCTGTTTGTTTCCCTGTCTGGGCCTCTCAGCCCTTGGTTGGGTGCCAGCCCACCTTTTGGGTCTGGGAACGCTGTTCCTCAAGCAGCTCAAGGTCACAGCACCTGGAGTTAGCTGCCCGCCTACAGGCCTCCCTACATACCATTCTCACACTGTAAGGGTTTATCTGGAGACTGTACTAGGATGTGCTTAGATCTGGCTTTGCCTATGTCACTGAACCACGTTTCCTTGCTTAATAAAGATATCTTATTGAGTTAATGCGAGCGTGTGTGTCTGGTACATCACAGTAAGCCAGAACTCACTAATTCTACTGGACTTTTGATTCCTACCGGAAATGTCTGAGGATACGGAGACTGGCAATGACCAGGGAGCTGGCTTGCCGGGGAATGGTGCAGGCATGCCGGTGGAAGAGCGGAGCAGAGCCCGACAGAGGGCTGGGAGTCCAACCCCTCCCCCCAATCTCATGGAGCTGGGAGCCCAGCAAGCCCTGGGGAGGGGCAGCCTACCCTTCTCTGAGACTCCAGTGCATGGAGCAGGAATGGCCATGGGAGCCAGCTGGCTCTGGCCAGAGGAGCAAGGCTGGGAAGAATGCAGGTCCCGATGGTGGGATAGACCCCTAACCTAGGGGTATCGAGAGCCTGGGGTGAGACTTCCATGCTCAGAACTGGAGAATGAGGTGCAGCAGCTGAAGCAATAGATGGAGGTCATGCAGATGAGCCTCCTGGAGATTCTGCAGAGACTGCCTCAGCAACCTGCCGCCCCGGGGGGAGGCCAACCTCCCCCAGACCCTCAGTGCCAGCTCCAGTCCCGGGGGGTCCCCACCCCATGGGCTGGGGCCCCTGACCCGCAGACTCCTTCCCCAGTACCCCCCGCAGGGGCTGGCCAAGTCAAACCATAGGAGAGACCTCATGGGCTCAAGCATCGAGACCACCTTTTATGGGGATGCCGGGAAGATGCCATACTTCTTAAAGCAGATGATGGGCTTCATGTCCCAATGGGATGCAGAGTTCCAGACAGAGGCCGAGAAGGTGCAGTACGTCTCCAACCAGCTGGAGGGAGAGGTGGCGCAATGGCTGGTGGGGCTCTATGACATGGGGGCTCCAGAGTTGGGGAGTTTCCACGACTTCATGATGGCCCTACGAGCTCAATTTGAAGACCCCCTGAGGGTGAGGCGTGCCCGCACAGAACTCCAGCGACTGCACCAAGGCCCGAGACCCATGGCCGAATACGCCTCCGAATTTCGCCGCCTGGCCAGCCAGATTCCCAACTGGACCAAAACCATTAAGGTGCAGTATTTTCAGGATGGTCTTAATGCGGACATCCTAGAGTGGGCATTGGTCCAAGGGAGCCCAGAAACCCTCCTGGGGTGGGTACAGTTGGCTGGGGAGCTGGAAACCTTGAGACAGAGTGTCAAACTGGCACGGCAATGCCAGGGGCTTGGCGGAAAGCCCAATGGGTACTCAGGAAAGAAAATTAAGGTGGCCCGACCAGCTGGGGGTGCAGCAGGGGAGTCAGAGAGGGAGCGAAGGATGCAAAAAGGCTTGTGCCTGCACTTTGGGAAAGGGAGATACCGCATAGCCGAATGCCCAGAGAAACAACCCCGAGACAACCCTGCGGAAGAGAGGCCCAAGAAGGCAGATGGGAAGCCAACAGCACCCAAGACGCTGTTCAAGCCAAGGGCCAAGGCAGCGGTGCACGCCTTGATTCCAGGCCATGTGGCGGGTGAATCTTCAGAGGAACCGGATGACAATGGGTCCTCTTCAGATGCCGAGCTGGTGGGAAACGGATCCAGCCCGCCCTAGTAAGCGCCCGAGGGCAGGCTAATCCTAAATGGCGCACAAGTGCAGTGCTGAGTGGGGTGCAGAGCCCTTTTTTCCTAAAAGCCAAGATAGGGGTTGCAAATAATGGGATCCCCCAAAAAGTAATGTTAATGGTAGATTCCGGGTGCACCCAGGTGTTAATTCACCTCTCCCTCGTCAGTGAAATTTCAGTTAGCACCATCAAGATGGACAAGCCGGTGTGGCTGTCCAAGATGGACGGAGGGATGATGAAGGCGGGCCCCGCAAGGCGAATGACTGGCCCAGTACAGATGAAGATGGGAAATCATCAGGAGGAGCTCCAGTTCGTGATAGTGCCAGGCTTAGTTCCAGCTGCAGTAGTGGGCTTAAACTGGTTGAAGTTTCACAACCCCACCATAGACTGGGTAAAGGAGACTGTGACTTTTACAGACCCCTTGTGTGTGGGAACACGGGGTGGGCGAGGCCTTGCTGGGGGGGGGAAATCCCTCAAGAGGCCAAGCTTCAGAACTTTAAAGTCGCTCTGGTCCAAGGGGAAATGAAAGCCTGGAAAAAAGACGGTTAAGAGGTGATATGATAGCCCTGTTTAAGTATTTGAAGGGGTGTCACGTTGAGGATGGAGCAGGCTTGTTTTCTGCTGCTCCAGAGACTGGCACACGGAGCAATGGATGCAAGCTCCAGGAACAGAGATTCCACCTCAACATGAGGAGGAACTTTTTGACAGTAAGAGCTGTTCGACAGTGGAACACACTCCCTCGGAGCATGGTGGGGTCTCCTTCCTTGGAGGTCTTTAAACAGAGGCTGGATGGCCATCTGTTGGGGATGCTTTGATTATGATTTCCTGCATGGCAGGAGGTTGGACTGGATGGCCCTCGTGGTCTCTTCCAACTCTACAATTCTATGATTCTATGATTCTATGGTGTATTTGGATGATGTGCTTATTTACTTTGAGGACTATACGTGCCATGTGAAGCTGGTGAAGAAAATGCTTAGTAAACTGGGGGAGAATCACTTGTATGCCAAAATGTCAAAATGCAAATTCCACCAGAGATGTTTAGATTACTTAGGGTACTGCATCTCTAGCAGGGGGGTTGAAATGGACCCTGAGAAGGTCAAGGGGGTTCTTGCATGGGAGAACCCCAGAACCAGGAAGCAGCTTCAGAGCTTCCTAGGGTTTGCTAATTTTTACAGGTCCTTCATCCCTGACTTTGCTGAGGACTTTGCTGCCTTTGCTGAGGTTACCTTTGACTGACCTGTTGAAAACCAAGGGGGTGGGAGGGAAGAAATGAACTGGGAAGGGGAAGTCAGAGAAGCCTCCCCAAAAGATTGTGTGGACTGACCAATGCCAAAGGGTGTTTGATGAGCTGGAGAAGCTTTTCACCTCTGAACCCATTCTGAAACACCCCGACCCCAGACAACCTTTTGTGGTTCAAGTAGATGCCTCAGACGTGGCGATGGGGGGGGGGTGTTGTTATAACGGGATGAAGGGGGGAGCTCAGACCCTGTGCATATCTGTCAAAGAAGTTCAATGAGACTGAACAAAATTGGCCAGTGTGGGTGGAGGAGGCAGGGGCGATTAAATTGGCCTTAGAAACTTGGTGCCATCTGCTGGAAGGATCTTCCCAACCTTTTGAGGTTTGGACAGATCACAAGAACTTGGAGGCTTTGAAAGCCCCACGGCATTTGAACCCTAAACAGATTAGATGGGCCACTTTCTTTTACCTGTTCAACTTCACCCTGAAGTTTCTCCCGGGAAAAAATAATTTCTTAGCAGACGTTTTGTCCAGGCTTCCCCAACATGATAGTTAGCAAAAGGAGGTGATAGACACAGTCTTCTCCCCCTCCCATCTGGGATTGGCAGTTCTCACACGCAGCCAAGCCAAATGTCAGAAGGTCACTGCCAACCCCCCTTTGTGCTCGGAACAAGGCTTTGCGGGAGAGCCTGATGGGCCACCCACAAAGCCCATGACCCCCCCGTGACATCGCCCCACCATCCCTGGAGCCTTCTCCTCCAGTCTCAGAGGATGATATGTGTGGGGGGTGGCAGGCTCAGATGGCAGCCACTCTATCCCAGGACCCCTGGTTTCTTTCTCACCAAGGGGAGGTAGTTCTGTGGGGAGGTTTGGCTTGGAAGGGGGAACACATGTATGTCCCTGAGGCTATGAGACCTGCCATCCTTAAACAGTGCCATGATGTGAAGAGTGCAGGTCACTTTGGGTATGTGAAAATGTTACAATTAACATGACAGCAATTCTGGTAGCCCAAAATGCGGAAGGAGGTGGAGGAGTATGTGAAGGGGTGTCATACGTGTGCGGTGGCAAAAAGAGCCGGGGGGAAACCAAAAGGCTTGCTGCTACCATTACCAACCCCCACTATACCCGGGAGGTCATTAGTATGGACTTCATTGTTGACTTGCCAGAAAGTAAGACAAAGACTATTATTTGGGTGGTGACTGACTTGTTTTCCAAGCAAGTGCACTTTGTAGCCTGCAAGAAATTCCTCCCAGCTTGCTAAACTATTTGTACATAATATCTACAGGCTACATGGGGTTCCTGCCAAGATCATTTCAGATAGGGGAGCTCAATTTACCTCTCAGTTCTGGAAGGCGTTCACAAGACTGTTGGGGATTGAACTGGGGTTGAGCAGCTCCCATCATCCATAGAGCAATGGCCAAAGTGAATGTATGAACCAGCTTTTGGAACAGTATTTAAGGTGTTATGTCAACTTCCAGCAATCTGATTGGGTTGACCTCTTGCCATTCACTGAGGTAGCATACAATAACGCCGTACATCAAAGCACGGGCTTGTCCCCATTTAAAATTATTTCAGGCCAGGACTTTGACCCTGTGCCTTTGGGAGTGGGGATTGCCAAAGTCCCAGTTCCAGTGACCCAATGGAGCACGCACATCAGGGACGCATGGCCGAAGGTTATGTCGGCCCTGGACTTTGCGAAGGCCCGCTACAAAGAGTGCGCTGATAAAAAGCGTGACCCTACCCCACGGTATGCGGTGGAAGACTTGGTATTTTGTCCACCAAATTCCTAAAGAGTCCACAACCCTCGAAAAAGCTGGGCCCTAAGTATATTGGACCTTTCCCTATTGTCAGGGAACTCAACCCTGTGGCTTTTGAACTATCCTTGCCCAAGATGTATTGTAACATCCACCCTGTGTTTCATTCTAGTTTGCTCAAGCCTGCGTGCCCTTTGGATTGACATCATCAAGATCCTGAGTCGACGCCCTGCCCTGTCATGGTGGACAAGGATCAACACTTTGAAATTTCTGATGTGCTGGACTCTCGGGTGCACAGTGGGGTTTTGCAGTATCTAGTCAAATGGAAGCACTTGCCTTTAGGCCATGCTGAATGGGTCAATGTTGAACACATCAACGCCCCATGCTTATTACAGAAGTTCCATGCTTTCTTCCCTGATAAGCCCGGCTGACAGGGGAGGGGTTACTCTATGGAGGGGAGGTATGTCAGGCTCATCCCTGGATTCTGGGTATCAGAGTAGACTCCATGGAAGACCCTGACATGAGTTTGGTTCTTGGCCTGTTTTCTTTGTTTCCCTGGCTGGGCCTCTCAGCCCTTGGTTGGGTGCTAGCCCACCTTTTGGGTCTGGGAATGCTGTTCCTCAAGCAGCTCAAGGTCACAGCACCTGGAGTTAGCTGCCCGCCTACAGGCCTCCCTACATACCATTCTCGCACTGTAAGGGTTTATCTGGAGACTGTACTAGGATGTGCTTAGATCTGGCTTTGCCTATGTCACCGAACCACATTTCCTTGCTTAATAAAGATATCTTATTGAGTTAATGCGAGCGTGTGTGTCTGGTACATCACAACTGCTTAGGAGGAGTGTGATTCAGAGGTCTCTGTGGAATCCCCTGACAAAGAGGAAAGGAAATGTCCTCGGAGGAGGACAATTTAACCACTGAACAAGTTTTTCCCAGATTATTTGAACCCAGTTCCTTCAGCTGCTGGTTCACAAGGTTCCGAAATCTTTGGACCAATCTTCCACAGTTCAGACCTACGAGGAACTGGAAAAAGGGATTCCTGAGTTGAGGTCTAAAGGGAAATTAGATCATCATGTACGACAAATTGTTGAGGTGGAATGCCCACCCAGGGAGGGACCACTTTGGTAAGTTATGGTCTTAAGGATTGCCTCCCCTCACTGCTGGAATATGGAACATTGGTATTTACCATGAAGGCAGCTGAGGGGAGGGGATCTTTTCCATCCTAGTTGTGGTTGTTGGGCATTTTATTGGATATGTGCTGGAGCTTGGTATTACATCACTGGGGAAGGTTGGGCTGAATCTCCTCCCTAAGGTGGATATGTTGGTTATTATTGGTTAGTTGCCTGCCTGTCATTACCTAGAGGAGGAACCAAACCCAGTCTTAAGGATTCCCTCACCACAACAGCTGAAAAGGAACCGTCACAGTAAGTACCAATGTTCCATTTTGTTACTTATTTTTCCTTCTTTTTGCGTTTGATCTTTCAGGTCACAGTGGGAAGCATCTTTGAAGTGGTTTGGGCTATCTTCAGACCTGGCACCTCTTTTGGGATTAGTGTCTTGCGAGCCTTGCGGCTTCTGAGGATATTTAAAATCACAAAGTGAGTAGAACAAAGGAATGAATTTCCCTGTTTTCTCTGGAGTTCCCTGAGCAAGGTTGTTTCCTCTAACTTTTTGCTCTAGCTTAGTTCTTCCCTGTTCGATTGGCCATTGTTGCTACTCTTTCTTCTTTATAGTCCTTACTAGACATTAACCTAGGTAAATTAGTCTAAGTTAAATATATAAATAAAATAGAAAAAAACTAATCAAAGAATGACTCTCGTACACACCCATGCACCTCTGAACCCTGGCCACTAAAAGCTAGCTGAAATGAAACAGTCTTGTAATGCATTTGGAAGCATGCTATAGTAACATCTGGATTTTCCAGGTATTGGGCTTCCTTGAGGAATTTGGTGGTCTCACTGATGAGTTCTATGAAGTCTATTATCAGCCTCCTCTTCCTCCTTTTCCTCTTCATTGTAGTCTTTGCCCTGCTTGGGATGCAGCTGTTTGGTGGCAGGTAAGTAGATGACTAGTCAAAGGAAGGCATATTTCTTTGAAACATCAGTGTCAGGGTGCCAAAATATTCCATAAAGCTCTCCCATTTGACTGGGTTATACAGTGCTGAGTTTTGTCAGGTGCTCTAATGTAGCAGCTTATTCTCAAGCAATGATGGGCAGTCCCTTGCTGTTTTCCTCCAGTTTATGGTGGCCTGGTCGTGCCAATTTCTGAACAAAGGCCTTGAAAGCCAAGATTGGAGCTGCATGTGTTTCCTGTGTCTGCAGGTGCACTGCACAAGAATTACTTTCAATACCTGCTGCAAAATTTGATATCCTACAAATCTTTCAGCTATCCTTTTGAAAGACTGATAGCCTTTGCTCCTATGGAGATTGTTTAGAAATGTTTGCACTGTTATCAGAACTCAGGAAATGGTGATTATAGATCTGCACAGTTCTCCTAGTGACTGGGAGACAGAACTGAATATCTTATATAGATTCCCTATTCCTCCCCCTATCTACTGCTCCTGGATCCCCTGGTCATTTTCACCATCTCGTCACTGTTTTGCCCCCTCCTTCCATTTTTTTTCTGACACCTTATTCTGTTCCAAAATGATATATGTCTCTGCCTTCGCCTCTGCCTCTTATCTCTGTTTCTGTCTGTATGTATGATGCACATAAATTTGTGTAAAATCTTGAATCTTATGTGCAAAGTACAATATACAGAGTCAGTAGCAGATGGTGGCTTCCACGTCAGGGTCGGATAAATCTGCTCCAGGTTTTACTCTTTACTTCAAACAAGCTATCCAAGGTGAAAAAGCTATTTGAGAAATATAATTCAGAACCTTGGAGAGCTCCTTTAAGATTCAGAGAAAACCTGGTACAATTTCATGGGACTACTGACCACTTCTTATTAAAGAATTTGAATGGAGGGAATCATAGCATCAGAAGTGCCATCCCCTTTGTCATAAAGATGGGGAAAATCATAGAATCATAGAATTGCAGAGTTGGAAGAGACCACGAGGGCCATCCAGTCCAACCCCCTGCCACGCAGGAAATCACAATCAAAGCATCCCCGACAGATGGCCATCCAGCCTCTGTTTAAAGACCTCCAAGGAAGGAGACCCCACCACGCTCCGAGGGAGTGTGTTCCACTGCCGAACAGCTCTGACTGTCAAAAAGTTCCTCCTCATGTTGAGGTGGAATCTCTGTTCCTGGAGCTTGCACCCATTGCTCCGTGTTCCAGTCTCTGGAGCAGCAGAAAACAAGCCTGCTCCATCCTCAGCGTGACATCCCTTCAAATACTTAAACAGGGCTATCATATCGCCTCTAAACCGTCTTTTTTCCAGGCTAAACATACCCAGCTCCCTAAGTCTCTCCTCATAAGGCATTGTTTCCAGACCTTTCACCATTTTAGTTGCCCTTCTCTGGACACGCTCCAATTTGTCAATATCCTTTCTGAATTGTGGTGCCCAGAACTGGACACAGTATTCTAAGTGAGGTCTGACCAAGGCAGAATAGAGTGGCACTATTACTTCCCTTGATCTAGACACTATACTTCTATTGATACAGCCCAAAATTGCATTGGCCTTTTTAGCTGCCGCATCACACTGTTGGCTCATGTTCAACTTGTGAAAATATAATGTCAGGAAAAACTAGAGAGAGAGAGAGAGAGAGAGAGAGAGAGAGAGAGATTGAGAGAGAAGGAGGGTGGGTGACCTGCTGTTTGAGTCACAAGAAGTTTTTCATCGTGTGTAATTTTCACCTTTATTTACTACCTTTCAGGTTTAATTTTATGGATGGGACTCCTTCTGCAAACTTTGATACCTTCCCTGCAGCCATCATGACTGTTTTCCAGGTTAGGCACATGGAGCTAAAGGCATTTACTCATCTGTCTCTTTCCGATCATGACTGTTCTGTTCTAATTGTCAATTGTGATTCGGCACAGAGTAGACACTGTAAAAATCCCAGGAATACCTCTGAACATGGTAGTTACATGTTAGGCTCTCTCCTTTCCCCTCTGTAAAGTATAGCACAACTTGTGGCATGCCCTGGGGTAACAAGAAATTACATCCCTGACAGCAACAGCAATGTGGAATAGAAGTAGGGATATGTCCAACTCAATATAGGCTCACTGAGAGGCGACTGGCACAGCCTGGGGATGAACTAAACCCAGGAGTAGCCAAACAGCAGATAAAGAACAAAAAACAAACACAGAATATATACAGCAAACGTCAATAACAAATCCAACAGTAGTTCTCCAAACACCAACCCACAACAGTAACTCACACAGAGTGTATCTTTATAGGAGTGTTTGGCTAGTCACCTTCTGCCTAGCCACAGCTGTGCACACACCCATTTCAGCTGTGCGATCAGAGTGGTCTGTTGCTCCAACATTTTCTCTCTGCACTTAAGGGGATATTATCCTGACAGGATACCCATGAACAAGTTATATAACACATTGGAGAAGGAGAAGGGAAAACTTCAGGAGCCCACATGTATAATTTAGGATTTTTGTTCCACACTCAATTCTAACCAAGCTGTCCTGCAACCAAAGTTCTCAGTGTTTATGGCATAACTTTCACATCTATTCTTAGAGATATTTTGTTCTGTGGCAGTCCTAAAGGGATTTTTAATATGGCTCAGGCAGAACCTATGAAAGTAGAAGCAACTCTCTTGAAACATTTCACTTGCAACGGCTATAACTTCCTTCCCTGAAACTGTCATATACTCTACGGTGTGGATTTCAAATAACTACCAGTTAATTAATGCTAATGAGAAATGCTAGTACTATTTTCTCCTAGCTAATTGAGTCTTCTGACATCTCTGCACTCAATTCTCTGTTAAAACAGCCCTTTTTCTACTGCTACAATCAATTCACCCATTGACTTGGGGCTGGTTTACATGGCAGGTTTTATTGCATTAAGTTGCACTTTAGCGCTTTCCCGCACCAGTGGTGGATAGTTTACACGGTATATGTTTACACAGCTATATTTTGTGGCTCTTTGATTTTTTCCACTTTGAGGTTCACACAGCCAAAAGTGCTGGGGGCATGGCCAAGCATTGTGAGGAGACAAAGGGATGCCATTGGAATGTCTCCCCTGGCCCCAACTCCGTGCTTAACAGCTTAGAGGCAGTCCCCCTCCTCCCCCACTCCCTTCCCACAAATCAAACGGAAGGTTTTCCTCCTTGCTTAACAGCATTTTATTCCAAATAGAGGAAAGCCAGAGAGAGAGAGAGAAACAGACTGTCAAAATAGCAGTGCAGCTCTGCTGTAGCCTTTCGTGAAATGGTTTCTCTCCCTCCCCCATGCACAGGATCACTGCTGACGAACTGAGCTTTACCTACTTGCAAAACAGCAGAGAGGATGAGAAGGAATGCTCCCTGAATGAAAATTGTTGGGAATCCTTTTTGTTTGCAATCTGGATTGCAAAATAGCAGAGAGGATTTTTCAAAGTTTCCTCTAATCACTACTGTCCCTCCCTCCCTCCCCCTCTTTTAAGCCCACCCCTGCATCATCAACCAATCACAGTGAAGCTCTGCTGTAGCCCTTACCGGAATGGTTGTTTACACTGCCAATAATCTGCTACATTGCAAATATACCTGCAGAAGTAGCAACATCCCTTGCCACACTATATTTGGGTGTTTTACCTTCCCCCCTTCTGAATGAGGCGATGCTGTGCTGCGATCCGTGGGAACTATGAGCTTTCTTAGCGGTATATTTAGAGGAATATTTGCCCATGTAAACGACCCCTTGCCGTGGCTCCCTGTTGCTTTAAGTTCCTTGTCCTTGTGATAAAGCTCTCCATTCCTTAGTCACAAATTGTACCCATTTGCTCATCTTCTTTTCTTCCACTTCTTCCATTTTATGTCCTATAGAAAGTCATCTGCCCTCAAACCCTTTTGTTTCCTTTTTGTCACTCTTTCTGAATTTCCTACTGGTCTCTTTTTTTCTGTCAGAAACTGCCTATTTTCTCTATTCAGCAAGGCATGCCCTTTCTTTTCCTTTAAAGAAATCCTTTCTCAATAATAACTCAACAAAAGCTTCAGAGAACACTATTAACTCATCTTAAAGATTCCTACTACTAAAAGTAGGTCTTTTCCTTAACACTAAGGGATAACATATACAGAATTGCATCATGTGTGATGCAGCCCTTACTGGGCCATACCAGTTCAGAATGAGAATTAATGATTGCATTTAAAAAAAAAAATCTAGAAACCTCCAGAACACAGAAAACTAAACTCTTATGAAAAAGGTCCTATCTTAGAAGCTTGATTTATTCCCCCAAATGCTAATTTTCTGTGTACTGGAAATTGCTTTTGTAGTTTCTATTAAATAGAGAGAGCCATTTAGATACAGGATCCTCTGACCTACAGTCTGCAGTTGTATAGTCTGGCAATAGCTGATGGAATAGTTTAGCTCTCAGTGTTTCTTTGTAGGTCTTTCCTTGCCTCCATTACTCTCTTATTCAGATAGTAATTCTTCTAACAAGAATCTGTGTGCCTCCTTGGTATAGGCACTGGTATTCTGTTGCTGTGTTGGGTTATTGTTAGATAAGCATTAAGATATCTGGAGACAAAAGAAAAATGGATCCTTGGCTCCATCCTAACTGTCACCACTGTGTCCTTGGGGAGGGAGAAGAGTAGGCAGACACAGCTCCATGGTGCCTAGGCCTAGCAGTTGAGGAAAGGCCTTCCCTCTGTCCATCTGTCACTGCTGTGGCCTCAGAGGGAGTGAAGAATAGGCAGACACAGCTCCATCATGCCCAGGCCCAACAATGGATGAAAGGCCCTCCCCTCCATTCCAGTGACCACAGGGAGAGAAGAATAGGCAGCATCTTGTTAACTTAATCCCCTTTCCTTCTGTCATTCCTTTGTGTGTTGTGTCTTATTTAGATTATAAGTCTGAGGGTGGGGAGCTGACAAATTAACAATTTAAGCTGCTCTGGGAGCCTTTGTGGCTGAAGAACAGAGCATAAATGCTCCAGATAGATAGATAGATAGGCAGATAGATAGGCAGATAGATAGGCAGGCAGGCAGAAATACGGATGGATGAAGTGGCTTTCTTCTTTTTTGTGTGTGTGGTTTGTTTTCCGTGGGATCTCCATTGCTATGGCAGCAACTTTTCTTGTGTACAATAACCATGTGATTGTAACAGAACTACTTGTTTGTTTAGATCTTGACAGGTGAAGACTGGAATGAAGTGATGTACAATGGGATCCGCTCCCAAGGCGGTGTCAGCTCAGGAATGTGGTCATCCATCTATTTCATTGTACTCACTCTGTTTGGAAACTGTATCCTTCCAATTGTGCTATTTTGAAGATGGTTCTGATGTAGCATTGTGCAATAGCATGAGCATGTCTATTGACACAACCACTTTTAGTTGGATTTTAAGGCCAATGGGAAGTACATGATCAGTATCTGAAACCTAGAAGGCCTTTTTGTACTGATAGGTAACTCTGTGTGTGTGTGTGTGTGTGTGTGTGTATGATCAAGTTGCCTGTCAGCTTAGGGTGACCCATGAATTTCATAGGATTTTCTCCGGCAAGGAATACTCAGGGGTGGTTTTGCCAGTTCCTTCCTCTGAAATATTGCCTGCAGCACCTGGTAACCATAGGGAGCTGCAAATCATTGCTGGGGAGAGGGAAAGTTTACATTTCTCTTGTCCACATTTCATGAGTCAGCCTACTTTTCTCTCTCGAATGATTTGTAGACTGGTCAGAGAACTGCATTCTTCTTGGTCTGTAATCCCATGATTTACAAACATTAAAATAGATATGTTAAAATTGGAGTACCTGAATAGTGCTGAGGCCTAGTTCATGGTAATATGGTTGACATTATCCATAATTGTGAGAGCTACAGTGGTGACACGAAGACTTTTTTTATGTGCCACCTGTCCCATATGATTCCATCTTTCAATCAGGTTTGGAGCAGTATCAGCTGAAAACACGGGGAAGCTGTGTCTACACCTAAAACAAAGCAGGATGTTTCTGCTTATGCTGCACCTAGTTGGTCTAATCAGATGGTTCATTCACCCTAACTTTTTTTAGATACTCTGCTTAATGTCTTCTTGGCCATTGCTGTGGACAATCTAGCCAATGCACAGGAGCTGACAAAGGTAAATATTTTAGTTCTTCTCATCTGTTTCATGTTAAGGGTTATCCATATCCCTATGTATTCTTAACATATTGATGGGACATAACTTGACCTGCTATTTGTGAAAGCTAAGACACAAAAGTTACAGAATATCAAGAACTCAGCTCTGAAATATGTGAAATCATAAGAAAACAAGCTTGTTTGAGTTATTAATATCAAACACACACACACACACAAATATAAATACTGGGCTTTCCTGCAGTTCTTTTCAGTGGGATATGCCCAGAAAAAGCTCAGACATAACCCTTCCCTCTCAGATTAGCTGGCCATTCTTTTTCATTACAAGGACCAACTTTTATTACTGAAAGTGTTCTGAGAGCACAGCACCAGAAATGTTATTCATTTTGCTCTGCTGTCCAAACACTGCTGCAGTGATCATTAGTTAACAATTATGACTTGGGTCCATGCCAAGAAGGATTTCACTGGGAATTGGTGTGTGGTTGTGTTCCAAGATACTGCACAGAGTAAAATGCCAAGCAGCTGAAACCATTGCTGCTTTCAGAGTGGTCTGTTGGTAGACGTGGAAAGATTCCATTCCATATCTCCAGTTTCCAGCACAGCTTCATCATTCTCTTGTACTGCCTGGATGCCAAGCAGATCCTCTAGCACAAACATAACTCTGACATGGTTAATGGAATGAAATTGAGCATAATAATCTGTTGCATTGTCCATTTTACCTCTGGGAGCGACATATATTCATCTCTCAGATAATGAAGACCTACAATATTTTATGCCTATAATTACAAAAATGATGCCTAGAAGGAAAAGGAAACACAGTGGGATGCTAACTCACACCAGTTGGGAGTAAGCTGCAAATGTTCTAACTGCTGTCATGCTACATTAAATGCTGACAAAACACAATGTCAGAGGATTCTGTGTTGCTCCAAGAAAGGTCCCTAGGTACAAGTCAAGCCAATGGCCTCTAGGTATGGCTTTACTTCTCACTACTTAGTAACATTTGTGGATATGACTCCACTTGGGGACAATATGGAAGCTTCTCTGAGGGGTCTGGAGGAAAGTAAGGTATAAGTGTGATAAACAATTGTAATAATTTCACAGGTAGAGACAAATGCACTAGTGCTTTCCTGTCCATATCATAAAATACTTCCCCCATTCTTGAGGATCAAAGAAATTTACAGAGAATTTCTCTACTAAGAATACTACTGCTGAAGCAGAGAGAGAGAGATAGTAATGCTAGAAGCAATAGAGACAGAGGCAATGTTTCATTAGGGCTTAACATGGACCTTCTGATTATATTTAGATTCAAGTTTGGTGATTTGTATCTGAGACTCATTCAGTCCAAATTAATCTAGACCCAATCTGTTACAGTCTGAACGACAAAACTAAATCAAAATTTGGAAATCTGGATTGCCAGTCCTGCCCTATTGACTTGCATTGGGAAACCAGAGGTGGCTATAACTTGAAAGAAAGAAAGAAATTGACACATTGATAGAGATCCTAAAGACGGGGCTAATGCATCTAAATTTCAGAGGGGTCACCCCAGGGGTCCTGTGTTACACACCTGTAAAGATTGCTGTTTTTCACAAAAATAAAAACCACTTAAAAGCTGTTGACTTGTAAGTCTAGCTGATTCATGGTGTTTTTGTTCTGGATCCATCCCTCTAGAGCATCAGTCAGCTATGTATGTTAAAGTTTTAAGTAAGACCAAAAATGATAATGGTAATGCAATGACAGCTTGTTTGAGAAGAAGGTACTCTGCTTTGTTCTAGCTGTAATGAAACTAATGAGATTCAGTGATGCAGCACAAATATGGGAGGAGAAATAATGAGGATGCTTTACCAACAGACCAGCTATTAAAATCCCCCTGATTCCATCTTTATTTTCATTAATGTCTCTAACTAAAATGTAACATTTCCTTCAATTATAAATATAAGCAACACACACAGTAGTATTAGCAGTACAGTATCTGAACAGAAATCACAGCTATTTTCATGTCACATTATAGCTGTTGCAGATATCTCAAAGTATTGTTTATGCTGATAAGGAGTCTGTAGGTTTCACCAATCTGCCAAAGGGATCAATGGCATAACAAAAATTAACCCCTGTGTTAGTGGCACATATAAGCAGGAGTCAACCCCATGCCTGTGCATGTCCTTTTTTGGTGAATGTAGTGGTTGGGATTCCCTTCCTCCCTCTGTATTGACCAAAGCCCCGCCCTGATTTACTATGCTACACTGAGCCATACAAAATACTGGTTACAGAGTCATAAAAAGACAAGCAAGAAAAGCACAGAATATTAAGCTACACTATTCAACAAGACAAAAGGAAATTGTAATGTAAAGATTCAGAGAAACCAAGGGCTTGTCTACATGAGCCCATAAAAAAAGGAATGTCTCACACTAATGACATTTTACAGCAGCTCTGACCTGTCCTAACGGTTTTTCTGCCCCCTTGAGCTTTGCATGCTCGCTAGTAAATATGGCAGTCGCGAGTGAGTTACTTGCATTTTCACTTACATCAATTTGCCACCAACCTTTTTTTCCCCCAAAACAATGTCCAAAGTGCAATTGAGCGATTTTTCAATTGAGCTCAAAAGAAGAAGAAAAAAAACCAACTCCCCATTTTCTCACTGTAGTGCTTACTTGTTAAGGCAACAATCAAACATGGCAGCAGCAGGCACTTGCCTTGTTAGCAAGCTGTGCCCCCTGCGCTCATCGGGCCAATCAGATTTGTGCTTCCTTTTGTTTGGGCAAGTGAATCAAATCGACTTGCTTGTCCTAATGAACAGGAATACACACACACACACCCGCTGTTTTTAAAAAGAAACAGGAAAACCACGAAGGCTTTTCTGGAGAGATTTTTGGCCTTTTTGGCCCCACTCCTTCGCAATGTGGCAAAATCACACAGAATGCCATTAGGACGGGTAGGATTCTGATCACATTCCATGAGGAGTTTTTTCACTGCTTGGACAACCCCCAAGTCAGATTAGAATCAACAGTTGTCCATTGCTCACCACAGCCTTTTCACAATCTACTATTAATTATGTCTCAGAAATGAATGAAGAAATGGTGGAGAAGGTTTCTGCATAGATATAAAAACCTGAGTGAATTGTTTACCAGGGACAGTACTGGAGTGAGTTCACATACTGTGGGTATGTCACAGAGCAGTGGGAGAGGGAAAGCAGAAGGCAGAATTATGGTGTCCTCTCTCTCATTACTTTAATGAATTTAAACTGGCAATACAGGCCTCTACACTAACCCATGTTGCAGCCTAACACCCCGACTGACAGCTAGGTCATTCATAGTGCATGACACATTATGAATGCTTTTGTATTTCCCCCCTCTTTTAACTAGTCACTTTGTCTTGCATTTAGGATGAACAGGAAGAAGAAGAGGCTTTTAATCAGAAGCATGCTCTGCAGAAAGCCAAGGAAGTCAGCCCCATGTCTGCTCCCAACATGCCTGCTATAGAGTGAGTTGCCAGCCTCATCCATCATGGGTTACCATCTGCCCAAATCCTCAGATTTGTTACAGTTATGACTATTTAGTTCACATAAGAAAGAAAAAAGTCTATAGAGTCACTGCTGAAAATTCACCTAAAGAGAAGTTGATGGTTGCTCCTCTCAGGTGAAACATCTGTTTCAAGTAGAGACAGAAAGAATTTTGGCAAGGGTACCAAACAGTTGAAGAAGATTCTGATCTTTCCTAGATTACCTGTGTATTTGATTAACACCACATTGCTTAAAAGGTTTTGGTGTGTTCTATGCACAGGTCTCAGCAGTGCAAAGGCCTCAGCTTAGGGCTGCAAGGATTCATGCCAACCTAAAGAAAATACTCTTTTCTTAAATACATGAAGAAAGCATTTAGCACCATTGATCCATGAGGCTCAAAAGGATTCGTTGGTTCAAGATAATACGAAAAGGAAAAAAAAAACTCTTAAGTCTGGAATCCTGTATGTATTTGCAGGGAGACTTACTTATGAGTAGACATTATTGGATTGCACATTTCAGCAAGTTGTTGGAAAAATTTTCTTGGTGACAGCACCAGCATCTGAAAATTGTCCCAATTTATCCTTGCCATATGCCAAGTCAAGCCACTGGCACTTCTAGACAACTACTCTCTACACTAACCAGCAGTAGTGGTTCCCAAGGTTTCAGGCTGAAAAAATCTTTTCCATCTGGAAAGTGAAGATACCAGGGACTGGCAACTGGAGGTGCCAAGAATAGAATATGGGACATTTTGCAAGCAAAGCATATGTTCTACTGCCGAGCTACAACTTAATTTTATTATAATTTTGTTTATTTGTGGCTTTTTAGCATAGAAAAAAAAGGAAATATAGTGGGCCCTTGGTACCCACAGGGATTTGGTTCCTCCCCCACCCCATGGATACCAAAATCCATAGATACTCAAGTCCCACTATATACAGTGGTATACAAAATGGTGTCCCTCATATAAAATGGCGAATCAAGGTTTGCTTCTTGGAAAACTTTTTTTAAAAAAATATTTTCAAGCTGTGGATGGTGGAATCCATGGATGCCAAATCCGTGGATACAGAGGGCCAATTGTAAGCTGAGCGGGGTAGGGGGAGAGACAGAGTGGTGTAAAATTACTCATGACACGATTAAACTGGCAAGTTCCTTAAACATTCTGGAAGTCAAATTTTGCACCAGATGAATTTTTTAGACTATCTTGCACTATGAGGAGCAGCTTAGGGAGCTGGGCATGTTTAGTCTGGAGAACAGAAGGTTGAAAGGTGACATGATACCCATGTTTAAATCTTTGAAGGAATGTCATACTGAGGATGGCACAAGCTTCTCTTCTACTGATCCAGAGACTAGGACACAGAGCAATGGGTTCAAACGACAGGAAAAGAGATTCCACCTAAACATTAGGAAGAATTTCCTGACAATAAGAGCTATTTGGAAGTGGAATACACTGCCTCATAGTGTGGTGGAGTCTCCTTCTTTGGAGGTTTTTAAACAGAGGCTGGATGGCCATCTGTCGGGAATGATTGATTGTGTATTCCTGCATGGCAGGGGGTTGGACTGGATGGCCCTTGTGGTCTCTTCCAACTCTATGATTCTATTATCTTTAAAGGTAGCCCTGCATGGAGAATATTACAGTATCCCAGTCTGAGTGCGGCCCAGTTTCTTATCTCCAAAGAGGATCACAATTGGTGAACCAGACTTAAGTTCATAAAAGGTACAGACAGCCTTAGATCAGGGAGTGTCCCCAAGCTGTGTAGCTTATTCTTCAGGGGAGTATAACACTGCATGAAACTGGTTGCAGACCTCTAGCTTGATCAGCAATCTTCTCAGCCAACAGTCCAACCATCTTACATGATTTTCAGTTTGCTTGCTCTCACCCACCTCAGAACTGCCTCCAGACACCTATTTAATTTTTTACTGCCTCCCTGGAACTCATAGGTAGAAACAAGAAGTAGAGCATAGGATTAGTTATATGTGGATATTAGTAAATTTTGGAGACTCCAGTGACCATAGGATAGTACTCTAGTTCCCTAGTGCCACCTAGCTGAACCTGTTCCTCCTGAAAGGATGACCAGCACTGTAACAGTGTTTCTAATCTCATCTCTGACAAATGGCCCAGAAAGATACCATGAGTGATGTATCAGAAGCCACTGAGAGGTCCAGGAGAGCTATCAGGATAGCACTCCCTATCCAAGTCCTGGCAAAGGTTCACTAAGGCAGTTTTAATCCTATAGCTATTCTAGAGGCTGCCTCAGAATATATCTAAATAATCATTTTCTTTTAACTGCCTTAAAATGACACATCATCACTCACTCACCCACTCCAGCACCTAAGTCTGACATTGGATTCTGATTGGTTTTCTTTAAAGGGGGCAAAAACTTCCCTGAGTACAGATTGAGTTGTTCTATAAAAATGGTTTGCTGCACAATAACAGTTATCATGTGGATTCTCTTACATGTGAAATGGCCCTGAGACTTTGCATAATAAACCAGGTGTTACTGAAGTGGTATCATTTCTACTGCAAAGCTTCTCCATTGTGTCTGGCTGCCACAGTGCAAAAATACGTGTATCACATTAGTAGGCCAGGTTATATGAGTACTATGGGTAGTTTCAATAAATTTGGTAGAAAGGGAAGTATCCATGTGATATACTGACTCATATGATGTAGTCGCTGCTCTGTTACGAGTGAATGGTGAGACAGTGATAGAGTTTCAGCAACTGTGCCCCATTGACAGCATTTCCCATTTTAAGTGGAAATAAAGAGATTATTAAATGAGCCAGAGAATCTTCAGTTGAACACTTTGACCAAGCAGCTGAGGCCATGCATTTCTCCAAAAAGAAGCCAAACTTTTGCAATTGAGTGTTGAGCCCAAAATAGACAATCTGGATAATCAAGGAACTCCCTACAATAATTTATGAGTAAATTACAATTTTTAAAAAGCATGTCTGTTTATACTTGATTAGCAGGAATTTTTAAAAAATCAAATTGAAAGGTAGTATAGTAGAGGGAAGAGGGGAGGAAGCGAAAAGAGAGGGCCCAGTTTGCAAAACCAACCAACCAAAAATCACTGTCATGAAAGTAATGGAGGAAAAGTGTGGTAATGGTACACTGATGATGTATGAAAGGGAATGAATGTATGTGTGTTGGCTAGGGTGAGCATGGATGTGAGTATGTGCAAGCCACAAGGATTTGATTTTGGATTATTTCCTGTGGTACTCACTTTCCATCTCTGTTGCAGGAGAGTGCTTTTGTGTGGATTGGTTGATGGTTCTGTTCAATAATATGATGTGGGCAAGCTGAGTGATATATAAAGACAAATGTGAGAAACTAATGTTCATGATATACACAGATTAGGTGGTTTTATGTATGCTGTATGTGGCACTAGTATGGAAGAATCTCAGTGTGCATTTTAATATATATATATATGCCCAGTGTTTTAAACCAAAGGTGATAGTTCCTCAGAATAACCTATTATGAGGAATTAAAAAGAATTTCAGAAGTGGTCTGAAAATGTATTGTTTTTACCATATGCCAAGAACCAGCCTTTGAACTTTTATATAACTCCTTCCTACACATACAAACACACACACACACACACACAAACACACTTCCCTGCAGATATGTCATCATCATTATTGTTATTATTGTTATTATTATCATTTATTTATATAGCACCAGGTTGACTTCCAGCCGAAAGAGCTCTGCAGCTGTTAAGAAGCAGGATGTTAGGTGCTGCAGAGCTGCTTCTGTGTGGGCAACAAGGGCAGCAGCATCGGCGAAGAGCAGCTCACGGACTAGATAGTTTAGAGTCTTAGTGAGAGCCATCAGACAGCTTAAGTTAAACAAGCTACCATCAGTACGGTAACATATATAGATGCCATCGTCTTTTTCAAGCTCTGCCATAGCCCTTTGGAGCATCATGTGAAGAAGATTGTAAATAAAGTTGGAGCAAGAACACAACAGTCAATCTGAAGAAAACAGAAGTTCTTTACCAGCCTGCACCACAGGACGAACACCACCATCCCCACATTGCCATTGGCAACTCTGTGCTCAAGTCCATTCAGCAGTTCACCTACCTGGGAAGCATCATCTCCTCAGATGCCAAGATTGACAAAGAGATTGATCACAGATTAGCAAAGGCATATAGCACATTTGGAAGACTTCACAAAAGAGTCTGGAGTAATAAACACCTGAGGCGAAGCACAAAAATCAATGTGTATATAGCCATTGTACTGTCTATCCACCTTTATGGATCTGAAAAATGGGTCACCTATCGCCACCACCTACGACTCCTCGAGCGCTTTCATCAGCGCTGTCTAAGCACAATCCTAAATATACACTGGACTGACTATGTGACGAATGTTGCTGTCCTTGAGCAAGCAGGGATCAACAGCGTTGAGGCCATGATATTGAGAACACAGCTGCGCTGGGCAGGACACATTTCTAGGATGGAGGAACATTGCTTCCCAAAAATAGTACTTTACGGTGAACTCGCCACGAGTCAGCGTAATAGGGGCGCTCCAAAAAAGCGATACAAAGACTCCCTGAAACAACATCTCAGGCTTGGCCAAATTGATCACCAACAATGGTCCGCCCTGGCCTCACATCGGGAGGCATGGAGATGCACTATCCACAATGCTGCAGCCTTATTTGAGAACTCACGCTGAACAAGTCTTGAAGAGAAACGACAACGCAGAAAGAATCACAACCCAGTAACATCACCCGAGGGAACCTTCTGCTGTGCTTTTTGCAACCGGACTTGTTTATCTCGGATTGGCCTTTTTAGTAATCAGTGAGCTTGCAGAAAGCGTGCGAAGAGTCCTTTCTGAATCTTCGTTTGCAAAGAAAAGCCAGAGATATAGCACCACCTATGTAAATGGTGCTTTACAATTAAACAACCAAAACCAGTGGGTCCTGCAAAGACGTACAATCTAAAATATATGTGTATACACATACAGAGGGAAGGAAGGAATAACAAAATATAAAACTATATACAGTGGGCCCTTCCCATCTGCAGGGGGGGGATCCATGGATAGGAAAAAATGCAGACACTTAAGCCCTGTATTAATCAATAGCAGAGCATACACGTGGCCATGTGCTCATGCAGCCATGTGCATGCACTGCCATTGAATAATGTGAGGCATAGTAAACCACGGATGCTCCAATCTGCCGGAGGCTAGCCCAAGGATAGGGTGCGCCCACTGTAATGCAATTGCTGAACAAATTATGCAGATAAAATGCAAAACATACAATGCAATATAAATCAAACTGACCAAGACATGTAATCAAAACATACAAGATTATAAAACAATCTCAAACTAAAATTCCAAAAGCTTTGGAAAACAATTTTTTTTTCGATTGAGATTTTAAAACAATGAGGGAAGGAGCAGTCCACAAACGTTCAGGGAGGCAATTCCAAGAGTATGGGTAGTGAGTAAGAAAGGACAAAACCAAGCCAAGGAAGAGGAAACCCTTGGGTGAGAAGCCTAGAATTCCTTGAAAGCAGATTTTGAGCAGGCCAATAAAAAGAAATAAGGGCTGAAAATAGGCGAGAACTAGGTTGTGCAGGGTTTTGAAATTAGAACAAGACTCTTATACTGGATCCTTGAAGGAATGGGTAACCAATGAAGAAATAGCAAAAGTGGACTAACGTGATCAAAATGACAGGCCAAAAAGATATCTTAGCAGTAGAATGTTGAATGGAAATGAGAGGACTAAGGTGAGATAATGGAAGACCAATCAAAAGAGGATTACAATGAGCAAGGTGGGAAATGACTAAGACATGAACTAAGGTCTTAGCAGTGAAAGCAGAAAGAAAAACGGTCTGATTTTTGGCAATGTTATAAAGAAAAATCGACATGATTTGCTACAGCCTCAGTTGAAGGAACAAAAGACAAAGAAGTGTCAAAAACAACACCAAGACTCTATGCTCCCTTCACAGGATAAATGGGAACAATATTAACACTGATGGAGAATGTGTGTTGTAAAGAAGGTTTTGGAGGGAAAATAAGTAGTTCTGTCTTTGCCATGTTAAGTTTTATGCAACAATGAAGCATCCATGCAGAAAGACATGAAAGACATGCTGTAATATGATGTTTGATGTCAGAAGAAAGTTGTGGAGTGGAGAACTACAGCTGAGTATCATCAGTATAAAGATGATATTGAAAACCAAACAAGCTGATAAGATTACCTAAAAATAGTGGATAAAGAGAAAACAACAAAGGGCCTGGAACAGAGCCCTGTGGAATCTCAATCAAAAAGGGAAAAGAAGAAGATACAGTAAGACCCCTGTATCCGCTGAGGTTCTGCCCCCCCCCATGGATACTGAAAAACATGGATAATAGTGAATGCCATTGAAAATAATGGGACTTCTGGTTTAAAATACCATAGAGTTGCCTTGGAGGACCTAGAAAATGGCTAGAGAGAACATATTTTCTAGGAAGACTCTATGGTCCTTTGGATTATCCTTTGGATAATTGAATCTGTGGATAATGAATCAGTGGATATGGGGATCCTACTGTACATGAGCTCCAGCTACCACATTAAACGACTGACCTGAGAGAGAAGATGTAAACCAGCTAAGGACTGAATCAGTAAATGAATTCATGAAGTGAATCTAACAAAAGAGCATGATCAACTGTATCAAAGGCTTCAGAGAGATCAAGGAGAATAAGGACTAAATATAGGCCTTTTGACTTGGCCTGGAGATCATCTGTGTAAGACCTGTCTCCATAGAGTGCAAAGCATGAAATCCAGATTGAAAGGGATCCATTACAGAAATACAAGAAAGAAAGTTGAGGCAGTGTACATAAACAGCACATTCCAAAACTTTCCAGAGGGAAAGGCAACGTTTAAAAGTGATAATTAGAAAGAGAAGATGAATCAAGTGAAGGCTTCTTAAGAATTGGAGAAACAGTAGCATGTTTAAACTTAGAAGGAAATGAAACTGTAGAAAGGGAAACATTAATAATATGAAGACAAGAAAGGAGAATGGCAGGGGCAACAGTAATTAAGAAGCAAGAAGGAATAGGATCAAGAGAGCAGGTAGAAGGATTTGAAGACTTCAACATTTTGGATAGTTCATTTAACAAGACACAGGGGAAAGTAGAAAATCTACAAGAAACAGACACTTGATATGTTGGTAATGACTAATGAGGAAGGTTTGGGAGCAGAAAGATTTTAGTATTAAAGAAAGTTACAAAATCATCAGCAGAGAATAATGGAGGGAGCAGTGGGAGGAAGGACTTTAAAATGGAATTAAAGGTAGAAAAGAAAGACTGCAGGCACCATGAGATACATGTAATGATGCCCCTCCTGTTGCCACCCTTTATACAGAAAGGCCAAATTTCCATGAGCTTGTTATGCCTACTTTTCTCAGTATATAAAGAACATATATAGAAGAATTTGTATGTGGGTAAGCCTCTTTCTCTCTCTCTTCACTGTTGCTGCAACGGACAGAAGTAGATTCACTATTCTTTAGTGCAGTTTGGTAATAGAATCATTATGCCTATTCTTCATGAAAGGAATATTATGATTTTTGCTTCCTGTGGCTTTGTCTCATGTTTTGTTTTAAGGGTGTGAAACAACTATTCTAATTCCATGTGAGAGATTTGACATAACTTGGAAAGAACTGTGTTGGTGTCAGAGGAGGAGGAGGGAGTACAGTGAATCTTCCCTCATGTATGTCCAAAGCCTCAAAAGTTACTTTTAAGAATGATTAATATATAGTTGTCTCTTCATATTCGCTGGGGTTTGGTTCCAGGACCCTCCGTGGGTACCAAAATCCATGAATACTCAAACCCCATTATATGCAATGGCATAGCAAAATGGTGTCCCTTATATAACATGGCAAAATCAAGGTTTGCTCTTTGGATTATTATTTTTTAAAGAATATATTCAAGCAGTGAATACTTTAATCTGTGGATTTCAAATCCATGGATACGGAGGGACAACTGTAGTTACATGCTGAAAGTGTTCATGGTTGTGTAGCAGTGTAGAAGTAGTGATGACAGGATGATGCCCTGGTGCTTCAGCTTTCATTTCAAAGCGTCTACCTATCTGTTACACTCCGTAGCAGGCATGTTATGCATTGTAGAGGATGCTGGGCATGTTCCAGGTTAGAGGAGGGAAGAATACTGTACTCATAATTATTCATTCCAAAGTTGAAAAACAGTTTCCCCAACAGTTGGAAAACTCTGTATAGGAGTAGCAAGAATTTTGCATAATTTTATCCTAGTATTTGATATTTTGAAATGTCATGAAGGAATTGTTTTGCAGAGAAAAACATATGGGGTTTTTGTGCAAAACCTTTTCTAGAAAGAAAATGAGTTTCCTGTACAGAAAACACTGCATCCTACACAAGAAGCCTGTTTTCTTCATAGAAAATAGGGGAGGTTGCAAAAAAAATGCCACTTTTTTCTGCAGAATAATTACTCCACAGCACTTCAAGATGTTTGAAAATGGGGCAAATACTGCAGAGGAGTATGCGTTTTCTCCTACAGTGGGGAAAAAACATTTATCCTTGCATGCTAGGATGAAATAGTCAAGGAATTAACATCCCTATTCCAGAGTGCATGATCTGTCTACAAAGAGAACTGGCCAGGATGGTTGGTCTTTATTGTTGCTCCATAAGAATCCACAGTATAAACTATATATCTAAGACCTATGTATGGCTGCACTTTTTAGAGAAAGAACAACAGTAGTTCAAGCTGTCTTTCAGGATGCCTTGATTGTTATTTGTAGTCTTTGACATTGAAGAGCCCATGGCTTGGGAAAGTTACGTACTCAGAATCCTGACCATGCTGAATGGAGGATTCTGGAGGCTGTACATGAAAAAACAATTTTTCCGAGCCCAGAAAGAAACCCTGTTAGAATAATCTATTGGATAATGCTTTGGTAGACAGTGAGTTGTTTTGCTCCTTCTTTTCAAGAGATATCATATAACAGCCATTCCTTCTATTTCCTCCCATTTTGGGGAGGAGCAATCAGTGCAAAAAGGGAGGCAATGCAAATCATAGAATCATAGAACTGTACAGTTATCCAACGCTCACAAAATAGAGGCCACCTACCATAGAGTTGTGCTAGAAAATGCCTCTCTAGGAATCAGTAGGCCCTCCAATGCAACTCCAAGGTATGTTTACACAGGAAGTCCTTTATTTTAACAGGGTTTGCTATTATCTGTGGTTTCATTTATACATGATAAGTCTAGGAACGCATCATTGAAGTTAACTTAAAATGCTTTTACACTTCTAGAATAGTGGCAAATAATGGTATATTTAAGACGTGAATTTATTTTGCATTTTATAATTGAGTTTGGCTAAATATCTAATCCATCTTAATACTTTGTTAGTCCTGAATGGCAATGATTGGCAAAATATGGCTCCAGATTCCTCAGGTCTGTGGCAGAAGTCCTTGCAGGCAGTGATGTTTCCCATCCTTTTCTTGAAATGCTATGATTCATCTTCTCCTTCAGATCAGAACTATACACCTTCCCCCAGAGATGGGAAGAGTTCCTTTTAAAGTACAGTTCTCAGAATCAGGCTGGGGGAATTCTGGGAGTTATGTCCAAAAAAGGACTTCCTTATTTATGCCCACCCACTGAGCTTGGGTCCTCTACAGATGCAATTCTCTTTGCATGTAAGCAAATGCAAAAAAAAAAAAAATCAATGCCAAGTATCAACACACACTCAATATTTTTGTAGAGTAGGAGTGATACCAGTGCACTATGCAGTGCTGGTGTTATGGGCCCTCAAGCTGACTCTGACTTATGGTGACCCTATCACAGGATTTTCTCAGCAAGATTTGTGTAGGGGGGGGGTGTTGCCACTGCTTTTCTCTGAGGCTGAAAGTCTATGACTTGCCCACAGACAAGTGGGTTTCTGTGGGTGAGCAGGGATTTGAACCATGGTCTCCCAGAGTCCTAGTCCAGCAGTCAAAGCACTACCCACACTGTCTTTCACTGTGCAGGAATGCATATTCCCTACTCTGTTGGGTTCATATTTAAGGTTCACTGTTTCTGTGAAAGGAATGGGTTATGGACCACTTCTGAGCACAAGTCTTAGAGTATCTGTGGTGTTCTATTTGCATACATGTGGGGTTCTGTTCACCTGGAGTCCTGAGACTGAACCTATTCCATGGACTGAAGCCATTCATTTTTCTTCCCCAGAAGAGACAGAAGGAGGAGACACCACATGTCGATGTGGGAACCACGCACCAGCAATCTGTATGTGTGCATGTGTTTGCTTGTTGTGAGAGGTTATGTGCGTTTGTGGGAGTTGAGTGTGTAGGCAGTACTCCATGTTGATGTTGTGAGTATGTATGGATGTGTTTCTGTTCATTGGGGTGTGCAGTCTGAACAAATGTGAGTTAGGGTGGGCCTATAATCTGTGTACATTGTGTGTTGTGTGTGCACACATGTATACAGCTGTGTGTTGCTATGAAATATCCTTGTGAACGAGCTGAAACTGCTCTGTGATGATCATGTATGTGTGTGTGTACATTTCTGTTTGCTTTGTGTGCGAAAATTAACAGTTTTACTCTGTGTGTTTGGTGTGTATCAGGCAGAGTGTGTGTTTGTATGTCTATGTATGCCTGTGCTGGTATGTCTCCCTGTTCACAATGTTTGTCTGTGCAGTATCATAATACATACCCCCAAAAAACCCAGTCAGTGCTATAGGAAGATATTCCCATGACGGAAGATGTCTAATTTTTATCAGACTTTTAAGTCACATTTGCAATAGACTTTCATGAGAGAGGCTAGGAGACTAGATGAACACCAACCTCCAAAGGAACACAGGTTCTGGCTTTGGGAGACCACAACTGGAAAGGGTGTATCTTCAGTGAGGAAAATTACTGCCCTGGAAATTCAAAGCTAGGAGATGGGAATAGCAAATTATCTGGCAGTCCCATCCTGTAAATGTTTACTTATGAGTAAGTCCTTGTTTGTGCTGTGGAGACTTATTTTCAAGTAAATCTGTTCTGGATTGTGGTCATAGTGGAAACAGAAGAGGAGAAGAGCTTAACCACTGTCTGTCCCACTCTCAAGATGAGGATTCAGGGGCATCTAAATCAATCCAGATGCATTTGCTCTGAAGCTCTGGTGCTGAGCTGAACAGGGCTTGGTGCTGCATGCCTTCCCTTTTTGCTGCTCTTGCCTGAACCACATGCATGCATCTCCTTGGGCCCTTCTCCACTCCTCCACCCGTAGCCTGCTAAGTTGATGACCACCCTCTGTAGAGCAGTAAAGGAAATGACCCATTTGCCTATTAGATGGGCCAATCCTGACCGCCCCTTGTGTTTGCATGCAGCACATGAGGCTGCCCTTGCCATGTCCATGCTTGTTTGTGAATATCACTTGTTTAAATGCACTGTAAATTTATTTAAAATTGAAATACATGCAGACAGATGCCACATGCTTAAGCAATATACTTTGTTGGGGAGGGCAGGGAGCAGATGAGCCATGTATCTTGGTGAATGTGTCTCTTTGTGTCCATTCTCCTGTTGCTTGGGGCTTGTTGCCATGTGAAATGTGGGGTGGGAGTGTTTTTTAGTTCTGTTGATCTCATACAAGTGGGCCTGATTCTCTCATGATCCTGCAGATGGTGACATTTTGAAGGGTCAAGAAACTCCCTTGGCTAGTGAGCCTGATTCTCTCATGATCATGCAGATGGTGAGGTTTTGAAGAGCCAGGAAACTCCTTTGCTTGTACAAACTTTATTCATGAAATACAGGAGAACAGAGAATCAAGCCCCTGTATGTGGTTTTTGAATGGTTCCAGTTGCATGCTGTATGTACTGGTATGTGTGTTCTTGTGTTTCTGACAGGGCACAGATGGACTGAATCCCTTTGTTTTCCTTTCCCAGGAGGGAGAGGAGAAGGCGGCATCACATGTCTGTATGGGAACAGCGGACCAGCCAGCTCCGCCGACACATGCAGATGTCTAGCCAGGAGGGCATCAACAGTGAGGACCCTCCTTTGCTCAATCCCCATGCCAGTATATTTCGGAGGAGGAAGGTACTGGAGAACGCTGGCCTTGAAAAGAACGAGGAGGGGCAAGGGGGCAGGTCAGAGCAGGCAAATGGAGAAGGCCAGGAGCAGCAAATCCCAGGTTCCAATCCCTGCCCAAGCATTCGGGGAGACCAGAGGAGCCCATCTCCTCAAGCCAAGAGGGAATGGGAAGAATGGCATCACAAATCGTTTCATGGGAACTGTGATCTGAATGAGCCGGAAGGTGGAGGGAGCGTGGGCTTTGAGGAGCGGGCCCGTGTCCGACAAAGTCAGAGGCGCAGTCGACACCGCAGGGTGAGAACAGAGGCCAAGGAGCACAAGGCAGCCAGCCAGGAGACAGGCCCAGAAGGGGTTGTGCCAGCGGAGAGAGAGCAGAATGTGGAGCAGAAGAAAAACGAAGAGGAAAAGGAGGCCTTGATTGAAAAGGAGCAGAGGACTGGTGAGGAGCTGAAAACGTAAGTGATACATCTCCCTCTGTTGTCTCTCCACTTTCTTCCCTATGAAGGAGAAACAGGGTACATTTTTACACATTCTCTTTATTATTGTAATAATAATATAATAATAAAATTTTATTTCTATCCCGCCCCTCTGCAACGCAATCGGGGTGGCTTACAATATAAAAACCCCATAATTACAATACCCTAGACCACCTACCCCTTAAAATAATATTAAATGATAAAGGATTAAAAACATACAATAATTAAAAAATATATTAAATTAGAAAAAAAATTAAAACATACAATAATTTTTTAAAATCCAATTCAGCTCAGAGGGAAAGGACAGCCAAGTCTTGGACCGGGATAGTTATTCAGGAAAGGCCTGCCGGAAAAGATCCATCTTGACAGCTTTTTTAAAGCTGTCTAAGGTGGTAATAAGACGGATCTCGTCTGGCAGGCCATTCCATAATCTGGGAGCAGCAGAAGAGAAGGCCCTCTGGGAGGTCACCGACAGCCTTGTTTTCATACGTTGTAACAGATTCCTCCCAGAGGACCAAAGTGCGCAGGGAGGGTCATACAGAAGGAGGCGGTCCTGGAGATAAGTTGGACCCAAGCCATTTAGGGCTTTAAAGGTCATAACCAACACCTTGTACTGTGCCCGGAAACTAATAGGCAGCCAGTGGAGAGCTTTTAACACAGGTGTTATATGCTCTCTTCTGGAAACAACAGAAATCAACCTGGCTGCCATGTTCTGAACTAGTTGAAGTTTCCGAGTCAGGCACAAGGGTGGCCCCATGTAGAGTGGATTACAGAAATCCAGACAGGAGGTTACCAGTGCATGTACCACAGTTTAGAGGTCCCTGGTTTCCAGGAAAGGGCGCAGCTGGCGTATCAGCCGAAGTTGATAACAGGCACTCCTGACCGTCGCATTTACCTGATTAGACATCTGGAGTGACAGGTCCAGGAGCACCCCCAGACTGCAGACACAGTCCTTGGAGGAGAGTGTGATTCCATCCAGGATTGGAAGTTGTATTCCCAGACCTGGTTTTGGGCCTGTAACTGTTAGTACCTCTGTTTTGTCTGGATTCAGTCTCAATTTGTTTTTCCTCATCGAGTCCATTGCTGCTTTAAGACAATCATTGAGAGGAGAGACACCATCTGAAGTCAAAGCTGACAACCGAGACATGGAGAAGTATATCTGGGTATCATCAGCATACTGATGACACCGCACTCCATGCCTCTGAATGATCTCTCCCAGCGGATTCATATAGATGTTAAATAGCATCGGGGACAGAATGTCACCCTGAGGAATGCCACAGTTAAGCTCTATTCTGGTAGAGCAACTGTCTCTGAGCCTCACCCTCTGGGATCTGCCCGAGAGGAAGGAACGGAACCACTGCAAGGCAGTGCCTCCAATTCCTAACCCTCTCAGGCAGTCCAAGAGGATGGAATGGTCTATTGTATCGAAAGCTGCTGAGAGGTCCAAGAGCACCAACAGGGTCACACTACCCTTGTCGATACCCAAGCAGAGGCCATCAGCCAGAGCAACCATGGCAGTGTCCACTCCATATCTCATCCTAAAGCCAGTTTGAAATGGAGCTAGATAATCGGTTTCATCCAAGACAGCTTGGAGTTGGGAAGCGACCGCCCTCTTGATCAGCTTGCTTAAAAAGGCACCAAGGAGACTGGCCTATAGTTGTTCCTGTCTAAGGGGTCCAGGGAAGGCTTTTTCAGGAGCGGTTTAACCGCCACTTCCTTCAGACAGGGTGGAACGGACCCCTCCCTGAAGGATGCATTGATAACATCCCTAAGTACTCTCAATGTGCCACCCCCTTGGGTGGCCAGCCAAGATGGACAGGGATTGAGGGGACAGGTCGTCTTCCTCACTCTACCAAGCAGCTTGTCCACGTCATTGGTACTCACAGATTGAAGCTGATCCAATAAAATTTCATCAACGGAGTTGCTGGATACCTCATCTATAGATTCTGTCATAACACTGGCATCTAAGTCGGCTCTTATCTGAGAGATTTTATCTGCAAAGTGGATGTTAAACGTGTCACAGCAAGCAGTTGTCGGGTTAAGTAAGGGGTTTTGCTCAGGTGGAATCTGTGTCAGCTCCCCCACTACCCTAAACAGTTCTGCTGGACGGGACTCTGCAGACGCAATATGTGCAGAGGAGAAAGACTTCTGCGCTGCACGTATCGCCTCTCGATAAGAATCAAGGAAATTCCTATGATGAGTCTTTTCAGATAAGAGCCGAGTCTTCTGCCAGGTGTGCTCTAGTCGTTGTCCAGCCCACTTCATCTTCCTAAGCTCCTCTGAATACCAGGGCTTACGGTTAGGAGCAGGGTGGAAAGAACGTTTGGGAACAATTGTGTCGATAGCCTTGGTGAGGTCGGTGTTCCAAATATTAACCAAAGCTTCAACAGAATCACCGGCGTTACCAACCATTAAACCCTCCAAGGCTTTCTGGAATCCAATTGGTTCCATTAGCCTTTGAGGGCGGACCATTCTAATAGGTCCACCACCCCCGGTGGGGCAGACAGTGGCTCTTACCTCCATCTTGACCAGGAAATGATCCGACCATGACAATGCGGAGGTTTTAATAACCTCCGCCCACAGATATTCCTGTTCTGTACTAAAGGCCGCATCAAGGGTATGACCTGCACAGTGAGTTGGCCTGACAACCAATTGGGATAGGCCCATGTTTGTCATGGATTCCATGAACTCCCGAGCTGCACCAGTTAGATTTAGCAAGCTGGTCTCGAGTGGGATGTTGAAGTTGCCAAGAACTAAAAGTCTGGGTGACTCCAGCAGCAACTCCGAGACCAGCTGTGTTAGCTTGGTTAGGGAGTCTATTAGACAACGGGATGGTCGGTATACTAGCAGAATCCCCAAACTATCCCTGGTCCTCAGGCTAAGGTACATACACTCGATGGACTGTGGACTGTGTTCTGGATAGGCTTCCTGGTCAAGGTTAGATTGTTTTTATGAACCAGAGCCACTCTGCCCCCCACCCACCCACTTTTCCTTACCTGCTCACTAACTGAGTACCCGGCCGGGAGTGCCTGCACCCAAGTCACAGCACTGGCCTCTCCCAACCAGGTCTCCGTAAAGCATGCCAGGTCGGCAGCCTCATCCAATAAAAGGTCATGGATAATATGCATCTTGTTTTTAACCAACCTGGCATTGTAAAGGAGCAGAGTAAGGGTCTATGGAATGGTTGGTGCACTCTCCAATTTATTCTGGGAAACAGTGTGAACTGAAGGCGGGATAGATATTAAACATCGATCCCGCCTTCTTTTGTAACAATTCTCTCTGTTGCTGCCATACCTTCCCTTCCCCCACACAACCTCAATTCCTGCTCCCAGATCATTCCTGTCCCCTGGTAGGTGTCCCTTACCCTGGTGTAATGGGGAAGGAAGGCTTCCTCACAGTCCTCCAGAGTCTTCTGGCTGGCTGGTAGGTGTTCCTGGGGTGGGGTGGGGGGTGGAGTGACTTTTAAGGCCAGCCACTCCTGGCCACACCCCAACTCCCTGCTCTATGTACTACCTACCATGTGATAAAAAGATATAAAGGAGTCCTATAGTACCTTTGAGACTGAGAAAAAAAAATTCTAGCATGAGCTTTCATGGACTCCATTCTACTTCCTCAGATGCAACAGACTAAAGATTAACATGGCTCTGTCTTTGAACATACTGCCTAAAAAGAGACTTAAAACATTATGTTTTGGAGACTACAGCTCCCCAAATTAGCCATGCTGGCAGTGGGATTCTGGGAGTTATAGCCCGAAAAATGACTTTTTCAAGCTCTGTTGATAGGTGACAGTGAAACCCTTACAGGCAGTTCATTCCTCCCCACCACCACCACCACACAAGCTTAGTGGACTACTTGCTTTAAATGACATCCCTCATACGCACATTTTGGGAGCCCCCTGTGAACTCAGTTGGACTTACAAATAATATGTACAGTTTATTATTTGTGTAGAAAGATTTATAAGCTGCTTTGATCTGAAGATTTCAAAGTGCTGTACAAGAATAATGAAACAGATAGAAACAATGCATGAAATTAAAAAAAAACTTGGAAAAATGAATAGGTTTTCAACATAGATTTGAAAGTAAGAAAGTGGTAGCACATGTTGCATATTAGAGGGAAGAGCAGATGCAAGAATGTAAAATGCCCTGCTCCGAATGACTGCAGAGCAGTCAACATAGAAGTAACCTAAAATATTGTGATAAACATGCAACATGGTGACAGACAGCAATGATTCATACTGGCTCCTCATTGTATGATGGCTAATTGCATTTTTTGCATATTCAAATGACCTTGGAATTATTGCAGTTGACATTTGGCCATAGAACATGCAAACAGCCGTTCAGGTGTGAGGTAGCTCCGAACTACACCTAGCATATTAGAACAGACAGAAATAGGGGCAGTAAGGATCCCGGGCAAATACAATGTTTCCCTTATTGAGTTTTTTTTTAAAATCTTATATGACTTGTATTAATGCAAACCTCTCTCCCTTTCTCTCTCTCTTTTTTTTGCAAGAATTGTTTCTCTTTCAAATACTCTGCTTGTTTCTTTGTGTGTGATTGCATAATTTTAATAGAACATAATTCTGTTCTGTAGGGATTTGTTATTGTTTTTTACAGATGTTTTCTAGACTGTACTACTGTTTTTCCATTGGCCTTGAAAACGGTGCTCTTTCAGATCTATGCTCATGTCTCTGTACGTGCTTCATGCTGCTGGCACAAATTCTTCAATACCTGAAGAAGCATGGATGAGAAACATAATGTACCAAGCTCTGTAAATTTTGTCCTTGTAAACAGGTAGCAGAGCAGCTAAAGGAAGCTTCTAAACAAAATTCTGTGTGCATCAAATATGCAACCCTCCCTCTAAGAATGAATTGCCTGTTTGCTATGACTGCTGAAGCTTATTACTATGGACAGATTTTGTGGAGGAGTCTATCACAGCAAGATAGGATTAGATCTGGATAGGGTCTGTAGTATATATTCACCCTGTGGCTAGAATGTTGGAATGTTTTTGATATTTGGGGAAATTGGGGAGTATGCCCCCTCCCATATTTAATTAAAGATTAGGGAAAGGCAGAGGTCTGTTTTCTTGTCCATTTGGGATGTAATTTTATTTAATTAAAAAAAACAGAGAGAGAGAGAAAAAAGATGCTGCCCATCTTGACCCTATGGGCAATTCACAACATAATATCATAAAGCCAAGTATCTTAAAATAGACATTAAATTACAGCTATTTCAGATTTAATTAAGCATGGAATCAAAAGTGCATGAGCTGTGAGTGAAGCACCATAAAAGTCCATAAGTACACCATCACTGGGGGAAGAGCAATAAGAATGCAGTTAGCAGTAAAGTTCTAGAATCAAACAATCTCATCAGGTCGGAAAGGATAAGTTGGTTTTTTTGTTTTGTTTTTAAGCATTCACAGGGCTGTCCTGGCAAGCTGCTCTGGATTCTAATCTTGTTATACTGGTCTTAGCAGGGCTTAGACTTGGGGTTCATCCTCATACAGGAACAGCTGGGAAGCTCCTTTCCTATAAGACCTAAAGTTCTAGAGTCTAGTCAAGCTTAAATCCAGGGAGTGGTCCTAGAATCAGCAGAAGGGTTTGAAATAGGCCTAGTAGCTACAGCAGCCAGTTTTAATGGAGGATGAGGAGTAATCTTTAGCTTAGGCTGCCCCACAAACCTTCCTCCAGCCTTCTCTGTGAGGGGTTGTCAGTTCTCAAGAGCTGACTTGAGCTATGCCTACCATAGGGATAATACAATGTGAAAATCACACACAGCATCCCACGTCTGGCTCCAGACTGAAAGCTACCACATTTGGTACAGGGGATCAAAACAACATTTATTTAAAATGGCAACCTATTTAATTTTGAAACCCATGTCAAATCCTATGCTGTTTCTTGCTGACAGAGATTTCAACATTATGGTGCAGGAACACATGGCCAGAAGGAGCAACTGGGTCTTTGCAATGTCCCTCTGTTTCTATATCCCATTTGCCAATAATTGGTCAGTGTATCCAGTTCATGAGCAATCTGCAACAACAGAATCTCATCAATGCATAGGTCTAACAGAATCTCATCAGTGTATGGTCTCAATATTTTTTGATATCTATGATTAAAGATGGGAGAAACTTGACCATCTCAGTTTGGAATGGATTCAGTCTGAGCTTTTTGTGAGAAATCTTGAAAAACCTTTCACTTTTCTCTCAAATTCTCTCAAATTCAATTTTGTTTTCAAAATTGAAGGGATCTCATTTTCTTCTCTAAGGCTGAGTCTACACTGCCTATATATATATATATATCAGCTTCCCATCGCATTTTCCTGGTCCACAGTGACCTCACTAATGCCACACACCTCATGCATATTGAGGTAAGATCCGTATAACCAGCCTCACATTTTTCTCTGATAAACTCACTTTGGTGCAAGGAGGTGGGTCCACATCTCCATTCCCTTGCGCTATTTTTGGGCACACAGCTATCTTGGCTCCATTGTTTTTTGCCTTCCCAACATGCAAAAACCTATCAATCAATGGTCTTCATTGTTTACCTGTCAATCTAATGACCTACCTTGCACTGATTGGATGCCTCCCCCATCCAATCCTTTTTCCCACTTTGCACTTTGATCATCAGTAAGGGAGGGAATTTTAAGTGTCTCTCTCCACACACACACACACACACACACACACACACAAACAATAAAATGTTTCCTACACCTTCTCCTTGAGACCATCTCCCCTCCCCAGCCATGAGATCAACAGTGAGGGGACTACACCCTCCCTCTTCTTCCTCCCACCCAAGTGTGCAAGCGAGTGAGTGAATGAGCCAGTGAACGCATGGCCACTCCCCCTTTCTTCATTGTGTCCATTCAGTCCCATCCATCAGCCTGGTGTCAGCATTTTTCCCCTTCAATTTATGTAGGCGGATCTCCACACAAGTGTGCTAGCGAGCAACTGAATAACCCAGTGGGGGGAAAGGGGGGCACACACTCATTGGCTCATTCGTTCACTCATTTGCACACTTGTGTGGAGATCTGCATTCACTGAAGAAACAAAGGTTGACATCACTCACTCGCTCACACACTCATGTAGAGATCTGCATACATACACTGAATTTTTTTTAAAAAATGGCAGCATGCCATGCTTGCTAGACCTAGGTAACCACCCACAAACCTGTCCTGCCCTCCAATTAGCCAACCCACCCTAATTTCACCCTGAATCCATCCCACTCTTGACACACATGTAAAAAAAAAAATCCAGCTTTTCCTAAAACTACAGAGCATAATGCTTTTTAAAAATTGAATTAATGAGTAAAAGAAGTGCTTTCGCTGTGAAACCAGTCATACATAAAATGTTCCAATAGAACTTGAAATGAAGTCAGTATGATTTTATTTTTATTTTTTTGCCCATGTAGACAAGCTCTAATACTTCTCAACAAGAGAATGGAATTACAGTGTTTTCTTTACTTACTAAATTATTTAGGAGAAATTTTTAAAAGTCAGCAATGCATCCTTTGTCTATGCTGGGAAAAGAACTGGTTAGAAGAAACAGTTTTTGTTTCAACTCTGTTAATTATTTTATTTCTTTTGGTCAATAAAGGTAAGGGGGAACTCTGCCTCCCTGTGTTTTCATATGGAACAACAACTTAGCAGTAGTGTCAGTTTTTTCTTTTACTGCTTCCCCCCACCCCCGCCAATAATTATGAACATTTGGGAAAGAAGAGGAATAAAGGAGATGACAGACCTCTGTTCAAGCCATTAAGAGCCTAGGTGAAATTTGGAGCTGGTTGTTGTTAATGGTTGGTAGAGCTCATTTCTAAACCTACCACCTTCAAAAATATATATCCAGATCCAGGTCCCAGAAGAGGCATGGATATAGATCTAGGCAGACCTTGGAAAATTTACTTTTGGGGGCTAACATTCCCATACATTTCCAGTTCCCATATGAGTGGCCAAGCTGGCTGGGGGATTCTGTATGCATGTTTATAATGACATGGACCCAAGCTGCTCCCTAGCCCGTCCTTCCAGTTCTTGTGGGATTAAATGTAGCTCCTAGTGAGGTAGCCAGCAGCTGGCTACAATTCACCAGTCATCACTTATAAGACCTTGCGATCTGTAGAATCTCAGAGATCTATTGCATTGTCTGTAACATAGAACCAGACAGGGTCTCCTTGAAGGTTTGTTTCTGGTGCCTTTTTTCATTTAAAATAAATATAACAGGTATAGTTCTCAGATATGACTAACTCAGAATTGTTGTATTTGTCTAATGGAACATATTATTCAACATCAGAGTGTTTAAGCATTAGCAAAAAGGTGGACTGCTGAGATTATCTTTCTGTATGGTCTTCTAATGACTGTTGTAATTCCTAAAATCCAGAGGCTTTAATTGCATTGGCTTTAATTAAATGTGGGATCAACCTGTGATCTGCATTCAGAAGTGCCCAAAGTTTCTTTCTGTTCCCTTGCACTATTTTTAAGCCAACCCATAACTTTCTTTGACAGCTTTTTATTCTCCATCATTGCTTATGCCAGCAAACACACATCTTTGATCTCTGTGTCATTTGATCCCTCTGTGAATTTCTCTTTCTCCATTCTCCACACAGAACCAATGAAGCCCCAGCAAATGATGCTGGATTTCCTGTGGCCACCCAAGAAACAAGTCCCTCTGAAGGCCATCTTAATTTGGGCAAAGACAAAGATGTCAGTCCAGCAGAGCAAGATGGTAGCAATCTAGACACAAGTGAGCAAGCGCTGTTGGGTAACCTGCCAATGGAGACAGGCAGAACTATCAGCAGAAGTGAACCAGATCTCTCCTCCATCACAACCAACACAGAGAAAGCCACAGAGAGCACCACCATCATGATTGACGTTCAAGACTCTGCTGTGGTACAGAGTGAGGATCTGTCTCTTTTCATGCTTTACATCCAAGTTCAGTCCTGTTAAGGGGGTCATGAGAAAGGTTAAGCAGGCCTACTAAACAGCCTTCTGTCCCTTGCCATAGATTGGGCATTGGTGGTCTCAGTGTGCACTTGTATGTACATCTCTGAAATTTTCATAGTTGGTTTCTGAATGTGTGAAACTCTGAACATCCGTGGGTGAACATATGCAGCTGACTCCATTGGCAAATTTTGCATTCTGAAGCAGGAAATCTGAATGTTCTGTCTGTGGCATTATGTCTATGCAAGACATCTCTCCAAAGTGATATGTGACTGTGGCAGGCAGTAAATGAGAACAATGGATTTGGTTCATGTTACAATCAGAAGCTATGTTCAGTGTTCGTTATCTCTTTCTCAAAATGGGCCTGCATAGGAACTTACTAGCTCTTTGGAGATGGTGTTAGTTGAATGGTATTCAGTGTAGAGATCTGTTTGTGTAATGTGGTTTCAGAAACAGATGTGGTGTTCTCAATAGTAGCAAAATACTTTGCACAGGTATTGATGAAGTCCCCATTAGAAGCACTAGTGCACATTCCCCGGAGCCAGACTCATATATGTCCTCCAGTGACACAAGAAATTGGTTGAGCCTGGGGAGCTGTTAAAGCTCCCTCCCCCCCACCCCCCGCCGCCCATTCAATTGAGGCCAAAATACATTTCTAAGTTTCCATTCACTTACCTGTCAAGCATTGGTAGTGATGAGAGAACAGCAGTGGTGTACAAGGACAGGACAGGACAAATATTCCCCCTTTGCTACCATCTTTTCTGTTGCCCTGATGTGCTAGGCAGCTGCACAGTAGACTGCAAACCCCAGGGGACCATGGGAGAGGCAAGTCTTCCAATAGCAATGCATGGAATAGTAACTTTTTGGGGCAGCAAAAACAATCCCCCTAGAAGTTGTAGACCAACATTTGGTTTTCAAGCAGATTCCAAAGCCCTTTGGTAACATCTAACTTAAGCGTCAAGAGAAAGTGGAAGAACCCTGAGATGAATCCTAGGTCTGTTGCCAAGTCCCTGAAAAAACAGTAAAGAGTTGTTGTATGGTGGAATGGACTAAAAGGCAGCACTAAGCCCTTATCCTACCCATGCATTCCCCCAAACTTGTTTTTTAAAGTCACTTCTCTATTGGTGCAGCCCAGCCAGGAGAAACAGGGCTAAAAATAAGCAGCTCAGGTAAAGGAAGGTTCAGCTCCATCCTCCTACCCTGTCTTACATTTTAAAGTTCCCCCCATTCCACACATGCGTTATTGGAAAACCTGCTGTCAAGTATAGTTGCACCCTCAGCCTTAAAGAGAAAGGATGGAAAACTTGATGAGATCCTGACTGTGTGGGCAGAATGCCCTTGATGGCAATTTCAGCCCATCAATTTTATTGCTTAGCTGTAGAACAAGTAAGCAAAAGGGCTTCTGCAAGCTGTCCTTCAAGCAAGGGAAGACAGGAATTCAAATCAGTGCTCCTGAAATGTTTATTATGTAAATCCAGCATGTGTCAAGTCAGACAGACTCTTCTTCCATGGGGAATTATTTCTAGCATATTTCAAGAATACTCATCTCTTTCTAGTAAGTGCTTTCTTTCAGGGCTTGTCATTAAAAACCAACTAAAAATTCTCTTAAGGCATGGTTTATATGAGTCAGAACACAGTGTTTAGCCATTCAGTACAATGGTTTAGCCACTGGTGAGTAGCTGGTGGCTACTGGGGCTTTTGAAGTGGGGGATTAAGTCACCAGGTCCTGTGCAAGCATAGGAGAGCCAATTCAAGACCACTCTGGGTAGGAAGGGACAACACTTTCTCTGCTTTCTCTGCCTTGTTGCCTGCCTCTAAGGGGAGTATGTACTGAGCATGTATCTTCATTGCACATGCTCATAGTCAGCCCAGGAAGCCAAGAAGCTTGTGGATGTATGATCCAAATCATGGCACATGTTCCATAGGCAGAGTGGGAAATGAATGACATTAGGCCATATCACAAATTTCCATTTCTGTATTGTTTAAGAAGAGTGTGAAAGAAGAGTGTTTATTTCTGGTTGTTGTTTTCGTAGTTGAGTTCCAAACTCGTTGGGCCAGCCTTTTCTTTTCACATGTAATATAATCTTACTATGGCAACTTTGGATCATAGTGCATACTTTAGCATTATGAGAGTTAACTGCAATCAGGCTTCAGTTCTCTTACTCCCACTGCCCTCTTGTGCAACAGCACAACTGTGAGAAGACATGAAGGTTTAACTGCCATTTTAAATTAATTGTAGTTTTGTGTGTTGTCCAAACTTTGAGCTGTAGTTATATGATTATGGCAAGTTAAAACAAGTTAGTATCATAAACTATGATAATAAACTTTGATTTGAAGTTGGCTTGCCTCATCAATTGTGGTTTGTTGAAACCATAGGTTAACTATAGGTTTCAACAAACCACAGTTAAAATCTACCACTGTTTATTCAACCACTGTTAATCCAAAATAGAAGTGAAAGCTTCCAAATGCCTCCTTGCAGCCACACCAACAGAGAGGGGAAGCACATGATCCTAGGAGGAGACTAGGCTCATTTGCAAGGGTGAATAATTTCTGGTGATTGTGTAACTGCACAGGACCATCTCAACACAGCAGGGTTTGTACTGCTACCAGCATTGCTGGAATTGCCACCACTGCGACATCTGACATTGCAGTTACTGCTGAAATCTTGTAGTAACTACATTGTCTCTCTATGTTGGAGGAGCATGTCAGAGTGCACTTCTACACCACAGGACCTTAGAAGGTGTCTCCTTCTCTTCCACGTGAAAAGACCCTGCTTTTGTTGCAGTATGAAATTTCAGCAGTGTGGTCCTAGCAGTGACAATAGCAGCAAATGGAGGTAGCATCGGATTCAAGAAGCTCTACTTGTTTTCTGCTTCTGAGTTCTGCTTTATTCTGATTTTGTTGTACAAACCCTTTCTTGATAATTCCTTCCCAGTTCCTTTTTTCATCTTTTCTTCATTTGTCTCCTCTCCCTTGCTTTTTTGCATCTTTCCTCCTTTTCTGTTTCATTTTGTTGCTATCTTCTGTATCTCTTGTCTTTGACAAAGCATTCCAAAAATCACTAATGTTCTGTAAGCATCTTATTTAATTATGTTCTTCACTGAGGTCTCTGTGCCTCACACAAATAGGTTTTCACACCTGCACAGAGACTCCATTCAGAAAGTTCCAGATCTGAGTAGTCTTGGTGGAAAACCTCACCCCCTCCCTGCTCCATGTATGCTCCAGCCTGTCAGCTTCTCTCCCCTTAGTTTCTCTTCATCTGCTGCAAGAGCAAATTCTTTGGTGGTTGCTGCTGAGTAGTTTGCTCCTTGCTTCTCTTTTAACTTTAATTTCTATTTTGCTTCTACCTATTCCTCCCTATTCCTTCTGGTTTTTTTTTCTTTTCTTTTCTTTTTTTTTTCACACTCCAATACAAACCCTGTATCTGTGGAGGATACATTCCAGGGTGCCAGTTAGACACTATTTATTGTCATGGGGTGTCTCGGGATTTCTTGATCCCGAATTAATCCCTTGTTGTTTAAACAATTTTTAACTCTTACCTGGATAGCCCAGGATCATTGTTTACACTGCATCACATCCCGGTATATGTTTTGTCTCCCATGGTAAAGTATCCTGTGGTTTTTTTTGTTTATATGCCTTTAAGATCCCGGGGTTTTGTGTTTTTTTGCTGTCAATCAAGGATGTGATTACTCATTTTTTCACAACCTCGGTAACATACTTCCTTTAGAGTTTCTTGCCATGAGCGATGCTATTGGCTGGCACAAATGTTTGTTCAAGCTTCTGCATTGGTCAGAGAAGGAGGGCGAAGGCAACTCCCTCTGCACAATTTCATTAAAAAAAAAAAAAACCCTGATGGGCTTGCCACAGAGGTAAATGCCCCAAAAATGTTAAAATCCATTTAAAAGGAGAATGTCGGTACAGACACACAAGGCATTTTAAAAGACAAGCCTCAGTTGGTGCTGGGGACAGTGAGAGAAGTCAAAAGCAGAGTCGACTGGAGTCCTGGGCACACACACGCGCACACACGCACACACACTGTGCCTGCTTTGCCTTCAACTGGAAAGCCAAGTAAAGGGGCAGGGGTGAGGAGGGATTGAATGAGTCGATTGTGAGCCCAGAGGCTTGCAGTGTGACTGTCCCTTTAAAAAGTTAACCCTCTAAGCAGGGGATGCTGAGGAGGAAATGCATGAGTGATCGTGAGCCCAGAGGCTTGCAGTGTGAGTGTCCCTTTAAAAAGTAAACTCACCATGCAGGGGAGGGACATGTTAAAGCTGAGGGGTTTGCAGTGTAAAAATCCATTGAACAGGATGACTTATGGCAAAGACACACACACAAAACTACGTGCAGCTGGATGGGAAGCCTTTGCCTTCAGTTCGTGAGGTGGAATCTATTGAATGGGTGACTGAGCCCTCCTTCTCTGAACTCTGTGCCCGCCCCTGCCCACCTCAATTTCCAGCCATCACCTACTCCTGTGATATCTTGTCCCGGGCTATTTACATTTCCGATTTTCCGAATCCTCCCGTGACTTTTTAAAAAAAACGGGACAAACCATGGGATGGAAAGTCCCACTGGTTGAGGGATAAAAGATGGTCCCCCTCCTGAAAAGCTCGAGTCCATCTCGCTGTACGTGTAAACAACCAGAGATCGCCACGAATTCATCTCACTACATTTTCATCGTGTAAATGGCACCCAGGACTTCCCGTGGATACATGAAACCATGCATAATAGTGAACGTTCCATTGTCACACTCGGAGGAAAAAATAGAGCATTCACTATTCCCTCCACCCCACTCACCTGCTGCCCTGTAGAGGGGTGAGTAGCTTAGGTTCCGCTTCTTCGTCACCTATCAGAAGGGAGGTGGCTTCTCCCCCCTCTCCCTGGCAATGGAGCTCTGCTTGCTGTGCTTTCATTGCCCAGGAGAAGAGGGGTGGCAGGCAACTTCTCCCCAGCAATGAAGTGCTTGTTGTGGTTCATCACCTGGGAGAAGGGGGAAGTAGCTTCTCCCCAGTTACAAAGCACTTGCTGTGTTTCATTGCCTAGGGGAAGGGGGCCGGGACAGCTTTTTCCCAGTGACAAACCTATTGTTGTGTTTTGTCACCCAGGAGAAGGGGTTTCATTGGCTCCTCCCTGGCAACAAAGTGCTTGCTGTGGTTCATTTTCTGGGAGAACTCGGGGCAGCTACTCCCTGGCAATGAAGCAACAGCAACAGAGGGGATTCTTCCTGCTCCTGTTTGCAAAGCTTGAGGCTGTTGTGTGAACAGCAGATAAGTGAAACCGTGGATATGGGATCCAGAGATATAGGGATCTTAATGTGTCTAGAAAAAAATATTTTTCCACAGGGCTTTGGCCTATTGTGTCCTATCCCCTCTTATGGCCTCTATACCACTTTTCAGTTTCTGCTTCTGTTGTGGATGTAAAGTCACATTAGCAGACAGCCTTGACAAGTTTTTGTTTTTGTTTTTTTGCCTTGGAGAGGGCCATATTCTTACCTAATGTTATATCTCTAGAGGCGTCAACACAAAGCGCTCTGTAATCAGACCTCAAGGTTTAAATTGCACTGTTGGGAAGAGCCCCTCAGAACTTCAGGACACGTAGCGACAAATAAAGCCTCATATTCTGGCTCTATTACGGTGGTGAAGTCTGTTTCCAACCATCCAAAATAGAATATGAAGCTGAAGGAGATGTCTTCATCTCAGCCTTGGCTACCTATGATTTTGGCTATGGTAGTGTCTTCCATGGCGGTCCTGTCCACCGTTTCTGTGGTATTGTCTGATTCCACAATACTCTTGGCAGTCTTTAGCTGCTTTACAGTACCATTCACTTCAGCCTCCACAACTACCCAACGGATTGCTTCCCTTTCTGTGACTGTTCCAGATTTGGAGTTGACACACTACCCACAGCTGAGGGCAACAAGCAGAAAAGTGGAAGAGAAAAAGCAATCCTGCCTTTATTATTCCTGAATGGCAGGGGGTTGGACTAGATGGCCCTTGTGGTCTCTTCTAACTCTATGATTCTATCATGTTCAGCATGCTCGCTCCAGTTCTAAGCATCAAACTTCATCTTCTTCACCTGAATGGAATAAACAGAAGAGAAGAATGTTAAGTCAAAGGACAAACCAAAGTTGAGGTCAAAGATTTTACTCACTTCTGGTACTCTGGCTCCTCAGAAGCAACCTCTGGCTCAAATGATACCAAGACCCAATAATCTGATGGTCCCAGGCATGGAATTCTCTGAGACCTCTTGGAGCTACCAAATTGTCAGACCCCATTACTACACAACTTACAGCTTTATACTTGCAATATGTTCAAGAAATAATGCCTCACTTACCTATTAGCTCATCTCCACTTGTTCATTCTTCTGCCTTTCTGTGACAGTGTTCCTTTCCACTGTGAGCCATCTTATACTAGTTCTCATTTCTCCTACAAGAAGTACCAATACCATGAAGAATCACCATATACATCTGTATTGTATCATGACTGATACTGTAGAGATTACCATGGATATGACTGTGCAATGTCTTACTCACCTTCTTATAAAAATTAATACCATCATTCTGAGTCAATCTTGCCTCTCACCATGTTCTGATTACAGACAGTATTGTAGTCTCCTCACTATCACCTAGAGTCTTACAATCACTCCACCATGTTCTTCCTCCTTCTTCACTGCCTTGTGTTACAGCCACAGTTTCAGTTCAACTTTCTAATCCACTTCCAGTACCACTTTTCTTGTTTCAATCAACCTACTTCATGTAAGTGGTCTTCTTCTTCACACAAGTCTCACCTTTCACTCAGTTCCTGATATCCATCACAGCCTCTTTTTTCTGTTCAAGGTCTGAGAAAAAAGATCACTTCCCTCCTGGCAAAAGAGGCAGTAGAACATTTACCAGCATGCTGCAAGCACATTTCTCCTGTTACTTTACAATACCAAAAAGAGACAGAGGTTTACATCCCATCCTGGATTTCCAAAGTGTCAACTGATATATTTGAAAGTTCAAGATAGTGAGTCTTCAATCCGTCCTGCCCTTTCTTCACTGCAGAGATGTTTAGCTTTGATATTTCTGAAGGATGTCTACTTCCACATCAAATTTTCCATCGACACCAGTACAAGATCCTTCCCTGGGGTCCCTCTATGGCACCAAGAGTCTTTACCAAATGCATGGCTGTAGTGATCTGCTTCCTCAGAACACAGGGCTTTAAGTTTTTTCCCCTTATTTAAATAACTGGCTGTCAGTGGCCCTTTCCTGGAGAAAGTTGTGCCAAGACATACATAACACTTCCTGTCTCTTCTACATGATCTTGGTTTTCAGGTCAGTTCAAAGTAATAGGTTCTAGAGCCCATGAAACAGATATCCTTCATAGGGCCCATTCTAAACTCCATATGTGGAAAAACCTCTGTCCACTGGACAGAGCTGTTACTCTAGGACGACAAGTATTCTGTGTCCTTTCAGCTTACCATCCATCTGCTTTAGTGATTCAGCATCTGTTGGGATTGATGGTCACCACGACTGCTTTGACATACCTTGCCAGGCTGAAATTCTGGCCACATCAGTCATGATTCCTTGGTCATTTCCACCCACATTTTGACTCTCAGAACTGGAGGTTCAAACTGCCCTGCCATGTTTACAAATCCCTCATGTGATGGATCCATCTCACCAATCCTGTTTCAGGAATGCTATTTTGCCTTCTTGATCCCTCTGCCACCCTAACCACCAATGCATCTCTTTCTGGTTGGAGAGCCCATTAAAGAGACCTAATGGTACAAGGCTATTGGTCACCCAAGGAAGTGAATCTCCACATCAGTGCTGTAGAACTCCTCATAGTCATCAAAACTATCTGAGCATTTCATCTCCAACTCTCCAGCAGGATTGTGCTGGCTGTTTGTGACATAACATAAGGAAGCAAGGCTGTACTCATTCTGCACTTCCCCTCTACCTCACCACTCACCTTTGGATTTGATGTGCTGCCAGAGACATCCATCCCATTGCCATTCATCTTGCTGGAGTACAGTTGCCAATGCCCTCAGTAGTTCCTAACAATTTCATCACAAGTGGACGCTCTCTGATCAGGCTTTCCACTTCATCACGGTCAGGTGGGAGACACCAACAATTGATCTATTTGCCATCCACATCAACAAGAAGTGTCCTGCATATTGTTCCAAAGTGGATGTGGACAAAGCCCTCTCTCAAAAATGCCTTCATGTAGGTGGATAAGGTAAACTTCTACCAGTTTACGCTATTCCCTCTGCTTCACAGGGTAGTGATGAAGCGGGAAAGAGACAGGTCCACAGCAATTGTGGTGATGCCATTCTGGCTCTGCCAACCTTGGTTCACCACTTGTCTTCAGCTGTTGAGAGGCACTTCATCCAGATCTTCTGTTGCATTCCCTGGGCAGAGTTCTCTATCTAGACATCAAGACATCCCACCTGATGGCTTGGAAGATCAGATCCTCTTTTTGCCATGACTAATAGCAGTCCTTGAAGCTCCAGGAACCCTCCTACAATTCATTCCTGGTGGCTATCACCTTGGCTGATGAACTTGTGCTGAGATCTGATGAGCCTTTCCTTTGCTTTCATAGGGATCAGGTACTTCTCCATCCCAATAACAATTTTCTCCTGAAGGTAATGTCCCAGTTTCATATAAATCAAGATATAGTATTACTGGTGTTTTTTTCTGACCCTTCCTCACACCTGGAGACCTCTCTTGACACCTTAGACATTCTTGTTTTGTACATATAGTGAATTGCTTCTTTTTGCCGGTCTACTAGTCTGTATGTTTGTTATGGCAGCTTAAGAAGGCGTCACCTCGGAGAATTTTAAATTCAAAGAACACCAAGATACCCTTTCCAGCTGCCATCAGAACTCATTCTACCAGATTGGTTTCAACGTCTACAGCCTTCCTTAGTCACACTTCCCTGCCTGAACTATGCAGAACTGCCATGTGGTCTTAGCTCTTGACATTCATCAGACACTACTATGTAGGCTCCAGGTCTAGAGATTATGCATGTTTTGGTTGCAATGTGATACGATCTTTATTTTTGTGACCTGACCCACCTCCAAAGGTAAGTTTTTCATTTGTGTGAGGCATGGAGACTACATCAAAGAAGAACAGGCTGTTTACCTGTAACTGTAGGTCTTTCAGTGATCATCTGTGCCCTCAAACCCACCCACTCGTCCCTTTTTTGGGGTCCCAGTATTTTTGTACTTCCAGCAGACTCAATACAGAGCACAGAGTAGCCTAGTGGGCTAGAGTATGCATGGTGTATGGGTGGGGGGTCTGCCAAGATTACTCAGCCCTGGAACTTTCCAAATGGGGTCTCTGTGTAGGCATGAAAATGCATTTGCTTGAGGGCACAGATGACCACTCAAAGAACCAGTTACAGGTAAGCAAGCTATTCTTCTCATGGTGATCAAAGGACAACAGATTTGTCTTTATTTCTAACCTTTCTAAACTTTTGGGGTGGGTGGAATGATATTTTGCATCCACAACAATGACTGAGACCTAAGATATTTTGGTAAGAAAATGGCAAGAAATATTCAGGGAATATTCTGGGGGGAAAAAATCTTAAGGGAAAGGGCAAAGAAAAAAAAGAATCTGATAAGTTGCTATTAAAATTTCTTCTGGGAAATTTCATATCTGTTCAAAAGGCACCTGCTGAATACTGTACTTTGAGAACGTATCAGCCAACGGTATCTTGGATTTGGGAACTGTCAGACAAGGTACCGGTACTCAGTCCAATCAGTTTGTTCCTCTGCATTCAGCCCAACTGCATTTTCCTGTCAGTCATTTTTATACAGACTCTTCACCTTCAAGGTAGAAGATTTTACATGCAGATATTAATTAAATAACACCATCGAAAAGTGCCTTGTTAAAAGCCACTTTTGTCTTTCTTGGCTTGACAGCTTCTCATGCTCCCTCCTTTTTTCCCTTTCATCTTCATCTAATCTCCTTCTAACAAACTGCACATCTAGGAAGTGAGAATGTAAAACAGCAATCACTGCTCACACCTTTTCTGTAGAAATGGCACCCCAGCCTGCCAATTCATAGGTGCTGGGTTTGCACTACAGCAGCTGTGGGGGGGGAAATTAGAGACAGGGCTGTCTGTGTGTTGCAATTTCCACAGGAGCACTAGAAAAGTGCAGAGAGTGCTAATGGGTGCACATTTATGCTTTTTGAGAATCTCTGCTTTTATCTTTTAAAAGAGCCAAGTTTCTAGGTCTTATGCTTAGGTGGATGAATATAGGTGATGATTTGCAGAGTATTAAATTACCATCAGGCATCCAGATTGTGAGGCCATATGGTGGGGGAACTCTTTCCACAGCCCTGCAATCAAAACGTAAAGAGTGGTAAGAGGTCACTTACCTCCCAGTTTGCTAGCATAGACACCCACTTAACAAGTGTCAGTAATAACACCATGGATTGACCCAAGGCAGATGGACAGTGCCTGTTGAACTCTAGAGCTAAGTATGATGTCAAGCTCTTTGGGGAGTAGAGCTTCATTTCTTTCCAGAGGTCCTTGCTCTTCCCTTACAGAGGAAGTACAAGTAAAAGTTATGCAAAAATAGAGGTTACAGAAATAATTTTTCTTGGCACATAATTTGGATTACCAGTATGCAGAATATTAGCACAAAATCCAATTGTGTGTTAGGCTCTGCAGCATTTCAGTACATTTGTTTTTATTTTAGGTAAGCAGAACTTTAGGCTGTGACTGGGTATCCAAGGAAATGCCTAGTGTGTACTGTTCCCCTATTGCCAGCATTGTAAGGCCTTGTATCCCCTTAATTCTTATTCCCACCTGTAATCAAGTGTACTTAACATCCCATGTTCTTCCCTCCTCATCTTATCTTTCTTTTGCTCCCTGACAAACTGGCATGTCTGAACAACACAGACTTCCACATATTATTGATCATCTATATATATAATTCTCTTAGGTATGTTGCCTTTCCCAGTATGCTGATTGGCTGCTCAGAAAACACACTTAACCCACATCCAATCAATCAACAGAGACATGCAGATTCCCTCTCCACCTCACAATGCACTCCTGTAACTCAATCTGTGGCCCAGATTGGGACCCAGGCAGTCAACTGGCGGAAGCAGAAAGCCGCCACTGCTGCTGCAACAGGACCCAGGCAGTCAACTGGTGGTGGTGGCGGCGGCAGCAGGACAACAGAGCGAGTCACCCTCATAAATTCTGGAGAAAGTGTGTAATGCTGAGAATGGGGAGGAGGAATTTAAATCCACCGGCCTACCTTACAAGGTAGTCATGAGGTCTATCGGCAGTTTTGGGGGGAGTTTTTTTTTAACGGCATATGGTACACCAAGTCCAGCTAGTTGTTATTTAATTTTAATCACACATAACATGAGGATATGGCAATCTGGGTTTATAGCTCCTGTACATGGAGAAGGATAGACTGTCATAACTCACCCTCTGGCAGCTGAGGAGGAGTTGGATTGTGAGGAGTTTCTGGCTACAAACACTCCCTCCCTGAGTCTGAGAAGCTGGTGGCCAAAACTGAGGGGCTCCCTCCTCAGCAGGGCTTGACGGACATTGAAGAACCCTGCCTATTGGGGTCCAGTGAAGAGGGAAGGAGACACTTCATAGGAATCATCTGTTAAATAGAAAACGCTGACTCATCAAGCACCTGGTGGCCAGAGGAAGCCACCTATAAATCTCCCAGCAGTTGCTGACATTCCTTCTTGTTCACTACTCTTCAACCTCTTCAACTGACCATGCTCTTAGTATTCTTGTGTTTCCTGGAATTCCTGACTCCTGGACTGGTTGCACGGTTCTTTGTCTCATCTCTTTTTGGCTTTGGATATCAAGACTACTGGCTCTGGACTGGCTGAGACCTTGCCCAGTTCCTCCTTTCATCTTCTGGAATTAGATGTGCATGACCTTGACTGGATTGATTTCCCTGCAGCTGCTTATCTTAGGAGAATTTGTCTCTGCACACTTGCTGTGCATAGGCATAGTACAGAGACTGTTTTTCTAGAGCTGCCTCTAAATTCCTTAGATTTCAAATCAATGTGAGTCACAATCTGTCCAGCACATGAGCAAGTCCGTCATTCAGAGTACTCAAAGAATGAAATCAATTCCAGCTTCCAATATTCAATGTATTTATTAAAGAGTTTACGCAGAGAAAAGTTCAGAACTACTCTCTTACTTTTAAGGTAAAATAAACATATTATTAGCTAACTGAAATTTAGCAACATGCTACCCACATACTTGTTGTTTGTAGTCTTCAGGCCCTTATGCAGACCCCTCAGTGCTGCCCACACTGAAATAATAGTTTTTTAATGAGTTTTTCCACTCCCACACCCAAAGGAAAACCCCTGTAAACCCTAGAATCAAAACCAGAAATGGATAGCTAAAACATGTCTAATTTTGAGGTTTATTTATTTATTTATTGTACACATTTTTGCTACTTTTTGGCCTGGTGCAGCCTGTGGCAAGTGCTGAGCTTGGTGTGAAATATGGTCCCCACAGCTGCCGGAGTTGCCCATCTCTGACTTACCAGGGTCCTAAGAATAGCTCAACCAAACAGCTTATAAGAAAAGGCCCTTGTGGCTTTGTAGCATGCCTTAGTCCTTCCTTAACTCTTTGTTAGTCAGCCAAAGGCAAAAAAAATTTGTTTCATAAAGGGGAGCTACCAGAGAAAAAACATTCTACCTTCCAATCAATAGCCTGGAAGGATGTGGTGATGCATCCTCCAGGTGTTTCTGCAAATACCTAGTTAACATGAGACTGAATCAAGGAAGGAGGGTAAGGAGAGATTCTAAAATATATAGAGATGCATATCTTGGGCAGCTAGCTGCCTGGCTATGTCTGGGTGTATTCTTTGTTCAGAGACATTTCTAGAAAGGAGTGTGGGGAGGTAGGTTGAAATCATCATACCCTCATTATCTTGTTTTCCCACTTCCTATTTTAGACTGTGAAAATCTTAGGAGCATGGCCTATATATAATGCTTACATGGCATGAATAAATACCAGACTATCTGAAAGACTATATCTCCCTGTATGAGCTTGCCTGAGTCTTAAGATTCTTGGAGAGGGTTTTGGTCTCAATTATTCTCACAGGCTCATTAGTGAGGATGGCCTTATCTACGTGGGCAATTTACCCCTGAGAGTCCTGCAGTCAATATGATGTAGGGCATTTGCCCTGTGCTGCCCCTTGGCAGTCCTTACGACCCCCGTGGCAGAAATGAGGCTCAGATGGGGGCAAGCCAGGGTAGGGCCCAATACATTGTTCTAAAATAGTGCCTGCTTTACTCTGCTGCCACCAGGAAAAAACAGAGTGGGCCCTGCACGTCTGCATGAGCCTGTCCTGGCAGGCCAGCCCATCACTCCAGCTGCTGGTTGCCCTTACCTTTTTGGTTCCAGGAAGGGGTCCTGCAGCATACAACCAAGGCTGGTCACATTCAGGGGACCTTTGGTCATATGTTGTGGCAGGCTCCCTCAATGCTGGGAGGGCACGGAAAATGGCAGCTGCAGCAATGGGCTGGTGTTCCTGTCTGGACTCTGGCCCAGGGCTGGTTTAAGGGCTGCAGTGTTTTATTTTGGGGGCTCCGTATGTTTATCTCAACTCAGTATAACCTAACCTATTCACAGTACAGGATGTTCAGATTACAGTAGGACCCCCATATTCACGGATTCATTATCCATGGGACACAAAACAGCACACCTACCATAGAGTCTTCCTAGAAATTGTGTCCTCTCTAGCCATTTTCTAGGTCCTCCAGGGCAACTCTATGGTATTTTAAACCGTAAGTCCCATTATTTTCAATGGTGTTCACTATTATCCATGGTTTTCAGTATCCACACACCCCCTGAACCAATCCCCAGTGGATAAGGGGGGCCTACTGTTTTACAAAATTTTCCACCAATAATTTAGTTTAAAACTATATTATAGGCACTAATATAATATTTTTTGTTTATTAGCAATTAACGTAATGGTGTAAAAAGAAAAGAAAGAGTGGACTACAAGCTGAACACGAGTTAGCAGTGTGATGCAGCAGCAAAAATAAAAAAGCCAATAAGATTTTAGGCTGCATTAATAGGAGTATAGTGTCTAGATAAAGAGAAGTAATAGTACCACTCCATTCTGCTTTGGTCAGATCTCACCTGGAATACTGTTTCCAGTTCTGGGCACCAAGATTCAAGAAGGATATGGACAAACTGTAACGTGTCCAGAGGAGGGCGACCCAAATGGTGTGAGGTCTGGAAGCCATTATACCCTATGAGGAGCAGCTTAGGGAGCTGGGCATGTTTAGCCTGGGGAAGAGAAGGTTGAGAGGGGACATGATAGTCATGTTTAACTACTTGAAGGGATGTCATACTGAAGATGGAGCAAGCTTGTTTTCTGCTGCTCCAGAGACTAGGACTAGGCAATGGGTTCAAACTACTGGAAAAGAGATTCCACCTAAATATTAGGAAGAACTTCCTGACAGTAACTGCTGCTCGGAGGTGGAATACACTGCCTCAGAGTGTGGTGGAGTCTCCTTCTTTGGAGGGTTTTAAACAGAGGCTGGATGGCCATCTGTTGGGAATGATTTGATTGTGTTCCTGCAGGGCAGAAGCCGATTGGATGGGATGGCTATTGGGGTCCCTTCCAGCCCTATGATTCTATGATTCTAGACTGCATTCAGAGCCTGGGAAAGTTACTTTTGCATCACACCTCCCAGAATCCCCCTGCCAGACCCTTCTCAAGGTCTGGTTGCATTTTTCCTCTTTCGGCATTCTCTAGCCCAGTGGTTCTTAACCTGGGGTCCACGATGTCCTCACAGGAGGTCCACAAAGGCTTGAAGGATGCTTGGCCCACCCTGTAGTGGAGCAGCCACATGACAGGAACCAAGGCAAAGGCTGGCTGGCTTGGCTAGTACATTGCCATTCAATGCACTCTAGCCACAAAATTGCAGGAAGAAACAAGAGTGCCTCTGAGGGAAAGTTTAATGGATGGTGTAATTCATAGAATCATAGAATTGTAGAGTTGGAAGAGACCATGAGGGCCATCCAGTCCAACCCCCTGCCACACAGGAAATCACAATCAAAGCATCCCCGACAGATGGCCATCCAGCCTCTGTTTAAAGACTTCCAAGGAAGGAGACCCCACCACGCTCCGAAGGAGTGTGTTCCACTGCCGAACAGCTCTTACTGTCAAAAAGTTCCTCCTAACGTTGAGGTGGAATCGCTGTTCCTGGAGCTTGCATTCATTGCTCCGTGTTCCAGTCTCTGGAGCAGCAGAAAACAAGCCTGCTCCATCCTCAACGTGACACCCCTTCAAATACTTAAACAAGGCTACCCAGGCTAAACATACCCAGCTCCCTAAGTCTCTCCTCATAAAGCATGGTTTCCAGACCTTTCACCATTTTAGTTGCCCTCCTCTGGACACGCTCCAATTTGTCCATATCCTTTTTGAATTGTGGTGTCCAGAACTGGACACAGTATTCTAGGTGAGGTCTGACCAAGGCAGAATAGAGCAGCACTATTATTTCCCTTGATCTAAACACTATACTTCTATTGAAGCAGCCCAAAATCGCATTGGCCTTTTTAGCTGCCGCATCACATTGTTGGCTCATGTTCAACTTGTGGTCTACTAGGACTCCTAGATCCCTTTCGCACGTAGTCTCGTTCAGCCAGGTCTCTCCCATCCTATATCTATGCATTTCATTTTTCCGCAGTACCTAAGTGCAGTACCTTACATTTCTCCATATTGAATCTCATTTTGTTAGCTTTGGGCCAGCTCTCCAGTCTATCCAGGTCATTTTGAATTTTGATCCTGTCCTCTAGGGTATTAGCTACTCCTTCTAATTTGGTGTCATCTGCAAATTTGATAAGTATGCCCCTAATTCCATCATCCAAGTCATTGATAAAGATGTTGAATAGCACTGGGCCCAAGACAGAACCCTGTGGCACCCCACTGGTCACATCTTTCCAAGACGAAGAGGAGCCACTGCTGAGCACCCTTTGGGTTCGGCCGGTCAACCAATTACAAATCCATTGAACAGTTAACTTGTCTAGCCCACATTTTACAAGCTTGTTTGCAAGAATGTCATGGGGAACCTTGTCAAAGGCCTTACTGAAATCAAGGTATGCGATATCCACAGCGTTCCCTTCATCTACCAAGCTGGTAATTTTATCAAAAAAAGAGAGATCAGATTAGTCTAGCATGACTTGTTTCTCTGAAACCCATGTTGACTTTTTGTGATTATGGCATTGCCTTCTAAATGTTCACAGACTCTCTGTTTAATGATCTGCTCTAGGTATTGATGTCAGACTAATTGGATGATAATTGTTGGGATCCTCTTTGTTTCCCTTTTTGAAGATGGGGACAATATTTGCCCTCCTCAGTCTGCTGGGACTTCTGTTCTCCAGGAGTTCTCAAAGATTATTGCCAATGGCTCTGAGATTACATTTGCCAGCTCTTTTAATACTCTTGGATGTAGTTCATCTGGTCCTGGAGATTTAAATTCATTTAGATTAAGAAGGTATTCCTGTACTACCTCTTTGCTTATTCTGTGCTGGATTTCCTCTATTGTGTCCTCTGTTCCATTATCCTCAGGTGGGTCGTCACCCTTTTCCTTTTCTGAAAACACTGAGGCAAAGAAGGTGTTGAGTAATTCTGCCTTTTCTCTGTCCCCTGTTAGCATTTTGCCATCTTCTTTGTGTAGTGGCCCTACCATTTCCTTCTTCCTCCTTTTGCTGCGGACATACCCAAAAAAATCTTTTTATTGTTCTTAACCTCTCTAGCAAGCCTGAGCTCATTCTGTGCTTTAGCTTTTCTGACTTTACTCCTACACATGTTCGCTATCTGTTTGAATTCTTCTTTGGTGATTTCCCCCCTTTTTCCATTTCCTATACATGTTCTGTTTAAAACTTAGCTCTGTTGAAATTTCTTTAGTCATCCATCCTGGTGTCTTGAGACACCTCCCATTTTTCTTCCTCAATGGTACTGTTTGAAATTGTGCCTTCAGTATCTCCCTTTTGAGAAAGTCCCATCCGTCTTGAGGTCTCTTCTCTTTTAGTATTCCTGACCATGGGATCACCCCCAGTATTTCCCTGAGTTTATTGAAATCAGATCTCCTAAAGTCAAGAATGTGTGTCTGACTATGCCTGGCTTCTCCTTTCCATTGTATAACAAACTCCAGGAGAACCTGATCACTCTCACCTAAGGATCCCACCACTTGCACCCCATTAACCAGGTCATCCCTGTTGGATAGGATCAGATCTAAAATAGCTGACCCCCTTGTTGCCTCTTCTACCTTTTGGACCATGAAATTGTCTTCCAGGCAAGTAAGGAATTTGCTAGACCTTGAAGTTTTGGTTGAATTAGATGGGCAGCAAATATCAGGATAGTTGAAGTCACCCATCACTACTACATCTCTCCTTTCTGCATGTGTGTTCATCTGTTCTAGAAAGGCATCATCCAATTCCTCCGTCTGGTTTGGGGGTCTGTAGTAGGGTCCCACAATAACATCCCTGTTGTTTCCCTCCCCTTTAATTTTTATCCAGATGCTCTCCACCTGGCTTCCAGTATTGATGTCATGGATCACTTCACTGGTGTAAATATCCTTGACATATAATGCTATTCCTCCTCCTTTCCTGTTTGGCCTGTTTCTCCTATAAAGGTTATACCCCTCTATTCCTACATTCCAATCATGAGACTCGTCCCACCAGGTTTCAGTAATGCCTATTATATCATATTTGTTTTGTAGTGCTAGGAGTTCAAGTTCATCTTGCTTATTTCCCATGATCTGTGCATTAGTGTAGACATCTAAGACCATGTGTTCCCTTTACTTGCTGCCTGTGCAAGTTTTTTTGCCTCCCACTGTTGGATCCTTGCGCTGTTTGCCTTGTTCCTTCTATGACAGTTTGACTATTTTCTCCAGCCCTTTTGCCTTCCAAAATACTATCTCCCTCACCCATATGACTCAGTTTAAAGCCCTCCTGATCAAATTCTTGCGACTGCAGGCAAAAATGTTTCTGCCAACTGTCATGGGATGCACCCCATCTCTTGCCAGAAGTCCCCCCTCATGGAAGCGCAGCCCATGGTCCAAGAATCCAAATTGTTCTCGGTGACACCATCTACGGAGCCAGTTGTTTACGTCGGCTATTTTCCTCTCCCTTCCTGGACCATGCCCTTCAACTGGCAGAATTGATGAGATGACAACCTGTGCATCCATTTCTAATTGTATTGTTGTTGTTAGCTATTATTATTAGCTATTATTATTAGGGTTTAAAATCTTGAGTTAAGTCTTGGGGCAACAAAAGATATTTAAAGGGGGTCCCTGGTAAAGAAAAGGTTAAGAACCACTGCTCTAGGCCAATGGCTCTCACGTAACACTAATGGGATACTGGTGTTTTAGTGACAACAATAAAACCATTGTTCCCAGTAATATTACTCCAAATTTTTATTTATAGTCTTCTGTTAAAAGAGCCAGGGTGTTGTAGAAGTTTCAGCATTGCACTATGACTGTGGAGACCAGGGTTGGAATCCTTAATCAGCCATGAATACCCACTGGGTGACCTTGGGCAAGTCACACTCTCTCAGCCTCAAAGGAAGGCAAAGGCACACCCCCTTTGAACAAACCTTGTCTAGAAAGCCCCATGATAGGTTCGCCTTAGTCAGAAATGACTTGAAGGCACATACGCAAGCACACAAATTCCTTTTGCAAGTTGAACTGCAGGTTGGCAGCAAGGGGAGTAAGCTGAAGACCATGGGGGAAAGGGAGGGAGGGGAAAGAAACCATTTTAAGAGCAGTTGGAAAGATGGATGGAGGGGATCTATGTTGCGTGTGGCTGCCCAATGGGGACCCTTGCAGGCCGAACAGGGGGACACCCTCCTTCCCAGCAGAGGCAGGAGGAGAGAAGAGAGATCAGACAAGAGAGAGACAGGAAGGAATGAAAAGGAAGGAAGGAAGGAAGGAAGGAAGGAAGGAAGAAAGAAGCCCTTTCTGAAGAGAGAGCAGGGGAGAAAGAGAGGGAAAGAGGTGACCTTCACACTTCCCACCCTCTCTCTCTCTCTCTCTCTCTCTCTCACACACACACACACACACACACACACTCACCCCTCTCTGACACAATTTTGAGGATCGCCTGGGAGGAGGGGGCAAGGGAGCAGCAAACTCCCCCCAGCTTCAGCCACACACATGCTCTGGGCAGAGGAAGGAAGGAGACAATCTGTCTCTCTTTCTCTTTCGCTCTTCAGTTAGGAGGGGCCCCCTGTACCTTGTCCTGCTGGGTGGGAGACAGGAGAGGCAGGAGGTTTTTGGTTTGCTCTCTCTCTCTCTCTCTCTCTCTCTCCAGGGCCCTCTTTGGCTGGGGGCCCCCTGCAGATGCAGATTTGGCGGTGTGCTTAAACCAGCCCTGCTCCAGCCCATTTTGTTGAGATAATGGGGGAGACATGGGCCTAAACCATGGCCAGGATATTGGAAAATATTGTTTAAATACCAGGGTAATTATGTTGTCCCTGTTTAAACATCCACACTGTACTTCACACGCTAGTGGAGAATACAGCCAATTTAGCAGAGTTCAAAACAAGCGCAGCAGCATTTAGCGTTAGATTCTTAGCATACATATGAAAACACAGCTTAGTAAATAACCAAACACCCTTTGTCTTTTCCCAAGTTGTTTAACTAGCAAAATAACCACTCAAGACTCAAAAGTTTGTTTAAAAAGTACAAAAACTTCTTTACTCACAGTTAGAGAGCTCATTCATGGCAGGTACATGAAACTACATCAAAATAAACTAAAACTACTTTAAAATGTTTTAAAACTACATTGTTACAAAACAATATTCAGGACTCCCCTGGCTGGGGTCCTCTCTGTTCAAAGGCCATGTGGTTTGTTAAAGAGCATGGCTTCTGGAACAAAGAAGTAAACTTAGACGCTCCCCTTCATCCCAGAACTCCAATAGCAAAACTTCAGGAAGTTACATCAGCTCTTCTTATATGGCTTCTTAGTTAACCCTTCAGTAGCAAAACCATTTCCACTTATTGGACTGCAAACCATATTTTTCCAACACAGGCTATACCGGCAGGGGGCCAGCATATCCTGGCCCGTGTAGACGAGCCTGACGTGTAAGACGGCCTTCTTAGCAGCTGTTCACATGCTGTGGAACTCTCCTCCAAAGGAGGCTAGGCTCTCCCCACCACCTGCTTTCCTTCCAGTTTATTTAAACAGGCTTTTTGCTGTTAGCTGATGGTGCAGAAGAGTCTTTTAGGACTTTTTCAAGTGGGGTGGCGAACCCAGAGGAGGTCGGGAGAAGAAGGGCGCTGTTGCAATTACAGCACGCCATTTCAGATGGTGCCGTCCTCCGTCTGACCTTCCCCTGTGCTTCCTCCGTGCTGCAGGCGCCACTTTTTATTGGCAGGGGTTTCTCGCACCCACAGCATGAAGGAAACACAGGAGAAGGTCGGGAGGAGGATGGCGCCATCTGAAACGGGGTGCTGTAAGCGCGACAGCCCTGTTCTTCTCCTGAGCTCCTCGGGGTTTTTTTTCCCCCATTTGAAAAAGTCCTTAATGGAGGCAGTGTAGTGTGGTACTTTTATTCTTGTTGATACTCTTCTAAATGTTTTTGTACCATTCTAATTTAGTGGTATAGCATATTTGATTGTATTTTAACTTCTTGATTGTGAGGCGTTTAGCTGTACTCTCTTTTCATCTGCCTTTTCATCCTTTTCATCTGTTTTCATCCTTTAAGCCACCTTGGGTCCTAAATTGTGGAAAAGATGGGAAATAGATAGATATAAAATAAATAAATAATCAGTCACTCAAGCAATCTTAGGTCAACAAAAGCAGCAGAGTGCCTTGTCAAACCCTTCCTTGCCTTGTATATCTTCATCACCCAGTGCAATAACAGAACATCTTCACTTTACAGTTAGCAACAAGACAGATGGAGAGGCCAGCCCTCTGAAGGAAGCAGAGACAAAGGAAGAAGAAGAGGTGGAAGTAGAGAAGAAGAAACAGAAAAAGAAGAAATCTGAGACGGGCAAACCGATGGTGCCACACAGCTCCATGTTCATATTCAGCACCACAAATCCGTGAGATAATATTGCCTTTGTGTTTTTTAAAACTTTTCTTGCTTAATGCATTGTTTTGCCAGCTGCTTTGTGGAATCCAGTTTCTTGGAAGCTTAACACATGTTCTTTACTGAGAAGATAAATAATAGATCTTCTCAGTAAAGAACATGGTTTCAAGCTTCCTTGAAATACAGGTTGCCCATCACTATTAGACTTCTCTTGCAGTGTGCATCTATAGGATGTAGCGTACATTTTTGATTACATGTAATGATAGGCCCAATGGGCCTGGTCAGCACCCTACATACATTGACCATGGATCCTAAGACAATTCCTTCCCAGAATCCTCTGGAAGAGGTTCCCTGGCAGTGCATTCTGGTCAGATCACATGAGGGAAACAGGGGGCTTGTCTATATGGGAAGAAATAATGCACATACTTGCGCATTATAGACAATTTGCAGCAGTGTTCCTTTGTCTTCATGGCATTTTGGCAAAAATGGTACTATGTGAAGCTCTCCTCTGTGATGTACACATGGCTGCAAATCAAGATGGCGGCCATATCATTGTTTTGTGCAGGGAGGGCAAGGAAGGTGAGGGAGACCCAGCAGCACAGTGCCCAGAGACAACGAGGAGGGCAGCCACTGCGAAGAAGAGGAGGAGAGCCATCCGCCCTTCATCCATCCTGGTGGTGGGACCTGTGGGAGCCTCCGATTCTGGCTGCAAAGGGACAGTAGGAGTTGCTCCAGTGGAAAGTGAGATGAAGCAGTGAAGAACCGCCCTCCTCTTCCTTCTCCCAGCGGTTGGCCAGGCAGCTCCTACCATCCCTTTGTAGCCAGAATTGAAGGCCGCCACCTCCACTGGGATGGGTGAAGGGTGGGTGGCTCTTCTTCTCTTCCTCATAATGGCCACCCTCCTTGTCATTTCCGGGCGCTGTGCTGCCAGGTCTCCTTCACCTTCCTCCCACCCCCCTTGCATACAAAACAACACAGCACTTTTGACAGTACCATTTTTTAAAAATAAAAGTTTACAAACATGCACATCACTAGTGTTTCCAAGTGCTTGACAGCAAGCCCACATTTGCTCATGTCCGACGTATCAGATGAAGAGTTCCATCCCCTACAGACTACGTAACAAATCACATTGGTGTTTGAAACGAGCAGGAATGCACATTTTCTTCAGAGCTTAAAAAAAAAAAAAAAAAACAGAAAAAGCCGTGAAGGCTTTTCCTGTGGAGCATTTGGATTTTTAGCACCCACCCTTCACAATACATCAAATTGCTGCAGGGTCCGATTGGGACAAAATGTATTTTCCTCACATTCTATGAGGAGTTTATAGAAACCATCTAGACAACCTCAGGATCAGCAAACTCATCTGATAATGATTCTATGAAATAGCCAGGAAAACTCCAGCATTGAATCACCTTGATGTAGGAAGTTTCATTATTTGCTTCATTCACAATTATGTGCCCCAGGCAAATTCTAAAATGTATACTATTTCAAAAGTTTAATTTTGGATGCTTTATAGCCCTCATTAAGTGAAGAGGAACCATAGCTCAGCGCTTAGAGTCCAAGCTTTAATATGCAAAATGTCCCATGTTGAGTTGAGTCTCTGTCATATCCGGTTGAAAGAGTCAGGAATCAGGTAAGAGGAAAGACTAGGGTTTCGCTGCTGACCAGAGAAGATGACACTTGACTTTTTAAAGTTAATTTTAACTTTTTCAAAAACATATTGGGGTTACTAGCTATTGAAAGAGTGACTCATTCCATTACTCATAACTGGCAAGTTGCATTTTAGTTACTATTTAATTATTTTTTTAATTTTTTAGTTAAGCTTTCAAAAAAAAATCACTTCATAAATACAAAAATGGTGGGAAATAATTCAAAATTACTCCTGAAGAGCACATTTGAAGAGTAATGATTAAATGTTACTTGTTAAACCATTAAAAAGTGATAACTTGAAGAGATATCACATGCTCTCTTTCACACACACACACCTCACAGTACTATTCTCCCTCCCTCTCACTCTCACACAAACACACACATACAGTGGCTTTGAAGCAATTAGTCATTGTCACACACCTTCTGGTGTGTTGAGCAGTGTAATGCCTGAATCACCTGCCCCAGAAATCATACATACCACAGGGATGCTCCTGTCCCACCTCAATCCCCTACACTGGACCTCTTGTCCTTGGTATTGTTGTGGCTAATTGGGCAGCTGGTAACTTAGAAATCTGCAAGTTCAAATCTTCAATTAGACATAAAGAACAAGATAAGCCATATTCCCACATATTCCCATCTGCCCTGTGGAGGTGATAATACTGACTTACCTGAATGGCTGCATTAGAGACCATGCTAAAGTTGACATTTCACTTATTTATTAGCTGCTGAAGTTATATTAATTGCTAGTTTGGAAACTTGCTCTTCAACAGTCCACAGTTCTCTAAGGACTAGCCGAGACACATCACCAGCCACACAACTAGCAGTTGCTTGAATTGAATGTTTTTAGAATACAGGTATACCTTAATCAACAAAGTAGTTGTGTTCCGGGACGTTACTTCTTTAACAGAAACTTTGGTACCAGAGGCAGAAATAACATTGAAAACTAGGGATAGGTTCCTGTACCATGAAAAAAGAGCACGTTTCAACAAACTTTTCATTCAGAACTAACAATCTGTACATGTGAAATGAAACAACCAAGTCAAGTAAGCCTTGTGTAAGTAAACAACAACAACAACACAACAAAACGTCTTGAAAGCTTCTTCCGAAATGCCTCCAGGGAAGACTTTTGCTTTCATCAGTCTCTACTACTACTACTACTACTACTACTGTTTCTGCTTGGTGGCATTTGTAGGAATTGTCACCACCAGATTTCTTCCTGAAGCATATAGTAGGGGCAAGGGCAGGAGGTAAATGGTCAAAGCCCCCATTCCCTTACCTTACTCCAGAGCAGGACTGTGCTCCTAGCACCTGCTATTTACTGAAAATAAAAAAAAAATAACACATTTAACCATTTAATATTTTTTTTTTAAAAAAAATCATCCCATTTCACCTCTTCTTATAGAGGCACTTAAAGTAACTCATAGAATCTACTCATAAGTCAATAATATTAAAATAACAATAATGAGCCTTGTTAAAAATCATGATACCTACAAATAACATAAGAAAGAAATGTAGCAAGCTAGTCAAAAAATAGTGCTTAAATATATGACAAAGAAACCAAACACCAAGGCTTCAAGCTTTTATTTATTTATTTATTTATTATTTATTTATTTATACCCCGCTCTTCAGCCACAAGGCTATCAGAGCGGCTTACAAATTGTTTTAAGCAATAGCTATTTACACATCTACACTGCATTAAACAGTTGCCAATGTGTGTTAGCTAATTGCCCCCCACAAGCTGGGTACTCAATTTACCGACCTACGAAAGGATGGAAGGCTGAGTGAGCTGCAGTATGCTAGGCCTCTGATTGCAGACAGTTTCTAATAAATAATAATAATAATAAAATTTATTTATACCCCACCCCTCTGTCAAAACAACACTGGTTTTTCTACCAGTGTGTATGTGCACATGCGTGTGTGGGGGTATTTCCTACCCAGAGGTCCCAGTTATGCCTACAGAGAGCTCCATAACTTTAAATCTTTATCCAGTTGTTGTGTACTTTCAAGTTGTTTCTGATGCAAGGATGAACTTATTATGGGGTATTCTTGGCAAGATTTGGTCAGAGGGGGGTTTCCATTGCCTACCTCTGAGGCTGAGAGAGTGTGACTTCCCCATGGTCACCTATAGGTTTCCATGGCTGAACCCTGGATCCCCACACCCAAACCTGTACACCATGCGAGCTCTCCTTTATTCATTGACAGGCCCCAAATGGAATGCTGTGAGACAACATAGCTAATTCCCCCCCCACACACACACACACTCCTGGATATGCATTGGTGTCAAGAAAGGGGGAATTAAAAGGGAAAAAAACCCTTCCAGCTGAGAAGGCTAGTAAAGCCCTACTCCCCACCCACCCAACATGAGGTTGCAGGGAGTTTGAAGTGATAGGCTATCCGCCACTTTATTCACCCCACTCCACTGAGAAATGTTCTCAGACTGAAACCTGTACGTTTCCTACTGACCTGGGAATACATTGAATTGGTATTAATGAAACCTACTGTTAAGTAGGCATGTATAGGATTGTGCAAATTGTGGAAATTTGCTTACATTAAGGAGATGATGTCCCTTAATTGGCTCTCCAATATGGGATGCTTCCAATGTTTTCTAAATTGCATATCTGTATGTGTATGTATTCCATTTTACGGAAGCAGAGATGAAAGTTGTGGGTCCCTGGAAGAAAATGAAACAAATTCATAGCCTCTTTCCAATGACTTTTCTTCTTCAAAATCAAACCAAAAATTTAGATTTCAGGGGAGATATACAATGGGCCCTTGGTATCTGCTGGGATTTGGTTCCAGGACCCTTGTGGATACTAAAATCCATGGATGCTAAAGTCCCATTATATGCAATGGTATAGTAAAATGGTGTCCCTTATACAAAATGGCAAAAATCAAGAGCTGCTGACACACTGCAGCAATAACGCAGCTTGACACTGCTTTAACTATCATAGCTTCATCCTATAAAATCCTGAGATTTGTAGTTTGTTGTGACACCAGAGCTTTCTGATAGAGAAGGCTAAATATCTCACAAAACTACAAATCCCCAAATTCCACATCATTGTGCCATGACAGTAAAAGTGATGTCAAACTACATTATTTCTGCAGTGTGTCAGCAGCCAAGGTTTGCTTTTTGGATTTTTTTTTAAAAAAAATATTCAACCTGTGGATGGTGCAACACATGGATGCACAATCTGTGGATACTGAGGGCAAACTGTATTGACTCAGAAGAGTGGTTTTCAAACTTTCTCCCTTCAAGGGAACCTTTCCACTTTAGCATCTCTGCTAAGGAACAGCTGTGTGATGCAGGAGTTTCTGGAGTGTTCTAGGATACAGTGTACTTGGGTCACAAAGGCTGCTGATCTTTCTTCTTTGTATGTGTGGGGGTGCTCCTTTGTGGTCTGAGCAAGAGGCCTGCAACACACTTTAGGTGTGCCTTGCAAGTCTGTGATTGGTGGCTCAACTACCATACTGGGAAACTGGTCCACCATTTTTCATTTAGCTATTATGCTTCTGAGGAACTCCAGGGTTTCTCAGAATGAAGTCTGAATACAATTGGCAAGAGAAAGAATAGTTGCAAGAGATGCTATTAAGCAGAGCTGAGATGCTTCTTATCGTACAGTCACCCTGCCACTTTCAGAGAAAGTTCAGGGGCAGCTTTACCTCAGGGACATTTGTGGAAGCTGCTCCATCCATTCCTTCTGAATCCAGTCCTTCCTGGGTGTATCTGTTGAAACACAGTCTGTCCTGAATCCTTTTGCCTAGCCTGCTGCCCTCAGCATGGAGGACACTGATTCATTGCAATTGTTAATGTAGGATGCAACAGCCAGTCCAATTTGTTTTGGACACAGAATTAGGGTGGAGAGAGCACTATTTTGTCCTTAAGTTAAATCTTAGGTTAAATTTTTCCCACCTCTTCCTGTGTCTTTTTACACACACACAAACACAGAATAGTTAAGGAGGAAAAATACAGAATATCTGCACAAAGCCTTTTGATGGTAGCACTGGGAGCCTTCAGTCTAGAAGTTAGTAGAAAATAAACTGTGACAAAATTGAAGTGATTCAAAAACTTGTATTTAAAATGTATAGTTTAAGTGGGGTTGGGGGGAACAATACTGGCCTGCTTTAGCAGAATATCATAAGCATTACTTTGAGGATGTATATGAATAGCTTTGAATACTCTGAATGTTATATAGATACACCATCTGCCAGTATTTTTAATGAGGAGGGCAGCATGTCACATCAGTGATGAGGCTACAGCTGCCGCAGTGACCAACCTGTCTTGTTTCCCTAACAGAATCCGAAGGGCCTGCCATTACATCGTCAACCTGCGTTATTTTGAGATGTGCATCCTTCTGGTGATTGCAGCGAGCAGTATTGCTTTGGCAGCAGAGGACCCTGTCTTGACCAACTCAGAGAGGAATAAAGTGATTACGTTTCTTGACCATTCTGCCCTGCCATGAGAACCTAATGTAAATGAGCTCCAATTCCTCAGCTACCTACCCACTTTTCAGGCCAATGCAGATCTGAACCACTTCCTTGGGACATTCATATGGTTCAGCTCTAACTGGGCTGTGCCATCTCAGACTGCAGTCCAGATTTAGATTTTTGATTGTTCCCTCAGATGTAGACAGATATAGAAACTAGCATGAGAATAGAGAGAGGTTCTGTTCTAACCATTAGTCAGACAGACATGAGTGAGTGTGTGTGTGTGTGTGTGTGTGTGTTTGTTCTAATGTTCAGGGAGTTTATATGATGATCAGTGTACTGATGACATTAAGCTCTATCTCTCCTTTACAATCAAATCAGAAGAGGTTGTGCAAGTACTGGACCAGTGCCTTGAAGCAGTGGTGGGCTGGAGGGCCAAAAAAAAACTGAAGCTGAAGACTGACAAGATGGGGGTGCAGCGACTAGGTGGTTTTCCAGTGCCAGAAGTGGAGAGTCTGCTTCTTCTGGAAGGGATTACACTTCCCCCAAAACAGAGACAAAGGGCAACTGCAGTGGGTCTGGGGCAAATTTTCTGCCCCTGGTTCCCAAAAATACCCCCCAATGGGTATTTTTTTTTAATATGGAAGAGTAGAGCACCCTGCTCCGAGGGCAAGATATTTCAAAGAATTGCCTCTCTTAGCAATTCACTCTTTTCAGTCTCCCGAAAGAGAGCAGTTCAAGAAACATGCAGGCACTGAGAGCCACAAAAAGAGCCTGTGACCACATGTGCGCCCGGGCTGCACATTGCCTACCATGCCCTACATGAACAGGTACAGCTGCCACTAGTAGTGTAATCCCTTCAGGATAGCAGGATAGCAAGAAATGCCTAACTCAGGTTGGTCTGGTGGCTACTACCATTCCTGAACTAGGAAAGGCTGGCTTTGGTCCTGCATGCTCAAATAACCTCATGACTGAGTTGTTACAATGTGAGGCTATAGCTGCAACTTGTACAGAATGTGGCTGGTGACAACTAAATAAGAACATGGAGCACCGATCCTCAAAGCACTGTAGTAGCAGCCTGTGAGCTACTGGGCCCAATTAAAGGTGGTTTTGCACATGCGTGCAAACCCTAAATAACTTAGGACTCACAACCAATCCCAAGTTTAAGAGCAGCCAGGGAGAACCTGCTTGTAATCCCACTAGTGGGCATGCCCAGTGTTGTGGGGATTCCAGCTAGGATCTTTTCATTGGGGATATTCTGATTCTAGTATTCCCTCCCTAGGGAAGCATGGCTGGTCCCAACTAGATACATACTCATTTTAGTTCAGTTTTACAGTTGATACTTTAATTATAAATGATGTATAAATGAGGTATTTTTATTACGTTGTGTATCACCCTAGGTTCTAATGGGAGGAAGGGTAGCATAACACCAGTAGCAACAATAACAATAGTAATAATATATGCCTGTGGTGAAGGAAACAACCAGACATGCAGTTTCCTCATCTACAGTCTGAGCAACACAGTCCACATGCATCCACATCCAAGTGTACCACATGTGTCTTCTATGTCCTTTAGCACATAGGAAGAGGCAGAAAAGCAGCTTTACTTAGTTATAATTGTGAGATGTATTCCACACAGGGTCTTTGGTATACTTTTAACAGAAAAACTCATGTTTGCTTTCCCCCCTACCCACGATAGTTCTTTTCTACAAAACGTTTGCTAAGTCCTCCAATCTTCTGGTCTGTAGTAGCCCAGAGTTATAAGATCTAAATACAATTATTAGTTGCAGCTAGAATAAACCAGCGGAATGGTAATTCAGCACTTCTATAAATCCCATTGATTCAGTGAGTCTCTTCTACTTGGGATTTATAGTTGAATTTAGGGCCAAGTGCTCACATATTGGTCAAACTGGAACAATTATAGATATAAATAGCAAGGTGAGAAGAAAGGAGTTGTATACATCTCTCCTGAGGCAGCCATTATGCAAGTAGATGGCTGACATAGATCTTACACACCAGAGATGACAGAATATAATACTGGACTCTGCTGGCATGGCTTGTCCACAGCCCATGCAAATGTGAAGTCCTGTGAATAAGGAAAATATCAAATGTCAAGACAAGAATGGATATAATTTTTGTGGAAAATAGAAAAGAAGAAATAAGCAACAACATGAACGTTTTTAATGGTCAGTTCTGGCTTTTGTGTAATCTGAAGACAGGATGAAGTAAATGCAGAGATGAAGCAAGAACGTGTATTAAATAAGAACAGGTTTTTAAGTTTCTCAAGCCACCAGCAGCCTTTGTCCAAATGCCCCAATGTGTCAAGGAGTTATCACCTGCTGACGCACCCCAGCCTGTTACTGCAAGGAAGTTTTCTTAGCTGGTGTGGTTTGCTGCCTGGCAGCTCCCACTTTTAAATGGTTGTGGTAAGGATAAGCCCATTGAGGGGCTGAGTCAAGCAAAGTTTTAAAATACTATCTCTGCAGCAGTTAACTAAGGCTTATTTGTCTTGAAGTAGAGTAGATGAACAGCAGTTTGAACAAGAGTAAAGGCAGAGGGGGGAGTAAATGGGACAGATAAAATTACGAACAGGGAGGGTTGAATGGCCTGCTGGCCACTGGCCATGCTGACTGAGAGATTCTGACAGCTGTAAGGGGAAAAGTTACTTTTCCATGCTCTGAATGACTACACCGTAGTCTCACTTTCTGTAATGTAGGAGTTTGGAACATCTTATTTTGAACATAACAAGTTCTAATTTGTACTGCTGGGACTGTTAATGCGTGGTCTCTGCTTCCTATCCCCAATTTAATGAATAGTTTATTCTGTTCCTAAAGGCAATAATTAGTTAGCCATTGTGAGTAGCAAGTTAGCTTGGAGGAGAAATGCTGCAGCTAATGTCAGTAGTTTTATGTTAGAAATTGGGAAGTCACAGCAATACTCATTTGTAAAACAGAGGCTTCTAGGTCATCTGATCCTAGAAACAAGAACCAGCCTTTTCAAAACATCATGATGTATCAAGTGTGTCAGCTTGATGACAAGTAGGCCTAAAAGGACACACACACACATTCTGCAAGTGGGCTATAATTTTTGGTAGTTAGAGCTATTGCCTATGTAGGATCTTTGCAGTGACAGCTGCAGGAAAGTGTGTGAAAGATAGGCAGATGCTGATTAACTCCAATATCAGAAACAGTATGCTTCTCAGTACCAGTTGCTGGGGAAACATAAGTGGGAGAGTGCAATTTGGTCCCCTGAGAGAGTGTCAATGGGCTTCCTAGGAGCATATGACATACTGTTAGGCCAGTTTGAAAAAATTGGAACTGCTGCATATCTCCCAGTGGACACGCAGATTGCGGATGTGACTCTGAAATGGCATCTGCCCTGCAGAAATAATCCCGTTTCACACCACTTTAACTGTCGTTGCTCAATGATATGGAATCCTGGGATTTGTAGTTTGTTGTGGCATCAGAGCTCTCTTACAAAGAAGGCTAAATATCTCACAAGACTACAAATCCCAAAATTCCATAGCATTGAGCCATGGCAGTTAAAGCAGTATCAAACTAGATTTATTTCTGCAGTGCAGATGCAGCCAGAATCAGTCTGGAAAGATTACTGACCTTTGATCAAATGAGGCCTACTCTCCCAGGAAGAAGTATAGTAGTCCCTTCGTAGTCAGGGTTTTCACATTCGCGGTTTTGCATATTTGCGGTTTGTAGCTGCTGCTCAACTAGCTCAAACTCCAAGACCCCACCCTCCTCCCCTCTCCTGCCAACAAAGCAACTCCAGCTTGCTTTCTTACCTTGCACTGAAACATCACTGCCTGTTACTTTAAACATTACTGGGCAGCGCTGTTTTGGTGCAAGGTAAAAAAGCAAGCTGGAGTTGTGTGGTGGCAGGTATTGGCAGTCCTGTTGGCAGGAGAGGAGTCTACAATACTATAGTGTAATATGCATGTTGGGGGCAGGGCTTAACTAGTTTGCATTTTTTTCACTTCTGTGGTGGTGCTCCATCCCTAAGCCTAGCAAATATGAAGGGACAACTGTAGTCCCTGCTTCCCATAACAAAGCTACCGTACTCTGGAAGCAGAAAGCTGAACTAAGGCTTTTGGCCTAATCAAGCAAGACTTTTTAATATTCTTATCTTGCCTTTCTCCCACAAATGAGATTCAAGGAAGCCTACAATTATGTGTGTGTGTGTGTGTAAATTAAAATACAATTGTGTGTGTGTGTGTGTGTATAAATTAAAATACAATTAAAAGACGCAACATGAAAAAAATGAGCAGCAAGCAGGGTCAGTTGACAAAGGTCTGCCTGACTAAAAAGGTACAGTCGCCCCTTCCCATTCGCAGGGATTGGGGCGGAGCACCACTGTGAAACTGAAACAAACACGAATAACCTTTGGCTCCCCCCCCCCCGGGAACAAGCGTCGAGAGGTGGTGCTGCTGCTTCCTCCTCCTCTTCCCCCTTTGCAGAGCTGGCTGGGAAGTGCACATAGCGCCCAACGTGACCACTGCCCCCATCATCCCCGCCACATCCCACTTGGCTCCCGGGCCCCCAGTCCAGCCGGGCCTCCCTGCCTCCGTCCATCTGCTGCTCTGGATCCGGCACTGCTTGGCTCGCCTTGCCTTCTTGCCAGCCCACCTTCAGGCCCAGGGCTGTCCAGCACTGCTACTGAAGACAAAGGTGGTGGGCACTGTGGTGTCTCCTCTCCTCTTGGGCCATGGCTGGGCCAGTCCGCTCCGCTGCTGCACAGAGGATGCTTCTACCAGATCCACTGGGATCTAGCTGCCACCTTGCTCACTTGCCTCTCTGGACCTCCCACCGAGACAAGCCTCTAGTGGAGCCCATCGGCTGCAGTCCTGGAGAGGCGGGTGAGCGAGGTGGTGGCTAGATCACCTGCCTGCCCACCTGCCTGCCCGGTGCATTGTGAACGAGTGCCACAGCAAGTGGATGGCGGGCGGCTGGTGGTGGTGCTGCTGCCACCACCACTCCCTTAAGCCTGACTTTGGACGCCCCTCCCTCCCTCTGCGGAGCTTCAAACAGATCCGCGAATACACAAAACCGTGAAAGGGAAATATGTGAATGGGAAGGGGTGACTGTATTTGCTTGCTGGCAGAAAGACAACTGGGACGGAGCCAGCCCAGCTTCTTAGAGAGTTCTAGAACCTGGGAACAGTCACCAAAGCAACCTTTTCTTGTGTCTGCACTAGACAGTTTTCAGAAGGTGGTGAGACCAAAAGAAGGGCAGAAATCTAGGGATGAGCAGGCAGGAAAGAGGCAATTTTACTAAGTGAGACACTGAGCACAAAGTACCATAGCCTTCAGATAGCAGTAAAATGCTAAAATTTCGTGTTGACAGAGAGTTGCCATTTTCTGATCAAGTACATATTCTTTGATAGTACTTTAACGTGCAGCAAATAGCAATTATTAATGTGTAGTTCAGTGCCATAATCACCTACAGATTTCTGCATATTATCACAGAAACAGAGCAGGTTTGCTTTGCTCCCCATCAGCTACTTTGAATCCTACTTCCACTTCCTGTTCTTTCACATTGTAATGATTAGGAGGCTGGGACCAAGGGCCTCAAGTGAGGATGAATTCTGTGGCTGAGGTGGAAGGTGTTCCTGACAGGTGGTAAATCAGGCCTCCAGCCCCTCTTTTGCTGGGGTTGCAGTTTGGTCATACGTTTTATAGACATTTCTTGCTTTAGGACCTTTCTCTATCATAAAATAATACAAAAAGTATTATGGCAGAATTTGCCTGTAATTCTTGTGGAGACCAAAAAAAAAATACAATAAAAAATATGGGCCCGAAACATTTCAATCAGCCCTGTCTTTGGTTTCTTAAAAATATGATTTTGAGGAGAAAAAACTTTGGTAAACATGAAGAACAACAGCAAGGATGTCTTGAATAGAAAGGCTAAGCAGAGTAGTGAAAAACTATGGTGACAATGCACTGGTGTGTGTGTGTGTGCTCTGTAGGCAATGCTGTGGGAGCCCGAAAGAAGTCCCATCATCCTCTGCTTTCCCTGCCATGGTGGAAAGCCCTGAAAGTGCTGCCAAAGACATAGCAAGGGGGCTTTCCTTCCTCTAGCATCTCCGGGCACTGAGTAAACTCCAAGAGATTAGTCCATGCCCGGAAAGCCCAAAAGAAGTCCTGCCATCCTCTTGCTTTCCCTGCCATGGTGGAAAGCTCCAAAAGTGCCACCAAAGACATAGTGAGGGGGGGGCTTGCCTTCCTTCAAGGTTTCCAGGCATGGAGTAAACTCCAAGAGCTTAGTCCATGCCTGGAGAGCCTAAAAGAAGCCCCGTCATCCTCTGCTTTCTCTGCCATGGTTGAAATCCCCACCAAAGAGAACGCACGCAGCAGGGTGTTCCTTCCTTCATGGTCAGCTGGCACACAGTAAGCTCTGAGAGTATAATCAAATCCGTGAATGCTGAGGAAAGTGGAGGGCTGACCATATATTTTTGTATACTTGTTTGGATTAAAAGTATTTTGTTTGTAATTGGCATCTTGTCTATGTTGGGATATCTTAAAAGTTAACATTTCTCATGGCATAAAGTTGAGTGGACTAGAGTCCATATCAGGTGGAATCTACAAAAGCTTATGCTGCAATAAATATGTTAGACTTTAAAATATTGCAAGACTCTGTGTTGTTAACTGCAAAATTCTTAAATATCTCTATCCCTCTGGAGAAATTTGCCGTAATAAGCCTGAAGGGAAATTTTCTTTCAAAAAGAGACTGTTTATGCATGTAGAAGAAAAATTGATGAAGGAAATGTGTCTTGGGCATTTGATATGCAAACAGTGAAGAAGCATATGTAGCTGCTGACCAACATATTTGGAAGTACTCTGAAAGCATAAAATAATTGCTGCTTAAATTTGTGAGGATCCTCATTAGATATAGATGTTATAGATATAGGTATAGATTATATATTCTTCAACCTCTCATTTCTCTTTGGCAGGTCCTGAGATATTTTGACTATGTTTTCACTGGTGTGTTTACCTTTGAGATGGTTATTAAGGTAAGAAACAAAATTGTTTGAAATAACCTGTGGAAAGAACATAGACTTCATGTTCATTTCATACACAGTGCTTTGGCTGTCTTCTCAGTAAAATGATGGGTCATGTTTAACATCCAATCTTGAACTTTTCTTATGTGCTGCCACCTGCTGGCAGATGGGAGATGTTCTCAGTGTTGCCTACTACTGTACTGTAATTTTTATATTGAAAAAGAAATACAGTAAATGCTACCCTCTCCCCACTTCAGTGAGACAGAATTTCAGTACACACGTGTGGTTCTTAGGATGAACAGTCAGACTTTGTTGGAGCTCTTGTCCTTAATATACTGTAATCTTTGGTAACTATGAGCATCCTTGAGCTCAAATAGCTTTACATGCTTCTTAATTTGTTCCTGCCCCTGACCTTTCCTGTCCCCTTCCTATCAAGAGACTTTGCCAGGGGCCGTTTACACGATGAAAATGTCCTGGGAAGAATTTGTGTCAATCCCTGGCAGTTTACACGTACATCGGGTCGGATACGTGATTTTCAGAAGGGGGGCCACCTTTTATCCCTCAACCTGCGGGACTTCCAGTCCCGCAGGTTGTGCCGGTTTTTAAAAAAGTCACTGGAGGATTCGGAAAATCGGAAATGTAAACAGCGTGGGACAAAAAGTCTCGGTACTGGGATGACCGGAAATGGTGACTGGGGGCGGGCTTAGAGCTCAGGGACCAGAAAAGGAGGGGTCAGTCACCCGTTCAACAGATCCAGCCTCACCAGCCGAAAACAAAGGCATCCCTTCCAGCTGCACGAAGGTTGATGTGTGTGTGCGAATGTACTCAATCACCTTTTTAAATGGATTTCTACACTGCATGCTACAGAGAGATCGTGGTGGGCAGATCCTCCCTGGTTCTGAACAGAGAGATCGTGGTGGACGGGCACAGTAAAATATTCCAGCCTCTGAGTGAATGAAAATCCCTTAAATTTCCCCTCTCTGTGTCTGTGTGTTTCAAAACAGCCTGTTTGTAGCTGGTTTGAAGCATGAACTCTGCAGCTAATCTGTGTTGTAAGGGTTAACATTTTACAGAGGCAAGGGGAATATGATGCCTCCCTTCCCCCCCCATCCCCCTCACTCGGCTTGATTTCAAATGGAAAGCACTCTTTTCCTGCGTCTGAGCGAAAGATCTCAGTCTGGATCTTTAAAAATGCTTTCTGCCTCTTCTGAAGGGGTTAAAATGTTCAAGCAGCAAGGGGGAATAACAAACCTCTGCCCCCCTCTCTCCACCCCCCCCCCAGCCAGCCAATAGCATCGGTCGTGGCACGGAACTCTAAGGGAAGTGCGTCACCGAGGTTGTGAAAACACGAGTAATCGCATCTTTGATTGACAGCCAAAAAAAAAAAATTTAAAACCTAAACAAAACCGGAACTATGGACGTGTAAATATCAGTCACGGGACCACACGGGATATCCATATCAGAGACATAAATCGTATAAACAGCGAGGGGCGGATTCGTTATCACTTTGTCCCGGTAGGCAACGGGACAATTTCTGTCGTGTGACTGGCACCCCAGTGTAACAAAGCACCTCTGTGTGCAACTTACAGGCACCACTGCATTCTGCCCTTCCCTCTTTCTGTTGTGCATCCTTTCTTCTGCAGCAACCCTCCTCCCAGTTCCCATACCATGCAAATCCCGTTTCCTGCTCCTTTCTCTTTATCTGTATAAACTGTCTTCTGGGACTCAGCCTGCTTTTCAGACTGGTGACTTGACCTTGTGTTTGGTTCAGCTGAAGTTTGAGCCCAGTCTTGTGGGGAAGGCCTGGAAACCTCCAGAGAGCAGAGCTGGTTTTAGTACATGTTGCTGCCTGAGGCAGAGGACAAGATGCCATCTTTGGCATGGAGATGACACCTGGAGTAGCAGTCGAGTCTTACTTAAACACTGACATCAGGAAAGGACAGCAGGACAGCTTAGGCAGCGAAGGACAAGCCACATCCATAATACACGTATTTATGTATATTTTTGTGCCTTCTGCTCTAGTCTGGCATGCTGAAATCTAATGTATGAAGCCTTCTACAAGGTTTTTTTTTGGTGGTGGTGGTGCTGGGATTTGCAGAAGAGATAATACTGAAGATTTTTGTATGGTTTTTTAAAAGTATGAGTTATACCCATGAAGAATCTCACTTTCTTCACACTTAGCTGAGTTTGCTAAAATCAGATAGAACAAGAAAAGAAGTGGTTGTGTTTTTAGTTTGATCTCGGTTTACAGTGACATGTTCTGTGACTTCCTTTTTGTGAGTGGCGGGTGTTGGCCTCAGTGGGAACAGAATGTGAAACATTTTCTTAAGTTAGAAAGGGAAAATTGGATACACCCCCCACTTTTTTTTTTTAAGATAACTTTTTGTGCATCCCTGTCATGCCTTAAATGTCACTCCCACAGAGCAGAGTTTCTAAAATTAGACAACAGTTTGGTATTCGGGAAGCTAAATTGGCTTGCTGATTTTTATACATTTCTGGTAAAGTGAAAGAGTCTGAGGCTTATTTAACCTGGGATCCTGTAATGAATATATATGGATTTTATATGTTAAAATAAGTTTAGAGAAGTAAACTCAGGGCCTGACCACATAAGAAGAGCTCTGCTCGGTCGTTCCAGACACCCATCTGGTAGGATGCTCTGTTCCAAGAGTGATCAACTGGATGCCTCCAGTGTAGCCATAGACAACCTTCCCTCATCCTTTGTCATTCAGCAGCCAGTGTTCAAAGTCAGGCCATTTTTCTACATCAGGATTCCATTTCCATTAAGCTGTTGATAGACTTCATAGATCATCCATGAAGTTGTTAATTACCATCTCCACCACGACTTTTAAAACTCACACAACCTAGTGGCTATCACCAGTGGGTGACTCCTTATACCCAAACCTAGGATCAGCACATGATATAGTCAGGCAAGTGCTGAGCCCCAGCAAGCCCCACTTGAGGAGGAAACAAAGCAAATATTGTTTTTTTTAAAAGTAGTTGCAAGCAGCAGCAAAGAAAGAGGATGACTGGATTCACACCTGCAAAATAATTAATACTTACCTTGATCCCAGTGCTGTTGGAAAACACAATGTTCCTCCATATTCAAAGTGAAAGTTATTTTTTAGTGCTTTAATATGAGTAAAACCCTATCACGCTTGCGGCCGCTGTTGTCCTCCGTTTCTGTGCTCAGCGTGCGCCCATCGGTCTCCTCCTCCTCCGAGGAGAGCTCGCCCCCTTTCACGTGTCTAGGAATGGGGGCCGCCATCTTGGATTCCTTTGTTCCCTCGCAATCGCTGGAGCGATATCAACCCTAACCTGCTTGATTGCCCGGCAGAACTAAACTGGGGAGTGGGGATGGCTCCTCCTCCGAAGGGGTTTGTGGGTCTTTTTTCTGATTTGTAGGTTGACCTGCCTGTTATTAGCCGGAGGCAGAGCCAATACCCCAAAGGAGGACTCCCTCCCCTCACTGCTAGAAAAAGTTATTTTTTAGTGCTTTAATATGATTTTTTTTAAAAAAAAAAACACCTTTTTACTCTGCATTTTTGTGGAAAAACTAGCTTTTTTAGACGTGTGCCCTGCACTCCAAAATGGGTTCGGGGTGGGTTGTTAGAGGGTGGGACAGGTTAGCTTGCTATCCTCATCCAGCCAGTATGGTGTTGCCATTTTTTGTTTGTTGTTCATTTGTAGCTGCTTCACCAACTGCAGCCCCAGGAAAGGCATTGACTAGGGAGGAATGGGTAAAATGTGGGGGCAGGGAGATCAGAAGGTCTGGTTGCCTTTCAACCCTCTTTAGCCCTCCAAGCACTGCAACAGCCCAGACACCAGTCAGCAATATCAAAGGAAACCAGATAGTGCCCCCCACTTTCCAATCTCCTCCCAACATTTCACCCATTCTTCCCTAGCCAATGACACATTTTCTCTTGCAACTGAATGAGGAGGCGTTTAATTTTCCTGGGCAAGAGAACCTGGTGAGGGAGCCATCCAATGTGGGTGCAAGTGAGGCCATTCAGACAGAGTGCAGGTGGGCAGTTAGACTGTCAGGAAAACAAGAAAGGCTTTTAGTTGATATGGATATGCATGCTGGAAAAAACAAACAAACCCAGCCACTGCCATTGTGTGAACTAAGATATTCCATTTCAAACACAGGAAGAAATACCCTTTTGTACCAATCTGACTTTGAGTGGGAGAAATGTGTGGCTGTCAATACACATTGTGTCCAGATTATAACGGGTTAGTGTGGTGTTAACAGGGTCAAACAAGGGCAAAATATTGTACACTGGGATTGAATTATTTTGCTGGTGTGGTTTCAGCCAAAGTGCTGCAATAGGGCTGCCGGACTTACCCGGTGGCTGTTTTGTGGTCCAGGGAGGGCCTCCCAGGCAGCCACATGGCCCATCACCATGCCGAGCTTCTTCCTCCCAATAGGCATTGCGGCCACATGTTGGGAGGAGAACTTGAGCAGCGGTCAATTAGCTTAAGCCTGGGCTTTGAGGTGATTGGCTGGGTAAGCACACCCCACATCCAATCAGCTGGAGGCGTGTGTGTGGGTGCGAGCTGATTGGCTGGGGGAAGCCTGCTCTCCTGCTGTAGGCTTCCCTCGGGTCTTGTGACTGGGTATATTTTCCCACTTGCCTCACTGCTTCCCTCAGCTGCTCTCGTTGAGCTGACCCACCTACCCACCCACCCACCCTTTGGGCATTGGTTGTTTTTCTGTGTTTATTAACTTTGTTGTTACGTGTTTCCTCCCTTGTCACAACTTTGAGGGCAGTTGGCATGGCTCCTGGATCCAATGACATCAGTTCTGGGGGTCTCCATCACTGGGAGTTGGTGGCGATCCCCTTTGGGGGAATGGGGGCACTAGCCAGGAGGATATGCCATCTCTTAGGGCATGCACCTTCTGGGGTGCCCCTGATGGGGAGGGGGAAGGACAGCAGGCATCGGGCCTGCAGGGACCGCCCCCCCTTCCTGGTCTCCATGATGTCAGCAGCGGGCTGTCAGTGGGTTCATCAACCAACAGGCGGGTTGGTCGATGCCTGAATCCAGACCTATGTGTGCCAACCAGCTGCAACTGTCATCAATAAAGTTGTGGCCTGTTATTGCCAAAATGTTCATTTTGTGTCTATGGTTATTTACGGGGGGTCTGGCATCTCCCTTGGACACACAAACAGATGTGGGCAAGATAGTTTTGTTTGTTTACTTGATTCAAGATTGGGAAGATTCTCCTTGTGCTCCAAATCACTATGCTTGAGCAGAAAAACAAAGCTGGAGAACATTTGGCAAGGTACAATGATATGAACACCCCACGCTACACTGTTTTGTGACTTTTTAAAATTGCTTTGTTTTTAAGCAAAGTGCTTCCCTGTTGTACTGATCAGACGTAGGAGTTATTTGTAGCACGTTTATTTTACAAAAGTTGCACATGCCAACAAGATTACCCCCTCCACGTATGCTTTCTGTGTATTACTACCTTGTGAATCTTTTCTTTCTTTTAAAAATTAGTTTTTAAATATTATGTGCTCCCTGATTTCAGCACTATTGCATGTATCTCCTTTTTTTGCTTCTTCTTTTGTTTTTGTTTTTTGTTTTGAGATGAACACAAATGTAGCTATTCCCTAGTACCACAAAGCTACTCTTCCATTATGTGATAATGAAATATTGTATTGGTGGCACAAATAGCAGGTGATTCCAGATGAGGCATTTTTCCTGTTATCAACCTGCATCAAAGATGGAATTTTGTAAGGGGGATGTGAGATGTCATTTCCTTCCATCTGTAATCTCCCTGTGTCTCTGCACCACTTTTTTACTTTCCAGAAAAGATAGACTCCAGAGGAAAAGCCAAAAGAACTACACACTGTCTTTTTGATTGGTAGCCATCCATCTGAAGCAAACAAAGTGTCATGGGGGGAAAACACTTTTTAAAGTCTGAAAAGGACTAGGGAAGGAAAAGGGAAAAAGGAATAAAGAGCTCATGGGATCTGTTTTTGACAAATGAAAACTGACATTGTGGTTCTAAGTGGGGGAAATGTTTAAACCAGTGTGTTCTATACCATTTAGTCCTACTAGTACTCAGTACCTCTCTCTTCTTGGACCACATGGCAGTAGTGGTTTTAACTAAGAAAATATAAATGATTCAAGCAAATGAGTCATGCTGGAAGCATCTCGTTTATTTGTTTGGACCATACTTGGGCAAGCAATGTTGTTTCACTTTTTCACTGGAAGTGACTGGATCATTTAGTCACAATTACAATGGGCCCTACTGATCCATGGGGTCCATATCTGTGATTTCAAGTGACCATAGATCGTCACACCCTATACTTAAAATGGTGGCACGTGAATGTGGACGTGCTGAAGCATCTGTGCACACCTCACTACCATTTAATAATATGTGATGCTATCATCCACATTTTTTGTCATCTGCGGGGTGTGTATGTCCTAGAATTAAACCCTTGTGGATCTGGAGGGGCCACTGTAGTTCATGAGATGTGACACAGTTGCCCAGCCACAGAAAAGCATCTCTGGAGTGAAGTATTTGGTTTGGTCATTCTTCACTTGTTTACTGGGTAATCAAGACTTTAATATGGAGGATACACATCTGAGGAGGGGAGCTTCACTTATATCATATTCAAATATCACATTCTTTTATTCCCATGAGTCTCTGATTAAATTGCCTCCATCTTTTCCACAGATGATAGATCAGGGATTGATACTACAAGATGGCTCCTATTTCCGAGATCTCTGGAACATTTTGGATTTCATTGTGGTGGTCGGAGCACTGATGGCCTTTGCCTTGGCGTAAGTCTCCTTGTTTGGGGAACTTCTCCTGCTCTGTTAAAATCCTGACTTTATAAATAGCTCTCCCCTCTTCAGGGTCTCACTGCCAATTTCATTCTGCCTCAAGAACTCCCCAGGCTGTTGTTTAGAAACTCTCAACCAAGCTAATATCTTTGTTTTCATAATCTTCTTGTGATGGAGTAGAGAGATGTGTGTAATCTTTAAATATGAAGAAACTGACAGTGGATAAATTTAATTAAGTATTTATATCCCACTCTTCAGCCACAAAGGCTATCAAAGCAGCTTACAATTTGTTTTTTAAGCAATAGCAATTTACACATCTACACTACATTAAGCAGTTTCCAATGTGTGTTAGCTAATTTCCCCCACAAGCCAGGTACTCATTTTACCGACCTACGAAAGGATGGAAGGCTGAGTGAACCTTGGAGCCCCCTGGAATAGAACTTGCAACGTGGTGACTTGCAGGATTGGCATTTAACCACTGCGCCAAATTGTTGCTTTGCATGGGAGAGGGGGCAAGAAACATGATTAAGCCCCAAAATTGCAGGGGTATATTTTTGTGGTCCCATCTTTAGCTCTGTTTTGCCCTTAGCACATTGCAGTAGTAATAAAGAAACAAATGTCCACACATTCAGAATCTAAGCATATGCACACCCTAGTCCATTCATCCCACAACACGAGCAAGCTTTTTACGGGGCTGCCCAATCACATGCAATTAATTCAGAATTATCAAGTTCAGGATTTCAGCTATATAGGTAAGACCTGTGTCTGTAAAACCAAATTAGTCATTATTTCATCTTACATTAAGGCACATGTAAACTACAGTTCACAGCATGGCTCAGTGCCATGACTTGCCTTGAAAGGTTCCTGAGAAATGGCATTTTTGTGAGAGCTCTGGGAATCCTGTGTAAAAATCCAGAGCTCTAGCTACCTTGAGTGAAAGCCAGGGGAAATAAACCCAGTTAAGTGAGAGTATGGGTGTGTGTCACAACTGCTGTGTACTTTCAATACATGGAACATAACACTGGTGGCTGGGTTTTTGGTTTATAAAGAAAAGCAGTTTTAGGAAGGAAGGATTCAGGGCAAAGAAACAACTGGATGAATGGATGTGTTTTAGCCCTTTCCTTTTATTTCTCTATACCGGAGTCCCTCCTCCTGCATTGCACACATGCACACACGAACGCACACACAGAGCCAAATGTCTTCAAATGTGTGTGTGTTTACTCTCACAAGTAATTCTGTGCATGGACTGGGCCATCATTGTCTGCAGTTTGGGCTAATGGTGAGCTGCACTGTTTCTGCTTGGTTTTGTTGTGTTCAGTAATCCCCCATGTTACTTATGACCAAACTGGGCATTATTGGGGAGATGCATGATGTGGGTCTCCTGTGTCTTTTTCTTTCTTTTTATTAATTATTCCTTGCCTAAGAAGACCCTATGAAATTCATGGGGTTGCCATAAGTCTGCAGACGACTTGCAGGCACAAACACACACTAATAAGCAATCCCAAGCAGTTACCTATTTTGAAGACTGGAGGAAACTGGTCAGTGGCTTGCTTTAAACACTGCAGCTAGTCTTAAGGACCTGTTTATTTATTTTGTTTATATCCTACCTTTCTTCAAAAAGTGGGGCTCATGGAGACTCATAAGATTTACTGAAAATGTACAAGTAAAAACACATAAAAATGCAATGTTAAAATACAATTAAACGGGTTATAATTTTAAAATACAACTGAATTAAAGGCCATTTAAAAGCATATCAGTAAAACATACATCAATAAATAATTCATGACCCACCTGCTAGAAGCCGCATCCTCAGTAGTCAGCCAGTTACCCAAAGCTTGCCTGAATAAAAAAAGTCTTTGCCTGACAACAGAAGGAGAACAGGAAAGGGATCATCCTAGCTTCCCCTGAAGGCAGGTTCCAGAGCCTAGGAGCAACCGCTAAGGAAGTCATTATTTCTGTTGTGTTCTAAAGGTATATGTATGATACATGTGATTTGCAAACGCATATTAGTCAAGCATTAATTCTTTTTAAAAATGTAATGTATACAATGACTGTTAGTAAAGGAGTCAGGGAAAGAGAGATGCAGGTGGGTTCTGGGATTGAAAAAATAGTTACATGTGAGGCTATCAAGGCTGTGAGATGGGGTTGTTGCTTTTCTCAGATGCAAATCTTCTTCCAACAGTCTCCTTCTTGTTCCTTTGCTCTCTGCTGATGGCCCATTTCCTGATCTTTTCTGTTTTCTTTCCATCTGTCTATCCATCTGGCTTTGTGACTGTACATCTGGGCCTTTATCCACAGGAATGCTTTGGGGTAATTATCCTTTTTGTTTCTCTTTTGGGGACACAAGTGAGGGTAACAGAGTGTGAATGGAAGAAACTGGTGTGTTTATCTGTCTGTTACATTACTATCAGTTTACATAGGCTTCCCCCACCTTCCTTTCAGAAAAAAACACTTATCAGAAAGCACAGAAAGCACAGTACACAGAGAGAGCTTCTGGCATGCCCTGATTCTGATCTCAGTCCTATATGTAATTATGAATTGTTTTCTGTAGGGGGGAAATGACCCACACGCCTGTTCTTTAATGTTGACAGAGCTGGGAAATACTACTTTTTTGGACTACAGCTCCCAGAAATCCCCAGCCAACACAGACTCTGCCAGCTGGGGAGTTCTGAGAGTTGTAGTCCAAAAAGATGTTTTTTTTCCAAATTCTGAGCCTTGTTAAGCCTGCATCATCTGCATAGCAGAGCCCTGCACGAAGATTGCAGATGTTATACAGGCCTTCTAAGGTAGTGGCGGGCATCTGTGGTCCTCTAGATGTTTGGGGATTGTGTTACTGGCTAGGGATGATGGACATTACAGGCCAAAAACATCTGGAGAGTCACAGTAGCCCCTTTTCTAAGGCTTATTATAATGTCTACTGTCTGCTGCTTTTTGTTGAATTTTTGGTACTCAGGTTCCTCAGAGCAAATTTAATCTGCTCCTGTGGTGCAGATGTGAGGAAAATATTTAAGTTATTATTTACTAACAGACTTTAAACAATGGCACAACGGCCTCATTTCAAGAATGATATTTTGACTTTTGTAGAAGAAAATGATCTTTTTCTTAAAATAAATGATCAGGAGCTATTTATTCTGCTAACTTATAATATGGCTTCTTTGTCCATCTGGCTAATAAATTTAGAGCCAGGATCCTGAAAATTAACACGTTCATTGTCAACACAATTAATTTGGGGGCTATATGAAAATGTGCATAAAGTGTAGCAGGCTTTTTATGCTGTTTTTAAAAATTCCTGTCATGTTGTAAAGGCAAATTGCCAAAACAATGCTAAATGGAATTTGAACTTGTTAGTCACAATCTCTGTTTAGGGGAGCCATTTCAGATTTCATCAGTCTAAGGGGAACAAAGAGGAGGAGGGCAAGATGTCCAAGCATGTTTCAAAGGCAAAGTAAGGAGATTTTCAGACAACACAGTTTATAGTGTTACTATTCCACTTTATTTGCTATGGCTGCCTTCTGTTGAATCCTGGGATTTGCAGTTTAGGGAGGGGCATTTACAACTCTCAGCCAAAGAGATCCTAGGCCCCACTAAACTACAAACCCCAGAATTCCACAGGAGGAACCCAGAGCAGTTATAATAGAATAGTAACACTATAACAGTGTAGTCTGAAAATCTCCTGACTGACTTCTGGGGCCTGAGGTAACCACTACTGTTGAGTGGCAACCTGAGGGAGTCTATAGTACCTGAAAGGAAATAGAGTACTCAGTGGCAGCCTTTCAGGGGAGTAGGAGGTAGGGAGTTCACCGCTGCTAGTTTTGGATGCATTCAGGATTAATTTGCAAAAGTACATATTAAAATAATATTTACTTATTTGTTTATTTGTTTGATGATTTACTGGTCACCCTGCTTCAGTCAAAGCTCTGAGGGCCACATGCATAATAAAAACAAACACTACAAAACCAATGACCAGACTTAACATATAGAAAAGAAATTGAAAGCAGCAGCAACAACCATAATTTAATAGCCATAGCTGAGTAGAAAGGCATATTTACATATAAAAACATATTTACATATAAAAACATGCAAAGATGGGCATTTTTCAAATTGAGTGGCAAACATGTCTGTAAGAATGAGGATGGGCAACTGGTGCAGGTCCCAGCCTAATTTTATGCTCCCAGATCACTCAGACGGCCAAACTTGCCCCCCCGCCCCAAATGTGGAAGTGTCTGAAAGTCCACATTTGGTTTTAGAATTCGGAGACACGGCAGTGTTAGTCTGGAATATCAGTATGCAAAAGGATCTTGTCACACCTTTGAGACTAAGGACATTTTCAGACATGCCAAAATCCCTGTTTGCCGCGCGAGCAGCCTCCCGAAACTGCTGCGCGGCAAGGGTCTTCTTCGGACGACGCTGTGCCTCTGGCGAAACCGTCCGTGTCACTTCCGTGAAGCTTGGGACAGCTCCGCGCAATATTTCAAGCACGGGCAGCCTCCGTGATTGAAATATTGCGCGGAGCCGTCCCAAGCTTCACGGAAGTGACACGGACGGTTTCGCCAGAGGCACAGCGTCGTCCGAAGAAGACCCTTGCCGCGCAGCAGTTTCGGGAGGCTGCTCGCGCGGCAAACAGGGATTTTGGCATGTCTGAAAATCTCCTAACTGAGAGAAAGAAATTATAGCATAAACTTTCGTAGACTTTGGCCAAATCCACACTACAAAAATAATCCAGTTTGAAACTAGATTATTTGCCATGGCTTCTTCCTATGGGATCCTGGGATTTGTAGTTTTGTGAGACACCAGCACTTTTTGGCAGAGAAGGCTAAAGACCTTGTAAAACTACAGATACCAGGGGCCCGTTTACACGGGGGGAGAAAACCTGAGAAGAATTTGTGTCAAACACTAGTAGTTCACACACATCACAGGCTATTCAGAACGATGGGTATCAAAAAGCCCAATTAACCCGTGACTTTCCATCTTTCTATTTTTCAGGAACTTTTTTGGAAAGTCCAAGACACCCGTGCTATTGATTGTCTGAACAATCAGGAACCATCCCAGGAAATGGGATGATCTCTGATTGGTCGGGCATTGGAGGGGGCAGACTTGCAAGGGAAGCCTTGCAATTCTCCATCTGCCATTTTTGGTATGACCATTCGTAGGGTCCTCCGCTGGCTCCAAAACAGCCAGCTGAGAGCCAGGTGAGGTCTTTCCCCTCCCTGGCCTCCACCCAAGCAGCTACAGAGAACCCCCCCCCCCGCGTGCCAAGTGGCTATGAAGAAGTCCCTCACCCCGCACAGCTACTCCCTCCTGCCCTTGCCTCAGTGTGGGGTGGGGGTGGCATCTCCTTAGGGGCTGACTCTCCCTCTTTCCTCCCCCTTCTATTCCCCATACGCAGTTTCTTCCTCTGTTTTACCCCGCTCTTCCCTGATTGCTAGCTGCAAACAGGGAATAGAAGAGGGAGGAAGGAGGGAGAAGCAGCAGCAGGGGAAAGGCCAACCTGTCCTCCACTGCAGCCTCTTCCTCCATTTTGCCCCCCTCTTTTCCCTGTTTGCAATCTGTGAATGGGAAATAGAAGGGGGAGGAAGGAGGGAGAGGCAGCAGCAGGGGAAAGACCAGCAGACTGACAGTCCCATCACTTGCCTGTCCTCCGCTGCAACCTCTTTCTCCATTTCCCCCCTTCTCCATTCGCTAGGTGCAAACGAGGAATAGAAGGGGGAGGAAGGAGGGAGAGGCAGCCTCTACAGAGAAGTCACCCCCTTTTCCGCTCAGCGGTGAGGGCGGGAGGGAGTAGCCATGTGGGGTGGGGGACTTCTCTGTGACTGACTCCATTTTGCCCCCCCCCACCTCGCACAGCTATGAGGGTGGGAGGGAGTAGCCGTGCGGGGGGCGGGGGGGCATCTCCATGCTCTTGATCCCCATGCTGACTGTTCTCAGAGTGTGTGAAGCAGTTTATTTCACCTCTTGGCATTTAGGTGTCATACCCAGAGGTGAACACAAAGAGACTTGAGAACAGATAGTTTCAGTGGGACTTGAAATTAGCAGGCATGTTCAAGATGATTGGCACAAAAGCTAGGAAGGAAACGTCCTTAGTGTTTTCCATGGGATAAACAGGTGCTATACGAGCTACCCTCCAGGTCCTTCCCAGAGAGAAATCATGAAGGAAGCAGCATCCAAGACAATGTGGAATTTAACAGAAGCAATCAAGGGGAAAGAGATGCTGCTGTGCTATATGATGTCAGCAGCAGCACTAAACTAAAGCAACAGCAAAAAAGTGCATTCTGAGGTCCATTGGCAAAGACAAACAGGTCCTCCTCCTGCTTGTCTTTGCCATTGCCTGCTCGTGCAGAGAGAAGTCCCTGCATCCTCCTGACTTTTCCTCCGCCTTCATCCCAGATGATATTTGCAGTTGCTGCCACTGCCTTCTGCCAGTAAGAGAGCCAGCCAACAAATGAAGAAGATTTGGGGGGCTGGAATGATTAGATCAACCTCCAAACAGTTCCAAGTCAGTTCCAAGATTTTTTGTCTGCCTTTCTCCTTGGAGTACTGTTTCCCACTCTCATGGTGAGCTCTACAAGGTTTTTGGTCTAGGGGTGTATGCACAGGGTGGTCTTGATGTTCCATCTCTGCAACTAATGTCTTTTGCCACTAAGGCGGTACATAAAATCCATAATCCACTGACACACTTCCCAAATGTCCTGGCACTCCTTCAAAAATTCCCCCCCCCCCCAAGGTGGTATTATTTTGGCCCAAAACACATCCTTAAATTAAGAAAAATCTCTTTGTGCAGCTATACCAAACTGTTTTACAGCATTCACCCCAAACATCCTCCACCCATACAAATGACCTAGAAGATTACCAGAAATGCTCCGTTGTCACTTTTGGTCACCCAGAATGGTGGCTCGGACAATGTTCTCTGGCCCTCCGAAGGAGCCCAAAACCAGGCAGTGCCACCCTCTGGTCTCCAGAGCATGGCTACCTCTGCCATAATCTGTGCCTACTTTTAATGTTCCATTCTAGTGACACAAGTCCTAAAAGCAAGTTGTACATGTAAATGTCCAATGCTATCTCTAATACAAACTTATTTGTTGTTGTTGTTGTTGTTATTATTATTATTATCATCACACTGACCCTGTTTCCCAGCCCCTCTGTAAATTGTCTTGTCCTTATGCATGTATCTGTTGCCTGGGTGTCTTGTACTGTACATAATTAAACATACATAAACAAGTGTGAATGAACTATATTTTCTAGACTGGATTGTAGTTAGGGTCTTATATGTGGTGGTCATTACAAAGGATGAGGTACAATGTCCGGCAGGTGTAGGTGGTTTAGGGCTGACAATCTGTTACTATTTTGTTTTGTTTTATTTTATACAAACCTTGTTGTTGTTGTTTTTTTAAAAAAGTCATCAACAGCCATCCACCCAGTGCAAATTTCACAGCCGCATAGTGTCCAAATTTATGAAGAAGTGGGTTGATATTCACAAAAGCTCATGCTAAAATAAAAACCAGTTAGTCTTAAAGGTGCTGCCACATTCCCTCCCCTCTCCTCCTTCTTAAGTTTTAAGGAATTAGTGAATTCTTATTTTTTTCTGGGCAGAATTTTTTTGAAGAAGCTGGTCTAATTTAAAAGAGGCCAGTTTACTTGAAAATTATTTCCAAATCTCAACATGCCTTGCTTTTTCCTGCTTCTCGGTGTTTCTAGACCTGTTTTAGACCCAAGATCACTGGCTCATTGCACAGAAGTTGTTGCAACAGGACAGTCTGAAGCTCTGCACTTCCTGCCGCACTTCCTGTTGTGCCCACCTTCCTTTTCTACCTGCTGCAGCTAGCATGACCAGTGTCAAAAACTGCTTAGGATTGCAACTTTATTGTACCCTAGGAGAGGGAGGAGAAGGAGCATAGGTGAAGGAACTACTGGAAAAATAAACTGCCCTTGAGCTTATAAAGCAGGAATGGGAAACTTGTGGCCCTACAGGTGTTGTTTGACTTCATTGTCTAATTTCTTCCTGCTGGCAATGCTGGTTAGGGCTAATGTGAGTTGCAACATCTGGGCCGTCATGCCTTTACCACCTCTATAATAATGACACAGATCCAGCAACTCTCATCTTATATTTTGTTGTTACATGACTTCAAGTCAACTCCGACACATGCTGACCTTACCATGCGGATTTTTTGGCAAGACTTACTCAGAGGAGGTTTACCATTTCCTTTCTCTTAGGCTGAGAGAGTGTAAGTTGCCCAAGGTTGCCCACTGGGTTTCCCATAGCTGAGCAGGGGTTCAAGCCCTGGTCTTCTAGAGTCCTAGTCTAAGGAGATTTTCACATGAGGCCAAAATGCCCCATTACTGCCCTGCCACCTCCTCTCCCATTCCTGCCATGGAATAACATAAATCTTTCACACACTTACCTTAATTCCACGGCAGGAATGGGCTCCCCCACCCCTCGCTGGCCGGCCGTAAATGCAGCTGTCGTAAGGTTGCTTTTACGACCAGCCGTCTGAAATCCTGGCCGTTATCGCGTGATAACGGCTGGGTGGTAAATTTAAACTCCCCCAAACATAAAATCAGTTCACCAAGCACAAAAACACACTTTAAATCACACAATCAAAACAGGGAGGGTAAAATAAAGGGTGCCACTTACCTGGATGTCCAGATCGTACCAGGAAGTGCTCGGAACGGACCTCCCCTCCGTGGCTGTCATTTCAGAACAGGAAAGGGGCTCCTGTTCACACACCCATGATTGTGTGATAGCGACGAAATGGGAGGTCTATTCACAATGAAAAATCATGATTACATTATTCCGGAACAGTCACGGGAGCAGGATGGATGCAGGACTGAATGGGGTCAACGTCATCCGAAAGGGAAAACCTTTCCTGACCGTTCTGTTCCTGCCACGGGATATATAGCCCATGTGAAAATCTCCTAATACTCAGATCTTTGTCTCAGACTGTGCCTGCTCCACATTTAGCTGCTAGTATTTTATCCCAAAGAGATTTGTTCAGATTTGGGGGAATGGCCTTGTCCTTGTCCCAAAACATCTGCAAAGTTGATTCACAATATACTCATTGGTTTAAGGGTAGCTCCATCTCTTCTAGAGGACAGTCCAAGAGCCTTTCTTCAGTTCCAGCTAAAATGTATGGGAGTTTTTTCAGAGCATCTTATGAAATGGCAGCTTCCCTTTCACAACAGCGATGGAAGTATCTTCATCAAATTCATCAACAGCATTTTTTTCTAATTAGTCCTGATTGGAAAGGTGGAGGGGAATGAATCCCTGTCTGCCAGCCAGCCAGAAAAAAAATGTAGTCAGGTTAATGGGTAATTTCTAATTCTGGACAGATGGCAAAGCAGCAAGGTGCCTATATGTCTGTAGCAAGGCTTGTCGCTGATAGATAACCTGGAGGGGGAGGAGAAAAAGCATTTCTCCAAATGTTCATTACAGATCATTGTGCTTATGTCAACCAATTAAAGAAACCTTCCATTGATGAGGGCCTCCATTCTATGGAGATTATCAGACAGGAACAAAAAAAGTGTTTCTGTCCCACAGTCTCCACTCCCGCCCCTGTCCTGTCCAAGTCCCGCCATAATCACCTTCCCCACTGCACTTACCTTGTCTCATGTCGACAAGAGGAGCCCAGGAGTGAAAGGAACTCTAACGGAGCTCCATTCACTTCCTGGATCAAAATCCTACAGATTCTTGCAAGAAGATATGAGCATGGGAAATTCAAAGAAAAAGAACCCAAAAAAGTGACAGCAAGCACGAAAACACACTTTAAAATGTTCAAGTAACCCCGGGGGGGGGTCATAAAAAGTGTGTCACTTACGTGGATGTTCCGATCATACCCGGAAGTGCTCTGGCAGGGGCCTCCCTTGACATTGGGATCTCACCAGCATAATGGAGCACCTTTTTACTTGCAGGAACATCCATGACAGAAATGGAACAGGGGATCTATTGCTGGCTTCTCCCATCAATAAAAAGCAGCATTGGTGGAACGGGTGCATAACGAGGGGGGGACGACATCATCTGATAAGGGAGCCCTTTTGCGATCTCCTGGCATTGCTGTAACACCACTTTTGATGCATCTGATAATCTCCTATGTCTACTTACCCATGAGAAAGCCCAATTGAAGCCAGTGGGAAATATATCAAAGTAAACATGTAGGATTTCTCTGAAAACCACTGCCTTTTCATCAAATAATCAGATGAATTTAAATGTTATATTCGCACATTTTCCCAAAATTAGATGCACATGCTTTTTCAAGATACTGTGGGAAGTATAAGATAACTTCAAAGACCTGTTGCTCACTAGCCAGGATATAAAGATCTTTACACCTAGTCCTGCATGCCCAAGGGAATTCTGGAGGTGAGGTTCACAAGTAACAGCCCTCTATACCATGTAGCTCACTATTTTTGAAACTGGGGGAACTTTCAAAAATAGTGTCACATCATGAAAAAATCTGCTGGTCATAAAAGAAAAAGTTGGCTACTACTGTATTCATGCTGAGTGGTGCATAGCAAGAAGTTTTGTATTTTTCTGTCTTTCATATAAATTAGATTTCAAGAGAATTAGTTGGGGTAGCTTCTTGAGTTTTGTTACTTCACTGAGGATCTAAACTATGTAATGTATACTAGATTTCTGCTATCTTTAGAATGTTTGGAATAATATTATGTTGACATATTATTATAAGAACGTTTTTTTTTTTAAAAAAAATCCAATTGGGTGTGCCTAAGTTTGTGAACGTAACTACATTCATCAGAGGCAGTTCTTTGGATTCCACTTGTTACTAGAAAGAAAACTTCAAAGCATTCTTGAAAAGTTAATGATACTACTTAAAAATACAGATACACAATTAAAACACAGTAATTTCTAGGCCATTACTTGTAATTTACACTTATTAAACACTGTTACTCACCAAAGTCTGATTTTTTTTAATGATGGGGACGACTTTAAAAATACAGGAATGCCAACCCCCAGATCTCCCCAACAATGCCCCAAAAGTAATGTTTAGGAATAAGAAATAAGATTTACTTGTAATGGAAAGAAATTAAATCTTACCTTTCCTGCTGAAATGTGTAATAGCAATGATGTTAACCCTCAATATTTAAAAAATGAATGAGCAGCAGGTAACATTGTTACTGTTAATGCATTACTTCCAAGCTCTGGATCGAATAAAAGGCCATCTTTAATATTTTCTTTCTCAGTCATCCTCCTAACAGATCAGAACCAAAATAGCATAAAACAATAACAATAGTGGAGTACTCCCTTAACTATTAAATATTTAAGTAGGCTACAATCCTACAGCTGCATACTGGGAATATGCCTCATGGAAATCATGGACCTTGCTTCTGAGTAAACAAGCATAAGACTATGTTATTAACCTCCCAATTAGACAGAGTAAAAACTGTAACCCTACGTTATATCCTTTTTTTGTGCTAATTCCAATTAGAGCAGATTGTTGAAATGAATAGGACTTACCTATGATTAATATGTCTCACTCATTTCAGTGACTCTGCTCTATTTGGGACTAACATTAGATTTAGTCCTTAATTTCCATATCTACACATGTACAGAAAACACATTCTTATTTATTGAAATCAATGATTTCTGCAAGGTCTATTACAATTTGCTGATAGGAATGGCAATTGTAAAGTATAAAATTATCAAGTATATAAAGCCTGCAAACACATGGCTGCTAGTTGTGGACAGTGTGAGTCAGAGTAATTCAAGAGCTTTGAATGTGGTGTTCAACAAATTTTAATTAATCTGATGCTTATATATTTTTTGTTAGATCTGTTCTTCCACTTTATATTGTTTAAACCTTACAAAAAGGAGTGCTTAATCATAAGGATGGTTTGTTGTGAAATACCTCTCAGGTGAGATGTTCAAGGACACTTGATAATGGACTTGGTTCTTTCATAGGGTTCATGTATATTGTTTTATTAGTTCTAAAGTAATTCAAAATACAAAGCTCTGGTCCCTCTTGCATCAAGATTCTCTGTTAGCTCTACCTTCTAACTTGTCAGTGTGGTGTTGTATGTAGCTTAAGTCTTTTTCCATGTGAGTACAACCTAATCATTTGGGCTGCAGAGACTGAAAAGGGGATTCTGAAGAGAGCTGACCATGTGATTGACCATGGAGACATGTATATGAATGATCCAGTCCTTCACCCATTGGTGTGAAACTTGGTGTGCAAATTGCCTCATCATGAATGGTTATGTACCTCTTTCTGGGTTGAGTGGGTTCAACTATAAATGAATACAGGTTGCCCACTGTATCCATGGAGGATATGTTCACGAATACATGAAACCGCAGGTAATAGTGAACCCCATAGAATTGCACTGGAGGACCCAGGAAATGCCTAAAGAGGCCACCTCTCTAGGCATCTCCACTGTGATCACATCACATTGGAGGACCCAGGAAATGCCCAAAGAGACCTTTTTTTTTTTCTTTTTTTTTTGATGATGGATAATTGAAACCATGGATGCATATGGGGACAATCTGTAATGCAGACACAATCACAATGTAAACCCATTTCTTTTTAAAAACAAGAACAATACAACAACTTATAAATTCAATTGAACATGTATCCAGTTTCCCAAATTTCCATGGATCCAATGAGGTGCTAGCACAAGACTTGATTGTAGGACTCTTCTGCATAGGCTGCTCAGCAGTATTGTAGCTTTAGATACAAACCTTAAATCCTCCTTGAATCCCATCTTGGGAGAAAGGCAGGATATAAATGCAATAAATAAATTGAAGCCCTAAATAAAACATACAAAATAGGTGCAAACATATACATGTTTCTACAAAATGTGCATATGCTGATGTACATGTACAGATGCACATTTAGAAATCATGATTATAGTTAAAATAGAAACCAAATACAATTCATCAAAATGGGGAAGGATATGATGAGGTGACTTGTGTGGTGTTCAGGTACTGATGGACAACTTCAAACCTGTTCTCCATTCTTATCATTCATGAGCTTTAAACTGTGCATGGACTCAAAGAGAGGATTGCCCTTTTGTCATCCCTTCAAATAGAGAGCTTTCCTAAGTGAAGTTAAATGTAAGTTGTACCTGCAGAATCTGGACTTTATGTGCAAATGTGCTATGCCACTGAGCTATCACGTTCTTTCAGGTTTGAGCAGTAGCACACATGTGCACAAAGTACTTTGGAGTTTACTATTCTCCTCTTACAATATCTGGAGGATGACTGTCTGGCATTTGCCAGGGCTCTCAGAGCAACGCAGGGCTCCATGTCACAACAGTGCTGTGACATATCCAAGACACAGCATAAGAAAATGTTGAGTTTGCATGCTGTACCACTTCCACTAATCAGGGAGGATTGGCTCAGGATGTGTTTGACCAGACGTTGGCACAATGTTGACCTGGGACCACATGTGGGCCCCACAAGGCTATTTTTCTGTCCCTTGACCCCTTTAGACTCCATGGAATCCTCTTTTTCTGGCAAAACAGTGGGTGAACTGCCTCTCCTGAAAACCTCCAGGAGAGGGAATATATCCTTTAAATAGCCCCACTGTACTCTTTAACCTCACAAAGTATTCATTTTTCAAAAATAGAAGTGGACTTTTCTTTTCTCCTCCTCCTCCTCCTCTTCTTCTTTTTCTTCTTCCTCCAGGGCAAAAAACTGGTGCCAAGATCCACTGTTGTTGCTCTCCCCACATTGGAGCTATCATTCTTTTTAATCTCAAAGTTGAGGAACATGATACTCTTTAATATGCTGGGGTGCAACTCTCTGTAATTTAGAGTCCCAAATTACTTCAATTAAATACAACTGTATAATCAGTTAAAATTCAAAGCGTAATTTCCAGTTGGGCAAACAAAGCACAATCTTATCATCTTACTTATTATTTTTAGTAGCTGCTCTTATTTTCATATGCAATCACAATATTAATTTGGATTACTGTTGATGTGTGATTGAAAGAGCAGAGTGAATAACATCCATGTCTGTAATAATTTTCACTGTGCCAGGGAACTGGAGGAAATAGATGGCTGAGTGCTATTCATGAACACACACCCAGCACACCCATGGGCTCCAGATGGCAAGGGAAGATCAGTAGTAGAAGACAAGCTGTCTTTGCAGGAAGCTTTGTTTTCCATGGCTGATAGTCTCATTCAGGAATTCCCAATAAGCTTTCATGATACCCATGCTTTCCCCACAACAAATGCTTGGAAAAGTGACTTTTTTGAATTACAGTTCCCAGCTATAACTGGGAGATTCTGGGAGTTGTAGTCCAAACAAGTGACATTTTCAAGTTCTTCCAGAACACAGTTTCTTTTAAAAATGGCTAGTCAAAAAAGGAAGTTCTTTTTCAGGCATAAGAAATGGCTGTTAGCTCTGCATCATCTTCGATATTTATCCATTGCCTTCAGAAACTTTTGAAAAAAAGCTATATACAGAAATGAAAAGTAGCAAGTCTTATGTTTTCCAGGGCGTAGATCCAAAGTTTTCTGAAATAAGATCAGGGAAATAAATGTTTCCTATCCTTTTCTTCCCCAGTTAAGTGAACAGTTGTCTATGAAAAGACCTCCAGAGGGTTGGGGGCCCTCCTAAACTCTGTGGAATGAGGCTCCGAGGGTTGCTGGTTGAAGAAGGGCTGGGAAGCTTCCCTTCTGTGTGTGCTTCTTTAATTTATTTTAGGATCCAGCTATTATTTTGTATTCTGCTCTCACTAAATACCCTAAAGACACCAGAATCTTTCTGATTTGGAAAACCAAGCAGGGTCAACCCTGACTAGTACTTGGATGGGAGACCACCAATGAATACCAGGTGCTGTGAGCTACTTTTCAGACGAAAGAACTGGCAAAACCACCTCTGAGGATTTCTTGACTAAGAAAACCCTATGAAATTCATGGGGTCACCATAAGTTGACAGGCAACTTGAAGGCACATGCACACACACTTCTCCTACACCACAGATGGGGCCTAAATACCCTAAAGGCACCAGATCCCATCTGATCTTGGAAGCTAAGCAGGGTCAGCCCTGGTTAGTATGTGGATGGGGGAATGCCAAGGAATAACAAGTGCTATAGGCTATATTTCAGAGGAAAGAACTGGCAAAACCAGCCCTGAGTATTCCTTGCCTAGGAAAAACCTATGAGATTCATAGGGTCACCATAAGTTGACAGGCGACTTGAAGGCATGTGTACTACACACATGTGCACACATACCACCACTACAAATACTTGCAGGTGGGCTACAAGTATACTTAGTTTTGTCTTTCTAACCTGTGTAGAAGATTCTTAGAATTTAGCTATGTCTTCTCATGCCTCTACAGATGACAACATAAATCTATGTAGAAGAAAGTAATGCCTTTTCTGTTACAATAATTGGTAAAATTGTGTCTTCAACCATCCTGAGGAAAGAGGCATTTGGCTGTTTCCATTTGATGAAGGAGGCTGAAAAGAATGAGTAAGATGATTGCTCAGTCCTTCCAGGCATGTGAGCATATGACACATTGAGCCCAGTGGCTTGATGCCCTTGTTGACAGATGGTCCTGCTCAGCAAGAGTGTCAGATCACCTGTTTTAACCTTGTTATCTCACTCTTTCTCACAATAATAGGATTTGAAACCACCAATCAGTTCTAGCAATGAGAGAATACTCTAGAGCTGTTGCTGGTGGGGAATGGTGTGGTTTTTGTTTTTACACCTTTAGACCGCCTGATGCTTATGACCATGGATTTTATCATGTTAGTTTTAAAGCCTGTTCCCACTATATCATTATCATTATTATTATTATTATTATTATGGCCACAGTCAGAGCTTGCGAAAGCATGAATAGCTGGGAGAGTCTGGAAGTTGTACTTAGGCTGTGTTCTGTGGAACCCCAGGCTTCCTTGACAAAAACCTTAGTCCTGGCAGATAAGCTTCCCAATATGACAGCCTGCCTACCAATTCCAAATCTCTCCCTGTAATCAGCAGCTACAGTGAAGTTCTGGGCATGTCCTAATACAGGCACAAGGCTTCAGTGAAATTGAGGAAGACCAGTGGCAATAGTGGCTGAGGGATTGTGGGGGTTACAGGCCCAAAAAGTAACATTTCCAAGCTCTGCAAGGTGCTTCCAAAGTCCATCAAAGATATGGGAATTATGGAAATAGAAGTGAAAGAACAGAAATGGCAGTGTTGCAGTCTTTTATGTCTGCTTCAGATTAGCCCCTTACACACCCACTCACACATCCACACACCTATGCGCGCGCACACAGATTGAGAATGAGAGCAAGATCTCATTATATCGCAATAAATTTCCTTCCAAGGAGTTACATGTTTGGCAGGATGATTACCCATCCACATTAAGCACTCATACTAATGAGCACTTCTTTACACTAACCGTCCAATGTTATGCAAAGCTGGTCATGGTTGATGTGCTGCCTAATCCTGTTGCACATCTGTAGTGCTATCCACAATGGTATGAGATGGGAATAATCTCTTAGGAGTAGAATGAATTTAAGCTCGTCTCACACACAAGCTACAAGAGAAGCCCTGCTGGATCACACCAGAGCACTCAATGTATTCCCTAAAGATAGATTTTTAAAAAAACCCACTAGTGCAACATCATATATGTGAGCTTTTTTTAAATACTCAGTTCAGAAAGTAATATTTTGTGTATCATTCTTTGAATTATAAACTCAGTCTGTCTTTGTGAGGTTCATTTTATTTTCTCCCTCTTGTCTTGTTGTTTTGGGTGGGTTTTTTCTCCTTCCAATTGTACAGAACCAATAAAGGCCGGGACATTAAAACTATCAAGTCTCTCCGTGTTCTACGAGTCTTGAGACCTTTGAAGACCATCAAGCGTTTGCCAAAACTCAAGGTATTGTTGCTTTCTCTCACTAGCTTTATTCAGATTGGCTCCAATATGAGAAATGAATGAATGAATAAATGAAAATAAATAAATAAATGGCAGCTATTGTCACTGTTAGATGGTTTGAGGAATCACTTGCTCTGCTATGGTGACCAAATGCAATGAAGAAAATAACTGTATAGTGTTTGTTCCTTAAATAGTTGTGGGGAACAGGAGATTTAGTTGCTATGGTTTAGCCATATCTAGATCAAGTTAATTGGGGTTTTTTCCCCTAGCACTTTAACACTTTAATTGCCATAGCTTTTCTCAAATAATTCAGGGATCCACTATTTGGTAAGGAAATTGTAGAACCCTTTTCTCTTTTGCAAAGCTCAATTCTCAGGATATCTTGAGAAGAGAGAATGACAGTTAAGCCAGTATAAATTGGTGGCATAGAGGTGTTGCACTTTGACATGGAGGGATAAGAAGAACTGTACCTGCTCACCATCTCTTTTTGATACAGCAGTTAGAAATCCTGTCACTTGCAACTAGCCACCCTGTGCTGTATATGGAGTAACCATAATGCTGCCTCTAGAATTCAGCTATCTGCTGGGAGTGCTGCCTCTAGTAGAGTCCATCCTTGCAGTTAAGGCATGGGTGTAGAGCCAGTTTCCTATGAAGAGCCACTGATCCAGAGGAAAAGTCAATCAGAATGTTGCATCCAATGGTGGGATGAGCCAAGTTTCTTTGTGGGTGGAACCACAGGCAAAAGAAGCCAAAGTTATGGCATTGTGTAGCTCTTTGCCTCTCTGTCATGTCTCTACTGCTTCTTCTTCGCACATACTAAGCAAAAGAGGAGGTGCTACTCAAAGGATTGGTCTGGAAAATAAGTGTAGGCCTCTAGATCCAAATAATACTTTCTCACCGTGTAGCACATTGTACTGTAGTCAATATGAGTTAAATGACAGACTTGTGATAATAAGGAATACAGAGTACTATACTATAAATGCCTCAGTGTTGTAAACATTCTCACTTGTTTGGTGTTTCCTGTATCAGATATTTGCCTTGATGTGGAAAAGAAAATACCTTGAAAACACATTGACTAATGATAACTTTGAAGCCTTTTATGTCCTCTTTGAAAAAAGCATTATTATTTACATCACCCCTTATGGGTTTGCCTCCCATTCAGGCAGTCTTTGATTGTGTTGTAACATCACTGAAGAATGTCTTCAACATCCTAATTGTCTACAAGCTCTTCATGTTCATTTTTGCCGTCATCGCAGTCCAGCTCTTCAAGGGAAAATTCTTCTACTGTACAGATAGCTCAAAAGATACAGAGAAAGACTGCATGTAAGTACAGCAGAAAGGATCTAGCCATTCATCCTGACACAAATGGACTTTCTGTACACTGTCTTCTAGGAAAGAACTGGAACAGTCCACACTACATCCTACATTAATCTTCTGTCAGCATTTCATACATTCTGGGAGCTCAGGTCCTCATCAAACTTTTAAAAAACTAATTTACACATTTAAATACTTCTGGAGCTACTACTAATATTTTTTAAAAGTTACTCTCCTGAATAGGTAGAAACCACCACTTCACCTTTGAGAGAGCCTGCCCCCTACCCCCCCCGAGGCTTATTATTGCAGAGAATTATATGCAAAGGTCTTAAAGGAAAAAATGGACATTAGTCATCATTTTCAGATATGGGAGGAGGCTTCTTGATTATTCTTGACACATTAATTTTAGAATCCATGTAGGACCACCCTCCCCCCGCCACTTTTCTTTTAAAGGCCTACAGTTCTATGCTTATTAGGGGGGGAGGGGGGGAAAGATTTGCTCAGATGCCATTGCCTTCCTCTGAGGCTGTGAGAGAGTATGACTTGCCCAAGGTCAGCCAGTGGATTTCCATGATGGAGCAAGGATTCAAATCTTGGTGTCCTAGAGTCCTGGCCCAACTCTGAAATCACACTTATTAACATGCAATTGTGCACAAGGGTACCACTAATCTGATGTCCATTTTATAATTGTAGAATAGGAAAAGCTACTTCTGATGTGGTCTTTTCAGAGGGGAGAAACAAGAGAACCTAGGGTCCCACTGGCTGTTTCTTCATTTTGGATAACTTGAAAATAAGTCCCTAGACTAACATCTAAGACCAAAAGTACCTGGGTCAATGGGAGGTCAGTGGAAGGCAAAAGACCTGATACTCAGAAAGGAGCACACAGAGTAAGGAAGCTGAACACCCAGCACTCCTGACCAGTGGTTCCCCTTCCACTCTGAGAATTAAAATCCTGAGATCCCAAGAAAGCACTCACACATATAGGTCAGTTGCACCTGGGCAATGCATCATTCAGAAAATTCTAAAGCTGAGTGATTGTTTCAGTGGTCACACAAGCACGTGTGTGTGTATGTAAACAAATCCCTCAGTTTCTTCTCATCCATCATAGCAGCTGCATCATTGGGAACAGTTCTCTTTGAACTTGCAAGTCAAGATTTTTGTGCAATCATCTTATTTTCTAGTCTTCAGTTTTCCTTGTACTATCTTTTATGTCAACATCATAATCTTCATGCCCCCAAAGGTATCATTTGAGCAGTGTGTTTTGTGTTCGGAAAACATCCCTAATTGAGATTATCATTCTCTGAGCCTTTTCTGCTTGGGTAATGAATGCAACATGGATTCCTGCCATCATTGTCAGTCATTTGCTCCTGGAGCCTACAACAATAAAGCTTCTTGACTTAATGCTCTTCAGTGGAAGAATGCTTGTAGGGCTGCTGAACTAACTGCCAACAGTGAGCTTCTGCATATGGCTTCAGATGGCATTGTTACACCTTCTGATTTCTTCAAATCCATCCTTAATGCTGCTCTTAGCCTTGAAATCCATCTTGACCTTGAAGACCATCCTGAAGACATCAAGTGATTCTTCTTTGGTCCAACAGATGCCTTCAACATTTGTGGAGATTTTGTGTAGCACCTTAACTTTTTCTTTAATTGCCTTCCCAGTACCTCAGCCCAGCCATTACTGTATGGATTCTGCAGGTGTGTCCAGTGGTCACCCACTGACTTCAACCATTGTTCCATCAGCCCCAGCCCCACAGGAAAGGCAAACTCTGCCTGCCTCAGGACAGTTGCTGGAATTAGCAGACTAAGAAGCATGAATCATAAAAGCATTCAGAATACGAATCCTGCAAACCAAACAAGAAGGGAGAAAATGTTAAAGGCAAGTATCTGATCTCCTGATCAGGTACCAGCATGGTCTTCGCTTCCTTCAGACCAAGGCATGTAGTCCAAATTGCCAAAGAAACCAGTTTCAGTGCCATCTTTGATCCAGACTGACAATGGAGCACTATCCAGCAGAGACATACTGAGATGACTCAGTCATAACCTGGGTAGTATGGTTACAACTTCAAGGGATTGCAGTCCATCCCTCTATAGATAATTTATTGTGACATCAACAGCACTGTGCCTTTAGGCAAATCTCCCTACTACACACTCTCTCCTTGCCAAAATGGATATCAGTGTGAACAAGAAGAACTCTATCCTTTGGCTGACACAATATTTGAAGTTTATAAGGGCTCCTTTGGATTCCAGGTTTGGGCATGCCATCCTTCCAGCAGGAAAAATAAATAAATAAATAAATAAATAAACCATAATTGTTTGATAGTTATGGCTGAATGGATGATCCTGCACAGAACGGTGAGAGCCAAAGGTGCTCAGATATTTCTGAGCCTCAAGCCATCTACAGCAATAGTGTCACCCTTCACCAGATTTTATGTGCATCCTTTACAGTGCTGGTTTGTTTGAGTGTTCTGGCCAAAGGACGCTAGTTCCCTTCAACACCTCAGCTTCTGCACCCAATACTTCACTCTCTCTGATGGTGGATGAATGCCCATATCCGCAGAGGAGTGGAGTTCTGCAGTCTAAAACCTTCTTGTACACTCACCACAGATACATCCTGCACTGAATGGGGCACCCATATGGCTCCTTATTTAACTTTTTGTGGAGCATAGAACAGGAGATGCACTTCTGTGGCTTTGAACTCCTTGCTATGATTTGGAGCTTCTGAGTAGAACTTGTGTGGGAAAACAGTGCAAATCGTTACAGATAATGTGATAGTTGTCTCTTAAATCAGTAAACAAGTTGGCACTAATTTGGAGTCACTCTCCAGTTTTGAAACAGATGTGTCTATAATCATATCATTCTGGTGGCAATCCATCTTCCCAGCAAAGACAACAATTCAGCAGATGCATTCAGCTGGTCAAAGACTGTCAGTGACAAGTGGAACCTTCATTCGTGCGGTACAGTTTTTTCCCCTGATGGTGAAACATTCCACAGGTAGACCTGTTTACATCTTTAGACAATGCAAAGTGCACGAGGCATGGTGTCAGGAAAGCCATTGGGAGAGCTGGGGAAATCCTTTGGCTAATGCATTTCCACACTTCCCACTGATTGCCACAGTTACCATGAAGCTCTGAGAGACAATGCCAACTGCATTCTGCTAACTCCATGATGGCCAAGACAACCATATATCCACGCATTATCTTGTCACAAGCTTCTGGATCTACTGAGGCAATAAAATAGCTAAGTCAGATATCTGGATTTAGACATTTGCATAGTGATGGTGTGGCGAATACAGCTATAGAAAATGTGACAAATATTAACGGCTGCAGTTAAGCCTTCCACAAGGCAGTGTTACACATCCAGATTTTCCACATTTCTTACTTAACTGAACATTTTATAAGTCTGCCCTTCAGAGGAGTCTGACTAACTGAATTTCCTTCATCACTTGAGCCAGAAGGATTTGGCTCAATCATCACTTCAAGTGTATTTTGCAGCTCTTTCCCCCTCTCACTTTCTGTCACGGGCAAAGCCTTCCTGGTTTATGCCTCCTTTGGTAAATACATTTTTGAAAGGCTTCAAAAATCTTTATTAGCCATCAAAGAGCCCTGTGTCTTTGTGGAAATTTTTGCTAGTTCTATCTCAACTAATGAAAAAACCATTCAAACCAAAGGTAACTATAAATCTCTTCCTTTGCTTTTGGAAGATGGCTCTCCTGGTAGCTATCAATTTTGCCAGGAGAGCCAAGGAGCTCTGCTTGCCAAGAACAGGCTCTCCATATCTACAGTTTCATCCAGATAAAGTGATGCTTCGACCTGATGCCTCTTTTCTGCCTAATGTACCGTAGTTTCTGCGTTTAATCTTAAGCAGGATTTGCCCTTACCAACATTCATCAAGGATCTTTCATTGAGCCTAAACCTTCCTTTGCATTCACTTGATACGGCAAGAGCATTGGCCTTCTGTGCTGACCTTGCTAAATCTTTCAGCCTCTCTCAAAAGCTTTTTGTGTTCTACTCAAAAAAAGAGAAAAAATGAGCTTCCAGTATTCTCCCAGAGGTTTGCTCATTGGGTGACCTTTACAGTTACACTGTCATCTTGGCAAACTGACACATTCCTCCCTTGAATTGTTAAAGCATGTTCTAGCAGACCTTATGTATACACATACACTGGGTTGAACAATCTGGAGCTTTCCAAATGGTGCATTGTGCAGGCACAGGTGGCCCGTATGTGCAAGTTCATAGGTGATCATTCAGAAAAGAACAGTTACTGATAAGCAACTTATTCTTCTTCCTTCCCCTTTCACCATGATAGTATACATGAGTAGGGATGTATGGATTTCCCATGTGTCTGGTCATTCTGTCCTTCAGAATTTCCCCCTTATTCCTCAGATATACATATGGAATTTTGTAAATTTGAATATAACCAAAACAACTAATATATATAACCCCCTACATGCATAATATTAATGCATGCATCTCTGTACTTCTATCTCAGTGTCCATTTCACAGCAACAAGGAAGTCCTACATGAAATAAAATGGTTAGATTTAAAGATGTTATCTGTCCCACTTTGTGACTGTAAGTGCTACAACAGGGCAAAAGAGCTCCCATAGACAAGCAATAATTTTAAAAGTGTAGCAATGAAAGGATGAAGAGTCAGACTTGGGTGGGTACACAAAGTTTATGAAAGCACACTCATTTGTTTGAGCAGGTAAAGAGAGTGATCAGTAAACAAACCAAGTTCAGATAAACAGAGAAGCATCCTGCTGAGTCTTAATTCATTTGCAAGGAGAAGGCAAGAGGAAAATCTGGGAAGCATTCCAAGGTCAAGAGGCAAGGCAGTCTGGTAATAGGAAGCCAGGAGCACTGGGAGCAAGGATGAGCCTTGCACAGGAGGGGGGAATTGACCCTATTTATATTGCTGTATTGGGCTGCAATGTGTGGCTTCTCCTGCAGACAAGTTATCTTTCATGTGGCTAGATCTTCTGCCTCTTTCTTGAAGCCAGGAGTTTCATCTTAGCGGAACTAGAAATGTAACATTTCCAGAAATTTTGTAGTAGTAGTAGTAGTTGTGGTGGTGGTAATGTTTATTGCCGTCACAGACCAAAAAATAGATTACAGAAGTTAAAAAGGAACAGACAGCAGAAAGGTGATCCTTGTATACAATTACAAGCTTAATAAAACATCCAAAAAATTTAGGTCATGCAGGAAAAAAAACTACATTTTTTTCCTGTTCTTTTTAAGTGTCAGGGGGACAAAGGTTTTTTAAAAAAAATTGAAAAATGGGATACTATTACACTTTACAGATTGAAAGTCACTTTGTTACTTTAGGAATATAAAATGTGTTGTGTATCATTTATTTTTACATAAAATGAATATATTTGAACTATTAAAAGTACAGTTTATTCAGACAATAATTACAAATTGAATTTACATTTTTAAATTGGTATTTTTTGCTATAAACAGAGCTACAATGTCTTGAACTATAAAAAACATCTTGGTTTATTGCAGTTTATGGGGCACAGGCAACCCCCTCCCCCAATAAACATAGAAGAAACCATCAGAATTAGTAAAACAGAGAAAAATGTTTTGTCTCCACTGGTTCTTCATCATGGACTCTGTGAATCACACAATTAGGTTAAACTGCGCATTGGTAGAACAGCACTCAGAACATTGTAGAGCACTTAGGAAAAGCTTTTTGGGGGTAGCTCCACCCACCTCCCTGTGGTATATAAATACTGAGCCCACCAAAGTTCTTTCCTGTCCACTGCGCTAGCGGCTATGGAACATTCTGTTGTGACTCAGCAGTTTTTCACTTTGATTCAACTAAGGAGATTATCAGACAGGAACTCAAAAAGCATTCCTGTACCACAATCTCCACTCCCACCCCTGTCCTGCAACAATCACCCTCCCCACCGCACTTACCTCCTCTCCCGTCAACAGGGCAGCCCAGGAGTGAATGGAGTGCTAATGGAGCTCCATTCACTTCCTGGATCAAAATCCCGCCTGTTCTTGTGAGTAGACGCAAGCACAGGAAATTCAAAAATAAAAACACAAATACTCAAAAATAAGTTACAAAAAGCATAGAAACACACTTTAAAACTTCCAAGTAAACCAGGGAAGTTTTTTAAAAGTGTGTAACTTACCTAGATGTCCAGATCCCATCCAGAAGTGTTCTGACAGAGACCACCCATTGACACTGGGATCTCGCCAGCAGCATGGGGCACTTTGTGGCACACTGGCAAGTCCATAAAAAAAATGGAATAGGGGATCTATTGACAGCTTCTCCCTGTCAATAAAATACAGAACCTGTGGAACAGCAGCAGAATGAGTGCATAACAATGGGAGACAATGTCATCTGGTAAGGAAGCCCTTTTGCGATCTGCTGGCATTGTTATAACGCCACTTTTGATGTGTCTGATAATCTCCTGTGTCTTCATTCAAAAGAATGATCATTCATCCTTTCCTCCCATTTTTTCCAGGAAGAAAAAGCTTTGAAAAAAAGATTTTAAAAAAATTCTCACTTTTCCTAGGTTCTTTCACATCTCTAATAGGATGGGGAAAGGATTGTTCTATGAACAGACAGTAGAGGGAAGCACCATTGGTTCATCTGCATATAAGAAATCTTAAGTAAATTGAAGCCAAAAAAGACAGAAATGCTACTCTTTGATACAAAGAAAATTTGATCCATTTCTTTTCCATTGTGAAATCCTGTTCCATCCCTAATCTTGAGTTTAATTATCTCTGCCAACCTTACAGAGGCAACTATGTGGATCATGAGAAAAACAAGATGGAAGTAAAACGCAGAGAGTGGAAGCGCCATGAATTCCACTATGATAATATTATTTGGGCTTTGCTTACTCTCTTCACTGTCTCCACTGGAGAAGGATGGCCACAGTGAGTATTTCCCTTGGCCTCTCTAGTGATGCTAGGAATTAGCTTAGTCCTAAACTATTCCAGTAATATGAGAGTGGCTGTTACATTTATATTTCAATGGCAAAAGTAGGCATAAAGTGTTAAATTCTGTTTCTAAGAGGAGGTTTTTGACAAGACGCTGTGTCAAGTTGCCTCCTCATTCTGCCGAACTTCAAGGGAAATGTCTGACCCCAATAATCACCTGAGGAGATTTCCTCATGCCAGGAAAAAACACCCTGCTTGTGGGCATTGCTGTGGTATCTGATTGTCCATTAAGCTGAAAGGAGCACTTCAGATGTTGTTAAATGTGGTGCCAGTTTTTACCTGTAGCAAAATCACCTAGTGCTTTTTAGGACTGTATCACTTTGGGCTGAAAGGAAGAAATAATATGTTTGACCATTCCTCCCAAACACCTTACCCTCCCTGCACTTAAAAACAACCTTGCACATTGGAGAGTGAACAACAATCCTTTTCAAGCACATTATTCATTTTCTAGGTGCACTGATTTGTTACTAGGGGTGGGGGTGTGGAGAATTAACAAAAAGGATTCTCACGTCTGAGATGTGATATTGTTGTCAAACGAATTCTTTCAGCTGATTTTGGTGCGTAGATAGATCAGCTCCTAGACTGGGGCACACATTGTTTTTTGCAGTAGCAGCCCTAGAGGAGGTGCAGAGAGGTTGAACCACGACACAGTCATAAGGAGGGGTGACACCGGCCTTAGTAACACCACAGATGTTGTGCAGTGTTCTTTTGAAGCTAAATTGGTGTAAGGATTGAAGATGGGTATACCATTAGCATCTGATCCTTCTCTCATTCTCTCTCTTGTCTCTCTCTCTTTCACATGCACGCATGTGCATTCATTCACTCACTATGCCCATAGGGTATTGCAACATTCTGTGGATGTGACTGAGGAGGACCGTGGCCCCAGCCGTAGCAACCGCATGGAGATGTCCATTTTTTACGTCGTGTATTTTGTAGTCTTTCCTTTTTTCTTCGTTAACATCTTTGTGGCTCTCATCATCATCACTTTCCAGGAGCAAGGAGACAAAATGATGGAGGAATGCAGTCTCGAGAAGAATGAGGTAATATATACAAATAAGATAAGATGGTGGGGGGTGATTTTGTTATTTCTTTAATAGGGGCCAGAGGGATCATCCAAAAGTTTGTCCAATTTTTGCATTTCCAAAGTTGCAGTACAAGCTTACTGGTAGCATTTTATTGTAAGAGGTACCAAGAATATTCTTCTTCTATTTTTTTTTTAAAAAATAAAAGCTCTTAGAAAGGTGGGATAATTCTAAAAACTAAACTGATAATTTTTTAAAAACCTGTTGCAGAGTTGCATCTTAAACCTCCAGTTGATTACCAGTTGAAAGCAAATATATGGCATCTTTAAACTCAACCATCTGTGTACCACTTTTTTGAGAACTGGACGAGGATGTTATTTCCATGTCATACCACTCTCCCTTAGACATTGGTTTGCAAATTGACATCACGACAATAGTCTGGTGCAATGTTTAGAATTGGCCACAGCTTGATGTATGGTCTCAAAATGGCAATGGGGACTGTCAAAAATCCTGGAGGGTTCAAGATAAATATTGCCCATTCCTTCCATGGGGACAGCATACTACAACTGAACCAAAAGTTTTCTTTTCAGAAATGTTCAGTGAGGACAAACTGTTCACATCAGAACCAAATGCCTCTCATTCGTGTTTGGGATAGTAGTCACAGCTCAGGCAGTGATGTGAAAGTCCTCCAAGAAAGTCCTCCAAGACAGACTTTCAAATACCAGGGAAACAGAAGTTATTAAGCCCAGAGAAGCTATGTAGCTGTAGGCAGAGCTCTCTATGTGTGTGAGGACAGCTGGGTAATTACATGAGTGATTCCATATTAAAAAAATTGACAGCTTTTGCACATTTTGATTCTAGATTCCAGGACTAAGACGAAAAATAAATGGGATTTTGAAGGAGTGAGAACAAGTTCCTTTTCAGTGTCATAGAAAACAAAAACAAAACTCAGAAGAGCTCTTCAGCTCAAAAATAATGATGATTTTCCACCCTCTTCCTTGTGTTTCTTGTTTGTGTAGATTGTGAGCCACTGAGACATGGATGGCATGCTACCCTTTTGCAAAGCTCTCAGTGCACTGTATGGACAATATAATAACTAGCAATAATTATAATAATATGCACACCAGTTGACAGACTCCATTTCTTTCTTTCTTTCTCTTTCCAGAGAGCATGCATTGACTTTGCTATCAGTGCTAAACCCCTCACCCGCTACATGCCTCAAAACCGACACACCTTTCAGTACAGGGTCTGGCACTTTGTGGTCTCCCCATCATTTGAATACACCATTATGGCCATGATAGCACTTAATACTATAGTTCTAATGATGAAGGTAAGGTGGGTTTGGGGTGCTCTTTAAAGATTTGTTGGTAATTTCAAAGATCTGGTTCAGTCTGACCTTTTAAAACATGACTCTCATACAGGAAATGCACTCTCTTCCCTTCTGAGCTAAATTGTTAGCTATAAACAAACTGGTTGAGTGCATAAAGCTGCCTTATAATCAGGGGTTGGCAAAGTAGGCAGTCACCTAGGGTGCCAAAGCTGAGCTAAAAGAGCCCCCAATCTGAATTCAGTGGCTGTGTTTAATGTATTGTCATGAGAAACTATTATATCTAAAAATGCAGGTGGCATTACTTTTGGCCATAATGCATGATCAGATATTGATAGATGTGGTAGGTTGGGGTTCCTTACCTATTACTCTTACTTGGAGGCAGAGCTCTCAGCATTTTCTGCATTAATGGAAACTGGATCATCTATATCAGTGGCTCTTAGCCTTTTCTTTACCAGGGACCCCCTTTAAATATATTTTGTTGTCATGGTCCCCCAGGACTTAACTCAAGATTTAAAACCCTAATAATAATACCTGATAATAATAATAATAACACAATTACACTGTCTGTTAAACCTTCCCTCAGAGACACTGGAGAGGGAGGGAAGATTTTCTCCTGCTTCTTCTTGCAAGTTTGTGGCTGGAGCACATTGAATGGCAATACTCAAGCCCAGCCAGCCAGCCAGCCAGCCAACTTTCTGCATCTGACTCTATCTCTGTGCTTAATGTTAACTGTTCTGAACTAAAACATTTTTTAAAACATATTCAGAAACACCCCAGTCACGACACTTGCGTATACCTCGCCATGGTAGTGGTATGGTGACATCAGCCCCATTTGTGCTACAAAACTGGGCATACAAGGCAGTGGCTAGGCTTGGTAATTACTACTGCTGTATATTCTGTGGTAAGAATAATTTTTCACTTTTTTTTAAAAAAAAAGCAGCAAGAAAAGAAGACTGAAAAAGAAGCGTCAGTCTAAAAATCCATAGTATATGAAGATAGTGTCCTTTTGAGATGTGTAAGCAAGGGAATCTTGTAGCACCTTTGACTAATGAGAGAGAGAAAATTGTAGCATAATTGAACAGTTCGTCTCAAAGGTGCTACAAGATCCCCTTGCTTACTGATATTCCAGACTAACATGGCTATGTCTTTGAATTCTACCCCTTTTGAGATTAGTTATACCACTCCAACAGAAGGTCTACTTCTTCTGCAGAGCTTGCAGTGGTAGCCAAGGCATGTGGAGGCGTAACAGAATATAGGCCTACAGGTCCATGATAGTCACCCTTTGAGAGTGTGAAGGAGGAGCTGGGCAAACCTGGCTAAAGGCAGCCAGTCACAGCTCAAGAAATGCTGTGAAGGGGGACCTGTGGGGAAGAAAAGTTACCAAAACAAGGCTTATCTCTATCAAAAGGCAAATAGGGCAAAGTTAAGACAGAGATAGGGTTTTGATTTCAGAGAGTTAGGAACAGGAGCATTAATAGAGATGAGTGAGAGGGGAGGAGTGACTTTGGTTCTGGGGAGCTCTGAATGACTGAGGAGTTCGGGGGTTAATGTATTATTTACTTGTGTCTTAATAAACTTCGACTTGTTTGTATTTTTACAACTGTCCCTGTCTGTTCGTGTTAAGTTTGGTGGAGGGCCTGGTCATGTTCACCACAGTGAACCCACCAAAACAACTGTTCACCGCAGTGAACCTACCAAAACAACACAGCCATTGCTCCATAATAAGGGGTCACCTTAGGCCCAAGTACAGGTTGAGTATCCCTTATCTGGAATTCCAAAATCTGAAATATTCCAAATTCCAAAACATTTTGAGTTCCAACACAAGTAGAGTAGCAATAGAGTAGTATGTGTCTGTACTGTATTTCCAAGGATGGAACGAGATGTGGCTGGAGAGAGCCATGAAGATCTGTAAAATGGTGGGGATCCATGCCGAACTGAATATAATATCCTGCAGAATGGATTAAGAAAGTAGCCTAACTGTAATCCAAAATCTACTATTTATAGAGTATACTTAAATATATGGCTGTATAATCATCAGAACATTACAGAATGACCAAGCCATGAAAACATAAACAAAAGCACACATTACAAGATATAATGGTGTGATTACAAACATAAGATGATAAATTCCACAATCATTGCCAGTTGCCATAAATTATAATCATGCATAAATACCAGACAATAATGTGCAACAAACTCAGAGGAGTTAAATATCAACAGACGTCTGTTCCCAGGCTATTAGCCAAGACGTTTTGACTTAGTTGGTTTTCGTCAGCATGTTGACTTCGACTATAATATTAGGAAAGCCTTTCTTTTTCAGTCCTAAGGCTGAGTTTATTTGTAACTGGCTCCTAAACTAATAGACACAAACAAGATAATTAGTACATGTTTTAAATTAAAATATATAATTGAATGAAGTTGCTTACAGGTTTAGTATTTCTCATGAGTAACTTTAATATTGGTATGATTCTAAGCCTCTGGGAATGAAACAATATGAAGCATGCTGAAACTTTGTTCTTATTTGTCCTAATCCTCTTTGACACCATAGAAGACTGCAAACAATAATCATATACAATTACTGTATTTCACACATAGTGTGGGACAATTGTCATAATTTTAATGCATTCCAAATACTGTAGTCATCTCATTGTTATTCGGTTTTTCTTATCTCCTTGGCTAATACATACAATGATAAATGTACCAGCTACTAACAAACTTCAATAATTAGAATGCAAGTTACAATTACTGCTATATATTAAAGTCTATTTGTATGGACAAAAAAACTGAATATGATACTCACATTTTGCTAATTCTAGAACAGAAAAATAGCAAGCAAGCTTTTGTTGGTAATAGAACTTATGGTTTATATAAATCCTGATCCTCCTAAGAGGTATGTGGTGGAAGGCGTAGCTCCGTTAAGTTCAAGTGATAATTGGCCAAATGCAATTCTTTACAAAAAACAATGAAAATTTAAGTGATCATTCAGTCCTGTAGGAAGAGAAGAATTTAAAGTGAAAGACCAAAAGCAGTCCCTTTGCAGAAGAAGTAAATTAATGTTAGTAGAAGATTTTGAATAGACTACGTCAATAACAAAAAAAATTAATTAATTGTAATGGTAATGATATTGTATTCAGATTGTCAAAGGGGTGAGTGCTTAGGTTTCCCTGTGTGTTGCTCTTCTATTAGCTAGTGAATCCATGCCTCCCACCATTTTACAGATCCTCAGTCTCTCTCCAGCCTCATTATATCTCATTATATATATGCAAAGACAGGTATTCCAAAATCTGAAAAATTCCAAAATATAGAACACTTCTAGTTCCAAGAGTTTCAGATAAGGGATACTCAACCTATACCCAATCCAGGAAGGGATTAAGAGGGGGAAATGGGGAAGATGAGTGACTGGAGCCCAAGAGTTGGAACTGCAGGGCCAGCCTGGAGTGGGGATTCATCACAGAGAACCACCCATATCCTGTGACAGAGACTTAATTGAAGCAGGAGTGCCTTGAAAGGATAGTAGCAAATAAGAGAGACCTTGCTTTGGGACTTGTTTGTGGACGTTGCTGGGGAAAGCCTGGGAAGAGCAGGGCCTATTGCTGTGTTTTGCAGGCTTGCATGTGATAAGGTTGCTGTAAATCAGAAATGACTTGAAGGCACACAAACAACAAATAAGGCTTATAATGATATGGAGTTGCAGGACTGCCCTAGCGAGCAACTGAGGCAATATGTGCCAGACCTCTGCAAAGCAAGGCACCACCACCCTGCCCAGTTCCTGTTTATACTGTGGTCTCTAGCCTGACCCAACCATGTTGCTCATCAGAATTCTTCAGTTTTATGTGTAAAATGTTCATAAAAAGAGGAAATGGTGTGTCTGAGCATAATACGACACAGGTCTTGTCTATACAATGGGGTAAAATACGAACATGGCTAAAAAAGCAGGCATTCACAATGATACGACCTGTTTTCATGGTGAAAAGATCTCCCCCAAACTCCGCATGACCCCCTAGTCAAGATGGTGGTCGCGAGTGATTTACTTGCAATTTCAAATCTGCCACCACCATTTAAAAAAAAAAAAAAACAGTTTCCCATGGTGCGCACAAGTGATAGTTCGTATTTACAAAAAAGAAAGAAAAAAAGAGTATAAGATCACTGTGTTCTCGATTTACCGGGCCCGCACTTAGCCAAACATTTAACATGGCAGCCGCAGGCACTTTCCCTGTTTGCTAGCCCTGCCCCCCATGCTCATCCAGCCAATACGACTGTCCAAACGATTGCACATTCACATGTCATGGGAGCTTTTTAAAAAATCCAGACAAAGCCCCGGATGTGACACACATGGACTTCACAGTGGATTTGGCCGCCCCCCCTTCTGAATGACACATATTTATGTGCATTTCCGTATGAACAGATAGACATACATTTGCATCCCATTCATATTATTTTGACCGTATAGACAAGATCTGAATATAGATATATAATTGTGCCATAATGGAACCTCTCCTCAGTTAAGATGAAATTTTACATGGTTTCATGTGAAACAGAATAAATACTGATTTGAGGCTTAAGTGATTGTTTAAAGTACTGGCGTATATCCAGACTGGTAAAAAACAGGTTAAATATATTTTTGAATATAGGCATATTTTTGAAATATTTTTGCTCCCTTGATCTTAAACAAACTGTAAAATGGGTGCCACTTGTCGTAGTGCCAGCCCTGGTTATGAGTAGAACCTACTGTTGTTTAACTTGACTGTTAGCACCCCTCTACACTCTCAGGCAGAGGATCAGTCTTATTTTTATTGGTCTTATGCAGGCTGCTTTGGGAGACTCTTTGGCTTAAAAGCAGAGTAAAAATGCTTTAAATAAATACAAGTGCAAAGCAAATGCTCTACAACTGAACTGTGGCCCTCTGTTGCTTAGAGATGCAACTAAAGGCTAGTTTGTGTGTTGTTTTAGATGTGGGTTGCTATAGTTAAGATGTAGCATGTGAATGTAACTAATGGTTGACAAGGAGCCATAATTAGTTGTGGATCCATGTTGATCGTATACTTCTTGACAAACCTGAGTTCCTGCCATGTAATGTGTGAAATGTTTCCCCAGAGCTCTTACTGTTTTCCAGTCTGTTTAGGCAAATTTGTTAAGAGCATGATAAAACAACACAAATATTGTCACATACCCTATTTTAGACCCTCAGTTTTGCTGTAATTCCCCATCACACACCAAATAACTACATCTGTTTTATTCTCATGAGTAACTTGTGTAGCAATTATTTTCCTTCTGTGCTGCCATTATAAGGTGGCTGTTAACTGCACTGACTTTTCCCACTGGTCACACTTCATACTCAGAATAGTTGTATCATGCCAATCTATAGTGAATTTAGAAATATGAAAGTAAATACAAATACTAAAATACAACAAATACTAAAAGGAATAATATTGTGGAAGAAATCTAAATCTAAATAGTATATTGAGATGTGTATACACAGATATTTTAAAGGAAATAAAAATGTAACAAATTATATAAAATAATGTTATTATAACATACAAATTTAGCTAGGAATTAGAAGGAAGGAAGTCATTTTAAGTGTTAATTGTAATTAGTTTATGTGGGTTGTGTAATTGTAAATGTTGGTTTGTTGGTTTGTTTTGTTATATGTTGATTATGTTTGTTTAGTATGTTTTATGTGTTTTTTAATTGTGTGTGGGGGGAATATGAAAGGTGCTGCTAGAGCATTTCTAGCCAGGAATTGTAAATGTAATTCCTCCATAATATGTGGAATATTTGTTGTTAAATGAATTTAACATCTGAATTTCCAATGGCAAGCAAACTTTTAGGTTGTTGTATTAGTGCGAATGGGATCCAGAATATTCTGACTCCTCCTTCTTTCTTTTTGGCAGTACTATTCTGCTCCCTACACCTATGAACTGGCTTTGAAGTACCTGAACATTGCTTTTACCATGGTTTTTTCATTAGAATGTGTCCTGAAAATTATAGCCTTTGGCTTTTTGGTAAGTTACAGAGCATTTTGGTTTGGGTGTTAACTTTCTGGTTGTAAGAAATCTAGTTTATTTCTAGTAAAGTGCCTTACTAGGTAAGATTAGTGTGTTTTCACCAAGTGCATGTTCTCACTAGTTTGGAGGAAAGATACAACAAAGCAGGCAGCTGTTTGGCTCCCTGGATATCTGGTATAAGGAGTGATACATGTCAGGTGTCCCAGTGGAAAATAAGTTTTATATTTATGTTCCAGTATACTGGCAAACATGATTAGTTATTGGATTCCTTCTGGAAAGCAGAACCCAAACAAATTTGAGAAGAACTTGTCTATAGGTTCTGGCAAAACAATGCTTTAAAATGGTGGTAATGGTAATGGTGGAGGTGGTGGTGATGATGATCCTGATCATAATGATGATTAATGCAGTTGTACATGACTGTGACCTCATGGATAGAGTGTTCCAACTTGGATCTGTGAGATATGGGTAAAAATCCGAGCTTGTCATAATTCCACTGTGGTCCTTCACAGAAAATGGGTAGCATATCCTTCCCAACATGGTGCCTGGCCTTATTCCCTGTGTATCCTGTGTGACAATCAAGGCTTCCCTGAAATCAGTTGTCAAGTGCTACAAAGATCTTTACCATGAATTTAAGGGTCATACAATTAAGTCTGTAACAGTGAATTGGACCTGATGAGAACATAGGCTGTCCTTTGTATGTACACCCAGATATCGTATTTGCAGGTGCAACTTTTTTTGACAGGATGTCTTGGTTTTCTGGATGTTCAGGTTTAATCTGCACTTTTCTTCTTCTCCCTCCGCATCTTCTTGCAGAATTATTTCCGTGACACCTGGAACATCTTTGATTTCATCACTGTAATTGGTAGTATTACAGAGATTATCTTGACAGATAGCAAGGTGAAGCTCCTTTTCCATTTTCCCTCCTTGTCCTTTGTGGGAGTTCTAAGCATGGGGATAAGTGTGATATTTTTCCTTACTTTTCTTTTAACTGTTCTCTCTCTCTCACTCTCCCTCCCTCATTAAAAAAGCTGGTAAATACCAGCAGCTTCAACATGAGCTTTCTAAAATTGTTCCGAGCTGCCCGTCTCATCAAACTACTTCGCCAGGGTTACACCATCCGAATTCTGCTGTGGACTTTTGTACAGTCATTCAAGGTAAAATTTGACCTCTTGCCTGCTTCCCAAGATTAATGGAACAATTAGATGATTACATATATAGTCTCTATGCATTTCCACACGAACTGACGTGCAGATATTCTAATTCAGAGTGTCAGCTATCACAAAATAGAGTCAGTCAAAATTCCTTATGGGAGGGGAACAACTCCTATTTCAGCTGGAACTAGTGCACACAAACAGAGGAGTAATATGCAAGGAAGAGCTAGCATTGTGCAAACAATGCAACTCAAACCAGACCCTGGAAAAGTACCTTTTTGGATTGCAGCTCCCACTATCCCCAAGCAAGCCCATCTGGGGGATTCTGGGAGCTGTAGTCCAGAAAGTAACTTTTCCAAGCTTTGCAGATTTCTGAAGTTGCTTAAGCAATCCCTGGAAGGGAACAACTGACAACAACAGTGGATGCTATAGCCAGGTTATCTGGAGCTGGGCTGGAAGAGTGACTTTGGCATCAGGCCTCTCCTGGCCTCTCCTGTCATAGGGCAGCTGTTTTCCCCACAGAATTCAGACTGTGCTGTCTTCTGTGGAAGAACTAAGTAGCTGGTTTTAAACAGCTCTGCCTCCCTTCCCAGCCTTCCCCTTCCTGGGTGGGAAGGGTATATAGAAGCAGAGGCAGCCACTGGCAGTGGATTACCAGTGGCAAGTCGCTCCCTGTGGATTTTACCCTGTGGATCACCCCTTTGGATCACCATTGGGAGAAACACAGGGGCAGGGGCATCACCCCTCCTTGGATGATTTACAAACCTTGGGTGAAAGTCGGGGTCTTGGAATAACGTCACTCACACAGACAGTGTGGGTTAAATCTCTTGGGAGGCTACTTCACAGTCCATGATTAAGAGGCAGGGATTACAAGATGCCTATGTGAGAGGTATGCACCAGGGTACATTTAACAGATGGAAATTGATTCTCTTGGGCTCCTCTTGGTTTCTGCATACAACTTTGCTCTGACCTGCTGCATTGGCATCTTACCATTATTTGTTCCTTATTATATCTCTATGTGTGTGCATGTGCGTGTATGTATGTTGTTAATATTGTATATGTGTTTGGGTGAATCTCAGGGGAGGGGAGGAGTGGGGTGTCCCTATTGAGGTAATCTCAGGCAGAAAAGGTTATGGTGCTGGGGGCTGGACATGCCAGGTAAGGGAAAGATGGGGTAGATATTTGAGACCCATCACATGTTTTGGTTCTTCCCCCATCCCTCAGAATTCAGGTTTATTTAATTTTTTAACATTTATTTAGAGTATTCAAAGTTGCCATGTCAGCTCACCCTCTGAAGGTGTTGCTTCTGAATGCCAGGTCAGTCCGTAATAAAACAACTACTATCCATGACTTGGTTGTGGATGAAGAGGCCGACCTGGTATGTATCACAGAGACTTGGGTGGATGAGATTAGAGGAGTTGATCTCTCCCAGCTTTGTCCACTTGGATACTTAGTGCAGAACCAACTAAGTTGGACAACCTGCAGGGGAGAGGGGAGGAGTTACCATCATCCATAAGAATTCCATCCTTCTCAAGAGGAAATACATCAAGGCAACAGTTTCAAGGATTTCCTTGTGTTGGGCTAGAGAAACAGAACAGGGGTGCTGCTTGTATACCACCCACAAACAGTCTCCTTGCCTGAGCTGGCTGAGGTAGTCTTGGAGGTTGTGTTGGAAAACCGTAGGACTGTGGTTCTGGGAGATTTCAATATACAGACCGAGGCTGTGTCCTGATGGGGCCAGCTCAAGACTTCATGGCTACCATGACAGCCATGGCGTTGTCTCAGCATGTCATTGGTTCAACACTTGAGGCAGGGCATACCCTGGATCTGGTTTTTGCTGTTGGATGGATGGAGGATGATCTGATTTTAGAGCGGATTTCAACAACTGAGTAGTCATGGTCAAATCATTTCCTCATAGAATTTGGTGTGATGGTAGCAAATCCTCCTTGTAGGGTGAGGGACCTATTAAGATGGTCTGCCCCCAGAGACTTGTGGATTCTGAAGGATTCCTGAATGCTCTGGAGGATTTTCCAGCTGACAGGGCTGGTGATTTCTTTCTGGTAATTGCTTTCGCTACGGAATAGAGAAATAGAAAGAACTATTGAAACAATTGCTCCAAAGCATCCAGTCCAGTGTTGTGGAGCCCGAAATTCACCTTGGTTAACAGAAGACTAGCAGGCTATTAAAAAAAAAAAAAAAAAAAAGGCTGGATGATGGCTAGAGTGCAATTGACGTAGGTCTTGGAGCAAATGCAATCGAAAATCAGTAATGATTCTTTGTTGTGCCCACTGTGCAGCAGTGAGACAGGCCAAAAAAATCATATACTACTAGGATTGCAACCTCAACCTCCTACTCAATATGATTATTTCAAGTGGTGAGGAGTCCTTTGGATACAAACCCAGAGTGTTCAGCTATTCAACCCATGGCCACCTACTGTGAAAATTATGCCAGGTACTTTGAGGGAAAAGTTGTCCTGCATTCACTCAGAACTTGACACCACACTTGTTACAGAGCCTAGGGAGGTGTCCAGTGCACCATTTGGTCAGGGTTCATGGGATCAGTTTCAGTTACTGAGGCCTTATTATGTGGTCAAGATGCTTGAAGCAGTTTGGTCCACCACATGTAAGATCAGCCCTTGCCCTTCTTGGCTGATAAAATCCAGCAAGAGTAGACTGACTGGGTGGGTCCAGGGATATCCTTGAGTATCTCAGTTTCAAGAAGGGAAAGCAGGATATACTTATTTTAAGTATGTAAATGCTGTGCATATAATAAAACACACTCTTGCAATGTTTGCTACTTTTAGGCCCTTCCTTACGTCTGTCTCCTGATTGCGATGCTCTTCTTCATTTATGCAATCATTGGGATGCAGGTAAGCAAAGGTTTAGAAATGCCTCTGATCTCACTCCTGTCAAGTCAAGGGACTTAGTAAAGCTTCACAAGATCTGAGAACAGAACATACACTTCATGTTGAGAGCAGAATTTGGAAAGTTACTTTTTTAGAGTAATTTGTTCTGTTTCTTGTTATAGTATTTAAAAAGTATTCTGCAACCGGACTTGTTTATCTCGGATTGGCCTTTTTAGTCATCAGCGCGCTTGCAGAATCCTTCCTGAATCTTCGTTTGCAAAGAAAAGCCAGAGATTTAAAAAGTAATCCATTGCCATGATTTGTTATAATGATGAAAACAAGTAACTTGTTGCATTATTTGTTTTATGATTTATTACTTTTAGTTTCTGCTACTTTTTTGAGAAGGGGCATAGAATTGATAATAGAATGGCATAAAACTTGAAAAAAATCCTTTGAACATGACAGAAAGTAACCTTTGAAAGTAACTAGAAACTTACCCATTACACCAGTAAAATAACTGTTCAGGATACTACCATATTCTTGAAATGTGGCATCAGTACCATCCTCATTACCCCCAACAAACTAGTTATAGGTAGTGGCATTATTTGTCACTTGCAAGCTTTGCTGGAGCAGAAGACACCTGTCTGTGAGGGAAGGATATAGGGTCAAGCAACTCATGAGGAAAGGTATCTAGCCCTCTTCTCTGATGCATATGGTCCCCTTTCAGGAGCACTTTGCAGTGGAGCAGGCTCTGTTTGTGCTTCATTACATGTCACTGAAATGTAACATATAGCCTGCCCCTAGCATTCATCATGCTGACAAAATGGAAGGTTGCCTCTTTAAAGAAAGAGGAGTGGAGAATTTAATCTTCCTTTCATGAGGAATGTTATTTGGCATCTAGCTGCCATGATCTACTTAACTGGACCAGATATGGTCAGAGAGAGCTAAAGGTTGTTAAGTTCCCATCAAATTACAATACATTTCTTTCATTGCACTTGTTTTCCCAGTTATACAGAATTTGCAGTTTTTAGATACAGAATGTACAAAACCTGTTTAATAGGAATAAAAGTGAAATGAATGCACATACTATGAGTGATGATGTCTCTGTCATGCTGCCCAAGTCTTTGGGAGAAAATTATAATCTCAGTTATGTCAGCCACAATTACTTCCCTTGCCTGGCGATGTTGTGATGCTTTAGAGACAGGAGATAAAAAAACAGTCTGGTCCAGTCCAGCACATAGCTCTCACAGTTTCCAGGCTGGGAAACTGCTATTGTCCCGATATTTCATTTCATTTTTGCATCATCAAACCTACTATACTGAGTTTTAATTTCTTTTTTTTGTCTTTAGGTTTTTGGGAATATCAAATTAGATGAAGAAAGTCACATAAACCGTCACAACAATTTTCGTAGCTTCCTAGCTTCTCTCATGCTTCTTTTCAGGTAACTAGACTTCTGCAGTCATGCAATGATTCGTTCTAACTTGATATATAACACACCACTATCTGTCTAGTTTGACTTCCAAAAGCCTTGAAACTGATCCATTGGATAACTATCAGCTTGTTGCAAAGCCAAACTAAGAATGCAGTGCAGGGGAGGTGGGTGGCTCCAAGGTCAGTGGGACAGTGCACACACACTGGATTTTAGTCTGGACTTTACATGAGTTATCCAACATGCTGAACCTGTTTAAGGGATGGGGATCAGCACCTCAGATAGCTCCTTTACAGTTCAAACTGAAAACTGAAGTGGAATCAATGCCATATAAAGACATCAGTGTCACCCACTTCCCCTGGGTAAATAAGCCTCCCCCTTTGTGCATCCTACCTGGCTGCCAGCAGTTGTCTGATAGTCTTCTTTCAGCTCAGCGGAATTTCAGGTAATGCAGGCCTAAACCACTGCTTTCTCCATCTTCTGACTTCCTTTATTCTTTTTCCCTTGTACAGAATTGCCATGTTCAGAAGTCAGTTAAAATTCTACAAAAGGCCAGCCAGCACTGAAAGGATTTGTGGACAAAAATGTGCTGTTTATCCTCACTGAAGTAACAAGGCAGAATAGAGCAGAAGTCTGTTCTGTTCTTTCTGTTACCAGCTATAGTTGCATTATGACCCATTAACCCAGGAAAATGTTTGCCAAAATGGGAATCAGCTATCCTACAAGAATGCACAAAGTAATGTCTAATTAGATACTGAGGTAGCACTCCATGTACCTCCACCTCCAAAATCTGATATAGGAGATTTTCAGACTACACTATTATAGTGTTACTATTCTACTTTAACTGCTCTGGCTTCCTCCTGTGGAATTCTGGGGTTTGTAGTTTAGTGAGGCCTAAGATCTCTATGGCTGAGAGTTGTAAATGCCCCTCCCTAAACTGCAAATCCCAGGATTCAAGAGGAGGCAGCCATAGCAAATAAAGTGGAATAGTAACACTATAACAGTGTTGTCTGAAAATCTCCTAAGTCTAATTAGAGATTATACTTACCAGCCTTGCTCTCTTTTCTACTTGGATATACAGTAATCAAATTGATAAGTTAATAATTCTGTGTTGATATAAGCATGGTGTTCACTATAAAGACTATTAGGAAGTTGTATTTGCAGTATCTATGGAAGGAACTCTGAAAATGATCACATATCCCAGAGACTCCCAGTTTGGACAGAAGGTTTTCTACATTATTCATCAATTGCATCGATCTGAAATCTTGATAAACTAACTCAGAAAATTAGCAAAATTTGTCTATCAGTGCAAACTGTGTTTGTGTGGATTAGTTACACCTTTCCACCATCACCACCACACTATATGATGTCTGAAATAGACTTTATGACCACTGTCTGTTTGAACAACAGACCAGTGCTATACATAACGACATTACATTTGCAAGGGAGATTTGCTGAGCAAAGTAGTAAACTTACAAGGTCGATTTGTTTTGATTGTAGAAGTGCCACAGGGGAGGCATGGCAGGAGATCATGCTTTCATGCCTAGAAGGTAAAGGATGTGAGCCAGACACCACAGCGACATCTGGACAAAATGAGAGTGAGCAGTGTGGCACAGATCTGGCATATGTTTACTTTGTCTCCTTCATCTTCTTCTGCTCCTTTTTGGTAAGTTTGCCCATGCCTACCTTCTACACTCCAGCCTTATTAACACATCCCATCCCATGATTAGTGGAATACAATATACAATAGCATCAAGAAGGTACCTGAGCTCCTGGTTGGTTCAGTTTTCACCTACTTGATTGAGAGGGTGCAACATATCATCGTGTCATTGTTGTGATTCATTACTGAAAGAACTGTAATCTTACAGCAAGAGCAGCATGCAATATAGTCAAAGAATTTGCTCTGCAGTGAGCTGTATAATAGCTCTGTTGTGTGTTTCTTCCTGTATTGGTCTTTCTGATAGTTTTCTCCATTCTCCATGTATTCTTTTGCTATTGTATATTCTTCTTGTTGCCTCCATGCCTAGATGCTCAATCTCTTTGTGGCTGTCATCATGGACAATTTTGAATACCTGACTCGAGATTCCTCCATCTTAGGACCACACCACCTTGATGAATTTGTCCGGATTTGGGCAGAGTATGACAGGGCTGCATGGTATGTAAGATCACTCTGTTCTTATGCACTTCAAAAATTCTGTTTAGATATAATATCCAAGCCAAGTAAGAATGGAATGGAAATACCTTTTCTCAATCCTGCAGCTTTCAAATATGCTTGGATGACATCCCACCAAAGTGGTTTTTGAAGCAGCTAGACAGTCTTGCTTATTCAAACAATTCAGTCTGAACTGGTTTGAGATAAGGGTTAAAAATAGGACTTATTTTAAAAAAAAAATCTAAGGTCTATATGTTCCATACATTTGAGTCCCATGGTAATGGTTTTGCAACCTGCTTCTAACAATCTCTTTAAAAGAGAACAGTGCCACACTTTTTGTGGTAGTCATCTCTACCACACTTCAGAGCAACAAGCACTACAGGCATGCATCCTCTACTAATTGTTTAAACATACTAGACAGCCATCGTGTAAACTGGATTCTGCAGGGGATGTGCAGTAAAATTTAAGATTGTATGCCTGATATTCATTCTTTTGGTTTTGCTGTGACGTTTTTGTGAGTTTACAATATAGAGATAGTGACACTATTTTAGAACAACTTATTTCAGTACAACTTATTGAGACATAATGTTCTCATGGACATAGGCACCCTTTTATTCAATGTATTCAGCCAATTCCTAGCCAAGCATTTCTGGCATGTTTCAAAGAGACTGCTTTTCACTATGCCACCCATGAAATTTTCAATGTACGTGTCTAACTCCAGCATTCTGATGTGATAGTGTGACATCATAAGCAACTTTTTGTGGGGTCTGAAACCAGATAGCTTGAAGCTTTTTTTCTTCAGGTCTTTCTTCAGCTGGTATTGGAACTGACAGTTCTGTCAGGCATGAGGTCCTTTTAAAATACGTGTTAATGTTCACAGTATAGAAAAGAAATGGAGCATTTCTGAAGTTCTTGCAATTTGAGAGTTTCAGAAACTGGACAGAATCTGCCATTGCCTACCTGAAATATAATTGTATTGGCTTCTGTGAAATCATTCAGTCTGATGCTATTAGTTCATGATATGACCTTTCATGCATTTTCAGCCACACTGGATTTTTTTTTCTTCCTTTGCAGTGATATCAGATAAGATGGACCTTGAATGCAACACAAAACTTAGATTAGAAAGACCAGCTGGGATTGAATATCACATTTGGAATTACCTTATATACTTGTGTATAAGTCGACCTCATATATAAGTCAAGGGCAGGTTTTGTGGGGGTATGGATTTTGCTATGACCCATGGATAAGTCGAGAGTAAAACTTAGGAGCATGTAACAAACAAATCTTTTCCTCTCCTTTTATAAATGCATAGAGGGAACATACTTAGGAAGAGCTAAAGAGAAGATGAGGATCTATATATTTGAAGGGTTATAATTGGGGTGGGTGTAAATTGCATTGCTGATCTTAAAATGTCTACATCTATACAAATACAGATAAGGAAAGGAATATAAATGAGGATAAAGAATAAGAATGTGGCCTAGAAAAAAAAGAGGGGGGGAGAAGTACAAAGAAAGCAATCTGCCTCTGTTAGGGACCCAGTGACAAGAGGCAGAGATGAGAAGCCCCTGTGGCATGGCAAGGCATGGAAGCAGCACTCCTACCTGCCCAAACCAGAGGGGAAAAGGGCAGCCCTCCCTCCTTTTCCACTTTCTTTTTCAGCCAGAGTGCCATTCATCAGCAATGTGGGGGAGCCTGAAAAATGTGGTGTGTCTGCCATTTTGGGTGCTTCAGGTACGGAGCAGTGGTAGCCATTTTTAATAAGCGCTTGCTGTCTTATTAAAGTCTCACCTCATGAGGCTTGCAGAGAGACTGCCAAGCTTTGTGAGGCATGTACAGTAAACCCCTATTTAAAATGCCCCCCACCACCCTACTCCACATCAAACACCCAAAATAGCAGGGAACACAGAGCTCATCCAGCTGGCATCAGCGTCATCTGTTTCCAGCACTGATCCATGGATAAGTCAACCTAGGTTTGACTTATACATGAGTATATACAGTAGAATTGAAACATCAGAAAAATATGAACATAAGAGCCATGCTGGGTGAGACTAAAGGCCTATCTAGTCCTACATTCTGTTCACACAAGTGCCTACAAAAAGGACATGAATGCAACTGTACTCTCCATCTTAAGCTCCCTAGGAATTTATCTATAAATTCCCTAGGAGTTTATCTACATACTGCCTTTGATACTGGAGGTGATATATAGCCATCTCGGTAGTGATTGATAGCCCCAATCATTCATTAAATCTGTCAGCCCAGCTTCACTTGTTGGCTTCTATCACTTAACAGGGCAGAATGGGATATTATATAGGTATAGATAGAGATAGCCTACACATAAAAAAGTAGCATATCAAAGATGTGGTTAGACTAGAACTAGTCTTCATAGTTATGCTACTTTTGAAGTTACTTTTTTCCATATGGGATATCAGTCAAAACATGATCTTCAGCCTGAAGTTTTAGAGATCTGTAAAAATGCTCATACACAGGTTCTCTTGATAGTTTCATTTCTCAGATGTGCACACCTGTTGCATATTTCTGAGGTTTGGATGAGATTATGATAGTTGTATACCAGATTTTTGAAATAATATTGCTATGAACTCAAGCTGTAAAGGAAAGCTTTCTGGATCATGTTGCTTCAAACTGCCCACCAAAATATTACATTTTGATACAACAGTGCTGTGGTTCTAAGTCAGGGTATTATTGCTATCACTTGTTTTCCGCACTACCATCTCTTCTTCCTGGCACATGTCAATAAAGCAGTTCATTTTTCTTCTTCTGGCAGACACCTTGCAGTAGCCTCAACAGTGTCATGAAATAGTTTTCCCGTATACTGATAATTTAAAATCTGATTATCAAGAATTAGGAATCATGGAATGGCATTACTGTAGCTTTTTTTCCCATAAATACACCAGATTATCTGGCTCTCCTGGAGTGGAGACGAGCAAGTTTGGGTTCTCTACTTTTGTCTATAACACTATACAGCTTTTGAACATTGATTTCCACATGCAAAAAAATTGATATTAAATAAACCTAGCACTTCAGTTTCACAGTAGTGGATTAAAGTGTATTGGCTTTCTTTAAATTGCTGATTGTGCAAAACTACTTCCTCACTTTTCTTGGAATAAGTCTTGCTAGATGGGTAAAGAATTGTTTATGTCGGATCCTAGGCAGTAAGTAGATATTAGATGGCATCTTTTCACTGCCTCAGATCAGAACATTTTTAACTTCTTTGTAGCCTTTTTATTAACAAGTGTACTAGGATCCATTCTGCTTCTGCATAGCATGTCTTGACAGCGGTAAGGTATTCTATCTGAATGGAAACAAAGTAGAATGGAGAAGGTGGTACTTACATTTTAAACAGGAGTTGATTGTTTTGAACATTTTCCTACCTATAGACAGAAGGAGAAAAATTGACATTTCTGGTGCTACCAGTTGTGCACTTGATTCCTCTTTCCCATTTCCTGAGTAGCCCTATTAACCCGCCTGTGCTTTCTTTCCAGTGGCAGGATCCTGTATAAGGATATGTACAAATTAGTACGGGTGATCTCGCCTCCTCTGGGCCTGGGAGAGAACTGCCCCTACAGGGTGGCTTGCAAGGTTTGCCTCCCAATCCCCAGCCACAGCCCGGCAATAGGGACATCCCGTTAAACCCTCCTTCCTCTGTGCTGCCACCACTGCACCTCACAAGGGAACTTTGGCATTGCTTTCCCTCGAGTTTAAAGAGATCCAAAACTTCTCAGAACCAGCAGCTGTTATAGCCAGGAAGATGTGTAGAAGATAGTTTGAGCTCACAACCTAAACTGCAAATTAGCTTTCGTTGTGGTCCCCTAGAATGAAATTGGCTCCAGTGAAAGAAAAGGATCTTTATATGAAAAAAATAGGCCATTGGGAGTATCCCTGTTTTCCATCCCTACACCTATACTGTATACCCTGATTAAATTCTTATTTTTTAAATTCAATTTTAATGTTATCAACAATGTTTGATATAGATTTTCCTCCTTCTTTCAGTTACTAATTTCAGTCACATACTACTCTTGATAGTGTTGCTTATTTGGCCTTTCAGTTTATTTGGTTAGGGTAGGGTCAAAATTGTTCTATCCTTTGTAGTTTTGTAAACTTCAAAATGGAAAATTATATTTCCCATATACATATGCTATGGAGTTATATTTGATCTCTAATGAATAGAAGAACATCACACTCACACTTTACCTTTATGCCAGCTTCAGAATTCATTCCTGAAACCTGTTCCAAGTGATTTTTATTAACTTTAGCAAATGGCACTAGTAATAAGATAAGAATAATTCATTCTCCAAGTATTCTTTAGGCTTTCTAATATTTTTAATCTCCACCAGTGAGTATCTTACTAGTGATATTAAGCTATAGTTTATTTTGTTATACTGAAATTAATGTTACCTGATATAAGATGGATGTTGCATAAACAAAATAAGTCTTTTTAATCTTGAGGATTTCCCTATAGTGGAAGAGGACCTCCTTTTGGTGGGTTGCTGTTCCCATTCACTCTAACAGGCAGAAAACTAAACCAAAGAGGTTTGCATGAGGAATGTGGGAGGGAAACCTCTGCAAAGCCACTGTGTTTCCTGCTTTAGCTACAGACAGGTCATTGTTCTTTTGTGTTTTGCTGATTCTTCTGTTTCACAGTCACCTACCTTAATTCCTCAGTTTCTGCTTTTTCTTTCCAACTTCTTTTGTTCTTTCTGGAAAAAAAAGAACTTCTTCATCTTCTTCATCATCATCTATTGCTCTTATTATCTGTTGTTTCTCCCCTTGTATTCCAGCCTCTATGAGACAGTGGGGATGGAAGGGAGGTATTGATGCCTAACAGAGTGATTACAAAAAGGAATCCCAGATTCTACACACGCACACACACACACACCAAACAGATGGACAATCATTCCCCCTGACTTTGTTTGTTGGGTTCAGATGCTAATTGCAGCTGATGAGGAGCTCCAGTCAGGATATAAGAACAATAAGGAAACTATCACACAAGGCTAGTGTCTTGGGGCAATCTCGTTATGAAAGGAAACAGGAACATACAGCTTTGAAAACATTTCTTATCACATCTCTCTTCTTTTGCATGACTGCACTGCTTTGAGCCCCCTCTCCTGGTATGATAAGTCTCTTCACTGCAGTTCCAGAATTACAGTAGTCAGTGCCATGAGGTGGCCTGATTTTCCTCCTTTCCTACTCTGTCCTCTTCCCACTAGCTATTCCAAAGCAGGCTAACTCTGTGCCTGTCAGGTTTTTTTAATTATTATTATTTTTATCTTTGCTGTGTTTATGTAATTCTGGCAAAAACAATTTAAAATATTTTTATTTTATCATTTTACTGTAAGTACACAAACACAGCAAAGATAAAAAATAAAAAAGCCAACAGGCACAGAGTTAGCCTGCTTGGAATAGTGATTGGGACGGGGTGGGGGGTGGGGAGAGAAGGAGAATCAGCTCCCTCAGGGCACTGACTGCTGTAATGCCAGAATTGAAGCGAAGGGACCTATCGCACCAGGGCCAGCAGCAGGATAATAGTGACAATTAGAGCTATTGGTGGGCTTTCCCCATCAATTAAAGGGGATGCCACAGTAATGGTTTGAATACACTCCAGCTATAGGACAGTCATGACATTGTGTGTTATGGTTCAGCCACAGATGCTACTATCCTGCTTTAATTCCACCTTTCTAGCCTTGTGTGATAATATCCTAAGAGAACAGGAGGACTCTGTTAAGTTAGATCCCATCAGGAAGAGGACTACATCAGCAGTTACCATCTAGGATGGTTCCTTCAGCTGGTGTCCCACCCACCTCCAGGCCCTTGTTCTCATCCCTCTCCTCGCCACTGTCTGAAATCATATCTGCTGTACTGGCAGCAGAGCAGGGGGAGCTTCCAGCCAAAACCAGCATCGTGTGGGTGCTATTTGTGGCTCACCATGAAGGATAATACAAAGGCCATGAAACTTGCCATTAGAATCTAAAAGGTCCATTTCTCCACAGCCTCCTGCCCCTGAGAATCAGCCAAGAGAATATTTCAGGTGCCAAAATAGCAGTCAGTCCCCCTCTCACTCTATTAAATCATTGGGATGGATATTTCTCAGTCTGCCACCTCCCCTCTGACAGGGAAGAGGGCAATATAACAAGATTGTTCCATGCCAAGCAGGGAAAGGACTGTATTGACTCAGGATAATGCCTCAGTCAAACCAAATTTCCATATATTGTTCTGCAAAGCAACTAGAGTCTTGGCACTTGAGGCACCATCTCTAAGATTAATTTCCCAAACAATTTAATGGATGTTCTCAAGGAGGAATGGGATAAACCTGCTGCCTTTTTCTCTATTAGCTACCAGGTATTTTTAGTATTGTTTTGTTTTACTTTCTTCCAAAATCTGTTATGATTCCTCTAGGTACCCTGATAAACATGCCAATGTCTTCCCTGGTCTCATCCTTACCTTATACCAAAGACAGGAAGGGCACACAAAAAACACAGGAAGATAAGCAAACAAAATCTGGCTTAAGAAAGCTCTATATGAGTCTGTAGTCACTTGTGCTTCAACAACTGCAGTGGCATGACAAGTGTTAAAAACTTATGCAGCATCACAGCCAAGGTTTCAGCAGATCCAGTTCCCATGAGCAAATTAACCCAGCAGTAAACAAGCCTAACACCAAGGTGGAGACATTTTCTGTAGTCCATTTGGCTTATCCTCTTCCCCCAGGGTATTTACAAAAATAATTGTGTCACTACTAGTACCCATTTGCAACAGCAGGTATATATCTATCCCTGCCTGGTCCACCTTTTAATCCACTCCATTTCTTGAGAGGAGGCATGCAGAGACCTTCAACCAGTTCTGACCAATCATGGTTTTATTGTCTGTAGAAGAAACAATCATTTACTTCCTCCCACCATCTAACATGTGGTCATGGTAACATACAGCATGGATGGTGTAGTTTCTTCCTTCAGAAAGGGTAGAGAAAATTAGGTTGAGAGTACGAGTGGTCCTTTATACCTTATAGATGGACTTAATGTTCTTAATATGCCGCTAAGGTTTAATAATATCCACCCTAGGCTGCATGTGATGGGACAGATTTCATTCCTGATATCTTCAGTGGCTTCTTCTATCTCACCAGAAGGGCAGTGCATACATCTAATGATCAGAGTTCCCTCTGTTCTTTAAAGTGGAGGGTCCCAAAGATACATATTCCTGATAGGGAAACAGTTCTAAGAAAAGCAAAGGACCTGGATCACCACCCATGCCAACTTCAGGGGATGGGGAGGGCATGCTGTGGCATCCAGCTGGCACAGGGCAAATGGGGATCAGAGGAAGCACCTCATACTATCAATAAGCTGGAGTTGAGGGGAGCCAGGTTGGTGCTACAGGTTTCTCTTCACATAATTCATAGTCTGTCAATCTGGACTGACAATGTGATCATTGCCTCTCGAAGCAGAAAATGTTCAGAGGATTTTGAACACAGAGGTAGACCTGGTTGAGCAGGACAGATTTAGGCAACACAGAATGATCTCTGTGCCCAGATGTGTTTCACATTATCATAAACCAACTGATTGCCTCCTCTTGAAGAAAAATGTGAGCCAGTTTTTTTTTGTTTTTGTTTGTGTTTTATTTATTTATTTATTTATACCCCACTCTTCAGCCATAAGGCTATCAGAGCAGCTTACAAATTGTTTTTAAGCAATAGCAATTTACACATCTACACTGCATTAAGCAGCTCCCAATGTGTGTTAGCTTTTTTTGCACTTCATCAAAGAGGGGGTAAAAAACCTCAACATGTGAAGAGTCCTGTGGCCCATATTTCTATGGCATGCCTTTATCTCCCCCCCCCCCACCTTTTCTCTGCTAGGCAGGATGGTGAAGGTTTGGTTGGGTCATCTTAATTGCAGCCAGGTGACCTAGCTGGGCATGGTTTTCAATCTTTTTAGATCTCTCCCTACATCATTGTTAGTTGTCACCCAGACCAGTTCTCCTCAGCCAAGGCACTCTGATCTGTACTGCTGCCAGCTTCACTGACTGGCTGTTGAGCAGATGGCATTTGAGAGCAAAGGATATTTTTAAAAAGGTGATTGATGCCCTAATGGATCTTGCAGAAATTTGACCAATAAAATTTTTGAATCTTCTCCACAAAACAGGTCTATTACAACATTGTTGTTGTTCCTTGAGGATGGTCTAGAGAAGAGTTTCTGTCCCAAAACTCTTTGTTGTTACTGTGTGCCTTTAAGTCATTTCCAACTTATGGCGACCCTAAGGCAAACCTATCATGGGGTTTTCTTGACAAGATTTGTTCAGAGGAGGTTTGCCTTTGCCTCCCTCCGTGGCTGAGAGAGTGTGACTTGTCCAAGGTCACCCAGCAGGTTTCCATGGTCTAGCGGGGGTTTGAACCCTGGTCTCCAAAGCTGTATTCCAACACTCAGACCACTACACCACACTGTGTCTCTCCAATACTCTAAGGAAACAGATTTTGGCTTTCTTCCTTTTTCTGTGAAGGGCAAGTCCTTCGCAGATCAGCCACGTTTCCCATTTTTAAAGGGATGAAACCTCTCACAGGCCTTAAATAACCTTTCTACCCTGAGTTGTATACATTCCATCCAGACTCACTGGAATTGGTTCTGGCCTTCTTATTCATACTGAACAAAAATGCTCATTTTCATAGGGCACAGCACATGACTTTGCCTTCCTCTTGCCTGAACCCAAAACCATTAGAAAAGGAATGGTGTAAGTTGGATATAGAGAGGGCACTTGAGCTATTCCTGAAACAACTGAGATTTCCCATTCCTTTGACTCTCTTTGTCTCTTTTCAGCTTTATATGCTGGGTCAACTGTAGTCAAAGGATATGGTGGCTTGCTGGATCAAAGCTTACACTGTGTTCTGCTAGGAAAACCCTGGTCTACCATTGCGGGGGGCGGGGGCGGGTATAGCTCACTCCACCAGGAACACACCTTAGCTGCCTTTGCAACCAGGGTTACCTTACTGGAGATTAAAGAGATTAATAGGTGAGCCACTTAAATTTAGGTCCCCCCCCCTTTTAGGTATTTAGCAACTAGACAGCTTTGTTTCAGGAGAGTCTGTGTTTGTCAGATGTATCCTGCAATATATGGCTAGCCATTAAAAGAAATCGTATTCCAAGTGTTTCTCCATTGTTCCCACCCATCTATATTGGTCTCCTAGCTCTGGTTTAGACCTCCAGAAAGATGTCCTCCACTACAGAAATAATAATTATAAGTACTGCTGTGGTGCAGTTATTTTCTGTAGTGGTAGGAGGACATTTTGTCCTCCCTGTGGTACTTGGGTACCTCTGGAGGACATGAGTTCCCCCACCCCCAGCTAAGAGATATGCAATTTGCAGAGGTGTCCCTCTCTTCTCTGCCCCCCCCCAACCTGTTGGGGTTGTTCTTTTATTGATCTTCCCACTGGAGACATTTCTGAGCTGTGAAGTCGAAGGCTTTCACAGTCGGCATCCATAGATTTTCCTTGGGTTTTTTCCCCCCCAGGCTGTGAGGCCATGTTCTGGAAGAGTTTATTTCAGAAATAAACTCTTCCAGAACACGGCCTCACAGCCTGGGGAAAAAAAAACCAAGGAAGATCTATTTCTGAAGCTAATTCACACAACTAGATTTGCAGAGGCTGCCCTTACACATCAGAGAAACCTCACTGGTTTAGCTTCCTGCCTGTTGAAGCAAGTGGAAGGGGCAGCCCACAGGAATTATATCCTTCTGCCACTATAGAAAACAACTGCACCATGTAAAGTACTAACAGTCATATCTGTGGCTAGTGATTACCAATTCCCCCGCCCTCCGCAATACAGCTTTCTGTAATACTGCTGCACCATGTGAAGCTGTGGAGAATAAACATGCCAGTTATTCTTTGCTTGCTTACAGGTCTCTGTCTACCCTTAAGTCCTCTTCACCATTGTTTTCTGAGATTGAAGATGGCTATAATATAGTACCTTCCATTCACTGGCATGACAGCTAGGGATGTTAAATTTGTGAGGATGACTCCTGTCAAAGCCATATTGTAGTTCCTTCATCTCTTTCTTAATAAACTACAACTTGCGTCATGAATAGGCCTCATGAATTTATCTGTATTTCCTCTTTCTACTTCCAGGATCCATTTATGATTGCCAGAACAATCTGGGAAATATGATCTTGGAGGTGGGGAAACAAGGGGCAAGGGGGTGCTTGACAACTGAATTTCACAATTTCAGGGTCATTTTTCATAGTCTGACCTTCATCATTTCTTCTCTGCCCAAAGCTTCACCGCAGCCCACATCACTTTTGCAAATTTCTCTTCTAACTAAATAATGGGATCTTGAATACATCTCAGCCTTGCACAGCCAAATAGATCAAGCAAGCATTGCCTTTCTGAAGAATATTCATGCAGTTCAGGTTCAGAAGACATTGGAACTTATTACTTTTCATGGTAGACAAAATAGGCAGAAGTGATAACATCTGTAGAGAGTTTATAGATCTGCCTTTCTAATATAATGCAACGATATTAGAAAGCATGTGGACTCTGTCCTTCTCAGCAGCAACAAAGCACTCTTCCATCACACAGCTAGCCATGAGCCGATGCAATTCTCCTGTATTTGTTGTTTCTCCCATTAATGTTTTGATCCACCCTTACTCATGAATAACTTTGTCTAGATTGGCCAGAAAGTCTTGTGAAACCTGACAGTTTTCATTCCTGGGCCAAACATTTGCCCAGAACATTACAAGATGGATTGGCAAATTGGTAATTATCTTTTAAAGTTTCCCTGTAGAGTCAATGCCAGTGCTGTGCCAAATTTTCACCAGAGATTGGATAGAAACAAACTTTTTATCCAAATGTTCATCATTTTCCTGGGATTGTAAAGATCCAAATAATCATATCATTTCCCCTCATTTTTGAATTTACTTGTTTCTAAACTACTGTTTATGGTAGTATATAATTTTGGTCATTTTTTTCCTTCTCTTTTACACAAGAATTCACTGCAAGATCTCAGAACTATGATTTGCTTCATTGCTCACCACAAAATGATATATAATTCCCATTTTGAAATGTTTCACTGCAAGAACTCAGGACTACAGAGGTTAAAACTGGCAAGGAAAGAAGTAAATAGCATTCAAAAGTATTTGTCTTACTTTGAAGCTGACAGTTTTACAAAGACAGTTTTAAGGACATGACTATATTGGGATAAAAACATATCAGCTAGTGAGAAGCTTTCCTCTTATGGAAAAGTTTGTGCAAAACAGTTTTAATGATGTGCAAATCTTTTTTTAGTTTCATCTGGTAGCAGGGCCATGTGGGAATTTTAAATAAATGAATGTTTAAAATGGCGGAAAGTGGGCAATTTGGGGGATGAAAAACATATAAAATAATTAAGCATATTACTCAGAACAAAGGAAAGCAGGCAAGGCTATTTGTTAGCCTTAGTGTCGCTCACCTGGGAAGAGGTGAGAAATCCCTTTATCAACATAGGCTAAGTTTATTTTCATGTTGTTTGATTACGTCAGTCAACAGCTTCCCTTCTGGACATCTTTTAAAAGTGCCTCGAAGCATCCTATATCATACATGGCCTTCAGGCATCTTTTTCTGTCACCTACAAGCTGGCAAGAGAAATCACCCCTGGTGGGAATAGGGGGAAAGGTCTATATTCTTCCTTCCTACTAATCCCCATTCATAAAATTAGATTAAGAATTCAAGCTGAAGCTCCTGGAGGTCAGGAGATATTGCTTTCCATGAGTTTTGAGTCCTGGATCCTTTTAATAAATTAAACACTGAGTATAGTATAGCATACCATGATGAGAGAGTCACAAGACAGAGAATACCTTCCAGGTAGTCACCATTAACTATCGCTTTCAAATGTGGGAGCCCAAATGAACCTTGCTCCTCAGAAGGCCAAACAGCTGCCTCTGCCAAGACTCTTTAAACTCCTACCAGGTGGAACCTGAAGTTGCATGTCTGAGGAACTGGGAGAGGGAGGAGAAGGAAGCATGGCATGTAGAATTTTCTTCTTGCTTTTGTTTTTGTAGCCACTGAGCATGCCTTGGAACCAGTGCATGGTGGGAAAGTATTCCATCCTAGGGCTGGATGGAAGCAAATGGACACATTCCTTTGGAAAGTTGTCCTGATTCACTGCTCTCCTATGCAAGATGCTACTTTTGGATTGCATAGACACTACCAGAGAGGGATATGCCTGCAACTTCAGCCATGGGTTATGTGGCAACATGAATTGCAGGACTTGGTGGGGAAAGAAAAAAGCCAGTGGAGCTGAAGGAACAGCTCTGGTTCTGCTAATTCATTGAGATGTGCACCACCATATCCTGGATAACCCCTTGTCGAAGTGATGTGAATCTGGATTTATATCACTTGCACACAGCCCTGGGAAGTATCTGGAGTAATGGTGACAGGCTGAAGGAAGAGCTGGACATGGAAAGCATCAGCAGAAATATGGAAAGGCAGGCAATTCATACTGGTGGCATTCCTGGGTCTGTGTGAGGCGTGCTATAAATCGACATCAGCACAGGCTGCCGTGTATGATTTGCATTGATTAATGGGTTTCCTGTTCTTTTCCTGTTTTGTCTGTTTTTTTGTTTTGTTTTCTCTCTTCTGTTCTCTATATTCTGTTTCATTTGGGGGTTTGGGTCTCTGGGAATGCCTTTTTCTTCTTTCGTCTCTCTGCATCTTCCCCCTCCCCCATTTCCTTTGTCCTCTTTCCCCTCCATGAGCAGTGGCCGCATCCATTACACTGAGATGTATGAAATGCTGACTCTCATGTCCCCACCACTAGGCCTCGGCAAGAGATGTCCCTCCAAAGTTGCTTATAAGGTAGAACAACCCTTCTTTCCTTTATGGGCTACTGATCAGCAAGAAATGGGAAAGCCATAATCATGGAACAGAGGGGTGGTGGGGAGACCTAACTGACAAGTAAGGTGCTTGAGACTTTCAAGAATTGTTTGCTTTTAAGACAAACTCTGTTCACATTTTAAGTGTTTCATAATCACCTACTCACTGCTAATTTGGAATGGCAGCATTGCCATTACCAGAGAGGAATGTGTGGTAGTCAGTAGAAGGTGGATGTTAAGTTGGTAATTTTTCAGTAATAGGAAACACAAAAAGCATCTTTAGTATAGATCCAAAAGACAGAATTATCATACCTATAATGTAATGGAGGATTACTCCTTAGGACTAAACCAAAGGAGGGCAACTATGTAAGGCTGGGGGAGGGCAATTTGTCCCCCATGAGACCTTGGAAGGCCACACCATCCCACTGCAAACAGGCGAATCAATCAATAGGTCCAAAGGGTCTTTTTGCCCTGTAGGGGGCCTGGGGACATGGCCATCAATTTTTTGAGGCCTTCCTGGGACATTTTAGGCCTAGGGGAGACTTCTTTTTAACATTAGGAAGTGAGCAGAAGCTGCTATTTCTTCACATCACATTTCAAAAATAGCTTCTTCAGGGCCTATGTTGGTCCAGAGGGGTGGCAAAACCATGGAGAAAATGCTCCACATGCCCCACAGATGGCATTTTGGAACAAAAAGGTTTGAAAAAATGCACAAAATAATTTTGGTCCCTAAAGGGCCCAGGGAGCTCCCAAAAGTGATGGAAATGCCCTCCACACTCTCCAGAGAGCATTTTAGTGCATTTTGGAGGGGGGGGTTGCTTTTTTTAATCCCTGGGGTTCATAAAAATAGCTTTGTGGGCTGCACTTTGCACACCCTTGGACTAGACGCTTGCAAGGCTTTTTTAACTTGGTTTGTGGTGAAGTACAGTTATTAAATCAAATTGGTTCCACAGGTTAAGGGAAGCATGACAAGGTTCTGGGGGCTTTTGTTCGGAGGCAAAACAAATGTTTTATTTCCAAAAAATCCCAGATTCCATTTGAAAACTCCAGTTAAAATGTGCCTAGACAGCAGGGCTGTAAATTCTTCCTCCCTGAAGTCATGGAATGCTACTCTGCTTTAAAGTTGTTATTAGGCTCAATGAGCCAATGGTCTGTATCAGTATAAACATACCTGCTTTGTAAGCATTCATGGCTGCAGTCATATACAGGTATCTTGGAAGCATTCCTACTGAACTATGCGAGGCTTAAAAATTGAACTGTAAGGCATCTGAAAGTCTTTTGTCTGATAAAGACTTGAAACATTGCAATAATTAAGCATTGCTGCTAAAAATAATACTGGTCCATTAAAAGATACCATTTTTTAAAATTTTTACCAAGTTATTTAGTGTCCTCAGCTGTCTGGCGAGTACATGGAGAGATTATGGGAAGATACTCTAAAGAACATGCATCTCAGTCCCTCTTTGACTAATGGACATGTCAGGATGGAAAGGTGGAGGTCACTTCCTGAAAAAGGAGTGTGATGTGCTTATCAGGTTGAAATCTTCCAAGTTGGAATCTGCAGACCAGGTTCTTGGTACAAGTGGCATGAAATACAGCTGTGAGTGGGTAGGAGAGTATGCACTGTTCAATTCCAGAAAGACTAGCAGCCTGACTGTATTGTGTTTTGCAGCTAAAACTGCAGAAAAGCAGGTCCTGGACATTTTAGTTTGAATGCTACAAGAAAGGACTGCTAAATGATAGCCTTTAGCATACAGGACTGTTAGTCTATTACCTTATTTGGGATTTATCCAAGGATGGAGTCTCTATTCTTTTTTTTCATGACAGCTCTTACTTGCACTCAACCCAACATATTTTCAGAATCACATGGCCTTTTTATTTCCTGCATATGAACATGGAAGCCTGGTTCCTGTTTGGACCTAGATGTTGCCTAATGATTCTGAGTGTGTGGTGCTTCCAAAAGTGCCGAGAATAAGGGTGGTGGGTACAGTAGTGGTGGGTAGCATAAGAATGTACAAAGCAATATATACTCTCTGGGAAGTGGATTTGGCCATTTCAGTTTCCCCTTCTGGGGAAAAAGAAGCATGACCCACCCACTCCTGCCTTGGTCATTGGTTTCTCTTCATTTGCACTTTCTCTCCCACTTTTTCAACCTCAGATAAGTTGGAATCATTGCATGGGCAATCATGTGCTGCCAAATGTAAACTTTCAAAAAGAAATTCAAAAAGGGGGCGCCAGGATGTAGCTGGGTAACAGATTAAAAGAGCCCTGAATTTGAGCAGAATCCAACTATTTGAAGATGCAATAAAAGTGAAACAAACAAGAACAAAATGGCTTTATATCAGAGATGCAAAAGTCCCCTGGGGCCATCTCTCCTTGCAAGTCAGTAAAAAGATATGTATTTTTGACAAAATGACTAAAATGACAAAAGACAACAAGAAAGCCAGCATGTGGAAAGGAGAATGTGATGTGAATTGGGAAGACGGAGGGGGCAATCCTTGCCCTCCTTTTTGGCTATGCTGTCTTATGCATTCTAAGCATTATTTCTCATATCCCCCTGATACGTTTTTCGATATTGTTTTTGCCTGCTTCCCCTCCCTGACCCCCACTCTCTTGTGCAGAGACTGGTCCTGATGAATATGCCTGTGGGTGAGGACAACACAGTCCATTTCACTTCCACCTTGATGGCACTGATCCGAACAGCTCTGGATATTAAGATTGCAAAAGGTAAAACATCAGGTTAGATCAGGGGAGGCAGAAGTGACACAGAAAGGCCAAAGTGGTTGTCAGTTAAGAAATTTGCCAAGAATCAAATATCTGGACTGTTGAAAAACATGAATGTCTAATGGGAAGAATAAACCTTCCTGGTTGTTTAGAAGCTTATGGGGCCCAGTAACCTTCCTGCCTCTGAATAATTTGCGTGAAGGCAGACACTGCATTTTAAGAGTGTCAGACATTGAGAATATCTTTGCTTCCCCTATAGTACATCTACTTTCCAAGGATAAGCATTGATAAATCAGTTGTGTGGGTGTTCAGCATGAATTCTGATTCCTTTCTGTACTGGTTATATTATGGCTCTGATAGGTAACTATTGCTCAGTGCCCAGACATCACTGATCCACACACCCACTCTCGTATTCAGAGCAAACCATGAAGTATGAAATATGTATATACATACGTGTGTGTGTATGTTTGTGTCTATAGATATATATGACTTCAGAAAAATAAAGTTCAGCCACCCATTTGATGTACAGGGTGTATTGACAAGACTCATGGCTTGTCTACACTACAGAAATATAGCAGTTTGACACCACATTATCCACCATAGTTCTGTCCTGTGGAATCGTGGGACTTATAGTTTGGTGAAGCACCAGAGTTCTCTGATAGAAAAAGCTAAGTATCTCATAAAACTACAAATACCAGGATTCCATAGGATAGAACTATGGTGGATAACGTTATATTAAACTGGTGTATTTCTACAGTGTAGACTGTCCCCCACTTGCTGATACAGCATTCATCTTGTTGGCAGGTATACTTGTACCACCAGTTTTTAAAAGCAAAATACACAAGGTGGGTCAAGTGCCTACTATGAATGCAGAAAGAAAGCTAACAATATAAGCAAACGCTTCACTTTGTGCACAGTTTTTCCATTCTTATCAATATTAAATCATCCTGAAATCTTATTTACACAGAAAGAGAAGAGAAGTGGGACAACAGCAGGTCTGTGTGGGATGGGCTTAGGATCAGCGTCTGAATGGAGCAACCAGAATGAAAAAGGGGTAACAGAAGGCTTGTGTGGGATGGAGTGGGACTAGTGTCTTTAATGAGTACAGAAAAGAAGATACTTCTTAAAGTTCTGTATAAGGGAAAATTAGGTTTGGTAAAACACTTTCCTGTAATATTATTATGGATAAAGTTTGCCTCCTAGAAATTTGAACTGTAGCTGTGAAAGTATTACTGGATTTGAAACTTGTTATGTCTACCAAACTCTCCATACACATAAAAAAAAGACCTAGATCTAAATTCAGTTGGCACTTTCAACTAGAGTAGACCCACTGAATCAGTGAGGTTTACATAAGCAACTGATTCCTTGGTTCTACATTAGTTGGGACTAGGAATTGGATTTAGGCCGTAATCTGAAGAGTGAATATTGACTCACTTCACAGTGTTCTTGATGGAAAAGACACAAGGGTTTGACTTCAGTTGAGCTAGACTTATTGGATGTTGTCATTTGCCACATCCTTATGCCTACAATCTTGCATTGTGAGAAAGAACTATGTCAAACCTCCAGAGCCTCACTGTTTTTGAACTATCTTGGCAGCTAGCAAAGTATACAGCTGGTTTTCCTTCTCATTGAGAGACAGAGAGGAAGAAACTTACCGCCAAGCTTTGGACATACTTGGACTCAGCAAGGGCTGGTATTTCTTCCAATCCCCTCCAAAGCCCAGTGTGAGAATGGAGGCAATCCACTGCTCTATGTATCTTTCTTCAGTTCTAGATTTAGGATAAAGGCAAGGGCTTGACTGAGTTCCAGAGGCACTGTACACTTATCAGTTTAAAAGACATGGTTGCCCCTAATTAGGGCATTGCTGAGAATCCATTGGTATTTGTATCTAAACTGAACCTTTCCCATTAGTTCTGCCTTTCCTCCTACTGAGCAATGTGTTACAGTGAACAGAATGTTACGTTTGGGCCAGTACGCTATGGTTCAGATTCATCTTCGGTCTTCAGGTTCATTGCATGGCCTTTTGGCAAGTCACATGCTAAGTCACACACCCAATTTACTTTCCTGGAGAGTTGGATTGTTGTAAGGATGAAAAGGTGTAATCCCCATGGTCATCACCTCAGATTTCTTGGCAGAAGGCTGGGAGGTGTCACTGGACAGCTTAATTGTTGTAAGGGTGAAAAGGTGTAATCCCCATGGTTGTCACCTCAGGCTTCTTGGCAGAAGGCTGTGAGGTGTCATAGCTCAATGACAGAGCACCTTTTTTCATGCAGAAAGCCCTTGACTTTCATGCAAAAAAGTAGGGTTGGATATGCCAATGCATAAAAACCCTAAAGGTACCAGATCCCATCTGATCTCTAAAGCTAAGCAGGGTCAGCCCTGGTTAGTACTTGGATGAGAGACCACCAATGAATACCAGGTGTTGTAGGCTGTATTTCAGAGGAAGGAACTGGCAAAATTACCTCTGGGTATTTCTTGCCTAAGAAAACCCTATAAAATTCATGGGGTCACCATAAGTTGACAGGTGACTTGAAGGCACATACACACACAGGGCCAGGAACAGGTCTTGCCTGAAATCTGGATGAACCCTGGAGAGTGTTAACAGTGTAGATGGTGTAACTCAGCATAATTCATCTTCCTAAATTATGATGTAACTGGGATAAATAGGGAGCCTGGCTCCCCCCACCTCTCCCCAACTCCTTTTGATCTGCTTCCTTTCAGGTGGTGCAGACTGGCAGCAACTAGACTCAGAGCTGCAGAAGGAGATTCTAACCATCTGGCCTCACCTTTCACAGAAGCAGCTAGATCTATTGGTACCCATGCCAAAAAGTGAGTCAATGTTTAAGTCTTCCAGCTCCTCCAACTAAGCAGATATTTCATGTGAATTATGGGCTCCTTCACACAAGGCAAATGTGTTGAGAGGGCCCTGGAGATTGCAATTGTTGCTGTCGGTTTGGGGTTTGGGCTTATCCAGAAAGTGGGGAAATCTATCGAAGTGGTGAAACTTTTCCCTTCTGTTTGTTCTGACATCTGGGTGGAAATGGCATTGTGAGACTTTGTCTTACTGCAGCTCTACAGTCAGGAGGCCCTGGATGTGGTGATCACAGGTTTGGGGGCTCCCAAACCTGTGGAAATTGCCCCCCCACACCATGGGAGGCTCAGAGTATCCTACACATGTGTCCAATTCCCACTCTTGGCACCACAACGACATTAGCTACAGTCATTGCATTAGAGGTGGAACAGAGGGAACTGTGAAGGAAACATCAAAACCCAGTCGCATCACATCTGAATGGAAATCAGTGCCACGCTTTTTGTTCTGATTTTACCTGCATGTTCCCCAGTTTGACTCCGAAGTCTTTCTTGAAATATCCTGGGTTTTCCTCCCTCTCCCTCCCTTGAGTTCTTCCTCCTCCTCCCCCAATTGATCACATGTCACATCTAGACTTAGGCATTATTTCAGAAATTAATTTTCAGCAATTTCCACAGAGCCTTCTTTATTATAATTCAGGAAACATTCCCAAAATGCTAAAATACTTTGGCAATATTAAACTAAGTAAGCATTATAATCATCTTGTTTTGGTGCAAACATTCCTCTTTCCCCCACTTGATCTCTGTTGAACTTGTGTCCTGGGAAAAAAACATTCAAGCAGGCTTTTTAATACGTAGCTGCATACATAGAGGCTTTTTATTGGGGTGTGTTTTTATTTTTATTTTTTAAACTTTTATATGTTTTATATCATTTTAAATTGTGATGATTTAAATTGTTTTTAACTTTTAATTGTAATTTTTTTTAAATTGTATATTGCATTTTATGTTTTTGTGAGCCATCTGGGGTCCCATTCTGAGAGAAAGTCAGCATATAATTTAATTAATTAAATAAATAATAGCTATATTTTATTGGTGGAGACCATCTTACCTAGTTCCAGAATAATACAAAAAGACTGCAAAGGTGAGGTACATTTCATTTTGGAAAATAGGGGATTAATTTAAACTGCCAGAGAAGTAGGAATGAAAAGTCCTTGATAATACTGGGAGCCTTACTGCACTCCGAGGAAAAGTGGCAAAGCAGCAGGAATAATAATAATAATAATAATAATAATAATAATAAAATTTATTTATACCCCGCCCTTCTGTTAAAAACAATCGGGGTGGCTTACAAAAATTAAAATACTAATACAGATTAAAATCCCTAAACAGCACCCACCCCATCCTCCCCCATAAAAAGATATTAAACAAATATAAATTAAAAACAACTAATCTAAAATCACATTAACAAAAATAATAAATAGCCAGCAGACTAAAAGAGGCCAGGAGCTCCTGAGGCTGGGATCTAATTAGGAAAGGCCTGCCAAAAGAGATCCTTCTTTAGTGCTTTTTTAAAGCTACTCAGGCTCGTCATCTGATGGATCTCGTTCAGCAGGCCATTCCATAATTTGGGGGCAGTTACCAAAAAGGCCCTCTGGGAGGTTGCAGACAGCCTAGATTTTTGTGGCTGAAGCAAATTCCTCCCAGAGGACCGGAGTGCGCGGGGAGGATTGTATGGGAGGAGGCGGTTCCGAAGATAAGTTGGACCCAAGCCATTTAGGGCTTTAAAGGTAATAATCAACACCTTATACTGGGCCCAGAAACTGATAGGCAGCCAGTGGAGATATTTCAATACTGGAGTTATATGGTCTCTCTGAGATGTTCCCGAGACCACTCTGGCTGCCATATTTTGTACCAACTGAAGTTTCCGGACCAAGCATGTAGAGCGCATTGCAGAAATCTAGACAAGAGGTTACCAGCACATGCACCACAATCTCAAGGTCCCTTACTTCCAGGAAAGGGCACAGCTGGCGTATCAGCCGAAGCTGATAACAAGCGCTCCTGACAGTCGCATTCACTTGACTCGTCATCTGAAGCGATTAATCAAGGAGCACCCCCAGACTGCGAACACAGTCCTTAACGGAGAGCATGACCCCATCCAGGACTGCAGGCTGCAACCCAACTCCTGGTTTTGGGGCCGCTACCGTGAGCACCTCCGTTTTGTCCGGATTTAATCTCAATCTGTTTTTCCTCATCCAGCCCATTACTGATTTAAGACAATCATTAAGAGGAGAGACGCCATCGGAATTCGAGGCCGACGATTGGGACAAGGAGATATAGATCTGGGTGTCATCAGCATACTGATAACACCCAGCCCCATAACTCCAAATAATCTCACCGAGCAGCTTCATATAGATGTTAAACAGCATCAGGGACAGAATAGCGCCTTGCGGAACGCCACAAGTAAGCTCCTTTCTGCTGGAGCAGGTGTCCCCGAGTAGCACCCTCTGGACCTGCCTGAGAGGAAGGATTGGAACCACTGGAGCGCAGTGCCTCCGATTCCTAACCCACTCAGGCGATCCAAGAGGATGCTATGATCTATTGTATCGAAAGCCGCTGAGAGGTCTAAAAGCACCAACAGGGTCACACTACCCCTATCGATGCTTAGACGCAGGTTGTCGGTCAAGGCAACCATGGCAGTCTCAACTCCAAATCCCATCCTAAAGCCAGTTTGAAATGGATCTAGATAATCGGTTTCAACCAAGACCTTTTGGAGTTGAAGCGCAACTGCCCTCTCGATCACTTTGCTCAAGAATGGTAACATAGAAACCGGCCTATAATTGTTCTTGTCCAGGGGGTCCAGGAAGGTTTTTTCAGGAGCGGCCTAACAGCCGCTTCCTTTAAACAGGATGGAACACACCCTTGCCTGAGGGATGCATTGATGATGTCCTTAAGGAACACCATCAAGGCACCCCCCACCGGATGGCCAGCCATGAAGGGCAAGGATCAAGAGGGCAGGCTTGTCCATGTCCTCGGTACTCACAGATAGAAATTGATCCAGTAAACTTACATCAACGGAGTTGCTGGACACCTCGTCAATTGTTTCTGTCAAAATACTGGCATCTAAGTCATCTCTTATCAGAGATATTTTATCTGCAAATAAGTTGTTAAACGTGTCACAGCAGGCCGTTGTTGGGTTAAACAACAGGTTCTGCGCAGGTATAACCTGTGTCATCTCCCCTTACCACCCTAAACAGCTCTGCTGGACGGGACTCTGCAGATGCAATACGTGCATAGGAGAAGGGTCACTGCGCTGCACGTATTGCCTCTTGATAGGACCAAAGAAAGTTCCTATGAAGAGTCCTGTCAGATAAGAGTCGAGTTTTCCGCCAGTTGCGCTCCAGTCGTTGTCCAACCCGCTTCATTTTCCTAAGCTCTGATGTATACCATGGCTTACGATTTGGAGCGGGTTGGAAAGGACGCTTGGGAGTCATTATGTCAATAGCCTTGGTAAGGTCGGTGTTCCCGGTATTAACCAAAGCTTCGACAGGCTCACCAGCTTTGCCAACCATTAAACTCTCCAAGGCTTTCTGGAATTGTATTGGTTACTTTAGCCTTCAGGGGCGGACCATTCTAGTGGGTCCACCACCCCCGGTGGGGCGGGAAGAGACTCTTAGTTCAGTCTTGACCAGGAAATGATCCATCCATGACAATGCGGTGGTTTTAATAACCTCCGCCCACGGATATTCCTGTTCCGTACTGAAATCCGCATCTAGGGTATGACCCACACAATGTGTGGGCCCGACGACCATTTGGGATAGGCCCATGTTTGTCGTGGTTTCCATGAACTCCTGAGCCACACTAGTCAGATTTGTCAAGCTGGTCTCAAGTGGAATGTTGAAGTCGCCCAAAACTAAAAGTCTGGGCGACTCCAACAGCAACTCTGAGACCAGCTGTGTCAGCTCGGTTAGAGAGTCTGCTAGACAATGGGGTGGTCGGTATACTAGCAGAATCCCCAAACTATCCCTGGTCCTCAGGCTAAGGTACATACACTCAAAGTGGACTGTGTTTTGAACAGGTATCCTGGTCAAGGTCAGATTGTCCTTATAAACCAGAGCCACTCCGCCCCCCCCCCTGCCCATTTCCCCTCACCTGCTCACTGACAGAATACCCAGATGGGAGGGCCTTCATCTACGTGACAGCGCTATCCTCTCCCAGCCAAGTTTCTGTGAAGCAAGCCAGGTCGGCATCCTCATCCAAAAGAAGGTCGTAAATAATGTGAGTTTTTTTCTTAACTGACCTGGCATTGCAGAGGAGCAAAGTGAGGTTCTGTGGAATGGTTGGTACGCTCTCCAATCCATTCCGGGAAACAGGGTGAACTCAAGGTAGGATAGCTAACAAACAGTGATCCCGCCTTCTTTTGTAACATCTGTTCACTCTGTTCCAACCATACCTCCCTTTCCCCAGCACAACTCCAATTTCCGCCCCCACTCCATTCCCGGCCTCAGCTGACTCCAATTGCAGGCTTGGGTCTTCCTGACTGGCAGGCTGGTGTTCCTGAAGGGTGTGGGAGTGGCTTAAAATGCCAGCCACTCCTGACCATGCCCCCTCTCGCTGCTGCTCTGCTGCCAAAAGTCCTCAGGGCCCTCTGCAGCTTTCTAGCCTGATGAAGTGGGGAGAAGAGGCTGCTGCAGGCTTGGAGTCCTTCCAGCTGGCTGGCTGGTGTTCCTGAGGGGTGTGGGAGTGGCTTAAAACGCAAGCCACTCCTGGCCACGCCCCCTCCCACACTCCTGACTATGCCCCCTCGTGCAGGAAAGAAAGACATTCCTTCTTTCCTGCTGCATTCCCACGTGATGTCGACGTCCTTCTGGCATCCTTTTGGTTCCGTGGAGGACCGAGCTAAAACCACACCTTTTTGCAAACTGGTTTTTCTGGTTAGCAAAAAGGCACAGTTTTACCTTGGTCCCTTATGGGACCGGAATGAAAAAACAACAATGCCATGCAGGAAGGCATCAGAAAAGACAGAACATTCCTGCTGCTTTGCTGCTTTTCCTCGGAGTACAGTAAGGATCTGGGAGTTCCTAGCAAATACTTCAGGATGAAGAAAATGTAATTTTAATATCCAAAATAAAATCAGTTTGTATAGGCACAAATCCTGGGACTTTCAGAGATTTTTTTCCCCTCATCTGGAAAGGCTCAGAGTTGTGTTTCACCTTTTTGAGTATAAGGTACAGTTTCCTTCACAGACATGCAATAAATAACTGTCCCTTCTTCAAAAGTCTGCAAACCTGTTATCACACCTGAAAAGATTGATTTCAAATTACACCAAATGCTGCTCTTTTATTAACTTCCAGCTACAGACCTGACAGTTGGAAAAATCTACGCAGCCATGATGATCATGGACTATTACAAGCAGAGTAAAGCTAAGAAACAAAGGCAGCAGCTGGAAGAACAGGTATTATTCCACTATTTCAGGATACTACTTATTCTGTTGCTCTGCAGATGATGATGATGATGATGGTGGTGATGATGATGATGATGATGATGATCTTTTATTTCTATGGCACCATCAATGTACATGGCTCTTTACAAGAAAAAGAACAACAAAACAGTTCCTTGCCCTCAAGCTTAAAATCTAAAATGGAAAGTTAGGATTTTCTGAAAACTGTCTCTGGCTTTTCTTTGCAAACGAAGATTTAGGAAGAACTCATCCCGCGCTTTCTGCAAGCATGCTGATGACTAAAAAGGCCAATCTGAGATAAACAAGTCTGGTTGCAGAAAGCATAGTAGAAAGTCTCCTTGGGTGATGTTTCTGGGTTGTGATTCTTTCTGTGTTGTCGTTTCTCTTCAAGACTTGTTCGGCATGAGTTCTCAAATAAGGCTGCAGCATTGTGGATAGTGCATCTCCATGCCTCCCGATGTGAGGCCAGGGCGGACCATTGTTGGTGATCAATTTGGCCGAGCTGGAGGTGTTGTTTCAGGGAGTCCTTGTATCGCTTTTTTGGAGCGCCCCTCTTATGCTGACCCGTGGCAAGTTCACCGTAGAGTAGTATTTTTGGGAGGCGATGGTCCTCCATCCTAGAAACGTGCCCTGCCCAGCGCAGCTGTGTTCTCAATATGATGGCCTCAATGCTGGTGATCCCTGCTTGCTCAAGGACAGCACCATTCGTCACATAGTCCAGTGTATATTTAGGATTGTGCGTAGACAACGCTGATGAAAGCTGAAGCTGATGAAAGCTGAAAACTGTACTTGAATGAGAAAGGGACCATGGAAGGTTATGTGCACAATAACGAACAGCAGAATTCCCTACCCCTACAAGGGCTGTTAGATTTATTTTTCCTTTCCTTTGAACATTAAGGATTACTACAACTAAAAATTAGGTATCATGCAAGGTGAACATTTTTATATAGTGGCCAATTATTTTCTTGCCTGCGATCTATGACACAGGCAAGAAACTTGAAACTTACTCTAACTATTGATTTCCCTAATAGTGTGTCATTGTTTGCCTAATTATTGTGCATATATTCTGCTCTTCCTCCAAAAAGCTCACACTGGCTTATATGCAGTCCCTGGAAAGGTTCCCATCCAAAAAGTTTACAGAGCAATGGTGGCACAAAAAAAAAAAAATGGGGAAGAGGAAGGTTGCAGAGAAAGGTCAAGCTATAAACCATATGTTTGTCTCCTCCAAGCATAGCAGTGGTATATGTACCATGGGTCCTTCCAAACATGTGTTCCTTGAAGTGAGTGAATCCCTCAAATAAGCATGCTCAGGACTGAAGCCTTACTGTGCAATAAATTCCTAATCAACAGATACCAAATGACGTGGTCTCTTCCAACTGTACAGTTCTATGGTTCTATGATTCTATGACATTCTCAGAAATAGATATCTAGATTGTACCTCCTCATCTTGAGAAAAAGTAGTCAGAAAGCAAGTTCAATAAAAATGTGGGGAAATGTACATTCAACCTGCATTGGATTCACAATAACCTGTCTTGCCTTCATATAAAAACTGATGGTTTTTTATAAGAATAAATCAGCCAGTACTGATCCAGGAAGGGTCATTTCTCAAGTTCCAAACTTATTGTTGTTGTTTTCCTTTGCCCCTGTAGCATGTTGATGTAATGTCAATCAGAGCCAAACTAGATGTTCATGATTCACTTGTCAGCCCTGTTCACATAAACAGACTGGGATGCAGGGGGATGCAGATTTTTACATCAAAAGGTGCAGGCAGATGAGAGTGAGATGGTTCCCCTGCCCTCCTCCCTATGTCATTATTTGCCATCACTGCAGGTATTTCACCCTGTCCCTGCTATAATATTGGAAGTGAGCTAGGCTGCCAGGGGTGGGAGGGCAGGTGACAAAGGAGGGCAAGTGTTGCTTTCCCAAATTCTTATCCAGCACCACTACACCCTACCACCGTTACAACCTTTAGTTGTAAAAGAGAGGCTCTCCCATCCCACCACTGCTACTTATGCAAATAGGGCAGGTGTGAATAAACCATGTGAATAAATATGAATTAACCAGCCTACTTTTTCTTATCACATCAAGTTTGGCCCTTAATGTACATTCTGTTAGTGTTTTACTTAGCTGTTGCTAAACGTATTTTTCCCCTTCTTTTTTGCAATTTAGAAAAATGCCCCAATGTTCCAGCGCATGGAACCTTCCTCTCTTCCTCAGGAGATCATTTCTAATGCCAAAGCTTTGCCTTACCTCCAGCAAGAAACACTTTCAGGACTGTAAGTGTAGATGTCTGAGTAAGCAACATGTTCACATTGGCTTTTATATTCCAGTTACAGCTTTCTTAGATAGTGCTACAAATGCAAAGATGTATAGAAAGAACCAACCAGTGGGAAAGAGGTCTGAAACAGATCCAAAGGTCTTGATAATAAATAGGCTAATGTATTCTTGGACTGGGGTTCCCAGCTTGGCACAAGTGGACACCTCCTTTGATGCCTACTAGAGATGTCAATATTTATTTATTTCATCCTCCCAATGCAAGAATAAATAACTTCAAAAGTTTTCTGCCTGCTGGAGGAAGAGTTTTTATGCATTGTTTCAATGATTTTTTTTCAGGAGTTTCTGAAAAAAAAAAACATGAATGTTTGTCCCCCAAATTCCTTCCCCCCCCAAAAAAAACCCCCAATATTTTGTACAGAAAACTGTATTTTAACCAAAATACAAAAAACAAAAACTTTTTTGTGCAGAAACAAATTTTGCACAAAAAATGTCCAACATGCCAAAAAAAAAAAAAATCTGTAGCAATGTCTGAATATATTGAGATACTGTTTCTCATTTAGGACAAGATGATTGGTGAGTATGTTTTACATCCCTAATGCTTATTAAGGTCACCTGTCTTCAATTGTCTTTTTTTAAAAATGGAAAGTTACCAAATGGAGCATGTAGTTTGCAGACACCCATCATTTGTGAGACCAAATGGTGGGCAGCTACACATCAGGAACTTTGTTTTGAGGAGGGTCATCTGGGCCATTTGCTAAAAAAAATTCTGAAAAGAGAAAGAGGTAAAGGGAAACTGCTCTTGCTGTTGTCTGTCTGGTAAGCTTGGGGGAGGGATGTGAGGTGACCCAGAATGTATCAAAGATGGTTGTAGAAGGTTGTGGGGTTACCAAGAGGCTTGCAGGGGAAGGAGTTGGGGCACCCTTGGGCGACTTGGAATAGTAAGATAGGGCTGCCAGGGGACCTCAGGGCTGGGCAAAGAGGGCTGCAGAGAAATTCAAGGAAGATTGAAGAGAGTGCACAGCAACTGGGCAACTAGCAGAGGGAGACAGGTGGTGGGAAAGGGCTGCACAGTGTCCGGGTGCTGGTGGAAAGCTTGCAAGATGACAGAAGGTTGTGGAGTGACCGTAAGAGGCCTGAAGAGAGCATTGGCGTTTGGATGGATGGTGGTAGTAGTGATAAAAGAAAACAGAGGTATGTGTGCAAGTTGGAGGGAGGGAGGGAAGGAACATGTGGTTGTATATGTTTGTTTTAGAGGCATGTTCAGGAGAAAGAATGTGCAATGAGAGGGCTTCTGTGTGTGGGTGGATCTTGTGTGTTTCTATGTGAGGTGAGTATGAGAAAGGTGAGGGATACCTGCTTCCAATTGCAATTCTGGCTTTGCAATTGCAATGCCTCAGTCATGGAAGCAACATCTTCCATATGTAGCCCTTCCATGTTTGTTTCTTCTTCCTTTTTTCATAATAGCGAAAGTATGTTAAGGAACACCACAGGAATAGCTTTGTGATGACTTTGAAGTGTGGATCGTAGGAGGTTGTAGTCTAGAAGCACACAAAATATGGAGGGTGGTCTTGAAAAAGAGAACTGTTTTTGCATGCTGTTTTTTGCAAGGGTGTTTTTGTTTGTTGTGGATCAGACCCAAATGTTGACCTGCATTCAGGTTCTTGGGTACATGTCTTCTAGCTTCAGCAGCTGGCCTTGCTGTGAAATGGGTGTATTGTGACTTGCCATCCCCAAACCATCACAGCAGCCACTTTTATAACTGGGCCCTTAACATAGTGGCATCCTGCCCTGAAACCTTCTTAGAATTCCAGATACGGTTATGAGCCTAGAAAAACTTGAGAGATTCCTGGTCTAAGGAATAAGGGCAAACATTAATGCAGTGATTTTTATTTATTTATTTATTTATTTATTTATTTGGAGAGTTCCAGCATATTCTTCAAACAACACACAGAGAATGCAGAACTGATAACAATCTCTGGACAATGCAAGCTAGATTAAATACCCACATAGGCAAACTACTTACTGCTCTTTTCCCATTTCACTGTCAGTTTTCCTATTCCTATTCTATGGCAGTACTTTGTGTCTGTGTCTGTGCGTGTGTGTGTATGTATGTGTGCATGCATGCTGGTCCAGATCTAAGAGGGGAAATGTAGACTGCATTTTTCAAACTCAAACTGTAATCTAGGAATAACTCCGAATAAAAATATCTCTCAAAGAACCTCCTACATGTTTAAAACTTCCTCCTAGCGTAGGATTTAGCCATAGTCAGGACACTGTGGAAAGGTTGCCTCTGCTTCAATCCTTATTGAACTAGTTTTGGCCTGTCAGCCAACACCAAATGTTACATAAACACTATGTTTAATTGGAAATTTTGATTTAATAGGGAAAGAGGCTGATACTATTAATTGAAATTGCATATTAGTAACATTATTCACAGAGTTTGGGGTGGTTATTCTGCTGCTACCTTAGGTAAATTTAATTTTTGCTACTTCATCCCTTCTACACAATCCAGGCAAAATTAAACTACTGTATTATAAACTCCACTGATTTCAGTGGTCCCAGTTAAGCAGAAGTATATTCTCTCCTTGCACTAAGGACTTTTTCAGATGGGAGGGGACCCTGAGGAGGTTGAGAGAAGAATGGGGCTGTTTCACTTACAGAGCCCCATTCAGACAGCCCCATCCTTCTCCAACCTCCTCCTGACCTTCCCCTGTGCTGCTGGCATTGCTTTTTATTGACAGAGAACCTGCATCAATAAAAAGCGGTGACTGCAGCATGGGGGGAGCTCAGGAGGAGGTCAGGAGGAGGACGGAGAAGGACGGGGCTGCCTGAAATGGGGCTCTGTAAGCGAAACAACCCCATTCTTCTCCCAACCTCCTCGTGGGTTTTCCCCCCCATCTGAAGAAGCCTTAAAATGGATTTAAGTGTGCCTGACTTAGGTTCAATTATGTCTATTGTGTTTTATGAACTATAGTACCCTATACTGCTTGGGAAAATCATTAATACTGTTAATGATCAATCAGTTTCAACTACTTTGGAGGTTGACTGTCTGTCCCTTTCAGTGCTCAAAAATTCTTCTCAGATGCCCTTGTGAAAGTAGGCCTCTCCTGATTGGCCACCAAACACCCTCTATAAATGAAAACAGTAACTGGGATGCTATCTAGCCCCCTCCCTTAAAAATGAATTTTGTGTCCACAACATGGCCTGTATGTTATGTCAGAGTATCCCAAACATCTCTTCAAGTGTGTTAAAAATCCATATGCATGGTGCAGTAACAAACAGAAAGAAAATTTTATTTATATAGTCATGGCAAAACTTCAACAAAATAATTTTTCTAACTCAGTTCATTGAAAACTTTCAAATTATGTGCTACATTACTCTGTACAAATAAAAAAAAAGTTGGAGTGTCCTCTCAGGGCCTCCAAAATCGAGTTTAGTGTTTGCCACATAGCCTACATTTTATGTCAGGCCATTCAAACGTGCCCACCAAATCTAGTGAAAATCCATTTGACTGTTTTGTGTGCAGGATGCAGCATAACAGCAGTAGAAGTTAGCTTTCAGACTAGCAACACAACATTCAAAAGGCCATTAATTGCTATCCTAACATGTGCAGCTGATGATAGTGGTGACCTCCAGGCTAGATCTCTTCAGTTATGATTTTCCTATAGAAACTGTTGTTTCTCATTGTGAAGCCTAGTTTATAATGAAATGAGATCAGATTTTCTTTTCTGGGGGAGTCAGATAAATAACCAGTAGAAGCAACATTGTGACAGTTTGTGATTTCCTTTCATTTGAAGTTGGATTGTCTTTACAGGAGCAGCCGGAGTGGGTTCCCCTCCTTGAGTCCACTCTCTCCCCAAGAGATATTCCAGTTGGCTTGCATGGACTCAGCCCATGGGGAATATCAGGAGCAGCAATCTCTGGTAAATTGATGAGCTCTTATGGACGACTCTTCTACTGCCATATTTTGTACTGCTTTCAGGAGGGTCTTTTAAGGGTAATCCTGACACCATCGTACAGTTTGGATTGCCTGTTGATAACCCTGCTTGATTTCAAGTATTCCTGTGCTACCTATATAAAGAATCTGATTACTTCTATCTTTTGTCTTTCTCTTTCTCTGTAGATTTTAGAAAGCTTCTTAGTCCCTGGAAATATTCTGTCCTTGTTAGTGAGAGATGATATTGTTATTGTTATTATTTTCATTTAGATCCTATTATTTTCATTTAGATTTTTTCCTTTTATCATTTTCATTCAGATCTTTTTCCTAATAAAAGGACTGTATATATGTTAAATAGCATGGGGGGGGGGATAGAGCCCTGAATGACTCCATAGGTTAATGGTAAAGGAGTTTATCCCATCTTTTCCCAAATGGGACTCAAGTTGAACTGCAATCTTCCAACACCACCTCCTGAGAGCCCCCTTCCAGGATGAACTGGAGCCATTGTAAAACATCCTAGCAAGTAGACCCAGAAGGATACCATGGTCAGTGATATCAAAATCCACCAAGAAGTCCAGCAAAACCAGTAGGGACACACTTCTGCTGTTTAGTTCCTGGTGTAGGTCATTCAAAGCTGTTTCCATCTCATAACCAGGCATGAAACCAAACTGAAATGGATTGAGATAATCTGTCTTATCCAGGAAACCCTGGAGCTGAGAAGCCACCATACACACTGGCATTTTGCAAAAAAATAAATAAAATAAAAATGGAATATTGGAGATGGCTCAGTCATCCAATATATTAGGATCCAGGGAAGTGTGTGTTTGTTTTTTAATACAGGTCTTAAGGCATGTTGGGAGCCTGCCTTGCTGTAAAGAGGCACCAATCACTCCCATAACCCACTCAGCCATCCCCCTCTGGCCTGTTTGGTAAGCCAGGAAGGGCAAGGGTCCAGTACATGTCCTTGCCTCTCCAAGGATCCCGTCTACATTCTTGGGCTGCACAAATTGAAAAGTATCCAATATGACTGGACAAGCCAGTCTGCCCTGAACCAGTGTCAACTATAACTTCCAAGTTTGAACAAATATGAAAAATTTTATCTGCAAAGGGCCATGCAAATTCTTCACAGTGGGCTGTTTAGTGGTTTAAGTTCTTTTGCAAAGGAATCTTGTACCATCTTTGAGACTAATCGAAAGAAAGAAGTTGAAGCATAAGCTTTCGTAGACTTGGTATACTTCCTCAGATGCATGGGCCCGGTTGTAACAGACCCCTGACCACTTGAAACATATTTATTTCCTGCCACACATTCTAAAAGTGATCCGGTAGAATTAGGATCCCCTCCCCTTTACTTAATTGCAAAGTGGAACTGTTGACTGAACATGTAATTCAGAGATGGGAATCATGTGGTCCATTGGCTGCATGTGGCCTATTAAGGCCCAGCTACCCCTTCTTCAAATGACCAAAGAATTGGAGAACTTTGCTTCCAGTAGTTTCCAGAGGGCATGAATCTCTTATTAAAATGCCAATACCCTGAGCTCGTTGTTGCATTTCCCCCCAGAAGAATCATTTTCCAAAAATCAGATGTAACCTTCTGCGTTTGTCAGAAATGGCTGGTACAATCTGTGTTGATGCCAAAGCTAACAAAATGAAATTCAATATGGAAAAATGTAAGGTACTGCACTTAGGGTGGAAAAATGAAATACATAGATACAGGATTAGGGAGACCTGGCTGAACGAGACTACATGGGAAAGGGATCTAGGAGTCCTAGTAGACCACAAGTTGAACATGAGTCAACAGTGTGATGCGGCAGCTAAAAAGGCCAATGCGATTTGGGCTGCATCAATAGAAGTATAGTGTCTAGATCAAGGGAAATCATAGTGCCACTCTATTCTGCCTTGGTCAGGCCTCACCTAGAATACTATGTCCAGTTCTGGGCACCACAATTCAAAAAGGATATTGACAAATTGGAGCGTGTCCAGAGGAGGGTGACTAAAATGGTGAAAGGTCTGGAAACCATGCCTTATGAGGAAAGACTTGGGGAGCTGGGTATGTTTAGCCTGGAAAAAAGATGGTTAAGGGGCGATATGATAGCCCTGTTTAAGTATTTGAAGGGGTGTCACATTGAGGATGGAGCAAGCTTGTTTTCTGCTACTCCAGAGACTAGAACACAGAGCAATAGATGCAAGCTCCAGGAACAGAGATTCCACCTCAACATTAGGAGGAACTTTCTGACAGTAAGATCTATTTGGCAGTGGAACACACTCCCTAGGAGCGTGGTGGGGTCTCCTTCCTTGGAGGTCTTTAAACAGAGGCTGGATGGCCATCTGTCAGGGATGGTTTGATTGTGATTCCTGCATGGCAGTGGGTTGGACTCGATGGCCCTTGAGGTCTCTTCCAACTTATAATTCTATGATTCTATGATGCAGTGAAAAATAGATCCTGGGCTCTCCATAGTTGCCCTCCCTTGATTTAATGAGTTCTGAGAAAGGAGATGGCGCTCTAAAATTCTGTTTGTCACATATTGCACTTTTCCAATTGACAGTTGGAAGCAGATGAGCAGTTTTACTTAGGACATGTGAGGCAAACCTTTGTCCAACCACAGGTGGTGGCTTCCATGTCAGGGGAGTGGCGAATCTGCTCTGGGTTTTAGTCTAAACTTAAAAGAAACTCTCCAAGGTACCAAACCTTATCACAAAAATAGGTTCAGTGCCTTAGTTCAAACTGAAAGTCAGAACAAATTCACCACCTTCCACTATAACATGGAAGCTGCCATCTGCCACTGTGCTCAGTTCTTGTGGCCCAAATTTGTCTGATTCTTCCTGGTTGAAATGGGGGTAAATCAGGAAGCCAGGAACAGCTGAGTTGGATTTGGATACTATATAGTTCTGGATCAAGAATCTATAATGAGAAAATGCTTCAACGGGAACGTAGAGCCTAGAAGGCATTAGACCGGGGAAGACCTCTGTAGCTCAAGCAAGACCTAAATATTGACCAGTCTAACAACACTCATCCTGGAATGTCTAATCATACAATTGGCTAACACACATTGGAAGCTACTTCTTGAGGTGTAGATGTGTAAATTGCTATTGCTTAAAACAATTTGTAAGCTGCCCTGATAGTCTTGTGGCTGAAGAGCGGGGTATAAATAACTAAATAAAATAAATTTTAAAAAAATAACAATTTACTGGGAGTCTTATCACAGCTGCTAATGTTACAGCAGCTGCTACCAGTTCTATATAATGGTCCTGCTAACCTATAGCAGTCCTGCTAGATATTTCGCACCACCAGCAAAGCTAACAATCTGAGTTTGCTGCCTTGCCACTGTCACCAAGAGATGAAACTTCTGGTAGACAGCTTTTTCTCCCTTCCCCATTTGGAATAGTAAAATGTATGCATACTACCTATGAACAAATAAGCCAGATCCTCAGGATGATATCAATTTTGTAACGCTACTATGGTTATTTCTAAGGTAAATGGGTTGAAAATATTTGACTCACCATGTTCATTAGAGCTTTTGATAATGATGGTTTTTCCACAGGCTGGTTTCCTTTCATTATACATAGTCATTTCATCAGGTGGTGTATATAGTGCAGTGCTGAAGAATGGTATCTGATCCTTCTGGGTTTGTGTTCATCTTGTCTTCAGTGCTGGTGTCCGTGGTCTCAATTGAACTGTTGATTCACATCACGCAAATGTGAACGTGCACCTCTGGCTCACCATATACTTTCTAGTCACTCACACTAGTGTTTATGTGTTTATATGGATGTATACATGTGTGCACATTTGTGCACCACACTGACACTTGTTGGGCTGCAGTGCTATATAGGTGTGTATTTCCAGTCCGTTCAATGTGCTTCTCAGAATGTAACACTATATCCATAAATGTTGTATCACACATAAATACAAATGCATCTCTTTGTCCTATTTCAAACCTCACCCTGAAAAGAGAGACTACAAGCTATCTTTTGACAAACCAATCTTTTGTTATGTCTTTCCTGCTAGTGACACACTGCTCACTGAGTTCTCTCAACAAAAATATACATTTTCCTTAGGTTTTTTCCAGGCTGTGAGGCCGTGTTCTGGATATTCTCTGAAGATGCCAGCCACAGGTGCAGGTGAAAAGTCAGAAATAAACTCTTCCAGAACATAGCCTCACAACCCAGAAAAAAGCCAAGGAAAATCTATGGATGCCAGCCGTGAAACCCCTCAACTTCACAAAAATATACATTCTTTATCATTGTCTGCAACAAAAAAAGAAACAATGAAAATGGACATTGTACACAACCATAAGAAACTAGTATCTTTTGCATGTCTGGAAAAGTCCTTACTGATCAGACTTTATTTGGTCAGATAGATAGATACCTGGATGTAAGAAGAAACATCCAAAAAAAGGAAACTGGACTGGATTTCCACACTCAATTAGACTGAAAACAATACACCTGTTTCCCAATAAAATAACAGTTGCTGTTAAATTTGTAATAGCCCTAAGCACATTTTCTTGGAAAAGAATTGCAATACATTTAGAATTACAGGCTCTCTCTCTCTCTCGCCAGCATAAAGCATCCCCTGTGCTCTATACACCCCTGTTCTAAAGCCATTGCTAACACATTGGTGGAAAAGACTTTGGCAGAAGATGGCAAGCAGTGTAATCAAACAAAACCCCATGAGCTTGGCTGTGTGTTTATTTCCAGGAGCCAGAAGTTAGAGAGTTTAAAAGAGTGCAGCCCTCTAACTGTGGCAGCTACCTCCCGGTGGATACTCAAGAACGAGCGGTATCTGGGAGGGCCTCTTCCATGCCACGCCTGACTGTGGATCCCCAGGTAAACCCAAGTGAAACTGACTGAACAACAGGAATATAATATTACATAAAATATGAGATTCTTCCTCACATGAGTTTGTTGCTTGGCTTTATTAGTGAATAGATGAAAACCTACCACCCAGGCCATTTGAGTTAGCTTCCTATCAGTCCAAAGAACTCCATCAATCACTGGTACCAAAGAGTCTTAAGTGAAGTGCTTCAGTGAAACAGGGAACATTTATAACTGCCCATTTTACAGCTGAGATCTGGAACATAGATTTACCCATTTGTCCATATTGAGGCAAAGTGTGGAAGCAAACCTTAGTTGCCCAGCTGCTACCCTAATCAGTCGCCAACCATCTTCCAAGGCTGCAGTGAAAACGAGAAACAAAGCTTTGGAGGAAGCATCTTCCTATCCTGCTTCAACCAAGACTGTTGCTGGCAGCAGCAAGAATGCCAACAGTTTGGAGGAATCCTTCTCCCACTTGGAAAGTACAGTATTTATTTTTCTTGATATTAGCTGCTTTCTTTTTCAACTCTTTTCCCATTGTCTACATGTAGCCTGCTGCCAAGCATCCTGTCCTGATCAGTCTTGGCCATACTTCATCTCTTTGTCTGTTGAGCAGGTTTTTTTCTGTCTGTCTGTCTTGTAATCAGGTCTGACTAACAGAGAGATACAAGTTCTTCCCATGTTTGAAATGCAAAGCCTACCTTAACCTGCAGCAGTTAAACCAATTGTCCCACACTGAAGGGACTTGGTTAAAAAACAAAGGTCTACTTAATGACTGTTGTGTCTGGCCCATATTACTTGCATAAGCAAACAGCAAGGGACATAAAGACCTTTAGCCATTTATTGACAACTTTGATTTGTGTTTTTATGTCTTCTTGCTCCCTGAATAATTGTTTCCAAATCTATAAAGTCAGATGCTGTAGTTCACTTGCCTTGAGATGCACAGGGAGGCTTCCAGTAACAGCTCACTAAAGGTGCATGAGGAAGGAAGATGGAAGGGGAAAACTCATATTTTATGCTAAGGCAGGCACTTCCAGATGGAAGGATGGTATCAGTGGGAAGGAAATTAAATCATGAGGTTAAAAAATTAGGGGAATACAGTCGTCCCTTCACATTCGTGGGGGTTAGGTTCAGACGACCCCTGCGAATGTGAAAAATCTGTGAATAATAACAACCCCCCGGCCTTCCCAAAAGTGGCGACGGGGCCTTTAGAGGCCCCATCGCCACTTTCTCCCCCACCCTCCCGAAATTGGCAATGGGGCCTTCAAAGGCCCCATCGCCACTCCCCCCACCCTCCCCAGAATGGCAAACCGCAAATATGCTGAACCGCGAGTGTGGAGGCCATGAATGTGGAGGGAGGACTGTAAAGTGGAGAAAGTAGCAAGAAGTAGGCTGATAGATACAATGAAAAGCCAAGATAGATGAGTAAGTGAATTAAAGTTGAATAATGATACTTATTAAATTGAGGAGAAGGAAATGAAAGATTGAATTTATGAATGAAAAAGCAAATTGTCAAGAGAGGTTATTTTTTGACAACGGTTATGGGGAGAATAGAAGACAAAATTAGATTGAGTTGTCATTTACTTGCATTACAGATTGTCTTTTCACTGAACTAATAAACCTGGTTCCGGGCTCTGCAACTTCAGACACTAGTGTGGGCTCACATGTGAATGTTTCTCCTCACAAAATGACCAACACATAGAATTAGTACATCAGACAAAAGGCTAGGATAGAGCTTTTGCCCCCGACATGCTAGTTTTCGATTTGCAATGAATTTTTGTGTGTGCATGAGCATTCATTCAGATGAGTTCTCACCTACAGTATGAAGTACAGTACTGTAGCCCAGACACAGCATACAATTACATTCAGAAGTAGGCCACAGATTCAAAAAGGATAAAATACTCTGAAGTTGTTGAATATGATGTACAGTAGCAATATTAACAGAAATATATACTGAATTTGTATACTTGCACGATTTGAACAATGAACCTTTTTTTCCACTGCAGAGCTTTTTCTTTGATTCTCCCCTTTGGAGCTCCATTTACATTATTTCATTCACTACTTTTATCCAATTCCAGTTTTCTTCCAAGATATAATTTTAACTAGGCAGCTAACCCTCCTAAACATACCAGAGGAAGACACGATCCAATATGAGGCCAACTTCTTCAGTTCCAACTGCTAGTGCCCACTAGATTAGACCAATTTAACCAATGGGATTTACATAAGTCATGACTTAACATTCAGCAGGTTTTTTCCACCAGTAGAGCTACTGTAGCTGAGACTAGCAACTGGGTTTAGGCCAAAGTGTTGGCTTTCAACAAGCACCACAGTGCTTTAGTGGTGGTAACCTCGTTTAGTCACTAGACTAGTGAGTCTACATGGCAGAACTGACATTGTGAATGAGTAATTAACCACTGCTGTGTCGTTGACAACCCCTTCCAGAGTCTTTCAGAGGATGCCTGAAGTTAACTGTCACAATGAACCACAGTAAATACATATTGCCATTGCTGTGTAGAATCTGTTGCTCATACCTCCATATATAGCTGTAAGATTAGAAATGTTTAGCTCTGAAACCAGAAGAGTATTGCTGATTTAAATTATGACCTAAGGATCAGCTGATCTATTTAAATTAAGCACTGCCACCATTTACTTATCCATTTAGGAAGTAAAGGAGCCAGATAATTTATTATTTGTTTTATTTATTTAGTAGGGCATTCTACCAATAGGGTAGCACAAGGTAATGTGAGTAGGTTCAGAGCTAACTAAAACAAATTACTAATCTCCTAATCTGGTGTACATATCTGCCACAAAATTAATCATGAGATTCTATTCCAGAATGCTCTGTTGTTCAATGTCTTAACATTTATCCAGATTAGGTTATCCCTGCTCCACACTAGCATTAAACACATTGAACTTGTAATAGCCAAGCTGCCTCCTGTACAGCAGAGGGGTCTTGCCAGCCATTAACCACCCCCCTCCCCACCATGCGTTTCCAGGTGGTTACAGATCCAGGCTCCATGAGACGTTCGTTTTCTACTATCCGAGACAAACGGACTAACACCTCCTGGTTAGATGAATTCTCCATGGAAAGGAGCAGTGAAAATACCTACAAGTCCCGCCGTCGCAGTTACCATTCTGCACTCCACCTATCTTCACGACGCCTCAACACAGACTCAGGTAACTTGAAGTTGACAGTGGAAAGGGTTTTTTTTTTTAAAAAAAAATCATATATTTTAGATAAGATTTGAGGTGAAGTTGAGTACTCTAAGATGAGAAAGTTTCAGTTCCTTCCTCTGCAAAAGCCAAGATATTTCCATTTCTATTTGAAAATAAATTTGTTGTGCCCCTCCCCCATCATAAGATTTCCCCATCAACAAGATCATCATGTTGATGATGGAAGGCAATCACACTATAAAAAACTAATCTGGATGGACCTTCAATCAGGACTGTTGCTGTATGGTGACAAAGTGAATCTCCATTTCCTCCAAAATTTCCATTTCCCATTTTTAAATGACAAAAACCTATTCCTTTGCTTTCTTTTTTGGATTGGTTAATTCCCAAGTACAAAGACATTGGTAATGAATCTCAGTTTGAAGTACTACCGTTTGCAGACTTGTTGTATTGTATCTCCCACCCCATCCCATCCCACTGCTGATTTGCTCCAACTGAAACTGTGTTCCTTCAGTCGAATTGTATAATCTTCATAGAAGTTTGTGTGTTAGCATAGTAAACTGGCTTATCAGCAGTGGGGACCGAGGGATAATTGCCCAAGCATTCATAGACTGAAAGAAATTTCCTTTAGCACAGAGAGGTTTAAGAAGAAGCTTTTTAAATTCGAAAAATCTTCTCCCCCACCAAAAAATGTTGATAGTTTACTTCTTCCACTGTAGCAAAGTCCTTCTGCCTGTAACTACAAAATGTGTCCAAATTTTATTTGCTTTAAAAAAGTCTACATTTCACAGATGAAAATTGGGAAATATGTGGCCAAGCAACATCAGAGTGTGATGAAGAGGGCAAAAGTTATTAATGGGGAAGAGCACATAAGCTAGGAGCATCTGCAGCAGCTTGCTTTTGCCTAAGCGCACTGGGAAGAGCAAGATTCCACCCCTTCTCTCCTTACTCCTCTTCTGAATTAATGAATGCAAACTCCTTTTGCACTTTGAACTCAATTTGCAACAATTGAAGTAAGCTGAAAACAAAGGGGGAGATGGGAGGAATAGAGAAAAACTGGGGCATTGTAAAAGTAGTTGAAAAGTGAGATAGCAGAAGATTAATTGGGACTCTTCCTGCCAAAACGGGACAGTTGGCAATTATGAATAATCAGATCTCAGCCTACCTTTATCTTAAGTCACTTTTGCAGCTTACATGCCTGCCATTGCTTATAAGTTTACATGCTGATATCTTCCATATCAGGTACAAAAGTCTAAGAAACACTGAGTTTTGCTTCATTTCCTAGATCTCACTCAACTCAATGTTCTTAACTTCTGAGGCATTTCAGCTATAATATCCTGAAGACTTAGAATGCTCTAGTGACAGTCTGGTCTCATCAAACTGAATTTAGACATTGTACAAAGTGTGTGGAGGGATGTGAAATAAAAAAGGTACATCACTTTTGCATTTTGCCACATGGGGAAGGACAGGGAAATTCTACTTTAGAGAACCAGAAGGAACAGGAAACAAGAGGACTGTGGTCATATTGTCTTGGAGTGGCTTTGTGAAGCAGAAAATCCAGGGACCTTTCACACTACCCAATTATAGTACTATGATTCTACTTTAACTACCATGGCTTCATCCTGTGGAATCCTGGGATTTGTAGTTTGCTGAGGCAGTAGAGGCCTCTGGGTGAGAAGAATACCATATAATTGTGTTGAAGGACTACAAATGCCTAGAGAATTTTTCTCTAGGAATTTCTAGGTCCTCCAGTGTGACTCTATGGTCAACTTCCAGCAGAAGCATACCATAGTATTGCACTGGAGACCTACAAATGCCTAGAGAAGTGTTCTCTCTAGGAATCTCTAGGTCCTCCAGAATGACTCTATGGTTAACTTCCAGCAGACGTATACCAAAGAATTGTCCTGGAGTACCTACAAATGCCTAGACGTTTTCTCTCCAGAAAAAAAAAAAAGCAGACCTACAATCATTTCCATTTTCATGGGGGTTCTGTACCCCTAGCACTCATGAAGGTTGAGGGCCAACTGTAGTGTGAAAGGTCCCCTGATCTTGTATTCCACAAAGACACTCGGAGTGCTTGTCTACACTAATGATAAAATGCATACTCACCCCAGATCTGGTAAAATTTGTACACACAATGCACAGAGTGAATCTGTTCCTTATAGCAATTAATCCAGCTAAACAGAAGCTGTAAGTTGCTCTGGGGTTTCCAGAAAACTCCGGAATGGCCCCAGTGTTTTGGACATGTGAACAGCTGGATTGAGCTGGATCCAGAGCAACCCAACTGTCCACACATCTACACACCCACTGCATCAGCCCCTCTGGCCTGTTCCCCTCAGTGCCACCATCATTTCTGCCTTGCCTTCCTGCCAAGCAGCTCTCTGCAGAGCCTGGCCATCACCATCACTGTTGATGGGATTTGGGGGGTGCAGAAGGATTCTATATCCAGAGAGAAAGTGGCCATTGAGTAGCATAGATTAATGGGAGCAACCCACTAAAATCAAAGTTTGGAAACATTCTTTTCACTTGGAATAGTTTCATTAATTGCACAACAATTTCCATGTGCTGAAATCAGTGCTTGCAAAGGTGTTCAAAATATAAGTGAGACAAATTGGGATTGTCTATTTAAAGCAGAGCTTGGAAAACTTTGTTGAAAATGTTCCCATGTGTTGTTAAAAATAATGCTTACAAAAGTGTTTAAAATGTTTAAAAACAGCTGAGGAGGTTTTTGTCTTTTTCTGGTCCATGCAGAGCTTTGGGTGTTAGTTATTTGAATGACATGCTGTGAGTAGGGATGTGACAATTATTTGGAGCTGTTTGCTAAACATATAGGATGTTTGAATGCTCAATGCATTTACATTTCTCTTTGCAAGCCATGAAATTTGCCAGCTGCTCACCTAGGTATGAGAATTTATAAATAGTTCATCTGCAAAATACATATTGGGTTAGGCACATCAATGGGAAATTCGATGTTCAGGACATTCATTTTTATTACTTAAGTAATAAAAGTAACAGTGCTTCAGGCATTCACTTTAAATTGTCTGAGTCTCAGTCTAGGCAATTTGAATTACTCCACTCTGTCTAAACATAAATACAGGCCACCCCCTCTTCTTAGATCCTGTGGAAGGGAGAGATAGCTGAGTGTTTTATGGCCCTCTCCAGTCACCACTAAAAGAGATGGTGGAGGGTTACATTGGTGATGTGAAAATTGCCAGGCAGGCTAATCTGTTTTCTTCTTTTCTTTCTGTTTTGCTCTTCACACATACTCAGTAAGTGATTCTAGAGGCAACTATTTACCCTGCCCATTGTTCATATCATAAGCAATCACTGCTACAGTAGGATCACCTAAATAACTCCATATGCCCCAATTTAATTGTGTGAGTCCCAGTCAAGACAATTTGAATTACAGTTGTCCCTTCACATTTGCGGCTTTGACTTTTGCGGTTTTGTTTATTTGTGGAAAGCTGCTGAGGGTTTCAAGTCCTTCAGTTCTGCTCCCTCACAGAGAATGCAAAGCAGCAAGCACAGGGGTTTGCTCGGCTTTCATTCCCTGTGGGTGGGGGGGGCAGAGACTGAGCAAAGCCTCGCTGGAAAGCTGAAGGGGGTGGATTACTCAGATTCCTCCGGCTTTTCGCTCCACAGGGAACGATCCCTATGGGGTGAAAAGCCAGAGGAGACCGAGCAAATCCTCTCTGGAAAGCTGAACGGGGTGGATCCCTGTGGGGCAAAAAGCCAGAGGAGACTGAGCAAAGCCTGGCTGGAAAGCCAAAGGGGGGTGGGTTACTCAGACACTGGCTTTTCACTGACGGTTTCCTCAGCAAACACCCAGACTTCCTCAGCTTTTGTTCCTCATGTAGGGTGAACAAAGGCTGAGGAAAGCTGGGTGTTCACCAAGGAAACCGTTGCTGAGCTGCAAAGCCTCCAAGTGCTTGGTGGTGAGGGGCCGGAGGTATGGTGGCATTCCATGTGGGGGTGGGAAGCCAAGCCCACAGAAAGCGGCGCATCCGGGGCAAAGCTGCCAAAATTGCCACTTTTCTTGGGATTAATTCCGTGTGGCGGGAAGAAGACCAGCCCGAGGAAAGCGGTGCATTCAGGGCAAGGCAGTCGAAATCGCCACTTTTTCTCGGGTTTAATTCCGTGTGGGAGGGGAAAGACAAGCCCAAGGAAAGAGGCAAAGCCACCAAGCTGCAAAGCCTCCAAGTGCTCAGCAGCAGGGGAATGGTGGCGGGGGTGGCAGATGCCCCGGAGGTATGGTGGGTGTGGCAGCAGTGATGGGGTAAGCGTGCATGGTAGCGGTGATGGGGTAAGCGAAGGATGGTGGGGATGACAGCGGCCTATTTTTATTCGCTTTTTTTCACTTTCACAGGGGTCTTGCACCCCTAAGCCTTGCGAAAATGAAGGGACGACTGTACTCCACTTGACTGTGTTGGACTGGGTGGCGGAGGGGAAAAGGCCATTCTTCCTTGTTAGACACTGTAGAGTTTTCTTGCAATTAGTGTCGTGAATCATAAAACTCTACAGTGTCTAACAAGGACAGTGTCTAACAACAGCTTGTTGTTTTATAGCCCTCATTCTTCAAGAATGTGTCAGGTATGGTTTGGCTTCTTCCACCCCCTTCGGGCATGAGAAGAATAATGCAGGATTTGAGCAACTGTGGTTGGTGTTTAATATATCATGCTTAGTGATATCACTAAGACCTCACTGGGGCCATTCCTAGCTCTTCAGGGCCTGAGATGCTGTTGACAGAATAATCCTAGATTATTTATTTTTATTTAGTTATTTATACCCCGCTCTTCAGCCACAAGGCCATAAGAGCGGCTTACAAATTGTTTTAAGCAATAGCTATTTACATATCTACACTGCATTAAACAGTTTCCAATGTGTGTTAGCTAATTGCCCCCACAAGCTGGGTACTCAATTTACCGACCTTCGAAAGGATGGAAGGCTGAGTGAACCTTGGAGCCCACTAGAATCGAACTTGCAATGTGGTGTCTTGCAGTACTGGCATTTAACCACTGCGCCACCAGGGCTCCTGATTATTAGATTATAGATTATAGCCACCTTTCCAGAATTCTTTCCATTTTTGGGAAACCGTTCAGTACTAATGGAGAGGGGCACTTCTGCATATGTGTGAACTTAGTAAGTAACTCAAGGGTACATTCTAGCCAGTGTAAATGTTTACATTTCTATTATGTAGTGATTCAATCCAATTTGATTACCGTGTGTTAAAACTCAGTGTGAAGTCGAAGGCTTTCACGGCCGGCATCCATCGTTTTTTTTTTGTGATTTTTTTTCCAGGCTGTGAGGCCGTGTTCTGAAAGAGTTTATTCCTGATGTTTTGCCTGCATCTGTGGCTGGCATCTTCACACCCCTACCCAACCATTCTCTGAAGATGCCAGCCACAGATGCAGGCAAAACGTCAGGAATAAACTCTTCCAGAACACGGCCTCACAGCCTGGGGACAAACCACAAAAAAACTATGTTAAAACTCCCTCTAGTCTGCAATTTTAACATTATCTTTATCTTTAGTGTTTGTTTCAACATTTGTTTGTTTGTTTGCTTGTTTGTTTGTTTGTTCATTTATTCTTATAGAGAGTAACATAATTTAGGATTGGCCTTAGCCAGTAGCTTTATAGCTCTTAGGTCAAACCACTGCTCTTGAGGAGCTGGCTTTACATTATCCTCATCACGTTACTTACTTGTTCACATTTAATATCTGATCATTCGCATTAAGGCCCACAATTAGCTCACAGCTCATCCTTTATAACATATTCTTTAAGAGAGTGTAAGTTTGTGAATGCACTCAGTTCCCTTCAGGACCAACCTTAATACAGTTGGCGCTCTGTATCCACAGATTCTGCATCCATAGATTCAACCATGCACAGCTTGAAGATATTTTTTAAAATTGCAAACCTTGATTTTGCTATTTTATATAAGGGAAACTATTGTACTAGGCCATTCTATATGATGGGATTTGAGCATCCACGGATTTTGGTATCTATGAGGGAGAGGGTTCCTGGAACCAAACCCCAGCAGATACCAAGGGCCCACTGTAACTCCAGAAATCAATATCCTGAAATAACATATCTGGCTTTGTACTTAGAAACACCAATATAGTTTAGAATTATCACCACCATCATCAGAAGTTGATACATATTTAACTGTGAGGACGTGTATTTAAATTTCTGAGGGTACAACAGATTATTAAGGCTACTGAGTCTTATACATACTTACCTGGATTAAGTTAGTAGGACATACTTCTGACCAAACATGGATACATTCATAAAGTGAGTTAAGAGATTAGCTAATCTGCATAATGTGACTTTGCATGCTGGGGGAGGGGACTAGTTTTAAGACATGGGTGGGAATTCTGTAGCACTCCAAAAGTTGTTAAATAGCAACTCCCAGCATCCCTTATTGCCTATGCTGGCTGGGGCTGCTGAGGTGGAGTGTAGTCCAACATCACCTGTAGGGTCCACATAATTCCCACCTCGACTTTTAAGGATATGCAGTTTTAATTTAACTCTACTTTCTTATCAAGTGAGCTCAGCTTGTATTAAAGTGAATACATTTTTTGCAGAGAATAGGTTGGGAAACATGAGAGCTGCAAGCAGACCATTCAAGGCCTAAGGAGGATGGTAGAACAAGTGCAAAATAACCTGGAACAATTCCAGGGAAAGCTTGGCAAGCAGAATGTCATTTGGAACATGCTCATGAAATGAATGAGGAACCAGAGTTGCTTTAGCAAGGATTGTGGGCGTTGCAGCATGCTTCTTTGTATGTGTGAGAAGGCGTGGGCTGCAACATTCTGTGCATCTAAGTGTGCAGGAATGCTGCGATTTTATAAGGCTGTACGGTAGGGGAAGTTCAAGCAAGGACTGAACAATCCTGCTCTTCTAAGGCTATCCTGAAGAAGAAGTGTTCATGGGGAGATCTGCCAGCACCAATGATGAAGGACTTTCACAAACAATGAGTTAGTTAAAATTAACTCCCCTAAAGTGAAATTGTGACTACATTCCCTTATGACGCTTACTTAACAAGGATAGCACCTCTTGTGGTGTAACTGTACCTTTTGGATTACTTTTACAGTTACAAAGTGCATATGCCTTCACTAAAAGATGGAGGATCATTTTGTTACACACTACAAACATTGGACTGTGCTCTGTTGTGACTGTTGAGATAACAGTGAGGTGAACAGAAGAGTGTGTTTTATATCATAGGCCAGTGGCTTGTAGCATTCAGATGATTTTAAAATCAGTTAAAAGTGCCTGTTCTAGATCTTTCAAGAAACAGAAGAATGAAGTGTTAACTAACTACATTAGGTGGCTTGGAATTATGATTGTAACTAATTGCTTTGGTTTAGTCTCTGTACTAAACCAATGTATGCTTTTGGTAATGGACGGGATGAGGGCAAACAAACTTAAACTTAATCCAGACAAGGCAGAGGTGCTCCTGGTCAGTCAAAAAGCAGATCAGAGAATAGGGATTTAACCTGTTTTGGATGGGATTACACTCCCCCTGAAAACTCACGCTCGCAGCTTAGGTATACTCCTGGACTAAGAGCTGAATTTAGATGCCCAAGTTTCAGCAATGGCCAGGAGTGCATTTGCACAGCTAAAACTGGTGTGCCAGCTGCACCTGTTCCTTGAGGTGTCAGATCTGGTTAGTGCACTCTACGAGGGGCTGCCTTTGGAAACTGTTCAGAAGCTTCAGCAGGTCCAAAATGCTGTGACCAAGTTGCTGAGGGGGTCAAGTTATAGAGATCATATACCCTCCCCCTTACTGAAACAACTCCATGGGCTGCCAATCCATTTCTAGGCAGAACTCAAAGTTCTACCTGTGACCTTTAAACCCCTATATGGCTTTGGTCCAGACTATCTGAAAAACCGTATCTCCCTATATTAGCCTGCCTGTGCTCTAAAATCTAAAGGGGAAGGCTTCCTCTTGGTCTCTCACCACCCCAGGCAAGACATGAGAGAGCATATGGAACTCCCTTCCCCAGGAGGTCCACTTGGCGCTTTCCCTGCAGTCTTTCTGCTGGCAAGTAAAAACCTTTTTATTTAAGGAAGTGTTAGGTTTTTAGTGTACGTGACAGATTTTTAATGGAGGGTGTAGTGTTTTTATTTTATTATGTTTCTAAGTATCTTTAAATGCTGTTTTTACTTGTTTTTAATGTTGTTTTAACTGTTTTAAACTTTTGTTTTTTAAATATAAATTTAGTTTAATTGTTTTGTATTAACAAATTTTTTTATCTGTAGTGTGCTTTTTAAATGTTGTATGTTGCCTTGGATCCTGTGTGGGGAGAAAGGTAAAATAAATATAGATAAAATAAATGTGCATGTGAATGTGTATAAACTTTTTAAACCCCTCCCCCAAAGGAATTGAAGAAAAATGAATAGAGTAAAAATTAGGGTGGTTCTATGTGATGATGTTGCTTTTCTGCATATGAAATATTCCTAGCCCAAAGTTCCAAAGCAAGGAATGGAGACTAAAATATGTTGTTGCCTGCTTAACAGTTCTTTTCCTGAGAGGTTCCTGTGCTTAGTAACTGATTGTTTGGGAAAGGTTCTGCTGTTGAAGCTTGTCCTGTTACAATGACTTCATGATGAGAAAATTGGATTGTTGTGGAGTCTTTATCTTTGTTAGAAGAGAAAAATTGTGAAGCAAATATTCAACAACTAGGGATTCAAATATTCAGCTATATCATGCTATGGCCAAATCCTTTCCACAGTTTTCTCCCTGCTGCCAGAGAAAAAGAATATTTGTGTACAGTTCTCGCCCTGTATTTGCCCATCTAAAAGTGTTTCAGGAAATATTATACACAGAAGTAGGGGGGGGGTATGAAAATAGGGGGAGAGGTCTATCAAAAACAATTTTTCATGCAAAATCCCATACTCCCTGCAGGCTATTTTTGCACCCTTCAAAAGCGCATTTTTAGACCCAAAAATGTTGATGGGTGAAACTGTGCCATTGTTGTAATGACAGTGAGGGATGAGAGGTAATAAAAGAAGGGCTGAACCATAAGGCTGTATGAATGTGATAAGTTTTGACCTTGTGTATAGAACAGAAGGAAAGAGGTTTCTAGTGCTGAAGATTATTTAGAAGGATAAAGAAGCCATCCTATGGTTATTAAATACTAATTTGGGATTGAATACAAATAATTGAGTACAACTGTAGATTTTGCTTGTAACCTTGGCTATGTCCTACACAGGCCATCGATCTGACACACATCGGTCAGGAGGCAGAGAGCGAGGCCGATCCAAGGAACGAAAGCACCTCCTCTCTCCAGACATTTCCCGTTGCAACTCAGAGGAAAGGAGTCCACAGGCAGATGGTGACTCTCCAGAGCGAAGGCAGTCTAGGTCTCCCAGTGAAGGCAGGTCACAGACTCCCAACAGACAGGTGAGTGTGTGAAGCTGCCAAATAATGTTAGTAAGGGTAATAGGAGGCAAGCAAGCACTCTGTGCATTGGTTTTATTGAGAACAGATGGGGCAAATTCACACATTTCCACATCATTTGATATTTCTCGTCCATCCCTTCAGAAGCAAACTTAGCTACTGAATGCCAAAGCGGGGTTACTGAAGGTTGCAGCCAAAACTGAGCTACTGAGAAATAAAAGAGCATTATTAACATGCTCAGGGAAAAATAAAAATGTGCAGAAGTAGAACTATCTTTAGGAGAAAATCCCTAAGTGACAGAAGAACAACCAACCCCCGCCCCCAGATCATTGGTTACAGAATGCTGGTGGTCATTGAAGGAGAAAACAGAAAACCTGGGGAGGGGAGGAGCTGGAATATCAGAAGAAGGCATGACAGGAAGACTGATTAGGAGTCCTCCATGCTACAAACGTTTTGTTTCAGGTCCCATTTGTCCCTGATTCATATCTAAATGTGTGAACTAATTTCATAGACAAGCCTTATAGCTAAGGTGGTATAAGACACCTCAAAAATCTCCATCAGCTTTAATATTAATGAAAGAAAAAGAGTGGAGTAATATTACTGTTAGAGCGCATGGTAGAAGTCAATCCTGTTTGCATTGTGTTATAATTTGAAAAGGTACTGATGCATGAAACTCTTTACAACTAATAGTATAGCATTGCAGTGGAACCCATAGGTCGGTAAACAGATCCATACAGATCAAAGTTCCAGTATGCCTAACATTGTGATGCTATACACTGTACACCAGCTTCAGGAAGAGTACCGTAAACATGAATCACAGCAGGGGTCAGCATTTATGTATCTTCTATGCCATTGGCATTTTCCTACTGACAAATCTACCTACGAAAAAGTATCTCACAGGTTCAGTAATCTATCCATTGGATTTTATTCGTTCTCTGGCATTGTGAAAATGACTTTGGTCTCATCTGCATCCAAATGCTAAATCATGCTTTAGCACTGAGAAGCCTGTGCAAGCTTTGGCCTGATACATGTTTCGCCTGCAGCCAGAAAAAGAAGTTCACAAGTTTTTGCCTTTCATTTTGTTCAAGTGCAGTGTGTTAGGATATACAAGCTGGGGCAAACTGCAGTTAGCTTATTATTAAAACAAACCTACTTCAAACTGTGGTTTATGAAGTTGGCTTTTTTTAAGAAAATTATAGTTAGGATTAACCACAGTTTATGGCTCTGACATAACAATGAACTGTTGTTAATTAAAAATGAAAAGGCCCACGAGTAGTATACCTGTGTAGCTCATGTCAAAATGATTGACAGATGGTGTTCATGTGAACCCAAGGCTTGTACAGGTGCATCATTATTATGCTGAACTATGGTTTACATATGTACACTGCCTTCAATAGTCTGTTCCCATTGAAATAGCACAGGGTGAGGTCTCTGCCAGAATTCAGGTAGATGAGCTTTGGGTAATCATGTCCAAAGGATAGAAAAGCCTGGAACAGACAGGAACCAAGCTACAAGAAAAAGGAAGACAAGCACACATCTCCCAAGTGGCTAATAGCTTGATGCTCTTTTTCTCAATCTCCCCTACTTTGTCTCTTTCTCAGCAAGTTGTCTCAGCTGAGGAAAACAGGAAATTTGGAAGGTTTATAGCGGGCAATGGCATGGGAGAGTCGAGTTGAAGACACATGAATCCTGATCCAAAATGATTTTTTGATTACACTGTAGAATTCCAGATTCTGCTGCCTGAACTTTCCACCTCTCACCAATTGTTAACAAATTGGGGCAACAAATATTTGATGTATTATTTCCAAGCTTTCTATATATGTGCTCCTCTTTCCTTTGCAGGGCACAGGTTCCTTGAGTGAGAGTTCAATCCCATCTATATCCGACACCAGCACACCAAGGCGTAACCGCCGCCAGCTCCCTCCAGTGCCGCCAAAGCCCCGCCCCCTCATTTCTTATGCTGCTATGATGCAACACTGTGGAGACACCTCCCCACATCCTGATGACAGTGAGGGTGGCTCCCCTCTGCTTTCTGGGGCTCTGGAAACAAACAACCCCTGCTTGACTGAGTCTTCCAGTTCCCTGACAGGAAAGCAGAGCCTTCTCTCTACACCTCAACGCTACATCTCAGAGCCTTACCTGATGCTTCAGGATGACTCCCATGCTTCAGACTGTGGTGAGGAGGAGACGCTCACCTTTGAGGCTGCTGTGGCCACCAGCCTTGGCCGCTCCAACACGATTGCATCAGGCCCTCGCTCGAGGCATAGCTGGCAGATGCCCAATGGGCACTACCGGAGAAGGAGGAGAGGGGTATCACAAGGGGTGATGTGTGGGGCTGGCATTGATGTACTAAGTGATACGGAGGAAGATGACAAGTGCTAGAGTCTGCCTCCCCTTCACCCTGCTCTCCTCTGACGCATGCTGTTTGCCACATTTGAAATGAAATGAAATGAATTGGAAGTCAAATGTGGCAGATACCAAGCCTTTGTGCAAAAAAAAAAAAGAAAAAAGGTCCAGCCCATGGGTTTTATTTTTGTTCATCCTCCTTTTTTTTTTATTGCACAGAGAAGCATTTGATTAGCTCCTGCATTCATGGACCCAGCAAAGTTGTACCTACTTGTTAAGTGAAAATGAAACATGGCAACAGCAAGGCAACAGCAACTTTCATCCCAACAGTCACGTGGGTCTCAGTCCCTGAAAAAGCCAAGAGCATTTGCCCAAGGAGAGAGAGAAGATGCTAAAGATAATGGGAAACAAGTTGGATACTAAGGGGCTTTTGAAAATATTACTTTGACCCCTAGACACTTGCCTTCCCTGCAAAAAGGAAAGAAAGAAAGTAAGAGAAAGAAAAGAAGAAAATAAAAGACAGACACACAGAGAGAAAGAAAGAAAATAGAGGAAGGAAAGAAGTCAAGTTGGTGGTTTGTGATGCATGTGGTTAATCCTTTCAGATGACCACATTATCACCTCTGGTCCTCTCCAATACAGGTCAAAGAACAGGAGGAACAGGAGTGACCAATTTCTCTACAGGTCTCGTCCAGGACAGAAGTCACAGCATGGGCTCTCCTTTAAAGCCTTGGGTTTTGGTTTGTTCTTCAAAAAGCTGGCTGTGCTTGGGACAAAACTGAGAGACTGTGGTGAGGGGAAGACAGGGAGAAGCAGAGAGGGCTGTAGAGGTAGCCCATGGTAACGAGAAGAGTTAGGTTAGAGTGAAAACAATCACATGTTTTATACCATGGCCAATCTGATAAGGATGGAACAAGGAGAGGGCCATTGTCATGTTAAATGTATATAACCCACCATACTCAGACATATATGTATATTCTGAGTTCAGAATGTGTAGAAAGAGTGTGTGTGGATGTGTTTATATGCTGCATATACAAACAGGCGCACAAGTAGAGATTTATTTTAATAAGCCAGTTTCTGTACTAGTATCAAGGCAGTCTGTTCTCTTACCCTCCAAGATTGGGAGCATCTTTTCCTATGGGAGTTCTGTGGAGTCATAGAATAGAAGAGATGCACCCATGACCTTCTCTGGATGTTTGTTTGGGGTACCCACCCCCAAGCACACACACAGAGAAGCATGTCTTTCTATAAGGCTGGCACCATATAGCCTAGATTAAGGGTTTCTAAAGAGGCTTGGTGCTTCGTTTGCCTTTCAAGTGAGCATTTCTTTTTATCATATCTTGATTAACATTTTTTAGGGTTAGGGGAAAAGCACGCTGCCATTAGACCATGGAATTTTGATAGCCCAGGAATAAGGCATCTAGATTATCACTTTGGGAATGTTTCTAGATGTACCTTTGGTCTGATTCCAAAGGCAGAACTCCTCTTAAATTCTTTAAAATGCCTGTAAAAATAAGGGTGATTAGCAAACTGCACAAAAGCTAGTGCCATATACTTTCAATTAACCAAGGTGCTGTGTGTGATAGTCTGTGCATGCACATTGACACACATACACACACAGGGGATCTTCAACATCTCAGTTGGCAGACTTTTTCTTTCCTCAACTTTGAGGACAGCAAATTCACTAATGTGGGTGAGTGAGTGGATCATGTTTTTATTCACCTCTCCTGGAATGCTGAATGCAAATGGCATTTTCATGGCTTTTCCACGTGTGGTTTTGTTAGAAAGCAAAATAACAATAAGAGAGCAAAGGGAAGAGTGAAGAGCAAGTGAAGTACTGGTAGCAATTCTCCCTACTTAAGTAGGTAGCAACACCAATAAACCTCTACAGAACAGGATAACATTCTGAAGAGCACCGGAGAGCTGGTGGCTTGCAAGTAAGGGAAATGTGTGAGCTATTAATAGCTGGTTGTTCATGAGGAAAAACAGAAGCAGGATTTTCTACTGAGATTGTAATGTTTAAAGCAAAAATAACTACAATGCAATGTTTTGTGCTACATTCCAGCTTACAGATCTGGTAGTTACATCATCTGTCTAGTTGAAATGTCCTCTCTGCAGCAAGTGCAAGGCACCATTCTCTGAATCAATCCCAGTATGGCATAGGAGCATTCTCTTGTCTTCTGCCATTCTGTCCACCTCTCTGGATCCATGCTTTCCCCTAAACTTTGGGTTGCATAGCAGCCACCCTGCTATTAGAAGCCTTTTCCATTTGTTATGCAGTTTCCAAAGAAAAGTAGCAGGAGGAGCTTTTACAGACTGAACATTGCATGTGATCTCCAGCAGTGACTCAAGAGGAGCTGGCTGGCAGTGACACACTTGGTTAGCAGAGCTGATGCTTGCTAGGTGTTATGCACAGTACTGATCTGCTGAAGCTTCTTTGCTTTCAGTTACTCTTGTATGGGAAATTTTGGTGTTTATAATTCTCAAAGACTGCTGCTTTGGGAAGGAACATTGGTAGTTACTTTATATCAGCATAGACCATTGGTCCATCTAGGTCAGTGTGAGTGGCTCTCCAGCATTTCAGCTGAGGGCTTTGATACCACAAGCAGAACCTGTGGCCTTCTGCATGCAAATCAGACACACTGCCACTAATTATGATGCTTCCTTAAACTTGAAAAGATCAGACTTCAGTGGCAGAGCTCATGTTTTGCATTAATAAATTTACCCAAGGCCTTCTCCAGAGCTTCTTCAGTTCAATGGGAGAGGCATGGAAGGATCTGGCGAGGGGTACAGTGTTCTTGGTGTGGCGCTACAGCTTAGATGTCTAGATTTTCTTTTACTCCCCTGACTTAGTTTCCAGACTATTGAGGAAATTCAGTAGGAGGGCTCCTGACTTTAGTTCTTTAAATTTATAGCTTCAGCATTGCCTCCCAGCCAACACCCACCTTCTGCTTCCTCTCCACAATCCTTCATGTCTACTATACCTCACTAGGATAGAGGACACATCTATGTTGCCTGGCTACAGGGCCAAATCTCACCCTACAGCTGTGACGCCACCTCTTGTAGTAGGCAAGGCCAGTGGTAGCCATGTCAGGTGGCTTCCATGTCAGATGGGTGATAAATCTGCCCAGAGTTTAGCCCAAATGTTAAAGAATCTATACAAGGTGCTGAAAGCTATCCCCAAAATATGCTGAGCACCTTGCATGGCTCCTTTAAAGTCCAGAATAAAACCAGAGATGATTAATTGCTTCACAGACATGGAAGATACAGGGCAGGACCACACTTCTGTTGCCATGGCAACTGGCTGGTTAATGTCTGGTTTTTCACCATTTTTCAGTGCCCCCCATCAATTCCATAGAGTTTAAAGGAATTATTATTTTTATTTTTACTACCACTACTATTAGTTTTATAAATTTCTTGCCCATCTCTCCCTATGGATCCAGGCAGGGGAAAATCACAAACATATAACAGCAATTAAAAGAGCATATACAACCAATACCTATTAAAATCAATGAATAAATACTTTAAAATTTGTAATTTTAAAATAAATCAGGGTAGACTTGCCAGAAGAGATTGGTCTTTACTGCTGTTTTAAACACAGACAGTGTATCCTGTTGACAAATCTCTTCTGGCAGGCTTATCTGGGAGCAGCCAAAGAAAATGTCCCCTGGATAGCAACCAGTTTAGTTTCAGCTGACTGAAGTAGGTGTTCTCCCAGAGCACCTGAGCATACAGGGCAGATTATATGGGAGAAGGCAATCCTGTGGACAACCTGGACCCAAATCATATGGGAAAAGGTCACAACCAACCCTTTGTACCTTGCCCAGAAACTAATCAGCAGGCAGTGGAGTGATTTTAATATTAGTATAATAGGAACGCTCCTAGACGACCAGTAACCAATATTGGGGCAAAGGGGCCAATGGTCCCTTAGGGCATTGCTGCGAAAGGGCAGTAATGGCTTTGTTTTTTATTTCTTCATACCAGATTTCCCATCCTAGTCAACAAAATATTGCTTTGGTGCAATTTGCCGCTCAGCCTTCTACTCCACACTCCCCCCCACCAAGGCTGCACTTCCTTCTGCACAGCAAGCCCAAATATTTCCATTTACCTCTTCAGTACTTTTTGAAATGATTACAGGAAATCACCATTTTGAGAGAGACTGAACAGGAAAGACAGATATTTGGGAATGATATAAGGTTCTGGGGAGTATCTGTGGTTGGGTGGGGGTACTTTTGTGTGTTTTTCACTTGTTTGGGGGTCTTTCTGCATATTTTGGGGCAAAAATCAGTGCCCCCAATCACATTGACGTCTGTAAATAACTTCAATGTTATTAGGGTGGGGAGCTTCAAGGACCACAAAAGTGGGGTCCAAGGCCTGTATGCAGTCCATGGTTTGCACTATGCCCGCCCCTCCTCTAAAGTTTGTATAAGTAATGTGGGGTTTTAGGTGTGCATATGGAACACAGAAGCCTCTCAGCCGCCACAACCAAAATCTAAAGAGCTTGGGCCAAGGAATACTTCCAATAAATAAAATAAAAGCATCAGAGGAAGGGATGTCCAAACTGCCCTTGCCAGCCTCCATGAGCTGGAACTGAAAATCCATGCTTATTGAAGTTATGCCGTTCTGCTCCCTCTGAAAGTCTGCTGGCATGATGAATCAGCAAAAATGCCATCTGAATCAGCTTCTACCTCCACCACCACCCCTTTCCATCTGCTTGAATTCTTTCCCATGGCCCCTGCAAACACGCACAGCTTAGGCACCCACCTGTTCAGCCACAGAAGACTTTCAGCAGCTACTGCTAAAAGGATAGATTCTTTTTTAAACTATTTAGAAACCTCAAAAACTATTTCTGTGAAGAAGACAGAAATGTTCAACATGAACAACAAACCATCCCAGCAACTTCACAAACCCATAGGTCCTAAGGTTCCTGTGAGGAGAAAGTAATGACAGTTAAAGCACACTAGGATCAATTTGGTCATCATATGGATTAGCTTTGTGCCATTTTCACTTACATCAATAAAGGCTGCAATTGTATGCTCGCCTGGGAGAGAGCGCTATGGAAAATACAGTTATCCCTCCATATCCACGGATTTAAGTATTCATGGCTTGAAAATATTCTTTAAGAAATAATAATCCAAAAAGCAAACCTTGATTTTGCCACCTTCTATAAGGGGCACCATTTTGCTATGCAATTGCATATAATGGGACTTGAATATTCATAGATTTTGGTATGGGGGGGTCCTGGAACCAACTCCCAGCGAATATGAAGGGACAACTGTAATGAGAATTCTAAGTAGATACCTATAGTTTTGCAATGTGGATCTTCTTTTGTTTACCTGGTACCTAGAATTTGAATACAGCAGCTATATTGGCTAAAACATTTGTTTAGTTTTTAAATGGCTTACTCCTTTGTTTCCTAAGTAAATAGCAGTCTCAAAAGCACACAAAATGCATGAAAGGGGCTCAAGGCTATTTTAGCATAATTAGTGCAAATAGTCTCAGTTTTATCCTCCTCAGACAGGGAAAATGGGTAATGCAGAGCCTATACCAAAAAATTAGATAAAATTAGATTGCTGCTCAAGGCTCTTTAAAAAAAAAAAAACCATGCAAAATCTCTCTACCTCAGTATCTCCCACCCCATCTAGCAGTCCTTTACAAAAGCCTACTGTGGTTTGTATTTTGGTTTTGCTTCATAAAGCAGTCAAGGTGGAGATTCAGACTTTTTTTTAAAAAAAGAATGATGAAACAAATACAACAAAAGTGTTTTTACCCACAGCTTGCTCATTCATTCATTTCTTTCATCTCACTTCCACTTCAGTTTAAACAGGTTGTACAGATTTTTGACATGCTTGAAAAAACCATTTGAACCAGAGTGATATTGTGGGAGGAAAGAACCAGCCTGTATGCCAGCCCCCTCCACTAGGTATCCCTCCAATAGGTTTTATGGTAATTACCACAACCCCTAATGAGCAGGCTAGTTGCAGATAGAAACTGTAATTCTAAACACCAGGGGCCTATTCACATTACACAAGTGTAGCACTGCAATTCCACTTTAACTGTCATGGCTGCATCCTGTGGAATTCTGGGATTTGCAGTTTAGGGAGTGATATTTAGAATTCTCACCAAGAGAGCTCTCACGCCTCCCAACCTACACATCCCAGGATTCTACAGGATGCAGCCATGGCACTTAAAAGTGGAATCATAATGCCATAATTGTGTTGTGGGAAAGGGCCCCCAGAGAGAACAAATGTGGGAAGTCTGGTGTATGCTCGGGGTAACAATTTCTTTCATGCCTCCCTCAGCTCTCTGGAATAACTCAGCCATCTCCAGCTTTTTATCACAAGCCTGCTGCTGGCTCATCTGTTGCAAATGCCCCAAGAAGCATTGTGGGATTTCCACTCTCTTAATAGTAGCTTGGTGGTAAATCGGATTTAGTTCATCATGATCATCATCAGCCTTAATTACAATTAAAAAATCAGTCTGATTTAGTTATTTTTGATAAAAGGAAAGATTTCCTGAAGGAAATCAGAATTAAGGGAAGAATGGGAACAGCTTCCTGTTTCATAATAATTTTGTGCTCCTACAAGGTACATACATGTTATGAAAATGATAAAGGGGGCTTTTCCAGCTAGTTGTTTTGTGACTAGGGATGTAAATAACTGGATATGTAAATCTTCACTTGTTTCTTTCCCATGTGCAAAAACAAATCATTTCAGCTATTTTCTCCCTGTTCCATGAGAATATGATGGTTTCTGTGCAGTTTTCATGCACCAATCTTATTTCAAGACTTTGTTGGGAAAAATTCATTTGCACAAAAATTACAAGAAAACTACCCACAGTTCTTCTGCTCAGGAATTTGCGCAAATGCATAGGTTCCTGAACAGGAAAACCAAATGTAGCTCTCCTGTATGTATTTGTACACCAAAATCAATCCTTGCACAGGAATCAATGCATTTTCTGCCCAAAAACACTTCTTCTGTACAGGAAAATCCCATGTATTTTTGTGCAAATGAATTTTCCTCAGCAAAGAATGCCAAGAATCTTGTAGCTATTTTCCTATGACACCACTTTTTCTGTGGAAGATACAAATATTAATGAGTATACTTCACATGCCTAGTCAAGACGACTTATATTTTAGTTTTAAACTATTAAATACTATTAAGCATTAACATATTCTGCCCGGCACTTAAAAGTAGAGTGTAGGATCAGACTAGCCACTTGAGTTCTTCCAAAATACCATTTCTTTAAAGATGTGTTAATTGTGCCTCATTCAATAATTTTCATTTAAAATGAATTCCTCATAATTAAACCTATGTTCAAAGTGAATGATGGCTGGATTGAAACCTCACATGGGTGATTCTCAGGATAAAATGTCCTTTTATCTTGCAACACATATTTTCCATTATTAGCCAAGTAATGTTCCCCACTGGGAAATCAATGGATAATTGGCATTTTGTGTGTGTGTGAAGAATCAGGGGGAAGTGCTCAGGTCTTGGAACTCTTTTTCACCACCCCTTTCCCATTGCTGGGCTTCTCTGAGGCATGGTGGGAATAGCAGGAGTAAGATGTCTGATGGAAAAATAGGTGTGTGAAGAAGGGTTAAGCACCTCTGTTTGATTCATCATGTAGTTGTACCTTTCATTATCAACATCCAGGATTTGGAGAAGTGCCTCTACTAGTTTCTGAGTAGAATCATGGACTCACAGAGTTGGAAGAGACCACAAAGGCCATCCAGTCCAAATCCCTGCCATGCAGGAATAAACAATCAATACATTCCCGACAGATGGCCATCCAGCCTCTGCTTAAAAACCTCCAAAGAAGGAGACTCCACCACACTCTGAAGCAGTGCATTCCACTGCTGAACAGCTCTTACTGTCAGGAAGTTCTACCTAATGTTTAGGTGGAATCTCTTTTCCTGTAGCTTGAGTCCATTGTTCCGTGTCCTAGTCTCTAGAGCAGCAGAAAACAAGCTCACTCCATCCAAATTGGAGCATGTCCAGAGAAGGGCAACTAAAATGGTGAAAGGTCTGGAAACCATGCCTTATGAGGAGAGATTTAGGGAGCTGGGTATGTTTAGCCTGGAAAAAAGACGGTTAAGGGGCGATATGATGGCCCTGTTTAAGTATTTGAAGGGATGTCACGTTGAGGATGGAGCAGGCTTGTTTTCTGCTGCTCCAGAGACTGGAACACGGAGCAATGGATGCAAGCTCCAGGAACAGAGATTCCACCTCAACATTAGGAGGAACTTTTTGACAGTAAGAGCTGTTCGGCAATGGAACAAACTCCCTCGGAGTGTGGTGGGGTCTCCTTCCTTGGAGGTCTTTAAACAGAGGCTGGATGGCCATCTGTCGGGGATGCTTTGATCAAGATTTCCTGTGTGGCAGGGGGTTGGACTGGATGGCCCTCCTGGTCTCTTCCAACTCTACAATTCTATGATTCTATGATTCTATCCTCAGTATGACATCCCTTCAAATATTTAAACACAATTATCATGTCACCTCTCAGTCTCCTCTTCAACAGGCTAAACATACCCAGGTCCCTAAGCCGCTCCTCATAGAGCATGGCTTCCAGACCTCCCACCATCCTGGTCGCTCTCCTCTGGACACATTCTAGCTTCCCAATATCCATCTTGAATTGTGGTGTCCAGAACTGGACACAGTATTCCAGGTGAGGTCTGAGTAAAGCAGAATAGAGTGGCACTATTACTTCCCTTGATCTAGACACTATAGTCCTATTGATGCAGCCTAGAATTGCATTGCCTTTTTAGCTGCTGCATCACATCGCTGACTCATGTTCAGCTTGTGGTCCACTAAGACTCCTAGATCCCTTTTGCATGTACTGCCATCAAGCCATGTGTCACCCATCCTATATCTAATCTGTTAAGGTCATTTTGAATTCTGATCCTGTCCTCTGGGGTATTAACTACCCCTCCTAATTTGGTGTCATCTGCAGACTTGATAAGCATGCTCTCTATCCCTTCATCCAAGTAATTGATAAAGATGTTGAATAGCACTGGGCCCAGGACAGAACCCTGTGGCATCCCGCTGGTCACTTCTCTCCAGGATGAAGAAGAGCCATTGATGACTACCCTTTGGATTAGATGCCAGTTAAACTATCACTGCATTTATATCCCACTTTTCATTGAAGGAACTTGTATCCTTGAAGAAACTACATTGTATCCCCCACTATTTCTTCATAACAATCCTTTGAGGTGGGCTGGCTAAGCAGTAGAGACAGAGCCAAGGTCATAAAGTAAGCTTCACAGATGAGCTATCATTTGAACCCTGGCCTCCCAGACCTTTGTCCAACATTCTAATGAAGTCTGACCATGCCCTAGTTTAATACTCCAACTCTTGAAGCACTTTACCCTAGTTCTCTTGCATCTTTTGCCAAGTTATACTTCACCATGATACTAATTTCAGAAAGATGATAGTCATCCAAGAACTCATGGTGTTGAGTCCCTCTGTTTACTTGCTGTAAATAGAAGAACTGATATCCTAAGCTTCTGTATGCAGGGTGATTTCTGATAATAAGCCATGCTTTCTGTAAAATGTATAATTCACTTGCACTTTCAGGAAGGTTTATCCAGCATGCTTATTGGAGTGGGAGAAGCAAGCTGTAGTGAAGATCCTTGTTTTCTGATGATTTCAAAGGTGTCTTGCTTATGCTTTTTTTTTCTTTCATTATGGACACCATAGCACAAAGTGTGCTATGACGTTTATATGAGGACTTTGGAATATTTTTGCCTTTTTAGAGCCAAGGGAGAATCCTGTATTTCAGCTTTAGCATCATTTTATCCCACAGTCTAGAAGGCTTTTGTAGGAAGGCCTAAGTTTGGCGGTCAACAACCAAGCCACAGAAGAAGAGTTATACAGTATCTTATCCTAGGAATCTAGATGGAATGTGTGGATACCACACCTGTAGTGGAAGAAGTGGAGCATTATTAGAATTCAGACCTTCTAAGTAATAATGTGATTGGTAATCTTATGGCTCAGTGTATTTTAGGGGCTAGGATGTCACTGTGCTTTCATACTTTTACTCAGAGCGGAGTCTACTTGGTATTGTGTACGTAGCCAGGCCTAATCTGCTCTGAGTTGCCAAATGGGCTTTAGAGCCTCTCAGAAAGGAAGCACCCAGCTGGAGCAGAGGGGTGGAGCATATCCCCCAGCATTGCGCAGATAGAGGACAAGAATGTGCACAAAATGTACACGTCATGCTAATTTACATGTATAGACAAATTTAGAATTACTATATTATCTATAATTGAAATGCAAATATAATAATATGGTGGGGAAGCCCATGAGTAAGTGACCTGTGGGCCTGCTCAGTCTGTTGTCAAGATGCTAAATCACTGGGCTATTTCAAGGCCTCTGCTCTCCCTTCTGAAGGTTATTTTCTATTTAAACTAGTCTTGGATTAAATAGCCTTTCAAACAGAGAACATCTTCAGTTAGAGGACCATCCCTGACAGCTCTTCAGACAGAGGACTTCTCTACCACTACCTTTCAACACCTCCTGCTGGCCTCTGTTCCGAGGTTTTATATCCACATAGTAACTGGTCAATTTAATAGTAGGTCAAAATTTATAATAGTAACCAGGGCCTAAATACCTAAAGGAATCAGATCTCATCTGATCTTGGAGGCTAAGCAGGATCAGCTTTGTTTAGTACTTGGACAGGAGACCACCAATGGATAGCAGGTACTGTAGGCTATATTTCAGAGAAGGGAACTGGCAAACCCACCTCTGAGGATTCCTTGACTAAGAAAACCCTATGAAATTCATGGGGTCCCCATATGTTGACATCTGACTTGGAGGTGCACACACACATGCAATTGTCACTACACAGCTGGGTCATATTACAACTGGCTCAGGATAGATCATGTCTTATCATTATCAATGGGCCCTAAAAGTAGCATCTGTTAAACGTACAGCTGACTCCACGCAAAACTCTTTGTTTTGCTGCATAAGACAGTTTTCCACAGATTAGTGAGCCATTGTCAAAAGGAAAAGACTTGTATCAGATTAGATTAAAATGGCAAGGTTGGGGTTCTTGCTTCGATGTGTTAACATGAACATTCATACTGTTCCATTCCAGTAGGATTCGCTTATTGTTTTTATACTTGTGCCATGATCCACCACTGGGGGAGGTGCATGTCCGACTGATGCTGAGATGGGGATACACATCCCATTCCAGAGCCAGTAGGCACTCTCGGCACAATTGGACTGGGGCCAGTGAGTGTTGGGACAATATAATGTATACAGGGTTCAGCTATAGGATTAACACAAGTGAACCTTGTGCATGTAACTGCAAGACTCTTTTTTGAGGGGGGGGAGCTAAGAAAAAGGCAGTTTGCAAGAGGAAAGTCTGACTTTTAGCTCCAGCTTCAAGCCTTCTCCTAGGTTATTTAAACATTGGCATTGCCATCAATTGTATTATGTTTCACAAGGCCTCAAGAAGGTTTTCAAATTGCCAAACTATTTTCTGCTGCTAAGCTCTCAGCTTGTTGTCAAGCTCAAAGAATTGTGCCACAAATGCATTTGAGAAGGAGGGGATTTGGATCAAAAACTGCCCAAAGACAATTGCGGTGACCCTAAGCAACTCTTGCAACATAGCAGGAGCACAACAGAGGAGAGGAATAGCATATTTCCAAGGGAAAGTGTGGCGTGGTCTGGACAAAGTTTTTACATAATCTGTATGAAATGCAAGAGGAGAAGAACTTCCACTTTGCCTAAGAATCGAGAAACCAAACCTTGCTTCAACAGAGGCCTAACACAGCGGTGAACTGAAATCACACCACTTAATTATGTGTGAATATGAAATGAAGACTGATTAGGTAAGCTGACGTAGGTACTTGTAACCAAGATGCCTCACATAAGCGCCTGAAGCCATCTTTATTTCAGTTTGACAGGAAGACCAGTGAACACAAAATGGAGGCTACACTCTGTCTTGCTGATGCTGTGATGACAGGTGTTAAGCTGAGTGTCACCATACAGCTGCCTCCCATTGTGGTTTCCTCGATGTGAAGCTTCTGGCTAGTCTGTTGGGTTCTAGCTCACTGGAATGGCATCAGGGCACCTTATCCAAAGGCAGATAATGCGTTCAGCACTGCATGTTGGTGAGGTGGATATATTGTAACATAAATGCTTGTTTGGATCCAAAATAAACCACAACAATTTACAAAGCTGTAAAACTTAAATGGTTTTTTTTTTCTTTTTTTTGGTCAAAGAAAAAAAAATAAAACCTTGTTGTAAAGAATTACTTTCTGCCTATAACTGCTTTATGTTTTCTTTAAACTGATAATCTGCAGTTTTGATTCTGTGGACATTCCAATCGTGTTAAAAATAAAATTCCTTAGCATATTTTATACCACATGTAAATGTTTCTGGCACTTCAAAAATTACATCAGCTGTGTAGTTTTTTCAAACTAGGATTTTGTATTTCAGGAGCCTAATAAGTACACCTTTCATAGATAGAATTTTCACCCATATTTTCTCATAACCCAACAGGAAATTTCATGTTCATTCATGAAATCTCTTCTTGAAATCTCATTACTCTTCAATAAGCTGAATTGAATTACATCTCTTATGTAAATCTGTTGCAGCGTATATAGCCATCATAATAAACACAGTGTCATTCTAGAGTAGAGCTTGGAAAGTTACTTTTAGGAAAAAATAATATAGGGAAATAATCACAGAATGGGACTTTAGAACATCTAAGGATATAAAGAAATATCATTAATTGTCTTGTCCTTGTTAAGACAGGCTGTCTCAGCATGTCATGAAACTCATTTCAGTATTTTCTAGCTCCTGCAAGATTTCTGCAGCCTGAAAAAACTGGAAAATGCCCAGTAACCTATGAAAATAATAATATACTATAATAACAATGGACTGGTTTTAGTAGTATAAAAACACTTTAAATAATGCAACAGTACCATGCAACAACAAAACAATGCAATGCAACAGCAAAGAGTACAACATTGCAACAACACTCTCTGGTACAAAGATATAATACAAAGGAATAGGTACAAAAAAACATGGTAGCTACAGCATAATAAAAGTGAAGGAGAAAATTTCTGAAACTTCTCATTCTCATGCATGAGGACACAACAAGCAAGAAATTACGGTCTACATCATCCTGCCACTGCTTGTTATGGATACCTTCAGTATGTCATTGTATTCATTGTTCTTAAACATGGTTTTCAAGCCCTGCCCCAATTCCAGTAGGGACATTTAAGATAAAATTTTTGCAATGGAGAAAAAGAGGAAATTTTCTAGATGGTATCTAAAAGCAACAAGGAAATCTGAATCCAGAATCCATAAAAAAATCAATACTTTTATTGGCCAACCAAACTGTAAAACACATGATGCAAGCTTTCTAAGCTTACTGGTTCCTTCATCAAGCAAAATATGTTAAAAAATAAAAAAAAAGTGATGGTGTTGAAGTCACAGGCCTACATGTTGTCTCAGATGTTACTTGTGTAGAGTAAGGGATCTCATGCAGGCAGAAGCCACTCCTACTTCCTGGCCATGTGGGAACTGAGACAAAGGACAGTAAATTTTAACTCCTTCTGCAACAGCAAGGCAACCTGCAATGAATGGCTGCACCATCCAAAAATGTAAATGAAAATGTTGACCATTACTCAACAATCACCATGCAAGATGGGCTGGTATTATTTTATGGACAGCTTTATAGGTACACAGTGTGGCAATGGCTTACCCAAAGCTACCTTCGAAATTTGCAGCTGTGTTTTCGAAATCGAGAAACTGTTGGTTTCATGCTCATAACTACCATCCTAACTCAACTTTCAAACTAAAATCCCAGCTTGTAATGGTGTTCACCCACAACTGTGGATAGCTAACATCTCCACGCCATTTCTGAAGAAAAAGACCATGCCATTGAGAAGAGAGAAGAAGTAAACAGTAGTTAGGAATACATGGAGTAAACGTCCATGAAATGTTGGAGTGTATGGTTTATTTTGTGGTTTATTCGCTTTAGAGGCTCTGGCTCTTCAAACATATGTTTAAGTGGTGGTGGTAGCATTCTTCCTCTATTTTTTATTCAGATTTTTAAAAACAGAATAATCCATCCCCATCTTCTCCACACTCTTCCCATTGTACTGACATGTTGCTGTTTGGTTTAAAAAGAGCTGGGTTTGGCCTTTAATCTCATGAGCCATAACTTGAACCCTGTGTCATTCCTCCTCCACTATACAGTAGGCCTGCCTCCATAACTATAAAAGTCACTAGAAGGGTATATTGCAACAGCTGGAGGAAGGATGCCCAATAAGTTAAAACCATATATTGTACTAAAACTTAGTTGTACATTAATTATTACAAGTAATTAGTAATTTGCAACTAAACACTTCTGAGCTCTGAGAAGTACACAGTCTTAATAAAAAAAAATTGAAACTAATCATCAGATCAGTAATCTGTAACTGGACCTTGTTGAAATTGAATCTTTTATAAAACAAATATTTCAGTATGAGATTTTGTGCAAGACCTGCATCAACAAGTGAACTCAAGAACAGATAAAGGAAATTGCTTAGCTCATCTTGGAACGTTTTTATTTGAAAACTCAGGTTATTCAAGAGTCCAGCTTCTTCTACAATAGCCTGAAGGGAATGTGATAAATGGCTGTGAATGCAGGGAGGAAAATGAGGATGATATGGTTTTATTAGATGTAATTGAGGTCAGAGCAAGTGGTAATGGGGTGGAACTGCAGAAGATAGAAAATACTTCCCCAAAATATAATAATTAAGCCTATTGCCCTCTTCAACCATGCCATATACCTACAGTAATGAGCTGAATTATCCCATCCCTGCCACAGACTTCATGTTCTTTACTTTAAATGCCTTTGTATGCTACATACTCTGACCTCCTCTTCTTATTCAAAATCCTTCCATGTAACTTTTATCCTCCAACTCTACCACCCTCAGGTTGGAAGTATACATTGCCACTGGCCATACCAGCTAATGAACTGTGGATGTTCCGGTCCATTAAAACACATTTTTCCAAACTTTATTCCAAGATTCATCCCACCGCTGCTCCACTATAAAGCAGAAATGGGAGGATGTGCTTTGCTGGAGAGAGATACTGTATAAGGTGGGGGAGGAATATGGACGATATGGTTATCCTCACCATCTTGCCCTAGGGAACAGCACACCCATAGCTACCTATTGAGGTTTCCCCTCTTTTTTATTTTTTTTTTTAATCTTCATCTCAACTCAAGTGAAGGCTTGCTCCTACTAGCCATTTTCATTTCCGCCAATACCTATGAGCCCCCATGGGCTTGGAAACATTCTTAGATAACAAAACAGAGCATGGGATTGATTCACTGGTTAACGTTAATTCACTGTTTTGTTTTAGTGATTTCACCTAACTTTCTAAATTCCCCAATTAATGTTGAAGTTAAAAACATGGGCTGAGATCTTGCATCATACCTGTAGCCATAATGTCATAGCTATAGTCCATCTCCTGAGCTAACTCCCAAAACCCACCTTAAAAATCAGCCAGCCACACCAAGGGACAGAGTTCTGTGGTGATAGCAAGTGGGGCACTAAAGGATGAGCAATCTAGACTCATCCTGCCAGTGAGCCGCAGTGCAAGGAGCTGAAGTAGGGACTCTTGCAGATCCTGTCGCAACTCCATGGTGCAACGTGACTAGCTGGCGGGGTGGGGGGGCTGGATGCATCACCCTTCAGCACCTGCTCCCCAGCATCACAGAACTCCATCCCTCTGTGCAATCATGATCAGAGCAATGGTAGCACATTCATGAATGGGAATAGGAAACAGTTACAAGGTCATAAGTCTAATTTACGATATTGTAACTAACAAGACACCAGCTATGCTTCAGTGATTTACACTGGGCCCTTGGTATCCGCTGGGGGTTGGTTCCAGGACCCCCTGTGAATACCAAAATTCATGGATGCTCAAGTCCCATTGTATACAATGGTGTTCCTTATATAAAATATCAAAATCAAGGTTTGCTTTTTGGAATTTTGGGGAGGACATATTGTGAAGCTGTGGATGGTTGAATCCTTGGATAAAAAATCCATGGATACGGAGGGCTGACTGTAGGTTAGTGTCTCTCCCTCTGTCATATATTCAGTAGAATAGGGACATCTGCTTCCTCAGGAGATGAAGATGAAATATTAGAATTGGAAGGAATGTGTCACATGGCTGTATTAATCAGATTGTTCAGTGTGATTTCTTTAAGAATACAGCAAGGAAGTGAGAGAAAAGAAACAGAAATTTTCTGGAACCCAGGTCAGATAGCAGGGCTTGTGAAACAGAAGAACAGCTCAGTTTGGGAAAGAACAGAAAACAAGAAAAAGAGTGTGTCTTTGAAGGCAATGGGGTGGAAGAAAGGGTTTCATTATTTTACTTAAAGACCGAAACCTTCAAGCAGCCCAGGTCCTTTCCAAATGCCCCTCACAGGCTGTATAGAAGGAAAGTGTTTAGAATCTTTCTTCAGGGTGGGGTGCATTATGACTCTGGTCAATAACGTCTCCTCTGTTAATTTCACAGCAGCAGCAACATGTCTTAACAGTATTTTTGGCCTCATAAGCCCCCATAAGCCTCGCATTCCAGATGGTGGCTTCAAATGATTTACTCGTGTTAGTCCTTCGCCGCCACCTTTTTTTCTTTAATCGTCCAAGGTACACTGGAGGGATATAGTGATTTTCCAATTTAATAGGAAAGCAAAACAAAAAATAACCAACCTGTTTTATCACCTTAGTGAGCGACCTTAGCCCTGTTTGCAAGCCCCGCCCCTGCTCTTGCCTGGCCAACCAGCTTTGTGCTTCCCTTCAAATTAATTTTCGTTCAATTGTCCTAATGAGCAGGAATGTGCACCCTCTCATGGTTGTTTAAAAAGTATGGGAAAAGCTGCAAAGGCTTTTCCTGCATTGTTGTTTATCATTTTGGGCCTCCCTTCTTCCGGATAGTGTGGATTGGTGTGTGGTCCCATTTAGACAGGTAGGATTCCCAGTGAATTTCATGAGGGGTATTTTAACTGTTTAGACAACCACAGTGCATCTGGTCAGAGTTGATAAGGAATGTTGGGACACAAGCAGTAGAGAAAGTACCAATGTTACCATTTATAACTGTGTTGATTATGTGCTTTGGTGAAAAGGTGTCCTATCCTATCAATACCTCCATGAGTGCTCCACGCCAAAGTACGAGACATATTTAGAAATGTCAATCATCATAAACATAACTAGAGTCATCAACAGTGAGAGCAGGACTGGTACCTTGGCAAAACAGTGAGAACATCCCCTCCAGTGGGCTTCCTCAGCCCTGTTGTTTGATAATCCTACATAAGATGACAGGAGCCTGAGTCATCCTCTCCTTATGATAGATGGCAGGGGAAGCAAATTATATTGGAGACAATGGAAATGCAGATCATTACTCTTAATAATAGATTTAGAGGAGGAAGCACAGATATAAATATAGAAGAAACTAAGGCCAAAGAAGAGGTGCTTCAGGAATGCTATTTATGGTACAGGGAAACCAGTGTGAGTGCTGCTGGTGCAAAGATTAAGGAATGGCATGACAGACATGATGGACTAGATGGGAGGTGAGGAAACGTAGCTTGCAATTACTGGTAGTACATAATCTGTAACATTTCACAGATGAAAACCAGGATGCATATGGCCAAGCAACATCAGAATGTGGTCAAGGTGGCAAAGGTTACTAAGGAGGAAGAACAGACAAGCCAGGAGAGGTTGCATCAGTTTGTTTTTGCCTGAGCCAATTGGGAAGAGCAAGATTCCTTCCTCTCTTCTTAGAATCATAGAATCATAGAATTGCAGAGTTGGAAGAGACCACGAGGGCCATCCAGTCCAACCCCCTGCCACGCAGGAAATCTTGATCAAGCATCCCCGACAGATGGCAATCCAGACTCTGTTTAAAGACTTCCAAGGAAGGAGACCTCACCACGCTCCGAGGGAGCGTGTTCCACTGCCGAACAGCTCTTACTGTCAAAAAGTTCCTCCTCATGTTGAGGTGGAATCTCTGTTCCTGGAGCTTGCATCCATTGCTCCGTGTTCCCGTCTCTGGAGCAGCAGAAAACAAGCCTGCTCCATCCTCAGCGTGACATCCCCTCAAATACTTAAACAGGGCTATCATATCGTCTCTTAACCGTCTTTTTTCCAGGCTAAACATACCCATTCTTCTCTCCCCCCTGTTGAGTTACCTGAATAAAAAGCTACTTTTGCACTTTGAACTCAGTTTGCAGAAACTGAATTAAGCCAAGGACAAAGGAAGAAAGTAGAAGGGGGAAAGAGAAACTAGAACATTTTAACAGCAGGCATAAAAGTGGGAGGTCAGAGGATTAATTAAGACTGTCCTACCATATCGGGACAGTTGGAGGGTATGCATTTCTTTCCCCTCAAAAGCCTAAAATCACAGCCTGAGATAGTTGCCTCACTTGGTGTAATGGTAGTGCTGATGCTGCCTTTTTAATTGAGTGCAAACTATGTTTGTACTGTGAATTCAATTTCCAGCAACTGAATGAAGTACAGTTGTCCCCCCATATTCACAGATTTGGCATTCACGGATGTAAGTATTCACATCTTGAAAATATTCTTTAAAAAATAATAATCCAAAAAGCAAACCTTGATTTTGCCATCTTATATAGGGAACACCATTTTGCTATGCCATCGCATGTAATGGGATTTGAGTATTCATGGATTTGGGTATTCACGGGGGGTCCTGGAACCAAACCCCCACGAATGTGAAGAGACAACTGTAATCTGAGGACAAAGGGGGAAGTGAAAGGAGGAGAGAGAAACTGGGACATTTTAAAACAGCTGAAAATGTGGGATGGCAGAGGATTAATTGGGACTGTCCCTATCAAATCAGGACAGCTGGGCGATATGATGGTATCATTACTCTGGCATCATAAATCCACATTTTTTTCACCAGACCATAATGTCTGTCTTTTTCCATTCCCTGTCAGAGCCCTGTTGAAATGCTCCAACTCCAGCAGAGGACTGAAAAGACCAAGAACCTTCCTTAGGTCCTCTACAGACCTGAAGAAGCCCAGTAATGTCACCTGGGTGGGGATGATAGGGCTTAGAGGCTTCTGTGCTTGCCACAGCCCTTGGGGAAGGTGTAACTGTGCCAGCACTGCCAGGTGGAGCATGGAAACTTCGGAGGCCTCAAGGCCTCAGTGTATCACTGGTAGGTACACTGGAGAAGCCCGGAGTCTCTCTCTGCATTCAGTGCCACTCTCATAGGTAGGGCGTACCATACATCTCAACTTTGGATTTCTCACTGGAAGGGAGGGTGACAGCAGAAATATCCCATCCAGTTTAAGAGCAACTTGGATGTTCCTGTGTACATGTGGAGGATACAAGTCAGCTGGGTATCATCCTACAAAGGCTCCTCAGAGGAACTATGCTTTTCAACCTCTTCTGAATGGTCTCTCCATTAATCATTTACACAGATTATGGACTTTTTCAAATGGGAGGAAAAAGCTCTGAGGAGGTTGGGAGAAGAATGGGGCTGTCATGCTTACAGACCCCATTTCAGATGACGCAGTCCTCCTCCCGACCTCCTCCCAACCTTCCCTCGTGCTGCGGGCACCACTTTTTATTGACAGAAAACCTCTGTCAATAAAAAGCGGCACCCACAGCACAGGGGAAGCACGGGGGAAAGTTGGGAGGAGGATGGTGTTGTCTGAAACAGGGCTCTGTAAGCGCAACAGCCCCATTCTTCTCCCGACCCCCTTGGGGTTCCCCCCTCCCCCATTTGAAAAAGTCCTAGGAATCAGGCACAGCGTGGGAGGTGAGGGGAAGCTAGGTAAAACTTTATCATGCAGTGTTTCATTTCAGAGACCATTCCTTTGAGAAGGTTTCTAGCTCTTTTGTGTGTACAGAGCAGAGCCAGGCCTGAAATTAGATATTTAGGTAATTATTATCTGTGCTGTTCCTCACTCTGCTTGTAATAACTAACCAGGGCCATGAGAATAACTCCAGTATCTAAGGTACAATTACTGTGCCAGTCTCCATCAGGACAGGTTTAATGCCAACAAATACAGCAAATGCCAGCATCCTCCTGATATATTTGCCCCAGTTGGAGGAGTCTTCATGTTTTCCTAGTTTTCAGAGAGGCAGGTCTTGTCTATACAAAGGGGGGGGGGAACCTGACTGATCCACAGTAATAGCAAGTTGCAGCAGTTGCAACCTGTCTTAATGGTTTACAGCCCCCATAAACTTGGCATGCCTGTAGTTAAGAAGGTGGCCGTGAGTATTTTTAAATCTGCTGCAGCCACCTTAAAAAAAACCACAAAACTATTTCTATGGTGTGCACAAGCAATATTCCACCTTTCCAAAAAAGAGAGAAAGAGCTCAAATCTCCATTTATTGCCGATCACTCGCTATGGCGAAAATCCAACATGGTAGCAGCGGGTGCTTGCCCTGTAACCAAGCCCTGTCCCCTGCATTCATCCAGGCCAATCAGATTTGTGCTTTGTCTTGTATGGGGAAGTGATTCATGTCGAATTGCTTGTCTTAATGAGAAAAAATGCACATATCACAGGACCTTTTTTTAAAAGTCAGGAAAAGCCATAAATGCTTTTCTCACATAGTTTTTCCACTTTTTGGCACCCCTCCTTCACAATACGATGAGACAATGTGGGATGCATAGATTTTCCTTGGTTTTTTTCTGAGCTGTGAGGCCGTGTTCTGGAACAGTTTCTTTCTGACATTTCGCCTGCATCTGTGGCTGGCATCTTGCAGGCGAAACATCAGAAAGAAACTATTCCAGAACACGGCCTCACAGCCTGGAAAAAACCCAAGGAAAATCTATGGATGCCGGCTGTGAAAGCCTTCGACTTCACAATGTGGGATCCCATTAAGACAGCTCATATTCTAGGTGAATTCTGTGAGGGGTATTTTCACTGTATAGACAACCCCATAGCCCTGTGGCCATGTTAGTCTATTTCCACTGAAAAGTAAGAGGAAAAAGTAATATTGTAGCTCCTTTAAGACTAAGACTTAGGCCAAGATCCTGCATCTAAGCATGCAAGGCATGACACTCTACATGCACAGCTCTGCACCCCTTGCCTCCCTGGCAGGTGCCAATCTATAGAGGCTGCTGCTATGACAATTTACTGGCTAGGGGGAGAGGAGGGAGAAGGGAGGGGTGCCACAACTGGGTGCTGCTGGCCATCTCCCTCTCCTCTGGCCAGTAAAAGGCTGCAACAATGCCCCCAGCTGCCTGGAGAGTTTTGGGGTTTTTTTGATGTTGCATGAATTGCTCCTTACACAACATCCAAAAAGAAACATACAGTGGGCCCTTGGTATCCACTGGGTTTGGTTCCAGGACCCCCTGTGGATACAAAATTCTGTGAATGCTCAAGTCCTATTATATGCAATGGCATAGTAAAATGGTATCCCTTATATAAAATGGCAAAATCAAGATTTGCTTCTTGGAATTTATTTATTTATTTATTTATTGACTATTTTCAAGCCATGGATGGTGGAATCTGTGGATGCCAAATCCATGGATACAGAGGGCCAACTGTACATGGATCCATGCACATGCTTGTGTCTGGCATCCATTAATGCCTGCCTATGTCTTTTTTTGGTTGTTGAGGATTTTGATATTCTCGTCCATCTTCTGCAATAACCATGAACTCTGGCTATGTCCCCACAAAAAGATGCAGAATGATTACAACAATCACTGTGATCCACCAGAGGACCCCAACAAATCTCAGCTGATGATGTAATCATTCTGCATCAGGCTAGGGGGACACAGCCAGACACTTTTCTGACCCGCCTCTTCACTGCTTTCTACCAGATGCAGAATGGCCATAGATGGCTGCAGCAGTTGAATAGTGAGTTCAGGGGATGTTGAGGAGATATGTAGTGTAGTTCTGCATGGGGACTACGTAACTGCACCCTACAGGATCTCAGGCAACTATTTTTCCCTCCTTGTTCCCACACTGAAAACTCTAGGGAAAAAAATGGTAACTGATTGTCAAAGCTTAGAAAAGCTCCTTTTCTATCCATGCTGTCTGTGGGATTCTGCAAGCTGTAGTCAAAGAAAGTTACTTTTTTGAATTCTAATGTTGGTAATAATTCAAAGCAGACTGATTCACTCACACAGAGACAATGTTGGTGATGGCTTTTATGAGGTAAATTTGATAGAATCACAGAGTTTTTACACTGATGAAAATCCATTCGCTTGTCAGAAAAATCACCTTCAGGTCTCTCTCTGGCTTTTCTTCGCAAACAAAGGTTCAGGAAGGACTCATCCCGCGCTTACTGCAAGCGCGCTGATGACTAAAAAGGCCAATCCGAGATAAACAAGTCCAGTTGCAGAAAGCACAGCAGAAGGTCTCCTTGGGTGATGTTTCCAGGTTGTGATTCTTTCTGCGTTGTCGTTTCTCTTCAAGACTCAGACTGTTAGAATTATGAACCCCTCAGTCATCAACAGGAGTTCTGCTGTAGCAGCTAGAATTTAGCCCATGGCCAGAGAAGATGTGGCTATTCAAGTGATGTTGGACTGAAACTCCCATCCTCCCTCATACAGCTGATGGGAGTTGCAGTCAAACAACATCTGGAAGGCTGCAACCTGGATCTAGGCCTCAGAACACACTCCATATCCACCCTACCAGCAGAGGGTCCCCAAAACAGTCAAATCAGTAACTGGAAGCCACAAGCAGAGTCCCAGTCACCTCTGAAGCAACCCAGTAGCAAAAGAGGGCAGGAGCTTAGCAGAAATTCATTGCTAGACATCTGTTGCGCAGACTATGGAGCATGTGTGAAGGCAAAAGTTTTTATAAAGTTTGATGTGCTGAGATTGGCCTTTGGTGCCAGCTAACTGAATAGCCAAGCATCCTGGTACTGAAACCAAGAAAGCTCCCACAAGGCACTGAACTTTGCATGTGGCTGCCAGTGGAAGTAGAGCAAACCCCTACTACAGGAGGTAAGGGTCCAGAGCTTGAGTGCTAGGAGCCCCAGTTTAACATGTGTGTGTGTGTGCGCACTCACACACAGGCAGACACCTCTGGATCAATCAATTTCCAAATTATTCCATTTTTCTTTTAGGTTTTTGGCATGTTATAGTACAGTACATAAATACATGTAGGCAGCAGGTGGGTTAATACAGAGTTTTCTTAGCAAGTAACTCTAGCCTTCATAGCAAAGCTAGGGTTGGAGGTTAAGCAAAATTAGAATGGAAGCAAGCAAACAAGCTTCGGGACTCTTGAAAGTTCTTGCTTCCCAAGTAAATTGAACCTATAAATGGTAGGTTTGTTATCATATGCTGTCAAGTTGGCTTTGACTTATGGCAACCCTGTGAATAAGAGACCTCCAAGAGCCCTGGTCATCAACAGTCCTGCTCAGGTCCTGTGGCTCCCTGGACCAAGTCAATACACCTGTAATGTGGTCTTCTTCTTCCTACTCAGGAAGCTTTTGACTTTACCAAGCACTATCATCTTCTTCAGTGAGCCATGACATCTCATGGTAAGACCAAAGTACAATAGCCTGTTTCTCGTTTTAGCTTCTAGGGAGAGTTCAGGTTTCATGTGCTCTCACGTCCATGTATTTGTCTTTTTGGTGGTCCATGCCTTTTTCTTTCTTTTCTTTTCTTTGGCGCACTCCTCCAGCACAACATTTCAAATGAGCTGATTCTCTTTTAATCAGCTTTCAGTACTGTCCAGCTTTTGCAACCATATATAGAAATTGGAAATGCCATCATATGGATGATTCTGAGTTTGATATTCAATTATCTGTTTTTACATTTGAGAATCTTATCTAGTTCCTTCATAGCTGTCCTTCCAAGTCTTAGTTTTCTTCTGATTGATTGACTATGGTCTCTATAGTGATAATTATAACTGTATGTAAATGTTATGTAAATCTTATGTGATAATTACTTTTATTTTCTTAATAAACAGCTATAACTCTGCTTTTGTACTTTCTTCCTCGATTTTCCACAGTAGCTTTCCAGGTCTTTGCTATTTTCTGCTAGTAATATTGATATTTCTTCCATTTATTTTCACCCCTCCTTCTTCCAAATCTACTCCTGCTTACCACATTAACGGTTCAGCATATAAATTTAACAGGGTGATAAAATACCTGATCCCCTTGCTAACTGGAAACCATTCTGTTTTTGCATATTCTGTCCTTAGAGTCGCATGTTGTCCAGAGCATAGCTTATGCATCAGGACAATAAAATGTTATGGCACTCCCATTTATTTTAGAGTGAACCACAGTTTACAATGTGTTAGCTAATTGCCCCCAACAAACTGGGTACTCATTTTACCGACCTACAGAAGCATGGAAGACTGAGTGAACCTTGGATCCCTCTGGGATCAAACTCATAATGTTGTGGCTGCAGTACTGGCATTTAACCACTGCGCCACCCAGGTCCTGATATAGGAAAGATGCAGGAACTCATTTTTTCCTTTGGATCAGGTCTACCCTTGATAGATTAAGGCTGCAATCTGAAACAACTGGAAGCATATATTTACTAGGGGTGCGTCCAGACAACACAAATAATCTAGTTTGAAACTAGATTATTTGCCATGGCTCCTTCCTATGGAATCCTGGGCTTTGTAGTTTGGTGTGGCACCAGCACTCTTTGGCAGAAAAGGCTAAAGACCTTGTAAAACTACAAATCCTAAGATTCAATTGGAAGGAACCATGGCAAATAATCCATTTTCAAACTGGATTATTTGTGTAGTGTGGATTAGGCCTTGGGCTCAGGTACACGACATTTTTTACTCCAAAAAGATGCAAGAAATGGAGAACTAGATTCTGTCACACACTGTACCCACAATTTGTTGCAGGTAGTAAAGTCCTCCTAGAAAATGTGTCCTTTCTAGCCATTTTCTAGGTCCTCCAAGGCAACTCTATGGTATTTTAAACCAGAAGTCCCATTATTATCAATGGCATTCACTATTATCCACGGTTTTCAGTGTCCACGCCCACCCCAGAACCAATCCCCAGTGGATAAGGGGGGGCCTACTGTATTACATAATTTTCCACCAATAATTTAGTTTAAAAACTATATTATAGGCACTAACATAATATTTTTGTTTATTAGCAATTAATGTAATGGTGTAGATTTCCTCAAAGGAAAAGAAAGAGTGGACTACAAGCTGAACATGAGTTAGCAGTGTGATGCAGCAGCAAAAAAAAAAAAAAAAAAAAAGCCAATGCGATTCCAGGCTGCGTTAATAGGAGTATAGTGTCTAGATCAAGGGAAGTATCTATTTTCTGGCGTATAAGAAGACTGGGCATATAAGAGAACCCCCAACTTTTCCACTTAAAATATAGAGTTTGGGATATACTTGCCATATAAGACTACCCCTGTCCAGCCAGCCACCCCATGTGGCTTCAGGAAGCACTAGGGGGGGGGGCTGGCAAGCCTCACCTCATCCAGCCAACCACCCCCTCCGCCCTTCCCGAAGCAGCGATGGGGCTCAGAAGATTCAGCACCCACCCTATCTGGCATATAAGACAATCGCCGACTTTTGAGAAGATTTTCCTGGGTTTAAAAGTCGTCTTATACGTCGGAACATATGGTAATAGAAACATTCCATTCTGCTTTGGTCAGACCTCACCCGAAATACTGTTTCCAGTTCTGGGCACCACAATTCAAGAAAGCTACTGAGAAGGATGATGGGAGGTCTGGAAGCCATGCCCTATGAGGAGCGGCTTAGGGACCTGGGTATGTTTAGCCTGGGGAAGAGGAGACTGAGAGGTGACATGATAACTGTGTTTAAATATTTGAAGGGATGTCATACTGAGGATGGAGTGAGCTTGTTTTCTGCTGCTCCAGAGACTAGGACACGGAACAATGGGCTCAAGCTACAGGAAAAGAGAGTCCACCTAAACATTAGGAAGAACTTCCTGACAGTAAGAGCTGTTCAGCAGTGGAATGCACTGCTTCAGAGTGTGGTGGAGTCTCCTTCTTTGGAGGTTTTTAAGCAGAGGCTGGATGGCCATCTGTTGTGCTTTGATTGTGTGTTCCTGCAGGGCAGAAGCCAATTGGATGGGATGGCCCTTGGGGTCCCTTACAGCCCTATGATTCTATGCTTCTAGGCTGCATTCAGAGCCTAGGAAAGTTACTTTTGGATTAAACCTCCCAGAAATCCCCCTGCCAGCACCCTTTTCAAGGTCTGGTTGCATTGGTCTTTTTTTCAGCATTCTCTAGCCCTGTGGTTCTTAACCTGGGATCCACGATGTCCTCACAGGGGGCCCTCAAAGGCTTGAAAGCTGCTTGGCCCACCTCCTCCCTGTAGTAGAGCAGCCACATGACAGGAACCAAGGCAAAGGCTGGCTGGCTTGGCCTGCACATTGCCACTCAATCCACTACAGCCACAAACTTGCAGGAAGAAGCAAGAGTGCCTCTGAGGGAACGTTTAATGGATGGTGTAATTGTATTGTTGTTGTTGTTGTTCTTAGCTATTATGATTAGCTATTATTATTAGGGTTTTAAATCTTGAGTTAGGTCTTGGGGCAACAGAACATATTTAAAGGGGGTCCCTGATAAAGAAAAGGTTAAAAACCACTGCTCTAGCCTAATGGCTCTCACTTAACACTAATGGGATACTGGTGTGTTTTAGTGACAACAATAAAACCATTCTTCCCTGTAATATTACTCCAAATTTTTATTTATATTCTTAATATTCTTCTGTGAAAAGAGCTAGAGTGTTGTAGAAATTTCAGCATTGCACTATGACTGTGGAGCAGGGTTTGAATCCTCATTCAGCCATGAATACCCACTGGGTGACCTTGGGCAAGTCCCACTCTCTCAGCCTCAAAGGAAGGCAAAGGCACACCCCCTTTGAACAAACCTTGCCTAGAAAGCCAAGTGATAGGTTCACCTTACTCAGAAATGACTTGCAGGCACATAGGCAAACACACAAATTCCTTTTGCAGGTTGAACTCAGTTGGCAGCAAGGGGAGGAAGCTGAGGACCAAGGGGGAAAGGGGGAGAGGGGAGAGAAACCAGGGCATTTTAAGAGCAGCTGGAAAGATGGATGGAGGGAATCTATGTGGAGTGTAGCTGCCCAATGGGGACCCTTGGAGGGCAGAAGAGGGGGGCACCCTACTTCCCAGTAGAGGCAGGAGAAGGAGAGAAGAGAGATCAGACAAGAGAGAGAGAGGAAGGAAGGAAGGAAGGAAGGAAGGAAGGAAGGAAGGAAGGAAGGAAGCCCTTTCTGAAGGTGGAAGGGACCACGCTTTCCCTGAGAGAGCAGGGGAGAAAGAGAGGGAAAGAGATGACCCTTACACCTCCCTCCCCCCTCTCTTTCTCTCTCTCACACACTCAACCCTTTCTGACATAAATAGGAACACACACCTGGCTTGCGTTTTGATGATCTGCTGGGAGGAGGGAGAGAGGGAGCAAACTGCTCCCAGCTTCAGCCACATGGAGGGCAGCTTGTCCTGCTCGGTGGGGGCAGAGGAAGGAGACATTGCTTTTAAAACAAGGCCCTATAGTCACTTCTACGTGCCTCAAGCCCGCAGGAGGTATTTGGCTTGCTCTCTTGCTCATTCTTTCTCTCTTTCTCTTTCTCTCTCCAGTTTTTGCAGGAGGAGGGTTAGGAGGGCCCCCCTGCAGCTTACCATGCTGGTAGGGGGCAGAGGGAGGAAGGAGATAGGAGATGCTGCTTTAAAAAAAAAAGCCAGCAAGAGGTTTTTGGCTTGCTTTCTTGCTCGTTCGCAAAAAGCTTTTGCAGGAGGAGGGTTAGGATGGTGTCCCCTGTGGCTGTGGGGCCCACCGCAGATGCAGATTTTGCGGTATGCTTAAACTCGCCCTGATTTTATATCTCAGCTAACAATTCTTATAGGTCTCCTCCCTGAGACATACAGTGCATGAGGCTTATTGCATGCCAAATTAAAGCAGCAGGGCAGCTGAAAGGTTCCATCTTCCATGCTGCATTACTGCATGACATAGTCACTCTTCCATTCTGGTCCCATGGGAGACCAAGGTGAAACCACATCTATTTGCTAACTGGAAAAACCCATTAGCAAAAAGACACAGTTTTACCTCGGTCTCCCATGGGACTGGAGTGTCAGAACACTGGAAGAATGACAACATCATGTGGTAGGGTGGCACAGAAAGCAGAACCTTCCAGCTGCCCTGCCGCTTTAATTCAGCGTACAATAAGCCTCATGGTGTCTAGCGTACAAACTAATCAAGGTAAAACTGGACCAAAAAACCACAGGGCTTTGCATATGCTTTATCGACAAGTTCCCAAGCTGCGAACTGATGATGGCTGCAGACAATGTGGTTCACAAGACCATACAGCCCCGGGACAGCTGCCTCACACAACTTGTTGGCAAGGCCAGCATTGTTAACTCCTACTGAAGATAAAAATATACAAGAAATTCTCATATTGTGGTCAGCCTTCCATCAGCCAAAAGAGGCTTTGCCGGCCAAGCCTGTATGTGGGCATATTGTTGCCACAGCACTTGCCTACGCACTGACTGCAGGCTGCCCTTCCTCTGCAGAGCTTTTTGCAAGAGCTTATGCAGAGCACTTACATAATCTGAAGTTCCCTTCTATTCTAGACATTTTAACAATGCCGTAATGTGGGCAGGCCTAGCAGGTTTCTGCCACAGAAGCAAGAAGATGGTGGGGGGGGGGAGCAAGGAGAGATTTCAATACTCTGTATTATATTCTTCCTGCAGTGATGGAGGAAGGTTCTGGAGGATGGGGTGACCTAGTGATGCTGGATCCACTCCCAGGACTACTGGCCATGCTTGCCCCCACCCACACCCCACTATAAGCAGTCAGGTAGTGTGCCAGTGCAGAACAAATTCATAAAGCTGAATGTCAGTGGAAGACATCCCAAATCTAACCAGGCAACACAGGAGACACCTAACGCTTCTTTTAAGAACTAGTATGCACTTGCACAATTGGTGCTCTTTCACTGAGGCACCAAAGGACGGCTGGCACATCTAAATAAACCATCACAAGATTTCCACATTGCCCAACACTGGGGGTTTTCCTGTATGTGTTCCAGAGGAGATGTGACATTCTGGATGTGACAGGCAGAAGGGAAACCCTACTTTTCACCAGAACTAGGCTTCACTCAGGGTCACTGCCAAGAACTGGGAATCCCAAGGGAAGGAGAGAGTTCAGTAGCCACTACATTCATAATGTGAGTGCTTCTAGCCCTAGTGAAGGTCTCTGAGTGCTTAACATGTGGGAGGGGAGTTTGTCTCAAACCAGGATCTGGAGCTTTTGAAATGTGTTTCATGATGCAGCCCAACAGCATGTGGATGCACTTCATGGAACTGAAGGGATCAAATGCCTGTGGGTGGGTTCCTATGCAAGGGCTGTGTTTTTTGAGGTCTTCCAAACCATATACCATTCTACATGAGCAACCTGATGCCCTCCAGCTTTCTTAAAATTCCGGGCATGGATTATGGGAGCTGTAGTCCAAAGCATTTGAAGAACCCTAGGTTGCACATGTCTCTCATCTATTAACAACCGATAAAATGACATTATGGGTAAGATTATCAACCATGACAGAGAGCTTTCCCCTTTCAGATTTGTGTAACACAAGAACAGATGCAACCTACTGTGGTGAAGAAGAAAGGTCTGATTTCTCAGTGATTCCTGGCAGGTCCAGACTTTTATGTTCAAAACTTTAATTCTGTATTTCTGTTTACCCATGCTGGCCAGCCTGAGGACCATGGAAATTGCATGGCCACAACATGATGGAACTGGCTTTCTCCTGGTGCTTGTCCCCACTACATGATACTTGGGGAGACTGACTCTCAACTAAGAATATAGAAAATTGTCTTCTAGCAGGTTACAGTAAAATTCTCTCCATGGTTCTCATCTTTGAAAACTTAACATTTTAGGGCCTGATATTTGATTAAACTCAAGCCAGTTTCCTTAAGAAATGCCTTCCCTGAACTGTGATTTCAAGTAATGCCAGCTGGTGTTTTAGATGGACGCTATAATAAGGTGCTATTTGAAAACAGACTATGTATTGTAGCCAATGTCAGGTGGAAGACATTGTGCATTGTGCTAACTTGTCCCTTGCGTAGCAACCCAAGAGAGATTTCTGAAGCCCTTGCTGAGAGATGAAAGTGGGAATTCTCTTGTAGAACTGGTTCAATTTCTTTTGAGTGATACCAACAGCTTTGTAACACATAAAATGGCCTTTTTTTGCTTTGGCTGTAAAAATAAGTCTAGCAAGAAAGGGGTTAAATAAAATGGCCACAAATTGTCATGGAGATTCAAAGTATTAATTTGATTTTTTTGTTGGCAACTTTGAAATTCACCGATAATTTGAACTGTTTATACCCTGATAACAACTTTGGGTGCTGTATGTAAAATTATTGGGTGCTATTTGTACTTTTTATCTTGAATGTTTTGTGTATTTTAAAGCTGTTTGTCATGGCCTTTGGTAAGCACAATAAATGTATTGGCAAGGTTAGAATTAGACCACTGAAAACATCTGTCTCACTATAATCTACTTGAGGTGTGCTCAACTTGGGCCTTCTAGATATTGTTGGACCACAATTTCCATCAGGCCTATGAAACCTAGTGTATGGTGAAGGATGATGATGGGAGATGCTGCAGCCTAACATCTGGAGAGTCACAGATTGCCCAATCCTAGGTATCTATACTGAGTGACAGAAGTTCTGCATCTGAGAAAAAATTCCCCAACCCTACCAAAAAATGAAGCAAAGTTAATACTTTACCACTGACCTATATAGCTTTTGCCCTAATCTCTGAACCTGGAGTTTCCATGTGGCTCTCATGAATATTAGGTAGTGAATGAATACTGGGTTGCCTTCTAGTGGCACTTTCACCATATATGGAGCAAGAAATGCCAGACATCCAACCTGGGTTCAGAAAAGGAAAATCATATTTCAAACGTATATTGGCTAATGGAGTGCACCAAAGAGTTTCAAATGTATTTTAGACATTACAGTGAAGTCTTTAATGATGTAGTCCATTAAAAATTATGGAACAAAAAAATAAAAGGAACAGGAGGGTCACAACACGTGATTGTCCTGAGGTAAATACTGGAGATCACCCAATGGGATCCACAGGGGGGAAAGGGAGAAATGTCTCCAAGTGTTCAGTGGATGGCTGGGTTTTGGTTTTGTCTTTGGAAAAAGCCCAGTAGAATCTTCTCATTATTATTATTTACTTTTTCTCTAGCCCAAAATCTGAGGTCTATAGCAGGATAATGGCATTCCAAGAAAGGACTTATCATGGGAGCACGTATTTTTTTATATATATTTGAAAGGTGTTCTCCTATACATTTTTTGAGAGGTCTTGTTATCTTTCCCACGTACATCTTCAGACACTTGCATTGCAGAGCATAGATGACAAAACTGCTATTGCAAGTGATAAAGTGGGCCAAAATGTACCACTGTTTGCTATTGGACTGTCGTTTGTAAATCCTGCAATTCTGGAGGTCTATGTGCAATAGACACAATGGCCACAAGGGTGGTGTCCTGGGGGTTTGGCTGCACCCATCAGAGTGTTCATGAATGTTTGTTTTTGTTTCCTGACATTGCTATTCACCAAAATATCTCTGATGTTTGTAGGGTTTTTTTTGTTTTTTTTTAATGAAATCAGGGGCTTTTCTTGACAACCTGGTATGTGCTGAATTTTGGGCCAGATGTTAAATGATCTTTTTTAATATTTGGAGAGGGAATGCAATTGATCTTATGGAATTCCATAAGTGGATAAATTCTAGGAACAGATATAAAATATGACATAGAATTCAATAATTCAGAAATCCACTTTTTAGATTTGAAAGTTTTTTTAAAAAGCATGTACTGGTATAATCCTTTGTCCCACCTTCACTGCACTCGGTCTGTATCATTTCTCCATCCTAGGCAGTACTAGACAGTACTGCTGTGACTGCTGTGTTATGTAGTCTATGTATTTGGAGTCTCAGACTCATTGTATATATTTCTATAGTATGCTCAAGTAAAGGTCAGTAGTTTAGACACAACCTCTGTGTCTGTGTGCTCATTTCGCCAGCCTGGTGTCTGCTGCATCTGCTACAAGATTTACCGGTATTTGCTGCCTGGTCCTCTTCACATGCTCAGAGGAAGCAGTCCACGCCCTGACAACAACCTCCCTGTATAGAAAACCAGAGATACCAACACCTATTTGAGATTTGACAGTTCACATTCCAGATCATTTAGATGCAATCTCCCCTATGGTTCCTTAGATTAAAACAGAACTGTTCCAATGAAAGTGACTTCAGAGAAGAAACCTGTATATTGACCAATCAGTTAATTGACACAGGATATCCACATGAAGTGGTGGCTCAGGCTTTACATAAGGCATCTCAAAAACCATGTTCTGAACTACTAAAAAAAACAAAATATACCACAGTCTAACCATCTTAATTGCACTCTCACCTTCAGTCATATCACCAACAGTTTACAGGGTTAAAAAAACACTGGCACAGCTACATTATGCAATGCAATTTTCTAAGGATGTACCTGGGAAAGACAACAAGACCTCTCAAAAAATACAGGCGAGCACCTTTTAAATATAATAAGCAACCAAAAAAAAAATAGGCACTCCCATTATAAATCATTCCTTGGAATGCCATCATCCTGCAACAGATCTCAAATTTGGGTCTGTAGAAGAAGTAGATAATAATAAGAAAGATTCTACTAGGCTTTTTCCAAAATAAAAAATAAGAACAGCCATCCACTCAACACTTGGAAACATCGCTCTCTTTTTTCCCTGTGTAAGCTATACTCAGGGCAAGAGGTCACTGTCAGAACAGAATATGGAGAAACAGAATGGTTTCCAGTTGGCAAAGGGGTCAGGCAATGTTGCATTTTATCATCGTATCAGTTTAATTTATATGCAGAACATATTGTGCAGAAAGCTGGATTAAACTCAACGGAAGGAGGCATGAAAACTGGAGGAAGGAACATCAACAATTGAAGATATGCAGATGACACCATACTACTAGTAGAAAATAGCAAAGACTTGGAACAACTACTGAGGAAGGTAAGGGAAGAAAGTGCAAAAGCAGGGCTACAGGTGATCAATAAGAAAAAAATAATGACAGATGATTTATGTATCTTCTAAGGATGATGAAGACATTGAAATGGTTGAAAACTTCATATACCTTGGCTCAGTCCTAAAAATGGAGACTGTAGTCAAAAAATCAAAACAACGCTAGAACTTGGAAAGGCAGGTATGAAGGAACTAGATAAGATCCTCAAGTGTAAAGATATATCATTGAATATCAAAGTCAGGATCATCCAGGATATAGTATTTCTGATTTCTATGTATAGCTGTGAAAGCTGGACAGTGAAGAAATCTGGCAGGAAGAGAAGAAACTTGTATGAAATGTGATGCTGGACTTGAGCTGTACAGATACCATGGACTGCCAAAAATGATCAATAAATGGGTCCTAGACCAAACTCTCCTTAGAGGCCAAAATGACCAAGCTGAAGTTAATCACACTTTGGTCATATCATCAGATGACATGACTCATTGGAAAAAATGATAAAGCTTAGTAAAACCGAAGACAGTAGGAAAAGTAGAAGACTGCATTACAGATGGCTACATTCAATCAAGGAAGCCACGGCTCTCAGGAGATTTTCATACCTGGGCCAAAAGCCCCGTTTCTGTCCTGCAAGCCCCACTACCATTCCTGCAATGGAATGGAGGTAAATGTTCGCACACTTACCTCCATTCCGCTGCAGGAACAGGCTCCCGTAACTGCAGCCGTCGTAAGGCTGTCTTTACGACCAGCCGGCTGAAATCCCGCTCGTTCTCACAAGAGAATGAGCAGGAGGGAAATTCAATTTTTTTTTTAAAAAAAAAAACCAGCTGTCAAAGCAAGAAAGTAAATGCAAAAACAAATTAAAACACAAACAAACAGGTAACCCAGGGAGGGGGGGGAAGGATGCCACTTACCTGGATGTCGTGACTGGGAGTGTTCAGCACGGACCTTCTCACCACAGCTGTCATTCCAGAACAGAAACAGGGCTCCTGTTCACACACCTGGTGATTCCGTTACAAAACGGAACAGGTGGTTAATAACGACTTCTCCCCATGAATACTATATCACAGGGAGAAAACAGAACAGTCACACTTAGGGCATGGAACTAGGGTGAACGTCGTCTGAAAGAAAAATCTTTCAATGACCCTGTTCAATGCCTGTAACGGAACAGATTGCCTGTGTGAAAATCTCCTCCGTCTGAAAGATCTGAGCAGGGCTGTTAACAACAGTGTGTTGGAGGTCTCTCATTCATAGAACACCATAAATTGAAGCTGAGTCCACAACAATTAATAATAACAACCTAGTGACACAGAGATTGATGGGAAAGAATGTCATTGAACCAAAATTACTTTGGAGAGAAAAAAGGAAAGAGTTTTTAAAACGTTCAGAGACAGAAAGGGGTTACTATACATGCCTACCCCATGTTCATATTCAATATACCTTTTTCTTTGTTGTCTTTCTCTTCCCCTTTCTCCCTTTCTTTGTAATCATACTTTTAAAATCCAATTAGTTTTTTAAGAGAGATGTCACTTGGAAGAGCAGAAGGAAGTTTGCATAAGTAACTGAAGGGGAACTGTCAAGTCTGCATGTTACAAAAACAGCACTCATTTCACTGCTAAGCATCTGCCACAAAGGATACCTTTAAATACTGCAGGCCTTGGTGGGACATGTGTCATTTTGAGTGAAACGTCCTAGTTCTGTATTCTGTAATTATCCATTTGCAGTGTTTGCAAAGAAAATGCACTCGGCTCAGAAAGTAGCAACCCTATGCTGTCCCCATAGGTGTTCAGAAGAGCTGCTTTGTGCTGTAACTGCTGAAATGCGAAGTTGGTGCCAGCCAATGACATGGCTGGTACCTGATGTCATTGGGGCAGTGAATCCCCTGTAGGTCTTAATTCCAAACTTTAAAGGAGCTATCCAAGCTATCCACCCCACCACTTAGCCCTGAGCTCTTGCCATAGCCTTTTTAGCCAAGTGTTTTTTCTCCACTTTTCCCATCCACAAAATATATATGTATGTTGCCTTTCCCAGTGTGCTGATTGGCTGCTCAGGAAACACACCCAACCCACAACCAACCAATCACCACCAACATGCAAATTCCCTCTCCACCTCACAATCCACTCAATCTGCATCACCGCCTCACAAGGTTCCCTCTCTCCTCTCCCTCCCTCAGCTACTCATCAGCCATGGGCTGCAATGGGATCCGGGCAGTCAACTGGTGGTGGCCATGGGCTGCTACTGCTGCCACTACAATGGGACCCAGGCAGTCAACTGGTGGTGGCCACGGCAGGGTAACAGAGCAAGTCACCCTCAGCAATTCTGGGGAAAGTGTGGAATGCTGAGAAGGCAGAGGAGGAATTTAAATCCACTGGCCTACCTTACAGGGTTGGCATGAGGTCTACCAGGCATTTTTGGGGAGTTTTTTAATGGTGTATGGTACGCCAGGTCCAGCTACTGGGAATAATAATTCTTGCAGCCATGCTGACTGTAACCTTCACCGAATATATAGCCTACTTTACTGAGATGCAAGGATTTCTGTGACTCGGATCATCCCAGGCCCTGAGATTTCTAGGCCAAAACCTGAGTTCTAAGGACAGTCCCTGCTGATGTCTTTAAGTCTTATGCATTAACAACCACAGTCGCTCACAGCTTGTCATTCAAACACACACACAAACAGAGAAAATATCTTCCTGAGTGTAAATTAAAACAGAAATGTTAGCTAAGGGGACTGTTCTAAGGACTTTATCAAACCACCACCACCCTTTTCTGTTCTTTTGCCAGCACAATTTGTGACATTATTATGCTGGCAAAAGAACCCCCTTTACTACACTTACCTTGTATCCTCTCCAAAGGGAGCCCTGGCAATGACGGAGGAGTAAACAGAGCTCTGTTCACTTCCTTGAACAAATCCCTTAGCTTCTCGCGAGAAGACACGAACGTGGGAAATTCAAAAATAAAAGCAAAAATAACACAAAAAAGGTTACAAAAAGAACATAAACACACTTTAAAAGTCACAAGTAAACGGGACGTTCATAAAAAGAATGTCACCTACCTCAATGTCACGGTTTCACCCGGAAGTATTCTGGCCATACCAGCGAGGGCCGGTTTAAGGAATTTTGGGGGCCCTGCAATGCTTTATTTTGGGGGCCCCATATGTTTATCTCAGGTCAATGTAACCTAACCTATTCACAGTACAGAATGTTCAGATTACAGTAGGACCCCCGTATCCACAGATTCATTATCCAAGGGACACAAAACAGCACACCTACCATAGAGTCTTCCTTGAAAATGTGTCCTCTCTAGCCATTTTCTAGGTCCTCCAAGGCAACTCTATGGTATTTTAAACCATAAGTCCCATTATTTTCAATGGCATTAACTATTATCCACAGTTTTCAGTATCCACGCAACCCTCGAACCAATCCCCAGCGGATAAGGGGGGGGCCTACTGTTTTACAAAATTTGCCACCAATAATTTAGTTTAAAAACTATATTATAGGCAGTAACATAATATTTTTGTTTATTAGCAATTAACATAAAGGTGTAGATTTCCTCAAAGAAAAGAAAGAGTGGACTGCAAGCTGAACATGAGTTAGCAGTGTGATGCAGCAGCAAAAAAAGCCAACGTGATTCTAGGCTGCATTAATAGGAGTATAGCGTCTAGATCAAGGGAAGTAATAGTACCACCCCATTCTGCTTTGGTCAGACCTCACCCGGAATACTGTGTTCAATTCTGGGCACCACAATTCAAGAAGGCTAGTGAGAAGGATGGTGGGAGGTCTGGAAGCCATGCCCTATGAGGAGCGGCTTAGGGACCTGGGTATGTTTAGCCTGGGGAAAGGAGACTGAGAGGTGACATGATAACTGTGTTTAAATATTTGAAGGGATGTCATACTGAGGATGGAGTGAGCTTGTTCTCTGCTGCTCCAGAGACTAGGACAAGGAGCAATGGGTTCAAACTACGGAAAAGAGAGTCCACCTAAACATTAGGAAGAACTTCCTGATAGTAAGAGCTATTCGGAAGTGGAATACACTGCCTCGGAGTGTGGTGGAGTCTCCTTCTTTGGAGGTTTTTAAGCATGGCCTTTTGTTGGGAATGATTTGATTGTGTTCATGCAGGGCAGAAGCTGATTGGATGGGATGGCTATTGGGGTCCTTCCAGCCCTATGATTCTATGACTCTAGACTGCATTCAGAGCCTGGGAAAGTTACTTTTGGATTACACCTCCCAGAATCCCACTGCCAGCACTCTTCTCAAGGTCTGGTTGCATTGTTCCCTTTTCCGCATTCTCTAGCCCAGTGGTTCTTAACCTGGGGTTCATGATGTCCTCACAGGCGGTCCACAAAAGCCTGAAGGCTGCTTGGCCCACCTCCTCTCTGTAGTGGAGCAGCCACATGACAGGAACCAAGGCAAAGGCAGGCTGGCTTGGCCTGTATGTTGCCATTCAATGTATTCCAGGCACAAACTTGCAGGAAGAAGCAAGAGTGCCTCTGAGGGAAAGTTTAATGGATGGTGTAATTGTATTGTTGTTGTTAGAGATTATTATTAGCTATTATTATTAGGGTTTTAAATCTTGAGTTAGGTCTTGGGGCAACAGAACATATTTAAAGGGGGTCCCTGGTAAAGAAAAGGTTAAGAACCACTGTTCTAGGCCAGTGCCTCTCACATAACATTAATGGGATACTGGTGTATTTTAGTGACATCAATAAAACCATTGTTCAGGGTTTGAATCCTCACTCAGCCATGAATACCCACTGGGTGACCTTGGGCAAGTCACACTCTCTCAATCTCAAAGGAAGGCAAAGGCAGACCCCCGTTGAACAAACCTTGCCTAGAAACCCCCGTGGTAGGTTCGCCTTAGTCAGAAATGACTTGCAGGCACATAGGCAAACACACAAATTCCTTTTGCAGGTTGAACTCAGTTGGCAGCAAGGGAAGGAAGCTGAAGACCAAGGGGGAAAGGGAGGAAGGGGAGAGAAACCAGGGCAATTTAAGAGCAGCTGGAAAGATGGATGGAGGGAATCTATGTGGAGTGTAGCTGCCCAATGGGGACCCTTGGAGGGCAGAAGAGGGGGGCACCCTTCTTCCCAGTAGAGGCAGGAGAAGGAGAGAAGAGAGATCAGACAAGAGAGAGAGAGAGAGAGGAAGGAAGGAAAGAGAAGAAAGAAAGAAAGAAGCCCTTTCTGAAGAGAGCACAGGGAAAGCGATGACCCTCACACATCCCTCCCCCCCCTCACACACACACACACACACACAACCCTCTCTGACACAAATAGGAGCACACACCTGGCTTGCGTTTTTGATGATCCGCTGGGAGGAGGGGGCAAGGGAGCAGCAACAGAAGGGCAGCTTATCGTGGTTGTCCTGCTTGGCGCGGGAAGAGGAAGGAAGGAGGAAGGAGACACTGCTTTAAAAAAAAAGGCCCTATAGTCTCTTCTACATGTGTCAACCCAGCACAAGGTTTTGGGCTTGCTGTCTTGCTCACTCTTTCTCTTTCTATTTCCCTCTCCTGTTTTACAGGAGGGGGCCCCCTGCAGCTTGTCCTGCTCATGAACAAAGGAGACAGGAGCCTTTTTTTAAAAAGGCCAGCAGGAGGTTTTTGGCTGCTATCCTGCTTGTGCTCTCTCTCTGTCTCTCCTGGATGGGGCCCCCTGTGGCTGTGAGCCCCCCCCCCGCAGATGTGGATTTGGCGGTATGCTTAAACCAGCCCTGGGACCAGCCATTCATGATGCATTCATGTCGGGGGGGGGGGAGGCATGAGGTTTCAAATGCTGGCAATGCCAGCAAAAAAAATCGCCTCAGCCGATCTATTGATGGCTTGTTCCCTCAATAAAATAGAACAGCTTATTGCCAATACACAAACGTGAAAGGACGTCATTGTCTGGTATGCGTGCCCTTTTGCATTTACGTGGCATTGTTATGATGCCATATTGCATGCATCTGATAAAGTCCTAAGATCAAGGGGAAATGAAGGGATTATTCTTTCTCGCTGATTTAGTGAGACAGGTTATGAAACATTTAAACTATCCTACCTGGTTTTAGCCAGAAAACAGATACAGAGCAAAGCAGAGAAAGAGCCCTGGTGCCCCAATGACTGAGAGCAAAGGAAGAAGGTAACTGAACAAATACATAGGATACTATCAAACGAACATCTAAAAATGTTGTAATTCCATTACTGAAGAAAGCAGAAACATAGTGGCATAATCACAGTAATTATCGCATGTGATAATTAGAAAGGGTTGAGCCCTTTCTAATAACTAATGGAGTGAAGCAAGGTTGTGTTCTTGCACCAACTTTATTTACAATCTTCTTTAGCACGATGCTCCAAAGGGCTATGGCAGAGCTTGAAGAAGACGACGGCATCTATATACGCTACCGTACTGATGGTAGCTTGTTTAACTTAAGCCGTCTGAGGGCTCACACTAAGACTCTAAACTATCTAGTCTGTGAGCTGCTCTTCGCCGATGATGCTGCCCTTGTTGCCCACACAGAAGCAGCTCTGCAGCGCCTAACATCCTGCTTTGCAACAGCTGCAGAGCTGTTTGGGCTAGAAGTCAACCTGAAGAAAACAGAAGTTCTTTACCAGCCTGCACCACAGGACGAACACCTCCATCCCCACATTGCCGTCGCCAAATCTGTGCTCAAGTCCGTTCAGTAGTTCACCTGCCTGGGAAGCATCATCTCCTCAGATGGCAAGATTGACAAAGAGATCGATCGCAGATTAGCAAAGGCATATAGTGCATTTGGAAGACTTCACAAAAGAGTCTGGAGCAATAAACACCTGAGGCAAAGCACAAAAATCAGTGTGTATAGAGCCATCGTACTGTCTATCCTCCTTTATGGATCTGAAACATGGGTCACCTATCGCCACCACCTACGACTCCTCGAGCGCTTTCATCAGCGCTGTCTACGCACAATCCTAAATATACACTGGACTGACTATGTGACAAATGTTGCTGTCCTTGAGCAAGCAGGGATCACCAGCATTGAGGCCATGATATTGAGAACACAGCTGCGCTGGGCAGGGCACGTTTCTAGGATGGAGGACCATCGCCTCCCCAAAATACTACTCTACGGTGAACTCGCCACGGGTCAGCGTAAGAGGGGTGCTCCAAAAAAGCAATACAAAGACTCCCTGAAACAACATCTCAGGCTTGGCCAAATTGATCACCAACAGTGGTCCGCCCTGGCCTCACATCGGGAGGCATGGAGACGCACTATCCACAATGCTGCAGCCTCATTTGAGAACTCACGACGAACAAGTCTTGAAGAGAAACGACAACGCAGAAAGAATCACAACCCAAAAACATCACCCAAGGAGACCTTCTGCTGTGCTTTCTGCAACCAGACTTGTTTATCTCGGATTGGCCTTTTTAGTCATCAGCACGCTTGCAGAAGGTGCGGGATGAGTCCTTCCTGAATCTTCGTTTGTGAAGAAAAGCCAGAGATCGCATGTTGCTGTAATTGCACAGTACTGCTGCCACAGAATTATTGCATGACCACCACTAGCAGTTTAAGAACAGGATTTCAGCTTGCGCTATAGTAACACTTCTCTTCACATTACCTTCTACTGAGAGAACATTAATGCTTCATGCTAGCCTGCACATGCACCTTTAAGAAAAATTTTCTCTTCCATGATTTTGTATGGGCGAGATTTTGGCTATTCTTGCAAGAAGATGCGACTTCACTTAAAAACACCAAAAATGAATACATAATGAAAGAACTTCACAAATAAATACTTAAACAAACATAAAAACGTACCAAGCAAAGGCAACAGTTCATTAAAACATCATCCTGTTGGTCCTCTTCACATTCTCCCCCAGAGGTTTAGTTAGATGTTCACATTGGGAAAGGAGAGGGGGGAAAGAGGGCCACCCATTCATGTTGTAATCATGTGATTACAGCAGGATGTGATTTTTGCATGCTCATCAATACCAATGAAAAGAGAATATTGAGGGCTATTCATGTTTTTTTTTCCCATCAATGAAATGTTATGCGTAATTAACGGGTGGAGCACACATGGACCATGGGAGGATGATGACATAATGAGAAAATGGGAACCCATTTGTGCTACTAACTTGTCATAATTGCACAATTTCCTCCTCCAGAGTCTTTGCAGGTTGACACCATAATTCATTTAAACCTTGGAAATTGTAGCAAGCTGCTGTTCTACTAGCTGAGCTAGAGATTTACACCCAACCCTTTTCTCTTGCCTGGAGCTAAGCCTGCCAAAACTGGAGATCCAATGTCAGTCCCTGAGATCTGTCAGTCCCAACTGTGATACAGTCCAAACATTTCAAATGCACGGTGGCCTTATTGCAAGTATGCTCTGAACATAAGCTGCAGGGTCTGCACTTATATAGCCTTTAACAGTGTCAGTAGAGAAAATGCTAAGCAGATCTCCCATGATGTCAGGGCGGCACATGTGTGCTCCATCATTAGGGCCCAAGCCCAGAAATGGTCCTTTCTCTGGTAGCCACCATCCTAACTTCAACAGGGATTGCAAAATGAAAGAACATGGAAAAGAGCCATTACGGCAAATAAATTCCAGGCAAATAAAAGACCCATGATTGACTGAGCTGCTCCTACCTAAGCAACTGGGCAGCCATTTTGCTTCATGTGATGTGTGAAACACAGCCTAAAAGTCACTGTTGTTAAGGTTTTGGTCATTTGAGTTGCGGCTTTAGGGTTGCTAGGTGTGTGAAATAAGGATCAGGGCTCCTGTCCCTTTTGTGGTTGTGTGGAAGAAGGAATTTCAACAGGCGTTTCTTGTCAGACAAGCAACACTTGTTGAGATTCCCTCTTCTACACAACTATTAAGGGGACAGGAGCCCCGCCCCTTATTTCACCCACCAAACCTAGGTTGCAAGTTTTTTTGTTAAAGGACCTTACTCCCATGTCTTTGAAACCAACTAGTCCATGATAATTCTCCCCTCCTTACCTGGAAAAGGTGCAGATTCAACTTCTTTAAAGGCACAGGTGCAATGCTATTACTAATACCCACACAATGAATGGAACTGCATTAGTAATAAATCCATTAATTAAAAGTCAACCACCTGAAGAACAATTTTTTCTAATTTTTCTCTTGGTTTGGGTGTTGGACTAGGACTCTGGAGACTAGGGTTCGAATCCTTGTTCAGCCATGGAAACCCACTGGGTGACTTTGGGTATGTCACACTCTCCCAGCCTCCAGGACCAGTTTAAGGAATGGGGGGGGGCATATGTTTATCTCAGGTCAATGTAACCTAACTCAACCTAAGCTATTCACAGTACAGAATATTCAGATTATTACTAATAATGTTTTTGTAGTAGGAGGGTTACTAGGGGGGGGGCACAATGATGGGCCCCCTGCGGATGCTGATGCCACTGGTGCCTTAAACCAGCCCTGCCAGCCTTGAAGGAATCTATAAAAACAGTGCAAAGGCAGAATTGTACTGTCTTGGGGTGAGTGGATCACTTACATCAGCAGCTAAGTACTTGCTCCTCTCAAGGTATCCAGGTGATCGTCAACATACTGTTTCTCTGTGAACAAAATACCAGAGGCCCCAAGCATTATAAAGCTGGCTGAGTTAATTCCAAGTGAGGCTATGCATCCATGTTCAACTCTACCATATCCAGCTGGGGCTGGCTGTTACTTTTGTTTGTGGTTGTTATGCTAGGCCTGATGGACTGAACCAGCTCTTACTCCCCATTGGTTGAAACAGGACAGCCAAAACCCTTGAAGACTGATAATATATGAAATATAGCACATTAAATCTCGATTAGGACCCAAATGAACTGGGGAGTGGGGAGCCTTTGCTATATGTACAAGCACCTCTGTTTGGGCAATCTTTCAAGTAGGAAGGGGAGCTGAGAAAAGAGGAGCAGAAGTTTCCAACTATTTAGAAGCCTTCGCTCTGACTGTGCTGCTTGAGTCACCAGGAATAGTCATTTTCTGATGTGCAGAAGAGCAACCCACAATCATATGGGTTGTGTCCTCTGGTACCAATTCCAGAGGAAGGGGTCATCTGATCTCTTTTTCATTATGACCCTTGACTCCACCCTCCTTCTGTTGTTTCTATCCTGCCTTGCCAGTTAAAGAATTTTCAGGCTCTTTCCCTTCAGTTTCTATAAAGTTATCTTTTTTCTGGCTTTCCTTGTTCCATGTTACATTAATGTTTCTAAACAAAATCCAAAATCCACAAAAAAGTGATACCTTTATCAGCCAACCAAATGCAAAACACATGATGTAAACTTTTGAAGCTCTACTGGCTTCTTCATCAGGCAAAAGATGTTAAAAAATAAAGAAAGAAGAGTGATGATGTTGGAGTCACAGGCCTATATGCTGTTTCAGATGTTTGTGAGACCATCTGTTAGGCAGAGATCATTGGATTTTTCAAGAAGTCTCTGTACTGCTACATCTGGAAACAACTTTTAGGTGCTGTAAAGGTCAAACTAACCAATTATAGTCTGAAAGAGAAGTTTTACCTTTGTTGGAGGTAAAAACGTTAGACAGTTTAGTCTCAGTCCATATTTTCCTCTAGTTCAGGATTCCTCTTGTTGCAGGGGTAGCTGTGTTGGCAATGCTGCAAAGTGGTTTTTTGGATTTTGTTTTGCTGCATGGCCAACATGGCTACTCCTGAATGTGTTTCCTAGATCTGAAGATACCTCATTTTGCCACAACAAGGGGAATCCTAAACAACAACCGAGACTTCTTGAAAAATCCAATCATGCTGTTCTGGATTGCTTGGAGTGCTTGAACGTGGGTTAGGTCCTGGCAGTAAAGCTGGGGCAAATAGATACATGTTTAATTTGGATTACTTGTGGTGTGACATGAAGGGTAAATACTCTCCAAAGGGCCCCAGGGAGACAATCATAATCCTGTATTACTTTTGCTAGGCAGACATGCAGGTTGGAAGACTGCCAGCACATATAGAGCAGACAGAGGAAAACAGATGCACCATGGTTTGTCTCAGTGATTAGCCACATACTGATCTCAAAACTAGGATTCCCAGACATGCAAGAGAAAGCCTATCCTACGCTCCTAATGTGTGTATTTGTGCTCAACTATAGTGAAATGCTGGATAGTTTTGCTGTTTTTTCCCCCAGTGGGAATATTTCCCACCCCTCAAAAAGATGCCTGCACTGTTTCTCTGATTGGCCACTGCTTCAATGTGACACAGTATCTGTGTGGTGTCTTCTTGGATAATGCCAGGAACATGGCATCACAACATTCAGCAGCGGGTGTCAAAAAGTGAACTGAGAGAGAAGACAATGGTCCCTGGTCAGCATTGCCCCACTTTAGCTTCTTTCAAAGTACACACATACACCAAATAATTGAAAGGGTGGATTATTCTTCTGGCTGTTGTCAAAGGTTTTACTGAAAGCTACTCTTCCCCCTTCAGATCGGGGGGGGGGTGATCAGCTTTGTCAGATTAGAATAGCAAAATAAAGGATGGAAGGGGTGAAAAGACAAATTAGTGAGGGCTGGGTTCTTCTAGGACTCTCTCCACCCCTCCCCCATCACTTCTAGGCAGATTAGATGGCACTTACGTGATGTCACTTGCAGACACACCATTAATTTGATGGTCGTGGGGCTCTCACTCCCAATGACATTGCTCAAGTGGAATACTTATTCTATAATTATAAACATGCGAGGGCTGTTGTGACCTTTTCAAATGAACACTCAGCCAGAAAAGTATTTCTTCTAAGGAACTAGTTACTAAACAGAGGACTCCTAATCTTGCGATTTTTCCAGAATAAAGCTGCCCCAATGCCTATATTCAAACTCGCAGCCCCTAAACTAGTCCCTCATAGTAACATAAATGATAACATGAATGATAATCTTATTGACCTAGGAGACACACCATTAGTTTATTTTGCAAATGTTGCACCACTTTGAACAACAAGGAAACTCCTTCCTTCCCCTCTCTCTGTAAACTATGTGATCTCCATCACCGGGAGGCTGGCCGCTCCTTCTGACCTCTGAGAGAGTGACTAGTGCTGGGGCCCTGCTTTTCCAGTGCACAATTGCCTGCTATGAGGTCAGAAGGAGCAGCCAGCCCCCCTCCCCATCATGAGGCTGCCTGCCTATTCTGACTTCAGAGAGAGCGACTAGCGCTGGGACTCTGCTTTCACAGAGCACAATTGCTCTCTCTGAGGTCAGAAGATGCTGCCAGACTCATGATGGTGGGGCTTGCCATTTGTTCTAACCTCAGAGAGAGTGACTAGCACCAGGGTGCTGCCTTTGGGATGAGGAACTGGCACTGAGGAGGGGGGAAATGGCAGCAGCATTTGTCCTTCCTTTCCTCCCTACCCACCCACCTATCCCTGAATCCACCTATCCACCTATCCCTGAATGCAGATGGATTGTTCATGCTACAGTTTTGTCAGTTTCAAGCAAACTCTGGAGAAAACTCTGAAGTTTCTAAAACCCAGATTAAGGGGTATTCCCCGAGGCTGGTTCAGAGAGTGCCGTACATTGTATGGCATAATCACACCTAATTCAGTGAAAAGGCCACACATTGTGTGGTATTATCAGACTAGATTCAGGGAGACTTTTTGCCTCATTATGCCCCCAAATGGCCTATGGGGGCACAGGGGGCATTTTTGCCACATCCCCCCAGGCCATTTGATGCCCAGGGAGAGGGCTTTTTAAAAAGTGGACGCAAACCGGAAGTAAAAAGGTCTCTCTTGGGCCTAAATGGCCCCAGAAGGCCTACAAACATGACAAAAATGATCCCTCTATACCCAATAGAGGGTCTTAGGGGACATTTGGGGCAATTTTTTGCCATGGTGTGGCCCCCAAGTTCTCCTAGGGGGTTAATGCAGCCCCCCTAACCTCCTGCAGTTGCCTACCTCTCTATTAAAAGAAATACTAGTGCCTGGAAGATTCAGGAGTCAGTTCTATACATACAGTGGAGAATACAGTGGGATTTACTTTTGTGTAAGCATGCTTAGGACTACACTGTCTGATTCAGATACAAGTTTGGGTCTATTTTCATGCTATCTTACGAGAAAGGACGACTACTTTTTGCCAGTTTTAGAAATATTTTCAATTGTTTTATTTTACAAAAACTAGTGACTTGCATTTCCTACTAATTACATATTTTTAAAAAATCTATGACATGATTCAGAGTCTCTGTTTTATATATTTAATTCTTTGCATTCAAGCTCTCTGTTTATATATTCAATTTCATTCCACAAGTTGCTTTATTTAAGCTCTGTTGTGCTAAACGTTTACTGGTGAATACATAGACAGATATTTACAGGAGAAACAGAGGATTGTTCTGAGAGTAGCATGACCCAGTGATGCCATTTAAATCTGACAGTCTGTCGTGAAGCTGGTCAGAGGGCAATGAGAACAACCATAGCATTTTATTATACTCTGCTCCAAGTTCCAATTGCCAACCACTTTCTCTTTTAAGAAACTTGAACTGATACTATGCCTCCCACACCATTACTAATTTGTTAGTGCCAAAAAAGAAAAGGACAGAAAGGGTGTGTTTTTTTTTCAAAGAAAGAAAACAGAGGTAACAAAACAAAATCCAAAATCCACAAGAAAAAAGTGCAATGCGTCAGTTTGAAATTTTTTGTAAAGTTGAACAAAACACCAAAGGACTCTTTTCCAATGCTCACTGAAGCCTACGGAGAAGACTGCATGTCTCGTGCGTGTGTGTTTGCGTGGCACAAAAATTCAGAGAAGGACGTGAGAATGTGGAAGATGATGAACACCCTGGATGACCTGTCACTTCAAGAACCAAATAAATTGTGTGGATGAGTGGGGGGGGGGGGCAGGATGAGCAGTGGGGGGCAGGACAAGTGGCAGTGAGGGAGCAGGATGAGCAGCGGTGGTGCGGCGGGGAGGCAGGACGAGCAGCAGTGAGGGGGCAGGACAAGCGGTGGGGGGCTGGACAAGCAGCGGCAGGGGGGCAGGACGAGCGGCGGGGGGGCAGGATGAGTCGCAGGGGGGGTAACTTAAACCCACCAGCCTACAAAGGATTGTCCTGAGGTCTCCTGAGCATTTGGGGGGGAGTTTTTTAATGGCGTATGGTACGCCGGGTCCAGCTAGTGAACATTTATTTTATTTATTTTGTTTTAGGTATTTATACCCTGCTATTCAGCCACAAAGGCTCTCAGAGCAGCTTACAAATTGTTAAGCAGTAGAAATTTACACATCTACACCGCATTAAGTAGTTTCCAATGTGTGTTAACTAATTGCCCCCATGAGCCAGGTACTCATTTTACCGACCTATGAAAGGATGGAAGGCTGAGTGAACCTTGGAGCCCTTGGGATCAAACTTGTAATGTGGTGGCTGCAGTACTGGCATTTAAGCACTGTGCCACCATGGCTCCATTGACAAGGACACTGTGTAGGAAATTTTGCATGAGGATCTCAACATGAGAAAAGGACCCCTGGTGGTGCAGTGGTTAAATGCCAGTCCTGCAAGTCACCATGTTGCAAGTTTGATTCCAGCAGTCTCCAAGGTTCACTCAGCCTTCCATCCTTTCATAGGTCGGTAAAATGAGTACCCAGTTTGTGGGGACAATTAGCTAACACACATTGGAAACTGCTTGATGCAGTGTAGGTGTGTAAATTGCTATTGCTTAAAACACTTTGTGTAAGCCACTCTGATATTCTTGTGGCTGAAGAGTGGGGTATAAAAATAAATAAATAAAAGTTTGTGCCAAGATGGTCCCTAGGGTTCTCACACCAGAGCAAAAGAAGTGCCGCAAGGAAATTTGCACTGACATTCTGCAGCAACTTGAGGCAGACCCAAACCTTTTTCAAAAAATCATCACTTGTGATGAAACCTGGATCTTCCAGTATGACCCTGAGATAAAACAACAGTCAATGCACGGGAAAACACCATCTTCATGAAAGCAAGTCCACTTTCAAAACCATGCTCATTTTTTTTAACATCAAGGGCATAATGTTGGCAGAATAGGTTCCAGAAAAAAGAACACTGAACCAGCATTATTATAAGAAAGTTTTGACAAAGCTGAGAGAAAGAATCAGGGGGGGGGGAAGCCAGAACTGTGGAAAAAATGGTTTGATTCTTTATCAAGACAATGCGCCTGTTCAAACTATAAAGCAGGTTTTGGCCAATAAACACATTAATACACTTGAACATCCTCCATATTCACCAGATTTGGCATCATGCAACTTTTTTATTTTCCCTATAGTGAAACTGGTGCTTAAAATAACATGTTTTGAGTCAATTGATGCAGTAAAGAAGAAAACGGCAGATGTGTTGAAACAGCTGGCAGAAACTGATCTGCTCCACACCTTTGACCAGTCAAAAACAAGACCGCATCAGTGTGTGAGTGTGAATGGGGAGTATACTGAAGGAGACAAGCATTAGAATTGTAATACATATAAATAAAGATGGGCTATTGTATCAGTCTCGTTATTTAATAGACAGACTGTGTACATCACTGAACAGTTGCTTTGAAGAGCGTGTGATGAGAGTCTGATGGAATGTTGATGAGCAAATTGCGAGAGAGCATGAAGGAGCCAATCCCGTGGTAGGAAACTGGTATGGGAGGGGTCTCCTAGAGTGAAAAGAGGTGGATGAGAGTTGAAAGGGGGAGTGTGAGATGGAATGTGATGAGGTGAGTGTTGGGATGTGTGTATGGTTGTGAGTGCAGCTGAGGGATTGTATGTGCAGAGGGGCTATTGTTGAGAGAAACAGAGGTTAATTGGAATACAGAATGAGAGGTAAGAAAGAACCTAACAACTTGTTATTGAGTCTGGCAGATTCTGGCGTTACATGGTCACCACAGAGTGGGACTATCAAACAGTTTGAAGTTAACCAAGTTGGAAACAAAGCATTTATGTTATACTGCTTATGCAATAAACCAGTCTTTTATGTTTTGTTTATCAGATCCAGACTCCCCATGAATTATTCCCCTTATTAGTATTTATTTGGCATGCTAACCCTGTGAGTAAACCAATACAAACACTATCCATAGCAAGTCAAACCTCAGTCTAAGGAAGGTAGAGGGGGAAGTTTGACATAAAGATAGCAACTGTGAAACTGCGGTCTCCACAGTTGCATTTAGGTTTATGATTCTATTTCTGTCAGCTTTTACTTTTGCTTCTCATCTATCCTTAACTGCCTGAAGAGTTTCATCTGTCATCCGTTGTGGCTTCACTTTCTTTTTGGCTACAGAGAGTGTATTTTTGCATTCCTCCCTGACAATGTCCCTGGCTTTAGTCCAGAGTTCTTCTGGCTCTCAATCAGATAGGCTTAATTGTGCAAATCTATTTTTCACATGATCATTAAATTATACAGGGATGTTCTTCAGGTTGTATTTCAACTTGATGGTTGGTTTAGTGTTCTTTTTAGCTTTACTCTAATGTTTTATATTAGTAGTCCATGGTCTGTGCCACAATCTGCTCCCGGTCTTGCTTTTGCAGAGAGAATGGAGATTCTCTCTCTTCTTCTTCCAATTATTTAGTCTTTGATTTCTATATTGGTCATGAGGTGATGTCCCTGCATACAGTTGCTTATTGGGTTTCTTGAAGAATGTGTTTGAGAGGAACAAACTGTTGACCTTGCAAAATTCAGTCAGCCAGTCTCCTGCTTCATTTCTTGATCCTAGGCCAAATTTTCCTACAATCTTTGATTTTAAGAAAGAAAGGAGGGGGAAGTCAGTACATATACTGTAATATGTATCCAAAGAAACTTGTGTTTTTGGAAGGAAATGTAAGGGGAAACATGAAGCACTGAGAATCTAATGATAATTTCTCTACAGGCACAGAAATGCCAGGTTAGGCTCGTTACCATCATTGCAAGGACAAGTCCTTTAATGACTGCTGTTTCAAGGTCATAATGGTCTCAAGAGAGTCTGTAATTGCCACCCTGCAAGAGACATAGCAGAGAACTCATTATTGAGTTGTCTGGAAAGACCGACAATTTGACTTCAGGAAGGGGTTGGCTTGAAGATAAATGGATATATAACAAAATAGACATTGGAGGCAGTAAGAAGGTATAGCGACTTATGGTGTGGCATTGGCGTAGACTGTTATTTTCCACCAACATAAAGACAAACATTTGATAGCATGGTCATAGGAGACAGGCAGAGTCAGAGCACTGAAAGGTTACCTTTTGTGACTGTAAATTCTAGCCAGCATGACCAATGGGAAATTCTGGAAGCTGTAGTCCAAAAAAGTTACTTATCCAGATTTAAAAAAAAAAAAAAAGCAATGCTGCATGGTCAGTTGCCAGGGATCAATAGTTACAATAGCATAATAGTTACTCAACTGCTAGAGCCAGACTGGCTGAGAAAGTCATAGTTATAGCACAGGGGCATAGCTCAATGCTAGAGAAATTGCTCTGTGTGTCTTCGGTTTTGTGATTGCCATTCCACAGTGTCTCAGACAGCAGGAGTGGGGAAGAGCAGTCTTCTCCAACTCCACATCCTCTAGCCCTGCTGTGCAGGCCAGAGATGATGGAAGCAGTAGTCCACACATGTGAAGGATGCCAGGTTGGGGGAAGACTACACTAGAAAGCTTCCACTGACTGTCAGCAAAAACAATGCTGGGCTTGCTGGGACTGTAATCTGATTCAGAAGGCAGCTTCATGCATTGATATAAGCCCTCTCACACCAGCTTTCACTTATACTCAATGTACAAACTCTCCTTGGGACTTTATTACATCTGACTCTTGCTGAGATGCTATGTGTGTTACTAGAGCAACAGCAGCACTCAGGTTTATGGTATAAGAAAATAAAATAGATGATGGTGCTGCTGGCAGAGCTAAAACAGGCCTGTAGCCATGGAGAGAGGGGGCATAAAGGCCCAGCCACCCCAAAACATGTTCCTGGTTTTCCTTAGACCAGGGACAGCCTGGCTGTCATTCGCACTGGACTGTGCTTGCCCTGCCTGCCTACATAGTTATTTCCTGGTGGAGAATGTGGGGCTAAATATATCAACTGAACATAGTGGATTTACAAGTATTATTTGTGCCTCAGCTATTTTTCATTTAACTATACTGGCCACCCTTACATGATACTAAAGCCACAAAATTCAAAATTTGTAGTTACAGACTTAGGACTCATTTACACAGGCCAGAATACGCTGGCTCCTTGCCAGCATATCCTATCTGGAGATCAGGCCCATTCTTCTCCTCTTACCAGCACGAAACAGGAGGAAGTCCAGACTACCTGTATTATTGAGACCTGGCTGGATGAAGCGGTGGGGGGGGGTGTTAATCTCTCTCAGCTTTGTCTACCCCAGTTCTCTGTACAGCAGCAGGCAAGCTCTGGGGGCAGTCTTCTGGATTTGAATGTGTGTTTTTGAAGATGGGTTGCAGGAGCAGAATAGGGATCCTATTGGTGTATCACCCACCCGCTGCTCGATAGTCTCCCTGCCTGAGCTGCCTGAGTGGGTCTTGGCAGTGGTGTTGGAGTCTCCTCATCTTGTGGTACTGGGGGACTTCAACATCCATGCAGAGACTCCTCTGTCAGAAGCAGCTCAGGACTTCATGTCTGCCATGACAACCATAAGGCTGTCCCAAGCAGTATCTGGTGCCACTCATGCTACAGGACACATCCTGGACCTGGTTTTCTATTCTGGGCAGGTTGATGGTGATCTGAGTGTGGAGGAACTTTATGTAGTTCCATTGTCATGGACTGATCGCTACCTGGTAGGGTTTAGACTCACTGGGACTCAGAGCCACCACAGGGGTGGGGGGGGGTCAATTAAGATGGTCCGCCCCAGGAGACTTATGGATCTGAACAGATTCCTGATGGCTCTTGGGGGGTTTCCTGTTGCCTTGGCACGTGATTCTGTCGAAAATCTAGCTGATCTCTGGAACAGGGAAATGGCTGGAGTGGTAAACACAATTGCCCGTAAGCATCCCCTCCCCCAAAATGGAGCCAAGTGAGCCCCCTGCTTTACAGTTGAAAGGCAGATCAGAGAATAGGGACACACAGTTTGTCCTGAACGGGGTTACACTCCCCCTGAAACCTCAGGCTCGCAGCCTGGTTGTTTTTCTGAACTCAACTCTGAGCCTGAATGCCCAGGTCTCAGCAGTGGCCAGCAGTGCATTTGAACAGCTAAAACTAGTGTGCCAGCCATGCCCATTCCTTAAGACACCAGATCTGGACACAGTGACAAATGCCTTGATTACCTCCCGTTTGGACTATTGTAACACACTCTATGTGGGGCTGCCTTTGGAAACTTCATTGGGTCCAGAATGCTGCGGCCAGAATGCTGACTGGGGCCAGTTACAGGGAACATATAACTCCTTTGTTAAAACAGCTTCATTGGCTACCGGTTTGTTTCCGGGCACAATTCAAAGTGCTAGTCATGATCTATAAAGCCCTATATAGCTTGGGTCCAAATTATTTGAAAGACCGTATATCCCAATATATATCTGCCAGAATTTTAGATCATCAGGGGAAAGCTTTATCTCAATCCCACCATCATCCCGGGCTTGCTTGGTGAGGACATGAGAGAGAGCCTTCTTGGTGGTTGCTGCCACCCTTTGGAACACCCTCCCACAAGAGGCTAGACTGGCCTCCTCCTTGCTTTCCTTTCACCTGCAGGCAAATACGTTTTTATTCCAGCAGGCATTTATTTTGTAGCTATTGGCACGGAGGCTTTTATAGGAGTGTTGTGAAGACACACCCAACTAAAAGTGGTGGCAGGTTTGGGTGTGCAACGCCAGTACCCTGGTGAGATCAAACTCTTTTACCCAAAAAGGTTCTGATGCTGAATATAAAGTTCAAAAAAGGAGGAAGTTTATTTTAAAGAACAAAAGTAAAGGGCTTTCTCCTCCCTGATCTAAAAAGCTTGAAATAAAAGGTACTTTACAGTTTGAGTTTCAGCAATCTTCAGGGTATCATCCCTCTGTGTTTGATCTTGGTTTGATCTCCTCACTCAATGGAGCTGGTGCAGGATCTTTCAGCTCCTGATTCCTTTGACTTTGTTGTTGGTAACTAATTTGGCTAAATGGTGTAAGAAATGCCCTTCCCGGCTGTCTGGGCCTGTTTGCCAACAATAAAACAGCTCCCTGCAAGCTCACAGCAAAGACTGAGCAAAACTAAAAACTTCTAGCTAGAACAGAGCTTGCTGGGAAGGGACAAACCAAACCTGGAAAAATGCAGGGGAATTCTTCAGCTCCTCCCACAACTCTAATACAATGAAATATTCCTATGCTCAGACATACTAAGGCCTGAACTAAAACAAAGGAAAATGCAGGGGAGATTCAAACAGTCCTGGCTGGACATCACAAGTGTGTTTTGTATTGTTATTTTAACATGTATATGTTTCATATTATATGCTTTAAATTATCATGATTTTAACTGTTTTCAATTGTTTTTCATTTTTAATTGTTGTATCTTAATTGTAATTTATGTGTTGTGAGCTGCCTTGGGTCCCATTCTGGGAGAAAGGCAGCAGATAAATTAAATTAAATAAATAAATAATAAATAATAAAATAACATGCTGGTCCATCACTGCAGCTGCCACCGCCCACATCCCACTCTCTATGGGAAGCCAGCCCATAGCATATGAGCAAGGCTTCCTGCATGTGACCAGTCTGGTCACATGCTGCAGGTCTGCTTCCTGGATGTGGAAGAGTGAATGGCAGACAACAGCTGGAGCGACGTGCCAGAACGGGCTCCTGTGGTCATGCAGCCCCTGAACTGTTTTTTGCCAGTGGGAGTGGATTTAAACAGATTTTTTTTAATGGTATAATAGGCTTTATCCTTTGTTGGCCCTGGGGGTCATTAGAACTGCTTGAGGGCAAAAACGAGCAAATGCCCTGTATCATCTGGAATGCAGGGCTCAAAGATGGGGCCAAGACATGGAGGTGCACCCACAATACACAAATAATCCAGTTTGAAACTTAATTATTTGCCATGGCTCCTTCCTATGGAATCCTGGGATTTGTAGTTTGGTGAGACACCAGCACTCTTTGGCAGAAAAGGCTGAAGACTTTGTAAAACCACAAATCCCAGGATTAATTAGGAAGGAGCCATGGTAAATAATCCAGTTTTAAACTGGATTATTTGTGTAGTGTGGATTAGGCCTGGGTAAATAGCCCATGTAGACAAGCCCTTAATCTAAGACCAAATTAGCCATTCTCCCATAGGATTTCCCCTCTTTTACTCCAGGATAGGTTAGTTGATTGCCCAATTATCAGGGCCAGTTTAAGGCACCTGCAGCACCTGCAGCTGCAGGGCCCCCCGTCACTTTTATTTTATTTATTTATTTATGTTTATACCCCGCTCTTCAGCCACAAAGCTATCAGAGCGGCTTACAAATAGCTATTTACACATCTACACTGCATTAAGCAGTTTCCAATGTGTGTTAGCTAATTGCCCCCACAAGCTGGGTACTCATTTTACCGACCTACGAAAGAACGGAAGGCTGAGTGAACCTTGGAGCCCGCTGGAATCGAACTTGCAGTGTGGTGGTTTGCAGTACTGGCATTTAACCACTGCGCCACCAGGGCTCCCTTGCACTGGGGGGCTGCATCGTAACCCTCCTCCTGCAAAAACATTATTAGTAATAATATGTATATCCTGCACTATGAATAGGTTAGGTTAGGTTACATTGATTTGATATAAACATATGCCCCCCAAATAAAGCATTGCAGCCCCCCCCATTCCTTAAACCAGCCATGCCTACTTTACTAAATCCACACGTGTTTATGTGTCCACATGTGTCCAGCTCCATGGCTGTTCAGACAGGGCCGGTTTCAGGGCCCTGCAGCACCTGCAGCCACAGGGCCCCCCATCATTGGGGGGGCATCATAACCCTCCTCATGTAAAGACATTATTAGTAATAATCTGAATATCCTGTACTGTGAATATGTTAAGTTAGGTTAGGCTACATTGACCTGAGATAAACATATGGGGGCCCCAAAATAAAGTGTTGCAGGGCCCCCCAAAATTCCTTAAACTGGCCCTGTGTTCAGTTCCATGTACTCAGGCTTGAAGGGCACTCTGCCTACCATACCACTCATGGGCGTGGAGTTTTGTTCAAGAAATAACACATGAGCCATTGAGGCCACTTAATTATAATGTGAAGCTTTTTTCTGTGAATAAAGAAAAATTGCTGCCTAATTAGTTGTGAAGAGGAACAAAATTATAAACAAGACAGCTATTTTGGGTGATCAATGGTGTTGCTCTCTCCTGCTCTTGGCATGAATTTCAGTTGCAAGGCCTTGCCTGTGAAATTGGGAGGAGGGGTTGGCAGGGGGTGGGGAGAAGAGGATGCCTCCTTATGAGTGGAATATAGCAGGAAAAGCAAGTTCACAGATAGAGAAACAGCACCATCTTGTGAATAAGTTTTCAACATGGCACTTATTTAACTAAGCTGTCCACCAGACTTCCCCTGATAGCACCAAATGGGAGAAAGATGGTAGCGCTGGAAGGTGTGTGGCTTGTTGGAAGGCAGTCAAAGAGAGCAGCTGGTCCTTCTGTCACCAAGCAAAGACTTTTTTTTATTCTGATAGGCTTTTACAACTGAATGTTTTTAGAGGAAGGGCTTTAGAAGGAGTGTGTGCGGCTGCCATCAAGTATCTTGTTGACTTATGGCAACCCCATGAATTTCATAGGGTTTTCTTAGGCAAGGAATCCTCAGAGGTGGTTTTGCCAGCTCCATCCTCTAAAATACAACCTATAGCACCAGGTATTTATTGGCCATCTCCCATCTAAGAACTAACCAGAGCTGACCCTGCCGGCTGTATAGTTTCTATGGAGCTATTTTTTAAACTGTGTTTTATCTTTTTTGGATTACTGTGATATTTTGAATAATTTAGTTGTATTTTAATGTTGACTTATGTATGCTTTTAGTTATATTGTACTTGTTTTAAATTGTAAGCTGCCTTGAGTCCCAATATAGGGATAAAGGTGGGGTTTAAATAAAGTGGTGAAGAAGAAGATGAAGCAGCAGTCATCATTATGACTCCACTGGATGGCTTCCATCTCTGAAATTCTTGACTGATGATTTCTATAAGTAGAGCTATTACCATGTGAGTGCCCTGGAGGCAAAACCTCTTAAGATATCATAAACACAATTGATAGCTTGTAAATTTAGGGGTGAGAGCCAGTGTGGTGTAGTGGTTTCTGCACTAAACAACTAACAAAACCTATCCACTACATTACAGTACTTTCCCCTTGGATGAAGGTTAAAATTAGAAATACAATACTTGTAACTTCTTATAAATGCTACCCCATCAATCCTTCTACTAAATAAATGGAACTACTGTTTTTTTAAAAAAAAATGCCAATACCCAGTGTTGTTTCAAAAAGTTTATAAACACATTCCAATCCCTCTTAAAGTTTACCAAGGATTTTTCCTTGATCAACATTGTCAATTGTCCATTTCAGCAGATTCTTGAATCTTCAGCACCCAGTCTTCTCTTGTTGGAATAAGCGTACTCTTCCATCTTTGAGCATAAAGACGTCTAGCTGCTATAACCGTATATTGAAGAATTCTTCCAAGCTGCTCATCCAACATTCCCAACAAATATTCAGGCCTCTCTCTTCTGGAACTTTCTTTTTAAAATATCCTCTATTAGTTGATGGATCAGAATCCAAAACCTCTGGGCTAATGCACATGACCACCACATGTGGTAAAGTGTCCCTTCCTTCTGATTACATTTCCAACATTTATTTTTAACATTTTTATACATCTTAGACAATCTTTCTGTGGTCAAATACTATCTATACATCATTTTGTAAAAGTTTTCTTTCAAATCATAACTCAGAGTGAATTTTAAAGATTTTGTCTAGACCCTTTCCCATTGATCCATCTGTAGTAGAGTACCAATATTCCATGCCCACTTTATCGTGCATTCCTTAACTTGTTCATCTTTTATTTCCATATGCAACAACATTTTACACATTTTTGCAAATGCTCATCAAGTAAACAAAACATTTGAGCCTTCTTGAACACTGCTTCCAAAATGCATCCAAGGATGACTTTTTCTTTCAGCAGCCTTCAAGCTTGTTACAATTTCTATTTTAGTGCCTTTAAACTTATAAATTTATGCTTTTTTTAATATGCTGGTATCAGCTGGTGAGGCAGACTTACCTGCTTTCCCCTTTCTCTGATTTGCTCTTCACACATGCTCATTAGGGGATTCTAGAGGCAGCTGCTGTTTACCTTGCCTGTTGCAGGTGGGCATAAATGGCTACTGTTGGATCGACTAGAGTAGAGTCCTGTTCTTTCCCAGCTCAAGCTGCATTGTTCACTGCAGGTGTGACATAGCAATCTGATACTGAAAGCCTGTTTTTCCAGCCCTCCTTCACCATCCTCCCAATGCTGCTACAAAAAACCCTTTCAGCTGGACAGAGGATGAGGAAGAAAAGAGGGAACTGGGTGAGTGCAAAAAGAAGCACTGCTAACTGAGATATGCCAGTAGTATATTTTTCTCCTGTACAGGTACTAGGTGCAAAGCAGTTTCTTCCTTTCCCTTTAAGACTTAGATAAAAGACAGAAATTTGGTATGTAGAGATTGCTATGCAGGAGTGAAAGAAAAACTATGACAACTGGTAACTATGGATTCACTTACCTGTAGCTGAAAAAGTATAGGCTCTTTGGGCATCTCCTGGGTCTTCCAACTCTATAGTATACTTCCACTGGAAGCTGATCATAGAATCATGCTGAGTGACCTGGTAGATGCCTGGAGAGGTGTTCTCTCTAGGCATCCTCTAGGTCCTCCAGCACAATTCTATGGTATTATTGGGCCAGAAGTTATTCATTTTAATAGGGTTCACTATTACACACAGTTTCAGGTATCCACAGTAAGTCTGGAAACATATCCACAATGGATACAGAGGTCATACTATATGCTGACTTTCCCTCATCTGATAGTAAATCCCTGTACATTAGATATCCATTTCTTCCCATATTTCACTAATGCACACTTTAAGAGGGTCATTTTATTATATCTTGGTTCTCTTTCTGTGTAGGCATTAACATTCACACATATCAAGTGTTTCCCATGAGTGTATGTCAGGAATGTGGCTTTAGAAAGTAAAGCAACTTCTGGTACACTGTCCTAGGCTTTAGTTAAAGCTCAACAGAATAGCAAAGAGAGTAGGAAAAAAGAGCCAGTGAGGTCTAGTGGTCTGAATGTTGGACTAGGACTGTAGAAGACCACAGTTCAAATCTCTGCTCACCCATGGAAATCCACTGGGTGACCTGGGCAAGTCATACTCTCTCAGCCTCAGAGGAAGGCAAAGGCAACCCGCCTCTGAAAAAATCTTGCCAAGAAAACCCCTGAGGGTCACCATAGGTCAGAGATTACTTGAAGGCACACAACAACAACAGAGGGCAAGCTTCCAGTCTTACCCTTTTCTTCACTACCATTACAGTAGTACATGGGAGAAACAACTATGTCATGCCCAGGAGCCAGTTTTCTGCAACTAGGGCTCTCTAGGGACCACTCAAACTGTCACGGGATCAAAACAGTGATGGTGGAGAAACAAAACCGGAGCTGATGAGAACTCCCAGGCTTCCAGAAGAGACAGTTCATCATTTATTTATTTTGGGGAGGGCAGAAAGAGACTCCCATCCTCTCTTCTCCCTGCTGAGTTAACTGAGTGTAAACCACTTTTGCTCTTTGAATTCAGTTTGCAGCAATTGAAGTAACCTGAGGACAAATGGAGAAAGTGAGAGGTGAGAGAAACTAGGATATTTTAAACACAGCTGGAAAAAAATTAGACAGCAGAGGATTAATTGGGACTGTTCCAGCCAAATTGGGACAGCTGGAGATTATACAATGGTCAACTTTGCTGTATGCACAATTCCATGTCCACCAATGTCAGCAGAATATGTCTCTTGTGCTATGGCAATTAATTTGCCCTGCATGTGTAGCATGTCTTAGGGCTGGTCTAGACAAAGGAATCTATCTATCTATCTATCTATCTATCTGTCTATCTAGTTCTCTTGGGTATGTCGCCGTTTTCAGTGTGCTGATTGGCTGCTTAGGTGTCAGGATCTGCCTCTCCTCACAGGTCTAGGCCCCTGGCTGCAGCAGTCGGCACAGCCTCTTTGCAGACTTAGGCCCTGGCTGTGGGAGTCTTGGAAGGACCAGGGCCAAGCTATCAGATGCAGTTGGCTGCAATCATGCAGCATACCTGAAGCAGCCAAAGGAACTTATATTTAAGAGCAGCATTCAGCCCTTAGTCTTGGCAACCACAATATGGCTTTCTGTGCTGTCTGTAACTGCTCCTTGCTTTTGGGTTTGGGCTTTGCTTTTGGGATGGGGCCTTGGGCCTTCTGTGCTGTCTGTAGCAGGTTCCTTGAGGCCTGGATATCTGGTATGTGCTCTGACCTTGGACTGTTTTTGGACTTTTGCTTATCTTTGACTGTGCCTGGACTTTGGACTCTTCTGTTCCTGACCCGGCCCTGGCATCTCTACTCCCAATTCCTGCTGCCCATGCCCTTGACCCTGACAGTAGGAAATTTCCCAACCAATCAAACTTCCTGTTGGGCAGAAGTCCTTTCTAGACATGGTGGTGGAGGGGCTTTCGCATCCTGACATGTGTGGTGTGTGTATGTTTGTTTGTGTGTGTGTGTGCATGGGTGCATGCATGTGCAGCTGTATGGTGATGGCAGAGGGGCTCTTGTGTCCTGGCATATGTGGTGTGTGTGTAGCGTGGTGTGTGTGTGTATGCACGGTTCCATGATGGTGGAGAGGCTCTCACATTCTGGTGTGTGTATCTATGTGTCTGTGTTAATGTGTGGTTGCATGGCAGCAGTGGTGGGGCTCTCAGCATGAAATTAGCCATTACAGTTGATTTGAAAGGTTATATATTAATGTGTCAAATGATTGTACTCTTGACATGTTTTCTAAGTGGCCAATCAGCAGAATGGGAACAGAAACATACAGAAATGTTTTATATAAGTAGATAATGGTGTATGTTACACTGGATATAGCTAGTAAAATGTGAATTAGTGTGCAGAAACACCAATTCACAGCAGCTGTCACCTGTCTCAATGACTTTTTTTGCAAGATCACTGGTGTGCGAAGCTCTCCATGTTTCCTGTTCACATGACGACATGCCAGTGAATCAAGATGGCAGCCATGAGTGAATTGCTCATGGTTTTGTACTTACTAACTTGCCCCCACCAAACAATATTTAAAGAAAAACTAAATCCAAGGTGCGGAAGAGCAATCTTCTGCTTAAATAATGAAAAAATGAAGAAAAGAAAGCCTGTTTCATTGCCTCAGGGCACAAATTGCTAAAGCGACAATATAACATGGCAGATCCACAATCTGACACCTTAGGAAGCTCCACCCCCTGCACATGTCTAACCAATCAGCTATCCTGTTCAGCAATGTGCTGTGATGCAATTTGGTTGTCCTAATATGCCGGAGAGTGCATTTGCTCCACAGTTGTCAAAAAAACTGGGGAAAGTCCTGGAGGCTTTTGCTGTGGACTTTCCCTGACTTTTGCTCCCCCTCCTTCTGAAAAGGATGGAACGCTGTGGGATTCTATGAGGATTTATTTCATCATCTGGACTACCCCTTAGACATGTGTTATGTTGCTAACCGAATGCCAGCCAGTATTACACTGTTCATTTCACAGGAGAAGTAAGTCTGCTGCAGATCCAGAGTAGTACCAGCTCCCAGAGCTGGAAATAGGGATTACATTCTGTATTCTATGAAAGGAGACCGAGCAAGGCAATTTGGATTTCTGTAATGCGCTCTACATGGGGCTACCCTTGTGCTTGACTCGGAAACTTCAACTAGTCCAGAACATGGCAGCCAGGTTGATTTCTGGCGTTCGCAGAAGAGAGCATATAACACCGGTGCTAAAAGCTCTCCACTGGCTGCCTATTAGTTTCTGGGCACAGTACAAGGTGTTGGCTATGACCTTTAAAGCCCTACATGGCTTGGGTCCAACTTACCTCCGGGACCGCCTCCTTCCGTACGACCCTCCCCGCACACTTTGGTCCTCTGGGAGGAATCTGTTACAGCCTATGAAAACAAGGCTGTCGGTGACCTCCCAGAGGGCCTTCTCTGCTGCTGCTCCCAGATTATGGAATGGCCTGCCGGACGAGATCCGTCTTATTACCACCTTAGACAGCTTTAAAAAAGCTGTCAAGACGGATCTTTTCCGGCAGGCCTTTCCTGAATAATTATCCCGGCCCAAGACTCAGCTGCCCTTTATAGGCTATGATTGTATGTTTTTAATTTTTTTTCTTCTAATTTATATATATTTTAATTAATGCATGTTTTTAATCCTTTGCAATTTAATATTATTTTAAGGGGTGGGTGGGCTAGGGTATTGTGAGTATGGGGTTTTTATATTGTAAGCCGCCCCGATTGCATTGCAGAGGGGCGAGATATAAATAAAATTTTATTATTATTATTATTAGTTTGATGAAACCTAGGTGTTTGCCTGAAGAGCTGTTTGCTCTGCACCTCATGTAGCAACCTCTAGCCTGCCTGGCAGCGCTTCTGTGATCATCTCTGTGCTATGTGTGTTGTTTTCTCTGGTGGCAAGCACCTTGTCAGTTGCTGCCAACACATTTCTCTTCCCCTTGGCCTTTGGGGTTCTGTGAAAGGTTTGACAACAGTGGGTCCTGTTTTGATAATTATAAACCTCCAGTTTCCTAGCAGCAAGCAGTTAACTCCTCCTCCTCAGTTTCTCTACATGTGTTAATATCTCCAGGAAGAATAAGACTAAGGAAACACCATACAAGGGTTTGAACTGCTATGAGGCAAAGCAACTGGGCCTAAAAGTCATGGTTAGGCTGTTCCATAAGCAATTTCCATCACTGTTGCTGTGCTTCCTGGACAGGAATCAAAAGACAGAATGGAGGAACAGAAGAAGAGGAAGAGGAAATGGCCTCCCCTGCAGGGTTTCATTCACAGCTCCAGGCATGTGGGAACAACTCATAGATGAGCACAGGGTCTGATGGCAACTTTAAAACAGACAAAAGATGAGGAAAAGAGATGGCTCCATAAAGCTAGAGAATCTCCCCCCCCCCCAAAAAGACGAAGCTTGGTTTGGGGACTGCATGACAGTGGTCGTCACTGGGTCAGAAATGAGCAGAGCTAAAGCTTCCCCAGCCATGCTCTTCATAGGCATAATAAATATGCTTACAAGCTTTCTCCATTGCACTTCTTTCCAAGTCTGTCTTTATCCCCTTTCTTGTCTCTCCCTTTTTCTTTTACTATTGTCTCTTTTTTTTCCCCTCTCTTGTCCCCCCCTACTCCCACAGCACTAAGATTTCAGGTGGGGGGAGTTTCCCTGTTGGTTTTTCTAATCGATACTGTAGTATCCCTTTGCTCAGGGCTGGGGAACCTGTCACTCTCGAGATATTAAGCAAGCTACTATTACTCACATCCCCTTACCATTGTGAGGCTGGCTTGGCGCTGATGGAAACTGGTGTGCAAGAACATCTATAAGGCCACATGCTTTTCTCCAACCCTGCCTTAAAACTAAGAGTTATTTTACCACCTAGGCCACCATTAACATTTCTGTGTCATGCACTGGCTTGATATTGCTTCTTCTACCTTCTCTTCACAGTTCACATAATGTAACTGTGCCTTCATTTTGTTCTGGGTCACCTTCACAGCTTCTGACAGGACTGAGACCACTTGTAAAAGCCACTGGCTGACTTGCTAGGCCTTTGGCAACCCCAAGAGGTTTATTAAGTCTCTGAAACACCACCACACATGTCTGATGGTGGACAGACTAAATTTGGATCGATGGGCTGTTTGGATCTAAGCAATATGTAAATATAAACAAACAAACATTTCAAAGTGGGATACAGTCCTCCCTCAACATTCGTGGCTTCCACACTCGTGGTTCTGCATATTCGTGGTTTGCCACGAGGGGAGACCGAGGAAAGTGGCGACAGGGCCTCAGAGGGGCCTCAGGAGGGAGGGGGAGGTGTGGGTGTGACAAGAATAGGTGGTGTGACAAACTGAAAGATGAATTATATTGGGCATTCTTTATTGGGAGAGATGAAAAAGGAATCTGGTTTTAATCATTAATGTAAAAAAAGGAAAGCGTTAAAGGGCACTAAGATGCCAGCCAATGTGTATGAATGCACAGATCATTTTTTAAACATTTCATATATGACTCAGTTTTCGCCTCATGTTTGTGAGCCAAACAATCCAGCCTGACAAAAACCATTTGTTACATTTTAAAATAACAGTGAATGACGCTACTGTACAATAATGGCCAAATTAGACATTCTGCTGCTGTTGAAGTTCATACTGTCCCATCAGTGGGTATAAAGTGGGCTGAAGAGACTGTTAGGTATGTGTAAGAGATGGATAGATCTAACCCACTGGCCACAAGCCACCAACTTCTTTTAAATCACTTAGGTCAGGGTGGACAACTTGTGCAGGTCTGGGGCCCAGTTTTGTGTTGTTCTGAGAGGGTACATAGACAGCTTAAAATGTTAAAATGGAGTGGGGGTGGGGCAAACCCAGAAGTAGCTGAAGTACACTGCTTTTTAAGATGTTTTTTAGATTTTTTTAAAAATGGTGTCTAGCTTCCTGTTCAGCAGATACGATATTATAAAATTGACATACAACACTGTAATTGCTAGGCATTCAGGCGTATGGTCATGAATGACTGGATGTGATCCCCAAAACCTACCTTCACAGCCTGACAGCGCCCTGACCAAAGAATTTCTGGGGTGCAGGGAAGTGATGTCCACAGTGTGCTTCTGGCTGAAAAGTGCCTTGGGGCAAGCAGTTGTGGCAGAACCCCAAGGGGGTCTCTTCAACTGCCTGTTCTCAAGGCACCCCTTAACCAGGGTGCATTGCAGATGTCATTTCCCAGCACCACAATCTCCAGCACCCCAGAAACATAGATTTTCCTTGGGTTTTTTTTTTTTTCTGGGCTGTGAGGGCTTGTTCTGGAAGAGTTTCTTTCTGACGTTTCGCCCGCATCTGTGGCTGGCATCTTCAGAGAATGTTTCTCTGAAGATGCTAGCCACAGATGCAGGCGAAACATCAGAAAGAAACTCTTCCAGAACAAGGCCTCACAGCCTGGAAAAAAACCAAGGAAAATCTATGGATGCCAGCCATGAAAGCCTTCGACCCCAGAAACTCTTTGGTTGGGTCACTGTCAGGCTGAAAAGGTGGGCTGGAGGGGCATCATCAGTTGTAACAATTATTACAGGAGCTCCGTCATTGTAGTTTTGTTGACAGTTCAAGATTTTGGATGGTGGTTCTTTTTGTCAAACAGAGGGGAGGGCTGCAACCTATTTAAAAGATTCCTGTTCATGGGGGCTTCTAGGAGAGACAGTTCATCCTTTTTGTCAGAAAACAGCAGTCTGGGGGCTGTGAGGGGCCACAAAAACATATTTGGAGACTCTGTCCATGGGTATTCTACAGGAACATATTGTTACCTGCATTTTATGCACAAGCAGTCTGAGGGTTTGTCTATATGGAGGAAACAAATGTGGATTGCTGCAGAGAGACGCCAACTTGCAGCAACTTTTATTTGTCTTAATGGTCTATTTACAAGATCACAGGCATGTGAAGCAAACCGCATTTGGTATTCCCACGGGCATGCCTGCAAATCAAAATGGCAGGTTTAAGTGAATTGCTCATGATTTTATTTTCCCCAGGTTACCCCTGCCGAACATTTTTTTAACAAAATACAAGTTGCAGAAGAGCAACTTTCCGCTTTAGCAAATGCACAAAAGAAAACAAAAAGACTGCTTTCTTGCTGTAGTGCACGATCACTATGGGGAAAATCGAAGATGGTGATTCCAGGCACTTGTCTTGCTGGCAAGCTCCACCCCCATGCACGTCTGACAAATCATCTGCCAACTTCCACTCATATTGGGAAAGTGAATTAATTCGGTTGTTTGTCCCAATGAGCAGGAATGCACATACCCTTTCTTGTTTTTTAAAAAAAATATATGGGGAAAGCTACAAAGGCTTTTCCTGTGGAGTATGTGGTGTTTTAGGCCCCCCTCCTTCACAATACAGCAAATTAATGCAGGATCCCATTAGGACAAAAAGTATTCTCCTCCTATTCTGTGACGAGTATTTTCGCTATTTAGACAACTCCTGACTTTTTCCTTTTGGTCCCTCTCTGATATGCATCCTTACTGCCAATAGTAACATCACATTTGTTAGCTTCAGGGTGGTAATACTGAACTTACTGCTTTGTCTCTTTACATGCTTAAAACTGTATTCACCTTCTATGCACTTGACACTGCACAATTATAGTGCTATAATTCCACTAACTGCTTCGGTTCCATCCTATGGAATTCTGGAATTTGCAGAATTCTAAGGAGTACTTAAAATTTTTGGCCATGCATGCTCTTCCTTCCTGGTTCAAGCTAAGGGACTAATCCTTTTATTAGAGAATATTTAGCATACAATTTGACAGAACCAAAACATAGTAGTACATAATACATCCAAAGAATGCAATTGCAGGGAAAAATTACAGTAGAGTACTAAGCAGTATAATCAATACATACAAAGCAAATCTCATTCCTGGGATAAGTCAAAAATATTACAATAGCTTTAAGAAAGGAACAGCACATACTAAGAGGAGAATAATAATATTTTACATTCAAATCACAGTGTGACCACTAGCATATATATCTAGCAGATAATGCATACCATACAGTATAGGTACTTTCTAGTACAGGTAGGTTACATAGAATTATTTTCCTTTTCAACCCCTCTCTGTAAGGGCAGAAGCTGACTCCTTGTATTGGCGGTGACCCGAGATGTGCTCGATGTAAATGTCTCGGGACCATCTGATGGTGTCTGATACCATTAGTTTGCGCATAAGTTTGGCATAGCGCCTTCCCACCCCACAAGCTCTCAGCACTGGGTCATTTGCAGGGTCCCAGCCACCCAGGGCCCCAACAAGCAACGCATGGACAGAGACCTCATACCCCCTTTGTCTCAGAGCATCAGCCAGAGGGGCATATTTTTGATGTTTACGCTCTCTAGCCTCCCTCATGGCTGTTTTCTTATTCTCGAAGGGGATTGTGATGTCCACGATGATGATCTTCTTCTGGTCTCTCTACATGTCTTCAAACCCAACTAACAGAACCATATCATTGTTCACCTTGGCTGTATGGAAGAACTCTTTGCTATAGATGGAGTACTAGTAGGAATGTTCAGCCCTGTGATCCTTCTGGTGTTTCTGCAATGTACTGGGGTTATGGGTCCTCCCTACTTCACTGAACTGATTGGCATTATCTGCTCCTCAAGAAAGCCACAACTGACATCCTTCTCTGTTCACAAGCTGGCCTCCTCCAAAGCAGAGGAGTTGGATTCAGTGCACAAACAACTTATATGGAAGTGAGCAAAACATTAAGAAATGTTAAGACAAAAGATCAGCACATCATGAATGATCTCCATAGCAACAGAACAAGGTACAAGAAACTGAACTCGCTGCAGCATGAGGTTTCACATTTAGCCCTCTCTAAGTTGAGGAGAGAATTGTCCAGCCTTTGTCAGCATAATGCTGTTGTTGTGTGCCTTCAAGTCATTTCCAACTTACGACGATCCTATGGCAAACCTATCACAGGGTTTTCCTGGGAGGTTTGCCCTTTCCTTCCTCTAAGTTTGAGAGAGTGACTTGCCCAAGGTCACCCATGGGATTTCCAAGGTCAAGTGGGATTTGAATTCTGGTCTCCTGAAGTCCTAATCTAACACTTAAATCACTATACCACACTGGCTGGCTGCTGAAATTACCTGTGTGGCTTTCAGACTCTAAACCAATAGTGGGCACAACCCCAGAGCACAACTTGGACAGGGGTTTAGATGTTAACCATGTTTCAGCAGGCAAGATACCAGTTTTCTCAGAGGTTTACTGAGACCAGCAGGCCAGGCCAGCTGGCACCATTACAAAACTATCCATTGACCTTGTGTTTGTAGGCTAACATAGCAAAACACATCCAGTCATTGACTGTTGCTGGTGGTGGTGGTGGAGGAGGAGGCAACGATAGATATGTAATATTAGACAGCAGCCACAGGCTTTTCAGCACAAAAGTGGCTTGGCTGAGCAAGAGCAATCCACAAGAGAGCACTTGGAAGTTCAGCAAGACTGCCCTTAAGAGTCCATGGCTTTTCTGTTTAGTCATCTTGGTACCAGTCTGAAGGAGAGTACAGAATCAGGAGGCTGCCCTGGGTTTAGAAATTTATGAATTACATCACTTCTCTGAATCTGTGGTTTTGCTCTCTCAGGCAGTGTATTTAGTCTCCTTCTTCACCAACTTGTTCATCAAATATTGTTCCTATCCCCTTGTTCATGGAACACTTCAGGTATCTGGCTGGTGAGTAAAGGCTTTAATCCAGCATAGCCCTCTATAACAACTACTTGGTTCTGCCTCTCTTTTCCTTACAAGGGAACAATTGTACTCCATGTCATTTACTCTGGTACAGCTGCAGTCTCTTACACCTACTCAGAAGTAACTCCTGACTCCTAACAAATGCAGCGAACCTTACTTTTGGGAAAATGTGAAAATGAGATCAGGCTGCAAATGTAGATAGAGTACAGAAAAATAAATGCAAAATTGCTTTGCATTTTTGAACAGAATTAAGAAGGGACCTTCTTACTTCTATACAGCACTTTCACTGGCACAGGTATCTTTGTGGAATCCTGGGCTTTGAAGTTTAGTGAGGCAATCTATCTCTCTGGCTGAGATACCCAACTGCCCTTCTCTAAACTGCAAATCCCAGGATTTCATAGGATGGAACCATGGCAGTTAAAAGTGTGACAATGGTCCGCCCTGGCCTCACATCGGGAGGCACGGAGACATGCTATCCGCAATGCGGCAGCCTTATTTGAGAACTCACACCGAACAAGTCTTGAAGAGAAACGACAACGCAGAAAGAATCACAACCCAGAAACATCACCCAAGGAGACCTTCTGCTGTGCTTTCTGCAACCAGACTTGTCTATCTCGGATTGGCCTTTTTAGTCATCAGCGCGCTTGCAGAAAATGCAGGATGAGTCCTTCCTGAATCTTCGTTTGTGAAGAAAAGCCAGAGAGAGTGTGTCAGTGGTTCTTAACCTATGGTCTGGGGCCCCCCAGGGGTCCGTAATGTCCTCACAGGGGTCCACAAAACCTTGAAGGCTGCTTGGCCCACCTCCTCCATGCAGTGGAGTGGCTACATGACAGGAGCCAAGGCAAAAGCTGGCTAGCGTGGCCTGCACATTGCCACTCAATCTGCTCCAGCCATAAACTTGCAGAAAGAAGCAGAAAAAAAGTCTTCCCTCCCCCTCCAGTGCCTCTGAGGGAAGGTTTAATGGATGGTGTATTTATTATTATTATTAGATGATGTTGTTGTTGTTATGGTTTTAAATCTTGAGTTAAATCTTGCGGGTCCACAGCAACAAAATATATTTAAAGGGGGTTCCTGGTAAAGAAAAGGTTAAGAGCCACTGGTCGAAAGGATATCAAAATTTATCTTCCAAATCTAGATAGATCTCAAGCACAAAACACCTCGCTTTTGAACAGACTAGGACTTGCCTTTAGATTTCAGCAGGAGCGGGGCACTGCCTGGCAATCTAGGAAAGGGGGTTGGTTGGTTGGTGTTGGGAATCAGCAAGATGTACGTGGGGATTAAAGATTGGTTCTTGGCTGTGTCAATCACGCTGAAGGGGGTGGGAAAGAAAGTAGTCTGTGCAACCACCACTACCACCCCTGCGGGCACCAAAGGATAACATTGTGACTTATAAGCCAGTGGGACAGGCTTTTTTTGACCAAGAAGGGCAGTGAGTCCTTGGACCTGAAGGAGGAAAGTTATATAAGGGAGGAAATCCGTTCCCCTCAGCGGCAGAATGCTGATCTGCAAACCAGGGAAGGACCTGGTAAATGAGAGCAAGCATATTCTTCTGTCTTTTAGGACTTTTTCAGACAGTGCTTACTGCGCTAGAAGCTTGCGAGAGAGGTACGGCGCTGTCGCGCAGCAGGGGATCCATTTCGGACGACGACGTCCCTCTCACGAAATCATTGGTGTCACTTCTGTGTATGATTGGAGGCAGCCAAGCCATATTTTACTCACAGAAGTTGCCCGTGAGTAAAATATGGCACGGATGCCTCTAATCGTACACGGAAGTACGAACAGCATCATCTGAAATGGACCCCCTGCCACGTGACAGCGCCGTACCTCTCTCGCAAGCTTCTAGTGCAGTAAGTACTGTCTGAAAAAGTCCTTATAATCAGGTCTGCTACTCTATTATTACCCCACTGTTGAGTAAATTTCCTGGAAGTTCAGACCAATTTTACATCAGGTTCCTATTGGAAGGCAAGTCCCCAAAAGGGACCCTGGATGTTCCTAAATTTCTTCCAGAAGCGGCCAGGATTAGAACTCATTGTGTATTAGACAAAAGTTGATTATAATTGTTTTATTGTTTTGATTTTTCTGATACTTTGTCTATTTTCTCATATGCTTGACTTCTTTTTTTTTTTATGGACCTATGGATTGTAATAAATAAATGATGATGGTGGTAAATAAGAGCAGCACGGATGTGCTGTCAAGGGCTAAAATCTGGGTTCACTCCCTTAGACCCCAGATTAGCCCTCCTGTAGGTGTAATCCTGAGTAGCCTCACTCCAGGATGCTCCCTACAGACCCCAAAACAACCAATAGCACCACCACCACCCACTGAGTTACACTGTGGGGTTTCTTTCCCCTTGGGACCCCCCCCTTTTCACACACAATGCATTGGGAAATTGTGTGTAGTCTCTGATAATCAGTGGCACTCCTTGCCACTATAGAATCAACTAACTCCCTCCTCCTGACTCCAGAGGAGACTCACAGTAGCATAGTCAAGAGGTAAGGCACATGGTAAGCATCAGTTATAGGAAGATTAATAAAGTTACTTTATTCAAGTGAAAGCTGTCATGCAATCTCACATGAGGTAGGCTTCTCCCATACCTCAGGCAGGCTTAAAATTATAGTAGTTACAGAGTAGTAAGATCAAAGCATTACATTACTCAAGTTACATTCAGTTACTAATTTTAACTACATCCAACCAAAGAAAAGAAATTAAAAAGAATTCCCTAACGCAGCTAAACATGCCCCAATCTCTACTAAATACTTGCAGCTTTTTGCCTTGAAATGTTATCCAGGCAGCTGGGAGCTCCAAGCCAGAAATGGGATGGCTTTTTGCTCGACCAACCATAATCAGTCCTTGTTCTCTCTCACACATCTCTCCAAGAATCTAAAATGGCTTCAAAAAAAAAAGCAGTTAATTCTTCATCCAAGTTCCTGGGTTTAGAGCTGTACAGTAATTGGTCAGTCCAAGTCATATGGTGTCATGGTTTTGATGCCATCTCATTAGCTCTGTGGAGGTGGTGTGTTTTAGACCCTCCCTTCCATTAACCCTTTTCTTACCTGATACTATGCTGGCAAGACAATCTGTTTATAGACAAAGGGTGTTATAGTTCTCTAGCAGAATGATGGGAGTTGCACCTTAAGGCAGCACAATGGGACTCCATCATGACATGTGCACATCTCCTTTCGTATTAGAGCAGATCCTTTGCACCAAATCCTTTGCAGCTCCTTTGCACCAAAGGAGGGTGGGGGGGTGGAGTAGAGTGGAAGACACCTGCCTACCCCTGAATACTGCGGAGCAGTGGGTGAAATAAGCTTGCTTTCAAAGCCCAGCCAGTCCCAAAGCCTCCCTCCTCTCCTTGCCCCTTGCATTCCCCTGTCCCTGTGTCCCAGGTATTCAGTTCCAACCGACAGGTTCCAGGAATTGCCAATAGCAGAAAGATGCTGCTGTCCAAGATGTTATTGGTTCTTGTTTTCAGTGTGACTCCCAGCCCCCAGCCTGTCACTTGGGCATTTTAGTTTTCCCTCCTATATATGGGGACTGAGGATCGAAAAGCATGGCGGGAGCACCTCCTCCAGCAGCGGCTCGTGGAACTTCTTTCACCATCATCCAGCCTCTGCTTTCCTGACCCAGGCAAGGCCAGGGATCTGACTTTGTAGGTACTTTCATAAGAAATATTTTATAAAATGGTACCTGGCGAGGCTGGTGTCAGGAATTGGCATTTGTCGGGCAGCTGGCCAGTAAGGGACACTCTGCCAGTCCCCTGGAGCCTCTTTGCTGTAGCTCACTGTCCACATCCCTCTTAGAGTAAGACGTAAGAGAGAAAAGGACAGTTATTATTTTATTTATTAGTTACTGGATTTATATCCCTCCTTTCCTTCAAGATGGCTTACAATAATTTTAAAAAATACAGCTAGAACATTACAAAAGTTTTTAAAAAAACTATGTAGAATTACCTCCACATTCAGGATTGCTGGTCATACCATTAAGCAAAGTGAAGCAGTAGCCTCAGAGAGTGCATGTAGGCAGGGTGCTGAGCAGCAATAAGATGTTGGAGGACAGAGTGGTCTGAGCCCCTTACCCTGCTCTGCATGCCCTGCATTACTGTCCTGTCACCAGCAATGAAGTTAAATCCAGTTGCCAGCCTGTAAATGGAATGGGTACCATCTTGTTTCATTGTTGTTTTTGCCTCCATTAGCAAAATGCCTGGGGCTAGCAAGCCAGCCCTCTCTCCCACAGCCCCTTGCTCTGTTTTTGGAATGGTGTCTCCATTTGAGTCCAGAGGAAGAAGCAGACAAATGGTCAATGGCAACAGCAGCAAGGACAAAACAAACAGGGGCCCATGGAGAGTATTTTATTGCCAAGGGCTTCCCAAAACCTAGTCTCTAGCTGGAGATGTTTTTGATTCCCCCCCCCATTTGATTAGATGGCATTTTATTCCCCTATCTTCTCTGGCAGAGTTAACTATTGGTGAAACATTCAGTGTTGAAACATTCAGTGTGCTTGCCTGGGCTGCATAATGAGTATTTCCTATCATCATCATCATCATCACCATCATCATATGTATCCCACCTTTTCCCAGTCTGGGACTCAGGGCAGCTTACAAAACAGATAACAGCTAAAAAATTCACATCACACAAAAGTTAAAAATATAATTAAACTATGAATAGAACTAAAACCATGACCATTAAAAAGAAAAACAACAAATTTGAATGCCACAGCATATTATAAAAAGTCCTTTGACTCTACACAACCAGTCCTCAAAGGCCTGCTGAAACAAAAAGATCTGCTTGCTGCAGGCGGATAGTAAGGAGGGTGCCAGTCTAATCTCTCTAGAAAGGGAGATAAGATCAAAATGGCAGTTAATAATTTTAACCATGTCAAATTAGGTGTCAACCCCCCTTGTCAGTACACAATAATTAATAAGATAATATTAGCTGCTTCATAACCCTCCCTGTTGACTGATTGCTGATAGGAAGCTGTCTTAAAACAACTCAGACTACTCATCCGTGTAGCCCAGTAGTTTGCCTGTTAGTGGCCTCTCTGGGTCTTGTGCAAAGAGATCTTTCACATCACCCCTACAACCCAATCCATTTCAAAACTATAAACCCTGGAGCTTGAACCTGGTACAGCTACTCAGGCTAAAAAAGGCACCAGAACATTCAAATTGGTGAGTGCCCCTTCTACTGTGAAGAATGCAGTGAGACATTCACACACCTGACTTCACTGCATTGGCACCAGTGGATCCATACTGGAGAAAAACCCTATTCTTGTAAATACAGTGCTCAAGAGTTCACTGAGTCTGGTTCCTTAAGGAGGCATGAACACATTCATCATGCAAAGGCAATATAGAGAAAATGCAAGTGTCCCATTTGGGGTGGAGAAGGAATACACCTCTCAGATATTATGTGGGTATACCTAGGAATGCAAGCTGTGAATATGGCAAACATGTATCTTGTACACTTTTCAGGATGTAAGAAATAGTTGCAGCCAAAGCTTAGAAAAGTTAGTTTTTTGAGCTACACCATCTAGAATCCCCCAGACAACATGGCTACTGACCAGGCCAGCTAGGGAAATTCCGTGAGCTGTAATCCAAAAAAGTTAACTTTTCTAAGCTCTGGGAGCAGCTCAGGCACTCCTTTGATGGAAAACCTGGGTTTGCTTCTCTGTAAAGTGGGAAATGTCCCACAAACTCTTAAGATATGTGGACTTTGCATTTTCTTTCCTCCCATTTCTTTCACCCGTATGAAAACATTTGGGAAGCTAAGAAACTGCTCCCCCGCTGTTGTTTATTCATATAGCACTAAATTTATGCCTCCTGTGCAGTGTTGAAAATATTTTCTAGGGAACAGCTCCTGGAATGCCTGGTGGCTCATTGGCCCCTCTAAGCATCCTGTTATCCCCTGGCAACTGCTTGGGTTGCTTGAGCAGTCACCTGGCCCTAACTTGATCAACAAACAAACAAGAATGAGTGCAAAAGAATTTTCAATGTGAAATATAATATCCCTGGATGTGTCTAGAGCCCCTGATGTTCTTCTTCAGGGAGTGTGATCTGAAGTTTTTTTTCTTACTAAGTTATAGAAAGGGAGATTTGCTCACAGAAATTTAGGACTTTTTTGGACGGCGATTTGTAATGCAAGCAGGCTCGTCCCTGTTGTGAGGCAGGGGGCCATTTCGGATAACGCTGTCCCCCCTGCCGATACTGTTCTGGAAGAGCTGTGAGGCTGCAGTGCCATATTTGGCTATTTCCTAATCATGGAAGTGGAGTGTGATTAGAAAATGGCCAAATATGGCACTGCAGCCTCCCAGCTCTTCTGGAACAGTATTGGCAGGGGGACAGCATCATCCAAAACGACCCTCCTGCCATGCAGCAGCCTCGCAACAGGGACGAGCCTGCTGGCATTACAAATCGCCATCCGAAAAAGTCCTTAGTGAGTTCAGGTATGTATCTGTGAAGTTTAAGCGATCAGTCTCCTTTTCAGTTCATAGTCCTCAGGAAGAATATATTCAGATGTCTTTCAAGTCAGACATTTGTCTTCTGTGTCAAACTTCTCCAACTTGGTGCCCATCAAATGTGTTGGACCGTGACTCCCAATGTGTTGGGGATGATGGAAGGTACAGTCGAGTGCCCCTAGGGGTCTCTTGGTTAGGGAACAGTGTTCTATGTTATAATCCAATAATTTTGCTACTTTGTGGTATGTTTCTTATAGTTATGGCTAGAGCTAACCCAGACCATCCTGTGATTGTGTGGGCCAAGCAACCATAGAATCATAAGAGTTGGAAGAGACCACAAGGGCAATCCAGTCCAACCCCTGCCCTGCAAGAATACACAATCCAAGTATTCCTGACAGATGGCCATTCAACCTCTTTTTAAAAAAACCCCCGCAAGGAAGAAGACTCCGAAGGAGCACATTCCACAACTGAACAGTTCTCCTCCCCATGTGAGGCTTGTTCCCAGCTGCTGCCCCCAAGTCTGTCCCCTGGGCGATGCTGACTCTTAAGCCACAGTGTGTACCTAAAGAGCTTGGAAAAGTTACCTTTTGGACTACAGCTTCCAAGATCCCCAATGGCCATGCTGGCTAGGGGATTCTGGGAATTGAAATCTAGAATACTATCCCCCCCCCAGCTCTGTTACCAAATGTGTAGCATACAGAATCTTCCCAATGAATGATATGTGTGACTTTTTTTTAAAAGGAGCAAGTACTGCTCCCTTAAACATATTTCCATTTTAAAATATTGCTGACTGGCCTTGGAACAAGCAGAAGCATATAGTATGCCTTCCCACCACTCTGGCAGCTTGTGGGAAGTTTGTAGCTATCTTCAGGATCTGAGGAACTATCATAACTTCTCCTAGTGGTGTGTAAAAATGAATATATAAGAATTGGACTGTTTCTTGCTGCATCTACCCAAGGCATGAGGACCTCTGGAAGGAGGCTACTGCAAAACTGTGCAACTAGTACAAAGCCAAGCTTTGTCTGGTCTCCACACACACACACACACCTGCCCCTTTCAGCATTCTTTTGTACTATGAATTAAGATCCCTTAATTTTGAAGAAAATCACCATAGTGCATATGACGTATTAAAAATTGGACCAATTGGAAGTTCAGATTCCACACCTGAACTTCTTTCACTGCACACTAATGTGCCCTAGCACTCTGTTTGGAAATGATGGTCATCTTCAGTTACATTTGTAAGCATACCCAAATTGTTAGTTTGTAGTACTTGCTTTTCAAATCAAGGTGTGTGTGTGGCGGGGGGGGGGGGGAGATTTGTGTGATGACTGCTGCTGAGTGGCTTCTAAAGGTCATTACAGTGACAGAAATTATTGTTAGTAGCAGAGAGATAACCAGCCTAAATACCCTGAAGGCACGAAGTCCCAGCTGATCTTGGAAGCTAAGCATGGTGAGCCATGGTTAGCACTTGGATGGGAGACCACCAACAAATACCAGGTGCTGTAGGCTGTATTTCAGAGGAAGGAAATGGTAAAACCACCTCTGAGTATGCCTTGCCTTTAAAAAACCCTATGAAATTCATGGAGTTTCCATAAATTGACTGATGACTTGAAGGCACATACACACACAGCAGAGAAAGGATTTGAAGCAGGGAGATGTGGCAATGTTGTAATTTTTTAATTCTTATCTTCAGAGTAAGTCCCCTTCCCCTCAGACAAGAACAGAGCGACCATAGCGTAGTTCATTTCCCCCACAGTGTGTATATATTTGGCAGGATGATTGCCCATCTGGGTTAAACATTCTTAGTAATGGGTTCTCCACATTAATGACAATTGCCCATCCATGTTAAGCACTCTTGATAATGGGATCTTCTCCACATTAACAGCACATTTGTATGCAAAGCCAAGGGCACTCTCAAAAGCCTTTGACCTGTCTAAGTACTCAGGGCGGGGTGCCTTCTAGTTGCCTTTCGACTTATGGTGACCCTATGCATTTCATAGGGTTTTCTTAGGCAAGGAATACTCAGAGCTGGTTTTGCCATCCCTTCCTCTGAAATATAGACTACAGCACCTGGTATTTGTGCAGAACTATAATCCTATTCATAACTCAAGAGGTTGAAAAGTTACTATTGGACTACAACTCCCAGAACCCTTCAGTTAGCAGGCTGCTGGTCATGTTGGCTGGTGATTCTGGTAGTTACAGTCCAAGCTTCATCACAATTAGATGGAAGTAAGTTCTTTGCTGTAGGAGTGAACGTAAACACATCATACGGAAGCACAAGAAGATCCTTGCTGGATCAGGTCAGGGATTTACTTACCGGCAATCTAGCAACCTGCTTCCTACAGTAGCTAGCCAGATGCATCCAGAAAGCCTACAAGGAAGGGGCAAAGGCTATAGCCCTGTCAGGTTGCTTCTCTTCTTGTTGTCGGATATTAACAAGGATACCACTTCGGTACATGAAGGGTCCATTTTTTAAAAATCCACTTCCAGCGATTTCTGTGTTGAAAAGAAGGAGTAATTAAGAAAGAAGGAGTAGTGCGCTATAAAAGCAGTGTAGATGTGTAGGTGCCATTGCTTAACAATTTGTAAGTCTCTCTGAGAGCAAGAGCAAGAGCATTGATATTTCTTTGGTGCTTATCAGTACCAAAGCACTCTCTAAGCTGTTACAATGGTTTTTTTTAGCTAATTGCCCCAAACAAGCTGGGTACTGATTTTACCCACCTAGGGAAGGATGGAAGGCTGAGTCAACTGTGGCTGAAAAGCGGGGTATAAATACCTAAAATAAATAAAATAAATACAGTTGTCCCTTCATATTCACTGGGGTTTGATTCCAGGACCCCCCCTCCCATGGATATCAGAATCTATGAATACTCAAGTCCCATTATATGCAATGGCATAGCAAAGTGGTGTCCCTTATATAAGATGGCAAAATCCAGGTTTGTGTTTTGGATTCTTATTTTTTAAAGAATATTTTCAAGCCATGAATACTTAAATCCGTGGATATGGAGGGACAAATGTAGTTTATATTGTCTGCCCTGAATCAGTAGCCAGCCAATTGAGCTAGGGACCCCAAGCTTCTCATTGCAGCTCACAGGAGGAGACTTGCTGTCAGGTGGGTCTTGGGCCAGTTTAAGGCACCAGTGGAGTCAGCATCAACAGGGGGTCCCATCATTGTGGGGGCCCCGTAGTAACCCTCCTCCTGCAAAAACATTATTAGTAATAATCTGAATATCCTGTACTGTGGATAGCTCAGGTTGAGTTAGGTTACATTGACCTGAGATAAACATATGCCCCCACCCCCAAATGCCTTAAACCAGTCCTGGGTGTGTCTACCTGTCTCCTTAGCTGCCTGAATAGATTTGCTTAAAGGTTACAGCACCCCTACCCCCCAAAAGTGTGCACAGCTTATTATGTGAAGAGTGTACAGTAATTGAAAATTTAGCTCTGAGTGAAAAAGAGAAATTGCCAAACCATCGTTGGAAAAAGTTTTGGCCGTGGTTTAGTGAGACAACCCCAGCAATGACATAAAAGGATATTTTTAAATAAATGTTTTATTATTATTATTGTATTTTTGCATTATTTTGTATTATTATTTTTATTAATCCTTTATTGATTTTTTTTCTTTTCCAAATAGGTGTAATTGTAATGTGTAAATATAATGTTCATTGGAAAAGAAAAAAAGAGTGAGTATAGTGTGTTTAGATTAAGAGGAGAAACGTATTAGTGCTAGGATAGATAGTTTTATTTTTGTGAAGTCGAAAGCTTTCACGGCCGGCATCCATAGATTTTCCTTGGTTTTTTTCCGGGCTATGAGACTGTGTTCTGGAAGAGTTTCTTTCTGACGTTTCGCCTTCATCTGTGGCTGGCATCTTCAGATAATGGTTGGATAGGAGTGTATGTGGAGTTTATATACTGTGACCCCCTGTTGGGGAGTATATGTACATTTGTGTAATTGAAAGGTTAGTTTCTGGGTATAGAAATACAAGGCTCACTAGTGTCTGTTTGGCACCCAGAAACTAACCTTTCAATTACTCTCTCTCTCTCTCTCTCTCTCTGGCTTTTCTTCGCAAACGAAGATTCAGGAAGGACTCATCCCATGCGTTCTGCAAGCGCGCTGATGACTAAAAAGGCCAATCTGAGATAAACAAGTCCAGTTGCAGAAAGCCCAGCAGAGGGTCTTCTTGGGTGATGTTTTTGGGTTGTGATTCTTTCTGCGTTGTCGTTTCTCTTCAAGACTTGTTCGGTGTGAGTTCTCAAATAAGGCTGCAGCATTGTGGATAGTGCATCTCCATGCCTCCCAATGTGAAGCCAGGGCAGACCATTGTTGGTGATCAATTTGGCCAAGCCTGAGATGTTGTTTCAGAGAGTCCTTGTATTGCTTTTTTGGAGCGCCCCTCTTATGCTGACCCGTGGCGAGTTCACCATAGAGTAGTATTTTTGGGAGGCGATGGTCCTCCATCAATTAATTACACAAATTTACATATACTCCCCATCAGGGGGTCACAGCATATATAAATCCACATACACTCCTACCCAGCCATTCTCTGAAGATGCCAGCCACAGATGCAGGCGAAACATCAGAAAGAAACTCTTCCAGAACACGGTCTCATAGCCCAGAAAAAAAACAAGGAAAATCTATGGATGCCCACCGTGAAAGCTTTCGACTTCACAAAAATAAAACTATCTATCCTAGCACTAATACGTTTCTCCTCTTAATCTAAACACACTATACTCATTCTTTTTTTTCTTTTCCAATGAACATTATATTTATATATTACAATTATACCTATTGGGAAAAGAAAAAAACCAATAAAGGATTAATAAAAATAATAATACAAAATAAAACAAAAATACAATAATAATAATAAAATATTTATTTAAAAATATCCTTTTATGTAATTGCTGGGGTTGTCTCACTAAACCACGGCCAAAACTTTTTCCAACGATGGTTTGGTAATTTTTCTTTTTCACTCAGAGCTTCCAGAACAGGGGGGGGGGGGAACCAAGGAAAATCTAAGGGTTGTTTTTTTTTTGTATTAGTAATAAAAAAGGAAAACAATTATTATTATTATTATTATTATTATTATTGCGTGACTGTTAGGGCCTTTTGCGGTGGGTGTGTTTTTCAGGAGAATGGTCTTATTCCAATAAAAAAGTTCTTTCCAAAAAAAAAAAGAAGGAAAAAAAAAAAGAAACTCCTTCCCCAAAAGTGTGTTGAGCAGGTAATGGGCTTTCTCATCCCAAAGCAAGTAGTCCTAGAGGCGGCCCACGTGGGATTGGGTCGTTCCTGGGGAGGAAGAGCTCCCCGAGGGGATTTGAAAGGGGATTTTGGAAGGAGGCCAATCTGCTTCGCTTGGCCAGCACGCGCCCACCCTCCTGCAGGGGCCGCGCGGCGGATGCCTTCTGGACTCCCTCAATGGAGCTCGCGCCCCGGGGAGGACACGCCCTCCCCTGTCCCCGGCGCGCGCCCGCCCGCCCGGGGAGCCTCTCTGTGGCCCCGCCAGGCGGTTTGCAGCAACAGCAGCAGCAGCCGCAGCAGCCGCGCTCTTGCCACGCGCAGCTCAGGTAAGGCCCGCGGGTGGGTTGTGCGGGGATGGCTCGCGCTCGAAAGCCTCCCTCCTCTTGCATAAGGCGCCCTGGGAAATGTTTAGGATAGCAACTTTATAAATTCTGAGCCAGCATCTGTGAAGAAATTCTGAATAATGTCTGGCCTTTTGTATGAATAAAGAAGTTGCCCTGATTATAAAATGGATTTCAACAAGTATGTTTTTGGAGCAGTTTCATTTAAAAAAAAAGCTGGGAGGAGGCAGGAGGCGGGTAGGGGTAAATGGACAGGGGAGTCCAGAGTTGCATGGAAGAGGGGGAAAGAAAATCCAATAATAATAATAATAATAGCGACAATAACAATAATAAATTTATATCCCGCCCCTCTACAAAATGCAATCGGGTAGACTTACAACATTTATACATGTTTCATTCTTTAACTTCGAAAGCTTGCATCATGCTTTTTGCATTTGGTCGGCCAATAAAGGTCTGCTTATTGTTGTTGTTGGGGTTTGTTGTTGTTGTTTGTGGATTTCGGCTTTTCTTTTGCTGCATAGCCAACACGGCTACCCCTGGATGCGTTTCCTGGAAGAGGGGAGTTATTCCTACTATGAAAGCAAAGCGTGTGTGACTGGCAAAAGCCCCAGTTACAAAATAAACATACATGTTGAAATACATTTGATAATCAGGGCAATTTCGTTATTCATACAAAAGGCCAGAAATTACTCAGAATTGTTCACAGATTCTGGCTCAGAATTTATGAAGTTGCTATCCTAAACATAATTACGAGGGAATAAGTGCCACTGGAAATTTATTTCTTAGTAATTGCATAGGGTTGATTTGATTGTGTATTCCTGCATGGCAGGGGGTTGGACTGGATGGCCCTTGAGGTCTCTTCCAACTCTATGATTCTATGAGTTCTATGAGTTTTAATGCCTGGATAGGATGGTCTTTCTGCACATACACCATTCTTAGGATTGCAAAGAACTCAGGGACTAATTAGGCATTTCAGGCAGTGTGAAAGAGAAGAGGAGTAATTGCATCCAGTGAAATGGGCATGCAGGCAGTACAGAAGTGACCTCTCTGGCTAAAACTGCTATAATAAAATGGCAGTAATTGGAGCTTATATGGAAGTAAGGTACACTGATTTTAATGGATCTTCTTTTTTAAAAAAACACACGCATGTAGGGTTGAACACTTGCTGAGAGCAGCTTTTGCTGGATTGTACTGGTTCAGAGGGCATCTGATTCATTCAGGATCATTGCACTGTAAAATTCTTCCCTTCTTTGATCCTGAGGCTGTGAGGAAAGTAGAAGCTATTCTGTACTCTGCATCTGAGCACCAGAAGAAGCTTCTTCTTGAAGACCATGCTTTTGCCCATTAGCTGTGAACAAGAGGGTAGAAGCAGTTACCTGTGACTTCCAAAGATCATCTGTACAAGTCCCTTTATCTCTGTATCCTCTTAAATCAGGAGTGAAGAATGTGTGACCCTACAAATGGGGGAGAAGGTGTTAATAATTCTCACCAGCCTTAGCATAACCAAGGGTGGGGGATTATGGGTGCTGCAGTCCAAAAACATCTGGAGGACTACCTTCACCAACCCCATCTTAAAAGTTGGAAGCTGTTGTTGAGTTTGTGGTCAGGTGAAGTAATACTATTGGTAGTACTGTTAGATCATTTTAAGTATGATCCCTGCAGTAGTTTAATAGTAGCATGGAGCATAATTCAAACTCCATATTAAAGTAATGCTTTTATGAACTCCCTGCAAAAGAGTTTGCATTGCATGCCAGCTTTTAAGATCACTAGATGGCAAGTTGTTGCAAAAAGGTGGCAGAGAGGCAGCTGAAAAACCTCCGAAACAGACTTAATCTTAAAGTCTTTTATATCCCTATCTTGAATTTGTAATGCAGTGGGAAGAGTTAGTAGATACTCATATGTGGCTCTGTTGGGTGACGACCCCAACCTTATCATGACACTTCTTATAACTGCTAATTGCAGTGCATTTTGAAAGGGCCTGGTCTGTACAATGCAGTGACAAGATGAGAATCACTTAAGATGAAAAGTTGCAGTTGGTTTTTTCTCAGTGCGGAAAAGACACTGTCAGTGATTTATATGTGCTTCTATTGTCATAAATGGTTAAGATAAAGGAAGCACTTAAATATTGGCCAATGACTCTTTATCACCTAGAACTAATCAGGAAAAGGTAAAGAATTGCAAATGAACATTTATGGCAGGTAGGGAGCAAATAAAGGGGTTGGCATTATGTCAGGTGAAGAGGCAATCCAGTGAAACGTCCTTTACCAACCACTTAGTTGGAACCAGAACTTTGGAAGAACTACAACCTCAGAATGCCCTATCCAGCCAATATTATACTGAATGGGAGATTCTAGGACTTGTGGTCCAAAAAGTACGTTTTTCCAAGCTCTGATTAAGAAGCAAAGCTGAAGTTGCCTGACTTATTTTCTCTGGTATTAAAAGCATTAATTAATCTTGCTTTTTCCTCTTGGATTTCATATTCTACTGCCTTCTCCCCAAATGTCTTCCACGTTCTGTCAGGTCTTGCCCTTTGGTCAGAAATAAATCTAAAGTAACCAAGTCCCTGTTTCTATGGCTGTCTGAGACTTGTGTCAAAATCCTATATATGTTTTTATGGAAATAAGTCTCACTGAGGTTAATGGAGTTAACTTCCAGGTACAGCTTGGGAAAATCACTTTTTTTGGCCTACAGCTTTCAGAATCCCCCAGCATGTTTGGCTGGTGAATATGTTGTCTGGGGGGATTCTGGGAGGTGTTAATTAAAAAAAAAAAAGTCACCTCCAAGCACTGCTCATGGCTATGCCAGCAGACAACATATATATTTAAATTAGTTTATATTGAGAGTTCAAAATATAGTTTTGTAATGGAGATCAAAAGTATAAATCCAGGTGTGACTAGATATAATGTGACTATAAAGTCCTGCAGCACTGCAGGTCTCCATCTTGTACTAGCCAGAAGTTCTGACCAGTGCACAGAACCAAGAATACAAAATATGCAAGGCACCATTTCTTTTAGACCACTGCAGGCAGCATTCTTAATAAAGCACCTCCTAGGCCTGTATCCTGCAAATCCAGCTCCTGCCAAGACATTGGAACAAGTGCCGTAGCCATAGGCTGGGACAGCAAACAGAATGTACTGTGGAAAGGCAAGGGAAGAGGGGTAGACAGACAGAGCAGTCTCTAGCCCAGCAACATTAATGTAAAGGGAATGTACAGAGGGAAGGCTGGGGTGACGTTTGACAAATTGGAGGCTTAACATATTGAGAAGAAAGGTAAGATATCAGTGACAGCTCTCACTGTAAAGGCATGGCTATTAGTGTGGATTACTGTTTGTGCTGAGAGCATAGTAAATAGTTGATCACTGGTTTATGTGAGAAGCCTGTTCACATAAGCTTGAAATAAAACAAGAAAATGTAGCAATGTGTAATGTAATCTTACAGTGAAGGAAAGATTTACTTTGTTACTTTTCACTAGACATTGGGTTCATTAGGATGTTGCAGTAAGCCAGGTCTCTGTGGGACCCCCAGTTTACTGTGGAAAAGCAGGCATACTGATTCCCAGTCCCCCCACCCGCCCTACTTGCAATGTGAATGGTTAAACAAACCACGAACCATTGATTCTTTCTCTGGCTTGCTGGGAGAGAGGCAAACCAGAATGCAGATGCCTTGAGGAATAAGCCAGGGACCCAAAGTTTGTGGTATGTTTTGCCACTCCCGCTGCAAGTGGGAGTGCTTGGAAAGTGGGATTCAAAATGTTCATCCCAGATGGGCTGGAATTCAAATGATTTCTGGCTTGCCATCATGTGCAGACCTTGCCTATGGGGGCAGACTAGTCCATTAAGGACTTTCAAGTCCCATTGGCCTGTACTCGGTGCTGGAATTTTGCTTGTGCAAGGGTGGAATCTAGCAAAAGAGAGAGTATGTATCCCTCTGCCTGTTATTCTCAATCTGCTCTCTCAAGGCTGGTAAACCCCTTCACAGCTGGTTTTCAGGCAGCTCCAATGGCTGCAGGGGGAAGAGAGAGACCAGAAAGACCAATAGGCTGTTGTTTCAAGTGGGAACAAATGAAGCACATGCTTAACTCTTTCATTGAATTAAATGTGTCTGTGTTTAGATCATGACCAATATTTGTTAACTAAACACATAACAGTTTGCCTGATTATTCAGTGCTCAGTTGTGTGGAGGCTGTTAAAGCGGTAGACTGTTCAATTCAGTCAAAGTAATTTGAAGTATCTTAATTCTCAGCTCTATAAGCATTTTGCTCTGTAACCCCAATGGGGCCTTCACTCTGATGACTACATTTGACCTGTTAACAACTGTAGGGATTTCTACTTATGAATGCATTTTGGATGCCTTCACAGGGAGAACAGTAATTTGGTGCTAAAGACTGCAAGCAAAACTTGTCAAGGTACCACACTGGAGATGCAAATGGATTGGGAACCTACAGGTGATGCTTGCTACTCTAGAGGAGCTCATTCTGGTGAATCCAGTTGTATTTCTGGTTGGGTAGGTGACCAGGCCAGCCTACCATTAGAGGAAGAGGACATGCCAGTTTCCTGTCCTGCAAGCAGTCTGAATGCACTTTCAGATAAGGTGGGTCTCTCTCCAGAATCATACTCTACAGGAAGGGAAATCTCTTCAAGAGGCTCTTTGAAAGTATCAGCCTACTGCCGGTGGGATTTAACCACCCCTGGTGTATACGTCCCTTCTGGCACCAGATATAACTTCCATTATGAAGGGAAAAGCATGGAACATCCTCAGGATCTAAAGAAAAAGAAGAAGCAGGAAGAGAATTTTATCATCCTTGTTGATACTCTTGATGATGAGAATCTGCCACCCCAGATGGGCAAAGCTTTGCTGTATCACTGTAAGAAGTGTGGGAAATCTTTCCAAGATTTCAGTAGACTTCAGGAACACAAGCAGCTCCATGTAGCTGGGAATTCATACTGGTGTTCCCTTTGTGGCAAAGAGTTTTTTCGTGCAGCTAACCTGCGGATGCACAAACTGACCCATTCTGCAGAGAGACCACACAAGTGCCCAGTATGTAACAAGGGTTTCATTCGCACCGCTGATGTCTGGAGGCATCTCCACAGCTTCCACAAGATTGAGCGTTCCAATGTTGTTTTGAGAAGTGCCAATATAAGGAACCAGTGGTTTGCAGCACAGCAGAATCAAAGTAATAGCAGGAAGCCAGGACAGCTAGTCCCTGTTGTCAGAAAACCTGAGGAAGAAGGCTCAAAACACTACCTTTGCCCCATATACAACAAAGGTTTTAGTAAATCTAATTTGCTTTCTAAACATAAAGTGATTCATCGAGAGGAAAAATCATACAAGTGCAAAGAATGTGGCATGGCATTTGTTCAACTGGCCAGGTTGAAAAAGCATTGCCAGACACATACTGGAGAGCGCCCGTTCTCCTGCAGAGATTGTGGCAACACCTTTACACGTCTGAGTTCACTAAAACGCCATCAACAGATCCATATTGGAGATAAGCCCTATACCTGTTCCTTCTGTAGCCTCTCCTTCTCAGACTTGGGAACTCTAAGGAGGCATGAACAGATTCATGTTGTCATCCAAACATAGTTGTTGTTTGTTTGTTTGCCTGCCCACAAACATCAAGAAACTCACCTTTTAACACTCCAGGTGCACAGATTGTGGTCCATTCTTCACATAATAATGTGACAAAGTCTTCATGAGGTAGAGTAGACTGTTCTGTTTCAGATTTCAAGTGGCAATGTGGTCTTTAAGTTCTCTCCCACTTAGGAGACTACCTCTAGTTCTGTTATCCTAATGTTGACTTACAGGAATGCAAAGTTTATGCTCTACTTGCAGTCTCCAAGTGATACAGTCTATTTTACCATTTCCTTGTGCTGCACGTATAAATTCAGGCCACGGTTGTTTTTAGCCCAGCCAGGGCCCCTCATTTTTATTTTTATTTTTCTTACTCCCAAATACCCCTTGGGGATGGGGGGGGGAATTTCACCATGGCTTTGACCCTCTGGGCCATTTTCAAGAGAAAGTAACCTGTTCTGAGTCACTTCTTCTTGGGGAGAAAAATACCTTTCCAGGGCCTAAAATAGGGCCAGTTTTTTTTACCCCCAGTGGAGGTGCAGCAGTTTTGCATTGCTGTCCAAGGTCTTCTGGGGGTCAATTGTCCTCCCAACATTTACCCACCCTTGTAGAGAAGTGTGCTCAAACTTACAATGGGCAAGAAAGATCACCCTGTGGTTATTCACTTATGATAGTACATTCACATAGGCAAGTCATGTCTTGAGGGGACAGTCAACATCTTTGAGCACATTGTCTCCCTTCAGTGTTGGCTAAGGAGGTTTCTGTGGAGCCATGCCATTCCCTTGCAACAGCAGCAGCGTTCTCTAGACAGTGGGTCAGAACTGCCATCAGGAGCTCCAGATATTTTAATTTAAACTCTCAGAAGCCCCACCCAGCATAGCCAATGATAAGGGACTCTGGGAGTTGAGGTCTAACACTGTCTGGAGCTGTTCCACTCCCTTGGTTGAGAATCACTGCTGGACTTAAAGCATCTCTGTGAAGTGAAGTACTTACCTCCTCGTTTTTGTTATTGTATCCAGAGAGAGGTTCCAAACTTTGTTGGGCAGCTTGTCAAATGGTCTATGTTTTTTATAGCCAGGGTCTGTTTTTCATTACATTACCTAAACCAACCTTTTCTTTTTCTTCTTTGTTTAATAATCTGAGTTCATAGGATTTTTGTTCTTCTCTTGATGGCCTTTCCTTCCATTATGCCAGTCTTTTAGATACTTGAAAATTTCTGTGCTGCCAAATCTCACCTCTGCCCTACCCTCACTTTTAAGTTAATCAGGATCAAGGATGCACCATTCCTTCAGCTGAGTTGCTGATCTGGCTGATTGGAGATAATAATACAAGAATAAAAATTTTGTCACCATCCAATTGAACTTTTATGGTCTTGTTTTTCTTCTCCTGTTGCTGAGAAAGGCATAACAAGAACAAATAGCTGTGCTGACAGAATCTTATCTTCAAATAATATGCCCTGTTCTTGTTTTCATTTTAAACAGGCAATCGTTTTGTGCATGTGGGCCTCAGGTGTAATGTGAGGTGCCTGTCCTGCAACTCTATTTCCACACGAGCCATTCCCTTAGGTTGAAGAGGGATGATACTGGTGTGCAGAGGAACTTGCAGTAAGGGTTCTTCACAACCTAATTGTTTGAGAAGAAGACTTGCTTCAGCATCTCCTACATTGCCTGTGTGCCATGGGAGTAATGCAGTAATGAAGGTTCCTTTTGTTCCAGTGGTAAATTTTGAAGCACAGGTGCTCATAATGACAGTCCTCATTGCCACACAACCCAAAGAAAGCTGCATTTGCATATATCAGACCAGTCCTACCAATTCTCATCTCCACCTGAAGCTGGCCTTTTGCAAAGCTAATGGGTCTTAATTGTTCCTCCTCAACTAAACCACCGGTTTAAAAAAAGGTATACATAATAACAACGATAGCCCAGAACAGTATTATTATTACTGGAAAATAATTAGCCCCTCCAACAACTTTGAGGATTACTGTAAAACTCAGAAAGAACAGGGGAACCCACAAGAAAAAGGGGGTGGTGGCAGTGGCTGCTGATGCACTGGTATTATACCTCCTAATCCAAAGTCCTCGTGTTTCAACACTGAACCTTGGCTCCATAACACCACTGCTTTGTCTTTCCTTAGTACAAGAGGTACTATTTGGGCCAGCCTTCACTACATGCAGTAGCCACCACGAATCCTGGTGGCACAGTGGTTAAATGCTGGTACTATGGCCACAACGTTGTGACTTTGGTCCTACAGGGCTCCATAGGTCAGTAAAATGAGTACCCAGCTTGTTGGGGGCAATTAGCTAACACATTGTAAACCTCTTAGGGAATGCTTTGGCACTGATAAGCAATATAAAAATATAAATGCTATCGCTATTGCTATGAATGTAACTGTTTGTAGGATTGCTGTGGCCCTTTGCTCAGACCTACAGTGATTGGGTGTGAGGTGGATAGGGCAAGCCCATGGTGATCTCATGCAGGTAAACATTGGCTCAGTTTTGCTACTCAGTTTCTGGCTCCTAAATAACCATTTACACAAACTGGGAATAAGGAAAGTTCTCCTAGGAGATTTTCACACAGGGACTAAAAGCCGTGGTTCTGTCCCGCCACCTCCACTCCCATTCCTGCAACGGAATGGAGGTAAATGTTCACACTTACCTCCATTCTGCTGCAGGAATGGGCTTCCTGCCTCCTTGCCAGCTGGCCATAAATGCAGCTGTCATAAGGCTGCTTTTACAACTGGCCGGCTGAAATCCCGCTAAAAAAGCTTTAAACTCTCCCCCCCCCAGCTGTCAAAGTAGGAAACAAAATGAAAAAATAAATTTTAAAAAAATGCAAGGAATGGGGGGGGGAGGGTGGCACTTACCTGGATGTCCTGATTGTGGCAGATAGTGCCTGCCATGGAGCTCCTCTCCCGTCCCTGTCATTCCAGAACAGGGATGGAGATCCAATTTGCACACCCGTGTTCCATGACAGAAATGGAACCAGGTGCTTAATACCAACTTCTCCCCGTGAATAATATATCATGGTGAGAAAACAGAATAGAGACACTTTGGACATGTAAGACCCTGTTCCGTGCCAATAATGGGACAAATTGCCCACGTGAAAATCTCCCTAGCCTCTATCACCCTCTGCCCTTTGATCCTGGTATAACCACATTGCAGTAGTTAGGTCTGAAATAGGAATCTGTGGTTTTTAAGGCCAGTTTGCTAAATGATATCTTAAACCATTAATCTGGTATATGTCTTGGCTAATAAAATGGTAATACCTTAGTTTCCTATATTGCACATAACAGTTTACATTTGCACATCATAGCTGACTGGCTTAATTAAACCAGGATGGAAGCATCAAGGAGGGGAGGAAGCAGCAAGAGGCATGAGGAGGGAGTTCATAGGATTGTTCCCAGATGATTGCGGGATACTGTGGAATACGGTATCCACATAAGGTCTCTAACATTTAGTAGTAAAGCAGACATCTGGAATGAGAGTTGCAGAGAATGTTTTTGATGTTAGGACTCCTACTGTAAATTGTTTTTCCTACTTGGAAGAGAAAGTCACATGTCCTCTATGATATTGCATACTGTTCCTTTTATCCTCCAAAAGAAAACATGTAGGTTGCATAGGGAAGGTTGCTGTGAATTGTTTTGTTTCATCAGTACTACATACAGTAGAGCTTGGAAGCCAAAGGCTAGCCCTGGAACTTATCAGGAAAATAAATGCACAGAAGGCCATTTTATGAAGTGACTTGTGTGTGTGCTTTATATTAAAGGCTATAGTCTTGTCGGAAGGGGTGGGGGGCAAAGCACCAGTACTCCCACTCTAAATGTGTGCTAAGAGGAACAAACTTGGTCCAACACATTTTTTCCTGTGTTTATTTATATAGACCTTAACCAAACGCAAAGTTTCACAAAACTAAAGTCAAAGTTGATTACCACTCATTACAACAATACTTCTTAATGACAGTTTCATAACAACCGCGACTTGTCTTCAAAACACGTTACTCTACAAAAGAAAAGCTTCCTATCTTTTCCCTTCCTTTGACTTCCTCCGACTTACTAGCCCAAAGATTTTCTTTTAACTTTACATTTCCAATTGTCTTTCATGTCCTTAATGTTTTACTTTCCTTTTTTATGTTAACTCATCTATGAACGCTAATAACTTGTATCGTAGTTTGCCATTTCTTTGTAAGTTTAAACTTTCTAAATTTCTATCTTACTGGAAATCAGCCTATTAAACTTTCTCACGTACTACACCCCTCTTAGTCTAATTATCATAGAATCATACAGTTGGAAGACCACAAGGGCCATCTAGTCCAACCCCCTGCCATGCATGAATATCATTCTGTTGTTCCACTGCACACTGCACCACTCTAGCTGTAAGAAGCCTTTCCAAGCCATTCAATTTAGATTTTAAAAAAAATTCAAAGCAGCATGAATGGAACCCTGTTGAAAGATTTCTTGTGTACAATGCACAATTACTAGAGTGCCCTGTGCCACTCGTTCCAACGTTTTTTCATATACTCTTTTACCATCTTCCAATCTTTAGTTGTCTCCTCTGTTTTCCTTTTGTTTATCATTCGTGTCAATATATCATTATTCTCCATTTCTAAGAGCTTGTTCAACCAATCCCCAATTTCCAGTGCTTCTTTGTCCTTCCATTTTGCTGCTATCCTGAGTCTTGTGGCTGTAACTATGTATAACAGCACCCTCCAATGTTCTCTTTCCATTTGTTTTTCTAACACTGATGTTATATTTAACAGATATAATTTTGGACCCATACTTAAACTAATAACCAATATCTTCTGTGTTGTTTTATGCACTTTTTCCCAAAAGTTTTTTTATAATTGGGGACCCCACCACATATGGTGCAGTGAACTGACCTCTTTATCACACCTCCAGCATTTTTTGTTTTCTAACTTGTAGATCTTACTTAGTCTTACCAGAGTAAGATACCACCTGTTGGCGATTTTTTAAGTAATTCTCCTTCAAATCTTGGTTTGCTGTGAAACTGTCTTGGTCTAAGCATTCTCCCATTCGTCTAATGTGACGGTCCAACACATTTTAAGTCAGAACAATGTCTTCTCAAGCAGCTTTTTGATGTCTCCAAAGTATAGCCTGAGGCACTGTACAAAACTGCTTTATTTAGGGCTGGTGCGAGGCCTTTTGCTTTCTGAATATAACACTGACGCATTCCTTGTACAGATGCCAACCAGATTGACCATGCTGGATAGTTAGTTGGGGTTCTGAAAGTTATCTTGCCTTCTAAGCTGCAGTGAGTCTGTGGCAGTGTGTGATACGAACAGGATAAGGAATAATACACACTGTGCCTATATGGGTATGTAGCCTGGCTTGCCTGATGAGGACCTTTCCCAATGGCACAGTGAAGCACTGGGAGGAGGCAAGATAATAAGCTAACTCAACCCAGCAGCAAGCAAGCATTGTCACAGGTGGGACTTCAGCCCAGAAGGAAGGCTCAAGATAGAAGTTGGAATGGGGGTGTGGTAGCACTGGGTGATTGCTTCTGCTTTGTTCTTCCTGTGGCTGGCTCTCAATTAGTCCCATTAACCAGTTCCCCCTAAAGATGTATAGCATCATCTGACGTGCATCAGGCTGGCCATATCCTCTTGGGTGGCCTTGCAAGCAACATCTTGAGAAGTAGTCTTGTACAGAGGTTGGGTTACTGCATTGGAATGTGAGAATCTGATGTTCTGGTTCCTGCAGAGCCATGAAACTCATTGGACAACTATGGGCCAGTTACTCACTCTCTTAGCCTGACCTACTTCATAGGCTAAAGGAGGAGAGCCATGCATGTCTCCTTGAGCACATGGGAAGAGAGGCAAGATGTAAATATAACTCATAAAATTGCAGAAGGATTCTGTTTGCAATCAACTTCCCATGGAAACAGATGGGCCAACTCTAACTGATTTTAATGGAGCAGAGTTGCAGGGGCTGCTCCCCAGGGATGCTTCCATATCTGTGTAGCCTCTTCCAGATGTTCAGCCATGCCCCCTCTCCGTGTCTTTTTGTAGATTGGGGTATGTGCGTGTGCACATGCCAGATAGGGCTTAAATGGGGGAAGTGAGAAAAGCAGGGAGTTGGCCCTGCAGTTGGGCTCCTAACACTCACCTTGCCATTTTATCCCTAAGATCTCTCCTTGGATCTGGTACTTGGGCCTCAGGATGACCACTACACTGGACAAGTGGCTGTATTGATCAGAGGGTTCTGTGTAGTAAAGCATTCCTTGCTCATTATTGATTAAAACATCCAGTCAGAGATGAAAACAAAAACAGTGAAGATTTATTGTATAACAAATGAAACATCTATCTTATGCCAGTTCCAAATACAGTATGTAGTAATAGCTCAGTTTCAAACAACGTTACTTCACCCTGAACACTGTATTCTTAGCTCCTAAAATCCCTATTCATATCTCTTGCATTCTTATCTTCTTAATTGTCCCTAACTCTGTATGGCCCTATCTCTGTCTCTGACTGGCTGCGTTTAACCACTGTACAGACAAGCCTCCAGGTTATAACTTTTCTCTCATAGACACACACACACACACACACACACACACACACACACCAGCATTCCATGAGATATGATTGGCTGGCTCTACCCAGGTTTGCCCAGCTTCTTGCTTCACAAGGACTTTCTCTTCACAATCAAACCCATGTGCTTTTCACACCACTGGGCAATATTTGTTGCATTTAGATCCCTTCTTTCTTCCACAAAGGTCCAGGTGGCATACAGGTTGAATCTCCCTTATCCAGAATTCTGAAATCCGAAATATTCCAAAATCTGTAACTTTTTTGAGTGCCAACATGACAGGGTATTTTATGTTTTATGTGTTTTCTGATGGTTCGGTGTACAAAAACTATGTTTCATGCACAAAATTATTTAAAATATTGTGTATAAAATTACCTTCAGGCTGTGTATATAAGGTGTACATGAAATATAAATGAATTTCATGTTTAGGCTTGAGTCCCATCTCTAAGATATCTCATTATGTATATGAAAGTATTCCAAAATCCAAAATAATTCTGGCAACCATTTTGGATAAAGGGGACTCAACCTGTACATTGTTTCCATTCTTGCTGGGTTTTTTCTCACAAGAGCCCTGAGAGCTAGTAACAGGTCCCAAGCCACCCTGTGGCTTTGTGGTTAAATAAAGACTTCCCAGCAGAAGAGGGTAGTGTAAATCAGCTCTGAACCCACACAAGGGGACACCAGGTAGGGTTACACTGTTCTTCTGTCCTTGTCTGTAAAACTATCCTTTGGAGTGTGTGTTGAGTCTCTTAATTGCCAAAAGTGTTGCCTCTGGCTATGGGGTTTTGGGTTGCTCCCCATTTTTTCCTTGTACACACATACTTGTTATAACAGAAAAATGTGGCTCCTTCTCTTGCTTCAAATCAAAAAGAAGCTCAAAATATGTGGTTTGAAGTCCACAACACCTTCATGTACTGTGAGTATCCTTATGCCAAATGAGCAAAGGAAAGGGTTATAATGCTGAATCTTGACTGCAATATTTCATGCAAAATGCTCCTGTAGAGTGCAAGTGTGTGTGTGTGTGTGTGTGTATGCTGCTTCCAAAAGGAAAGTAGATTTTCAAAATTTGCATTGTGCTAATAACTTTATTTTGTTGTTAACTTCTGTCAAATTGGCTTCAACGTACAAGTGACCTTATGAATTAACAACCCTCTTAGTGTCATGCAAAACTGTGCAGGCTTTCAAAACCACCAGGTCCCTTCATCAGGCAATGCCGACACCAAAACCAGGCAAGAGGAAGGATAATCAAAAGGTCATGTTGTAGTTTGCCTGCTGTGTTGAGGTCTTAGAGGAGGGGAAAAAAACCATCACAATACACAAACACACACTGTGATTGTCTAGTTTGGATATATGTACCTGTTGTTTCAGTATCATGTTTGTGGGCTTGTGCAGACAAGTGTGAATAAATTGCATATTATACAAGTAACTGTAGTTGTGGTTTTATATGTGGGATCAACAAGGGGGTGGGGGAGGCCAATATTTGGAGATGGGTTGGGGATGATAATCAGTTTCTCTCTGCTGCACCCCAAACCAGTTTTTAAATCCTAAATAATAAAAGTTGGGTGGTGGTGAATCACAGAATCATAGAGCTGGAAGAGACCACAAGGGCCATCCAGTCCAACCCCCTGCCATTCAGGAATACACAATCAAAGCACACCCGACAGATGGCCATCCAGCCTCTGTTTAAAAACCTCCAAAGATGGAGACTCCAAGTCTTCCAACTCTATGATACCTCCAGTGTGTGGTCCAAATTTCATAATATTACTTGGGTTTGAGGAAATAAAATAAAATCAAGAAATAAAATCCCAGTTTAAAATGGTATAAACTTCTCTTTGGGAATGCTTTGATTGGGTATTCCTGTATGGCAGGGGGTTGGACTAGATGGCCCTTGTGGTCTCTCCCAACTCCATGATTCTATGATTCCTCCAGTGTGTGGTCCCACTGCTGAACATCTAAATTTCATATCCTTAAAGCTGTATCAATTGCAAGGGGAGCTGTGTTGACCATAGAAAAATGGCTAAAATCCATTTTGTGGCAAACCTTTATTAGTCAATTAGCCTAATGTTTTTACATGTAACTTTGGTGACCATTTGATGTATAGCTTGTGCATAACAAATGTATGTATATTGTCCTTCACACGTTTTAATGATTAGCATATGTGTATTGTCCCCCTTTTCAACAGCTTCTGAAGAAGGCCTTACAAATAGCAATAATGCCACAATCACAAAAGAATGAAGCAGTTATAATGTCCAAAGTGTAATGTAGGACGTCATAACTAACAGGATGTCAGCCAATATTTCTATGCAAGAAACAACATTTTCTGCACTTATGAAATATGTACCAAAAAACCACATGTGAATTTTGCACAGAATAAGTCCTGAACTGCAAATAGTCTTTGAAAACTGCAATTTTTGAAGACTTTCTCACAATGAGAGGAAATCTGCAAAAATCACTTGTTACTTCCTTTGAGAATAATATTGGTGAAGAATTCCATCCCTATTTTTTAAACTTTGAAACTTTGTCTCTCTTTTAGATTGGTTTCACTGGCTGTTTCCAGTCTTTAATATTTTTTAAGGCCACCCAAAAAAGCACAAAAATCTGTCCATGCTTTCAGGAATTCCAGGCTAAGTGCATTTTTCACTTTAGAAATTTAATTCTTCATTGGTTTGGGTAGAAAAGCAAAGCATTAGGAACTGGTCAGCAACCCTTGACTCCTGTTTCATTCTAAGCTTCTCAGTCCACCCCCCGCCCCCAGATCCCACATGGTATTAAAAGCAATGCACATTTTGAAAAAAATAAAAACAAATTCTAAATAGATGCTCTTCAGCCTTTCTTTCAGTTTTGGAATCAGACAGTAGATGGCGATGTTGTTACTCCAATGGCACAAAACACTAACCAAGTAAGCAAAAACAATCCATGTCAGATGAGGGAATGCACATGTGTGCAAAGCAGTTTAACAGTGTGAGCCTGTCCTCTGGCATTTTTTTTAAACAGCTCTGTACAAGATGGCCAGAAGGGGTAGGTGCTGGTTTTTGAGGGGACTGAGTTCCCACTTTACATTTTTACAGTTCCTATTTTACTTTACTGTTCCAATATAAACCAGTACTTCCCCTCTCTGGCCAGCCTGTACAGAGCAGTTGCTAAAGTCTAAAACAATGCACCCAAGGTACAATCAGTTTGTTGGCTGCTCCTTCCATTCCAGTTCTCCCTCGCCTTTTCAATAAGAGATTCCTCACACCTAAAAGGGGTTCTGAAGTAATGTATAAATGCATCAAACCACTAGATGCAATACATAATAACATGCTCATTAAAACTCTACAAATTACCCCCAAAAAATCCATTTTAAAAATCAGCTAAAAGACTAAAATCACCCAGCATGGAAGTGAAAAACAAAAATTAGTAGAACCAAGGGCTTGTCTCCACCGGCAATGTACACTGTCTTGCCCCCATCTTAGTGCAGTACAGTCCTGATGACCAAGGCTTTTGCCCTGTTCTGCCCCCAGGCAGTCCTCGTGACCACTGGGGCAAAGACGGGGTGGGGGAGATGGGGAAGGGCCCAACAAACCATTATATTAAAATACCTGCCTCAATCCATTCCCGCTAGGAAGAAAAGGATCTGGCCCTGTGAGACCACAGGAGCCTGTCCTGACAGGCCAGCCCAACACTGCCAGTCTGCCTTGCTCTCTCCAAAGCAGGAAGGAGTCCCACAGCATGTGACCAAGGCTGGTCACATTCAGGGGGTCTTGGTCACATGTTGCAGGCCAACTTCCTAGCTTCCAGGAGGGTAAGAGAGGCAGCTGCAGTGATGGGCCAGCATGCCCGTCTGGACTTTCTCCCATTAGGAGGCAGTGATGGGAGGAATGGGCCTGACCCGTGGCCAGGATACCCCAGCAGGGAGCCAGAGTATCCTGGCTCATGTAGATGAGCCTCAAGTGAGGGCATCAAACTAATTAAACATCTGGGAAAAGAGGAGTATCTTTGCCTGATGTCATCAGTAATGACAACATTGGGACCAGGAAAGCTTCCTTCAGGAGAGTAATTCATAATGAGGGTGGGAGTAGGAGGCTACTCAAGAAAAAGCCTGTTCTCTTGCTGTGTCAATCCCAGGATGGGGCAGTTTCATAAAGGGAAAGAAAAGAGACAAAAACCAGAGAGCAACCAATAAAATCCATAGGTAAAACTGGAGAAATGTCTCAAAGTGTTCAATAGATGGCTGCTTTATTATAGAGAAAGCCCAACACATTTCATCCTATGCATATTTTTGCAGCCTTCTTTGGAATCTTAATTGCAGAAAATTCTGAATCTCATTCCATTTCCTGGACAGCTCTGCTTCAGAAATTTCTGCAGTCAGATTCAAATTGCCCCTGAAGAAGCCCCCCCCCACACACAGGCTGAAACACACTGAGCTCTCTCTCGATAATAAAGTGCTCATCTATTGAGCACTTTGAGATGTGTCTCACTATTTTCCTTCAGATTTCATATGGAGAAAGACACTCATAGTGACATTGGAGTCTTGAGCTGTGCAAAGTTTTATATGTAAAAAATCAGCCCTTTGAACTGAACTCAGAAACAAAATTGGCAGCCAGTGCAGGTGGGCTTTAATTGGAGTTATATATTTGGAACACCCAATTCCAGTCAAAAGATCACCAGCTGCAAAGATATCAAAGAGCAGGTAGGCACTCTTTCTGGAAAGCTAGGCTGCATTGATTGCTACATTCAGGATATGTGTGAGTGGTACATAACAGATACTAGGTGGCATCCTGTTAATGACATACACATGTGCTTGTATAGCTTAGAGACATGTATGCCACTTTTTGGATAGGATGCAGGGACTATTATCTAGCCCTTTGAATACTAGCTAACCCGCCTGGCAGCTACGAAGCCCTGGGAAGGGCTGCTGGTAGGGTAGAAAAGGAGCAAGAAGGCAATTCAGAGATGAACACGCAGCTGCTCAAAGGCTCCCAGGAAAAGGAAGATGAGGGTGCAGTCCATTTCAGAGCACACCCTTGTTTTCTTCCACCCTCTAAGCTAAAAGCAGCTGTTTCTTCATCATCTGAGTTGCCTCTCCCCTGCCCACTTATCAGTAACAGCAGCAGCGCAGGGCTTCCTGGGGATTGACAGCTGCTGGGATGAGTGGAGGACATGGAAATATGCAGATGGGGTGTTATGCTCTGCCTGCTTGATGTAAGATCTTAGCCACCAAGTGCAGTCCACAGAGAGGTTCAACCAAAGTTAGTGCCATTGAAATGATACTCCTTTGCAGTGCCATCTTAACGGATGGGCACACTGGGCAGTTGCATAGGGGGCCCATGCTAATCTATGCACAGACCAGAATTTAACACTAATTTTCCTATCATCCACCTCAACATTCAAGTCTTTTGCTAACTTGGTAGAAGGAGAAAAATTACAACTTGTAGCAGAGAGTAGGCATGTCTGCATTCATGGGAATGGGGAATGGGGAAAATAAAGAGAATGTTTGATGTTATAGTTTAAAGTGTTAGGATAGTATTTTATATTAATGGTGAATTTGCCAATTATTTTTAAATATGTATTATTATATGTAATTTTATATGTAATGTTTTAAATTATTACTGTCACTGTGGATTTGTTTGTTCTATATCCAGTTGTTTTTGAGCCACCTTGATTGCCTTATAGGCAAAAGGCGGGGTACAAAAATAAAGTTATTATTATTGTTGTTGTTGTTATTATTACGGTATTTTCTGGCTGGCTGGCTTTTCTTCGCAAATGAAGATTCAGGAAGGACTCATCCCACACTTTCTGCAAAGGTGCTGATGATTAAAAATGCCAATCTGAGATAAACAAGTCCGGTTGCAAAAAGCACAGCAGAAGGTCTCCTTGGGTGATGTTTCTGGGTTGTAATTCTTTCTGCGTTGTCGTTTCTCTTCAAGACTTCTTCGGAGTGAGTTCTCAAATAAGGCTGCAGCATTGTGGATAGTGTGTCTCCATGCTTCCCGATGTGAGGCCAGGGCGGACCACTGTTGGTGATCAATTTGGCCGAGCCTGAGATGTTGTTTCAGGAAGTCTTTGTATTGCTTTTTTGGAGCGCCCCTCTTACGCTGACCCATGGCGATTTCACCATAGAGTACTATTTTTGGGAGGTGATGATCCTCTATCCTAGAAACGTGCCCTGCCCAGCATAGCTGTGTTCTCAATATCATGGCCTCAATGCTGGTGATCCCTGCTTGCTCAAGGACAGCAACATTCGTTACATAGTCAGTCCAATGTATATTTAGGATTGTGTGTATACAGCGCTGATGAAAGTGTTCGAGGAGTCGTTAGTGGTGGCAATAGGTGACCCATGTTTTAGACCCGTAAAGGAGAATAGACAGTACAATGGCTCTATACACATTGATTTTTGTGCTTCGCCTCAGGTGTTTGTTACTCCAGACTCTTTTGTAAAGTCTTCCTATTATTATTATTATTATTACAGTTGGATGGGGAAGGGAAGCTCGACCCACCTCCTTGGCTCTGCCTGGAGTGGCTGCCCACACAGCCATGAGCCAATGAGCAATTCTTCCCTCTCTCACACACACATCCTCCAACAGCTCCACCAAGAAGGTGCCTCCTTCCAGCCCTCCAGTTTGCACTCTCTCCCTCTCCCAGAGGAGGAAGCTGCCCTCCCACACTCTGCCTCTCTTCCCACTGTTCCCATTGTCCCAAGGCAGAGACGGGGGCTCACTGAGGAGACACCCCTCCGAGACATTGTGTTTTCTTTTCCTCCCTCCTTTCCCACATTGGAAGGCACTTGTCTCGTCTCTAATTTTTTATTCTTATCTCTGCTGTTTTACACATCAGGGATTCTGAAGTCTGGATGGGAAGGGACTTTGCTCCCAATGAAGTTGTACACTGGGGAGAGGGTCAAAACACTAATTTTGTTAGAGAGACCAATAAATATAAGTTTATTTTATTGATAATTTACATTTTTATTCCTGTGAGTGGTTGTGTTGGTAGGGCCCAGTGTACTGCTTTGTCCAGGGGGCTATAATGCTGTTAAGATGACCCTGCTCCTTTGATGAAACTTCTGCAGGAGACTTCCTACCCTTGCCCTGTGAGGTCATGTGGGTTTTATTCAGATGGATGGATGGATGGACGGACGATGACCTGGGTGATCAGTGGGTGTGCTGGCAACTTTAAGTGCAGCTATGTGACAATCTGGCTTTGGAAAATGGCTGCCTGTGTTGCCTTAAAGAACCATCAAGACTTTCTGTACCAATGCCCTTAATCTGACGGAGACAGGGCCAGAATTGTATTCAGGCCTCTGTCCCCTACAATTCATTGAATGTTTCTATTATTGTGCATTTTCCAGGCTATGTTGCTTGCTGAGCTGATGGGATAAAAAAGAGAAGCACTTTGGGGAACACACAACTGTGCTTTGCTGGCACTCTACATCTGGCAAACAAGGTTGAAATGAGTTGGGTTTAAAGTTTCCATGCAAACACTGTGACCAAAAAGGTCCAGCTCTTATCTTCTGATGTGAGAGTTTTATTCCACCCAAGGCAGTAAACATACTTCCATCCAGATAAGTCAGGATTATAGCATGCAATGTCAATTCATTTCAGTATGTGGGCACTTCATGACTGTAAATCAATATGGATTTGACAATCTTCACTTTCTGAATCAGTCTTAGGATTCTAGAAGGCATGCTCATCAGTGCAACAAGAAACAGTGAACCAATAAAGCATATTACCCTTGCAGGAGGATGGACCTCTCTTTAAAATCCTGAAAGTAAATGCACAGACCTACTGGCCATGTGACAAACCTGGGGTTAGGAATTAGGCTCCTATATGCCAGCTCCAGGCAGTCCATGAATTGTATGTAAAAAATTATTTGGTTTCTTTCCTCTTACTTTTAATTTTTCCTGTCACAGTGCTTTTTAAGGTAAAACTTGAGGGTTTTTTTTAAGTGTTAATAGTAATTTGTTTTATCCCAGACCAGCCTATGTGAAAGAAATCAACTTCTAATGAAAGAAAATAAATTATATACCAAATTTTGTGGGTTCATGTTTATTTGGATTTTTCTAGGGGGGTGGTGTCCATAGCTTTCATCAGATTCTCAGGGGGGGTTGAAAGGGTTTAAGAACCACTCCCTAGAGATACAGGCTTCCTACAGGAATTCATTGATAGACCACCCACCATCTTTAGGCTGCATTACTGTCAATCATAGAGACTGCTCTGGAGGAGGTCATGCCAAAGCCCTTCTTCCCACAAAGCTTTGGTCAAATAGTTTGGAAGCTAGTTTGGGAGATGGGTAGCAATTTGTTGAATGGATGGTCCCAAATCCAGATTTTCTGCTTGCTAGTCTTGCATGCAGTGGTGGTGGTGGCGATAAATAATGTACTGGTGGTTTTCCAGCAATCTGATTCTAATCAGCTCTTGGAGATTATGGCAATTGGCCTTTGGAGGGGGGAGGGGTGCTGGACGCAGGCCAGTTGGTGGATTTCTTATAACCTGAATTTGCTGGTTTCTAATTTGTGATGTCAGCACTTCAGAGTAACTAGCAATAGGCTTGGTAACCTGTTTTGCATCGGGCAAAGGTCATGATCCCAGTGAGTCAGCTCTGAGCTCTTGTTCATTTGGACATAGTCTGATATGGTGGCATACTCTACCCTTGCAGTAGTAAACAGATTGGGCTAGAAGGCAGAGGAAGGTAGTATTTGAGAAAACCTTGATAAAAACTTTGGAATTTTGCTAAGCATAGTTTTCCTCTTAACTTTGGCCACTAAAACATTTGAAATTGTTTTCAAGCTGAAAAGGATTTGAGCTCTCAGGGTGCAATGCTGTTTCCTACCCTGCAAATTCATATGTACAAATAGCTGTTGTATTGTGTCTTAACATGTTTTCTATAAGGTTGTCTAATGTCTACTATCAAAAGGGCTGCTATGGTCAATTCGTGCATGGATCAGGATCAGCATCGCCACTCCTCCCTGCACACCCAAACATTGGGTCTATTCACACATTTGTGGAGGGATAAAATTGATTTCTGCACCAAATGCAACTGTATCCAAGTTTGTTATGCTTTCATGAAATTGTAGTGCATACAGAACCATGGTCGTTGCACTCAGGGGGAGGGCATATTCCATTTCCCCTGGGATCTTGTAAGAAGGAGTAAGGACTTTCAGTACCTTTTGCTTTTCAAGGGCCCGGACTCCATTCATTGAGATGAGGCAGGGAAAAATGATGGGCAAGAATCATTTTGTAAGGCACAAGAGGCTCAGCATCATATTCATGTGATACAGAGTAAAAGGCCAAATGCTTGCTTATAAGAATCAAGCTCTGCAATTAATATTCTTCAGAAGCAGAATATAATTTATATTCATGGCACTGAACCATCCCAATTTTATGCAAAGCCCATTCTTTTTCTGCAGCAAAAAATTATGTTTGTCTGTGTTCCAATCTGATATTATAGGAAATGCTCTTGAACTTAGAATTTTGATTTACAATAGATTTGTTCCACCATAGACCTAGACAATAGCTGCAAGATTTGGTTTTGAAGACTGTGCATATATAGCAGGGGAGAGAATCATATGGCCCTCCAGATGTTGTTGGACTGCATGTTCTAGTAGCCCCACCCAGCATAAATAATGGTGAAGAATGCTGGGAGATGCAATCCAACCACATCTGGAGGGCAACATGATTCTCTAGTGTACAGCTAAGCATAGAAAATTGTGTTTGTAATTGGACATAATTGTAGGAGGAGGCCTGGCTTTCCAGCTGCAGAATGGTGAAATGAGAGTGGATTGTAGTGTTCCAGACTGCAATTGACTTATTATATTTTTGAATGCTGGCCTCTGTGCATAAACTTCCCTGCATGTAGAAAAGTAACAGCAGGGAATAGGCTGTTGCTATGTTTGACAGTCTCTTTGTCTGTGTGAGTGTCTGTCTTAGGAAATGCTGAGACTAAATGACCCTCTTTTGAAATCACAGGAAGCAGTCCCTAATGATGATACAGGGATGATGTTATAAGGGACATCCCTACTGATGTCATGATTATATTAAGTTTACACAGAGTGTAGGGTTGTCGTATTTCACTTCCTCAAATCCAGGCATCTAATTGGCATATTTTGCAAACTATTGAATTAGGCAAATTCATCACATTCATTGTTGCATTCTTCCCCCCACTATGTTTTAACCTTTATACCATTTTTATGGTTACATCTGATCTGAGTAGAGAGTAATATTTGAGAGTGTTGTACTATACACTGGGAGACCCAGGTCCACATTTTTGCTTGGGCATGGAATTTACCATGTGACCTTGGGCCACCACCAGCAAACCTTAGTAAACCTACCTTACAGGCCTCTTGTTTCGTACACTCCACCACTCTCCCTGCTCATCCTCCCTTCCCTCCTGCTCCCTCCCTCACACTTTCTTCTGACATATTGCTATTGGCACTGCTCAATCCCCTTCCTTTGCCACACCTTGCACCCTCACAATATGCCCCTTCTTTGATTCTTGTATTCTCTTAATAGCCCCAGTTATTCTCCATCCCCTACTACACCTTCCCTCACCTCATGCCCTCACAATGCTTCTCTCCTTTGCTTCTTGCATTCCACCATTCAGTGTCATAATTTATTTAGGAGCAGAGAGAAGTGCATGGTGCTTAGCAGTCCAGGGGTCAAAAAAGCTTAGGGATCAGTCAGTAGCTGGGAAAACCAAGACGTTGTGTACATGGCAAAAAATATCCAGGAAGAATTCAGGATGAATCCCATTGGTTCCCATACACATCATGGCAGACTTGAGCTATTCGGGAGGAGGGGTAGTAAAAAAACCAGTAAACCCATGACTTTCCATCCCTCTATTTTCCATGGACTTTTTTGGTCCCTTGGTTGCAGAAGCCTCAGCAGCTGATGGGGAGCTGGGAGAAATGTCGGCCTAGGGGAAGGGGGGAAGTCTAGCCCACTCAACCCTCGCCTGGCTCTCCGCTCACTGCAGCAGCTTCTGCAGCTAGCAGGGAGCTGGGGGAAATGGCCGGTGATGGAGGGAGGGCAAGTCAGTCGCACCAATGAGACGAGAGGGCCAGCCAGCTGAGCGGCTGAGCTGGCAGTCATGGAGGAGGAAGCAGATGGTCCCCGCCATTGCTCAGCTGGCTGGCTGCGGAAGGAAGGAGGCTGGGAAGGCTTCTTACATGGGGGCTTGGGACAGAAGTGGAGGCTGGAGGTGGGGAGGCATGAGGTATGTGTAAACAACAAATCTGAGACTTTACTACCCATGACAAATTGTGGGTACAGTGGATGACAAAATCGAGTTCTCTGTTTCTCGCTGAGCCCCAAGATAGGGAGAGGGATGCACAAAAAATAGTCAGGGTCCAGTTCCAAGGGTCCAGAAAGCAGGGCATAATTTCTGAGCTAGCTTGGGTGTGTTTTCCACTGAGTGGGAGGTACAGGTTGCTTCCAGTGGGTGACCAGGGTTTGCTGCCTGCCTAATCCAGTCAGGCTGATTGTTCAGTGAAAATGGCTGAGGAAGCACCACCAAAGCTGCAGGTATGCTGAGCCCCTCCCCAAACAGTCTCCTAAAGGGAGACAGGACACTCAAATCCTGTCACCGTCCTTCCCTCCTACTCCTCCCCTTCCCTCCACTAGCTCCCTTGCTATGCACCCTTCCCATGCTTCTTACATGCTACCACTGACACTGCTCACTCCCCTTGCCTCCTACTCCCTTGTGTGCTTCTTAAACTCCACACCTCACATGGCTCTCTCTCCTTTCCCTCCTGCACCCACACTCACCTCAACCCTCAAAATGTCCCCCTTCCTTGTTTCATGCACCCCACTGTTCACCCCACTGACCCCTCTCACACCTGAAAGGCAGGAAAGGATTTTTTTTCCTTTTAATTGCAGAACAATTTCACAGAAGAGTGCCTTCATATTTTGCCCCATATCTTGGCTCTCACAGGGGCTTGAGACTTACTTTAAAAAAATGAAAGCTTGGAATCTGTGCCAGAGGATGGTCTAAATGAGCACTGGGTAGCATGTCTAGGGTCTAGGTAAAACCTGGATGTGGCAATCCTAATAGAGCATGATATTTAATAAAAAAACCACCAAGTCAAAGAAATAAGGGAAATATATACACAAACTTTTCAAAGCAGTGCACTTGCCCTGAGATTCCTTCCCCTTGTCCTAAGGACCAGAGAAGACAGTCTATGCCCTGAGACTCACATCTGGGGATCCTAATGTATGTACATACAGGTCACCCCCATATCCACAAATTCAGTACCCATGCTTTCACTTATCCACATAAAAAAAAAATGTTCTCTCTAAGCAGTTCTAAGATTCTCCATTTGTTAGTGACCCTAGCATGCCCCACCTCCAGAAACCCCCAAAATTGGCTTATTAATAATTTGGCATATTATTGTGGTCTTCCATGGGGAAGAGCAGTAAAGTATCAGGGACCTGCTGTAAGGATCCCAAAAGGCATGTGTTAAGCCATGCATTGCCCAAAGGAAGAACTACTGACAAATTCCAACCTATGAGGAAACATAATGAGGTCAACAGGACATTTGTTTGCACACACCCAAGTGGCAGACAATTGATCCCATTACCGGTGGATGGAGTAATCCTTTGTCTAAAGATATCCCCTTCTCTTAAGCCCACACCCAACCATTAAGGAGGCAGCTCAAGCTTTGTAAATCTAATCACTAGAACATTTAAGGCAGCTACAACACATTAGCATCTTCAGACACCTATTGTCAAACCCAGGAGTTTTCCTGAAACTCATTGTTCAGTCTTTTGAGACACCTGGAATCCATTGTTTCAGCACATGAAACCTCTTTGCCTGAAGGCACATTTTTGGTATAAATACCAGCCCAAATTCATACTTCATTGCACACAGAACCAGTTCCTGGGGACAGTATGTCTCTCTGTGTTAGCCACTCCAGATTAATCCATCTACTCTGCCGGTCTGCCTTGAGACTTTGGACTACAAGACAAGTGTTGTATCACCCCAGAAATCTCCCTACCCATCCCTCTGGCAACTTCTGTTCTTCCATTCCTAGTGGTCTTGTGTGAATGCTTTATTGTATGAATGTGTGCGTGATTGGTGTTATTATTTTTAAGTCTTTAATAAATGTAACTGTTAACTCCTATTCTTTCTCTCTCTATGTGTCAGTTCAGAGTTAGTAGGGATAAAAATTGGTATAAAGATCCCTCTCTCTGTTGCCTCCTTTTCACATTGCTAAAGTTGAATTGCTGCTAATTTCCCCAATATATTAGAAACTTGATATTTTTCTAGAATTTCCAAAAGCACCTTGGGTAACACAATGTGATTCTATGGTCAACATCTGGTATTCATCTCATTGAAAATAATAGGATTCTCTATTATCTACGGTTTCAGGTATCCACAAGAGGTCTTGGAATGTCTCCCCCACATATATGGGGGTTGACCTGTATCTCCTTTCATGCAATCTGTGTCCAGAAGATAAAGAAATTTTGATTTTCTTTACATAATATGATGTCCACATGAAACTGCCTAATACAGAACCAGAGAAATGAACCTCAAGCAGATGCCAAAGGAGTGTTTACTCCTGTGTCCACTAAAACTCCACAAAAGTCATTTTGAGGTTAAAAAAAAAAAACCAATTGGCTTTTGTTGCTCCTGGTGAAGACACTTGTTGAAACTGGATTAACAAATTCTTTGACACTTATTTGAGATTCACTTCCCCCACCGTATCCTCTCTCTCTCTCTGGGCTTTTTCAAAAACCCCGACGAGGTTGGGAAAAGAATGGCACTGTCTCACTTACAGTGCTCGATTTCAGATGATGCTGTTCTACTCCCAACCTTCCCCCATGCTTCCTCCATGCTGCAGGCATGAGAAACATGCCACTTTTATTAACAGAGAACCCCCATCAATAAAAAGTGGTGCGTTTCTCGCTCCCCCAGCACGGAGGAAGCACAGGGGAAGGTTGGGAGGAGGACAGAGTCATCCAAAATGGAGCTCTGTAAGCGAGACAGCACCATCCTTTTCTTGACCTTGGCAGAGGGTTTTTTCCCCCATTTGAAAAAGTCCTCTCTCTCTCTCTCTCTCTCTCTCTCTCTCTCTCTCTCTCTCAATCCGTATTGGTTTTTGCTGTCCTCCCTGCTTTCCCCCCCCCCAGACCATTAGCCTCACACCCATTAAAGTTCAAAATAAAATAATTGTGTTTATGTAAAGTTACTGCTGGCTGAGATACTGAACCTAGGGATTTTCTATGTGCAAAGCTTTTGCTTTTCTGGCCCCTCTCCAACAAACAACAGAGGGGCACGTGGGGTTTTATGGACCTCAATTTTTCTTTCTATCTGACCTCTTTTCTCATCCTTCTTATCCATTCTCTCACTTCATCTTTCAGACTTCAACTTTTCTTCTAGTTCTCATTAGGTTTTACCTCTTCTGTATATCCTGCACACCATAACTTTCCTCATAAGAACAGATAGATACCTGTATTTCAAGGGCTATGCCACTTCTTATCTCTTTTCCCACTACAATGAAGGAGTGGTCTGTTCCCAAAAACTTGCAGATGATTGATAGGGCTGAGGTATCCTGTCAGCCTGTGGCTGAATATCATGTCCAAATTGCTGTGAATTACTAGCAAGCTTTTCTTTCTGCCTTGCAAGAGAAGATCTTAAATAACCTCTGTAACTAGAGCTGGTGCATGACAGTTTGCTGCCTGAAATAAAGGACAAGACCACCCCCAGTTCCACATATACCGCAGAAACAAATTGCACTAGCAGTTGAATCTTAGGCCCCGTCTACACAACAACAAAAAACCATACGGCGTTCGAATGTTCAGTCATTCGGATCTGATCCATCATGTACACACAATCAAACATTTGAACAGCTGTACAGATTTTTTTGTAAATCCGGAAAAATTACCGAACGCCAGAATGCCAGACTTTATGGGGGAATTTGCAGCCCCCCTTCTGAATGCTACATTTACGTTTGAATGATCATTTGTACAAACAATCGATCTTTTGAATGCTGTACAAATTTTTTTCATTGTGTAGATGAGACCTAAGTTAAGTACTGGATCCAACAGTATTCACCATCAACTCCAAAGTTGGTATTTTACTTTAAGCTATTCAGGAGAATCCTCATATGTAGTACATACATAGCTCTCTCCTCTAGTGGTCAAGGGGCTAAGGGGAAGTCATTATGTAGCTGCCACTGCTGCTTCCCAGCATCTGTCACCTGAAGCAGTAGTTTCACTATGCCTACTGGAAGAGCCCAGTCTTATGTTGTAGGCACCCAGCAGGGTGGATCTGACACCCAATGGTATGCCTTTCTTTCAGTGATGTAGATGGCTGCTCAAAATGGCTTACTTCCTAGTGGAGAAGGCCATGATGTGTTTGAGTGATTTCGGCCAGGAATGGCCTAAAGTCCATGTTTGTAGGGCTCACCATTTTTCTCAAGGAATTAATCTGGAGCCCAGAAAAGTTGAGCCTCCTCAGGGATGCCTGGGATCTGTAACCAAGCTGGCATCACCAGCCAGTAAGGACATTTTCATGTAGGTATGAACAGAGCTTGGAAAACTTACTTTTCCAGACTTCAACTCTCAGTACCCTGCTTCAACCTCCCTAGCCAAGGTGGCCATGGCTACACTGCACTGTGAATTCTGAGGTGTGTGGTCCAAAATAACTTTTTGATACTTTGGATATGAAACACAAGCATTTGGATAATTTATTCCTTATGGAACTGTGGAAATGATTCCCTCAAGAAACAGGTTATCAGTGGATTCTTGTGCTAATTAAACAAATGAAACTAGGAAGCTTTGTTTTGTTTCTCTCTTCTTCTTCTGTCCCCTTTGTTTTTGGTAAGCTTACTTTGAATACAATAAATTCAGTTGACATTAAGGGCTCATCTACATGAGCCAAGATACGTAGATTTCCTGCCGGCAAATCCTGGCCATGGATCTGGTCTTTGTTCTCCCATTCCCTCCACAGAATGGGAGGAAGTCCCAATGGGCAAGCTGGCCCATCGCTGCAGCTGCCACCATTTTCCTCATTGACTTGGGAGGTAGGAAGGGGGCCCACAACATGTGACCAAGGCCCCCTGCATGTGACCAGCTTTGGTCACATACTGTGAGACTCCTTCCTGCCTTCTGGGGGAGCAAGGGAAACTGCAGCAGCAGTGAGGGCTGGCCTGCAGGGACAAGCTCCTGTGGACACGCAGGGCCCGATCCATTTTTTTGCTGGCTTTAACAGAGCAAACTGGGTATTATTTCAAAAATGTTCTATTAGAACCTACCCTGACTTCCCCCTGTCTGAGCCCTGCATCTTCCTGGGAATGGTGAGGACTGCCCTGGGGCAGAATGGGGCAAATGCCCTGCATCATCAGGACTGCAGGGCTCTGAGACGGGGGGTAAGATGGGGTATTTTGCCCATCTAGACAAGCCCTAGGAGGGAAAGGATATAGCAGTAGGACCTGCCCTTTCTGTAGGGACAATCCAAAACCAATTTTGGCCAAAATGATTTGCAGAGAGGCCTCAGTATATGGAATAATCCAAGTGATGTGTAGGACTATGCTTTGTCACTGCAGAGCTTTTTCTCTCTGTGTTGAAGGTTTTTGCAGCAATGAGCTCATCATGCGAAATGATGAAATATGTTCTCTTTCTCTCTGATTACACAAGCCAGCTCCCAAAGGCACACGTGCCAACTGAGAAAAAAGCCTTTTGTTGCAATTCCCAGTGAGAATGAATAAAGGCCACAAAAAATCTTCCTTTTAGTACTAGGGGTACAGGTACTATCAGTGAAATTGGCCAATATTTCCATTGGATAGATATTGGACTTAATGTTCTAAACAAATACAATGAATTTCTAGATTTATAAAAAGTGATGGTAGATGGCATGAAGTCTTTGACCTCCTTGACACCAAGGAGTGAGACTCACAAGTATAGCATTTTAGTTACTTTGTGATCTGTGAAGTCCCAGGTTCAAATTTAACCTCAACCAAACAGCTACCTCATAGCCACTCACAAACCTGTAATTGCAGGATGTAACTTTAGATTTTGGCATAGACTTTCTGGGTGACTTGCCCCTTGGACAGGAGTGATACCTGTCTAATGGACTAGATGTGTTGAAGGCATTGTGCCTGGACCCCAGCTGACATGTGCCTTCACCACTAGTCTCCCTTGCAGCAAGTAAGAAAAGAGGCTGCAATTCACCATGATTTCACTATGTGTGTGTATGCTATGAAATGTACATGTGTGGTCATCATAGGTGGAGAGATATTCAACATGTTGCTTGAATGCTCATCATCATCGCCATCATCATCATCTGGGTGTTAGATATGAGGAGGGGCCAATTGCTTTACAATTGGTCCTTGTATGCATCATAACCTGCCCTGAAAGCATAAAACTACCTGGAAATTTCTGCTCCTTAACAAATGCAAGTAGAACTCTCCTTGGAGCAAATAACTGCATGCTTTCTTGTTCTGTGGTTTGGGGTTTTGTTTTGTGTTAGCAGTCCTAAATGTTCATTATTGCCCTTTGTCCTTTTCCCTCTGATCTCTTTCCAGGCTTGTTCTCTTAAGTAGCTCTTTTTTTGTAGCCAGTTATGTAAGCAGCAGTTACTGAGGGTGGCACCTCTACGAGGGCCGTAATGACAGTTCCAACAATGGTCTACCACTTGCAAGAGACAAGGTTGGGTGTCAGAGGGGGCTTGCACATTGAGAGGTGGCTCTGTTCAGAACTTGGCTCGTGAAGCAGTAGAGCTTACTCCAGACAAAGGAGGGAAAGTTTATACAGTACTTCAGCCATTTTACCACAGTGAAATGGGGATATAGAATGGGGGCGGGGGAATACAAGGATCATTGTGGCCATTGCCTGCCCTATTAGATAAGTACTTGCTTGCCAAGAAGGACAGAATCCTTCTTGAATAGAATATAGAATCCTTCTATATCAGTGGACAGGAAAGTGGGATTTTTTCTTTGGACTGAAACACAGACCATGTCCAGTTGCTTTTCAAACTTTCTCTCCTCCTCTTCCTCTATTGGGTCTTAGGAAGGATCCCTCCTCATGTGTTTTCTCCCTTCTATTTCTACCTCACTTGTACCACAAGGCCATGGCAACAAAGCTGTTTTTCATAGCAAAACCATTGAGGTTACCTCTAAACAGTTGACCAAGGGATTCCTATTCATTTTCTTCCTCACTGGAGAGTACTGGGAAGTCTAAGGCATACAATAATGTACAGGTAAACTACAGGCTATGTGACCTGCTATCTGGAGTCCCCAGTACTGCAAAAGTGAATGAACTTAGGCAAATGGTGAAGGAAAAGAAGCAATTAAAAGGAGAGATGATAGCTGTATTCAAATATCATAAAGGTTGTCATGAAGAGGATGGAGATGACTCATTTTCTGTTATTCCAGAAAGCAAATTAAGAATTAATGGGTAGAAACATTTGGAGAAACCTCCTAGCAGTAAACAGCTGACAATAGAACAGCCCCAGATTGATCATCTGTCAGGGACACATTCTTTATTGTAGATCTTGCACTGAACAGGAGGTTGGACTTCTTTGAGGACCTTTCCACCCCTAAAACTCTGTGGATTGGATTTGGATTTAAGTCATACTTACAGGAGAGCCACTGAAAACCATGAGACTTAGGGCTTGTCTAGACAGACAATTTACCCTGTCTTTCTCTTGTCTTAGAGCCCTGCAGTCCAAATGATGCAGGGATTTTGCCCCATTTTGCCCCTGGGCAGTCCTCATGACCCTTGTAGCAAAAACAAAGGGAAGATGGGGTAAAGTTAGTTAAACTATTATAGCAAAATACCCAGGAAAAAACACTTCATTGAGGAAGAAATGGATTGGGCCCCACAGGACTGCTCCAGTTCTTCTGGAGAAAATGGTGAGTTCATTCCTGCAATGGAGGGCGGTATCTATGCATGTGGCCTGCGTGGTGCCCCGCGCAGCCATTTCCTGGCTGGGTCACATGTGTCATGTCTGCTGAGGTTACTGAGAGGCACCCATCCATGTGACCATGTCCAGATGCCTCATTCATGGCCAGTGGCAGCACTAGGGGGGTGCAGAGTGGCCAAACCACACCAGGTGACATAGGAGGAGGGGTGACACCAGCCTTAGTGATGCCACAGTTCCTGGCCTCGGAAGATGCAACCAGTGCAGGAATGAACCGGTTTGTGCAAGGGCTGTGGGTGTAAGGACATCCCTAGTTGCCACAACAGAAGGGCAAGTAATGGTGTGGGGGGGACACCACAGGTCTGGGGCTAGAATACTCAGGCCAGAATGTGGATTATTCTGGCCAGTATAGACAAGCCCACAGTTCCAGACCATGGCACTACACTCACTCTTAAACGGCCTTTTATGAGCAAATTTATTCCCAGTGATATGGTATATACAGTTGTCCCTTCACATTCACTTGGGTTTGGTTCCAGGACCCCCCGTGAGTACCCAAATCTGTGAATACTCAAGTCCCATTATATGCAATGGCATAGCAAAATGGTGTCCCTTATATAAGATGGCAAAATCAAGGTTTGCTTTTGGGATTATTTTTTTAAAGAATATTTTCAAGCCGTGAATACTTAAATCCGTGAATGCCAAATCTGTGAATGTGGAGGGACAACTGTACTAGCCATGGATCTTCAACTCTAATGTAATAATTGTACCAATGTAATTGAGGGGGAATAAAGCTATATTTTGTAGGGTGGGGAGTTTGTCCACATGTCTAAATTAATAAAAGGCAAATGTGTTTTCTAGTTCTTAGAAGGGGCAGTGCACACAGCACTGTTTCTCCATTGGTAATCATACAGTTATTATTTAGGTATGAAGTTGCTCCTTTGCTACTGCAAGGATTCACTGTTTTACAGACAATCATTTTGATTTTGTTGTGCAAACCTAAAAAAACCAGAATGTTATTTTCCTTACCGAAAGACAACAGCAGCTTTATACTTTTTTTTTTAAAACAAATGTAAGAAAGGGGTAAGCGCATGCACAGTTGTAATCTTGTTTTTTGAAAGTTTACAGAATTTGCACGTCACCCATCAGAACATAATTTGTTGGGTTTCTGGGTGGGGTGGCTTCTGTAGTTTCAATACTTTCTTGAGGTACCAGAGCAAACATGTCCAGCTAACTTGCTGGTGACAGCAATGCAACAGGCAAAAATGAATATGCTTCTTGCAAGAAGAGGGCTGGCCCATGATGGCCGAAGATGTGGGGACAAAAAGGCAACCTATCACATCAGCACATGGTTCATGGCAAGTTTTTCTGATAGATAATTGCCAGATGAGTACACCAGACATTTAAAACAACATTCTTGACAGTTCAAACGGTTTAGGGAGACAGCCAGGGGGCCTCAGGGGGACATAATGTGGAATTCATGATCTGTGTCCAGCACATGGGCTGCTCTTTTCTCATCTGTGGCCTACATATACATACTAGACTGGCAGCTGAATTTTACTTCAGTACTGGCGATAGGGCAGTGTTTGCCTTCCTGCCTACAACCTGCAGGCCGATTAAGGGGGAAAGTGTTGTCCTGCTTCAGAAGAGAATGGTTGGAGAAATAAATTGGGCCTGGAGCTGCCCCATAGCATGTGCTGCCTATGGCAGATGCCTCAGCTTGGAGATTATCAGATGTGTTAAAAGTGGTGTTACACAAACACCAGGAGACTACAAAAAAGCTCCCTTTTCAGACAACGTCATTCCCCCCTTGTTATACACCTGTGCTGCTGACACTGCTTTTTATTGGCGGGATAAGCTGTCAATAGATTCTCCCATTCCGTTTCTGTCATGGATGTTCCTGCAAGCGAAAAGGTGTCCCGTTATGCTGGCGAGATCCCAGCGTCAATGGGAGGTCCCTGCTAGAACACTTCCGGATGAGATCGGGACATCCAGGTAAGTGACACACTTTTTATAACCCTCCCCGGGTTACTTCTAAAGTGTGTTTTTGTGCTTGCTGTCATTTTTTTCGTGTTCTTTTTATTTTTATTTTTGAATTCCCCATGCTTGCATCTTCTTGCGAAAATCCGCAGGATTTCAATCCAGGAAGTGAAGAGAGCTCCGTTAGAGCTCCGTTCACTCCTGGGCTGCCAGAATGACAGGAGAGGAGGTAAGCGTGGTGGGGAGGGTGATTGTGGCACGACAGGGATGCGACGGGGGTGGGAATGGAGAGTCTGGAATGGGAACACTTTTTTTCTTCCTAAAGGTAGGGCTAGTCTCGAAGAGGAATGAGACTGTCTCAGAACATGTACCATCTATGCAAACACAGAGTCTTATTAGGAGGGAGCCAGAGGCCTGCAAAGGGAGAGGCGGTCATTTTGTGATGTTCAGTTGTGTTCCAGCTTAGCATTCTTCAGACATGCAACAGTTGGGTTAAAGATCTGGGGGTGGGGAGTGGTGGCAGTTGCTTATATAAGGCATTGGCAACTGGGGTCAGCCAGACGGAAGCACACCAGGTTTCCAGCAGGGTGTAATCAGCTCTGATTTCTGTGTTTGCTCAGCAGCTTTCAGGCCCCTGGAGATGGAGGAGGAGGAGGAGGAAAGAAGAGGCAGGATTCCTGCACACAAACTGAACTCCTCTGTTTTTTCCAGCAGGAGGCCTGGAACAGAAAACAAGCCCTAATTCAAACATGAAGTTCCATGACAATGCACTTTCGATTCATTGGAAAGCAAACAACAAATATTAAGACTTAGCATTTACATAGTATGTTTAAACGCTCAAAAGCACTTCATGCCTATTAGCTCCTCTCATCTCTCCCTAATGAGAAGGCATTTGAAACTCTGCTTGCCTCCCAACTAGATATTTGCCCAATAACATTTTTACCTTTCTGGTGTTCTGTTCTGAGGTAAATCAAATTCTCTCTCTCCCTCCCCATCTCCATGTGTATGGTGTGTGCCTATGATGACTTTGGTAGTCCATCTAGCTTTCAAGATAGACTTTTATCCAGGCTGCATCTGCACTGAAGAATTAATGCAGTTCGATACCACATTAACTCTCGTGACTCCATCCTATGGAATCCTGGTATTTGTAGTTTGTTATGGCATCAGAGCTCTCTGACAAAGAAGGCTAAATATCTCACAAAACTACAAATCCCAGAATTCCATAGCATTGAGCCATGGCAGCTAAAGTGGTGTCAAAATGCATTAGTTTTCAGTGCAGATGCAGCCCCAGTTTTATAGCTGAGTCTCACATCGACATGCCCTGCTCCTTCATTTTTTTGCCAATGGTTTTTCTCAATGTCTTAGCAGAGCTGACTGTTAACCATCTTAGGTTTCAGGATTTATTGGTTGGTTGGGGGAATTTAAAAAAATATAAAGAGAGGAAACAAGAGTAGAGAAAAGGGCAAAAGAGAAACAAACAGGTAAGGAACATGGCCTAGGGATATAGATCAAACCATCCATACCCTAGCTCAGTGATGCTTAACCTTTTTTTTCCCAGGGACCCCATTAAATATCTTTTGTTCCGGCAGACCCCCAAGACTTAACTCAAGTTTTAAAACAACAACAACAACAATACAATTACAGCATCTATTAAACCTTCCCTCAGAGGCACTGGAGGGGAAGGAAGACTTTCTCTTGCTTCATCCTGCAAGCTTGTGTCTTAAGCAGATTGAATGGCAATGCACAGCCAAGCCAGCCAGGCAGCCATCTTTGCCTTGGCTCCTGTCACGTGGCTGCTCCGCTGCAGGGACGAGATAGGCCAAGCAGCCTTCAAGCCTTTGCGGACCCCCTGTGAGGACATTGTGGCCCTCTGGGGGTCCCTGAACCACAGGTTAAGAACCACTGCCCTAGCTAAAGCAGCAAAACCTTCTAACTATTGAAGGATAGATAGTGAATGTTTCCATCCTTGGAATAAAAGTGTTTTAGCAACAGCAAAAGCATGCAGCAGAAATCACCACCACTGGCTATCAGTTGTTTTCCATATGGCGGGGATATAATTTAAAAGAATAAGTGCATCTGGAGAAACCAAAGATTTTTCTAATGCAAATTTGATACATTGCAACACATCTAGTTAGGACATTATCAGACGTGGCGAAAATTGTGAGATTACGGTGTCAAGCTAGCAGGAGCATCATGCTAGTGTGAACGTCGTCGTCTTTATGTGGTTTCCAGCCGCAAAAAAGGCATTACTGTATTTCTAATTCACGGGACAAGCTGTCAATAGATAGTAACACTTTTTTGTGGTATTGATGGCATGCAGAACCACATCCCGTTGTAATCATGAGTTTGTGCTAGTCAATGACTGTAACAAAGAATTCATCATCATAATCGTGAGATTACAGCATGAATGGGTGGTCCTCAGCGAGAAAACTTCAGGGTGAGAATGCAAAAACAAAACACAGAATGCTCTTTTTATGAACTGTCCCATTTAGTTTCAGCGTTTTTAGATTTGTTTCAGTGCTTGTGTGTTCATTTACTTTGTTAATTAAGGTGTTTTTCGAGTTTTAAGTGTGCTTATGTCTTCTCATGAGAACCACTGAAATCTCACCCACGCTAAATTGCAGAAGTAAACTCCCATTTAAAGCACTAGTGGTCATCGTGCAATAATTTTGTGGCAGTTCTTTCTTGCGATTACAGCGACATGGGATAATAAGTGTTAAAATGCCATGATCTTTCTGCTATCCTCATTTGGGGAATTACAGCATTTTTAGATGCTCATCTGATAATGTCCTTAGAAAGGAGTGACTGCCAGGTCCACATCAGATACCACAAGGAAGTATTATCTGTACTACTTTGTCATTGTTTAGTTTGAAGTGGCCAGTTCCTTTCAAAAAATAAGTAGTGGTGTCCCAATATACCTAAATATCTTTTTTGTTGTTCTTGTTGATCCAAACAGGCTGGCATCCTGCCCATGAATTACAATAGCGTATGTATGGCTCCCACTATTACAATTCACTTTTACAGTTGTACAGATTGGAAGTTTCTTCCAACCATGCAATGACCCAAAGTCTCCCCCAAACTCCCTTTTAAACAGTGCAGCCCCCCACCCCTGCAACACAGCCATTTCCATAAGTCCTTGCTTAGCCCACTACTCTCTGCTAACACGGAAATGGTTATGGGGCCGCAATGCTTAAAAGGTAACTTTAGTGGAGGCAGCATTGGGAATGGAGCTACAGAGGAGGAGATATGTCTCCATTGCTACGTCTCGCAATGCAGGATCTTGGCCATAGTTTTAAATCCAAAGAGATTTTAGAGGTTGTAATTAGGGCAATTTCCCACTGATTGATTTGCACAGGACAATGTAACTCTTTATTCCACTCCATTCTCACTTCAGTTACTTCAAAATTAATGCTTGCTAACAGACATTTGTAAAGTACACTTGTTGGTTTCAATTTCTCTGCGGTTATAATTAGTGCTTCCAACACAGCAGGAGTGATTGAGGCACTCAGAACTGCTGGCCATATACAGACACCAAAAATTGGGATTGTCCCACAGAGTTAGGTTAGAAAGACCTGACAAATCAAATTATAGTTAATGAGATATCATACCCCAAGTCACCTTGGGAACAGCTGTATCTGTATCCCTTTCTTCCTTAAATTAAGAGGTCTATGTTTCTACCCTCTTAAAAAAGAAAAATGGAAAAGAAAAGCAAGCAAGCAAACCGCTTTATCAAATCCAGAGGCTAGCCAAGTAGCCCATTTCACCAAGGATCATGTTGTAAGGGCTCTTCAGTCCAAGAGGAAAACTAGCTGGGGGTTTTGTTCTGCTCTAGTGGGTTGTTTGTATGAGATCTCATACCCCCCTTTTTTGCAGTTAGTCAGCTGATGCACTCCTTACTCTGCTTTCTACAGGCTCATTTCCTAACAGCAACCATGTCTCTTTAGGCCTCATTATATCCAAGAAAATAAAAAGGAACTGGTTATTCCGACTAGCCATGATGCACCACTTTTAAAAGGGGTGTGATCAAGCTGTATGGTGATGGGGTGATTGTGGGCGCCTTCCTCTTGCCCTGGCCCCTTCTGCCATGTTCACCCTCTTTGTCATGATGACTTCTGATGGTCTCACAGGAGCATTCTACTCCAGCTGTGGAAACAATGGCCAAAATCCCAGTGACAGACTACCCCAGTGGTTACATTTCTTCCAGCATCATGCAGCGGTGCTGATGGAAGGCAGACAAAGGCCTCAAACAGGAGTGGGCAAAGTGTAGTCTATGGACCACATGCAGCCCCCAGGGCCATTTATTAACTAGGGGGTTGTCTTTTTTTTTTTTCCCTCCAGTCATGGACATAATCTAGATAGGGGTTTAAAAGTTAACCATGTTTCAGCAGGCCAGATACCAGCTTGCTCAGAGGCTTACTGAGGGCAGCAGGCCAAATAGACTGGCACCATTACTTGCCAGGTGACCCAGTGGGTTTCCATGACTGAGTGGGGATTCAAATCCTGGTGTCCTAGAATCCTAGGCCAACACTCAAACTCTACAGTTACCTACTGCCAAGTTGTGCAGGCCTGCTCTACACCATGGATCCCAGGATAGGTTCCCTTACTGCTGCTAAAGGAGTTTAATTTTACTGCCCTTTGTCTTTGGACATTATCAGATACATCAAATATGGCATCATAACAACACGACATAAATGTGAAAGGGTGCACATACCAGACAACATTGCCCTTTTGCGTTTATGTCTTGTCAAAAACCTGTCCAATTTTATTGATGGCTTAAACCATCAATAGATAGGCCATGGCGATATTTTGCTGGCATTGCCGGCATATGAAACCTTGCGCCAATGTCCTCTCGTCATTCCACCATCAATGGCCGGTCCGGCCAGAATACTTCCGGGTGAGATCGCAACATCCAAGTAGGTGATGCTCTTTTTATGACCTTCCATGGTTTACTTGTAAGTTTTTAAGTTTGGTTATGTGCTTAGTGTAACTTATGGCGTGTTGTTTTTGTTTTGGCTTTTGAATTTCCCGCACTATGTATTCTCATGGGAATACGTGGGATTTCGAACAAGGAAATGAACAGAGCCCTGTTCATTCCTCTGTCATTGCCAGGGAAGCCTTCTCATGGGACAGAAGGTAAGTGTGGCATGGGGAGTTCTTTTGCTGGCATAAAAATGGCAAAGTTATGCTGGCAAAAGAACAGGGTTTAGGGGGGTGGTCTGATAAAATCCTCAGTCTCCACATGGCCAAGAAGGTGGGAGCTGCCTCTGCCTGCATGAGATCCCTCAACTGAACAACAACAGAATCAACATCTAAGACAACATGTAGTCCCGTGACTCCAACACAGTCACTTTTCTTTCCTTACTTTTTAACATCTTTTGCCTGACGAAGAAGCCATTAGAGCTTTGAAAGCTTGAATCTTGTGTTTTTTACATTTTGGTTGGCCAATAAAGGTAACACTCTTTTGTGGATTCTGAATTTTGTTGTTGTTGTTGTTTTGCTGCATGACCAACATGGCTGCCCAAAAAATGTTTTCTACACAATGTTGTGTCTATTAATCCCAAGTCTCCAACTTTTAGGGACAGGACACAATGGTGCTATTTTACCATATGTCAATGCTGCAATAGTGGTATGGTACATATTACTAATGTGAAGTAGTTTTCAAGCCATGTCATATACAAATGACTGCACACACATGTACTCATCCTAATTCCAATTTAAACAAGGTTTTCACTGGCATGGTCAGACAGCCATACAACCTAAGAGCCAAATAATATTGTATTGGTAGGTGTGATGTCATAGTGAAAGTGTGAAATAGCACCATTGCTACCTTACCTTGCCTCCCTTTGTAGTGGTAAAGAGTAAGTGCTTGGCATGGCGGGAAATAGGTGATATTATGTGGAGAGCCAAATGGTGGGAATTCAGAATAACAAAGGTGGGGAGAGGAGGGTAACCCGAGAGAAGAGAATTGTAAAAGGTTTGAAATAACCAATGAATGAAAGCCACACCAGGTTAGCCTGTTTTGTAAATACTTTTATATCACTGTCTTTCCTTTTGTTCCTCATTCTAAGCAACAGCTTTGAGTTAGTAACTCTGTAGGAACTCTAGTAATAAAGCTTACTGTTTTTAAACCTGAAGCTATCACTTGTTTTGTTTAAAGAAGACAGCTCATGACACTGCATGAAAATGAAATTACCTGTATATACAGCATAGTACAGCAGTGCCAGGACAAGTCATCATTATTTGGATGAGCTAGTGCAGTCATGTTTAACACAGATTCCCATTTCAATAGGCATTTCTTTTAGAGTTAACAGCCTTTGCATGCTTATATTCACTACTTTGCTTTACGGTGACTTCCTGAACGCTTTTGTAACCACACATACCTTGGGGTGCAGCTATGGGGCACTGGTGTAGCATTGCCCCCCAAATAAGAATTCTGGCCCCTCCATGAAAATTTCCTTCAGTCACCAAATTTGCATCATTGCAATAACTTAAAACTTCACATGGACATCTAGAAATACAGTTCAGATGTCCAAAGGCAAAGTTACCAAGGGAATGAGGGTACAGCAGTTCTAGATATGAACGATTTTCAATGTCTTACTCTCTGTGATTTTAGAAATTTGGGGTCTAAATGTAAATTTTATGGGGGGACAGAATTATTTGGAGTGGCAATACCCTTCCACCATAGCTACATGGCAATGATAACCGGTATAGAAGTATAAGTGCTAGTGCTATTGCTACACCCCTGATGTGTAGTGTTTAATGTGCAGTGTTTTTTCTTTTCTCTCTCTCTTCACCATTAGTCCATATATTTGCATTGTTTTTAATGTGCATTGTTTTTTCTTTTCTCTCTCTCTTCACCATTAGTCCATATATTTGCAGTGTTTTTAATGTGCAGTGTTTTTTCTTTTCTCTCTCTCTTCACCATTAGTCCATATATTTGCAGTGTTTTTAATGTGCAGTGTTTTTTCTTTTCTCTCTCTCTTCACCATTTTATGTGCAGTGATTTTTCTTTAATGTGCAGTGTTTTTTCTTTTCTCTCTCTCTTCACCATTTTATGTGCAGTGTTTTTTCTTTAATGTGCAGTGTTTTTTCTTTTCTCTCTCTCTTCACCATTAGTCCATATATTTGAATATACAAATATATGTATGTAAACCTACTTTGATATGTTTTTACAAAGTAGACTAAGCTTGTTTGTTTTCTCTGCTGGACCCTTTCTGTGGATGGGGATGGGAGGCAGAGTGTAGGACTGCTTGTTGTTCCATTGTTTAAAAGAACTTGGGGGTTGTCCACATGGTGAAAATGCCCCTCAGAATGAGCTGTCTTAATGGGATCCCACATTATCTCATCATATTGTGAAGGAGAGGGGCCCAAAAGAGGAAGAACTACACGAGAAAAGCCTTCGTGGCTTTTCCTGACTTAAAAAAACAACTCCAGAGATATGTGCATTTTCGCTCGTTAAGACAAGCGATTCGACATGAATTGCTTCCCCATGCAGAACACAGTGCAAGCCTGATTGGCTGGATGAGTGCAGGGGGCAGGGCAAGCGCCTGCTGCCACCATCTTGGATTTTCACTTTAGCAAATGATCGCTAAGGCAATAAAACTAAGGTTTGTGCTATTTTTTTTCTCTTTCTTTTTTGGGAAAGGTGAAATATCACTTGTGCGCACCATAGAAATAGGTTTTTAAAAAATGGTTGGCAGCAGCAGATTTAAAAATGCAAGTAATCCAGTCGAGGCCACTGTCTCAGCTACAGGCATGTGGGACTCTCTGGCTTTTCTTCGCAAACGAAGATTCAGGAAGGACTCATCCCATGTTTTCTGCAAGCACACTGATGACTAAAAAGGCCAATCCGAGATAGACAAGTCCGGTTGCAGATCCTTTAAGTGTGTGCAATGGATTTTTCTGGTGGAGCGCAGCGTACACAGAACTGGCCTCACCCTTTAAACCAAAAGTTCATCTCCTGTGGCCTTGCAAGCATGGACGGAGCAGCAAGGTCCTCGGGTCGTAGGTTCGATTAGAGTTTCCTTCTCTTAGATGGTTGACCTTACAGGGTTGGACGAGCATCATCTGCCCGGGTTTGGGATTAGAGTTTTCCTTCTCCTAGGATGGTTGCCATAAGGCTAGAGAGCCCATCCTGCCCTTTGATGCTCTTTGTCAGACCCTTCAGTTTTGACCTGTCTGGCATGGGAGATCCTACCCAGCATAGCTCAAAACATCATGGGACTATGGGGGCTGTAAAGCCATTAAGACAGGTGTGGAACAGTCAGGTTTTTCTTGTTGTTGTTTGTTTTCCTTCCTGTAGACATGGCCCAGGATAAATTAATGGAACTTTGGGGCCTCAGTAGCTACAAGTCAATATGGCCATAAATCACCTCCAGTTCCTAAGGCAGTATGCCTCCATATATCTGTTTCTGGGGAATGTGAAAGGGAGCGTGAAGTTGAACTCCTGTCCTGCTGGTGGGCTTTCCCTAGGCTGGCCATTTTGTGAACAAAACATTGCACTAGGTAGAACTTTGGACTGATCCAATGTGCCCCTTCTCATGTTCTTAAATCAGATTTTCTTCCCCTAATGGACAGATGAAGAGTGGAAATCATTCCTCTGGTGGTAGTGACTGTAATGAAAGAATATCTCATTATGCTTGTTGTGAATTTTCTCAGTTTGTCATGGGGAGGGGGAAAGAGTGTGAAAGCCAACTGAACAAGGGCTTATTTGAGAGGCTACGTGTTTGTTGTACAATTAATGCAAAGTGTTCACTTTGGTTTCAATGGAGTTTAATTAAGCTCTTTGGTGCTGATCAGCTGATGGAATAAACAGGACAAGGTGCAGAACTGGGTGGGAAGAAAGGGGACATAAAAGGTCATTATTCTCTCTTGCGGTCTGAGGAACTGACCCCAGGAATTCTCCTGAGATGATCCCATTCGGGTATCAATGCAAATGTGGGGAGACAAGGACAGTCTTTAATGACATTGGGCACAATCCAGCCAAAGTTTGGCCCTTTTAAGATTGATTAAAACATTTGAATAACTGTTAGATTACCTTTTCTGCTAAACTAAACATGTTTAATTGGCTGGGCCATACCCAGTGGGACGTGCTTAGAAGCAGACTTCAACAAAGAAGAAAAAGTCCAGCCCATTCTATTGCAACCACACCAAAGGCTGCAAACTGATGATGAAATCATCTTGTGCTTTGGCCAGCCTCAAATTTGGGAGAAATCCGTGAGTAGTCAATATTCGAATGAAGAGTTGTAAGTAATGGGGACACTGTTGGCTGTCCCACCCAGGGACTAATGAGTCTGGGTGTTTTCATGCTATTGGCCAGAGCTGCCTATAGCCAACTACTTTGTATGGTAGAATTCTGTGGTTCCATGCTTTTGTACAAGTACAGGACAACTCAAAATGTTCCACCGGCTGCATAGTTTCACTCCTAAGAATCTTTTCAATACACAATTGTCTAGTTCTTGTACATGCAAAGATAGGTTTGAAAGTGTGGGCAATAAGCAGTAAAATCTCAGAAGTCAAAGGGGTAATCAAAAAGTCCACAAGGCTGTTCACATTTATCTTGGGCTAAACCCTGGTGTAGTGATTTGAGTGGAGTGTAGTGGAGACCAGGATTCGAATCCCCACTCAGCCATAAAAACGCACTGGGTGACCTTGGGCAAGTCATACACTCTCAGCCCCAGAAATTCCTGTGATGGGTTAGGAAATGACTTGAAAGCCACAACAACAACCAGCCTCACTGAACTTTGAGGGCAAGCATGCATGGGATCCAGCTGCAAGATTGCCTGGAGACAGCATTGTTACACGCCCTCCCCCTGGAACAGAAGCAGAAAAATAGTAAAGCCAAGCCAAGATATCTCATAGAATCATAGAATTGTAGAGTTGGAAGAGACCACGAGGGCCATCCAGTCCAACCTCCTGCCATGCAGGAAATCACGATCAAAGCATCCCTGACAGATGGCCATCCAGCCTCTGTTTAAAGACCTCCAAGGAAGGAGACCCTACCACGCTCCGAGGGAGTGTGTTCCGCTTAATTTTCATTGTTTATATAGTTTACAAAATTCAGTTCCTTTTAGCACACAGGGTTATTTTTCTTGGTCCAGAATCCAAAACTGTCCATGTCCCCTCTTCTCATCTGGGAAAAGATTTCTCAAACTGGATAGAAGTACACACCATTTGTCCTCCTAATACATATAATGCTATATACAGAGCAAGGAAGGTAAACACACACATGGGACATGTACCCTGGATGGGTGGGGGAGTTTTTGGCCATCTGGTACTGTGCTGCAGTGCTATTGACAACACTTATACCCATTTCGTTATGTTGGAAAGATGGGTATTGCTTCTCCTGCAACTAATGTAATTTAATTGCACAACAGAGCAAGATTTATGATTATTCATATCTTTTCTCATTGCAAAGGTTGTCGTTATCTTTGGCAAGACAATTTTATGTTCTTTATAGATTCAATAGTTATCACAATTGAAAGGACAAACAGAAATTGAAAGGGAGATTACTTGCCAAAAGAATGGAAGTTTCTTGTATGCTAACAAAGTAGATATTGTTGTCTCTGAACCTATTGAGACTCTTCAGAAGGTTTTGCAAATGTTATCTGCCCATATGTGAATGCCTTGGGCTACCAAAGACAGGATCAAAAATCTGTATTATCAGCATCTAACATGATTTTGAAAAATACATGTAAAAATAAAATTGAACATTATAGAAATGGTTTGCATCTCTGCCAGATGATAGAGGGAACAAGATCCAACTTGATAATTTAAGTGGAGGTATGTCAATTTCTCTCCTTGCTCCCCTCCCAATTTTGACGAGAAAGTAACTTCATGCTGGAAAATTGTTTTACATTTAGAGAAATAATGGACAATCTTTCAACTCTTTAGGCTGCTTCAAGGCACCAGTTTAGATGGATCCACAAATAGGAGCAGAGCAGTGCATGCACCAAACTTCCCAAATGATGGCACCCCCAACTCCAGTCAAATTGGAGGCCTGGGTCATCTGGGGACTTTCCATCCCACCCCCATTGCGCAGACAACATTGCTTGTGAGCTGTGTATGTGTGTCAAATGAACATCTGTACAATTATGTGAAGCTCTATTAGCACAATCTCCCCTCCCCACCACCTGTTTTTGGGGTGAGGGGGGTGGGATGAATTTAACTGATTGGGCCTATGCACAAATGAGCACTGACCAGCCAGCTCACAAGTTTGTCTGCTACTGGCATCAAGTTTAGTTAGCTCCTTTTCTTCTTATCACTATTGATGCCGTTTTTAATTCTTGTTGCTTTGTACTTTTGCAGTGCTCATGCTTGCTGATTTTCCATCTGAGTACCCAGCTTGTGGGGGGGGCAATTAGCTAACACACATTGGAAACTGTTTAATGCAGTGTAGATGTGTAAATAGCTATTGCTTAAAACAATTTGTAAGCCGCTCTGATAGCCTTGTGGCTGAAGAGCGGGGTATAAATAAATAAATAAATAAATAAATAAAAATAAATCTACCGAAATCAAAGAAAGTTGAAAAGCCACATTGGTATTTGATGGTTTATTTGCCATTCCACTGTGTGTGTGTGTCTTCAAGTCTCCCATTGACATATGGTGACCCCATGAATTTTTCATAGGGTTTTCTTAGACAAGGAATACTCACAAGTGGTTTTGCTAGTTCTTTCCTCTGAAATATGGCCTACAGCATCTAGTATTCATTGGTCGTCTCTCATCCAAGTACTAACCAAAGCTAACTGTGCTTAGTTTCCAAGATGGTGTGTGTATGTGCCTTACTTCAGGCAAAATCTGGGCCTGTATGCTGCTAATGGACAAAACCAAAGAAGATCATGGCCACTCCTTTTCCCCAACCCACCCCATTTCTGCCACATCTTTCCTTTCTTGCTTCTCCTCCTCTTTCCCAGCAGGCTGCCCTGCCCTGCCCGGGGTTTGGGACTGCATTCCTCTGGGGAGGGTCTTCTTTTGGAGGCAGGACCAGTTTAAGGAATTTGGGGGGCCCTTGCAATGCTTTATTTTGGGAGCCCCATATGTTTATCTCAGGTCAACGTAACCTAACTCAACCTAAGCTATTCACAGTACAGGATATTCAGATTATTACTAATAATGTTTTTTCAGGAGGAGGGTTACTACGGGGGGGGCACAATGATGGGGGGCCCTGCAGATGCTGATGCCGCCAGTGCCTTAAACCGGCCCTGCTTGGAGGCAGCTTGCTGGTGACAGAAGGCTGAAGCTAGTCATGGGCAAGAATCAGAGCCAAAGTGGGGATGCCGCCTGTTGCTTGCACTCTCTTTCTCTGTCTCCCCAGCAGGCTACCAGATCAGAAGTCTGAACCAATAGCTTATTGAGGGCCATCTAAATTAGGCCTAGAGCCACAGGTCACCAATCCATGTTCTAGAGAGCTGAGGGTACACACACACCATTCTTTCAGCTCTGCCTTGAGTACCAAAATATCAGCACCTGGCACTGGCATTTTGGAGGCAAACTAGACAGTGGTTCCCTGCATTTAAATGTGGAATAGCTCCAACTACATGGAAACAAGCAACCCATTGCCTGAACTCTTTCTGCCCAGCCTGCTTCCATTAAAGTCCACAAAAGCTACCAGCCTCCTCCAACCTGGTACCCCCCAGATGTATTGAGACTACAACTCCCATCACCGCCTAGCCAGCATTGCCACAATGATAGTTGCAGTCCAAAATATCCATAGGCACCAGGTTAGGGGAGGGCCCACTTGTGTGACTGTAGAGCTGCTAATATTTTAAGGTACTGCAAGATGCTGTGCTGTTTTTGCTGCAACAGACACACATGCTGCTGTCTGAAAGTTCCCCTAAGTATGCAGAAGCCCTACTAAGGAGAGATAATCTGGGAAGGTAAACCACACATAAAGAACAGGTCCTGAACTAGCAGGCTGCACCTCCTTTCTTCTGTGACAGCCAAATTCCCCCCTTCCTTGTTCTCTGTTTCTCTCACACACACATCACCCTTTGCATTCATACCAGGGAAATGCCAGCATTGCATCTAATTTCGCTCTCTGCTTCCTCAGTTCTCGATGTAAGAAACAAATGGCCAACGTTCCGGCATCAGAACCATGGAGAATGCAAGCTCAAAACAAGCACTGTCCATGCTCCAGCCCACCCACAGTATCCATACGTGTACACATGCACACCCAGAGCCCCTGAACTCAGACTTTTCCAGCTGACCGCCACCCTTTTTCTGCTTCTTCCAAATCTGCCCAGTAACAGCACCCCTCCTTCTTCTCCTTCAGCCAATCAACACACAGGCATGACTCCAGGCCTTCCCTGTCCCAAGCTATACAAGGCTGGGCAGTTCTCAGTGGGAGCTGATCAGGTTTCAGGGAACAACTTGTTTATCTTCGTTTTCCTTGTGGTGGAGTTCTCTCCCTCATCCCCCAGGCCTCCCCCTTTCCCTGAACAGCAGCATCAGTTCTGCAGCCTATCAGTACTTTCAGTTGTTAGGTATAAACAAGACTATTCCTTGAGTCTCACACCAGTTGCTCTGTTTTTGTTTTAAACCTTCCCCCCAAAACACTTTCCTTTAACATTCAATATGGATCTGAGCTGCATTAGCCACAAGGGGAAATGCTTCTTCTATATAAATTAACTTTGCAAGAATGAAGGATCAGAATAAGAAGGAGGGAATAAGCAAGATGGGTGAGGGGGTTGGAGAAATTATTTTTTGTATACTACATCTCCCAGAATTCATTAGTCAGCATGGTGTCTAGTCCCACTGGCTCGGCAATTCCAGAAGTCTTAGTACAAAAAAGTAACTTGAGTTGTGCCAGTCCTGACCGCCTTTCAATAGTCTCCTGTCAGATGTTGTTGCTTGTATCCCCATCTTTGCTGAGGGACCAGTCTTCCCCATCTATGCTATGGTGCTGGGTTACATGTAGTGGAGCTCTGGCAGGCATTTTCAAATGACATAGGACTTTAATCAGACCACCACCACCCTGTTAATGTTCTTTTGCCAGCATAAATTGTGGCATTTTTATGCCAGCAAAAGAACCCCCCCCCACCAGACCTGCCTTTAAGGGCATCAAAGAGGAATCGCCAGCATAAACAGAGCACAAACAGAGCTCCATTTACTTCCGGGTTCAAAATATCGCTGATTCTCGTGAGAAGACGCTAGCGTGGCAAATTCAAAAATAAAAGCAAAATCAAGACACAAAAAGCAAAGCATAAAAACACACAAAAGTCCCAAGTACACCGTGTGTGTGTGTGTGTGTGTGTGTCATAAAAAGAGCATCCCCTACCTGGCTGTCGTGATCTCACCCAGAAGTGTTCTGTCATTGACACAGCATTTATCTGAGTACAATAGTGTGAGGATTCAAACACTGACAATGCCGGCAACAAAGCGCCATGGGGGATCAATTAATGGCTTGGGCCCTCAATAAAAAAGAATGGGTTTTAGACTTTATAGGATCATGATATGATGTTGTCATCTGGTATGCATGTTTCGCAATCATTAGGTGTCCTTATGATGCCATATTTGCCACATCTGATAAAGTCCATAAATGAACCTGTGTGGGTTTATACCTGCTGAAGATGTGGCCAACAATATTCTAGTAGCATCCTGTGTTGTTTGTGTAATGCCATCAGTCTACAGGATGCTTTGTGGACAAGCAGAAGCCAAAAAGAAAGGATTACTTAATCAGAAGGTAAGAAAAGCTAAAAAAAAAAAAAAAACCTATCTCAGAGGCCGCCTCTGGTGACTGCCATGTCAGTGGTGATAGTAAATTCACTCTAGCGGTACATTTATTGTAGAAATACAGTTATGCAGTTTGACACCACTTTAAGTACTGTAGCAAGACTATGGAATCATGAAATTTGAAATTTTACAAGGTCTTTAGCCTTCTCTTCCAAAGAGTGCTAGTGTGTCACAAAACTACAAATCCTAGGATTCTGTAGGATGAAGCCATGACAGTTAAAGTGGTGTCAAACTGCATTATTTCTACAGTGCAACTGCACCCTAGGTTTTAGCCAAACCTTAAAGGCAGTATTCCACTATTTGAGGGACAGAGTAAGCACCTTGGATTCCTCCTTTAATGTTCAAATTAAAACCCAGAGCAGACTCACTGCTTCACTGATACAGAAGCCACCAGCCACTACTGTATTCAGGCTAGCATTGTATTTCCCACAGTGGTTAACTGTATTCCTGTGGCAAACTCCCAAAGTACAAGAAGAGGAGAGGAGGTAGATCATATTCTGTTTTCAACATCAGGGACAAAGAGAACAGTTCCAGGCCCTGGTGATTTCCCCCCAGTCCCCATAAGTTCTCTCCTTCCTTCAAGGTATTTCAAGGTTTTTTTAGATGAGGGGGGTATCACATGCAATCACTGCCACCCACAACCACCTTCCCTGGTCACCCACCAGACTTCACTCTTTGACCCACACCATAGACTGCTTCCCACCTGCATCATGTAGTCTTTGGTGGCCGATCAGGGCCAGCCAGGAGATATTGGGAACTGCTGTTGGAGCCAGAGGAGATAGTGAAGAATTGGGAGAGCTGTTTGCCCAGGCATTGCTGTTCCTCCTCCTCTGGGCAGCTGAGGTCACAATGGTTACCTCCAATTTCAGTTACCAGCCACCAATGTTACAGGTCTTAAGTTTACCTGTGGCTTCTTCCAGTGCAAACCATCTGCCTCTATCATTCCCTTCCTTACTAGTGCTAGCTACAGCATTCTTTTTCTCACCCACAAGTTCCTTTCCCTCTCTTGGGTTCCAGTCCTGCTCTGTCTTGCTGAAAGGGTGGATTGGCTCAAAATATTTAGTATTCTGTAATACAGAATTTTGTATATCACTATTATTTTCTTTGAAATTAGCCAGTTTTGCAATGAGCATTGAAAACAATCAACAAATAATGATAATACTGAGGAGGAAAAAATATGCAGCATAGTTGGGTGTTGTTCCCCCATCCAGATTGCTGGGTTCTGTGTTTTTGTACTGGATCTTCCACCCACCCACCCCATTGGTTTTGTCCTGCATTCAACTGTGAGTCCACTGAACTTTTGTAGGTGAACTTGAATGGCCAGGGTTAATATCTCCTTTGCCTCATGCAAGAAACTCATGCCTGCTCTGTGTGTGTGTGTGTGTATGTGCCCTCAACTTGCCTGTAGACTTATGGAGACCCCATGAATTTCATAGGGTTTTCGTAGGCAAGGAATACTCAGAGGTGGTTTTGCCAGTTCCTTCTGCTGAAATATAGTGTACAGTACCCTATAGTTATTATGACTAGTTTGCAATGGTAGCCTTACCCCACATGAATTTGCCAACCCGTTATAAGGCCTTCTGTAAAAACAGTGAATGTTTACGAATGGAATTCTTATTAGCTGATAAACAAAAGGCTCCCCCAACCTGTCACCCCATTGATGACCATTGCCTGTTTGAAGTCATACAGTAATTCAGTCTGTAGAACATCATCTGAATTGCACACATCTTGATGATGGTAAGCAAACAAACAAACAAAAAACTCCCAAACATAATGATAAGCAAACAAACAAACAAAAAAACTCCGTTGTTTTGAAATCAATGAGCCAAACATAATCTCTGACCAATCCTTACCACAGTGGGTTTACAAAAATATATTTTGGTTATTCCACTATTACACAATGTGAGAGATTTACAGGAACTAACAGAGACCAAGCTGGGAGGGACCATGGCAGGCAAAAACAACCCAAGGCAAACAACATTATGAGATTTCCTTGGCTGATCTTCCTGTAATTCCCTCCTTTGGCCAGAGCTGGGTGATGGTACACAGGCAGAAAATATCTGCTTGATTTCCCATTGAATCTGCCCATGTGGGTTGGAGATTTTGGGACTTGCCAACAACAACAACAAAGACAAACACCTCTGGAGGATACCAGCTTGGGAAAGGCTGCCTCAAGATCACCAAAACCTGTTCTGGGCTTGAGTTTGAACAACTGATGCAGGAACTGATGCAAAGAAAGAGCTTTCTGAAATGAAGCGAAAAAACACTGAAAACCAAAGCAAGTATATGAGTCATGCACTTTCCACTAAAGATGTAAATCCTCCTGCACCTCCACCCTGGGATGCACGAGAGTGATCTGAAAATAATGATCAAACAAAACCAAGAGTGGCTATAAATTATCTGAGCAATGGTGCCTCTGTTGAAACACTCCGGCTGCTTCCCTGCTTGTACACAGATGTAGAACTCCCTGGCAAGGAACAAGCTCAGGGGATCCGACTCCTGCTAGTTTGCAGAAGAAGTGGTTGTGCACAGTGCTGATTGGCTGACACTTGCTATTTCCCTCCCTCTCCAGCAGATGTTCCAGCTGTTTCAAAATAGGTTTTCCTTAAAAACAAAAGCAACCTACTGTAGTGAATAAACAAAAAAATTTAATTACTTCTGATCTTACAGAGCATGTTTAAAAATGGGTGTTCCCCTTGAGGACTGGTGGGAAGGAGAGAATAAAAACAAATAACCAAGATCATTGTTCAAATTGCTTATAAATACATATGTAAATATGGGGAAGACAAGTCTTGCTCTGCAGGAAAGAAAATGAGAACAACTCCTGTTGTCGGTATGCGTCCCAGAGCTTGCATGTGATTTGCACATTAGCATGGAGTTACTTGATCCAGCCCAACACTCCTTAAAACAGTCCAGGGGACCAGGTTTCCCCCTTGCCTTCCTTTCTCCCCTTCAATGGTGACTGATGCCATGCACACTCAGCCTTGTGTGCACATACCCTTGCTTGCACTGTGTTTCTGGGTTGGATGCCATCTGTTACTCAGCTTCCTAATCTCACTGCGTTGCCAGCTAGCCATCTCAGGCCCCTCCCTTCTTGGACTCTAGCAGGGCCAAGTTTCAGTTATATAAGATGTTTTTTTGCTTCACACGAGGAAATGAGACGGCCCAAAGGGATTAATTGGTTCAGTATGTTTCGTGTCAGCATTCTCAGTATTCCCCTCTTTGTGCAAAGTCCTGCAATCCACAGATTGCACCCCAGGGTGGTTTTTCTGCCAAGGAGAGAAAGCAGGAACATTCCTGTGCTCTATGCTTAGAATGGACTTGTTCACTGGCATCTCTCCAGGCTTGGCCATTTTTCTCCTTGTTCTCAGTGACACAGGTAACACTGCCAATGCTGACCTGAAAAAGTCTGGGCACTTCAGTCTGAGAGTGTCTAAACATGCACAGAGTGCTTTTTTTCCTCCAAACATGGAGTAGCTTTTTTCCAGCCCTTCTCAAAAACTTACCCGGCTGGCTGCTGGGCTAGCTGTTTTTACTCTGATCTCACAAGACTCTTCTTGCACTGTGTTAGTTTTTTTTTTATTGCATTTCAGACAGGATATCTTTGCATGTGCCGAATGCTCCACTCCAAAAGAATATAGTTTTTACTTCAACACACACACCTAGGGAATTCACACATTTTTGTGACTTTATATACTTCTGTTCTGGCATTTGTCTAAGAGGATTAAATTCTGGCTAATTTATTTACAGGCACAGTATTGCAACATGATGGGACAGATCCTGCATTAGAGAACAAATCCACACTACACAATAATCTAGTTTGAAACTGGATTATTTGCCATAGGTCCTTCCTATTAAATCATGTGATGTAGTTTGGTGAGGCACCAGCACTCTTTGGCAGAGAAGACTAAAGACCTTGTAAAACTACAAATCACATGATCCAATAGGAAGGACCCATGGCAAATAATCCAGTTTCAAACTGGATTATTTGTGTAGTGTGGATTTGGCCTAAAGATCCACTCAGGTGGAGCTATGATATGTATCTCCATTTCCCTCTTGCAGGATTCACCTTCCTCTAAAGCCAGGTAGTCCCAGAGAATGCCTTTGTCAGTCTGCATCTAGCTATAGGGGAGTAACCCAACACTTCTCTGACACCCCCACTCTCCACTGACCATGGAGAGGCTCACAGGAGGAAGGTGAGTCTTGGGACAGGTGGAGGTCACTTGCCTGAACGAGGTAGTGAATTCTCTCTGCAACAAACACAACAAGATAAATGCAGGGACAAACTGGAATTAAATGTCACTGTCATTATGCAACTGACAGGATGCCAGATGATGTATATGAGAAAGTGAGTCAGAATCGCTAAAAAATTTAATGGAAGGAGTATCATTTTGTTACCTGCCCCCTTTTTGTTCTTGTTTTGCTATTTTAAACAAATGTTTTAGAGGTCCACCTGGTTGTATTTTTGAGGCCTTTGTTTAACCAGGGCTGTTCCAGATAATTATGTGAATAAAACAAATAGCTTAATTACTGACAGTTAAGAATGATGTTATGCCCTCAGGGTGTTATGGCCCCAGAAGCACCAACACCTTGATACAATAAGGAAGGGTGTGTTTGTTTAGGAATGATTTAAACCAGAAGTTTCCTCGATGAGGTATGCAGCCCTCCCAAATTGAGGCTGAACTCAAGCAGATTTGTTTAGGTATATCAGACCCAACCAGTAGGTGTCTCCAGGCTCTGACCTGCAGCTGTCCTGCTATTTTGACATTGACTGACATCTCTCAGATTTGTAAAATTCAGACTGGCCCCATTCCTTACCTGTTACCTTATTCTGCTTTTGTGTGTCATGAGAATCTTGCGTATTGGGAAGGAGCAGTCTGGTGATGGGGTCTACTTTGCAGTGGACAGTCCTCTCTCAAAAGCATCCTCTGTTTTAAGGTGGAAATGATGTGGCTCTTCACATATTTGGCCTGGAGAAGAGAAGGTTAAGAGATGACATGATAGCCATGTTTAAATATTTGAAGGGATGCTGAGGATGGAGCAAGCTTGTTTTCTGCTGCTCCAGAGATTAGGACACAGAGCAATGGACTCAAACTACAGGAAAAGAGATTCCACCTCAACATTAGGAAGGAATTTTTGTCAGTAAGAACTGTTCGGCAGTGGAATGCACTGCCTTGGAGTGTGGTGGAGTCTTCTTCTTGTGAGGTTTTTAAACAGAGGCTGGATGGCCATTTGTCAGGCATGCCTTGATTGCGTATTCCTCCTACAGGACAGGGAGTTGGACTAGATGGTCCTTGTGGTCTCTTCCAACTCTATGATTCTATTATTCTGTGATATTGCTGAAGTGCAGCTCCCACTGTTCCCCCTATTGGCAGCCCTGGCTAGGACTGATGAGAGTTACAGTTCAACAACTTCTGGAGGGTCATAGTTACCCATGCCTGCTATATATGAAGATTGTCCAAAGTCTAATTAAAAGATAAAGTATCTTAAGAAGAGAGAATAGAGGCCCTGAAGTTGCCTACCATCGTTTAACACCTGGACAGCAAGACTCAGCAGTCACTCGGGCCATCTGGATGCAGCCTTATCCACTATGGTGAAATACTACTGATTGTCTCTTAATTGCCATCAAGTTAGCTTCTACGTATGGCAGCCCTGTGAATGAGAAACCTCTAAAAGACTCTGTTATTAATAGCTCTGTTAAGATCTTGCAGACTCAGGGCTGTGGCTTCCTTGAGGTCATTCCACCTGTAATGCAGTCTTCCTATTTCTCTACTGCCTTCTGCTTTACTAAGCATTAACATCTTTTCCAGTGAGCTATGTCATTTCATGATATGATCAAAATAATAACTTCAGTTTAATCATTTTGGCTTCTAGTGAGTGTTCAGGCTTGATTTGCTTTAGGACCCATTTATTGGTCATTTTGGCAATCCATGGTATCTGCAAAACTCTCTTCCAGCACCACATTTCACATTTCTTCACTGTCCAGTTTTCATAACCATATATAGTAATTAGAAATACTATGACATGGACGATCCTGACTTTGGTATTCAATTATATGTATTTTTACACTTGATGATTTTGTCTAGTTCCTTCATAGCTGCCCTTCCAAATCCTAGGGCCTGTCTGTTCAAGGGGATAAATGTGGATTGATGCACACTAAAGCAAATTTGAAGCAGCCAGCTTAACAGTTTTCTGGCAAAATCGCAGGCATGCGCAGCTATTCAATGTTGCTCTCCCAAAAGGCATGCCTGTGAATCATGATGGTGGGCATGAGTGAATTGCTCGCATTTTTATTCTGACCAGTTGCTGCCACTGAACAGTATTTTTTTAAAAAAAGCATATCTAAGGTACAAAAGTGCAAGGAATTTCAACAGGAGTTGCTGGTTACCTGCTAAAATCCTCTCTTCTGCACATCCATTAAAGACACAGGAATTCCTTCAGTTTTCACTCTGGCAACCCTATAATTTTCCATCAAAGGTATGCTTTTGTGACAAGGATCCAGATGGCCAGATTTCTCACTGGGTCTTTGGCAACCCCTTGTGCCTCCAGTAAGAAAGTCTCTCTCACTTGGATCACAGTGGTGGGACTTCAGGAACCCTAATCCGATGAAAGCTTTTTGAGGGAAAAGGCTGATTCAGATGTGTTCTGAAAGGGTGGCTGTTGTCAAAACAGCAAAACACTTGATGGGGTTAACAACAAGCCGAGAGGAGGGAGGTCTTGCAGTTTTGTTCATTGAAAAAAGACTGAACTGCAGCACAGCTTATAAATGAGCAGAAAGGATGCATTTCTCAGCTGATGGGAAGTTTGACTCAGGCCTGTGTTTCGTACAACCCCTCAGTTCAGGCAGTTCTTGGCCTGCATACGACCCCCACCCCTGAGATTCTGCTTGTTTTTTTTCATTGCCAGCACTCCTTGAGAGAAAATTAGGTTTTGGCAAAAAGGCAGCTCTTTTCATGTGAACAGGAAACATTGCCATGGCAACATCCCTCCCCTCCCCAGCCCCATCTTTGTGCCTTGCTCTGCCTTTGGCATTCCAGATGAGCTCTGCCAGCTTCTCCTCCTGGTAGGCAGCCTGTGGTTTCAGGAGTTAAAAGGCACCTTCCTTTGCACCAGACCAGTGGCTGTACGTCCAAAGGGAAAGTATGGCTGCTTAGGGGCATGGAGGCAAGAATCTAGAAGTGAGGAGAAGACCCCTTCTCACATCAGATAGGGTTGCCAATATTTGCCTCCTGCCCCAGGCTAAAGCCCTGGAAGGAAGCCTGTAGTTACAAGGACTAAGGAAGAAGGGATCCCTTTTGAAGTCATTTTCTCCCTGATGGGATCCCATCACTCCCAGCCACATGGCGAGTGTCCAAATGCCTATGGTAGCTTGGAAAGATGGATGCAGAACAACACCCGAAAGGCCCAGGTTGGGTCACTTGTGATGTGCAGCTAAAGAAACAGCTGGTTTCTTTTGGCCTGGAATGTGTGATGGGGAAAATTTGGCCTTGCATGCTCCTTGTTTTCCTGGTAACTGGCCAGGAAGCCCCTCATTATTTATTTTATTATTATTATTTTATTAATATATATCCTGCCTTTCTCCCAGTAAGGAAACGCAAGACATCTAACAGCATATTTAAAACAATACAGATTAAAACTATCCAAAACATTCAATAAAAGCAGAAATATAAAAGTTAATTAAAACAATTAAACAATTTATAAAGCTAAAAACATTAAACATTAAAACTTGCACCAACTTTATTTACAATCTTCTTTAGCATGATGCTCCAATGGGCTATGACAGAGCTTGAAGAAGAAGACGGCACCTATATATGTTACTGTACTGATGGTAGCTTGTTTAACTTAAGCCATCTGAGGACTCACACTAAGGAGATTTTCACATGGGCTATATATCCCATGGCAGGAACAGAACAGGGTCGGGAAAGGTTTTCCCTTTCGGACGACATTGACCCCGTTCTGTCCTGCATCCATCCTACTCCCGTGACTGTTCCAGAACAATGTAATCACGATTTTTCATCATGAATTGACCTCCCGTTCCATTGCTATAACACAATCACAGGTGTGCGAACAGGAGCCCCATTCCTGTTCTGAAATGACAGCCACGGAGGGGAGGTCTGTTCCGAGCACTTCCTGGTACGATCTGGACATCCAGGTAAGTGGCACCCTTTATTTTACCCTCCCTGTTTTGATTATGTGATTTAAAGAGTGTTTTTATGCTTGGTGAACTGATTTTATGTTTGGGGAAGCTTTATTTTTTAAATTTACCGTCCGGTGTTATCATGTGATAACGTGATAACGTTTTAGACGGCCGGTCGTAAAAGCAGCCTTACGACGGCTGCATTTACAGCCGGCCAGCAAGGGGAGGGGGAGCCCATTCCTGCTGCGGAATTAAGGCGAGTGTGTGAAAGATTTATGTTACTCCATGACAGGAACAGGAGAGGAGGTAGCGGGGCAGTAACGGAGCATTTTGGCCCCGTGTGAAAATCTCCTAAGACTCTAAACTATCTAGTCCGTGAGCTGCTCTTTGCTGATGATGCTGCCCTTGTTGCCCACACAGAAGCAGCTCTGCAGCGCCTAACATCCTGCCTTGCAACAGCTGCAGAGCTGTTTGGGCTGGAAGTCAACCTGAAGAAAACAGAAGTTCTTTACCAGCCTGGACCACAGGACGAACACCACCATCCCCACATTGCCGTCAGCAAATCTGTGCTCAAGTCCGTTCAGCAGTTCACCTACCTGGGAAGCATCATCTCCTCAGATGCCAAGATTGACAAAGAGATCGATCACAGATTAGCAAAGGCATATAGTGCATTTGGAAGACTTCACAGAAGAGTCTGGATCAATAAACACCTGAGGCAAAGCACAAAAATCAGTGTGTATATAGCCATTGTACTGTCTATCCTCCTTTATGGATCTGAAACATGGGTCACCTATCGCCACCACCTACGACTCCTCGAGCGCTTTCATCAGCGCTGTCTACGCACAATCCTAAATATACACTGGACTGACTATGTGACGAATGTTGCTGTCCTTGGGATCACCAGCATTGAGGCCATGATATTGAGAATGCAGCTGCGCTGGGCAGGGCACGTTTCTAGGATGGAGGACCATCGCATCCCCAAAATACTACTCTACGGTGAACTCGCCATGGGTCAGCGTAAGAGGAGCGCTCCAAAAAAGCGATACAAAGACTCCCTGAAACAACATCTCAGGCTCGGCCAAATTGATCACCAACAGTGGTCCGCCCTGGCCTCACAGCGGGAGGCATGGAGATGCACAATCCACAATGCTGCAGCCTTATTTGAGAACTCACTCCGAAGAAGTCTTGAAGAGAAACGACAATGCAGAAAGAATCACAACCCAAAAACATCACCCAAGGAGACCTTCTGCTGTGCTTTCTGCAACCAGACTTGTTTATCTCGGATTGGCCTCTTTAGTCAGCGCGCTTGCAAAAAGCACGGGATGAGTCCTTCCTGAATCTTTGTTTGCGAAGAAAAGCCAGAGAGAGGAGAAACATTAAAAATATTAAAATTCATTAAAATCATTAAAATACTGCATACGAGCCTTAAAACAGCACCACACAACATTAAAAGCCCATCCTAGTCAGTTTCTAAAAGCCTAACAGCATGAGAATATTTTGACAGAAGAAGAGCAAGGACAGGGCCATCTCTAGGGAGGGAGTTTCAAAGAATGAGGGCAGCCACTGAGAAGTCACTTTCCCTTGTTCCCACCAAAATGACGCTGAGAAAGTGATAGGACAGAACAAAAGGCCTCTACAGAAGAGGTTAGAGCTCTGATGGGCTCATAAAGGAAGATTGTTGTTGTGTGTCTTTAGATTGTTTTCAACTTATGGCAACCCTAAGGTGAACCTATCACAGATTTGTTCAGAGAGGGGTTGCCTTTGCCTTCCTCTGAGGTTGAGAGAATGTGACTTACCCAAGGTCACCCAATGGGTTTTTATGGCTGAGTCAGGATTTGAACCCTGGTCTCCAGAATCTTTGTCCAAAGCCCAAAACTGGCTATCTATAAAGTGAGATTGTTGTTGTTGTGTGCCTTAAAGTTGTGTATTAGTTATGGTGACCTTAAAGCAAACCTATCACAGAGTTTTCTTAAACTGAGAGTGTGTGACTTGCCCAAAGTTAACCAGTGGTTTTTCATGGCTGAGTGGGGAATCAAACCTTGGTCTCCAGAGTCATAGTCCAACACACAAACCACTACACCATGGATATACAGGCCTTCAACTAGCCTGGACTCAAGCCATATAGGGATTTATAGGTCATCACCAGCACTTTGAATTGTGCCCAGAAATGGACTGGCAGCCAGTGGAACTATTGTAACAAAAGAATTGTGAGCTGCCTGTAGTCAGCCCTAGTTAACAATTTGGCTGCTGCTCTTTGGGCCAGCTGGGGTTTCTGAGCACTATTCAAAGACAGCTTCATGTACAGCGCATTACAGCAATCCAATAGGGATGTAACCAAGGCATGTGTTACCCTTATCAAAAGGCTGGGGGCTGATTGGATTTTTTTTGGGGGGGGGGAGAAGGCAGCAGTTTCTCCTGCACCTTCAACAACTGCTTATAGCATTATGTAGGTGTACAAATGTACCTCACTTATACAATATTAAGAATAGAAGAGTGCTGTCTGTCAGGATACTGGGATATGCAATCACTGATAATTTTATAGTGTAAAGAGCTAACATGTTATATTAAGTGCTACTGCCAGCAGAGGCCAGTAGTGGGCTAGCTATATGCAGCTGGTGCACAACAACAAGATGCTGTTTACAATAACCACCATGAGAACCAAAGCAGAGGAAGTGATACTGTTATCACCCTGGGAACAACTGGGTAAACCATGTGTGTAGGAATGGGTAACTACATGACCCATGAATGCAATGTAAACATGCTTTCAGCAGCACTTCCTCTCTATTTCTCCTTCCCTCATCTGTCCATCCCACGTTCCCAACCTGACTCTCCTGCTCCCATCCTCTGGGAATCAGAGCCATCTCCTTCACTTTGGATCCAGATCTTCCAAGAACAGTTTGACTCTGCTTAGGTTTCTTTTACACTACACAGTTACAGCATGTTGACTGTTATGACTCCATCCTATTGAACCCTAGGATCTGTAGTTTTCTGAGGCACAGGAAGCCCTGCCTTTCGACAGCTTGAAAGTGCTCTTTCAACACTGGCAAATGAAGGACGAGTATCATTCTTTCGACAAGAAATCCACTCTTTTGACAGTTCTTGCCTACGGAGGCTTGCCAGGGGCTGACCGCACACATGTGCACTGCTTGCAAAGCGAGCTGAGGGGAAGGGAGGGGAGGGGAGTCACCAAGCTGACTGAGAGACTGCAAGCAGCAGGCAGGTACAGATGCCCATGGGCAGTCCCAAGCAAGCCACCATAATTCACTCATGTTCCCTACATGGGTTCTGTTTTTCAACCAATTCCAGTTTCTGACACTGCTGAAGTTCCTAACCTGTCAGATAAGCAGGGGCTTCCTGTATTTCAAATTGTCTGCCAGGGATCTCTAGTTCCTTCCCAAACCACAAAACCCAGGATTCCAAAGAATGCAACCATGGCAATTAAAGTAGGATCAAAGTGCTATTAACTGTGTAATAATGTCAATGAGTCCTTAGGTTGCTCAGCATTTTTGCAACACTTTTGAATTGTTTTGCGGGGTGTTGTTGTTGTGGAATGCTTTAGGGCATGCTTTGACTCACATCCATAGAAGCAGCTATGCCACCAACTGTTACTCCTTGATTTGAGGACATCTGCAAATGCTGATGTCATCAAAATTCTCTGAGCATTCAGATATTTGCCAAATATTTATGGAAGATAGGATGTACATATACAGTATCTGATTCTATTTTATTTGACTGTTTCTTGTTTGACAGTACTAGATAGTTGGCATGCAATAGCATTAGTTTTTAATATGATAAATTATAAATGTAATGAATTATTCATGCTCAATCAAGAGATGCCACCAGACTTTTAAAGCCCTTAGATTTCAAACTTTGAAATCAAATCCACATAGAAATTTCACAGTATTTAGCAGTTGGCAGGCAAGAACAGTAGTATTTGGGATTTTTTAATTATATATTTTTTATTCTTGAAATGTTATATAAAAAAATTCAAGCAATATCTATACATAATTTTTTACATTTACAATTGATATCTTGTTTTGTTTCACAGAGTTTTTCCTGGAGCTTCACTTCTAATTGACTTCCTATTGTACACCCAGGCCTTTAGCATATTTTACACTTCTTATTAAATTGACTTTGGAAAAGAGAACAACAACCATATAAAAAGCAATAATATAAAAAGCAACAATATAAAGAGTCACAGTAAATTGTATGGACCTTTGTGTACTGTATGTTACATTCAATTATTATTTTCAATAGTACTGTTCCATAGATTCGTATTCACAAGCCATACTTTATATCTCCCAAGTTTTAGATGTTCTTACCCCCTTTACTTCATTTTGTCTCTTCATCTTTACAAAGCTTTGCATATCATTTTATTTCCCCCCTTCTTTCCCTTCCTCCTTCCCTCTTCTCTCTAAATATCCCATCTTTTCCCCCAAAATTCTATAATTGAGTCCCAGTCACTGTCCTGAACTTGTGTAGGTTTTTATTTTAGTTCAAATGTAAGTTTGTCCAAGGACAGTAGTATTTGAACACTTAGAAAATGCCATAAATGTTGCATTCTGCAACACTGGAATACTGAAGTTTGAACACTTGGCAGATTTAAAAAAATTGGAAATAATTGTTTCTACTCCAGCAGAAGACACATCTACAAGCATACAAAGCTATTGTAACATGGGAGAGAATGGGAGCAAGTGACTTGCTTTTAATAGCCTTAAAAGTGCAAGCATGGAATTGCCAGGAAGATAAGGTATCTCCAGGTCAACATTCACATTTGCAATCTCTTTTTACCACAGATAAGAGCAGGTGCTTAACCCTTGGGCCTGTAGAGGTGGCAGATCTCAGGGTTTGGTCTCTTTGCTAGGGTCACCAGATGAAGGATTAAAAATTCAGAGCTTGGACAAGTTACTTTTTAACTACAACTACCTGAATCGCACAGCCAGCACAGCTGGTGGACATGCTGGTGTGGATTCTTGAAGTTGTAAGCAAAAAAATCAAGAAAGGGAAGGATCAAGAGGGCATGCTGCTCTATGCTTACCTATAACATGTTTGCTATTTTCTATTCCAAAGGTAGGGAGCCTTTTTACTGTCAAGAGCTGCACTCCCTAGTGGTAGTATGTTGGGTACTGCATGCCAGTGCAGGTATGCTGGCATGATGCAGGTGGTGGGTGGACCCAAAGCTGAAAGTAGGTAGAGGCATCTTCTCTGTGTATCTGTTTGACTCCATCCATTCTCTCTTTCCCTCTCCCTCTGCCTAGTGGGGTATTGAAGGATGGAGGACTAGCCCAGCTCCTAGCAGATAACTGAATAGATGACCTGCAGAGGGCTCTTGAAATTAAGCCTGGGCTTCACTGGATTAATCTGAGAACCAGATACGATATAGTCCAAGAGCTGTAGGTTGCCCACCCCTGCATTGTATTCTGGTGTTTAACAGGGGGCATCACTTCTGTATTAGATACACTCTACAGTTGTCCCTCCATATCCATGGATTTGGTGTCTACAGATGTAAGTCTTCACGTCTTGAAAATATTCTTTAAAAAGTAATAATCCCAAAAGCAAACCTTGATTTTGCCATCTTATATAAGGGACACCATTTTGCTCTGCCATTGCATATAATGGGACTTGAGTATTCACGGATTTTGGTATCCACAGGGGGTCTTGGAACCCAGCCCCAACGAATATGAAGGGACAACTGTATATTCTTCTCAAACCCACAGGTGTCACATCGAGGTTCTCTCCCTCTGCCAGGTACTACTAGACTGTATCTCATCCTGTTGGATTCTTTCTTTTGTCAGGTATCTCTTCTCCTTTCCCCAGCTCTTCCAAATCTTGGCTGGAGATCTGGGAGATCTGACTGTCAACCTTATTATGCTCATCAGCTGGAAAAAGAGACTGGATACTGAGATAGCAAGCTTTCTTTTGTTACATTGTGTGTGTTAAGTGTCTTCAATTTGCCTGTTGACTTAAATCAACCCCTTATGTCATAGGGTTTTCTTAGGCAAGGAATACTCAGAGGTAAGTATACCCAGTTCCTTCCTCTGAAATATAGACCACAGCACCTGGTATTCATTGGCACTCTCCCATCCAAGTACTAACCAAAATTGACCTTGCTTAGCTTCCAAGATCGAACAAGATCTGGTGCCTTTAGGGTATTTAAAAATTATGAGGATGAAAATGCATGACTTACTCATGCACGACTTTCTGTGGGGAGGGGGTAAGCACCTGTTAGGAGTGTAAAAATAAAAATTGATATTAGACCTATGGAAAAAGAAGGGAGGGTTGTTTTCTCAAATGGAGAACAAAATTTGATTACTTCTCTTATATTACCTTTTTTGATCCTGGGAGGTGCAGGGCCATTGCGGGTATAGTCTGATGAGCTTAATTTGACCACCTGCAGACTCTGCCTCATCTGTCTATATCATTAAAATAAGGTGACTAAAACTGAATGCAGTGCTCCAAATGACACCTGACCAGTGCAGAGTATAGTGAGATTATTGCTTCCCTTGACTTGGAAACTATGCAGGCTAAAATAGCATTCACCTTCTTTGCTGCAGCATCACCTTGCTGGCTCATGTTCAGTTTAAGATCCATAATAATCCCAAGGTCCTTTTTGCATGTACTGTAGTACTGCTGAGCCATGAATTCCCAGTCTTATATCTGTGCATGTGTGGCCTAAATGTAGAATTTTGCATTTGTCTCTATTGAATTTCATTTTATTAATTTATGCACAATTTTCTAGTTTATCTAGGTCCTTTTGAATTCTGTTCCTCTTTTCCAGTGTGTTAGCTACCCCTCCCAGTTTGTGTCATCTGCAGACTTGATAAGGATTCCTTCTACCTCATCAACTAAACAATTGATAAAATGTTGAAGAGTAATGGCCCTAGGATAGAACCCTAAGGCATTCCACTTGAGACTTCCTTTCAGTGCTACCCGAATTCTGTGGGGTCTGTAGGACCCACTTGTGACTCCTGAGTTATGATATTATATTGGGGAAATTTAATTAGGTCAAAGGTATGACTGCGAGAGGTTGGGTAACTTTGGAATCTTTACACCTGTGTATACCAGTACTCACTGAGTAGACTCCAAGCCAAAAGGAAATTTTAAAAAAATATTGAAAAATAATCATGGAAGCATTCACACAGGCACTCACGTTCACAAGCAATCACACAAGGCTAGTGAAGAATTAGGAGGAAGTATTTGGGTAAAGGAATAGATTCAAGGAATGGGCTATAAACACCTGTCCGAAGAGCAGAGATTCATACAGCAAAAGAGTACTCAGACTTGAAGCTGAGTGTCACATAGCAGACCAGCAAAGTGATGAGATATGAGGAGCTGTGCACATTTTGGCTATGATTTGGGGTAATATTTATACCCAACCTTAAGGGGTGTTTTGAGAGTAAAACAACGGTTGGGTGAGTTTCCACAGTTAGACAAAGATACTCCAGCTTCGTTGACTGCCGCGAATGGTCGGAACATTAACGTTGATGGGTTTTTGGCTGGCTCTGTACTGTGGATGGGAGAAGGTGTGAATGAAAGACATTTGTGGGAATGAGTGTGGACAACAGGTGTTCTGGTCACTGTTTGTTTTGAGAGTATGACTCGCTGCCAGATGTGTCCAGGGAAATTAACACATTCCACCCTAGCAACTGTCTAAGGGGGCTTTGCTTAATCTCATCATGGGTGTGTTTGGGTTTGGGGAATTTCCAAGACAACTTCTTAGATGTTTAGGTGACCTTTACGTGAACCCATCTGTCGCTGGCTTAGTCTACCATAGACTTCATGAACTGTCTAATATTGCCAAATTATGAATTATTGGAGGGAGGGGGTGTAAGACTACGTAACACCAGTTTGAAGTGCAGGCATTGCTGACAACTCTTTGAGCACAGTTTTCCAACCAGTTATGGATTTCTCTGACAGTGTTACCATCTATTCAACATGTAATCAGTTTGCTAATCAAAACATGGGGGTCCCTTGCTGAAATTCAGATAAATTACATCCGCATCATTCCCATCATTTACTAAACTAGTAACCTGATTGGGGGAAATAATATAAGATTAATTTAGCAATCAATCATGATTTGCAATCCAAATCCCTTGCCAAGTTCTCTGCTGCTGCGTGGATGCACACAGTTCTCTTTTGGGGGAAAAACTGAAGCAAAATCAGTATTGAACAGTTCTGCCTTTTTGCTGTGAACTGTTAGCATTTTATCATCCTTACTATGTTCTCCTTGGTCATCTCTTGCTTTGAAGAATGACCAAGAATGAAGAATGAAGAAGGGCCACTGTATCTGCTGGGGATTGGTTCTGGGGGGCCCATGGATACCGAAAACCATGGATAATAGTGAACGCCATTGACAATAATGGGACTTCTGCTTTTTAAAAAAATCTTTTTTATTAAATTGCATAACATGACATATTCATAATATTTTCTTACTTTACATGTTTTTTAATAGTATATGCAACTATTACATTACAATACTAACATAAAACATATATAATTAATGTAGCTCCTGGAATTTACTATAAATTCAAAATTCAGATAGAGAAAGAAAATTTGTTATTTTAAAGTAAAATTCCATTCTTTCCATATGTTTACAACGTCTTATGATTTCTAATACATAAACTTCCAATTTTTCCCTGATTTTGCAAGGTTTGCTCAACACCTATGTTCTTATATAAGATTGCCCTTAAAGCTTAAATTTATTCTGTTCCTTCTAAACTTCCCAATTCTGTAAGATCAACTTGATCCTAGTTACTTTATCATTAAATAATTCCGTTTATCATTTGATGATCAAATTTTATCCAGATTTATCCATTTTTTCCTCCAGTAATTCTTCACTGGAGCCCATTCTTTCTCAACAGTATTGACGGTTTTATCTTTTAGTAACAAAGTTAATTTATCCATGTCCATCATATCTCTAAGTTTAATTACCCATTCTTCAATAGTAGGAATTTCTTTTTTCTTCCACAATAATAATGGGACTTCTGATTTAAAATACCATAAGAGTTTCCTTGGAGGACCTAGAAAATGGCTAGAGAGGACACATTTTCCAGGAAGACTCTATGGTAGGTGTGCTGTTTTGTGTCCTGTGGCTAATTGAATCAGTGGATAATGAATCAGTGGATACGGAGGTCCTACTGTATCTGAAAAATCCTTTTTATTGCCCCTTGCTTGTCTAGCCAGTATCAGCTCATTCTGAGCTTTAGCTTTCTTCACATTATTCCAGCAAGCTTGGACTACACATCTGTTCTCTTCCTTGGTGATTTGTCCTTCCTTCCTTCCTTCCTTTCTTTATAAATACAATGGATCCTCAGTATTTGCTGTGGTTTGGTTCCCAGACTTCCCATGGATATAAAATCCATGGATGCTCAAGTCCCATTATATACAATGGCATAGTAAGATGGCGTCCCTTATATAAAATGGAAAATCAAGGTTTGCTTCTTGGAATTTATTTTTGGGGGGAATATTTTCAAGCCGTGGAAAGTGGAATCCATAGATACTAAATCTGTGGATACAGAGGGCCAACTGTACTCTTTTTCCCCTTTTCATTTCATCCTTGAGTTTGCCGTGCAGCCACATTGGCTTTTTCAGATGTTTCCCATTTTTCTTCTTCCATGGTATTGTTTGTGATTGTGCTTTTTTGCAACTCCTTCTTCTAGAACTCCCACCCTTGCTAGGTCTCTTTTTCCTTTAGCATACCTAGCTATGGGATTCCAACCAATATTTCCCTGAACTTGTTAAAAATCAGCATTTCTGAAATCCAAGAGTGTTTAGCTATACTCTTCTTTGCCCTGTCCCACAATTCTGAATTCTAGCATTACATGGTCATTTCTCCCTAAACTACCAACTATTTTGATTCCAGTGACCAATGCTTCCCTATTGGTTAGAATCAAGTCCAGGATTATCAAACCTCTTGTTACCATGCCCTACTATCTCCTCCCTGTAATATCTCATAATTGGAAATATTGGACACTTCAAGGGGTCTAGTAGACTGCGGTGAGAAAAAGTGAGGTCAAACAGAGGTCACAAGGACCTGGGAAGATGTCTCGGAAATATTTTAGCAAACACACCCAAGGATTAAGTGGAACCCCTAGTAAACAACACCCTTCTTGGGCTAATCCCTTCGTGGGCTCCTTGGCGATGAGTCACACATCCTAAATAAACAAGGGGCCTACACAACTCACATTCCTAGGAAATATCCCTCTGCACCCCCTCCTGTCCTACAATGTGAGGTTGTCATAAACCCATCAATTCCTATGTCTCAGCCATTAACAGCAATCAGCCAAGGATGGTGTTGTCTCGCTTACAGCGCTTCGTTTCATACAACACCGTCGTCCTCCCGACCTTCCTCTGACTTTCCCCTGTGTTGAGGGCAGGAGAAACATGTTGCTTTTATTAACAGAGAATCCCCATCGATAAAAAGTGGTGTGTTTCTCGCTCCCCCATCACGAAGGAAGCACAGGGGAAGGTCAGTAGGAGGACGGAGTTGTATGAAATGGAGCGCTGTAAGTGAGACAGCACCGTCCTCCCGACTTCGACGGAGTTTTTATGCCCCATTTGAAAAAGTCCTATCTGTAAGGTACACCAGGAATTTGTTGGAGAGCCTGTGCTTAGCAGAGTTAGCCTCCCAGCAGATATCAAGGTAATTGCAGTCCCCTATAACTACTAATTCTTGCATCTTTGAGATTTCTTGGTTTGGTGGCCTGTAGTACACTCCTGCCACAATGTTGCATTTATTTATGTCTCCATTTATTTTTACCCAAATGCTCCCAACTGGTCCACTCTCATCACTCTCACGGACTTCTGTACAAGTGAATTTCTCTTTGATATATAGTGCTACTTCCCCTCCTTTTCTGCCACATCTATTCTTTTTGAATATGTTGTACCCTTCAATTGTAATATTCAAATCATGGAAGTCATCCCATCAGGTCTCTGTTATGCCTATAAAGTCATATTTACCTTCTTGCACCAGGACTTCAAGCTCATCTTGTTTGTTTCCCAGACTCTGTGCACTGGTGTATAGACATCCAAAGCTTTGTTTGTTATCATCTTTTAATTTATTGTTAATTTTTCTATGGATCCCATTCTCTCCCTCAGCTTCTCCTGTAGAATCCACACCCTTATGTGTAGAGTTTACCTTTGGACTGATGTTTGAGGTAGCACCTCTAGCCCACCCCCCTTCAAGGATTTAGTTTAAATCCCTCTTGATCAGACTTGTCATGCTACTACCAAAAACGTTCTTCCCAGTCTTTGTGAGGTGCAGCCCATCTGCAGCCAGTAGTCCTCTGTCTAAGACCTCTACATAGCCAGTCAATCACTTTTAGTATCTTCCTGTCCCTGTGTAGTCTTCTATCCTTCACTGGCAGAACTGATGAAAATACCACCTGTGCCAGAAAACCCTTCAGCTTCTTGCCCAAAGCTTCCTAGTCAAAAGTGATCTGCTCAAAGGTGTTTTTGGCAGTCTAGCCAGTGCCCACATTAATAAGAAGAAAGGGGTACTGATCTGTGTTCTTAGTGAGTTTTGGCAAGCTGTCAGTGACATCCTGGATACATGCACCAGGAAGACAGCACACTTCCTGATTCATCTTGCTAGGCTGACATACAGGTGCCTCCATACCCCTGAGCAATGAATCCCCAACCAGCAGCACCTTTCTTTTCTTCTTGTTGTGATTGGTGGTTACCTTGACTCTTTCCTTGTCATGCAGTGTCCCTTGTTGCTGGTCTCCTGTTTGAACATCTTCACTGCTGCTAACCTTATGAAGATGTAAGAAACATTTGCTTAGTTGGAAAGCTTTTGAATCCCTTCTATATTATCTGCTCCTGGCAGTGACTGTCCTCAGGGTGTTTCCCCACTGTCACAGGCTTCTTCATTTTCCTTGGCAGTTTCTTCCTGTTTGTCTGTAAGATAAATTCTCCCTGTGTTCTGTCCAGGTAGTCCTCATGTTCTCTGATGTACATATTTAACGTAGTCAGCATGTAGCTATATTGCACTGATTTTCTCTTCCAAGAGAGCTACCAGTCTGCATTTGCTACAGGTTTAGTTGGTAAAATTTTCTGGCAAGAAGACAAACATCACACAGCAAACAACCATGGATCCTTCTGTCTCCACCTCTACAATGATAGGTCTTCCCTTCCTCTCTGTTGTATCTACTGTATATGGAATATAACTGCACATGCCACAAGGTACACATAACGGGCTCGAAATCTTGCTGCCTTTTTGCTCATTGTGACTTTAGCAAAGGCTGAGTGGAAAGGTGGCCCTAGGTTTGGGAATGCTGAAACTCATTTCCTAAAACTTAGATTCATGATATGTGCCATATCTTGGAACAACCACAATTAGCATCAATTATTCATGCTCAAATCACACCCAGATTAGACTACTGTCATATATTCTATATGGGACTGCCCTTGAAGCCAATCCAAAAACCTCTGTTGATTCAAAATGTGACTGCCAGAGTTCTGAATGGAGCCAGTTTATCTGGTTTCTGTTACACTGATTTTTATATCTGCTTCTCTGTTTGCCAATTTGTTTACAGATTCAGTTCAGATTTTGACCAACACATGTGGAAAGCACTAGATTGGGGATCTTTGCTCTTGGTAGTCCAGAAGCAGAACCAAGCAGGGTCTGTTCTTAAGAATGACCACTAAGCTCTGGGAAACAAATTAGACATTAGACAAGTCATTCCTTTTCCGTCATCCACACGGATGGCCATTAATCATTAAAGGTGATCTATAGAGTCTTGCTTTCTATAGAGGAAAGTTGCATTGTGGCTCTGGAACTGGGAACTATGGATTTGTTTGGTTCTTGCTTTTTCCCAGTTTAAATGAACTAATTCTGCTTCTTCATTTGCTTTTATTCCCACTTCTCTACCGGAGACTAAAGTCAACTTGACATTCATGCCAAGTCTCTGGATCTTTTCATCTCTGCTGTGTGCCAGCAATGGAGTTATATAGTATCTGCTTGTCTCCTGGCTTTTTCCAGAGTCAGATGTGTGTATGCATGTGTGTGTGTGTGTGTGTGTGTGTGCTTGTGTGTTGCATTCAAGTACCTTGGAGTGACTTCAAGCTAAGGAACTTAAGCAAAGAGCCAGGTCAGACCTTGCTTAAAAGAATGTGAATACATGGGGTGAGCTAAAAGGCGAAGGATTGATCTAGCAACGCTTTGAAAAAGCTCTGTCTGAGTTGCAACCTCTGCTCCTCATTTTCATCCAACTCCAGGATTTTAGAACAGCTCTGCTTTGCAACATTTCAGACATCTTTAAAGGCGTTTATTCTGGACTACTAGAGATCCACAGTCAATAAAAGGTTTAAAAGATTTTTAAAAATCTTTTTGTTTGTTTTTCCTATGAGCCACCTTGTTAAGAGCTGAAGTTTCCTGTTGCAATACTTTGTTCACACCAAGGTGGTTTAATGAAAGAGATTGTTTCACTTTGGAATTTTACACCAAGATGAAGAAGGAGAAGGAGGACCACTACAACATCTACAGGAATTCCACCCAAGCCTTCTACAACTGCTGGAGAGAAACTGTTTTGGTGACTCGGAATCCCACCTTTCCCAGTTGAACGTTTATATGACATAATAGAACAGGACTTGGTTGGCTTAATATGTTTTACCAAATATAGTCCAGTTCACATTCATCTGGCAATATTGTCTCTTCTTTCATTCTTATGGATACCTTGAGACCTGAAAGGTATTGGAAAGGGAGACATAATCCAGTGCTTCTTTTGCCATTCTAGAAGTTTACATTATGGCATGTCTGAAACTGTCTCTTTCATGCAAGACCAAGGAAATTAACTGAATCAACAGTTCATCTGATTCCCTTTTTTGGAGTACCGGAAAACACTCAAGCAGCCAACCTGAATGTGTAAGAACTTGTTCCATCTTTATATTTTAAAACGTTTAAATCTATTTCTCAACTCCTATGTCTGAAACAATTCATCTGATATTCAAAAGCTTGCCCTGCATGAGCTGGTCTGATTTGAATATTGGGTTTTTAAAAATTCTACAACCTCGGTGAGCTTTTTTTTTTTTTTTCCAAATGGTGGTGGCTATTTGACATCAGTTTCTCCAAGCCAGTTTTATCTTGAGCACTTGGCCTTTTTTTTTCCCTATAGAGAGCTGACGTTCCGTTCCTCTGAGAAAATATGTTACTCTTGGGCTATGCAGTTCTTAATGCAAAATAAAATAAAATAAAATTCTACCCAACTTCCAGTCTAAATAAACTTTGTCTGAAACCCTTCATAAAAGCAAAACTTCAGCTGGCCATTTCCCTTGTATCCCTTGCCTACCCAAACAGGCAAGACTGTGGAACAGCATTTTACCATTCAAAAATTAGCTTTGTGCATTCAGCTTCTCAGGGCTTGATTGTGGTGGGAAAGCCAGCTCTTTAAAAAAAGAAAGAAAGAGAAAATAAAGGTCGGTGTTGTCCTTAAGCATGCAAATGAAAGAAACCAGGGCTTTTAGCTGAAGGTGAAAGCTAGATGATTTGTAACTTCTTGCTTTCATCGATGTATCTATCCATTATGTTCTGGAAAGCATATGCTTCTTTCCAAGGAAAGGCCTTTTCTTGCAGGGGTCTCTTTTATTCTGGCAATCTATGTTGTTATGCAATACTATGCCTTTAAGGTATCTTTCCTTTTTTGCTCATTCTTTCCTGAAAATAAAATAAATGATATTTGTATATTTGTAAATTGACTCTTTGGTTATACATGGAAGCCACAGCTTGGGGAAAAATACTTTTTGAACATTTTTCACAATCCCACAGCCAGCTGGCTTCTGGGAACTGTAGTCCAAATGCTGGGATAATCTAAACAGAAGCAAAGTTACTATATCTATTCTTCTTGTTCCTGCTGTTAAATTTGCAAATCACATGCCACAAACAACCATGGGTTACCACCCCCATGGCCTACAGCCACGAGCAGCACCTTATTCGTGTTTTAAAAGATGACTCATTTGTCATTCCAACTGCAGTATCTTCTTTTGCAGCATGTGTTTGGGTATCTCCTTTCTTGTATTCATAGAATTGGAAGAGATCACAAGGGCCATCTTGTCCAACCCCTTGCAGGAATACCCTCAAAACACCCCCAGACAGATGGCCACCCAGTCCCTGTTTAAAAACCTCCAAAGGAGACTCCACCACACTATGAGGTAGTGTATTCCACTTCCGAACAGCTCTTACTGTCAGGAAGTGCTTCCTAATGTTTAGGTGGAATCTCTTTTCCTGTAGTTTGAACCCATTGCTCTGTGTCCTAGTCTCTGCAGCAGCAGAAAACAAGCTTGCTCCATCCTCAGTATGACATCCCTTCAAATATTTAGGAAGCCCTCCCACACTGGTGACAGTCTCCCTCATTAGCAATGTCCAGCCTCTCCATTGTGGGTCAGAAAAGGCCATATTTTCTGGCTGATGTGTGTGTGCACAGTCCTATGTCCCATGGGCGTCATCATGGAGAAACAGCAGCTTCCCATTCTAACCTCCTTCCTTGCCCATTCTCCCAAAGGGATACTGTCAGAGTGCAGGAGGGAGAAAGTTCCACTGAAGGCAATGGAGAAGGTGGGTGGTGCCACAGCAGGTGCATGGAGGAGAATGCATTAGTGTATGTGCTCTCTGGGGAGCTACAGAAGGAAGCACTCTAAGGCATTCTGTCTTCATGGGCTTGATCCACATGTACATTCTGAAATGTCATAACCCTTAATAGGGTTGCTGATTCATGCTCATTCCAGGCCCTGAGGTTTGGGGGCAAAAACCTGAGACTTAGGATGATGTCATTAAGTGTTATGCATTAAATACTGACCATGGTTGTTCACAGATTGTCATGCACACAGGCGCACACATAAAGAGGGAGAACATATTTTCTTGTGTGCTAATTAAGGACTTTATCACACAACACTGTTATTTATAGTGCTATTATTCCACTTTAACTGCTGTGGCTGCCTCCTGTGGAATTCTGGGGTTTGTAGTTTAGTGAGGCCTAAGAGCTCTCTTGCTGAGAATTCTAAATGCCCCATCCTAAACTGCAAATCCCAGGATTCCATAGGAGGCAGTCAGAGCAGTTAAAGTGGAATACTAGCACTATAAGAGCTGTTCCCAGATCAAGGTGAAATGAAGGGATTGTTCCTTCTGACTCACTTAGGGAGATAGGATGAGGAACATTTAATCTAGCCAACTTCCTTCACTGAGCCAGTGTGGTGTAGTGGTTTAAGTGCTGGACTAGGATTCTGGGAGACCAGGGTTTGAATCCCTGCTCAGCCATGGAAACAAGCTGGGTGACCTCGGACAAGTCACCTTCTCTCAGCCTCAGAGGAGAGCAACAGAAAACTCCCTCTGAACAAATCTTGCCAAGAAATCCTGGTGATTGGTTTGCCTTAGGATTGCCATAAATCAGAAATTATTTGAAGGCACACAGCAACTTGCTTCTAGCCAGAAGGTGGATGCAGAGCAGAAAAGTTGATGTGCCCTGGCACCACAATGACTGTGAAGAAGGTGCAAGCTAAATAAGCAAATACATAGACCCCCCTCCCTCCAGAGAGTATTTGCAAGGTGCAGCAGCAAATCAGTTCAGACTTACAAGTTGTAGCAAGCTGCAGTTCTACTAGGTAAACTGGAAATTTGTACACAGTCCCTTCCTCTTGCTTGTAGTTGAGCCCCCAAAGGTGTAGAATTTGCACCTTTGTCTTCTTCCTGGAGATAACCCACAAAAACTGAAGATTCAAGGTCATGCCCTGAGAACCAGCAACCCTACTTATGAATGCAAGATGGAGTATGTTCCACTGAAGTCAAAGGTGGCTTACTTCTAAGTAGACACATTTTAGGAGATTTTCAGACTACACTGTTATAGTGTTACTATTCCACTTTAACTGTTCTGGCTTCCTGCTGTGGAATTCTGGGGCTTGTAGTTTAGTGAGGCCTAAGAGCTCTCTGGCTGAGAGTTGTAAATGCCCCTCCCTAAACTGCATATCCCAGGATTCAACAGGAGGCAGCCACAGCAAATAAAGTGGAATAGTAACACTATAACAGTGTTGTCTGAAAATCTTAGATTGTACTGCATAAATCTTCAAGGAGCTAGGAGTCATTAAAAAACAGTGTTTCTCTACCTCTCTGTGTGTCAAACTAATGGTGATTTTAAATGATCACATGAAATTTTGGATTAACAACTAGATAAATGCTACTATAATAATATGCAATGGAAGAGAATGAAAATTGCAGATGCTAGTTTGATAATAATGCACAATCTTAATTGTGCATTATTAATTGGGAGAGGGATAGGAAGGGAGTGGGTTCATTTGGAACAAGGGGGAAATTGTGCTATTGTTATTCCATAAAGAAAAAAATTAATTAAAATAAAAAACTAGAAAACTGTGGGAAAAACCCACATACCTAAATACACTGACTTTTCAGGGCAGATGTTGTCTGCCTCGGAAATATGAAGCAGTGGCTGAGCATTGGCTCAGTAAACATTTGGGTTACCTAAACACTTTATCTCTTGAGGATGTGCCTTTATGAAGTCATGTGTGTGTGTTTCAGAGGAAAATGCAATATGCAACTTTATGGTGGTTATATTTATTAGCAGTTATGAGTTTATTAACAGTTATGAGTGAAAGTTAAACAGAACTTCCATGTATGGGGGCAGAAGGATAACTGTGAATATCAAATGCTGGGCCTGAGCAATAGGTGAGGCTATGTAGGGCTCTGTTTGTGAGAACCCAGAGGCATTTGCTTTCTGCTCTTGTAAACAAGATGCTGGATCAAATGAACTTTGGCTTGTTCTAAGTAAAGCAGTTCTTCAGTTCTTATATTCTTATGGTACAGTGTAGGAGAGATGAAACATTTCCAAACAATTTTCTTTTAAAACCAAGTAACAGTAAACATGCACAAAATAGCAACACAATAGAGAAGGCAGAGTTTGTATTTGCCTTTCTTTGCCAGATTTTTAAAAAATGCTGAGTGAGCATTCCAGCACATTATGGTTTGGAGTGAGAAAGACAGCAAAGAATTTCATGCAGCCTTAAAGATGCAGGATGATATAGTCACTGTGCATGCATGCCTTGCATGCGCATAGGGACTGGGGAGAATTGTAGTAAGCCTCAGTAAAACAGCGATGAAATTCCAAAATGATACATTCTTCATTGTCAAGCCAGACGTTTCAATCAAGCTTTGAAAAATACTTTTACACACACATACACACACACACTTTTATACAACAAGTGATTCAATGCAAGTAGGCTCTTAGGTCACCACTCTAGATTCAGAAAATTCTCTTCAATAATCACACAAATTTCTTCTTGTTTCTCTGTTCCATTTCAAGCCTTGGTTAATATGTAACTGGCAGAGAAATCAGTGGAACACAGAGCATGGAAGTAGCTACTTAGAAACAACTAATTACTTGTAATTAATTATTTTGCAATAAAGAAAACCTAAATCTAATTGCTTGTGCCAACTAGTGTAGACCCATTGAATTGGTTTCTGAGCACTGAATCCATACTTATGTAATGGGACCACTCTAGGTGGGAGTAGCAATTGGATGTAGGCCTAAAGCATAACTAAAGTATGTTACAGTTGTAACAACTTCACTCCTTTTGTAGTGTAATTGCAACATTTCAATCTTTATTATTATGGTACCAGCCACTTCACTGCATAGTGGAAAAGAACTATCACATGGTTCAAATGCTGGTTTGTGCTGTGTTGCATGCTGCTGCCTCATGGTATGTTGTGGGTGCTGAAGCAACAACAAAGAGAATGTGAGAAGAATGTGTTCTGTATCAAACAAGCCAGCAGTTTGTAGCATTCAGGGTTTTCTTAAAGAAATAAAAGTAACTACAGTATTTTAGTTGCTTTAGAGAAGCATCAAAGTTAAACATTCTAAATTACAATCTCTCTCTCTCTCTGGCTTTTCCTCGCAAACGAAGATTCAGGAAGGACTCACCCCGCGCTTTCTGCAAGCGCGCTGATGACTAAAAAGGCCAATCCGAGATAAACAAGTCCGGTTGCAAAAAGCACAGCAGAAGGTCTCCTTGGGTGATGTTTTTGGGTTGTGATTCTTTCTGCGTTGTCGTTTCTCTTCAAGACTTGTTCGGCGTGAGTTCTCAAATAAGGCTGCAGCATTGTGGATAGTGCGTCTCCATGCCTCCTGATGTGAGGCCAGGGCGGACCATTGTTGGTGATCAATTTGGCCGAGCCTGAGATGTTGTTTCAGGGAGTCTTTGTATCGCTTTTTTGGAGCGCCCCTCTTACGCTGACCCGTGGCGAGTTCACTGTAGAGTAGTATTTTTGGGAGGCGATGGTTCTCCATCCTAGAAACATGCCCTGCCCAGCACAGCTGTGTTCTCAATATCATGGTCTCAATACTGGTGATCCCTGCTTGCTCAAGGACAGCAACATTCGTCACATAGTCAGTCCAGCGTATATTTAGGATTGTGCGTAGACAGCGCTGATGAAAGCGCTCGAGGAGTCGTAGGTGGTGGCGATAGGTGACCCATGTTTCAGATCCATAAAGGAGGATAGACAGTACAATGGCTCTATACACACTGATTTTTGTGCTTTGCCTCAGGTGTTTATTGCTCCAGACTCTTTTGTGAAGTCTTCCAAATGCACTATATGCCTTTGCTAATCTGTGATCGATCTCTTTGTCAATCTTGGCATCTGAGGAGATGATGCTTCCCAGGTAGGTGGAACTGCTGAACGGACTTGAGCACAGATTTGCCGATGGCAATGTGGGGATGGTGGTGTTCATCCTGTGGTGCAGGCTGGTAAAGAACTTCTGTTTTCTTCAGGTTGACTTCCAGCCCAAACAGCTCTGCAGCTGTTGCAAAGCAGGATGTTAGGCGCTGCAGAGCTGCTTCTGTGTGGGCCACAAGGGCAGCATCATCGGCAAAGAGCAGCTCACGGACTAGATAGTTTAGAGTCTTAGTGTGAGCCCTCAGGCGGCTTAAGTTATACAAGCTACCATCAGTACGGTAACGTATATAGATGCCGTCGTCTTCTTCAAGCTCTGCCATAGCCCTTTGGAGCATCATGCTAAAGAAGATTGTAAATAAAGTTGGTGCAAGAACACAACCTTGCTTCACTCCATTAGTTATTAGAAAGGGTTCTGAAAGAGCATAACAATAACTCAACATGTCCCGCCCTTGAAACAGTAATTTCCCAAGCTCTGGTACCAGGCCATCTGACACAGAAAAGATTAACTTCCCTTGGATTAGTATTAGAAATCCCTTCCCAATAACTCTTTTCTCATCTGTGTATCAGGCTTCCTAGCACGCACTTCCCTCTGAGTCCTAGGCTGCTGCCACACTGCAAAAATAATGCAGTTTGGCACTGCTTTAACTATCATGGCTCCATCCTATGGAACCTTGGGATTTGTAGTTTGTTGTGGCACCAGAGCTCTCTGACAGAGAAGGCTAAATATCTCAAAAACTACAAATCCCAGAACTCCATAGCATTGAACCATGGCAGTTAAAGCAGTGTTGAACTGCATTATTTCTGCAGTGTGGCAGCAGCCCTAAATGATTCATCAGTCCAATGTTTGGCTACAAAAGATTGTCAGCCTCTTATAAACTTCTTTGATTGTGTATTCTGTAGGGCAGGTGGTTGGACTAGATGGCCCTTGTCCTATCTTCCAACTCTATGATTCTATGAGTCTCATGCATAAGTCAGGCTCAATATTGGCCCCTGGCAGGATGCTGGTTTTCCTTGACACATGCAGTCATTATTAGTATGTTCTTTTGGAAATCTACAAGTTATACTTAGGAGTATTGTTTAAGCCACACATGCCTTTCCAAGCAGTGGTGCAGTTTTAACAGTATAAATGCCATTACGTTTAAGGAAGGGCCATTTTCTCCTTACCCATAATTAGAAATGAAATGTCTTCTAATTCTAGCCTTTTGAGTGGGCAATACTACCTCATATGGCCACAATGCTGTTGGCAAAGGTGACAATGCTGGCATAGGTGGTAGCAGAGTAGATGTTATGCTGGTAAGTGAGGTGGAGGAGGTAGTAGTGCTCGGGGAAGCAATAGCCATCTCTCTCAGGAAAGACTGCTGCCTTGCTGGCTCCCCAAAAGTGCCTTAGGCCAGTATAATGGACTATTATGAGAGCCAGCATGGTATAGTGGTTTGGGTGTTGGACTAGGACACTGAGGGCCCATTTACATGAAGGGGGGAAATCCCAAATACCTCATAGAATTGGCATCTTGCAGCAGCAGCATGTCCAAATGGTTTTTCTGGCCTCGGGAGCCCCCATAAGCTTCGCATTCCTGATGGTGGCAGTGAGTGATTTACTTGTGTTAGTTCTTCACCACAGCTGTTTTTTTAAAAAAAAGTCCCAAGGTTCTCTGGTGCAATAGAGCAATTCTCCAATTGTATAAGAAAGCAAAACAGAAAATATTTATCCTTTTTATTGCCTTAGTGAGTGACTGCTAAGGCAAAAATCCAACATGGTGGCAGTGGGCGCTTGCCCTACTAGCAAGCCCTGCCCCTACTCTTGCGCAGCCAATCAGTTTTGTGCTTCCCTATGAGTTTTTTTTATTGTTCTGTAGTCCCAACGAGCAAAAATGTGCACCCGCCTCATGGTTTTTGAAAAAGTATGGGGAAACCTGCAAAAGCTTGTTGTTTTTGCCATTTTGGGCCCTCCTTCCAAATAGTGTGGATTAGTGCTAGATCCTGTTTAGACAGGTAGGATTCCCAGCAAATTCCATGAGGGGTATTTTCACCATTTAGACAGGTCCTGGGAGACCAGGGTTCAAATACCTGCTCAGTCATAAAAACCTGCTGGGTGACCTTGGGCAGGTCAATTCTCTCGGCCTCAGAGGAAGGCAATGGCAAACCTCCTCTGAACAAATTCTGCCAAGAAAACCCCATGATAAATCTAGGGTCACCATAAGTCAGAAATGACTTGAAGGCACAAAACAACAAGACGCCAACAATATCCAGACTCTGCTTCAGAATATATTGAATAATCCCTCTACTTTTTGATTGGTGAGGTATTTCAAGAATGCTGAACTCACCTGGTTTTATGTTCCCTCTGGAAGGAGGTGTATACCTTGTTTTGTAGTTCCATTGGCATAGAATTTAAGGACCCCAACAAACAGCTGCAGTCCCCTTGTTTCCAGAGAGGTAGTCAGTACCCTAAATCCTTTATGCCTATAAAGTCCAGACTCAGCACTTTCTTCTGTCTCACTTAGTCTGTCTCTTCCTCTGTATCCCACTCAAAAACAGTAGTCTATTATGCATATTTTTCACATAGAAAGACAGATTATGTCCTCCTTAGACTGAAGAAAGGCATGTTCCCTATCAGGTATTTCCTTGCTATTCAAAAGACTTAGAAAAAAGATTGTCTGACAATTAACTTCCATGGAAACCATCACAGAAAAATCATGGCTATTAACACTTCTTTATCAAGTCCAAGACAGTCTCCATTGGCCAGGTATTGCTCAAGGCAACCCACTGTGATAGTGCTACTGACAGAAATATGAAAGAAAATCTATAACAATTCTTCCTATTCATAAGACTCAGCAGCAGCATTTACAAAGTCAGTGTCATTTTCTTTATAAATTATCCCCTAGCTTGGATTATAAAGCTCTATTAAGAGTGCTCTGCACCCCCACTTCCCTAACATCCAGAATGCTGCCATTGCAGCATTCCAGATACTATGAGGCTTGAAAACATCATCTTTGAAGTACATCTAGAAGTGAAGATGACTTTGGACATATCATGAGATAATGTGATCCACAGGGGGGGAAAAATAGTAATGCTCAGAAAAGTGGAAGGCAGTAGGAAAAGAGAGAGAGCACACTACAGGTGGATAGATCCAGTCAAGGAAGCCACAGCCCTGAGTTTGTGAAGTTGAAGGCTTTCACGGCTGGCATCCATAGGTTTTCCTTGGGTTTTTTTTCCAGGCTGTGAGGCTCTGAAGATGCCAGCCACAGATGCAGGCGAAACGTCAGGAATAAACTCTTCCAGAACACAGGCTCGCTCACAGCCTGGAAAAAAACCATAGAAAACCTATAGCCCTGAGTTTGCTTGTAAGACCTGAGAATGGCAGCGGATGAATCTGGGGAGATAATCAGATGGACTGAATAATCTGGGACAGGGACGTCACAGGATCGGAAAAGGATTTTCCTTTCAGATTATGTCGTCCCTGTCCCGTTCTCCTCCTGTGCTGCCTCTGTTCTGTCCCCATGTTTTCTTATATACTGGGAAAAGTTGTTAATAGATCACCCATTCCATTTCAATAACAGAATCACAGGCATCTGAAAAAGGAGACCCCTTCTGCTGGTACAATGCCAGCATCACAGGGAGGTCACAGGGTGGTCCATGCCAAACACCTCCAGGTTACAAAGGGACATCCAGGTAAATGACACCCTTTCCCCCCCTCCCCAGGTTACTTGGGTTTTTTAAAAAAATGTGTATATATGCTTGGTGTAATTTTTAACTTTTGTTTTACTTTTATTTTTAAATTTCCCACGCGATAGTTCTCTCATGAAAATGGCCAGGATTTGCTTTACAGGACGTGAATGCAGCTTTGCAATGGCTGCATTCACTCCCAGCCTGCTGGGGGGCGGGGAGCAGTTTCTTTCTTGCTACAAGGTCGATATTTGAAAAGTTTTCTTTGTTTTCATTACAGGGATGGTAGTGGGGTGCGAGTTGGGCGTGTGGGGTTGTAGCGAGACAGAGACGGTTTTTAGGGACCCACGTGATAATCTCCTGGGTCTCTAGGAGGTCTTTCATTCATATGGTCTCCACAAGTCAAAGCTGATTTGACAGCAATAATAACAACATCTAGGTGCCCAGAGGTCTGAAAAGACCTTCCCACTGCTCCTGCCCCACTTTGAGCAGAAGGAAAAGAGTGATGGAGGAGCATTAATAGCTCTCAGAGGATTGTGGGAGGTGTTTTGATCCCACTGTATTCCCAGTTAGATCTTCACTGAAAAACAAGGCAAAAATAGATGTTATACTTGGTAAGTTATAGATTTTTAAGGAGAATTCTAATGAAGCTCTAATGAGTCAGGTTTAGATTTGCGGGGTGCCATTGACAGAAGAAGGAGCCAGTTTTGAGCATTGGACTATGGCTCTGGAGACCAGGGTTCAAATCCCCACTCAACCATGGAAACCCACTGGGTGATCTTGGGTATGTCACACTTTCTCAGAGGAAAGCAAGGGCAAACCCCTCTGAACAAACCTTGCCAAGAAATCCCATGAAATCCCTTAGGGTCGCCGTATGTCAGAAATGACATGGAAGGCACACAACAACAACAAATTGGGAGAAGTAGCTACAACAATGTAGCGACATCTGATGAAGCATAATTTCAGTCATTATTATTTAAAAGTACGCACAGGAAATGGGCTTAAAAGCACATGGGATGATACAGAAAACTGTGATTAGCTGTGGTTGCTTAGCACATATATATATATACCCACACATAATAAAAATTGTATATTTGCTGCCATGTGGCTTGAGCTACAAGCAGGCTTAAGACAAACACACACTATGTTTGCTTTCCTCTAATTCTTTTTCAGCTTTCCTAGTGACCCCTATGTTCTTCCAGTGGTCTGTTGTCCAAGGGAAAGTGATTTTTGTAAAAGTCAGTCTGATCTCCTGTACTCTTGAATTGCAGCACACTGAGAAATAAAAAGAAGTGAAACTGCTGTGTGATCATTCCAGTGGTTTTTTTAAATGGGCAATCTTTGCACCCTGGGTGTATTTTCTACTTACCAACATAGCTTTGAGGAAATCTTGTTTTCCCTCTGACAGGAAACTTCATCTATGAAAAGAATGGGGATTTTCCACTGTTCCTTCATCTTTGGAAACAAATCCACCTAGGGGTTGTCTAAATAGTGAAATAAAATTTCATGGAATTTGCTGGGAATCCTACCTGTCTAAATGGGATTCCACATAAATCCACAGTATTCAGAAGGGGGGGGGGCAAAACAGCAAAAACAATGCAGGAAAAGCCTTCACAGCTTTTCCTTTAGATTTTTTTTTAAAAAAATAGTGAGGGGTGTGTGCATTCCTGCTCATTAGAACAAGTGATTCATTTTGAATAGTTTCCCCATATGAGAAGAAGTGCAAAGCTGATTGGCCAGGTGAGCGCGGGGGGCAGAGCTTGCTAACAGGGCAAGTTTCCGCTGCCACCATGTTGGATTTTCACCTGGCTTAGTGAGTGATTGCTAAGGTTATAAATGGGGTGGGTTTTTTGTTTTTGTTTTTGCTATCCTTTTAATGCGAAAAATTGCTCTATAACTCCAGCGCATCTTAGAGTACTTTAAAAAAAATTTTTTTTAAAGTTCAGCAGCGGTGAAGAACTAACATGAGTAAATCTCTCGTGGTCACCATCTGGCATGTGACACTTCTGGGGGCTTCTGAGAACAAAAATACCATGAAGACATGTTGCTGCTGCTCCAAAATGCCATTACTATGAGGTACTCTGGGTTTTTTTTGCCCTCATATAGATGGGGCCCTAGTTTTTAATTCCTCCTCCTTTGTAGGCGGTAAACTCAGGAAAGCTGTGTTCAATTGCTTGATTTAAGTTGCAACATACACTGCTGTTATTTCAACAGTCAACACAGAATCATAAAGTTGAAGGGAACTTTATTGGGCATCTAGTCCAAGATGGTAAGCTCAGGAAAGCAGTGTTCAATTGCTTGATTTAAGTTGCAACATATATTGCTGTTATTTCAACAGTCAACACAGAATCATAAAGTTGAAGGGAACTTTATTGGGCATCTAGTCCAAGATTCCAAGCCCTGCTCAAGATACCTTGACCAGAAGGCTGTCCTGCCCTCTCTTGAAGACCTCCAGGAAGGGAGAACCTTCCCTCAGTCCCATCTAGGTAACTTCTTCCATGGTCAAATTGCCCTGACTGTGAAGATTATCAGAGGCAGCAAAAACCACATCAAAAGATCACGACAAGAACAAAAACAAGTGACTTTACCAGATGATGTCATCCTCCAGCATCCCAGGGCATCAGTAAGGTGTCCCTTTTGATTTGTGGCTTCTCCACATTGATGAAAAAAGGGAAGCCTTGGTTGTGGCAGCACTACACCCCCAGAATGGCTGAAGGATGCAGCATCTGGTAGCGTCTCCCTTTCTGTTCTTTTAGCGATCTCCTGATGCTGTTGGGAACACAATTTTTTGTTGTGTTTCTCACGTCTGATAGTCTCCTGTGAGTGCTGGGATGAAGCAGAGGTGACCCTCTGGACACTGGGTTCTTCATCTATAAGAGGGATGAGCAACCAGATTCTCCTGGCTAAATTTCAAAAGCCCTCATTTTAGACCTCTGGCCAGAGCAATCTGTTCCTTCTCAGAACCTGCTGGGTAGGGAGGAAGAGGGAGAGGAAATCAAGAAACAGAAGAAAGGAGAGGGAGAGAAAGGTTAGTACTGCATCCCCTTTGGGCTGTAATCGCACCTAATAATGATTTTGACCCCACCCACTAGTAGCATGTGGCCTGCCACAGACTACCCTGGGAAGTATGTGGCCCTTGAAGGGAAAAAGGGGTCCCTTCTGTCTGTCAACTTTGCAACTTATCTTAAACTCATCCTTACATTCAAATCAAGTTCTGGGTAAGTTTGATTCTTATTCATTTCTTCTCCTGTTCAGTCAGACTGCTTTCCTCTTTCTTTATATCAGTCTTTCTGTTTAATCAGAAGTGGGCATTTTTTCAATTTTTTATTTATTTAATTTATATCCCACCAATATGAGACCTAAAGTGGCTTACAATATAAGTTACAACAAAATAGCTAAAACAATATGTACTACAACATTTTAAAATGTATTAAACAATCAATCCAATTAAAACATTAACTTAACACAATTAAAAACACATTCAACACGTTAAAACTACAGCACACCTTCTAAAACATCCTTTTGCCATATCCAGTTACAGACAGAAGGCCTGTTTAATGTGGCCTTTTGGATGTTTCTGGACTGCATTTCCCAGCATCCCTCATTATTGGTTATGGTGGTTAGAGCTCATGGGAGTTGCAGTCCAACAATACCAGGAGAGTCAAAAGTTGCTCATCCAGTGCTATACATTGACCAATTCAATCACTTTTTTCCCCCATTAGAATGGTACTTTCCATCAAAATGGTCCCTAACAATTTATACTTGAAATGAGAAGGGATGGTCATATTTTTGTGTGTGTCAAAGACTCCCTAAGCTGGAAAAGGTGGTAATTAAGCCACAGTGTATTTTCTGTGACCTGCAGCCTAATTATGTACCTCTTTATTTAGAAATAAAGCCCACTATGTTCAATTATTACTCCTTAGTAAGAAAGAATGCATGGGATTACCACGTTATTGTGATAAATTTATCATAAGTACATCTTGCAGCCCAGCTATATTTAGCAATTGGGGTGCCAGGCTGGCCACCCGTAAGGACTGCAGAAGGAAAGCAATCAGCTGCCTTCATCTCACTGAGTGGGGGAGGGTGGCAATGCCTTGAACTTAGCTAAGAGCAGTGTACAGAGAGGGGCTTTGTTGTAGTATTCCAGTAACCTTGACAGAGGAGGAAGAAAACATCATTGTGTGACTTAGAGCAAGTATGTATATCTTGGATCACCATCTCTCCAGAGAGACAGCATTTCACAGGCTCCCACCCAATGAGCCAGTGTTCCAGTAAACAACATGGGGTGGGGGGGGGAGGAAGAAAGAAAGAAAGAAAGAAAGAAAGAAAGAAAGAAAGAAAGAAAGAAAGAAAGAAAGAGTTTTAAGCAGCAGTCCACAACCAGCCACATGCTTTAAGAAAGGGCTTGGAAAGAGGGAGCAGACAGGAGGAGACAAAACGTCCACTTGGAACACATCCACCTTTCCATTCCCAACCTGGGAATCGAGTGAACAAGCAATTCCAAGTTCATTGGAGGACAGTCTCAGGGCTGAATAAGATTGTGCAGAGATCTGGGGCTTACAGTGGTGGGAAGGGGAAAAGGTTGCCAAGTTTTTAGTCTGCCACTGTGCCTGTGGCACAACAAGAGGATTTGTACAGTGTTTCCCTCCTAAGGCAAAGTGAGGCAGCTGCCCCCCCCCTCTCTCTGGCTTTTCTTCGCAAACAAAGATTCAGGAAGGACTCATCCTGCACTTTCTGCAAGCACGCTGATGACTAAAAAGACCAATCCGAGATAAACAAGTCTGGTTGCAGAAAGCACAGCAGAAGGTCTCCTTGGGTGATGTTTCTGGGTTGTGATTCTTTCTGCGTTGTCATTTCTCTTCAAGACTTGTTCGGCGTGAGTTCTCAAATAAGGCTACAGCATTGTGGATAGTGCGTCTCCATGCCTCCCGATGTGAGGCCTGGGCGGACCATTGTTGGTGATCAGTTTGGCCGAGCCTGAGATGTTGTTTCCGGGAGTCCTTGTATCGCTTTTTTGGAGTGCCCCTCTTATGCTGACCTATGGCGAGTTCACTGTAGAGTACTATTTTTGGGAGGCGATGGTCCTCCATCCTAGAAACGTGCCCTGCCCAGCGCAGCTGTGTTCTCAATATCATGGCCTCAATGCTGGTGATCCCTGCTTGCTCAAGGACAGCAACATTCGTCACATAATCAGTCCAGTGTATATTTAGGATTGCGTGTATACAGCGCTGATGAAAGTGTTCGAGGAGTCGTAAGTGGTGGCGATAGGTGACCCATGTTTCAGATCCATAAAGGAGAATAGACAGTACAATGGCTCTATATACCTTCTTCCAAAAAAGGGAGTCAATAAGATTAACAAAAATGTACAATAAAAACACAAAAAGATGTGCGTAGCTAAAGAAAATATAATATCAAAACACAACAGGATTCAAAGCAACATAAAAGCACGCCCATTTTTAAAAAAACATTCAGCACCAACCCACCTGTTAGAAGCCCCTCGCTCAGTAGCCAGTCAATTGTCAAAAGATTGCCCAAATACAGTGGGCCCTCAATATCTGTTGGGGTTTGGTTCCATGATCCCCTTGTGGATACCAAAATCTGTGGGAACTCAAATCTCATTAGGTATGTAAAATGGAGTAGTAAAATGGTGTCCCTTATATAAAACAGCAAAATCAAGTATTTTATTTTATTTTATTTTAATATTTTCAAGCTATGGATGGTTGAATCCATGGATGCAGAATGGGTATGGCTGTAATTATTTTTTGCCTATTTAATTTATTCTTCTTTACGTGCTTGCTGACTGGGGAGGGGAGGTGCACTTACTGGATTTTCCACCTTAGGTATCAAAGAACTTGAATAGCCCTCAGTACTCTCTACCTCACCTTGTGTGTGTATGTGGGATGGGGTAGGGGAGATTGGGACTTTGCCTCAAGCAGGGAAATCCCTTAGGCTGGGCTCTGCTTCACCTTCTGAAGTTGGTACATCAAGCTGCTTTTGAAGGCCCAAGATGGCTGGCCAGGTTATCTCCTTTCTGGCCACAGGAGGGTTGCAAGTGGAAGACAATGTTGTTTGTGGGGGCACATGTGCACACTCACCACTGTGAATGGGGATTCCCCAAAGAAAGCCTCATCTAGTTGCTCTGAAAGTGAACAGGAAAAGCTTCACCCCATAACATTTGCATGTCAGTCTACTGCTGGAGACATAAGGACTGGTCCAAGAAAAAGACTGGTGATTTAACCCAACAGTCCTCTGGGTCTGGATTAAGTGTGATATGAGCTGTTCTTATTTTTCTTAAAGGCACAGAGCCTTTGAAGATGATCAGATGGGGACAAAAAAAGCATCCTCGTCTCGCCATATTATCTCCCGCTCCTGTCCCTGTCCCGGTACAATAACCCCATTTTTCAGACCTACCTTATTCTGCATCCACCCTCTCCCCTCGGCAGCTCAGGAGTGAATGGAGCTCGAACAGAGTCCCATTTACTTCCTGGTTTGAGTTCCCGGCTGTACGAGAGAATGAGCGCACAGGAAATTCAAAAATAAAAAGCAAAATAAAGTAAAAGAAGTTATACCAAGCACAAAAACACAGTTAAAAAAATACAAGTAACCCAGGGAGGGTACAAAAAGGGCTGTCACTTACTTCCTTGTCCCAATTGCACCCTCCCACTGCGGCTGGCATCATGCCAGCATAATGGGATACCTTTTCACTCGCCTGTCTTTCTGTGACGGGAACGGAATGGGTGATCTATTCATGATTTAAGCCATGAATAAGAAGAAACAAGAGCAGCACAGAACCAGCACAGGAGCATAACAGGGCAAGGACAACGTTGTCTGAAAAGTAAGCCCTTTGGTGATCTCCTGGCATTCATGTAACGCCATATTAAGGGCATCTGATAATCTCCTTTGTCAGGTATACTGTTGGCAGCACTATTAGTCAGACTGAAAACAAAACAAAAAACAAAACTTGAAACCCCAATAATCTTTAAAAGCTGTTGCATGCAATTTTCCCAGGCTTTCTCCCCATCACTCCCTTTAAACAAAAACTATGAGAGGTTTTGATACCACTAGAAGAGGAAAGGGTGTTTAATTGTTTCTCTGGCTATTTCTCCATTCTATCAAACTGCTTTTCCATTGACATTTGGGTACTTATATCTTTTCCCCATTAGGTGGCATAGCAGTGTGTGTGTGTGAGAGAGAGAGAGAGAGAGAGAAAGAGAGAGAGAGAGATTTCTGAGCAGAAATCTAGCAAGCAGGACAATGTTTGGGCATCCCGTACCAATAGAGGCTAGAGGCTTTGATGTCAGTGGATGATGAATCCACTCACAGCTTTAATCTGAATTTTAGAAGAGGTCTTCAAGGATGTAAAGGAGCCATTCAAAATGCTTCACTTTGGGTAGTTTCTTTAAAGTTCAAACTAAGCCCCAGAGTGAATACAGCACCCCATTGACCCTGAAACCACTAGCATCCACTGTCATCAAACCTTTGCATACAGCTGTTTGCACAGAAAGAGAGAGAGAGAGGTCAGTTGTGTGTGCTTTTGGCCTTGAAGGCTTATTGCTTTCCTGTGCAGCTTGGTTTACTTCCCTGGATCATGAAGGATGGCTAGGGCAGCTAGCTTGTTAGAAAAGGAAGATGAAGTTGCAGCCACTGCTGTTCCCTCTTCTGCTCAACTACTGAAGCTACAGGAGCCCTCCTCTCCCTAGCATCTCATCATCCTCATGACTATGGGTTTGTTTACATCGGCCAAATACTGTAAAATGTCTTCTCCCCCACCCTCCGCCGTCCATCCCCATGATCAGTCCAGATGGCGCAGGGACCAATATCCAATTCTGGTGTGAATTGTCTTCACACAATTGTCCAGCCATTTCAGCACTGAACCCATGCTAAACCACCCCTAAAATAGAGTTAAAAACCCTCACCATTTGCTCTGGATTTTACAGGAAAACTTGGTGCATTCCACGGTGACACCAGGCAGATGTCTTCACAGTTGCCCAGTGTCATCGCTGACATGAATTGCACCCTCTGAGGTCACAGTGAGGCTTCCAGCCATGTGATCAATGCTGGGTGTCTTGTCTCTGGCCTCAGAGGATGCAATTTGTGCCAGTGGCAGTGGGGATGCATGTGAAAACATCTGCCCAGTGCCACTACAGAATGCACCAGTAACAGGGGAAATCCAAGGGCACCCCCAGGGCCAGAATACTCTGGGATGCAGCCAAATTATCATACCTGGTATAGATGAGTCATATGTTGCAATTTATACAAGACACCTATTCTCTGTCTGGGAACACTGCAGGCAGGTAAATGAGTCCCACAAAGGTACTAGCCTGTAAGAAAAGGTACTAGCCTTGGGAGCTGGTGACAGTGGGGCTGATACCCTCCCCCTGCATCCCTCCTCCAACAGCAAACTGTATTTCTATGCTAGTCATGGAGAAGAAATGGAATGCTTTCTGCTTCTTCCATCAGCCCACTCAATTGCCTGCATAGAAGCAGAGTGAGGCAGCTGCCTCAGGCAACAAATACTGTAGGGCAGGGAGCAACCTGAGCACTTACTGGAGGTTAGAGCTTGTGTGGCCAGTCCTGCACCAATGAGCTCACCTCAGGTATAGTGACAGACACTCTTCCATCACCAGCATTTGTTTTATGTTGCTAGTCCTGCAGTTTTCTCAAAGTAGAATTTGGTAAGCGAGGCACCATAATGTGTTTTGCTGCCTGCATCAACATTTCTTAGCATTTCCGTGTTTTTCCAAAGTTCCTCTTTGTCCTGTTTGCACCTCAGTAGGTATTCTGTTGAGCTGTCATGTTGTTAGCTAAAATGTCACCCACTCCTGTACTCTGACCCTGGGCAGCCTGCAGATGAAACTGCAAAGGTAAAAGGGAATAATGCTGAGTCAGGACTGAGGACTGGCATAGGAGGTAATTCTAGAGCAATCTATGTCCACAAAAGCAGAAATGCCTTGGACACAGAAAACTGAAACACCTTTCAAATAAGGCCTTTGTCATTGTGCCTCTAAAGTCTTACATTCCTGTACCTTTTATTTCTCATCACAAGCAAAGTTGCCAAGGCCCCCCCCCCTTCCTGTGTTTTGAATATCTGCCCAGCAGGCACAATTTAGAAATGCCTTTGAAATTCTCTTTATCCAAATTTCTCATGGGAAGTTGGATTACCTGCTCTTGTTTCCAAAGCAGCACCAACCTGTTAGGACTTTTCCATTGCTCTCATTTTTTCTTTATGTGAACTTATCTGAAGTTTTTATATAGCACACTGTGAATACACAGGGGACGGCAGCTTTCCGTTCATTTCATTCTTTCCCAACATCCTTTTTGTTACCAATATACATACTCAAGTTAATAAAACAGTGTAAAAAAAGAAAGCAATGTTGAAAAAAAAGGAAAAAGGCAATATTGGCATGATTGTTATGTATAATTACATCGAGGTCCTGTTTGTGTGGAGTTTTATTGATACACATTGCTAACCACTGGTGGCGCAGTGGTTAAATGCCAGTACTGCAAGTCACCACGTTACAAGTTCAATTCCAGTGGGCTCCAAGGTTCACTCAGCCTTCCATCCTTTTGTAGGTCGGTAAAATGAGTACCCAGCTTGTGGGGGCAATTAGCTAACACACATTGGAAACTGTTTAATGCAGTGTAGATGTGTAAATAGCTATTGCTTAAAACAATTTGTAAGCCGCTCTGATAGCCTTGTGGCTGAAGAGCGGGGTATGAATAACTAACTAAAAAAATAAATTAAAAAAATAAAACTGCCAACAATAAAAGAAAAGCTATCTTGATGGGATTGACATAGTTTCATCAGTTGTACCAATATGTAGATATGTATATTTATATAGCAATTGTCTCTCTGGCTTTTCTTCGCAAACGAAGATTCAGGAAGGACTCATCCCGCGTTTTCTGCAAGCGCGCTGATGACTAAAAAGGCCAATCCGAGATAAACAAGTCCGGTTGCAAAAAGCACAGCAGAAGGTCTCCTTGGGTGATGTTTTTGGGTTGTGATTCTTTCTGCGTTGTCGTTTCTCTTCAAGACTTGTTCGTCGTGAGTTCTCAAATAAGGCTGCAGCATTGTGGATAGTGCGTCTCCATGCCTCCCGATGTGAGGCCAGGGCGGACCACTGTTGGTGATCAATTTGGCCAAGCCTGAGATGTTGTTTCAGGGAGTCTTTGTATCGCTTTTTTGGAGCGCCCCTCTTACGCTGACCCGTGGCGAGTTCACCGTAGAGTAGTATTTTTGGGAGGCGATGGTCCTCCATCCTAGAAACGTGCCCTGCCCAGCGCAGCTGTGTTCTCAATATCATGGCCTCAATGCTGGTGATCCCTGCTTGCTCAAGGACAGCAACATTCGTCACATAGTCAGTCCAGTGTATATTTAGGATTGTGCGTAGACAGCGCTGATGAAAGCGCTCGAGGAGTCGTAGGTGGTGGCGATAGGTGACCCATGTTTCAGATCCATAAAGGAGGATAGACAGTACGATGGCTCTATACACACTGATTTTTGTGCTTTGCCTCAGGTGTTTATTGCTCCAGTATCACCATTCTTTTTCCATAGCATCAATTCAAAAGTTATCTGTGGTCACCAGATCTCCTTCCCCATCTACAGACAATAATCAATGTCAGTGTTTCTCCTAGCAATAAAAAGCTTCATTTGCCTGTTTCTGCATAGCAGGATGCTGCTGGAAGAACAAGAGCAGGCCAGACCTCTTATTTACTTGTCAGCTGATAATCCTGCCTTCTGGGAAATAGCACAAAGAGCATTGAAATAAACCAGGGAGACCTCACAATGGATTTTACACCAGTGAATTTTTTTAGAAAAAGGAGCAAAAGCTCTCATGATCTCAGTGAAATTTTGAAGTTTGTGGTTCTCACATATTCCCACATGTTGTGATTTGTTTTCTCTCAGAATACTGATTAAATGCTGACTGTCAAATACTGACTGATATTGTACGTCAGTCACCATATATTTACCATTAAGTGCTGACTGCTGTGCACAATCGCTAAATATCATGTTCTGATATTGAATATGAAATATTTACCAAATAGTCAAACTATCAACATCAAACACTTCCTGTCAAATTTTGGAGCAGAAAAAAATTGTTACAGTTTTAACCAGAGGAAATCAGCTTTAAGAGAACCTTTCTGAAGACATAGTCTGATATTGAATGCCCTCATCTCTGGTTTCAAATCATTAAGTGTAGCTCTTACATAATCTGCCTGATGAGCCCTGGAGGTCATGAGGGTGTCAGCTGAGGTTCCTACTAATTAGACAGCTTCTCCAAGCAGACAGGCACTGGGGTTGAGGAGGGAGATTTAAATAGGAAAATGAATTTTCATGTCTAAACAATCCTCGATTCATCTTGGATATCTTATGGTTCTTGTAACTTCAGCCCTAGCTGAAGTCTGTTGCTGGCATGGACATACCCATGTGATCCCTGGCCGTGGGCATTAACATGGCCATGTTAGTTCATTGCATCAAAAACAACAAAGAATCCCATGCAATCAGAAGAGAAACAAATGTATTGTGGCATACAACTTTGCAGAACTTCATATATTAGTAATGTAACACTGAAGCAAACCATAGAGCAATGGCTAGCAAATTGCATTATGAAACACGTGGAGTCTCCTTCTTTGGAGGATTTTAAATAGCGGCTGGATGGCCATCTGTCAGAAATGCTTTGATTGTGTATTCCTGCAGGGCGGGGGGGGGTTGTTGGACTGGATGGCCCTTGTGGTCTCTTCCAAATCTGATTCTATGTCTAAATGTTAGTGAGAACAAGCTATGAACAAACCATGATTTCAGATCCTGGCTTATTCCTGTACTGTAGTTTATACAGTTGTCCCTCCACATTCGCGAACTTGACATTCGCGGTTTCGGTTATTCGCGGTTTTGGGAGGCCCCCCCCGGGCCCCCCCAAAACCGCGACACGGGGCCTCCAGAGGCCCCGTGAAAGACCTGGGGAGGGGTGGGGAGGCCTTCGCAGGACCCCCGGAGGCCCTCCGGAGGCCCCGCGAAGGACTGGGGAGGGGTGGGGAGGCCTTCGCGGGACCCCCGGAGGCCCTCCGGAGGCCCCGTGAAGGCCTGGGGGGGTGGGGAGGCCTTCGCGGGACCCCCGGAGGCCCTCCGGAGGCCCCGCAAAGGCCTGGGGAGGGGTGGGGAGGCCTTCGCGGGACCCCCAGAGGCCCTCCGGAGGCCCCGCAAAGGCCTGGGGAGGGGTGGGGAGGCCTTCGCAGGACCCCCAGAGGCCCTCCGGAGGCCCCGCGAAGGCCTGGGGAGCGGTGTGAAGGCCTTCGTGGGACCCCCGGAGGCCCTCCGGAGGCCCCGCGAAGGCCTGGGGAGGGAGGGGTAAGGGCCGGGGAGACCTCCGCGGGGCCTAGCAAGGCCCCGCGAAGGCCTGGGGAGGGGGGAGGGAGGGCCGGGGAGGCCTCCGTGGGGCCTAGCAAGGCCCCGCGAAGGCCTGGGGAGGGAGGGAGGGAGGGCTGGGGAGACCCCCACGGGGCCTAGCAAGGCCCCGTGAAGGCCTGGGGAGGGAGGGCCGGGGAGGCCTCCGCGGGGCCTAGCAAGGCCCCGCGAAGGCCTGGAGAGAGAGGGAGGAAGGGCCGGGGAGGCCTCCGCGGGGCCTAGGAAGGCCCCGCGAAGGCCTGGGCAGGGAGGGAGGGAGGGCTGGGGAGACCTCCGCGGGGCCTAGCAAGGCCCCGCGAAGGCCTGAGGAGGGAGGGAGGGAGGGCCGGGGAGGCTTCCGCGGGGCCTAGCAAGGCCCCGCGAAGGCCTGGGGAGGGAGGGAGGGAGGGCCGGGGAGGCCTCCGCGGGGCCTAGGAAGGCCCCGCGAAGGCCTGGGCAGGGAGGGAGGGAGGGCCGGGGAGGCCTCCACGGGGCCTAGCAAGGCCCCGTGAAGGCCTGGGCAGGGAGGGAGGGAGGGCTGGGGAGACCTCCGCGGGGCCTAGCAAGGCCCCGCGAAGGCCTGGGGAGGGAGGGAGGGAGGACCGGGGAGACCTCCGTGGGGCCTAGCAAGGCCCCGCGAAGGCCTGGGGAGGGAGGGAGGGAGGGCCGGGGAGGCCTCCGCGGGGCCTAGCAAGGCCCCGCGAAGGCCTGGGGAGGGAGGGAGGGAGGGCCGGGGAGGCCTCCGCGGGGCCTAGCAAGGCCCCGCGAAGGCCTGGGGAGGGAGGGAGGGAGGGCCGGGGAGGCCTCCGCGGGGCCTAGGAAGGCCCCGCGAAGGCCTGGGCAGGGAGGGAGGGAGGGCCGGGGAGGCCTCCACGGGGCCTAGCAAGGCCCCGTGAAGGCCTGGGCAGGGAGGGAGGGAGGGCTGGGGAGACCTCCGCGGGGCCTAGCAAGGCCCCGCGAAGGCCTGGGGAGGGAGGGAGGGAGGACCGGGGAGACCTCCGTGGGGCCTAGCAAGGCCCCGCGAAGGCCTGGGGAGGGAGGGAGGGAGGGCCGGGGAGGCCTCCGCGGGGCCTAGCAAGGCCCCGCGAAGGCCTGGGGAGGGAGGGGGAGGGGTGTTTGTTATTCGCGGATTTTTCACATTCGCGGGGGTCCGCGGAACGGAACCCCCGCGAATGTGAAGGGACGACTGTACATACACACACCTCTTTTCAAACATGACAGGGAACTGTAGGTTGTTTGAAAACAGAAGTAGCAGGTTTCAGTCTCCTTTCAATTTCCTACTCTGGTGAACAAAGAAGAGAAGAGGAAGTCTGCACGTCTCATTCATGTTTCATAGAATCGGAGAATCGTAGGGTAGGAAAAGACCACAAAGACTATCTAGTCCAACCTCATATCACGAAGGACTAAACAACTAAAGTACTCCTGAAAGATGGCCATCCAATCTCTGTTTAAAGTCCTCCAAATATGGAAAGACCACCACCCGCCAAGGCAAACTATGTCATGCTATGGGAAACCATTTCCCATTTTTTAAGCCTTAGTGCCAAATAGGTGACAATTTGACATTTCCCCCTGCACTTCATGGTAGATGGATAGGTAAAGTTGCAGCGCCCTTACCCTCTTCTTTATCAATGAGTTTAAATGTACTGGGGAAATCTTTGGGTTCTGTCTGGTTCCCCTTTTATGAATAAATTGTTGTTGTTTACATTGTAATAAATTCAGGACTAACTACAGTATTGTTTAGAAGTGACATTTGGAGTTTTCTTATTATTTTGAATAGTTTTCAAAGACATAGCCATGTTAATCTGTTTCAGCATAGCTCTCATTACTCTCTTACAAGTAAGACAACTAAATATTACTTTTTTTTCTCAGAATCTTTCCCTCTCAGATAACAAGACCAATATTTTCTTTTTTGTCAACAGTGACTCACTTGAGATCAGCTGATATTTAGGTTCTGAATGAATATGTGTCATTCATGAATATGAAAGCTCTGTCACATTCCGCAAATGTCTTATTGTTCTCGATATCCAGCAGAGGGCAGGGTTAGTTTTATAGAGAAAGAGAGAGGGAGGATGCAAAACAGTATCCAGATTGGTGTAGTGTGCCTTCGACCCTAAGGTGGACCAATCAGATACAGGAAACACTTTTTCTAAGTTATCTATAGCAGGAGTTGGCAACCTGTGGTCCTCCATTCTCATGATCATTAGTGAACAAAAGCTAATAGTGACAAGTAACTGAGATACAATCTAACAAGTCTTGAGAGACACAGGTTGGTCAGGGAGGAGATATGCATTAGTTCTAACTGAATTTTACAGGTATATCTTTCTGATTCAGGGTTTGCTCACTTTTAAAGCTACAGGAGCCTTTTCCTGTATTAAACCTGGAAGCCCTTGTTTGTTGTATTGTGGAAACAGTAGATTTGGGGCTGGCTTGCTTTGTTAATTGATCATGGCAACATCTAGTAATAACTCCCACATGTAATCTAGGGAGTCAATCCAAACATAACCCAAACCTCTGTTAATTCCTGAACCAGAAGAGGACCTGAACTGTATTCAAAATTTTAAGTTGAACAGGAACAGAACCTGAACAAAAGCTGCCAGATCAAACTAAGGGTTTGACTCTACCAAAGACCATCACCAACTTATAGCCTAAACCAGAAGATATTATGAGCTTGTAAACATTATCAGAAAGAGTTATTGACATATTGTTTTTATCTTGGCTTCTTTCCTCTTAAAGCACTGAAAACATGAAGGCACATAACACACCACTTTTTCATACGTGACTATCTGTGACCATCAGGTGGTAATCACCAGAGACAAAACTGTTTCTGCGGCAGCCCCATCATTTTAGAACTCCCGTTGTAAGGAATATGCATGTCACCTGATTGCTTTTGAAGGGGCTCTGAAGACCTGATTGTTCATGCCTACTTTTAACTGATTAATCTGACATTGGCCCAACCCTTTTAAACTGTACAGTAATGTGAAATTGCTGCCAGTGCTAGCTGAACTGCTGCCTTTTTGATTGAATTGTTTTTTGTTTCTTCTCAGTGTGAATTTATACGCTATTCTGCCAGCAGGCAGCCCCCTAACATTTGGCATATAAGGCCATTTTACTATGTACCACATGCTTGGGGGTTGGTCTACTGGGAGTGTGGCTGGTGCCTGCTCACAACAAGTCAAGGAACACAGGATTTGGGGCATCCCAGACAGCCACAATATATAAATGCACTTCAAGCCCCCAAATAGGGGGCATTCCATACCCAACTGCATACCTGGATACCAAACTGCATACCAAACTGCATACCCTAGCTGGGCACAAGACAAACTTTCCAAAGCCATTTGTGTTGCTGGAATCATCTGGGGCCTTGTTTACACTGGCAACAAAATGTGAACACACAAACAAATTTGGTGCTGGTGGGGTGGTGGTGGTTTTAACAGACAATGTACAGCTATTTCTGGTGAGGGTCTGCATTGCTTTGTCCTTAAGCTGACTTTGCTCTGAACTAACCATAGTTGGGGAAAACCCTTTGGGTTCCCTGGATACTCCAAGTGACCGTGGAGTCTTTTGCTATCTGGACAGTTGGATCAGGTCTGATTTGGCCCAATCCAGTTGTCCACTAGCAAATGCAGTGCCATCTCCCTTACCCTGTGCTGAGCAGTGCAGGAGCTGCCACCAGCAGCCAAGGAGCCCTGTGAAAAGCCAGTGCACCATCACTTCTGCTGAGGTTAGAATAGGGTGCCCATGAAATCAATGAGGAGGGGGTAAAGTGCCCCCCTCCTTGTTGATCAGATGTCCAGGCACTTGTTCTGACCTCAGAACAAATTCTGTCATGCTGGTCAGGCTTTTCACAGAGCTCTTTAGCCAGTGAGGAAGAAGTGGCTCCAAAAACAGGGGAGGGCCAGATGCAGTGTCAGCCTGGTTAGCCCATGGGGACAGCAGTGGCTGTTGTTCTGGATTCAGCCTGGTGCATGTGGTTGGCATTGTGGTTAGTCTGGGGCCAGTCCGAAGCATAATGCTCCAGACTGGCCACAGATTTAAGTGGCCAGTTTAGACAAGCCCTGGGTCTTTATTAACTAAGTTTCATCTAGGTGTTCCTGAAAGCTGCAGACCTGCTCTCTAAGAGGAAGTGGAGCCCATTCAGAAGCCAGTTCAATGGCCCTGAGGACCATCTATCCACAGTGCCACAGGTTGTTGGCCCTCATCCAGTCTATTATTGTATGCAGGTGTTCCTTTGATTTAATGTTGCTTATTACTGCATGCAGGCACCATCGCTTCCCTTCCCAAACTATTACACCTGTAAAACATTTAGAGAACTTTTGTTATTGAGCAAACAAACAAAACCACAAATAGAAATAGAATATCAACTGAAATACAATGGTTTTTAAAAAGAAGGGTCAGGTCACACATTCAGTTGCTAGTCATCCAGCAACTATGTTTGCAGAACTCAAATAATACATTATAGTAAAATAATATATCACCATATGAAGCAGTTTGTCGCCCTATCACTGTGCTTCCTTTCCACACTGATTACAAAGCATCCAGGGTCCCCAGATTATCTTGCTCAGCAGTTTCACTTGGAGATTAAACAGCATGGGCAATAGAACAAAGTTCTGCAGAACCTGATAGCATAAGTGCCACAGGGCAGAGCCATTGTCCCCTGAGCACACCTTCTGGAACAAACCATCCAGAAAGGAACTGAACCACTTAAATAAAGCATTCCTGTTCCAGGTTAGTCAGTCTACAAGGCCAGTATCCACTCAGGCACCTCCCTTGTCCCGAAGAGGACTATTATTTGTAGATTAAAAGTTGGAACAATTTTCTAGGTCCAAGGAGTATTCACATAAGAACTTTTACAGGATTGTGCCCCCAACACCACACTGCCATTATTCCTTTCTGTTTAATAATGACACAGCAAGCAGCAATTAAAACAGGTGAAAGGTTTCCAAGCAAGGGGAGGAATGATGGGTGACGCTTCTCCTGCTTAATTTTCTGTGACAGGGTGCCAAGGGCAGGGCCAGTAAGACAAGTTGGCAAACCTAGTCCTCAGGCAATGTGGCTCCACTTCCTGCATTAATCAAATTTTAAATATTCAAGCTTATATGGGTCTATTCGTTCAACTTTTCAATCTTTGAGGTTTTTATTTTTAAAAAGGGAACAACACCCCACAACGTATTTAATCTTTCCCTCCGCCCTTCTGCAGTTTTGAACTCTGCTCTGTCTTCCCTCCATGCTCAGCCATCATCCTGAGACAAGAACTGAGCATCGTGAACATTGCACTTGCGCAGACATGCTGTGTTTCTTTGTAGCCTCCTCCTTTCCAGTTCCCTTGCTCTCATCAATGCACTAAAGACAAACAGTAAGAACAAACAAAGCATTTTCTAAACCTTGCTCCCACTGAGAAAGCGGCAGCTTGGCATATTCATTTTCCGACAGAAGGGACTATTCTACAACATCTCTATTAAGGGAATGTCCAGTGACTCCAAAGCAGTGCAGTGGCTCCATTGCTCCAGAATGTAGCTCTAGAAGAAGCAGGTCCCAAGCGTTCCAGTCCAAGGGGTAGCAACCCATGGCCTGACCTTAGGAAAATGTTCTAAGGCCTGTCTCTGGGAACCCAAATCCTCTGCCCCATTCATCCCGAGACCTTTTACACACTTAGCCTGGAAGAGCACAGACTCTTGAAGAACTTGGCCACTTCAACATCCTGGAAGTACCTGGCTAAAAGGCTGGCACTCTTGAAGAACCTAGTTGGTCTCAGACTTTTAGAGAAGAAAAAAAATAGAAGTGCGATGAGAGGGGAGAGACAGAATGCTAAAACACTTGAGGGAACTGACCAAGCTGGGAGGGGGGTGGAGAACAGCAGAAAAATAGTTAAGAAGAGAAATGGAATGGAGCATAGTAGATTTGGGCATGAACACCGTACAGGACATTTTGTTATGGGTTCGACATCTTTCCTCTATTCCACGGCTTAGAGGTGTATGTGAATCTAGAGTAAATATTTCCTGCGTGGAGGGTGTTAGGGCAGGATCCAGTGCCAGATGTCCCTGGCAGAACAGCAGAAAGGAAGAAATCTACTCTTCCTGTTGCAGCTCCCATGCACCTTGAAAACCTCCTTTGAAAGACTGGTCTGAAATCCTCCATCACTGGCTTTGTGGAAGCTCTGCAAGTTGTGTGAGAAGGAAGTTCTACTACGATACCAGTGCAACAGTGTTAAAACCAAAATCAGTGACATGGTAGGGGGGATGGTTTTAACAGTTTGAGTGGCAGAGTTCTTACCTTTAAAGATCAGGTGTCTGAGGCTTGGTAGTTCTTTAATGGAGCATCCAGACTATATCATTATCAATTGCTATAGCTCAGTGTTTTTAGTGTTACCTTCCCTTGTGCTTTTCCCCCTTCCTTAGCCTAATTTGTTTGCATAGGGAAGGTTGGTTGGTAACAAGACCCAATTGCAGCACCAGAATATCTAGTGAGGACAGGCAAAGCCCTATTAATAAGTCCAGGTTTTTTTTAAATGCCTTTTAATCAAACAATTTTCACTTGCAAGTTCCACCCATTTTATTTCTTCCCATTGATCCTGGCTGAGGGAATTAGTAGATGAGCAGATGCTTATTTGCCATTTTAATAGCCTTTCTTAATTGTTCCAAACTCAGTTTCTGTTCCCATTAGGGCAAGTTTTAGTTATTTTCTTCCATTTTACCTTCATTTCATTTTTTAAAACGTAAAACGTAAAACAGCATTATTTAGAAGAATGAAAATATAATAAGAAATCAGTAATTAAAGTCACCCTCTTCTGCAGGAACAGAAACTGACAGCAGGGCAATTACGAGGGGGTATTAAAGAAAAGGGTCTGTCCACCTACCTACCACTATTTCCTCCTGCTAATATCAACAGAAAGAAATAAAATGCATTGAGCCTGCAAGGCTACTGGTTACCATTGCTGAATGGAACTTACTTGTGAGTAAACATTATAAGAGGCTCTTGCCTGTGGTGAAGGGTGCTGGCATATTAAAGTATTGCATGGAACCTCTGTTGAAATTCTCCTTGTAGAAAACAAAGTTTGGTAGTATTGTAGGGTGGTAGTCTGGAAGCAACCAATGATCAGTTGTAGATGTACTGCAATCTGTCCCTTCCTTAACACTTGGCTAGACACAGGGCTGCCAGAGAATTATTCTTCCTTGCTTGCCCCCTCCTCTTCACTTCCCAACTGCAATGGATTTAAAAGTCCTGCTTCCAATTTACGAACTCTTCTCTAATCCGCCTTTGGTGGGCTTATCTTATTAAACTCATCTCCGCCCTAACCCTCAGATCACTCTATGATGTCATCTCTAAGGTTGGAGCAGGAGGGAGGGATGTATAATATCCATTGTTGTCTGTCAGGCGTCTAATACTCTTGCAGATCTGATCAGAGAGGCCAGGGCCTTGCTTGCCTGAATTTAAAAAAAGAAAAAAAAACTGCTCAAACATGCATTTTATTCACCCACAACATATGCAGTAGGGATAACTTTCAGCTCCTTAAGAGTTTGCGTCAGCATTTGTATTAAACACACCATCTTTAAAGGGACTGAAATAAAATTTGGCTTGAATTTAAGGTCATACCTATGGCCTTCAATGACCTTCTAATCTACCTGATTACTTTCCAAGTGTTTGGTATTAAAAACAGCTCCCCCTCCCTCCACAAAAAAACCCCCAAATGGTTAAAGTCTTGGGACTCCAAAGAAAAATTCAGACTTAAAAGACTTATTATTCCCCATGCTCAACATCTACAAGATGTGGATTTCATTAATATACCTGAAAAGTACCCTTCATTTTAAGAATGGGGAATGTATGGCCCTTCAGATGTACTTGGAGTACAACTCCATCTAGGGTTTCTTGGACCAGGACTATCCCAGACCATGAGATCTCAGCACCAGAGCTTGAGACTTAGGGACTACCCCTTGTGATGTCAGAGGGGGTGGGCCCTGGTGATGTCATTGAGCATGATACGTTAAGCATCAACCACAGTTGCATAGAGTATGCCATTCAAAACACCAGGTATAAGTAATGAGGAGTACATATAGCCTACATCTTTTCCACCTCTTCATTTTTTGTATCTGTGGTGAGCAGATTACCAAAGATATCAAAATGCAAGTATTAATTGGTTTATAGGTAAGGCGAGGAAGCTGTAGTCCTCCAGAAACTCCAACAGCCAACAAAGCCAGTGGTCACAGAGGATGATATTTGCAGTCCAGCAACAATTGCATAGGCTACAGGTTTCCAAATGATATATTAAAAGCACTCTGGCTTCTTTGTCCAGCCACAGTATCCCCATGGCAACAAATATGTGTGTCTTTAAAAAAAAAAAAAAACTCCACACAGATATTCATCCAGCCCTGTCTATCCATGGTTATAGCAAACTTTGAGTGTGCAGGGTATGTATGCACAAATAAAAGAATTTCAGTTTTTAAAAGGTAAAGTAAGTGAAAGGAGCAGTAGGTAGAAATTCAGCAAATGTGCAACTCTTAGGGGAAAACCAAATCACTTCCCTTGTTGTTTGTAATGTTGTGTGTCCAGTGTGCAGGTGTCATGGTCCCCAGAGAGAGGAGGGCATCTCTAAGGACAGGGAGGACTGATGTCTACTAATCCTTGAAGACAAGGTTTCTCAACCAGGATTCCCTGGACCCCTAGGGTTCTGCAAGAGGTCACCGGGGTTCTGTGAGAAACCATTTTTAGGAGCTGGGGAGACCCTTCCCCCCCCCAGGTGTAGATATATTAATTTTTATTCAGGGAGTCCCTAAGACCTGAAAATTATTTCAAGGGTTCCTACAGGATAAAAAGGTTGAGAAGCAGGCCTTGTGGGAAGAGCAGAAACATTTTAAGCAGAGCTGATAAGAGCAGTCTGAGCATGCATCTCCTCCTCAGATGCCAGTTCCTTTAAATGGCAAGGTTTTCTTAAAGTTAGATGTCGCTCTGTGTTGTAAGACCTACAAAGTTGTATTAATTGCCACTTAACTCATCTGAGTACAAGAACTATGTCCATGTGCTTTGCTTATGTCAACAAACACTGGTCACAGACGGCAGTGTGCAGTGTCCAGATATGCATGCTCACCTGTCCAGAGCTGGGAGTTAGGCTGGGGCCTGAAATTGAGTAGAACTGTTCTTGGACAATCTGGGTCCTTAGAACTAAACTAAATTTGACATCTAGGACTTTATCAGACCAGGCAAATGTGACATCATAGCCATGCCTAATTAATGAGAAAGGGCACTCATAACAAAAGATGCCGTCCTTTCATAATAATGTCCTGTCCAAAAGCCGCTCGTTTTATTGATGGGCTAAGTCATCGATTGATCTCCTGTGGTGCTTTTTTGCTGGCATTGCCAGCATTTGAAACTTCACGCCATTGTGCTCAGTGAATACAGTGACACTTGGCAGAACACTTCTGAGTGAGATCGGGACAGTCAGGTAGGGGACGCTCTTTTTATGAAAGTCCCTGGTTTACTTGTGATTTTTAAGTGTGTTTCTGTTCTTGTGCATACATTTTGTGTTTTTCTTTTTTCTTTTTTTTTTCTTTTTGAATTTGCCATGCTTGTATCTTCTCATGAGAATCAGTGAGATCTGGAACCAGGAAGTGAATCGAGCTCCATTCCTGCTCCATTAGTGCTTGGGTTACCTTTTCATGTGAGTAAGGTAAGTTCTGGTAGGGGGGTTCTTTTGCCAGCATAAAAATGCCACAAAATATGCCAGCAAAAGAACATTTGAGGAGGGTGGTCTGATCAAGTCCCTAGAGATTCCTGACTAGAGAACCCTAGCACACATTGGAAACTGCTTAATGCAGTGTAGATGTGTAAATAGCTATTGCTTAAAACAATTTGTAAGCCACTCTGATAGCCTTGTGGCTGAAGAGCAGGGTATAACTAACTAACTAACTAAAAAAACCCAAAACCCTTCATCACAAGATAAAAGTACAGGTCACCCGCTGTATCTGTGGGGAATATCTTTTTGGACATACCGTGGAAACATGAAACTGTGGATAATAAGGAACTCTATTGAAATGAATGACTTCCAGCCCCACTTCTGACAGAAGCTTACCATAGAATTGCGCTGGAGGACCTAAAAATGCCTAAGAGACAACATATTTTTTTAGACATGGATAAGTGAAACTGTAGATACTGGTTCCATGGATACTGTAATTGCAGATGGGGTAGGGGAAGTGAATGGGAGACAGCCAATGAATACCAGGTTGCTGTAGGTTGTATTGCAGTGGAAGGAACTGGCAAAACCACCTCTGAGGACTTTTTCAGATGTCCCTTACCATGCAAGAAGCCTCCGTAACAGCAACGAAGCTGCTGTGCGGCAGGGGGTCCATTTCGGACGACGCTGTCCCTCTCTCGGCATTGTCCATGACTGTTCTGGGTAGGATTGAGGGTGGCCACACAATTTTTTACTCATGGAAGTTGTCCGTGAATTAAAAAATGGCGCGGCCGCCCTCAAACTTAACCGGAACAGTCACGGACAATGCTGAGAGAGCACAGCAGCTTCGTTGCTGTTATGGAGGCTTCTTGCGTGGTAAGGGGTGTCTGAAAAAGTCCTGAGTATTCTTTGCCTAAGAAAACCCTGTGGAATTCATGGGGTCACCATAAGTTGACAGGTGACTTGAAGTAGAGCACACGTAGACACACACACAAACACACACATGGGAGGTGTATTATAGCTCTGGTAATAGAGCCGGGTGGGACTTGGTTGCTATGGGGGGAATGTCCAGTGCAACCCTATGGGCCCAAACCAACTTCCCCAGAGATCCCAGCAGCCTCCCCCCCCCCGCATTTCAGCCAAAAATGTTTTAGGGACCAACCAAAATAGTGCTTTGGGGGGCCTACCCAAAAACTGCAAAAGAAGCACCCTAGAGGTGACTAGAGTGATCTAATATCACTTCTTGTCATTGACAAAGGCAACTCTGCAGCACAATACTGTGCTCCAGAGGAACCCAAAGTGGTATGATATTGCTCTCTGGGCTTTAGAGCATGCCTACCTCTGTGCTAAATGAAAGTTTAACCCTTCACCCTATGCTAGTTTGCATTGCTCATCTAATGCTATTTCCTACATATGAAAACACACCATGGACTTTGTGACTGGTCACTTCATTATGTTAAAAGAAAATGAGGGGAGGCCATTTGAACATCCTGAACTTTTTCATTCTGTAATTGGAAGTTTATTATATATTGCAAGATGGTCATGCCCAAATATACAATATGCTGTAAATGTTGTGTCCAGAAAGGTGTCAAAACCAACTCAACATGATTGGCAAGGTTTGAAACGGGTATTAAGATATCTACGTGGAACTTTAAATTATGGCGTAAAAATAAGTTCACAAGGTTGTCATGAGTTGGAAGCATTTTGTGATGCCAGTTTCGCCAGCGAAATCCAAAATAGAAAATCTGATTCAGGGATGATAATTTTTTATGCTGGTACTGCCATACACTGGGGGTCAAAAAAGCAATCCACCATTGCTTTATGCTCGGCAGAGGCAGAATTTGCCGCGTTGTCAAGCGTGGTGAATGAGCTGATTTATCTAAAGCAAATCTTCAGTGATTTGGGTATGCCAATTTCAGGAGCTGTTAAAGTTTTTGAAGACTCCCAAGCATGTATAGCAATGGCAACAGCACAGGGTGTTAAAAGCAGAACAAAACATGTGGCTGTAAAATTTCAGAATGTTAAAGAAGCTGTTCAAAATGGTTTAATTGATTTGGTGTATTGTCCCAGTGAAGAAAATATAGCAGATTTGTTTACTAAAGCATTGGGTCACATTAAGCATGACCTTCTGTGTGACAAGCTGGGTATAATATGTGAAATGTAAAATACATTTGTCTGGGTGAAAAGATTAGAGGGGTGTCAGGGAAAATAGATTTTGTGATTAGAAGTCTGTCTCCCCCTCCCTGAGTAATTTTTTCACCAGACATTATTAGGCGCCAGTTTGGTTATCAAAGGTTCATAAATCTGTCTGTTTTGTTATTCTGTTCTTTGGGGGTTGCAGATAGGGAATCGAAACTTGAAACTATTTCTTACTTTCGTTTCTCCCAAAGACTTGGTGTTTAGGGACTATATAACTGGGAGGGGTTATATTGGTTTTAGTTCCTGAGATGGAAGAGAGCTTCAAGTTTGTGTGTACCTCTCTTGCTTAGAGAAAACCTAGAAAACATGGCTAAATGTTTTCTGTTATTGTTTTTCCTTTTATCCAATTGTTATTAATAAAAGCCTAAAAGAATTTTGGCATGGACTTACTTTTGCACCAAAGGAGTATTTTGTTTGCTCACAAAGCACACGCTTTTGTTGTATGTGTTCCTGTTCGGATGAACAGGGAGTGATTGCGCTCTGCACATTCCTGCGACATATCAGATGATGTCATCCTTTTGCATTCTACTGGCATTACTATGGTGTTCTATTTAATTGAAGGGCCGAGCGGTCAATAGATCGCCCATTCTGTTTCTGTGCTGGCACTGCTGACATTTGAAACCTCGCGTCATTGTCCTGCCGTGAATACCGCGTCAATGGGCAGTCCTTCCAGAACACTTCCAGGTGGAATTGCGAAAACAAGGCAGGCTACCCTCTTTTTATAAATCTCCCTGGGTTACTTGTTATTTTTTTAGTGTGTTTATGTGCTTGTGTAAACTTTTTCCTTGTTATTTTTCCATTTTTGAATTTCCCATGCTCACGTCTTCTTGCGAGAACAGGTGAGATTTCAATCCAGGAAGTGAATGGAGTTCTGTTCATGCCTGGGCTGCCTTTGGATGCAAGAGAAGGTAAGTCTGATGGGGAGGGACAGGGATGTGTCTGGAGATTGTGGGACAGGAACGTGTTCCTGTCTGATAATCTCCATAGGCTCTTTTCTAGGCTGTTAATGTTGCCCCCATTTATTCTCTTACTGACATTTTTAAAGGGACACACACTAGTGAGTCAGTTCATATACATTACACCTATGAGTGCAAAAGAATGTGCTGCACTGCGCTGCATTGCTTTTTCAATTGAATGTAAGCTTCAGATGGGCACCTGCATGTGCATCCAAGAACATGTTTTGATGGCAGCAACACAATGTAGACAGACAATACAGTAGAAGTATGTAGATTTAGACTGAGAGCCAGTGTGGTGTCATGGTTTGAGCATTGGACTAGGACTCTGAAGATCATAATTTCAATCCCCGCTTGGCCATGGAAATCCACTGGGTGACCTTGGCCACATCACACCCACTTAGCCTCAGAGGACAGCAATGGCAAATCCCCTCTGAACAAATCTTGCCAAGAAAACCTCACGATAGTTTCGCCTTGCCAAAAGTTGCCAAGTCAGAAATGACTTGACGCCACACAACAACAACAACGTTTAGTTTTGAAGCTCTTGATTGTACATGATAAAAGCTGCAAATTCTCCTCCTGTTCTGCAGTCCACTTGTGTTTCTTCCATCAGTAAATTCCCTAAAAGTTCTCAACATGGAACTGGAATTCTGATCCCCACCCTCTTAAAAAAAAAAAAAAGCTGATTGAAGCTTGTAAGAGCTGCTGTCTCTTCAATGAATTTGGCACTAGGCATTTGGATTCTAGCCTCATTGTAATTATCCCTTTTATTTGGAACAGCTGTTTCTTAGATGAAGACAGCCTTAATTGTGTATTCAAGAAATATCAGTCCGCACACTATGCTCTCAAATTCCATGTATTGGATGTAAGTGCAATTGCATGCTAATTTCATCTGGTTGGCATCTGGGTTTGCCAATAAAACACTTGATTCTTATGCAAAATAGCCAAGTCATCTCTCCATCCCTTTCATTTATGCAATGAGGGCCTTTCTCATGATGTATACCCAGTGACTAGGAGTGGTAAAAGCAGAGAGTAAAAGTGGGGGGGGGTGATGAAATTTGGAAGGAACCACACAAGAAATAGAAAAGGAATAGAAGACTTTTTAAAATGTTTGACCTAAAGAAGAGAAACCCTTCATGAAGACACTGAAAATCTAGAATGTCACTCAGAATGGTATCAGTGACAACATCAGTAGTTTTTCCTTCCCCCCCCCCCCAGGCTGTGAGGCCATGTTCTAGAAGAGTTTATTTCTGATATTTTGCCTGCATCTGTGCTGGCATCTTCAGAGAATGGTTGGGTAGGAGTGTGGGGGTTTATATACTGTGAGTCCCTGTTGGAGAAGATATGTAAATTTGTGTATTTGAATGGCTAGTTTCTGGGTGGAGACATGCAAGGAGGATTAATGAACAAGGGCTCACAGTATATAAGCCCCCCCACACACACTCCTGCCCAACCATTCACTGAAGATGCCAGCCACAGATGCAGGCGAAACGTCAGAAATGAACTCTTCCAGAACACAGCCTCACAGCCCAGAAAAAAAAATCATGGAAAACCTATGGATGCCAGCTGTGAAAGCCTTCGACTTCACATTGAACATCGGTAGTGTTGCTGTATGTGCCTCCAAGTCAATTGTGACTTATGGTGGCCCTATCTTAGGGTTTTCTTTGCAAGATTTATTCACAGGAGATTTGCCATTTCCCTAACCTTAGGCTGATTGAATGTGACTTGCCTAGTGGGCTTCTATGACTGAATGGGGATTTGAACCTTGGTCTCCCAGAGTCCTAGGACTTCATCATACGAAGAGGGTATTCTGCAATTATAGTAAAATGTTAGTGTATTTGGCCAGTACTTATCACACAACATTGTATCTATCCTGTTACTGCTTTGCATTTCATTTGTTTCTATAGTGCACCTTTTCATTGATGGGGAGAACCTGTCAATGGCTCCCAATATCGCTGCTATTCCATTACTACCCTGGTGCAATAGGTCCCCTCTGCTGCAGTAATGATAGGACAGCAGTCATGTGGCATGAGGGGGTGTGATTCTCCTCCTCTCCCCCTCTCTTCCCCCTCCCCCTCACTATTTCCAAGCAGGTCAAGGTTGTGGTTACTCCGTGCCTTTCAGTGTATTATTTTCATTTTTTCTGTGATTGCATAATTATGGTGAACTGATATGATAAAAATAGTTTTTATCACTTTCCTGTAATTATGGAGTCTCAGAAAAAATTAAAAAATCGAAAGGCCACATGTGCTGAGTAGGGCATACAGCAGGGTTATGGAGCCAGTGTAGAAGGGACCATGGATTGCCAAAGCAGCACACTTACATCACACTCATAAGATTGCAAAGAAGTAAGATACTGAACATTTACAAACTGGTATGTTCCCATTTGCTTCACTAACGTGATTGCTACCAAACACACACACACACACACACAACCAGTCTGGTGTGCTACCACTGGTCCCTAGTCTAATACTCAATAACTAGCTGTACCCGGCATACACATGCTGTTAACAAAACCTGCCCCCCAAATGCCTGGTAGACCTCACCACAACCCTGCAAGGTAGGCCAGTAAATTTTAAAATTCATCCTCCCCCTTCTCAGCATTCCACACTTTTCCCAGAATTGCTGAGGGTGACTCACTCTGTTGCTTACCTGTCGTGGTCGCAGCCACCACCAGTTAAATGCCTGAGTCCTGTCACAGCCCGTGACTGGTGAGTGGCTGAGGGAGTGAGAGGAGGCCCTTGTGAGGCTGGGGGTGTGTATACAGATTGAGTGGCTGGAGTGGATTGTGAGGTGGAGAGAGAATTTGCATGTGGGTGGTGATTGGTTGGGTGTGTTTCCTGAGCAGCCAATCAGCACACTGGGAAAGGCAACATACCCAAGAGTTTTAGATAGATAGATAGATAGATAGACAGACAGATAGATAGTAGGTATAATTGTCTAAATGTAAGTGTTTGTCCTAACTAGAGTAGACCAAATGCATAAATGGGAATGCTGATTTAACAGGCCCCTTTCATTTAATAGACCTATAGTAATCTGAATTAGGACTAATAATTAGATTGAGACCATTGTGTTTTTCCAGTTTTTATTATGTACTTTAAATAATTATCTCAGTAATCCTTACCACAATCCTGTTAGATAGGCTGGCCAGTGATATTCCTCTCCCACTCTCTGTACATACTAAGTGGATAATTTGTCCAAAAAGGCTTGAAACAAAAGACATAACACAAATTGGAAAGTGGCTATATAGTGAAGAAGATATTATTTCTTCACATTTTTATTCAGTGTGTCATTAGGCTGCTTCTTGTTCCACGATGAACTAGGGATGTAAAGTCAGTCAGTTTTGCTTTCTCATGCATTTAATTTTTTAAAACCTGAAGTTCTTTATATCCTAAAGATGAAGAAATTTTCAAATTTTGGTAATTCATTCAAAAATAAAATGAAACAACATTTCACCTGATTTTCAGTGATCAAATTCCGTTGATACAGGTATTGCTAGCACAGAGAGAATCTTGTTGTATTTGCCTTCTGTCTAGGTATTAAAGATGAGGAGCCTTGCAGGAAAAACAATGAGGTGGAATAGGAGTAGTCTCCAGTTTTCACTCTAGCAATTACTAACTGAGCTTGCTGAATTTGAAAGGGTAGGAAAGATTGTGGAAAGGCAGATAAATGTATGGGTATAGAAAGGCCGGTCCTGCTGCCTAACGAAATGGTGAATTATTTTAAGTGGGCCCTTTTAAGAGGCTTGGTTTCAGTGATACAGCAATGGCAGCATTTAAACATCAAAATAAACTATGGTTTATTGCAGAGGGAATAAGACCCCCCTTCTCCTCCAGTGCAGCCACAAGACAAGTTCAGAAGCTGTTGTGTCCAGTTTTCCTGTATCATCTGAAACCATAAACTGGTTCATCTTGACTGTGGTTTGTTTGAAATAAGCCAACTTCAAACCATGGTTTATGAAACTGGTTTGTTTCAACCAATCATCATTAAGGTAAACTGCAGTTTATGGTTTGAGCATAACATAAAGCTATGGATAACAGAACTCTGAAATAAAAAGCTTCTAATCCCCTTGAAGCCATATAAGATAGGAGAGGAGAATGTGTGAGCTATTCCCATCACATTGACACCAATCCCATCATAGTGTTGGTCTGTAATTAGTGAGCACATTTTAGAAAGAAAGAAAAGAAAAGGAAGAGTAATTTAAGGAATAGCAGAAAGGAAAATGAAAAGATATATATTTGAAAACCTTTCTTTGGCTTCATTTGTTCTTCATATGCCATCCCACAGCTCACATGATGTTATAACATAATTTGTTACAAAGCTGTCACAAAGATTTGGTTTGTCAGTGTGTGCTGGAGAAATTTGCAATTTGTTCTCTTTCCCCCCCATCCCAGAGGATAATGAATGCAAACATCATTTTGTTGTAGTCCAGCTGCCAGGCTCTAGGAACAGATGTTTTATTGTTAGCATATATGTTTTTTTTTAAAGCTTTTTATTTTTAGTGAAGGTATCTTCAGTCCCTCTTCCCAAAAGCTGTTTTAAATTAATTAGAGTAAATAGATCCTACAGAGATACTGACATAAGAAACATTTTTGTATATGTGTTTTGTTACACTTTCTCCCTGGTTTTGTGGAAAAATCTCTATTTGTGTTTGCAGAAAGCTATGTTTCTTTGGATACATAGCATTTTAAAATATCCTCAGTGGTTTTGAAAAACACATTTAGTAGAATAGTGGCAACTGCTACAGTTTGTCTAAATTCAACCAAAGGCTCCAGCTAGAGCTGACTCATTGAGTGAATGAGAATTGTTGAGTCAATAAGCCTCATCGATCCAATAGGTCCACTCTAGGTGATAGTAACATTTGGATTTAATCTTGTCTGTACATGCACACATAACTATTTATGTAACCGAAAGAAACACTGTAAAAGTGTTTTACACATTTATATAAAAGATATTGTACATTAATATCTGCTGTTAATTGTGGTATTGTCTTATCCAGTTGATTACAAATATTTTTCAAATGTTGCCCAGTGGAAATTTTCCATGTCTTCTTAACGGATTACTTCTATAGGTCGCTTTCTAACTCGATGTCACCAAATCTTGTTCAGGTGTTAACTATGTTAAGAATAATGATAGCCATCATCATCTAACACTGCAGATATTTTCCCATTAGGGTTCCATTAAAAGTTATAAACAAGCAAAATCAAAACAAACTGGATCCTACTTGCCAGTAGCAGTGTGCCTACTTAACAAATACTCATAGAAGCCTTTTCAGAAGCAGTACTGATGTACAGGACTTCTTTCCTAGGGAAATCTGATAGGCCTATCCATCTAAAATTATTACCATATATACTCGTGTATAAGTAAAAACATTATGCCAAAATAATTGACCCCCCCCAAAAAACCTGGGTCAACTTATATATGAGTCAATATGGTAATCCTGCTTGAAAAAATGGTGGCGGCAGGTCTTTGGGATTTCTCTGCCACAGCAGGGACAGCAGAGGGGCCCTTTAAGAAGCAGCACCACCCCTCCCTGCCTCAGTTTCCCTGCTGGAGAGGAGAGTTTTAAGGAGAATTGGGGGTTGGTGCTTCTTTCAGGCTCTCTTGGCTGAGAGTCTGAGAGCTTAATCCATGCTAAAGGAGCCTGAGGAAGCAATGGCCCTCTCTTCTCTCTCTCTGAGGCAGCTCTTTTGGTGCTTCCCCACCACAGTGGACAGAGGTAACTTCTCTGCTGCAGCAGGGAAGTGCCAGAGATGCTGTCACTGCCATTTTTCCATCAAGGCATTGGAAAAGGCCTCTGGAGAAAGCAGATGTGATTGGTGCTTCTTTTAGAGTAGTAGAATGGAGAAAGGCCTTTTTGAATGCCTGGGTGGGAAAATGGTGGCAGTGGCGACAGCCAGGGATAGCTGGGCCCCTGAGGCAGTACTGGCACTTTCTCCTCTCCACAGAATGAATCTGAAGAGCCCCACACTGAGCCCCAAGGTTTTACCCTTGACTTATCCACCGGTCATATCAAAATCCATAATTCTGGCACCAAAAACCTATCTGCAATTTATACATAAGGTCAACTTATAAACAAGTATATACAGTAAGTGGCCACTGGAAAAAAATTATTTTCCATGCAGCATTTTGTTTTCAGTGTCTTTCCACTGCATTAAGTCTATTAATTTTTATTAATGTGATTTTTGCAGGTTTTTTTCTATTGTGAGTTGCTTTGAGTATTGTTTGGGGGGAGAAGCAGGGAATATGTTTAAATAATAACACTGCCTTAAAGTGCATTTGATTCGTTAGAGAGAATGTGATTAATAGTGCATATAATGTGAAGAATAACACGATTATAGCTTCTAGCCTCTGTAGTTTCTACAGATCAGCAATATTTAGCCCTTTGTCTAGAAATGTCCCAGGAGTCATATATTGGGTGGGGTATCTTTTCATCTTTGTTGCACAAAGGACCGTGTTATACACAGTTTCCTGTATCATAATATCTGAGCTTCTGGAAAGAGTATGGGTTTGTTAGGGTCATCAAGAACAAGAGGGGTCCATGCACATTTGGTGACTGGCCTGGTTCCAAGAGAGGAAACATAGCATTGTAGAAGGAAACAAAAAGGGCAAGGGAGAAGTAGCAACAGAACAGGAGGGTACAAGTCACATGCACACAAACATCCTCATAGTAACAATTACACCATGAGCAAAAATCAATTTACTGTTGTTTTTTAGGTTTCTTCTCATCAATGCAAACAAAATGATCTTGTTTTCCTGGAGCCTGCAGCTGCTGTCCCTCTCCCCAACCCCCAACCTCCTGTCCCACACCATCCAAATCTCCTACTCACTTCTTGGCTCCACTGCAACCCCCATGAAGTAATGGGTGGATGGAGTGGTGCTGTTTTGAACTGGGTGATAGTAACAGCCAGGGGTTGAAAGAACAGATTGCTCCCTCATGATGGTGATGTCATTCTGGCTGATGACGTTGCTGGGACACTTGTACTCCAGACTCAGCTGTTGATTCCCATCTCTGTAAGGGAAGGGCTTGGACAGAAAAAGGCATCCTAGAGATGCCAGGCCACCGGTTCATTAACCTTCCTATCACCAAGCTATAAATAAGCCAGCAAACCCAGTTGCCAAGGACAGAGTGACAGTAAGTTCTGCAGAGAATCAAGTTTGCTGTTTATACTGACCTCCTTCTATACAACTTAGCATGTGTGCTACTACAGAGGTATTCTTCAGCTTCACCTGTCTCTCTTGCAAGCTTTTGTGGGTTTGAGAAGATTGTGGGGAATATTCTAGGGTGGATATTTGGCTAGATCTATAGGGCCTTGCTGTTGTCCTGCAGAAATTGAGTATGTGACAGGCATGGAACCCCACTCCTCCAGTACACAGCCCTCCCCCTGAAATGATCTGGCTACATTGGACCACCAAGGCCTGCATGTAGTTGAGCCGCCTCAGGAATTATCACTCAAAAATATACTAAATGATCAAGTTCTAAGAAATATAAAGACAGCAATTGTCACTTAGCCCCCTCCTGGGAATAATAAAGCCTGCCTGCAGTCTATCTTATACAGACTTACTTGAGAGTAAGCTACACTGAACAGATGGAAGGCACTTCTATATACACATTGTGCTTATGAGAGTCTTCCCATTTAAGAATGTTTAAATGACAATGGAGGACGGAATCCCCCTCTCTGCAAGCACCTCCAAGTAGACAAAAGTAATAATAACCAGCCTGCCAATGTTGAACACCTCCCCGCCCCCCAATTCCAGGATCCCTGGTGATAAGAACCTTTTTTTTAATGGTTGGGTTTTTTTTCTCATAAACTCAGCAAGAACTTGATATCTGAAGACATTAAAGGTGGGAGAAAAGGAAAACAACAGATTTGCCTATCTAGGCAGAAAGCTTGAATTCTTAGCTCCCTTTCAGATAATCTTGTCTGCTATTTTTGATGTCATTGCTGGGAGAATGAGGGTTCCCCAAAGCATATTTTGAAAGCCACCAATCTAAAACAAAGAAACTTGTTCCAGCTGCTTGTTTATGTGATTGGGGAATTATAATTAGAACTGCTGCTGGCTTGGAGTAAACTGAATCTATTATGGGTTTACAGGCCAGAAGCCAGGTCCTCCATTACCAAAAGATATTGCTGAAGGGTGTTTACAACCTGATTTATAACCGATATTTTGGCTGCCATTGCATCCAACAAAGTAGACTTTTGCATATGAATGCTCACTGAACAATACATTGCGTACTTTAAAAGTGCCACATTTTCCTGTTTTTTGCCATGACACTTAACAAACACTGGGCACCAACAGACAGATTGACCCTATGAAAGCTATATCATATTGAAAAATTGCACAACTATGTTTTTAAAGAGATTAACTTTTTAAATCTCTTTTTAAATTTTAATTAACTTTTTTAATCTTGCAGAAAGCGCGGGATGAGTCCTTCCTGAATCTTCGTTTGCGAAGAAAAGCCAGAGAGAGATGTTTTTAAAGAGATTAACTTGAAACAGAAGTAAGATGGGTACAAAATTTGCTTACTTTGCATTTTAGTGTGACTTGACCTAAATTGTACTAACTTGTACCAAAATGCTGTTACACATCAGTGGGTGAATCCACAAATGTTATCTATCTATTTAGAGCAGGGATCACCAGCATTGAGGCCATGATATTGAGAACACAGCTGCGCTGGGCAGGGCACGTTTCTAGGACAGAGGACCATCACCTCCCCAAAATAGTACTCTACGGTGAACTCGCCACGGGTCAGCATAAGAGGGACGCTCCAAAAAAGCGATACAAGGACTCCCTGAAACAACATCTCAGGCTTGGCCAAATTGATCACCAACAATGGTCTGCCCTGGCCTCACATCGGGAGGCATGGAGACGCACTATCCACAATGCTGCAGCCTTATTTGAGAACTCACACCGAACAAGTCTTTTCAGTCATCAGCGCACTTGCAGAAATTGTGGGATGAGTCCTTCCTGAATCTTCATTTGCAAAGAAAAGCCAGAGAGAGAGAGACCCTGCCCTTCAGCCAAACAGGCTCCCAGAGTGGCTTACATATTATTAATTTTACAATTCCCTGAATCTAAGTAAGACAAAACACTCAAGGAAAGGGGAATGGCAGTGAGGGAGGGGATCAATTCCAGCAGGTGTGTCTATTCTTCTCTCCCTCCAAGGCCACAGCAATGGCTGTTGGGATGGATGGAGAGCCTTTCATCCACTGCTGGACCTGGGCATGATAGAGCTGTGCCTGCCGCCACCGCCTCCTCCTCTTTTTTTTTTTTTTAATTAGGTCTTTAAACAGAGGCTGGATGGTCATCTGTCAGGAATGATTTGATTGTGTATTCCTGCATGGCAGGAGGTTGGACTGGATGGCCCTTGTGGTCTCTTCCAACTCTACAATTCTATGGATTCTATGGATGGCTGAATGAACCTTATTGCCCTCTGGAATCAAACTTGCAACATGGTGACTTGCAGTACTGGCATTTAACCACCGTGCCACCAGGGCTCCCCCTTCTCCCCCCTCCTCCTCCTCCTCCTCCTCCTCCTCTTCTTCTTCTTCTTCTCCTCCTCTCTCTCTCTCTCTCTCTCTCTGAGGCCACAGCAGTGGCAGTTGTGATAGAGGGGGGAGGGAGGGGCTTATATATATACTTCTGTAACACAAAATACCACACTGTTGCATTTTAAACCACTGTAGTAATTCACTTTGGTTACAGGGTATATTCTCTTTGTTCCCATGACATATTGCCTCTCCAACTACCTACACTTTTGGTTGCCTCAGCGTGGGAGTAGTTAGGGTCATGAATAATCCATGTGATGACTGTGTGCATGTGTCATGATCCACATTGCCCATCTCCCAAAATCAAAATGATGTCCAAGCTGTAAAATGTCTTACTAGCCTGATGTAATACTTCTTATTCAGAATAAAGGCTTGCTTTCCTCCATTTCAGCCCCCAATGCATATTTTTCAATGACTCCTAGTTTTTGAATCTTTGGATATGACAATACAGTACAAGTTACTCAGATGTAAGCCCAAAGTAAATGCATATAGGTTTGTAGTTCCAATCTTAATGTTAGGGTAGTGGGGCGTAGGAGAGGAGAAAGGAACATTTAGCCATGGGTGGGGAGGGGTGGAGGCTGCAAAAAGAATTCTTGCTTGCAGAGGGAGGGGAAAGGAATCTCTTCCTCTGTTTCATTTGTGAATGTTTCTCAAGCAACAATCCTATATATGTCTACTCAGAGGTAAGCAATGTTTATTTCAATTGAACTTGCTCCCAGGTAAATGTATAGATATATGATTACTTCCAAGTAAGCTACATTGACCTCAATGGAACTTACTTCCATGTAGCAATATATGTGTGTGTGTGCTTAGAAACTGCATAGACTTCAGTGGAACTTACTCCCTTCAGCACTCTGGAGATATCCTTTCAGCACCCTCCCCTCATTGGATAGAAAGGGAAAAAATGGAGAAGGATCTTGTGCATGTGCAAACAGCTTAATCCCAACAGCAGATCTCCCCCTGAGTAACAAAGTAGCTTACCGCACTCTGAAGTAAAGTGGCACTGCAGCAGGAAGGTTCCATCTTCCGTGCTGCCTTACTGCATGATGTTGTTGTTCTTTCATAGAATCATAGAGTTGGAAGAGACCACAAGGGCCATCCAGTCCAACCCCCTGCCATGCAGGAATACACAATCAAATAACTCCTGACAGATGGCCATCCAGCCTCTGTTTAAAAACCTACAAAGAAGGAGACTCCACCACACCCCAAGTCAGTGCGTTCTACTGTTGCACAGCTCTTATTGTCAGGAAGTTCTTCCTAAAGTTTAGGTGGAATCTCTTGTCTTATAGTATGAGTCCATTGCTCCATGTCCTAGTCTTTGGAGCAGCAGAAAACAAGTTTGCTCCATCCTCAGTATGACATCCCTTCAAATGTTTAAACATGGCTATCATGTCACCTTTTAACCTTCTCTTCTCCAGGCTAAACATGCCCAGTTCCCTAAGCCTGCATCATAGGTGATGGCTTCCAGACCTTCCACCATTTTGCTAGCCTTCTTCCGGACACGTTCTGGACACAACTAATTGCATGTTTGAAAGAATTGGCATAGGATCATTAAAAAACCCGTTAGCAAAAAGACATGGTTTTACCTCAGTTTCCCATGTGACTGGAATAGAACACCGGAAGAATGACAATGTCACATGATAAGCCAGCATGGAAGGTAGAACCTTCCAGCTGCCCTGCTGCTCTACTTCAGAGTGTGGTAAGCCCCAAAGAAAATGGTGGGAGAGTAAGCAAGCATATGAAGGGGTTACAATGGGAAGAAACAGAGAGTGTGGCTGGTTCTGCATGACAGCTCCTATGAGCTGCACATGTGCATGTTGGTTAAAATTTTTATATTAGGTTATTTACATACACATACACACACACAATAAAATGTATTATTAGAGGAAAGTGCACACAGAAGTGATGAAAGTAGTATTAGTATTTTTGGGACATTTGCTTGCAAAGTACATACCTTAAAGGAAATGCATGCCAAAATTATGATATAAAAAGTGTACATATTTTTGTGAGGATTGAAAAAAATGCCAAACTGGTGTGGAAATTGGATGAAACAAACTTAAAGTTGGAAAATGAGAAACAGAGTGAAGCCAATACTTAACAGATTCATCCATCTCTGATAGTAGTAAACCATTTATTACAAATGAAGAAAATAGCTTCCATCACTCAAAGCTGTACATTAAATGCACCTCTAAACACCTAGAATGTGGTGGTGTCATGTGAGAATGGGAATTTAAGCTTCAGTAAGTGATGCTGCTAAGGCTAGACTACTAGGCAAAGGACTGAGGCCCTTCAAGCTGAGGAGTCTCCTAATACAGGATCCCTTCACACTGTCCAATTATAGTGCTATGAATCCATTTTAACTGCCATAACTGCATCCAGTGGAATCCTGGGGCTTGTAGTTTGGTAAGGCACCAGAACTCTCTGGCTGAGAATTCTAAGTGACCCTCCTAAAAATGCCACCCCTAGCATTTCGTAGAATGAAACCATTGCAGTCAAAGTGGAACCGTAATGCTATAATTTTGTAGTGCAAGTGGGCCCTGTGACAGTCTCACATCCCTCAGCACTCACTCCCTGCCAACACCAGTGCTCTGTTTACATCCCTCAAGCCTCCGCTGCAGGGTCCCACAACAGAGGCAGTACATGCTTCCTTTCCATATTCTTTCTTTTTTTCAATTTTAGAACAGGTCAGGCAATTTTAGAAACGGGTGTGCTATGGAGAAAGCTGCAGTCGCACATTTCCCCAGGTATCTTCATTTCACCAGGTTCCCTTTAGCTGGGGAAATCAATGTAAGGAGGGCAACACCACTTTGACAGTCTGCAGTGTGCCCAAACTTCACTAAGGGCTTGTCTACACAGGAAATAAAACCTGTACTCACCCCTGTATTCAAGGCACAGTTGACACATGACATTTTCAATGATGCATATTTTCACCTGGGTTTCTGTAGGGAACCCCAGATCTGTAAGCATGCTCCAGATTCAAGAGGGAAACCTGGATTCCTGGCTGTGTGGTGGCCAAGGATTGGCTATGGAGCAAAGCTGAGGTGGGACTTCCATTGGATGGGATTCCATTCTGATGCTTTTTAAAAACTTTAAAAACATTTTTTTTTATTGTGTGCATCTCTGGATAAGTGTATTTCTTCTTATCCAGAAATAGAACACTCTGGGACCACATATATTCATTTATTTGCATGCATAAGCGAACGGGGGGGGACCCACACCAGAGCTATAGGACACGTGACCGGCATAGGCCTGCCCTTTTACTCTGACACAACTAACAGTGTGCAATCAGAGAAGCCCAGCTGCAGATCAAAGAACTATGCCACAGCTACGAGGTAGGTGTGGGGTTTCCTGCCTGGGTAGTCAACCCCTGTGTTACTAAAGAAAGAAAAAAAGTGAGGTGCTTCTGTCTGGTAAGAAAGGAGGAAAGCAAGTCCAGGATTGTAGTGGTAGAAGAGAAAGATTATCAGGGTAAGGAAAGGAAAGAAACAGAGGGAGGGACGGACAGATGGACGGAGGGCACAATTATGGGATAATGTGCTGGCTCAATTAAATGGGGGGGGGCTTGTTTCCTCTCCTTTCCTAATTGGAGCTGCTTCTCATTATTCTCAAACAAATAAATGCAGTGGTGGAATTACAAGCAATTTCTCTATCCCAGTCTCCAAGGGAAATAAAGAAAATCAGGACTCTGTGCTTTAATATCTATGATTTAATATCTATGAAGAGGACAAATGTTGGGTCATTTCAGTTTGTTACGCAGAAGTAAGAACAAACGCCTGCTGAAATCCTCTCTTCTGCACAAGAAATAAAGATGTAGATTCCTGGCTTCCTTTACAACTGCATTTTTTGTAAATCATGAGCGTTATCCCTGTTGTTATCATTTGTTGTCAAACTGGCTTCAATTTATGGCAATCTTATGAAGGGAAGACCACCTAGTCATCAACTGCCCTACTCAGGTCTTGCAAATTTGGGACTATGGCTTCCTTGACTGAGTCTATCTACCTGTAATGCAGTCTTCCTTTTCCTACTGCCTGTCACTTTACTGAGCATTATTGTCTTTTCCTAATGAGTTATGTCATCTCATGATAGGTCCAAAATTTATTTATTTATTTATTTATTTATACCCTGCTCTTCAGCCACAAGGCTATCAGAGCAGCTTACAAATTGTTTTAAGCAATAGCAATTTACACATCTACACTGCATTAAGCAGTTTCCAATGTGTGTTAGCTAATTGCCCCCACAAGCCGGGTACTCATTTTACCGACCTATGAAAGGATGGAAGGCTGAGTGAACCTTGGAGCCCGCTGGAATAGAACTTGCAATGTGGTGACTTGCAGTACTGGCATTTAACCACTGTGCCACCAGGGCTCCTTATATGATATGCTCATGATAGGCTCAGTTTAGTCATCTTAGCTTCAGGCTTGATTTCTTCTTGGAGCCTTTTATTTTTATGTTTGGCAGTCATAGTATCCATAGAAATCTCCTTCAGCACCACATTCCAAAGGAGTTGGTTTTCTTCCTGCCAGCTTTCTTCACAGTCCAACGTCCATAAGCATATATGGAAATTGGAAGTAGAATGGCATAGATGATTTTGACTTTGGTGTTTAATGATATATCTTTATACTTGAGGATCTTGTCTAGTTCCTTCATAGTTGCCCAAGTCTTAGTCTTCTTCGGATTTCTTGACTATGGTCTCTACAGTGATACACTTGGCCATCCATAGCCACAGATTCTTTATCCATGAATTCAATCAACCATTTTATATAAGGGACACCATTTTACTGTGCCATTGTATATAATGGGACTTGAGCATCTAAGGATTTGGTATCCACGGGGTGTCCTGGAACTAAATCCCAGCAGATACCAAGGGCCCACTGTAAGTATAAGCAGCAAGAGCAACAGCAGCATAGCAGGATCAGTGTTTGTGTCACTATAGAGTAAAAGTACTGCTCCCTGCCCCAAGAATCTCACAATCAAATACTTATCAGAAGGAAATCAGAGGACAGAGAATGAAGTTCAAGTACAAGGTAAATGGAAGGAATGTAAAAGTTACATGTATGAGATTATCACACTACACTGTTATAGCGCTATTATTCCACAGGAGGTAGCCAAAGCAGTCAAAGTGGAATAATAGCACTATACAGTAACAGTGTAGTGTGATAATCTCCATAGTTAGGCCTACTTATAGAATAGTCTAAGTAGGGTATGGGTTCAAAATTTAGGAGTATGTGACAAAACTTTTGTGGAATGGGTAGGTTTTGAGAGGAAGTTGAAAGAGAGAGGTTGTTGTGCTAATTTTTTTTTAAGTTTCTGCACTCTATTTCTATGCATGCAGTTAAGTAGTTAAACTAGTATTGGCCTTGGTTTGGGAATGGGATAAAATCAATCTTCAAATCCTCTCAAAGCCAGAAAACACATCAGGTGATTTTGTGTAAGCCATGCATTCTTAAGCCCAGCCTGCTGCACATGGTAGCTGTGATGATCAAATGGAGAATAAGAGCTAGATGTACTGCCCCAGGTTCCATGTGATAGATGTGATACATATGAAAATGCACAAGTAATAAAGATCCAAGATTGTTGTCTTCCTGTGCATCTTAAATAATAAAACGTTCTTGTGAGCTGAAAGCACCAGTACCCAGAAGAAATTGCCCACTGTCTCTATGCACGAGTCATTGGTCTCAGCTTGCTTCCTTGTAGTCCATTATCAAAAGTGCACCCAAATCAGTAACTAATGCTGAAATATAGTGTGTGTTCATCTGAGTGGATCATTCTTACCCTTGTATGTGTAATATTCCTTCAAGTTGCCTGTCCCAACTTGAAGGATGTCCCCATGAATTTCACAGGATTTTCTTAGGCAAGGAATACTCAGATGTGGTTTTGCCAGTTCCTTTCTCTGAAATACAGCCTATAGCACCTGGTGTTTGTTGGTGGTCTCCCATCCAAGTACTAACCAGGGTTGATCCTGCTTAGCTTTCAAGTTCAGATGGGATCTGGTGCCTTTAGGGTAGTTAGGCCCCAGCATTCTTACCTTTACACATGCTTAAACATAATCTTTTTCGATATATGAGTGAACAGTACCTTGGCTACCAAAAGCTTGGAAAACACTTCTCTGCCCTCTGACAGAAATTGCCTGGCATCATGATGATGGTGGTGGTGGTGGTGATTTTAGCCTACTTGTCTTATCTTGAAATATCTCTTAAATATTTCAGGATCTGTTGACTACTTTGTAATACAGCTGCCATGCATGGTATCAAAACCTTTGCTCTTCTTCTGTCTAACGTGCCTGCAAAGTAAGCCTTCATGAAAAGATTCCCATCACATTCCTAGTTTACCAGAATAAGCAAGTTGCTTTTTTGAAGGAGAAGTGAAAAGGGGTGCAGTGGTTAAAAAAAATATTAAAATCTTCTCTGTCTTTCACAAATGTTACCCCGACGAGCCTTCAACAAAGAGCCACAAATGAAGACAAAGTTTACTTCAGCCAGAAGGGAAGAAAACCAAGTGCAGAATAAGGCCAGCTAAATCCTTTCACTGGCCAGCTCTGAGATTATCATCTCTCCCTGGTAAATGAAATGTGAATCCTCAGCAAAGGGAGCAAGGTGACATCAATTTGCATCAGACTAGCCATAGGAGTCTGGTGGGGAGAAAATGTATCATCCTCAGCCAAGCAGCTATTTCTGACTAGAGGTCATGAAGTGTATAGCTGTCAGGAATATGTTGCTAAGGAACCAGGGTGGAGTCTAGAGGAGGTTCTCCATGTGAATCATCAGAAAACTGAGAACTACAACAACATGTAGAACTCCCTAGGCTTACAGAAATGCTGTTCTATCATCACCAACAACACAACAATTTATTTCCATGAAGTTTATGAGCAGGCCTTTAAAGAAGATGTTGAAATGACCACCCCCACCCCATGTCTGCTCCCATAAACCACAGTAACACACAAATGAAGGAATATTTGTAATAGTTTTAGTTGATGGGCCACATTACATTGTTGCTGGGTGTTAATGGTTTAGAGCTAAGCTCATCCAGAGGGTCACAAATTTTACCCTGGTTATTTCTGAAAACAGAATAAGGGTAATTGTTATATTGTGCACAGAGACTAGATTTTGTACAGTTTCAGTTTTCAGTAGTGTCATCCACTGGATCAAGGAACGTGACAAAGCTTGTGTTGACCCCAAGATAATAACTAGGAGGCAGAAAGACCCATTGGTGTTAAAGGCACAAAACACCTCAAACTATTTTCCACAGTGTTCATCCCCTCAGAAAGGTATGCAAATTTCATCATTTTCTGCCAGACAAAATGTTTCTCTCTTTTTAAAAAAAGTCTCAAAGGCCCTCTGGATAAGGCCAATGGATTTCTGGGTGCCAAGAAGCAGAGACAAGCAGCAGAGGTGGCTGACTGGTGGACCAAGAGGGAAGGCATCCTCTCCCAGCTCTGTCCAAGAAACAACCAGCAAGAAGCAGGATAACTGATTTGTTTCCTGGTGCACTAGTAAAGGCCTCACTACTTGACATCTAGCCCTCTTTCACCTTGAGGGCTTTGATTAATGGAATGATGTTGTACAAATGTCTTAGAAAATGAAAAATGCTATGGATCTTGCCACAACAGACATTTGTAAATTGGGGGCAGGGGAGAATGGCAGGGTATAAATGGCAAATAATGGGCCATTAGCCAACCATTAGCCAGACACTAGTCCTCCTTGCATATCTCCACCCAGAAACTAGTCATTCAAATACACAAATTTACATATCCTATCCAACAGGGGTTCACAGTATATAACCCCCACACACACACACTCCTACCCAACCATTCTCTGAAGATGCCAGCCACAGATGCAGGTGAAATGTCAGAAGTCAACTCTTCCAGAACACAGCCTCACAGCCCAGATTAAAAAAAAAACAAGGAAAACCTATGGCAGAGTCACTGTTTGCATTTCCTGTTCCATGATATAAATGGGCAACAAAATACAGTTGTCCCACCACATTCACAGATTTGGTATTCACGGACTTAAGTATTCACAGCTTGAAAATATTCTTTAAAAAATAATAATCCAGAAAGCAAACCTTGATTTTGCCATCTTATATAAGGGGCACCATTTTGCTATGCCATTGCATATAATGGGACTTGAGTATTCACGGAGTTTGGTATTCACGGGGGTGCTGGAACCAAACACCAGCAACAACTGTATGAAGGGACAACTGTATGCCTTTCAGAAGGCAATCTGCACATTCTCAAAAGAACTTATTCTTACACCCTGTACTTTTCAGCAGGCATTCAACCTGCCATACCATAATTTTTAACAAATGTAAAATGAAAACAAAACAACAATCTGAGTATTTGATCTGAGAATCCAAATATAAGCTAACAAAAACACCCTACTCTATTAGCTAAGACAACAATGATTGCTCGCTTCAAGTGGCTCACTGGAGGTCCAGGAGAACAGGCACATTCTGTAGCTAGGTGCTCTCAGGTCACCTCACCCCTCCTTCTTCTCCCACGCTTGAGTAACTGGCCACTGTAGCACCTTCAATTCTTGGCAGCTGCAGTGAGTGGGTGAGGGGAGAGCAGAAAGCTGTGTGTGCAGAATGCTACACTCCACACACTACGATCTAGGATCTCTGCCGGTGTATGCATATATGTAAAACAGTCACACACAATGTAGAGTGTGACAGATACTACACTATTATTCAGCCATACAAACATTTAACACTGATGTGAAGTCAGAAGCTTTCACGGCCAGCATCCATAGATTTTCCTTGATTTTTTTTCTGGGCTGTGAGGCCGTGTTCTGGAATAGTTTCTTTCTGACGTTTCGCCTGCATCTATGGCTGGCATCTTCAGAGAATGGTTGGGTAGGAGTGTGTGTGGAGTTTATATGCTGTGAACCCCTGTTGGGGAGTAATTTACACAAATTCACATATACTCCCCAACAGGGGTTCACAGCATATAAACTCCACACACACTCCTACCCAACCATTCTCTGAAGATGCCAGCCACAGATACAGGTGAAACGTCAGAAATAAACCATTCCAGAACACGGCCTCACAGCCTGGAAAAAAACCCAAGGAAAATCTATTTAACACTGAACTTAAATCAAACACAGCTAGGGCTGGGGTAGGGAAGGAGACAAAAGATTTGCTTTACAATCCACTATTACTCAAGAATGACACAAACAATACCAAAGACACAGTAACAGTGAGTGTTTGAGGAATGGGTTGTAGAACAGATTTTGTCTTGATTGGAATAGCTACCGGTAATTCATGTGAGTTAAACAAAACCAACACCAACTGTACAATTCTTCTAAAATTACTCTTCCTTTGTTCTTGTGCGCCTTCAAGTCATTTCCAACTCATGGTGACCGTAAGGTAAACTTCTCATGGGGGTTTTATTGGCAAGATGGGGGTTTATGCTTTCCTAGGAGAGTGAACTTACAACAGGGCATTGAAAACAGCAGAGCAACAATTGATGCGTTATGTCAGAATTCCTCTTATAAGAGGGAAGTGGAGAAAGCTGACCTGAGCTCAAAAAAGTAAAGGACATTAATTCAAAAGAATAAACCAGTAGATAATAAAATGAAAACAAACCTGTGAGAAACTATTTGTATATGTACTTCTTAAAAGGATCAGCAAATATCTATGCATCCATCTGAAGTTGGAGTTTATACAATGTATATGTTCAAATATTAAAAGGATGATGAGGTCATTCATCCATTAAGTAATAGTGGGTGAGTCTTGGTGCACATTTATTGATGTTTTTTCCCCTTTTAGAGACTTGGCAAAAAGGAAATCTGGAAGGAAATCCAAGGGCGATCAAGTCAAACCTTCTGCCCCAGAGTAAGAATGTTTTTGTGTAAAAGGATACAATAGCTAAAAGGTGGGTTTGGGAAGGGGGTGAGGCAGAAGATGTCATGTAGTTCCATTTGGCAGAACTTCATGCTACATCTTCCTTTTCCATACTAACTATTAAAGACATATGTGCCCTGTCCCATAGTCAACCTGACAGCCCTGTCCAGAACTCAGATCTTCCTGCTCATTACCTGTATTTATCTAAACCTTGACTCTCTTCAGGCATAATTTCACCAGATCATGCTAACCCATCCCACTGTCATTTTAACATAATTTACTTTCTTTCAGAATATAGTGGCCACAACACTAGTTGTCACTTAAGGGTGGCAAGGGGAAGCAGAAAAAATCTGATGGCCCTGAGCACTATATTTCTCCAGTGCCTTACTTCCTTCATGGCCATTGCATTCATGGCTTTCTTCTTCCTATCATTACCACCTATGTCAGTGATGGGCAACCTTTTGAGCTTGGTGTGTCAAACTTCGCCAAAAAACTGAGAATAACTTGGGTGGTGTGTCACTTTGAGGAAAAAACATCTCTGTCGGCAGAAGTGAGGGCAAAGATCCCAACCGGAAGTCCCAGAACTAGACACTCTGTGCCGGACTTCTGTTGTTTTGGCCTACAAACCTCCGGCACAGAGTGTCTAATAGGGGAGGATGAAACATTTGTGACTACAGTTGTCCCTCCACACTCGTGGGTTTCACATTCGCAGTTCCACATATTCACGGATTCCCGCTTTGTGGAGGGTGGGAGAGGGGAGGAAAATGGGACCGGGGCTTCGAAGCCCTGATCACCACTTTAGGGAGGGTGGTGAGGTTGCAGGTGGGGGGAGGAGGCCTACGGCCAGTGGCATCAGATATGGCTATGCGTGTCAGTGCTGACACGCGTGTCATAGGTTCGCCATCACTGACCTATGTCAATGTTGTTACACTAATGTAGTGTAGCAAAAGGCCATTGAGTGTTATGGAATACATGTAAAAGGTAACACATTGATTTCACTGAATTTGTCCCTCCTTTTCACACACTGCTTCTCTGTGTTGGTCACAAAAAAATTACCACCTCTTTTTTTTACCCACCCCTACGTGGTGATTTTATTTTATATAAATCTTGAGAGCCAGTGTGGTATAGTGGTTTGAGCATTGGACTAGGACACTGGGAAACCAGGGTTTGAATCCCCACTCAACCGTGGAAACCCACTGGGTAATCTTGGCCAAGCCACACTATCTCAGCGTCAGAGGAAGGCAAAGGCAAACCCCCTCAGAACAAATTTTGCCAAAAAATCCCCCCTCCATGATAGGGTCACCTTAGGGTCACCATAAATCTGAAATGACTTGAAGGCATACAACAACAACAAATCTTGAGGAGAGATCAGAAAAAGAACAGTTTGTTCTGCCAAAAAGAGTAAAAACATCTTTCCAAATAGACTAGTTTGCTTCCTAGGAAGTTCAAGCACATGAGATCCAGCGTGGTATAGATATGTGCATGTTGGACAAGGGGTCCAGTAGATCAAGGGTTCAAATCTGTGTTCAGGCATAGAAGCCCCAGCTTCACTCTCTATTGCCTTACGATGGATGCTTTCCCCTCAACCCCTCTGAAGCACTGAGATTTTCCTGTTGCATATCATATCCACAAATTCTCCAGGCATGTGCAAAGCACAGGAAGGAAAAAAAGTTGAAGACCCCCCTCCCCATTCATACAACAGCTTCCTCATTTAAATGTCTGCATATTAGAATTTCCAAAGGCTCACAGTGCTTCTGAAACAGAGCTGTCCCTTTAAACAGTCGAATACACTGGACTAAAAAAAAATGACATGATACGATACGATATGATACGATACGATGCAATGCAATACAATATGATTGCTGACTGGAGTCCAGGCTGTTGCAGTGTTTGGAGGGTGAAAGCGGGTTGAATGAAGACCAGACAGTGCTCCCCCTACCTTCTGATCTCCCCCCACCCCATTTTACCCATTCCCCCCTAGCTGGTGAAGCAGCTGCACATCAACAACAAAAAATGGCAAGACCACCATGCTTGACAGAGGAGGATGCCAAGGTCACCTTCCACCATGAACTGTCCCACTGTCCAACAACCCCACACACCAATCCAGGTTCGGAATACAAGGCACACATCTAAAAAAGCCAGTTTTGCTACTTAAATGTGGAGTAAAGTTTTTTTTTCTTAAATCTCATTAAAGCCTAAAAGAAGCACATTCACTCGGAAAATGGAGGAACATTGTGTGTTCTAATAGCATCCAAATTGAGGTAAGGATGAATTACTATTTAGCAGGTGTAGATTCAGCCTTAGTCTTAGGAATCGGTGGGTACACTCCACTCTGTGGCTTGGAGGGCCTCACCACACCAATTCCTGATCCTCTAAGGCTCCAGAAAATCACACTGCTACTGCAGCCAGCATTTTGGTGAGTGGAAGTGATGTCGCTCCTAGTCACATTTGGGGGGCTGGGGGAGGTGTTCCAAAAAAGCATTATCAAGCAGGATTAGACTTTAGCAAGTGTCATTTTGGCTGAAAACCCCCCTTTTTTTGGCCAAAAATGTGAAGGGGTTGCCAGGGGTTGGAGGATCAGTGGGAGTCTGGGTGGCAAGTACAACACTGGAAAAAACCCTCCCAGGGTTTCCTGTCCTGGTGTCACTGCCCTCCAAATGGTCAGAGTTAGACCAACCTGCACTTGAATCCCTGGAGAGCTGCTGGGGATCAAGAGACTAAACCTAACTAGATGGACCAGTGATCTGAATCAGTTTAAAACAAGGGTGCAAATCATGTGGTTAGGGCTGCTGGGAGTTGCAGTCCAACAACATCTGGAGGGACACACAATTTCCATTCTGGTGTAAATCAAGTTGCTACTTTATGTTTGATGCAAGAGAGGTTTTCTTCATCAATTTGTCCTCATTAGCCTGGTGTGTTATTCATCCCAGCATAGTCCTGGATGCTTCTCATATCTAGTCCAAGCCAATGGGACATTCCAGCCCATTGAAAGAGGCTGGACTATGTCCACATGCAGGGTACACATAATATGTGGAACTGATCTAGTTACTTACAGGGCTGCTGCTGGGACTTGTTTACTGCATTAGGTGCAGCATATGCTGTATCTGGAGAGTTCCTGGAATCCTAATTTATGACAGCCTCTCTGCCAGCTATGCATGCACATGGGCTGTTGGAAGACAAATCCCACATGTGACTGTGTAGCAATCCATCCAAACTGCATGCTTCCTCTTACTGAGAGTTGTAGATTGAATGACCTAGTTCCTGGATGGTTCTTTTAAGACCTCATTCTTTTCTTTTATAGCTGCTTATATTAAAATCTCAGGGCTTACTGTATTTCTCTCAAAAAAGGCGGGGAGAGGGAAGAGCTATAAGTCAGAATGTGAGGCAATGCTCACTCTATAAGACCATACAGGTCCTGCTTTCTTGTGGGGGATGAGGTAAGGACAGAAGCAGCATGCTAAAGTCACCTGCTCCCAATCCTGGCCCCTGGTGCCAGTGTTGTTCTTTCCAAGTTACTTTGACATGTCAACATAGGAAAGTTTAAAGAAAATATCTGTAAAATTAGGTGGCAAGGAGCAATTACTGTACCCCTATAATCTAGAACCATACCTTATGTGACACGCAGGCCCACCAGCTGAATTTACATCACTGTTCAGCCTGGCCACCTCGTCACTTACGCTACCACCAAATAAATATCTGTGGAGACCACAGTTCCACAGTTGCTACCTTTATGTCAAACATCCCCCTTATCTTTTCCTTTGGACTGCAGTTTGACTTAATCTGGATAGTACTTGTATTGGTGTGCATGTAATTACAGGGTTAGCATGTCAAATAAATACTAGTAAGGGAAATGATTCATGGGGAGTCTGGATTTGATAAACAAAATATAAAGATTGATTTATTGTGTAAACAGTGTAACAGAAATGCTTTGAACTTTGTCTCCAACTTGGTTAACTTCAAACCGGTCACTAGTCCCACTCTGTGGTGACCCTATAATTTCAGAAACTGCCAGACTCAATAACATAGAATCATAGAGTAGGAAGAGGGCCATCCGGTCCAACCCCTTGCCATGCAGGAATACACGATCAAAGCATTCCCAACAGATAGCCATCCAACCTCTGCTTAAAAACCTCCAAAGAAGGAGATGCCACCACATTATGAGGCAGTGTATTCCACTTCTGAACAGCTCTTACTGTCAGGAAGTTCTTCCTAATGTTTAGGTAGAATCTCTTTTCCTATAGTTTGAACCCATTGCTCCGTGTCCTAGTCTCTGGAGCAGCAGAAAACAAGCTTGCCCCATCCTCAGTATGACATCCCTTCAAATATTTAAATATGGCTATCATGTCACCTCTCAACCTTCTCTTCTCCAGACTAAACGTACCCAGCTCCCTAAGCCACTCCTCATAGGGCATAATGGCTTCCAGACCTCCCACCATCCTGGTTGCCCGCCTCTGGACATGTTCCAGCTTTTCAATATCCTTCCTGAATTGTGGTGCCCAGAATTGGACACAGTATTCCAGGTGAAGTCTGACCAAAGCAGAATACAGTGGCACTATTACTTCTCTTGATCTAGACACTATACTCATATTAATGCAACCTAGAATCACATTGGCTTTTTTAGCTGCTGCATCACACTGCTGACTCATATTCAGCTTGTGGTCCACTAAGACTCCTAGATCCTTTCCGCATGTACTGCCCTCAAGCCATGTGTCACCCATCCTATATCTGTGCATTTCATTTTTACTGCCCAAGTGTAGTATCCTACATTTCTCCCTGTTGAAATTCATTTTGTTAGTATCGGCCCAGGTTTCTAATCTGTTGAAGTCATTTTGGATTCTGATCTGGGATATTAGCTACCCAGCCTAATTTGGTGTCATCTGCAAACTTGATAAGCATACCCTCTATTCCCTCATCCAAGTCATTGATAAAGATGTTTAATAGCACTGGGTCCAGGACAGAACCCACTGGTTACTTCTCTCCAGGATGAAGGGGAGCCATTGGTGACAAGTGGTTTAGGTTATTTCTTTCCTCTCACTCTGTACAGTACTCCAATCAACCTCTATTTTTCTCAACAATGGTTCCACTGCACATACAATCCCTCAGCTCCTCTCACAATCATACACACATTCCAGCACTCTCCTCATCACATCACATTTCCAACTCCCCCTTTCAACTGTCATCTCTCTTTTCATTCTAGGAGACCCTTTCCATACCATTTTCCTGCCACAGGATTGGCTCCTTTGTGCTCTCTTCCCATTCGCTCATCATTCCCCTTGCCATTCGCTCTCTTCCCATCAGACGGTCATTGTATGCTCTCCACACCTTAGGTTCTAGGAGCGCCATTACACTCAGTTGGGCCGTGGGGAGGGGGGAGCTTGTGGCCCTCCAGATGTGATTGGACAGTGGGCTTCCTAGGAGTCCTGCATTGTACAGGACATTCCTTAACTGGGTTCATGAAGTCGGGTCCCATATTGGGGTGATACAGGATGCCCTATTGTATGTATGTGGGGAAATCATCATTGTAATGTAATAAACTCTTGTGTATTTCCATGCAAAATTCAGTCTAGGCATTTACCCTGCATGCTTCAGTTCTCCAACTCCCCCTTTCTCTTATTTCACTAGGCAATTTTAGCCAACTGGAGCAATGGATCATTCAACACATGACCTAATTTAAATATTATTACTCTTTGTTTAAGTTCTTCCTTTTTAAGTTAAAGTCTCCATGCGGCTGAAGCCATGATGTTGTTGTTGGTGATTATTGCAGTTGTTTGTTTTCAAGTCACCATGTAGTCCACTCCGCTCAAAGGCTAGGTGAGTCTCATTCTACCCTAAATCCTCTTAGTTAGTTAAGAACCTTTTAAAAGTTTGTTTTAATATATAGATTAAGATTGATATACCTTCAGTAAACTTTTGACATGCATTTTTAAACTGACTTCTTTGTTTTTAATGAGTCTAATTGGTTGGGTGATCAGACCACACATTTACATGTTAATTGAGCTGTCTCTGCATTCTAATGTGTCACTCTGTCTTGAATTTGAAAGAAAAGGTTTTTACTTTTAAGGAAGATATTTTTATTTCTTTTTTTAAAAGGGCTAGATCCCTGGAATTTTTTAAATACATTTTTAATTTTAGACTCATACCTCCCTACACCTACTCTCATATCTGAGACCAGGCACCAGCCGCACAACCACCAAACAAATCCCCAAGCATCTGGAATGTATGCAGTAATCAGGCCTTATGTATCAAATGCTGAGGATCTGTGTGCTGGCACTGCAACTGACACAGCACCACTCATCCTTTTCTCTCGCAGTCCATCCATGGATGCTCAGAAGTAAGCCCTATTAACATAATCAGCATCACTGAGAATTGCTACCAACTTTAATTGGTAGTTCCTCCATAGCAGAGGAAAACAAAGATGCTGAGAGATGTTTGTCTCTAGCTCAGTCAATGCATGTTTTAGTATCCTCTTCTGCAGCTTATGGAGAAATCAGATCATTTTCACATTTTTATTGGCAAAGAGAAAAGAAAAATTGATTGCTTGCAATCCCCCCCCCAAAAATAATCCTCCTTCATGCAAGTCATAAAATATTAGATGCAGTGAGAATCTGTGGCTACGATTCAAAAACTCTTCATGGAGACCAGAGGAATGTGCTAACTTAAATCTAGCTGTATCAAGATAAATGGTATGCTGCAGTGTGAAATGTGTAAAACTACAAATCCTTGCCCAGTAGAACTTTGCACATATTTGTGTGAATTGTACATTGCATCATTTTAAGTCTTTAAAATTTGTATTGATTAAAGGACAATTCAGATTAAATCTTAGTGTGCTAGACCCTAACATAGGTTTTAGTACAGTAATTTACAGCATCACCACACTTAGGCATTCAGTGTGAAATTGCTGAGCTTATTCTCTCTCTTTTTTTCTCTCTCCAGAGAATCCATACAAAACCATCATTCAAAGATTGCCACCCCATTTCCCCCTATTGTTTTGCCATCATTTCTCAGCCTGTAGAAAATCTGAGAAGAATGCCAGAATAACCTATCTGAACAGGTTTATACTCCCCTATGAATCTAATACCTCTCTGATAAATTTATATTTTAAAGCCACTTTCTTATGGAGTGATATACGATTTCTCTTTTCCAAAGGACAAGGTTCAGATTTGGCCAGTGACAAATGAGGCAGGTTTAGTACCCATTTGTGACGGACAGCTATGGGGACAAATGAAAACAGTGGGCTTCAGGAGCCAATCCGCTGAGAGGAAGCAGCAAGGGGCGGGGCTTCTGGAAGTTTTTAAGTGGGTGTGACAGTTGAAGTGAGGGGAGTTGAAGTGAGAGGCTTGAGCTATGAAGTTGAAGTTAGAGGCTTTGAAGTATGATAGAGGCTGGAAATGAAGTAAATGTGCAAGGAGAATGAATATTTAAACAGTTATGTTATCTTTGTTCAAGAATAAATCTCTCTTTATATTTGTTATTTATATTCAGTCCATTTAATTAGTCCACCACCCCAATAAACATCCACACCTAAGTACAAATACTATCCATCTGATTAGGAACTGTAGTTTATTTATTCTGTGACAGCAGTGAGATGTGAAATCCCCTGTGGCACAGGCGTAGTGGCAGCAAAGTGACAAGGCGGCCAGGTCAATTGTGACATAATTTCAGCGGTGGCGTGCTGGGCATTGCACATTTGGAGGCAGTGATGGGATAAAAAAGCCCCTGCGTCACAAATTTGGTGGCAGCGGTGGGATAAGAAAGGCCATGCATCACACCATTCATGACCAAAAAAATTTCAGTAGGCACTATTTTGCCACCCTGTTAATTTTTAAAACATTTAAATATATTTTGATAGCCAGAAATTAAAAGAGAAATTTAAAAAGAAAAAAAATGGCACCAACTACAAAGGTTAATAATGAACTGCACTGAGCTTCAAATAGCCACTCAAGTAAACCAGACTTTCTTCACTTACTGGATCTAGGAGACATACACCAGTATGGATGAACACAGAGGAAAATGGGCAATTGTCACCCACAGTGTGGAGAAATCCATTACAATTCCACTTGCAGCCTACCCATACCTTGATAAGCCAGGAATGAGAAAATTAGCAGATGTATTTCAAAAAATATAGGGGAATACTTGAGAAACAGAATTTAGAAAAATTTCAATCCATGTACAATGTACACTGCATGCAACGGAATAATGAGTTAGAGCAAACAAATCAGAAATCATTCATTACCCATAAGCATCTTTCATTTATTTGTCTGTGGACAGTTGATCTTGTTATAAGTACAATCGGAACCCCATATCCACAGAACAAATACCTGCAGTTTCAGTTATCTCTGGCTTTTCTTCGCAAACAAAGATTCAGGAAGGACTCATCCCGTGCTTTCTGCAAGTGTGCTGATGACTGAAAAGGCCAATCTGAGATAAACAAGTCTGGTTGCAGAAAGCACAGCAGAAGGTCTCCTTGGGTGATGTTTCTGGGTTGTGATTCTTTCTGCGTTGTCGTTTCTCTTCAAGACTTGTTCGGCATAAGTTCTCAAATAAGGCTGCAGCATTGTGGATAGTGCATCTCCATGCCTCCTGATGTGAGGCCAGTGTGGACCGTTGTTGGTGATCAATTTGGTCGAGCCTGAGATCTGCGGGACACAAAATAGGGACACATACCATAGAGTCTCATAGAGGTTCCTCTCTAGGCATCTCCAGATCCTCTAATGCAACTCTATGGTATGTTTTTACTGGAAGTCCTTTGTTTTAATAGGGTTCACTGTTATCTGCAGTTTCCAGTATCCATGGCAAGTCTGGGAACCAAACCCCTGTGGATACAAGGGTCTGACTGTAAATGGCTCTAAGCACACTCCCAGTTTTGCCCTGCCACAATATGTGTTCTCTTCTTCTCTCCCTGTCCATTTTTGTCAGGTTCCTCTTCACAGTGCTAAACATCTCAAGTATTCTGGGGACTTTATCACACCAGCCTGTTGTCTTGTAGCAATCTCATCACTGAAGCAAATGGGAACATACCAATTTGAAAACAATCATTATCATACTTCTCTGCATTCATGTTATTATGCTGTTTTGGAGATCCATGGTCCCACATTTGCTTTTCTGCACCACCTTACTAACCTTGCCCTCCTCCCCATGTATACCCTACCTAGCATATGCATGCCTTTCAATCTCCTGTCCTACCCACAGTGGCATCGCTCACTCTTTTTCCCAGCTTACCACCATGATGTCTCAGCCAGATCTTAAACTCCTTCCCAGCCCATTGATTTCAACTCCCCACTGGTCTTCTTCCTAATCCTGAGAGGAGTGGGGAGTTGAAATCAATGGGCTGGAACAGGGTTTAAGATCTGGCTGAGACATAGTTGTGGTAAGCTGGGAAAGGGAGTGAAGGGGTTTCCCTCCTGGCAGGACAGAAGGCGGAGGAGGAGGAGGAGGAAGGGGCGAGGAGATAGAGCTATTTAAGCAGGAGCTACAAACTCATAATGGAATAACGGGCTTGTGAAAAGGTGTCCTGTTGGTGCTATGCCAGCTGTGGTGGGAGGTCCCTCCTGAAGACTTCCGGGTGCAATCGGGACGAGAAGGTAAGTGGTACCCTTGTTTCCCCCCTCCCCGGGTGACTTGTTTAATTTTAAGGGTGTTCGGGGACTTAGTTTTCTTTTTTGACATTTGGTTTCCTTTTTATTTTTAAATTTCCCACACATCGTTCTCTCACAAGAACGTGCAGGATTTACTTTCCGGGACGTGAATGCAGCTTTACGACAGCTGCATTCACTCCCGGAGGACCAAAGAGAGGGGGAGCAGTTACTATTGCGGCATAAGGTAGGTGTTTGAATTTTTTATTTTTTTTTTACTGGAACAGGGACAGGAGTGGGGTGGGACGGGGTCAGGAGGGGGAGTAGCGGGTCAGATACGCTATCAGACAATTCATCTGATAATGTCCTTTGACTGATAGCAGCTCTTCAGAGTCTCAGGCCAAGCTCTTTCCCAGCCCTGCTGCTATCTGAGATAATGGAAAATATTGCTACGTGTTTCCACTTTCCCTGAGCAATAAGGAGTAGCAGAGGAGTATGATAGGACTTCATTCCTTTTGGATACGCAGGAAGCACTGGAAACCTGTGATGCCTTTCTAATATTTTGTTTTATTTACAAATACATAAGTAGAACATACAGGCAGCAATAGACTCTTACAGCAATTCTCAAGAGAGAAATTGCTTGGAGCCATAAAATGCCACCCCCAGCTGTTTCCAGCCTAGCCAAACTCACAGCTGTCTCTAGTTGACACTCTTTCTGTCCCTTCCTCATATGTCTGGCCTTACCATTAGGCTGAGGGTGATCGCAATAGCAATAGCATTTATATTTCTATACTGCTTATCAGTGCAAAGCACTCCCTAAGTGGTTTACAGTGTTAGCTAATTGGCCCCAACAAGCTGGCTACTCATTTTATCGACCTACAGAAGGATGGAAAGCTGAGTCATCCTTGGAGCACTGTAGCATTGAACTCACAACATTGTGGCTGCAGTAATGGCATTTAACTACTGAGCCACCAGAGCTCCTTCTGCCTTGCATTAGGTGCAGCCAATATGTTGGGGGAGGAGGAGCAGTAAGACCTCTCTGGCTACTCCTCCTGAGCCTTTTACCCCCTTTGGAGCTGTTGACCTGCCAGTGGTAATTTTGGCTTGTTGCACTCCTAAGCTGGTGAGCTAACTAGCAAGCTAGCTATCCCACCTACTTGCTGTCTTCCAAGACAGAGCACTACTTGGAAAAGTGCCTGACCAGGTGAGAAGGAAGAGGGCCAGCTGACCTTAGCTATGCACCCCATAAAGCATAACACATGTGTGGCTTCTAGTGCATATTGGTGTAATTGCTGTTGCATTGCTTGGGGTGGCAGAGTAAGGAGCATGCAGAAGCAAGGTGCTGGAAGAGAGATCTATGTGCCACATTGCCTACACTGCACCTCATTAACCAGTCTTTGGCCCTCAGCTGAAGTGCAGAAGTGCTGAGCAGCACTGAAGCAGCTCAACCACTGTATATGGAACCAGGAGGAATGCCTTCCTTGCCATCACCCCAAACAGCACAATGTCTTGGTCCCCTCTTGGCATTGGTCTTCAGACCCCATCCCTGCAGGGGAATTGACCATTCAGGAGAATTATCTCAAGCTGTTAGCTTCCACAGAGGAGAAATCAACAGATCATCCCTATTAGCAAGCAATCAGTTTAACAAAGGATGGTCTCCCGGCAGCCCTAACACAGTTATTGTTTGGGTCAAACAAACCAAGAAGATTGCAACCACTGCTCCATCCCTGGAAGATTTGAACAAAATGTTCACACACTCTTAAACAGCAAATAAATAATTAACTCACAAGTCTTGCACACCAGATCATTCTGCTTGCTTCACAGTATACATGTAATATCAGTTTTCTTTCTCCCCCTTTTCTTGCAACACCAGCACAGCTTGAGCTAATATTTAATTTGTTGCTAAGTCAGCTATAGTTTACGGCAAATCCTTTGTGTCACATAAGATCTGATGTGACCTCACCCATAATCCAGCCCATGAGACTAACTGGTAAGTCTGATATATAAATGTACCTGGAACTCTTCAGAGAATGCTAGTATAAGGAAAGTAGGCTTGAGGCACTGCTAGGTTTCCCAGTTTACATAAATCTCTGGGCACAGCTAATTCATATACAAACATTAGAAAAAAACCACCAAGGGCTGAAATTAATTCAAGAGAAAACATTCTCATACAAATTTCCTAGTTCACATGTACTACCAAACATTTAAATACATGTCCCTCTCTATCCACGGATTTGGTATCTACGGATTTATGTATTCATGGCTTTAAAATATTCTTTAAAAAATAATAATCTAGAAAGCAAACCTTGATTTTTCCATCTTATATAAGGGACACCATTTTGCTATGCCATTGCATATAATGGGACTTGAGTATTCACGGATTTTGGTATCCACAGGGGGTTCTGGGACCAAACTCCAGTGAATATGAAGGGACAACTATAAATATTCAGATTTAAATTTTCTTCACCATATCCATTATGAGGTTGGACTGGGAGGGGGGATTCTGTCCCATCAGTGAAATATAAAAGTATACCTAGGATAAAAAGTAGAATTGTTAAAGATTTAATAAAGGACATACAGGCCACATACAACAATAGTCAAATAAGAGCGCAGGTCCTAGGCCATATCCACAGAGCTCATTGTCACACATGAGATTTAAAGCAGCTCTTAGGGCCCCTTCACACTACACTATAATAGCACTATGGGATGCCACCTTAACTTCCCCAGCTGTGTCCTGTAAGAGTCCTGGGATATGAAGTTTTGTGAGACACTTAGAGCTCTCTGTCTGGGAATTCTAAATACCCCTCCCTTAAAGTGCAAATGCTTGCATTCTGTCTTAGCACTATAACTGTGTAGTGTGGAAGTTCCCTTGGCTGGTTTGCAAAACTGTTTTTGCTTCCACAGTGATGATAATAAAGTGATGACAAATAATGTGAGACATACTCAAAAGTGATATAGGCCTCTTGAGTAAAAACATGTTGGCTGTAGAATCACAGAGCTGGGAGGAATTTCAGAGGTCACCAACTCCCTGCACCAATGCAGGAAATCCTCTATATGTAACCATCTGGCCTCTACTTGAAAACCTCTAATGAAGGAAAGCCCACCATCTTCCAGGGTAGTCTGTTCCATTGCTAAATATCTTATACCACCAGGAAATTCCTTCTAATATTTTGTTCTCTGTTCTTGTAATACAAACACACTGGGTCAGGTCCTACTCTATACCTCTGGAGAAGTGAAGTGCAAATTTCTGGGATGGGGGGGGGTAATCAACCTCCCATAACTGGCTGGCAACTGCACTGAAATTTGGCAGAGTGGTATCAGCTCTGTTACAGGATAGGGACAGAGTATAGTCTGAGCTATGAGGAACTTCCAGTATGCAGAGCAAACTGCTTCCTTCACTTCTGGAAGAAAAAGGAATGGAAGAAGTTGGCTTTAGAGGTTGTTTTTCTGTGGTCCTGGGACTGTCAGCAGTGTGGTTAGGCAGCACTGGCAAATGTGGTTTGAGTACAAAAACAGTTGAGGGTCATGTAGCCATATGCTGTGTGTTGTTCACACCCACTCAAGAGCAGCATGGCATGAACCTGCTCTATAACCCATGTGCCAGTGCTGTTGGTAAACCCCTTGAGGCGGAGATCTATTGTTTCAATGTATTTGATACTGCTATAAATATATTTATCAGTGACCCAAATAATGCACTTTACCTATCTTTTCTCAATACATTCCTAAGGACTTGCACTCTCTCACTTCTCTCTGGAAAATGTCTTTCTCCAGATCTTATTCCCATTTCTGTCATTGTACATCCCATTTGCCCCTTGTCTTTTCTCCTTTCTAATTAAGAACTTTCTGGGAGGCACTGCAATAAGGGGAAGGGGCAATTAACAGCCAATCTTCTGTCAACACATATTATCTCCAAGAATGCAGCTGGCATTTATCAGCCTACTTCATAACAAGTTACCAGTCAAGAGAAAAAATTCCACATTTTTTGGAAGGCTGAAATGGGTCATGTAGAGGTCCACTCCCTCAGAGGTGTGATAATTACTGATAGGTTATGTATGGGATACCACAAGGGCTCAGTGCCAGGATAAAGGACACTTCTCCCTTTTATGGGATTAAATAAGAGCTTACTTTGGTGGGGAGTCTTTGTCTAGGTAGGAGACTGATTACAGTTCTCATTCACTGTGAGATATTCAAGGAGATCTATTGATTAGGACCTAGAAATTTTGGGAAGCTACCTAAAAGAGGGCTGACTCCAGGTTGCCCAGTGTACAATATGCAACTTAAAACTCAAATCAGACGAAATCTCAACCATAACAAGGTCAGCTCTTTATTCTTTTGCACTCAGAACCAGACACCCTGAAACATTATTAATATGTGCCTGTGAACAAAACTTTATTTATTTATTTATTTATTTTGGGAAAAAAACACAATTCAGATAACTGCTCCAAAATGAATCTTTAATGAATGAAGTGAACTTATATAACTAATTTTTGAATACTGCTCATTTAAAGGTTTGGAAAGAAGTAATCCATGGTGACATAAAACTGTACCACGTCAATGTTCTGTCAGGTGGTAGCGCGCACTGGGAACCTCTTTTAAAGGTCCAGGCAGCAGTAAATGGTCGCAGAGTAAATGTTCCTTCAGGCATCAGAACAAAGGCAAAGACACAGGCATATGTCTAAAATCTTCCTGTTCTTTACTAGAACATAATAAAGACTATTTACAATATATTACAGCACCCACAGAAGAAAAAACATCTTCACACTTCAAGATTCAAACTAGAACTGCGCAGTTCAACTTCATAGGACAAACTAAAAATACCCAGCTCTGCAGAGATCCTAGCACCTCCCACCCCCAGTGAGCTCTGCACCAGCTCCAGGGCTGTGAGGTAAACAAAATGGATACACTTGCAACTGCCAGCTAGCTCTGCAGATCTGTCCAAACTGTTTGCTACATCACTGCTCTTCACAGAATAAATCTAACTTCATGTCCTAATATCTTGAACATGTTCTACAGTACAGTTGTCCCTCCACATTCGCGAACTTGACATTCGCGGTTTCGGTTATTTGCGGTTTTGGGAGGGCCCCCCCGGGGCCCCCCCAAAACCACGACACGGGGCCTCCAGAGGCCCCGTGAAAGACATAGAGGGAGCGGGGAGGCCCAGGGAGGCGTCCACGGGGCCCCCGGAGGCGCTCCGGAGGCCCCATGAAGGCCTGGGGACGCGGTGGGGAGGGCTGGGGAGGCGATCCTGGGGCCTCCGGAGATGCTCCGGAGGCCCCAGGAAGGCCTGGGGACGCGGTGGGGAGGGCTGGGGAGGCGATCCTGGGGCCTCCGGAGACGCTCCGGAGGCCCCAGGAAGGCCTAGGGACGGGGTGGGGAGGGCTGGGGAGGCGATCCTGGGGCCTCCGGAGTGTCTCCGGAGGCCCCAGGAAGGTTTGGGGACGGGGTGGGGAGGGCTGGGGAGGTGATCCTGGGGCCTCCGGAGACGCTCCGGAGGCCCCAGAAAGGCCTGGGGACGGGGAGGGGAGGGCTGGGGAGGCGATCCTGGGGCCTCCGGAGACGCTCCGGAGGCCCCAGGAAGGCCTGGGGACGCGGTGGGGAGGGCTGGGGAGGCGATCCTGGGGCCTCCGGAGACGCTCCGGAGGCCCCAGGAAGGCCTGGGGACGCGGTGGGGAGGGCTGGGGAGGCGATCCTGGGGCCTCCGGAGCATCTCCGGAGGCCCCAGAAAAGCCTGGGGACGGGGTGGGGAGGGCTGGGGAGGCGATCCTGGGGCCTCCGGAGACGCGAAGGCCTGGGGAGGGCGGGAGGAAGGGCCGGGGAGACCTCTGCGGGGCCTAGCACGGCCCCGCAAAGGCCTGGGGAGGGAGGGAGGGAGGGCCGGGGAGGCCTCTGCGGGGCCTCGGAAGGCCCCGCGATGGCCTGGGGAGGGAGGGAGGGAGGGCCGGGGAGACCTCCGCGGGGCCTAGGAAGGCCCTGGGGAGGGAGGGGGGTGGGGTGTCGTTATTCGCGGTTTTTTCACATTTGCGGGGGTCCGCGGAACGGAACCCCCGCGAATGTGAAGGGACGACTGTACTTTTATTTGGGAAAGTGATTCAATATGAATCGCTTTCCCATAGGACAGGAAGTTCAAAGCTGATTGGTTGGATTAGGGGGTGGGGCTTGTTAACAGGGCAAGCACTTGGCACTGCCATGTTGTATTTTCACCTTAACAAATGAGCACAAAGGCGAGAAAACAAGGTATTGTTTCTTTTTGTTTTTTCTCAAAGGCAAAATATCACTCCAGCGCATAGTGGAAACAGGGGTTTTGTGTTTTTTTTAAATTTCGTGGCAACAGATTACAGTAGGTAAAAACATGAGTAGTTCACTTACAGCTGCCATCTTGACTGGCAGGCATGCAAAGCTTTGGGGGGCAAAAAAGAACATTAAGACAAGTCGCAGCTGCTAGGAAGTGCCACTACTGAGGGGCATTCCAGGTTGGGGGGGGTTGTTCGTTTAGACAAGCCCAAAGTTTCCATCCCGCAACATGCACATTTTTTATTTATGAACTGCATTGCAAAACTGGGAAAAGAGTGAATTTTGATGCATAATTGCATTCTAGTTTGCGTATAGGTTTGCGAAATGGATTTGGTAATTTTGCCTTAAAATGCAAATATTAAAATACAAGTTGAACAGATTCCTTTACCATCCCTACTTTGGTGACAGTTCCAAGAAGAACAAGCACAGTTCTTTACCCCAGTGTATTTTTAAGTCTTAGGAAAATAAAATAAAATAAAATAAAATAAAATAAAATAAAAATATCTGTGCTCTGAAACTCTGGTTTTGGGATTCAATCTCCAAGTCTCAGGACAAGTCATTTAGGTATGTTCACTAGGAGCCTTGCCTTCTGCATTCCCTTGAATGCTCTAGACCAGTGGTTCTTAACCTGTGGTCTACAGATCCCCAGGGGGCTGCAATGTCCTCACAGGGGGTCCATGAAGGCTTGAAGGCTGCTTGGGCCACCTCCTCCCTGCATGGAACAGCCATGTGGAAAGAGCCAATGTAAAGGCTGGCTGGCCTGGCCTGCACATTGCCATCCAATCCGCTTAAGCAACAAACTTGCAGGAAGAAGCAGGAGAAAAGTCTTCCCTACCCCTCCAGTGCCTCTGAAGGGAAGCTGAATGGATGGTGTAATTGAATTACTGGTATTCAGATATTATTGTTATGGTTTTAAATCTTGAGTTAAGTCTTGGGGGTCTGCAGCAACAAAAGATATTTAAAGGGGGTCCCTGGTAAAGAAAAGGTTAAGAGCCACTGCTCTATATCTCAGCCTGCTGCTGGAATCCACAATTTAGAAAATGACATTCCTGGTCTTGCTTTTGGTGCAAGCATTCTGAAACTATTACTATGTAACATTCATTTAGCACCCTGAATGCTGTGTACCACAACCTGAGGAAGAACCACTACTTATGGACCAGTATTTTAAAAAACACACACACAAACCACATTTTGCAAGCATAAATTCTTTGTGAAGCTGCTAAGAACTCCTCACCCTTGGTCTGAAGTTTGTTCAAGTGTATGAAATAGAAACATGTGTATCCTACCATGCGGTCACATCCAGTTTATGACATCCTGCTCTGGAAAGCTTTAGTCACTAGACGATACTGGATTATATCCAGTGATATAAGGGATCCAGGGCTCATAGGACTTTTTGAATAGCAAGGTCTATGACATTGATATGCAGTCATCCCTTGGAATGTGCAGGTTTGGAATTCGCGGTTTTGTGTATTTGTGGAAAGCTGCTGAGGCTTTGCTCAGCCTTCATTGGGGGGGGGGAGCCGAAGGCCCAGCAAAACCTCAGTGGCTTTGCAGGGAAGGGAGCTTTCCTCTGGCTTCATTCCATTTGACAGGGGGGAGCCTGGGCCAAGGAAAGCTGAAAGGTTTTCATCAGCCCTGGATCCCCCCCCTGCCAAATGGAACAAAGTGGGAGGAAATCAGGGCGGGGCAGTGGCCTCCCCGCCACTTCGGAAGGAGCAGGGGGGATTCAGGAGGCGGGGAGGCTTTGCAGGCCTTCCCGCCACTTCGGAAGGAGCGGGGGGGATGTGGACGGCAGCAGGGAGGCTTTGCAGGCCTCCCCACCACTTTGGAAGGAGCAGGGAGATGTGGGCGGTGGCAAGAAGACTTTGCAGGCCTCCCTGCTACTTTGGAAGGGGCAGGGGGGGATTGGGCGGGGAGCAGCGAGGCTTTCCAGGCCCCACTGCTTCTTCGTGGGATTTTCAAATTTGCGGGAGTGCTCCTCCCGGAACCCCCGTGAATTTGAAGGGAGGACTGTACTGCCAGCCCCACCCAAATTCCCTGTTCCTTCTAAATTTAGCTGGAATCCCCACCGTAGCAGGAAATGGGTTTTCCCTAGTAACCATTTATCCTTATGAGCAATCCCTGTTTAATCCAAAGTTTTTTTGGGGTGGCTTGTTATTCAGTCAGCAAAACCTAATGCTTTACAAAAGTCCTGACCTTGATGGAGATGAAAATTGCTAAAAGTATTTGAAGTTTGTTTTTTAAAAAAATTAAATAAAAATCAACACAGTTGCTAGCATTTTTGGACTTCCTTTATGAGTGTCACTGTAGGGGCTGTCATGAGTGGCCTGCACATCAGCATTTACCATTACACTACTGGCTCTATCTGGCTAGAGTCACAGGGTTTGTCTAAATGGTGAAATTCTCCTCATACAATTCAAGGAGAATACTTTTTGTCCCAATGGGATCCTGCATCATTTTGCCATAATCCGAAAAGCCTTCGCAGCTTTTCCCAAAGTTTTTTTTAAAAACTGCGATGGAAATGCGCATACCTACTCATTGGGACAACCAATTCACTTTGTTGCGCTTTCCCAATATGAGTGATTGGCTGGACATATGCAGGGGTGGAGCTTGATGGCCATCTTGATTTGTAGGCATGCCTGTTTCAACATCAAACACGGATAGCTTTGTATACCTGCGATCTTGGGAAAAAAACATGGGGACAAATGAAAGCTGCTGCAAGTTGGCATTACTGCACACCAATCCACATTTTATTGCCTCATATAGACAAGCCTAGGGATTTCCTGTTCCATTCTTGTATAAAAGGGTGGGGGAGATTGGTCCGCCTTTCTAACTGCTGTGTGTCTTGAAAACAGCCCCTGGATATTGCCCTGAATATGTGTACTGAGGGAATTGTATATATTTCCTTAAGATAGCATAAACAAAGATCTCTGGTCTCTCAAAAGCTAAGCATTTTTATGAGGCTGCCTCAGCTATGAGGGAACACAAGACTTTTTTTAAATAAAATGACTGATGCCAGAATGTGTATTGTCTTTTTTAATGAAATGGATGGGAGAGCAGAGTCTACTGGTGCCTTTACACAGCAAATCATTTGGGTTCTTCTCCTTGCACAAACTGAACTATGCCATCCCACCTTATTTCGGTAGTGTGTGTGTTTCCATGGTAACCCCGTATTCCACAGCTTCTAAAGCTTGTGAGGTAGATAGAGTTAATGTTGATTCTCAGCTGCTTCCCATGGTATAGTCTCAAGAGAAGAAAGACTGTTGAAGATTTCCATCTCATTATGCAGGCCTGGAGAGTCGTGTGATATTAATTTGTTTGAAGCAGATGGAAAGGCTATCAGAGTACCAATTTAAAGGGGGCAAGAACCAGTGCCTTCCCTCAGACTTCTAAATTAGGGTTGCCAGAGTGAAAACTGGAGAGGGCTCCTCCTGTCCCCTTTATGGTTGTGTAGAAGAAGGGATTTCAGCAGGTTTTCCTTGTTATTGTTATTATTGGAGGCTTTTAAACAGAGGCTAGATGCCCATCTGTTGGGAATATTCCTCCATGGCAGGGGGTTGGACTGGATGGCCCTTGAGGTCTCTTCCAACTCTGTGATTCTATGATTCACTCAGGGAACTCCCACAACTGTTTAAATATGCTTTGTACCTGAGGCTTTAATATCACTCTGTACTGCATCTGAAGATGCATGCTCATGCTAAAGAAAAAAAACTGACCAAAAGGTGCTGCTACATTCCTTTTTTTCCCCTTCCTTCTCCCTTCCTCCTTTTTATCAGACCAAAGGGCATGACACAAAATGAAACAGGAATGTGCAAAGGAAAGGAAAGCATATTCTTAAGTTAAAGGCAACTTTTTTACTCAGAAATAGACATTGTATCAATTCAAATCAGGAGCAGCACCCATTGGTTTTAAATTTTCACCATCTTAAATTTCACACACATACACCAGCATGGGGAATTTAAAAAGACATACAATCGTTGCCAAGTTTCCCCCCCCCTTTTTTTTTTTGGAAAAAAAGACGGTGCAAAGATTTAAACTTTCCCTCCCCTCATTTGCTGGTTCCAACACACATTTGCTTTCATGTAAAAAGAAAAATGATGTCAAACTGCATGGTACAAATTTAATGCATTATGCAGTTTGACACTCAAGTTCATGTTCTTAAGAGTGATCAGTTGCTCAACCTAGTGGAATGGTTGATATGTATCATCTCCAGTGCAGGGCAAGCCTGAAATATTTTTGACACAAGGAGCCACATATACCTTTTTAATGAGATAGGTAAAATATTAGCAAGGAAGGTGGGGGTGGGGAAGGTTTGAGTGTTTTTTGGAGAATGCCGACACTCTTCTGGTCTGCCTTTTCTTAGGTTGTTCTCTTTTTCTCCTTTCCACCAGTTCTCATTTTTCTTCAGGGCATGAAACTGAGTTTGGTGCATGAAAAGGGGGCACACAATCACATCCATTGAACTCTGAAGGGATCAGCTCATCTACTACCTAGTATGAAACAGTTATGCTTGTAGCCCAGAGACAAACCCTTCAGGGAATGAAGGCTGGTAGCTTCAAAGAGTTTTCCAGAGGAAAATTCCACTGTATCTTCCCAGTTCTGGCATTTCCCTGCCTAACTGCTGGTTGCTTCCTGGCTTCCTCTAGGACTCCTGCGGCTGGTCATTGATTGAACAGAGCCATGCTTTAGCTCAGCAAATTTCTGATGACACCCCCCCTGTGGCTTCACATCTGGAAGGGAAGTGCTAGGGAACAAGTACACTGGGTATTTCCCGTACACTCCACACCAGGGACTTGAACTCGTTTCTTTATTGAAAGGGGAGTGTCATTCCATTCATTCCCCCCCCCCTCTCTCTTTTGCTCCCTTCTCCCTCAAACAGATTTTGGATGTATGCAAAAACAGAATTATTTTCCCTGGCATAAAGAGCACTAGCTGGAACCAGTCAGTGGTTTTATTTGTAAAAGTGCAATATTCTTTAACATCCATTTTTATTTATATGAACTGAGTACTAGGTTAACACAGGCATCCATATTTGAAACCTATGTCTGTTCTGAAGGCACAAAATACTTTTGCAATTAGTCATTCCAGAATCTGAAGATTTCTATACTAATGTCATAGCTGAAAAGATGACTTATTATATTATGTTCAAAGACATAGCTGTGTTAGTCTGGGTCAGTGTGCAAAGAGGTCTTGCAGTTTTAGCAATACAAATGCACTCCGGGCCACTGCCAAAGCCTGGAGATCCAAGTTCAGTTCTGAATGCAGGGGTACACTCAAGCTGTGAACCTTAAATTTCAGGGGAAGTATAACCCCATCCAACACGGGCTAAATCCCTATTCCCTGATTTGCCTTTCAACTGACAAGGATCTTTGTCTTGTCTGGATTAAGTTTCAATTTGTTTGCCTTCATCCAGTCCATTACTGTTGGCAGACACTGGTTTAGGACAGAGATAGTTCCTTGGAATTGGATGGAAAGCAGAGATAAATCATAGAATCATAGAATCATAGATAAAGCAGGGTATCATGAGCATACTGATGACTTTCAACCCCAAAACTCCAGATAACCTCTCCCAGTGGTTTCATGTACATGTTAAATAGCATGTGGGACAAAACTGAGCCTCAAGGGACCCCACAGGTGAATGGCCACAGGAAGGGCCGGTTTAAGGAATTTTGGGGCCCCCTGCAATGCTTTCCTTTGGGGCCCCCATATGTTTTTTCAGATCAATGTAACCTAACCTATTCACTGTACAGAATGTTCAGATTATAGTACGACCCCTGTATCCATGGATTCATTATGCATGGGACACAAAACAGCACACCTACCACAGAGTCTTCCTAGAAAATGTGTCTTCCCTAGCCCTTTTCTAGGCCCTCCAAGGCAACTCTATGGTATTTTAAACCAGGATAATTTCATCAACCAGAAGTCCCATTATTTTCAATGCCGTTCACTATTATTCATGGTTTTCAGAATCCATGCCCCCCCCCCGAATCAATCCCCAGTGGATAAGAGGGGCCTACTATATTACACAATTTGCCACCAATAATTTAGTTTAAAAACTATATTATAGGCATTAACATAATATTTTTTGTTTATTAGCAATTAATGTAATGGTGTAGATTTCCTCAAAGAAAATAAAGAGTGGACTACAAGCTAAACATGAGTTAGCAATGTGATGCAGCAGCAAAAAATGCCAATGCGATACTAGGCTGCATTAATAGGAGTAGTGTCTAGATCAAGGGAAGTAATAGTATCACTCCATTCTGCTTTGGTCAGACCTCACCTGGAATATCGTTTCCAATTCTGGGCACAACAATTCAAGAAAGATACTGAGAAGGATGGTGCAAGGTCTGGAAGCCATTACGCCCTAGGAGGAACAGCTTAGGGAGCTGGGTATGCTTAGCCTGGAGAAGAGAAGGTTGAGAGGGGACATGATAGCCATGTTTTAATTATTTGAAGGGATGTCATACTGAGGATGGAGCAAGCTTGTTTTCTGCTGCTCCAGAGACAAGGACATGGAGCACTCAACTCAGACTACAGGAAAAGAGAATCCACCTAAACATTAGGAAGAACTTCCTGACAGTAAGAGCTGTTCGGAAGTGGAATACACTGCCTTGGAGTGTGGCGGAGTCTCCTTCTCTGGGTTTTTTTAAACATAGGTTAGATGGTCATCTGTCAGGAATGCTTGGATTGTGTGTTCCTGCAGGGCAGAAGCCGATCGGATGGGATGGCTGTTGGGGTCCCTTCCAGCCCTATGATTCTATGATTCTAGGCTGCATTCAGAGCCTGGGAAAGTTACTCTTGGATTACACCTCCCAGAATCCCCCTGCCAGCACCCTTCTCAAGGTCTGGTTGCATTGTTCCTTTTCTAGCATTCTCTAGCCCAGTGGTTCTTAACTTGGGGTCTGCAATGTCCTCACAGGGGGTCCACAAAGGCTTGAAGGCTGCTTGGCCCACCTCCTCCCTGTAGCCATGTGACAGGAACCAAGGCAAAGGCTGGCTGGCTTGGCCTGCACATTGCCATTCAATCCACTCCAGCCACAAACTTTCAGGAAGAAGCAAGAATATCTCTGAGGGAAAGTTTAATGGATGGTGTAATTGTATTGTTGTTGTTGTTAGCTATTATTATTAGCTATTATTATTATTAGGGTTTTAAATCTTGAGTTAAGTCTTGGGGCAACAAAAGATATTTAAAGGGGGTCCCTGGTAAAGAAAAGGTTAAGAACCACTGCTCTAGGCCAATGCCTCTCACATAACACTAATGCGATACTGGTGTTTTAGTGACAACAATAAAACCATTGTTCCCAGTAATATTACTCCAAATTTTAATTTATATTCTTTATATTCTTCTGTTAAAAGAGCTAGAGTGCTGTAGAAGTTTCAGCATTGCCCTATGACTGTGGAGACCAAGGTTTGAATCCTTACTCAGCCATGAATACCCACTGGCTGACCTTGGGCAAGTCACACTCTCTCAGCCTCAAAGAAAGTCAAAGGCAGACCCCCTTTGAATAACCTTTCCTAGAAAACCCCATGGTAGATTGGCCTTGCTCAGAAATGACTTGAAGGCACATGGGCAAACACACACAAATTCCTTTTGCAGGCTGAACTCAGTTGGCAGCAAGGGGAGGAAGCTGAAGAGGACCAAGGGGGAAAGGGAGGGGAGAGGAACCAAGACATGTTAAAAGGAGCTGGAAAGATGGGCTGGAGGGGATCTATGTGCAAGGAAGGAAAGGAAAGGAAGAAAGAAAGAAGCCCTTTCTGAGGGAGACAACCCTCAAATTCCCTGTCTCTCTCTCACACACACTCACCCTCTCCAACATGTCTCTCCCTCCAGCTTCTGCCAGGGAGGGCTGCTGTTTCTTTCTCTTTCTCTTTTAGTTTTGAAGAGGCTGTTTTGTTTGTTTTTTAAAAGCCAGCAGGAGGTTTTTGGAGGAGGAGGGTAAGAGGGGGCTCCTCCCGGCTGTCTCTTGGGTGTCTCCTTCGTCAGATTAAGGAGGCCAACACGGGGCCCTCTCTTGATCTCGGGGCCCCCTGCCAATGCTGATTTGGCAGACAGGTTAAACCGGCCCTGGCCACAGGGTAGAACAGATATCCCCCAGCACTACCTTCTGCTACCAAGCCCCATCCCAAAGAGGTGGCGCAGAAGGATACCATGGTCCATGGTATCAAAATTCACCAAGAAGTCCAGCAGAACCAACAGGGACACATACCCCCTGTCCAATTCCCTGTGTAAGTCATTAACCAAGGTGGCCAAAGCTGTCCACATTTCATATCCAGGGCCGAAGTGCTCCAAAATGTCCATTAGGGGCTGTGGGGCATTTTGCAGAGCCTCAGTTAAGACCCAGGAGAGAGTTTTTTAAATACTGCAAATGTGGCAAAAATGCCCTCTTCCCCCCTAGAGGTATTTGAGGGGGAATTTTTTTGGGGGGGGGCAGGTGTGGCCCTTTGTGGTCTCCTAGGAGGTTAATGTGGCATCCTAGCCTCCCACAGTTGCCCATCCCTGACCTAGAGGGTAATACTTAACACTATCATCTATGTAAGAATATGACAATGGAGTGACTGGATACAGGTTTATTTATTTATTTTATTTAGGTATTTATACCCCAGTCTTCAGCCGCAAAGGCTCTCAGAGCACCTTAAAATTGTTAAGTAATAGCATTTTACACATCCACACAGCTATATAGCACACTAGGCACTAAGCAGTTTCCAATGTATGTTAGCTAATTGTCCCCACAAGCCGGGTACTCATTTTACCGCCCTATGGAAAGATGGAGGGCTGAGTGAACCTGGAGCCCTTGGGATAGAACTTTCAACATTGTGGCTGCAGTACTGGCATTTAACCACTGCACCACCAGGGCTCCCTACAGATCCCTTTTATTGTGAGCAACTGTAGAGGGCAGAAGCTGAAACATTTTGCTAATACTGTACACTTATAAAGTTCAGGGATAAGAATGTTTTTATTTTAAAGATGCATATACTTTCCTTCACCCACAATGATTCCTGTGCAGTTTAACCAGTATTTTCCAAGGACAAATACAGAAAGTGGGGGCACTGGGGGGTGCAGAGAGGCCAAACCACACAAGGTGATACCGTCAGGAGGAGGGGTGACACCAGTCTTAGTGACACTATAGAATATAGAATGCAAACACACAACCAGAAAAGTAAAGACAGTAGCAATTTCAACAAGCAAATAAGCAAGTAAACAAAACAAACAAAAAGAATTGATAACATTTAAAAAGTGAAATATACCCTCTCTCTCTCTCTCTCTCTCTCTCTCTCTCTCTCTCTCTCTCTCTGGCTTTTCTTCGCAAAAAAAGATTCAGGAAGGACTTACCCTGCGCTTTCTGCAAGCACGCTGATGACTCAGGCCAATCTGACATAAACAAATCCAGTTGCAGAAAGCACAGCAGGTCTCCTTGGGTGATGTTTCCAGGTTGTGATTCTTTCTGTGTTGTCGTTTCTCTTCAAGACTTGTTCAGAGTGAGTTCTCAAATAAAACTGCAGCATTGTGGATACTGCGTCTCCATGCCTCCCGATGTGAAGCCAGGGTGGACCATTGTTGGTGATCAATTTGGCGAAGCCTGAGATGTTGTTTCAGGGAATCCTTGTATCGCTTTTTTGGAGCGCCCCTCTTACGCTGACCCGTGGCGAGTTCACCGTAGAGTACTATTTTGGGGAGGTGATGGTCCTCTGTCTTAGAAATGTGCCCTGCCCAGCGCAGCTGTGTTCTCAATATCATGGCCTCAATGCTGGTGATCCCTGCTTGCTCAAAGACAGCAACATTTGTCACATAGTCAGTCCAATGTATATTGAGGATTGTAAGTATACAGCACTGATGAAAGCATTTGAGGAGTCGTAGGTGGTGGTGATAGGTGACCCATGTTTCAGACCCGTAAAGGAGAATAGACAGTACAATGGCTCTATACACACTGATTTTTGTGCTTCGCCTCAGGTGTTTGTTACTCCAGACTCTTTTGTAAAGTCTTCCAAATGTGCTATATGCCTTTGCTAATCTGTGATCGATCTCTTTGTCAATCTTGGCATCTGAGGAGATGATGCTTCCCAGGTAGGTGAGCTGCTGAATGAACCTATGCACAGATTTGCCAACAGCAATGTGGGGATGGTGGTATTCATCCTGTGGTGCAGGCTGGTAGAGAACTTCTGTTTTCTTCAGGTTGACCTCCAGCACAAACAGCTCTGCAGCTGTTGGGAAGCAGGATGTTAGGCACTGCAGAGCTGCTTCTGTGTGGGCAACAAGGGCAGCAGCAGCAGCGAAGAGCAGCTCACGGACTAGTTAGTTTAGAGTCTTAGTGTAAGCCCTCAGACGTCTTAAGTTAAACAAGCTACCATCAATATGGTAATGTATATAGATGCTGTCTTCTTCTTCAGGCTCTGCCATAGCCCTTTGGAGCATCATACTGAAGAAGATTGTAAATAAAGTTGGAGCAAAAACACAACCTTGCTTCACTCCATTAGTTATTAGAAAGGGCTCTGAAAGAGCAGCGCCATATCTGACTTGACCACGCTGGCCCTCATGTAGCAAGATAATCATTTTAAGGAATTGGAGGGGGGGGGACATCCTAGTCTTTCCAGGATCTGCCACAGACCTTTTCTACTCACAGTGTCGAAGGCTTTAGTGAGGTCGACAAATGTTACATAGAGGCCCTTGTTCTGCTCTCTACATTTCTCTTGCAGTTGTCTAAGGGCAAATACCGGTACCACATCTCGGAGATCTGATGGGAGTTCCCCTTTTCCCTAGCAATTCACAAGGAGTTTGTGGAATCTAACATGGAGTGCATGACCTCCATGTTTCCAAACTTCAGGTGGGATTCTATCAACCCCAGCTGCCTTGCCATTTTTCATCTGCTGTATGGCCTTAAGGGTCTCTTCCAAAGTGGGAGCTATGTCCAATTCATTTTTCATTGGTTTTTGCATCATATGTTGGATAGCTGAGCCTTGGACTACTCGGTTGGCACTAAAGAGACTTTGAAAATGTTCAGCCCATCAATTCAGGATGGAGGCTTTATCAGTAATTAATGTTTGACCATCTGTACTGTATAAGGGGCTTTGGACCTGATAAGTATGTCCAAACACTGCTTTAAGAGCTTCATAAAATCCTCTAAGATCACCCAGATCTGCACAGTGTTGTGTCTCTTCTGCTATATTGGTCCACCACTTGTTCTGCATGTCTCCGAGTTTTGTTGAAGTTTAATACATCTGAGAAGCAAAGCTGCTTTTCTTACATGGCAACTTGGCTGGGCGAGGTATGCCTGGTGAGCAGTTCTCTTCTTTGCCAACAGCTCCTGGATCTCTTGGTTGTTTTCATCAAACCAGTCTTGATTTTTCTTGTGGGAGCACCCAAGTGATTCTTCCGCAGGCTGGATGATACTGTTTTTGATGTGTTGTCAAAGCACTGTAGGAGAAGGATCTGTAGGGTGATCTTCAAGTTTTGTTTGCAGATTTACCTGGAAGTTGTCTCTCATGGTAGCTTGTTGAAGATTGTTGACTTGGAATCTCCTCTTTAAGATGCCACCTCTCTTAGGTTTGAGCTTAAGATGAAGATTTAGTTTACATCTTACGAGGTGATAATCTTTGGCATTCTACACTGGGCATCACTTGAGTATGACAGACATCGTGAATGTTTCTCTGGCGGACTAGAACATAGTCAATGAAGTGCCAGTGTTTGGATCGGGGATGCATCCAGGTTGTCTTCAAGGTATCTTTCTGCTGAAAGATAGTGTTTGTAATAGTCAGCTGTTGTTCTGCGCAGAATTCTAGCAAGAGGCATCCGTTATCATTGCAATTTCCAACACCATGCTTGCCTAAAACACCTTTCCAGGCTTTGGAGTTCTTTCCTACTCTGGCGTTGAAGTCACCAAGGATAATAATTTTATCTTCTACAGGGACATTTTGTATAGGTGGCATAGGTCTGTGTAGAATTTGTTTTTCTTTACAGGGTCAGCTTGCATAGTTGGGGCATATACACTGAAGAGAACAACATGTGGGAGGCGTAAGGAATACACCATGTATATACCATTTTCTCTGGCTTCTCTTCACAAATGAAGACCCAGGAAACCATTTATAATACATGGGTAAAGAAATAGTTTTAGTGGTGTGTGCAAAAGACATTAAAGATTATGCTAATAGTATCTCCTTCTGGAGGCCATTCCAAAGCTAAGGGGCAAACCACAGAAAAGACTCTATTTTGTAAATGGAGTGGAAGCAGGAGTAAATATAGGATTTAGTTTGCTTGTAAGTAAAGGCAGAATCAAGGTTGGGTTGCAAGCGAATGGAGACAGGATCAGGTTCATGGCTCAAGGTAAGAGTGACAATATCACGTCTGTCCCCCAGACAAAGCTGGTTTTGACTGGAACCTTGTGAGGGCTGGTTGTGCCCTGGATTAAGCCCTGGTGACTAGATGTGTCTAGCTTTGATTGTTTATTCCTGCAGGGCATAGGGTTGGACTGGGTGCCCTTTGTGGTCTCTTTCAATTCTATGACTTCTTCCCTAGGCTCTGACCTCTTCCTCTGGCCAGTGGCCACTGACTCAAGGGGCAGGAGTCATCTGCAGATGTACATATGTCATCTGGAAAGGACTGGGGCTACCACTTAGCTTAGCTTCCATCCCTGTCCTTTCTTCCTGCAGGCTGAACCCATTAGAGTAAGCTGCCTGGCTCTTTCCTCTCATTCCACCCAAGATGGTTGCTCTGGGTTGAGGAAGACTTCCCTACTGCTGCCTGGTACTTCCTTGATTTCTCCCTTCTCTGCCCTAACTATGGCAGTGGCTTTTCCCCTTTCCCAGCTGTTACTCCCACTCATCACACACCCAACCATCTGCAGTGATGCTCCATCACTAGGCAATAGGCTGTATCTGCAAGGCCTGTCAGCAACATTCAGTCTAGGCACTCCACCATTGAGGCTGGCAGCCTTCTCTTGCAGCTGCTGGGTAGGAAAGACTATAATGATCTGCTTTAACATCTCACTCACTCTCCTTTTCCAGCTGAGTATGTCCCAGCTGCAATGTCTTCAGAGTCCAAAATCACTGTCCAATAGTCCAATTATAGTTACAAACACAGCAAATAGACCAAGCAGGCAAAGAGAACCCAGAGGTAGAGCCAGAAGACAAAGCAGACGTCAGGGTACCAGAGTCCTTAACAGAAAGTAAGTAGGTAAGTCAGGTGAGGGAAGTCTGGAGGCAGTCATGATCCACAACCAGGCAAATATAGTTCAGGAGCAAAGTCAAACACACTCCAAGCCCAGCCTCAACAAGAGCCAAGCCATACAAAGCCAGCTGACAAGATGCAGAGTTCAGCAGAGCCATTGTTTTCACCAGCCATGTTCTCCTAGGAGTGTGGCTTGCATGAGTCCCGCCCAGAACTTTGTTGTAGGTATTTCAGCAGCTGGCCCTCCTAAAAAGAGAACCTTTCCCCCAAAGAGACCCCCACACTCCCGAGAAAGCTTTTACACCTAAGGATTTCCCCTTAAAAATACATACATTTATGCACAGGGTCTTGCATGTACTTTATTTCTACAATACCTCTTTTCCCCTCCATAACATATTAAACGTTCCAGAAAATCATACAATTCCATTATGCCATATTAATATAATCTTTCTGAAAAGTAAGGATTCTTTCCCCAGATTCCAAATGCCTAATGAAGGATTTTCAAAGGGACTTTGGTGTTTTTTTTAGACGTTTTCAAACTCCACCTCCACCAGCTTTATTTACACTTGGTACCAAGCCTCACATGATTCAGATTATTAGATGACCGTGTATCTCAGGCTTACTTCTGGCTGGTCAAATTTGCAAGAGTCAATATTTATGCAGCATACATCCCTAATGTTCTACTCATGGTAGGAAAGAGTAAAATTACCTAGCACGTGCATGTGTTGTCATAAGATACCTTTAAAGGAGACTCCACTATGCATATGTCAACATTTGTGAAGTCAAAAAGAGTGGAGCTTAATGGAAAGAAGTACTCAACCCTGGAATCTGTTTCCACTGCGGCTCAGTTTCTGAATGCACAAAGCAGCCTGTTTGGACTGAGATCTTTTATAGCCAAAAGGTAGTCTCTCAAGCCCTTGCCCATCTCTTTTAGGACATGCCTATTTCCATTTGGAAGGATCACTTAATCTACAGCAAATGGTGGAAACTGTGTGGCCCATAGCAACTTTTTGACCCCCAGAGGGGCAAAAATGATGGCCAAAACCAGCTAATTGCTCTTCTAGGGGCTCTTGGGGGAAGCATTCTCTCTTTAAATGCTATCCCCTTCCATCACTTTGTTTGGGCCCCAAATAGCATTTTTACAAAACTACACCCATCTATCAGTCCTTTTGTAGCTGGTGCTGTTCATAGTGCTCTGATGGTGGTGTTGGAAAATGGGGCAAGTACAACTACTGGACCCTCTAGGAATGTGTACCCCCAATGTACAGGAATGTCTTCACCCCAGGCATGCCACATACTCCTCTTTTAGACTTGTGTGGCCAAGTCACATTTTCAACCATATGGATCTGAAAGACTTGGAGATATGAAGAACCATCTTCTTCCACAAGCCCAGCCTAAGTTTTAAGACTTGTTTTGAGGCTTTTCTCTAGTTTAGTTGGTGACCAGGGAAGTAGCCTGCCCTATCATAGTTTCACAATTATACCCTCCTCAGGCAGAGTTTAAACTTAGGTCTCAGATGTATGATGATAACAATCCTACTTGGCTTTGTTCAAAGAGTGATACTCATATCTCTCCCACTTTTCGGTCACCACTATATGTTGGTTGCTGCTGCAATGTGATTTAATGATGACTTTGGCTTCCTGTTGCTTGGTTTAAGCCGTTTGAAAATGAAATGTTGAAAGCTAGAACATGAATGTTCAAAATAAATAAAAACAAGCTGCAAGACTAGCAGCAAAAACATCTGTCTTAATTTTATCTGGATCAGACTGAAATCTCTTTCAAAAGCAGAGTCACATGCAGAACATACAAAAGTTAATTTTTTAGATTGCCACTCCCACAATTACCCAGTTTATATGGCAAGTGTTCATGTTGACTGAGAAACTCTGGGAATGTTAGTCCAAAAAAGCATCTTTGTTGAAGCTTCCTAGGGCTCCCAGAGGCGAATCTAGCTTTTACAGAGAGTGTAGATTTGATGGAGAAGGATTTCTACCCTATCATGGACTTTCTGACTACTTGAGTTGTATGAGGTATATGTGTTGCCTGAAGTTTGGGTTGTGGAGTGAAAACTTCTTGGCTATAGGTCTATAGATGTAATACATGAAAGAACTCCCTATCATACAATAAATAGAATTATTCTCCTTATACCAAAAGAAGTGAACATCTATGAGAATATATGGTAACTTTATTATTTGATAATATGTTCTCATTCAGATTATTTAAACAGTTGACATTTTTTGAACAGTTACTATAAACCAATTGGAAAAGGGGCAAAAGCAGGTGTTTCTCTTCTAATCTAAATTTCACAGGTTGTGAGCATACACACAAATACATACATGCATACAACTACCACATTCACAACAACCCAGCAAATCCCACTTCAACATGGCCCAGATTAAAATTAAAGATAGTACAACCAAGGTCAGAGAGCCAGCATGGTGTATGAGTTGAACAAGGACTCTGGGAGATCATACATATATTTTATTCGGTCAATGACCAGCAAAATTTTAAAAAGAATACAAAATACAATTAAAAGAAAAAAACTGTATAAGCTACAAGATGCCACATAGTAATAAAACATTCCATCACCTATACCTTAGTTAATATTTTGTTATCTTATAAAATAAAGCTAATATATTATATTTCTATAATAAAATGTAATAAAATATAATAACTATTGTCTTCCCCCTGAGCATTTATTGATAAAAAGTTTCAAATTTAAAATAGTAATGCTATCAAAATAGTATTACATTTAAGTTGGGGAGATATCTTTTATCTGGATTTGTCTTATTTTCATTGCTGCAACACAAAATTTAGCAACTGTGGATGTAACATAAGGATTTAAATCTTGGAGTAAATAATTCATATAGAAGTTGTCTGTATACCCCAGATGTTTTTCTATTATAGGGGCAATATAGGTTAATCTAATTTCCTCATAAAATTTACGGTGTAACAGTACATGTAAAACAGTTTCTACTTCCATTTCTCCACATGGGTAAGTGTGCTCTGTTACAGGGACTTTGTTGTATCTGCCTTGAAGTAGTGCAAGTGGAAGAATATTAAGTCTGGCTTTAAAGAAAGCAATTCTCAACCTAGAAAATGCTAAATTTGCAAGTATCTAGCTGGTTCCCATACTCCCAAAATTGAGTGCAAGAATTTTGTTTGAACTGTTTCCTGTGTCATCTTTTCCATATAAATACCTATCTGAGCCCCATAGAGAATTTGGGCCAATGTTTTGGCCTCAAAAAGTTTTAAGGCCACAGGTACTGGGAGATCAGTGTTTGAATTCTCACTCAGTCATGGAAACCCACTGGTTTACTTTAGGCAAGTTACACTCTATCAGCCTCAGAGGAAGCCAAAGGCAACCCATCTCCCCTGAACAAATCTTGCCAAGAAACACCTATGATAAGTTCACTTTTGGGTCACCATAAGTCAGAATCAACTTGAAGGCATACAACAGCAACAGAACCAGGGTCAGGAATATTAATACTTACTCTCACTGGTCACATAATATTTTCTTAACTCATTCATTTATGAAACAAAGCATGGAAGTAGTTATTATTTCCATTTTAGCTAGGATTGTATGTGACAGATAGTGACTTGTCCAAAACTCTTCTTCAGTGAAGCTCTGCTGAGATTCTAATGCAACTCACCCAAGTCCAATTGATCAAAACAAAGAAAAAATAAGAAAAGAAGAGGAACACAGAAGGCACATTTATAAATAAAGGAAAATCTATTATGATGAAAAATAAAGTAAAAATAGGTCTTGTATTACAAGTTTGATTTTAAAGATAGATTCTAGATATGGCAAGACTGACTGCTATTAAACAGTCCACACTCCCAAAACTACCTCTTACCAAATGCTGCTAGCCATCCTCCTTGGTTGTCAGTACAGGTCAACCCCCGTATCCACAGATTCAGTATCCATGATCTCAGTTATCCACATCTGACAAAATATATTCCCTCTAGGCATTTCTAGGTCCTCCAGTGTGATTCTATGGTCAACTTCTGGTGTTCATCTCATTAAACATAGTAGGTTCTCTATTATCCACAGTTTCAGGTATTCACAGGGTGGGTGTAAAATCATAGAATCATAGAGTTGGAAGAGACCACAAGGGTCATCCAGTCCAACCCCCTGCCATGCAGGAATACACAAAGCATTCCCAACAGATGGCCATCCAGCCTCTACTAAGGGCAGGATTCCTCTACTAAGCTCTACAAGGTTTTGTATACAGCTTTATGCTGGTGCAAGACCCATCGAAGTGAGTCACAGAGACCAAAAGAATTGACTTGAACTTCTCTGGGGGAAGAAAAAGAGAGTGGCAGGGTACCATAACTATCCCCCAGTAAATCACCATTGCTGATAACATCACTTTTACACCACGTTATATAAACATGCAACAGTCTATAGTGGCTCACTAACCAAAGTTTATCTGTTACACAATCCCTTCTTCTCAGTTAGTGACAGATGCTATTACTGTATTATTCTTATGGCAGTTGTTCTAGTATGTCGATTTCAAACATTAAATATGTACGAGTTCCTTTTCCATGTATACTTTTTACATGTAAAAATAAGTTGTTACATGAAAGCCAGGAAAAGAGATAAATTACTGCTCAGATTAATTCAATCCAAGTCAAACAAGTTTCAACATGTAACTTGAAGCTGTATGTGTACAGTATCCCAAGTGCCAACAAGCTTCTCTAAGGCATTTCCCGTGGATATGGGGGTTGACCTGTACATCCATTCAGATGGACTGTTTTGTTTTGTTTTGTTTCATCCAGGAAGGATAGTAGAGGAGATGAAAATATCTTCTATAGCACTTCCTACTCCTGCAAAATCCCTATGGATTTTGAAATCACTAAGTTTCCTTCTCCATCAAAATCCATACAGAATTGGAAGAGTAGATAGTCATACGTATGTGAAGGTAGAGATAATGGCAGATTCTGAAGCAACATGAAAGCCCAAAGATACATCTGAAAAGACAAACAATGCCTATCAGTAGACTGATGTCCCCATCAATAAAGTAGCCAATCCCCACATATTTAAAACCTCTACATGAATATTTCTCCTATTTGTTCACCTTCCGATAAATAACTATTTTTAAAGTATGAAACTCTTCTGGGAGGAAAGGTTTTTGGTGACATCATGTAGAGTCATTCATTCAACACCATGTACACCTGTTTAGACCTGAAGAGCAAAGTCTTTCATTGGGAAGTCTTTCAAGGGCCGTTGACAACTGTCCTTTATTTGCTAGAGAAAAATGCCTATCTGACAAGACTTGTAGTGCACAAAAGGATTTTCTTTAATCTTTTGGTGCTTCTTAATCTGTGCCTCCCTTTTGTCCTTATTTTGATGAGTCTCCTCTATTTTTCTGGATGTGTAGATTGCCACCCTCTTCTGCTTCTTAAATGAAACTGCAACCCTGCACACCAATGATGAAACTTGGCCATTGGCCACATTAGCTGGAGGAATCTGAAACCTGTAGTCCAAAAAAGTAACTTTTCCAGTTTTTGCTGTGAAGTCTGCTTCAGCTCTAAGCCCCATGCTTCAGGTAGCCTGTATAAATTCATTTTTAAAAATTATAATCTCTGCACGAATGTTTATGCATGTGTGCATTTGGTCATTGTTGTACATTTTTGCACATCCTTTCATTAATTACCTTATTGATATATAGAATATATATATATATATATATATATATATATATATATATTAGAAAAGTGCTTCTGCAAGTAGGGAGGTTCTTGATGACACACAATGGGCTGCCTATCACTACCAGCCATAGCTGGCTTCTACTTCAGACTTGCAGTACTCTCACACTGACATAAGAACTAGAGAAGAATTTGGCTGATCAGACCAAAGGCCTTTCTAATCCAGTGGCCAGTTGCCTTTGGGAAACCCAGAAGCAGGGCATACCACCTGCTATTAGGAGCTAACATACAGAGGCATAGATTTCTGTCATGCCTAGCACCCATAGGCACCCACCATATTGCACAGTTCAACTATGCGCCATGTGAAGAATTACTTCTTTTTATTCCGACACTTCCACTATTTAACTTCAGGGGATTCTAGTACTATGACAGAGGGTTTAATATTATGACACAGGGAGAGAAGCTTTTTCTCTCTACTTTTTCCACATAGTGATGCATAATTTTATATGTCTTTATCACATCTCTCTTTACTTGCCTTTTTTCCCTTAGAGGGGAGGACCTCCAGTCTCATGATCATTTTTGTTGCCCTTTTCTGTATCTTTTCCAGGTGTGGTGACCAGAATGACACAGCAGGAGCTTAGCTCTGGACATGAAAGGCACATTTGTTTGGACTTAAAGCAGTAGGCACATTTCCTCAGCATCCCAACTGGCTGGCTTTTTTAAAAGTACTTCAGTCTTTATTTCTTTTGTTGTTTACATTTTCAACAGGATTTTTCCACGAAGGAAAACAGTTACAACAGCAGACAGCGCCTTGTGTAATGTCCGAGTATTTTATGAAGATGAGTCAGGCTACACACAATTATTTGACTTAAAGGGGGCAGGGGGAGAGGCAAAAAGTCTTAACCAGAAAAGGGAAGATATTATTACTAAACATGAGGCAAGTCCAGGAGAAGAAAATGTTGAGTTAGTCAGCAGAGTGTCTGTGACTGCCTCAGTGTGACAGCACCGTCAGCCAGTTATTATCTGAAAGTGTTTTCCTTCCCTCCATCTCTCAGTGCAACCATTAATCATTCACTGCTTTATTAGAAGATGAGGAAACACACTCTGCCCTTTAGTTGCCAAGTTACTTACTAAGCATTTCCTTTTTTCTTCACTGCCTTTGCTTGTGAGGTCACCCCAGGCCATCTTTACCTGACAGTGTGTTGTAAAGCGAAGGGACTGGAGTCCCATAACATTCAAGACAAGATAAAGAAGGCCATTTTTATATTAAGCCTTGCACTGCTGCAGAGAAGTAAGTAAATACTAAGGTTAACACCAACAGCCCCATAGCAGGGGCCTTATCTTTTAAGCATCCAGCTTTGCAGGGCTGACCCAAAGTAGGTCAGAAAATGTACTCCCTCCCAAACACACACTTATCCCAAGCAAGGTACATAATAACCCAAACTAGCCAAGATATTTTGTCATATAGAGTAGAAAATCCACAACCATGCACGGGAGTAAAAATATCATTATAATAACAAAGAAAATAGCTACAAATTTGTAGTCCCATGTCCTCCAACATTTCACAGATGAAAACTGGGAAACATGTGGCCTGGCAACATCAGAGTGTGGTCAGGATCTCAAAAGTTATTAATGAGGAAGAACACACAAGCTAAAAGAGGCTGCAGCAGTTTGCTTTTGCCTGAGACTACTGGGAAGGGCAAGATTCTGCCCTCTCCTTTTCTCTCTCCTCTGCTGAGTTAAATGAGTGGAAACTACTTTTTTTTACACTTGGAACTCAGTTTGCAGCAACTGAAGTAAGCTGAAGAGGGAGAAAGTAGAAGGAGCAGGGAGAAACCAGAACATTTCAAAAGCTGGCAAAAAAGTGAGAGGACAGAGGATTAATTAGGACTTTCCCAAGCAGATTGGGATACTTGGAGGGTATGCAGTCAGTCCATCCCACGATACCCCAGATCACTGCCTGAGATAAATGCCTCACTCTGCCTAATGGTAGGGCTGATGTTGCCCCTTTGTCAAGCATGCCATGAGTCATGTCTAAAGGATTAGACAGGTCCCCTCTGTTGCATGCTGCTGTACACATGCAAAAAACCCCAGCCTGGGCCATCATTTTGAGTGGCTTGGCATCTACTCTTCTATTGTGGGAAGTGTGCAGGGGATACACAGTTTTGTTGATCAGAACTTGCTTTGGCTGTTTGGCAATCTGGGCCCTTAGACACACATGTCTGACCACCCTGTGCAAGTAGTCTGGTTTTGTGCCCAAGCCTAATGAAGCGGTTGTACTCCATGAGACCCTCAACTAGAGCTTGTGAAAATTACTTTTCTGGATTGTAGCTCCTTGTGTATCACCAAAGCCTCTTCTGTGAATTGAAATCCAAAAAACTGACTTTCCCAACCTATACCCTAATGACCTGCCAATGAGGACATCCAGGTGTCAGCGGTGTGAGAATTCTTTGGGAGCCACATTACCTTGCCTTCTGCATGACTGTGGGTGTCATATGAATGACATAACCGGAGATGGGTAGATTTTCCTTGGGTTTTTTTCTAAGCTGTGAGGCCATGTTCTGGAATAGTTTCTTTCTGACATTTCGTCTGCATCTGTGGCTGGCATCTTCAGAGAAACTATTCCAGGACACGGCCTCACAGCCTGGAAAAAAACCAAGGAAAATCTATGGATGCCGGCTGTGAAAGCCTTCGACTTCACAAAGATGGGATGCTGGTCTTGTGTGACTTTTCCAGCCCTCTACTCAAACGGGGTGCCAATTGCACTGGAAAGACCCATAAAATTGGTTCACCTGCAATGCTGGATTCAGTCCACATGAATACGATTCCTGGGCTATTGGCTGCATGTATGAAACCTCATCTAGACTTAGGCTCCACAGCACAAACTGCTATGCCTCCAACAAAACACAATAGAAAAAGATCTCTCTGTACAAATATTTGATTATTCTAGTAGCTTGAGCAGATTTTGAAAGGAGGCGGAGATTAAGCCCAACCAGGAAAACAGTATTGTTAATTTTCCTACTTCCCCTTGCCTGCCCCCCCATTCTGAATTCCAAGTTGGCACCAGCCCTGCTCAAGATGGGGGTTACATAATGGAGCTTATGAAAGCAGAATTACCAGGCTGTGCCAGGCCAGTTAGGCTAGTGTGAATAGAGAAAACACACGAATGCTTCATCTTTTTGAACTCTGTCCTAATTGGAGTTTGTTTGTTCAAGAGCATTGAGATTTTGTGGGGTGCGTGGCCAAATGGAACAACAGAGCTGCACGTGGTCCTTGTAGGATACACACATGGGAGCCCGTTGTCCAATGAACTCGGGACTAATGTGCTATGAGTGATAAAAGGAAAGAAGGAGATTTGGGGGGCTTAACATTTTAACACACTCCAATCTAGAGGTATGCAGGGCTTAGATTTTTAATATACCCTGATCTAGGGGTGCTCTTAGCCATAACAACACTAGGAGAAAATTACTTTTTAAAATCTTAATATAGCAAAATCTAGGAAAGGAGCAGTTGACCATCATAACAGTTTTTCAAAGTATGTAATTCTGTACCCAGCAAACTTACTGTTGCATAAGCTTTATTTATTGTGGACTTCACCCAGTTTTGTCAGATGCCTGAACTAGATGTGCATCAATGAAATGGGCCCTATTATCTCATCTGAGCATGCACACATAAAATCAGAAGTTGAAAAAAAAATCACTTAAAATTTCATTACAATATGAGCAGTATTACTAACAGTGCTAACAATACTAACAGGATTGGCCTTTTTAGTCATCAGCGTGCTTGCAGAAAGCACGGGATGAGTCCTTCCTGAATCTTCGTTTGCGAAGAAAAGCCAGAGAGAGAGAGAGAGAGAGACTAACAGTGCAATTCACCTTCCCTTTAAGGCCAGTCCATCCTTATTTTGCAAAAGCAGAAAGCATTGTAATCAAATCAGCAGCATTTTTCAGACTTCCTGGCAAAAGCAAAGATGGTTAGAACCAGAGATGATTAGAACCTTTGGAGAACCCAGTCTGAACTCCACAACTGTGTCTGTGGGTAGATATATAGAGAGAGGTCTGCAGCAAACAGTGAGTGGGCAACCACACCCACTAGGCAAAGGGGGAGAGGGAAAGGTCTCATACATCTTGAAAGTAGCCATGCTACTGCAGCCTCAATAACTAATAGTATTGTGTTTCACAGTCGGAACAACCTCACTGATTTCAAAGAACCTTACTAGCACATGAAGAACACTAGGACCACGTACTGGGGTAATGGACAGCTTCTTGCAATCATGAAAAACAACAACGGTGGAGCAGCTCCTTGGTTCCATATTCTCAATTATGGTATGACTGGACCATTTATCATGACATGGTAATTTTTTTCATGTAATCTCAAAGAAAATCTAGCTCCAATGTCTGGTGTAAATCAAGGCAGGACAGGGGACCCTTTGGCCCAGAGGTTTAGTCTGGACCACCAACAGCAGGAGTCCAGCCTGCAGAGGGTCTAGGGAGGCCCTCCCTTCTGAAGTTCTCCCCATTCAACCTATTTATCCTCTCTATTGGGAAGGTGAGGGGAGAGGAAATCCAATGGTCAGCTAAGAACACTTTAGCCCCCCACCCCCTCCATCCCCATCTCACCCCACTCCATGATTCAGCCAGGAAACCTGACTTCAACCAGGATAATTTTAGGCGACTGTCCACATCATCAAGCTCATGGACGTTTTAAGGTCAGGAATCACATTCCCTTCCCCAAACATAATTCTCACCCCCATAACAAACTTGTGTTACACATTCATTCATTTACTAAAATATTAGTAATGGGACTGGAAAAGATCCAGGAAATTAGGTTTTCCGTGGTTTTTTTCCCAGGCTGTGAGGCCGTGTTCTGGACGAGTTTATTTCTGACATTTTGCCTGTGGCTGGCATCTTCAGAGAATGGTTGGGTAGGAGTGGGGGATGGGGTTATACACTGTGAAGCCCTGTTGGGGAGGATGTGTACATTTGTGTATTTAATAGCTAGTTTCTGGGTGGAGATATGCAAGGAGGATTGGTTTCTGTTTGGCTAATGGTCCATTGCTGGAAATCACCCTGTCCCTGGGTGGAGTTCATTTGCGTGTGTTGTTTTGATTTTAGTGATTTTCTAGACTGGTAACCAGATTTTGTTTACTTTTAGGGTTTCTTCTTTCCTGTTGAAGTTGCCCAGGTGTTTGTGGATTTCAATAGCTTCTCCGTGCATTCTGACATGATAGTTGTTGGATATTTTGTGTCCAGGTTGGTTTATAACATGTTCTGCTACTGCTGATTTTTCTGGGTAATCCTCCTTGCATATCTCCACCCAGAAACTAGCCGTTCAAATACACAAATTTACATATCTTCTCCAACAGGGGTTCACAGTATCTAAACCCCACATACACTCCTACCCAACCATTTTCTGAAGATGCCAGCCACAGATCCAGGTGAAATGTCAGCAATAATCTCTTCCAGAACACAGCCTCACAACCCAGAAAAAAACCATGGAAAACCTATGGATGCTGGCCATGAAAGCCTTCGACTTCACATCCAGGAAATTGTTTGCATGTTTTAATGTTGTTTGTATTGTATTTACATTTTATTTATGATAACTGAGCTATATTGTAATCAGCTTTATGAAGGCTTTTTGCCCTGAGAAGCAAGGCATACTATAACTAACTAAATAAATAAATGTAATGTAATGTGCACACCTGTGGTTGATTAATTAAATATGTTAACAGAGGGATCTAAATCCAATGGTTAGTCCTCACTAGAACAGACCTACTGAATCAATGGAATTTGCACAAATATTAACTTACCAAGTTTCTACAGATTCAGGGAGTCTACTCTAGCTGGGGCTTACCACTGGAGTTAATCTATAGAGAGTAAACAATTATAAGATCCACAAAGAATTCTGGAAGGATGCTGAGAGTCCTCTTTTACAGAGTGATAACCTCTCCCTAAGAATGATAGTTCATGGCATTGACAATCTGAGCCAGAGTAGTTTAATGGTCTGAGTATTGGACTAGTGGTGCATCTACACTGTAGAAATAATGCAGTTTGACATTACTTTAACTACCATGGCTCCATCCTACAGAATCCTGGGATTTGTAATTTTCTGAGGCAAGACCTTATAAAACTACAGGTCCCAGGATTTCATAGGATGGAGCTATAGCACTTCAAGTGGTGTCAAACTGCATTATTGCTATAGTGTAGATGCACTCCTAGGGCTCTGGGAGTTCAGGCATAGTTAATGAGTGCCCAAAGTGTCTTTGGGCACGTCTCACTCTCTCAGCCTCAGGGGAAGGCAATGCCAAACCCACCCACCCCCAGGGTTTCTTTCTTGCCGAGAAAACCCCATGATAGTTTTTTCTTAGGATCATCATAAGTCCGAAATGACTCGAAGGCACAAAACAATGGCAACAAAACAACAACTTGTCAATCAGCCAGAGGCTTTTTACGCAGTGTCTGGCAGTAGTTACAAAATTCCTTTGACTCTGGTGGTTTAATATGAATTTTTACAGAAACAACTATAGAAAAAACTTGTGAGTAGCTTTTTAAAAAATGCCATACTAAACCATGCCAAGTTCTATCTAGTCCAAGGGGTGGGAACTTTGGAATGTTGTCTTTGGTGACAGGGCTGGAGCTTTGGCGTAGTTGTTTGGGAGTTGGACTAGAACTCTGGAGGCTAGAGTTCAAATCCCAGCTTGGCCATGGAAACCCACTGAGTGACCTTGGGCTGGTCTCTCTCTCAGCCTCAGAGAAAGGGAGTGGCAAACCCCCTCTGAACAAAACTTGCTAAGAAAATCTCATGATAGTCTTTTCTTAGAATCATAGAATCATAGAATTGCAGAGTTGCAAGAGACCACGAGGGCCATCCAGTCCAACCCCCCTGCCACGCAGGAAATCACAATCAAAGCATCCCCGACAGATGGCCATCCAGCCTCTGTTTAAAGACCTCCAAGGAAGGAGACCCCACCACGCTCCGAGGGAGTGCGTTCCACTGCCGAACAGCTCTTACTGTCGAAAAGTTCCTCCTCATGTTGAGGTGGAATCTCTGTTCCTGAAGCTTGCACTCATTGCTCCGTGTTCCAGTCTCTGGAGCAGCAGAAAACAAGCCTGCTCCATCCTCAACGTGACACCCCTTCAAATACTTAAACAGGGCTATCATATCGCCTCTTAACCGTCTTTTTTCCAGGCTAAACATACCCAGCTCCCTAAGTCTCTCCTCATAAGGCATCGTTTCCAGACCTTTCACCATTTTAGTCGCCCTTCTCTGGACACGCTCCAATTTGTCAATATCCTTTTTGAATTGTGGTGCCCAGAACTGGACACAGTATTCTAGGTGAGGCCTGACCAAGGCAGAATAGAGTGGCACTATTACTTCCTTTGATCTGGACACTATACTTCTATTGATGCAGCCCAAAATCGCATTGGCCTTTTTAGCTGCCGCATCACACTGTTGACTCATGTTCAACTTGTGGTCTACTAGGACTCCTAGATCCCTTTCGCATGTAGTCTCGTTCAGCCAGATCTCTCCCATCCTATATCTATGCATTTCATTTTTTCGCCCTAAGTGCAGTACCTTACATTTCTCAGTATTGAATTTCATTTTGTTAGCTTTGGCCCAGCTCTCCAGTCTATCCAGGTCATTTTGAATTTTGATCCTGTCCTCTAGGGTATTAGCTACTCCTCCTAATTTGGTGTCATCTGCAAATTTGATAAGTATGCCCCTTAGGATCACCATAAGTCAGAAACGACTTGGAGGCACACAATAACAACTTTGGTGACATGGCAGCAACTGGAAATGAAGAAACTCACTTCTGTTTGCCAGAAAAAATGGCTTTTTTCAACAATACAAAGAACACAGTAGCTGCTTGCCTTGTTTTAGAAGGGGGTAAGGAATGGGTTTAATAGAGAATATATGTTTTCAGGAAGCATCAGGAAGGAATATTCAGTGCTAGCCCAAGACAATTTTTTGCTGCCTGATATGTAAAACAAAATGGTGCCCACTGCCCTATGTACAGAAGCCAAAACAACTGGCACTGATAATGGAACAGTGCCCTTCACTGGCTGCCACTGCTGGTCTCCAGCATTTAGCTGCTTGAGGCAACTATCTCTCTCTGTCTAATATATTTTCATCTTTGCCTCATTTAGAATATATTCAAGATACTTTACAGAAAACAGCAACATGAAAACAGGAACCAAAGCACTCAGTGATTTGTTTCATGGGGGGAAGTAATTGTACAGCTGCAGGAAGAAGCAACAGGAGCAAAGAACAAGTGGCTGCTGTATAAAAGTTACACAGTGTTTCAAATGCTTCATATCTTGACTCCATTCTCTTGTGTGCATAATTTACATGATTTGCAATAGCAGATAATTATACTGCCTTCACCTAAGCAGGTTATGTAATGAGTGGTGAAATCTAAAACTGTTACATTGCCCTTGCAGGAACCCAATCCCTCTGGGGTGGTATTGTGTGTACTACATGGATGGTGCTTTCCTCACAAGATTCCTCAACAACAATTGCAGTGTTACTTGAACTGCTTGGAAAATGTCAGTGCTGGCAAGGTAATCTGACCCAGAAGACCAAGTCAAGTACAAATGTAGACATTTGTTTTACTACAACAAAGGCTAACTGTTTAGACATGAAAGCAGAGGGTACTTAAACTGTAGAATTCTGCAAGATCTCTGTAGTGCTTCTAGACATAGAGATAACCTGTCTATACCTTGGCATGTGCCATTACATAACTACAGTCAACCCTCTGTATCCACGGATTCTGTATCCACGGATTCAACCATCCATGGCTTGAAAATATTTTTTTTTTAAAAAATCTAACCAGCAACCTTGCTATTTTATATAAGGGACACCAATTTGCTATGCCACTGTATGTAATAGGGCTTGAGCATCCACAGATTTGGTATCCACGGCGGGTCCTGGAACCAAATCCCAACAGATAACAAGGGCCCACTCTATAATCAAAATGGTTGCTTCATATACAAATGCTGATCCCTCAAATACAGCAAAACTAGGTACTTGTTTGAAAGTGTGCATGAATTATCACAGAGAGTTTGTTTTCTATGTTGCCGTAAAAACAAGGTCCACTTTTGGATGATCACATCACCTTAATAAACCAAAATCACAACAGTTTTTTTCTCCAGACATGAAGGCCCTTTGCTCTTCCTTTTTAGGTGCAAGCAAACAGAAGTGTTCAATTAACCTTAATTTCCTATCTTACTGGCACTAGGAAACACTGGTTACCAACTTCAGAACAAGCAGGATATTAAACCACTGTTTGACATTGACCTTAATATCCTGAGTTCTTCTGAAAGTGACATCCATCGCCTCAAGATTTAGGCAAAATGGGGTGCTATGGTTCATTGGAAATTTTCTAGTTGGAATATGATTCGTGCACAAGGAACATCAAAGGGACTCCACAAATGAGCAAAAGATTTATTAATATCTAATTATATTAAGCCAAGATATGCTAACCCAGACTCTTCCAATGCTTCACTTTGCATACTTAGGGCCCCTTCACACCACACAATTGTAGTTCTATGATTCTGCTTCATCTGCCAGCAGGGCCGGTTTAAGGAATTTTGGGGCCCCTTGCAATGCTTTATTTTGGGGGCCCCATATGTTTATCTCAGGTCAATGTAACCTAACCTATTCACAGTACAGGATGTTCAGATTACAATAGGACCCCCGTATCCACGGATTCATTAGCCAGAGGATACAAAACAGCACACCTACCATAGAGTCTTCCTAGAAAATGTGTCCTCCCTAGCCATTTTCTAGGCCCTCCAAAGCAACTCTATGGTATTTTAAACCAGAAGTCCCATTATTTTCAATGACGTTCACTATTATCCACAGCTTTCAGAATCCTTGCCTGCACAGAACCAATCCCCAGTAAATAAGGGGGACCTACTGTATTACATAATTTGCCACCAATAATTTAGTTTAAAAACTATATTATAGGCACTAACATAATATTTTTTGTTTATTAGCAATTCCTCTCCATTGACGCCCCCTTGTCGTGGGAGAGAGGCTTGCGTACCCTAATGATGTTTCGAGCTATGCTGGCGGTGGCATAATAGCCACTGGTAGGGTCTCCCATGCCAGACAGGTCAAAACCGAAGGGTCTGACAAAGAGCGTCAAAGGGCAGGATGGGCTCTCTAGCCTTGTGGCAACCGTCCTAGGAGAAGGAAAACTCCAATCCCAAACCCGAGCAGATGGTGCTCGTCCAACCCTGTAAGGTCAACCATCTAAGAGAAGGAAACTCTAATCAAACCTACGGCCCGAGGACCTCACTGCCACGTCCATGCTTGCAAGGCCACGGCAGATGAATCTCTGGTTTAAAGGGTGAGGCCAGTTCTGTGCACGCTGTGCTCCACCAGAAAAATCCATTGCACAGGCTCGAAGGACAAATCCATTTCCAAAAAAGCCCTGTAGCGACTGGCGAGGGACGAAACCGGCAGGTGTAAAGATGCACTGGAAGCCGCAGCCCCAACCCTGCATGCAGGCGGTTCAGGACATTGGTCGCTCAAGCCTGACCCGGGAGATGACAGTCTTGTTCGGCAGCATCCCGAACGACCAAGCAGCCTTTTTTAAGGAGAGCACTGCTTGCTCCATATGGAGAGGGGCCTAGAAAAGGTGGCCTAACGAAAGCTCATCCCCAACTACCTGGTTGGCTAGCCGCGGCCAACGGGAATCTTCTGATCTTGTCAAACCAAGGCAAAGAAACAAAGGCACACACCGGCCTCCAAAGGTGTAAATAAACTGACACTTGCATGCTGGAACATCAGAACCATGCAAGACTCTGAAGATAGTGGACGGCCTGAGCGTCGTTCTGCCCTAATAGCCCTTGAACTATCACGGCTTAATATTGACATCGCTGCTCTTAGTGAAGTTCGCTTTCATGAGGAAGGCAGCCTTAAAGAACATGGCGCCGGCTACACACTTTACTGGTCTGGCAAACCCAAAACCGAAAAACATCTTTGAGGAGTAGGCATTATGATTAAAAACTCCATTGCCTCCAAACTCGAAACCTTGCCAACAGGACACTCTGATCGCATTATTTCCTTACGCCTCCCACATGTTGTTCTCTTTAGTATATATGCCCCAACTATGCAAGCCGACTCTGTAGAGAAAGACAAATTCTACACAGACCTACGCCAACTCATACAAAAAGTCCCTGTAGAAGATAACATTATTATCCTTGGTGACTTCAATGCCAGAGTAGGAAAGAACTCTGAAGCCTGGAAAGGTGTCTTAGGCAAGCATGGTGTTGGAAATTGCAATGATAACGGATGCCTCCTGCTAGAGTTCTGTGCAGAACAACAGCTGACTATTACAAACACAATTTTTCAGCAGAAAGATAGCCTGAAGACAACCTGGATGCATCCCCGATCCAAACATTGGCACTTCATTGACTACGTTCTAGTCCGTCAGAGAGACATTCGTGATGTCCGTCATACACGAGTGATGCCCAGTGCAGAATGCCAAACAGATCATTGCCTCGTCAGATGTAAACTAAATCTTCATCTTAAGTTCAAACCTAAGAGGGGTGGCATCTTAAAGAAGAGACTCCAAGTCAACAATCTTCAACAAGCTACCATGAGAGACAACTTCCAGGCAAATCTACAAACGAAACTTGAAGACCATCCTACAGATCCTTCTCCTACAGTGCTTTGGCAACATATCAAAAACAGTATCCTCCAGTCTGCAGAAGAATCCCTCGGGTTCTCCCACAAGAAAAATCAAGACTGGTTTGATGAAAACAACCAAGAGATCCAGGAGCTGTTGGCAAGGAAGAGAGCTGCTCACCAGGCATACCTCGCCCAGCCAACCTGTCATGTAAGAAAAGCAGCTTTCCGCCTCACATGTAGCAAACTACAACAAAAACTCCGAGACATGCAGAACAAGTGGTGGATCAATATAGCAGAAGAGACACAACGCTGTGCAGATCTGGGTGATCTTAGAGGATTTTATGAAGCTCTTAAAGCAGTGTTTGGACCTACTTATCAGGTCCAAAGCTCCTTATACAGTACAGATGGTCAAACATTAATTACTGATAAAGCCTGCATCCTAAATCGTTGGGCTGAACATTTTCAAAGTCTCTTTAGCGCCAACCGAGTAGTCCAAGCCTCAGCTATCCAATATATGATACAAAAACCAATGAAAAATGAATTGGACATAGCTCCCACTTTGGAAGAGACCCTTAAGGCCATACAGCAGATGAAAAACGGCAAGGCAGCTGGGATTGATGGAATCCCACCTGAAGTTTGGAAACACGGAGGTCATGCACTCCATGTTAGATTCCACGAACTCCTTGTGAATTGCTGGGAAAAAGGGGAACTGCCATCAGACCTCCGAGATGCAGTCATCATCACCCTGTACAAGAAAAAAGGAGCAAAATCTGATTGCTCAAACTATCGAGGCATAACCCTGCTCTCTATTGCTGGAAAAATCCTTGCAAGGATACTCCTGAACAGACTAGTTCCTGCTATTGCAGAAGAACTTCTCCCTGAAAGCCAATGTGGCTTCAGAGCGAATAGGAGTACTACAGACATGGTATTTGCCCTTAGACAACTGTAAGAAAAATGTAGGGAGCAGAACAAGGGTCTCTATGTAACATTTGTCGACCTCACCAAAGCCTTTGACACTGTAAGTAGAAAAGGTCTGTGGCAGATCCTGGAAAGACTAGGATGTCCCCCCAAATTCCTTAAAATGATTATCTTGCTACACGAGGGACAGCGTGGTCAAGTCAGATATGGCGATGCTCTTTCAGAGCCCTTTCTAATAACTAATGGAGTGAAGCAAGGTTGTGTTCTTGCACCAACTTTATTTACAATCTTCTTTAGCACGATGCTCTAAAGGGCTATGGCAGAGCTTGAAGAAGACGACGGCATCTATATATGCTACCGTACTGATGGTAGCTTGTTTAACTTAAGCCGTCTGAGGGCTCACACTAAGACTCTAAACTATCTAGTCCGTGAGCTGCTCTTCGCTGATGATGCTGCCCTTGTTGCCCACACAGAAGCAGCTCTGCAGCGCCTAACATCCTGTTTTGCAACAGCTGCAGAGCTGTTTGGGCTAGAAGTCAACCTGAAGAAAACAGAAGTTCTTTACCAGCCTGCACCACAGGACGAACACCACCATCCCCACATTGCCGTCGGCAAATCTGTGCTCAAGTCCGTTCAGCAGTTCACCTACCTGGGAAGCATCATCTCCTCAGATGCCAAGTTTGACAAAGAGATCGATCACAGATTAGCAAAGGCATATAGTGCATTTGGAAGACTTCACAAAAGAGTCTGGAGCAATAAACACCTGAGGCAAAGCACAAAAATCAGTGTGTATAGAGCCATCGTACTGTCTATCCTCCTTTATGGATCTGAAACATGGGTCACCTATCGCCACCACCTACAACTCCTCGAGCGCTTTCATCAGCGCTGCCTACGCACAATCCTAAATATACACTGGACTGACTATGTGATTAATGTTGCTGTCCTTGAGCAAGCAGGGATCACCAGCATTGAGGCCATGATATTGAGAACACAGCTGCGCTGGGCAGGGCACGTTTCTAGGATGGAGGACCATCGCCTCCCAAAAATACTACTCTACGGTGAACTCGCCACGGGTCAGCGTAAGAGGGGCGCTCCAAAAAAGCGATACAAAGACTCCCTGAAACAACATCTTAGGCTCGGCCAAATTGATCACCAACAGTGGTCCGCCCTGGCCTCACATTGGGAGGCATGGAGACGCACTATCCACAATGCTGCAGCCTTATTTGAGAACTCACGACGAACAAGTCTTGAAGAGAAACGACAACGCAGAAAGAATCACAACCCAAAAACATCACCCAAGGAGACCTTCTGCTGTGCTTTTTGCAACCGGACTTGTTTATCTCGGATTGGCCTTTTTAGTCATCAGCGCGCTTGCAGAAAGCGCGGGATGAGTCCTTCCTGAATCTTCGTATGCGAAGAAAAGCCAGAGAGAGATTAGCAATTAACGTAATGGTGTAGATTTCCTAAAAAAGAAAAGAAAGAAAGCGTGGACTGTAAGCTAAACATGAGTTAGAAGTGTGATGCAGCAGCAAAAAATGCCAATGTGAGTCTAGGCTGCATTAATAGGAGTATTGTGCCTAGATCAAGGGAAGTAACATTGCCACTGTATGCTGCTCTGGTCAGACCTCACCTGGAATACCGTTTCCAGTTCTGTGCACAACAATTCAAGAAAAATACTGAGAAGGATGGTGGGAGGTCTGGAAGCCATGATGCCCTATGAGGAGCGGCTTAGGGTGTTGGGTATGCTTAGCCTGGAGAAGAGAAGGTTGATAGGTGACCTGATCGCCATGTTTAAATATTTGAAGGGATGTCATACTGAGAATGGGGAAGCCTTTTTTCTACTGCTCCAGAGACTAGGACATGGAGCAATGGGTTCAAACTACAGGAAAAGAGATTCCACCTGAATATTAGGAAGAACCTCCTGACAGTAGGAGCTGTTTGGCAGTGGAATGAGCAGCTGCCTGGGAGTGTGGTGGAGTCTTCTTCTTCGGAGGTTTTTAAACAGAGGCTGGCTAGCCATCTGTCGTGAGGGCTTTGATGGTGTGTTCCTGCAGGACAGAAGCCGATTGGATGGGATGGATGTTGGGGTCCCTTCCAGCCCTATGATTCTAGGATGGATTCAGAGCCTGGGAAAGTTACTCTTGGATTACACCTCCCAGAATCCCCCTGCCAGCACCCTTCTCAAGGTCTAGTTGCATTGTTCCTTTTCCAGCATTCTCTGGGGTCCACAAAGGCTTGAAGGTTGCTTGGCCCATCTCCTCCCTGCAGTGGAGCAGCCACGTGACAGGAACCAAGGCAAAGGCTGGCTGGCTGGCTTGGCCTGCACATTGCCATTCAATCCACTCCAGCCACAAACTTGCAGGAAGAAGCAAGAGTGCCTCTGAGGGAAAGTTTAATGGATGGTATAACTGTATTGTTGTTGTTGTTAGCTATTATTGTTAATATTATTAGGGTTTTAAATCTTGAGTTAAGTCTTGGGACAACAAGAGATATTTAAAGGGAGTCCCTGGTAAAGAAAAAGTTAAGAAATACTGCTCTACCCAAAGGCTCTCACATAACACTAATGGGATACTGATGTGTTTAAGGAAGGAAGGAGAGAGAGAGAGAAAGTCAGAAAGAAAGAAAGAAAGAAGGGAGGGAGGGGGGATAAAAAGTGAGAAAGAGGGGAGAGAGAAAGAAAGAAAGAAGCCCTTTCTGAAGAGAGAGGAAAGAGATGCCTCCCCCCCCCCACACACACACAACACACACACTCTCACCTTCTCCTGGCTGGCTGGCCTTTTGACAATTATTCTGGCAGGAGGGGGCGAGTGAACAGCAAACTCCCTCCAGAATCAGTTTCGCTTTCTATTTGGGAGACACCGGTTTTTTGGTTTTTTTTAAGCCAGCAGGAGATTTTTGCAGCAGGAGAGTTAGGATGGGTGGGGCCCCTGGCTGGGTGCCCCCCCCCCGCAAATGCTGATTTGGCAGACTGGTTAAGCCGGCCCTGTCTGCCAGGACAACATTCTATGGAATATATATTTATTTATATATTTATTTATACCCCGCTCTTCAACCACAAGGCTATCAGAGCGGCTTACAAATTGTTTTAAGCAATAGCAATTTACACATCTACACTGCATTAAGCAGTTTCCAATGTGTGTTAGCTAATTGCCCCCCACAAGCCGGGTACTCATTTTACCGACCTACGAAAGGATGGAAGGCTAGGATTAGCATTCTAGGGTGGGGAGTTAGAATTCTCAGCCAGAGCATTTCCAGTGTATCACCAAACTACAAGCTCCAGGATTCCATAGGATGCAGCCAAAGCAGTTAAAGTGGAATCATAGTGCTGAAAGGGCCCTCAGTTGCAAGTTCTGATGACATTGTCCCCCCCCCACACACACTCTTTCATTAGGAAGCTCAAAAAAAGCTAATGTGAGGCTCCCAAGCAGTTTCCCAGCCAGGTACCACCTGGGCCAAAGCCTGTATATCTTGATGCATAGAGAGAGGTGGATAAGAAATAAATGTTGTTGTTGTTGTTGTTGTTGTACAAAGCAACAATTTAATGCATCTTCAAATTGTTCCTTATTTTGTCTACAAGACTAGTAGCCTGAAGCACTAAGCTCACTATCAGCATAGGTATATCAAGGGTAAGAATCATGTGGCTCTGCAGGCTGCAACCTCTAGTAGATCTTGCCAGCATAGACAGTCATGGAAAAAGCTGGATGTTGCAGTTCAAGAAAATCTGGCAAGCCACATTCTTCCTTTAATTAGTTATTCTGGATGTATAGGCTAGAATCCTGTTGGTGATATGTGCACTGTAACCTAAAATGTATCTGCATATGGACTTCTTGGGATATTGTGGAAGAAAGTCTCTATACCACCAAGGGCAACATCTCATGCAACAGCAGCCGGGATGCTTGGGGGTACAGCTCAATCCTCTTGGCCACCGGTTGTTCACAGGCATGTACCTGGGCCCATTCTAGCATGTACCTGAAAGAAAGAGAAGCCTTATCCTGCAACTGGGTAGTCAGAGAACACACCTGGGCATACCCAGGGAGGAAGAGGGAAAGAGTGAGGAACCTCTGATCCCCAAAGAACAACAGCAACAACAACACATATGCTGATGGGTCTTGTTCTCTGCCAGCATGCTTATTGGATCTCATTTGTATATAAACACTCATGCCCATTATGTTGCATGAAACAAATAGTCGATGGCTTATCTTTTTATGTCTATGAAAATAAACAGTCACAAAAAGTGAGCAGCTGCCATTCACCCCATTTGGGAACAGTAAGGTGCTGCCGCTAGAGCTAATATTACAGGTTGATGTAGGATGACCCTGCCCTACCTTAGAGGTGTTGGGAGGCAGGGGAGCAACACAACAAGCTTTCCCTCAAGGCATGTCCTGCCTGTCATAATGAAGAACATTTTGTAATTTCAAATAAAGTATGAGATGTTAGCTCTCTCTGTGTTCCTGTTCCATCATTGTCACCTATGGTTGTATTTATTTATTTGTATTTTGACAATCAATTTTGTGTTGTGTGAACTCCCTTCCTACTGGCCCAGTCCAATGGCTGCCTGTGAAAGAGGCAAGCAGCTGTATGACACCCAGACATTCACTGCTGTGTGTCTTCTCAGTGTCTGTGACAGGTGGAAGTTGTGTAGCCACATGTAGCTCTTGGGGGTCCTGTGAAAGCCTTGGCTCCCCCAGAAACCCTCAGCCCCTTTCCCCAAAATCAGCAGGGGAACAAGAAAACAACTTCTCATGAACAGTGGTGGTCTAGCAGAAACACTGTATCTGCTAAGTGAGGACTGCCCAGTTGTCATTGTTGGTAAACATGAGAAATACAAAGTGGATCTACAATTGGCTGTGGACTGCCTGACATATGCTCACTGTGTTAAGTGTCTCCCTGCCACACCTTCACACATTTCCTGTTACCCCTCTGCTGCCATGTCAAGTGTGAAGCAATTCTGGGCAGGGCTGTTTGACACATGTTGATCAAGTACAGGGATACACCTGACTGTGGGAAAGCCTCCCTATCCACATGGGATTGGGTCAGCTATAATTGTTCAAGTGTGTTGCAGCCAATAGATGAGAAATTAAGTGACTTACATACACTTGCTTTGTTTGAACAGGGCTTAAATTGAGGTGCTGCTAAACATCTGATGCCACATTCCTACCTTGTAAAGCATAAATCCGCATTAAAAACAGATATTATAGACAGCATTGCAATTAGTTCCCAGAGATCTGCAGGTGGGAGGAGGCCTCTGCAGTTTATTACAGTATTTGTGGCAAGTTGGAGCCTTTGCAAATAACCATTAGTAGCCCTTCTTTTAGCAAGTGTTAAGGCAGTGTGCTAGCCTCCTTTCTGATCTCCGTCCCTATAGTGAAGAAGAAGGCAAGAGTAATTTAGCTAAAGCGACAAACTGCATATCCAGGAGGCAACCCATTTTATTCTAATTTTGCTCTGTGTTTCCTAAAAAATTATTTGCTAGCCTAGCAAGTCTTAGGATTGGGGTAATTCAAGAATCATAGTGGGCGCCCAGTGAGCTAGCTGAAATCTCATCTCTCTTGATGCGCTGACAATCAGAACATGAATTCATCTTCAGTTAAAGCATTTGCCCTCACAGAGGCAACCCTTGTGAAATGTATCTTGCAAATAGTATTGCTGTGATTACAATCAAAAAGAGGGCAAAGGAAATGGGATATGTCAGGATGATATGTCAGTTCTTGCAATGTCTCAGAGGTGCATGTATGTGTGTGTGTAGTTATAAGCTTAATCAATCAATTAATACATTGATTTAGCAAACCAATTAAAATTGGTTTAAAGACAGATAAGAGAAGAATCCTTTCACTTGCAGACAAAATTATTTAAAAATATTTTAAAACTTTTAAAAAATTTAAAAGCCCATCAATTTATTTATTTGTTATATTTATATACTGCTTCATACAATGAAATAACTAAGAAGTTCACATTAAAAACATATTTGAAGCCTCTAGCTGCAAATGGTAGAAAACCCTGAATGTAGAACTATGCAAAAAGCCATTTCGCAAAGTCCATCCACCTAATGAATCAAACTCCCATTTTCAGGTGTCATCATTTTAAAATATGTAGCTTGCTTAATGAACTACAGTTGTCTCTCCATATCCACGGATTTAGTATCCATGAAGTATTCACAACTTGAAAATATTCTTTAAAAAAATTCTTTAAAAAAATAATAATCCAGAAAGCAAAACCTGATTTTGCCATTTTATATAAGGGAGACCATTTTGCTATACCATTGCATATGATGGGACTTGAGTATTGACAGATTTTGGTATCCATGGGGGATCCTGGAACCAAACCCCAGCAAATATGAAGGGACAACTGTACAACAACACTTTTACAGCTAGAGTTTTATTCCAGCTATGCAACAACCAAAATCCCCTCCAAATACATCTTGTAAGCCGTGCAACTGCATCCTCCAAGCAGCCATTTCTTCATTGTCAAAGGGCAAGGGGATGTGCAGGATGCGTCCAGCAATTTTCTTGTAGCTGGACATGCTGCAAGGACATCATCTGCAGAAAGCTTTCAAGGATCCCTAGAAGTCTCTGCAGATGCCTGTTGCAATGTATTCAGCTACAGGAAAATAGCTGGACACTTCCCCATTCATCTCCCTGCTCTCCAACGACATGGAAGAGGCTGTGTTGGAGAGATGACTGCACTGATTACAAGGTGAGGGGTTTTTGTGGGGCGGGCGGGCGAAGGAGCATCAGGAGACATTCTGACAGAGATGTAGTTATGTGACACACAACACATACGGTATGTCTCCTTGATGCAGTATCTTGGGCATAGTTTGAATTTTCATGTTCACTGAGACCCACAGAAGCATTTTACTCTTCATACTCTTTTCAGCTCTTTTTATAATGGTTACTGGAATGAAAAACAGGCATGTTTTCCACACTGTGCCCAATGTAACTCAGGGAATTCCATATTAGTTTCTCAAGGTAATACAGTACAGTAGTTCTTCAGCTAGGGGGTGACATCTATCATTCCAGGGTTGCTTTCCTGCCAGTTGCTGGGATTTGATGTTGCACTAGCCACCAGAGCTGTTATGCTACCCATGGGAGCAGGCAAGGGGGAGGGAGCATGGGACCACTTAGGACCTTCAAAGCTGCTGTAATCTTTCCTGACAGGCTGGCTTTGAAAAGAGAGACTGAAAGGTCTTGTTCTCATCAAAACAGAGCACAACCTATTTGGGAGGAATGTCTTCCAGGCATTTGGTGAATGTATGCAGCTGCCTATCTGGATTGAAAAGGTAGCTGGATGTAACTAAAGATCCTTACGGGGCAGGGGAAAGAAGAATTGTTACAACTAGTTAAATAATGCTCTCTCTTTCTGGGAACACTGCAGGACAGCTGCATGACTTTGGACACAGCACACTCAAGGGATTCCCTCAAACATGGAAAAAGTGAGACATGCATCCCAACAAAGTACAGTTGTCCCTTCATATTTGCTAGGGTTTGGTTCCAGGAACCCCACCTCCCGTGGATACCAAAATCCATGAATACTCAAGTCCCATTATATGCAATGGCATAGCAAAAATGGTGTCTCTTACATAAGATGGCAAAATCAAGCTTTGCTTTTTGGATTATTATTTTTTAAAGAATATTTTCAACCTGTGAATACTTAAATCTGTGGATACAGAGGGACAACTGTAGTTAAAAATGAGAACAGTGTTAGAGTGGCGGGCCCACCATTGCTCTTGGGGCTTTGGCCAATTTGCCCAAACTTGCTGCCCTACGGCTCTGGCCCTGTTGCAGGAAAAGCTATGGCAGAAGAAATACAGCACATTAACAAAGTCTTCTGCCAATGTGTAACTTGGTGCTAAGGCAGTATGATGGGGTGTGAGAACAGGAAGTATACAGGGACCGGCAAGGAGTCTGTTAAATGGCTCTAGAGTAAGGGACATTCCTATTGTTTGTAGCTCTGTGCCTGGTGAGAATGAGCCTATGCCAGGTGCAATAGGCCTTGTAGTGTGATAATGGGAGGGAGGGGGAAGGGAACATGATTTAGAATGCCCTTAATGTAAGCAATGAGAAGAATAAAGCTGAAAAAGAGGCAGCTGGGCAGAGAGAATTGAAACACTGTTTAAACACTATGGTGTCAAAACTGGAGTGGGGGAAGGTTCCCATTCTCCTGTAATGCTCTTCTTCTTTGGGGGGAATTTCATAGCACAAGACTGTCCTGATGCATGTTGTCCTTTGTTGTGGTGTAGAAGTAAACAAGGTTGTGTAGGACAGATTTCATATCTTTAAACATCAAGTGTTTGATGAAAGAATATTTTATGTGTCATTTCACCTTGTTAGTCTGCTTGTTGCAAAAGAGCATCCATTACTAGTGGAATATTCTTTAAAAAATAATAATCCAAAAAGAAAACCTTGATTTTGCCATCTTATATAAGGGACACCATTTTACTATGCCATTGCATATAATGGGAATTAAGTATTCAGATTTTCATATCCACAGGGGGTCCTGGAACCCAACCCCAGTGAATATGAAGGGACAACTGTATATGCTTTTAAAAAATGCTGAACCTCACTGGGCTCTAAAACTTAAGTCTTGCACACTTCCATATACATCTGTAGTGGTTAGTTTTGTGGGTTTTTTTTTTGTACTATTCCCTTTGGTTGCCTTACTAAGCAATATCTAATCTTAACCATAAACTTGATCTCTCTATCCATTCCATTTTGTTCATTTTCACCCTGATTTGCTCACACAAAGTTCAAAGCAGCCTTGAAATTATGCAAGTGTTAAATTGCATTAATTTTCCATCCAAGGACTACCTTGTCACAGGACTGTAAAAGTAAATAGGCTTGCAAATACCTCCTACTCAGCACGATGCATCATATGACCTGTTTGCTTAGTTCATGCACCAGAATGGGTTGCTTTAGTCCCCAGAGCCATCTTTTCTTGCAGAATCCACACAGAACACAATCACCACAGTAGGCATTCTGTGGATGCATCCACGCTTCACAGTTATAGTAGTTTGATGTCACTTTAACTGTCAGGGCTCCATCCTCCAGAACCGTTGGAATTTATCATTTGGGGGAGATGGATGCTTTTTGAATTCGGAAGATTGACACTTCTTCAATCTGAGGAATGCAGGAGGGTGTTGCCAGGAAGAATACCACAGTACAAAGTGTGTATTATACCCTTATCCTAGCCTTGATATCTTACTCTGAATGTGTTGGACTTCTCAATGGGGTCAGAAAATACTCCATAACTCACTCAAGTGCAAATTTTTAAAAATCAGTACACAAATGTTAAATTTCTAAAGATCAATCCTGGGCCTCAAGCTTTTCTGGAAGCTTTGGTCCTCTCCTGTTGCTCTGAACACCCTACTGCTTAACAATACCTGTGAGGAGATAGCATGCAATTGAAGGAAATGTTTTCTAGACATGCTTGATAGCACTCTCTTCTCTGCCTTAGGAGTTGACCTAGGGACAGCAGATGGAGACTGACAACAGATACAGAGCCCTGCCAAAAACCAGCCTTTACATTGGGCAAATAAACTAACCTGACATGGGCAATCCTTTAGTAGCAGTGGGTCCCAGGCATTAGGGGTAGGTAAGTTGGGCACTAAGTCTGGATACAAAGTTAAAGGGGGAGTGGGGGTCCTGAGCCTGGCAAATTTGGTGTTGGTTGCATATACTGAAAGTACTGTAATAGCTCCCCTCCAGGGGGCTATGTATGCCAGGACCCTCTCTCTCTGGCTTTTCTTCGCAAATGAAGATTCAGGAAGGACTCATCCCGACTCCTCGAATGCTTTCATCAGTGCTGTCTATGCACAATCCTAAATATACACTGGACTGACTATGTGACAAATATTGCTGTCCTTGAGCAAGCAGGGATCACCAGCATTGAGGCCATGATATTGAGAACACAGCTGCGCTGGGCAGGGCACGTTTCTAGGATGGAGGACCATCACCTCCCAAAAATAGTGCTCTATGGTGAACTCGCCATGGGTCAGCATAAGAGGGGCACTCCAAAAAAGCGATACAAAGACTTCCTGAAACAACACCTCAGGCTCGGCCAAATTGATCACCAACAGTGGTCCGCCCTGGCATCACATCGGGAGGCATGGAGACCCACTATCCACAATGCTGCAGCCTTATTTGAGAACTCACAACGAACAAGTCTTGAAGAGAAACGACAACGCAGAAAGAATCACAACCCAAAAACATCACCCAAGGAGACCTTCTGCTGTGCTTTCTGCAACCGGACTTGTTTATCTCGGATTGGCCTTTTTAGTCATCAGCGCGCTTGCAGGACCAGCCCACTACTGTATCAAATGCCTTTGTGGGAGCTTTGTTCTACAACCACTTCACCAAGGCTCAGGCGTAAGCTTGACTTTGCCATCTTAAGCATATCCATTCAGAAGTAAATCCCACAGAGTTCAGTGGAGCTCTGCAACCTAAATGCTTATAGAACTGCAACCTGAATTGAAGACAAATGCCAGTAAACTGAGTGACAGTGCACAGTTGGGAGACACGGATTATTATTTAATAGTGTCTGTGCTTGCCATGAAATAAACCTATTACAACCCTTGGCAATTAACTACACAATTTCCTTTTTGGAAAAACAATCCCAGTCAGAAGGGACACTATGGTGGGGTAACAAGTCAAATATTGGTTTCTTAAAGAAAAAGTTAGCCAAAATCAGGCTTAGGGAGTGCCAGTGGGGCAGAACCCATAAATACCGATGATCATTTCCCTATCTAGGAAATTTATTTTTGGATTATAGCTCCCAGGACTTCCCATCCAGCATGGACACAGGTCATGCCGGGTGGGAAACTCTAAATTAAACTGTAATCCAAAATAACTTCTCCAAGCTCTGCAATGAATAGTATTTTAAGTCTTTTCTCCGCCTTGTCTAATGACAAAGGCACAGAGTAGAGTATGGAGTCACACATAGCTGTTGATAGAGAGATGATAGACTGATCCTCCATGGATCTATTTGCCACAATGACCAACAGGTGTGTACAGAAACAGTACTTAGGAATATCAAATGTTAAGGATGGATGGAAAGATGACAGACCACCCCCAACCTAGGAAGATCATGACCTTTATGTCTATGTTTGCCTGCTACTGGAAAAGGAATGATGGCTGAGGATGATGTGAGTTACAGTCCAACATATGTAGAGATTGTCAGATTCAGGAATGCTGAACCAGATGCGCCACACCCAAACATGTCCCTTGTATTCATGGCAGATTAGCCAATAAAAATAAAGCACCATACACATCCTAGAACTGAAAGGACAGACAATGGATTAAAAACTAGGTTTGAAATTCTCTTTTATTACAAAAAAAACCCTACTTCCAAGTCCAAATGCAGCGGAACCTCATCGGCACCATCCAAGATACCAAAGTACAAAATCCCGGAACGTTTGAACCTGCTAGCATTACCTCTGAGGGCAGCTATGGTTATTAGTGGAATCCTGACAGAAGTGCCAGGCGTTTTTGACCACCAGGATGTAGCTACAGGAACAGCAGTGGTCTCTGTATAACTTTACAGCTTCAGAACCCCTAAAAATGTGTTATTTAAAATCTCTAAAAACCCATTTCCCCATTCTTTTTTCCCTCTTTCTCCTCCATCAAAAGCCCTGCTTTAGTTGACATGCAAATCCTGCTGGAATTTTTAATGTGTTCCTTATCCTGCCCCCATTCTTTGCCAAATACTTGTCAATAATATGATTAAAGTTGACCAGCCAACTCTTCATTTGAAGCACAGGTGCATCCTTGTTGCTGCAGCCAGCCGCACACAGCTCTGCCCTGACAGCCCAGTGGCTTCAGTTTAAATTAAAAATTAATACCTATTTTAACTTACAAGCTTGTAAACGTATAGCCCCTTGTCTCTAACAAACCATCAAAGCTGCTCTCACATGAAAAATACAGCTATTCTCTCAACAGTATTTTTTCTTTCAGACCCTTCCTCTCATCTCGGAGTCTCAGCAACCAACCTCAGGTTATCTCAGCTCTCTGCAAACAGCTGATTCAGTGGACCTTTAAAAAAAAAACACCATACTTTTGTGTGTTTTTAGACATTTAAATATAAAAAAAATCCTACTTCACTCTGTGTTAGAAACAGAAAGTCTGATAGCTTCCAAAAACAGATCAAAGTGTTTGACAGCTTTTTAATAAAACCTACAGCTAATTTTAGGGTGGGGAAACGAAAACTGTCAGTTGTAAGAATGCCCAAGAGATTTAACACTGGTGAAAGGTAAGTGCCTCATTGTTACTTATATGAGGGTATTAAGATGCCCTTGAGAGAATCAGCATGTGGATCCACATTGTGGATGGTATCACCACATGCTTATTTTTAGTGGGGAAATGAAGAACTCCCCGCCCCCCAAATATCTAAGCAGCACAAAATTTAACACATGATGTAAAACTGTGCTTTCACCTATTTCACTAGGGCTCATGAAAGGCAAGCTAGAGGGAGGGGAGACAGTTAGGCCCTGATGGTACATTTTTCCTATCGTTCCATTCCATTGCGCTGTCTGTTTTTGGAAGCTACTGAAACCCTTTGAAGACATATAGACAAATTACATGAAATAGTGGTTAATTCCGGTTTGTTTCCTCTAATGCCCACTCCTCTTCTTCCCAGCCTCTCAAATGAATGAATGCTGAAAGAAGACTAGACTTCTACCTCCCATGAGAAGAAAAAGAGAGGGTGAGTTTTAGGAGAGGGGGGCACAAATATGGTATCTCATGCCCTCAGAATTAACATCTAGAACAGAGAAAATACAGACGGGGAAAGAGAGCGGGGTGCCTGTGGGACAAAGTCCACTTAGTTCTTGTACTCAAAAGGCTCATCCCCAGTTTCATTGAGGAGACAAGTGCGGACTAGTGCTTCGGTCACACCGTAAGGATCACAGTTGGCGGAGGGCCGGCGGTCTTCAAAGTAGCCCTTCTTCTCCTGGCCCACACTTCTCGGGATGCGGATGCTGGCGCCGCGGTTGGCTACTCCGGCAGAGAACTCATGGATGTTGGATGTCTCATGGAAGCCGGTCAGACGCCTGGCATTATCCAGCCCCCCTTTGGGATCGTAGGCACGGATGTGGTACTGATGGCGCTTGCCCAGCTTCTCAATGGCTTCTTCAATGTGCCTGTGGTAAGGATGAGAGGCAGGATGTTAAATCAATCTAAAACTCTCTCTATAGCAGAAGACTGTAGAATTATCAAAGAGTTACCATTTTTATCAACTGCAAGTTACTATAGAGACTATATCTGTAGGATTGCCTGTATATCACAATTTCACTGGTGCACAGAAATGCCTGTTACGTATTTGGTCAAAAACCTTAATCTAAGAAACCCAGATTTCATACATGCGTACACACACATACACAGAGGGTATGTGTGCATGCACTTTACATGAAAGTGGCTGTTTCCACAAGGTCAGAGAGACGTTTGTGTCTGCTGTTGCCTTTTACACTCCCACAGGACTAGAGCACACATATAGGACTGTTCTTGGTGTGCCCTCCATTCTGAATAGCTCTCTAAAAGTACAGTAAGCATTCCTGTGAGTCTCCAAATATAAGAAAACTTTTCAGTGATGACTGCTCAAGAAAACCAATAAGGAAAAACTAACTTATTGCAAAAGCAAAATATTCTCCTTTACTGCCTATACTTAGAATCGCAGAGATATAAGGGACCTTGGAAGACAACTAGACCAATGACCTGCTCAATGCAGCATGTAACAATAATATCCCCAACAGATTACTGTCCTGCTACACCTTAAACAACTCCAGAAGAGCCTGCTTTCTCCCAAAGAGCTTGTTCCACTATCAAACTGCTTTACTGTTTCAAAATTTCTCCACTATTTGCCTGAAATTTCTACCCATTGGTTCTAGTCCTGCTCTCACATCCCAGAACTTTTCACACAAAGAGGGAGCAAATAAGCCTACAATTTGTGGAGTTGGGACTCAGTTCTATAGAAGTTAGCAGCACAGGCCTCTCGTTTACCCATCCTCTTGTTTTCTGTTTGTATATCCCTTGTAGGAAAGAAGTGGGAAGAGGGGCATTCCTATGGCTCTCTGGGGCAATGTTGTGCCACTCTGCCAGTGAAAAAAGGTGCATCACCATGTAGCCTCCTTCCTGCATTGCAGTGACAGCTGATGGCTTCCATGTCAGTAGTGCAATGAATCCATTCTGAATTTTTGTCCAGATTTTAAAGAGGTTTCCAAGATCCTGAACCCTCCCCTCCCGCAAACAGGTTCAGCACTTTGGATAGCTCCTTTGAAGTTCACACTAAAACCCAGAACAGATTCATTGCTCCATTGACACAGAAGCCACCAGTTACTGCTGGCCACATGGAAGCTGACAGAGGTGTTAGATCCTTACATGGAGACATGGTGGGATGACATGACCTTGGAGAGCTCATACTAATTAATGTCTCTGCTGTTTTTCCACATAGGCAAAAACTGGTTAAAACAGAACAGAGAAGGAAGTAAAAAAAAAAAAAAAAGACATGTTTCTACTGTGTCCCCAAAGGTTTTAGAAATTGCTCCAGTCCACCCTGGCAAAGGTGGTGAGACACATTTGGCTTTGGATTATTCCTGCTAGTTCATAAGGGGGCAAAATCCAGGATTCATAAAGCATAGAGGCTTGCTGTCTAGCATGATTGTTCCCTGTTTGCATGCTTCAACCTGAATCTAGATTTTTATATTATTACACTTTCAAACATTTGGCAGCAGCTGCACCACGCTGCTAGTGGGATGGTCTGGATATGCAAGGAGCTAGCTTTGTACAGTTAGTTTAGAGTACAGCCACTATTCCAAAACTTCTGCACAGAGCAAGTGCAGGGACTTTTTACTAAAAGGGCCCATCTAAACGTGCAGCAGAATGAGATGCTTAACACTCCTGACTTCATGTGGGGGCAGGGTGGGACATTATTACAGCTTCAAATGCTCCCCTGTGTACCAGCCACACATACAAGTCTGGAGGCCAAATATAGGAAAGATATTCTAGCTAAGCCCTTTCACACTATGTGAGTTCTCCACTTGCAGGATTTAAAGGAGCTTTCAGATCCACAACAACTACTCGCTGAAGTGCTCCAGTGCATTCTAATCTAAAGCCACATTCCTCCTTGAGGCCCATCTATGTTTGTCTCTTAATGCCCCCATAAATAAAGCTTTCCAAGTGGGCAGCAGGACTTACTTGAGTCCTCCATCCTCTCGCATGGACTTAGTGCTGAAGTTGGTGTGACATCCGGCTCCATTCCAGTTCCCTGGGATGGGCTTGGGGTCAAAAGACACAATGACACCAAAGTCTTCACATACTCTATGAAGGATGAACCGAGCAATCCAGAGATGGTCACCCATCTCAATTCCTTCACAAGGACCCACCTGGAACTCCCACTACAAGACAAAAACAGAGCTGCTCAGGATTGGTATGGTGGAAAGCCCTCTGCAAGATGCTGTTCATACTCTTCTCCCCAAATTTGAAGCATGCAAAGAACTCTGGTTTGGAGACAAAAACATGGGTTCAAGTAGCTACCTGTGCCGGCATAACTTCGGCATTTGTGCCTCCTATGTTCACACCAGCATAAAGGCAGGCTCGATAGTGGGCTTCCACAATGTCTCGCCCATAAGCCTTATCTGCTCCAACTCCGCAGTAGTATGGGCCTGCAGAAAAGGGCAAGAAGGAAAAGAAGCCCATGAAGGAAAAGAAGTCCACATCTTTTAACCATCCTTCTTGGAAAATGGAGGTATTGCAAAGGGCTAGTTAACAACTGGATCATATTTATCTGGCCCATTATGTTTTAAGTAAGGCTGAAGTCACACCAGCCCGAGGTTTTTCCAGTTTTGTTTTTGTACAAATACTTTTGAGGAATGTTGAAAAACCACATCCTTTTTGATAATCTTTCAGTACTTTTGTAAACAGACTAGCCTGTTCACATTTATACTGCCACATTCAACTGACTTTACACCCTCAAAGATGTCAGTGTGTAGCTATACCTGACTGGCTGGGTGATGTCACCCTCTTCACTGTGCCATATGTAATTGGCCGGGATCACCCGTTTGACTTCCTCAGGAAGAAAAAGCAGCAGCAGCTACTGATACCAGAGATAATGAGGAGAAAACACCAAACAGGATCAGAGATTGGTGGAAAGCAATTATTGAGTTCTTTCTTTTTGTGTGTGTTGGGTGTGTGTGTGTGTTTCTAAACCACTGATTTACTAGTTTTTAAACCTGAATTTTGAAACTGGAGCATATTCAGCATAACCCTAGCTTCAGATAGTTCTGAATGGAGTCCGGGGGTGGGACCCATACCACTGAGATGCATTCGGAAAAACTGAAGCATTCCAGCTCATCTTTCAGTTCTGCATTAAATACTACCTTGGCCTTCAGATTGCTGTGGCAGGTGCTGCCTCAGTAGTTGCAACTGCAATGCTTTGGTTAATGTCTGTATGTTGAATCCAACCATGCCTCATTGTTTTATTTAGTATTTAATATTTACATTTATGTATCACCCTTCACTCAGTTTAGGTTCACAGGAGATTTGCAGCAAAATTGCTGCATGTGTGTGAATCACCTCAGGAAAGCTTTGCTTTATTTATTTATTTATACCCTGCTCTTCAGCCAAAAAGGCTCTCAGAGCAGCTTACAAATTGTTAAGCAATAGCAACTACACATCTACACCACTTTTTGTAGTGCGCTAGGCACTCTCCAAGCGATTTCCAATGTGTGTTAGTTAATTGCCTCCACAAGCTGGGAACTCATTTTACCGGCCTACTAAAGAATGGAAGGCTGAGTGAACTTTGGAGCCCTTGGGATCAAACTCACAATGTTGTGGTTGCAGTACCGGCATTTAATCATGGCACCACCAGGGCTCCCTTTGTCTTCAAAGGCAGCACATAAATCAGGGCAAATGGGCTCCCAAAACTATTTTTCCAGTCTCAGGGCCCTTTGTGGGACAGCTGCACCACCCTCTGAATGCGAAATGGGAAGTGGTTGGAAAGTCATTTCTGGTTAGACCAAAAAAAAAAAAAAAAAAAAAAAACCTCTTAAAAAAAATAAAAGCAAAAAACTGAATAGGTTTTCTGCTAAAAGAAGCCATATGGACACACCATGTTTTAGATGAAAATTATGTCTCCCAGAGCAAGTTGTATGATACTGCCAGATACAACAATGGTGATACAAGTGGAGAAGTCTTTGCTGTGTGTCACCAGCATGCCCCAACTAACCGTACAGAGCAGAACAGAAGCAGCCATGGAATCTGGTGGGAACTTGATCATTCTAGGAAACTTGGGACGCCCAGCCTCAGTTCTGGCCACCTGTGCTCTGGGAGAACTTATTCTTTCCTTTTAAATGTTTCTATTCTTTATCATAGGTTATGCAGCTTCCTTTTGCCATTTGGCTCAGCCCTGACAATTTCAGGGTCTGCTGCCAAAATCCCCATTACTGGTGACAGGGTCCTCCTGGTGGTATATGTGTTCCCATCTGAAAGGTGGGCTTTTGCACTTGCATATTTAAGAACTTCTCACATTGAACAAGTCTTGAAGAGAAATGACAACGCAGAAAGAATCACAACCTGGAAACATCACCCAAGGAAACCTTCTGTAGTGCTTTCTGCAACCGGACTTGTTTATCTCAGATTGGCCTTTTTAGTCATCAGCACGCTTGCAGAAAGCGCGGGATGAGTCGTTCCTGAATCTTCATTTGTGAAGAAAAGCCAGAGGGAGGAGAGAGAGAGAGAGAGAGAGAGAGAGAGAGAGAGAGAGAGAGATTTAAGAACTTAAGTGGACCTCCTTCTTGGGAATCTTACCTTGGGGTCCAGGAAAGCCATTGGAAGGCCAGCCAAATGGGTGTCCATCTGTTCCCAGAAGAGTATATTCTTGCTCCATCCCAAACCAGGGGCTCTGATTAGATACCATATCCATGATCCTTTTACAGGTGTGCCTCAGATTTGTTTCTAAGAGAAAGGAAGGGTAAGGTAATAATGATTACTTGTACAGCACCATCAATCAGCATCATGGGCGAGGAAACTTAAGCCCTCCAGATGTTCTGGCTTGCAGCTCTATCCAGCATGAGAATGTTTTGTAGCATAATACCTGGAGGGCCAAAGACAAACCCTTGTCTATACAGTGCTTAAGCACAGAAGTCCTTGCCTGAAGGACCTTACAGATTATGAGTATCCTCTTACAGGGCAGAGGTAAGGAGGGATGTAAGGGACAAAGATCCAGAGTTAAGCAAGGGATTTTATATAAGATGTGGGGTTAGGGTTGATTGTGTAAACAGAACATCAGCAAAATGATGTCTAAAGCAAAGAGCATCTAACTGTTCTTTATAATAAATCCTTCTTCACATTTGCCCACTAGGATAATTCATTATTCTCATTTTACGTTTCAGGATTGAATGGACATGGGTCCATTTGCTGCCCAAGACCATTCCAATTATTTTTATCTACACTGGGATTTGCACCTTGGAGCCCAACCACTCTGAAGCAAACCACACAGTTAACAAGAACGCTGGAACCACTACCTTGGCAACAGCATTGTCACCATGGCTACTGCTGTACTAAGGCTTTGAGATGCTAATGAAGGCTGCTTCTCTTCAGGAAGGTGAGACAGGGGTTAAAAAAGTAGACTATTCAATATGTTGCATGGGAGAAGCAGGAGTAAAAACTATGCATGTGATCATCAGACCAGCTGATGAGAGATCAGCTGGTACAGTTTAAAGAATGAATGTCTTGTGAGTTGAGAGGGGGAGAGAGACTTCTGCCAAGAGCACGCTATGCTTGTGAACTTCCATAGGCATTTGACTCACTCTTACTAGAAAAGAAATTTGGGCTGGACTTGTTTTGATACACCGTCGGCCCTCTGTATCCACAGATTTTACATCCATAGATTCTACTATCTACAGCTTGAAACTACTCCCCCTAAAAAAAAAATTCCAAGAACCAAACCTTGATTTTGCCATTTTATATAAGGGACACCATTTTACTATGTCATTGTATATAATGGGACTTGAGCATAGGTGGATTTTGGTATCCATGGAGGGTCCTGGAACCTAACCCCAGCATAAAGCAAGGGCCCATGATACAAAGGAAATTTCTTGCAGTCTTATTTTGCCCGATCGCCAATATAACTGCCAGTTCAGAGTTAGAAGGCAATTATTGCATTAATACAATCAATTGAAAAAATAGTATTGCAGTTACAGATAGATTACATTAACACAGTGATGATTGGGTTTTACTAGAGTAACACCTTGTAAATATCTCAGCTAAATAATGGAACAGAAATTTGTATGTATGATGCATAAGAAGGGCCTCCTGTTACATGAGCAGTGTAATGAAACAATACCAGATCAGATGTTGGTGAATTTGGAAGGCCATTTATCAGATGGCAATAGAGTGGTGGGTATAAAACCACACTGTAAACTACTACTGCAGATTATTCTGTCAAGTGACAGGGAAATGTTTACCTAGGGCTGAGCTGAAACACTGTTGCTGTGTGCCTTTGTTTCTGACTTAGGGTAACCCTAAGGCAAACCTATCAAGGAGTTTTCTTGGCAAAATTTGTTCAGAGGGGATTTGCCTTTGCCTTCTTCTGAGGCTGAGAGAGCGTGACTTGCCCAAGGTCACCCAGTTTCCATGGCCAAGCAGGAAATCAAACCTTGTCTCTCAACCTACTATGCTACACTGGCTTGAGCTGAAACATGCTGGCTGGCAAGTTCTGGAAGCTGCAGTCCAAAAAGTAACATTTTCAAGATTTGCCCATTCATGGGTGGTAAAATGGGGAGGTGGGGGATTACAAGTGGCAGCAAAGAGAGCTCCTCCTTGTGGCTAGCATTTGCTTTCTTTAACAAACAAACAAACCCAGAATCCATGCAGTAAACACATTGTGTGAAAGAACCTCAGGGTTTAAGGTGGCAGCGGGGATGGGGTGGGGTGAGGTGAGGTGAGGGGGACGAGGACAGCTATCAGCTGGTATCTTGTACTCTGAGCAGGGAGGTTTCATTCAGCAATCATGAGTTAATTGCTGACAATGTTAGATGTTAACCTCCATGAACTTTAGACATCTTCATGAACTTTAGACATGTTCAGTTCCAGTTATCTTTCTACATGCTTCTCAATGCTAACTTTCTCTGCTTTTCCCAGGCCTGCCAGGATAGAGAAGATAAAGGGAATGAGGCAGGAACACACCTGCAGGTTTGCGGTTGTACTTTAAAACCTCACAGAGAACCAGCTTGTTGGGGTCTTTGCGGAAAGGGTCCCGGAACATGGCAGAGGGCACAAGGTACATGTCACTGTTGGAGCCCTCAGACTGGAAGGTACTGGAGCCATCAAAATTCCATTCTGGTAGGTCTAGAAAGAGAAGAAGAGGAATGGAGTTCCATTGTTACCCAGAAACTTAGAAAAGGGGTTTGTGCGAATCAACACTGCTCCTATTACAATTCCGGCTACTATGAAATAATGAGCACCCCTCATGAAGGAATTATTAGACAACTGCATACAGAAGTAACCATCTATATAGAAGAAACCTCCCTATATGAAAGTAATCATTGAAAATTTCACATACCCTTGCCCCAGAAGGCTGTGATGTTTACTAAAGTCAGAGGATTTTCAATAATGGAAATGTTTTCACAATGCAATCCTAAAGTATGTCCCATGGAGTTGAATGAGTCTTCTTCCCAGGCATGGAATGGCAGCCTTAGAGCACTTCCCATCATATGGCTGTCATGTTCATGCTTGATATTTACAACTAAATTGCAGTAACTGAAACAGCAGGTGCCATTGGTCTCCAAAACAGAGACGCTAGAAGCCCATTGTCTAATATCTTGTCACTAACAGTCAGTGTATACATTTTGGATATCTCTGTGCAAAAGTACATCCCTACAGGAGTAAGCTGCAACTACACCACAAAAACAATTTGTTAAACAATTAAAGAAATCTGGACAGTGTATCTCCCATGTGGCACAGAACTAGGACTGTCAAGCACTCTGATTTGCATAATGTCAATATGGAACTTTTTCAGAAAAACCTGCAAACAATGCTTACAATGTTTCAAAACAATTCCAAACTATCTGGAGTAGAACTTCTGTGCTTGCCCCTTGCTATACTTCTTTACTTTCTGACATGTTTTCAAATCTTGCCTCCACATAATTCTTGACAAAATAATTACAGCTCCACCAAAAATTTGAACATAGGGTACATAATATTTTTTTAAAAAAAATATGACAAGCTGCATGCTATCAAATTACATAGGATTTAAATTTTCTTCTTGTAAAGAAAACTTATAGTACAGTACATTATAGTACAGAACATATGACTGCACAACCAAGTATGTCAGCACCCCAGAGTTATTTGGTGGGGGGAGAATTAAGAGGCATAGAAGCATATTTGAGATGGAATTAAAGTGGCTAATCCTTCTAACCAACTTGATCCCTTTCATATGCTTGAGGTGGTGAAATGATTTAACCAAGCAGTGCCAACCACTTCTTCAGAATTAAAAACAAAGCAGGCAAACTAAATACTTCTAATTGGCCATACATGCTGTATTGGTTTCATAACTATCTCTGGCTAGCTCCATAGCAACTAGTAAAGAAATCCTAATGCTGTTTATTGTGTTGGGATGGCTGCTTTATTCTGAAGAACAAACAAAAGGCCAGCTCAGTTGTATACTCTGGAGTTCTGGTGGGTTTCCTCCCTCTTTCTTTCCGTCCTACTCTACTCCAAAAATGAATGGTATGACATTCAATACCGAGCAAGCCAACAACCTTTATTCTGAAGACAGGCTATGTTTGGACTACTTCAGATCACAGCTCCACACTCATGCAGGTCATGCAAAAGTTTGCATATGAAACATGCATACATCGTATTCTCTTGCTCATCTACCTTGTTTGGCAGGTGGATTCTAAATGGATCAACATAAATTCATGTAAATGGATCTACAAAACTCTATGCAGAAACCAGAGTAAGGTAATCAAACATATATTACCATTTTTTCCAAAGACCCTTCCCCCAGTAAGTTACATTAAATAAAACTGCCATTCATGGAACATTTTTTTAAACAAATCTAGTACATGGAGCAAAGGATAGAGCCCAGCTGTTTTTAGTGAGACTGGGGACAAAGCCCAGCACAAAGGCTGTGTATTTACAGAGACAGTCCTATCACTGTAGGTCTTGTCTCATAGAAGGCAGAGTGACATTATATGAGGCAGCTGATTTTCAGTGTCATGGAGGGGCACAGCAAATGGTTGTTTATTACAGTTCTACTTTTATAGGGGTGAGAGATTATCTGTGGGATCTTCTCTCCCAAAGGGGAATTTGCTGCTTTGCTCAGGCAGCAGAATTTATTTTAAATGTTTATTTATTGAATGTATACCCCTCCCTTTTCCTGAGATGGGATTCAAGGCTATCTGGGCAAGGTGATTCTGAGTGGAAAGAAAGTATTTTTGCTTCTCTCAACAATCCCCCAAACTAGAGGAATATGAAAGAGGAGCAGACAGCCTAGAGGCAAGGTAGCTGAAGAACAGGGGGCACGAGGCAGAGCAGCAATATGCAAGAACCTGGGGGAAGGATAGATAGATGAAAGAAAAGCCAAAATCCTGGGGAGCATGAGAGTGTGGAAGCCCAGAGGTCAGAGGAATCTTGCATTGTTGCAAAGAAAAGAAGAGTTCTGTCTGTGTTGCTTATATTATGACTGATCCACTGTGACCAGAGCAGCTGGAGGGGCATGTACTACTATATTTTGCAAACTGATCTGAATGTGCTAGCCCTTTTTGGCTGCCAGCTTCTAGGTTCTCTCTCCCAGCATACTCCACTTTATAAATGGCACCTTCATTAAAAAAAAAAACCCTGATAAATTGAAAGCAAGAGATTTCTTAATCATGCAGCATTAACCAACACAATTAAATGGACAAGACTAAAACTATTCTTGGGGCTAAAGCAAATAAAAAAGGCTTTAACGTGGTGCTGATAGGAATGTGGTGTTGGCCACTTAGACGTATCCTGCTCAGGAAGCCATCCCTCAGAACATGGAGTGTGGATAGGGCACATTTCAACCAAGGATAAGATTGTGTGTGTGGCAGGGTGTTATGTCAAAGCCTTCACAGAAAAAGGAGAGAATGAGAGGGGGCACCAAGTAGAGCAGGGGTAGGAACTGTGAGGCTCTACCTACTATTAAGACTACAACTCCTACAATTCCTTACCATTGGTTATTCTGGCTTGGCATGCTGGGAGTTGCAGTCCAATAATATTTGGAGGACGATACAATTCTCACCCTAAAATGGATGTTTTGGAAGAGGGGGACCTGTTGAACAGCAGGGAAGAATGGATGGAGCTATCTGAAAATGGGATTTTAACAGCACAGACCTAGAAGGAGGTCTACTAGGAAGTGAGTACCATTGATTTCAATGAGTCTTATTCTCAGTCTGTACATATGTCACAGCCTGTATATGCGCTTGCAAGTCCACTTGAACACACTCAGATTTCTTCTGACAAGGCACATTTAAGACTACGCTACACACTGGGCATCAGCTCATAAAAGCTTTGAATAATCCATGGATATCTTTCCCCACTCACACCCCCACATCAGTGCAGCTGAAGTGTAGAGTTTTAAGAAAATTATTTTAAAGCCATTTTGGTTCAACTGCATTACTGCACTGAGGAATTAAAATTAAAAGTGGCCATCTAGACAAATGCCTTCCCTACCGCTGAAGCTGAATTCACCTAAAGAGCCTGGAAGAGAAAGGAGCTAAACAGCAGCAGAAAACACATTTCAATGCTAGATAGCTTTACTATTTTCCTGGTACACAGTACCACGTTATCCATATTTACACCAAACTGTGTTCAGTGGCCTTTCTCTCAGGTAAGTATCCTTAGGATTACAAATTAATTCTGAAAACATGGAAGTTCTGACAGAAAGTTCTAGTTTACCTCGTCTTGCCCAAAAAGAACTCAGCATAACCTCACAACAGCCAGTGTTCACTATCTCCTACGCAATGGAACAAGGTCCAATGGAGGTGCTTTGTCCTTCCCCCCAGTACAGCAAAAGAGTCTTTAGATGGATTGTGTAAACTTGAAAAATTCATTTTGGACAATAGCTTCCAGCCAATATGACCAATGCACAACCCAGTTAGGGGATTATGGGAGTTGCTGTCCAAAAAAATCAGCTTTTTCAAGTTCTATGGATTGGTGGTTCCTGTCCAGAAATCAGGAGAAATGACCCCACCACAGGCAGAAAAAGAGCCTTCTAAGCCTCACAAGCAGACCAGATTGTAATCTTTTACACACACACACCTCTGGTAAGTAACCTACCAGGATGGACCCCACCACAGACATCTCTACTTACCTTCAATGTTTTTGGGCTCATGATCCAGTGTCCGGGTTTTGCAACGCAGAAACTCGCCAGTCCCATCAATCCAGATGTACATAGCTTGCACCTTGTCTCCCTGAGGCAGCTTCATGTACATGTGCTTTATAGCTTTGCTCAAGTGGGAACTTGCAGAGGTGGCCATGGCTGCAGAAGTCTTCCTGAAGTCCTGTAAAGTAATGAGCAAGAAGGGAAGTGAGGGAAGGAATGTCCATGAAAATTTTCAAAGGGATTCTTGCCAAATGTCTGATGAGGACACTTCCACAGATGTGATTTAGATCCAGACAGATTATGTTGACCTGATTTACCAGGAAACTCTTCACACCTGATTAGAGTCCATGAACCAATTCTGCAGCTGCTACAAGTCATCCTGTTTATCCTGAAAGCTATGGAGGGCTGCCAGTGACTTTCACAAGTTGAAAAATTAGACCCCTACTAGACAGCTGGGCTACAAAAAGGGTCATACATTGTGAAAGTGGATCACTCAAGCTCTCGGTTTACAGCATGAGCACCTCTATATACCCTCGATGGTCAATATACATTTGATTACAACCTCAGCTGATTACATGAGTAATACGGTTGGGTCAATTGCTCTTAAGTCACTGCATGTAATAAGACAAACATCTTATAGTTGAGCAATGATGCCATTAAAGATGAGAAGCTGGAAAGTTTGTCTTAACTCCTATTGTTTGTCCTACTAGAGTAGTGCCACTGAATCAACTGGGTTTACCTGTGTGTTGATTCACCATTCAAAAATTGATTCAATGGATCTAGTCGAGTAGGAAACTAACCAATAGGATGTTAAACACTATCTGGAATCCAGTTATCTCATCTAGGACATATTTAAACACTGGCGCTACCATCCCAAACATATTCAGAGGTAGACGTGTTGGCCAAGCAGCAAGATGCAACAAAAAATCAAAATCCACAAGCAGATACAGTATACCTTTATCGGGCCAACTCCAAAGCATAAAATACATTATGCAAGCTTTTGAAGCTTCACTGGTTTCTTCATCAGGTAAAGATGTTAAAAATCATATACAAGAACAATGGTGATGATGTTAGAGTCACAGCCCTACACTCGGTTTGAGATGTTACTCTGTTATCAGTTAAGATGGTATTGAGAGATTTCAGTGCAGACAGAGGTAAATACTGTAGTTTCATCTCTTCCACTCTTATTTCCACTGTAACTCAACACTGTCAATCTTGAGCATATAAAACTTTCCTCATAAAGAAGCAGAGATAGAGTGATGCCTATTTCTGTATACATAGCACATCATATCATCCCTGATAGTGGCTTTTAGTTCAATACTTTCACCTCCATGTTCATGCTCCCTATTTGCATGTAATGACCCATTCGTTTCAGTATTGGTTTTTGCATCTGAAATTCCCCCTCTTTTAAATAAGCTTTTGAGAGGTGGCTAGGTTGTTCTGGACATACATTAGTGGGTATTTTGTCTGCTATGTTTACAGTTACATTTAAAAAAAATAATTATATCCCAGCCTCAACCAGGGGATGGATCTCAGCGAAGTGTACAATAACATTTAACAGATTTAAAATACTTTAAAACAACAAAAAATAGGAACAAAAGCATATTAAACTTCTAAAATTTAAGACAGGACATATTAACACCAGTTTAAATACTATAAATCAATTTAAACCCATGCACATGTGCAGATTTGGATTAAACCAATTAGGCCCTAAAAGCTTTCATGCGAAGCCATGTCTTTATTTGGCACCAAAATGAAGTCAGGGTTGATGCCAATCAGGCCTGCATGGGGAGCATGTTCCATAGCCATGAGGAATTGGTAATTAAGCCAAAGGGAGCTATTATTACAATACAAAATGCCCACTTCAAAAATTGCACAATTCACCCCCCAACTGATTCCCATGGGCCAGGCAGGAAAATATCTATTATCACCTTTCCTTCTAAATGAACTCCAGAAGTTGTTTTTTAAAAAGAGAAATAGAATAGCATAGCATAAAAATAAGACAGTTTTAGATTAAAAAGCTCAAAAAGCAAATTCTCACACACTCTCAAAGCCTATGTAAATGGAAAAGTTTTCATATGCTTCCTAACGGGTAAGGCAAGACAAAATCAGGTGTTCCTCAATTGCAATGAGTTCCAGAGACTCACAGCAGCCCTAATGAATAAGGTTCTGAGCTATCCTCAACCTAACACCCTTACCTCAACCTAAAATCCTTTGAGGCAGTGACTGCAGCTTTTCTCTTCATAATAAGAGCCAGTTCCCAAGTTGGGGCTGTGAAGACAGGTGGCAGGGCTCATTCTTAATGCCTGAGATCATATGGGATAGGTTTAAGCCCCCCTCCTCCCAAATGGGAGATTCAACTGGGGTCAGGGGAAGTAGAGTGCTCTACTTGATTATAATATTGCAGGATATTGCAGACACACCCCTCCAAGGTTCCTAACAAGGGCTGGTGCTCCTTTTGTATATGCTGTGCTGTTCTTCACCATTACTGGGCATTTTACTACTATGCAATAAACACTCTTCCAAATCATGCCTGGAAAACTACCAACCAGTAACACTAATTCATTTTACTAGTAAAAATGTATTAGGATAGTCTGAATGACCTACTTAAAATCTTTTGAATTCACTTGGAAGCATGCACAAACTTTCAATACTTATAAGAGAAAGGCCTAGCAAGGCAACAACACACATGGTGTCTATAATAACAAAATCAGTAGTGGTAAATGCATATTTGTATGTCTGTTGTTTAGCATGTGGATCTCATCAGAACCAGCCCTAATTCCTCCTGCAACTGGCGTCCCCAGATAATTCAATTCAGTTGTTCATATTAAAATCAAATTGAACTCTGCACTGTGAACTAGGAATGCTGTTTGTACTATTTTTAGCATCTTAGAATCCAATCAAAGAATGTGTTGTTCCCATACCTGTAACATGATATACTTGACTATGGGACAGTGATACCTATTGTATAAAGAAGCCATTTTCAGAAAGGCTCAAGCTCACTGTGAAATGTTTTCATCTCCTAAAGTGTAATTTGAGTGTATGCAGCATGTTTTCCATTGTACCAAATTTACATGGGAAGAATAAAAGCTGGCTTCTTAGCATTCAGCAGCCTTTTATCACTCCCAAGTCAAGACCATGTGTGTGACATTTTCCTATCTGGAACTGTAGAACACTCTTTAATCAGGAGAACATGAATTTGCCCAGCCTACCCCCCCCCCCAAAAACAGCCAAAGAGAATCTCTAAAAGACTCCGAAACATTCTAGCAGAAGACCATGGACCTCTTTTATGAAGAATGTAGCATTCAGGTGTAGCTTACGAAAGACCACCCTTAAAGATCTCTGTACTTTAGAAGATGAAATAATAGTTCATTTTTGGTAGCTAAAAAATTTACCATGAAACACTGGAAACTTAATGGTTCTCCAAATACACAAATTTTGAAATCCTTTTTGGTGTATTAGCAGCCTGACAAGGATGCAGGCGTGTATCAAGCATGGCAGTGTTTGACACCGCTTTGAATGATTCCTGGGACTGTATCAAATAATGTAGTGAATAATTCTGTATTCCCTTTTCTTGTTTCCATTCACCTTACTTCCTCCTAACGTGTCTCTTATAAAGTAAAAACAAAGAGCCTTGCAGCACCTTAAAAGATTGATTTATTATGGTATAAGCTCTTGTTAACTGGAGCTTTATGCTGTAGCAACAAGTATTTACAGCTCCTGTAATAAGTCTGCATTTTTTTTTAAAAAATTGCACATTATTTTTAACGTGTCACATTTTTATAGTTACACTTAAAAATGTAAAAATATAAATATAACCAGCATATTTTATCAGACAGAAATAGTCACAGCAGAACTGATTGATTTTGGCTTGGCTTCCCTCTCCAGTAACATAAAGTGTCTCTTAAGCTACCAAAATTGTTATTGCAGAGATAACATTAGTACATACAAAACTGTGCAGTCTTTCCCGCTATATTGAGCTTTTTGTAAAGCAGAAAGAATCAAGTATAGTGGGCATGCTGTTCTACTGACATAATTCAATCATTGACTCAAGTCCACATTAAAGAAAAAACATGATTCTTACTTAGTAGTTATAATAATGAAGGTGACTGGTATATCCTGCCCCTTGTCCTTACATCAGATAAAACTCAGTATTCAGCTATATGCTTACTATTAAAATTGTCCTCCTAGCTTTTTGTTTTCTAACTTAATTCTCTAGGTTTAATACAGCCAAGAATTATCTATAAAGACCACCAAATGAATGAATGTTGCCAATTTTCCAATCACTAGTGGCAATCACTATACTCTTCAATCTGAGATGTCTGGAATCTTTTGGAAACCTTTTGTTTCCTGGCCTCTCCATTTTAATGTGCCATTTCACATATGAAGTAAAACCACGTTTGCTACACTGTGTACACTAAACGCCAATCACAGCTGCCTGTTGACACAGGTGGTTGTCACAACCTCAGTTACCCTTAATGACAGCTTCACAAATAATGAGCAAACCATGCACCGTGAGTTCAGACTAATACAAAGATTATCCTACTATTAAGATACAATGTAATTAACCTGCAATTTTAAAAATTTCATATGTGAAATCGCATGTATGCATGCACATGCATGTGCACACACACACACAATTCCCACAAAATTCCCCGTTTTTTCTTTTCTTCCATGACTCCTCAAAAGGCAGTCTGGGTATCCCTGCAAATATTGCTACAGCCTAGCCATTCTTTCTGAAGACAGCAGTATCACTCCCTTCTCTAGCTCCAACTCTGAAAGTGGTGGTGGTGGGTAGTCTCTTTTTTCTTTCTTTTTGTGAATGATGAAATGGGATCCTTGCTGCCTGTCCCTCTCTGGCTATGGATCTTTCCCCAATACCAATCCAGAGAAAGATCTTCCCACCAGACTCCCAGGGTGTTTGCACTTTTGTTTTTTATGGATCCTTCTTGTTGACTGGAGCTTTATGCTGTGGCAACAATTATATTACAACTCCTGTAATAAGTCTGCATTAAAAAAAAATAATTCCACATTATTTTTAAAGTGTCACATTTTTATAGTGACACTTAAAAATGTACAAATATAAATAAGAGGTGTCCCTTCATATTCTCTGGGGTTTGGTTCCAGGACCCCCCCCCCGTGGATACCAAAATCCGTAAATATTCAAGTCCCATTATATGCAATGGCATAGCAAAATGGTGTCCCTTATATAAGATGGCAAAATCAAGGTTTTGCTTTTTGGATTATTATTTTTTTAAAGAATATTTTCAAGCCGCGGATACAAAATCCGTGGATACTGAGGGACAACTGTATAACCAGCATATTTTATCAAACAAACAAAACAAGAAAGAGAGGTTGACAGACAAGAGTGAAGCCCCTTCCAAGCTTGCAAAGGAAACCACCTCCCTCCCACATCTTAACTCCAATGCTGGGTGTGTGTGTGTGTGAGGTACAAGACTATCCATTTGCTCCCACATTTTTGAAAGGCAGCCATAAAGATCAAGGGCTAGGTTTTCCTGAAAGGGCAAAGGCAGCTTCTCTCAATACCACCCCTACACATACACACACACACAGAAAGAGAGCCACACACTTCCTATTGTGCGTCCAGAGAGGGAAACAAACCCACAGCCCGCTTTTTCACCGACTTCGTCAGGGATGACTGGAAATGAAAAACCCAACAAAATTCAAGCAAGCCCCCCCTTGAGAGAAAGAGTGAGAAAGAGAGTCCGCCTACCTTTGGCCAAGAGGGCAGAAGGCTCCGAGCGCAAAGGCCAAGCTGCTCACCGACTTTCCGCCAAGCCCTGCCCATCTCCAGCCGCCCAGCATTGCCTGCCTGGGAAGCGGAGGGCTGAGGGGCTGCTTTTGTTTCAAGCCAAACCCAACCTCCCCGAGCCAGCAGCCTGGCAAGAGGAGCCAAGCAAGGGGACCCCCGCCACCACTCCGCCCTCAGCCTCGACGCGCCTGGCCAAGCGCGCAGCCTTTGGTGCCGCCTCGCCCCCACCTCACGGGTCCTTTTGGGGTCCCGTTCCCCCCGTTACTCCTCCATTTCAGGCCTCTTTTTCTTTTCTTTTTTTTACCTTGGCGCCGGAGGGGACTCAGCGTCGTCGAAGGGGCCGGAGAAAGAAAGAAATAAAGACGGGGGGGGGGCGGCGAGGGTCAGTCCGACGGGGCTGGGCCCATGCTCGTCTCTAGCGAAGCCCGGCTGTCGGCGCCCTCCTTTAAGTGCTGCCCGGTGCCAGCCCCCCAGCGCCCTGATTGGCCTCTTCCAGGCGCCCTCGAGACAGGATCTGCTGAGGGGGGGCTCAGGGCTGCCGGCCATTGGGCAGCAGCAGGAGAGAGGGAGGGAGGGGGCGGGCAGAGTGGTCAGCGAGAGGCGAAGAAGACAGCAAGACCCCCTCACACACACACACACACACACACACACACACACCTCTCTAGGCTGTGTGGGGCAGGGCATGGAGGCTCTTGTGGGGGTCCCGGCGGCGTTGTGGGGAGGGGGACGCCCAGGAATACCCAGGAAAGCCCCCCCGCCACTCAGCCCTCGCCCAAGCTGCCAAGGGAGAGCCCCGAGCCCGGCTCCAACCACCCCCACCCCCGCCTTGGGTCCGTCGACCGTGGGTGGGAGCCGGCAGGGAGAGGGAAACCCCCTCGGGAGGCTCTGGAGGAAACCTGCCCGGGGGGCCGCTGTGGGGAGGAGGGGAGAAGAGGCCGCGCTCCGGTCCTGCCATGGGAAAAAAGGCACAAACGGCAACCCAGGAGCCGGGGGTTGGTCGAAGGCCACAGGGGTGGAAGCCGCCCGGGCTTGTGCGGCTGGCTGGTTCGAGAGAAAAGAGACGACAGCCTGCCTTTGGCCGTTGCCGTTGCCGCTTATGAAAGGCCAAATCCACACTACACAGAGAATCCGGTTTGAAACTGGGTTCTTTGCCACGGCTCCTTCCTATGGCATCCTGGGATTTGTAGTTTGCCGAGGCGCCGGCCACGCTTTGGCAGAGGAGGCGAAAGACCTTGTACAACTACAGATCCCAGGAGTCCATGGGAAGAGGCCATGATAAAATAACCCAGTTTCAAACTGGAGTATTTGTGCAGTGTGGATTTCCCGGCTTCCCGGTTCTTACAGAATACAGTCAGCAGTCCATTTCATAGGGCGGAATTATTTGGGCAGACGATTGGATACCCAGCTGCAGTCCGATATTAGTTCCAGCCCTTCACGGTTTCATGTACACGCCTTGTGGGGTGTGTGTTTTTTTTAGGGGGGGCGTCTCTCCTCTGCCCCCTGGCCGGCCTCCCCTTTGTTTTCTTGTGTGCTCGGCGGGTGTGTTTTTCAAAACCCAAGAAACCTCCTTGGCTCGGTATCTGTAATATAAACGACGCTGGCACGATTATTCTTCAGGATGGATCGGGCTGTTCCCTCTGCAGCTCGAAGAGTTCCTGGAAAGTGAGGACAGGAGCAGCCCCCGGGCTCTTTCCGAAGTGTTTACATCAAGGAGCTGCCTTTGCAAAACTTTTTTTTCTCTCTGCCGGGAGGTAGAACAATAAGAAACCAAAGAACTCTTCAGCAGAGCTGTCACATGGCAGGAGGTTGGACTGGATGGCCCTTGTGGTCTCTTCCAACTCTACAGTTCTATGATTCTATGATCCCTCCTTCTCCTCCAAAAGCAAAGTCAATTCAGTTATTAATGAAGGTGCTGGTACATGCCCTTTCAACATGGTAAACATGTTGCCACAGGAGCCTTTGGGCTGTTTTCCTTTTCCCCAATGACACTTTTTTGCTAGCTGGTTGGCTGAGGTATTATTATTATTATTATTGTTACTTATTTATACACTGTCTTCATAGAATCATAGAGTTGGAAGAGACCACAAGGGCCATCCAGCCCAACCTGCTGCTTCTCCTGGGACCCAAGGCAGCTCACAGATGAACATTTTTTTTAAATCAATGCCATTTTAAAAACAATTAAAATCATCAGAATTAAAACAATATAAAATATTTTAAAACATACAAAAGTTAAGAAATAAATAAAACACCCCCCCACACACACACATACACACACTATGAAGCCTCCCTGGGTGCAGTTATATTAAAAAAAACTTGCTTAAGCAAAATATATATATTTGCTTGCTAGCCAAAGGAAAGCAGGGAGGGGGCCAGCCTAGCCTCCCATGGAAGGGAGTTCCAGAGGGTGGGAGCAGCCTCTGAGAAGGCTCCCTCCCTCCCTCTCTCTCCCTCTCTGGTGTCTTCACCAAGCAAGCCTGGGATGGTGGCAGGACAGAGCTAAGGCCTTCCCCTGTAGATCTTAGAACTCTTGCAGATTCGTATTGGGAGATATGGTCTTTCTCATAGTCTGGACCCAAGCTGTGTAGGGTTCTGTAGGTCATGACCAGCACTTTGAATTGTGCCCAGAAAGGAACCAGCAGCCAGTGAAGCTGTCTTATCAGCATTCAAGTCACAGCATTTTGGACCCACTGAAGTTTCCGAAGTTTCCAAAGGCAGCCCCATGTAGAGTGCGTTACAGTAGTCCAAACGGGATGTAATCAAGGCATGTGTCACCATGGCCAGATCTGACGTCTCAAGGAAGGGGGCAGTTGGCACACTAGATTTAGCTGTGCAAATGCACTCCTGGCCACTGTTGAGACCTGGGAATCTAGGCTCAGAGTTGAGTCCAAGAGAACACCCAAGCTGTGAACCTGAGATTTCAGGGACAGTGTAACCCCATCCAGCACAGGCAAAGTCCTTGCCTTTCAACTGACCAGGAGCATCTCTGTCTTGTCTGGATTAAGTTTCAATTTGTTTGCCCTCATCCAGTCCTAAAGATGAGGGCAAACAGACATTGAAACAGACATTGGTTCAGGATGGAGATAGCTTCCTTGGAATCAGATGGAAAGGAGAGAGAGAGTTGGGTGCATCAGCATACTGGTGACATTGAAGGCCAGAATCCATTTGACTTCTCCCAGTGGTTTCATTTAGATGTTAAACACGAACAGAACAAAACGGAACCCTGAGGGACACTACAGGCCACTTGGACATCAAACAGGAGTCCCCCAGCATCACCCTCTGAGAGCGATCCTCCAGAAAAAAAACTGAGTCACTGTAGAAGAATTCCTTCAAGTCCCATCTGAGAGATGCAGCCCAGAAGGATACCATGATCGATGGTATTGAAAACTGCTGAGAGGTCCAGCAGAACCAACAGGGACGCACTCCCCCTGTCCAATTACCTGTGTAGGTCATCCACCAAGGCAATCAAAGCTTTCTCTGTTTTTTTGTGTTTTCTATATTTAATAGATTTATATTTAGGCTGGTCCTAACATTAGGCAGATGAGGCAGCCACCCAAGGATCAGATGCCAAAGAGCAGCAGCACATCCTTCTGAGGGTATTAATCCCCTTCACTGGAAGACAGAGTTGTGGCCACAATATGGCTTGCTGTCCTCAGGGATAAGGGATGCTATCATACCACCACTATCAAAAGTAAGATTCAAGGGCAGTCCAGATGGCTTCTGTACATAGAATAGCAGAGGGAGCACCATCTTGTCTTCAGGCAGCAAAGGGTCATGGGATAGGCTTGCTTTTATACTGCCTTAGGTGACAAGCTCTCGCAGGACAGCTTACAATAACCATCCAAATGGAGGCCACATACATTTCCCAGGATGGGAATTCCAAAGACTTGGGGCCATCACTGAAGACTTTGGTGCTAGTAACTTCCCTTCCCCTTTTGTTTTATTATTTTCAGGAAAGCCAGCTTGCCACTAGACATTTTTCTGCCTGCTATTTCAGATTGTCTTCATTCACACAATGTTTCTTAGTCTAAAAAATTTGCTATCGTATCCCTAAGTATGTGAAGTGTAAAGAAGACAAGGAGACATATGAGATGTTTTTCGTGTGTGTGTGCATGCATGCAGTGTATGTACGTGCCTTCAAGTCCCCTGTTGACTGTGGTGACCCCATTAATTTTTTAGGGTTTTCTTAGGACTTTTTCGGACGGAAGAAAAGTAACGCAAGCAGTGTCGCCAGGTTGCGACGCTGCTGCGCAAGAGGGCGCCAGTTTCGAATGACGCTCTTCCCAGCGGTACTGTTGCAGTACCGCTGGGACATTTGAGCGTGATTTTTTTCCTTCCCAGCGTCATATTTTACTTGCGATCAAGTCCCATCAGCAATCGCGAGTAAAATATGATGCTGGGAACGAAAAAAATCACGCTCAAATGTCCCAGCGGTACTGCAACAGTACCGCTGGGAAGAGCGTCGTTCGAAACTGGCGCCCTCTTGCGCAGCAGCGTCGCAACCTGGCGACGCTGCTTGCGTTACTTTTTTTCCATCCGAAAAAGTCCTTAGGCAAGCAATACTCAGAGGTAAAGTCAAAGGCCTTCACAGCTGGCATCCATAGGATTTTCGTCCATGTCTGACCATTAGCCAAACAGACACTAACCCTCTTTGCATATCTCCACCCAGTAACTAGCCATTCAAATACACAAATTTACATATCCTTTCCAACAGGGACTCACAGTATATAAACCCCACACACCCCTACGCCACCATTCTCTGAAGATGCCAGCCACAGATGCAGGCAAAATGTCAGAAATAAATTTCCAGAATATGGCCTCACAACCCAGAAAAAAAAACCATGAAAAATACTCAGAGGGTTAATCAGAAAGCAGGGATTAACCATGGCCGCAGACATTTATAGCCATCTGCTAGGGAATAATGAAAAAGTGTAGCTGTGTGTGTGTGTTGGAGTGGCAATTTGAAAAAGTTCTTAGTTTTCCACTAACAGAAAGGGAAACCATGTTCCTTTTTGCAAGTAAGCAAGCAGAGTGGATTTTGCATTTTCCACAGCTGTATTTATTTATTATATTTATTTATATCTTGCCTTTCTCCCAATATAGGGACTCAAGGCGGCTAACAATGAATACATCTATAACTGAAATAAAAAATCTGTATCGGAAATGAACTTTAGAAATATCACTTGCACTTGTTACCTTGACTTGTTATCTTGATTCACAAGCAATGCACTAAATACTAAACTTTGTAAGTTTTCTATAAATCTGGTTGTGAAGGAATGGAACACAATGGTGCCTTAATGCTATAATTTCTGCAACAGCAATGCACATTGAACAAATGTGAAAGCAAGGAACCTGTAGACACACATTGTTTAGGACATACAGTACTGTATTTTAATAAACTCACAGCCTAAACACATACATATACATCTGTAATCAGTAATTTTGTGGTAAGGTTGCTTAAAGGGGTCAGAAATGCTTGTTGAGAAACCACAACATAAATTCAGGTAGCCTAATATAAACTGGAAAATGCAAACTATCTTATGCTAAGTGAATCGATTGGTCTATCTAGCTCAGTCTTAATGTTTTTAACTGGCAGCATCTGTCTGGAGCAGAGTAGGAAACCTTTGGCCCTCCAGGTGTTCTGAACTACCACTCCCAGTATTCCTTGCCATTGGCCATGCTGGGTGGGGCTTCTGGGAGCTAACATTCAATATATTTGGATGGCCACATGTTCTCCTTCTCCCACTAGCATTTCAAACAGGGCCCCTTCTGTGTGGAAAATGTGTGCTTCACCATTCAGCTATGGCTTTTTCCTAAAGTTACTTTCCCATTGTATTGTTTAGCATGGAGTAATTGCTTTACAGTTGTCCCTCCACATTCACGGATATGGCATTCATGGTTTTAAGTATTTATGGCTTGAAAATATTCTTTAAAAAATAATAATCCAAAAAGCAAACCTTGATTTTGCCATCTTATATAAGGGATACCATTTTGCTGTGCCATTGCATATAATGGGACTTGAGTATTCACGGATTTGGGTAATCATGGGGGGTCCTGGAACCAAACCCCAGTGAATGTGAAGGGACAACTGTATTTGTTTTTAATGAATGCAGAGTATTCATGGGAGTGAGCTGCAATATTGCTGAAGGTATCAGGTCCCACATACCCTCATGTTAATGGTCCTGAAGAGTGTCCTTAAAAGAGCGCCAAAGCTGCACATAAAGGTTGTGTCTTGTCAACAATGGTAAGTGTTCAGTGAACTTCAAATATATTATTTTTGTAAGCCAACAGCCCTTCAAGGAGAACAAGTATTATTGCATATGAGGGAGGAGGGATTGAGGCTGATGAGAGCCTTATCACACTATACTATCATAGTGCTATATTCCACTTTAAATGTCATGGCAACATCCTATGGAATCCTGGGATTTGCAGTTTAGGGAGGGACATTAAGAATTCCCATCCAGAGAGTTCCTCTGGTACTTCACCAAATTACCAGCCCCAGGATTTGATGGGATGGTGTGATGGCAGTTAAAGTGGAATATATACAGCACTAAAACAATGTAGCGTGATATGGAATAGTATAATTTCATTTAAAAAATAACAGTTGTGGGAGGAGGAGGATGTGGGAAGCTATCACTGATGAGACAGACTACACCGTCTGAATGACCTAGTTTTTAAAAAAAAACAAAAAAAACTTCCCATTGGTAACAATGGGAGTTTTCCTTTGCTGGCTGATTATTTTTATCTGGGCTGTGGTAGAAAAAGGAAGGGTTAAACTAGTTCCAATGAACATTAGCCGTGCCCCAGTCTGCTATTTAAGAGCAACAAAACAGATGTGATTTTTTTATGCTTTTAAGCATCATTTCTAATTTGTCCCTTAACCGCTAAACTATACAGATTCTGGAAGGCAAAAGTAAACAAATATATATTAATAATTTTTGTCATTTCCTAAATGCCATGGAGAATAGTACAGAGAGGGTACCGTTCTTCTCTCCCTAATAGTTTCTTCCCACATCTATATTAAATGAATCTTGTGTAATGTAAAAAGTGAACTATTTGAAATGCCTTCAGCAACTATACTGTACAGTTCTGTCTGAATGTCACAGGGAAGAAAAGCTGTATAATGACATGGATTTATGCACACATTGATTATTGTTCCTTCCAATGCAAATAAGCATGAAGTTACAACTTCACTTATATTGGAAAACTGTAATATACTTTGGAATACTGGTAATTACTTTGGGGAACTAGAATTATCTTTAGGAACTAGAGAAGTTGTGACAAAAAGAGCAATTTTCCAACCTGTGAATGAAAGAAACATGAAGTTAAATATAGGCTTTGTATTTAACATGCCAGTTTTAAAAAAGCAAATAGCAGCTGCGGTGTGGTGTTACTAATAACTTATCAGGATTGCAGAAAGAGGAACTTAACTCCTTTTCCCTTGCAGCAATCCCAAGGAAGCCCTTCCTCTGAAGCTGGTATTTGTTGGATTTTTTTTTTTTTTTTGAGGGGGGAAATTACGTTCCCTAGTGATGCCTATGATTCAATGGAAACAGTGGATGCAGGAGAGGGATTTTCTTCAGCAATTTAACAGGACAAGAAGGGACTGTATGTCTACTGGAGGGTTAAATTTCTGCTGCTGAGATCTTAATTTACTATCAGCAGCCTGTCCCTTCCAGCCAGTGCCTTCTATTTGCATTTTTAAGCATACATGTTCAATACAAAGATGTGCTTTCCCTGTGTCTAATTAGATCTTGAAATAGTTGGAACATGGTTTGCCTTAGGGGTGCCATGGTTGGACTAATGGCCCTTGTGGTCTCTTCCAACTCTATGATTCTATGAAAAAAAATTACTGAAGTAGCATATGCAGCCATTTGATCCTTCTGAGTACAGTGTCAGGTACCAAGTACCCCTGGTACTCAGGGGAAAGAGAACTGAACTGAAATCCTGGAACACCCATAAATTGTATCCAATGGCTTTGGAGACATAATAACATGATGAACACTAAGGAACTGATGCACTTGTAACAGCTAAGAGACAGTAACCCAGTAAATAATCTGAAAAAATGTAATGAAATCGCTGAAGAAAAACAGACCTAATCATCTTAAATTTCCCAGAAGTGGGTTCAGAAGTGGTTCCAGACTATACTGGGATATCAACCTGCCTCATTCACAGAATGTTTCCAGGTGCTCAGATGACAGAGTCTTCCACGGTACTTGTAACCTTCTTGTACTGGGTCTAGGACGTTTCAGTGTGGCCAGTTCATATTATTGATATTATTGATAATTTATAATAACCCTAACCCTTACCCTAATGGTTTTGCAAGACAATCCCAACCAAACAGAAATGGTTTGGATTGCATTTTCTTGACAACATTATCAATTATCAATTGATATGCAAGCAGAACTGTGCCACACTGAAATGGCTGCACTGACCTGGCCAAGCTGAAATGTTCCATTCCACTTGTACTTACCCACTCTTTCTTCCATCTTTTTTCCCCCCCACACAAAAAGAAATCTGGTAAGGGCGAAAAGGTTCTATATATGCACAATGCCTTTTGATTAGTAGTAGGAAACTAAGCCACATTTTACAAATATTTTGTAATAATATTGTTTTGATAATATAAGCATTTAAGCCTTACCACAACCCGTGTAAGAATTTTACCCCTGATATAGCAGCAACTTGGTGCTGCTGGTTGAATGTGTGACCAGCTTTGACAGGTTTTTTTTTAGTGCTGAGTACAACTACTTTGCCATTATTTTAATTGTGTCAGTAGTGAGAAACAACATAATAACTCACTGCAAGATAACATTATGCGAGATTACTGTTAAAATTCTTATATGGATTGTGTTGTTGTTGTGTGCCTTCAAGTTGCTTCCAACTTATGGTGACCCTATCACAGACCAGATTTGTTCAGAGTGGGTTTGCTCTTGCCTTCCTCTGAGGCTGAGAGAATGTGACTTGCCCAGTGGGCTGAGTGAGGATTTGAACCTTGATTTCCAGATTTGTAGTCCAGCATTCAAATCACTACACCACCTTGGCTCTCTTATGGATTATGACAAAGCACAAATAGACAGCTTGTCAAAATTATACTGTTATGAAATATTAAAATACCATCCTGCTATTCCATCAAACAAAGGACTCAAAACAACAGAGTTTCATCTTCAGCCAGCATGGTATTTTTCTCAGGTCATTCCTTTGTTTAAAGGGCTGTCCAGTACATGTCAGGCTTAAAAATAAATGTTAATGATAAGGGCCAGCAGGAACCAGCTTTAAAGTTGCCCATCTGCAGTTAGCATCTGCATTGGAGGTTCAGCAGGGACGCAGGCTATCTTCTTCACTAAAGGAAGATATATTTTATGCAAATGCATGCCCAGTTTTGTTCTCTTTGCCAATGCATAACTGGTCCCCCCAACAAAATATAGTGATGGTGATTAACAGTAGCTTCAATTTTTTTTTTAAGAAAAGCTAAGACAAATTAATGGAGGGTATTAGCCATAACAGCTAGATGGGGAAAAAAAAAACTTTTCCAAAGTCAGTACTGATTGCAACTATGGATTGTTACCATCTTAATTCAATACAGCTGGACCCATGTATCTGTGGAACCAATACCTGTGGTTTCAGTTATCCATGGGACACAAAATAGGGACATATACCATAGAGTCACACTGGAAAATGCCTAAACAGGTGTCCTTTGTAGGCATCTTCTAGGTCCTCCAATGCAACTATGGTATGTTTTTACTAGAAGTTCTTTATTTTAATAGTCCTTCACTTTTATCTACGGTAAGTCTGGGAACCAAACCTTTGCGGATACTGGGATCTGACTGTATTTGTGGCTGCTTGAGTCAATGCTGCACGAGTTAGTTACTTTCAGGAGCTTTGTGCAATAATCCAGAAAGTTGTTAGGTGTGAAGTGGAAAGAGCATCTACTTAAAACTGTTTTCTTGCTTTCCATTTAGAAACTTAGCTTCCTCTGTGAGGAGTTCCCTCAACATGATGACAAAATGTCCCTGTATTATGTGATAAGGGTACAGGTAGCTACCGAGGCAATGAAAAGCTCCTCCGGTATCCCTGAACTTCTCAGGAGGTCATGTCAGACATTCCTTTTTGTACCTGGAAAATGGACTGGACATAGGGAAGGAGGAGACCTCCAAGACACATAGTTCAGATTCTAACCTGTAGAGTATAGTAGGTATTCACCCATAGGTGCCTTCCATAAGAAGCCTAAAAGGACTGCAGTGGGCTTGGTGTCTGTGGAGGAAGGTAATTGTCGTCCAATACACCTGGAGGTTAGGCTTAAGGTGGATAACCTAGAACAAATTTGGCTATTCAAGGTTTATTCTATTCACCCCAACTCCCCTGGGTTCACCCTGTCTTTTCTTCAACACTGTTAGGCCTTTGATCAAATGGTGCTTTGTCTGATGCCAGGACATAGGGTCACTTAAAATGGTTAGTTATTTCGCAGTACATAGAGACAAACTCTCTTTATCCAAAACAGTTCATATCTGGTCACTTGAACCAAATTGCTTAGCTAGGAAGAAATTGGAAGGGGATGTAGAGGAGGGAGCAGGAGGGCAAATTAATTTCTTGTACTCCAAATTAATGAGTATGCCTTTGAAGCTGTTTGGCAAAAACACTCCTCAAAAAACTAGTTGTGGGGATGATATTTAAAATCAGTTTTCTCATATGTACAGTTCAAATTTTTTCAGCAATCAAGAGTCTGTTGGATGAGCAAGGTATTAGTGACACGCACAAGTAATTTCCCCCAAATTGCATGTAAAGCATGTTAATCAGTTAAGTATTTTATGATCATTAACCAGTTTGATTTCGTAACAAACCCACAGAGCCCTTTACCCCTTTTAATGGTTAAGGAACAGAGTAAGCTGCTTTATACCAAGTTGATGTTCCTAGTGCAGTATTATTTACATCACCTTTCTCCAATCTGGTGCCCTCCAGATGTGCAGGGAATGCTGGGGGCTGGAGTCTCACCCATTTAGAAGGCATTAGATAGGGGAAAGCTAGCTTATCATGACTGGTAGCATCTTGTTAGGATTCTTATCAATTTAACCTGGAGATTCTAAGAACGAAACCTGGGACTATGGTGCTCTGATGAAAAAGAGGACAGGGCTCTTGCACCTTTAAAAGCTGTTTAGAAAAAAGAATTTCAGCATGACAAGCTACATGGCTGAAAGTCCCTCTTGTACTAAAGGTGCAGGAGCCCTGACCTCTTTTTTCACCTGGCTGTTCTTTTTGGGAACTTCTGTGTGCAAAGCATGTGCTCTACCATGGAGCTACAGCTCTTCCCAAACAAACAGACTACTAATACTGTTTCACAGGTAGCTAGAGAATTAAGTGAATTAGTTCTTATTGATTTTTGATTGCACTGTCACTATTGCACTATTTTCTAATTATCTGAAATACCAAGTGAGGCTTCTGCTATTGAGAGGTGTCAGTCCAGATTGTGCAGGGAGAGGACATTCTTTCATTTGTTCTAGTGATGATGGACATGTAGACCTTTAGGTGATGTTAGGGCTTGTCTGTATGAGGCTATAAAATGTGGATTGATGCACGCTAATGCCAATTCGCAGCAGCTTTTGTCTCCACAGGTCCCCCCCCCCCCGCCAAGATCGCAGGCATGCAAAGCCATGTGCATTTGATGTTCAAATGGGCATACCTGCGAATCAAGATGGCAAGTGTAAGTGAATTACTCGTGTTTTTATTGTCACCTGTTGCCACTGCCAAACAGTATTTTTTTTTAAAGAAAAAGCATATCCAAGGTATGTTAGTGTGATCTTCTGCTCAAATACACAAGAAAAAAAGACTGTTTCATTACCTTAGCACATGATTGCTATGCTGAAAATCCAACATGGCAGTTTGGGGCACTTGCCTTACCAGCAAGCTCCACCCCCTGCCCATGTCCAACCAATCAGCATTATACTTCTGCTCTTATGAGGAATGCAAATGAATGTGAATTGGTTATCCCAACAAGCAGAAATGTGCCTTCCCCACTGAGCTTTTAAAAAACTCCAGGAAAAGCCACAAAGGCTTTTCCTTCAGAGTTTTTGGTGGATTTGCCCCCGCTCCTTCTGAATATGGCAGGCTGAAGCTAGCTGCCCATTCTGACTTCAGAGAGGGCGACGTCCACTGGGACTTTGATTTTCCAGCACACATTTGCCTGGGAAAAGCAAAGCGGCAGTGGTAGTCACGTTCTCTGAAGGCAGAACAGGCACCCGCCCTGTCATCACAGGTTTAGCTGCCCATTCTGGCTTCAAAGAGAGGAACTACTGCTGAGGCTTTGCTTTTCCCAGAGCTCAGAGTCAAGCATGAGTAACAACTTTGAATGGGCAGTAAAATTAAAAACCTAATGCATATCTGGGCTGTGGCAGGTGTGCTGCTGAAATCTAGGTCAGAATAGTCCAGATTTCATGTGCTGTAGCTCTGGGCCAAAGTAGTTCAAATCTCATCTGGATTTTTACCTCCCGTGTAGTCAAGCCCAGTCTAGAGTCTCCTGTAGCAATGGCAAAAGGTGATAACACTTGTAGAAAGGTGTTCAACTCCAAGGCCTTGAAACAGGGTTGGGGAACACACAGCCTGTGATTCACATATGGCTGCAAGGCCATTTTTTCATCTCCTGTGTTGTACAGCTGCTGCCACCAAAAACATGCTGCCAAAAATCAGTGGCATGGCTGCTGCTATCCTTAACAAAACCACACCACATGTCTGCCCACTCACTTGTCAAAACCCTGTTGCAATGGTTTCCCTGATCCTGTCTTCCTCCTCCCTGTCCTTTCTTCTCATGATTCCTTTCCCCACCCGCCCAGTCTTCCTCTTGTCTGTGCACCATCAACAGCTGCTGAATTTGGGTAGCAGCCAGCCAAGGTGGCAGCAAATTCAGTGGTCTTATGCAGCCCTCAACCCCAGGAAATTGTCCATCCTTTCTTTAAAAGAACAGCACCATCTCGCTGTAGGAATATATGATCCAAGGGCAGGCTTGTGCAAAAGAGGATTAGGGCTCCTGCAGTTTATTATTATACTGGCCCAGTTTTTCTCAACTCTGCATGTCAAATGGAACCTACTGAACTCCTTTGTTCTATACAACTGCAACAGAAAACCTATCTTTAGCCAACTTAGGGTTTCAGCAGCAGCAAATCTTTCTACATTACCAATTATATGTTTCAATTTTCAATTTCTCTGTCTCTCAGGCAAACAAAATTCCAGAAGGGATCAGCTTTCATCCCTTGCTTCCTTATTTGTTTCATTCCTTGGTTTGTTGCAGGTCAGAACAGAAGTACCGGATAAAAGAGGGAAAAATCTGGGCTAGGTATCTAGGAGGACAGCCCTATTTGAAACTAGTCTTGCCTCCCACTCATCTGCCCACCCGCATAACCCCAGCTCTTCTCAAATGCTGTTTACCAGGCAAAGATAGATGAGGGAATTGGCTTGGCAACTTGGCTGGTGTAAGATCAGTGCCCTCTAGTGAAGGATTCTAGGAAAACTATGTGCTCCCCCTCACTCTTGTTTACTTTCTCACATTCTGATCTGTGGCTCAAGTTACACTTTGGCTCATCACACTTTGACAGAAGAGCCCCTCATCCCACTCTGTATGCCACTTGTACTGTACCTACACAATCCACTGATCTCTTTTTCAAAAATATTATTCCAAAGGACTTAATTTTACACACATAGTTGTGAACTATAATTTAAAATATCTTTGTTTGTTGTTGCCTGCCTTTGAGTTGACTTTGTTTCATGGCGCCCCATGAATAAGACATCTCCAAGACCCCCTGTTTTCTACCGCCCTGCTCAGGTTCAGGACAGTGGCCTCTCTGAGTCTGACCCTCTGGTGTGTGTTCCTTTCTTTCTTTTTCCCTCCACCTTTTCAAGCATTATTGACTTTTCCAGTGACCCGTGTCTTCTCATGATGTGACCAAAGTATGACAGCCTCAATTTAGTCATCTTGGCCTCCAGTGAGAACTCTGGCCTGATCTGGCCATTTGTTTGTCTTTTTGACTATCCACAGCATCCTCAGCACTCTTCTCCAACACCATATTTCAAATGAGTTGATTCTCTTTTTATCAGCTTCCTTCACTGTCCAGCTCTCATATCTGTAGATTTGCAGCTCTGGGAAGGACAGTGGTTTGAATGATCCTGACGTTAGTGCTAAGTGTTATCTTTGCATTTTATGATCTTGTCTAGTTCTTTCATAGCTACCCTACCCAGACCTAGTCTTCTTCTGATTTCATGGCTGCACTCTCCACTCGGTCTATGATTGATCCAAAGAACAGGAAGTCTTTCACTATTTTAATTTCCTCGTCTTCTATTTTGAGTTTATGTAAATCCTCCATGGTCATTATTTTTGTTTTCTTAACGTTCAGCATGCTTTTGTACTTTCTTCTTTGACTTTCTTTAGTACTTGCTCCAAGTCTGTGTTGTTTTCAGCTCGTATCGTGTTGTCATCTGCATATCTTAGATTGTTAGAGCCTTCCCACACTCCAAAAAAAAGAAGCAAAGCATCAGCGTCCTTCTGGAATTCTCTCATTCTGTTTGCATGGGAAATGAGGCAAAACCGTGTCTTTTTCTAATGGGTTTTTCCGGTTAGCAAAAAGACACGGTTTTACCTCAGTCCCCTATGCAAGCGGAATGAGATAACACCGGAAGGACACCAACATCATGCAGGAAGACAGCAGGAAAAACAGAACATTCCTGCTGCTTTGCTGCTTTTCCTTGGAGGGAGGGGAGGAGGCTTCTGGATGGCTTCCATGGCAGAAATGGCAATGGGATGGCAAAGGGAGGGGAGGAGAGGTCTTGCTTCCCTTCTCCCTTAGCCTGGTGGGAGGGCTTCTGGGGGGGGTATTCGTTATTATCTGCGGGGGAGGGGGCTGCAACCAATCCCCTGCAGATACGGAAGTCCTACTGTATTTAAACATGGCTATCATTTCCCCTCTTAACCTTCTCTACTTCACACTAAACATACTGAGCTCCCTAAGCTGCTCCCCATAGGGCATGGCTTCCAGACCTCCTACCATTTTGGTTGCCCTCCTCTGGACACTTGTTAATATCCTTCTTGAACTGTGGACACATTATTCCAGGTGAGGAATACTGTGTTGAACCTGGACACAGTATTCCAGGTGAGGTCTGACCAAAGCAGAATAAGTGGCACTAATACTTCCCTTGACCTAAACACTATATTCCTATTGATGCAGTCTAGAATCACATATGCTTTTTTAGCTGCTGCACCACAGTGCTGACTGATGTTTAGCTTGTGGTCTATTATTATTATTTATTTTATTTATATCTCACCTTTCTCCCTATGGTGGGACCCAAGGCAGCTCACAACATTTAAAAACAATGCTAGCTAAAACCACAGTACAATAAATAAGAATAAAAAGAGATCAAACTATTATAAACAATATTAAACAAGCTTGTAAAATGTGGGCTAGACAAGTTAACTGTTAAATGGATTTGTAATTGGTTGACCGGCTGAACCCAAAGGGTGCTCAGCAGTGGCTCCTCTTCGTCTTGGAAAGATGTGACCAGTGGGGTGCCACAGGGTTCTGTCCTGGGCCCAGTGCTATTCAACATCTTTATCAATGACTTGGATGAGGGTATTAGGGGCATACTTGTCAAATTTGCAGATGACACCAAATTAGGAGGAGTACCTAATACCCTAGAGGACAGGATCAAAATTCAAAATGACCTGGATAGACTGGAGAGCTGGCTCAAAGCTAACAAAATGAAATTCAATATAGAGAAATGTAAGGTACTACACTTAGGGCGGAAAAATGAAATACATAGATATAGGATGTGGGAGACCTGGCTGAACGAGACTACGTGCGAAAGGGACCTAGGAGTCCTAGTAGACCACAGGTTGAACATGAGTCAACAGTGTGATGCGGCATCTAAAAAGGCCAATGCGATTTTGGGCTGCATCAATAGAAGTATAGTGTCTAGATCAAGGGAAGTAATAGTGCTGCTCTATTCTGCCTTGGTCATACCTCACCTGGAATACTGTGTCCACAATTCAAAAAGGATATTGACAAATTGGAGCATGTCCAGAGAAGGGTGACTAAAATGGTGAAAGGTCTGGAAACCATGCCTTATGAGGAGAGACTTAGGGAGCTGGGTATGTTTAGCCTGGAAAAAAGACGGTTAAGAGGCGATATGATAGCCCTGTTTAAGTATTTGAAGGGGTGTCACGTTGAGGATGGAGCAGGCTTGTTTTCTGCTGCTCCAGAGCTGGAACACGGAGCAATGGATGCAAGCTCCAGGAACAGAGATTCCACCTCAACATTAGGAGGAACTTTTTGACAGTCAGAGCTGTTCGGCAGTGGAACACACTCCCTCGGAACGTAGTGGGGTCTCCTTCCTTGGAGGTCTTTAAACAGAGGCTGGATGGCCATCTGTCAGGGATGCTTCGATTGTGATTTCCTGCGTGGCAGGGGGTTGGACTGGATGGCCCTCGTGGTCTCTTGCAACTCTACAATTCTATGATTCTATATAATTAAAATTCCTCTTAAATAATGAAACATTTTAAAAATTCCATAAAATTAAAATAAATCTTAAAAACAGGAGCACCAATAGCCCAACCCCCATTTGTCAGCAAAGGCCTGGTAGCATATAAATGTTTTAACCTGCTGCCTGAAGGAGAGTAAAGGTGGGGCCACCCTAACCTCTCTAGGGAGTGAGTTCCAAAGTCTGGGAGCAGCCACCGAAAAGGTCTTCTCCCTAGTTTCCACCAGACAAGCCTGAGAAGGTGGTGGGACATAGAAAAGGGCCTCTCCAGCTGATCTTAATGTTCTGTTGGGTTCATACAGGGAGATACAGTTCTTCAAGTAATCTGGACCCAAGCCATTTAGGGCTTTATAGGTCAAAACTAGCACTTTGAATTGTGACAGTAAATTGTGGTCTAGATCCCTTTTGCATGTATAGTACTGTCATCAAGCCAGGTGTTACTCATCCTATATCTGTGCATTTCATTTTTACTGCCCAGGGGAAGTATCCTACATTTCTCCCTGTTGAAATCCATTTTGTTAGTTTTGGTCTAGCTTTCTAATCTGTTGAGGTCATTTTGAAGTCTGATCCTGTGCTCTAATTTGGTGTCATCTGCAAACATGATAAGCATGCCCTCTATTCCCTCATCCAAGTCATTGATAAAGATGTTAAATAGCATTGAGCGCAGTGAGGGAGGGGAGCGATCTAAATTACCTCCAGGGATCCCTTATAACTCAGTGTTATAGGATTAAGGATAACCCCCCCCACTGTAATTCCTACATGGGCAACCTTTTGTCCTACGGGGCCTGAGGAGGTAGAATGGAATGAATCTGGGGAAAGCTGAACCCCCTGACAGAAAAGGAGAGTGGCTTTTGTCTTGTAAAAAGAGGCCTGCTGGGCAACTGAAGAGGAAGGGGTTGTTTGTTTGTTTATGCATAGATAAGTGGGGAGGGACCAAAAACTTTCTGGGGAAAATCTGAATGGAGAAACCATGGAGGGAGAGGGAGAACTGGAGGGTGGGAAAAACAGAGCTGTTGTTGAACTCCAGCCACCACTGTGGCCTGGGCTCCAGAAGATCTCCCCAGTGGCAGAAGCAACAGTTTTTTCCTGCTAATGCAAGCAGAAAAATTGAAGAGAAGAATATTTTTCCTGATACCCTTGAAACACCACTGCTCTGAGTAAGTAAAGAAGTGGGAGAGTGAATTGTGGTTCGGCCGGGCACCTGGGGTGGTAGTAATGCCAAATATTCTTGCAAAAAAGAAGGGGGAATTCTGTTCCCCTGGGCCCTGTTTTAAGGAAACAAACATTTCCCTCCCATCTCCATTTTATATTTAGCCATGTGGGAGGTGTGTGTGTGTATGTGTAACTACAGTAGCACCTCCGTGTCCGCTGATTCGCCAACCGCTGATTCAATTATCCATGATTGGCGATGGTGGGGGAAGGGAAGGGGAAGAATGACCGTGCCCCCCTCCCTTCCCTTGGGATGGCTCCGTTCACGGCAGGACCATAACAGAGGCGAAGGGGGAAGGGAGGGGGCAGGAGCTATTGTGCCTTCCCTCTCCCCCAGGAGAGCTCCAGTCATGGTGGTGCCATGGTGGGGTGAAGGGGAAAGGGAGGGGCAGGAGTTATCATGCCTGCCCTCCTCCCCCAGGGGAGGTCCAGTCATGGTGGGGCCATGGTAGGCAAAGGGGAAGTGAGGGGCAGGAGCGATTTTGCCTACCCCCTTCCCCCGGGGAGGGCTCTGTGGTGGCGGTGGGGTTGTGGTGGTAGACGGCGATCGCTATTATTTGTGGAATTCACCATCTGCAGGGGTCCTGAACCAATCCCCCGTGGATACGGGGGTGCTACTGTACTCATTTGACTGTGTGTATGCGGGGGGAGAGAAGTAGGTTTTTATACACAAAAGGAATATTTATACATTCATTCTGAATTATTATTATTATTATTAGTAGTAGTATCCTGCCTTTTCCCCAATAATTGGTCTTAAGGTGGCCTTACAAAATTTAAAAGATACACATTTTAAAACCTAGGAAAAGAAAAGAGATATAAAAATTAGAAATAAAATAAATATATTATAATATTAAAACATTAAACATGTAAAATACATTACAATTTTACAAGTCCTTAAAAACATAGATGTAGGCTCAGATTATTCATCAAAGGCCTGCTGGAACGGAGGGGGTTTTGCCTGCTTCCAAAAGCACATTAAGGAGGGAGCCAGTCTAGCTTTCCTGGGAAGAAAGTCCCAGAGCACTGGAGCAGCCACCAAGAAGGAAGGTCCTCTCCCATGTTCCCACCAGGCAAAGATGGTGGGACTGAAAAAAGGGATTTCCCTGAAGATCTCAGCATAAGCAGGCTCATAAGGGAGAATACAGTCTTTTAAATAACCTGGACCCAAGCCATATAGGGCTTTATAGGTCATAATCAGCACTTTGAATTGTGCCTGGAAACTAGGGTTGCCATAATTCTCTGCCACAAAACTGGGACAAAAGTATATGGGACTGGATTGGGTGGATTACCGGGGGGGGGGAGACAACCCCCCCCACATTTTAACATTGTTTAATTGCATATTTCAGTAGTTTAAGGTGTCTTATACCAATTGTACTTTTCAGAACTCTGCACTTTGTCAAGGTACTTTGATTTTTTTTTCACTACTACACATCAATTTGTAAAATTCAGTGAGGTGGAAAAAGTAGTGGGATGGGAAAGAAAGGGTTTAAAACCTGGCTTTGTGTTGGAAGGAGAAGGAATCCAGAGGAAAAGCAGCGGAGTAGGAAAGAAACAGTTTAAAATGTGACTTGTGTTGGAAGAAGAAGAAATCCAGTCGAAAATCAGGGTGGGTGGGTAGGAAAGAAAGGGTTTAAAACCTGGCTTTGAGTTGGAAGGAGAGGAAATCCAGAGGAAAAGAAGTGGGGTGTGAAAAAAAGGGTTTAAAACCTTGCTGAAGCATTGTGTTTGAAGGGAGGTTATCCTGAGAAAAAGCAGTGAGAGGAGGAAGTGAACAGTGTACCCAGATAAGTTGCTATTGCTGACATTTTGGGGGAGAGGTCCTAACAGAGGGAAATTATTCTCCCTGTTTGTTGATTTTTATCTTTGGTTCGACTTGGATGATATATTGCATGGGCCTTTGGATGGTGGTATGGTGTATAAACTTTCATAATATTGTAATTAAAATGTAATATTTTTGTTGAGTACTTGTTTTTTTTTAAAATGGCTTTGAACACTCTAGAATCTATTGATGAAGGATGGTTTCTAGCAATAGAAATAGAAATATCGGTATTATCTAAACAGCGAAAATACTCCTCATGGAATGTGAGAAGAATCCTACTGTCTTAATGGCATTCTGCACCATTTCACCATATTAAAAACCATTCTTGGACAATAATAGGTGGTGGCAAACTGAGGTAAGTAAATCAAATGTGAGTAAATCACTCAGGCCTGCGAAATGCTATTACTGTGGGGCACTCCATTTTGGTTGAGGGTTCCTATAGGCAAGCCTACATATATATATATATATATATATATATATATATGTATATATATATATGTATATATATAAACAAATAAACATAGCCCCCTTGCCCATGCTCCCCCCTGGGAAATTGAGAAGTCTACACCCCTGCTCACTGGTAAGATGGGTGTTGTAGGGCAACAAAAACCCAAAACGTTTGGCTGGTCACAGTTGCCCACCTCTATTCTACATGGTTGAGCTGGCTGGGGATGATGGGAGCTGTCTTTCAACAAGTTTGGCAGGCACCAGATTGGGACGGACTGGTCTAAAGAAGATCAGCGCATGAAGCTCTCAAGGTCCTATGGGCTGCAGAGGTTTGTCAATGAAGTGGAGTGAAGGTAGGAATTCTGAGCATGATGAAGTCATGATGATGATGATGATGATAAGTAATATCACATATGACTTAACAGGGTGGTCAAGAATGTGCAGTGGCAGCAGCCATGTGTTCCCATCACCACCACCAAATTTGGACCTGACGGCAATTTGTACGATCACCAGAATACAAAGCCGTTTCTAACCTTGGCCTTATTTCAACCACACCCACACCCTTCAAATATAATGATTAATACGTTAGGGAGAGGTTTGGCCTGTTTCCCTAAAAAAGGTGTTTTATTATATGTAGAGATATGTTATTTATTTATAGTGAGAATGCATCTAGTCATGTAGTTTCTGCTGGCAGTGGAACAAGTCAGAAAAAGCTTTAGTATTTGACACAGCTAGTGATGTCCTAGGAGATTTTCAGACAGGCAAAAATCGCTCTTTGCCGCGCGAGCAGCCTCCCGAAACTGCTGCGCGGCAAGGGTCTTCTTCGGACGATGCTGTGCCTCTGGCGAAACCGTCCGTGTCACTTCCGTGAAGCTTGGGACGGCTCCGCGTCATATTTCAAGCACGGAGGCTGCCCGTGATTGAAATATGACGCGGAGCCGTCCCAAGCTTCACGGAAGTGACACGGACGGTTTCGCCAGAGGCACAGCGTCGTCCGAAGAAGACCCTTGCCGCGCAGCAGTTTCGGGAGGCTGCTCGCGCGGCAAAGAGCGATTTTTGCCTGTCTGAAAATCTCCCTAGTCTGCTGTACAGCCTTTATATAGTCCTTTATTTGCAAATCACTGTGGAAGCCAGGATAGTGGAGAGGTACTTTTTGTGATTTGAACAGGTGCAGCCTGCCTTGACCTTGGGGGTATTACTGGCAAACATTGAACTTCTGGACTTTAGGTTTAGGGGTTGATGAAATTGTCACAGAGAGCCAGAGGCCTATGCACTCAATTTACTTTTATAATGAATAAATATTGAAAGATCCACAAAGGTCCTGGGCTAGCTTTGAAGAAGCTGCCAGGTCAGGGGTAGACAGTCCCTGGTTTCAAATTGGTTTTTGAAAGAAGCAAAGGTCAGCAGTTTATCTGGGTTGCACTGGAAGGCTTTCTTTTTTCTTTTTCGTTTTTTCTAAAAAGGAGCTCCATCTGGCACTGATAGGCTTGGCTCTGACGTGAGCCACCCACGCATGTAGGGCAATGTAGAGCCAGAGGGTTTGGGAAATGGGCTGGAAGGAAAGAGGGCCAAGGCAGCCTGCATTGCACTAAAGCCAGGTTGGGAACTGTTCAGCCCTCCAGATGTTGCTGGGCTGTTGTGTTTCAACAATATCTGGAAGGGCCACACAGTTCTTACCCCTACATGAAATCCCCAGTCTGGTGCATACTTGCCTAAGACTAACTCGAACTGAATGCAGTGAAACTTACTTACATGTAAGCACTTTAAAAAATATAGAATGCAAGCATGCAAAGGATCAGGCTTTACATTTAACAAGCTCTTACTTGGCTTGGGGCTTTGAGGCAAATGTGGATTATTTTATAATCTAAATGCAGAAGTGGCAACAGTGGGGAGGTAATGGGAATAGCCCTGCCATTAGGTAGAGGGTCCTGGTTGCCCCAGGCAGCAGATTTTAGGTGTAAAGCAAGCCTGTTGTTGTTGTTGTTAATGTTACTATATTGTATCCCATCACCAGCACAGGGATGGTTAGAGCTTCTTGTGGGATTATTTGGCTACTATGCATCTTGATTGGGTGCTGCTCTGCCTACGATAGCCAAACGTAGCAGTCTTGGGAGGGGACCTATGCAAGGAAGAATTAGTAGGTGCGAGGGCATATTTTATCATCCTCCCTGCTGGGTGTGTGCATGCAAAATGAGAGTATTGGCCACCCCCAATAAGAATTCTGCCCCCCTTTGAAATCATTCATTCATTCACTCCTCAAATTTACAGCATTTCAGAGAGTGAGACTGAAAATTGCTCACACCTAGAACTCTTTAAGGTCTGCTCTGTGACTTTGCTTGCCCCTTTTCGTTGGGTGCTTAAACTGTATTTCTCAGTGCTCAACATATGTTCTAAGTTACTTTAGTGCTAAAAATATGCTAGGAAAATTTCACTGGCAGTGGTGGCTCAAAATTCTTATGGAAGGGGCAATACCTTCATTTTGCCACCCCATAGCTACACTCCTCCCTCCCTCCCATCTTATGATTGTCCACCTCAAGACTTTCCTTGCCTGTGCAGTTAAGTAATTTTTAAGTGAGTTAAGTAAACTGCACTGTGCAGTTAAGTAATTTTAACATAATGTCCCCCATGCTCCCATCTACTTGGCCACCCACCCTACTTTTAGACAGCACTGTATAGATTTTTGTAGGTATAGATTTTTGCTGCTGTTTTAGGGGCTCCCTTCATTCTGCTTAATGAGTCCCTTGACTTCTGACCCAAGACCTGATGACACTTCTCCACTGCCCCCATTTCCCTTCTTAGTCAGTTCTGAAACTAAAAATAGGTCAAGGGAGAGAAAGTCCTGCATAGAAGAACTGACAGGTGGAGGAAGGTATATGCATACATCCCCACCTGCCAGTTCTTCTGTGAAAATGCACCACATTACCATTACCTGTCCAGTCCATATCAATTGAGGTGGAGCTAACTGAAAATGTGGATCATCATCAAACTCCTTCTACACAGTGTGCACTCAAGAAGGAACTGTTTATTATTTATTCACTGGTTGCCCTAAAGATGTGCTGAATGGAAAAGATAGAATTGTGAGAACACAACTGTGCATCACTGAAATACAACAAAACGGCAGGTGACAGTCAGGTGACAGTCAGCCATATCTGTGTGAGTACAGGTGTGATGTAACTAATGGCACTGGTGTAAACACAGGCAAGAGTAGTATGATAGTAGGATCTTAGCCAAGCATTACAAGGTCAATCCATCCTCTACACTTCCCCCTCCTCCGATTGGTCCAAAGGCTCATGGGCAGAGGGGAGGGGAGGGAACAGCAAGGAACATGATGTAGTAAGCTGGGCTAATCACAGTTGTGGCACATGAGTCCAGAAGGCAGGGTCACTACCATATGTTCCTTAGTACTTTAGACTTTATATTTCATCTTCTTATATGTGTCCTCCAGAGTGCTCCAGACATTACGGATGGGCAACCTGGGGTGCTATGAAGGCCAGATTTTGATCCCCCTTGAGCCAGAGTAGGTTTATGGGCCAGAGTTGTTTCCCCATTACCACACTAGGGTATGTATTTCAATTTCTTAGTGCTCTCCATTGCTTAAATCCAGAAACCAACCTGCATGTTCTGTGTCTTCTCTAAGAATCTTGGGATAGCAGAGTCTCTGGAAGAGAGTTTTTCTGATTGTAGACTCTTTCCTTCTTCTGTACATGTGGAGCGAAAACACTTCACTCATGTAAGGAACAAGATACAGTCATCCCTTCACATTCGTGGGGGTTAGGTTCCCCAGACCCCTGCGAATGCGAAAAATCCGTGAATAACAACTGCCCTCCCCCTCCCCTGCAAAAGCGACCACGGGGCCTCCGGAGGCCCCATAGTCGCTTTACCCCGCATCCCCTCTCCCTCCCAAGGCCTTCACGGGGCCTCTGGAGCATCTCCGGGGACCCCATGAAGGTCTCCCCGGCCTTTCCCCTCCTGCCCAAGGCCTTAACGGGGCCTCCGAAGCATCTCCGGGGGCTCTGTGAAGGCCTCCCCGGCCCTCCCCACTCCCTCCCAAGGCCTTCATGGGGCCTCCGGAGCATCTCCGGGGACCCTGTGAAGGTCTCCCCGGCCCTCCCGCCTCCCGCCCAAGGCCTTAACGGGGACTCCAGAGGCCCCGTGTCACTGCTTTTGGGAGGGCAGGAGGCCCTCCCAAAACCTGCAAATATTCAAAACCGCAAATGCTAAGTTCGCGAATGTGGAGGGGCAACTGGAGTTGTAACTGGAGTTGACAAGTGGGGGGCGGGGGATCCAATCTGCTCTCCTCTTAGGTTGGTCTGCAGAAATCACCAGGCCCACCTACCATCCACAAAATCTAACAAGTCACTTTCTTGTGAAATGTTAAGGAGTAGGGACTAGTAAAAAAAAAAAGTTGGTAACTTTAGCTTAAAATTTAGAAGACTTCTTGAGAGAATGTACACTTGCTACCCAACAACTGTCTTGCAAAAATCTTGCAACAATTGGCTCAAGAAGAAGAGTGGGGTAACATGTCCACTCCCATCAGTTTCCACTACCTCTTGCCTTCTCCACTTTGTTTGGAATTTCATACTGCTATCCAACTTCAGGCTGAACCCTGAGCAGCTTTCCGATGGGGGTTCAGGACATCACTAACTGAGGCATCCCTTTCTTTTAAAAAATGAATAAATTCAGTGGTGTATTGATAAATTTGAAGTGCAGGAATGTGCCCATTGTGATAGTCTCCATAGCCAGACCCCCACGGACAGTAAAACGATGTGGGCAATTCTCTTGACTAAGATAAAAAAATTAGTTGTAGTGGCTTTCATCTCCAGCAGGAACAAGTCTCTTTTTAAAACTAGTGGGTCTTCATATACCTGCCTCCCTGTCCAAGTTTGGGAGGGACAGCCCTGATTAATCCACTGTTAACACTTTTTCAGATGCTTTTAGAAATTGTTTCTCTCCTCCTGCTCCCCCCTTTCCCTCTTTGACCTCAGCTTACTTCAATTGCTGCAAACTGAGTTCAAAGTGCAAAAGTAGTTCTCATTCAATTAATTCAACAGGGGGAAGGCAAGGAGAGGGTGGCACTTTGTCCTTCCCAGTAGGCTCAGGCAAAAGCAAACTTCTGCAGCCTCCCCTAATTGGTGTGTTCCTCTTCATTAATAATTTTTGCCATCTTGTCCACGCTCTGATTTTGCTTGCCCATAAATGTTCTGGTTTTCATCTGTGAACTACTGGAGGGTGTGTCTTGATTGTCAAAATGCCAATACAGTCCCATATACTTCGCATAATAGCAGAGATAGCTTTCAGAGACATAGCCGTGTTAGTCTGGAATATTAGTATGTGAAGGGATCTTGTTGCACCTTTGCAATTGAGAGAAAGTTTAGCTGCTCACAACACTGTATTCTTGCTGGGAAAGTGGATCCCATTCCCTCCACTGTGAGGAATGCTGCTAAACTCAGAGAGAACAAGAAAACTTGAGAGTGATAGACAATGTGATTTTCCCTCTGAATCTGAAATTGCTCTTCTAATCCCAAGAACCTGGGGTCCAGTACACCACTGGATACAAGTAGGCTGTGGTTCTTTAAATTTTAATCCAAACCTTCTTAATCTGGCTATGAGAACAAACTAGAAAAGGTATACTTATTCCTTATATTGCAAGACATCACTCTTCAAAATCCACATTGGATCCTGGAGCTCAGGATAAACCAAGGCTTAAAATGAAGGAATGTGTTTTTTTTCTTGAAGAAACAGTATCTTTAACGGTAGCACAGCACAATGCTGCCTGAGAGAGAATAACAACAGCCTTTTTTAGTGGGTGGTAAATAAATGTTGTAAAATAAATACATAAAATGAAGTGGGTTTGTTACATTTTTATTGGTCCTGCTCTTCCTATTTGAGCAGCAGCCTCACTAAAAACAAAAACCTGCAAATTAACAATTTTCCCTGTCATGGAACAAAGTAATGGGGGGGGGGGATCAGTATCTTTTGAGCATGTGTATGTATTGGGTTGCTGTTAAAGGCATAGGAGTGGTAACCTTAAAGCGAAATCATGAAAATTAAAGCTGAGTCCTGAAAGGAAAAAGGTCAAAAGAGCTTTATTTCCATAAAGGAGGAGTCTAAAAGGACTCATAGTTTGGTCCAATGGGAAGAGAAGTTCAGCCGCAACTGGAAACACCCCTTTACAAAGTCCTCAATTAGAAAGCCAGAATAGAAGACCTTTATCAATGCACTTTCCAGCAAAGGTTGCATCCTTTCACAGAGAAATTGAATCACAGTTCCTATATTGCCTCAGTCTCTTAATTCTGTATGCTACAAACTTTTGTGGTGTTTCCATGCTTCAAGCAAGCAGTGCCTTCTTTCTGGTAAAATAATGTAGTGGAAACTGGTTCCTTCGTTCACAGGGCTTACAAAGTTAGCACATTCATGCTGAATAGGATTTGGCATATATACAGTAAAAAAAAATAATTAACTGATTATAATATCAAAAGCAGGGTTAAAGCTAAATATGAAGAACACAAAATAATGACCACAGATGATTTATATAATTTTAAAGTGGGTGATGAAGACATGGATGTTTTTCCTGCAAAAGAACACTATATCCAGAAAGAGCCATGTTTTTGTAGAAACAATGTTTTCTTTTGTGAAAAAAAGTTTTTTTTGCATAAAAATGAATGTCTCTATAAACTGTTCTTTGTGCAAAAGGGAAAAAAAAGAGAGATTTTGCACAAAAAACCGTTCTGTGCAAAAATGCTATCTATATTTCTGCACAAAATAATCTCCCCAAACACTTCTGGATGTGCAACCACTAGGCAAAACCTGCATGGAAATAGTAATTTTCTCCTGCAGTGAGAGAAAATTATAGAAGTTGTTTGTTCTTGTATGTGAGAACAAAATAGTCCAAGATCTGCCTCCCTATAGTAGGGGTTGTCTAGATGGTGAAAATACTCCTCATAGAATTCAAGGACCTTTTGTCCCAATGAGACCCTGGAAGGAGGGGGCAAAAAACTCCGAAAACTACACGGCTTTTCCTGAAGTTTTTAAAGCCTTTGCAGTTTTCCCCAAAGTTTTTAAAATAATGTGTGGGAATGCACATTATTGCTCATTTGGACAATTTATTTGAGACACTGCACATTCCCAGAGAGGAGTGGAAATGGACAGTGGATTGGTCAGATGTGCGTGGGAGCCTGGCTTGCCAGCAAGGAAGTGGCTGGAAGCGCCATTTTGGATTTTTGCATTGCCAATTGTGCACTTTTTTGCTGCTCCAAGGCAATCAAATAACTGTTTTAAGCAGAAGGTTGCACTTGTGCACTTTTGCTTTAAAGTTAAAAAAAATACTGTGCAGCGGCAACAAAGTGTGGAGAAAAATTATATGCTAATTTACTTGGCCACCATCTTGATTTGCAGGTGCGCGCGCTTCAAACATGGATAGCTTCACATACTGTTGATTTTGCCTAAAGACTGTGGAGACAAATGAACACTGCTGCAAATTTGCAATAATGTGCAGGAATCAGCATTATATCCTCTCAGCTAGACAAGCCATTAGAAAATAGAATTGTCAGGAGACAATCTGAAGAAATGTGTTGAAATTTAAATGCACTAAACGTGGCAAAATAGGTTGTTGTACCTTTCCCCCTGCTCTTATCTGCCTGGGACAATGAACTGGAAGGGGCCGCAGCTATAACTCCCTTCCTCCCCAAAGCGATTCTTATACTGTTGACAAGAGTGAAGTCTAATTTTTGAAAGCATGTGAAAATGGTTGTTGCTTACTTCCCTCAGTTACATAGAATGTACTAATGTACTAATAAAACCTTGCAGTATTTTAGAATCAGACATTTGCAGGATAGTCATGCATGCTGTGCCATGTTCATTGCTCAGATCAGCCAACTAACAGTTCAACAGGCTGCATTCAAAGTTGTGGGGAGAGGGAGTAATTGTTGCCTTTGAAATTGGGACTGAGGAGTCCCTGGATGTCAGCTCTGCTCTTAATCCACATACGTCAGTAACTGTCTGGATGTAATTGGGAGTTCTTGCAACATCTAAGTCAGGGTTGATAAGCAACAATAATCCAGATTTGGAAAGGAAATCCCTTGTATTAACAATTCCTTGCATGTCACTGAGATTTCTGGCTGTCCTTTCCACACTATCTCATCTACAGCCTATCAAACTGTTATTACCAGACATGGTTTCTGATCTCCATACGCCACCTGCTGTTAGAAATAACATACTAATCACCTTTTGGGTGCCAAGAGGGCTGTAAGAAATGAGTAGGAGTATATGTTCTAAATATGCTAAGGGAACCAGATCCCATCTGATCTTGGAAGCTAAGCAGGGTCAGCTCTGGTCAGTACTTGCATGGGAGACCACCAACAAAGACCAGGTGCTGTAGGCTATATTTCAGAGGAAGGAACTGGCAAAAGTACCTCTGAGTATTCATGCCTAAGAAAACCCTATGAAATTCATGGGAGCTCCATAAGTCAACAGGCAACTTGAAGGTACACACACACATACTGTGTGTGTGTGTGTGTATATATATATATATATATATATATATATATATATGAGGCTGAGTCTCTAAAAATGGAGCTGACTGATTTCAAAGTAGCATTAATGAAGATAAAAAACATACGGTAGTTCTATACTGGTTATGAATCCATAGGATGAGTGGACATAACAAAATATTTGGGATAGATAAGGATGCCTTTGGACATAATTACTATGGGCCAAGTTGGAAGTTACCAGGGCAGAGCCCTTGGCATATTGCTGGCTTCTGTTCTTCTGTTCCCCATGCAGAAGTAAACTGCACTGGACATGGCAATTTATATCAAGTTCAACCGTGGCAACAGGACTGTGGTCCACCCTCCTAAGGACATCAGGAATGCAGGAGAGGTTGTGTTGGACAACTCTATTCTCCAATAGAAGGGAATAGCCAGGGGCTCCTGGAATCATGGCTGGGGGGTTACCACTGCAGTGTCCTAGGATCTTCTTCTTGAAGTGGGTGCCTCCCACTACTTAAGAGTAGGACCTGCCTTTTGTCAAAGACATGAGCCAGGTGTTCAGATTAATCACACAATGAGGGAGAGAGTAGGAATGATGAGTGTGTTAGCTCAACCCATGTCCCTTGCCAGCTTTGACGTTCTCCACAAGTTGGAGGCAAATGTCTGCAGCTGAGAGCCCTTTCTACTTATGGGAGGCTCCCTGCATGATAAATTAGAACCCTGATTAAAAATTTCTAATTCCTAATAAATTCCCAGTAAAAATGCCCTTTAAAATTACTGTTTGAAGGTAACTAGAAATTGTTATTTGTTACACTAATGAAATAACTTTTTTTAATAGTTACATTTTAAAAAAATTGGGATCTCATCATATCGTTTTATCTCCCCCAAAACCCAACTGGTTACAGGTATTATTCTCTGTAACTTGCCAATCTCAAACTCTGTTCTTAGTGCACTTTATGCACTCAACCAAATCAAAAGGACTGCACATCCAGACATTCCTAAACGCACACACAGAGAGCTTCTGTAAATAAAGGAGAACTTTGCCTGGCCAGCTCCCTGATGTGCTATTTTTCTGTTTGGGGGAGATCTACAGGAAACCTTCAACCAAGCAACCCTCCACTCACTCCAAGCTGAGAATAGTGCCATCTAGGTTCCTGCCGATTCTATAAACAGTTCTAACATTCCATGGCAATTTGTAACTTATGGAAGTTAAGAGGAGGAAACACAGGGAACAATGCTCTTGTTGGACTGAGATAAATGTCATATGAAAAAGATATAGTGTCAGCTTTCCCAAAAGGTTATGATTTGATAAGAGCTGCCTTAGTAGAATGTGGAACTTGCTGGAGCAATGGCTGTTCTTTTGACGTGTCGTAATGGAATGGAGAGCTCAGTGTAAAACTGCCTCGGAAGGGCACCCTCTTGAATATTCTTACCACAGCCTCAACATGAACCGAGCTAGTATGTTTTTTATAGCGTTTGACTGTCTCTTTGTATCTCACCCTTCCAGTGAGACCCTCAGGCTGGTAGTGTACATGAGATTATCCCATTTATCCACACAACATTCTTGGGAGGTAGGCTAGGCTAAGAGGTAGACATGGCATTCCCAGGGTCATTTGGAGAACCTGATGGAATGGAAACTCAGATTTCCACAGCCAAATCAGAACTAATGTTCCTGTCTACCATCTACCACCCTAATTTTCCTACACTAAGATCAGCTGTGGAACAGACACATTTCAACGGCTGCCTTTTTCAGTTATGGAACTTCTTTCTTTCTAGTTCCAGATGACTTGCTAGTGTCAATGCCTGAATAATAATTTCTTCTGGAAACAATTGTAAGACCTGCCTCTCTTTGAGCTAAACTGTGTGGCTCAGGGCTGAGTCTGAGATAGATTTGTGTGGCATGAAGGACCAATGGATGCTCACACAGTGACTGCAACCTGCCATGAACGTGCCTAGTGGGAATATGGGACTGGGCCTACTAGGGTTTCCTCCCTAGGGAGGTTAGGATGGCACCCTCCTTGCCATCTTTCCATCAGTGAGTGAAAACTTTGGTTTCTTGACAGGCTTTGAGAGGGACTGACTGCAAAATCTTTCAGTAGTGTGCTGCTCTATTGATTTTTATCTTTTGCCTGTTTAATGAGTTTGTTTTGAATGTTTTTTGTTTTGCAGATCATTTTAATTGCATTTTAACAATTACTTTCTATCTGTTCTTGTTTATATCTTTGTATGCCTTTTTATCTGCATTTCTTTTCATTTTTGTGAGCCATCTGGAGTCCTAGTTTTAGGGAAGAGATGGGATAATATTACTAATAATATGAATAATGTAGTCTAGCCACAGTTCAACATCCCCCGGTAACTCTAGATTGGATTACTGCAATGCACTTTACATGGGGCTGCCACCAGAGAAGAACTGAAAGCTACAGGTGGTTTGGAATACTATGGATAGACTGCTGGTATAGACAAGGCAAAGAGGTCTTATCAGCTAATCCCACCTGCTTTCATCTTCTTGTAGTGATGCCAGCAGGATTAGTGCAAAGCTTGAAGATGGGAAATCTTGGCCGTCTTTGGGTCCAAGATAGCATCGAATCACTCAGCTAAACAAATGCTCTAGGGCAGTGATGGCGAACCTATGACACGCGTGTCAGCACTGACACGCGTAGCCATTTGGGGTGACACGTGGCCGTAGGCCTCCTTCTCCTCCGCCCACAACCTCACCACCCTCCCCAAAGTGGCGATCAGTTGCCACTTTAGGGAGGGTGGAAGGGTGGAGGAAAGTGGCGGGCGGGGCTACGAAGCACCAATCGCCACTTTAGGGAGGCGGGGGGGTGGAGCCTCCCCCCCACCTGGCAACACCCCCCCCCCCCCGAGGCCTGCCGTGCTTCCCCGGAGCCACCTTGGAAAGGCTGGGTAAGGCGGCAGGAGGGAGGGACTCTGCCCGGCCTCTCCATGGCCTTCCTGAGGGGGCTCTGAGGCTTCGAAGCCCTGGAGCCTTCTTGGAAAGGCCAGGGAAGGTGGCGGGAGGGAGGGACTCTGCCCAGCCTCTCCCCGGCCTTCCCAAGAGGCCTCCGAAGCTTCGAAGCCCCGGAGCCACCTCAGAAAGGCCAGGGAGGGGGGCAGGCAGGCGAGAGTCTCCCCGGCCTTCCCAAGGGGGCTCCAGGACTTTGAAACCCTGGAGCCACCTTGGGAAGGCTGGAGAAGGAGGTGGGAAGGACTCTGCCCAGCCTCTCCCCAGCCTTCCCAAGGGGGCTCCAAGGCTTTGAAACCCCGGAGCTGCCTCAGGAAGGCCAGAGAAGGTGGCAGGAGGGCTGGAGGGAGTCTGGCCGGCCTCTCCCTGGGCTTCCCGAAGGGGCTTTGGGGATTGAGAACTCAGGAAGGTTGGGAGGGGTTGAGGGAGCGCAGCATAGAGGCTTTTCAGCCACCCCCACTCTCCCAAAGCCGCAACAAGGCTTAGAAAGCTCAATAGTGGCTTTGGGAGGGGGGGGGCTAAAAAGCACCTTTCCCGCCAACTCCCTGCTCTCCCGGGGCTTGGCTCCCCCCCCCCAAATGGAGCCAAGCCCCAGGAGAGCGGGGAGTTGAGCGCCTGGCTTGCTCAGCAAGCACTCCATTTAAATCAGCTCCTCTCCCTTGAGTGGGAAGGAGAGAAGCTGATTTAAATGGGGTGCTTATTGAGCAAACTGCGAGTAATCAAAATCGTGAGAGTGAAAGCTGCGAATGTGGAGGGGCAACTGTATACATTTATGTTATTTAAACAATAAATATCACGAAATAATGTTTTTTCCTCAAAGTGACACACCACCAGAGTTATGCTCAGTTTTTTGGCGAAGTTTGACACACCAAACTCTAAAGGTTGCCCATCACTGCTCTAGGGTATAGGATGTCCCTGCAGGTCAAATAACAGTAGTGAAGTTAGCTGGAGCTTTTGCATGTATTGTACATGTAAACGAAGTGTATACGTGCAGCCTGATATCCAGATATTTAAGTGATAGAACAGAGGCAAATTGACCAAGGAGTAAATCCAAAATTAGTCCCATGGGTCAACAGTAGACCTAATAGAATAATTTGGACTTAAGTTGCCACTAATAAGTCAAATTCATGACTATGGATCTGTTCTAGGTAGATGTATATGGCAGCAAAGTTAGCATTTTCAGCTTTTCAACCAGTCATGTTTTCTTTCCTTTGCAGAGCTGATTGCCAGGCAGCACTTGAGAATTCTGCTTCAAAATGAAATCTTTACTGACTTCTTTAACACATTCCTGAACCTTCCTGTAAGTTTCCATGTTATACCTAGCATCTCTTCTGGGGCCTTGTACTAATGTGTAGCTGGACACATTTTGTGTAGCAGGAAAATAAAACATACAGTAGGAAACAGGGTTTTGTGCAGTTGGCAATATGGTCTTTAATCAGGAACAAGGTTATTTTTTTAAACAAGTGCAAGATGATACGAAGATAAAGAAATAGAAGATTTAAAAGACCGCTGTTTCCATTCAGTCTGTTAATATTAATAGTATAGTGTATTTTGGGGACCAAATACCTGACTGCTCCATCTGTGACCAAGACAAATATGTGCATGCTTTGGATTCAACCATGTTGCTGAGGGCATTGTCAACTGCATCCATTCAGCACTTTTTTGCTCCATGCCTGCAGGATTCAGTGGAAGTACCATTGGACCCTGTATCTGCGGAACCAATATCCACAATTTCAGTTATCCATGGGATGCAAAATAGAGGGCACATACCATAGAGTTGTGCTGGAAAATGCCTAGATGGGTACCCTCTCTAGGCATCTTCTAGGTCATCCAATGCCTCTCTACAGTATGTTTTTACCAGAAGTCATTTATTTTAATAGGGTTCACTGTTATCTGCGTTTTCTGGTATCTGCAGTAACCAAACCCCAACAGATTTAGGGAGTCCAACTATACTGCTTTTCATCAACATAGTTCACAGTAAGTTTCCACTGTTATAGACATTTTGTCAATTCTGGTTCAGTCTGTAGTGCTGTCACGCCTCAGGAACAATGCCAGTGTATCTCAAGTTAAAGTCTCAGTAAAGTTGTCTCTGGCTCTTTCTACGATGCACACTATGGTCAAGCAAAATAATACATGGTTCCAGGTGGATCAGGGAAAAGTGTCTCTTTGATATGAGCCATTGGGTTTCTTGTGCTGTAGGAAAAGAAAATCTTAGAATAAACCTTCTTTCTTTTCTTTATGTAAGCCATTTCCTAGCAAAATGTCAAATTCTAGAACATGTGTGGATAATCTGTGGCCCTCCTGATGTGGTTGGACTAGAACTTCCAGTACTCCTTTCCGTTAGCTATGCTGGCTAGGGTTCACGGGAACTCTAGACCAACAACACCTGGAGAGTTGTCACATATTCCCCAATTACACTATAGAGTCTAGTGTGGCCAAGGGCTTGTCTAAATGGTAAAAATACTTCTCTTAGAATGTGAGGAGAATACCTTTTGTCCCAATGGGATTCTGTGGCGAGTCAACGTATTCCAAAGGAGGGGGGCAAAAAAACTCCAAATACTCCGCAGGAAGAGCCTTTGCAGCTTTTCCTGATTTAAAAAAAAGTTCCGAAGGAAGTGTGCATTCCTGCTCATTGGGACAACCCATGCAATTTGTTGCACAGTCCGGAGAGGGTGGAACACAACATCTGATTGGTTGGACATGTGTAGGGGTGGGCTGGCTGCCAAGTATGATTATGATTATGATGATTGTTGTTGTATTTATACCCTGCTCTTCTCAGAGCGGCTTACAAATGGTCAATTTAACAGTTCCCTGCCCTCAGGCTTACAATCTAAATCAGACATGACACATAAGGAAAACGGAATGGCAGTAGGGGTAGGGATTAAATCCAGCAGATAATGCTGTTCTTCTCTCCCTCCAAGGGCAGGGCGGTGGCAGTTGGGCTGTAGGGCCTTTCACCTGCTTCTGGGCCCAGGCCTGATGGAGTTCTGCCTGCCTTTTAGTGCCTGGAAGCACTAGTGATCTTGTGCTTTTTTAACTTCTATTTTTTTAAAACTGTCAAAAGAGAAACTGGCAGCACCCAGAGACAACGAGGAGGATAGCCACCATGAGGAAGAGGAGGAGAGCCACTTGCCCTTCGTTTATTCTGGTGGCGGTGGCAGCCTCCAGTTCCAGCTGCAAAGGGACAGGAGGACTGGCCTGGCCAGCTGCTGGGAAGAGGGTGGCTCTTTGCTACTTCATGTTCATCTTACCTTCATGGGCTGGGCTGCTCCTTCTCTCATGCTTGTCTCACACCCTCCAAAACTCACTATGTTGCAAAAGAGGGACAAAAGAAATGTTATATGTACATCCTGGAAACTTGTCAGTCTCCAGGCATAGCTGCTTGCTCTTATATGCAGTTGCTTAACTACATCCCTGCAGAACCTAAAGCTATGCCTCAATGCCACATTCTCTAATCAGGCCCTTTCTCTCTGTCTCTCTTTCTTTGCAGGTATTTGGTCAGACACCCATTTTCATCAGCAGCATTTGTCAGTGGTACCTTTGGCCAGAGTTACCATGCAACCTGGTCAGTTTCAGGAATTTCTAGAGCTTGTCAGACTTTTGTAAGCGTGTTAGATAATACCAGTAGCGTTACTGATATCTGGCCCACATCCCAGCGATATAGCACAGTTAACTGTCCCTACTCAGGCTTCCAATATGAAGTGTTTGTTGCTGTCATTATTCAACCATATCTCTAATGAATGTAAAGCATGTCAGTTGCCTCCCTGAAGTCAAGCCAAAATGAGGGTAATAATGGAATCCATGGGGGTTCATTTCCAACTCTCCCCCCCCCACAGATGGAAAAAAAAGTGTCTGCTCAAGCCCCATATTAATCAATGGCGGCACTTGCACACAGCTGTGCATTGGTGAACCTGTGTGCACACGCTGCCATTGAATAATATGGGGTGTGGTGTCCTGCAGATGCTCAAATCTCTGGATGGCTAGCCTGCAGATACGGCAGGCCCACTGTACTTTGAGCATGGTTGTGGAGCATGTGGTCCTCTAGATGTTGGACAACTCTAAGAAACCCATGTCAGTATTGTCATTAATTGTAGTATGTGGGGAAATAATCATTGTAATGTAAAAGCAATCTTGTGTACCTCATTCACATCCTAAGATAAGTCTAGGGTTTTTCCCTGCATGCATTTGTTCTCCCAAAATTCCCTTTCTCTTATTTCACTGGGCAATTCCAGCCAACTGGAGTGCTGGGTCATTCAACACATGACCTAATTTGAATTTTATTGCTTTGTGTAAGTTCTCTTTTAAGTTTGAGTCTCCATGAGGCTGGAGCCATATTTGCTATATTTGCCATCTTCATCTGAAACCATGCCATGATGCATCAGAAGCCAGCCCTACCGCTGTAGGCTGAGTGAGTTTTCTTATCCTAAATATCATTAGTTAGGAACCTTTTTTAAAGTTTGTTTTAGTATGTAGATTGAGATTGATATACCTTCAGTAAACTTTGATTTGCATTTTAAACCGACTCCTTTGTTTTGTAATGAGTCTAATTTAAGTGGGGGATCCCAGACCTCTGAATACACTTTTAAATGATAATTGAGCTTAAGTCTGCATTCCTAAGCGCACTTTGCATGAACATGAAGTCAAAAGTGAATGAATGATTTTAACTCTTTTAAAAGAAAATAATTCTTGTTGTTTTTAAAAGGACTAGATCCTGGAATTTTATTTTTTAGGCTCATTACTCCTACATTAATGAGGGCTGACAGAAGATGTAGATCTTCTGGAAGCAACATATTCCCCATTCCTCACTGAGAGTTATGCTTGTGCTTCACAGTTTTTGAAAGTAAGGGCCCATCTATATGAGGTGGGGGGAATCACAAATACCTTGTACTATTTGCATCTCATAGCAGCAGCAACATGTCCAAATGGTTTTTCTGGCCTCTGAAGCCTTCATAAGCCTCGTATTCCTGATGGCGGCCGCGAGTGATTTACTCGTGTTAGTTCTTCACTGCTGCCAGTTTGTTTTTTTAAAAAGTCATCCCAAGGTGCATTAGTGTGATAGAACGATTCCCCAAAGCAAAACAGAAAATACTGATCCTTTTTATCGCTAAGGCAAAAATCCAACATGGTGGCAGCAGGCGCTTGCCCTCCTAGCAAGTATTGCCACTGCACTTGCCCAGCCAATCAGCTTTGTGCTTCTGTTCAAGTTTTTTATTGTTCTGAAGTCCAAATGAGCAAAAATGCGCACCTGCCTCGCAGTTTGCAAAAAATTATGAGAAATCTGTGAAGGCTTTTACCCCATTATTTTTGCCATTTTGCCCCCCCCCCTTCCAAATAGTGTGAATTGGCACTGGATCCTGTTTAGACAGGTAGGATTCCCAGCGAAGTCCATGAGGGGTATTTTCACCATTTAGACAGGCCCCTAAGTTAAGTTCAACAGTGTAATTTGTAGCTTTGTCTGTAGATTCTAGTTATTAGTCTTCACTATGTAGTGCCCCAAAACAATGAATTCCTATTTATATTTCATCAGTGGAAAGAAGGTTGGTTGGAATATTTCATGCTATTTAATTATTCATCATCCTGTAACTTCTATTTAATGTGTCATCAGAGCTTGTAAAAGTTCCTTTCTGGGATATAAGTCTCAGAGCCCTGCTGCCAACACGGCCATGCTTATCATGCTTTGCAGAGGTTTCTGGGAGTTACAGAACAACACAAAGTTGAATTGTGCTTGGAAAAAGAACATGGCACCTTCAGCATGGTGACAATATATCATCTTGCCTTTGTGTGATCCTTGGTGGACAACCATTTGGGCCCATGGTGATTATTAAGTGCAGATTGATGTCTCACAAAGCAAGCATGATATACCCATCAAGTGGGTTGAGCTTTGCATTCCTACATTCCCATCAGGGAGTAATGTGAGCATCAACAAACTTGTTCTGATGATGCTGAATGATAGCCAATGAAATGGTTGTGGGAACCACCTCTCAGGAGCCACTCTCTGAGCATCATAAGAAAACCAACATTTAAATTGAGAATGATCACTCCAGGATTCAGATATAAAAAAGTTCTAGGAGGGGCAAGATTTCAAAGGATTGTGCTCTAAAGCTTATCTTAAGCCTTTCTCTCTCCCCCCCCACCCCATATACATTGTTCTCTCTCTTCCATCGTTCTGTTTCAATTTTTTTTCCTTTGCGTTTGAGTTTCCTTGGCAAAGAATTTGTGTGGCTGAGGAGTATTGTGGTCCAGACTACTGGTGTGGTGGGGAAGTGCATGCATTCATCATGACAGTCTCCAGAGCCACATCCCAAGAATAGTCCAGAAATTCAGACAGCTGTTTTGATCCATTTCAACAAACTAGTTCTAGCAGTTTTTATCTCCCCTAGGAAACAGACCTTTTGTAAAGCCAATGGGTCTTTATTGTTCTTTTAGTCCCAAATTCTTTTCATTACTACTAGGATAGTTCAGAACAACATATTTTTTCTGGAAACTATTCATCTACTCCTTCAGTACTGTGAGGGTTGCAGTTAAGCTCAGAGGAAACAGAGAAGCCTGAAGCAGGAGGCAAGATATACCCAGCTTGTGGGGGCAATTAGCTAACACACATTGGAAACTGCTTAATGCAGTGTAGATGTGTAAATTGCTGTTGCTTAAAACAATTTGTAAGCCGCTCTGATAGCCTTGTGGCTGAAGAGCAGTGTATAACTAGCTAGCTAGCTAACTAGCTAACTAACAAATACATAAATAAGGATATATCATGATCCTTGCTAATCAAAAAGTCCTGAGGTCCTTTCACTCTACCCAAATATAGCACTATGATTCCTCTTTAACCACCATGGTTTTGTCCTAGTTTAGGGTGGGTGCATTCAGAATTCTCAGCCAGAGAGCTCTAGTGCCTCTCTAAACTATTAACACCAAGCTTCCATTGGATGTTTTGATGGCAGTAAAAATGGAATCACAGCACTATAGTTCTGTAGTGTGAAAGGGCCTCTGGTGCTTTGATCCTGTGAGTCCTGACTTGACTGGGTATGTTTAGCCTGCAGAAGAGAAGGTTAAGAGATGAATGATAACCATGTTCAAATATTTGAAGGGATGTCACTGAGGATGGGGCAAGCTTGTTTTCTGCTGCTCCAGAGACTAGGACATGGAACAATGGACTGGAGATTCCACCTAAAAATTAGGAGGAACCTCCCGACAGTAAGAGCTGTTCAGCAGTGGGATGCGCTGCCTTGGAGTGTGGTGGAGTCTCCTTTGGAAGTTTTTAAACAGACTAGATGGCCATCTGTTGGGAATGCTTTGATTGGGTATTCCTGCATGGCAGGGGGTTGGACTGGATGGCCCTTGTGGTCTCTTCCAACTCTATATTTCTATGATTCTACTGCATCTCTGGTCTAGCTGCACAGTTAGTCCCTTTTGGAGGCAGTAATATCCAAGAAAGCTATCATCTCTTTCAGTATCTGCTTTCTTGTCTCCATGAAAATGACAAAGAAAGTAATTCTCCCAGTTCTTTGGATTCCAGCAGGACAGAGAACATTTACCAATGTGCTGCTGAGCTCTTTTATTTATCATTGATACACCTTGTTCTTTATGATACAGAGTGTGCAGCAGTCAGTTAGAGATCCTGATTTAAGGAGAAATAAAGCAAGGCTTTATTTTAGGAACTTCATTCTAAGATAGGAAAGTTACTCAGGGTGCTATACTAAGCTAGCTACCTCTCTAAAGAGGGCTGAAATCATTCTGAGTAGGAGAAGAGGTGGAAACATCCCTATCAGTTTACATCACAGAGGGAGCAGGATAGATAGGCAAGCAGGAAGGAATGGGGGTCACTCAAACTATCTAACCCTAATGCTGCTGCCCAGTCTGAGGCATTCTTGACTCTTCAGTGATAAGTGTTGTTACACTTCCAACACTTTAATGACTCATCACTCTTTTTGGAACAATGCAGGTGTCAAAACACAAAGGCTTGTTGAACTGGATGGAAAAACACCGACTGCCTTTTTTCTGCAAAACTAACTTGTGCCTTCACTATGTTCTCTGTGAGGAGCTCATCAGTTTCATCCGGTCTCCAGAAGCTGGTGAGAAATGAATTCAATTGTTAAAAGAAAAGTTTACATGCAAAAAGACATGGACCTGACAGTATGTTGACTGTATTCCAAACTGACATGTACCAAATAAAGGAGAATGATTGGGTTCCAACAATATTTTTTTTAAAAAAAACCCCAAAAGTAATATCTAAATCCATTGCTAACCCAATTAGAATAGAATAGAATTAGAATGGAATCAAATATTGAATGGTAAGTCAACATTTACCTAAAACTCATTGACTCAGTGGATCTGCTCTAGCTGAGATGAACAATTGGGCCTAGGTTTCAGTACCCAACAAAGATGAAAGCAATGCCAAATTTTGAATAAAATATATAAATATGCCTGTTTATTATGGCTGCCCTCAATTCCAATTTTGTTAGTGTGGTTGAGTGAAAATAATCTATTGATGTTCCATCATCGGTGGAAGTCAATTCTGAAAGATAGCTTCCTGATCGTTTTGAATTTCTCCTGACCATTTGGAGTGTAATAGGCACCACTGGTTATAGAAGGTGAACTTAAGCTGAAAGAAAGGGGCAGTTAGACAGCAAAAACCATTTGGCAGTTTCAAGTAACAGAAACAGAGGAAGGCAACAGAACTGGGGAGGCTGCAGTTAGGTGGAACTGGGGGTAGAACAACACAGAACAACACATCTGTAAATGGCGTATTTGTTTGTTCTAAATGTGGTATGTTTATGTATTTTGAATAACACAAATAACTACATAGATACTATCAACCTTTAGTTTTTTCTCATCCAAAAGGAACAAAATTTGTTAGCACAGAGATAAGAATATCACACAAAGAATGAGAAAAATCCATAAACAGTGAGAAAGGGTGAAATCCCAGTGTACTAGTGAATGGTGTGGTACAAAGGCTCTGGTGCCATGTGAGGCTGCTCACTCTCATATAGCCTTATTTATGGCCCTTCAGGTATGTTTGGGACTTAGCTTATTGAAAGAGCTTCTGGGCTGGAGGATTTGACTCATGAGGAAATAAGGGATGCTACTGCACTCTACATGTATCATCATCACCACCACCACCACTACTGCTTACCTTTCTCTATGGATTGAGGTGGGGAACAACAGGTTAAAATACAACATATAGCATCACTTAAAAGCACATAATACCTGTTAAAGCCACAACGGCAGTTAAAAAACAGATATATCCAATACATATTAAACACAGTCAATTCATACTTCAAAATTCTTAGTGTAAAAATCATCTGGATAAGCTTGCCTGGAAAAGGCTAGTCTTTAGGGTTGTTTCAAACTGAAACCTTTTCCCGCAGGTCATTCTACAGTCTGGGGGCAACTGAAGAAAAAGTCCTCTGGTTGCCAGTTGCCAGCCTAATCCTGGCTGACTGAAGTAAATGTCCCCTAGAGAATGTGAATGTACGGAGCAGAGTATACGTCATGGGCAGGCACACATACTCATGCACACAAAAATAAAGTGGTGGGGGGAGCACAACTGACATTTAGTGACTTTGCCGTTCCCTTTCTTTCCCTAGGGCAGCCTCCCAATACTATGCCCACACCTTGGCCAGGTGCTTTCTCATGTGACATGGTCTTTGCCTTTCCTTTGCAGCGGAGATGCTCAGATGGAAGCGGGCTGATCAGTGGCTTCTTGAGAAATGTATTGGTGGTAGCAGGGGAATGTGGCGCTTCCGCTCCTTCATGCAAGGGATGGCAGGTAAGAAGGCAGAAAGTGCAACACAGTCAGAAATCACACAGGTAGAGACAAATAGCCAGTCAAGGCTGAAGAACCCTTCTCCTTGACTAAGGGTGCCAAAGCTCAATGGGTGGTACATATGATTTGACAAGAGAAGGTCCCAGTTTACTGCCACTACTAGAATAATTTATTTTCCTTATTTAGTTATATTTATTCTGCCTTTCTTCCAGTGAGTTCAGGGTGGTAGATATGTCTCCTCTCTTCTTCCTTACTCCATCTTCACAATCACCCTGTGAGGTAGGCTAGACTGAGAGAGACAATGAAGGGCCCAAGGTCACTCAGTGAGATCCTGACCCCGTAGGGACTAGAAATTGTATCTCCCAAGTCCCAGCCTAGCACTCTAACTATTCCCCATGGTATCTATTAGACTAATTAGCAATATTTTAGATAGATGGAGGTTTTACCACTTATCACCAGCACATTTTTTTAAATGCATTTCCCCAACTATCAGATTCAATCATACTTTAAACAATAGTCTCCCCCCCCCCACCAAATTGGGGTGCTATGCCAGTACTAAATTTTGCAGACAATTACAAATGTAGCCTTGCCTGAAGTGACTAGCTGCAACATTTTGTCTGATCTACAGGGGAAGAACTAACCAGGTTCTGGCTAGCTGCTGAAAGGATACTTGGGATTGACGAAACAGATGAATCCCAACAAGATCTCTATGTGTCGCTGATCCAGGTGTTGATGGCCACCCACTTGCAAGAGGGCTCCACAGTTGTCACCCTCTGCAACACAAGTGTTGGTAAAATGCACATGCTTGTTCACAGATGTTAGGCTTAAATCAGGCATCAGTCTGCATGCTATTAAAGTGTCCCAGTCTTTTCCTTGTAATCCAGATTATTTGTGCTCCTTTTTATGTATAGTTTGTGTGGTCCTGCATGGGAGGGGGGCAGGAGGTAGGGACGCGTTGATGTTTTGTTTTTGTTTTTCCTCACAGCAACCACCTTTATTTCCCTTTCCAGCCCAGAAGCATGCACACATCTGCATCACCATATAGTATTTGCCTCAGATTGGTGGGGTGGGAAGGGGTGTGTGTTCCCCAGCAAGGACAAATGGGTGGGTTACTAGTCTGATGGTGGATCCAGAGGCCTTCACCATGGCTGCTTCCCACATCTAGTATGCAAGGAACTGGGGAATCTCAGTGGACTCATCTTTGCCACAAACCTCTCACTTTCACCTTCTCCTCTGCAGTTTGAATTATTCTCTAGGCTCCCTTACCCTGTTTGGCCCCTGAAACAAACAAACAAAAAAAAAAACCTTCTCCCCCTTATTTTGCCGCCCAAAATAAAAGGAAGGCTGGAGAGTGAATCTTTACCTGGGAGTAGGTCCCACTTGGGTCAATGGGCTTACTTTGGAGTAGACACATGTTGGTCTGTACTGGATAAAGTAGAGATAATGCAAAGGGGCATGCACAAATAAGGTGGAGATAAGGCAGTGTTTAAAATATAAATAAACATGTTACAAATTAGTGGTTTGACAAGATATTCTAATCTGTATACATATGTAGATACATATGTATACATGTGCATGAGTGTGTGTCCGTGTGTGTACACACATATACAGTTGTCCCTTCATATTCACTGGGGTTTGGTTCCCAAAATCCGGGACCCCCCGTGGATACCAAAATCTGTGAATAATCAAGTCCCTTTGTATGCAGTTGCTTAGCAAAATGGTGTCCCTTATATAAGATGGCAAAATCAAGGTTTGCTTTTTGGATTATTATTTTTTTTAAGAATATTTTCAAGCCATGAACACTTAAATCCATGGATACCAAATCCATGGATACGGAGAGACAACGGTATATATAATTTTCTGGATAAGTGCAAGGGCTCATGGAAAGAGGATATTTTTTAAAAGAAAAAGCCTGGGACTGCAGTTCATCCCAGTCTTTGTGGCTGAGACAATACCAGATTTCAGGCTCATGAAACACCCATGTGCACATGGCTGCCATACCCTCATAGTCTGATTTTACACTTGAAGGCAACCCTTTCAAGGTGGCTTGTAAGACCCATTCAGAATTCAACTAAACACACTAACAAGTGTGTTGTGCCAAGGGCTGACTTAGATCAAAAATAAACTCATGCAGATTCAGGAGAGGCTCAAAACATGACCATTGAGTAGAGTCTATGTAGGTCACAGAGCCCTTTGCACTGTTTTTAAAAAAATTGTTTTCTAACTAGGGATTCCACTGACTTCTGGTCTTTGTTTTTTTGGCAGTCTGTGTAGCTCCTAGAGAGTTCTAGGGGCAGAAAATTGTTCCCCACGCCTGCTACAGTTGTCCACCCTTAATGAAAGGGACTTTTGACCAGTCAGAATAAAGAATACTTTTTTCCTCCCATAATTCTGTGAACTATCACATTTTTGTTTCTAATTCTTTATGTTCTTTGCAGAATCACTTCTGAAAATGTCTCCCCACCACCCTCAACATGCCCGCACTCGGAGGGAGGTCCTGAGCGAGATGCAGAAAGTGGCCCTGTTCAAGATTGAAAGCTACTGGCTGCCCAACTTCTACATTCACTGCAAGCTGAGCATGGAGAAAGAGCCAAAATGCCTCCATCTGCTCAAGGAGTATCAGGAACGGTTACACCAGGCAGGCTTGCCAAAGTATTCTCTGTCTCCTCCACTGAAAATGAGCATCAGAGAAAGTAGCCACGCAACCATATCATACTCCAGCCTGAGAAGCAAGAAGAAGGCCTGGAATCATATCAAAGGCAGAAGCCGCTCCCGCAAAGGGAAACGCAAAGTCTCCTGGAAGCAGAAGTCACGCAAAAGCAGTCCAGTGGACAGGAAACACCTCCATTCCAGGAAGCATTCCACCAGTCCAACTCCTCACCAAGCAGATCATGTTGGGGATTTGGATGATGTGGCCAATTCCGACGTGTCACCAAGCTTGAAAAGTGGTGGAAGTAGCCTGAGTGGGTTCCCCTCCTCTCCTGTGGCAGGCGAGATTGCCGAGAAGGGCACCACAAGTAAACTGCGCTCCTCCACTCCTATGGTCCAGTTTCCCTCGATGCTTGCTTTGAAGACTCTGGTGAAGTCCCCCATGTGCTTAGACTTCCTTCCTTGGGTGCTCACTGCTGACAAATGTGCAGGGCGCCCCTTCCGGGAGTTTTTGCTGTGTCGGAGTTATGCCATGGAGGTGCATCTCCTCGATCTATGGCATGATCTGGAGGACTTCCTGCGCATGATGTTGTGCTCTCTTGGTGAAGGGAACATACTTCTGCGCCATGTAATGGGAGAAAGGATTTGTGAGCTGTACCTGACCCAGAGCAACAACTGGCACCTTCCTTTGAAGCTAACAACTCTCAGGAGTTTGCAGAATCTCCTGCCTTCCGGACATGTTATACCATGGGTACTCAAGGCACAGAAGGAAATATGTAAGGTGGGAAATCTTGCTTTCTCTTGTTAGCATGCCCTATTTCCCCCTTCCTGTAATATCTCATAATTGGAAGTATTAAAAGGGGTCTAGTAGTCTGGGGTGATCCAAAATGAGGTCAGATGGAGGTCACAAGGACCTGGGAAGGTGTCTTAGAAATATTTTAGCAAGCACACCCAAGCTAGGATTGAGCGGAAGCCCTTTAGTAAACAAAACAATTAAGGAGGTATGTGCTAATTCCTTCTTGAGCCCCTCAATGATGAGTCACAAAACCTAAACAATCAAGTGACCTCTCTAACCCAAATCCACAGGAAATATCCCTCAGAACCTCCTCCTGTCCTGCAAAGCAAGGTTGTCATAAACTCATCAATTCCTGTCTCCCAGCCATGAAGAGCAATCAGCCAAGTTTGAGTTTCCTTTGTTTATTCAGTGGGTAAACCCATCTCTGCTTTGTCCTAACCCAAAGTTTCCCCTTCAGGTTATGAAGCAAAGTATAAATATTAGCCCCTAACAATAGAAAGGTGTGCCACTGTGGACAAGATCTGGCCACTCCCTTTCTCAGAACTTCCAGTGCTACCCTCAGACTTCTGTCTGAGTATTTCAAAACTCCTCTCTTCAGGACTGGTAGCTATCATCCTATTTCCCAAATCTATTCCTCTATTCAACCTTTCTGCCTTAACTCTTCGATAGCCTTGTGTAATTCTTGTGAGCATGTTGCGTGTGTGAATGCTTTTTGTGTTATTTCCAATAAAAACCATGTATTTCACTTTAACCTGGAGTTCTCTGCCGTTAGTACTGGTAGACATAGGTGAAAAGATCTCAAAGTTACCCCCCTCTCACATCCTTCCATTTGAGCTAATAATTATAATTCCCAAATATTAATATAGTTTTGGCATCACAAGTGGGACACTAAAGCACCCCCACCTTTTCAGTAACACTCTCCGAGACAATTATCAGCAAGAAACATTCTTGAAATTTCACACAGTATGGCCTGGAGACCAATATATTACCTCTTCCTCCACCTTCTCCTTTTTATTTTTATTTTTCTCCTGCCTTTCTCCCCAAATTAGGACTCAAGGTAGCTAACAATTAAAAAAAAATACAGTTAAAAACAGACCAAAAAATAAACATTAAAATAGAATTATACTATTGACAAAATTAAAATGATTTAAAATTACACTTAAGAAGATACAATGCCATTAAAAAATAAAAAGCAATTAAAAGAGTTCAGTTTAAAACAGTAGAGCTCCCTAATCTTATCCAATCGCTAATCCAGTTTATACTGCATGCCATACAATATATCTTGAAATTGGGGAGCGCAGCCGCTCCTCTATTCTTTGTATCTGTTAAGGTTGACCATTTTATTCTTGGCTTGCGGCCATTCCAAATGAAGTCTTTTAAATCTTTGGTCCATTCTGCAAACATCAAATTAATAAAGCTGGAGTGCTATAATTTGAGATACGGGTCCCATGCGTACTTATGGTACGAAAAAGCAAAGATAGAAAAAGAATTTGAAAACCATACAGTGAGAGGGTCTTTAATGAAGATATGGAAAACTATAAAACAAAGATTCTATCAAGCCATTCCCTTATGGTTGTCCCCTGTAGAAGCTTTTCAAACTAAATGGAAGAAAAAGGAAGACTGGCTTAAATATAAAAACTTATTAGAATCAGAGAATGGGTTAGAGTTTCACTTAAAATCAAGAGAGGAACTGCAAGGAATTGAAACACACTAGTTTACATACTACCAAATAAAAGAGAGATTTGAAGAAGATAAAAGAAAATATGGCTTTATGAAAGAGCAGAACGATATAGACAAGATAATAATGGGGAACCAGAAAGAAGAAAATTACAAATTTATATAAATCAATGCTAGGAAGAGAACTAGAAAAAAGATCTGGTGAAGGATGTCATGATAAGATGGGCAAGGGATATAGGTGATCCCATAAATTTAGAAGAATGGGAGAATGCTTGGAGTAAAACAAATAGATTTACGGCAAACCAAGATCTCAAAGAGAACTATTTCAAAATAGCAAATACGTGGTATCTAACACCTGCAAGATTAAGTAAGATTTACAAATTAGAAAATAAGAAGTGCTAGAGATGTGAAAAAGAAGTGGGATCTCTATATCACATGTGGTGGGCTTGTCCAGTTATAAAGAAATTTTGTAAAAAGGTACATAGAATAATACAAAGGATTTTGGAAATAAATTTTGCAATGGAGCCAAAATTGTATTTGCTAAACATAACCTCAGTGTTAGAAAGACAGATACAAAAAGAGTATTGGAGAGTACTATTGTATTTAGTAACAGCTGCTAGAGTTAAGATCGCAACCAGATGGAAAAAGAAAGAAGCTCCAGAGATAGAAGAATGGTTAGAAAAAGTATTAGAGATGAAAGACAATGATAAACTGACAAGAATAATAAATAAATGAAATATGGAAGAAATGAATAAAGAATGGAAAGGTATAAGAGAATATTTGATTAAACGTGGGTATTTGTAAAGAAGAGTCACAAGTTATTGCTAATTAAAAAGTGACAATAGAAGTATAAGAAGCTGAAAGGTCGATAATGTTAAATATTATATGTAAATTTAAATAAGGCAAATTACAAGTGGAAAAAAATATTGCTGGATAATATAGAAATGTAAAGATGAATTAGATAAATGGTTTTGAGAAGCAAAGGTAATGGAGAAAAAGATCAGCATAAGAAAATCTTTGGTTTTATAAGTCTAAGGACGTCATGAGAAGGGGAAAGTAAGGAAAATACTAATTTAAGAAGTAATGCATTATACCGATATTATGGTTATTTCTTGATTTGACGATAACTTAGTAATGTAAAGTTGATTAGATGTATTAAAATATAAGACTTTTCTTTGATGATTTGTGTAAACGAAATGGTATAAATTGCTCGGTGTGTATTTAAAGCTTGAATAAATAAAATAATTTAAAAAAACAGTACAGCTCCCTGAGACCATTCTTTAAAAACTTTCAATTTTAAAAGCCTGTCAGAATAAAAAGGTCTTTGCCTGCAGAAGGAAGGACAGCAAGAAGAGGGCCATTCTGGCCTCCCTGGGAAGGGAGTTTCAGTGCTAGGGGCAGCCACTTGAGTGTGGGTTGTATCAGGGTCCACTGTATGGCTCACAAACTATTATCCCTAGGGGCAGGGGCAGTTTCAGGGCCCTGCAGCACCTGCAGCTGCAGGGCCCCCCATCACTGTATGGAGCCCCCATCGTAACCCTCCTCCTGCAAAAACATTATTGGTAATAATCTGAATATCCTGTACTGTGAATAGATTAGGTTAGGTTACATTGAGCTGAGATAAACATATCCCCACCAAAATAAAGCATTGCAGGGGCCCCCAAAATTCCATAAACCGTTCCTGCCTAGGGGGGATTCCAAATATGGATTGTTTGTTCCCTGTAGGGTTCAGACCAAAGGCCTGACTAGTCCAGCATTCTGTTTCCACATGTTTATGGAAAGCCCACAAGCAAGACATGAGCACAGAGCAGTCTTCTGCTCATGTTCTCCAGCAACTGGTACTCAGTAATGCCACCATCACTTGTAGCCAATAATATTTTGAGGGCCTTCAGGGGCTGGCTACAGGGAGCACTCAACTGCTTTGTTGCAACAGCTCTATTGGCTGCTGCTTTGTTTCCAGGCGCAGTTCAAGATGCTGTTTATGACATATAAAGCCCTATGTGGCTCATGTCCAGGCTGTCTAATGGACTGTATCTTCCCCTCTGTGCTTGCCCAAACTCTAAAATCTTCGAGGGAGGCACTACTCTCAGTCCCACCACTTTCACAGGCATGTTTGGTACATGTGACAGGGCCTTCTCTGTGGCTCCTCCTACACTCTGGAACTCAGTTCCTCGGAAGGCAAAGTTGTCTGCCTCCTTGCTGTCTTTCTGCTGTCAAGTGAAGACTTTGCTATTCCAGCAGGTGATTGGGAACTGATCGTTTTATAGGATGGGTTTTCTGTTTTAGTGATGTACTGTTTTTAATTTGTTTTTAAATTAATGTTTTATATGGTTTTAACTCTATAGACAGTTTAATATTGTTTTATTCTTAACTTTAGTATGCCATAGGTATATGTGGTTTTATTTGTTATGTCTTTTTATTCTGCAAGTCATCTTGAATCCTACTTTGGGGAAAAAGGCAGAATATAAAGAAAGTTTTTGATTGATTGATCAGCCCAGAATGAATGTCCATGTTCATTCATGCTCCTCTTCTGCCACTATCACTCTTCCATAGGCTCCCCTGTTATGAAGTCAGCCCTGTTGCCCGATGGCAAAGCAATATTTCCCTTCTGATGTCTTCTTTGGATCCTTCTGGCCTAATGGGGTGTGATGGCTACTGTCTGACCCAAAGAGGAAAACTTTCATTCTTATTTCACACTAGGTGGCTAATTGCGAGGGCTTAAAGGGAGAGAAAGCATCTATTTACTGCTGTTTTCTTGTTTTCTTTTAGGTACTCAGCTTCCTCTATGAGGAGTTCCTTCAACATGATGACAAGATGTTTCTGTTTTATGTGGTAAGGATGGAGTGAGCTATTAAGAGCCAATGAAAAGCTCATCCTGAATCCCTGGGCTTATCAGGGCTTGGCCTGGGAGTCACATCAGGCATTCCTCTTTGTACATGGGGAAGGGGTTGGACATGGGGAGGGAGGATATCTCAAAGGGCTTCAGTTTCCCTAGTTTAGAGTACAGTGAGCATTTAAAGAGTATGGTTGATGTTTAACAGCCTTCCCCAATTTGGGACCCACTAGGTATGTTTGACTGTTGTTGTTATGATGGCTGGAAATGATGGGAGTTGTAATCCAAAACATCTGGAGAAAGCAATTTCAAATATCCCCATGCATCTTTTATTGCAGAGTGGGAAGGAAAAGCAATGTAGTGAAGAGCAGCCTTACAAACACGACGAGAGCCTTCTACTGGTCAAAAGGATCATTGAATCGATGCATCTGAGCCAGGCCTTGGCTGGCATGAGAGACTTCGATGTGCTTAGTGGAGAGCACTGGAGATTGCTGGGCACTCAAAACTTGGACCAGGGCGGCTCCGTCTTCATGGAAGTGGAACCTGTTGTGCGACAGCTGGGTAAAAATAAGGATCATATTCATGGTTCAACCAGGAGGAGGGTTAGCTAGGACTAAAAGCCTTGGCAGTGATGGCCATGTGGAACACATCTATACTGCATACTTATAGGGAGTGTGTGTGTGTGTGTGTATTACTGTATAATGCCATGTCTTCCACCTAAAACAATCCTGGCAACTGTAGCTTGGCACCACTTCTCTGTTTGAGATTTGTATAAATACGGCCCCAAAACTATGATTTGATTTGGTTTGATTTATTACACTGATTTCTCATCTTCCCTCACATGAGCCCACGGGAAACATACATGGCTCTCCTCCTTCCCACTTTATTCCTACAACAACTCTGCAAAGTTGTTCCAGAACTTAGAAAAGTTAGTCTTTGAATTACAGTTTCCAGAATTCCCAGAAGCATGGCAGTGATTATGCTGGCCAAGGCATTCTGGGAGCTGTAGTCCAAACAATAATCATTTCCAAGCCCTGGTTAGATCAGACTGAGAACTTGACTGGCCCAAGGTCATCCAGTGCGTTTCATAACTCAGTGTGGCCTCAGACCTGCATCTTGCAAGTCCCAGGGCCAAGCACCAATCACTATATACCATAATTAGTGAAACTGTTGAAAGGGGAAAAGGCAAGCAATGCAAAAGCAGACACCACAAAGACAAATCTCTCTCTCTCTCTCTCTCAAACACACACACACACCATAAAAGATAGAGGGTGCAACTGCCCTGTCTCATTCACCCAGTTACACAAGGGGTCCAGATGTTGTTGCCTTGCATTTGTAATTCTTTTGTGTTTCCCCAGTGTTTTTCCAGCTTTTTTCTTATCAGAAAAATATTCATAAATTGTGCCCTACTAAATAGCCACCAGTATTGTGTAGTTCATGCAATGAATACAACATACAGCAGGTGGGGGAAACCTTTGACTCTTTAGATGTTTTGGACTACAGCATCCATAGTTACTTACCATTGGTGTTGCTGACTGGAGCTTCTGGGAATTGGTTCAAAATATCTGGAAGGCCAAAGGTTCCCCACCCTTAGCACCAGAAAACTGAGAGCTTTTGCTGTTGGTCAGTATGTATATGTATGCTCTTGCAAGTGCACACATGTACACCCAAATGCACAAATAGCTCAGATAGTGATCCTTGATATGGGAAAAGGTGTGGGGGGGAGCTAGTGGTTCCAAACTAAATTAGTCACACTAAATTAACACTGAAATCTGTCCACAGAGTCAGCTGTGAGTAACTTTTCATACTGGTTTTGTTGGAAACAAAGTACAACTATCTTTACTTGGAAACAAACTGGAGACATTTCAAGAAGACCAGAGTGTACCTTTTTCATATGTAGAATCCTGGAGGGTCTCTCTCTCTCTGGCTTTTCTTCGCAAACAAAGATTCAGGAAGGACTCATCCTGCGCTTTCTGCAAGTGCGCTGATGACTAAAAAGGCCAATCCGAGATAAACAAGTCCGGTTGCAAAAAGCACAGCAGAAGGTCTCCTTGGGTGATGTTTTTGGGTTGTGGAGGGTATACCTTTAAATAAAAGGCATGAGATTGTCACCCTGGCTTAGGTGCTTTGAACAAAATTCCTTTGGGCCAATGCTAGTGCATCACCAGTGGGCCCCTGTCATGTCTCATTGAATTAAAGAAATGTATGTACATGATTCTCTGTCACATACAGGTTCTTAAATACACAAACATTCATATGGGGGACTGCATGCAGATACTCAGTGTTAAATTGTTTGGGCCTAGTGGTGGCCACCAGAAGTGTTAGTGATGTCTAGGTTTCCTCTTTGCTTTCTTATCAACAGATTACAGCACCATGCCCTTTGAGCAGTTGGCGCGGTTGAATCCCAAACTCGCTGTGGAACTTGTTAGTGAGAACTTCAGGACCTTCTGCAAGACAGGTCCAATAGGCGGTGAGTCCCTAGGGCTGGCTTAGTTCCCAGGTGAATAGGGAGGAGAACAGTAGGTTACAGAGCGGTGGCAGAAATGTCTAGCTTTGCCTGAGAAGGAAAGGCAGTAGGGGAGAGGAAAACAGATTTCTTATAGACAATGTTAAATTAAATCATTTCCTGTTAAGCCTATGAGGTCTTGCAAGGTCATTGGTATCATGATGTCTCAGAAAGCAACCTTAGCTTTAACCTCTCCAAACATCCCTTGTTCTTAACAAAGGCCCTAGTTAAGACCAGATTTGCATTCACCTGCGGATATTGCTTCATATCCCCTACAGGAGTTTTAATTCGGCCAACAGCTGCAAGAAGGAGCCTCCACTGGACCAGATCAAGTTTGTCATTCATGAGGAAGGCTCCTGTCTCAAGAAAGGCAATGACGAAGCCCAGGTATTCCATCAGCATACCATAGGGAAGATGTTCTATTGTTTATTCTCACACCTTTTGACCCAATGAGATCCTGTGGTGATTCACTGTATTTGGAAGGACAGAGGCCAAAAACTTTGCAGGAAAAACATTTGCAAATTCTCCTGAGGTTTGTGATTTGAAGTGTCTGAATGCAGTTCACAATTCCCTGTTTATTCAGTAAATAGCAGCTGCAGGAAAGCTGAGTCAGCCCTGAGGAACTTTAACTCTTTCTTTCCTTGACATGTTCCCCATAAAAATGTCCTCTCTGAACCTGTCATTTGGATTTCCAGGAAACCCCCATAGGTGGGGAGTGGCATGGAGTCACTCAGGATGAAAAGAGCGGCTTTGCAGAGTGGAGATTTTTGTTGGGATGACTGCTATAGGCATTTTAAAAAATAACCCTGCACATTAATTATGTTCATGCCACTGATGTCATGTCTACTCCTGCCTTCCATGACAGACCATTCTATCCTACCAGTGCCACCTCCAGGGTGTTCATAGGACAGGAGCAGAGTTTTTTTCAGACAGCTGAAAGGGTGAGGTACCATATAACAAAGCTTGGCAAAGTTACATTTTTAGACAACAACTCCCAGTACTTGTCCAAAAAATGTAACTTTGCCACTAGCTCAAGGTGTTGTTGTCAATGTTCTGATGAATCATCATACCATCTTGTCTTATCAAAGTGTTTGAGGCCTAAATCCAAAAGTTAGTGACATCTGGACGGGGCTCACTGAATGAGTGGGATTTACCTAAGTGTCAACATGTCATTGAGTGATTGACTCAGTGGGTTTTTTCTAGCTGGGGCTAGTAACTGGATTTAAATTTAAGGCTGTAGTCGTATACACTGCTCCCAGGAGAGAGTTTCATTAAACTACCTTCTGCATCAACAGATATAAGATTGCATACTGTTTGTAGCAGTTTAAATCAGATCCAGGTGGAATACAAAAACCAGTGTGTATGCCACAGGAAACTGTGCTGCCCGTGCCTTTCATCATGTCCACCTTCAGCTCTTTGAAAAAAGAAATGACTGTCTCCAGCAAATACCTTCCCCATTCTACATCAAAGGAAGCAGATCTCTATGCTCAGACCAAGTCATGTAAATGTTATTATTTAATCCTGTTTTTATTCATGATATTGCTAAATGTGCAAGCCTCAGTATTTGTGTTTTTGCATGGTTTGGAAATGCTTGTAAGAACAGAGGGAGAAATCTGGAGGTAAAACCAGAGAGCCATGTGGATCACAGACTACCTCTACCCTGTGAAAAATGAGAGTCTTTATTCAAACAGTGCCTATGTGTGTGTGTGCTCATGTGCACGCCTTCAAGTTGCCTATTGACTTACGGCAACTCCATGAATTTCATAGGGTTTTCTTAGGCAAGTTATACTCAGAGGTGGTTTTGCCAGCTCCTTCCTCTGAAATATAGCCTACAGCACCTGGTATTCATTGGTGGTCTCTCATCCAAGTACTAACCAAGGCTGACCCTTCTTAGCTTCCAAGATCAGACAGGATCTGGTGCCTTTAGGGTAGTTAAGTAAAATAGTGCCTCTCTCTCTCTCTCTCTCTCTCTGGCTTTTCTTTGCAAACGAAGATTCAGGAAGGACTCATCCCGCGCTTTCTGCAAGCACGCTGATGACAAAAAAAGGCCAATCTTAGATAAACAAGTCCGGTTGCAGAAAGCACGTTTCTCTTCAAGACTTGTTCGACGTGAGTTCTCAAATAAGGCTGCAGCATTGTGGATAGTGCGTCTCCACACCTCCCGATGTGAGGCCAGGGCGGACCATTGTTGGTGATCAATTTGGCCGAGCCTGAGATGTTGTTTCAGGGAGTCCTTGTATCGCTATTTTGGAGCGCCCCTCTTATGCTGACCCGTGGCAAGTTCACCGTAGAGTACTGTTTTTGGGAGGCGATGGTCCTCCATCCTAGAAATGTGCCCTGCCCAGCGCAGCTGTGTTCTCAGTATCATGGTCTCAATGCTGATGATCCAAAATACAACAAAATCCAAAATCTACAAAATAGCAATTCCTTTATTGGGCCAGCTACAAAGCACAAAATGTATCATGCAAACTTTCAAAGCTTCACTGGCTTCTTCATCAGGCAATGTTAAAAATGGTACAGGAGAAGAAATGTGGCAATGTTAGAATCACAGGCTTACATTTTGTCTCAGACATTACTTCTGTTGTCAGTTAAGCTGGTCTGGAGGAATATCAATGCAGGCAGAGGCCACTCCCCTTCTTGGCCATGTGGCAACTGGGGACACAGGCCAGTGAAATGTTATTATCTGGCTTTTATTGCCCTTTGTCCCCAGTTGCCACATGGCCAAGAAGGGGAGTGTCCTCTGCCTGCATTGATATCTCTCCATACCATCTTAACTAACAATGGAAGTAACATCTGAGACAAAACTCTTAACATCATCATTGTCCGTCTCCTGTATGGTTTTTAACATCTTGGCTTGATGAACAAGCCCGTGTAGCTTCAAAAGCTTGCATGATGTGTATTGTGCTTTTCATTTGGCCCAATAAAAATATCACTATTTTGTGGATTTTGTATTTGGTTGTATTTTCCTGCATGGCCAACATAGCTACCCTTGAATGTGATTCCCATATCTTTTAAAGTAATTCTCAGTTTGTTAGGTTTCGATATTTCAAACCCTCCAAAGAGCTCAGAGTATATGGAAATCATACCATTTCATTGTGTAAGGCTAGCTAGACAGAATAACAATGCCTGCTTCGAGCTCACTCACTAAGCTTTACAGAGGAATGGAAGATTTTAACTTCTCAGCTGGATGACACTGGCTGTCATAAGGACTAAGAACTTGATTTTAATGAAAGTGTAGAGTTCTAGGGATTTAAATGCAGTGCAGAAGACACTGGTAGTTCATAGGAGCCACTGTGCTGGGGCAGGGGCAACATGTGGTTCTGTTGCTATGGGGGCAGCATTTCCACTTAATGCCCCATCTTACATCTCCATCTGAGTGATATGGGAGCTCTCCCTGCATCAAAACCTAGTAGATTTGCCACCTTCAGCAATGGATCCACCAGCCACTCCTGTACTAGAGCAGGGAAGGATGGAGAAAGGACCTAGAGAAGAATCCTGCTTTTTCCCTTCTTGAGCACTATTGCATTGTATACTGCAGACATGTTGCTGCAACATGACACTTATTTGTCCTCATTTCCTATCCTTCATTTGCAACTTGAGACTTGAGTGTGACTGTATATTAGACATGATTTAAGAGGAAGAGCCGGTGACCTTAGCAACTGGTTTCTTCATTATCCTTTCCAGTTCATTTTCAGATGTGCTGCAGAACCCCACCCATCTGGATTATTTCAGGCACTTCCTCAAGATGCATAATGCAGAAGCTCCACTCCTTTTCTGGATGTCTGTGGAAGAACTCGCAAATGAAGCCAATGCCAGGATTCAGCGTGTTCTCATCAACGAATGTGTCAGGACTTTCTTTTTCAACCCAGTCCCAGCAGGTATGCAAGCCAGGTTGCCATTCTACTGTGCTCTGGTCCACAAGTACCAGCAAATTTATTCACAAGCCATAGGCATGTCCTTGGAGAGCCAGTGTGGTGTAGTGGTTTGAGTATTGGACTAGGACACTGGGAGACCAGGGAATCCCCACTCAGCCATAGAAATCTACTGGGTGACCATGGGCAAGTCACTCTCTCAGCCTCAGAGGAAGGCAAAGGCAAGCCCACTCTTTTTTTTTATATATAATATGTTTATTGTACATTTTCAGTTGTATAAAACAATACACTTCACTTTTATACCTTTCCATTCATTTCATACCTTCCATACATTCCATACATTCATCCCTACTTACACTTAAACTTACACTTGTTCCAACAAAAACATCATCACTTTAAATGGGTTACTCCCTCTTTACTTTCTGTCTTGAGTTTTTAAATTACATACCTCTTCTCCCCCTCCTCCTTGTTTACTATCTTTGATTCTGTTGCAGCTACATCTTAATATTTCCTTTCCCATTCTTCCTGCTTTATGTTTAGGTCCCTTCCCTTAAAAGTTAAATATCTGTATTTACAAATACACAGTCTCCCCATTTTTCTTTCCAGAGTGAAGTTACAATTTCCCAATCCTCGTAACTTTTATGAGTTTTTCTCCCCTCTAACAACATCGTCAATTTGTCCATCTCGTACATGTCGTATAATCTTATCAGCCAATCTTCTATCGCTGGTGTTTGTTGGCTCTTCCAATTTTTTGCAAGGTTAATCCTTGCTGCCGTTATCATATAAAGGAGGATCTTGGTATAAGTTCCCCTTATTCCATTGTTTTACATTATGCAGCATATTTAGTAAATATACCTCTGGTTCACAATCGAAGTTCACATCTAACGTTTTTGTAATAATCTTATGTATTTTATGCCAGTATTTTTTTATCTGCTCGCATCTTCACCACATATAGCAATAAGTACCTCTATTTTTCTTACACCTCCAACATATTTCTGAGGAGTTTCTATATATTTTTGATATTCTTCCTGGTGTTAAATACCATCTATACAAAGATTTATAGTAATTCTCCTTTAAGTTGTAACTTCTCATGAATAGCAGATTTTTACTCCATCATAGTTCCCAATGTTCAAGTTGGATTTCATGACCAGATCTTGAGCCCACCTTATCATATGTGTTTTTATTCTTTTTTGTTCTAGAGTAATTTTTATTAACAGTTTGTAAATTTTTGAAATGATTTTCTCCCTCCCCACTTGCAAGATTTTATCTAATTCCGTTGTCTCTGATCCTATTTCTTCGACCTTGATATCTTTTTTTAAACCTCTCCGTTAATTGCCTATGAAGAAACCAATGACAATCTATATCCTCTATTTTTAATTCTTCTTGTGATTTAATCTTAGCTGTATTTCCCTCCCATTTCAAAACTTCTTTTTATGTCAACCATCTATTGTTATATAAATTTTCCCTTTTATGGAAGGCTTCATGCACTGACAGCCATAGCGGTGTTTTCGGACATAGTAGCTTCTTATATCTCAACCATACTTTTAGTACAGCACGTCTTATGTAATGGTGACTAAATTCTTTGTGAACTGCTGCCTTATCAAAACATAGGTAAGCATGCCAACCAAATCGTAGGTTGAAACCCTCCAGTTGCAAAAGTCTGCTATTTTCTAGGGTTATCCATTCCAGAACCCATGCTAAACTATTTGCGTAATAATATGTTCGAAAGTCTGGAAGACCTAACCCACCCTGTTCTTTCCGATCAACCAAAGTTTCCCTTTTAACTTTAGGTTTTTCCCTGCCCATATAAATCTTTGTATGTCCCTATTCCATTTCACAAATATGTTGTCATTAGTTATTATTGGAATATTCTGGAACAAATATTGTAATCTTGGCATGATGTTCATTTTTACTGTTGCTATTCTCCCTAGCAATGAAAACTCTAGTCTGCTCCATTTATTTAAGTCCTCCTTTACTTTATTTCATGTTTTGCTATAGTTGTTTTCCAGCAGCTCTGAGTTCTTATTTGTTAATAGTATACCTAAGTATTTTATTTTATCTTCTACTTTAAATCCTGTTATTTCTCTCATTTCGTGTACTTCTTTTTTACTCAGATTCTTATTCAATAGAACTGTCTTTTCTTTATTTATCTTTAAGCCGGCTAAGTTCACGAATTCTTCTATTATTTCCATCAATTTTTGTACACTCTCTATAGGATAGTCTAGGATGAAAACTAAGTCGTCTGCATAGGCTTTGTACTTAAACTCTTGCTTCTGGATTTTCAATCCTTTTACATCTTGGTCTAATCTTATTTTACGGTTCAGTACCTCTAACGTGGTTATAAACCATAGTGGCGACAGTGGACACCCTTGTTGGGTTCCTCTGTTAATTTGACACGATTCTGACTTTTCTCCATTTATTATTATTTGTGCCTCTTGTTTGTTGTATATTTTCCATATCCAGTTTATATAATTATTTCCTAAATTCGTCTGTTCTAACACCTCAAAGAGGAATTCTCACCGTACATTGTCAAACGCTTTTTTGGTGTCTGCAAATATCAAGCTTAACTTCTTTTCATTATGTTTTTCATAATATTCCATTATGTTTAACAATGTTCTGATATTATCCTTTGTTTGTCTTTTTGGTAGGAATCCATTTTGATCTTCGCCAATCCATTCTTTCAATACTCCCTTAAGTCTTTCTGCTAATACATTTGAAAATATCTTATAATCAGTATTTAAGAGGGATTTTGGTCTGTAATTCACCATAGATGTTGTAACTTTTCCCTCTTTCGGTATAAGAATTATATTAGCATACTTCCATGACTCTGGAAGTTTCCCCCTATTGATCTCATTAAATAGCCTATGTAGTGGATCTAACAGTTCCTCTTCAAAAACTTTATAGTATAACGTTGAGAAGCCGTCCAGCCCAGGCGCTTTACCTATTTTCATATTTTTTATTACATTCCTTATTTCTTCTTTTGTGATTTGTCTATTTAATTCCGATCTTTGTTCATTCATTATCTATGGTATTTTTTCTCTCTCTAGATATCTTTTTATGTCTTCCTCAGTTTTATTTGTGGTTGGGTATATTTCATATAGCTTTGTGTAATATTCATAAAAGATCCTCTTAATATCTTTTTGCCTAGTAAAGCTTCCCTTAATAGTTCTGATCTCAGTAATTAGTTTTTTTCCTTTTCTTTTCTCAGTTTATATGCCAACCATTTCCCAGGTTTATTCGAATGCGCGAAATACCTTTGATTGGTATACTTTAATTTTCTACTTATTTCTGCTGTCATTTCTATATTTAGCTGTCTCTTAAGTATTTCTAATTCCTTCTTTACTTTTCCATTTTCTGGTGTCTGTTTTATTTCTTTTTCTTTCTCCCTAATGGCCTCCAAAATCTTATTCTCTACTTCCTTCTTTTTCTTTTTTCTCTCAACTTCTTGTTGTATAAAGTGACCTCTGGTAACTGCTTTTCCAGTATTCCACACTATGCTTATGTCTGTTCCTTTATCCAAGTTATCATCGAAGTATTGTTTCAGTATCTTCTTCATTCTTTCTATTGCTAAATCATTTTTGATTAATATATTTTTTAACCTCCAGTTGTATTGTCTTTCTTGCCCTCCTAATTCCATTATCACTGGCCAATGGTCTGAAATTATTTCTTGTTGGATCTCTACTCTCTTTACTTCTTTCTGAAATGTTTTGGATATTAAAAACATATCTATTCTAGACCAGCATTTATGGCGATCTGAGAAGAATGTATAATCTCTTTCTGTTTTATATGTTAACCTCCAGATATCATGTACTACTAATTGATCTATTAGATCTAACACTATTTTTGGAAGTTTCCCTTGATTATTTTTCCTTGAAGAAGCTTTGGTTGATCTGTCTAATGTTAAGTTTAGTACCCCACTCCAATCTCCTGCTATTATATATTCTGAATAATCGTATTCCTGAATCTTTGCCAGTAATTTCTTGAAGAATTCCATTTTGTTTTCTTGGGGCGTCTATATGCCTACCATCAATACTTTTCTCTCTAATAATTTGATCTCTATCCCCAAATAATGTCCATTCATGTCATTAAAGATTTCTTTCGATGTAAATTTTTTATTAACATATATCGCCACACCTCTTTTTTTTGTATCATAGTTTGTTGTATATAACTCTCCCAATTTTATATTTCTTATATATCTCTGTTCCTGTTTCCTAATGTGTGTTTCTTGCAAACAAGTAATATCTATCCTCTGTTTTTCCAAATAATGGAATATCTTTCCCCTTTTGGTTGGTATATTTAAACCTCTAACATTCCATGTTAATATTTTTCCTATCATCCCTATTTCCTTATTGTTCCTTCCTTATTGTTTGTCTCTCTTGACTATTTACTCACTCAAAAACCTCCTCCTCAGGATCTCCTTCTTCCACTTCCTCTTGTTCTGACTCTTCTATCTCCTCCTCTTCTTCTACTTCCTCCTCCCCCTCGTTAGATTCTCCTCTTAGTATCTCTTTCTCTTCCTCCTGTAGTTCCTTATCCTGCTCACTTAGCTCTTCTTGACTATCTTCCCCTCCCTGATCTGAATCCTTCTCCTTGTTACTCTTCTGTACCGCCTGTTGTGTTTGCACTTTTCTTTTAAAACTTTGTTCTGTCTCTTCCTTATTATTTATGTGTTCTCCCTGTATTTTCTTTAAGAAATCTTTTGCTTTAGATATAGAATCTATAACAACACTTTTATTTCTATATATAACTGTTATTCCTTCTACTTTATTCCACTTATACGAAATTTCTTTCTTGCATAACACCTGTGTTATTATACTATATTCTTTCCGTTTCTTCAAGACTTGTGTTGGTAAATCTTTATATACTCTAACCTCTTCTCCTTCTATAATTAAGTTTTGCTTAAAGCTTTGTTGTATAACTATGTCTTTTACTCTTTCTCGTAAGAAGTATATCACTATATCCCATGGAAGTTTTTTCTTTCTTGCAATCCACGAGTCAATCCTGTACAGTTTATCCACCTCCACATCTAGTTGTTCAGGTGTCCATCCAATAAATTCAGCTAAAGCAGGTATAATTCTTATTGATAGATCTTCACTTTGTTGCTCCTTTAACCCCCCTATTTTTATGCACTTTGACCTATTTCTTATCTCTTGTAGTATTTTTATTTTGTTTTCTTGTTCTGCTTGGTATTCTAACTGCTTAGTTCGTTTTTCCAAGTCTCCTGTCTTAGTCTGTAGTTCCTTTAGTTCATTATTTATTTTAACTATATTTTTTGTAGCTTCTTCTAGCTGCATCCCAAATTTATCTAATTGTTTTTGAATGTCAATTCTTATTTCTCCTTTTAAATCTTTCATTTCTGTTTTTAATTCTTTGCTCAGTTTCTTAAATTCACTCAACAGCATCTGGTTGGTATCAGCAATTATTGTTGCCATATCTATAGAGGTCCTTCTTGTAGTTTGTATTTGTGCTTGTCCCTGTGCTAAGGCTTTTCTCGATACTGGCATTCTTTCATTAGCTTATTTCTGATTCTATTCTGATGTTTCACTTCTTTCTTTATGTCACAGGCCCTTATGATTTAACTTGTTGATTTATAACTCTTATTACTGTTATCTCAATATCCTAATTACCACTGTTTCAGAAGTTTCTGCATTGCTGAATCCCCAAACTCACCACGCCTTCTGACCTTTCACAATACCATTCAATAATTTAACTCTCAATATCACCCTTCAATCTGTTTTTCAATATTTTTAAATTCCAGTTTCTAATCACTTCCGTCTTTTACCAATTTAACATCACTGAGTATTCGCTATAGGGCAACCAATAACATATCCCAACAACCACAAAAAACAGTGTTAACTTTTCTGCATTTATCAGTACCTTAATATTATCAAAACCATATACTGAATGCTCTTTCTGGTACCCCTTACAATCTCCACTCCTCTGATTTTCCCTTCAATGAATTTGTCTCTTCATCTGTCGATTGTATACCTCAGTACCTCAATGCTTTTATCTCACTGGTGGGTCTACTTTGTAAACCACCAGTTTTACAATTTCTCTTTTAATTTATGAATAGTTTTGATACTGTCAGATTCTAATTCTTCTGATCTTGAGTCTTTATTATCCTTAATCTTTATTTTCTTTCTTCAACTGCACTTTTCACTATCTACTCTCTTCTTTTTTTGTTCTCCTCTAAGTGTCCTGTTTGTCAAGCTTCTAAACTAATATCTTCCTCTAAATCTTAACGGACCCTTCTCTGTCTTCCTTTTGACTCTTATTACTTTATGCCTCTCAGATTAATTCCCCTATGTTCTTAATTCTACCAACTGATATTTAATTTTCCTCCAAACTTATGATTTTTCTTATTCCTAGAAACGCATTATTTGTACATATGCTTACTTTTTACCATACATTAACCCAATTACAGTGATGCTGACTAATGTTACCTCCAACGCCCTTCTTACACTCAGTTCAAGTTGGTTTCATGCACCAGTTTCTTCTGTCCTCTCCGTGCTTCTTACACCTTTCTTTTCTCTTTCTCTTTCTCTTATTTTCTTTCCACATCCCTTCTTCCCTTCCAGTTCTTTTTCTTCCGGTCTTGGTATCCTTTCTTGCTATTCTATCAATTCTTTAATATAAACATTCCTTTAATATATGCATTCCAAATTGTCCTCTACGTCTTTCATCTCTTTCTAGTTACCAGTTGCCTTTACAGAGTCCACACTGTCCCCTTGAGAACCTTATCCTTGTTTTCTTTGTTATTGTTGTATGTCTTCCTCCTTTCTTAGTCTACTTCTGCGTTTAGTCCTCCATCTCTCTTCTCTATTGTTTTATTTCACTGGCACTTTCCCCACTTTCCCCCTTTATTTGTGTCCTTTATTTATTTGTTTGCCTTCTTACCAAATTGTTTCTTCATCTGTTGCTCTGTAGCTCCGTCTCCACTCCTCCTCCTCTGCCTCAGCCGCTCTTGCTTTGTTTCTCCCCGAGTTACATCACTCGGCTGCTAGCGTTCACTCGTCCCGCCAACTGAAATTGAAATTAGGGTGTTTTCCACAAGAACGAAAAGAAAGTAAAATTGCTTACTTGCAGCTTTAAAAGTCCTTAATTTTTTTTTAAAGTGGTGGCATTGTTGACTGCCTAAGTGCTTAGGCAGCGGCAGCAGTTTGGGTGTGGTAAGCCAACCCTCCCAAGCATCCACGGCTGGAGATATTTCCTCCGGTTTTACTCTGCCTCTTCGGCTTGCTGGCTTGGGTAAGAAGGGTTCCGCTGGCTCCCCTCCGATTGCCCATTCCCCAGGCAAAGTTCGTCCCTCTTCTTGATTTTCTGATTTTCTTTACTTTTTCTTGGGGTTTTTCTCCCACACTGCGCTGTTGGGACTCACGAGCTCCATGTGTCTCGACCTCTCATAACACCCTCGCCACCGGAAGTCCCCCATTCTTAACAAATTCTGCCAAGAAAACCCCTTAATAGGTTCTCCTTAAGGGCACCATAAGTCAGAAATGACTTGAAGACACACAACAACAGGCACACCCTTGCAGAGTGTGCCAGCTTGCCCTCTGTCTTAGTATCCAGAGGATCTGCCACCTGTCCTGTTCACCTATTAGTCAGGATGTGTGCTAGGAACCTCCAGGTCTATCAGCAATGGTCCTTGAGGTTTGCAAGTCAAGGAAGAAAATTCAATGTTTTTATCATGGGCCTGAACATAATGGGACTTGTATAGGTATCGGTTCACTATCAATGATTGATTTAGTGGGTCTACTCTGGTTGAGATTACAGTCCTCCCTCAACATTCACAGCCTCCACACTCGTGGTTCCACATATTCGCAGTTTGCCGCAAGGGGAGGCCGAGGAAATTAGCGACGGAGCCTCTGAGGCCCCGTCGCCACTTTCAGGAGGGAGGCGGGAGGCGGGGGAGTGACTACAGGGCCTCCGGAGGGCCTCTGGAGGCCCTATGGTCACCTGGGGAGGGAGTGGGGAGGTGTGGGAAGGCAACTACAGGGCCTCCGGAGGGAGGGGGAGGGCAGTCTTTATTTGCAGAATTTTCACATTCACGGGGGTCTGTGGAACCTAACCCCCATGAATGTGAAGGGACGACTATATTAATAGAATTCAGAGCATTGGTCTCAGTGTAGCTCTACCCTCAAGGAAGCCCATTGGTAATGCCTGATCTGGCCTGCTTATAAATATAGGTATACCTCAGTTAATGAAGTAGATGTGTTCCTTGGTGTTACTTCTTGAACAGAAAATTTGGTACCAGAGGCAGAAATGACATGGAAAGAATAGGGATAGATTCCTACACTACAAAAAAGAAGAGCAGTTCAACATGTTTCAGCAAATTTGTTATTCAGAATTAACATGCACATATGATATGAAGCAGCCAGGTCAAGTAAGCCATGCATAAGTAAACAAAAACATTTTGAGCCTTTTAGAGACCACCTGAAAACAATTTCTAAATTGTATCCTGGGATGATTTTTTTTATTCCATCAGTCTCTGCTTTTCTTATGATTTCCATTTTGCTGGCCAGACTTACAGATGTGTTCCTTTTTAACATGATGCTGCTAGCTGGTGAGGCAGCCTAATCTGCTTTCTTCCTTTCTAACTGTTTTATTGTTCACACATGCTCAGTAATGGCTTTCAGAGGCAGCTTCTGTTTACTTTGACTGTTGTAGGCAGGCATACATACCTACAGTAGGATCATCTAGAGAAGAATCCCGCTTTTTCACTGCTTGGGCATTATTGCATTGTTTACTGCACATACATTGCTGTGACCTGACACCACCAGTCTCCAGCTGTCCTTCACCATCTTCCCAGTGCTGCTGTTGCTAAAAAAAAAACCTTACAGCTAGATAGATAACAAGGAAGAAAAGTGGGGTGAGTAGGCATAAAAAGACTTTGTGAAAAAGAGCATCACTGTCAGATGCTTGTTAACTGAGGTGTACCTGTACTTTCAGCTCAGACCTCAGTCTACCTAGAGTCATCAGCCAGACTTTGCCCTTGTCTGAGTGGCTCCCTGGTCTTAATCCAGGTATCCTGTCTGGCAGCTGCCTAGTGCTGCCCTGTCGATATAGTTTTCTGCTTACCCAACTTTTTACCTGTACTCTTTTCAACCCCTCATTCCATTGGGACTGGTTTCTTGGTTCAGGTGCAATGACCTTTCTGTGGCACAGCTCTGTCTCCATCTAACTCCATTCTCTGTTCTTTTGGGATTCCCAAGTCAACCTCTCTGTTCTTGGCTACCTAGTTCAAACGCTATCAGCACCTTGGTACTTACTTTATTCATACCTCACCTTCACCTTCTGCTAGGAACTCTGTCCAGAGCTTAAAAGTAACTAGTTACAAACAACCAGTTACTTGTAATCAGCCCCTTTCTGTAAATAACAGGTATATATAAGTTACATCATAGCTGTAACTTACCAAGAGGTAACTACTCCTTCAGTTGTGTAACTGTAACAGTAATTTTGGTTGTGTAACTGTCACAGAAATATGATCTGACTAAATGGTAGAAGAGCAGTTCAAGTGCTGGTTTTTGCTGTGGCTTGTAGTGCTTCTGCCTTGTGCTCTGTTGTGGTTGTTGAGGCAATGGCCAAGTGGACAAGAGGCGAACATGTTTTGTATCACAAACCAGAAGTCTGCAACAACATATTCAAATGTTTTCCTGCAAGTAACTAAAAATCTATTTTATTTACTTTTGAAAAACAGAAGAAATGGGAATGTACTTTTAAAGTATCTATTTAATTCTACCAGTATATGTCACCTCTTCTTAGTCTTAGGGCTTTATTGGCATTTTCTAAATGGGTTGGTTTCACTTTATTTAGTGATGTTATGTATTGACTGGGGATTAATCCTGAAAACGCACCCAAAACACGTCTGTTAGAGAAGATACCAAATATATAGATGCCACAGAAGAGGAAATACAGCAAGATACTGATAAATTGTTCAGAGCTAGCTCATTGATAGCTAGAGAGAGAAAACTGCTGAGAGATGTGATAATCTCCTTTGTAAAAACAGGAACAAGAGATAAAATTATTTACCAGAGTTACTCATCTAAACTTGTGATAGACGGGAAAGACTTTCAAAATTTCAAAGATACTCCATCAGAGATTCTCAAGAGACAGGATTACAAACCATTGACACAACAATTAATGAAAAAAAGAGTGAGTTACAGATGGGAAAGGATAGAAGGTGTCTTGTTTACATATCAACAAAAAAGGTATAAAATCACTTCAGTTGAAGACAAGAGACTTCCTTAAGAAAATGAACAAAGATGATGAAAGATACAAAGAGAGAAGATGTAGGAGAAAAGAAGGTGTTAAGAATTATCCATACAGAATATGCAGAAAAAGCAGAAAGTGAGAAGGAGAAAGGGGAGAAATATTCTTCGTCAGAAGAACCCACGGAGAAGGAAAGGAGGGAAAAAAAATTGAAACAGAGGAGGAACCAGCTGAAACAGATGCTTGAAAATGGGGATCACTTTTGACTCATGGAACATAAAGGGATTAAAGAACCCTAAGAAGAGAAGACAAGTATATCATTACCTGGAGAAAAACAAGGCAGACATAATATTCCTGCAAGAGACTGAAATCTGAGAAAAGGATACTAGACTGATAAAGAATCCAAAGCTCAGACAAGAATTTCTGTCAGCTTCAAGCAAAAGATAGAAAGAAGTGGTGATATACATAAATAATAAATACCCAGCAAAAGAAATAATGAATGACAAAGAAAGTAATTATGTGGGAGTAGAAATAAAATTTGTTAATCTAATGATAAACTTGATAGCAGTCTATGCTCCACTTGAGAAAAAAGATCAGTACAGGAAACTACAAAAAGAATCGGAAATGATAGAGAATGGTCCTGTTATCTTACCAGGTGAGTTTAACAGAGTCCTAGATGCAACAAGGGACAGATCCTCTACTAGTCAAAAACAAAACAAAACAAAACAAGGCTTACTACCCGAGGTCTGCTATGGCATATTTACTAGATGTTTGGACAAAGAAGTATAAAAACACAAAAGGACGCACATAACACAGTGTCTTTCTTTTCAGACTCACATAACACAATGTCTCATATAGACATGTTTTGGACATCCAAAGAATTACAAACTAAGATCCAAAGCATGGAAATAGTCCCCAAAATAATTTCTGACCATAACCCCATTAGAATAACATTAAAAACACTGCACAAAGAATACATGTTGAGAACGAAAGACAGCATCCTAAAAGAAGAACCCTTTGTCATAAAAATGAAGGAGGAAATTGGTTTATATTTCGAACGCAATGTCTCAGAAGAAATCCCAATGAAAACAGTATGGGACGCCTCAAAAGCGACAATGAGAGGGATATTTCTACAAAAAGGGGCAGAGAACAAACAGAAGAGAAATGAAAAAACACAAACACTCTTACAGGAACTTAAAACAAAGGAAGATGAATTAAGATACAAACCAACAAACGAACCTATGAAACAAGATTAAACAAATTCAAAATATTCTAAATTCAGACATCAGTGAAGAAATTGGAAACAAACTTTTTAAAAATGAAACAAAGATACTTTGAATACACCAATAAAGCAGGGCGGTGGTTGGCTTATAAACTAAAAAAGTAAAGAAAGAAATTTGATAAATGAAATTAAAACAGAGAGGAAAATTTGTAATACTCAAGAGGAAATTAAAAAGGCCTTTCTGCAATTCTACACCATGCTTTATAAAGATTTGGACATGGAAGAAAATAAAAAGAAAGAGATGGGAAGATACATTGAAAATAACATATATGTGAAAATAACAGAAGAACAGAAAATTACAGTACAATACTTTGTCTGCATCATTTAGAAAAGAGATCTCTTACACCATTAAACAGTTAAAAATGGGGAAGGCTCCAGGTGCAGATAGATTTACAGCAGTATACTACAAGGTATTGGAAGAAGAAATCTTGGAACACTTACAAAATACCTTAGATCAGATTCAGAAAGAGGCTCTACCGAATACCTGGAAAATGGCTAACATTATACTAATAACAAAAGAAGGGAAAGAAAAAACTGATGTTGGGAACTACCGTCCTATATCTCTTCTCAACGTGGACTATAAAATATATGCCACAATATTATTCAACAGATTGAAACCCATTATGAATACTATAATACATCCGGATCAAAGCAGTTTCTTACCCAGAAGATTACTGACAGCAAACATAAGATCAATTATAGATGCAATTGAATACTATGAATTTAAGAATAGTAAAAAAAGCAGCGGTGATTTTCACAGACATGGAGAAAGCATTTGACAACATTAGATGGCCGACCGTTCATGATCGAAGTACTGTTGTCCCTCCATATTCACAGATTTGGTATCCATGGATTTAAGTACTCAGGGCTTGAAAATATTCTTTAAAAAAATAATAATCCAAAAAGCAAACCTTGATTTGGCCATCTTATATAAGGGGCACCATTTTGCTGTGCCATTGCATATAATGGGACTTGAATATTCACAGATGGAAAGATGAGGAGAATTATGAGTTCAAGACTAAAGAAGAACTAGAAGACTTGGGAACTCACATCCACTGGTTCACATACCATCAATTAAAAATCAGATTTAAGGAAGACAAGAAAATTGGACATGACTCAAAAGAAAACGATCTGGACAAAATAATTTGGGACAATAATAATAAAATGAAGATAACAAGAATATATAATCTTCTGTTATCAAGAGATTTAGAAAAGGAAACAATTAAAGAAACAATGATAAAATGGGCAAGAGATATAGGCGAGAATATTGGATTAGAAGATTGGGAAAACGCATTGAACAAAACAAGCTGCTTCACTACAAGTCAAGAGTTGAAGGAAAATCACCTTAAAAATCGCCAATAGATGGTACCTCAGCCCAATGAAAATCAGCTAGATATATAAACTTAAGGAAAACAAGTGTTGGAGGTGTGGCAAGAACCCAGGAACAATACTGTATATCATATGGGGTGGAGCTGCATTAGGATAAAAAAAAAATTGGACTAAAATACATAAAATCATACAGAAAATATTTGGAATTCAATTTATCATGGATCCCAAACTCTACCTGTTAAACATGACCTCAGTAATAGAAAAAGAAGAGGAAAAAGCATATTGATGAATTTTACTGTATTTGATTAGAGCAGCTACAATCAACTTGGCTACCAAATGGAAAAGCAGTGAAACACCATTCATAGAGGATTGGATACACAAGTTAACTGAAATGAAGGACAATGACAAACTAACCCATATACTAAATAAGAGATCAATAGATAAAGTTGATTTGGAATGGATACAAGTGACAGAGTTTTTGAAGAATAGATGGAATATAAATATGGAAAAGTTCCCTTTATCAGATTTCTGTAACTGCGACAAGCTGAAATAGACAAGAATAACATAGATTAAAAAGCCAGAATCTTTACGATGGTAAGTGAGAAATACGCACAAAATATGTTAGAGACAAAAACAGGTAAATGTGTAATTATTGTGTTATGTAAGCTGAAGATGTATGCCAGCTAGAGATGTATCAAAGATTCAATTTAAATGGAAGAAAATCTTTAGATTTGCATAACAGGGGAAGTCAGGAGGGCATGATATAGGAAAATACATTGAATTGTATAGACAATACCCAAAACATTGATTGTGACTGTAAGTATTGGAATACAATGTATATAAATAAATGTTTGAAAAACAGAAGAAAAAAGAGTTATTTATTTAAAATCACCACCATAACTACTTTTGGAGCTTGAAGCTATTATTTTTAAATCCAAATTTAAAAACTAAATTTTGGAATTTACAAAAAAAGGGGTATCTCCAAAATACTAGGTTGTTTTTCAGTCAAATGCTCTGCCACTGAGCTATACCCCCACCAGGTTGTTTTTCAAATTGCTTTCCTCTGAAGAAGTCCATGGGCTCAGTTACATGGCTGTTTTTATCATGGGGAGAAGCAAGATGTGTAGATCTCGAATCTGTCCCTTACTGCTCCCATGATTTGTCACGGGTAGCATAAGTCTTGGTTTTTTGGATTTGTTGTTCAGGTACCTCCATCACAGGAAAGGGGCACATAGCAAAGCTGTATTTTGATTGGTCGGATTTTGGAGGGGACAGGCTTGCAAGGGAAGCCTAGCAATTCTGGATCTGCCATTTTTGGTATCGTCAGTCTCAGAGAACCACCCCGCTGGCTACAGCTACACTTGCCTCTAAAGAGAAACCCCCCCTCCCCTGCCCCATGTGGCTACTGTCTCCCGCCCTTGCTGCCGTATGGGGGAGGCTTTTCTGTGACTGACAGTCATGGAGAAGCTCCCCTGCCCCGCATAGCTATTTCCCTCCTGCCCTCGTAGATGTGCAAGGCGGGGGGTAGCTTCTCTGTGACTGCCAGTCACGGAGAAGGCCCCCTCCCACTCCGCACAATTACTCCCTCCCTCGTAGCTGCGCGAGGTGGGGGGTAGCTTCTCCATGACTGCCAGTCACGGAGAAGCCCCTGCCCTGTGCAGCTACTTCCTCCCACCCTCGTAGCTGCATCACAGAGTCACGTAACTGCCAGTAATGGAGAAGCCACCCCCTGCCTCACGCAGCTACGAGAGAGTGAGGGAATAGCTGCGCGGGGTGTGGGGAAGGTTCTCCGTAGCCGCTTGGGTGGGGGCAGGGGAGGGGAGAGACCTTGCCTGGCTCTCAGCTGGCTGCTTTGAAGCCAGCGGAGGAACTACTGAGGGCCATACCAAAATGGCGGATGGAGAATTGGAAGGCTTCCCTTGAAAGCCAGCCCCCTCCAATGTCCAACAAATCAGAAATCATCCCATTTCCCAGGATGGTTCCTGATTGTTCAGACAACCAATAGCACAGGTTGTTTTGGACTGTCCTAAAAAGTTCCTGAAAAATAGAGAGGTGGAAAGTCACGGGTTAACTGGGCTTTTTGCTACCCCTCCTTCTGAATAGCCCGTGATATGTGTGACCTACTAGGGATCGACACGAATTCTTCTCAGGCTTTTTTTGTCGTGTAAACATTCCCCATGAAAATATCTTTTGGCTGAAATGTGATGGGCTAATTTGTGGAATGGGTATCTTTTGGGTGTTTTTTTTTTTTTTTAAATATATCCTGAGATTCAGTCTGTTTTTCACACCAGGCACCAAAAGACAGACAGCTGGCCTACTAAATGGTATCATAGCAAATATGCCAACAATCGCCTGTTAAGAGTTAAGCCTCCACTCAAGGTTGCCCAGTGTTCCAGTGTTATCCAGGGGCAAGAAGAGAAGGCACAGGAAAAGTGTTTGTACCTCTCTGTTGTTGCTTTCTTTCTTCACTCAGAGAAGCTGCTGCAGTGTGATGCTGATATTATCAAAGAGATTCCAAGGGCAAATGTGGTGACTGTCCCCATGTTAGTCCTGGCACAAATGTGTGTCATGAAGGCCTTGGAAGAGAAATGGTGAGTAAAGCAGAAGTATAGAATAGGGTACGTGGGGTTCTGATTTCTTAGACCAATTTCTGTCTGCGTAAAAGGAGGCAAAGAACTTCTGAGTGCAAACAAACTTGTTGCAAGGCAAAGTGGGAGGAACGCTGATGTAATAATACATAACAGTCTCTTGGATAGCAACTAATTTTGCCACATTTGTGGCCCACAGCATGGCAAATTCTTACAACAGATTTATAATTAAAGTGCCTTTTACCAGAGACCTGCCATGTTTTATGTATAATTTCCAGAGGTTTGATTGCATCTCCCAAACTGTGGGTTCTGTGATTTGTAATCCAGATGAGTTACTTTTTTCTGAGAATCAGCATGTACATCAGTTAGGTTAATGTATTTTTTTCTTATTTACATATACAGGTGAGTCTCGGTTTACATTGGGGTTGCGTTCCTAGACTCACAATGTAAATTGAGGCTGACATAAATATGGGGAGTCAGCGCCATAAGGAATCATTGGAGACCAGGGGGATGCATTCTGACAAAGCTGGTGTAGCCACAAAATTAGCAATTCTCCTCAACCCACTACCAATTTTAAAGAGGTTTAAAAAGCATAAAACATCAGAGCCTATTTTTTCCACGCTAGAGAAGTGTGCAGATGCTCTCCAGAGGGACCAGAAGAGGCAACAACTGCTGATCCCTTTGGGGGCTTGGCTGTGGAGAGCTGGTTTGCTATTAGATGCAATTCCTCTTCAGGGAAGCACACAGAGAACAACTGATAAGAACTGTGTGCTTCTGCTGTGCCTCCAACTAGCAGATTTCCCAGATCTCTCTTTCTGGCTTTTCTTCGCAAAAAAAGATTTAGGAAGGACTCACCCTGCGCTTTCTGCAAGCACGCTGATGACTAAAAAGGCCAATCCGAGATAAAAAAAGTCCGGTTGCAGAAAGCACAGCAGAAGGTCTCCTTGGGTGATGTTTCTGGGTTGTGATTCTTTCTGCGTTGTCATTTCTCTTCAAAATTTGCTCAGCGTGAGTTCTCAAATTATGGGACAACATTGTGGATAGTGCTTCTCCAAGCCTCCCGATGTGAGGCCAGGGCGGACCATTGTTGGTGATCAATTTGGCTGAGCCTGAGATGTTGTTTCAGAAAGTCCTTGTATCGTTTCTTTGGAGCACCCCTCTTACGCTGATCCCATGGCAAGTTCACCGTAGAGTACTATTTTGGGGAGACGATTGTTCTCCATCCTAGAAATGTGTCCTCCCCAGCGCAGCTGTGTTCTCAATATCATGGCCTCAATGCTGGTGATCCCTGCTTGCTCAAGGACAGCAACATTCGTCACATAGTCAGTCCAGTGTATATTTAGGATTGTGCGTAAACAGCGCTGATGGAAGCGTTCGAGGAGTCGTAGGTGGTGGCGATAGGTGACCCATGTTTCAGACCATAAAGGAGAATAGACAGTGCAATGGCTCTATACACACTGATTTTTGTGCTTTGCCTCAGGTGTTTTATTACTCCAGACTCTTTTGTAAAGTCTTCCAAATGCACTATATGCCTTTGCTAATCTGTGATCGATCTCTTTGTCAATCTGCTGTGCCTCCAAGTAGCAGATTTCTCAGGTAGAGAAAGCACATCAGGTGAAAGGGAAGAGGAGCAGCACATCTCCTGCTATGTTTTCTGTAGCAGGTGCAGAGAGCACAACAGGAGGAGAAGCAGCACATTTCCTGATGTGCCCTTGCCAGCAAACTATCCAAGTGAAGAAAGCATATTCCAGTTGCTCACCTGTCACTGAAGCAAGCAGATGAAACCCCTTCTAGCCACACCCAGATTCTGAGATTCCAGTTTCTCCCTCCCCCTCATGCACCTCTCCTTTTAAGCAGACAAAAGAAACCCCTTCCTCCAAACCACAGCAAGATTCAAGTTTCTTGCTTCCCCTCATGCTCCCTCTTTCGGCAAAGGAAATCCTTCCTTTCAGCAGCACCAGGACTGCAGCTTCTTTGTCCCCCACTCCATTCCCTCACTCTAGGTAGGTAAAAGAAACCAGTCCAGTCACCACTGTTCTTACTGCTCAAAACTCCAAACAGCCTCACTCTCCCATCTCACCTCCTCATTAGCTCACCTCTCTCTCCTTAGACTTCTGCCTCACTCAACTGCACAGGCATGTAGCGACAGGCATCCATTGTGGGTGAGATTTTCATTTATTTCTAGAGAAACATTTTCAATTTGAAATATTTTAAATTGGGGCAACTCAAATCGAGACTCACCTGTATATCCCTGCCTTTCAAAACAAAAGTGTGTGATTGCTGTAATGCATATGAACTGCTAAACAAAACAAGAATTCAAAGACATAGCCATGTTAGTCTGGAATATCAGTAAGCAAGCGGATCATGTAGCACCTTTGAGACTAACTGAGAGAAAGAAGTTGTAGCATAAGCCTTCAAAGACTTGGTCTACTTCCTCAGATACATGGAAGTAAGCCAAGTCTACAAAAATTTATTCTACAATTCCTTTCTCTCAGTTAGTCTCAAAGGTGCTACAAGATCTCCTTGCTTTTAAATAAAACAAAACCTTGAAGTAGGGGAGGATTTAAGGAAGGGAAGATCTGCCATGCTAAGCTGGAGACAGGATCTGTTTACACATCCTTGCTTTTCATAGGGAATTCTTTGGCTAAGGAGCAAGGAGACTGAAGGAAAAGGGTGGCAATAAAGGGATGTATGGGATGGACTATGGGCAATAATCTATCTTCCTCACCTAACTAGCTCTCTCTCACACACACACACACTCTTTTCTTTCCCCTGGACTTCTGCAGGTTTAAATTATATCAGGGTTTATATCCTGATAGTGATATTTCACTTACGGCACATGTTACAAAGACAAGGAAGAGCTCCATGATAACAGACAAGCTGGTGAGTGAATGCTATAGAGTGGAATGTGGATTTTGATTTATTGGTATCAAATTTGAAATTAAAAATTAACAGCCTATTAATTTTGTCAAGTTGCCTGCCCTGAATCTGACCTAAAAGTGAATATAATTGGGCACGCTCACAGCAGGAAAAACAAGAATGCTGAATATGTTGCAGTACGTAGACTTACATGTTTTGTCTGTGATAACCCTCTTGTTTATGTTGTCTCAGGAGCATGATTTCCCCCGCTCCCAAATATATATAGGCGGGGAAAATAGTACTGTTATTGAGAAACTGAAATGCATGATGGCAAACCACTGAATATAAAAATAGTTTTGACCTGAGTTTATCAAGGTGATGGCACAGGCAGATTTTTTGCTCTTAAAGCTGGATCCACTTCAGTCATAGAAAGTGGGGAAAGGCTGATTTTATGTGCAAGAGGAGCTGGGAGCATGCTACCCTCCCCCCACACCCTTTATGCCCCCAGAATCAGTCCTCTGATATCACTCCCCAATCCAACATTTCACAGATAAAAACTTGGCCACATGCAGGCAGGCAATATCAGAGTGTGTTAAAGATGGTAGAAGTTATAAATGAGGAAGAACACATGAGCTAAGAAAGGCCACAGCACTTTGCCTACTGGGAAAGGCAAGATTCTGCCCATCCTCCCCTACTCCCACCCTGAGATAACTGAGTGCAAACTACTTTTGCACTCTGAACTCAGTTTGCAGCAAGGAAGTGTCTGTGTGTCTTGTCTGTCCATCCTTCCATCTCTTCATAGAATACAGTTAGGATGGGAGGGGCTCAGTCAGCCTGTGAACCTTGGTAGTTAGTGAGAAGAACATTTCTGACTTGTGTGCTGAGATGACAATAGTAATTGAGAAAGAACCCCCCCCCCAGCCATTCTCTACAGCCAGTGGCGTTGTTCGTAGACCTGGTCTACACATAAGGAGGGTGATAGAAAGCAGAGGTGGTAGAATGGACTGTACCATTTCAGACTAAAAATGTCAGTTGACAGTTTTCAGTCTTTTCCATATATTTTAGAGGCCTGTTGCCAATATTATCTGTGGACGTCATACAAAGATGTTTTCATTTGCCTAGGAGCCTAGGAGCCAGCATGGTGTGGTGATTTGAGCGTTAGGCTATGACTCTGGAGACTAGGGTTTGAATCCTGGCTCAAGCATGGACATTTCCTGGGCGATCCTGGGCAAGTCACACTTTCTCAGCCTCAGAGGGAGGCAAAAGCAAACCCCTCTGAACAAATCTTGCCAAGAAAACCCTGTGATAGGTTTGCCTTTGGGTCACCATAAGTTGGAAATGACTTGAAGGCACACAACAGTGATGAGGTGTTTCAATGTACTTATCACTTGTTTCTTTTTAACTTTTTGGTTGCTGCCTTTCAATTATAGAATCATATAGTTGGAAGAGACCACAAGGGCCACCCAATCCAATCCCCTCCCATGCAGGAATACACAATCAAAGCACTCCTGACAGATGGCCATCCAGCCTCTGTTTACAAACCTCCAAAGAAAGACTCCATCATACACTAAGGCAGCCTGTTTTGCTGCCAAATGGCTCTTACCATCATGAAGTTCTTCCTAATGTTTAGATGGAATCTATTTTCTTGTAGTTTGAATCCATTGCTCCATGTCCTAGTCTCTGGAGCAGCAGAAAACAACCTTGCTCTATCCTCAGTATGACATCCTTTCAAATATTTAAACATGGCTGTCATGTCACCTCTTAACCTTCTCCAGGCTAAACATACCCAGCTCCCTCATCTGCTCCTCATAGGGCATGGTTTCCAAACTTTCACAATTTTGGTCACCTTCCCATGGACACATTCCAGCTTGTCAATTTCCTGTCTTGTTTGATTTTCTAAACTGTCCTTGAAACTCTGCTGAATGGCAGAATATAAATATAATAAATTACTCCTTGTCAATTGAGCAGTAGTGCAGTGGAGGGAAATCTCAGTTCATTGACCCCATGTTGGTTTTATGTACAGAATGAATAGAGCCTGGGAATTGGAGGTGTTACCATGACAATGTGGGCCACAGGGATTTGTGGGCTATAGTCCAAAAAAGTAATATTTTTAAGCTCTGGTAAGGAGTATTCAGTACAGAGGAGCATTCAAAAATGGGATTGCCCACCAGCAGTCCAAAGTGGTTCAGCCCATATGAAGATTCCATGCTGTGAAGCCTTGCATTTTACTGCATGTGTTGACAAGGCCTAAGCATGGAGCAGGCTTATTCAGGCATGAACAGCCACAGAGCACTGTTCCTGTCCAAAGGCAGATGTATAGTGATCCTGTATGCTCATTGTATGAGTACTTAAAAAGCCCTTGAGTCCACAGAGTTGGAGGGAGGGTCCTCTCCTTCCTGAAAGCAGCATGTGTTGTGTCTCTGTTGGATCTAAGTCAAGTGTTTGTATGATCCTCAGCCTCTACTTTTCAAAGCATCTCATAACATTGTGTGCAGGCTGAGGAGCACACAAGACATTTTACCTAGGACCAACAGAGACATAACATTATTAAATTCCTAACTATGATCCCGAGAGTAGGAGCACTGTATGATATCACAACATCCTCCCCTGTCACTTGTCAGTATCCTGCCTCCCTTTAAAAAAAAAAAAAAAAAAAAAGGAGCTAAGCATGGTTTACTTGCACCATTGGCATGACTGTCTCAAATCACTGTTTGCAGCTATACTTAGAAAGGGATTGCAAACTCTGGTTTAAACTTTGGTTTAGCACCAACACCAGCGTATTCAAAAAGTTGTTCCACTGACAGGAGAAATTGTTCACAAGCTCATGAGCCCTTACCCCTCATTGGGTAATTTTGTCTGCAGCAGGTCTTAAAGGCCAAATAGAATTTGACATAAATCCAGAATACATGAAGTTTTCAAAAGCTAAAGTTCTGAATTTCAAAACTCTTCAAATTTTGAACTATAGTATTAGAGCTCTCTGGCACAGAATTCCAAGTACCACATGAAACTACAAATCCCAGGATTGCATAGAGTGGAGCTATTATAACTGTGTAATTTTGGATGTACCCTTTGTGTTTGAAATGAAGGACTTTGCTAAAAAGCTATGCCTTGTCTTGGTGAATAAATGGCATTGTGTTCTTCCACAGCAAAGATGCTGGGTTGCACTTGGAGGATTGATCAAGACTGTCTGCAGGTTCCGAAAGGCAATGAGCTATGTGTCACAGCGCAAACGCTTTGAAGAATTCCTCCGTCGGGAACTAAAAAATGACAAGGAAAGTATGTCCTGAATCTCCTGTACTCCACAGCATTGGTTCTTGGGAAGATCGTAGCAGAAATATCCCTAGATTTATTCTCTGCCCCTGCTTATTTAAGACAAAGAGAAAATGACTAGCCGGTGTAGGATTAAAGAAATTCATTAATCATATAGCTGACCACAGAGAATGAAATAAGCCTTGAGAGTCCAGAAATGTCTTGCTTGGTTGTTTGCTTTATGTACCTCCTGCTTTCTCACCAGGACCAGGACTCAAGGCAGTTTGCAAGATTAAAAGCATATAGAAATAAAAATAGATAAAAACAGGTAGAAATATAAATGGACAAAATGTTAGAACAATAAAATACAATTAAACAAATTATAATATTAAAACACTTCAAGTCAACCCCCATATCCACGGGACTCGTATCCATGGTTTCACTTATCTATGTCCAAAAAAATAGGTCCTTTCTACGCATTTTCTAGATCCTCCAATGCGATTCTACAGTATGTTTCTGCTGGAAGTTGGGCTGGAAGTAATTCATTCCAATAGGGTTTGCTATTATCCAGTTTCCCATAACCATGGTAAGTCCGGAAATGTGTCCCCTGCAGTTATGGTCTTTCTCTGTGTGTGATCTGTTAAAACATAATTTAAAAATATCTTAAAAAAAAAAAAAAAGGATAGCACCACTTGATTGAAGATTTCTTTCTCAGTAGCCAGTAGCCAATGAAAGGAAAGCAGAAATACACCATAGAGTCAGCATGGTGTAGTGGTCTGAGCATTGACTATCACTCTGGAAACCAGGGTTTGAATTCTTGCTCACCCATGGAAACCCACTGGTTGACCTAGGGCAAGTGACACTCTCTCAGCCTCAAAGGATGGCAAATGCAACCCCCCTTTGATCAAATCATGATAGGGTTGCCTTAGGGTCTCCCTAAGTCAGAAACGACTTGAAGGCACATAACAAGAAATCCACCAGGGAGGAGGTAAGCCAAGCCTCCCTAGACAGGAATTTCCACAACTTGGGAGCAGCGACCAAGAAGGCCTTCTCACATCCCAATTGAATATACCCATGGGAGTATCAGGACTTAGAGAAGGGCCTCCCACAAAGATCTCAGAGCTTCGGCAGCATCATTTGGAAAAATACAGTTCTTCAGATAGTCTTGCCCCAAGATGTATATTCAGAAATTGAAGCCATAAGACACAAACTCTTTGCCTCATTATCTTTAAAATTACCCATGGATCTGTACTGCTTTATTTTCTGGTCTTTACCAATAGTATTTCCTTACTTCAGCACTACCAAGATCTCCTAAGGTTTGAAATGGCTCCACAGCTGAAAACTGACCATTTCCATGAACCCCTTGCTATTGTCTCCTGTCTCTTTCTTCCATGTCATCTCTATGGCTCCCTCACCTCAGCAACAGAGGCAGTGGTGGGGAGGAGAGAATGACTGTAAAATTTAAATATTGGGGGTGGGGGAAGGGGCTTGGACAATTTGTTTTGTTCTTTTTTGTTGTTGTTTATTTCACTCTGTAGAGCAGAGCTTGGAAAAGTTACACTTTTGGACTACAACTCCCATATTCGCCCATGCTGGCTGATGGATTCTGTAAGTTGAAAAGCAAAAAAGTATTTTCCCCCCAAGCTCTGCTGCAGTGTGCCATGTACATGGATCTGCTATGATTATTACATGCTATGATTATAAGACTGCTATGATTATTAATTGCACTTTTGAAAGAGCTACCTTTAGCTGAGATCATGTGTCAAAAAGCTAATGCTTCTTGAGGTGGTTGCTGTTGTCATCTGGGGTGTGCTGTGGGCATGAATTATTCCACGACGTTCCCATTCAGAACACCTCTGGCTCTTGTCATGATGAAACTCATAACACTCCCAAGTCTCAACACACATTACTTTTCCTGAACATAGGAATTGCAACTTTGTTAGCAGCTCTTGGGGGCAACCCATGTTTGTAGGAAATCTTGTGATTAAGGTCTCGCCTTTTCTTTCTCTAGATATACCAGCACGTCTAAGCCTTAGTGGGCCTAGTGGGCGTCATGGTTCACCTTCAGGTGTATCAGAGGATGTTGAGGTGGTCCAAGTGAGGCGCAAGATCTTTGGGAACCGTATCATCTCTGTCAACTTCCTCGTTAATGACCTCTATTTTTACCTGGAGATGGAGAAGTGAGTGAGCCTGTCTTCTTTCTCCTGCTATGCTGTCCATGTTTCTTGCATTGCCAAAGTAGGACACTCCCCCACCCCACCAGCACCACATTTGACATGTGGACAAATGTGTGCCTCTCCCCATCCCATCCAGCTTAGTTCTTAGCCAAGTAGCAAGATGATAGATAGCCTTGCATCTTGGTCCATAGTCAGCACTGCCAGTGACCACTTCATTAAAAGATAAGTTTTGATTGGAGACTCTGCTAATTTTGTGTTTTCACTCATGATAAGCTGGCAACTGGCTAAAGATAGCCATTTTCTAGGTATTTAACAGTAGCTATTTGGCAGCATGGGAGGAGCTTCTTCCTGCACTGATTTCCCAGCAATTCACAGGATCTATATGAACCAATAAGGAACTAGTGCTGAGCAGAGGTTCAAAAAAGTTAGTTTTGGGGGTAACAACTCCTAGCAGCCCTCAGCAAGCATAGCCATTGGCCATGCTGGCTGAGGGATTTTCAGAGTTGTAATACAAAAAGAGTAACTTTCCCAAATGCATATATTGAAGGTACATTGCTGTTTTCCTCTTATCCAAGTGGGAAAAGCTCAGGGGAGGAAAACTCAACGATCTCAGCATGCTGTGGCAATCATTCTGATCCCAGCTCCAGGATCCAATTTACAATCACTGACTACAGTGCAATCCGGAAGACAAATACTAAAGAGCACATAACGGAATCTGCAGGGGAAAAGGGGAGACAAATCTCCGCGTGCTCTGTAGATAGTTTTTATTTATTATTTGAAACAAGCCCAACACGTTTCGGCCTATGTAATTGATTCAATGGCCTTCTTCAAGGGCCATGTAATAAAACAAATATAAACGTTAATGACAAATTGAAAATCAAAAGGACAACACATAATTACAATAATATCTATAAAACATTATAAATTATTGTTTCTGTATATTGTTTAAAAGGATATATATACCAATATATGTAACCAGCAGCAGAAATTTCTGGAGCTGAAAAATTTCTTTCCATTTGCTCGGCTGATAAACCACTAGAGAACCAAACTTGAAGTTTTGTTTTTTCTTTTACAGATGGTCAGGAAGAAGGGGAAGGAGAGCAGAGGGCGTCGGATAGCCTTCATGGGCATACGATGCAACCGGTCTAGGCAAAAAGTTTTTATAGACTGACTTTACAATATTGGGAGGAAATTAAGTTCTTCATTTAGTCCTCCTGGAATCAAAGATTTTAAATTTAAAATCCACCCTGCTTCTTTTTTCAACAGTGTCTTCTCATGGTTATTATTTTTTTTCTATAACCCAAAATTTAATGTCTGTTGCAGAATGGTGATATTCCAAAAAATTACTTACTAAGGGGGCACCTATTTTTTTCTTATAGTAGAGAGGTGTTCTATACAGTTTTTAAGAGATCTTGTTGTTATGCCCATGTAAATCTTTGGGCACTTGCATTGTGTAGCATAGATGACAAAATTCCTATTGCAAGTGGTAAAGTGGGCCAAAGTGAGCCTCTGTTTGTTAGTATGCTTTGTAAAGCCAGTCATTTTGGAGGTCTATGTGCAATAAACACAATGGCCATAGGGCTGGTATCTTGTAAGCCTGGCTGTACCCATCGGAGTGTCCATGGATGTTTGTTTTTGTTCCCTGAAATTGCTATTCACCAAAATGTCTCCCATGTTTTTGGTTCTTTTAAATGGGTTCTTTTGGTTCTTTTAAATCAGGGGATTTTCTGGGCAACCTGTAATGTTTTGAATGAAGTGCCAATGTTTTTTTAATGAATCTTGGTAAGCCCTTGGCAGCATGAGTGAAAGTAAGAGTACAATTACGATATTAGGATTGAGGTTTATCTTGGTTTTTTTTTTTTTTAGTACAGTAGTTCCAAATATGGCTTTTGAGATGCCCTATACAAACCTTGAGCCATCACATCAGGTGGACACCCTCTGTCTGTTAGTTGTTTAATCAGTATACAGTAGGACCCCCGTATCCACTGATTTACTATCTGCTGCTTCAGTTATCTGCTGTTGACAATGGCGGGGGGAAGTGAGAGGAGGAGGAGAGATCTCGCCTCTCTTCTCCCTTCCCCCATGATGGCTCTGTTGGCGGTGGGCAAAGGGAGAAGTGGAGGAGAGATCTCGCCTCCCCTTTCCCTTCCCCTGTGATGGCTCCGGGGGCGGGGGGTGAAGGGAGAAGTGGAAAAGAGATATCGCCTCCTTCTCCCTTCCCCCATGATGGCTCTGTTGGCGGTGGGCGAAGGGAGAAGTGGAAGAGCGATCTCGCCTCCCTTCTCCCTTCCCCCGTGATGGCTCCAGTGGTGATGGGGGTGAAGGGAGAAGTAGAGAAGAGATCTCACCACCCTTCTCCCTTCCCCCATAATAACTCCAGTGGTGGTGGTGGTGATGGGGGTGGGGGTGAAGGGAGAAGTGGAGATCTTGCCTCCCTTCTCCCTTCCCCCATGATGGCTCCGGTGGTGCCAGGTGGGGGGTGAAGGGAGAAGAGGAGGAGAGATCTCGCCTCTCTTCTCCCATTCTGTGTTCACTGTTATCCATGGATTTCTATATCTGTGGCGGGGGTGGGTGGGATGGAACCAATCCATTGTGGATACAGGGGTCCTATTGTACAGGTTTCCTTTCTGAAGTCACTTTCATTAGAGCGGTTATGATTCAAAGGAACAGCCCATAGAGGAGATTCCATCTAAGTGATTTGGGATGTGAGCTGTCAAATCTTAAATAGGTGTTTACATCTGTAGATTTTCTCTACAGGGATATTGTGAGATGATCCTTTGCCTTTTCAGCTTTTACATACAAAAAAGTGAATGTCTGTATTATTGATTTGTATATCAAATTGAACATTGATGCTTCTAGAATTTGTCCATCTATGGAATTCCATGATATTATTTTATTTTTCTCTCTAAATATAAACATATCATTTGGGGTTTTTTTTTGTTTTTTACTCACTTCCAGGACAGATGATTGCCCTTTCATACCTCCCCAAGTACAAATTGGCCACCTCTGGGACCCTGAGATATCCCACAACCACTTGCCAATAAAAGTTGTTTTCAAACATAAAAGTATTTTTTTAACTGGCCTATTTCAGCCAGGGAGGGTAAAAAGTGAGAGGGAGGGTGTCTCACTTCTCTGCTGTCTAAAGTTTGGTGTATGGTGGTCAAAGCCTCCTCTTGAGATATATTGGTGTAGAGAGATCTCACATCCAAAAAGACTAGCAAGTCTCCCTCCTCCAACCTTAAGAGGTGTTATTTTATTAACAAAGTCTGTAGAGTTCCCTTTATATGATGGAATTTTGGGTACATAAGCATTTAGAAAATGATCCATAAATTGAGCCAGTGGTTCCCCTTCTTCCTGACCATCTCTCTCTATATATATATATTTTAAACTTCAAGCCTGGTTTTCTAGTGGTTTATCAGTCCAAAAAAGGAAAGAGATTTTCTAGCTAACAGAAATTTCTGCTGCTAGATGCATCTATTGGTACGTATAGGTTTTTAAATAATATACAGAACGTATAATTTATTATGATGTTTTTGTAGATATTATTGTAATTGTGTATTGTCCTTTTTGATTTACAATTTGTTTTTATAGGTCCCATTGAGAGTAATCAAGTGCTTAACTATCTGGCTTTTTTTCACTGAATGGAGACTGTCCAACTGATTCAGACTGGTATTCCCCCCCATGCCCATTGTAAGGTATTGTACAGTTTCCAGAGATATTGGGCAATCCTGATTGGATTTCAAAAGAGGCACTTGATTGGCATTGTCAATGTGTGCAGCTCCATTGTTCGTCACTTCCAGGCCATTTAAGGGCTTGTATTTATACAACCCCATAAAAAAAAAAAAGGAATGCCTCTCACTAATGACATTTTGCAGCATCTGCAACCTGTCCTAATGGTTTTTCTGCCCCCTTGACCTTCGCATCCTGGCTTGTGAACATGGTGGCCATGAGTGATTTACTCACCTTTGCACTTACCTCAATTTGCTCCCTCCAACCTTATTTTTTCAAAACAATGTCCAAGGTGCCATTGAGCAAGTTTTCAATTGAGCTCAAAAGTAAAAAACAAAACAAAAACCCAACACCCCATTTTCTTGCCTTAGCACTTACTCGCTAAGGCAAAAATCAACAGCGGACGCTTGGCTTGTTAGCAAGCCCCGCACCCTGTTTTTGTATGGCCAGTCAGATTTGTGCTTTCTCTCATTTGGGCAAGCACATCAAATCAACTCGCTTGTCCTAATGAGCAGGTATGTGCACCCCCTTGCTGCTTTTAAAAAGAAATGGAGAAAGCTGCAAAGGCTTTTTTGGCAAGGTTTTTGGCTTTTTTTTCCCCCCCCTCTCCTTCACAATGCATTGAAAATCACATGGAATGCCATTAGGACAGGTAGGATTCTCCTCACATTGCGTGAGGAGTTTTTTCACTGTTTGGACAACCTGTAAGAGTCATTACCAGGGCCCAGAGGGTGAAAGTCATTTTCATATCTGCTCTTTGCACGTAAGCCATAGGCTTTGCACTCATCATTCTAAGCACATGGGGCCTTTTAAACCCTCCAACAGAATAACATTCCCCACCCAGAGGTGTTTCCTTCACTCCAGGGGACAGCCCCCAAGTTAGAAAAGGGCTATATATAGGCCAGAAAGCGGGCAACACTCTCTCTCCTCGAACTGATTTCTTTCACGTTGGAGACACTCTGGAGACATTTAAGGTGATTTCTTTCACCTTGGAGACATTTAAAAAAACCTTTAGCCTGTAAGCTCCTGCAGAGAGCTAATGCCTAGGAGAGCCTTCCCCCTGAAACCAGTAAACCCAGTGTGCTGTTCTTCACAGCCATTGAATCAATTACATAGGCTGAAACTCATTTGGCTTGTTTCAAATAACAAATAAAGATAATCTCCATTGCACTTGGGGACTTGTCTCCCCCTTTTACCTGCAGATACAGTGCAATCCCACCTTAGGTTTAGTGTTGTGCTGTTCTCAGTGCTACCCATTTACCTTCCTGTGTTCTGCTTCTTACTGTGTCTCTTTATTCCTTCTACAGGTTTTTTCACGTGGCTGACTCAGTGGTAGTGTTGGCAGCCCTTGGGTTGTATACAGAGAAGGATATTGCCTTTCTGAAGAGCAAAGTGGCCACCATCAATAAACTTTTTCTGAATTCAGATATCCCACCTAAACTGAGGGTAAGAGGCCTGGGAGTAGGTTTTTCCAGGGCAATGAGATTCCTTTCCCTCTACAGAGCTACAAAGTGAAGACACTTTGGGTTCTAGTTAAAGGCAAACTATAGGCTAAAGACAAAAGATAGGGAGCTGGGAGTGCAGCCTGAAATTTTGAAGATAGTGAGGCCCTTGTGAAGTGGTTGCCATTTCAATATTGTCAGTCATTGTACAGCAATGATAATGATTTGTAGCTTTTGTGATAAGGATATGCATGTTGCTTATTGTGATATTCTCTGGCACTAGCACAATAACTTTGAGAACGGGGAGCGATCCATGCTCACCCACCCACATTTAAAATGTGATGTGAGGGAGGGCTGATTCAGGGTTTGAACTGCTGGCATATCCATGTATAAGGCAAGTGGTGAAGCCAGGCTTACTCTGTGGCAAAAACACCACTCTAGTGCAACCAAACTCCTTGCAATTGTCTTTCCAGAGACCTGCAGGCTCCAGCATTCTGTTCAGCCCATAGTTTATAGGCAGCCTATCACAGGTTAGAGGCCAGGCATATCAGGGTGTTCTCTTTTGAAATGTCTTTCTTTATTCCTGTCCAATTGTGGATGCATTTACTTACAGCCCTCCTCATGCTATGGGTTCTCTTCCATGGCCAGGTCAACCTCACAGAGGCACAGGTGGTTCAAATCCGGAATCAAATAGCTGAAGGTCAGGTGAACAGGACTCTTTATCATGGTGCTATCATCTCTGTCTTCCCAATTTTATTATTCTTCTGGAAGAAGTAAGTGTCTCTCGGCTTTAGATTCGGGCCATGGGTGTGCATAACTGTCATGATCATGAATGAAACTGTCTTGAGATGCACTCTTGGGAGAAAAGCGGAATATAGATAAAATGACTGATTGATTGACTGAAACCAATGTGTGTGGGTAGGGATATAAACACAGCATCTGAATCAGGCCCAGAGTTCTCTTTGCAAGTTAGCAGAACCAACCTTACCACTAGGCAGGATAAAGCTTCAAACAGAAGATTTTGTGTGTCATGAAAAGGCAACAGAATAAGTGTTGGTTACAGTATGACTCCTGTATCCACAGGACCAGTATCCACAATTTTGGTTACCCATGTCCCAAAAAAATAGGTCCTCTCTAGGCATTTTCTAGGTCCTCCAGTGTGATTCTATGGTGTGCTTCCACTGGACGTTGAGCCAGAAGTCATTCATTTAAATATCATCTGTGGTTTCCTGTTTCCACAGTAAGTCAGAGAACGTATCTCTTCCCCCCGGATATGGGGGTTGTACTGTATTCATTTTGTCACTATTGTATTTTTAATGTCTGGGATGAAAAGAGACACTTGCAGGATTTTCTGTCTCTTGGCACAAAATAATGTGGCTGATTTGGGGAACTAAGCATGTTGTCTCTAAGGAATCAGGGTGGTACTTTCTGTTCTCCCTCAGGCAGCAAAATGTCTTTAGTCAGCCCTGAAACCTAGGCAGCATATTGCCAGTGTGGGCTGAATCCAAACAGGAAGGCCATCTGCAAGGCGGGTTGGCTAAAATAAAAGGAATTGTTATTATTTGCTTATTAATTATGCCTGGATAAAAGAAGAACCAAATAATTACCACCCAGCCAGCCTAACATCAATACTAGGAAAGATTCTAGAGCAGATCATTAAACAGATGGTTTGTAACCACTTTGAAAGGAATGCCGTGATCACTAAAAGTCAACATGTGTTTCTCAAAAACAAGTCGTGCCAGACTAATCTTATCTCTTTTTTTGATAGAGTCACAAACATGATAGATGAAGGGAATGCTGTGGATGTAGTGTATCTTGATTTCAGTAAGGCCTTTGACAAGGCCTCCATGATATCCTTGTAAAAAAGTTAGTAACCTGTGGGCTAACAATGCAACTGTTAGATGGATTTGCAATTGGTTGACTGACCGAACACAAAGGGTAGTCATCAATGGTTTCTCTTCATCATGGAGAAAAGTGACTAGTGTGGTGCCACAGGGTTCTGTCCTGGGCCCAGTGCAATTCAACATCTTTATCAATGGCTTGGATGAGGGAATAGGGGGCATGCTTATCAAGTTTGCAGATGACACCAAATTAGGAGGGGTAGCTAATACCTCAGAGGACAGGATCAGACTTCAAAATGACCTTAACAGATTGGAGAGCTGGGCCAAAACTCAATTTCAGCAGGGAGAAATGTAGGCTACTACACTACACTTGGGCAGTAAAAATGAAATGCACAGATATAGGATGAGTGACACCTGGCTTCATGGCAGTACATGCAAAAGGGATCTAGAAGTCTTAGTGGACCAGAAGCTGAACATGGGTCAGCAGTGTGACATAGCAGCTAAAAAAGCCAAAGCAACTCTAGGTTGCATCAATAGGAGTATAGTGTCTAGATAAAGGGAAGTAATAGTGCCACTGTATCCTGCTTTGGTCAGACCTCAACTGGAATACTGTGTCCAGTTCTGGGCACCACCATTCCTGAAGGATATTGAGAAGCTGGAACGTGTCCTGAGGAGAGCAACCAAAATGGTGGGAGGTTTGGAAGCCATGCCCAATGAAGAGTGGCTTGGGGAGCTGGGTACGTTAAGCCTGGAGAAGAGAAGGTTAAGAGTGATATGATAGCCATGTTTAAATATTTGAAGGGATGTCATACTGAGGATGGAGCAAGCTTGTTTTCTGCTGCTCCAGAGACTAGGACACAGAACAGGAAAACTACAGGAAAAGATATTCCACCCAAACATTAGGAAGAACTTCTTGACAGTAAGATCTGTTCAGCAGTGGAATGCACTCACTGCCTCTGAGTGTGGTGGAGTCTCCTTCTTGGGAGGTTTTTAAACAGAGGCTGGATGGCCATCTGTTGGGAATGCTTTGATTGTTTATTCCTGCATGGCAGGGGGTTGGACAAGATGGCCCTTGTGATCTCTTCCAACTCTATGATTCTTTGATTCTCTTATAAGCAGATTCATGTGAAAGCTGTCTGCTTAGAATTAGTTTCAAAGTGTATGTTAAATGAAGAGACAGTATTTTTAAGGAAGTATTTGATAACTAAAGAGGGATGGGATCTGCTGACTACAGTAAGAGGAGTTAAGGACGTGAAACCAGACCCTATCAGTTTATTGGTAAGAATATAGTAGAATGGACAAGGAACATGCCAGGCAAGCCTAGCTACTTGTCTCTGCTTCTGCTGGACAGAACATAACCACAGTAGAAGTAGAGCTCCTAATAAAGTGGGGTTAGACTTCTGTTCATATTAGCACAAACTTACCTCATTCTGCAAGGCTGCAAATTAACATTTTTGGTAGAGGTAAACAAGGCCTTAATCTGGATGCATGACCAGGTGCGCACAGGGCACTGAAGGAATGTACAAGCCTAGTTACACGTTATTCCACTTCCAACCATAAGCTGGTAATAGTTTGGTTGTGCAAAAACAGCCCTCACTCACCTGTAGCAAATATCACATACCCAAACAAACCAATCCATTTGTAAATCCATGCAGCCTTTATTCAGTTCTGTTCAGTGCGGCTCTCACTCTAGTCCAGACCTGCACAACTCATCAAGCCAAGTGCAAATCCAGCCACCCAGCATGTATGGCTGCCAGCAGGAGCTCAAGGAAACTTTGGGCTGATTTGTCTGTCCCATTCCTTGAGACTGTCACAGCCAACAATTTTTTTAATCAAATGTTTTAGATTTGGCTTTCTCAATAAAAGATATCCATCCCAATCTTTCCTTTGCAGATATTGTCACTGGAGGGTAATGAGGGGCTTCAAAAAATTAAAAATAGAAAAAACAGTAGTTACTCCTCCATCACTACCACTTTCCAGAAAACAATCTAGGAAACTCAGTGGTTACAGTGGAGGTAAGCGGAGTATGCAGCTTCCATGTTCTCTTGTAAAGGGTGTGTATGTGTGTATCTGTTATTGTTGTGTGCCTTATCTATACCATACAATAAAACAAAACGAAAGGGAATCCTTTAACATTTTCTATTATATTGCATTGTAAAGACTTTCAAAGTACCTGGAATGCACTGTTACCATATATATATATATATATATATATATGCAAATTACGTTCCAGTGTGCCATTGTTGTTATTTGCCAACAAGTCAACTTTGACTTATAGTGACCCTAAAAATGAGAGACTTCCAAGAGTCCCAGTCATTAACAGCAATGCTCAGGTTTTGTAAACTCGGGGCTATGTGTTCCTTTGTGTTTTGCAAACTCAGGGCTATGTGTTCAATCCATCTATAATGTGGCTTTCCTTTTTTCTTACTATTTGCAACTCTGTCAAGCATTATAATCTTTTCTAATGATGATAATTCAATTTCCAGTCATTTCATTTTATGTCCAAAGTACAATAGCTCAATAAGACTTCAGGGAAAACCCATCATTATAAACTTAATCCAAGTTTATGCTCCAGCTACAGAGATAGAAGAAGTTGAAAGATTCTATGCTGAGTCCAGGAGGAAATTGATCACATACCAAAACAGGACTTCTTGTTAATCATGGGCGGTTGGAATGCAAAAAGGAAATAGAGCAGAAAGAAAGATTTTAGGACAATTTGGCCTACAATCAAGAAATGAAGCAGGAGACCAACTGACTATTTTAGAAGATGCACTAGGGATCATATTGCAAACATACGTAGGATAATGGAGCACACTAAAGAATTTCAAAAGAAGAACAGCCTGTACTTTATAGATTATAACAAAGCCTTTCATTGCATAGATCATGAAAAACTATGGATTGCTCTTAAGAAAATGGATGTGCCACAACATTTGATTGTCCTGATGCATAATGTGTACTCAGGACAAGTGGCTACTGTGGAGAAAAGTGGCATATAAATAAATAAATAAAGTAAAATAAACTAGGACAGAATACAGTAGTCCCGCCACATTCGTGGGGGTTAGGGGCGTAAGACTCCCGCGAATGTGAAAAAAAACATGAATAAAAATACGCCTCCCCACCACCCGCCTGGAACCCTTCCAAAGTGGTGATGGGGCTTTTGAAGCCTCGTAGCTGCTTCTCAGCCACCACTACCCTGCCCTCCCAAAGCTGCTACAGGGCTCAAGAAGCCCCATTGCCACTTTGGAAAGGGCGGGGGGTGGCAGGCAGGCAGCAGGGAGGCTTCTCAGCAATCATGGCTTTCATGTCAGCAGTGTGAGGAATGCAACTGGAGCTCTCATCCAAATGTTAAGGAAGCCACCCATGGTGCTAAGCCCTAGATTTTACGAAGTCATGAGATACAAAGAAACAAGTTTGAACTATTTTTTAAAAAGCGAATTCTTCTAGTCTTCAGCAGTTCTTGCTGTTAACATATATTCCGGCTTCTTTTTGCAGCCAGGATGGCTAGATAGAATGAAGATGAGATGCTCTGATTCTGGGGGCATGTATCAAACTGCCAACTATTTTCCTAGTGTGTACCCTGAGAAATAATTATGCTTTACTATTTTCTGGGCATATACGAATAGTATTCTCAACATAGCAGACAACATATTCTAAATCAGCCAGTTCTCATTTCATTCGATTTATTATTTTTTAGGGGGGTATTGTTTTATAGTTGTTGTTGTTTTGTCTTTGAGGAATGCCAATAAAAATTTTCAGAAAAGGAAAAGGATGATCAACCTGAGGATAATGGGACAGAGGACACAATAGGGGAAATCCAGCACAGAATAACCAAAGAGATAGTACAGGAATACCTTCTTAATCTAAATGAATTTAAATCTCCAGGACCAGATGAACTACATCCAAGAGTATTAAAAGAGCTGGCAAATGTAATCTCAGAGCCATTGGCAATAATCTTTGAGAACTCCTGGAGAACAGGAGAAGTCCCAGCAGATTGGAGGAGGGCAAACGTCCCCATCTTCAAAAAGGGGAAAAAAGAGGATCCCAACAATTATCGTCCAGTTAGTCTGACATCAATACCAGGGAAGATTCTAGAGCAAATCATTAAACAGAGAGTCTGTGAACATTTAGAAGGCAATGCCATAATCACAAAAAGTCAACATGGGTTTCAGAGGAACAAGTCATGCCAGACTAATCTGATCTCTTTTTTTGATAAAGTTACCAGCTTGGTAGATGAAGGGAACGCTGTGGATATCACATACCTTGATTTCAGTAAGGCCTTTGACAAGGTTCCCCATGACATTCTTGCAGACAAGCTTGTAAAATGTGGCTAGACAAGTTAACTGTTAAATGGATTTGTAATTGGTTGACCGGCCGAACCCAAAGGGTGCTCCACAGTGGCTCCTCTTTGTCTTGGAAAGATGTGACTAGTGGGGTGTCACAGGGTTCTGTCCTGGGCCCAGTGCTATTCAACATCTTTATCAATGACTTGGATGATGGAATTAGGGGCATACTTATCAAATTTGCAGATGACACCAAATTAGGAGAAATAGCTAATATTCCTAGAGGACAGGATCAAAATTCAAAATGACCTGGATAGACTGGAGAGCTGGGCCAAAGCTAACAAAATGAAATTCAATACAGAGAAATGTAAGGTACTGCACTTAGGGCAGAAAAATGAAATGCATAGATATAGGATGGGGGAGACCTGGTTGAATGAGACTATGTGCAAAAGGGATCTAGGAGTCCTAGTAGACCACAAGTTGAACATGAGTCAACAGTGTGATGCAGCAGCTAAAAAGGCCAATGTGATTTTGGGTTGCATCAATAGAAGTATAGTGTCTAGATCAAGGGAAGTAATAGTGCCACTCTATTCTGCCTTGGTCAGGCCTTGCCTAGAATACTGTGTCCAGTTCTGGGCTCCACAATTCAAAAAGGATATTGACAAATTGGAGCGTGTCCAGAGAAGGACAACTAAAATGGTGAAAGGTCTGGAAACCATGCTTTATGAGGAAAGACTTAGGGAGCTGGGTATGTTTAGCTTGGAAAAAAGATGGTTAAGGGGCAATATGACAGCCCTGTTTAAGTATTTGAAGGGGTGTCACATTGAGGATGGAGCAAGCTTGTTTTCTCCTGCTCCAGAGACTAGAACATGAAACAATGGATGCAAGCTTCCAGGAACAGAGATTCCACCTAAGCATTAGGAGGAACTTTTTGACAGTAAGAGCTGTTCGGCAGTGGAACGCACTCCCTTGGAGCGTGGTGAGGTCTCCTTCCTTGGAGGTCTTTAAACAGAGGCTGGATGGCCATCTGTGGGGGGGGGATGCTTGGTTGTGTGTTCCTGCATGGCAGGGGTTTGGAGTGGATGGCCCTCGTGGTCTCTTCCAACTCTACAATTCTATGATTCTATGATTCTATTCCTCAACACACAGAGAGATAGCAATTTTTGCTGGTCTCATGGAAACTCTTTTTGCTTCTCTTGAAATTCCTCAGATGTTTCCCCAGAGCAGAAACCTTCAGATTAAATGTTTTGCTTCTGAAAAAAACATGGTGAGAACTCTAAGCTTCCTCCAAGAGTCCCCAAGGTGGCAATGTTGCACCATTGGTTTTGTAGGAGCAGTTTCAGATACACTGAGGAAGCTTATGAACATACTTTTCAAAGGATGTGTTTCAATTCCAGTTACCTAAAAGGGATGCAGATGCCACTTATTAATTATTAAGCATGTGGCTATTCCCCCAGAAAGATGCATTACTGGCCCAGCCACATCTGAATTAGTAGGGTTTTTTAGAAAGTACATCTCACCATTGAAGTAATTATAGAATCACTGAGTTGGAGGCTGCATTGTAAAACATCCAGTCTAACCCTCTATTCATTACAATACAGGAAATTGAGAGCTAGAGAATCTACAACAGATGTCTAGTCTTGACCTGAAGATCTCAAGTGATGGGGAAAGCCCACCGCCTTCCTTCTTCTAAAGTTTGAGTGGACTCTCGCTTTAACTGAAGCTCTTTATTTCAGGGATGGGCAAAGTACAATCTGTGGCCTGCATATTTCCCCTGCTCCCCAGCAACTTCATTCCCAGTTTTTTGATGGGGGAGCCTTCCTCAGGTCTAAAGTAGGCTTCAATGCCTGTGAAAATGTCCTGAACTAGCCAGTTACCCCCTTTAGGCTTCTGGAGGTGTGATTAGCCATTTCTTGGCCTCTCCATAATTATGGGAGTGGGGGTAAAAAATTGCAGGTGCAGGGGCAATTGTAGCCTTCTTGGGGTCAACCAGTGGGAGAGTCCCCCCACCTTAGAAATTGCCCACAATTCTTTTAAGTCATCTACTCATGCTCTCGGTGGTAGCAGAGAACCAATAATTATACATACCAAATCTTCCAGTATTTGAAAAATGTTCCTTGCCCCCGACTGCTGCCTAAAAATGCCCAGTTCCTCTAATTTCCTCCTTGTTTTCTGTCCCAGTGAGTATTTCTGTTGCTCTAAGCCTCTTCATATTTGTATCTAAAGGGCAGAAGGCTCATCCACATTAGGTCTGAATAGTAGAGATATTATTTCCTGTGATTTTCTTTTTGAGGGCTCTATTAATACAATTTACAATCATATCGGCCTTTTTCTGCAGCCTCATCATGGTACTGACTCATATCCAACTTATGACCAACTGAAATCCTGACTTCCTTTTCATTTATCCTATTAGCAAGTGAAATATCCGGTGTCCTCTAGAAGCACCGAAAGCACTTTCCCTTTTCCTATATTGACTGTTTAACATTTTTGGCTTCTAAACCTATCTCCTTTATAATACTACCTACTTTAGGCTTCTTGAAATCTGAAATCATCGCAGAACATTTTCCCATTTTGGCAATTTGCTATAATATAGCTTTTAAGCATGTTTTTATCTGTAATATTTTTCATGTATCCTATCTGGAGACAGCTGGATATAATAGTTTGGAGAACAGTGAATATTAAGACCAGGAAGTGTTATATTTAGCTTTGTTATTATTATTTTAAACAGAAGACCACCCAATCATCAGATATACTGTCCTAAAAGGAATCCAGCTGTTACTGCCTCAGCCTAGGTATGAAGTGGAGGAAATACCTGGAGAGAAATGTAAGTTATAATGTTGCAGCGATATGGTGGCCTCTGAGCTGGGCAGATGCTGGCTGTTTGGAAGCCTCTTACAAAAAATAGTTGGACATTCCTTCTTTTCCCCTAGATTAATGTTTAACCATTTAACAACCCTCAGAAAAGCCTTCATTGCTCTCTGTTTTCAAGCCATGCCTTCAGCTTACTTGGGGAGGTGAGATATAAAGGGATCCTCTTGAAGCAGTGGTTATGTATTTGTGGTTCTGAGGAGGCAGAAGATCTACATCATCATTTACTATGCTATCCATTATACAATACAGTGACCCCAGGACTTGTTACTTAGCTCTAATGCTGTAGTTCAGGGAAGTGCATCAGAGAATTCTTAAGTAGTTCGTCAAACTAAAAGTCCCCAAATACTGCAGGATGAAGTGATGGCAACTAATGTGATATCAAACTGCTATAATTGTGCAGTGAGGAAACAGACAGTCAAGAGCAACCTGGAAATGTACAGCAGTCCCATTGCTAGGGAAGCTGGGACTTTGAATGTACATCCAGTTGGTCAGCTAGAAGGAGGCCAGGCTGAAAAATTAAAGCAAACAAGACCAAATAGATCAAACAAGGAGCTTGATTCTGACACTGGGCGGTCACAATTTATTTCCACCCATCCCCTGACTAACTAGCCACTAGAATAATAAAGTGGAGGCACAATTATGGGCAGCTACGGTATTTGGCAATTATCTATATAGTGCCTTGCTTAGCTGGTGATGAAAGAGGAAATACATATACATCTTTAAAAATGATTCAAGTGACTGGCATGGAGGAGGCCTCAAATATAATATGTCTCTTTTTTCTTTCATCAGCTTCAGTTGGAAGCATAGCCGCTTTTAGAAAGTCCTCATCTGTCACCTATGCCTCACAGAGACGGTAGGTGTCTCCTAAAATGTTTTATCTCCTATCCAGACTTGAATTGAGTGTCTTTAGGCTGTGAGCTCCACTGCCTCCTAGCAAAAGCATGTGAGCTGGGCAAGCAAACCTACCATTCTGGTCACCCAGCATACCCGCCCCCAAACCAAAGTAAAAGGTTGTGGGGCAATTCTCTCCCCCCCCCTCGCAAAATGGCTAGCTTTGCCTTTGCTGTTTCTGTCTGCTCTCCATATTATGTAAAGAAACCTCACACTACACATGTCCAATTTCAAGCCTTTGAAAGTGTAAGCTTCCTGCTAAGGCATCCCAGGAACTGTAGATCAGCCCTCCTCAGCATTGTGCCCTCCAGCTGTGCTAACTACAGCTCCTATGACCAAGGACCATGCTGGGCAGGTCAGATGGGGTTGCAGTCCAACACATCTAGAAGGCCGGTGTAGAGCTATGGAGGGTCTGAGAAGACAGTGTAGAAGTGTAGAGTCAACGTGGATTTAAGCTGGTTTTCAGTGTATGGTACAGAAGCTCACTCTGTGCATAAGTTTCACTTTATTATTCTGGTACAGTTTTGACTCAAGCCCATGACCTCTGATGCCTATTCCTCTATACACTCATCTGCAGGCAGTGCTTCTCTGTTGTCTTTAGACCCAGGATGGCTAACAATTCTGCACTGGGTGAGGTGTAGGTGGTTGTGGGTGGGGGATACCACTTCTTGAGGAAGAATTGAGGCACCAAATCATGAAGCAGTTGAAGTCAGTTTGCACGTTGTGCAGGTCAAGCAAGACACCGCCTCTGTCAGGTACCCAACTATACAATTACATGATTATCCCATTGTCCCTCCATTTATGTCAGGGCCCTAAATATGGCCCACTCACCACTTTTATCCTCACCATAGTCCCAAGACTGAGGAAGTGGCTGGTCCAAAGCCCGTTCCTGATCCAGTAAACTTCACAGCTGAGGCAGCATTTGAACCGGGTCCTCCCATTTGTATGTCTGGAGTCTAGCCATGACATGGCACTAGAAGGGGCAGGATGGTACAGAGATTTTTGCCTTATGGGAAGTTATACTGAGTGAGACCACTAGAGATCACTAAGTTCAATATTGTCTACACTGACCCTCAGACAGGAGTCTTTCCCAGCCCTACCTGGGAGATGTCAAGGACTGAACTCAGACCTCTCGCATGCAAAATATGTGCTCTGCCACTGAGGTATTACTCTTCCCCCTAATTAAGTTGAATTGGTGGCCCTTTACTCAGCTATTTTGATAGCTGAGCTATCAAAATGCATAGCTAAAGAAAAGAGAAACTGCAGCTTTCATCATTCTTTCTGCCCAGTCTTGCAAGGGGCCCTGGAATAGTTTCATTTTGAATAGTACAAGGACTGAAAAAGGTATTAGTGCCTCTGCTCCTCATGTGACTATAGGATGTTTATATATGGATGTCTCTCCAGCCTTAGCAGGGGCAAGAAGAGATAAGGAGCAAAAAAATATCAGGGCAAGGACATCATTCAGCTCACTTGTCCAACATCTTTGTTCTAGGTTGTCCTTTTTGTTATTCTAAATTCTTTGGAGAAATATGCTACTGTGACTAGTGATATTGCTGAAAGATTCATATTTTCCAGAAAGGAAATACATGTTTCAGCAAAATCACTCATGGGTTCCTAATGCTGGCTTGACATACAAGTCAAGGATTACTACCACCCTCCCCACTTCATTCATCCCATGCAGACTCCTCTAAAACGTCTATCCTTTTCCTCCTACTCACCTTGCTGGTTGCTGTCCCTGGTGATAAGACATAAGTGTACCTGGTAAAAGTAGTTTTCTTGAGGACTACTGCTCTTTGCAGTAGCATGTTTCAAACCTACATTTCCTAGGTGCGCTTGCACCAGTGCACTTCACAGAATTGCCATGGGAGCCAGAGGACCCTTTCATATTACACCAATGACAGTGCTATCATTGATGATTCCGCTTCAACTGCCATGGCTGCATACTATGGAATCCTTGGGTTTGTTGTTTGGGGAGGCATTAGAGGAGCTCTCTGGCTAAGAATTCTAAATGCCCCTTCCTCAACTGCAAACCCCAAGTTTCTATAGGATGGAGATGTCAGTTAAAGAGTAACCAAAGTGTGATTGGGCCCAGAATTTAAGAGAAAGAAGTATCTGGCTGTGTGAAGTTGAAGGCTTTCACGGCCAGCATCCATAGGTTTTCCATGTTTCCCCCCCCCCCCCCGGGCTATGAGGTTGTGTTCTGGAAGAGTTTTTTTCTGACGTTTCACCTGCATCTGTGACTGGCATTCTCTGAAGATGCCAGCCACAGATGCAGGCAAAATGTCAGAAATAAACTCTTCCAGAACATAGCCTCACAGCCTGGAAAAAAACCAAGGAAAACCTATCTGGCTATGGGTGGTGGTTGTGGACTAATGGGTTGGTCACATGTGAGAGGGAGGAGGCTTATTATGTGACAGTGCTTTGGGATATATTTGCAAGAGGCCACAGAGGGATCAGATTCCTCCTGAGTTTCAAACGACAAACTGATGGAGCCCAAGTTGGGATTGTAGATTGATTTCGGAACAAACCAAGGGATTTTCGAGGTTTGAGGGAAGATTCTTTGGGTTTCGGTTCCTGGTCTTAGGGGGTGACTTTAATACCAGCTGTGGCAAATTTATGTTGCTGCAAAACTTGTGGAAGTACTTCCTAACCCTGCCAATGAATTCCAATGTTCCCACAATGAAAGGAATTTCAGTTTTCCCCAAATGGGACTGACTTCCTGACAACTACAGCAATGTCATTTCTGCTTTGCCACATTGTATTTTACAGAAATTTAGCATGGGACTTTTAAAGTCTCAACATGTTACATTGGCTGGAACAGAGAAAGTACCCAATGGAGACATTTTTGGTTTTGGAGGGGAAACAATCACTTTATGAAAAATGAAATTTGGGGACGTTGTTTACAACTACTCAAGTGACATCATAGAATACCTACCTTGTAGGCCTAGTTCTGTGTGGCTTCTGCAACAAAATAAAATTTTGGGGAACTAAATTGTCTCATTGTACTACAAGACTGTACAAAAATGGAAAGTGATATTCTCAGGATCCCATAAATGCTAACTAATTTTGTGCCGGCTGCAATATTCCTTTGTTTGTATCAGAGTTCTATTGCAACCAATTTGGCTAGACACGTTTGGGGCACATAGCCATGGTCAGCTAGTGCCAGTGGATTAGCTCTTTACTAATCCATCTACATATCTCCTAACTATTATATGCTCCAAGAGAGGTGAAAGGGCTGCATGTCTCAGCCTGGAAATATTAAAGATTACTTTTATGTTCTTCTGTTCACAAACCAAGATGGATTATTTTTATGTTCTTCTGAATAGAGCATCATCATATATAGATTTTCAAAAAAGAATGTCAACATGACAAACGTCGTAATCTTCCTTGTCTGGGCATGATGGAAAATATTATAATGCCACCAGCCATTTTCTCACCAGAGGATAAAACTCTGCTATAGGTCAGTATAACTGCAACAAGTCCCAGGGCTGTAGCAGGTCAGATGGAAGATGTTTTTTGTACTGTGTAATAAAAGTATCATCTCTTTCCTGTGATTTTTTTTTGTTGTTGTTCATCCTTGCAGCAGCTGCCCCTTAAAAAAAAACAACCCTTTCAACATAGCAAATGTCATATTTCAATAGTAAGGACAGAGATGTCAGTGTAGGTGTTTACATACTCAACCATGGGTGTGAATCACAAAAAGGCCCAAAGACTTACTGTAGGTCTCTTCTAGATGAGGTGAAAAAATGTGGACTGCTGCACATTAACGCAAAATTGCAGCAGCGTTCATTTCTCTCCACGTTTTTTGGCAAGATCCCTAGTATGTGAAGTTATTTGTGTTTGAAGTTAAATCTAAGATGCAGAGGCATGATCTTCTGCTTGAAAAAGCTGCTTGGTCACCTCATGGATGTAAAAATACATGCAATCGCTACCATGAAACTCCAAAATAGCTCCCCACACATGTCCAACCATTCAGCTTTCCACTTCCAGAATGCACCACACTGCAAATTGGTTGTCCAAACAGGTGATAATGCACATTTCCACGTATTTTTTAAAAAAAAACTTCAGGGAAAGCCGCAAAGGCTTTTCTCACGCCGTTTTTGGCTCCCCTCCTTCCAAAAATGGCAAATCACCACAGGATCTCATTGGGACAAAAGGTATTCTCTTCAAATTCTATGTGGAGTTTTTCCACCATCTAGACAACACCTTACACTTCAGTACAGTTAAGTATGGAAAGCAATGTGTATATTTTAAAGACACTGGATACTTTTTGTATGTCATTCTAACAATTGCTATGTTTTCAGAAGAGATATTAAAAATTATGATTGTTTATAACAAGTAATTCATAAACACAGAGCTTGGAAAATTGGGCCCACAACTGACCATGGTGGTTGGAAAATTAAACATTGACTTTTCCAAGCTATGCATAAACTAGCCATTGTCCTTAAATCTTGTCTCCTGCCAGAACATTTTATATAAGAGTCAGGTTGCTGGATCAGGAACATCCCAGGCCCTGAGATTTGGGGGATGGCCTCCCTGGTGATGTGATTAAGTTAAATCTTCCCCATCCTCCCACTTAGATCCAGACAAAATATCCCTAGCTATGGTTTGGTACATGGGATGGGATGGTGAGACTTGTAATGCAAGAAATTTTCCCAAGCTTTCTATAGTTTAAAATAATGCAGATGTGCCTATAGCTGCTGCTCTTTCACATCTGGATCTGCACCCATGTTTCAGTGGTAATGTTTTGTTATCTGCACATGAGATGGGCAGAACACATGAGAAATTATTATATATGTTCCAATGGCTTATGGGAATATATTATTTCATCATTAGTGGTATGTTATAAAATCTGTGACAGACGTAGGAATCATTTGTAATACGGTAATCTCTTAGGCATTTGAATTTTTTTGTTACAAGAAAAGAGTTCCAATGAGTTAGGGAAGTTATATCAACTGAGATTCTGCAGCAGCTGTGAGCCACAGAGGTCTGTTTTCCTGTTGATTGGGACACAGACAACTAACATTTCCATCCCTGTCCCCCAACAATCTCCAGTGCAGCAATGAGAAGCAGGATGCCTATTGCAATTCCTCCTCACACCAGAAGAGGGTGGGAACATCAGGCTGCTGCATCCCAGTTGACAGGAAAACAGACCTCTACTGCTTGCAGAGGTTGCTGCCTGGTATGATTGGGGGGGGGGGATATTTATTTATTAGAGTATTTATACCCCACTTTTCAGCCACAAAGGTTCTCAGAGTGGCTTACAAATTGTTTAGCAATAGAACTTATACATCTACACCGCTTTATAGCACAAGGCACTCTGAGCAGTTTACAGTGTTTTAGCTAATTGCCCCTACAAGCTGGTACTCATTTTACCAACCTACGAAAGCCTGAGTCAACCTGGAACCCTGCAGGATTTAACTCACAACGTTATGGCTGCAGTATCGGCATTTAACTGTTATGCCGCCAGAGGTCTAGATTATGCATTATAACTGTGATTGTGAACTCCAGCCGGCATTTTTTTTTTAAAAAAAAGACCCTCGCAATTTTAAAATTGGCATAATTATCCTATACACTGGAAACAGCTTGACCTACAAAACAACAACAACAACAACTCTTATCAAGCTTATCGAGTTTGCAGATGACACCAAATTAGGAGGGGTAACTAATACTCCAGAGGACAGAATCAGAATTCAAAATGACCTGAACAGGTTGGAGAGCTGGGCCAAAACTAACAAAATGAATTTCAACAGGGACAAATGTGGGATACTACACTTGGGCAGTAAAAATGAAAAGGACAGATATAGGATGGGTAACACCTGGCTTGATGGCAGTACATGCAAAAGGGATCTAGGAGTCTTAGTGGACCACAAGCTGAACATCAGTCAACCGTGTGATGCAGCAGCTAAAAAAGCCAATGAGATTCTAGGCTGCATCAATAGGAGTATAGTGTTTAGTAGATCAAGGGAAGTAATAGTTCCACTCTATTCTGCTTTGGTCAGACCTGACCTGGAATAGTGTGTCCAGTTCTGGGTACCACAATTCAGGAAGGATATGGACAAGCTGGAACATGTCCAGAGGAGGGCGACCGGGATGGTGGGAGGTCTGGAAGCCATATGAGGAGCAGCTTAGGGAGCTGGGTATGTTTAGCCTGGAGAAGATAAGGTGAAGAGGTGACAATGATAGCAATGTTTAAATATTTGAAGGGCTGCCATACTGAGGATAGAGCAAGCTTGTTTTCTGCTGCTCCAGAGACTAGGACACGGAGCAGTAGGTTCAAACAACAGGAAAAGAGATTCCACCTAAACATTAGGAAGAACTTCTTGACAGTAAGATCTGTTCAGCAGTGGAATGCACTGCCTCCGAGTGTGGTGGAGTCTCCTTCTTGGGAGGTTTTTAAACAGAGGCTGGATGGCCATCTGTTGGGAGTGCTTTGATTGTTTATTCCTGCACGCCAGGAGGTTGGACTGGATGCCATAGGATGTTGCCCTAGCAATTAAAGTAAATTCATAGCATACAATTGCAGAGTCCACTGCTTATTCCCTTCTGCCCTAGCCTCCCATTTTTAAAAAGATGATATAGACAAGCACTTAACAAAGCACTGGCTACCTATGTCTAACAATGATTTAATTTCTCACAGTTCCACAGATCAATGCTACATGCAGGAAGGAACTAGAATCATGTGCAATTAAAACTGTGATTAGATGCAGCATTCTGCTGCTGCTCTGATGCTCTATTGTCACCAGGTTGACCTACAGGGGTCCAGCAAAGGGCATTTTCCTTGAACCCCTTCAAACCAGAAGGCGACTGAGCAGCTCAAAAGAGTGTGCTTCATGTAATTGTTCCTATCTCCCTATAAAATTGCTGTCAAAATGGTTCTTCATCATGGACATCCGTTTAGTTAGCCATTTAAGGAAATAGTTTAATTTAAGTTAATAAACCATCCTAGCTTTATTGTATCAGTCTTAGGTTACAAAATCAAACAACAAGCCAATCAACATTATAAAGACAAAATAGTGAAGAATGCAAAAATTGCCCTAAAATAAATAAGAATAATACAAAACTTCAGGCAATACCGGAAGGCCTTAGCTAAAACGTGTTTCGACAACTCCATTCTATCTCCTCCTGGGGGGGAAATTTTGTCCACTCTTTGAAGCTGCCCTAAGACAAATGCAATTCATGCCTTCATTATTTGAGGTCCTTTTTTTCTTAACAAATTAGGAGATTATAGTATTATAATATTATGCATGTTTGCACCAAGGAATAGTATGAATAATAATATTTCTAGACAAAAGTAGTATCCACTTTAAAGACTAACAGATTTCTTATAAACATTTTTTTTACTGGAAAAAAGTTTTATGGCCCAAGGTTCACTTTGTCACTTGCTGTATCCTGGGTTTTTTTGTGTGTGTTTTGTTTGTTTGTTTGTTTGTTTTGTGACACATAGGTATTTCAAAGTAAACTGGTGACTGACTGACTGATGGCCTAGATGGAGATTTGAACTGGTTACATTTCTAGCAAGAAAGACTAGGTCACTATTGTAATTTGATTGCAGCTCATTTCTTCTTTCATTTGTTAAATGATTCAAAGTCAAACAACTATAGAATGTAATGAAAAGTGGTTGATTTTATACTCTCTAACAGTGGGGAGTAAACAGTGATTACATTTACAAAAAAAGCCATTGTGTGTGTGGCTGGTAGGTAAAGAAGTCTTCTGCTTCAAGCAAGCAATGTAGATGCACCCAACACATGGCAATCCAATAAAAGCCTAGATGCAGACATTCTTTCTTTATACTGAGTGTACTGAAACAATGGGCTCAGTTTGATGGAAGAATTAATAGCGAAAAATAGCGCCTTACCTCCTTATTGCTGCAGTGTTCATTTGTGCCCACGACTCATTTCCAAGATCACTGGCATGGAAAATTAGCTGAGTTTGCAATTCACTCAGAGGATGCCCCCGAGAAAAGATGGTGGCCGTGAGTGAATTGCCTACTGAAAACCTGCCTCTATTTCCCCCATTTTTCGTCCATAAATGACAGATGCAGAAGAGCAATTTTCCGCTTAAAAACACTTTTTTTTTTGCCCTGTCGCTTGCTCTGCACACAATCGTTCACACGAAAAATGGTGGCTCCAGCCACTTCATCCCTTGCAAGCCTGCCCCCGACAAGGTCCAACAAATCACGTTTGATTTCTTTGATGTGCCCCTATTCAAACTGGTTGTTCAGATGTGCAGTTATGTGCATTTTCATGTAATTTTGAAAAAAGATCACGAGAAACAGCGAATGCTGTTATTGTGAACTATGTGGAGTTTTCAGCCCCCCTCCTTCCCAATATGGTGAATCCCAGCAGAAGTTCATCTGAACAAAAGGTATTCTGCCCACATTCTTTGTGGATATATATATATATATATATATAGTCATCTGAACAATCCCAATGACTTTATTTCATGGGGGATCTTAACAGAATGATGAAAAAAATAAAGAAATATAGAAGTAACACCTGCAGAAATCAACTGCTGCTTACAATGATGAAAGAAAATATTCATAAGTTTTCTTACCCTCCAAAAGAAAGAGTGTTTCAGCACAACAAGGCACTTCCATCAAAAAGACTGAGAAATTTTTCATCCCTACATGAGACTAAAAAAGCAGCATTTCTGTTTGTCAGCAGCATCAATAACAGAAACATGTATTGTGCACAAAAATATTTTTGGACAGAACACATTCATGCCATGGGGGGGGGGGAAGTCCTACAAATCCTAGGGGAAATATGTAAAAAGTCCTGTAATCTCACTCACGAAGGGCAAAACCTTTGAAAATGTTCATTCTTGCACATGAAAAAAATAAGCAAAAAATTACATTCTTAGTTGCTGATCTCCACTATAACTGGGAAGGGCTCTGAGCATTTGGGAAATGTTTATCATATTGTATATTACACAGACTGCGATAGACATATACTATATTGTTAAATTTGGAAAGAGTTTCAGAAAATAGTCTGCAGGGTCCTTGATTATGTCCCTCACCCTGAAATGAAGGAAGACATGGGTCTTTTTATCATATGAGCATGTAAATCATAAGCATGTTTATCATAAGCATGTATATGAGCCTCAGTTAGCTTTTTATTTTCTAAAAAAATGCAGCTGGCATAAGAAAGAATTATACAGATATGTCAACACCATTGCAAGAATACAAATACTAATTTCTTATATTCTTCTATGCCTTTTTAAATACTTAAAAAGTCAATTCTGATTTCAAAAGGCAAGGCAGCTCTTAGTGCTGTTGTACTCACAGTATTGATCTTTACATAAACTTTGCATTGTTAATAGATTCTGACCTAAACACTGAGAGAGATTCTCCTGATGTCTATTTCTTGTTTCCAAAGTGACACGTTTATGGCAAAACTAGATAATTATTCAACATTTGCAGCTACTGCTGAAAGAACCATTCCTAGGTCTGTAACCTGGTCAGTTCCCCTATTTTTGCCAGCCAATGATATGCAATGCCACAGTGATGTCACATGGCACAGTGACATTGCAAGGAAAATACTATACACTGGTCTGGGATTTTCAGTGGCAGTTCTGTATCTCCTGGAACACACAGTCTCACCTTCCATTTTTCATTTGTTTGCTACAGCTTATGACTCGCCTGGATACAATATCCAGACTCAATGGAATATATTCGTGGCATGTTGGAAAGTTTCATTCAAGCAAGTGAAATCCAGTCTTTTGCAGAGCCTGGAATCACTATTGAAATGAACATATGCATTGGTGTTGGTTTTTTAAAAAGCAACTTATTACTTATGTTACCCAAATTGCTAGTGACATGGGAATTCCACCCAAGGTCAAGTTATTTCAGTATTTATTTGGGGAAATCAGCAGCAACTTAACTTAGCAATGTGACAGGGGGCAACAAGGAGATCGTTACACCTATGTTTAACGTTACACCTATGTTTACCCCTACTAACTCTGAGTAGACATACACAAGATAAAAAGTTAATGATAATCTTTATTGAAGGTTCAAAAAATAACACCAATTACGCACATATTCATATAAGAAACATTCACACAGAGGCTAGCGAAAGAAAGGTGGAAGGGTGCTTAGATAGGGAATAGTATGAGGGATCCTTGAGTTGATACAACCTGTCCTGTAGTCCAAAGTCTCTGAGCAGTATGGCAGCATGGATGGAGGAACCATGAGTGACTACACAGAAGAGCAGACTGTCCCCAGGAAAGAGAACTGTGCATCCTGGCTACACAGACGAGACAGACAGACGGTGCTCAGGAAAATGATCTGTGCGCACTGAGGTGTGGTTTTGGGCTAGTGTTTATACCCAAATGCGTGCCCTGAGGTGATGGGATTTTGAGTGAGGGCAATACATTCCAGGACAGTTTCATGATTTAACAGTGGAGATGTCAAGTACTTTCCAATGGGTGGTTGTTTTGAATTGAAAGCAGTGACTACCATTTTCGATTCCTAGGTGTGGGAATCAGGAAAGATGCTGCTTACAGACAAAGGATGTCCCAACTACGGGATGGGATTTATTGTCTGTCATCAGGTGTACTCAGAGAACATTTCTTTAGGTCTGGCTTGACCTTTGTTGCCTTAAAATTTGGAATTTTCCATGGTCTCCCCTTAAAGTGATGCATGACTTGGCTTTTTCTAGCCAGAGTGTCTTTTGGGGATCTTTCAGGGATCCCTGATATACTGCAGCTTGCATAGAAGGCCACATTAAGACTAAATTATTAAATATCACCAATTATTGGGGTGCATGGGGTCTGGGGATACCAGGTTTGGTTTCATTTATCACTTGGTAATAAGTCATTCTTTTTTAAAAAAATTAAAATCCCTCAAATGAGGTCTCCAAATATTTTATTGAGGTGTCAAGCAAATCTTACTTGCTCCATCAAAAACCTAGGCACCACTTACATGACAGTTTTTATCACAGGTAGAAATGGGATTTCCTGATCCGGAGTTCATCCCTTGTTGTTTAAACGATTTGTTCCTGGATGAGCAATATCCCAGGATAGCTGTTTACATGACAACCTTTTCCATGACAAAAGCAAGATCCTGAGACATAGTATCCCGTGGTTTTTTTGTTTACACGGGAAAAGGTTCCTGGATATATATTTTTTAGCTGTCAGTCAAGGATGCAATTACTTGTTTTTTCACAACCTTGACATATTTCCTGTGGCGTTTCCCACCATGAGCGATGCTATTGGCTGCCACATATGTTTGCTCAAGTGTCTGCATTGGTCAGAGAAGGAGGGTGAAGGCAACCCCCTCTGCACAATTCCTGTGGGATAAAAAAACCCTGACGGGCTTGCCTTGGATGTAAACCCACAGAGGTTACTGCAAAATAAAACTGTTGTCTTAAAGAACCCACAAGAATCACTTTTGAATACCAAGAGCTGTAGGCTATATTTTAGAGGAAGGAACTTGCAAAGCCACCTAGGCAGCTTAAAGACACACACACCTCTGTGCGCACCCCTGTTTTGCTTTCAGCCAAGAAGCGGAGTGAAGTAGGTGTGTGCGTGCACACACACACACACACACACCCTGCACGCATGCTTTGCTTTCAGCCTAGAGGGAAGATGGGGAGGGGAAAAGAACAGGGACACAAGCCTCGTTGGTGCATGGAAGAGCAGAGATTGCCAGTGAGAGACTCCGTTTAAAGAGAACATGTCCCTTTAAATGGAGATTGCTGGCACAGGGACACAAGCCTTTAAGAAAAGCACAAGCCTCGTCTGAGATGGCCAGTGAGAAAATCCATTGTTTTTTCAAAAAAGCAGGGGATTGGGAGGGTGACTGACCCCTCCTTCTCAGGACTATGTGCCTGCCTTTGCCCACCTCAATTTCCGGCCACCAACTACTCCTGAGATATTTTGTCCCAACCTGTTCACATACCCGATTTTCCGCATCCTCACGTGACTTTTTAAAAACATGGGACAAACCGTGGGATGGAAAGTCCCGCAGGTTGAGGGATAAAAGGTTTCCCCCCTTCCGAAAAGCTCGAGACCATCACGCAGGACATGTGAAATACCAAGGATCAACACAAATTCATCTCACTACATTTTCATCGTGTGAACAGCACCCTAGAGTGTGACCAGAATCTTACATCCTGCTCAGTGGGATGTAACACCCTGCCAGCATAGTTTCGCTTGTGCTACTGCTGCCCAAGCAGTGACCCACTTGAAGAGGAAAGCATGTTTATGGATTGGGTCTCATGCAGCAGCCAACTCTGCCTCTGCATCTGTCCCCCCTCCTAGATCTCCAGGAAAGAGATGGCTGCCCTTTGCTTTTGGCTGGGACCTGGCTGCCACATACACCCTTCCCTGGCTGCTAACTGGCTAAAGGAATGCATGCCGGCCTATAAAGTGCTACAGAGCATCATTGGTTTGCCTTCCATTTGACAGGCCCAGCCTTCTCTAAAACAACATTCAGTAGCCCACTTTTAGGCAGGATGTTCAGCACTTGTTTATTTGCTGGAACAGGCTGCAATGTGAATGAATAAAAAAAGAAAATGTAACCCATTAGCATGTCTTATCACAGAGCAACTATGAATATAAAAAAATCAGCAGTCACTTACTGTTCGTCCTTTTCTTTCAAGTGCTCACCAGCATGTCTAATTAGTTTCAGTAAATCTGTCACACAGTTATCATCATTTTTCTTCAGTCTGTTTTTCTTTTTCTTGTCCTTCTCACTAAAAGTATCAGTCATACAGTCCAGAACTTCTTTGTGCACCTAAAAGAGATTTAAATCCTTTTAATTATTTTATTCCACAAGGTATGCCTTTCACATGGGAATTCTCTCTGAGCCAGGTCAAAAATCCTAATTCACAAAACTGAAAATTGTATATAGCTAGAATAGTAGTAATTTTTATACAGGTCGTCCACCATATCCATGGAGGATATGTTCCCAGACTTACTGCAAATACTTGAAACCGCACATAATAGCAAGCCCCATAGAGTCACAACTTGAGGACCTAGGAAATGCCTAGAGAGGACACGACTCAAGGCATCTCTAAGTGTAACTATGGTAATTTCTGGTGGAAGTTACCATAGAGTCATGCTGGAGGACCTAGGAAATGCCTAGTGAGGATTCCTCTCTGGGCAGTTTCAGCGCAATTCTATGGTAACTTCCAGTGCTTTCCAAACAATTGATAGTTGAAACCATGGGTACTGGTCCAACACATATGGGGGGTGACCTGTATTCACATTTTAATAATGAATGATAAAGAGTGAAAATATGCCGTATGTCTGCCGGTTAAACTTGAGGATATTTAAAATGTGGTGTGGCCATCACATTTTATGTATACAATAAATGCCTTGTTAGATCACATCAGACAAAAGTACACACAGTATTTATTTATTAATTTATTATTGTTATTGTTATTATGTGTTTATACTCTGCTCTTCAGCCACAAAGGCTCTCAGGACAGCTTACAAATCATTAAGCAATAGCACCTACACTGCTTTTATAGTGGGCTAGGTACTACTCTCCAGGCTGTTTCCAATATGTGTTAGCTAATTGCCCCCACAAGCCAGGTACTCGTTTTACCAACCTATGAAAGGATTGGAAGGATGAGTGAACCCTGGAACCCTTGGGATCAAACTTGCAACGTTGTAGCTGTGGTACTGGCATTAAACCACTGCACCACCAGGGCTCCCTAGTAATATAGCATTGTGTTTGCAGCTGTGGCCAGCCAACCACCTCTGGAAGTCCAAAAGCAGGCCATAAAGGTAACGGTCTTCTCTATCCATCTGGAATGTGGTCTTCCTCTTTTCCTACTGCCTTTTTATCTTTCCAAGGGGTCAGCTACACAGAAAAAAAAAGTGATAAGAATTCACCCAGATACCTAATAGTTCACACTACTTTTGGGTCAAAGTTGCAATATTCAGAAGGAGAGGGACCAAAAAGCCCGTAAGTTGCGCAGTTACAATTGTTGCTCTTTTTCATGACTTTTAAAAAATGTATCGGAAGGTTGCGCAGTATTGGCTGTGTGATCTACCCACAACCTTTCCGAAGTAGGGACTCACAGCAGAGTTCAGTTGTCATTGGTCTGACCTCAAAGGGGTGAGCTTGCAACAGATGCAGGATCCATCATTTTTTAAATGGCAGACTGGCCCCAGTGCTCTCCCCATCTCCAATTGCCAGAGCAGCCAAATCTCTCCACCGCTGCCGCCCTTTCCACTCTGCACCCACGCTCGGCAGCTCATGCTGCCCTGCGCAGCAGCGGAGATGTCCGGGATGTGCACAGGGCAGTACAGGCTGCCAAGGGCTGGTGTGAGTGCCACTGCAGGCTCTTCCTCCCTCCCCCCTCTTCCCTGTTCGCCCCAGCACCCCACTGCCCGGCAAACAGGGAAGGCGGGGTGCAGGAAGAAGCTTCAGTGTCAGACAAGTCCCATAGGCCCATCTGTCAACAGGACTCGTAGGCCCATCTGTCCGCCACTGCAGCCTCTTCCTCCATGCTCCCCCTCCCTCCATGCTCCACACCTCTTCCCCATTCACCCCAGCAGCCAGCGAACGGGGAAGAGAGGGGGGGCCAAGGGAGGAAGAGGCTGCAGTGGCGGACAGACGGGGCTACGAGTCCCATTGACAGATGGGCCTACAGGACTTGTCTGCCACTGAAGCCTCTTCCTGCACCCCTTCCCTGTTCGCCCCAGCAGTCGGCAAACAGGGGAGGGGGCACAGGCAGGAACAGGTGGCTGTGTCAGTCCCGTAGGCCTGTCTGTCTGCCGCTGAAGCCTCTTCCTACGCCCCCCTTCCCCATTCACCAGCTGAAGGGCCCCCTGGATCTCTCTGCCACTGCCTCCCTTTCTGCCCCACAGCAAGAGATAGGCCTCCGTGATGCCCCTCCCATGTGAACTGCAACATTGCTAGTTTTTCATATTTTATCGGAAAAAGGACTTTCGGACAAAATCGTGTAAACTGATTGGCACTGGTTCAAAAGGAAGGTAAGCCAGCATTTTTTGGATTAAAAATTGTTGTGTAACCGACTCCCAAGAATTGTCTTTTCTAGTGAATTTTGTCTTCTCATGATATGCCCAAAGTACAACAGTCCTCACTTAATAGTGTTCAGTGATATATCTTTATACTTCAGGATCTTGTCTAGTTCGTTCACAGCTGCCCTTCCTTCTGATTTGACAGCAGTCTCCATTCTGATTAATGACTGAGCCAAGGTATGAAAAGTCTTGAACTATTGCAATGTCTTCATCATCTACTTCAAATTTATGTAAACCTTCTGTAGTCTTTTTTGTTTTCTTAATGTTCAAGTGTAAACCTGACTTTGTATTTTCTTCCTTGACTTTCTTCAGTAACAGTTCCAAGTCCTTGCTGTTTACTGCTGGTAGCATGGTGTCATCTACATATCTTGTTGATGTTCCTTCCTCCAATTTTCATGCCTCCTTCCTCTGCTTCTAATCCTGCTTTGTATATGATATGTTCAGCACACAAGTTAAACAGATAGGGTGATGATACTAATAATAGTATTATTGGGGACTGTAGTGTAGGAAAATGGTCTGCCCAAAGCTTCAAAATGCTAATGGAGGTCTGAAGAAGTAGTACTATGAGGAAGCAAGAGACAGACTTTTGCTGCTGGTGGGGACTCCTGCAACTGCAGAACTTCTAGCTCTCTGCTGTAACTACCATTACTGAGAAGTCCCCAGTTTTTTAGAAGAACATGCAGAGATGTGTGCAAAACTTGTTCTAGTGGATTAGCCATGGGGACTCTTCTTTCCCCACATCTTACCTGAATTCTTCCCTTTCCCAGCCTACTCCCCAGCTGTCATTCACATATCGAACGTTCACATCTAGGCTGTGTGTAAACCAGCCTGTAACTGGTTTGTTTTACCAGAAATGCCAGCTGATAGCAGCCTGAACAGCTTACCTTTTCAGTCCAGTCCATGAAAATATGTTCCTCATGATTCAGCGCCTTCAGAATCTCCTTGTCTTCATATCATTCTCATTCCCAATAGCTCTTAAGAACATGTACTTCCAGTCAAATTAAAGGCAAACTGATTTATGCTTTGCAGCATTATTGTGAGTGCCTGCTTTCAATCTTTATCAAAACAGGTCTCTTTCCCTCCTCACTTGTGTGACTGCTGAGGTTTCAGAACCTGAATAAAATGTTTAGGTCACTTCTATATGAGCCTGAAAAAAATGGATTGCTCTGCAGTAATAGCAACTCACAGTAGCTGCCACTTGTCTTAACGGTTTTACACCCCCCATAAACTTTGCATGCCCTCTAGCCAAGATGGAGGCTGCAAGTGAATTACTGTACTGTACTTGCATTTTTAATCTGCCTCATTAAAAAAATGTTTTCCATGGTGTGCACAAGTGATATTTCACATTTTAAAAAAAAAGAGTGAGAAAAAAATAACACAAATCACCATTTTATCATCTTAGCACTCACTTGCTAAAGTGAAAATCCAACATGGTGGCAATGGACATTTGCCCTGTTAGCAGGCCCCGCCCCCAGCGCTCGTCCGGCCAGTCAGATTTGTGCTTCCTCTACTATGGGAAAGTGATTTAAATGGAATTGCTTGTCCCAACGAGCACGAATATGCATTCCCCAACTGAGCTTTTTAAGAATTCCGATAAAAGCCCCAAAGGCTTTCCCGGCATAGTTTTTGGCATTTTTTTCTGCCCCCCTTCTGAATATGGCACATTGATGCGGGTTCCCATTAAGACTGATCATATTCCCAGTGAATTCCATTTGGATTATTTTGACCATTTAGACAACCCCTTAGACAAATTAGATGACGGTCACTGTGTCTTAAACATCCAGTTAAAATGGCTTCTTCCTATGATTAAAACTACCCCTCTATCAAATATTTCATTTACAATGTTCAGTATCACAAATTGTCATTTTATAGTTTTTGGAATTAGCTGCATATGATGTCCAAACAAACCCCCTCAATATTGTCAGCTAATGGTATTTAATAGACAACCTTTAGTGTCGGATAGATTATATTTTTCAGATGGGGGCCATTTAATTGAATATATCAAGCTACTTTATATGAGGCAAACTAGAGATAAACTGGCTTACATGCAGCCTAGAGCGGGTGTTTGTGTCATTTTCTTTTTTAGAGGTAGACTCGATCTTTGATGCAGTTTCAGGTAAGGAACTGGCCAGTGATGTAAGAATTCTGAAAACTCATCCACAAGTTATAAATTTAGGCTATAGTGATCCTATTCAGTTCATTGGAACTAACAAGTGCAGAGGAGCAGCATCTCAGTTCGACTGGTTATAAAATACAAGAAATAGATACCTATCAATATGTTACTTGGGTGCAGATCCTTATGGCCAAATCCAAATCCATACAATTCCTTTATTGCCAGAAATAATATTTCAAGAATCACTTTTTCTTTATGGCTCTATTGCACTCACACAAGGAGAGGTACAAATAGAAACAGACATTTTGTTCCTCCCAGCCACAAAATTTTACCAGATGTTGGCTGGTATGGCATTTATCAAAGCAGTCTTTCTCTCGCTCTGCATTTTCTGCATCAATACAGAATACCTTAACAGCTGCTTCTAAACATGAAATTACACACTTGAAGAAGAAGAAGAAAACTGGAAGGAAGTTCATAAATTTGATGTATTTTATTGACCAACCGAGCGATTAGAATACAGTTGATACCCGCCAGTTGGAAACATGTTTAAGTTTCATATTGTGTTTTGTATTGTATTGTGTATTGTGTCTTGTTTAAGTGTTGTATTGTTTTATGTTATGTTGTTTGATAATGTATGTAATTTAGGTGATATATGTATGAATGTATGAATACATAATAATTTTGCAATAAACTTATTTAAAAAACAAAAACAAAAAACAGCTGCTTCTATTCCATCACAGAACCCCAGTTAGCCTCCTCCCTGGATCCTAAAATAAAGTTCCACAGAAAACTTCAGTTTTCCAATCAAAAAACAACTTCTTCAGAGGTCTCAGAGATTGTCTCCTCAGCGTCTGCTGGTGGTTCTGCGCTGTTTCTGAGGCTGATGTGAACCAGCCATGGTGCCATATTGCCAAAACAGAGCTGCCAGTTTGTCACTATAATTTTTCTGGTATCTCAATGAGGTTTCCAGTTTCTGCCCTTGCACCATTTTCACAAAACATTTGGGCTATTTCATAATTGGTCTTCTCAACAGCTACTCTCAGTGGTGTTTTATGCTGTTTATCTAGGGCATTTATGTCAACTTCATCTTTTTCCAACATAGGCTGCACCAGGTCTTGGCTCTGTCTTTCAACTGCAAGGATTAGGGTAGTGTTCTCACATTCATCTTTTCTCTTTACATCAGCCCCACATTTTAAAAGGAAAAGGCTGTTTCTTCTTTATTTTATTCTTCTCCTTTAATTTTGCCCCAGTTGCATTCAGGAATGCATTAGCACATTCCCATTGCTATTGCTGCAGATATTCACATTGGCATCCATTTTATTAACAAGAGTTCTGACTATGTTGATATGGCCACACCTGGCAGCATACATTAGGGCTGTTTCTCCACCTTTGCCTTTTTTGACTCATGGACAACCCTACAGAAATTGACATTTGTACCCTTTATATACAAGAATCTCAAGGCTTTCATTTCCCCATACTATGCAGCCTCCATTAATGCTGTGAAATCATTAACATCATATTCCTCTGTTGCCGAACCTTGATAAAGTTCCAAAAGGTTCACATTACCTTTATCCCTGCTATAATGAAAGAAATAGCACCATTATCCTTCTTAGTGTCTAGATTGGCCTCTTTAGCATGTAGGAAGTAGTCAATCTCTTCCGTAATTTCCTGCACAGCACTATGGAGGGCTGTCCAGCCATGATTCACTTTGGAATGAATATCTGCACCTTCTTCCAATAACAGATGGATGGTCTCGAGTGAGACATTTTGCACAGCAGTGTTTAGTTTTTCTGCCAATTTTTCCCTGGAGGATTCTGAGGGCTGCTGATGGTGACTGTAGTGCCTCCCCATAACTTGCAAATATATCGCAAGAATGAGCACAAATACTTAAATACCTGTACTCTGATAACTTCAGAAGTCTGGATTCAAAAAAGAGCTTTTCACAGATGGAGTCAGGCTCCCAGGGGCCAGATCATGCTGCAATGCACAGTGAATTCAGATGTTTTTCAGTGACAAAGAGTTGACTAATGAAGGTGCTTCAGCATGGAAACACATCTTCATCACTAGAATATCACATAATTTCATTTTCCATATCAATGTGTGTGCATATGTGCATTCAGGCATGCGCATGAGTGTATTCACCCATTTAGAAAAGAGAGACAGTAACTAATTTGTTCAATCTAAATGGGACTTTATAACTGTTCTCTGTATTTTCACAATAAAATAGCCCCCATCCTGTTCTGCCCTTCCTTGCAGTTGATAATGGAAAGATCTGGCTCAAAATAACAGTGGTAATTTTAGAGCTTTTTCACTCACCTCAAAATGAGAGAGGGGGTTGCTCAGTTGTCTGTAAATAAATTAGTATAACTAGATCCAGGTATGTTTTATCCAAACACAGATCTAACCATTTAGAAGTACATATTTGGGGAAATGGCGAGAGAAGAGAGAGAATGGGGAAAAAATGTTTTGGTGGCACAACGGATAGTAATCTACCAGCAACTTGCAATTCATTTTGCTGACTTTATTACATTAGAAATTAGAATATACTTCGTGCAAAAAGATTTCATAATTCTGTTCTACACAAGAGAAAACAAAAATCAATGAAATGCACATCACAGACACAATTTAGAAGAACTAAATGGACAAAAAAAATTTTTTTCCCTAACTAGGGGAACGGAGGATTGGATTCACTGCCTAAATTCTACAGTAGACAATGAACATACTATTTCACACACACAGCCTAGAAGAATTTAATCCATATAAAACTAAGGAAAAGGAAACTGGATTCACTGCCTAAACATGACTCACACAAACATCACAGAGAAGAAAAAACTAAGAAAGAAATAACAACAGCAAAATGTGGTGATGAATAGAAAAAAGAATTCATGGCAGGAAGAAAACATAATGCAAAAATATTTGAGAAAGAGATGAATAAACAAAGGAGAAAGAATTTCAGGACTTCAATCCAACATACAATTCAACACCGAAAGTGTGAAACAGGTTTATCTGGCTACAGAACAATGCAGCAAACTGAGAGGAAGGAGGAAATACCTGTATATTTTTAAAAAGTCACGTCCCTCTTCCAAAGTACAGCGACTGGAGAACTGCTCATACTTTCTACCCTATGATTCAATGGTGAACCTGTCAGTCATTTAATGTCCCTCCCGTCACTACCCCACCCTGCACGTTTTTGTAGAAACAAAAGCTAAAAGATGATCTGGGGTATTTTTCCTATTTGATCTGTCCCTCCCTCCACCTAGTTTCGAAAGCTCAGAGATCCCAACCTAAAAAGCAAATCGAGGCTCATGGCTCCAGTTTCAATGGAGTCGTGAGTTTTACACTGAGAAGGAGATATAGAAGGTGTTGAGTCTATTTGGGGGTTAGGGTCCAGCACCTTAGACAGCTCTTTTAAAATTTGGACTAAAACCCAGAACACAGTTAATGATATCAGAGTCAACCAACTTTGATTCTCTTGGCATCTGAGAAAAGCATGCTTTGCCTTGGATGGGAACAGAACCAGTCCAAAGGGTGTCCACTGCACATCTCTAATTTCTCCCAACTATCACCTTCAAACTAAAATCTTGGATTTGGTTCTCTTGTCTGCTGATATAATAATAACAACAACAACAACAACAACAACATTATTTCTATAGTGCCATCAATGTACATGGCCCTGTACAAGAAAAAGAACAACAAAACAACAGTTCCCTGCCCTCAAGCTTACAATCTAATGAAGACATGATACAAAAGGAAGGGGGATGGCAATAGGGGAAGGGTTTAAGTCTAGCATTCTCTTCTCTCCTTCCTTGGTCAGGGCAATGGCAGTTGGGATGCAGGGAGGGACGTTCTGCTTCTGGGCTGAGGCAAGATGGAGCTCTGCCTGCCTCTCTCCCTCTGCATCCAGGGTAATAATGGTAGTTGAGATGGAGGGAGGGCTGTTCTGTTTTCCAGAAATCTGTTTCTGGAGTGGAAACAAGGTAAAAGCAACTTGCCCCCTTTCCTAGGCAAGGAAAACTGATTTCACACAGGGAATCAACTCCATAAGGTGCACTCCTGCTTACTCAATTTTGGTCAGTCTTGCACCATCCCAATTAACTTTCTAAAGAGAGTAACTGGGGATTCACTAGAAGAGGAATGCAGGCAGGTCATCTTTTCATAATTCAACCATTGCATTTCACCTACTGTCAAACAGATATTTCTCTCCTTTGTTTTCTCTTTAATATTGGGAGCACTATTCATTATGTCACAACTAGTCAAAGAGGACAGAGTGGTGATACGAACAGAACTGAAACAGGTTACTATCAAACTGGAGGGGTGGGTAGGAAACAGAGAAAAGCAAAACCAACACTTTGGGCAGAGAAACAGAAATGAGTCTCGGAAATGAAGGAGGGATTTTGAATTTTTTAAAAAAGATAGTGGTTTGAGTTGGTCGGTTGCAGTTTCAGATTTAGCACAAAGTGGAACAGCAGCTGCAGCAAAATTTGTTGATAGTATAAAGAAGAGAGCCTATTTGCAATACAGTACTTGAAATAGTTGCAAGAAACAGGAGGATGTATTAAGAGCCACTTTATGAAAATTAAGAAGAGTTGATACATTCATTCAAAACACAATTTTAGAATGCAACAATGTAGCAATAAGGCTCCAAAAATCCCACCTTCAAAGTCTTATTCTAGACAAAGAAACAATTAAAAAAAACAACAACACTGTAGTTTTTTTTAAAAAATGAGGCATCAAAATATCTGATCTGACATACCACTTGGCTCTAAACAGGAGCAAAGCAGCACCAAAGCAATACTCCAGAGTTCATTATTGAAGGAAGACTCAGACAGTTAGGAAAATATTTATTGAAAAACTACTCAGTGTACTTTATTCTTTAACACATCTTGGAGCTAAACTTCCATTTAGGAGTATGTGAGGCACAGCAGTTTTACCTATTATGGTACTTAAAAACAAACAAACCCACAAGACAACAAAACCCAGGCCCGTGGCTTGAATCTTTGGACATTTATATTCCTACTCCATTATTCCCATCTACTACTAAAATGCAGCAGTGGAGTCAATTGTTATACTATCTATTTTTTAAAAGCAAGATTTGTAATGTGTTACTTAACAACTTTCATTGAAAATGCTTGGCCAAGTTTTTATTTTATTTTAAGGAAGTTGGTGCCCCTTAAAATGTAGTTGGTATCTCCAGGGCAGTTATCCCTTAAAGATGTTTCTACTGCCAGTTACATCTACCCAACGTGTTTAGTGCTTTTTAATATCTATATCTACATCTACATCTACATCTAGATTGTGGATGTCCATGTTTTAGGTTGTTAACCATAGTCCTTTTCTGTATAAATAACAGAAAAGCAAAAATCAGTCAGATAGACACAGCCACACAAACAGGTTCGTACACATATAGGCTTCCAGAGGACAAAACTATGGAATCTTCTTGAGTATGTGGCCATGTCAACTGCCATTATGAGATTCTTCATTTCAAAAGTGGAGACTACAGAGGTTCAGATACAGCAGCACCATGTGTGCTCCAAACCAGTAGGTGAGGGGACACTTTTGAGTCAATGAGCACATTGTACAAACACTGCTGTGTACTTGAAATGCTTTGCCATGGCAAAAGTGGAACCTCACCTCCCACATGGTACACTGCAGCATGCAAGGTGCCGCTTCTAACAGGAACCCCACATAAAATGAGAGGATGTTTGAGGGGCCTCTTGGAATTCCTCACATTATGCTGCAGAGAGAAGAAACTTGAATGGTGGACAGAGGGAACAATGGAGAGGGATGGAAAGGAAGATTCCATTTGTTAAAACTGAGCAAAGGAAGTGTTCATACAAATATGCAATGTTTTCTTATACTGAATTTTCATATCATCTGCAGACGATCATTAATATACAGACTGTCTAAGCAAGGTGCTGATTATAAAAAGAAAAATGTGCTAGAGATGCTTCAGAACTGAGATTGCAGAACTCTTACAGGTAAATATCAGTACTCAGAAAGCAAGCCACTGAAGATGGAGGGTTTTTTGCAACAGTCCATTATTCCTATCCTGTTCCATGAGGCATGTCAATATGATTATCTTGGATAGTTAAAAACCCACTAAGCCACCAGTGATATCCAGTATTCCTATGTGGCTCTGTGTGGAATGCCATTTTGTTGTGCAGGCAAATAGGTTTTTATTATTCTATTCGACATACAAGATATGAAGATGCATAAATTATTCCAAATCAGCCATATTATTTTTGGAATTTTATCAAAATATGGTCCCTAGAGATTTTTTACCAAGAAAAAAAAAAGTTGGCTTCTTCTACCAAGAACCAATTGATAAGATCTATTTTGAACTCAAATCAATATTGCAAAGTCTATAGAATAAATGAACATTAACTTTTCAAAAGACATATGTATTTTACAATATAAATATTGTATTATTTATATTTCTATAAAAGACTTATATTCCAAAGTTTGGCACTGGATTGGTGGAAACACTGGGAAACATGGAACCTGAAGCAAATAATTTTAAAACTTGGCACTAATAGTACTCCACATCATATAGTATTAGAACATATGAATTACATTGTTATACATATCAAAGAACATATACATACCTTTAAAAAGAAATTTCTGGAGGTATATAATAATAATAATAATAATAATAATAATTTATACCCCGCCCCTCTGCTAAAAACAATCGGGGCGGCTTCCAACAATTAAAACATTATAATAATGACTAAAAACACCCCCACCCCCCACCCACCCCCATAAAAAGACTTTAAACACTATAAAATTAAACCATCTAACTAAAATCACATTAAAAACAAATATATACATGATTTTAAAAAGCCAGGAGACGCAGCTCCTGAGTCGGGGATCTAATCAGGAAAGGCCTGCCGCAAGAGATCCGTCTTTAGTGCTTTTTTAAAGCTACTCAAGCTTGTCAGCTGACGGATCTCGTTCGGCAGGCCATTCCATAAATTGGGGGTGATTACCGAAAAGGCCCTCTGGGAGGCTGCAGACAGCCTAAGACACTCTTCAAAGAATTGGACCACTAAGCAAAGAGAACTAGAGATAATCATTCTTTACTATTTATACATAATCTCAGGTAGTCAGAAGAAAAAGAATAACAAGAAAAATAAATAAGAAATAAACAAGTGACCATCTATTAGCACATGGAGCTCTGCCTCCTGTTTTACTAGTTACTAAATGGAGGCCAGCACGCTCATTAAGGATTTTGTTCAACCTATTGTGAAGCCTGTCATACTCAGCTGCAAATTTTAAGAGGTTTTGAGATTGTAATGGATCTTCCAATCCTCCTTATCTATTCTATACAGTTCTGGAGAAATGGAAACAAGGTGAAGAGAGCCAGGAATGTCTGGAAAGAATCCATACCCATTGGGCCTTTTATACTTGAGAAGGATGTTGGGAGTTAGGAAAATGTTTATCATATTTTATACTATACAAACTCCGGTAGACATAAATGGTTAAATTCGGAAAGAGATTCAAAAAATAATCTGCAGGATCCTTGACTATGTTCTTCACCCTGAAATGGAGAGGATATAAATATTTTTTATTACAGCCATGCAACTGACCACTAACTAGTTTTGCATTATAAAAGTATGTGAGCTGTGGTCAGGAGAGCCACCAAAACAGGTATTCCACTTCCCAAAAATCTGTTCTTTGAGTTTACAATCCATTTTTCTAACACTGACTCTCAGGAAGCAAGGTAGCTATCAGCAATAAGAATCAGCAATAGACTTTGTGGTATATCACAGTGGCTCTTCACCTTTTCTTTACCAGGGACCCCCTTTAAATATCTTTTGTTGCTGTGGACCCCCAAGACTTAACTCAAGATTTAAAAACCTAACAATAATAATAATACCTGATGATAATGATGATGATGATACAATTACACCATCCATTAACCCTTCCCTCAGAGGCACTGGGAAGACTTTTCTCTTGCTTCTTCCTGCAAATTTGTAGCTGGAGTGGATTGAACAGCATTGCACAGGCCAAGCCAGCCAGCCTTTGCCTTGGCTCCTGTCACACAGACTGAGCAGCCTTCAAGCCTTTGCAGACCTATGAGGACACTGCGGTCCCCTGGGGGTCCACAGACCACTGGTTAAGAACCATTGGTATATCACATGTGCAGTCTCCTTCTGCAGTCCTTATGGTGACACAGAACTGAAAGGAAATGCTGTACTCTTAAAAGCACAGGAACTTATCCAGATTGGCCTGGTAAACTTATCTTCCCTTCTCTGCTACCCTAATGTTTAACATTCTAACAATTGCACTTAGTTCCTACCATTACCTCAAACCTCTCTTAGCCATAAGCCCTGTGTGAAGCCTTGACTCAGCCCCATTTACTTCTTGTCCCTTTCCTATTCATATTATAATTAAATATGTTATTTATTAATATGTACTAAGAACGAATACTATTTTTAATCCTCTAAATTTCTTGGACGCTACATATAATAATATACCACATATGCCATGCCTGCAGGCTTAACTCTCTAAATAATGGTTCCATTAAATGTCCTGTTTCCTCAAATTCCTCCTTTTTAGAGTGTGGTGCCCCTACTCAACCTGTCTTACTTCCAGTAGGCACCCTGACTCTCACCTGTCTTGTCCACCCCATTCAACAGTGTTCTCTTTAAACACAACCTATAACACTGGGCCTCTTCTCTTTTTGGAAGCTGTCATGGTTTCTCACCACTGGCCTTAATTATCTCTTAATTATCCCTCTCTTTTTCTCCCTTCCTCCTTAGCAGTTTCCCCTTATACTTCTTTACCTCTGATCTACTGTCCCAAGAACTTTGGAAATTACTTTCTAAAATCAGTTTGTTCCTATTGCTTGTTGTGGTGTTGGAAAAGTTATGTATTACTGTTACTAACTTTGATATTTGAAAAGTAACTGGGAAGTACTTGCTACATGGCTCATTTACTTTTTGTTGTTTTTAATCCTTTTAAAAAATGATAAGAAAATAGCAAATAATAATAATAATAATCCTGAAAATTTCCTAGTAAAGTGACTCTGAAAATACCCTGAAGAAAGTATGTCTGAATGTTAACTAAAACTTGTTCTTTATTCATTACACTAACAAAATAACTCTTCTCTCACTTTTCACTGAGAAAAGCTATCAAAATGGGCTTAAGAACAGGTGTGTGTCTACATGGAGCTCTGCAAATTTCAGTGGGAAGAATCACAGGAAGGAGGGCTGGAGGAAATTGCTAAGTAGCATCTACAAACCAGAAACTCATGGTAACACATTATTGGGAGCAGAGAGTGTAACATATTTAATATTTGAAAAGTAAGATGTGAGTAGACAGAATATGGTGCACAACATCAGTCCTCAAATCTGATGCCGAAGACCTGGAACCAAATACAGACACAGGGAAATCAAAGGCCACTTACTGTTCATTCTTCTCACTGTAGTGTGCATCCATATCCCTTATTAACTTCAATAAATCTGTTACACAATCTTCATATAACCGCTTGTTTTTGTTTGGATTCTTTTTGACCTTGTCATGAAAGGGACCACCCATACTATCCAATACTTCTTGATGAACCTAAAAAAGACTCATATTATTATCATTATGCTGGGTCCATAAAAAGCTACTTTTCACAAGAGTGTGCTGTCCTGCAAAAAGATTCTAACTTGTTTTTAAGTCTCAAAACTAGTCACACATATATTCTATGTTTGGAAAGATTACACTTAGGTGTACATCCTATATGTTCACTGATAAAGCAGTTTCCATATATTGCTTGAAACATTCAGAGATTGGAATCAATTAAGTTGATTAATGGAATAATAACAAGTTAATCTTTTCCTACTGATTTCACCTTTCTAGATTCTTGTTGTGTGCCTTCAAGTCATTTCCATCTTATGCCAACCCTATGACGAACCTATTAATCGGTTTTCTTGGTAAGATTTGTTCAGAGGGGGTTTGCTTGTGCCTTCCTCTGAGGCTGAGAGACTGTGATTTGCCATAGTCATCCAGGGGGTTTCCACAGCCGAACAGGAATTCAAACCCTGGTCTCCAGAGTTGTAGTCCAATGCTCAAATCACTATACCATGCTGGTAAAAAAGTGCTTTATGTATTGTGTCATTACAATTCATTAGAATTTGTTAGCATGGATGGCTCTCCTCTATCACATTCAGTAAAACAGGAAGATCTGCTGTCTCAGAAGAATAATTATAGAATCTTAGAAATATTAGAACTGGAGAACAGTGTCATGTGGCTGTGTCATTAGGCAGACTAATCTGTGTGATTGAGAAGACAGCAAGGAGGATGGAGGGGGAGAGAAAGAAGGAATGAACTTTCTGGAGCTGGGCTTCTGGAGCAGAACAACAGCTATGTCTGAAAAAGAAGAATGGAAAAAAAAAGAGTCTTGGAAGAGAATGGGGAGTGGGAGGTAGTGATTTATTTGCTTAGCAGAGAACCAAAGCCCTCAAGCCTGAACTCTCTTGAACTGTACTCTTTTTGGGCCTGTATGGAAGGTACATGTTTGTAATCTTTCTTAGGGGTGCACAGGGGGAAGTGAACACTCTGCACTAACTTCCTCCTCTCTATTATTTGGGATGAGCTGCACTTTTTTTAGTTTATTACCCACACACTGGTAGGCTCTTGGATAATTAACTGAAAAGTTCTTCTCAAACCTATCTACCATTTCCTTTTCTTTTGACTTCTCCCTTTCTTTTTCTCCCCATTCTGCTTTTTACTCAACCAACCTCTCCTTTTCCTCCTTCTTACCCCCACCCTTTAATTATACAGTTACAGCAAGATGGGGGCAAAGAACAGTGGGCTTATTAGATGCTTGATCATGCCATTCATTATCTGATTGGAAGTGTGGAGGTATAAAGGAAGTGATAATTCCATTTGTGCAGAAAAATATTTTGCATGTGCCCAGAAATTCTCAGATTTTAGGTTAAGAATGCTCCACTCTTGATACACTGACTAGATCTTCACGGTTAACCACTTATTTCTGTTCTTGCAATGAATTAGTGCATTGGGGGGGGGGACAGCAACACTCCTTATTAACCTTTAACAAAACATTTGAAGAGGGAGTGAAGTGTATGGGTTGGTGGAGGAGGAAAAGAAAGCGAGATGCAGACGAGTGACAAACTGAACTGAAGACATTTCAAGATGAGATCCCATGCTATGGGACAGCCTTCCACAACCTGTCAGTTACCAGACATGCTGGGAACTCCCACCATTCCCAGGCAAAAATCCTGTTAAAGCTTTGTAGTCCACGTGGGGGGGGGGGATTCCAGGTTGGAGGAAGGCAACTTTAAAAGGACTAAAAAGAAACATTTTGAAAGAGGCAGTAATGTGTTCCCCTAAGGTTCACAGTGACAGCTTTCATGCCGTTCTCCCTAAACACCATAGCTTGGCCCAACACTAGTATCTAATCAATGAGTTAACTAATGATATTTTATCAAATTAAATAATTTTGATTATTAGTGTTTATGTGAGTGAATTGATTTTCCAATTTCTAACATTTAGCATTATCAAATTAATTGTCATACCTAATGTTCCAAGCTCTAGATACATTTAGCAATTTTAAAAATTTGGTAGCACTGCAAGTCATTACATTCATATGTGTATACACACACACACACACACACACACACACACAAACAGCCCTTGCAGGATCAGACCAAAAGTAATTGTCCAGAAGCAAGTTGTTATGTCCATGCAAGAAAATGTATTATGCAGGAATAAACTACAAAGTGTGACTAAATTATACGTATTGCCCTAAATCTAATAGCTAGTCCCAAACAGAGAAGATCCACTGAGTGACCATCTTACTTTGTTTATAACCCACCCTGAGTCCTAATTTAGGAGAGAATGGGGTGATATAACAATTGCAATAGCAAAAACAGCAGCAACAATGAAAACAACATGGTTTACAGAAGTGTTGACTTAGCATTCAGCAATTTATTCAGTGGATTTACTTTTGCTGGGACTACCAATTGGATTTAGACTACAATAAAACCTGTAAATGAGTCCTTTGCTGCTTGTTATGAACATAAGTTACTAGCTAAGTGATTAACCAGAGACACCCTTGGCCCAGAAAGAAAGAAAATCAAAATCTTATTCTGCAAATTAGCTTAACCAGAGCTTCCAAATGGAGGATGCAAAAAAACTTTCTCAGTACATCTTGCCTTTTCAGTAGTCCATCCCTTGAAAGGATGCTCTTCACGGTTCAAAGCTTTCAGAATTTCACTAGTATTGTTATGGTGCTTAGTGTTGCGTGTCTTGATATCGCTCTCATTCCCAACTTTTGTTAAGAATGCATATTTCCTGGAAAAGAGAAGGCAACTATGAGAACTGCTCTCCACATTGTCGGTGAAAAATACCCTGATGACCTGCGAGGCCAAGGTACTCCTGCAGCAAGGCTGGTTTCTGTGATGGGGAGAAGCCATAGATCAGTGGTAGGGCATAAGATTTAGAGGCATAAGGAGGTCCCAGCTTCAGTCTTGAGGCAGCAGGCAATGGGAAAAGAAATGGCTTGAATGTCACCCTGGAGAGCCACTACAAGGGAGAGTACAAAGGACTGAGTTACATACCTAAATAGTCTCATCCGTGGGTGAAAGTACACAGCACCCACTAACTCACCAACTGATGGGGAACAATGGGCCCTATAGGTGTTTTTGATTTCAACTTCTAGAAGAACAGCTCCTCAGAGAAGGAGGCTATCGTGTGGAGTTCTCCTTCCCAAAGTCTGTTGAGACATGCCCTCACCACAGCAATATTGGTATGTTTACCTGACTGGTTTGGAAGATATGGATTTCATGGTTTATGAAGCCATGGCATTTGTATCTGTCATGAAAAAACACTTGGAAGTAGGTGTTTCCTGTTGAACTCTCAAAGGGTTTCCAACCAATACAGGCATACCTCAGTCAACAAAACCTCTGACAAAGAAGATCCTTTTTACATAGTCTTTATGCCTGCCCATCCACCTTTTCCTCCTTGTCCCCTGTCTAGATGGGTTTTTTTCCAGCAGCATCAGCATTGGGAAAATGGTGAAGGAACTGCAGAAACAAATACATTTTGTGTTGCGTCTACAGGAAGCAATGCAAAAGAGTGGGATTCTATTCTAGCTGATGCTTCTGCAGCTGTGTGTGCCTACCTACAACAAGCAAGATGAACAACAGCGCCCTCCAAAATCCCTTACTGAGCATGTGTGAACAACAAAACATAGAGAATAGGGAAAGGCAGATAAGCCTACCCTACCTCACCAGCTGCCACCAGTGTGTTTAAAAAGAGGACAGGCCTATACATTTGACCACCAAAAAATGCAAATCAAGAGAAAAGTGGAGACTGAGGAAAAATTATTCCCTGGATGCATGTTAAAAGAAGCACTCAAGTGGTCTCTAGAAGGGTCAAAATATTTTACAGTCGGCTCTCTACATCTGCAGGGGTTAGGAGTGGAGGACTTCCATGAAAGTGGAAAAACTGCAAATAACCCCAGGATCCTCTTGGGTGCGGCAAGGGGAGACAGGGTGCCACTGCTGCTGTTGCTACTGCCGCCACCACTACTACGGTCACCGGGGGGGGGGGTCTCGCTTGCCCTCCCTGCCTATTTCTCTACCCGCCCGCTCACTTGCCCCACTGCCCCTTTCTCTGCCCACCTCCTCACTTGCCCTTCCTCCCTGCCTCTTTCTCTGCTCATCCACTCACTCATCCCCTGCATCTTTCTCTGCCTGCTTGCTCTTCCTCTTACTCGACCCACTTGCTTGCTCTCCCTGCCTCTTTTTCTACCTGCCCATGCACTCCTTACCATTCTCTGCCTGCCCACTCACTCAACCCTTGCTCTTTCTCTGCCTGCCTGCACGCCCCATGCCTCTCTCTCTGCATGCCCACTCACTTGCCATGTGCCTCTATCTCTGTCTGCCTGCTCTCTCACCTGCCCATCCTCCCTGTCTTTCTCTGCCCACCCACTTGCTCACCCCTTGCCTCTTTCTCTGCCCACTCACTTGCCTCCTGCATCTTTCTCTGCCTGTCTGCTCGCCTTCCCCCTGCCCCTTTCTCTGTCTGCTCAATTTCCCCAACCTCTTAAAGAAAGAGGCCTCCCTCCCTCCCTGTTTCTCCCACAGCTGGGGCATGTGTGGAGATGTCAGACACAGCAGAGGGAAGGAGCCTGGGAGGGCAGGGCGAGCAGCGGGGAGGCCATGAGGGGTTCATGGGGAGGCCATGAGAGGTTCATGGGGAGCAGAGCCCTTTCCCTCCCTTCTCCTCTGCCAGGCACCAGGTGGGCTTGGGCCAGGGAGCCTTTGTGGGCCTGAATGGTGGTGCAGCAGACTGGGCTTCAGCCACCCCCTGGGGGCCCAGGGAGTAAAGGGGGGCACTGTTGCTGCTGGAGGTTCACCTGCCCTCTGCTGCCATGGGCAAGATCTTTGGACCGGTCCTGATGGACAGTGAAGATCCATGGAAGAGGAGGGCTGACCCAGAGGAGGAATGACAGTGGTGGTGGAGGTCTGGTGCTGAAAAGGCAGGGGCAGTGGCCACCACTTTCCATAGTTCTCCAAGGGGGATGAACCAGAAGGGGGTCAAGGCAGGGAGTGGGAGACAGAGCGGGGGGAGAAGGTCTGAACTAAATTAAGTGGCCGAGTTGGGTGTTGAGAATGAGCAGGAAGGAGGGAGAGGTAACCTAAAAAGTGAGGGGAGAATCAAAGAATTGTAGAGTTGGAAGAGACCACAAGGGCCATCCAGTCCAAGATGGAGGGAGAGGAAAAAACATAGGGAGTTTTATGGTGAGGGAAAATTAAGGAGAAAGACCCTGGAAAAAGCTATTTGAGAGGCTGAAAGTAAGGGGGAAAGATGGAGAGCATCTAAAAGATGAGGGAAGATCATGGAGAGGGAGCCTAAAAGGTGAGGCAAAAAGACAGATGGACAGTAGGTCGAGCAGGCAAGGGAGGAATACTGAGGCAAGGGTGTCATGGGAGGGGGAAAAGAGCTGGGAGAGGAGGCATTGTGACAGCAGAGGGTCAGATTGTGATGAGGACTATTGCAGTGGAGGGAATGCTGTGAGGAGAAACAGGGGAAACTCCTCAGGAAAACTCACATCCGCAAGAGTGAAACCAGCAGAAGTGGGGGGCCAACTGTATTTACTTATGCAAGGCTTTCCTGACCTGGTTGTTTCATTTCACATGGGCATATTGTTAGCTTTCAGTAAAAGTATTGCTAAAACAGTTTGAACTGGTCTTCTTTTTTTGTGCTGTAGGAGCCTAAACCTATTCTTTCTGTGTTATTTCTGCGCCTGGTACCAAATGTCCCGTTACAAAAGTAATGCTCAGGAACACATTTACTTCCTTAACTGAAGTATCCCTGTATAAAGGTAGCTTTCACAGCCATAAAAGATAGTATTGGAACTGATAATGGGCCTCTAAATGCTTCTGTGTGGATTTGTTGTCTGTTATACATCACAATTCAATACTCAGCTTTTAGCACTTGACAGCCGCCAAGTTTTGATGAGCAGGGTTGCAAGCACTACTCTAATGTGCTACATATTAATGGCCTTACTATAAATGTTTTCTTCACTGAAAAACATACATCTTGCTTTTTTACCTTATCATGGACTTCCTGCAGGGGAGAGGGGAGAACTAGAATCCTGGAGCTGGGAGAGGTCTCATAGGACTTTGAGTCCAAACCCCTGCTAAATGCAAGAACTTTAACTAGAATATACCCAGCAGGTAGCTATCCAGACTCTTTCTGAAGATTTCTAGAGAAAGAAAACCCACCACTTCTGTAAGTCAGTGGTTCTTAACCTGTGGTCCAGGGACCCCCAGGTGTCTGCAATGTTCTCACAGAGGGTCCATGAAGGAGTAAAGCCTGCTTGGCCCACCTCCTCCCTGCAGTGGAGCGGCCATGTGCCAGGATCCAAGGCAAAGGCTGTCTAGCTTGGTCATTGGCTGGTTTAGCATTGCCATTCAATCCACTCCAGCCACAAACTTGCAGGAAGAAGCAGGAGAAAAGTCTTCCTTCCCCCTCTAGTGCCTTTGAGGGAAGGTTTAATGGATAGTGTAATTGTGTTGTTGTTGTTGTTGTCATTGTTAGGGCTTTAAATCTTGGTTTCTTGGAGGTCCACAACAACAAAAGATATTAAAAGAGGGTCCCTGCTAAAGAAAACGTTAAGAGCCATTGCTCTGGCTCCATTGCTGAACTAACTTTCTTGAGTATTAGTGACATTTCAGCCAACATTAGTAAACTGTGAAATCGTAAAATGAATAACAGCCCAGGAAATCTAGAACCATGTAATAACCTTCTGAGGTTCAATTTTGAATGCAAAACCAAAATTTCCCCCCAAAAATTTGAACTGCAAGATTTTTCAAAATTTTCTCCCAGCAATAATCCTTCTACAGCTACTATGCAGATATCAGAGCAAGCATGATCAGGAAGATGGAGAGACATTTACAGCAGTCCCTTAGGTATCCATGAGAGACTGTTTCCAGGATCATGACCCCCCACAGATACCAAAAAATGCACATGCTCAAGTTTCTATTAAAAATGGAGTAGGGCAGCAGCAGAGGTAGTGGTGAGCCCTGGGCAGCGCACATTCGTTGGGCTCCCCTGCCTCCAGGGAACATGCTAGCCGCCTGTTTCTGCCTTCAAGGCAGCAGGGTTCCCTCAGAAGGCAGAAGCAGGTGGGGGAACCCAAAGAGTAAACACTGACTGAGGCTTGCTCTGCTGAGGCCCTATTCCTTTTTTAATAGGCACATACAGTAGAAGCCTCACCTCACATTTGCAGTCTCACTGAAAGCCTCACAAGTCTCTCTCTTATCAGTCCCTATTAAAAATGGGAAAGGGCAGCTGCCAGCCACACCAGCCACCCATTTCTGCCTTGTGGAGGTGCCCTGCTGCCTCAAAAACAGAAGTGGCATGCTCCCCACTGCAGATTCAAATGTACTGTGTACTGTATATCTGAATCCACTGTAGGTTGAATCCACAGGTTATCCACAGGCCCACTGTACTTACGTCTTTTCATTCCAGAAATAAGGGTGGTTCATCAGGTGTCTCAGTTGTTCACTGACTTGAATGGTTTTATCAGGTGATTCCAGACTTCTGCAGAGGTCTTCAATCTCCATACAATCAGCTACATTCTCTGGACACTGTGTAGGCAAGGCTTCAAAGCAGATTTTGCCCCTCATTGCAACATATAGGATGAGATGCCGAAGGCCCTATGTATGAAAACAAAAGTCTGTAGCACAAGAAAACAAAATTAGCCTACAATCCCTTTGCTGACATATGTCCACGTAACCTTGGGTTACACGTGCATGTGTCCTTTTTCAGATGTTTCAGAAGAAGGTACTCAGGACCTCATCCTGCAATGTCCCACCACCCCCAAAGCCACCAAGCACTTGGAGTGTACTGCCACAGCCACTTACTGCCTACACTTCTGCAGCTGGGCTCTGTTATCACCCTTCTGGATCTCTAGCAAGTCACTTAAGATCCAGGTGGCTGATGTGAGTGCTCTTCCCCTAGGTGCTCCCAGTAAATGAGTGTGGTGGTGTGCTCTGGTCATTTGGAAGCTGCTTTCTATGGACAGGGGGAGGCAGAACTGCGCAGGTGGAGCATTACACTCTGCCCACAAGATGTTGGACACTGGCAACATTGGATATTTATGTTTCATGCTAGAGCTTAGTCTTTCTGAGATGATAAACCTCTGCCAAGACTACGTGCGAGTCAAGTTGCTATTGCTGTTGGTGGAATCTTATCAATAAAAGCTCCTTAGCTGATTCCCGCCCCACCAACACATTTTGTATATTTAGAAGTACCTATTATGTCAGAGAGAAGAGTTCAAAAGCCAGTGCTGAAGAGCATGTGCTCTCCTTGGCAGTTCCTTTAGCCATGTCTCCATAGAGAGCCTAAAAATGCAGATGGCAATGTTGAGCCACAGTAGGAAGTCAGTTCTAGCTATTTCCTTCCCTATCAGGCAGGACTTCTTTAAAACTAATAGGTCTTAATAGCCCAAGACCATGTTAGTTTTACTACAGTAATATCTCACAATATATTGTTCCTGCAAAATTCCCATTTATCCCAGATGCTGCATACGCAGCTAAGCTCAGGGAAACCTAAGGGCAGCAGAAGATAGCATCACCATCCCAACTAATTAAAAAGCCTTGGAGCTTTGCTCCACTGACCATATTACTACCTGACCATATTACTACCACTCTGTCTAAGTACTGTTACAATAGTACTAGCTGGACCTGGCATATCATACGCCATTTTAAAAAAAACTCCCAAAGAACGCCCAGTAGACCTCACGCCTGGTTAGCTGGGTCCCATTGCAGTGGCAGCAGTGGTGTCCTGCCGCCATGGCCTCCAGTTGACTACCTGGGTCCTGTTGCAGAGGCAGCTGGCTGCTTATTCAACAGCCTAACCCCCTTGTGCTATTTAGGAAATGAGAAAATAATATCAAAGATATTGTTATAAGAAGGCAATCCTAAAGGCTAGACCAATCATGCCCTTTCTCATCAGTATAAATGTATTTTTATTCTTTGGAATCCTCATTATGCTCATGATTGACTGAATACACATGTGTTCTGTGTGGGATGTAACTCTTCAATAGGTTTCTTCTCAAAGGTAGCAAAGGTAGAAAATTTCAGCAATTTTCTTCATGCTGCAAAAAAAGTCTTCAGAACCCATGTAATTTTCAAAGGCAATTTGGGACTTATACTGCACAACATTTGCACATGGTTGTTTTGTGTAGAAAGCAGAATTTTCTGTGCAGAAAGCAGCATTTTCTGCATACAAAACAATATTTCAATGCAGAAATACACAGAAAATGCTGTTTTCTATGCAAATCAATCATGTGCAAATTTTGCAGAATGGAGATAGCAGTCAAGAAATAAGACTACAACTTGGAAGGGCAGCTATGAAAGAACTAGACAAGATCCTGAAGTGCAAAGATATATCACTGAATACTAAAGCTAGGATTGTTCATGGCATTGTATTCCCCATCACTATGTATGGCTGTGAAAGCATGATGGTGAAAAAAGCTGACAGGAAGAAACTCAACTCATTTGAAATGTAGTGCTGGAGAAGAGTTCTGCATGTACCATAGATTGCTAAGAAGACAAACAAATGGGTCCTGCAACAAATCAAACCTGAACTCTCCCTAGAAGTCAAAACGACTAAATTGAGGATGTCATACATTGGCCATATTATGAGAAGGCATGAATCACTAAAAAAAGAAAATAATGCTTGATAAGGCAGAAGGAAAAGAGGAAGACCACATTCCAGATGGATAGGCTCAACCAAGCCACAGCTGCCTGAATCTGGAAGACCTGAGCAGAGCTGTTAAGGATAGGGCTTGCTGGAGACCCCTCATTCATAGGGTCATCTCAAGTCAAGGTTGACTTGAAGACAAGTTTTAACACAGACACTGGAGGCCAGAGAAGCAATAATGAAGAACAGTTACTTGCCTGTAGGTCTTCTGAGATTATGCAATCTTTCTGATCATCATCAGTTATTTTTCTGCTCTTGTCAAAATCTGCTAGGAAAACATTGCCTGTAACGTCTATAAAAAAAAACACACCAAACAAATGGACAAATAACCTGAAATAGTTTTGCCTCTTAGCAGTACTTTGGAAAGTAAAGACAAGTAATGGCCATTCTTCACAGTCAGCACGAGGAGCCTTTTTGTTGCTCATTCTGAGAACACCCTTCTCAGTAGTATGTCCTGATTTTATTCCATGATGCAAATTGGATGTGATTGGGGCAGCTATGTTAAGTCTGACATACTCAGATCTAAAGCAGAATTTGAGGGATTCATTTTTAGAAAAGAGAAAACAAAGATGTTGTCCCCCCCCCATCACATCTAGTTTGGCCTTTTCCACATACAAAGGACCAGAGAAGAGCTCTATTACTTTGCTAAGACAAATAGTACAGGTGTGTGGAAAAATGGCTGATTGCATGGAATATGGTTGCCTTTTAAATGATGGTAACTGGATGGTGCAGTTATTCATTCTGGCTTTCTATTCTCTTTAGCAAAACACAAACACAGGAGATTGTGTACCACCAGTCCTCCACACAAAAACATCTCAGATCAAAATGCTGAGAGTGTAACGGGAATGGTGGCTCCTGGTCAATCAGGAATGCATTAGGGCATGGAAGTCAGTGGAGGGCTTATCAATTAGGAGGTGGTTAGATAGACTCTGCTGTGAGGGGGTGCTTAGCAGAAAAACAGAGGGGAAATTAAAAAGCACACCTTTATGGAACTCTGATCCTCAAACATCAACTACACTCTCTATGTTAGGTCCACCATCATCTCACCTAAAGCTATGGAACAACAGACCATGAGTTCTGACTGATTTTGCTATGTACATGGAGAGTGATCATTCAACTTTGTTGTAAACAGGGAAAGGGAGGGGGTTGCAGGATAACTGCAATCAATATAGGGCTAAAACTCAAAAATTAAAATTCAAAAAAGAAATGGATTAGGAAAGTAGTCTAAAAGGAAGGCAGTAGGTAAAGAAAAATATTCTACAGTGCTGTTAGCCATAACAATGGCCTCAGATAAATAATATCCCACCCCCACTTGCCTTTGTTTCATGGAAATATATTATCAACAGGCTTGATTTTTTTTTTTAAAAAAAATACATTTACCATTATCATTTTATTTTTTTTATTTATTTATTTAGGTATTTATACCCTGCTCTTCAGCCACAAAGGCTCTCAGAGCAGCTTACAAATTGTTAAGCAATAGTACTTTACATCTTCAGAAAGGCATTAAGCAGGTTCCAATGTTGTTAGCTAATTGCCCCCACAAGCCGAGAACTCATTTTACCAACCTACGAAAGGATGGAAGGCTGAGTGAACCTTGGAGCCCTTGGGATTGAACTTGCAACATGGTGTCTACAGTACTGGCATTTAACCACTGTGCCACCAGGGCTCCCTTGTCATCATCATCCTAATTGTATAATGTGCTGGATTTCTATTTGTTGGGTTTTTTTAATGGATTATGTTTTAAACTGGTTTTAATATTTGGTGGTTTAATTGCTTTTCAACTTTTGTATGCTGTGAATTTTTAACTGTGTACGTTTTAACTGTTGTAAGCCACCTTGAGCCCCAAACTGGGAAAAGGCGAGATATAAATAAATATAATAAATTTCATCATCATGGTCAAATGTATAGTTAACCTAATTTTAGAGGCAACACTGGCAATCTATCACTTTCAGCAAGTGTTCATAATACTGCAAACCTGCTGCTCTATATTTATCCCACAGAATTCAACAAAACTATACTGGGGTAAATGGTTAGACTCTTTGGAACAGGATGCCAAATACAAGAGAGCACAGACCTATCAGAATGTTACTGGGGTGCAGATCTTGATGGCCAAATCCAAATCGATGCAGTTCCTTCACTGCCAGAAATACTGTTTTAAGAATATCTTTGCTTTTCATGTCTGCTTTGTCATCCAGCTTGAAGTACTCTTCAAGGGTCATCTCACACAGAGTGAGGCACAGATACAGGCAGGTCTTCCGCTCTTCCCATCCACAGAGTTTCACCAGATGATTGCTAGTACGACATTTCTCAAGACAGACTTTCTCTTGCTCAGCATTTTCTGCACCAGTACAGAATATCTTCACAGCCACCGGTTCTTCACCATACAATCCCAGATACACTCCTCCTTGGGAATTTCTTTGAATCCTGAAATCGTGATGTTGGAAAATCTTGAGTTTTCCAATCATAGGACGATACCTCCCATACAGCTCCTGGAGCCTGGATCCCCAGCGTCTGCTAGGGGATGTCCACTGTACACTCGGCTGGCTTGGAATGGATGATGAACCATATTTCTGAAGGAGCTTTATGATTTTAGCATTGTTATAACTTTGACTGGCAATTTCAAGGAGGTTCCCAATGTCTGTTCTTGCTCCCTTTTCACACAACATCTTTGCTATTTCATAGTTTTTAATCTGCACTGCTACCATCAGTGCAGTTCTGCTGTTTTTGCCTGCATCGTCAACATCAACTTCATCTTTTTCTAATATAGCCTCCGCCACAGCTTTGCTTTGCCTTTCCACAGCAAGTATAAGAGTAGTTTTCCCACTTTCATCTCTCTTGTTCACATCAGCACCATGTTCTAAGAGAAAAAGGGCAATGGCCTCTTTGTCTCTGTCCCAGTCTTTGGCTTCCATAACTGAGAGAGCATGGATCAATGCATTCCTTCCCTGATTGTCACAGATATTCACATCAGCATTCATCTCTTTGACTAGGGCTTCTACCACAGTGACATGGCCTTGCTTGGCAGCATCCATCAAGGCTGTCATACCTCCTTTATTTAGGTACTTTTTCTCCTCATCAACTACTCTTCCCAAATTGACATCTGCCCCACTCTCATACAAAAATCTCAGGGCTGCCTCCTCCCCATACCAAGCAGCCTCCATGAATGCAGTGAAGCCATTGCTGTCACATTCATTGATGTCTGACCCTTTCTCAAGAAAGAGTTTCAGAATGTTCACATTGCCTGTTATCCCTGCTATGATAAAAGGAGTAGCACCATTATCCTTCTTAGCATGTGGATCAGCACCCTTTTCAATGAGAAGGTTGACAATCTCTTCCTTATTATTCTGTACAGCACTATGGAGGGCTGTCCAGCCATCTTTCACCTTGGAGTTGATATCTGTACATTCTTCCAAAAGCTGCTGGACAGTCTCAATTGAGCCAAATCTTACAGCATTGTTTAATTCCAGGGCTTTCTCTGCTGACACGCCTTTTCTTTCAGCGTTTCCTGGCTCCTGATGGTGATGATAGTATTGGCTTTCCATTAAGATATTTCCACTGTAACTGCAGTATGTGAATAATTAAAATGACAACAATTATGACTGATGGAAAATCTGTTCAGAAAGGCAGTTACTGTGCTTGAGGTCTAGATGCACTATACACACACACACACATACACATATTACTGCTGGATTCAGATGTTTTAGATGGTAAGAGCTCAAATAAAAAGACACCAATGTCTTTATCACATGGATGCTTATGTCTTAAAGGATTCACTGTCTTCCTTTGACCTGTTTAAAAAAGAAAACAACATCATTTTTAATTTTTAAATAGAAAATTCATAAAGAAGCACTGAAATAGAACTTCCATGCTCAGAAGCAATATATCTTTACTAAGAACTGTTAGGGACAAAGGGCAGAGGACCCTGATGCCCTCTTTCTTAGGGTGCAACCACACTACACAAATAATCCAGTTTGAAATTGGATTATTTGCCATGGCTCCTTCCTATGAAATCCTGGGATTTGAGTTTGGTGATGCACCAGTACTTTTTTGGCAGAGAAGGCTAAAGACCTTGTAAAACTACAAATCCCAGGATTCAATAAGAAGACATGGCAAATACTCCAATTTCTAACTGGATTATTTATGCAGTGTGGATTAGCCCAGATTTCCTGCAGGCATCTGGTTAAGTCATAACTCCAAACCGAATGCTGGGTTAACAATACAGTACAATTAGCACTACAATCCCATCCATGTTTCCATAGAAGAAAGTGCCCTTGTTGCCCACACAGAAGCAGCTCTGCAGCGCCTAACATCCTGCTTCGCAATAGCTGCAGAGCTGTTTGGGCTGGAAGTCAACCTTAAGAAAACGGAAGGACAAACACCATCATCCCCACATTGCTGTCAGCAAATCTGTCCTTAAGTCTGTTCAGCAGTTCACCTACCTGGGAAGCATCATCTCCTCAGATGCCAAGATTGACAAAGAGATCGATCACAGAGTAGCCAAGGCATATACTGCATTTGGAAGACTTCACAAACGAGTATGGAGCAATAAACACCTGGGGCGAAACACAAAAATCAGTGTGTATAGAGCCATTGTACTGTCTAGTCTCCTTTATGGTCTGAAACATGGGTCACCTATCACCACCACTTACGACTACTCGAACGCTTTCATCAGTGCTGTTTATGCACAATCTTAAATATACACTGGACTGACTATGTGATGAATGTTGCTGTCCTTGAGCAAGCAAGGATCGCCAGCTTTGAGGCTATGATACTGAGAACACAGCTGCGCTGGGCAGGGCACATTTCTAGGATGGAGGACCATCACCTCCCCAAAATAGTATTCTACGGTGAACTCGCCACGGGTCAGCGTAAGAGGGGCGCTCCAAAAAAGCGATACAAGGATTCTCTGAAACAACATCTCAGGCTTGGCCAAATTGATCACCAACAATGGTCCGCCCTGGCCTCACATCGGGAGGCATGGAGACGCACTATCCACAATGCTGCAGCCTTATTTGAGAACTCACGCCGAACAAGTCTTGAAGAGAAACAACAACGCAGAAAGAATCACAACCTGGAAACATCACCCAAGGAGACCTTCTGCTGTGCTTTCTGCAACTGGACATGCTTATTTCAGATTGGCTTTTTTAGTCATCGGCGCACTTGCAGAAAGCGCTGGATGAGTCCTTCCTGAATCTTCATTTGTGAAGAAAAGCCAGAGAGAGAGAGAGAGAGAGAGAGGAGAGCACTACAATCCCATCCATGTTTCCATAGAAGAAAGTGCCACTGCATTCAATGAAACTTACACTCTGGAAACATTACTATGCGCTGCAGCCCAAACAGGAAAATCAGCCCTATAACCAACATTATGCTAAATTGGAGGTGTGCTGCTACTAAGCCGGTGAAATGGTCACTAACGTCCAGCATGTATTCAGCCAAAGAGGAGAACTGGGATGGGTCGCCGTTAGTCGGAATCGACCTGAAGGGACACCACACCCACCAAGACCCAGCCACCCGGCTTCCACGCAGGCCAGCTCACCCTCCTGCTCCACCTTCTCTTCCCGCCACCCATCCACCCCACACAAAAGTGGGACACAGTGCCCTAACGGGGGCTGGGAAGGCAGGGGGAGCCACTGCCTCGTCCTCCCGCGCCCTCTTCCCACTTACCGTCGGCGGGGGAGACGTTTGTCTTCCGGCCTCTGAGGCGAGCAGCGCAGGAAAGGCCCAAAGCCTGGCAGGGCGGGAGCCGCGGTGTCCGCCTGGGGAAGGGGCTTGAGGGCGGGGAGGGAAGAGGGAAGGAAACGGCACCCTGGCTTTGGTTGCTATTGAGCCCAGGTGGATTGCTTATACCGCTATGGCAGGGGCGGAGAAGGAAAAATAACATTTCGCCTGGGAGTTGCCCGAGACTTTCGGTTTCCCTTTTCCTCGCGGTTCAGTCCGCGGAAGCAGTTGGGGTGGAGGTATCCGCGGTGCCTGCAAGGAAATCCTGGCCGCCTTCGGAGCAGAGGTTCAGGCAAAGGGGTCTGTCGCCCACCCTCCCAGGGCCGCTTTAAGGCGCCAGCGGCGTCAGCATCCACAGGGGGCCCCATCATTGTGGGGACCCCCGCAGTAACTCTCCTCCTGCAGAAACATTATTAGTAATAACCTGAATATCCATCATTGTGGGGGGGGGCATAGTAGTAACTCTCCTCCTGCAAAAACATTATTAGTAATAACCTGAATATCCATCGTGTGTGGGGGGGGGCATAGTAGTAACCCTCCTCCTGCAGAAACATTATTAGTAATAACCTGAATATCCATCATTGTGGGGGGGGGCATAGTAGTAACCCTCCTCCTGTAAAAACATGATTAGTAATAACCTGAATATCCATCACGGGGGGGGGGCATAGTAGTAACCCTCCTCCTGCAAAAACATTATTAGTAATAACCTGAATATCCATCATTGTGGGGGGGGGCATAGTAGTAACCCTCCTCTTGCAAAAACATTATTAGTAATAATCAGAATATCCTGCACTGTGAATAGCATAGGTTGAGTTAGGTTACATTGACCTGAGATAAACATATGGAGCCCCCAAAATAAAGCATTGCAGGGCCCCCCCCCCAAATTCCTTAAACCAGTCCTGCACCCTCCCCTGGGGGTGTCCCTAAGGCTGGTGCATGGCTATCATGTCCCCTCTCAACCTTCTCTTCCCCAGGCTAAACACACCCAGCTCCCTAAGCCGCTCCTCATAGGGCATGGCTTGCAGACCTTTTACCAGTTTGGTCACCCTTCTCTGGACACGTTCCAGCTTGTCCATATCCTTCTGGAATTATGGTGCCCAGAATTGGACACAGTATTCCAGGTAAGGTCTGACTGAATATAATTTATTAAGACCAAAAATAAAATGTCCATGACAGTTTGTTTATTAGTTTTGGGTGAACAATGATGCATTGAAAGCAAGTGTAATGGGGTCTTTTGTCACTTGATTGATTCCATTTTGAGGAAATGTAAAGGAGTGGTGGTTAATACAATGGAATCGGGAAATACCTGACAATGCAAGAAGGGCATTTTATTATTTTACCTGTTCTTTGGCTCTGGCTCTTAGAACATACTTGATTAGGCACAAATACTCCATTGCACAAATTGCTGTCAAGCTGACTTCGACTTATGGCAACCCTATGAATGAGAGACCTCCATATCACCTGGTCATCATCAGCCCTCATCAGGGGCCCATCTAAACAGTGAAAATACCCCTCTTTGAATTCACTGGGAATCCTACCTGTCTAAACGGATCCAGTACCAATCCATACTATTTGAAGGAGAGGGGCCCAAAACAGCAAAAACAACCGGGTAAAAGCCTTCGCAGATTTCCCTGTACTTTTTCAAAAACTGCAAGGAGGATGTGCATTCCTGCTGATTTGGACTATCAAACAAAAAAATTAGAAGAGAAGCACAAAGCTGATTGGCTGGGTGAGAGTGGGGTGGGGCTTGCTAGCAGGAGAAGCACCCACTGCCACCATGCTGGATTTTCGCCTTAGTGATCACTCGCTATGGTGATAAAAAAGGACAAATATTTTCTGTTTCGCTGTCCTGTAAAACTGGAAAATCGCTCTACCGCATCAGCACACCTTGGGCAACTTAAAAAAAAACAATGGTGGTGAAGAACTAACATGAGTAAATCCCTTGTGGCTGCCATCAGAAATGTGAGACTTATGGGGGCTTCCAAGGCCAGAAAAACTGTTTAGACATGTTGCTCCTGCTGTGAGATGCCAGTATGATGAGGTACAGTACTTTGGATTCCCCCCCCCCTCATGTAGTTGGGACCCAGGTCTTGTAGACTCAGGGCTGTGGCTTCATTAATTGAGCCTATCCATTTGGAATGTGGTCTTCCTCTTTTCCTACTGCCTTCTACCTTACCAAGTATTATTGTCTTTTCTAGCAAATCATGTCCAAAGTACTACAGTCTCAGTTTAGTCATTTTGGCTTCTAGGGAAAGTTGGGGCTTGATTTACTCTAAGATCCGTTGATTTATCTGTAGACCTCTTCTCCAGCACCACATTTCAAAAAAGTTGGTTTTCTTTCTGTCAGCTTCCTTCACTGTCCAGCTTTCACAACCATACATAAAAGCTGGAAATACAATGGCAGGGACATACCTAACTTTAGTATTCAATGTCTTTATCATCTGATTTAAAGTTATGACAAGCTTCTGTGGTCATTATATTTGTTTTCTTAATGTTCAACAATAGACCTGCCTTTGCACTTTCTTCCTTGACATTCTTCAGTAATCGTTCCAAACGCCTTATTGCACGAGGGAAGGAAAGTGGCTTTAAAGCCCAAGAATACCACATTCTGCCTTGCCTTATTATGTGACATCTGCATGCTTCAGCTGTTCTTCCGTCCGTCTCAGGGAAGACGGTGGTAAACACGAGTCTTTTTGCTAACTGGAAAAATCCAAAACACTCTCCTTTACCTATGTCGCCCACAGGACCAGAATGGGAGAACACCTGAAGCATGCTGATGTTGTGCAATAGGACAAGCAAGGTGTCCCACTAGGCGCTATCCTCGGGCTTTATTTCTGCTTTCCTTTCCTAGTGCGACAGGCTCCCAAGACTTAGGAGATTTTCAGACTAAGTCAGACTGTTATAGTGTTACTATTCCACTTTAACTGTTCTGGCTTTTCCTGTGAAATTCTGGGGTTTGTAGTTTAGTGAGGCCTAAGATCTCTCTGGCTGAGAGTTGTAAATGCCCCTCCCTAAACTTCAAATCCCAGGATTCGAGAGGAGGCAGCCATAGCAAATAAAGTGGAATAGTAACACTATAACAGTGTTGTCTGAAAATCTCCTTAGCTACTTTCTGCTAGTAGTATGATGTTATCTGCATATCTTAAATAGTTGGTGTTCCTTCCTCCAGTTATCACATTTCTTTCACCTGAGTCTAATCCTGGTTTATGAATGAAATATTGAGTGTACAAGTTTAAACAGATACGAGTGATAAAATCCAGCCTTGCTTGACCCCTTCCTGATTGGAAACCATTCCATTTCTCTGTATTCTGTCCTGATCGTAGTAGCCTCTTGTCCTGGGTACAGATTATGCATCCTCTGTAATGCATTATTATTCTGGGTATCAGAAAATATCCCACAGTTCACAAAATGCAATTTTTTTGTTCTTTAAAATTCCATTACATTGGATAAAATGTACTCCACTGTGCCACCCACTTTTTATGTGTCTAGTCCTTTCTCCAACTTCTTCATTCCGCTGTTGATAAGGTTAAAAAAAAAGAAAAAAAAGAAAAGAGATTTCCATTGGTTTCTTTAACTTTTTTTTTTCAAATAACATTATAATGATAATATTATAATATTCCTGGATCATTCATGTTGAAAGAACTGGGATATGGAACTGAATATTGCAGATAAAGTCTCTAGCCATGGAGGTCCTTGTCCACATACTCTTAGGCTTCTGGCTAAGCTACTTGCAATTAGATATTGGTGGGAGGGCAGTAATACAGATAACCCTGAGATTGTAAACTTAGTTGACCACCTCATTACTGATTTCCCTATTTATGTGTTTATTTAATTAATTTATATCCCTCCTTTCTCCCAGCATGCAACACAAGGTGGTTTACAACAAATTGACCTATCCTTGGAAGGGCCAGAAAATGGAAAATTTTCTTTTGAGGATACATATCCCAGAATCATCCAGCTAGCATGGCCATAGGCCATGCAATTCTGTGGAGTGTAATCAAGAAAGGAGTTTTTTCCATTTTTTGGAAGGACCTTTAGCAAACTGAGTTTGTGTCAGCATGTAATCCTGTTTGTTACATGAAAGAAATGTCTGTTCTGAAGAACATTTCAAGAAAACCAGTGTTAAAGGGACAATATGGGATGTGCGGGAAATGATAAGAGCTGGGTAAAGTATATTTTGCAAATTCTGTATCTTATACCTTTTGTTCCGAAAGATCATAGTATGGTCACCATAATTTATCTTTGTGTGCATTTAAGTCAAGAATGAACCACAAGGAACTCTGCATGCATTTTTCTCTGCATTTTCCCCAAAGGCAGAATCAGTATTTTCTTTTATTTTTTAATTTTTTTAAATTATTTATGGCTTTGATCTTACACCAGTGAAGTCGGGGGTGGGGGATGGTTTCAGCCAGACTTGAGAAGGGAGACTGAATCATACCGATTGTTCAGAGAGCTCTATGAAAGTCCAAAGGAGTTTATATGAACCTCAGCCTATTGCCCCCATTGAATTCACAAAGCAAAATGGAATTTACTGTTGACTCAGGATGTATTTACTCTGGAAAGTGCTGCTGGTGATTAGTTCTTGTTGTTGTTTTTAAATGAGAGACCAGAAAGTTTAAACTAGCCTTCACTAGCACTTGAAGTTCCACTAGCACCAGTAATACTTCTGGAAAACAGGTGCAGGATGTTCCAGTCAAATCTAGCTGCAGCTTTGGAATTTTAATAGTATACAACCAGGACAGAGAACCTAATCCTTCCAGGTGTTGGTAGGCAGCAAATCACATCATTTCTTCCTACTGGTTTTGATGGCTAGGGCTGATGGGAGTTTTACTTCAGCTTCTGAACCCCAATACAGTAGGCCCTTGGTATCTGCTGGGGTTTGGTTCCAGGACCCCCCATGGATACCAAACTCCATGGATGATCAAGTCCCATTATATACAATGGTGTAATAAAATGGTACCCGTTATATAAAATGGCTAAATCAAGGTTTTCTTTTTTGGTGGGGGGGGGCTGGGAAGATTTTCAAGCCGCAGATGATTGAATCCATGGATGCAGAATCCGTGGATCCAGAGTGCTGACTGTATATATTGTCAAATGTTATGTCTACATACCTGTACTGAAGATTTCACAAAATGAAATGAAGGACTGGTTTTCACATATCTATGTACACTACTTGGTCTTACCACTTTATTCCCAATGAGATTCAGGAGAATATGGAAAGCAACTCCAGTAGAAACCATTTGTATTTGAGTTAACATTGACAATATGAACATTATGTCTGCAGTTATTACACCATGATGATTCATTCACACATCATCTGATGCTACAATCAATGAGTAAGGAACATACATTCATGAACCAGGCCAAAGTTTTAAATTGCACAGTAAATTGCTCAGTAGTTGTGCATTTACAGTTCCCCAGCCACTTTCAATACTTAAATTGCATTTACAATTCCAGATTGACAAATGAAGGAGACAGGATATAGGGACTGATTCAAACAAACCACTCAGAGCTCAGTTTTCCAGACAGGTTAGGGATATTCTTTTGCCACCAATGGTTACCCCGTTAATGCAGGAGGCCCCCAACAAGCCTGCTTAGTGTACATTACAGAATGTATGAAAGTATAAACAGGCAAGAGGAAGTGGCTGTGGGCCTGTACTTCCATCTCAGTTATAAGCCAGGAGCCTATCCATTACACAAGTGGAACAAGTTGACCACAGTGGCTATTCTGTAGAATGTCAAGATTAGTCATTCTTGGCAGGGCTGCTATGTCAACAGCCTACAACATGGTACCAAAAGAAGGGAAAACTGACTGCATGTGAATTTGCTCTTCACTTGCTCAAAGTGGAGAGTATTCTTCTCCAGACTGGAAATACCATTGACATTCTGTTAAATAGCATGCTGTCCCTCTCTCTCTGAAATTAAGTCAATTGTTCCACAAAAAGCCACTGGGCATATTTGATATGGTTTTAGCCACATCTCCTTGCTTTGAGCATCAGCTACACGTTTGGTTACTCTTCATCAGATTTCTCCACATCCACCTTCTAAAATGTCCTTGTTGGCTGATAAGTGCAACGTACCTAGGCACTGCAGCCGTGTGTGCATTTTCAAAGGATGTGTATACTGCCTTCCATTTCAGGAGGGCTTGCAATGGAAATGCTCACCCAGAATGGATGAAGCCATAAAGGAATTCTCTGATAATAGAGAAATATGTGGCCCGCTAGCTTCTGCTGGACTATCACTCTCACTATTCTCCCCGTTACTATCTGACCACAAGTGATTATTGACAAACATATACAGCTAGGATAGCAGAAACTGTTGTGGGCTAATAAACTGTATGCAGCTACATTTGTAAGGATGATCTAACCCTGTCTCCTTCTCTGTTTCTTATCTCTTGGTGGGATATACTTTTCAACATATTGTATAAGTGCAGCAAAATTGTCCAACAGTCCAGTTTCAACTGTAGGCTCCTCACTGCAATGAGTTGGTCTAAAGCACCTGGTTTTAAAGTGCCGTGCTCCTATAATGCCCTACCTGAATAAATAAAACAATAAATATTATTGTATTAATAATAAATACAAATATAAATAATTAAAAATAGGGTGCATCACCCAAGGTTGCATATAATATCTGGAGAGGTACAATACACCAAAGTCCATGTGCCTTCCATGGGTGTCATTGAAAGGAAGCTTGCCTGGCACAGCAGAAGACAAAGGTCTATGAACACTGTTGGAACAAAGCAGATGCAGCATTCCTCTGGATACAAACACAAAGCGATGCCAGCACTGTTAGGATGCCAAGTCCTGGGACCTCCAGCCAGCAGCACAGAAACATGCAGAGAGCTGCGGCAGGTTTCTGAAGTTGACATGCGCTGGGTGGAAATCACAAACCCACATGTACAGTTTTGTGGTTTATGTTGATGCAGAAACTGGCTTTTTGAGAGCAGGCAGAGATTTTGGCTGGTGTGCGTAGATGGATCCACAAACACAGAACATTCAACAGCAGATGGCAAACAGTTTGGGGGGAGGGATTTCAAACTTCCCATTATTTGTTGTTCAGCCTTCATATTCCTTATTTTTTCCCCCTTCTGCCTGGAGAGCCAATTCATCTTTGTTCAGCATTCTCCAGTACTGTTCAAGTGAGTTTGTTTTCTCCCTACCTAGCATCTCTTCTGAGATGCAAGGGAGGGCCTCCCCACCCCCAGGAGAGCTTCTGGATGCATGGAAGCATTAGAGACCCCAGGCATCCTGGCCAGGATAAAATACCCGCCAGAACTCTGCCACTCAGAAGCTCTTCCCACCTCCCAACCTGGCTCCTGTCTTTCTTCCTTTCTTCTGTCTGTCTCTCTCCCCTCCCCCAGTGCAGTTCTAAGCAATGACTCCAGGGTGGGCTCAAGTGTGTACAGGCTTGCCTGTTCTGTGGCTACTCGCTTGTTCTGTCAGGTCTCTGTAGTAGGCAGATTTCAGAAACCTGGGGTAAGAGTCCTTCTCCATCAAGGTGTGGGTTTTGGCTTGGGCTTCTTCAAAGCAATCAGAAGTGGCAACAGTGACGTTCCTCCTAGTTGCCTCTCTGGTTTCATGGTCAAGATTCACCTGTAAGGGAAGGACAAACCCTGTGATTAATTACTCAGTAAGTTACCAGTGGTGTGTGTGTATAAATATCAGGTATGGTATGTGTTCCAATATTGTATTTTGAAAGTGGAAAAGTCTTTTGGCCTTGTATCGTAATGGTTTGCAGCATCTGGATCTACATGGGATCCACAAAGGGGAGGCAACATATTCAGCAATGGCAAGCTGGCAAATGATACATTATAAGCTTCTAGGGCAGTAGCCCTAGCATTATAGCTGCATGGACAACAAGGTGCAAACTCACTTGGAACTCTTCTGATACATTCATCATAAGCACAATTTTAAGACTCATTCCCTCTCCTCCCCTGGATCAGAGCTGGCCAGCCCTTCAAACAGAGGACTGTCCTCCATGATGTAGGATGCATGAAATAAGATGTCCCTACAATTCATTCTAAAAATGCAGACTCACCTCTCTGGGGGCCTCATTTTGGACAAAGTCTTCAAAGATCCTGTTGGCTTTGGCTGCTAGTTTTGCTTTTGAGCGGGTTCTCTTATACTCCTCGCAGGCTAACCAAAATTCCAGATTCTCTTCACTGAATTCTGTTTTAAGGAACCCATGGAATGCTGCCACCCCACCTGTGAACAAGGACAGGGAATATCCAGTTTAGAAGGGATATTAGTATTAAATCACAGCAGGATCTTTCTTAAGGACTGTGCTGTAGTTATACGTTATGTTACTTACCTGGCTTCCCCTTACAGAAACAGCAACTTTTGGGTTGATATATAGTGGGGAAATGATATGGGGTAAAGAGCAGCCCCCAACCCAACCCCACCATGCTAAGACCTTGCTTTGGATGCAGGAAGGAGCCCTCATGATGGCTGATAATTATATTTGAAAGAGCAGAATCCGAAACATGAGAATCAGTGAAAGGCTTAATGTCACTTCTAATTCAAAGTGCTGGTCTTGACTTATAAAGCCCTACACAGCTTAGGTCCAGACTATCTGAAAGATCATATCTCCCTCTATGAACCTGCAGGGGTTTTAAGATCTTCAGGAGAAGGCTTTCTCTTGGTCTCACCACCATCACAGGCTTGGTTGGCGAAGACATGACAGTGAGCTTTCTTGGTGGCTGCTTCCACCCTTTGGAACTCCCTCCCATGGGAGTCTAAGCTGGCCCCCTCCCTGCTTTTGTTTCACCGGCAGACAAAAACGTTTTTATTCAAGCAGGCCTTTGATATATAACTGTGCCCATGGGGCATTTATCCGGGTGTGTTTTTATGTTGTTTTTATTTGTTTATATTTTTAACTTTGTGTGTTTTTAATTAATTGTAATTGTTTTAAACTGTGATTTTAATTGTTTTGTGAGCTGCCTTGGGTCCCACTTCGAGAAAAAGGCAGCATATAAATTGCATGAATGAATAAACAAATAATAAATAAATACATTTGCCCCAGAGCTTAACATGAAGGGGAATACAGTGTGCCATGGCATCACTAAGGCTGGCGTCACCCCTCCTCTGACGGTGTCACCTGGTGTGGTTCAGCCACTCTGCACCCCCCTAGTCCTGCCACTGACTGTGGCAGCCCAAGCCTGCATTTTCTACTTGGCAGCTTTTGTATTTTCACAAGCATGCCTAGAAAACATCATTGTTTCTATTGGCATTCTGTGGAATGTGAAAAGACTGCCAGTTTGAGCCAAGATGAAGGAAAAGCTGTTTAAAAACATGGTCACCTTTCCCTTCTACTGATCACTATAATATTCTACTAGCACTGTCTTGGAACGTATTTATACTCACTTTTACTTCCCAGTAGATTATCAAAAGATTCCCTCCATCCAAGTACTTCCTCCAAGGAGTACCTGAAGAAGAGAAATGTTGAAATCATGTTAAAGGGGTGGAAGGTCAAAGAAAATTGGGGGTCATGAAGAACAGAGGCAAAAGAGCAAATGAGAACCGCAGCCTCTGTAAATTAAGAGAATGGACTATCTCACTGTCTTCTGGGGATGTCTCAATCTCTTGATTTCTTTTTTAATGACATATTCTGTCAAATCCCTGGCAACTGTACTTATAAATCAGCTCAGGGAAACTCTACAGTGCTTCTTATTCTTGTTGACCAGGGGGCTTGGAATAGGTGAGCCCATTATAGTTTTACTATTATACTGCTATGTTGTTCCTTCTGACGTGGCTCCCTTTCCAACAGTTAGACACTCTGGGTCAGGTCAGCTTGTTATTCTAGCTGTTGCTTACCTGTGTTTTGTACCCTTGCTCAGGCTTCCGAATTTATAGGCAAGCTCTGGTTTATGAAGTAGAATCCCCAAACGGGTCTTGAACTCCTTGGCTCTGAAAAATATGAGAGGAGTAACACAATGTCAAAATACAGTACTTTAAAAAAAAAGGTGCCCACCAGGTGGCAGCACTGTGAGTGTGTTTTTGTGTGTGTGTTCCTTATCACACCATGAGAATTGCTTCTTCCAAGCTTGAGAACAGGGGTCTGTTGCTCCTAGCCCAAGAACGGGCAACTGTGGAAGACTATCAGCATTAGCCCTCCAGCAGATCTTGGAGGGCCACAACCTCCGTGCCTGCTCTCTCAAAAATATAATCATTTTTTTTTTGCCCCCAAATGTTCCCAAGCACAGGGGCTGCATTGAGGTTTCTGTAGGCCCTAGGCACTCTTGTATTTGACTCCTCACCTCAACATACTAGTAGGGACAGAAAAACATTATTTGCAAAAGTGTCCTTTTGTCTTCTTTCCTGTAAAAAAAAATATTGTTAATCCTGTATTTGTAGTCCCTAAAATTTTCGTAGGCCCTAGGCACTGCGTCTAAAGTGCCTAATGGATAAGGCAGCCCTGTCAAACACCCTCTAGGGGACATAGGAGCTTGTTTCAGGGCCATTCTGGGTTCCTAAAAGGCATTTTAGGGTATTTTGAGGTAAATGAGCATGTTTTTTTAAAAAAATCCTTTTTTCCCCCAGAAGTACATTTTGACCCCTGAGTCCAGGGGGAGTCCAAATGTGGTACACCCCTTAGAAATTATTTTGGGGCATTTGGGAGCAAATTTTTTTGACACCACCCCTCGGGGGCCCTTAGGGCCACAAAAACAGCAGTGGGGTCTTCATGCAGCCTGCACTTTGCCCACCCTATTCTAGTCTATGGATACATGGGGGAGCAGAGGGAAGATCATAACTGGGGCACACTTTTTCAATAGTAGAAAATTAACAAAACACATGCAGATATATCTTTCATTAGGCCAGTTTCTGTTGCGCATAAGTTGACAAGCACGTCAGTTATAAATATTTCTTAATCAAGCTGCTGACCTTACTTAGCCAGGCTGAATTACTTGCAAACAATTTAGTAACTTTCAACAAATGAAAAAGTTTGGTCCCGTCTGTTACAAAGATTCAAGCCTTGGATTTAATCTAGGAGTTTTTATCACAGTTTTACATCTTTGGAACAAGGGTGGAATTCATACTAGTATAGCTCTTTGGATATTGTGGGGCAGACTATAATTCCTATCAGCTCTAGACAGCATAGCCAATGGTAAGAATAATTCCCATCAGCTTTAGCTAGCATATCCAATGGTAAGGTGGCAGACTATAACTTCCATCAGCTCTAGACAGCCTAGCCAATGGTAAGGAAGATGGCATCCAGCAACATTTGAAGGTCCACAAATCAGCAACCTCCGGTCTACAGACCCACATCCACCCCTGCCTACTCTGAATGGAAAACAGGATCTAGGAAGCAGCAAATGTCACTTATCTTTAGTATTCAGATTCATATAATTATTGGTGAATTAGCTTTCAGTCTTCACAACATTTAGGGCTCGACAGTGCTCTTTTGTTGGCTAAATTGTTGTTTCCTACAAGAGCTTCTCCTTCATTCCCACCACCATTCATCCTCCATCTTCTAAGTGAGAGAAGTTTTGGGAAGTCATGTTGTCACACAGTACCCAGTTATGAAAATCTCAACAGAAATGACCCAAGAGTTTTGGAAAACAACCAGAATGATTCCATTCTGTAGTCTGAAAGCATTTTTGTTTAAAAATTCTGCTATTTTCTATTGGGTGCTCATTTCCTTTATAAAATTATGTGAGATTTTAGTTCTTGATGGTTACAGATACAGTATCTTTACTTATTTGGTACATTTGTTCCATGGCATCTGTTCATCAAATGCAAAGGGACTGGAGCACCACAAAGCACACAGAACTGTTTGCCTGCTAGCCATCTGTTGTGGAGACCAGTTCCTTTCCACTTGAAACATATGGCACCCTTTAGCTGTTTCCTCCTCTCTGATGCCTCCCTTCAAGATTTCTCAGCTTGGTTTGATGCCCATTGAGAAGTTTTCCCACCCTTCATACTCTCTTAGGTTCTACAACAATAGAGGTAAAACCAGATAGAGGTATTTGGGTTGTCCCAGAGATCTAAAGGGGGTATAGCAGAGGTGCTTTTGGCTGGAGGGGGGACACAAGATCTGTGGTTTGTTCTCTGACACTTCCTCTGATAGAAGCACTCCCTAAACCTGCAACACTTGTTTCACCATTGACAGAAACCATAATAATGTGTGTAGAGGGGTGGGATAACCAGTCACAGTGGGCAGCAAGATCCCTGATGACCTTAATGTTTCCTATACTGTAAATTTGTGTGTGCGCCTCATTCACAACTGTAAAAGCCCCTTTTTCTTGAATGCAGTAGAGCAAGATGGGCGAAATGCAGTGGGATGTTTTTGTAAACTTACAAACTCTCAGGCTACTTTTCTAACAAAAAAAAGGGGGAAGTGGGGGACATATTGCCTTTTTTAGATGCTTCCAGGAGCACAATTTGCCCATTAAATGGGTTTCAGATCCCTCCCCGGTACTGTTAACGTGAATAAAAACTCTTTTTCAAAACCAGAAATAGACTTTCAGACACAGTGTTGATGTTGATGTTCTGCTACAATTTTGGCAGTCTCAAGAGGTCCTTGGAGGGTCCCAGGGGCAGAAACTTGGTCCCGGTTCCTGCTGCCATTGCCCAGTACAAAAATAAGTACTAAGAAGAGGTTCCCTGAAATAGTACTATTGTCTCTTCATTTACTTTGGTTTGTCAACATGTGGAAATCCAGTGTGCCTTTCCTTTGGGTTGAGGTCTGCGTATAGGAAATGTTTCTACCAGCCCCAGAAAGAGATCAGCCAAGGTGATCTAATTGGAATGATTCACTATCCTGCATTACTGGGACACTGAGAAAATGTCCCACACTGCAAGGTTTTCTCTGTAAATGGAAATTAAGCACAGGTGGCATGACATTTGCAAATATCCACCCTCTTAATTTGTCTCATTCTCTTCTGCCTCTCCTGCTCCACTAACAAAATGTAAACTGCAAGCTCCTTCGGGCAGAGACCTTGGGATTTTGTGGTTGGAACACTTCTGGTACTGTAAAGCAACCTTTAAACCGACTACACTGTAGACAAAGCAATAACCACCACCACCACACCTTTGAAACATCACAGAATTGAGTCTTTCGCACCACCCTCGCTCCTGATCTTCTCTGGCACTGCTCCTCCTCCAGTAACCCAACTGTGCCACTCTGCTCACCACTGTCCATAATGCTATGGGGCGCAGCTGCCTGTTTTTGCACCTCTGGCAACAACTGTCTACAGCAGCAGCAGAATCACTTCTGCAAGGGCACCAGAGGTGCCTCCCTGCTTGGCGCATCACTGCGACAGTTTGGGCGATGGCTAGCTGGCGCGTCGCTGTCTATTCTTAGCACACTCCCCTCTGGCTGGCGTGTGGCTGGAATGCTAAGTGCACCAGGAGGGGGCTGCTTGCAGATCCAAGAATTGCACTGCAAAGAGAACAGGTGAATATTTGGTGCTAAGCTGTGCCATCCTAACATTAAAAGGCCTTCCTCTTAAGGGTGGGGAGAGAGCCACAATATGAAGACATGCGGAACAGGTAGCCAATAAACAACACTCAAGAGCAGCACATTAGGATAGAGAGATCTCATTCTCTTTCTTACTGTTGGCTTCCCACAAACTAAGCTAGTTTTTGCTCAAACTCCACCAGGCTGCTCCAGTCCCCATTTGAAAGGGGGCATTGGGGGCTTGGAGAGTACACAGTCCCCATTTGAAAGGGGGCAATTAGGAGCTTGGAGAGTACACAGTCCCCATTTGAAAGGGGGCATTGGAGGCTTGGAGAGTACATAGTCCCCATTTGAAAGGGGGCAATTAGGAGCTTGGAAAGTACACAGTCCCCATTTGAAAGGGGGCATTGGGGGCTTGGAAAGTACACAGTCCCCATTTGAAAGGGGGCATTGGAGGCTTGGAGAGTACATAGTCCCCATTTGAAAGGGGGCATTAGGAACTTGGAAAGTACACAGTCCCCATTTGAAAGGGGGCATTGGGGGCTTGGAAAGTACACAGTCCCCATTTGAAAGGGGGCATTGGGGGCTTGGAAAGTACACAGTCCCCATTTGAAAGGGGGCATTGGAGGCTTGGAGAGTACATAGTCCCCATTTGAAAGGGGGCATTAGGAACTTGGAAAGTACACAGTCCCCATTTGAAAGGGGGCATTGGGGGCTTGGAAAGTACACAGTCCCCATTTGAAAGGGGGCATTAGGAGCTTGGAAAGTACACAGTCCCCATTTGAAAGAGGGGATTGGGGGCTTGGAGAGTACATAGTCCCCATTTGAAAGGGGGCATTGGGGGCTTGGATAGTACACAGTCCCCATTTGAAAGGGGGCATTGGGGGCTTGGAGAGTACATAGTCCCCATTTGAAAGGGGGCATTGGGGGCTTGGAGAGTACATAGTCCCCATTTGAAAGGGGGCATTGGGGGCTTGGGGAGTACACATACATCTTTTGGGCTACCCATCCATATTCCTCCTGTTGGAGCGAAAGCCAAGCCAAGTCCTAACGGAGCAGCTTGCTAAGCGGTTTCCCCAGCGCTTTTTCCCTTACCTTTCCAAGCAGCTGGCGGGCAGCGCGGCTAAACCCCGACACATGCTGAGAAGGCGGGCGGGTGCTTTCCGGGAAAAGGGCTCCTCAACCTGCAATGCAGCCGTGCCCGCAGCAGCGCCTGCCCGCTTCCTCGGGTCCTCCAGCAAAACTCGGGGCTGGCGAGTCGGGGCGCGGCGCTTTATAGCGAGCGAGGGAGGGAGGGAGGCGGGCGTGGCGGAGCACGGAGGGCCCCTCCTGCCGGGAGACGGGCGGCTGGCCTGGAGCCCCAGCCGCCGCCGAAGCCCTTCCTTCCCGGAAAGGGGGAAGAAACAGGCGGAGGGGCTCTGCTTGGCAAATGCGTTCAGCCGCTCCCGGTTGGAACAGGGGACTGTCACAGAAGCCCTAGAATCCTAGAGTTGGAAGGGGTCTCAAGGGCCATCTAGTCCAACCCCCTTGCTCAAGTGTCGCAGAAGCCCTAGAATCCTAGAGTTGGAAGGGGTCTCATGGGCCATCTAGTCCAACCCCCTTGCTCCAGTGTCACAGAAGCTCGAGAATCCTAGAGGTGGAAGGGGTCTCAAGGGCCATCTAGTCCAACCCCCTTGCTCCAGTGTCACAGAAGCCCTAGCATCCTAGAGTTGGAAGGGTCCAAGGGACATCTAGTCCAACCCCCTTGCTCCAGTGTCACAGAAGCCCTAGCATCCTAGAGTTGGAAGGGTCCAAGGGCCATCTAGTCCAACCCCCTTGCTCCAGTGTCACAGAAGCCCTAGCATCCTAGAGTTGGAAGGGTCCAAGGGCCATCTAGTTCAACCCCCTTGCTCCAGTGTCACAGAAGCCCTAGAATCCTAGAGTTGGAAGGGGTCTCAAGGGCCATCTAGTCCAACCCCCTTGCTCAAGTGTCGCAGAAGCCCTAGAATCCTAGAGTTGGAAGGGGTCTCATGGGCCATCTAGTCCAACCCCCTTGCTCCAGTGTCACAGAAGCTCGAGAATCCTAGAGGTGGAAGGGGTCTCAAGGGCCATCTAGTCCAACCCCCTTGCTCCAGTGTCACAGAAGCCCTAGCATCCTAGAGTTGGAAGGGTCCAAGGGACATCTAGTCCAACCCCCTTGCTCCAGTGTCACAGAAGCCCTAGCATCCTAGAGTTGGAAGGGTCCAAGGGCCATCTAGTCCAACCCCCTTGCTCCAGTGTCACAGAAGCCCTAGCATCCTAGAGTTGGAAGGGTCCAAGGGCCATCTAGTTCAACCCCCTTGCTCCAGTGTCACAGAAGCCCTAGAATCCTAGAGTTGGAAGGGGTCTCAAGGGCCATCTAGTCCAACCCCCTTGCTCAAGTGTCGCAGAAGCCCTAGAATCCTAGAGTTGGAAGGGGTCTCATGGGCCATCTAGTCCAACCCCCTTGCTCCAGTGTCACAGAAGCTCGGGAATCCTAGAGGTGGAAGGGGTCTCAAGGGCCATCTAGTCCAACCCCCTTGCTCCAGTGTCACAGAAGCCCTAGCATCCTAGAGTTGGAAGGGTCCAAGGGCCATCTAGTCCAACCCCCTTGCTCCAGTGTCACAGAAGCCCTAGCATCCTAGAGTTGGAAGGGTCCAAGGGACATCTAGTCCAACCCCCTTGCTCCAGTGTCACAGAAGCCCTAGCATCCTAGAGTTGGAAGGGTCCAAGGGCCATCTAGTTCAACCCCCTTGCTCCAGTGTCACAGAAGCCCTAGAATCCTAGAGGTGGAAGGGGTCTCAAGGGCCATCTAGTCCAACCCCCTTGCTCCAGTGTCACAGAAGCCCTAGCATCCTAGAGTTGGAAGGGTCCAAGGGCCATCTAGTCCAACCCCCTTGCTCCAGTGTCACAGAAGCTCGAGAATCCTAGAGTTGGAAGGGTCCAAGGGCCATCTAGTCCAACCCCCTTGCTCCAGTGTCACAGAAGCCCTAGCATCCTAGAGTTGGAAGGGTCCAAGGGACATCTAGTCCAACCCCCTTGCTCCAGTGTCACAGAAGCCCTAGCATCCTAGAGTTGGAAGGGTCCAAGGGCCATCTAGTCCAACCCCCTTGCTCCAGTGTCACAGAAGCCCTAGCATCCTAGAGTTGGAAGGGTCCAAGGGACATCTAGTCCAACCCCCTTGCTCCAGTGTCACAGAAGCCCTAGCATCCTAGAGTTGGAAGGGTCCAAGGGACATCTAGTCCAACCCCCTTGCTCCAGTGTCACAGAAGCCCTAGCATCCTAGAGTTGGAAGGGTCCAAGGGCCATCTAGTCCAACCCCCTTGCTCCAGTGTCACAGAAGCCCTAGCATCCTAGAGTTGGAAGGGTCCAAGGGACATCTAGTCCAACCCCCTTGCTCCAGTGTCACAGAAGCCCTAGCATCCTAGAGTTGGAAGGGTCCAAGGGCCATCTAGTCCAACCCCCTTGCTCCAGTGTCACAGAAGCCCTAGCATCCTAGAGTTGGAAGGGTCCAAGGGCCATCTAGTTCAACCCCCTTGCTCCAGTGTCACAGAAGCCCTAGAATCCTAGAGGTGGAAGGGGTCTCAAGGGCCATCTAGTCCAACCCCCTTGCTCCAGTGTCACAGAAGCCCTAGAATCCTAGAGTTGGAAGGGGTCTCATGGGCCATCTAGTCCAACCCCCTTGCTCAAGGCAGGATCTCCAGCTAAAGCAGCCTTTCTCAACTTTTTTTTATCCTGGGGGAGCCCTTGAAAAAAATGTTCAGGTCTCAGGGAAGCCCTGCATAAATATTATTCTATATACTGTTATTGCTTCCCCCCCCCCCAATCACAATCTCTTGAGGAACCCCTAGCAATCCCTTGGGGAAAACTATGGTTCCAGGGAACCCTGGTTGAGAAACGCTGAGCTAAAGTATCCCCAGCAGGGAGCTGTCTTGAGCTAAAATGTCACTTTTAACTGTTTTAAAGCAGGTTTTATTGGGGTGGTGGTGGTGGTTTATCATTGAAAATCAAAGCAAGGTCACATTGGGTTTTTGGTTTTTTCAAACATATACTATTTGATAAATTTAACAAAACCGAATAAACATACACAAACACAGTCACCATGCAAGACACTTCAAATAATATAAATTGTCCCTTCATATTCGCTGGTGAATACTTAAGTCCCTTTATATGCAATGGCATAACAAAATGGTGTCCCTTATATAAGATGGCAAAATCAAGGTTTGCTTTAGGGATTATTATTTTTTAAATAATAAGCCATGAATACTTAAATCCATGGATACCAAATCTGTGGATACGGAGGAACAAACATAAACTACTAATGTTATATCTACTCTAAAAATATACAGAAAAGAAAAATGCGTAAATACTTCCCCATAGCTACTCTTCTAGTCAGAATGTTAACATGTCTTCTGTTTTTACTTCTGAACGAGCAAATCAAAATTTATCTAGCAAGAACACAGGCAATTCTAAAATCTCATAGTTACTTCTGGTTTTCCAACAAAGTTGTTTCTACTGTTATTACTTTGTATTTTTCACATTTTGGTGAGGGAATCTCAATTGATTATATAAAGAATGCCCTTTCGGTGCAGACAAAAGAAGCCTATTCCTGTCCCAGCAGGTTGCATTTAAAGTTATTCTTAAATTACTTTCCATGAAGATATTTCATTAACAGAGCCCACTCTTTTTCAATATTGGTAATGTTTTTTGACAATAGAGAGAGTCTATCTGCTTCCATCATATCCTGTATTTTACAAAGCCATTCTTCTAGACAAAGGTCACATTTGGCCCAACCGTTACTTGGATGATCCAGGAATATCCTTATAGACATTTCTGTAGATTGAGGACTGACACTGTCAACAACACATGTACAGGGACTTCAAGGGATGTGCTTTACTGCTGCAAGGAAAAAAAGACTTTTCATATGAAGTGTATACTGAGGGGGGATCACGAATACTCTTTGCTGCACTCTTTTTTAAAAGAGGAAGAGGAGGGAGTGACCACTGTATCTTAAGCATGCTTACCTCATAAGGGCTTGGGAAAGTTACTTTTAAATTATAATTTCCAGAATCTCCCAGCCACCACGGGCACTGGGAACTGTAGACCACTGTAGACCAAAGAAGTAACATTTCCAAGCCCTGGTCAAAGGACACCTCACTTTATTAGCCTTTGCCTCATTGATTTTGGAACCAAATGGGAACTTTCCTTGCATTGCAAATAATAGGCACATTCAAGCCCTCTTCCACATCAAAAGGCTCAAAAGCAGCTAGTAGCTACTGCAAAGCAGAGGTGGGGGGAAGCAAGATGGACTGGAACCATGGTGTGGAAGAGGACCTGAAACAACTTGTTTTAAGGAAACCCAAATATGCAAGTGCAAAAGAATACAACAAATGTCATACCTAAGTTTGGCCCTGAGGAATTTCATTAAACCAGCAGGACCAGTTTCCAGGTAAACATTTGCCAGACCAAGCTGTAGAGCAGTGCTGGGGAATCTTTGGTCTTTAAGATAGTTTGGACTTCAGCCGTCACCAACCCAGTCTTCATGACCAATGTTAATGCTTATGGGAGTTATACTCTGAAATACTGGGAGAGCCAAAGGTTCCCAAACCCTGCCATAGCATTTCTGGTGTTGTCTCCAAAGATCAGGCCAATGTTTCTGCAGGCTTAGTGAAGATTCTAAGATGCATTTCCATAAACAAAAGACATGGTCATGGATTCCAAAGCAGGAGTGGACAAATTCCTGTCAGGAAGATCTATCAGCAGCTATTAACTATACTGTACTGTAATAGCAAAATGGAGCCTCCATGTTCAGATACAGTGTACCTCTGAACACCTGATTAACACAGGGAGGGGCGTGAGCAATGGAATTGTTCAGATTGTGACCAGTGCTTTTTGAGTTGTTCATAAATGGAGTTGGATAAAGAGTTAATTAGCCAAGTCTGCTGATGATACCAAATTAAATCCTGGAACTTCCAGTTTAGAGAGGAGTATTTTGAATCCTCAGTCAGAGAGCCCTAGTGCCTCCTGTTGTTATGTGCCTTCAAGTTAACTTTGACTTATGGTAACCCTACCATAGGGTTGTATTGGCAAGATTTATTCAGAGGAGATTTACTATTGCCTTCTTCCAAGTCGGAGAGAATGTGACTTGCCCAAGGTCACCTGTTGGGTTTCCATGGCTGAGTGGGGATTTGAACCCTCGTTCCCCAGAGTCCTAGTCCAACACTAAAACCATTACACTATACTGGCTCTCTTGATCTAGTGGCTCCCTAAACTACAAACCCCAGAATTCCATAGGATGTTGCCTTGGCCATTAAAAGTGATGCAGTGCGAGAACTGTGTAGTATAAAAGGGCACCTGGTGGTGAGATGATAAGGTTAGGATATTGGTCAGGAATGGATGGCTACATACCACCTCTACTATCAGAGACTGAATGGCTCTGTATATCCGTTTTTGAGGAGGATGAGAAGAAAGGGGCAGGTGCATTCCTTCCCTGCTTGTGGGCTTCCCATACGCCATTGGTCAGTCACTGTATGAACAGAACATTGCACTAAACAGGCCTCTGATCTTATGCAGCATGACTTTTATATTTTTGCATGGCATTTTGTTTTTGGTCCTGATGAAGGTTTCGTTTTCTCTAGCTACGCCTTTTGGATTTTAAAATATTGGTTTTGGGGGCAGGGTCCTTTTACTGTTTCTAGTCCCTTCCCTCTCCTGCTGCTCTTTAAATTACATTGTTTATTTTTATAGCATTTTTATGTTGTTAACTTCATATTTTGTCAGCTGCCCTAAGCTTTGAAGGAAGCGAGGTATATAAATAAATGATAGCAAAGTTCTATTGCATGGAAAAATTACCCTGGAATAGATTCAGGCCGATGCCTGGCATGTACATGCAGCATGATGAGATGGCAGAATCCTGAGGTGTTTGAATGGATTGTCTGTATTTCAGAGTGCTGGGAGAGGGAGGCACTTTTGATTACTTCCCCTCATGTAGAAACTGCCTGTGAGTGCTACACACACAGAGTTACTGAGGTTCTAGTAAATTTCCAGTACAGGCTGTGCTGTTTTAGTGCCCTCGGTAGAAGAGCAATAGCTCTATTTTGCATGCAGACGGCCCCATGTTTAGGCCCCATGTTTAGACCCTAGCAAATCCTGCCTCAAAGCCTGGAGAACTACTGCTACCAGTCAGCATCAATAATACTGGGCTAACTGGACCAGTGAAAGGCATAAAAAGATGCAGCGAAAGGCAGTTTCCTATATTCCTATGAGAGGGAGATAATCTACCTTGTTCTGGAGTGATACAAGTAGCTCTGAAGCAACTGGCATATATCCAAGACACTTCTGACACACAGATGTGGCTCAGTGAAGCAACAAAATCCTGTTCTTTTTGTAATCCCACATGCTGTATTGTCTTAGGGGCCTCTTGAATGGGAAGGAGAGAGAAAGGGAAGCAGGAAACAGCGCAGATAGGCTGTCAATTGCAGGGAAAGGTATCTCAGGAACAAGATGAGCCAGAGGGAAAGGCAGAGGGAGAGATGAGTATGTACTGTAAGTGAGACACGGATGTATCAGAGAACAAGATGTGTGCAGTGATTAGGGATAATTGATTCTATGGCTTTGATTATTGCACAGAATGAAGAATTTTAACAAATACCACTTCTCCCATCAGAATAGTGAGGAAGCTTTCAGTGTTCAGAGACCCTTTTCATTCGACATAATGAATATTCAGTATTATTTATTCATTTATTTAATGCCATCAGTGTATATGGTGTTTTACAAGAGCAGTTCACAATTGTTAATTTGAAAGTTCTCTGCCCTCAGGCTAAAAAGACATGACACACAAGGGAAGGGGGATGGCCATGGGAGAAGGGATTAAATCCAGCAGATGCTGGCTGCTCTTCTTTCCATCTGAGGCCACAGTGGTGACAGTTGGGCTGAGGGGGATGGCACTTTCATATGCCTCTGGGCCTAGGCATGATGGAGCTGTGCCTGCATGTTATTTTCTCCCTCAGAGGCCACTGCAATGACAGTTGGGATGGAGTGGAGAGCCTTTCATCAGTTGCTGGGCCTAGGCATGATGGAGCTGTGCCTTCTCTCCCTCCGAGGCCACAGCAGTGGCAGCTGGGATGAAGGGAGAGCCTTTCATCAGTTGCTGGGCCTAGGCACAATGGAGCTGTTTACCAAATATGGTGTTACAAGATTATAGGTTGATCTTGAGTTTAGTATTCACTCAGTGATAAATCTAAGTAGTCCACAAAAAACTTTTGTGTCATACTAGATTTGACTCTTGTTTTGGCTCTATGTTGTTATCCATAGGAAAAAATGCAAGATGTGGATGCTTAATTAGGCTAATTTATGCATGTGGTTACCATTGCTGCTGTATGGTTACATTTCCATTCTTCTGGTAACATAATTATATAGAAGACTTGAATATTACGAGAACTTGCTGTGTTATTGCAGCAGGTCCTTGGGGAGTTGTTGCACTGATGTAGCAACTTCTCATATCATCCAGTCCATTGTATGAGGTCTCTGGCTCCTGCCCACTTTTGGTGCCAACCTGTGGGGTGGGATTTAAAGAACAAACCTGAAAGAAGGTACATTTGGACTGAGAGCTGTACCAAGGGTGCTTCCAAACTAGCACCAATGCTCAACAACAACAACAAAAACAGGCTACACAATGGCTCTGAGAATTAAGTTCCATTTAACAGAATGGAATTTGCATCTGATGGTTTGTATTCATCCTTTGACCCAAAACATAGTCGTACCCTTGTAGCCAAGGTTAAAACAGACTATCATTTTGCTTTTGGGTAGATACAGCTTTAAACACTTTGCTTGTAGTGTGCTATAATTTAACCAACAAAAAATAATCTCTTAGAAGACAGAGACAGAGGATTCTGCCTTGGCACATGCGCATGTACTGATATGATTTTGATTTCCTTCCAACTCCTATGATTCTACAAAATAATAGGGAGAAAAAGATTTATAGACCACAGTTTGAAGTCAGGTAACTATACCCTGTAGACACCATAAAAAGATTTACAGGTTTTGTAAGTTTTGAAGATAGCTAGCAACGCTATATACATCCAATCAAATGGAATCCACACATTATAACCTCCCTGTGGAGTCTGCTGAATAATGTTTCCATATAGTGGTGTAGAGGTCTGTGCAGAAATGTTACTGTTTAGAAATTCTTCCAGACATTTATTTATTTAATTTCTGCCCCAGCTTCGGAGGCAAACAATATTTTAAAATAGTTAAAGACCTAGAAACACCAAATCTGTACAGTAATATATTTGACAATATATACTTCTCCAAATTCTCTCTCTCTCTTTCTCTCCTTTGAAAGCCAGGAAAGAAGCATCTTAATGGACTTCCTTGGCAAAAGGTTCTACAGAGTAAGCACCATGGTGAAAGCTCTACTCTTCTACCCAGATGCATCCACTAGCTACCCAGTGTTTGTTCACTTCCTCCTCTTCCTCCACACACACTGCATGACTACTTCATCAATCAAAGTGGCTTGAGAGGGAGGGAAGTAGGGGATAGTGAAGTTTTCTGTTCTGAACTGGGCAGCTGAAACCGGGTGGAGCAGAGCTGGGGTGGAGGGTGAGGTAGGAGCTTCAGGATGATGAAAAAGGAAAGAAAATAAGAAAGAGCTGCTAATTAATGTGCTCAGCTCTGTGGTAAAGACAATTGTGTGGCTTTCCCACCTTGTCACTTGTGTATAGCACAAACTGATGGAACAGGAATAAAGAGTCTTGGAAAATTGGCCACACACACACACACACACCCCTAAAGCTGTTAATGTTTGCTCACAGCTGTCTGTGTATTCTCCTTTTCCTTTCTGTTCCTCCCCTTCTGGCCATCATTAAAACTGAACATCCCACCACTTCCAGAGGTGAATGCTGATGTTAAAAGAGCACAGCTTACTTACAGGCACAAGGCATAGAAAACAGTGGCCCAAAATAGTTGCCCCTGTCCCTGAAGAAAGACAATGCTCTTTATTATAATAATAATAATAATAATAAAATTTTATTTCTATCCTGCCCCTCTGCAACGCAATCGGGGCGGCTTACAATATAAAAACTCCATAGTCCCAGTACCCTAGCCCACCCCCCCTTAAAACAATATTAAACTATAAAAGATTAATTACACAGTCACATGTGTGTTTGCAGTGTGTGTGTCTTCAGGGATCACCTGCTTCCATCTATTCCTGCCAGTGTGGCAGCTGAATATGCAAATAATTGCTTTATAGGGCAGAGTCCTCTGTGAGTGTGTGTGTGCCTGTGAGAGGAAAGTAGTGTTTTTATGACAGGTTCATTCACATGCAGGCCCATGTGGGAACTGTTTTTTATGGAGAGGTGGATTGGTATATCCATAAGTTTTGCCTATGAACTGGAGCCCCACATGGAAGGTGAGCATTGGGGGTCACTTGCTAAGAGCGGTGCATTTGCAGATGACCTGCCAGTAACAGGAGCAATTATCAGCAGCCACAGCAGAAGTAATAACAAGCTTTAATGGAGTTCTTTGTATGCCGTTTGCCCATAGAGGCAAGACTCCAGGAGATTTTTTCATTAATGTCGTTGTTCTCTTTGATGCAAACATCCTGCTGTTCCAAATCAAACTACAGTGTTAATAATTGTTGTGTGTGCTATGCTTATTGAAATGATTCTCAATTAGGACTAACCATAGAAAGTGGTGCTGCTGTTGCTTTCAGTTTATACCCCACCTTTCCCCCAGGTGCTCAGAATGGATTTCTGGGTTGGGTATGTTCACAGCTAACTTTTCTCAAGTAGTTTACTCCAGCAATTGTTTAGCCTATTTCAAATGGCTCAGGGTGGTACATTATCTTGCACAGTCACACCCAGGGCCAGATTATCCATGGTTTGTTTCATTGCTGCAATTGGCTCCTCACAATCTAGGGGACCGGTGTGAAAGGGAAAAGGGAATAGCTACCGTAGCTTACTTCCTCTTCTTCTCCAATCACTTCCTGAACCTCTTTGATGCTTTTTTTTAATGATCAATTGATGAAGTTTTGATTGATTATGATTGATGAAGTTTTGTGTATCACATGACAGATAAGTTGTGGGGCTGAAAATGGGTTTATGCCTGAAGATTTTTGTGCTTTCTACTGTACTTTGTATTTTATTTAGTATTTATTCATTTACTGTATTTGTTTATGCCACCACTCCCGATAGTCTGGGCATTTTAAAAAGGACTTATTTTAGGAAGGGCTCCCTTTTATACGTTTTCTGTGGGTTTTTTCCAGGCTGTCAGGCTGTGTTCTGGAAGAGTTTATTTCTTACATTTCACCTGCATCTGTGGTTGGCATCTGTGGTTGGCACAGTGTGAGGGGGTATATACTGTGAGCCACACACACTCCTACCCAACCATTCTCTGAAGATGCCAGCCACAGATGCAGACGAAACATCAGAAATAAACTCTTCCAGAACACAGCCTCACAGAAAACCTATGGATGTCGGCCATGAAAGCCTTCGGCTCCCTTTTGTTCTGCGGCCTGAAACTCTTAGAAACAGGAATGTAGGCTCACCAAGAGCTTGATGGGTGCAAACACATAGCTCCTTCCCTAGCCCAGGCTGCAGGCCAACTGTCCTAACCTTCCCTGGGGCCCAACAGAAAAAAACAAACCCTAAGGTGCACATCCTGTAATTATGCTCTAAGAAACCTGGCCTGGATCAAGGAATGGATCTGCTCTCAAAAATTATGCTCCAGGGTCCCAACCACCCTAATGCAGCCTTAGCCCACCCCTGCCCCCAGAGCCTTTTAGCTGGATTGATGCCAGCAGTACACACACACACAGTTCCCCACAAGTACCACAAATAGGCACAGTGTGTGGAAGCCAGAGCATGGCTGGAATATAAGGCTGCTACATGCAGAACCGGAGGGAAGGGATGGAACAAAAGAGAAGGAAAAAGGAAATGGATGACAGATGGACAGAGAGACTGGCAGAAGATGAGGAATGAAGAAGAAAGCATGTAAAGTTGATTGTTAGTTGTATTTATATGTTATTGTTTTGATATTTTATTTTATAAACCGCTCTGAGGAAGCTTTGCCCCCAAAAGGCATATAACAATAATTTAAACATTAAAAAGAAAAGCCAGATGGAACGAGCAAGCAAGGATATCCAATCAGGGCTGCTGCTATAGGGAGGGTCTGGAATCCCAGACCCTACCATGTTACCCTGGCAATTCCCATGGTTCTGTGGGAGAACCTTGAACCAGTGAGGAAGGGCATACTTAAGTCTTTCCTTTGGTCAAAAGGTCCTTTCCTGGCTCCCAAGAAGAGCAGTGTGATCACCTTTTCAGATATCAAAGAAGGAACGATTTATGTTTTAAACTACACTTTTAAAAGTTCAGACTACAATGGTGAAGTACACAAGTTACATGATTTTTGGAAGTTTCATGTGAAAGGTTACAAAGATTCTGTGTTCAGTTCAGTGATAAGTATTGTTACAGCAGTTACAACAGGTCTGGGAAAATCAAATGGAGGCCACTATGTTTCAAACCCCCTCTTAGAGTAGATACAAAATCCCTGCTGGGAACATAAGAATGTCCTTTATACTGTACTTAACATCAGCACATTCTGTTTTTCCCTGGAAGTAGGACAAGGCTATGCCTTACATGTGATTTAATCTTTGGCTCTAGTAACATTAATATGGAGAGGCTTTGGTTCAGTAGAAAATACAGAAGGAGGGTAATTAAAATGGGGGTGGGATCTTAAGCTTTTAGCCCTTTAGATATACTGTACCTGAGTCAGCTCTTTTGCTTACAATGCTTCACCTTCTGGCTAGAACAATAGATGTTTCTTCATTGCCCTCAGAAGAACAAGCTGGCCCCAGACAGTGGTTTCAGGAGCCAGAGCTTGTTGTGTATGTGTGTCATGTGTGCCTGCCTACATAACTGGAAGGTGGGAAGAAAGTGGAACTGAGTGAAGGTGGCTAACAGAAAAATTTGGGGGTGGGGGAAAGAGAAAGGGCATCTTTCCACTGATAGAAAAGGACCACAGGGGGCTTTGAAGAAAATTAGTGAAGTAAAAGGTTGATATTTTTAATCACAATAATGATGACAGTAATAAAAACTGGGAACAGGGGGAAGAGGGAAACTGTTAACAGGAATTGAATGTAAAACCAGCAGGATAGAAGGAAGGTGGGGGGAGCCAGAAGCTGGTGATAAAGTAGTGTGGAAGGAAAATGGGAGAAGAAATCATAGGAGAGGCGTAAGAATACTTTGAGAATAATGTGGAGGGGGGAAGGAAATAACATAAAATAAAAGATATTTGCCATTTAGAGCCTCTGAATTGGCAAATTCTGTCTGAAATAAAGAGGTTGAGTTGTGATTCCTCTAAAGCCAATGCCTATGCTTCACTTAAGGAAAGGTAAAATTGTGGCGTTCTCTCCTATAAGGAAATCACAAAGGCAAAAACTTCCACCATTTCCAAAGAGAGAATAGGTATGAATGTGAAAAGAGGGAACTTCCTTTATACCAAGTCATCCAATCAGCCAAGTATTATCAACACTGACTGGCAACAGCTCTCCAGGGTTTTAGACAGGAAACTCTTTCTGGAGAGGCATATATGCAGATGTAGCTTTGGGGTAATTGAAACTTTATGAAAATAATCGTCAGCAGCCACTTCCTGCTTTTATGAGGAATGCTGTGTTACAGTGTGAGCCATTTGCAAGAGTGAACAGGCTGAGCATAGAAATCTGTATGAGCATGGGTGCAGCACCTGTGGTAAAAGAAGGATAGATCTGGAACCTAGGCTGAATCTACATGAGGGCTGTCTCCCAGCTCCACTGTGTAATACCCCTGCTCCAGTTTGATCCATTTATGGCTACATACACCTGTTTTAAGCCAAACTGAAATCAGTTTGGTAAGTCACACACGTAGCCACATTGGTGCAACTGTACCTAGGTTTGTCCTAGCTGGTAATGTATGGTGGTGGGATAGTATGCTGGTTTATATAAAAATGATAAATAAAAAAATGGGACCCTCTGAGACAGACACTTACTTCCCTGTGACAGAGAACTTGCTGAGGACCTGATTATGTGACATTAAACTGTTAACACCCAATAAAAGGGATGTAGAAAAGAAACAAATAGCTTGTATAGATGGGCAAAACACTCTGTCTTGCCCCCATATCAGAGCCCCTGCAGTCCTGATGACATAGGGCTTTTGCCCCATTCTGCCCCTGGGCAGTCCTTACCATCCCCAGAGAAGAAATGAGGCTGAGATGGGAGGAAGATGAGGTAGGGCCCAATACAAACTTTTAGAAAAATACCTGGTTTACTCCGTTACCACCAGCAAAAAAAAAAAAAAAAAAGATCAGGCCCTGCATGTCCACAGGAGCCTGTCTCTGCAGGAGTCTGTCCCTGAAGGCCAGCCCTCACTGCTGCTGCTGCAGTCTCCCAGGCTCTTCTGGAAGGCAGGAAGGAGTCCCACAGCACATGACCAAGGCTGATGATCACATGTAGGGGGCCTTGGTCATATGTTGTGGGGCCCCTTCCTGCCTTCTGAGTTAGCGAGGAAACTGGTGGCAGCGGTGAGCCAGTTCCACATCCAGAATAGGCTGACAGGGAGTTAGCGTGCCCTGGCTCATGTAGATGAGTCCAAAGCCTCAGGGTGTTGTAACATTTAGTGACCTTCTTTAGGGGCTGTTTAAGATAAAATAAAGAAAAGGAACAATACATAAACAACAAAAAATAATAACAGGAGACAAGGTACAATTTGTAATATCAATTTTGTTTCTATATATCTTGCATCAAGAAGCATATACAATATCTCGTTTTTTTAAATGCCTATTAATCCAAATAAGCTTATACAAGTACAAAATATGACTTACCATGCAACTTTAAAATGGTGTACAGGGATTCCAAATAGGGTGTCTGAAAAACCTCGGCCAGATAACTGATAGTTTGAGAAGGAGGGGCAGAGTGTTATGTACCAAGGACATCCGTCATAGTGATCTATAGCAGAGTGGAAAGTTAGGGGATATGTGAAAACCAAAGTTTTAAAGTAGATGGATATACTGTACTCTAAGTCCACATATAGGCCATGGGGGAGTAATGTGTAGAGCAGTGATGGGCAACCCTTTCAGTTTGGTGTGTCTTCGCCAAAACTGAGCATAACTTGGATGGTGTGTCACTTTGAGGAAAAAACACGATTTTGTGATATTTATTGTTTAAATAACATAAATGTATACAGTTACCCCTCCACATCCACAGCTTTCACTCTCGCGGTTTTGATTATTCGCGGTTTGCTCAGCAAGCACCCCATTTAAATCAGCTTCTCTCCCTCCCACTCAAGGGAGAGGAGATGATTTAAACGGAGTGCTTGCTGAGCAAGCCAGGCACTCAACTCCCCGCTCTCCTGGGGCTTGGCTCCATTGGGGGGGGGGGGGAAGAGCCAAGTCCCGGGAGAGCAGAGAGTTGGTGGGGAAGGCCCTTTTTAGCCCCCCACCCCCACCCTTCTCAAAGCTGCTACTGAGCTTTCTAAGCCTTGTTGCAGCTTTGGGAGGGTGGGGGTGGCTGAAAAGCCTCTATGCTGCACTCCCTCCACCCTTGCAACCTTCCTGAAGAGGCTATATGGGGCTCTCAATCCCCAGAGTCCCTTCGGGAAGCCCGGGGAGAGGCCAGCCAGACTCCCTCCCGCCCTCCCGTCACCTTCTCCATCATTCCTGAGGTGGCTCCAGGGTTTCAAAGCCCTGGAGCCCCCTCAGGAAGACCGAGGAGAGGCTGGGCAGACTCCCTCACACTGCCTTCTCCAGCCTTCCCGAGGCGGCTCCGGGGCTTCGAAGCTTCAGAGCCACCTCGGGAAGGCCGGGGAGAGGCTGGGTAGAGTCCCTCCCTCCCTCCTGCTGCCTTATTTATTTATTTATTTATTTATTTATGTGTATTTATTTATTTATTTATTTATACCCCGCTTTTCAGCCACAAAGGCTATCAGGGCGGCTTACAAATGGTTAATTTAACAGTTCCCTGCCCTCAGGCTTACCTGGCCTCCCCAAGGCAGCTCTGGGGCTTCAAAGCCCTGGAGCCCCCTCAGGAAGGCCAGGGAGAGGCCAGGCAAACTCCCGCCCACCCGCCCGCCACCTTTCCCGGCCTTTCAGAAGCGGCTCTGGGGAATCATGGCAGGACTCAGGGGAGTGGCCAGGTGGGGGGAGGCTCCAGCCCCCGCCTCCCTAAAGTGGCGATCGGGGCTTTGTAGCCCCACCCACCACTTTCCTCCATCCTCCCACCCTCCCTAAAGTGGCGACTGATCGCCACTTTAGGGAGGGTGGTGAGGTTGCGGGCGGGGGGGAGGAGGCCTATGGCCGCGTGTCAGCCCAAATGGCTATGCATGTCAGTGCTGACACACATGTCATAGGTTCACCATCACTGGTGTAGAGTCTCAATATCCAATCAATTTCTTTTTGAATGAGGGTCCCCTCAATCTGGAAAAAAAGTTTCTTAAGCAGCAAAAAGCACAGATCCTTAAAGGAGTGGTCCTGTTCCAGAAAATGGTCAACTGAAGGGGCACTCAGCCAATTTACAGGTAAAAATCAGTCAATTAACTCTTAGAAGTTTCAACCTCCAACAAAGGTAAAACTCTTTTTTTTTTTTAAACTATAATTGGCTGAGTTTTACCAGTACAGCACCTTCAGATTTTTCCAGATTTAGTAATACAAAGACTTCTTGAGAAATTCATTGCTCTCTGCCTAAGAAAGGGGCCCGTGGCTTCACAAAAACAGAGACACATGGATCCCAAAAGGAGCTACTTTACTTCTGCTAGTGGATTTTAAATTTTATTGTCCTTTGTCTCGATCCCCACATGGCCAAAAAAGGGGAGAAGCCTCTGCCTGCACTGAGATGCCTCCAGACCAACTGAACAACAACAGAAACAATACCTGAAACAAGATGCAGGCCTTTGACTCTAACTCCATCACTTTTCTTCTCTTGTGTGATTTTTTAAAATGTCTTTTGCCTGATGAAGAAGTCAGTGGAGCTTCTAAAGCTGGTTTGATGTGTTTTTTGCATTTTGGTTGGCCAATAAAGGTATCACTCTTTTGTGGATTTTAGATTTTGTTTTATTTTGCTGTATGGCCAACACAGTTACCCCTGAATATCTTTCCTAGATTAAGATTAGCAATCACTGTGTATGATTAAATATTAGTTGCGTAACATCTGCTCCCACATTTTGATAGGTACCAATTAGAGTTTCCCCTCCCTCTAATGCTAAATGCTATAGTAGAAGAAGGCATATAAGAGATACTGCAGCAGGGTATGGAGGATGCAAACCATCCCTCTGTATGTACTGAGACTTTAATGCCCTCCCCCATTTTTAGTATTAAAAATACTTTTTTTAAAAAATTTTAAAAAATCACAGTGTGACTGAAGCCTGTGCACAAAGAGCTGATCACATATAGCCTTAGTTCATGCAGATGTCCATGCCAATGTGTGAATATCTGGGGTGAAGCCAACAATGTGCCTCTCGCTAGGGTCCACAGTTACGGTTCCATTCTGGGGTAACTCTTCATCTATGAAGAGGGCTTGTGAAGATCTATCTATCAAATCTAGAAGTGGCATCCCTAACAACATGTTGGAGTGATGAGTGCTCTCCTTTAGAATTCTGTCCAACCAGCTTTCCCTTCTTCCAAGATATTTCATTTCATCATTCCTTCTCTCTCCAACTATCCTTCTCCACTCAATAGCCATGACTCAAAATGACTTGGATGTCCTAGTCATCTCCAAACCAAACCAATGGCTAGGCCACAAGGTATACAGAAAACCCACACAAAGACAGATACCTACACAAGAACTCCAATCATCACCCAGGACAAAAAAGAAGCACAATAAAAACATTGGTAGACTGTGCAAAAACGATCTGTGAACCACACTACCTGGAGGATGAACTGAGGCACCTAAACTGGGCCTTACAGGCTAATGGTTACTCCAGATCAGACATCACAAGAGCAGCCAGACGCAGAAAAAAACACAGAAATGAAGAAGAAAAACAGCCACCCAAAGGGAAGGTATTTTTACCATACATCAAAGGAGTCACAGACAGAATAGGGAAACTGATGAGGAAACACAACATCCAAACAATCTATAGACCAACCAGAAAAATCCAAGAAATGCTACACTGAGCGAAGGACAAAAGAGACCCTCTCACAACTGCAGGAGTTTACCGCATACCATGCAGCTGTGGACAAGTTTACATAGGGACCACTAAACGCAGTGTTCAAATACGAATCAAGGAACATGAGAGACACTGCAGACTGAGCCAGCCAGAAAAATCAGCTGTAGCAGAACATGTTATAAACCAACCTGGACACAAAATGCTATGTAAAAACACAGAAATCCTGGACCAGGCCAACAACTATCATGTCAGAATGCATAGGGAAGCTATTGAAATCCACAAACACCTGGACAACTTCAACAGGAAAGAAGAAACCTTAAAAGTAAACAAAATCTGGCTCCCAGTTTTGAAGAACAATAGAATAAAAACTCAGCACTTACAAAGGAATTCCACCCTGGGACAAGGGGAGTCCCAGCAGATAATGGCCCATCAACCAACCATTAGCCAAACAGACACTAACAATCCTTGCATTTCTATACCCAGAAACTAGCCATTCAACTACACAAATTTACATACACTACCCTACAGGGGTTCACAGGATATAAGCTCCACATACACTCCTACCCAGCCATTCTCTGAAGATGCCAGCCACAGATGCAGGTGAAACATCAGAAAAAAAATATTCCAGAACACAGCCTCACAGCCTGGAAAAAACCCAAGGAAAATCTATGGATGCCAGCCATGAAAGCCTTCGACTTCACAGGACTCAAAATGTCCCAGCATTTTGGTGAGAGCCAGCGTGGTTTGAATGCTGGCCTACAACTCTGGAGCCTAGGATTCAAATCCCTGCTTGGCCATGGAAACTCACTGGGTGACCTTGGCAAGTCACACCCTCTCAGTCTCAGAGGAAGGCAATGGCAAAACCTCTTCTGAACAAATCTTGCCAAGAAAACCCTATAATAGGTTCACCTTTTAAGTCCTCCCCCCACCAAGGCTCCCCAAGAATCATCTTATTGCTGCTTAGTTACAGAGGACTTCAGCATGACATGGTATTCATTCTTCTTTAAAAGTCTCCTTTTGAGCTCCTTTTTCGTTTGGTAATTTCTGCAAACCTTGGCATTCCCCCAAACCAGCAAATATCTTATATGTTGTATATGGATGGTGTAATTTTAGCTACATACAGATCCATACTTGGAGAAAGAATTCACAGTGAACATAAAACAGAGTTAGGAAATTCATGGCCTTCTAAATGTTGTTCAGCTCCAAACATCATGGGCAATGTTAAAGAATCATGGAAGCTGCAGACCAGCAATAGCTGGAGAGCCACAGGTTTCCCACCATGGTGACATCTAAGACTGCTTAGAGTATTTGAGACACATAATGTTTGGAAGGAAAGGAAGTGGAGAAAGCAAGAGAACAGCAAGCACTCTAGATGTTAAGAGGATCCCTTGCCCACCTCCTGAGCCCACCTCAGAACTATTTTTCAGGTGGAGATGCTTGAGAATGGCTGGCAGGTCATTATGCATTTTGCATACTTGCATGAATACTTTTGCATACTTTTACTGTTTGGTAAAAACATAGAATTCAGGTACAGCTCAGTTAACAAAGTAGGTGTGTTCCTGGGCTTTAGTTCTTTAATAGAAACTTTGGTACCAGAGGCAGGAATTATATGGGAAGAATAGGTTCCTATACCACAAAAAAGAAGAGCAGGTCAGCATGATTCTGCACACTTTTTATCCAAAACTAACACTATGCCCATGTGAAATGAAACAGCCAGGTCAGGTGAGCATTGCTTGAAGAAACAAAAACATTTGGAATCATCTAGACTCCTTCCAAAATGCATCCAGTGATGATTTTCTTTTCCTTTTACCAGCCTCCACTTTTCTAATAATTTCCATTTTGTTGGCCAATCTATGCTGTTTAAATATGCTGGGGGTAGCTGGTGAGACATATCTGCTTCCCCCTTATCTCTCTGTTCTGCTGTTCAAGCATGCTCAGTAAGGGATTCCATAAGCAGCAGCTGTTTAACTTGCCTGTTATAAGGAGGCACACCTGGTTACAGTTGGTGGCTTCTTAGCTAGACAGAGGATAAAGAATAAAGATGGGCTAGGCAGTCATAAAGAGACTTTGTAAAAAGAAGCTTCTTTCTCAGAGACTTTGTTAACTGAGGCATGGCTGTACAGGCCATAGCAACTACTACTACTACCACAAGACCAATTACTACTACTAAAGAAGTTAACAATGTGAGCACCATGAAGACAGTGGCAAAATAATAAATGAAATACAGTCCTCCCTTCAAATTCACAGGGGTTACGGGCAGAGCGCCCCTGCGAAATTGAAAAAAATGCAAATAACCTTCGGCTCCCTCCTCCCAACGAGCTCCCCTACCAAAGTAGCGTCCCCACCACTGGCCCGATCCCCCCCTTCCAAAGCGGCAGGGAGGCTTGGCAAGCCTCGCCACTACCAGCCCAATCCCCCCTGCTCCTTCCAAAGTGGCGGGGAGGCTTGCCAAGCCTTGCCGCCGCCAGCCCGATCCTCCCCAGCCCTTCCAAAGCGGCAGGGAGGCTTGGCAAGCCTTGCCACTGCCCGCCCAATCCCCTCCGCCCCTGCTTTCCTCCCACTTCATTCTGTTTGGTGGGGGAACCAGGGCCAATGAAAACCGGGCGTTCATTGGCTTTCCTTGGCCCAGGCTCCCCCCGCCAAATAGAACGAGGCTGGAGGAAAGCCGCACTTTCTCCACAAAGCCACTGAGGGTTTGCTCGGCCTTTGGTTCTCCCTGCCCCCGAGAAAGAAGGCCTCGGCGGTTTTCCACGAATACACAAAGCCACAAATTCCAAAGCCGCGAATTCCAAGGGACCAGTGTATATATAATTAATGTATCAAGGAAAGGGGGAAATATATAAGACCAAATGTAGTTGGGCTACAACTGCCAACATCCGTATCCATTGATCATGCTGACTTGGGCCACAGGTTTTGGGGGCTTATCACACAAGAGAAGGGAAACGGAAGAGTGCCTGAGAGATTTTCCTTTGTTACACAAAGTCAGTGTGATTCAACTGTTCTCCTGTTCCAGTCCCATGGAAGATGGTGGTAAAGGTGAGGTTTTTTCCTAACAGATTGTTCCAGTTAGCAAAAAGACACATTTATCACCTTCTTCCATGGGACCTGACTGGAAGAACAGCTGAAGCACACAGACTTCATGCAAAAAGGCAAGGCGGGATGTGCTATTTTGGGGCTTTAAAGCCACTTCTCTTCCCTTGTGTGATAAAGCTGTTATGAAACATTTGGGTTCAAAATTGACAGCTCCCTAATACTATATAGCTTCAGATTCATTTTATTGTATTAACCAACCAGCCACCATACAGTTGCAAGACATTCAGCAATCAAATATTATTTGCCAAGACATCATTCAAAATAGAATCATACATAAAAATGTGGAGGTTATTGCATCCATTATTCCTTCCTTAGACTGGACCACCTGGCACATGATTATGGATCTCATCATTGGAAAAGATTGTATCTGGTAGCATTCTTGTCCTCAATACAGATTTAAGTTGATTAGAAAGGATCAGCATTATCATCAATGTGTCATCTTCATCTTTTTTCATAGGGAGAGAAGTAGTAACGATTATAAACTACCTTTACATTCAAGCCAGTCTTCTTTTAAACAATTTTAATCATTGTGCCCTCTCCCCACATTGGGACTTGCCATTTTTTCCAGGATGCTTAAAAATCTTTGCTAAAAATTCCTAGATTCTTTGGAGTTCTGCATTAGGTGTATGAGACCACTAAAACAGGTTATACTGATTTAAATATAATGACTAGACAATGACTAGAGGCGAAAAACTCGGCTCTTGCCTGACAGGACTCGTCATAGGAAATTTCTTCGTCCCTATAGAGAGGCAATACATGTAGCAAGGAAATCTTTCTCTTCTGCACATATTGTGTTTGCAGAGTCTCGCCTGGCAGAGCTGTTTAGGGTGGCGAGGGAACTGACACAGGTTCCACCTGTGCAGAACCCCTTACTAAAACCGACAACGGCCTGCTGTGACACATTTAACAACTTCTTTGCAGATAAAATCTCTCAGATAAGAGCTGGCTTGGATGCTGGGGTTGTAGCAGATTCGATTGATGAGTAACTCTGTTGATGAGGTTATACTGGATCAGTTTCAATCTGTAAGTACCGATGATGTGGACAAGCACCTTGGTAGAGTGAGGAAGACTACCTGCCCTCTTGACCCTTGCCCTTCATGGCTGGCCATTTCAAATTGGCTTTAGGGTGGGATTCGGAGTTGAGACTGCCATGGTTGCCTTGGCTGATGACCTTCGCCTAAGCATCGACAGGGCTAGTTGTTGGTGCTACTGGATCTCTCAGTGGCTTTTGATACAATAGATCATGACATCCTCTTGGATCGTCTGAGAAGGCTAGGAATTGGAGGCACTATGCTGCAGAGGTTCTGTTCCTTCCTCTCAGGCAGATTCTAGAGGGTGATGCTCAGGCACAGTTGCTCTACAATGAAAGAGCTTAATTGTGGCATCCCACAAGGCACCATCCTCTCCCCAATGCTATTCAATATATACATGAAGCCGCTGGGAGAGATCATCTGGAGGCATAGGGTGGGGTGTTATCAGTACAGTGATGACACCCAGATATATTTCTCCATGCCACGCTCTTCAGCTCTGACTTCAGATGGTATTTCTTCTCTTAATGGTTGTCTTAAGGCAGTAATGGACTGGATGAGGGAAAACAAATTGAAGCTGAACCCAGATAAAACAGAGGTACTCACGGTAGCAGCCCCGAACCCAGCATTGGGATACAATCTCCAGTCCTGGATGGGGTCACACTCTCCTCCAAGAACTATGTTCACAATCTGGGGGTGCTCCTGGACCCCTCACTCCAGATGACAAATCAGGCAAATGCGATGGTCAGGAGCACCTGTTATCAGCTTCGGCTGATCTGCCAGCTGCGCCCTTTCCTGGAAGTCGGGGACCTTGAGACCGTGATACATGCTCTGGTAACCTCCCATCTTGAATTCTGTAATGCAGTCTACATGGGGCTACCTTCATGCTTGGTCCAGAAACTTCAACTAGTACAGAATATGGCAGCCAGACTGGTCTCGGGTACATCCAGAAGAGACCATATAACACCGATCTTAAGATCACTCCACTGGCTGCCCATTAGTTTCCAGGCCCAATACAAGGTGTTGGTTACCACCTTTAAAGCCCTAAATGGTTTGGGTCCAACCTATCTTCGGGACCGTCTCCTTCCATATAATCCTCCCTGTGCAGAGGTCCTCTGGGAGGAATTTGTTACAACCTTTAAAAACTAGGCTTTCTTCGACCTGCCAGAGGGCCTTTTCAGCTATTGCTCCCAGATTATGGAACGGCCTGCCAGATGAGATCCGTCATATCACCACTCTAAATAGCTTTTAAAAAGCTCTTAAGATGGATCTTTTCCAGCAGGCCTTTCCTGAATAGATACTCGGCCATTAAAAAAAAAAAAAAAAAAAAGGGAAATCTAGCTTGTCCCGATCTTGCCACATCCACTTTTCATTGTTCATTTTTATTCTCTTTTTAAAAATTTTTAAAGTATGTTTTAACTCCTAAATTATTTAATTGTGTTTTAAGGGGTGGGTGGGATTGAGGGTTTGGATTATATTTTAATTGTTGTAAGCCACCCCGATTGCGTTTCGTAGAGGGGCGGGATATAAATAAATTTTATTTTTATTATTACAGTTGCCCCTCCACATTTGCGGCTTTAACATTCACGGTTTTGATTATTTGTGGTTTTTGGGAGCCCCCCCTCCCAAAAGTGGCAACAGGGCTTTAGAAGCCCCATCGCCGCTTTTGGGAGGACGGCTGGGGGTGGAGAGGAGCAGCGACAGGGCTTCAGAAGCCCCCATCACTGCTTCTGGGAGGGCGGGGGGTGGTGGAGAGGAGCAGCGAGAGGGCTTCAGAAGCCCCGTCGCTGCTTCTGGGAGGGTGGGTGTGGGGTTTCTGGGAGGGCGTGGTGTGACCTATTTTTTATTCGTGTTTTTTTCACATTCGCGGGAGTCATGCAGCCCTAACCCCCGCGAATGTGGAAGGACAACTGTATTATTATAAATGTATAGTACTGACATACCCTTTATTGTTTCGTTATCAACAGTGTGTAGACAAAGAACATATGCATGTGAGAGAGTACATTGGGCCAGTTCCTACTGCTTCATATTTACAGTATTTTTAAATGGAAGAATGCATGTGAAAATATGTTACAAAGGAATGTAGAGAAGTAATTCCCAGGTCATGCACAGCATGATGGATTGGTCTTGGGTACAATCCAGCAAGCACTCTGGTTGTGGAACATCCTTCCTATTTTGGGAGTTTATGTAAATTTTTTTCATCCTCTCCCACCCCACTTTGATTTATCATTGTCTGAAATGGGTGTTTCTTGTCTTCCAAAGAAGACAAGCAAATTCCCTAAATTGCTGTGTCATTGAGGACAGACCAGGCTCTTGTAGATCTCTTAACAAGGGATAAGGGGTGCAAGGGGAGCAGAAAAGGCATAGGGCACAGTTATGTGACAGCAGATGGGAATTTCTATTCTGGTTTTGCATTTCAAAGCTAATTTCCTTGGTCTCATAGAAACACTTGAGCAATTTTGTTGAAAAAAGTCCATGTTTCCCTCTCTTGTACATTAATAACATACTAGGTAGAAATTCTGAATAATTCCCATACTGTGCCATCCTTTATTTTGCTTGCAGGGAGTGGGTGACTTTTCCAGGACTGAAGCAGTTGCTAAATTGATATAAGAGCTTGGCCCATGCACAATTATATAGGAAGAACAGGGTGGTGTTATGGAGATAAATTCATTTGGAGTCTGAAGAGATTACACAAAGAAAGGAGCCACAGTTAGAATTCTGGCAACAGAACCATAATTAGGAGACCCAAAGTGAAGAGCACATGATCCGCACCAGGGGCTAGTGCAGTTGGATAGTTTCTAGAACCTTGATCCATAATGAGGCCCATTCACCAGAAACTAATGCTGCCATATTGGTTCTTACTTGGCAAAGAATCCACCAGCAAGTCTGTAGGTCGGTTTTGTACTGTCTGATGTTGGCCAGCCCAGCAGAAAGAGCAAGTACTGCTATCCAGACTCCCTGTGAGGGTACAATGATCCTTTGAGGCATCCTCTCAGTTCATTGTTCTAGTAGTCCCCACCCTCTGACAGTTATGGTGCCTTCACAGCATAATGTTTTCCCAGGGCATCTTTGAAAAGCTGGAACTAGTCCAGAAGATGGAAGATCCAGACAGAATCAATGGCAGAACTGAAAATGAAAGAAGTGGATAGAGGAAGCTGAGATCTTTGGCTGAAGCAATGCTTTAATTAGTAGAGCATGGAAAGTAGTCAAATTTCTGACAAAAGAAGAAGTGAGGCTGGAAGGAACTCAACTGGCCACTTGTGATTTGCAGCAAGGAAATCCATAAGGGGATCCATTTGTAGATATTGTTGCCCTATAGTGGAGTGTTTGTACAAGGGACAGCACATCGTTGTTGTTTATTTCTGGGCATCCAAATGACACACTCCTTCCCCAATTTGTTCAACCTCATTTGCCATCTTCAGCTGCAGTTATTTCATGCTGTGAGAAGCCACAGTAATGCTTTCTACATCATAGAGCTCAGCCATGTTTACTGCCCATGCCCCTCTCCATTGGTAACTTCCACTTTCTTGCTCCCATGAACAGCTTCACCTCTCAGGAAGCAGGGGTGGTGAGAGGCCAGAGGGAGGTCCTCATTGGGCAAGGAGGTGGGAGACAGGCTGGGGAGGAAGCAAGTCCCCAAGCAGTGTGGCTCATCAGAAGTAGGACCTTAGTACTGCCTACTTGGACTGCCATTGTGGAAGGAAGCTGAACTGTGTGACCACTAAACTGTTGGTAACACCACAACAAAACACTTGTCTGGCTTTCCTCTAAGTTGAAACAGGTTCGCCATGCCAGTCAGGCTGTCGTCTAAATCTAATCTAACACTTTCTAACAGTTTTCAAAGAGGTAGCCATGTGAGTCTGATGTAGCAAAAAGAACTACGGACATTATCACACCAGCCTCATGTCTCGCGGCTGAGTCCATGCTGCTTTGGAATAACAAGGGGGAAGGAAGAGAGATTGGGAGAGGAGAAGAATCAAACCCCCTCATGGCACATGACTTCAGTCATCCTGGAACTGAAGTGAAGGGACCTACCACACCTTGCCAGCAATGGAACAATAGTGATATTGACAGGGTTTTCCCATCAATTGAAAGGGGAGCAACAGTAACTACTAGAATGTGAAGCAGCAATAGGATAGCCATGACTTTGTCTGATAAGTACTGGCCAAATTCATTACTATCTCACTGAAATGCTGCTTTAGGAACCTCGTGTGATAAAGTCCAAAGATTCCTGCAGCACCTTAAAGATTTAACAAACCTCTTGTACCATGGCTTTTTGTGATCTGCAGTCCACTTCTATACAAACCCTCTGCCTCAAGCCCCTGGCCTCAATTGTACAACTAAGCAATGGCTTTATGAGAGACAATTTTTACATTGTGCCGATGGGAGCCATAAGGATCATCAATTCACTTTCTTGTTCTCAGGGTGCAAAGAGATCTTGTAGCACCTTTGAGGCTAACTGAAAGAGAGAAAATTGTAGCATAAGCTTTCGTAGGTCTTGTCTATATGGGGGGGGGATACGAACATGTTCAGAAAGGCAGGCATTCACAACAATGAAACCTGTCTATACAGCCAAAAGACCCCCCCCCCAAACTCTGCATGACCCCCTAGCCAGATGGCTGTTATGAGTGATTTACTTGCCATTTAAATCTGCTTCCACCAACTAAAAAAAAATAAAGTTTCCCAGGGTGTGCACAAGCAACACTTTGTATTTACAAATAAATAATTTTTAAAAAAAGAGTATAAGATCACTGTTTGAGCAACTTAACTGGACCCTTGCTTAGCCAAAAATCCAACATGGCAGCCACAGCCACTTTCCCTCTTTGCTAGCCTCTTCCCCTGTGCTCATCCAGCCAATCAGATTGCACTGCCTGTTCATATCTGTGTGAACGTAAGTGTTCAAATGGTCGCACATTTGGAAGTCATACGGAGGTTTTCAGAAAATCCGTACAAAGTCCCAGACTTTGTGGTGGATTTGGCTGCCCCCCTTCCGAATGACACATATTTGTGCAAATAGTCGTTTGAACAGATTGCCAATCTTTCGCATTGTGTTCGTATTATTTTAACCATATAGACAGGACCTCAGATTTAGTCTACTTTTACAGATGCTGAGTCAGACCAAAAGAGGTTAAGTTCTGCTGGAACCAGTCACTGGCAAGTTCTATTGCCAGGTACCCTTTTGCATCTAGTTAGCAATCCGGTCTTAAGTAATAATATATCCTGGGGGAAGGAGAAATGGCCTTGAGCAGAAGCAGGACCTGGAACCTCATCTCTCAGTCTGTCTGAGCCACTGTCTGACCTCCAGACCACTGCTTCTCTCTGACAGTTGCATTTCAAATCACACACCTTCTTGTGTTTTGCACTGCTCATCTGCTACCAGCTTATGATGATTGTCTCTGCTTGTGGTGATGTCACTGCTATCTGCTTCATCATACCATCCTTGAGGATTTCCTGCTCCTGATGAGAGTGTTTGCCCTTGGCCTGAATAAAGTTGCCATTTCCTAGCAAAAGTGGCATAGGGATCATGCATGACTGGCAAGCCTAGTTTCCTCATCCCAGAAGTGTGTGGGGGTGTGTGTGTGGTGTCGGGGGTTGTGATTGCTCAGAGCTGAGTGAGCTACACTTGGCAGCTAAGCACAGGCTCTTGACCTCCCCCCATTCCAAGTGTTAATTTAATAATGGAAAAGTTGGGAACTGAATGTTCCATCAAAAGCACTGACTAGAGCTTAGCTGAGATAGGGCCCTGTCCTCAATCTCTCTGAAATGTATTAAATTGCAAGAAGAGAAGCCCTGGATATTTCAGTCCTACTTGGACTGACAGTCCTACTTGGTATTACTGTCTTTCCAGCTGTCTGTATTTAATGGACTGGCTTTTGCTTTTCCTCTCCAACATGCAGTCTGTCTATCGAGAAGATACAAAAGATGCTTGTACTCCAGCAGATCAGTCTGAAAATTTAGCAAGGGAGTGAAGTTTTGCTGTGGGATTTCAGTGGGGAAGTTTCTTTCTCTAAACTGCCCAGGTCAGATCCCATTAGGTCTAGTTGCTAAAAGAAAGGGAAAGGGCACCTATCACATAAGTGTGAAGCATTTCAGTGTTCCAGATGAACCTGGGAGTAAAGCTGCCATGGACATTCCTTCCAAGGTAACAGCTGAAGGAGATTTTCCTCAGGAGCACAGGAAGGAGAATGTTAACTCCCCTTAATCTGCTTACATGCTGTGGTCCTAATATTGATCTGCCCCCAGGTCTACTATTTAATTTTTTAGAAACTGACAAATTAATTGCAATCATGCAATTAACAACCCATATAATTTGATCTGTAGAGGCTGTATTTTGTTTCTAGTGCATAAAACTTCAGAGATGAATGTTCAAACAAATATTTTTTATTATTTATTTTTAATACAAGCTAATTTACAATCAAAGTAATATACATTCAAAAAATAAACAGAAAGAAGAAAAAGAAAAAAAAGGGGGGGGGAAACATATAACTGATACACACAGTAGGGCTCTGACCCCTCTCTGCAATACTAACGGTAATGAAAATAAAATTTAAAAATATTATTCCACCATTACAGTTCCAATTAAATAACCCTACTAAAATTACTAATAACCATAAACACAGATTATGTCATTGTTAGATTTCTTATTGTTCAAAAAAAATCCATAAATTGTTTCCAGTCTATCAAAAAGTCGTCAATTGGTGTATCCCTTAGAACCCACATTAATTTAGTGATTTGGGCCAACTCAGAAACCTTCAACAATATAATAATAATAATAATAATAATAATATTTATTTATTTATACCCCGCCCCTCTGTTAAAACAATTGGGGCAGCTTACAAAAATTAAAATACAATACAGATAAAAATCCACCCCCACCCTCCCCCATAAAAAAATATTAAACAAATATAAATTAAAAAGTAATTGATCTAAAATCACATTTAAAACAATAAATACAATAAATAGCCAGCGGACTAAACGAGGCCAGGATCCCCTGAGGCCGGGATCTAATTAGGAAAGGCCTGCCGAAAGAGATCCATCTTTAGTGCTTTTTAAAAGCTACTCAGGCTTGTCATCTGACATATTCTTCTGTCATCAATGCTTCAGTCCCTTTCCAAGTCTGAGCAAACAATATTCTTGCTGCTGTTGTCATGTATTGAAGAAGAAATCCATATTTACTATCCAGTTATTTTTCCATAATGCCCAATAAAAACATTTCTGTTAACATTATAGAATCTACCTTTAAAAATTTTTTGGATTAACATATAAATCTTAGACCAGTAACTTTTTGTCTTCTTACAAGTCCTCCACATATGAAAAAGGAGTCTTCCTTGTCTTGACATCCCCAACATTGGTTTGAAACATTCTGAAACATTTTCGACAGCTTATTTGGGATTAGATACCACCTACACATAATTTTATAGAGGTTTTATTTTAAATTACTCCCCATACATCCATATAAACATTATGCCTTAAATATTCGGCCCACCTTATCATGTATTCATGTTGATTTTAATTTGTATTGATTTAATAATGTTTTAAGGGGGGGAGGGATTTTGAGATGTTTTATATTATGTATTATTTTACTGTTGTAAGCCGCCCCGATTGTTTGCAGAGGGGCGGGATATAAATAATAATAATAATAATAATAATAATAATAATTATTATTATTATTCTTTTACAGGCTCTTCTTCTGTGTCTAGTTTCAAAAGTCATTTATACACTTTTTAAAATGACATGGTTATCCTCTTTACACAACTCTAAATAAAACTCATTTTCTCTAACCCCATGGCTGCATTTCTTTTATCTTGATTAAAACAGTCCTTACGTTATATATAAGCAAACCAGTTAAGATTTTTGCCTTCCTTTAAGAATAATCTCTCTTGATTTAAACTCCCAGCTATCTTGCTTAAAATACAAAAGATCATCATAAAGCAACCATCTCCAATTTTAGCCCATTCTTTCTTTAAAAAGACTTTCTGTGATGAGGTGGCCAATATAGTTTATAAACCAACCTGGACACAAAATGTTATTTAAAAACACCAAAATTCTGGACCAGGCCAACAACTATCATGTCAGAATGCACAGAGAAGTTATTGAAATCCACAAGCACCTGGACAACTTCAACAGGAAAGAAGAAACCCTAAAAGTAAACAAAGTCTGACTACCAGTCCTGAAAAACATTAAAACCAAAACTCAACACATGCAAATAAACTTCACCCAGGGACAGGGGGATTTCCAGCAGACAATGGACCATTAGCCAAACAGACACTAATCCTCCTTGCATATCTCTCCCCAAGAAACTAGCCATTCAAATACACAAATTTACATATCCTCTTCAACAGGGACTCACAGTATATAAACCACGCACCCCCCTACCCAACCATTCTCTGAAGATGCCAGCCACAGATGCAGGTGAAACATCAGGAATAAACTCTTCCAGAACATGGCCTCAAAGCCCAGAAAAAAGCCCACAGAAAACCTATGAATGCCAGCTGTGAAAGTCTTCAACTTCACAAATCTCGTCACCGTTTGTATTTCAATCGATCTTGTATTGCCATTTTTCTGGGCCTTTTGAACTGAGTAAATTGTCCTTATTGCCTGAATAATATTTTCACCAAAGACCATTCTCTCCATTACTTGAAATAAGTAATTCCAAGAAATATTGTCAAACACAGCATTTCTGGAGTACCTGATTATACTGGAGACAAAGATAAGAGGTGGGTTTGTGAGCTTACCTCCCTGGGTGTGCCTGTTTAGTGGTGACATAGTCTAGATGGACCATTAGCCTGAGTCAATGTGAAAGCTCTTACGTCGTTGTCATTGTCATAGGCTTCTGATGCTGTGGGCTTCCAATTTCATTTTGTAGATTAATGACTCCTTTTAGAAGTCAACTAGCGCTGTAGGACAACCCAAAACTTCATGCTGTGTGACAGATGGTAGAAAAGCTGCACCCCGCCAGCTAAAAATGCAATTGTTCCCAGAGAACGGCTTCTTTAATCTTGCTCTCTGACATTAAAGCAGATACAGTATTTTTATTTTTACTTGTGGAAAGACCACAGTTCTTCTATGCAATGTGTGACCTATATTTGACAGAACTCTTCCCCATGACAGACCTGCTCTGTGTTTAACATTGTGTCATCAAGCTGGCCTGTTTTGTGCACCCTAGACTTCTTCACACTGCTCTAGGGCTCTTCCCCCACCCCAAGATGCCTGTTTACCGTACTGTTGTGCTGGTAGGCAAACGGCATATCCGCTTAGTAGCTTCATCTATTATTGATAGCAGATTTAGAACTTGGAAGTTGTTTTGCATTTAAGATTTGATGTTTCTGGCTGCAATCCCTTCTTTTGGGCTCTGCCTTGACAGCTCTGGGCTGTCTTCCATAGGGGCAAAAAATTATGCACTGGAATCACTTTAACATACCAGTACTGCTTCAATGCCTGTGTCGTCCCGTCCCCCCGCCATAGATTTTTTTAAAAAAAATTGTGCTGAATAACCCAGAGACTGTCTTTAACTTTAAAAAAATGCTGTTTATCATAATACCTCCTATTTTTGGACTAATGGTTGATGAAGGAAATTTCCAGAGAAAGAAAGAACAATGGCTATAATGTTCCTTGACAAATGTAGGTGCACAAGGTACAGGAAAACTTGGTGAACCTGCATTTTGATGGAACAATTTAATTCATGATTCAGGCTAAGTTCAGGCTAGGAATCTTAAGAAACAATTGCATAAATCAGATACAGGGTCAGAAAGTAGATTAGAAACCAGATCCTCATCTGGTGTAAATTGTTGTAACCCTATCTTTTCCAGAGGAACAAAACTGACATACATAGAGGGCACACCAAGGCAAAACCCTGAAGTCTCTCTCTGGCTTTTCTTTGCAAATGAAGATTCAGGAAGGACTCATCCCATGCTTTCTGCAAGCGTGCTGATGACTAAAAAGGCCAATCTGAGATAAACAAGTCCGGTTGCAGAAAGCACAGCAGAAGGTCTCTGTGGCTGATGTTTCCAGGTTGTGATTCTTTCTGCGTTGTCATGTCTCTTCAAGACTTGTTCGGCGTGAGTTCTCAAATAAGGCTGCAGCATTGTGGATAGTGCGTCTCCATGCCTCCCAATGTGAAGCCAGGGCGGACCACTGTTGGTGATCAATTTGGCCGAGCCTGAGATGTTGTTTCAGGGAGTCTATGGAGATTTTCACACGCCGAAAATATTCCCTCCAGAAACCGGGACAGAAATATTTCTGTCCCGGAAGCAGCGCCGCGGTTCGCACGCTCACCTCCCTCTTCCGTTTTTCCGTCGTCCTCGCTTTGGGTTTTTTCCTCTCTCTTCCGGAATATTTTATTAACGGCAAACTCCCGTTAGTAAAATATTCCAGAAGAGGGAGGGAAAAACCCAAATCGAGGACGACGGAAAAACGGAAGAGGGAGGTGAGCGTGCGAACCGCGGCGCTGCTTCCGGGACAGAAATATTTCTGTCCCGGTTTCTGGAGGGAATATTTTCGGCGTGTGAAAATCTCCTTTGTATCGCTTTTTTGGAGCACCCCTCTTATGCTGACCCGTGGCGAGTTCACCGCAGAGTACTATTTTTGGGAGGCGATGGTCCTCCATCCTAGAAACATGCCCTGCCCAGCGCAGCTGCGTTCTCAATATCATGGCCTCAATGCTGGTGATCCCTGCTTGCTCAAGGACAGCAACATTCGTCACATAGTCAGTCCAGTGTATATTTAGGATTGTGCTTAGACAGCGCTGATGTAAGTGTTCGAGGAGTCGTAGGTGGTGGCAATAGATGACCCATGTTTCAGATCCATAAAGGAGAATAGACAGTACAATGGCTCTATACACACTGATTTTTGTGCTTTGCCTCAGGTGTTTATTGCTCCAGACTCTTTTGTAAAGTCTTCCAAATGCACTATATGCCTTTGCTAATCTGTGATTGATCTCTTTGTCAATCTTGGCATCTGAGGAGATGATGCTTCCCAGGTAGGTGAACTGCTGAACGGACTTGAGCACAGATTTCCCAATGGCAATGTGGGGATGGTGGTGTTTGTCCTGTGGTGCAGGCTGGTAAAGAACTTCTGTTTTCTTCAGGATGACTTCCAGCCCAAACAGCTCTGCAGCTGTTGCGAAGCAGGATGTTAGGCGCTGCAGAGCTGCTTCTGTGTGGGCAACAAGGGCATCATCATCAGCGAAGAGCAGCTCACGGACTAGATAGTTTAGAGTCAAAGATAAATTATATTTGTGCCCCATTTATGTGTTATTGGATCAGAGGGTCTGTGTTGGCTGGTGGCTTCCATGACTGTTAGGCCGTGAACCTGCTCTTGAGCTATCCAAGGTGCTGAACTCTATTCCCAAAATAGATTCAGCATTTTAGATAACTCCTTTCAAGTTTAGCCTAAAACCTGGAGCAAAGTCTACACCCCACTAGCATGGAGACCACAAGCCACTATTGATGGGCTTGCTGCTTCACCTGTGGCTGGATCTTATTACTGCTTTGCCTGTATATGACGGATGGATCAAAGAGGAGTACAGAACAGGTTAATCATGCAGAGAGCACTGTCACAGCTGTTTCCCCCCCTCCTCCAGAATGGAATGCTACAATTGACACAAGTAAGGCCCAAATGCATACAATTCCATTATTAAAACATTGCTTGAGCAGCACAAGATCCAGCTAAAGTGCAATAACTGTACTGCATTAGATGATTATGGGACCACTTGATCCCCCCCATGAACCTGCTCACTTGCTATGTGGCCTGCTATGAGTCCCATCCCCATCTGAGATTGGGTGAGTGACAGGGCCTTTTCTTCAGTGGCCCCCAGCTTGTTGAATTCCCTCCCTCATATTAGCCCTCCATTCTTCAAAAATTATCCTGTTTAGAAGAGCTTTTAAGACAGGAGGGGAAATCAGTGGGTTAAATGGGAGTCTGATGCTGGCCAAATTCTTGACTCTAAAGTTTTAGAAAATAAATCATTTTGTCTAGCGGTAATCCTGCAATCTTTTAGTGCTTCATGGATTTCAATGATTTCAGTGTTCTGTTTGATGGGACACTAATGATGGGATATCATTAGATTAAGTGCTTTTTGCTTCTCTTTTTTGGTGCAGAATTTGGATGCCTTTGGCATATTTTAAAGGACCTCAAAAAGTAGATTGAAGGAAGAGAAGGGAAAGAGAGAGACTGCATAGTCTAGAGGAAAAGAAAAAAGCACAGATGGTGCAAGAACAAAAAATGGATGAAAAAACAGATGATCAAACACATGGACTTAGTTGAAGTGATAGAGTGCTGGAAAAAAAACTATGAGAAGAAAAAGACTATGCAAAATAACCTATATAGAACCTTGATTTATGTCATACTTTGCAAAGAATAAAAACTTTAGAGCAGGGTTGGGTGTGTGTGTGGCCATCCAGGGCTATTTTTACGGCCCCCATGGCCCACCAGGGTCCAATTTTTTTCTCCAAAGCAACTTTTTAGGCCCAGGACAATCCTTATTTCTAACAGTTGACATCTGGGTTATTCCCTTAAAACAACCAGGGGGAGGGGAGAATGTCGTGAAATTGTCTTCCAAACACATGTGTTTGGGGACATGTGGGACAAATTTATTTTTGAATATTTTTGTGTGTATGGGGTGTTGGGTACAGCCCAAACCCCCACAACCATTGCCCACCCCTGCGTTAATCCTGATTTCCTGAATTCCCCCCACCATTGCTGCAATGACAATCTGATTCTTTAAATTATTATTCTGTGTTACATTCATATCCCATTCTTCTTTCAAATGCCAATTGCTCAATTCTGCTCTTCTTCTCACTTCCCCTCATGAGGGGGAGGCACATCTTTAACCTTCATCCAGGCAGATGGTACACTTTAGTCTCTGAGGGTCATATTTTGTCACAGAACTAGACCTTCAAAATGAGCATTTTTTTTGCCATTGTCAGCTGAAGAGCTGTCAGTGATATTATCAATTTTCAGCCATCTGCTGTCTACAGATGTTGCTGCTGCTGTTGTTGTTGTTGTTGCAGACCAAAAATGCTTGGGACCAAAAATGCTTGGAAGAAAATGGTCCCCCCAATTCTATTCCATTTATTTTGATTACCTTTTCCCCAAGCTGACAGCTACTAAAAGCAAATGCCCACCATCTGAGGGAGAATGTGTATTTTTCTGGGTTCAGGAGTTTGGGTGTTCTAGAAATGCCTTTGATTCTGCACCCACAATCACTCTTGTGTACACAGGGCACTCTCATATCCTGGAATTCTCATTGGGGTCAGAAAATGCCTTACATTAAGGCACTAAAGGGAAGTTTTGCTTTATTTATTTTTAATCTGCCTGGATGAAGGGAATTATCTTTCACTACAATTACAGTTCTGCAAACATCCCATCTCAGCTGCACTATCCTGACTCTCTAGCCTAAAAGAGGAAGGAGCTGGATGGGAGTGGAGGACAGCATTTATTATACAAGCTATGAGATCATAGATCAAGTGACGCAAATCCTAGGGATTTCTTTTTGAACAAACAAACGAGGTAGAAATAAACGGGGTGAAGGAGATAAGGAAAGCACCAGTGAGTTTATGCATATAAAGCTATCTGGGGGAGGAAGGTGAGATCTGAATGATAGAATCATAGAATTGGAAGAGATCACAAGGGCCATCCAGTCCAACCCCCTGCCATGCAGGAACACACAATTAAAGCATGTCTGACAGATGGTCATCCAGCCTCTGTTTAAAAACCTCCAAAGAAGAAGATTCCACCACACTCCCAGGCAGTGCATTCCACTGTCAAACAGCTCTTACTGCCAGTCTTCCTAATGTTTTGATGGAATCTCTTTTCCTGTAGTTTGAACCCATTGCTCCATGTCCTAGTCTCTGGAGCAGCAGAAAACAAGCTTGCTCCTTCCTCAGTCTGACATCCCTTCAAATATTTAAACATGGCTACCATGTCCCCTCTTAACCTTCTCTTCTCCAGGCTAAACATGCCCAGCTCCCTAAGCCACTCCTCATAGGGCATGGCTTCCAGAGCTTATACGATTTTGGTCACCCTCTTCTGGACACATTCCAGTTTGTCCATATCCTTCTTGAATTGTGGTGCCCAGAACTGGACACAGTATTCCAGGTGAGGTCTGACCAAGGCAGAATAGAGTGGCACTATTACTTCCCTTGATCTAGACACTATACTTCTATAAATGCAGCCTAGAATCACATTGGCTTTTTTAGCTGCTGCACCACACTGCTGACTCATGTTCAGCATGTGGTCCACTAAGACTCCTAGATCCCTTTCACATGCAGTGCAATCAAGCCAGGTGTCACCCATTCTATATCTGTGCATTTCATTTTTTCTGCCTAAGTGTAGTACTCGATATTTCTGTCTGATGAAATTCATTTTATTAGTTTTGGCCCAGCTTTCTAATCTGCTAAGGTCATTTTGAATTCTGTATCTGTCCTATGGGAAGTCTACCCTTCCTAATTTGGTGTCATCTGCAAACTTGATAAGAATGCCCTCTATTCCGTCATCCAAGTCATTGATAAAGATGTTGAATAGCACTGGACCCAGGACAGCACCCTGTGGCACCCTGCTGGTTACTTCTCTCCAGGATGAAGAGGAGCCATTGGTGATTACCCTTTGGGTTTGGTTGGTGAATATCATCTGGCAGAAGAAGCCAAAGTATTTTATCCTGGATATAAGGAAAACATGAGAACACTACAGTGGGCATGTGTGAAAGTAACTAGAATAATAAGCTTGAACAGTAACTCATTTCTGTACTTCCTTGATCTGCGCTTACTTGAATTAGCACAGCTTATGTGAGGCCTTGTTTCCTGTTCCCCATCATTGTCCATGACCCTGGTTGTCGCTTAGCAGTTGTCTCTTTACTGGTATTGACCCCACTTTGTGCATTTGGCTTCCATGTGGAATACAGTTGCCCCTCCACATTTGCGGCTTTCACACTCATGGTTTTGATTATTCATGGTTTAGCCCCGAGCCTCCTCGGGAAGGCTGGCAAGAGGTGGGGCAACCTCCTGCCCTCACCCTCCCCAGCCTTCCAGAGGTGGATCTGGGGCTTCTAAGCCCCGGAGTCCCCTGAGGAAGGCCGGGGAGAGGCCGGACAGCCTCCCTCCCTCCCTCCCCTCAGGAAGGCTGGGGAGAGGCTGGCCAGGCTGGCCAGAGTCCTGCCTGCCCGCCGCCTCCCTCCCACAGGGGGAGCCTTTTTTATTCACAGTTTTTCCACATTTGTGGGGGTCTCAAGACTCTAACCCCCACGAATGTGGAGGGACGACTGCACATAGTTGTATTGCTAAGGAAAACAGCTGGTGGGCCCTGACCCATTTCAGCAGAACAACAATCATGTTGCTATGAGCATAATTTTAGAAAACTGGTATTATTTCCCTATCGCCAAGTAGAGATTTTGGTAGTCTCCAATGCACACTTTGGACCATAAGACCAGCACAAGCTGAACAAGCCTTAACAATTTGGCTTATCCTATGTTCATTGGACTTATCTTATGTTAAAAAAAAAATTGAAAAAACAGCCTTAAAGAGTTAGAAGTTGGATAGACTACTGTGAGAGAGAGCCAGTATGGTGTAGTGACTTGCATGCAGGAAGACCAGGGTTGAAATTCCTACTGGGCCATGGAAACTCCCTGGATGTCCTTGGCCAAGTCACGCTCTTTCAGCCTTAGAGGAAGGCAGTGTCAAACCTCTGAATACATGTTGCCAAGAAAACCCTATGATAGGATCTCCATAAGTCAGAGTTGACTTGAAGGCACATATCAGCAGACGTTCAAAGAATTATATTATCTGAGTGCTTCTTTATGCTGCATGCCTTGGCTGGTATTCTTGTGCATGCTACCTGATTAAGTAGGTGCACCTTTAAAAATGTACCATACATCTCTTGTTTATCATGGCATTAAAAGCCAGCAATCTGGTTTCTCCCTCCTCCAGAAAGTCAATGGCTTGTTTGGTGTGTGTGTTTGCGGATGGGGGAAGTACAGTACTAGTCTCATACCATGTATTGTGATATACAAACTATCCTTCCAAGTTCCAAGTTTATGATATGCAAACTATACTGCTGTTGGCTGCTGGGTTTGTTGGAAGGTTCTTGTCCAGTGAGATTCATGTGTTGCCATCTGGAACTTTTTATTGATTCCTCTGTGTTTGTGTGTGTGTGTTTGCCTTAAGTATTTGTGAAAAGACACCTCACACATTGACAGCAACATGCAAGGCCATGCCTGGCAGTCCCACAAACATATGCAGATGATATATACACTAGTCATCCCTCCCACCATTTACTATAAGTAAAAGGAAGCATCACATCATAAAACTTTTGATAAATGTACTAATTCAAATACATAGTGTAGTCTTGCAACAATAGAAAACTAACCTTGTTCTGGAGAGGATTAAACACACATTAAACTACACAGGTGTATATTTATATGGAGTCTTTACTCACAGGAGAATGAGGGAGGGCATCTTGTCACTTGCCCCATTATAAGTGTTTGCTTGACTTCAAGTTTTGTTTTGTTGGAAATAGAAAAACTCTCATTCCACTATCAATCCCTCTCTGGAGGACAGACATACTCTCTACCCCCACCGCCCAGTCCTCCTGTGCATGATTAGAAGTTGTCATCATAAGATACAGGGTGCTGATATCATGGGACTTACAACCATGGAATCACTGGGTGGAAACAGACTGCAATGGCCATCTAGTCCAATCCCCTGCCATGCAGGAATACAAAACTCTGTTTCAAGACCTTCAATGAGGGAGAGTCCACCACCTTCTGAGGCAGTCTATTCCACTGTCAAATAGCTCTTACCCTCAATAAGTTCTTTCTAATCATTATGTGAAATCTCTTTGCTTGTACCTAATCTGAATCCATTGGTTCATGGTTCCTCCTAGAGGGGAAAAATAATCATTTCCCCCCTCTAGGATGGGCTCTTTCAAGAATGGTTTTAGACCTACAGTGGGCAACTTGTGGTTCTGCAGATGTTGCACTACAAATCTCATTAGCCTTAATTAATGGTGAGGAATTTGAGGAGTTTCACTCTAACAACACTTGGAAGGACTACACATGGCCCACCACTGCTTTAGAAGTAGGGCTTTGAGCACAACTGTCAAAAGGCATGGGCAACTAGTTTATCTGTCTCTCCTTGGCAGATATTTATAGCTAGAAAGATGACCAAGCAGAAATAGCAAAACACAGCAAACAACACGACTGGAATCTCCTATAAAATTCCATGGATGTGGATGATTGGCGAAGAAGCAAGCAAACAAACAAAACATCTGTGGGCACCCCAAAGTAATATTTCAGGGTAAAAGGGATCTTCCTGAAAGCCTGTTCCTTCCCCTACATTTGAAACATCTTTCCCTCTCCTTTGTTAGGAACAGATGGGCCATTCTACTACACTATGCCTTCATTGCTTGTGCTCCTTGCCAAGGGCCACATGGTTTTTTTCAGACTGCTTCTTTCTATAGTTCAGAGTAGCCTGTGAGGGAATGGATATATCGTAGGCACAGCTACTTATTTTCTTCATCTGCTCTACATTTTAATGGCTGATGAAAGAATAGTTACTCTAGTCAGCTGTGACAGCAGCAAGCTTTTCCTTGCCAAAGGCTGGTGAAAACACTGTCATGATTTGTGGCTTTCTTGTTCTCTTTATGGGAAGGAAACGTTTGTTTGCCCATATCCAGGGTGAGGATTCAAAGTGATGGCAACATTCTCCTGGGAAGAAGGAAGGGGTGAGTAGTTACCACCTGGCCATTCTAACTAGGGCAAATTACTCATTTGATATATTGCTATAGGCAACTGCCTATAACAAATTCATTTGGAAGGCAGTTGTTTGCATAACAGTAGGGAAGGGAAGTGTGTTTAGCTCTTCCTGTGCCAATTATTTTTACTTTCAAACTCGCCCCTGTCTAGATAGTTCATCATGTCTGCAAGCATAACAGAATGGGGCTGGGAACATAACTTGACAACCTGTGAATTAGAAGCCATGGGGTTTTCTCTTGATCCAGTCCTATGTGACTTAACAAGCTACTGCTGGTGGAGAGAAATGTCATTCTGTTCCCCTGCAAGTTTGCATAGGCCCTCCCTTTTCTCGGGTTATGGTCATACCAGGCAGGGGTTTGACTATAATCTGAGGGGACAAGTGAGACTCCGTTCAGAATGTTCTACTGCTGCCAAAGAACTGAATAAGTGAGCAGCCAAAACTGCCACTTGAGATTATAGGCGGAGCTACCTCTTCGCTTAGGTGAAGGTTGCTTCAGGATGGACAGCTCCTAGCATTATTGGTAAGCAGCAGCTCTTCCATCTTTCCTTCCTTACCTAATGTGTTTGTGGTAAGACGAAAAAAAGAGGGACAGAGAGAGATCAAATGTGGAAGTAGGACTCCAGCATGTACATGGGCTCCTTTGCTTACGTGACAGCTAAGTCCCAGCATTACCAACTGGTCAATGTTACGGTCCATTTCAGTGATTGAAAACAAAAGAGCATGCACTAGCCTCATGTCTCTGAAATGGATGGCTTTTCTGCTCTGTCTGTTCATTATGACTGAATTGCCAATGAAGCTTTAAAGGCCTATGTAAGTGTTTTGTTTTTAAAAGCCATTTAGCTGGTATTTGCACAGAAGTAAAACACCCAGATCAATCTTTTTAGCCATTTTAACTGATTGCAAGGACTGTTTCTCCAAAAACACCACCCCTAAGTTATGAAGGACCACTTGATGTTTCCAGAAATAAGTCCAACTCATGAAGAACTGCCTTAAGGAATGGCTGGGACCACTGTATGGTTTTGGTGTTTCATTGTAAATCTCGGTATTATATCCTTTTCAAGAAATCCTGTAACCAGACAATTTATTACAAATGTTTATATCCCATTTTATTCAATATTCAGTTTGCCCAGATATGCTGTTTACATTAAATGTCATCTTTCAGGGAAAATAGCTGCGAGGAAAGACTGATGTTCAGCTAGAAAAAGGTGTGCCCTCCCACTTTGGATGAGGAACATATTCTGGATGGAATTCAACAGTTGCAGGAGAAAGTGGAAATGCAAGAAGGGAGCAGAGGCCTCCCCCAACCTCTCTCTCTCTCTCTCTCTCTCACATACACACACACACACACACACGCACACAAGAATCAGAGTAGGAAAGAAGGAGGAAACATTTCTGAAGCAAGCCCAAGCAACTGTGTTATTGTTGTTACTGTGTGCCTTCAAGTCATTTCTGCCTTATGGCAACCCTAAGGCAAACCTATCATGGGGTTTTCTTGGCAAGATTTGTTCAGAGGAGTGAATGTCATGTGGTTCAAGCGCTGTTGGAGCAGCATCAATATGGATGGGAGAAGAATGTGTTTTGTAGCCCATAGTACTTGTAGCATTCAAATATATTTCCTCTCAAAAAAGTTTAATTAAAAGAACTATTAAAAGCTAATTTCCAGAAATGAGAAAGCACAGTCACCTTTTCAAAGTGTTAACTCTGACAGTTATGAAACACATTTCTTAGGCCTTGGAACTATGATTGTAAAGACTTTATAATTAATTTTCCAAGCTCAATAAGATTATACCTCTATGCCAATGAGAGTAAGGTAAGACAGAAATGACATCATGCACCAGAGCTACGTAACTGTTTAGTAAAATACTTATTATTCAGGCAGGCGAGTGAGCAGGCAGGCAGAATCCATAATCTGCCTCTCAGTGGGTGACAAACAGGATGCAGCTCTTGGAGGTTAAGCATGTATATACACATATTTCAGTCAAGACTGGCTGGCTGCTTTGCCAGATTTCAGTCTGAGCACTGTAAAATGGCTGTAGCAGTACCCAGCAATCTCAGACTCATAATCAGAACAACTGTGTACTCTTCCTCATAATCTTTCTTCCTGAATACAGGTTGAATCTCCCATATATGGAAATCTGAAATACTACAAAATTGTCTACATGTGTGGCTGAGATAGTGGCACTTTTGCTCTCTGATGGATCAATGTACACAAATTTTGTTTCATACACAAAATTAGTAAAAACATTGTGTATAAAATTACCTTCAGGCTATGTGTATAAGGTATATATGTAACATAAATGAATTTTGTGTTTAGACTTGGGTGCCATCTCCAAGATATCTTGTTATGTATATTCAAATATTCAAAATAACAACAAAAAAAAAGTCTGAAATCTAAAACACTTCTGGTCCCAAGCATTTCTGATCAGGGATACTGAACCTGTAGATGCAGCTATGGCCAGTTTCAGGCAAGGTTTTTACCACAAGGTTTTGCTGTGGCTCATTCCCTGAAGCAGCTTTACACAGTATTGTTCTCCCCTCTTCATCTTCCCTTTATTTCCCACCACTACTTCTGCCCTTTTTCTTATCTCCAAAATGTTAAAGAGAAGAGAAAGAATGGTTGTAAAGTGACTTATAATAAAAGCCTCATCTCAAACCATCTGCAGAACTGAGGGAGGGAGGAAGAAAAATCAATATTCCACAGGCATTTCTACTACAATAAGTGATGGCTAAATTTTAAAAACCAGGGGAATGGAATGTTAAGGGGAAGATTTCTGTGTATGTATTAGCAGACAGAATGTCGTAAGAGTGGCATGGAGATAAAGAGAGAGAGAGAGAGAGAGGAAATTGCAGAGGAATGGACAGGTGAGAGAGAAAAGTGGGGCAGAGCAGGAAGAAGACAGCTCAAGACTGACAGGCCTATTTTGGTTTAATGATTTCAGTCAAGAGAAAAACAGGAAACTGTGTGATCCAAATACTAACTTGTACCACTATCTTCTCTAAAAGCAAAGGACTTTGCAAGAGGAATAAATGAGAGTGTCCAGGTTGCCAAGGGGAAGAACAGCAGGAAGTACTGTGCGCACACAGATGGCATATTCGTGGAGGGTATTCATCAGCTGACCTACTGACAGGGGCTGCTCAGACATAAGAGCAGCCATTCTGGATCAAAGCACAGACCCATCCAACCCAGCACTCTGTTCGTGCTGTCAGCCAGTGCAGCTCCTTTAAGACCAGTGTTATCTGTTGTCTTTGTAGCACTCTAGTCAGCAATCTTGGTGCTGCATTTTGTGCTAGCTGTAGCTTCCAAGGGCAGCCCCAGGTAGAGTGCATTGCAGTAACTACATCAGGAAGTTACTAGTGTAATTGGGAAGTATCTAGATTACTGCTACCTTGGGCAGAAAACTGGCGGTAGCTAGGTTTTGTGGGTGGTGGCATGGAAAAGGCAACAGATAGCCCACACCTTTATTAGAGAACACAAGAAAAGCTGTGCTGGATCAGGACAACATTTTGTTCACACAGTGGCTGACCAGATGCTGATGGGAAGCCCACCAGCAGGACATGAGTGTAACCTCTGCCTCTGTCTTATGTTCACCCACAACTGGTATACAGAGGCATACTGTCTGTGACGCTGAAGATGAGTCTTACCCATCCCAACTAGCAGCCACTGATGACCTCATCTTTGATGTGTCCAATCCCCTTTTAAAACTGCTTCAGCTTAGGTGGAGTTGAAAATCCCATCGTCTTTTATGGGTCCATTCACAGGTCCTGAAAGTGAGAGGCCATTTCCACCATTTTCCCCCTGAGGGTATGAAGAAATGAATACATTGTGTGGGGCAAAGGGGTGCATGACTTTCCAGGAAAACCACCAGCAACAGAGGGTTCTCTGCCTTCTTGGTTTAAACCCTGGCTTTGACACTGCCACCAGTGACAAGAGCGTTCCTAGCAATGGCCATCATGTTTTACCATAGTGCTTCCTGAGGGGTACCTTTGAATCAGGCACTATTTTTTTTAGAACAAGCTTGAGTTGGTTTGTCAATTTTTGCCTCATTAAAAAGCTTATCTCTCTTCCAGATAGGTCAAAACCTGGTGCACTGACCCATGCTTCTATAACTTTTAGACATGCTTGCTTCAAATAGGACTGACCTTCAAGACAGCTTGCAGTCTCACAGTTGTTTGCTATTAGACATGTGATAGGTTTCCATATTTAACATGTTCTGTGCTTCTGTGACATTTTCAAGTTGCCGGTTTTAACCATTAAAGCTTTGTATACTCTAGGCCCTAAAACCTCACTGAACCATCCCTCTTATCTGTTGGGGACCAGTCAGCAGGCTTTATCGTCTTTTCATAAGAAAAGCAACAACCTAAAGCAGAGCTTTTACACTGGTCACTCCAAATCTGTGGCACCTTCTTGCAGTAGAGGATGGGACAATTAGTAGCTATTTGGGTTCTTTTTAATAAAAACTGTGCTGGATCAGACCAATATGACAGTTTGTGAGCAGGACAACAGAGTGGCCATGTTGTCAGAATAAGGACCTCAATTTTTTCAAGAGAAAAATTGCTAGTCACATAGTAGGAAAGCCTATTATTTGAGGTCCTGGAGAAAGACTATCTAATCAGAATCCATAGTCAACAGATAGTTTGAGGGTCAGTGGATTGATTTAGCTACAAGGCACCTTCTTTAATACAGAGGAGCCAATTTAGACAGGCACATCTGTGCATTGGTCTTTTCTGAAACATTTTCCCAATCCCTTATTATGCAAATTACTATGAATCTGAACCCCATCTACTTTCATTCACAAAAAATGGCAAAGACAGCACTATATGTTGCTTCAGTTAGACAAATGGCATGGAAGAAAATACTGTAACACTTCAAAGAAAATAATTTGGGAGTGTAAAGGAAAAGCATAGAGCTTTGTTGGGTATAGTCATTTGCTAATAGCAGACCTAAAGGGCTTGCTTAGAAAAATACAACGACCTGTTTGCTCATTCACAGATGTCTGAAACCTACCAGGTATGCTTGCCTTATTTTTATTGTTTTTCTACTGGAAGGTATACATATAAGAAGAGGGAAAGCCAGTGTGATATGGAGAACAAGAGTATAAGATTTGGATCTGGAAGACCTGGGTTGAAATCAAAGATGATTGAGTGAGTCCAGCCTACTTAAAATCTTTCAGCCTGACCTACTGTGAAAGATTATTGTGTGGATACTCCCACGTTCCATGGTCGGAAGGTAGAATAACATAATAAAAAATACACACAGCTGCCGTCAATGATGCATGTGAGTTAAATGGACTACTTACTGTCCCTCACCTAGTAAAGTTGCTGAAATAGATGTATACAGATCACGTGAAAGTCTGGTGGCTCAGCCCTGCTGTGTCAATTTTATCCCATGCTTGACTAAGCTGGCTAGGTGGTAAAGGTAGATTGCTCTCTGAATATTTTATTTGCTTCTCTGGTTGCTCTCTCCAGGGCAACATCCAGTGCTTTAGAAAATGTGTCCCATGGTACCACTCCAAGAAAAAAAAGGATTTTTTCCCCTGTCTCCTTTAGCAGATGGAGACCCTACGCTAGCTCTCCTGCTGTGTTGTGGTTTTATATAAAGCTAAGCAAACAAGGGACAGGCTGTTGTTATTTCTGATTCCTAGAGGACCTAGTTGTGGCTGAGAAGATAGGCTTTGCAGTGATTTATACATAGCCAGGGGCTCACTATCACAGTCCAATGCCATTTGCCAGCTGTTCTGTATACTGAATTATGCTTTCCTTAAAGGCCAAGGTGAGGAAAGGATCTGTCACTTCTTTCTATATCCGGGGCTTTCAAATTTCTACCTTCAGGGAACACTTTTCATATTGAAGAGGGAGACAGTTATCATATTAAAGAGCAAGTACAGCAAGTTCTTCGCCTTGTAGAGCAAGTCCAGCATTGTAACTGCACAGCATAGGGAAGTTAATTTTTGGACAACAAATGCCAGAATCCCCAGCCAACCTAACTACTGGCCATAGTGGAAGAGGGATTCTGGTAGTTAAAGTCCAAAAAATAATAACTTCCAAACTCTATGCAGTTTGTATAGCAGGGGGCTGAATGCCCCTCACCATGGTAGTTAGCTGGGAGGTCTTGTTAATTCTTCATTCACCTTATTCAAACCAACGCCATCTTCAAACTTTATGACCTCAAATCCTTTGTTATGTGGTAGCCTGTAACTCCAAGATGTGGGGGAATGTTAGAAATGGCAGGCAATGGTGCTTTCAGGGTAGCTTGTCTGTCATTATGGTCCCTCATCTTACTGAAGTCCTGATAAATTCCCAAGGAGTCTCAGCGTTAACAGTGCAAGGACTTTATCAAACAAGGCAAAAATTGTGTCATTACAACACAATAATAACATAACAGGCCAAAATTATCAGACAACATTGTTGTCCTCCCGTGGCCACCATGTGCGCCAGCCGTGAATAAGGCATTTTTATTAACAGCTTAACTCATCAATTGATCTTCAGTATTACTGTTTTAGCAGTATTGAAAGTGTGTTAAAACATGTCCCACTGTATTTGTGAGAATACAGCATGAATGGGTGGTCCTCTTTCCCCTGTCCCCATTCCAGGGAAAAAACTTCCGAGTGGCAATGTGAAGATGATTGACAAGACACTCTTTTTAGAAATTTCCTGTTTTGCTGGTAAATTTTTAGGTTTGTTTCAGTGCTTGGGTATTGATTTACTTTGTTATTTAAGGTGTTTGTGGAGTTTTAACCACACTCATGTCTTCTTGCGAGAACCACCGAGATCACGTACCCCGGCTAACATGGAAGTAAACTCCTGCTCTTAAACTCCTAGTGCTCGTTTTGTGATAATTCTGTGGTGATTCCTTTGTGTGATTACAGTGACATGAGAAAGTAAGTGTTATAATGCCACTATGTCTCTGCTTTCTTCACTTGTGGGATAAGAGCATTTTTACACCTTAGTCTGATAAAGTCCTAAGAGCAACTGTTTTATATGGCAGTCTATATCAGCTGTGTTTGTTGCTTTTAGTTGTTTTAATTTATATTTGTTTAATGTTTTTTTATGGGGGAGGGTGGGAGTGGGGGTGTTTAGGGATTTTATTTGTATTGTATTTTAAATTTTGTAAGCCACCCCGATTGTTTTAACAGAGGGGCGGGGTATAAATAAATTTTATTATTATTATTATTTTAAGAGGCTTTGTTGTTGTTGTTTTTCAGGTACATTTTTGGTTGGCATCTACGCTGGGCTAAAGTCAGCCCAGAGTGAACTTTCTGTTCTGTAAGATCCACTTTTTTTATTGTTGGGGCCTCTTTCTCTTTCTAAAAGAAGTGTTTCCTGCATTCTCCCACATACCGGAGGGGGTCAGGGGAAGGAGTTTTTGGTCATCAGGCAGAAGAGGTCCAGAGGAGGCATCCTAGGCCAGGCAATCAGCTGACCTTTCCCACCAGGAAATGCCTCTGTCTCTGTTTCAATTTCATTTTTTAGTGGTTCCTTTTTTACTTTTTTGCATATAGGGCAGTTGTTTGGAGAAGCACATACCAGCATACCCATATCATTAGCTGCATGTATCTCCACTTAAAAGAATGTCTGAGGCCCCTCTGAGCCATATGTACATGCACTCAGGGAGGGGGGAAAGCGAAGCGACCACAGCCACACCTACTGAGATTTATTAGGCTGGGGGAACTGTGTGGATAGTAACCCCTGAACTTGCCTCAGGGTTTGTGGTGATTGTCTAGACAAGCACGTGGTCACTGTGGGCCAGGGAAACCCAGAGCCTTACTACACTACACTATTACAGCATTATTATTCCACTTTAACGGCTATGGCTGCTTCCTATGGAATTCTGGACTTGTAGTTCAATGAAACCTAAGAGCTCTCTGACTGAGAATACTAAATGCCCCTCCCTAAACTGCAAATCCCAAATTCCACAGGAGGCAGCCATAGCAGTTAAAGTGGAATAATAGTGCTATAACAGTGTAGTGTGATGAGGCCCCCAAAGGTAAGTCGGATTTTCCTGTCAGCGTATATGGGCCCTAGAGAGGTAGGCTGTACCTCAGGTAATCTGTTATCTTGCCCTGGGGACCTCTACCTAAGCCACAGCAAGAAAAGGGTATTCCATTTGTGTTTACTGTATATTTATAGTAAAAGGTAAATGACAACATTCCACTTTAAATTCTAACAAGATATTTCCAGTGATGAACACAAAAAACTTCACCACCAGCCATATGAAATATATATGGCATGAGTCGCTATTGATCTTCTGAGCTTATATGACTCACACAAGTGACAATGGCAAACAGAGAGAATTTCTAGCAGAAGGTCTACTCCCACCCCCATCTTTAAATATCATGCAGCCGCTTGCCAGTTTGAAATGAGTCAGATTATGGTTCTTATCTAGCTTATGATGGACAGAGCATTGGCCTTGGCTTCGGGAGACATGTTATGCTATTTTCTTCCACTGTTGAGTTCCTTTCAGTGATTAGTAGTGAAAGATATCAACATCTAAGTAGTTCTACCCTGTTGTTGTGTCTCTCCTGCAGGATAAGCCAGTTTCCTTCACATTTGCTAGATAAAAACAGACTAGAGAGCATTTCCAATATGGATAGATAGACTATCATTCCTGCCCATTCCCATGTTTTAAGCAGACCATCTGACTTCACACACCATTAAAGTTTAACATGCAAACTGAGACCCAATCCAACTAAAACAGAAGTGTTTAGGTATGTATGGAAACTCATCCAGGCAGGGTCAGTGCTTCACCCTGTGTTGGATAAAGTAATATTTCCTCTAGAAGATGGCATCTGTAGTTTGAGAGTGCTTCTGGAACCATCTTTGCTCTTAGAGGAGCAAGCTGTGGCTGTGGTCAGGAATGTGTTGGCACAGTTTGGCTAGAATGTGTTGGCTAGAATGGCAATGGTTGTGCTTCCTGGTGAAATAAAATTTGGACACAGCCCACACATGCATTGGTTGCACTTAGACAAGAGTTTTACTATTGCAAAATGTTAAATGTGAAGCTGCCTTTGCTACTGATGCAGATTGCTAACTCCAACATACTCTGGGTGGGTGGGTGGACAATATTTGATGCATATTATTCTAATATTTTATTTTAATTAAATTTCTATTATAAATACATTCCACATTGGCTGCTGATTTGGTTTGAACCCAATAAAAAGTCACAGTCATAACATTTAAAGCCCCAGATGGCTTGGGTCCAGCATCTCTAAAGTACAATTCACTCCTACATGATTCCATCTGCTTACTGAGATTGATGAGGGAGGCTGCTTTGGGCCCCACTGCTGTTGTGGGGTTGAGTCCTGGACTTTCTCTCCTAGGAATCCTGGCTCTTTCTTGTCAGCTTTTAGAAAGTGTAAACAGTCTGAACAGGCATTTGGTATTCAGTGATTTGGTCCATGGTTGAGTTTTTAAATATTGTTTATGATAAATATAAACATACCCCTTGTGTAGATTGTGTAAATTATGGAATAGGAAGTAGAGACTAGCTAATCCCTTTGTGCTTCTGTTAATTTAGCATTTGAACACTGTAGTTACAATGAGGGTTACTAGTCTTATTATGGATGCAGAGGGCACATTTGATTTTGACTTTGAGAGATCTAGGATGAAATCTTAACTCAACAAGAGCTGAGTGCTCCCTTCTACAGCTAATAACCCACCTCAGTTTCCTCTGCCACACATGATTTTGCTGCAACTGATATTGCTGTACCTTCTTCCCCTGCTGCTTTGTCAGGGTAGAGTTCCTGTTTGTATCTTTCATTGGGGTTTTAATGAAACACTGCCAGATGTTGCTCTTTGGGGCTTGTAATGAGCAGTTGACACATTCCCCCACTCCTGTCCCCACAGCACAGATGCCAAAAGCATAATCTACCAGATGTTCTATCAGCATGCTTAAAGGGCTGGCCACAAAGAGCATCAGATAGATAGCAGAGTAGATGCTCTATCTGGTATCCTCTATAATTAGACATGGCAGCTGGTGATCCACACTCTGGATTGAGAGGTATGCTCAGAACTGAATGAAATTCTGACAGAGTTCTGTGTAACTTCACTGGCTAAGTTCACTGTAAGTTCACTGATAGGTGGGGAGAAGGGATGAGGGAGACCAAAGAAAACAGGGGAAATGGTTTAAAATGTTTCTGGAAAAAGAAATTTTAAAAATTGTTTGTTTGTTTTTTGCAATGGCTTATTATGCTTGCTATGCCTGCCTTTTTGCCATCTGAAACAGCCAATTCGCTTATTTGTACATGTGTACTGAAAATTATGGTTTGAAGGGAAGGTCAAGGGGAGTAATTGCAGCTTCCAAGTGGCTTTCTATTTCATGAGGAGGACTGTTCATATTTAATTTCCACACCTTTTTTCCATGAAAAGAGGAAGGCAGCACTAAAGAGTGAGGAAGGCAAAGAACAAGGAGGAGAGGATCACGTCCATGAAGCTTTGGAAGAGGCCGCGCCATATTTTAAGCACTGAAGTTGCACGTGCTTAAAATATGGTGCGGCCGCTTCCAAAACTTCACGGACATGCCACGAATGATCCCGGAACAGGGACGGCAGCGTCCGAAAAGGACCCCCTGCCGTGCAAGAGCTCCATTCCTCTCCTGGGACCTGATCCCACGGTAAGCACTGTCTGAAAATGTCCACAGAACAGAAAGCCAAACTTAAACCAGATGTCCAAGAGAATCCAAGTCTATGGTGTAGACTTGGCCCCATATGGTGTAAATGAGTAATACATATGGGCTAACACCGTTATTAAAAATGCATTCATTTTGAATGAAAAGTCTTCAATCATGCAAGTGCATGCAGCACCTAAAGAGACAAACTTCTCAGGAAATGCACAGTTACTAAGCAGTACTCTTCTTGACTTGGTGGGATGCATTTGTGGTGACAAGAGGTTAGTTTGCATAGGTCGGAGCAAAGCAACAACCAAACCTTTTCTTTCTTTTTGAATAAGAACAGCTGGGGACATCACTGTGGGCTTCATTGCACAAGCCTCTTCTCCTGCTACAATAGCGTTGCCTGTAAAAACACTAGTCATTCAGGATTGCTCTCTTTTCTTGCACACCTTCAGAACCATTCTGGGATTACAGCATCTGTGGCAAAATTTTATCGCACACAACAGCATCTGGGACTGCCCACCCATTATCTCTTCCAAGAAATTATCCCCACCTGTTTTCATTGTTTGGTCCGCACAGAGAGTGAGAGAGAGAAAGAGAGAGAGAAAGAGAGAGAGAGGGAGGGAGAGAAAGAGATGCCCCCTCCCTAGAAATAAAAGAAAACAGTCTTACCTTTAAAAAAGCCTTTTTTTTCCCTTGGTGGGGGGATGGGTGCCCTGATTGGGATAGATCAGACTTTCAAGACTTAACTAATTGTTTGTAGAGGAAAGTCAGCAGCTACCGATCTATCTGTCTAATCTATCCCTGGCTTTCATGTGGCAGTGATTAATATGTCTGAAGGAAGAAGCAAAGGGTGAACAAAATAAATGCTTTTTTAAGCTGTAAGACTCTTTTGCCTTTTCCTCTTAAGTCAGACGTTATCAGACAAGGCAAATAAGGCATCATAAGGATGCCTAATGATTGTGAAAGGGTGCATATACCACACAACGTCACCCTTTCGTTTACTGATGGCTCAAGCCATTAATTGATCCCTGTGGAACTTTTGTGCTGGCTTTGCCAGCGTGTGAAACTTCATGCCATTGTACTCACGTGAATGCAGCATCAATGGCTGGTCCAGCGAGAACACTTCCGGGTGAGATCATGAAATCTAAGTAGGTGACACACTTTTTATGACCCTCCCCAGTTTACTTGGGACTTTTTTAGTCTGTTTAGGTGCTTTTTGTAACTTTTACTGTCTTGTTTTTGTTTTTGTTTTTGAATTTCCTGCGCTATGCATTCTCGCAAGAATACATGGGATTTCAAACAAGGAAGTGAACGGAGCTTTGTTCACTCCTCATTCATTGCTGGGAAGCCTTTTGCTGGGATTAGAGGTAAGTGTGGCATGGGAGTTCTTTTGCCAGCATAAAAATAGCAAATTTATGCTGGCAAAAAAACGGGGTTTAGGGGGGTGGTCTGATAAAATCCTGACATTTCCAGGGGGTCGGTTACATGACAGGTTTTAATGCAGAAAATGCCGGCTTACCCCCTTCTGCTTCAGTGCTGAGCTGTTTATACGGTTTTGGCACAAAGTAGTAGTTTTGAAAAAAAATACCAATTTTGCAGTTCACACAGGGTGTGTGTGGCCTCTGTGACTGACAGTCACAGAGGCTAATCTCTTTGCTGCCACAGAACTCGCTCTCATGCCACCCCCACTGCCAGCTTCCCCCCTCAGCCCGGCTCCAATCTTGCTGCCCCCTGGCTAGATGGCCCTCCGCAACTGACAGCCTTGGAGCTTGGCTACTGCGCCGGCCCTCAGTCCCTCCCTCCTACTAAGAGAGATCGGCCACCCCAGCTCCAGAGGAACGGGCTGCTACGGGGGAGAGATCAGCCGCACTCCCACAGACACCTTTTGAGCCCCTGGACATGTGTTGTCCCCCTCCTCCTCAAGCCCCCCTTCGCCTCAGCCACTGCAACGTGTAACTCAGTGGAGGCAGCAGGGCCACGAAGTGAGGAAGCTGATGCCCACTTTCCCCAGCAGGGAGAAGACACAGCCGCCTGCCCGGCTCAGCTTGGCTCGGCTCGCCTTGGCCCAGTGGTCCCCCCTGAGAGGAGTGGAGCCTCGGAGTCCCCAACACTGACTGACGTTTCTTTCCCCTCCACCCCCCAGATGGCCTGATCAATGCGGACATGGGCGACAAGAGGGCCCTGAAGCTACAGTACGCCTGCAGCGGCTTTGCTCTGGCTTGCCACGCCGGCCAGCCCTTCACCTCCATGGGCAAGTTCTACATTGACTCCCAGTACTCTGGTGCAGCGGGCTGCTACCCAGCCAATGGCATCCTCAACTTGGTGAGCATCGGCCTTCTCCAAGGAGCAAACAGCCAATGTAGCAGACCACTACTCTCTCTCTCTCTCTCTCTCTCTCACACACACACACACACACATGAACGTGATCACGGCAGGGCGAGGGGGCGAACGGCCAGCGGAGCAGACCGACACCCCCCCCTCTCTCTCTCTTTCACACACTCACACACACACACACACACGAAAGTGATCATGGCAGGGCAAGGGAGCGAACAGCCAGCAGAGCAGACAGCAACTCCACACACCCTGCTTTGCACCCCTGCTTTGAGATTGTTGCTGGTAATTCACACAACCAATAGTGCGCAACCTTACGTTACTTTCTAAAAAAGTCGGGGGAAATTGCGAAAGCTCTTATCTCACTTTTTAAGGTTATTTTTACCCCCCTCCTTCTGAATAGGGTGACTTAGAACGCATGTGAACTATTAGGATTCTGGGCGAATTAGTTGAGGGTTTGTTTGTTTTTTGCCATGTAACCGACCCCCAGGTGAATGTGAGAGTGTGTGTGTGTGTGAGAGAGAGAGAGAGAGAGAATGAGAATGAGGGCATTAGCACAACATGGTGTCATAGCGACAGAGAGTCTCTGAAATAGTGCTGGAAAAGGAGGTGGGTGGGCAGTGACCAAAATTTTGGTTTCTCTGACAAGCCCCAGAGGTGTGTGGAGCAGTCATTTGGCAATGGATTTTTCTTTCTATAGAGGGGGAAAAAAGGTTCTCCCAGTTATTTGCCAACTGAAAGGAAATCAAATTGAAATGCCCATCTCTTCTTCCTCTCCCCTGACCACTACCTTTACCCACCCAACGCATGTCCACTGGCCACTCTGAATCAGCATAAAAGAGCAATTGAACTTTCTCACAGGAAATCATAGTACAACATAAGCAGGAAAGGCGGTCATTAATGGATGTTTTGTTTTAATAGAAAGAAATGCTTTTTAAATGGTCTCTCATGGAAGAACAACAGAAGATGGATGACGTTGTGTGATAAGCCTCAACCAAAGGTGCTATTAACCTGATGCGATTGCAATATACCTGCCTCATGTGATAAGGCCCCATGAAAAGTTAGAAACAATCTATTTAGATAGATTAATAATGTGGTTCTGCCTTCCTAGAACTGCACGTCTCCAACTGCAGTTATGGATCATAGCTGAATGTTTCTGATATACCATACTCCCAGCAGACAAGAAAGCTATCTGGTCAGAGAGAAGGGTATGCACTCATTTGAGGGATTCTACTAGACTTTCCCAATGCAAATGCAAATGAATGGGTGCCAGGCTAGGCATAAGATGTAAAGGCATCTCCGTCAGGTTGCCTTGAAAGGGACACGTATGCAAGGACCACAAAATGTTGGGGGTGGTATTACTGTTTGCTGGCATCCACTCTTACCCCACCTCACTCACTCCAAGGAAACCCTTTTTGCTCCTAGTCATGACCTTTAAGCCCCTACCCACTCCCATGAGAGCTGTGGAGAGGTGTGGCCGGGGTTCACATCAGCTCTGCAGCTCTCCTTGCTGGAGGCCTTTCACACTGCCCAATTATACCATTATGTTTCCTCTTTAATTGGCATAGCAACATCATGTGGAAGCCTGGGATTTGCAGTTTAGGAAGGGGTACTTAGAATTTTTATCCAGAAAGTTCCTCCAGTGCTTCTGACCAAACGACAAACCCCAGTATTCCATAGCATGCAGACATGATCGTTAAAGTGGAATCAGAGTTCTGTGTTTGTACTGTATAGTGTGAAAGAGCCCTGGGTTTTTCAAACACATATGGGTCTACAACAACGGTACAGCCTGAGGGCCACAGTCCATGGCCCCATAGGACAGGTGGGTCCCAAATGACCACAAGGTGGTGGAGAGCAGCAGGCAGACCTTATATGTCAGTGCTTGGACCAGCATAAGGAGGCACTACCTTGCCCATTGTGGCTCACAATGCTTATTCTTCCCCTTTCTTCTTCTTCTTTGGAAAACAGATTATAGTCAGGGTGAGTGTTATAGTTTTATTATTTCCTTTTCTTACAATGAAATGGTGTTTATTCCCATATAAATACGTTCAGCAGAAGAAAATAGCATTCTATTCCTCCAGTCATGGTGGTGCTATGATTCATGTGACTTTAAAACACGAAATTGCACACACATAGAGTATGTCTTAAAAAAAAGACAATTAAGGTTGGAAAACAATTTTTTTTTCTTGAATATATCACAAATATAGAAGCATGCATGAAGAGTTTGCAGGAATAGGGGAGGGAGAAGATGAATTCTACTTCTGTGCACTTTACAAGTAAAGGGATGTACGGTATATGGCTGTCTGAAGCGGCCCCTCCATGAGACCATTAAAAATGTATGCAAGGTGTTGGCACACTGGGGAATGGGAACAGAGCTGCAGTGGCACAGGAGGGGAGGCACTGAGGGGTTGGCATAAGGTATGCTTTGATATTGCTCCGTTACGTTGTAAACATTTTATTTTATTTATGTAACTATATCAAGGAGTACTGTACTCAGTGTGCTAAATTATGCTGTGTTGAGTAACAGGAAGCCTAGGAGAACTTTACAACTTCCACTACAAAATGGTGCACACAAAATGCAATGTAACATCCCACTGGCATATTTTAGATATTATTCTACCATAATATATATGTACATATAGCATAAGACACAAAAATGCTTTGTATCAGAGAACACTTGTTTACTCATGAAAATATATCTATCCAGTCATGAACAGACTCTACTAAACTGCGACCCTTGGAAGCTGCAGTGCATAGAGAGAAGCCCTCATAGACGGCAGCCTCTTTTGGTTGCCTTCCTGTTGCTTATTTACTTTATGAATTACATCAAGGATTTTTGTTCTTTATGACATTAAGCACCTAGGTAGCAGAGGAAAAGGACAGTTTATATATATCAAAGAAGTGTGCTATATAAAGTAGGGATGGGTGGATGATTCAGTCTGTTTTCATTCTCTCTTGCTATAACTTGTATTCACCTCATTTAATCCTATCACTTAATACATCGTTTCTGCCATTCCATTTCTCCATTAATCTGTGATTTTTTTTAAAAAAAGCATGACAATCTGCACTTGACTTTTTTTAAAAAAAAATTCCTCTTGAAATACACAGTTCTAAACTATTTACTCACAAAACAAGCATTTTAAAGATTTTTTTAAATGAAAAATTGTGTTGCTATCTTCAGGAAGCACAAAAACAACTGGCAAGCTTTGTTTTTATCTGCTCATCTGTCTGGGAGGTGTGTGGGCCAGCTCAGTTTATATTGGAATTAAGAATGTAAAAAACATTTGTAAAGTTTCTCATTCTCCAGAGGAAAATTGTCAACAGCCAATCAGGTTTTTCCACTCATGTGGGCAGGGAAAAACGCAACAGAATCCCTTCCTTTGTTTTATTGTTGTTGTTGTTGTACAAAAACCACTAGTTTTGTGAAAAATACAGCTGGAATTCTGTATCAGTTTATACTTAACTAAATAACTTCTCCTGGTCCAGTCCCTCGAAACTGATGGAAACAAAATTCAACCATGGTCTCATCATTGGCAGAATGGACCTCTTCTCCTTATGCAGCTGATGCCTGGTAAAGTAGGTTGGGGGGTGAGTTACAATCATGGCAATAGTGTCAAAATCATGACTAAATAGTGATTGTGAACACAAAAGAGTAACTACTTTACTGGGTATCAGCTGCATGGAGAAAAGGAGGTCCCTTCTGCCAACAATCAGAGCATGGTTAAGTCAGGAAAAGTTACTTAAGTATAAGTTGATACAAGATTCTGGCCCTCATTTTTCATGCAAAAAGTTGTGCTTTTGTACATTTTTGCAAAAAAAAAAAAAAAAAGGGACACAAGAAATCGTTGAAAAGTCTCGGTCAATGGGGAGAAAACTTTTGAAGTTTTTGATTTTTTTTCATTCTCCCAACCAAAATCAAAATAAGTAAAGATTTACAGCCCAACCTGAAATGCCCAGAGACTGAATTTATCAGTCTCCCATAATATAAAATGACTACTGATATTATGTTGGGTTTACTGCATGTGTGGTGGGAGAGCCTATAGAGGGCCATCTTAGTGGACCACAAACTGAACATGAGTCAGTAGTGTGACACGGCAGCTAAAAAAGCCAACGCGATTCTAGGCTGCATCAATAGGAGTATAGTGTCTAGATCAAGGGAAGTAATAGTGCCACTCTATTCTACTTTGGTCAGACCTCACCTGGAGTACTGTGTCCAGTTCTGGGCACCACAATTCAAGAAGAATATGGACAAGCTGGAACGTGTCCAGAGGAGGGTGACCAGGATGGTGAGCGTTCTGGAAGCCATGCCTTATGAGGAGCAGCTTAGGGAGCTGGGCATGTTTAGCCTGGGGAAGAGAAGGTTGAGAGGTGACATGATAGCCATGTTTAAATATTTGAAGGGACGTCATACTGAGGATGGGGCAAGCTTGTTTTCTGCTGCTCCAGAGACTAGGACATAGAACAATGGGTTCAAACTACAGGAAAAGAGATTCCACCTAAACATTAGGAAGAACTTCTTGACAGTAAGAGCTGTTCGGCAGTGAAATGCACTGCCTCAGAATGTGATGGGGTCTCCTTCTTTGGAGATTTTTAAACAGAGGCTGGATGGCCATTTGTTGGGAATGATTTGATTGTGTATTCCTGCATGGCAGGGGGCTGGACTGGATGGCCCTTGTGGTTTCTTCCAATTCTATGATTCTACGATTCTATGTCAATGGCCATCTCCATCATCCTGTGCAGAGATATGCAGTGGGTGCCTACAAGGGCATCTATACCCATGGGATCTCTCTTGGTGAAAGCTAGATTACCCACTGTTGGGAACGGACAGATTTCTACTCTGCTGCACTGTTGTGGCTGCCTGTGTTTTCATTCATATGAATGAATGATAGCTATTCACATTTATGGGAAAAAGTAAAGGGAATATGCACAGCTTTGAAAAGTTTTTTGGACTGTACCTCCCAAATGGCTGGGGGAGTCTGGGAATTGTAGCCCCCAAAAAGAAACTTTTCCAAGCACTTGGGGTACTAGCTAGTTCTTCCTATGAACTATATCTGAAATGATAGTCAGATCCCTGCCCAAAATTTGTCCCAGACTTAAGCACAGCTTCATGTGCTCATTGAATTCAGTGAGAGCCATCAAGAACAATTTTACATAACTCCGCCCCGATTGTTTTAACAGAGGGGCAGGGTATAAATAAATAAATATTATTATTATTATTATTATTATTATTATTATTACTCCCACCCCTCACAGGCACAGCCACATTCTGGGCTATGTTTCTCGAGTCAGTTATATAAAACATGAGACACATGAAAGTGCACATTCATGAAGAATTTTACTTGGCATGGCAGCTCATTTAAAAGACTCTCAAATTACATATTTTATGTCCTACTTTCATGTGAAAACTGTGGCCTGGCTGCAAACACTGCTAGAAGAGGGAGGAGCATATCAAGGATGGGGGTCCATTAACCCAAGACATGTTTTGAACTATAAACACTACAGTCCCTGACCATTGGCCATGCTGCTAAGCCTTTCAAAACGAAGACACCTGGAGGACCAAAGGTTTTTCACCTCTGCTTTACATGAGATGCTGAGTCCCTTGGGACCCTGAATGAGAGTGCTTTTTGTGTGCCCTACACTGTATATAAATTGACCCTCAGTCATAAATAAATCTAGTAATAGCGGAGTCTGACGCACACAAAACATTAAAGTGCCTAATGTAGTAAATAATGTAATGGCTTTCTTTTAATATCTTTAGGCTATGGCAGTTCTGAGAGAATATTTTCTCCTTGGATTGTTGGTAAAAGCTGAATGAAAGGAAAGATAGTTATCTTTTAGACGATATGGGATAACAGAGGATATTTCAATAACTGAGGTCCCATTTCTATTCCTTGGTTTTTATTAATATGGTAAGAAAGCATTAATCATATGCCTGTTTAAGTGCACATAAGGCTGTGATGTTAACATTACAATCCACAATGGATGCCAATTCCCCCCATTAAAACGTGACTAACTGGTTAAGCTATTTTCATTCCTCTGTGTGGTGGTGGGGGGGATGACCTGTTTACAAAAAAGATTAATGGTTTCAGATGAAAAGTTTCCTTTCATAATACTTTATAAATATTATTGAATCTCTTTCCTGTAATCTGAGCAGTTGATCTGAAAGAAAGCATGCATGCAGAAAGCTTGTACTAAAGTTCTACAACTTCCACGGAGATGGGGGTGGCATTTCTATCATAGGCACAGCCTTTACACTGCTATCTTGAATGATAAACAGCCCAAGCTGATACAGATGGTCTCAGAAGTAAGCCCCATAGAGTTTATGTGGGCCTTCATTCCAAGTAGGTCTTTTAAGACTGTAGCCTAAAACAGCAGGTCTGAAGAGCAGCAGGAGAGGAGTGATGTTAATAGTGCCTATAAAACCGCTTTTCAAAAAGCCTGCAAAAGCTTCTAATTCACAATACCTTATACGCACCTGCCTAGGTTAGTCATCTGAGCCAGAAAGAAAATAAAGAATCTATTCTCTTTTAAGTTATGAAAGTTTCTCACCTTTGTCATCCACTGTAGATGATAGCAGAATTGCTAGTTACAAGCTTGCTTCAGAACATTTTGTTAAAGTATTGGCCTACGTGGCTTGCAAATATCAGGTGCCCAGAATAAATGCATCTGGCATCCACAAAAATCATTTGTCTGGAACCAGCTTGCCCTGGATTCTCAAAGGGGGGCTAGAAAACTATTCTTACACCAAAGCAGTTTTACGTAGAATGTCCCAGCATTTCAGAAACTTCTCCAGCTTCACCTTCTCCACATTAAATTGAACTATAGTCGTCACTATCTTTGTCAGCATGATCAATGATGGGTTGGGGGTATGGGAGTTGCAGTCTCAAATCTAGAAGGAGCCAAGTTGGAGGAGGCTGCTCTAAGAATCCTTCCCTTCCTTCTTTCCTGTCTCTACACCTGAGCCTTTTACTTTATCCAATCTACAAAATGGCTATTTTGGCTTGGAGATTCATGGAGTTCGAGTCCTAAAAAGTAATTTTTCCAAAGTCTGACCCAAATTTTAAAATTTACAAAGGAATTTTCTGCCTTATGATTTAGGCATCTCCTATTCTCGCTCCTGCCCCTAACATCTCATCAATGCTTGTAAACCATGGAGTTTTGTACATCACATTTGTGCAGACATATAGTAACAAAAGTCTATGACAGACAGACAAACATGCATTTTTCCTTCCCTGTGAATGTTAGTTTAAGAACCCTGTTTCCTTGTTCTCTCTTTATTGCATAAAATCCCAAACCCAACCCCATTCCCACAGCAAAGTCTATCCTAAAATATTTGTTTTCTGCAGAATTTGGTAGTATTAGGACACAGCAGATGTGATGTGTACATTTAGTCTATTTTAAGTTTTGTATCGTAGGTACTAAAATACAACATATGCATATACATATATAATTGGACATGCTGCTGTATTATAAGGAGATAGATGTGAATGCTGCATAATATCTAATACCTATATCTATATTCACACACTCAAACAGAACTTCAACACTTGGATTTTCATCTGCAAAAGATTGGTTTTTTTCTAAGCAAGTACTCTTTGAGCAGGAACTATACATCCCCGTATGTTTGCAGAGCACCAGCATGAATCAGTGAACAGTAAATAACAGTCAATGATTATTATAAATAACATAATGGTGGAATTCAGTGCCACTTTTGTCCATTGGTGCAAGAAAGCAGGAGAATGGTAGTTTTCATAAATATCTAGTGAATTATGGAAGGAACTTCTGGACTTGGGTGGAGCTCCTACTTCTTTAGGACAACCTTCTCGAACATGGCACCCTCAGATGAGTTGAACATCTCTATCAGCCCTAGTCAGCAAAGGGCAATGGTGAGAATTATGGTACTTGTGATCCAAAAAGATTTTGAACACTCTGGGTTGGGAAGCCTGTTGTAGTTATAGGTTTTCCATGGGCTTTTCTCTGGGCTGTGAGGCCGTGTTCTGGAAGAGTTTATTCCTGATGTTTTGCCTGCATCTGTGGCTGGCATCTTCAGAGAATGGTTGGGTAGAAATGGGGGGGGGTGTTATATACTGTGAGCCCTGTTGGAGAGGATATGTAAATTTGTATTTGAATAGCTAGTTTCTGGGTAGAGATATGCAAGGAGGATTAGTGTCTGTTTGGCTATGGGACAGGGGCTCACAGTATATAAACCCCACACACCCTACCCAACCATTCTCTGAAGATGCCAGCCACAGATACAGGCAAAACGTCAGAAATAAACTCTTCCAGAACATGGCCTCACAGCCCGGAAAAAAACCATGGAAAACCTATGGACACCAGCCGTGAAAGCCTTTAACTTCACCTGTTGTAGTTGTTCCTGGGATCCTGGACCATTTAATCTTTTGTCCAATAACAAAACTGGCCATAATTAATCAGGTGAGACTCTGTTATAGGTCTTTTAGATTTGTTATTTTTTAGAGAACGCCCTTTGCTCCTTACACTGCAATATGAAAAATGTATTTGGAGATTCTCTCCAGGACCAGCCTTACTACAAAGCAACATTTCAGGCAGCAGATCCCAGAAGGAATACTATTGTTTTCTGTGTTTCAGTTTCTATGCTTTAAAGGGGGACAGGGCTAACATTTAGAATGAAGAGGAGAGAGAAATGTGTTCATATATTGCTTGAAATGCAAAACAATTTATCCTGACTGTTTAATTTGTGTTCTGTATAAACGGGCAAGGGACAACACTTTTTAAGGGGTAGAAAATTCTTCAGGATTATATTAACACAAAAACACAGAAAGCAGAGCTCACTGGGTTTTTCCCTTTTGACCTAGGAGTTAGTTCATGGCCTGCCTAGCTTTAATACTCTCATGTGCCCAGGTCCTTCAGCCTGTCCGATAGTTGTCCAAATTGACAGTAATGCTTACCCCACCTTACTACATCAATATGTTGGTGGACATTCAAATATGCAGGAAAATGATGCTGTGGAACCTTCTGTCAGGATTAATCTAAACTTTCTTATCTGAAAACTATATGACCTTTGTGGTGAACAACATAAGGCTGCAAAGCACAGAGAAATTTGATTGCAGCTTTACTGTCCCCTCAAAACTCTGTTGGGCTCCATCCCAAGTCAGGCTGTTTATCAGGGTTGGCCCTACCATTAGGCAGAGTGAGACATCCACCTCAGGCAGCAATTTTTTGGTGTCTCAAAAGGTCAGCAAGCTATTTAATATGTTATCATTGTATTTTGACTGTCAAGAATGGGGAAAAGCGCTTATGGGATTTTCTGCCTCACGTGCCAAAATAACTTATCTGGCTTTAATTATTACATACCTTGATTTGAGTGGGTAAGAGTCACCATTAGCATCTCAAATCTGAAACAACAAAATGTCTTGGACCATAGTAATAAATGACCAAAGGAACATAAAAGCTTTGGCCTCACTGGTCATTCTTTGTCTGCTACCTGATTGCTTGTTTGTTGCCTGCTACTATCCTATACCCTACCTTATGCCTTGTTATAGCTAGTATTCTGGCTAAAGATGAAATAGTGTAATCTGGGTTGTTGTTCTTTCTCGATGTTGTCTTGAACTTCCAGCCAACAATTTCTGGACCATACTGACAATGACAACCCTTCCCTCATCCCGCAGGTACTCAGTCTGGGATCTGGCTTTGGCTGCCTGTGGCCCAGCACTTATGATTATTTACACACTGGCCTGATGTAACAGAATTTTAGCGAGCCTGGCTTTGTGACTGGTGAATTCAGCATATAATACAGGCCAGATGTTACACTCCTCGAAAGAGCATCAACTGCAAATGGTTTCACGGCTGTGTGTGTACATGTGCTTCAGTTAAAATCAGACATGCCTGTGCACACAAATGACGACCCAAAGAGAACATTGGACTAAGGTTGTGAAATGTTTTTACATGTGTACACAGCCCAATTTCTCCATGTTTCTTCCATTCCTCCTTTCATTCTACTGCTGTTGCAACACCAATGAACTTAATTTCACATATGGAAATGGATTTGGCCCAGTGCAGGAAGCTCATGATGACTAAAGAGGAACAGCTTCTCCTACTCCATCCCTGCTCTAGCTGAGCCTCCTTTGGGTTTGAGATAGCAGGTCTGTGTAAATTTTGGACCTCAGGAACCTGGGGTAAGAGTCTTTTTCCATAAGGCTGTGAATTTTCCCCTGGGCCTGGTCAAAGCATGATGGTGAGGGCTCTTGTATGTTCCTTCTTGTCACCTCCCGGGTCTGGAAGTCTATGTTCACCTGAGGAAAAATTAAAAAGGAGGTACTTTATGAGGGGGGAGGAACTCACTTGTTTTCAATCAAATATATAGCATTTTTTTGTCACACTTGTTCAACGCAATCCATTTCTTTTAAGTTGAAAACTAAAGGGGGAGCACATTTAGCACAATGGCATACAGTGCCTTGCAGAAGTATTCACACACTCCTTTGACTTTTCCAGACTTTGTTGTGTTACAAACTGAAATTTAAATGGATGCAATTGGAATTACTACCACTTGACGTGTATAAGAGGCTCAACAGTACAAAGATGCCAAATATGTTTTTATTATGGCACAAAAGTTAAGTAAACAAACAAACAAAACATAAGTCCCTGGCACTTGTTGATTAAGTATTCACCTCTTTTGCTGGGACACACCTAAGCAAGCTCTGGTGTAACACACTACCTACAGAAGGCACACTGTTGAATCGGGAACCCCCGCTTGATTGATGGGGCCAGACAAAAAGTCAATAGACAAATTGGCAAGTTTTTGGCTTTGAAGGGGGGGGGCATTACCTTGCACATCCCCAGATAGTGTTTGAGAGGCCTGAGCTCTACAGAGCTGATGGGGTACATTTAGCCGACACTGGAAATTTAATTTTCTTGGGTGATCTTCAGTGGGGGGTTGAGGGACTTATTAGACAAGCTAAGGGGGATTACGGGACTAAGCAGATGCTTGCCCCTTATCGATGGAGGGAAAGGGGGAGGCATAGATTATGGTGTGCACCTATGGCACCGATTTTGGTGAAGGGACGGTCTCTGGAAGGGTCTCCTTAGATTGTACAATCTGGGAGAACAGAAGGAGACCTACCTTGGGGATGGCTTGAAGGATAATCCCCTTGCCTTAATCTGTACAGGTTGGGTGAGGGACTTTTGGGTTGACCTTCCAGACACGAGCCGGCTGCTGAGCAACCCCCAAACCTGGGGGTTACTCAACAGGGCTCAGATGTTCGCACAGGGAAGCTAGGGGCATAAGTCCAGAAGGGTTGATCCGCCCCAGCTGCTCTCACACTAGGCTGCTTCCCCCTGCTGAAGATTTAAAGGGATTTAAATAGGTAGGGTTATGAATAAAGACCCATTTTATTTCACCCCATATCTGTGTGTGGTCTCATTATTTCTCTGAGTCAGCCTGCAATAAATACATGTTTCTGGAATGTCCCAGAAATTGTTTAAGAAAATATCTAAACCAGTGATTCTTAACTTGTGGTCTGTGGACCCCCAGGGAGCCACAGTGTCCTCATAAGGGGATCTGCAAAGGTTTAAAGGCTGCTCAGCCCATGTGACAGAAGCCAAGGCAAAGGCTGGCTGGCTTGGCCTGTGCAATGCTGTTAAATCCACTCCAGCCACAAATTTGTAGGAAGAAGCAGGAGAAAAGTCTTCCCAGTGCCTCTGAGGAAAGGATTAATGGATGGTGTAATTCTGTTGTTGTTGTTGTTATCATCAGATATTGTTGTTAGGATTTTAAATCTTGAGTTAGGTCTTGGGGGTCCACAGCAACAAAAGATATTTAAAGGGGGTCCCTGGTAAAGAAAAGGTTAAGAGCCACTGATCTAAACAAACAGCATCATAAAATCATAGAATCATAGAGTTGGAAGAGACCACAAGTGCCATCCAGCCCAACCCCTGCCATGCAGGAATACACAATCATAGAATCATAGAATTGCAGAGTTGGAAGAGACCACGAGGGCCATCCAGTCCAACCCCCTGCCATGCAGGAAATCACGATCAAAGCATTCCCGACAGATGGCCATCCAGCCTCTCTTTAAAGACCTCCAAGGAAGAAGACCCCACCATGCTCCGAGGAAGTGCGTTCCACTGCCGAACAGCTCTTACTGTCAAAAAGTTTCTCCTAATGTTGAGGTGGAATCTCTGTTCCTGGGGCTTGCATCCACTGCTCCGTGTTCCAGTCTCTGGAGCAGCAGAAAACAAGCCTGCTCCATCCTCAACGTGACACCCCTTCAAATACTTAAACAGGGCTATCATATCGCCTCTTAACCGTCTTTTTTCCAGGCTAAACATACCCAGCTCCCTAAGTCTCTCCTCATAAGGCATGGTTTCCAGACCTTTCACCATTTTAGTCGCCCTCCTCTGGACACGCTCCAATTTGTCAATATCCTTTTTGAATTGTGGTGCCCAGAACTGGACACAGTATTCTAGGTGAGGTCTGACCAAGGCAGAATAGAGCGGCACTATTACTTCCCTTGATCTGGACACTATACTTCTATTGATGCAGCCCAAAATCGCATTGGCCTTTTTAGCTGCCGCATCACACTGTTGACTCATGTTCAACTTGTGGTCTACTAGGACTCCTAGATCCCTTTCGCACGTACTCTCATTCAGCCAGGTCTCCCCCATCCTATATCTATGCATTTCATTTTTTTGCCCTAAGTGCAGTACCTTACATTTCTCTGTATTGAATTTCATTTTGTTAGCTTTGGCCCAGCTCTCCAGTTTATCCAGGTCATCTTGAATTTTGATCCTGTCCTCCAGGGTATTAGCTACTCCTCCTAATTTGGTGTCAACTGCAAATTTGGTAAGTATGCCCCTAATTCCCTCATCCAAGTCGTTGATAAAGATGTTGAATAGCACTGGGCCCAGGACAGAACCCTGTGGCACCCCACTGGTCACATCTTTCCAAGACGAAGAGGAGCCATTGCTGAGCACCCTTTGGGTTCGGCCAGTCAACCAATTACAAATCCATTGAACTGTTAATTTGTCTAGCCCACATTTTACAAGCTTGTTTGCAAGAATGTCATAGGGAACCTTGTCAAAGGCCTTACTGAAATCAAGGTATGTGATGTCCACAGCGTTCCCTTCATCTACCAAGCTAGTATTTTTATCAAAAAAAGAGATCAGATTAGTCTGGCATGACTTGTTTCTCTGAAACCCATGTTGACTTTTTGTGATTATGGCATTGCCTTCTAAATGTTCACAGACTCTCTGTTTAATGATCTGCTCTAGAATGTTCCCTGGTATTGATGTCAGACTAACTGGACGATAATTGTTGGGATCCTCTTTTTTCCCCTTTTTGAAGATGGGGACAACGTTTGCCCTCCTCCAGTCTGCTGGGACTTCTCCTGTTCTCCAGGAGTTCTCAAAGCTAATTGCCAATGGCTCTGAGATTACATTTGCCAGCTCTTTTAATACTCTTGGATGTAGTTCATCTGGTCCTGGAGATTTAAATTCATTTAGATTAAGAAGGTATTCCTGTACTACCTCTTTGCTTATTCTGTGCTGGATTTCCCCTGTTGTGTCTTCTGTACTTTTATCCTCAGGTTGGTCCCCCTTTACCTTTTCTGAAAACACTGAGGCAAAGAAGATGTTGAGTAATTCTGCCTTTTCTCTGTCCCCTGTTAGCATTTTGCCATCTTCTCCGCGTAGTGGCCCTAACATTTCCTTCTTCCTCCTTTTGCTGCGGACATACCCAAAAAACCCCTTTTTATTGTTCTTAACCTCTCTAGCAAGCCTGAGCTCATTCTGTGCTTTAGCTTTTCTGACTTTACTCCTACATGTGTTCGCTATCTGTTTGAATTCTTCTTTGGTGATTTCCCCCTTTTTCCATTTCTTATACATGTTCCGTTTAAAACTTAGCTCTGTTGATATTTCTTTAGTCATCCATCCTGGTTTCTTGAGACACCTCCCATTTTTCTTCCTCAATGGTACTGTTTGAAATTGTGCCTTCAGTACCTCCCTTTTGAGAAAGTCCCATCCGTCTTGAGGTCTCTTCTCTTTTAGTATTCCTGACCATGGGATCACCCCCAGTATTTCCCTGAGTTTATTGAAATCAGCTCTCCTAAAGTCAAGAATGCGTGTCTGACTATGCCTGGCTTCTCCTTTCCATTGTATAACAAACTCGAGGAGAACATGATCACTCTCACCTAAGGATCCCACCACTTGCACCCCGTTAACCTGGTCATCCCTGTTGGTTAAGATCAGATCTAAAATAGCTGACCCCCTTGTTGCCTCTTCCACCTTTTGGACCATGAAATTGTCTTCCAGGCAAGTAAGGAATTTGCTAGACCTTGAAGTTTTGGTTGAATTAGATTTCCAGCAAATATCAGAATAGTTGAAGTCACCCATCACTACTACATCTCTCCTTTCTGCGTGTGTGGTCATCTGTTCTAGAAAGGCATCATCCAATTCCTCCGTCTGACTTGGGGGTCTATAGTAGAGTCCCACAATAACATCTGTGTTGTTTCCCTCCCCTTTAATTTTTATCCAGATGCTCTCCACCTGGCTTCCAGTATTGATGTCATGGATCTCTTCACTGGCGTAAATATCCTTGACATATAATGCTGTTCCTCCTCCTCCTTTCCTGTTTGGCCTGTTTCTCTTAAAAAGGTTATATCCCTCTATTCCTACATTCCAATCATGAGACTCGTCCCACCAGGTTTCAGTAATGCCTATTATATCATATTTGTTTTGTAGTGCTAGGAGTTCAAGTTCACCTTGCTTATTTCCCATGCTCTGTGCATTAGTGTAGAGACATCTAAGACCATGTGTTCCCTTTACTTGCTGCCTATGCAAGTTTTTTTGCCTCCCACTGTTGGATCCTTGCGCTGTTTGCCTTTTTCCCTCAATGACAGCTTGACTATTTTCTCCAGCCCTTTTGCCTTCCAGAATACTGTCCCCCTCTCCCATTTGACTCAATTTAAAGCCCTCCTGATCAAATTCTTGAGACTGTAGGCAAAAACGTTTCTGCCAACTGGTGTGAGATGCACCCCATCTCTTGCCAGAAGTCCCCCTTCATGGAAGCGCAGCCCATGATCCAAGAATCCAAATTGTTCTCGGCGACACCATCTACGGAGCCAGTTGTTTACGTCGGCTATTTTCCTCTCTCTTCCTGGACCATGCCCTTCAACTGGCAGAAGAGACGAGATGACAACCTGTGCATCCATTTCTTTCAGCTTCCTCCCCAGAGCCTCATAATCTCTTCTGATCTTCAGAAAGCTGTGCCTTGCTGTATCATTGGTTCCCACATGGACCAAAAGGAAGGGGGATTGATCCGTAGGCTTGACGAGTCTTGTTAGCTGCTCCGTCACATCACGGATCTTTGCCCCAGGGAGACAACACACCTCCCGAGACATCTTGTCAGGCCCACACACCACTGCTTCTGTACCTTGCAGCAAGGAGTCTCCCACCACCACCACATGCCTCCGCCGAGGCTTTGCAGCTGCTGTTCCTTGTGGTGGTCCTCTCAAGGTCCCCTGCTCTGCCCCTGAAGTCTGTCCATGCTGTTCTTCCTCATTGTCCTTGATAAGAGAGAGCGCTTCGAATTCATTCTGTAGCTGCAAGCTGCTCGAAGTATCCCTGGATTTTCTTGTTCTGTGTGTGACATTCTTCCAGCTGTCTACCTCCTGTGTCTGTGGAGTGACCCTCTCCTCCCCAGGCAGTTCCTCTGTGCGATCCCCATCCAAGAGTGTTTGTTCTGTTCTGTCCAGGAAAACCTCTTGCTCCCGAATCTGTTGAAGTGTAGCTACCCTAGTCTCCAGCTGCTGGATTTTCTCCTCCAAGAGGGCTACCAACTTGCACTTGGTACATGTGAAGTTCCCCACGTCTGTAGCCAAGAAGACAAACATCGCACAAGTATTGCAGGTGACCGCCACAGTCCCCTCAGTATCCATGGTGAGAGTTTTTAGGTAATCTAAGAACTCTTAGTTAATGCTGAAAAACTCTATGCTGTACTTTTAAGTATGCTTTTTTTGGGGGGGGGGGCTTGGCTACTTAAACTCCACCCACTGCAACAAGCTGCCTCCCCCAGGAATTTTTTTTTTAAAAAAAATCAAACTCACAGAAGCTCCACCCTCTGCAACAAGCAGCCTCTCCCAGGAGTTAAAAAAAATTCAAACTCACAGAAGCTCCACCCTCTGCAACAAGCAGCCTCTCCCAGGAATTTAAAAAAAAATTCAAACTCACAGAAGCTCCACCCACTGCAACAAGCAGCCTCCCCCAGGAATTTTTTTTTAAAAAAAATTCAAACTCACAGAAGCTCCACCCTCTGCAACAAGCAGCCTCTCCCAGGAGTTAAAAAAAAAATTCAAACTCACAGAAGCTCCACCCTCTGCAACAAGCAGCCTCTCCCAGGAATTTAAAAAAAATTCAAACTCACAGAAGCTCCACCCACTGCAACAAGCAGCCTCTCCCAGGAGTTTAAAACAAATTCAAACTCACAGAAGCTCCACCCTCTGCAACAAGCAGCCTCTCCCAGGAGTTTAAAACAAATTCAAACTCACAGAAGCTCCACCCTCTGCAACAAGCAGCCTCTCCCAGGAGTTTCAAAGCATTCCCAACAGATGGCCATCTAACCTCCAAAGAAGGAGACTCCACCACACTTCAAGGCAGTATATCCCACTACCAAACAGCTCTTACTCTCAATAAGTTCTTCCTAATGTTTAGGTGGAATCTCTTTTCCTGTACTTTGAACACACTGCTCCGTGTCCTAGTCTCTGGAGCATCAGTAAACAAGCTTGCTCCATCCTCAGAATGACACCCCTTCAAATATTTAAACATGGATATCATGTCACCTCTTCTCCAGGATAAACATACCCAGCTCTCTAAGCCTCTCCTCATCAGGCATGGCTTCCAGATCTCCCACCATTTTGGCCGCCCTCCTCTGGACATGTTCCAGCCTGTCAATATCCTTCTTGAATTGTGGTGTCCAGAACTGGACACAGTATTCTAGGTGAGGTCTGACCAAAGCAGAATAGATTGGTGCTATTACTTCCCCCAATTACTCCTGTTGATGCAGCCTAGAATTGCATTTGCTTTTTTAGCTGCTGCATCACACTGCTGACTCACGTTCAGTTTCTGATCTACTAAAACTTCTAGATCCCTTTTGCATGTACTGCCATCAAGCCAGGTGTCACCTATCCTATATCTGCGCATTTCATTTTTACTGCCCAAGTGTAGTATACTACATTTCTCCCTGTTGAAATTTATTTTGTTAGTTTTGGCCCAGCTTTCTAATCTGTTAAGGTCATTTTGAATTCTGATCCTGTCCTCTGCGGTATCATGAAAACCAAAGAACCATCAGGTCTAAGAAAATTTTCGCAGAAGCACCAGTTGGATTGGATTATTTAAAAATATCTCAAACTAGGATCATCCCTCTGAGCACTGTTAAATCCATTCTTACAAAATGGAAAGAATATGGTTCAACCACAACTCTGCCTAGAGAAGGCTATCCACCAAAACTCAGTGACCAGATAAGGAGGGCATTCATCAGAAAAACAGCTATGAGGCCAGTGGTAACTCTGAAGGAGCCAAAGAAAGCTGTACCTCAGATAGGAGCAACTGTCCAACACCCTTATTCTCCACAAGGCTAAGCATTATGGCATTATGCCAGGGAGAAAGCCATTACTGAAAGCAAACCTGTAACAAAAACATGTGGAAGACACAACAAACATCTGGAAAAATGCTTCTCTTGTCTGATGAGACCAAAATTGAACTTTTTGGTCTTCCCACAAAATGCTACGTGTGGAAAAAGCCAAAAGAGCTCATTGCCCTGAGAACACTATCTCCACAATGAAGCATGGTGGTAGCAGCAGCATGTTGTGGGGATGTGTTTCCTTAGAAGGCACAAGGAAGCTGTACAAGATTGAGAGAGAAATGAATGGAACAAAATATGGGGCAATTCTAAAGGAAACCTGTTTCAGGTGGTAAGGACCTGGGACTGAGGCAGCGGTTCACCTTCTAGCAAGACAATAACCTTTCACACACAGCTAAAGTGACAATGGAGTGGTTTAAAAATAAGAAAATGAAGGTCTTAGAAGGACCCAATCAAAACTCAAATATCAATCAGATGGAGAATGTGTGGCAAAACTTAAGAGGGACTATTCACCAACAGTGCCCCATCCAACCTGACAGAGCTGGAGCAATTTTGTCAAGAATGGGCAGAACTGATTCAGATGCCCACAGCTGATAAAGAGACTTAACCAACGAGGGTTGTAGCTGCAATTGGTGCTAAAAACTCTTCTACCAAGTATTAACTCAGGGATGTGAATATTAATGCAAGCAACTAGTGGCAGTTTGTTTCACTTACTTCTGTTTACTTAATTTACTTAACCTTTGTGCTACAATAAAAATATTTTGCCGCTTCACACCTCTGCAGGATTATCAGCAACAGCAGGAGGAGGATTATACATATTTTAACTGCTTAAGCAGTCCTCTCACAGGTGAATGTGACATCATGGAAGGAATGGTATCTTGGATTATCATAGTCAAAGGACTTTATCAGATGAGCCTCCAAAAACACAGTAATTACACAAATATGTATAGCAGACACATTGTGGCATTATAACACTTGCCTTCACATGTTGCTGTAATCACGCAAAAGAACTGCCACAGAATATTTGCATGACAACCACTAGTGCATTAAGAATCGGAGTTTACTTCCACAATTTGGCACTGGCGAGATTTCGGCAGTTCTTGCGAGAAACCGCGAGTATGCTTAAAAATCCAAAAATGTGTGTTCATTTTAAAAGTAAATGAACACACAAGCACTGAAGCAAAACTGGGCAGTGCATAAAAAGAGTGTCCTATGCTTTGTTTTTGCATTCTCACCCGGAAGTTTTCTCTCTGACGACCGCCCATTCACACTGTAATCTCACAGTTACAATGGGATGGGGTTTCATATGCTTTCAATACTGTGAAAAAAAGCACTATTGACAATCTATCAATGGGTTAACCCATTTAACAATCTATCGATGGGTTAAAAGCAATGGGTTTTTCATGGCTGGGGAATGGGATAACCACAAGCAGTAGCAGGGCCCACTTGCGCTACTGTGATGTCGTTATCCCACTATTTTTGCTGCGTCTGATAAAGTCTGATAAAGTCCAAAGACTATAGATCCACAAGTGTCCAGCAGGGCTAGTAAAAATGGTGAATGATACAGGTAGACTCAGTTTGGAGAACTCAGCTCTTCACCAACCCCTTTCCAATACCACAGCAAGGAAAAGTTACTCATTTGGAGTACAACTCCCAGAGTGCACCAGCCAGCATGGTTGGTAGTCAAACTGGCTGGGGGATGCTGGGAGCTGTAGTCCAACAGAGTAATATTTCCAAGCTCTGCCCAAGACTCTGTTTAAGACTCATGCTGCTAAGGACTTTTTCGGACAAGTAAAATGCAATGGAAGCAGCCTCGCCACGTTGCGAGACTGCTGCACTGCAGGACGTCCCTTTCGGATGACGCCCGTCCCTGCCGGTACTGTTGTGGTACCGCAGGGACATTTGAGTGTAATATTTTGGCGATTTTTACTCACAATCAACTTTCGTGAGTAAAAATCGCCAAAATATTACACTCAAATGTCCCTGCGGTACCGCAACAGTACCAGCAAGGACGGGCGTCATCCGAAAGGGATGCCCCACAGCGCAGCAGCCTCGCAACATGGCAAGGCTGCTTCCGTTGAATTTTACTTGTCCGAAAAAGTCCTAAAATAACCATGCCTCTTGTCTGCTAACCTCTCGTGGTGCTTGCACATCAATAAATTCTTCAAAAATCCGCTGGGCCTTGGAAGCCAGCTTAGCAGTAGACCTTGTCTTTTTGAACTCCTCACAGGCCAACCAGAATTCCAGGTTTTCCTCACTGAATTCTGTCTTCAGGAAAGCACGAAACGCAGCCACTCCATCTGAGAAAAGACAGAAAGAATTTCATTCAGAGTTGAAATTTTGTACCATTTTCTATTTGGGCGTTCTCTGCCCCATTCACTGTTAGAAATGCAGGAAGAGGCTGTCTATGCAATGCTTTTTCAAAATGGTATGTTTGCTTTCTCAACCTTTCACTGCATGCAATGTCTTCTCAAAAACAAAAATATTTTATAGAAGAGCAAACCCTAGTGTTTGGGCCCTCTGGGGAGAAAGTCTCTCTCACCCTTTTTTGCTAGATACTTCAGCTCCAGCCCCCCATCTGTCTGGGCACTCCAAGCCCAGGGCAGCACCCTGCCACACCACTGGTGACTCTACCACTGACCAGATGTTTCAAGGTGAGGCCAGCTTTCTGCTAGACCACGGGTCACCCCGATAAGACACTTCCTTTTTTGCATGAAGTACAGTTGCACCCCTGCATCCTTGGGAATTTTAGGGAATTTTTAGGGAATTTTTTATTGGAGTAAGACCATTCTGATTCCTAGACTTACTGCTGATACCAGAAACCACTGATAACAGTGAACCCTATTAAAATAATGGAACTTCTGGTTAAAAATACTATAGAGTTGTGTTGGAGGACCTAGAAAATGTCTAGAGAGGACACCTCTCTAGGCATTTTCTAGTAAGATTATGGTATGTGTTCCTCTTTGTTTGTCTTGCAGATAACTGAAACTGTGCATATTGGTTCCTCAGATATGGGGGTCTGACTATATAGCAGCCACCATGCTTTTAAAGAAAAGAGGAAAAGAGGGTCAGAAGCTGCCAAACCAATCACTTCTCTTCAGGTTGCCAATGGAAAGCCACATATTGAATGTCCCTCGGCTTTTACTTTTCTTCTTGGAAATGGAAAAGCAGCATAACAGGCAAAGAGAGAGGCTATAGCCTTTCTCC